>JAZHRO010000030.1:25531250-28310000 GCA_037157565.1 Thalassia testudinum | reverse complement strand
GCCAACTTCAGTTAAATTAGAGGGGTGAGGAGGTATTTATAGTGGTTGGCGGCGAAGAAAGTAGCGAGGTCTGGCTGAAGAAAGAGCTTGAGGAGCTTAACCTCCGGCGTCGTCTCTGACGACGGTGAGGTTATCTCCCACTGGAAATTAGGATTTCCGGTTAATCCAGACCGGTGGATGAAGAGGAGGTGGTGAGCGCAAGCTGCAAGAGCTTGGACAAAGAAGAGTGATGTCGGTAGGGCGGTGATCGTGCGGTGGCATAACTCTCCGTCGCCAGCCATCCATTCGGCTGAAGAAGAAGAAGAAGAAGGAAAGGGACTTAAATGTAATGAATCTTGAGGACCTGTGTGAGAATTAAGGACCCGATTGCAATGAATTTTAAGGACCAAAATGTAAACTCAGGTTTTGAAGGTTTATTTGAATTTAGATCTTTTTCATCTTTTTATATATGTTAGTAAATAAGGTAAATATTAAGTTTTCACCTTGAATTTACATTTTTGACCTTTTTAAGTTAATTTATTAGATTAAGTAAAATTACTTAAGTTATTATATACCTAGGTATACATTATATTTAAGTTACTTAACTTATTAATTAAGGGAATGATTAATAAGATTTCGAGTCCAATTATTAATTAAATTGTTAATAATGTTAATTGAATGATAAAATACCATTTTAAACTTATTTTAAGGTCCTTTACTAAATATCCCTTATTTAATAATTAACTCTTATATGTTCATAACCTTAGCTAATTAACTAGGAAAACTAGTTAATTAGGGGTAATTAGAGATCATGATGAGTCTCTCATCACTCAGCATTCGTTGACTCTATCTTTTCGTAACCCTGTTCAGGACCAAGAGTTGTGCATCTCGAGTTTCAGGCTGCAGAGAGTGTTGGGCTTAGCCGAGCCCAACCATAGTAGTTTCTTTCTAACCCTTTTATTTCTGCTGTAGTTGTGAGTAATGGACTTTTAAATTACTGTACCTGTTACTTTCTATTTTCTTTTCGCTGTTGTTGTTGTGGTGGCATGTGCTATGTTGAGACAGTTGCTCTACTTCCTTTACTGTTTTATTTTTCCTTCTGCTTAGTTATATTGTGTGTGTGAATGTGGTTTATTTCCTGTTTTTGGTTATTTCTCGTTGGACGAATAGGTCTTAGGATTAGTCGAGGCGAGCCGATCTCGGGTCCTGTTGGGATCTGGGAACCGGGTCGTAACAATAAGTAAATTCTTCTTCCTACCTCTCATGTTTACTCCTTAGAGGTTCTTTAATAATATTCCTATTTGCTTATCTCTGTGCAGGAGTTTCAACATCACTAGGGTACTAAATATCGGAATCTTCATCAGAGTCATCTATACGAACATACTCTTTTTCCTACATTCTCTTGTGAAACATTGCGTCTCTCCGTGATTTCTCTATATCTCTTGTTTTCTTTCCTTCTAAATTTGCTAGCTAGCAATAATCTGTCTTCCTTAGGAACACTATGACACTTGACCACATTCATATACCCACCTATCAAGTGCTGCTTCAGCCTTGTGATACCTTCTCCCATCATCTTTGTACCACAAAATTTGTATTGTAGCTTTACTTTGTCTCCATTTATGGGAGTACCATAGTTCCAACTGATTTCTGTAGGATCTTCATCCCTTGAGTCTCTTCCTTTTCCCAACATGATTGAACAACTACAAGACATAGGTCAACATTTCAAACCATTAATCATGATTTGATAAGTGATCTATTTACAATTTAACATGAATAACTTGGAATAATGAACAGTAAATGTGGCTTTAAGATGGGCTTTAGGCCACAAAATCATGATCAAATTGGAGTTTAATTAGTGATCTTAGTAAGGTAATCTGTAGACAACATTAATTCATCCAATAATCGAGTATATCTAAAGATTAAGGTTCGATATGAATAGTAACCATGATTTAAACATGTGATTTAGGCTACAAATCATCACCAAATTAGAGTTTAATTAAAGATCTTAGTAAGGTAATGTGTAGACAACATTAATCTAATCACTAATTAAGTATATCAAGAGATTCAAGTTCGATATGAATAGTGATTGTGATTTATACATGGTGATTTGGGATATGAATCATTACCAAATTGGAGTTTAATTAGAGATCTTAGTAAGGCAATGTGTGTTGGTGCTAGAGCACCACGATCGTTTATTTTGATGATAACAAAACACGTGTCATTTAACATTTGCACTTGAAGTCTTAGATTTCAAGTTAATTGCAAATGAAAACGTGGTTAGACAGAGTTCGAGCTCGCATCTAGGATGGATTGAAGGAGCTTGATGGAGAACAGAGGAACTTCGCGTGGAGCAATAGCTTGAAGATGGAAGGACAAGAAGAATATGATAGAATTCTATTTATCTCTTTCTATGTACTTTTGTCTTTATTTCCTTGCTCTTTTTGTTTCTTAGAATATCATGTTAAAGAGCCTCAAAGTTCCCTAACAGTAGTCTTAGGAACACTTGCACAACCCTAGGATAGTTAGGTTTTATGTAGAGAACTTAGAAAATCAAAATAGGGTTCAAACAACCTTTTTAGACGTCTAGTATGAAAATCAGACGTTTGATAATGACTTTTAAGATGTCTGACTGTTGACTCAGATGTCTGATAATGTTTAGGCTGGACTTAGTTAGTTCTGTCTGATGAAATTAGACATCCAGACCTTAGTCCAAACGTCTTAGCAGACATCTGATGACTTTGCCAGACGTCCAATTAATGGACCATTGGCTGCCTTAGTAAACACTGAAAGAAATGACCGTTAGCCTCTGATAAACGCCAGTTTATCATCATTCTTATGCATTAAAACAAACCTAACTCTTAGGATTTTACTTCGCAAATGTGTTTTTGGGCTACATTTAGGAATTCACTAGGTTAGGCATGCATTGTGTAACGACCCGATTCCCGAGTCCCTACGAGACACGAGAATCGAACCGACTCGACTAATCGGGTCGTTACAAGATGGTATCAGAGCAAGGTCGTCCCGAGAAGTGAATCAACTGACTGGAAAATCACCAATTCACATGTCTGTAACTAGAGTAGCCACCACAACATATCTTTTGACATGAGCTCCTAGACGTTTTCGTTAGATATCGTTCCATATTGACGTGTTTCCACTTTGTTTCGCGTCTCCATGCAACAGGATGCCTCGTCGCGGGACTAGCCAGGCGGGCGCGGGCGCGGCCGAGGACGAGGTCGGCGAGGTGGGCGTGCTGCTGTCGATGCCTCAGTGGACCAGCCACTGCTCCCTGGCATTCAGGCCCAGGACCTCGCCCAGCTGATATGGGATATTGTGAGAGAGGAGCTCCACCCACCGCCCCGAGCACCTCTCCCTGGGGTTGCGGAGGGGGAGTCCTCTGTGGGACCACACGACGGACGCGGCGCTGGACACGGGGGAGGGGATGGGCTGCCACCGCCCCCACCTTCCTCCGACACTTCTGTGCATGAGGCACCTTTTCCTGGAGGTGCACCAGCCTCTCCACTGTAGCGCCACTTCGAGCTCTTCGGGTAGTTCTGGAAGCTGAAGCCCCTCTCCTTCAAGGGGGATGAGGACCCGACCGAGGCAGAGGACTGACTTGAGCAGCTCGAGAAGGTTTTCGACACCCTTCGCCCCCCGGTGGAGTGCCGTGTGGCCTTTGCCACGTACTAGCTGGAGAGTGCAGCACACAGGTGGTGGAGGGCGGTCAGGGGACAGGAGAAGGACGAGTCGACTTGGGACCCGTTCATCACCCTCTTCTGCGAGCAGTACTTTCCCCAGACGTGGCAGGACCAGAGGAGGCGGGAGTTCCACACTCTCTGCCAGGGGACGATGACCGTGAGTGCGTACCGCACGTGTTTTCTGGAGCTGTCCCGCTTTGCAGCTACAACGGTAGCCACTGAGGAGGAGCGCCTTTAGAGGTTCACCAAGGGGCTCCGGCCTGCGATTCGGGGGTATGTCAAATTCTTGAAGCTGCCTACATTTTCGAGGGTGGTGGAGGCAGCTATGACCTATGAGGAGACCAACCCGTCCGCGCGAGACATTGACGGTGGGCGGAAGAGGCCCTTCTAGCCAGACTTTTCACAGGACCGGCGGGAGAGGAGACACGTGGCGTCCGCAGGAGAGCCGTCACATTTTGCAGGGCTATCAGTGGCCTTTGGAGGCCCTCGATAGGGGCCAGTCGCCAGCACCGGACCCCCGCCCAACCGACAGTTACCCAGCAAGGACACGACGCAGTTTGGGTAATTGTGAATAGACTGACGAAGACAGCATGATTCTTGCCGATCCGAGTCACTTTGGGAATAGCACAGTTGCCAGAGAGGTATATCCGCGACGTGGTACGTCTACACAGAGTTCCGCGGGAGATTGTATCCGACTGGGATACCCGCTTTACGTCCCAGTTTTGGGCTGAGTTTCAGCAGGCCCTGGGGACGCGGTTGAGATTCAGTACAGCTTACCACCCCCAGATGGACGGACAGTCTGAGCGCACGATACAGACACTTGAGGACCTTTTGCGTGCCTGTGTACTGGACTGGAGGGGCTCTTGGGAGGAGCACTTGCCCCTGGCGGAGTTTGCATACAACAACAGTTATCACTCGAGCATCGGCATGGCTCCCTACGAGGCTCTGTACGGACGGAGGTGTACGGCACCCTTGAGTTGGGTTGAGGTGGGGACCAAGTGGGAGGTTGGCCCCAGGTTGATCCGGCAGAGTCAGGAGGTAGTCGAGCAGATCCACAGGCGACTCCGCACTGTCAGAAGCAGGCAGAAGAGCTACGCGGATCGGAGACACAGAGAGGTGCAGTTTGAGGTTGGGGACCACGTCTTCCTTCGTGTTTCACCCATGAAGGGCCTGCAGCGGTTTGGGGTGAGAGGGAAGCTCGCGCCAAGGTTCGTGGGGCCCTTTGAGGTCCTGGAGCGGGTTGGACCTGTTGCTTACAGACTTGCCCTCCCCCCTCAGCTTTCTGGTGTGCACGACGTGTTCCACGTGTCCAACCTCAGGAAGTACGTTGCCGATCCCAGTCATGTACTGAGTCACAAGAGGGTCGAGGTGGGCGACGACCTGACCTACCCCGAGTGGCCAGTACAGATTCTCGACCGAGCCGTCCGCAGTTTGAGATGAAAGCAAGTACCCCTGGTGAAGGTTTTGTGGTGGAGCCAGCGGTACGAGGAGGCTACCTGAGAGCTTGAGGCGGCAATGCGGGAGCGGTACCCGGAGCTCTTTGTGGGTACGTCTTTTTGGACCGGCTTCGGTCCTCTTTGAGTTTGTTATGTTTATATATGTTGGTCTTTCCCACACCTTAGTTAGCGCAAGTTTCAGGGATGAAACTTCCTTTGAGTTTGTTATATTGTTAAGAACGAGGCATCATACGGGCTTTTAATACGTCTGGGAAGTGTCCCAGACGTCTGGTAATCAATTTTTGTGGCGTACGGGGTTGCGTCTGCGTGCCTGCGTGCGCAGACTGCACCTGCCGCTCTCACCCCTCTTTTTCTCTCTCTCCTCCTACAGGCGCATAGCTCTTTTCTCTCTCTCCCCACGCGGCCTTATAAGGACGCCCTCTCCCTCTCCCTCACCCTCATCTCCTTCGCCTTCCTCTTCTCTTTCTCCCTGCCAGTGTGAGAGTGCGAGCGAGCGAGCGGCGGCAGCAGCGGTCGCGGCGAGTGTGCGGGAGGGGGTGTTGCGAGAAGAAGTCGCTCGACCGTGAGGGCTCGAGCTTGCTAGGGCAGCTAGAGCCGATCGACGGGGGAGCAGCGGGCGTGGAGTGTCGCGGAGGGGCTGTTGCAGCTTGGGCAGCAGGCGGACGGGGCACGGTGCGGCCGTGCGTCACGGGCGGAGAGCGAGTCGGGCTCTGATTTTGGAAAATTTTCCAGAATCAGACATCTGGGCTTACGACCAGACGACGGTGAAGACATCTGGCAGGTAAGATATTTCTATCTTCTTCCTTTTTCGCGTGTACGGCCATGCAGCCGTCCGCCACGCCTTCGTCGGCGATCCGTAGTGCTGAGAGCAAGTGTGGGTGCGTGCAGGTTCTGCTTGGGAGGGCACGAGGACTCGTCATCCCACGTGAATCGGATGTCTGGCCATAGTGCGAGACGATGGAGAGGACTTCCAGACGTCCGGGGTGACCATCGGACGTCTGGGAACCTGGGTCAGACGTTCCAGCAGGCTTTTGGACGTTTGAAAGGACTACACAGAGCGAAGGTACAATCTGACCCACCTTTTAAGACGTCTGGAAGATGTTCCAGATGTCTGGAAGAGGTTCCAGACGTCTGATTTTGGACAGTTTCGTCGTTTTCGACCCGTTTAGGGCCTGTTCGGAGTTTGTTTTCCGCGTTTCGAGTTGCATTCTTTCCAGAATAAAATCCTCTACCCATTTACAGTAATTGTATACCGTTCTGAGAAGCTCCTTGTGTTTGATCCTTGTGTTAGGACCCCGTACCATTGCAGTCTTGGGGGTTGCGGAGGCGCGCGGGATTGCCAACCACGCCCCCAGTACTCCCGTTGTAGCTGGTAGAGTGGCTTTTAATTTATTTAGCATAATTTGTTACAAATGTAGAACAATTAATAGAGTCTAGGGTATTGCATGAACCCTAGGGCTGAGAAACTAGATTGAATGATAGATCCTAGGGTATTGCATGAATCCTAGGACTGGAAAACTAGATTGAATGATAGATCCTAAGATACGGCATGAATCCTAGGACTGGAAAACTAGTGGAATATATATATATATATATATTATAGTCTTGGAAAAGTGGAAAGGAAATAATAGCTGCCTGTAAATTAATAGTTGCCTGTTATGAATGAATAAATATGATTAAGAATATGGGTTGTATGAACGTAAGACTGGAACAGTGAAACCTACAATGGCCAAACAAAAAGAATACGAACCCTACAGGGAATTAGGAGTAGAACTCCTGGAAAGAGAATAGAATGGAACTGAGAAAGTGAAACGTGGAAGTGTGTTGTCTCTTGGGTACGTGGTACCAAAGAGAGCACACATTACCTCTTAGTGTAGAGGGGAGCTTGCCGCCCTCAGGTTGAGACTAGGGTGGGTTTGGCCACTGTACACCGACTTGCTGGTCCTCGCATACGCAGTACCAAGGAGAGCTACTAGTGTAGGGAGAGCATTAGCTACCCCACGGGCCCCAGGGTTCTGCTAACCTCCTATACCGACTTGTTAGGCCCACTGGGCAAACCAGGATAGTCAGACGAGGGTGCGCGGACTGTGGAGGGGTTGGACCCTTGTTACTGAGAGGGCTCTGCCTTATATTCGTTCCGTGCTGTGTTTTGAGCGCACCCATTAACGGAAACGACTGACCGCGTGCCAGTGCGGGGTAGCTACTCGTGCGCTTATCGCACGTGCCGTAGTCACCGTTACGTCTGTCAGCGACTTTGGGGTGGTTAACTGGGGGTAGGACCACCACGGGGGACTCTCCCGGCCAGGGGAGCACCACGTGTTACTTCTACTTTTCGGAAAAGACTGTAATCAAGATCGTTCCCACGAGGAACATTCGAGATCAAGTGAAGGATCTGAGAAAGAAATAAATCGTGAAATAATAGAAAGACGTAAATAAAGAAAGTAAAAATATAACAGCCACTGTACACTCTACTGTTTCTTTAGCTTTTAGTTGCCACTCTACTTAGCGTTTCGCTGACATGTTGCACTTGTTACTTTTCAGGACCAGGTGTTGAGCAGCCAGGGTCAGCGGCTGCAGAGGACGCTGGGCCTAGTAGGGTCCAGTAGAGTTGCCGCAGTTCTTTTTGTACTTTTCTTCCACTGTAGTGAGTAGTTTCCTTGTTACTCCTTGTACTTATTTATTGTAAGCTTTATGTTATGTACATATTTGTTGTTCTACTGTTGTGGTGGTGTATACTGTAGTAGTTCCTTACTGCGGTATTTTGTTACTGCTAGTTATATTCATGCTGAATGTGGTTTATTTTACTGCTCTTTTGGTTACTTCTTCGTTGGATGACTAGGTCTTGGGATTAGCCGAGTCGGTCCGATTCTCGTGTCTCGTAGGGACTCGGGAATCGGGTCGTTACACATTGCATTTTCTTTTATTATTTTAATATGTTTTTGTGAGTGTTAGGGATGAACAGGTATACAAATCCCTAAAACCTTAGCACTCAAGCAGGCAATTGGTGAAGAAGGAGTTCAGACCAGCTGGAACTCAGCTTAATCCAGCTCACCACAGCTGGAACCTAGCTCACTTGAACTAAGGTTAGCTCATCCTAGCTCCATTCAACTAATCTCAGCTGAATGACAGCTCAAGAGAGTTTATCTTAGCTAATCCTAGCTCAAGTCAGCTCAGATCCAGCTCAACTTAGCTGAGTCTAGCTCATCTCAGCTCTCACAGTCCACAGGGAGCTCTAGCTAGCTCAGCTGAGTTGATGGGAGTTCACCCCAGCTCAGATCCAGCTACATCCAGCTCCACTCAACTCCAGCTAGCTGAAGAAAAACTCATCCCAGCTCCTAGGGACTCAGCTTAGCTCAACTCAGTTGAGCTAAGTTACCTTAGCTGCCTCAACCAGCTTAATCCTCCCCAGGAGCACCAGACCTAGCTCACCTCAGCTTATTATGGTAGAAGCCAGCTCACTTTAGCTTGGCTTAGCAGCTAGCAAAGAACTAGCAAGCTAGGCCAACTAGAGTAGCTCCATGCCAGCCTCTTCAGCAGCAGCCAGCTCCAGTTTTAGCTCCAGACTTCTCCTCCTCAGCTCCTCCTTCCAAACCCTAGCTCCAACACCTCCTTCTCTACTCCTCCATTAGCTAAGCTAGCTTAGCTTAGCTTAGCTTAGCTATGCTCCAACTTCCTTGGCTTGTACCACCCAAAAACCCTACCTAACAACTCCACCTACTAGCTCCACCTAAGCTCCACCTACTTGGCACCAACCTAGCCTACTCACCACCTTCAAAAGACACCTAAAAGTGGCGCCAAAACCACCCTAACTACCCCCTTGATGGCACCACTTTTCCCTCCAAAAATCCCCTTCATCTCTACCACACATCTCCCCTTAAACCCATCTCCACCCTCCACATAACCCCACCTTCTAGAAGCCTTAAAGTTGGAGCCAACCCATGGCACCTTTCCATGGTTGGCGCCACTTTTAGGTGCCTCTTGACCAACCCTAACTACCCCCCCTAGCACCCCTTAGGTGGCGCCAACCATCCTTAACCCTAGGATCATCTAACCACCTCCATCCAACCATCTTAGCCCTCCATTTCAAGAGGCACATTAACCCCTCACCCTACCCTATAAAAAGACCACTACCCACCACCATTCAACCCATCCTTGGCTAGCAAATTCACTCTCATATTCCACCTAGAAGTCCACGTCCAAGAGAGAAGAAGAAGAAGAAGATTAAGGGGATATTCTGTCCCCTTGGTGCCTTCCCCTCTTCCCTTCTCTCTTGAGTCACGCTAGCCAAAGGAGAAGCCAGGCAAGGAAGATCTTTGGAGGAGATCTTGAAGGTGGTCCATGCCACCTTGGAGGAGCTTTTGAGGGTGGTGCACACCCACCCCTTGGAGGAGAGCATTGAAGGTGGTAGCTTCCACCTTGGAGGAGCTCTCAAGGAAGGAGAAGGAGGCCCTCTTTTCAAGTCAAGGAGCAGCTAGGCTTTGAGCAAGAAGACTCCCTTCTTCACCAAATTTTGCAATAGGATTAGTGTTTCTTTTATTGCTTTTAAATTTGTTTAGTTCTAGTAGAAGCATTCCCCTACTTGTCCTTGAAAAGAACACTAATTCTAGTTAATTAAATTACCTTCTTTTAGCTTTTTATTGCAATTGTTACTATTGTTCTAGCAGTTATTCTACTTCCACTCCCTAATTACTCTAGGCCTCCTCTTGCCTAGAGTGAGCTTAGGTAGTGGACTTTTTAATTCTTAAGTTTTAGCTTAGCATTTTAGGTGTTAGCACTCTTTTGTCACAATTCGCACCTTGCCCGTATTATTTCAAAACACAAATATATATATATATATATTTAAAATACCAAAAAGAAAGTTGAGATGTGTTTTTAGCAAGAGAATTGAATTGCAATTTTTGCCTCCTTGGACGACCCTAGATACTCCCCTATCTAGGATATAAATTTAAAAGCGAAAGCGGATTTACGCGTTGCAACGATACTAAATTACCTAATTAACAAACCACGTATTTTCACTATCAGCCTCGTATCAGACGTCTGTAGAGGACCCCAGACATCTGATACATGACCGTTTTGCTTTGGCTGACTCAAAATCTCTTCCCAAAGATTTTATAGCTGTTGCACTCTCTTGGGAATCCATTTCCGCAGAAAAGTAAGTTTCCAGACGTCCAGACATCATTCCAGACGTCCTGTGTGTCGTCTGATAGACTTCCACTAGAACCCTGCTTTGATCTGATTCAAGTTAGGAAGGAAACCTGCCTAAAATTAGACATCTGACTTTGTTCCCAGACATCTTAAACGAGTTTTCTAGACGTCTGATGCCAGGACCAGACGTCTGATAACCCTGTCAGTGTAATGATTAATCCTGATTTCGGCCTGATTCTCTTGGAGGTTGTACCCAACGGCTATGGAAGCCTTCCAAGGCCTTCCAAAGCCTTCCTAGGGCCTTTATAAATAGAGGAGAACTCTTGCCACTCAAATACACACCAAGACACACTTAGCAACATACTTTCCACTCTTTTGTGTCAAGAAGAAGTAGATCACTTAGAAGAAAACTCTAGCTCTCCAAGCTTAGTTCTACATCTAGAGAGCATCAATCAAATTGTGCACCCGCTCTCCTGCCAAAGTTCACGAGTGCACCATTGCTTCATTGCGTGGTTCACGCACCCGCGTCACTAATTCGATGCACTTCCAGCAAAGGGAAGCATCCTAACTCCTATAGAAGCTTAGTTTAAGAATCACTTTGTTGGCTCTATAAGATTATTGTTATATTTTACTTTGTTATTTTGTTGGGTATTCGCGTTGCGAATTCTCGTCTCCATCGAGGGACAAAATCCTTCTCGTGAAGAGAAGGGATTGAGAAACGCTGCCCTCGCACTTGTAGCGTGGTTGTAATTGAGGTTGAATCACCCTCGTTTAAGTGATTCGTTTAGTGGATTTGATCAACTTGGTTGATTGGAAAATCCTAACTCGAGAGGGTTAGGTGGTGATTTTCACCCGGTTTGGGTTTCCACCTAAAAATCATTGTGTACATTGTGTGATTGTTATATCTTTAATTCCGCATATTTTATGTCACGCTGATCTCACCCCCTCCAAGTAGGGAATTTCAATGTGGAGACCAATAATCTTGCTAATAATTGAGTATATCAAGAGATTAAAGTTCGGTATGAACATTGTTGGAAATCATGCGAAGCAACAATCACAGACAATCAATCCACAAGACAGATTTACGTGGAAACCCCTCCAGTGTAAAGGGGAAAAACCACAGGCAGAGAGAGAGATAATCCACTATAGAGAAAGATGGAGTACCAACCCTCAAGCTCACAAAACCCTAAGAGAGATCTTTGCACAGCGATGCTCTCTCGGAAAAGCAAGAAGAAAAGTGGAGTTTCACATTCACAAAACCCTAACACACATATATAGGTACATTAAACGGATCCTTAATTGGATCTAAAAATCCATACCCGGGTCGCCAAGATCCATTTAATTTACATGTGTCGGATCATAAATGGATCATGGTTATTCAAGGCATGCTCAACAAATCTCCACCTTGACTTGAACTCCACAAAAAAAAAACACTACAAAAAATAAGTAGTTTTCTCTCTCTACCATCCAACCATCTCACGTGCTATGTAATCCAACCAAGTTCACACAAGTTGTAAACTTAATTAACAGCAATGGTTTTGTCATCATGTCTACTGTATTATCTCTTGTAGCTATCTTCTTCATCTGGATGTCACCTTTAGTTATGACCTCTCGAATGAAGTGATACTTGACATTAATATGCTTTATGCTCTCATGATGCATCTGGTCTTTCGTCAGATGTATGGCACTCTGGCTATCACAATGAACAACGACCATCTCCTGACCTAGACTAAGTTCTGCAAGTAATCCTTTTAACCACATAGCCTCTTTGATACCTTCGGTTGCTGCCATATACTCTACCTCTGTAGTAGATAGTGCCACTGTATGCTGAAGAGTTGCTTTCCAACTAACTGCACATCTACCCACTGTAAACACATAGCCTGCCTTGGATCTTCTCTTGTTACGATCTCTTGCATAGCATCGACAAAGCCAACCAAACCATCCTTACTCCTTCCAAACAATAAGGAAAAATGCATAATACCTCGTAGGTATCTTAAAATCCACTTAACAGCTAACTAGTGCCTCTTTCCAGGATTTGACATGTATCTACTTACAACATTGACTATGTGGGCAATGTCTAGATGAGTGCAAATCATGGCATACATGAGGCTTCCAACTACACTAGAGTAAGCTACACATGACATATACTCATGCTCATCCTCTGTTTGTGGGCATAGCTCTACTGATAGCTTGAAATGAGCTCCTAATGGAACCTTCTCTACCTTGGCATCTGACATGCCAAAGCACTCAAGTTCCTTTTGCAGGTAGCTTTTTTGACTCAAGTACAATTTCCTAGCCTTGAGGTCTCTATGCATCTCCATGACAAGGATTTTCTTTGATGCACCTAAGTCCATCTCGAATTCAACACCCAGTAGAGTCTTTAACTTGCACACTTTGGATTTATCTTTGGCTGCTATCAACATATTATCAACATAGAGTAGTGAATAAATGAAAGACCCATCATTCAATTTCTAAAATAAACACAAACATCATATTTGCTCCTGATAAAATTTTGTGCAATCATAAAAGAATTGAAATGCTTATAGCACTGTCTCGGAGATTGCTTCAAGCCATAAAGAGATTTCTTTAGTAAGCAAACATGATCTTCCTTTCCCTCAAGTGCAAAGCCTTTTGGTTGATGCATGTAAATCTGCTCTTCAAGTTCTCCATGCAAGAAAGCTGTCTTTACATCTAGCTGCTCTAAATCCAAATCATTTTTAACAACTCTAGCCAGTAAAACTTGAATGGAGGTATGTTTCATAACAGGTGAAAAAATGTCATTATAGTCAATACCTTCAACTTAACTAAAGCCCTTGGCAACTAGCCTTGCTTTATACCTTGCATTAGAGACTCCTGATATGCCTTCCTTCCTTTTGTAGATCCATTTGCAGTCAAGGATTTTCTACCCACTTGGGGGAGTCACTAAGACCCATGTGTCATTCTTATGAAGAGATTCCATCTCTTCACTCATGGCAACAACCCATTCTGCTGAGTCTCATGATGAAACAACTTCTGCGAAACTATTTGACTCTCTTGCATCACAAGTTTCCTTTGCAATAGATAATGCATGCACAAAAGCTGACTCAAAATATCTCTAGGGAAACTTGATCTCTCTACGCCCATGCTTGTGTGCAATGCAATCTTCTTCTGCTGTAGTGGCTTCCTCTTCTTCTTTTGTGTCAGATAAGTGATCATGATGTGGTTGGGCTGGATAAACCTCAAGCTCCACCTATTTGTCGCACTCACATCTGTATTTGCATCAGAAGAATGAACAACGGAATCTTTCTTGGGAGACAACATAACAGACTCATGAAAAATGACATTTTTCTCAATAATTAACTTGAGTGATTTAGGATCAAGACACCGCAATCTATATCCTTTGACCTCAGAGGCATAACCAACAAAAATACATTTCAAAGATCTAGGCTCTAATTTTCGCTAATCTATACAAGCATATACTGGACATCCAAAAATTCTCAAATCAGAATAATTAGTTGGGTAGCTAGACCATACCTTTTTGGAGTCCTCCCATCTAAAGTTGAGGAAGGAGAACGGTTGATTAGATAGGCCGCTGTAGCAATTTGCTTTAGCCTAAAAGTCTTTAGACAAGCCCACATCTAGCAGCATGCATTGGGCTGGTTCCAATAGTGTCCTGTTGATGCGCTCTGCCACATCGCTTTATTGGGGTGTATGCTTGACTGTGCAATGCCTAACAATGCCCTCATCCTTGTAGAATTCATTAAAGTCCGAGGAACAAAATTCAAGCCCATTGTCAGTCCGAAGCCTCTTGATCTCTTTGCTAGTCTAATTCTCTATTAGTGTCTTCCATTGCTTAAAATGTTTAAGCACCTCATCTTTTCCTTTGATCACATAGATCCAGACCTTCCTTGAATAGTCATCAATGAAAGTCAACATGTATCTCGCACCACCCTTTGAAGGAACTTGAGAAGGCCCCCACAGATCAGAGTGAATGTAATCTAAGGTGCTCTTGGTCCTATGTTCTACAGCACCAAAACTCTTATGTGTCTGCTTACCAAGGATGCAATGCTCACAAAAATCTAACTTGCCAATACTCTGACCATCGAGTAATCCTTTTCTGCTGAGGGTACTCATGCCTTTCTCTCGCAAATGTCCCAATCTAAGATGCCACAGTTTGGTGCAATCCATCTCAGAGGATGAATTAATTGTAACAATTGTAGCACCTGTACCTGTATCTCCCTACAAGACATAGAGATTTCCATATCTCTTTCCATACATAATTAGATGACCATTTTTGGTGATTGTAAGTTCAGCATTTTCTGTTGAGTATTTGCACCCCTTCTCCTCTAAGGTACCCAAAGAGATAAGGTTCTTCGTCATCTCTGGGATGTGACAAACATAGGTGAGCATAACCATTGTTCCTGTATGCATCTTCAATTCAATGGTGCCTATCCCAACAGTTTTGGATTGGGTGCCATTGCCTATCACAACAACTCCACCTTCAATTGATCTATAATTAGAAAATCATTTCCTGTTGGGTGTGACATGGTAAGTGCACCTGGAATCAAGAATCCACTCATCCTTTGATCTTTGTTGAGTGGTGGCCATCAACACATAGCCCCAATCAGAACATTCAACCTCAGCATAACTTGCCTCGGTAAGATCTTACATTTTCCATGTTGGTCCTTCTTCTCCTTCTTATTTTGAAGTTTCCAGCACTCATCCTTTACATGCCCCTTCTTCTTACAGTACCTACAGAACTTACTTTGTCCTTTTAATTTCTTCTTGTTGTCTCTTGACTTACCTGTCATGCTTTGTTTAATGTTTTTGCCCTTGGCATTCATAACATCTCCTGTCCCATCAGTAATGGATGTCAACTCCTGATCAATTAGCTCCGAGAATAAGGATATCTTGACATCATCTAGGGTTATTTCATCCTTACCATAGAGTAAGGTCTCCCTAAAGTGCTTGTATGAGGGAGGCAACAAGCACAACAACAAAAGAGCCTGATCTTCATCTTCTATGTCATCCTCCATATTTTCTAATTCCATAATAATAGAACTGAAAACATCAATGTGAGATTTAATGGAAGTACCTTTAGCCATGCAAAGCATGAATAGCCGTTGCTTAAGATGAAGATGATTTGGGAGGGTCTTGGTCATGTAGAGGCTTTCCAACTTCAGCCACATATAGGTAGCCAACTTCTCTTTCATGACTTCACAAAGGATATCATTGGATAGGCACAGTTGTATGCTTGTCTTCGCCTTCGCATCCATCTCCTCCTCTTCATTAGACATCGTCTCGGGCATCTTCTCCTTCCCCTTCAACACCTTTGCTACGCCTTGTTGGATAAGGATCGCCTCCATCTTGACCTTCCAGAGGTTGAAGTTGATGCTACAATCGAACTTCTTGATCTCAAACTTAGTCGTCATCTTCACGGTGATGCTGATCCACACGAAAATTGCTTTGATACTAGATTGTTGGAAATCGTTCGAAGCAACAATCACAGATACTCAATCCACAAGACAGATTTACGTGGAAACCCCTTCAGTGTAGAGGGGAAAAACCATGGGTAGAGTGAGAGATAATCCACTAGAGAGAAAGATGGAGTACGAACCCTCAAGCTCACAAAACCCTAAGAGAGACCTTTGCACGGTGGCGTTCTCTTGGAAAAGCAAGAAGAAAAGTGAAGTTTCACATCCGCAAAACCCTAACACACATATATAGGGACATTAAACAGATCTTTAATCGGATCTAAAAATCTATCGAGTTGCCAACATCCATTTAATTTAAATGTGTCGAATCATAAATGGATCATGGTTGTTTAAGGCATGCTGAACAGACACTAATCATGGTTTAAACATGGTGATTTGGAGTTAACAATGTAAAGAAATTTAAGAAAATAAGATCACTTAAGGAGTTGAGGATAATTACCTTGTTGAGAGATGAAAGAGAACTCAAAATCACTCAAGAGGAAGTCATAGTAGCAGGTAGTAGCAATAGAGAGGAAGAAATGGCAATGGAGAGTTTGGAGAGGGCAAAGAATCAAGATGGGGTAGATCTATCGATGCGTACCACCCATTTCAGTAGATATCGATGAAATATTGGAAATCTTGTGAACAAAGGCCTCAAAAAAATTGATATGTCATTGATATCCACCAACATGGGCGATATATTTGGGTGATATATTGGAAAAATGATATGTTAAGGGCATTGATATCATTCAACTTGACGATATGCGATATATTGACTATATATCACGATATTGAAAATCTTGGATAAAAATGACAAGATAGGGAGTAGGGTCTAAGTCGATTCTTTTCCTAACAAAGGACAGTGGTTAAGATCCCATGTCCACCTAATCAAGTTCTGAAATCGAGAAAATGAGGTGATATTAAATGTGATTTATATAAAATCACAATGTAGATCATTTTGATCATACATAAAGGGCCTTCTTAGGGCTGATGTAAAACACTTTGGTCTGGGGCTATTTAACGTTTTTTTGTATTTTTTATTATTACAGCATTTGAAAAATAAATTAGATCTTCAATTGTTTCACTAGCAACATTTCAAATATATCACAACTACCAAATTCAGTTGCCTTAAACAATTTCAACTAGAGTACATTGAATAACAAGGTGACACACATTAATGAATATCACTCGGGTCAACTGAATACATATGAAAACCATCTCAAAAATACCAAATCAGAATAGTAGCATTTAAAATTTATCACACCTACCAAAAGTAACATATCCCTACATTTGAAATAGACCGTTACCATATAAAATCAAACAGATAAGATCACTGGCTTTAAAATTGATCATTACCAAATTTAAATTATACCTCAGAAAAGCACCATTTCAATTATAGTAGATATATTCAATCACACATCCCATTTAATGTATGAGACCTAAACATTCAAGTGGATCCCACGGATTCAACAGATTTAATGACCAACGCATGCCAACTAAAAAAGACAACAATTCAGGTAGAGATGTAGGCTTTTGAAGAGACTGAATACATGAGTGCAATTTCAAATAGATCAGGTTGAATAACAACCATGCATTTAAAATGTCACATGGGTGATGTATCGCAAGGCACATTTCATGCACAGAAACGGCAAGCTGGGGAGTGGGTCCCACTTTGGTGGGGGGTGGGGGCGTGGTGGGTGGAGGGGCACGTCGTTAAAACATTTCTAAATATATCAGAAACGTATAAATATTACAACTACCAATCCTATAACACCTCAAAACATATGAAGTAGTTCAGTACTAATTTCAAGCAAGCAGGTCATCATTGCCACACCATAAAATTTCACGTCAGATAAGTACCATTTCAATTATAAATGATATTGGGGGTGTTGCAGCCCCTGTAACAACCTCCGGTGGCTGCTGCCGCGACGCTCAGGCGGAGCATTGGTGCAGCAGCAGCTTGAAAGTGGTGGCGCGACCCCCTTAGTGGCAGTCAAGGGTGACTGCAGCAATGGAAAAAGGGTTGCGCCACCCTTGGTGACACAGTAGTAGACAAAGGGAGCCCCACCGCCTCATCGCTCCGCCTGGTGGCAACGGCAGCATTGTGGTGAGGTGGCGGCGTCGGTGAAGGCCCCTCGACGGCATTACAAGGGTTAGGGTTTGGGTAGCAGGTGTCGGCGATCTATTTCAGTGAAATATCTAGAATACCACTCTAGAATCGTTGCTCTGATATCAAATAGGAAGAAATCAAAAACTTAATTTATTATGAGAGTCCTATCTAAATTATAATACAACCTACTGCAGACAAAAGATGTACCACACACCTTTACAAATAAACATAAAATAAAAATAAAAACAGCCAACCTACGATACCCAACCACACATCTCATTTAACATATGTGATCTAAACATTTTAAGTGAACCCCATGCATTCAATAGATTGGATGGCAAATAGATCCCAACTAAACAAAAGGCTATTTCAGTAGATTTCCAGTAAACCAGTAGGTTTTTAAAGAGACAAATTAGATGAGTGCAATTTCACGTTCATTACGTTGAATAACAACTAGACAACATTTAAAATATCACATGTGTTGTTTGAAATGTATCAAAAATATCTAAGAAAAAATGGATCAGGACAGTGCCATTTAAAATTTTATCACAACTACCAAAATTATAACATCTCAGTACTTTTTAATTAGATCAATACTATTTTAAAGTAGACAGAACAGATCACTAGCTTTAAAATGGATTGTCACTATTTTCTAAATTTACATATTAGATGGGCACCATCTCAATTGTAGTAGATATACTCAACCACACATCCCATTTAATATATGCGATCTAAACATTTCAAGCATACCAAGGGGATTAGTCCATACATATTGAGTGACAAACACATCCCATTTGAAATATATCAGAGCATGGATCATTTGAACCATATCAGACACAGCCATTCGAAATATATCAGGACCATCTAAAAAATTTGAAATATGTTGAGAAGCGACAATCATTTCAAATATATAGAACCAATGGTATTTTGAAATAACGAACCATAGATAAAATTTGAAGTGCATCAAGAATACGACGTCATCATTTGAAATATATAAGATCAATACATTTGAAGCATAACACGTGAGCCCATTTACCAAAAATTAGATTCAATGAAAACCACAACTTTGACCAAATCATCAAATCACAATCGGTACCAATTTCATAAGATGGGTGATATAAATATCACCTAATTTAAAATAATTTCCACAGGTACCAATGCCACATAAATCAGTGCTGAACACATTTCAACGGAATTTACAAAACATGCATCTTAGTATAAATGATTCAAGTCAATTAATATTTAAATTTTTAATATTTAAATTAACATAAAAATTCGAGGATATCTTTAGAAGTAAGAAATATACAAATGTTATTATTTGAAATATTCATAAATTACTTCGATGAACTTGCAATACGAAGTTAAACATAAAAATTAAACAAGTTCACAATCACACTTTACTATGTAAATTAAAATTATGAAATCGAGTGGAAGAAATGTTATCACAAAGAATTATTTAATGCTTAGTAAAATTATTATAATCAAATGATAATCAAGTATCCGATTAAGGAGGCACAAATGAATATCAACAAGAATGTTTAGCATTAAAAATTACTTAGAAATGCATTTGGAACCCATTTAATCATGATTCCAATTCAATCCTTGCATTGTTGCATTCCGATCCTTGTGATCTTATAAAAAGGCCCTTGCGAAGTTTATTTCTTCTTTAAATAGGTCCCAGGAGTAATTTTTAAAGCTCTTCTTCGGCGAGGGTTGCCGGAGAGGTTGGAATCACGCTCCGGTTTGATTCAATCTTTGGCAAAGGGCGGAGTGTGGTCGCCGACTTGCTAGTGACGTGGGATGGTGTTTGATAACACTATACAAGGGGGTGATAATTATGTTGAATATGACCCATCTTTAGAATAAAAGGCACAACATAAGTAGAATAGGAGCATTGCATGCATCATATACCAAGATTGTTTATAAACTGTATTAATGATCATTTGTGTAAGCATTTGTCAAAGCAGGCCTCAGATGAGCAATCGGACCGCACGGATGGATTCAGAACAACGAATGGAGTCCAACGGACTCAAGATCGGCCAAATCCGACATCCGGAGCTCCTACAATGGGCCCTGGAAGTTCTGACCGTTGATCTGGAGATCAACGACTCAGATTGCGCCACGTCAGCCCCGCCCCACCACGTGCTGCGCCTTCAGCCAGTCGAGATCAAATCTCGGCTGTCGATCTTCGATCGAACGGCCGAGACTAACGCGCCCACCCGCGGTCGCCACGACAAAGAGCGGGCGTGGCGCAACGGTTAGCTCGCACGCCCGCACGCACGCGATGCGGGTTCGAGCCGTGCGGAGGCGAAATTGAAGACGGGAGATGGGCGCGGAGAAATTGGGCCACCCGATCAACAGCGGGGGGCCTAGATCTTGCCACGCGGCACGACCGCAGCTCATGGGCGTCCACGCGTGCGCGCACGCCGGGCGATGATGCGCGCGCACACGTGCGCCCGAGGCGCGATCCCAACGTAGCCATGGAGGACTCTCAGCTGTCCGATCTTTGATCGGACAGCTCTCGTTCAGTGGCCGTGGATCGCATGAAGAGAAGAAACGAGGCAGGCGGCTGATTGGCGGTTGGAGGGCTTCACCGACGTTTTTAGGAGTGGTTGTAAGATCGGACAGCTCTCGTTCAGTGGTCGTGGATCGCATGAAGAGAAGAAACGAGGCAGGCGGCTGATCGGCGGTTGGAGGGCTTCACCGACGTTTTTGGGAGTGGTTGTAGCAACGCTCTGGATGTCGCTAAAGCCCCTTGTTCTTTTAGGAAGCCCTTAACTCTATTTAAACCCCCTCCAACGACCATTCAAGGCATTCACTCCCCTTTGCAACTACTCCACCCCTCTCTTAGCTAGCTTTAGGCCCTCTTGTAATTGCCGGAGACGACGAGCCGCCAACGGAGCCTCCTCCACCGCCGTGGCTGCCTCGTCGCTCTCCACACACACACTCTCTCTCTCTCTCTTTTAAGCTTTTTATTACTTTTGTTGAAGCATGTATTTAATGTTGTAAGTTATGAACTACAAATGCATGTTTAATGAAGTTATTTTCCGTTCAATTGCCATTTTAATTTCTGTTCAAGTTACATGATCAAAACAAAGAACTTTCTAACCCTAAACCTTCTCTCTCTCTCTTGCTTTTCAAAACTGCATCTTTCGCAAGCAAAACTCCACACTTTCCATGACAACAAGTGATAAGCAAAAATCCGATTTCCACGCCTCCCTGAGACCGACACTCGGACTCACCTCCGTTTACTTATTTTAAAACCAACGTTGCAAGTGCGACTATAACGACACTCCTTAACACACACGCACTAAGCCACGTCAGTGTTGGCTCATCGGTTGGAAGCTTGGAAGAGGGTCACCGGCAACGAGAAGCGTAGCGAGTCCGACGAGCCCTAGCAACCAAAGATATGGGTTGTATGACCCTGATTAAATACTTAAAAGTTACGACAAAGCACGCCAGAGCAAAACCCTATGTCTATGGGTGATGATGGTGGCTAGTGGAAGCTTGCAAAGAAGCTCCCTTGGGTGTTAATGGCGATGGGTGGTGGGATGTGTAAACAAGGTCGAAAGGAGAAATTGAGGAGATGAGGAGATAGAGGAGCATAAGGGGAAGAAAAATTATAATTTCATTAGAGAGAAGGAGGCGAGGAGGCTTGTGGCGGTGGTAGGTGGTCGATGACGAATTTGGGGTTGAAATCGGAGTAGAGGAGGCGGGAAGCTCTAAAGCTTCGCGTGAAGCTTCGTGAGAGGGCGGAGAGTGTAAGCCCTCTCTCAATTTTGGCAAGAGAGCGACAAATGAAGGAGATGAAGGAAGCTCCGAGGTCATCAATGGTGGAGCACTTAGGAGGAAGAAGGTGAGAGTTGCACTCGCAATTTCCTGAGGAAGACGTTTGGAGGGATCGTGCAAAGTTTTATCGCCACAATTAGGAGCATGCACGGGTCGGAGGTTGCGAGAATCGCTCGGCCATTCTCCCAACCACCGCATCTATTTTGACCGAAGATAGCGGGCGGCAGAGGCAGCCAATGATGGTGAAACAACCGTCGGTAGATATGGAATGGAGAGGAGAACAACTTCTCTTTAGTCATCGAAGGCAGCTGCGGTCTGAGGTGGCCGGAATTCACTCGTGAAACTCGCCATCCACGCTCCATGGCTGCCATGAAGGTTGAAGGACCTTTCCGTGAAGGAGATGAAGAGTTCAGGGCTGATCGCAAGAAAATCAGAAAACTAGGGGGGCTTTTGAGAGGAAATAAGAGCCAATTGCAAACTTGCCTAATATGAAGTCCAAATGAGCCCAAATTTTTATAGCAACCTAATTTGGACATAAAGAAGTTGTTGGTGACTTCAATTTTTGGTTTTGATGATGTTTTCTTGATCAATTTACAATTTGACCCAAAATGTACCAAATTCCCGTTTACAAATCTGTTTTAAGTCAAAATAGGTTTCGATTATCAAATTAACTGTTCCAAACCTTATAAAATATTTTAAATTAGTTTTTAGAAGATTTATATTATATTTATTTCCATCGAATCTATTTTGATTGAAGTGAGGTTAAAATTAGGATTTTTTTGATCAGAATTAAACATTCAATTTCAATGTAAATCCTGAATTACTCAATATCAACCCACTTTTAGGGAATTTAAGCTCAATTGGACTTTAATTAACCATAATATTTCGCTTCAGCTATTCTGCATTTATAATTGTTTGTGAAACTTACAGAATTAACCCCCACTTTTATTAATTCTTCTCTCCTCAGCTCTGATTGAGTTATATCATTTTGATGTGTTAATTAGGTGAATTTAGCTTTAGAACTTAGTCAAATTAGGTTAGATATAACAGATGATGGCGATGCCATCAATTAGCATTTCAAGTTAACCAAAACATGCCTAAATGTACCAAGGATAGAAGATAGTACACGACAATACTCTAGCAACCTCCCATAAATGACCCCCTTTATGTCCTTGAACCTTGTAGGTGACATTGGAATCCTTGGCTCGTGCCCTCATTGGTCCCATTGAAAGCATTGCCCCCATCTCCAGGTCGTTGCCCAGTGGACCCTACAGTGAACCCTTCAGGGATAAGGGTGTTGGTGTATAGGCATTAATGTATTTGATTTTGATGATAACAAAATATATAGATTTTATATTATTATTAAAGAATTGACATTTTAGGAGCAACGATTGAAGTAGCAGCAAAAAATAAGGAGGATTAAGTTGAAGGACAATAAGATAGTAACTAGAAGATCTTTTGTTGTTGTAATTATTTCAATTATTGTATTTTATCTTTCTTATTTTTAGAAATGATGTAAAGAGACTAAGTATGGTAACCTAGTCCTAAGTTACTCTTACATAAAACCCAAACACTCTGGAGAAGCTTAAAATCAAAATAGAAATCCATTACAAAAACCTTCTTCAGTTATTAGACATCTAATGACTTGGTTAGATGTCCAAAATCTTGAAATTAGCTGGCTATCCTACTTATTAGACAACCTCTATACTGACCATTGGTAGCCTAGCATTCACCTTAGGTTACCATACGACCAACATCTTCATTAGACAACCTATAAGCCCTTTAGTCGTCTTATACAGTTATCAATCAACGCATAGCAAACCGTTGGACTTTGGAAACCTAAATTGATAAAGATCTTATGTTAGAAGCTTGAATCCTAAATTGGTTTCCATTTTAGACGTTCAATAATATGATCAGATATCCTATCAGACGACCAACACTTAAACTAAACGCTCTAGTTCATTCCAGAACCAAGTTCATGAAAGTTTGGTTGCAGTAACAAATATCCAACCTTATACCTAAACGATCGTTATTCTCAAATAAGTCATTTGATCACTTAGTCAGACGTCGCCTAGGCAAGTTTCAATTAATTACCTTTTGGAGCCTTTTTCATTAGACATACGCTTGATCGAGGCCCTTAGAATAAGAACCTTGACTCAACAAATAATCACATAGAATGCACGCACGAGGTTTGATGACCCAGTTACACTAAAGAAAAGTGTATGTTTGGGGGAGGATGGCACTCCCAATTTTCACTCGTAGTTGAATGGTACAAACTCACTTTATATGTCTTTCACTCTGATTGCATAAAAAATAAAAGCTAGTTTACCCCTAATATTTATAGGGTGGACTCCCCCCAATTGCGGGCCTCCTTTTCTATTCCCACAATCTTGGGATTTGGCTATAAATAACATGTCGTGTGGTAATCGACAAGCAATCCTATGTCGGTGCCATAGTTTGCAAGATTCATTTTTTATTGCAGCGATAAACCTGACGGTTGGGTGATATCTGAACTTGGGGTGATCTGCCACCCTATTAGGTACAGGGACTTGGGTAAATAGGTTCGCCCAGAGGTGCCAGGTTTCGCTATTTAACGAGCAGCCGGATCCTCCTTATGGCTTGACTTGTGGGCTGATTTTCCTCCCCTCATCAGTTGCCCCCACTCTCTTTGTCTGAGTTTGTCGGTGGAGTGAATAGAAAAATTTTTTTGTTACTTCATGTGTACCGATGAGCTTGATTTTGTACGCTTAAAAGATTGAGTTAAAAACTCGTCATTGTAGTTGCGTAAAAATCCACTATCTACTAAATTTTTACTGAAACTCAAAGTGAGTCTCGGGTCAAACATAGGGAGAATGCTTGATTAAAAATCACGATTCGAATTATTTTTCACAAAGTAGATTAGCTGGTTGAAATTAATCTCCACAAGTTGTTCTACTAAATAATAAACGATAGAAGAGAGAGATGGAATAATACAAAGGAAAAGAAAAATAGAGAGAGAATCAATATTTTATAATCACATATTCATTACATCTACTTGCTGCAACTATAAATCTGAAAATTTACACTAGAAAGCAGTAAAAAGAGTGAATGAGAAAATCCACGTTGACGGAGCGTCCAGATGATGGGGATGAGATGCTAGACGAGGGGAAATGGAGCTGGAGGACGGAATAGGGCGGTATTGCAACGGGATTCGCTTCCCGAATGGTTGTGAGAAGACAACCACGGGTTGCTCCACAAAAAGGGTAATAAGATGGAAAATTAATTTACTCTAGCTTTAGTGGAGGATCCCGGGTATAGGACCAGCTTGTAGAGCTTTGGAGGGGGTGAGAGAAGAGAGAAAGGGATGGTGAAATATGTGGAAGGGGTGCAAAAATTGGGGGCAAAAGGTTCTTTTAAGCCTTAAAAATAAATATGCAGCCTCTAGTGACGCATATAAGTGTCACTAAAGGCATCACTAAAGGCACGCATTGTTGTTGACGTACATGCATCTTCAACCATGCGATGAAGATTGGAGGCCTCTCATCGCGCCACATCATCTAGCGCCTCGTCTTCAGCTGTTTGCGTGCAATCGCTCCCGATCAACCTCAGTTGTCCGATAGCATGATTGGATGGCTTAGGATCCATGAGAGCGCTTCAACTTTTTCACACGCAGTGCTCGCGTGCGATCTTCGGTGATCGTGCATGTGCATCCAATGCCTTCATCCAATGCATCTTAGCACGCCACGTAGCGACCTCTGCAGTTGCTTGATCACGATCGAGCGATTGAATTTTAGTCGCGCCCACTCGCACTATGGATTTGAGGTGAGCGGAGAGTCGAACCCATGCAATCGTCTCTTGCAGACGTCACTTGACCACTGCTCTTCCACCCTTCTTTGTCATGCTTTGTTTTTAACGCTCGCGCGCCCTCAGCTGTTGGATGAAGATCCAATGGCTGAGGATGTGCGAGCTTTGTCTTTAGTGAGAGGTGAGGCGCATCTCAGCCATTGGATCAATGATCCAACGGCTGGGATTGATTATGCAGGCGAAGAGGGGTGCTGCGGCTAGTGTTGGGAGACTATGATGGTGCCACGTGGCACCATCATGGCCGTCCATCTTCTTTGCTTTGTAGGTGGTGCCACGTTTATTGAATTGAACCGATTTTCACGCCGTTGACCCATCCTGCAGTTGGATTTGTCATCTGAGGCTAGATTTATACCACCTTGGTCCTTGACCTTTGATCTTTCTCGGACTTTGTATCTGATGCTACGGAAATTCGATTGGGACGATCTTAGAGGCGTTGGACTCCGATTGTCGCCTTGATCAGATCCGTATGGTTGGATCTTCAATCTGAGGTCCGGAAAAGATATCGCCCTATCCCCTAGCCACAACAAGGGCAAATTAACCTAAAATTTGTACAAACTAATTTAAATGCAGATGATGCATGTTATGCAATATTTATAATGCTTAATGCAATTATATACCTAAGAATACACATAAATAGATAGTTTATGTGACATAGATGTGTCTACATTATGTACCATGCCCTCGATGATGGGTCAGGTAGTTTTCCGACAATCCCATCATTGAAAATCGGCCATGAAGCCTATACTGCATGCTGGTGGGTGATTAGCTGCCAACCGCTTGTATGGGTAGATCAAGGCCTATTTATCAGTGGGTCACGTAGGCAGGTGGAGTGCCGCTTGTATACTCGATAAGCGATTATTCAAGCGAACAAGGCGCCATGTGTTCAATTTATAGGCATATCGCCGCCTGTTTGTTTTAGGAAAGAGTAGGCATAACGTCCCCTGATCTTCCATAGGCCTTAAGAGGTTGTCTGTCAGGGCATTTAATTGTACGATGTAGGATTGTCTTTTGCAAGTGATGTCTAATCTCTGCAGGCATAATTTTGTCACTTTATGTGGACAAGACGCGCATTAATTACCGTATTGATGATAGCAGCACGTCCCAATAGTCAGGATGAATTACAAGGTCTGCGCCTCTCATTCGAATCATGTCGTAATGTGGTGTAAACACATTTAAACTACTTAAGATGTCTATTTATGCATGTTCTTAAGCATAGGATTGCATTGCTTGATATAAATATTGCATAACATGCATCATCTTGCATTTAGATTAGTTTGAATAAAATGGAGGTTAATTGTCTTCTTTTATGTGCTTGGACAAGGTAAACTTTTTATCGGGGCCTCGGATCGAAGATCCAACCGTACAGATGTGATCAGGGTAACGATTGAAGTTCAACGACTCCAAGATCGCCCTAATCAGGCATCTATAGCATCAGATAGTGACCGGGGAACCCTAGAAGATCAAGGGCTAAGATGGTGTAAATCCGCACTTCAAATGGCAAATCTGATCGCACGGATGGATTTGGATCGACAATTGCAGCCTAATGACACAAAAATCGAGTCAGTCCGACACCCGTGGCACAATCTACATCATCCAGAAGATGGACGGCCAAGATGGTGCCACGTGGCACCATCTTGGCCGCCCAATCGCCCACACGCAACCGCTAAAGCCCCCGCATCCGTCCTTCCCCGGCATTGGATCGAGATCCAACGGCTGCGACGCGCCCGCGCTGAAGTCAGCCGCTCGACACAAATGCGCCCCCAGCACGTTGGTCGAGCGTTCTAACGCGAAGCGAGAGCGTGCGTTCGAGCCTCGCCACACGGAATCTGGAGCCGGGGGACTGCCTTTAATTGACCGTCGGATCGCGATTGAACGGTCATGAGCGCCTGATTGCGCTCACGCGCTATTTCACGCACGGCGATAACGTGACATCGCACGCGGGCGGGTACGCAGTGCAGCGGGCAAAGGCGCGATTTAAGCCGTCCGATCTCGTGATTGGACGGCTGAGGATGGCTGAACGTGCGCAAGTGTTGCACGCGCGGGCAGGCGAGCGAGGGTGCACGCGTCGCCCACTATGCCCATGTTCAGACCTTTAGCGATGGTTTTATCCATCACTAAAGGTCTTGATTAATGTTTTTAAAGATGTAATGACCAATTTGCCCCCACTCCTTGCAACTATAAAAGGAGACCCCCTCCACACGAAATTCTCATCCCTTCATTCTCTTCTCTCCCTCTCCAAAGCTTAAGAGAAGCTCGTCCCACACCCGGGATGCTCCTCGCGAGGTAAAGTCCAAATTTTCGTCCCCGTTCGGAAGTGGATCCCGCGACGACGACGACGTGCTGCCCTGTTCTCGTTCTTTTGCTTCGTCCTCCTTCGTCCAAGCGTCGTCCGGTTCGGTTCGTCCTCCAAGCGACCGTCGAAGAGGATATCTCTCTCCCTATTCTTTTTACTACTTTCTAGAATAGATTTACTGCTTTCTAGAGTAGTTCGGCTCGTCCTCCAAGCGACCGTCGAGGAGGATATTTCTCTCTCCATTCTTTTAATGCTTTCTAGAGTAGATTTAATGCTTTCTAGTGTAATTATTTTCTGCTTTTTAGTTATAATGTTTAGTGAAACAAACAATCTCTTTAAAGATGAATTCCCTGTTCATTCTACATTTCATTTTGATTTCTGTTTATAATATTCTCTCTCTCTCTTAATCTCTCTCTCTTCTATTTATTGTAAATAGTTAGATAGTTTTAATCAATTGAGTTACTTCGTGACAAATAAAAACAAACACGTTGTTTTTAAATCCAACGTCCGCCTCCCTGTGTTCGACCTGGAATTTCCATTTCGGTATAAATTTTATTTGTTGAATATGAGTTCTTCGCTTTCAAACTACAACGACAAGGTTTTCAAAACCAAACACGTTAGCATAGCAACTCGTACGTTCAACATTTTTTCGCCGTTGCCGGGGAGGCGACGCTCTTTGATTTTTCTTCGCGTTTTTACTTACGAATCATTTACCTCACTTCTCTCCTTTCTTATTGTGATTGCAGGTACTCTTTTGAGATGAACAAAAGAGGTAGATTGGAGTAAAGTGCTGTGGAAGGTTTTGTAAGTTATCCCCCATTCTTTCCCCCTCCATAGATTTCATTCGCCACATTAAATCCAAATTCCAATTAACCTAGGTGTTTGCATAAATCCTAGGAATAGTTTGGTTGTTTGGATTCTCACTCACATTCATTCCACCTTCATTTATATAAAAAAAAACAAAAAGATAATCTTGTGGGGCAATTTTCAATAAACACACAACGTACACCCACATTCAAGGCACTTAATCGAATTGATTTGTTTCTACTCAACCGGGTTCTGATCTGTAGAACCGGTACACAGAAAGCAACACAAAAGAGTAGAAATCATTCTAGGTTAACCATCTTTGTGTGCCTAATTAAGTGGTGTAACAGGCCAATTGTTTGAGTTGATGGGCCGCACCACTTCAATTAAAATCAACTAATTAAGTAGCTGCCACTTAGGTTCAACTATTAGGGATTTACCAGACACTCCACATTCTTTTAAGTTTTAAAGAAAAATATTTTCACCCGTGCTTTCAAAACCTGGTGTGCCAACAAAACTTGTTTGAAAATACCTAAAGTTGAATCGTAAAAGCTACTAAGCAAGATTTGAATCCTAAAATTCACCACATCAAAAATAATCTTGCTTGAAAATCACTGGTTGTGCACACACACACAAATGAATCAATCATTAAGGGCACAACCCATTTAAAGGGCCCATCACATTCCAAAGTACATTCAAACCTAGCCCTAAATAAAACAGAGTAAACGTTGGCCTTAAGGATTGGACTCGCTCTTCAGAGCCCAGAACAAGATTATTTTCGATTAGTCTATTTCTACTGTTCAATCTGATGTCTAGCTAGGGGAGCAGAATCAAACGATTGCAGCTGGGGGTACACTAGGAACCGGAGGCGCAAGCCGAAAGAAGAACCTTCTCCCCAGTCCCTCCTTCTAACTAGTTGGATTGAACAGACAGAAGTAGATCAAATCGTTCCTTTGTCTCAAGACGGGTTTTGGGAGTCCGTAGATCTGTAGGCTAACCCACTTAAGGATAGGTTTGATTGTTTGTATTGCAGGGCACCTTTCTTCCTCCCATTTCTCATGAATACTTCCACATATTACACGCATTCCCACTCTTTCCCTCCTATTTTGAATTATCCTCAACATGACGATTATCCCAACTCGTACTGTCATCAACCAACAGTTAGTTGGGATAACTCAGATTGGGGATACAGTTCCGGACCTTCATGTTTAGGGTCTAACACTAAACACTTTAATTGTGATTTCTATCCTTCTCAGAGCCACATCTATTATAGATCGTCAACCTTTTATGAACAACCTAATACGATCTACAATCAAGGATACACCGATCCTTACCCATCCTCTGATTTCACTGCCTTTAGGTCATCACCACCTTTTGAACAATCTGAAATGACCTATTATCAGGAAGGGTATAACAAACCTCAATTCGTTAATTCCCCTGCATTGATCCCAAACCCGCCCAACCCTGAACCAACTCGTTTGGTTCAGGGTAACCAGGTTAAAGATAAGGTTCTGGCTAACTTGAGGAATATCATTCAATCTTTAGTAGTTCAGCCAATACCTTGCATTGAGAGATTGGAGCCCCTGATTGAAATGATTGATGATTTGAACAAGTCTTTTTTGGATTGGCTCTAGGAGGTTAAGGATAAGAACCCGTGTGAGTTTCTACTTGGGAAATTAGCGAAATTGAGGATGAGATTCGTGGTTGCTTTGATTCAATCATGGGATGATTCCCAGGATGAACCCTCTTCAGGAAAGCCAATGATAGAACCTACTCAGGCACTTGTTGGGGGGACACGTGTTACGAGGCTGACCAGATTGAATTAGAGCAACCAATTAAGGATGATTTAATTTCTTCACCTGAGATCCTGGAGCCGGGGTACGAGGAAACGTATGTCTCCTTAGAATAAAAAGTGACAGATGATTTTGGGACATACATTGATATGGATCTTGATTTCTTTGAAGGTGAAGATTCAAGTTGCGAAGTCTCACGCGACTTTTCTGAACACGATTTTTGTGAGACGATTGGGCCTGAGGAATCTGATAGATCATTTGATAGCCCAATAACTGAGGAAACTGATCTTATTAGGGCACACATTACGAATCCAAAATCACATTTTCTGGTGGATTCAATTCAATGCCCTGATTGTTAGTTACACCCCGTTGAGCTTATCGATGATTCTATTTCTAAGATAATAGACTTAAGTCAATTTTGATTCAGCCACATCATTTAGACTTGGAGATTTCAGACGGGGTGATTAACATGCAAGAGGTCTCAGAATTTAACATTCTGATTGAGGAGGATAGGAGTTGGGTAGTTCTGATTTGGGAAGCTAATTCTGGAGGAAGTACAAGACTGAGTCGAAGGGTGCCTATTAAGCTGAAACCATCAAACCAGGACCCTTACGACATTTGTTTTGAGGATGTCAAACCCAAGCACACATTCAATGATTATCCTTTTGAGCTTGAATTCTCTGTAACCCGACTTTTTTGGTCTTAGGTTGCATCCTCATAAATCGCAGGCTCGACCCCGCTTGCATACAGATTTTAGGTTTTGGGTAATTTTTATCTAGAACCTAAGATATTCTCGATTATGGGGTATAGGTCTGCACCACAATTTGGTCCACATCTGTGGACCTCTATTGATAGGTCAGAGGATTCTTTTGTTTATTCTGATTCTGACCTGCACCTGTAAATTTTTCATTTCTCTTCTTTGTATAGTGTGCCTAGCTGAAGGCACTAAATTCAGCACATATATAGTTCTTTTTAGTTTCTATCTTGGAGCGGACCTGACATATACGTAATTCAGGTACTTTCTACGCTATTCCACTCTGTTTTATATCTTTTTAATACAATGAGGACATTGCATTAGACATGCATGGGGGGGTGGATATTCATCTCTGAATTTATTCGTCAGCTCCATAGATTTGTTTTATTTTCTTTTATTAAAAAAAAATTTGGAATTAGGAAAGAGAACTTGGGTTTAAGAAAATTTTCAATCTTAGGAAATACTACATTATGATTTGAACACAAAGACCCTTCAGGTCTTTGGACTTAATCAACCCGTGTATCCACTAAAATGTGAATTTTTTTTTGAGTCCTCGCCAACCTAAATTCTATTTTAATTGGAGTAAATAAGTTTGGGTGATAAGTACACGACTTATCAACCCGCCCTCTGATTTGAGGAAATTTTGAGTATTTAGCATCTACACACTATCTTGTCACTGACTCGTTGTTCGGCGATTTTAACGAAAATTGGGTAGCTAATGAACCTTCTAGGGTGATATGGTTGGCAAGTTATCGTGGGTAACAGCCCATAGGTAGGTTGTCTAGAGCCCAGTCACTGGACCTTTCTCTTTTTGCTGCCATTAGGTAAATCTTAGACCAAGGACGCCACCTACTTAAAAAAAAAATAAAAAAAAATCAAAAAGAGTAGGAGAAAAGAAAAAAAAGAAATAAACCACACTTCACCGCACGAGGATGGCTGGCATGTTGTCAGTGGTAACAGCTCATCGACCGGTTGTCCAGAACCCATCTCAATAAATGCACTGAAAATTCCCAAAACACTTAGGAAGAAGCGGAGAAGTAGAATAAATCGGGGAGATATACACTGGATTCACCCTTGTGTTGACCCCGTAAAAAAATAAAAGTAGGGAGAAAGCTACCAGTTGTAAAGATACACCTTTAGGCAGAATTTTTTTTAGGTCACCTAGAGGCGTAGAAACCCGAAGTCCGTTTTAACTGCCGGTCAACGAGTCTATCACATTCACAATAAGATACTTAGAACTTAGAGTTCTCATCAAATCTTGGGTGAGTTGAATGGCCGTAGAAAGCCACTCTTAAACTGTAACGAGCGCGTGCCCCAGACGTCTTTTAAGACGTCTGGGAGGTGGCCCAGACGTCTGTAAAGACGTCTGGGATCACATCCAGACGTCTGACCAGACGTCCGGGATAGTTTACAGACGTCTGGCGAACAGTTATGCTCGCACGGGATATTCGTCTGCGCGCCTGTGCGCGCAGACCTACGATCCTGCATCTTTCTCTGCGGCTGCAGGCGACTGCGACCGTCTCTCTCTCCTCTCCGCGCGGCGTTAAAAGGGGGGGCGCGCCTCCCCTCCCGTCTCCACCATCTTCCTCCTTCTCTCCTGCCTGTGCGCGAGAGCGAGCGGACGCGAGGGCGCAGCGGCAGCGGCAGCCGCAGTAGGCGCGGAGGAGCTGCGGCGTGCGAGGGTGGGGCTCTGCCGTGAGGGCGAGCTCGCCGGGAGCGGCTTGGCCGGCCGGCGGAGGGCGTAGGGGGCGCAGAGCGTCGCGGAGAGGGACCTGCTGCGGGCGGAGCAGCGGACGCGCGAGGTGCGACGCGGGCGGCGTCGCGAGCGGAGGCCGAGCAAGGTTCTGATTCTGGAAAAATTTCCAGAATCAGATGTCTGGACTGATATCCAGACGGCAAGGTCGACGTCTGTGAGATCATACAGACGTCTGAAAGGTGAGTTTCCGCTTTCTTCTTCTTTTTGTCGACTGACCGTACTGAGGCAGGAGGGTTGGCTGTGCGCAGGTCCTCTGATTCGTCATCTTTGCGAATCAGACGTCTGGAATTTGTACCAGACGGCGGGAGTGGCCTCCAGACGTCCTGAGTGACCATCGGACGTCTGGGATCTAGACAGACGTCCCCACAGACTTCTGGACGTCCGGGGAACCAAGCCGAACAGGTAATTCTCTGATCCACCGTTTAAGACGTCTGGAAGGAGTTCCAGACGTCTGATTTTGCACAGTATTGTCTTTCTCGACCCGTTTAGGGCCCGTTTGGGCTCCGTTTTCCGCGATTCGAGTTGCGTTCGTTTCAGAATTTATTCCTCTACCTGCCTACAGTAGCTATACACTGTTTTGAGATACTCCTTGTGTTTGATCCTTGTGATAGGACCTCGTTCGGTTGCAGTCTTGAGAGTCGCGGAGGCGCGCGGGATTCCCGATCACGCCCCCATTACTCCCGTTGTACCTGGTAGAGTGGCTTTAAGTATTAATAAAATCTGTTAAAGTATGGAACCATAACTAGAACCTAGGGCATTGCATGACTCCTAGGAATGAGAAATATATGGAATGATAGCTCCTAGGTGTTGCATGAATCCTAGGGCCGGAAAACTAGATTGTATGATAGATCCTAGGATATGGCATGAATCCTAGGATGGAAAAACTAGTGGAATGTATATTACTGCAGTCTTGGAAAAATGGAAAGGAATATATATAAAGCTGCCTGTAAATTTAATTAACAGCTGCCTGTTATGCATAAAGAATCATGTTGAGATCATGGAATGTGAGAACGTGAATCTGGAAAGTGAAACATATGATGTTCTGAGATAAAGAGCTGGAACCCTACGGGGAATTAGGAGTGGAACTCCTGGAAAGAAAAGGAATGGAACTGAGATGTAGTTTGTACTGTCTCTTGGGTACGCAGTACCAAGGGAAGTACCTGTACCTGTTTTAGTGCAGAGTGGGGCCAGCCGCCCTAGGGACCCGGGGTTAGGATTGGCCGCTCTGTACCGACTTGTTGGCCCTCGTGTACGTAGTACCGAGGAGAGCTAGTAGTGTTAGGAGAGTACTAGCTACCCCACGGGCCCCGGGGTTCTGCTAGCCTCCTTCACCGACTTGTTAGGCCCACTAGGGCAAACCAGGGTAGTCAGACGAGGGTGCGCGGACTGTGGAGGGGCAAGGCCCCGGTTTGGTTACTGTGGAGGGGTTGGACCCCTGTTACTGAGAGGGCTCTGCCCTGGTTCCGTGCTGTGCTTTGGGCGCACCCGTTAACGGAAACGACTGACCGCGTGCCAGTGCGGGCTAGCTACCTGTGCGTTTATCGCGCGTGCCGTAGTCACCGTTACGTCTGTCAGTGACCCTGGGGTGGTTGACTGAGTGTAGGATCACCACGGGGGACTTTCCCGGCCAGGAGAGCACCACGTGCTACTTCTACTTTTGGAAAAGACTGCAATCAAGATCGTCCCACGAGGACATCCGAGATCAAGTAAAGGATCTGAGAAGTAAATGAAATAGTGAGAAAAATTGAAAGATGTAAATAAAGGAAGTAATAGAACATAACAGCTACTGTACACTCTACTGTTGCCTTTAGTTAGTTTGCCACTCTACTCAGCGTTTTGCTGACGTGTTACACTTGTTACCTTTTTCAGGACCAGGTGTTGAGCAGCCAGGGTCGGCGGCTGCAGAGGAAGCTGGGCCGAGTAGGGTCCAGTAGAGTTACCACAGCTTTGTACTCCTTTTTGTTTCTGTTCTAGTGAGTAGTTTCTGTTTCCGCTGTACCTTCTTTACCTGCAGTTTTTGTTATATGATAAATGTTGTTTTACTGTTGTGGTGGTGCCTACTGTAGTAGTTTCTTTCCTTACTGCTGTACTTTCTTACTTTTAGTTATATTCATGCTGAATGTGGTTTATTTTACTGTCTTTTGGTTACTTCCTCGTTGGACGACTGGGTCTTGGGGTTAGTCGAGTCGGTCCGGTTCTCGTGTCTCGTAGGGACTCGGGAATCGGGTCGTTACAAGATGGTATCAGAGCAAGGTCGTCCCGAGAAGTGAATCAACCGACTGGAAAATAACCAATTCACATGTTTATAGCTAGAGTAGCCACCACAACATATCTCTTGACATGAGCTCTTAGAAGTGTTGTTAGGTATCGTCTGTTTTGACGTTTCCGTTTTGTTTCGCGTCTCCTTGCAGGAGATGCCTCGTCGTGGGACTGGCGAGACTGGCCGAGGGTGAGGTCGGCGAGGTGGACGTGTTGTCGTTGACGTCTCGGTGGACCAGCCACCACTCCCTGGCATCCAGGCCCAGGACCTCGCCAGACTGATACGGGATATTGTACGAGAGGAGCTCCACCCACCGCCCCGAGCACCTCCTCCTGGGGTTGCAGAGGGGGAGTCCTCTGTGGGACCACGCGACGGACGCGGCGTCGGACACGAGGGAGGGGATGGGCCCCTGCCGCCCCCACCTTCCTCCGACACTTCGGTACACGAGGCACCTTCGCTTGGAGGTGCGCCAGCACCTCCCCTACAGCACCACTTCGAGCTTTTCGGACAGTTCCGGAAGCTGAAGCCCCCCTCCTTCAAGGGGGATGAGGACCCGACCGAGGCAGAGGACTGGCTTGAGCAGCTGGAGAAGATCTTCGACACCCTTCGCCCCCCAGTGGAGTGCCGCGTGGCCTTTGCCACGTACCAGCTGGAGAGTGCGGCACACCGGTGGTGGAGGGCGGTCCGGGGACAGGAGAGGGACGAGCCGACGTGGGACCAGTTCGTCACCCTCTTCTGCGAGCAGTACTTTCCCCAGACGTGGCAGGACCAGAGGAGGCGGGAGTTCCACACTCTCCGCCAAGGGACGATGACCGTGAGCGCGTACCGCACGCGTTTCTTGGAGCTGTCCCGCTTTGCAGCGACAGCGGTAGCCACTGAGGAGGAGCGCCTTTGGAGGTTCACCGAGGGGCTCCGGCCTGCGATCCGGGGGTATGTCAAACCCCTGAAGCTGCCGACGTTTTCGAGGGGGTAGAGGCAGCTATGACTTACGAGGAGACCAACCCGTCCGCGCGAGAGACCGACGGCGGGCGGAAGAGGCCCTTTCAGCCAGACTTCTCACAGGGCCGGCGAGAACGGAGACACGTGGCATCCGCAGGAGAGCCGTCACGTTGTGCAGGGCCATCAGTGGCCTTTGGGGGCCCTCGACAGGGGCCAGTCGCCAGCACCAGACCCTCGCCTAGCCGACAGCAGGGACTCACTGAGGGCGGGAGTCGGGTTCCCCTCTACTACCAGTGTGGCCAGCCGGGCCACGTCAGGAGGGACTGCCCATCTAGGGCAGGAGGTCAGCAGATACTTCCCGCGCAGAGCACTGGAGGGCGCGCAGGAGGCCGCGGTTTCCAGGCGCGAGGAGGAGGACCGCAGTCGCGAGGAGGGTACCGGCCAGCACCTACCCGTCCGACGCAGAGTGTGGCTGCTTCGTCCGCACCTAGAGCTGAGGGGCGTATCAACGCCCTAACACACAGGGACGCCAGAGCTTCGGGATCCGTGGTAGCAGGTATGGTTTCAGTTTCTGGCAGACTCGTTTACACGGTTTTCGATTCCGGCGCTACGCACTCGTTTGTCGCAGACAGTTTCGCAGTTAGTTTGGACCAGGATTATACATTGTTAGAGAACCCGTTCGTAATCAGAGGTCCGAGTGGTCAGCTGTTTGTAGCTGAGGAGGTGTACACGGGTTGCGGGGTCAGCATCGGGGGACACAGCCTGCCAGCTGACCTGATTATGATACAGATGGAGGACTTTGGAGTGATTCTGGGGATGGATTGGCTGTCCGCTTACCACGCCTTGGTAGACTGTTTTGAGAGGAAGATTGTCTTCTCCATTCCGGAGTTGCCTTCCTTCGAGTTTCACGGGCAGCCAGTGGATGGAGGTTTCAGGTGCATTTCGGCACTTCGGGCGGCGAGACTTTTGAGCCAGGGGTGTGAGGGCTTCTTAGCTTGTGTGGTGGCAGAGCACAGCCCCGTGGCAGACTTCCAGAGCATCCCGGTGGTCAGAGAGTACCCCGACGTGTTTCCAGACGAGTTACCAGGACTACCGCCCGAGCGTGAGATCGAGTTTGAGATCTCACTAGTACCAGGGACCAGCCCCATCTCCACCGCGCCATACAGGATGGCACCTCTTGAGCTGCGAGAGCTCAAGTCTCAGTTGCAGGACCTTTTGGAGAAGGGTTTCGTGAGGCCCAGTGCGTCTCCCTGGGGAGCCCCGGTACTGTTTGTGAAGAAGAAGGATGGGACCCTACGCCTTTGTGTGGACTACCAACAGCTGAATAGGGTCACCATCAAGAACAGATATCCGCTGCCGAGGATTGACGATTTGTTTGACCAGTTGCGGGGTGCCACGGTGTTTTCCAAGATCTACTTGAGGTCTGGATACCACCAGTTGAGGATCAGGGAGACCGACGTCTCCAAGACAGCTTTCCGCACCCGGTACGGACACTACGAGTTTTTGGTCATGCCGTTTGGGCTGACCAATGCCCCCGCTGCTTTCATGGACCTGATGAACCGGGTGTTCAGACCGTACTTGGACCAGTTTGTGGTGGTTTTCATAGATGATGTACTCATCTATTCTAGAGATCGGACGCAGCACGGACAGCACTTGCGGATGGTTCTGGACACTCTGAGACGACGCAGGCTGTACGCCAAATACAGCAAGTGCGAGTTCTGGTTGAGGGAGGTAACCTTTTTGGGTCATGTGATCTCTGGAGACGGCCTGGCGGTGGATCCCGCCAAGGTCGAGGCAGTGCTCAGGTGGGAGAGACCGCGTTCAGTCACTGAGATTCGCAGTTTCCTGGGACTGGCAGGTTACTACAGACGGTTCATCAGAGGGTTTTCGCAGATTGCACGTCCTATGACACAGTTGACTCGGAAGGATGTGCCTTTCACTTGGACAGACGCCTGTGAGGCGTGTTTTCTGGAGCTGAAGGAGAGGTTGACCTCGGCTCCCGTGCTCACCATTCCTGACAGTAGTGGCGGGTTCGTCGTGTACACGGACGCTTCCTTGCAGGGGTTAGGAGGTGTGCTCATGCAGAGGGGTCACGTGGTCGCTTACGCTTCGCGGCAACTGAAGCCCCATGAGCATACCTACCCTACCCACGACCTAGAGTTGGCAGCTGTTGTCTTCGCGCTGAAGACATGGAGGCACTACTTGTACGGTGAGACCTTCGAGATTTTTACAGATCACAAGAGCCTCAGATATCTTTTTGACCAGAAGGAGCTCAACATGAGACAGAGACGTTGGTTGGAGCTCCTGAAGGACTACGACTGCAGCATCTCCTACCACCCGGGAAAGGCCAATGTGGTGGCTGACGCCTTGAGCCGTAAGGCGCCCGCACGCTTGGCCAGTCTACAGTTACAGAGTTGGAGCCTTTTGGAGGAGGTGGGCAGTTGGCGACCTCTAGAGTTACGAGGGTACTGTGGGGCAGTGACGGTGACACGGCAGACCAGACCAGAGTTGATAGACCGCATCATCACGGGACAGATGGCCGATCCGTACTTGCAGTCTTTGCGCGACAGAGTACTGTCAGGGGACCCAGGGGACTTCTCTTTCACAGACCAGGTGTTACGCTTGAGGGGACGGCTGTGCGTCCCCAGAGACGAGGAGCTGTTGAGAGAGCTCCTGACTGAGGCACACGGTTCCAGATTCACCATACATCCCGGAAACACGAAAATGTACCATGACTTGAGACGCGAGTTCTGGTGGAAAGGGATGAAGCGGGATGTGGGTGAGTTCGTGCAGCAGTGCTTAGTGTGCCAGCAGGTGAAAGCCGAGCATCAGAGGCCTGCAGGGCCGCTTCAGCCGCTTCCAGTGCCAGAGTGGAAGTGGGAGAGCATCACCATGGACTTGGTGGTGGGCTTACCTGTTACCCAGCGAGGACACGACGCAGTCTGGGTAATAGTGGATAGATTGACGAAGACGGCACGATTCTTGCCGATCCGAGTCACTTTGGGACCAGCACAGTTGGCAGAGAGGTATATCCGTGATGTGGTGCGACTACACGGAGTTCCGCGGGAGATCGTATCCGACCGGGATACCCGCTTTACGTCCCAGTTTTGGGCTGAGTTTCAGCAGGCTTTGGGGACGAGGTTGAGGTTTAGCACGGCTTACCACCCCCAGACGGACGGACAGTCGGAACGCACGATACAGACACTTGAGGACCTTTTGCATGCCTGTGTACTAGACTGGAGGGGCTCTTGGGAGGAGCACCTGCCTCTGGCGGAGTTTGCATACAACAACAGTTATCACTCGAGCATCGGCATGGCTCCCTACGAGGCTCTGTACGGACGGAAATGCACGGCACCCTTGAGTTGGGTTGAGGTGGGGACCAAGTGGGAGGTTGGCCCCAGGTTGATCCGGCAGAGTCAGGAGGTAGTTGAGCAGATCCATAGACGACTCCGCACTGTCAGGAGCAGACAGAAGAGCTACGCAGATCGCAGACGCAGAGAGGTGCAGTTCGAGGTTGGGGACCACGTCTTTCTTCGTGTTTCGCCCATGAAGGGCTTACAGCGGTTTGGGGTGAGAGGGAAGCTCGCGCCGAGGTTTGTGGGGCCCTTCGAGGTCCTGGAGCGGGTTGGACCCGTTGCTTACAGACTTGCCCTTCCCCCGCAGCTTTCTGGTGTGCACGACGTGTTCCACGTGTCCAACCTCAGGAAGTACGTAGCCGATCCCAGCCACGTACTGAGTCACGAGAGCGTCGAGGTGAGCGACGACCTGACCTACCCCGAGCGGCCAGTGCAGATCCTAGACCGAGCCGTCCGCAGGTTGAGACGAAAACAAGTACCCCTGGTAAAGGTTTTGTGGAGGAGCCAGCGGTACGAGGAGGCTACCTGGGAGCCTGAGGCGGCAATGCGGGAGCGGTACCCAGAGCTTTTCGCGGGTACGTCTTTTCGGACCGGCTTCGGTCCTCTTTGAGTTTGTTATGGTTATTTAGACATCTTTTTCCTGCACCCTAGTTGGCGCAAGTTTCGGGGACGAAACTTCCTTTGAGTTTGTTATATTGTAACGAGCGCGTGCCCCAGACGTCTTTTAAGACGTCTGGGAGGTGGCCCAGACGTCTGTAAAGACGTCTGGGATCACATCCAGACGTCTGACCAGACGTCCGGGATAGTTTACAGACGTCTGGCGAACAGTTATGCTTGCACGGGATATTCGTCTGCGCGCCTGTGCGCGCAGACCTGCGATCCTGCATCTTTCTCTGCGGCTGCAGGCGACTGCGACCGTCTCTCTCTCCTCTCCGCGCGGCGTTAAAAGGGGGGGGCGCCTCCCCTCCCGTCTCCACCATCTTCCTCCTTCTCTCCTGCCTGTGCGCGAGAGCGAGCGGACGCGAGGGCGCAGCGGCAGCGGCAGCCGCAGTAGGCGCGGAGGAGCTGCGGCGTGCGAGGGCGGGGCTCTGCCGTGAGGGCGACCTCGCCGGGAGCGGCCTGGCCGGCCGGCGGAGGGCGCAGGGGGCGCAGAGCGTCGCGGAGAGGGACCTGCTGCGGGCGGAGCAGCGGACGCGCGAGGTGCGACGCGGGCGGCGTCGCGAGCGGAGGCCGAGCAAGGTTCTGATTCTGGAAAAATTTCCAGAATCAGACGTCTGGACTGATATCCAGACGGCAAGGTCGACGTCTGTGAGATCATACAGACGTCTGAAAGGTGAGTTTCCACTTTCTTCTTCTTTTTGTCGACTGACCGTACTGAGGGAGGAGGGTTGGCTGTGCGCAGGTCCTCTGATTCGTCATCTTTGCGAATCAGACGTCTGGAATTTGTATCAGACGGCGGGAGTGGCCTCCAGACGTCCTGAGTGACCATCGGACGTCTGGGATCTAGACAGACATCCCCACAGACTTCTGGACGTCCGGGGAACCAAGCCGAACAGGTAATTCTCTGATCCACCGTTTAAGACGTCTGGAAGGAGTTCCAGACGTCTGATTTTGCACAGTATTGTCTTTCTCGACCCGTTTAGGGCCCGTTTGGGCTCCGTTTTCCGCGATTCGAGTTGCGTTCGTTTCAGAATTTATTCCTCTACCCGCCTACAGTAGCTATACATTGTTTTGAGACACTCCTTGTGTTTGATCCTTGTGATAGGACCTCGTTCGGTTGCAGTCTTGAGAGTCGCGGAGGCGCGCGGGATTCCCGATCACGCCCCCATTACTCCCGTTGTACCTGGTAGAGTGGCTTTAAGTATTAATAAAATCTGTTAAAGTATGGAACCATAACTAGAACCTAGGGCATTGCATGACTCCTAGGAATGAGAAATATATGGAATGATAGCTCCTAGGTGTTGCATGAATCCTAGGGCCGGAAAACTAGATTGTATGATAGATCCTAGGATATGGCATGAATCCTAGGATGGAAAAACTAGTGGAATGTATATTACTGCAGTCTTGGAAAAATGGAAAGGAATATATATAAAGCTGCCTGTAAATTTAATTAACAGCTGCCTGTTATGCATAAAGAATCATGTTGAGATCATGGAATGTGAGAACGTGAATCTGGAAAGTGAAACATATGATGTTCTGAGATAAAGAGCTGGAACCCTACGGGGAATTAGGAGTGGAACTCCTGGAAAGAAAAGGAATGGAACTGAGATGTAGTTTGTACTGTCTCTTGGGTACGCAGTACCAAGGGAAGTACCTGTACCTGTTTTAGTGCAGAGTGGGGCCAGCCGCCCTAGGGACCCGGGGTTAGGATTGGCCGCTCTGTACCGACTTGTTGGCCCTCGTGTACGTAGTACCGAGGAGAGCTAGTAGTGTTAGGAGAGTACTAGCTACCCCACGGGCCCCGGGGTTCTGCTAGCCTCCTTCACCGACTTGTTAGGCCCACTAGGGCAAACCAGGGTAGTCAGACGAGGGTGCGCGGACTGTGGAGGGGCAAGGCCCCGGTTTGGTTACTGTGGAGGGGTTGGACCCCTGTTACTGAGAGGGCTCTGCCCTGGTTCCGTGCTGTGCTTTGGGCGCACCCGTTAACGGAAACGACTGATCGCGTGCCAGTGCGGGCTAGCTACCTGTGCGTTTATCGCGCGTGCCGTAGTCACCGTTACGTCTGTCAGTGACCCTGGGGTGGTTGACTGAGGGTAGGATCACCACGGGGGACTCTCCCGGCCAGGAGAGCACCACGTGCTACTTCTACTTTTGGAAAAGACTGCAATCAAGATCGTCCCACGAGGACATCCGAGATCAAGTAAAGGATCTGAGAAGTAAATGAAATAGTGAGAAAAATTGAAAGATGTAAATAAAGGAAGTAATAGAACATAACAGCTACTGTACACTCTACTGTTGCCTTTAGTTAGTTTGCCACTCTACTCAGCGTTTTGCTGACGTGTTACACTTGTTACCTTTTTCAGGACCAGGTGTTGAGCAGCCAGGGTCGGCGGCTGCAGAGGAAGCTGGGCCGAGTAGGGTCCAGTAGAGTTACCACAGCTTTGTACTCCTTTTTGTTTCTGTTCTAGTGAGTAGTTTCTGTTTCCGCTGTACCTTCTTTACCTGCAGTTTTTGTTATATGATAAATGTTGTTTTACTGTTGTGGTGGTGCCTACTGTAGTAGTTTCTTTCCTTACTGCTGTACTTTCTTACTGTTAGTTATATTCATGCTGAATGTGGTTTATTTTACTGTCTTTTGGTTACTTCCTCGTTGGACGACTGGGTCTTGGGGTTAGTCGAGTCGGTCCGGTTCTCGTGTCTCGTAGGGACTCGGGAATCGGGTCGTTACATAAACCCTAAAACTTGAAAATCCAAAAAAATTAGAAAAGAGGAAAAAGAGAAAAAGAAATTTTTCTTTGAATAAGGCGAGGGCTTGAGGCGGTCTGCATTTTGGCTGATACTCGGGCACTGTTGTGTCTTTGAAAGTTCAGATCCTAAGTAGACAGTTTCTTAATGATTGAAAATAACTCATGCCCAAATAATCCAACCTAATTCTTTTATAAATTGCATATAGTTTTTGCTAGGGACTAGCAAAAAGATAGGCATGGAGGTATGATGTAAATACATTTACACTACTTAAGATGTCTATTTATGCATGTTCTTAAGTATGGGATTGCATTGCATGATATAAATATTGCATAACATGCATTATCTTGCATTTAGATTATTTTGAATAAAATGGAGGTTAATTGTCTCCTTTTATGTGCTTGGACAGGGCAACTTTTTATCGGGACCTCGGATCGAAGATTCAACCATACAGATGTGATCAGGGTGATGATTGGAGTTCAACGACTCCAAGATCGCCCTAATTAGGATCTGTAGCATCAGATAGTGACCGGGGAACCCTAGAAGATCAAGGGCTAAGATGGTGTAAATCCACACTTCAAACAACAAATCCGACCGCACGGATGGATTCGGATAGACGATTGCTGCCTAATGACACAAAAATCGAGTCAATCTGACACCCGTGGCACAATCTACATCATCCAGAAGATGGACGGCCAAGATAGCGCCACATGGCGCCATCTCGACCGCCCAATCGCCCGCACGCAACCGCTGAAGCCCCCACATCTGTCCTTCCCCACCGTTGGATCGAGATCCAACAGCTGCGACGCGCTCGCGTTGAAGTCAGTCGCTCGACACAAACGTGCCCCCAGCGTGTTGGTCGTGCGTTCTAACCCGAAGCGAGAGCGCGCGTTCGAGCCTTGCCACGCGGAATCTGGAGTGGGGGGCGCGCCTTCAATCGACCGTCGGATCGCGATCGAACGGTCGCGAGCACCCGATAGCGCTCACGTGCTATTTCACGCACGACGATAACGCGGCATCGCACGCGGGTGGGCGCGCAAAGCAGCGGGTGAAGGTGCGATTTAAGCCGTCCAATCTCGCGATTGGACGGCTGAGGATGGTTGAATGTGCGCAAGCGTTGCGCGCGTGGGCAGTCGAGCGGGTGCGCGCACGTCGCCCACTACACCCACGTTCAGACCTTTAGCGACGGTTTTATCCATCACTAAAGGTCCTGAATTAATGTTTTTAAAGATGTAATGACCAATTTGTCCCCACTCCTTGCAACTATAAAAGGAGACCCCCTCCACACGAAATTCTCATCCCTTCCTTCTCTTCTCTTCCTCTCCAAAGCTCAAGAGAAGCTTGTCCCACACTCGGGATGCTCCTCGCGAGATAAAGTCCAAATTTTCGTCCCCGTTCAGAAGTGGATCCTGTGACGATGACGACGTACTGCCTCGTTCCCGTTCTTCTGCTTTGTCCTCCTTTGTCCAGGCGTTGTCCCGTCCAGCTCGTCCTCCAAGCGACCGTCGAGGAGGATATCTCTCTCCCCATTCTTTTTACTACTTTCTAGAATAGATTTACTGCTTTCTAGAGTAGTTTGGCTCGTCCTCCAAGCGACCGTCGAGGAGGATATTTCTCTCTCCATTTTTTTAATGCTTTCTAGAGTTGATTTTCTGCTTTCTAGTGTAATGGTTTTTTGCTTTTTAGTTGTAATGTTTAGTGAAACAAACAATCCCTTTAATGATGAATTTCCTATTCATTCTACATTTCGTTTTGATTTCTATTTATAATATTTTCTCTCTCTCTTACTCTCTCTCTCTTCTATTTATTGTAAATAGTTAGATAGTTTTAATCAATTGAATTACTTCGTGACAAATAAAAACAAACGCATTGTTTTTAAATCAAACGTCCGCCTCCCTGTGTTCGACCCGGAATTTCCATTTCGGTATAAATTTTATTTGTTGAATACGAGTTCTTCGCTTTCAAACTGCAACAACAAGGTTTTCAAAACCAAACACGTTAGCGTAGCAGCTCGTACGTTCAACATAATGATTATGAGCATAGAGACATTAATTACACCCGGTAATTAGCAGGATTTAATAGCGCTAGAGTCCGTGCATACCCCCCGTTGTAAATAGGGGGTAGTTGTGCAGTAAATGCCCCTACCTCACATTCTTGTTACCAGGAAAACAAAACCCTAAGCACCGCTGATGACACTGTCCCCGGAGGAGTGATCCCATTGGAGAAGAAAAGCTTTTCATTGCTGGATCTTTTTACTTGACAGAAGATGCCAGGCATCTCTTAGAAAGGTGAGTCGTTTTCCTCTGCCCCTTGTCTCTCTAACGAGACGTTTGGGTTGTATACCTCCAAGTTTGTCTTTAGTAGTCAACCCATTATTCAGGGGTTTTTGAGGAAATGCTGATTCGTGAACTGATGAGAGACTCATTATGACTCTTAATTATCATTAATTAGCTATTTTCCCTAGCTAATTAACTAAGAATATATTAAATACATGGTTAATTATAATATAGCAGTTAAAATACCAAGGACCTACAAAATAAGTTAAAAATATAAAATTAAAGATCGATTAATCTAAATAATAAATTATTTAATAATTAGGACTCAATTAATAATCATTTAGCTAGATAACAAGTATTTAAATTAACTTAATTAATTTTAAGACCTAAGTATGCAATTAACTTAATTAATTATATTATTTAAATAAATACAGCTAAATAGGGAAAAAACATAATTTTGAGGAATAAATTGTTATTTACATTATTTATGATTATATATAAAAAGTTGAAAAAGAAATAAATTAAAATAAACCTTAAAACTCTATTTTTGTTTCAGTCCCCAACTTTCATTTCAAGTGAGTCCTTTTTATTCAATCGGGTCCTTTTATTTGCACTTATGCCCATGTGATCTTCGTCATCTTCATTAGCTTCGGATGCTCCACGACGTCCGGTCTCCACACCTTCTGATCATCGCCCATTTGGTGTCAGAAAGCCACCGCGATGGCCGCCATTATTACGCTCACCTCTCTCTCCTCATCCGACGGACCGGATGACCTTGGAATCCTATTTGACCTGGGCATCTAAGCTCACCGACGTCGAAGCCGACGCCGATAGTTAGGATGAACCTAGACCTCTACCCTTCTCAATACATCCCCCTCTACCCTCGTCGCCACCTATAAATAGACTCCTAGATCATTGATTCCTGATTAGCGACCCCTTAGCCCCTTCCCCCACTATGGTCGTTCTTAGGTTTTCCTCCGTTCTCCTACGTCTTCCCATTCCCATTCTCAAGCACTACTGCCAAGGAGCACTGCCTTCCTCACCCTTTCTTCCTCTCCTTCACCTTACCACTGGCGTTGGAGCGTGCCATAACTGTGATTCCTCTCTGCTTTGATCGATTGGAGTTGCTCGTCTCATCCACTATGATTTCACCCCTGTTCTTGCCTTGCCAACAGTGAGATCCCTCACCTCCCTCTTCAGGTAAGTAGAGTAGCTACTTAGGTGTAGACTTAGCTTTTAATTAGGCGTGTGATTGTAGGAGTAGGCGTAATTCACCATGAAAGTCCATCATCTTCTCCGTCTCCGGCGAGGTCAAATTCAACCTTGCTAGACTTTAATTCGTGTCTTTAATCATCTGATCACCTTCTTCAATCTTCCACGATCATGATCCACCTTCTTACCTATTCAATTAATCACCTAATTGCCTAAAACCTTTTCACCTTCAACTGAAACCTTCACTATCCATGGCAGAGGTCTTAGGACCTTAGTCACACCCAATTAGGGCCCTCCACCACCTATTCATCACTTCGGGGCCCTGTTTTACCTTTTAATTAGGTCTATTAACACCTATATCATAAACGTCCAATTTCACTCAACCTTCTGAACTCACTGTCAATAGTGGCTCAGAAGGAGTGACTCCATCTAATTCCCTACATGTACACAGTCGCCCCACCTTCCTAATCACTTCCCCTTACTCAATTGAGTGAGAGGATAATTCTTGTGTTCAGGTGAACTCAAAATACACTTTTGTTGTATTTCTTGATAAATCCATACATCCAAACATCTATTGCTTTAATTGTAGTGTTCTTGAGATTCATTGCAATCTTAGGAACCATTCAAGACTTTCCTCGATAACTTTCATGGAGATTTGATCTCCAATTACAAATCTCAACCTTCACTGGAGCTTCGACGAGTTGAATTTGAGCAATAGCCTTCTAGATCTTCTGAGAAGCTCCAGATCCGTGTTTCTACTTGCTAGGATTAGATTTAAACAGTTAAATTGATGTTTTAATTCTGATATGCCTAGATTGATGTTCATCTTCTCCAACTCCGGTGGAGTTGGAGAGATGTAATTGTTGAGGATAAGAACCTGGAAATAGGTTTTGAAGCATGTGTAGACTCCAAAGATTCTACCTGAACTTTTACTTAAGGCTTAGAACTTTTGGATTGTTCTGACGATCAAACCATCTTTTGATCTCAGGCAGTGAACCCTATTAACACTTAGAGAGTGATCAAAACTCAATTTTGAGGTACTAAATCAATTCCTTAGGAATGATTTGAGTCTAATTAGACCTTTAATTTGAATCTATAAGCTCTAATTTAGAAAGTCAACTTATGAGCTTTGTAGGTCAACCCTAGGTCGACTCTGGGGTTTTGGGATTTAAATCTATGATTTTTGGGTTGGAATATGTTCCTAGGTTGATGTTGAATCATTTGGAACTAATTTGATTGAAAATGATTGAGATTTAAGGTAGTTTCCATTTTTTGAGTTATTTGGGTTATATCAGGAACCCAAAGCTGTTCTTAATGATTTTGGTGAATTTCAACACTAAATCTGACCCAGATCAATTACATTCCATCTTTTAAATCGACCCAGATCACTTCTGGGCATTCTAATCTTTTTGTTAAGTCATTCCACTTAAGAATTCAAGATCTGTGCATCTCGTTAGAAGCTATGAAGCTTTTGAGCTTTCCTAAGCCTTCATAGACCTCTATTCCTCTTTAAACTCCTGCGGAATGCTATAATAAGCATTCTAGGACTCTCAATTGAGAGATCTAATGTCATGTGCAGGTCAAAAGACCTAGATTTCATACTCTACAACACTTTTAAGCCATGGTGACAGAGCCATGTTCTTCCTACGATTTTATGAATCAACTCTGATCCAAAGGCCAAATTGACTTCGAAATTAGAAAATAGATCTCATCAGCTTTCTATCGAGTCCTTGTTTGCTCAATTTGGTCCATTGAATTGCTAGGAATTGTCGTTCGAAGATCCAACAGGTGAACACTGTGTTGAAGAAGAGCTGCTGATGCTAGTGCCATATCAGAGAGGAATGAGTGTCCACGCATGTATAAAAGGAATAATGCGACCCAGTGCTTCAGTCGTCAGGCGTTGGGCGCAAAATACCTATATCCCTCTGAGCATATCTGTTGAGAGCGTGTGTGTGGGTGCGCGTAGGCCCAGATGGGAGTGAGAATGTTTGGTGGGCTAGATATGGCCCAATTCTGTGCAAATTTAAAAGGCTAAAATCCATAACTAATTAAACTAGGAACCGATTCAAGTAGTGGTCAGGTCCCACCCTATGGGTGCTGTGTATCCTGCAAAAGAACCGGGTCCTCCCATTAACCAATTTTTGGTTAAAATGTTAAAAAAATGTGGGTTTATGGGCTTGAAATGGTTAAGTGTGGATGAGTGCATAGTGAGATTAAAAAGAGGAAGAGATTAAGTGTGATATTAAAAGAAGAGAAAGAGATCCGCGTGCTGAGAGGGTGCTTAAATGTTTAAGTGTTGAGAGCTGATTAAAAGGAGAGAAAGGGCAGAGAGAGAAAAAGAGTTGAAGGCTGAGTTGAATTAAATGGAAGAGATTAAGTGTTTGAGATTAATTGTAATAAAGGCATTTAATTTGTATTGTAAATTCTTTTTATGCCTTTATCTTTTGTAAACACTTGTAATTGCAATTTTCTTTTGCTATTCAATGTAAAAATCTTTCATTTCTTTTCATATAATGAAATAGTTGCAAACTTTAATTATTCAATTTTATGTGATATTGTTCATGTGCTCAACATATACTATAATTATAGACTTAATTAGTAAAGTAATTAGTAATATTATGTATTAGAATAAAAATGGTAAATTAAATTAGGTTTATGTCTCCTAGTTAACGACCTGGACTCAACCAATTAAAAGAAATAAAAATCTAAAATATAGGTTAGCTTGACCTTATACTACAATCAACGACAACCATTTAACAATTCAAGTTAACCTAAGTCTATTCTTTATGCAATTAATTAAGACTAATAATCTTAATTAACTGTGTTGAGAATTGAACCATCAGGAACGTCCAGTTTCAGGTATCGGGGAGTTTAACCCACCTGCATGTGCTCCCCAGCTGGAGGTGATTTTTTTGTTCTTTGTAAATATGCCATTGAAAATGGCCTTAGGGTTCCTTTGAACCCTTTTTTGACGTTTTTTTTGTCGCACTATCACCTCGCTCCTTCCTAAATTAGCCTCAACTGTTAGCCGATTTTGAATATTTTTACTATTTTTTGTTTCCATTTGGGTATCTACCCTTGATTAGGGCTTTTTTCCCTCCTTTTTGGACTAATTCCCCTAAAGGTGAAGAGGGGCAAGTCGTCGTCCGGGACATATATTTTATGCAACAGGCAGACTAAGTATAGATTAACTGATCTGTCGGATAGTTTAAAGGGATAAAATCATCATTTTTTCCTTCTTCACAATGTGGAGAAGTTAGAAGTCCTTAACTCTTGGCAGAATTCGCTCGAGAAAGAATTGCCGCCTAGCCCCCACGAGCTCGACTGGGGTGCAAAGGAGGACGTCAAGAAAATAATGGATTTTGGGCCCATAGCTCGACCGAGTTGAGGTAGTTAGACGTGCGGTCAGCCCTGACGTGGGTGGTGGACTCCTACCCCATGCCATGTAAGTTATGGAGAGGTGGCTTTGACCCTCTTGACCTTAATTTGACGTTGACTGTTGGTTCTTTTGCTATTATAGCTTTTGGGTGGTTCTTCAGGCCAGACACCCTGAGGCGATGCATGGGGAGCTCCCACGTGGCTAAGAGGGAGGCGGGGAAGTGTAAGTCTCGGGGGGCGGGTCAAAGCAGTTGGCCACCTTGTTGCTAGGAGAGCAAGAGGAAGGAAAGGGAGGAGGCTTCCACCAACTTTGAGGAGATGCCCCTCTGACGGAGGAAGAGACACACGGGTTGTTGCGACCCGGTTCTCGGATCCCTACAGGACCTGAGACTGCCTCGCCTCGACTAATCCCAAGACCTAGTCATCCAACAAGAAATAACCAAAAGTAGGAAAATAAACCACATTCACACATGTAATATAACTAAGTAGAAGAAACGTACAAAGCAGTAAAGAAAATAAAACAGCTATCTCGGTACATACCACCACAACAACAACGGAAAGCGGAAAGGAAAAAGAAGTAGCAGAACGGTAACCAAGTTTCTATTACTTACTACAATAGTAGAGAAAAAGAAAGTGCTGAAGAAAGACTACGACTGGAATCGACTGGGCCCAGCACCCTCTACAGCCGGAAACTCAGGTTGTTCAACTCCTGGTCCTGAATAGTGTTATGAAAAGACAGAGTTAGCGAACGCTGAATAGAGTGGTGTTTATATTATCTAAGTACAAAACAGTAAAAACAACAGGCTTAATTCTCATTCCTATTTATCTATTTTATATGTTTCTGTTTCACCCATTTCTCAAAGTATCAAGATATTTCTTGATATTGCATGTTCCTCGTGAGAACGATCTTGATTGCAGTCTTTTCCGTAGAGTAGAAGGTACACGTGGTGCTCTCATGGCTAGGAGAGTCCCCCGTGGTAGTCCTACACCCAGTCAACCACCTCGAGGTCACTGTCAAGATGTAGCGGTGACTACGACACTCATGATAAGCGCACGGGTAGCTACCCCGCACTGACACGCGGTCAGTCGTTTCCACTAGTGGGTACGCCCAAACTACAGCACGGAACAGTATAGGGCCTTGCCCTCTCAGAACAGGGGTCTCGCCCCTTAGAACCAAACAGGGGTCTTGCCCCTCCACAGTCCGCGCACCCTCGTCTGACTACCCCGGTTTGCCCAGAGGGCCTAACAAGTCGGTGTAGGGTGGCTAGTTGAACCCCGGGCCCTGTGGGGTAGCTAACCCCCTCCTTACACTAGTAGCTCGCCTCGGTACCACGTATGCGAGGGCTAACAGGAGTCAGTGTAGAGTGACCAATCTTAACCCTAGGTCTCAACCCAAGGGAGGCTAGCTCTGCTTTACACAAAAAGGGGACAGTTGATCTCCTTGGTACCATGTACTCAAGGGCCAGCACACTTCCCGTCTACATTCCAGGTTTCTGTCTATCCACAGGAGTTCTACTCCTAATTCCCCGTAGGGTTCATGCTCATGTTCACCTCATTTATCCATATCCAGATCTCATCTTTCATAATTCATTTCTCATCCATTTCAGGCAGCTCGTGTTTTCATAATTTAATTCTCAATAACATGCAATTGGTGGTTTCACAGGTAATTGTTCATTAAATACAGGCAGCTCATATTCTAACAGGAAACTCGTAATTATAATACAGGCATTTGCTAGCAATTTATCTTAATCACGCATGCAAGTAAACCATACAGTACAAACAGACTCATTCATTTCTCTACCTTAGGGTTCATTCTACATCCTAGAGTTCCATTTGGCTATTTCAACCAAGCACATTCTTATTTAAATATTAATAACCAATTTAAACCACTCTATCAGGAAACACGGGAGTAATGGAGGCTTGAACCGTAGACCCAAATGTCTCTGCAAGCCCCAAACGTGCAGCAAGTTGAAACCCTATATCAGGGAATACATCACAAAAGGAGAGTTCAGAACAATGTATAACAAACTCTAGTACGTAGAGGAACTCGAGAGGAAAGTACAGGTATTTTGTTTGCGTAAAACAGACCCCGATCAGATCCTAAACAGGTCAAAAATTTGCCTACTGTTCAAAATTAGACGTTTGGGAATAATCCCGGACATCTTAAAAGGTGTCAGATCTTACCTTGTGTCTCCTGTGGTATCCTCAGACGTCCGGAGCCCTCTGCAATCGTCTGAGGTGAGTTCCAGACGTCGGATCCTCCTTCCGGTCGTCTGAAAGGACCTTTGGACGTTTGGCGACGTGATCAGATGTCCAAAAGTGCCTGGAAAACGCCCCGCGTGCCTTTCCAATGACCTTTACCTATGTATGAAACCCACAGGTCCAAATCAGGCTAGACAGATTTCTACGGTGAGTCTTGCATGGCCATAATCGCGCAAAAGCATGTACCTCAGCACTCCGCGTGTTTTCAGACGTCCGGCCCCAGATCCGGACGTCCTGCTGCCACCACGGACTTCTGGTCGATTCTCCAGATGTCTAATACTGGAAAAAACCCCAGTATCAGGACCTCTCCCATGAGCTGTCTCCTTCGAGAGCTCACCCGCAGGAGCTTCCGCAGTCCCTCCCGCGGCTGCAGAGGGTCGGGAGGCTGCCTCCTCGAGCCCCTCCGAGTTCTGCTGAGCCTCCACCGAAGCTCCGCTGAGCTTCCATCGAAGCTCCACCGAAGGTCCACCAACATTGGTCCTCCTCCTCCCACGCTCTCCTCCTTCCTCCCTCTCGCTCTCCGTCGCTCGCCCTCCACTCGCCTCTCTCGTCCGCCCTCGCCACCACCGCACTGGAGATCTGAAGGTGGTGGTGGCTGGTCGTGTGAGGAGAGGAGGAAGGGAAAGAGGGGTATAAATAGTAGGGTTTAGGGTTCCGGGGGGGGGGGGGGGGGGTGATGAGCAAGAGAGAGAGAGGAATGGCCTTTGCGCGTCGCCCGCGCGCAAAGTACAAAGCGCAGTATGAAAATTTCACTTTTAGACGTCCGGGAACGGGTCCAGACATCTGACTGAAACTTCATACGTCTTAAATGGATAAAAGTGTAACAGGTCATTACACAGGTGCTATGCACATCTCCGATTCTGAGAAGGCGACTGGCGAGGGGGGTGTTCCCTCGTCGTCATCCCGTTGACCAGTAATTATATATATATATCTACATACACATCCACCTACCCGTATCCATACGCCCATGCACTAGTCACTCCACCACACATCATATCGTGGGAATATCTGCACCGGTTGCTGATATTCCCTGATATCCGCGCAAAACAAGAGCCTCCACACACACTCCCACACATCTATCCCGCACTCCACGCGACACGCTGTCTTGTTGGTTGCGTCTTACTAGACGTGGACCAACTGGACACTGTGCTACACTCCATTTCCACTTCCACGTCCACCCCTATATATAATATATACATATATATATATATATATATATAGACTGTATTTATTATATTAAGCTAAGTATTCCTTTCTTTGCAAGCAACCTACCTTGTTTTTATTTATCTTTTGTTTCCTACTATTAAAAAGATTAAAAAAAAAGAGTAAAAGAGAAAAGATAATTCTTGTCTTGCAGGTACTCGGTCTTGCGAATAGCAGGACCAGTTTTTGGAAACCCTAAGTTGGCTCAAAGCCAAGAACAATTTGGCTCAAAGCTAAGAACTTGATTTTGAGGGTGAGACCTCATTCAGAAAAAGAGTGGTTGGACTAGAATAGGTTGTGTTAATATGGTGAAATTATCGTTGAAGTTATTATAGTGGTTAACCTAAATCGAGTCTAACCATCTTTCACAAAAATTTTTTTAACCTGGCCTAGATTTTATCTTGGTCACTTTTAGGCTCAGGGTCGATCTCAGGGAGGTGGGAATTAAAGGTGAGGAAGTTTCTACGCCTTTCCTAAAATGTATCTCTTCCGTGCGTTTATTATGTTTTTGATTTTTCTATTTAAGATTTTTTCTTTTTGTTGATAATATTGTCCTTGAGGCACACCCTCAAAATCAAGTTCTTAGCTTTAAGCCAAATTGTTCTTGGCTTTGAGCCAACTTAGGGCTTCTAAAAACTAGTCCTGTTATTCGCAAGACCGAGTACCTGCAAGACAAGAATTATCTTTTCTCTTTTACTCTTTTTTTATCTTTTTAATAGTAGGAAACAAAAGATAAATAAAAACAAGGTAGGTTGCTTGCAAAGAAAGGAATACTTAGCTTAATATAATAAATACAGTATATATATATGTATATATTATATATAGGGGTGGAGGTGGAAGTGGAAATGGAGTGTAACATAGTGTCCAGTTGGTCCACGTCTAGTAAGACGCAACCAACAAGACGTCATGCCGCATGGAGTGTGGGATAGATGTGTGGGAGTGTATGTGGAGGCGCTTGCTTTGCGCGGATACCAGGAAATATCAGCAACTGGTGCAGATATTCCCGCGATATGATGCGCGATGGAGTGACTAGTGCACGGGCGTATGGATACGGGTAGGTGGATGTGTGTGTGTGTGTGTGTCTATATTTATATATATTTATATATATATATACATATATATATATATATTTACATATCTATATATATATATACAACTACATATATACATATATAATTATATGTATATTTATAAATATATATGTAGTTGTATATATATATATAGATATGTAAATATATATATATGTATATATATATATATATTTATAAATATATATATGTAGATATATATTTATGTATATATGTGAGTGGATATATAAGTATATATGTGTATAGGCGTGAGTTTATAAGTGTGTGTGTGTGTACAGGTGTGTGAGAGTACAAGTGAGTGTGTACAAGTGGGTGTGTGTGTGCACTGTGGATGAGGGGAAGCGCAGCAGATAAGCCGTCTGCTGCACTGCCCCGTCATCTGATGCGTGAGGAGGCGCGAGCGCAGGAGAAGGCGCGCGCGCAGGGCGCTGGAGGGAGAGCCTGCGCTGTCTTCGTGCACGGGTGTGTGCTTGAGTGCAGCGCATAGCGCTACGGGCAGGAGCGGGTGCGGGCGAGTGCGGGCGCGGGCGACCGGCTGGCGTGAGTAGCGGGCGAGGAGAGAGAACGCTGTGCCACCGGCTAAGTGAGAAGCGAGCTTGTGGCTACAGTGTCGCGCAGACTGTGTGCTACAGTGCGCTATAGTGTGAGTGTGGTCTGCCTACCGGTAGCGGCCGGTTTCGCGTGTCTTGCGCGCTGGGAAGCACCTGCTCGCGTGGGAAGAGCTTGTGCAGGGCCTGCAGGCGCATGCATGGTGGCCGGTAGTTGCTTCAGGCGGACGTTGCTGCTGCTGGAGCTTCTGAGCTTGAAGCTTTGGCAATGGCAGAAATGGCAAATGATAGTGAACCAAGAGGGTGAAACCACCACACCCACCTGCTCACGAAAGAGCTGGGCGGTGGTGGAGCTCACAGTGGTGGTTGTGGGACCACTGTGAGTTTTCTCCTGCCCACAGTGTGTAAGAGATACTGCGTACGGAAAGGGAGAGGGGAGGAGGTTGGCCTGACGGTAGAGGGAAGTGCTTGTATGTGTGTGTGTTCGGGCCTCCTGCGCAAGGGAGAGGGCAAGGCCTTTTAAAGAAGACGAAGCATACCACAGCCATGCTGCTGGCAGAGGAGTGGCATGAAGAGGCGCATGCCCCATGCCCTGCAGTTGCGCGAGAGAGAAGAATTCAAAGTAAAAATAAAAAATGAAAATGGTGAAATTGCAATGCAGCACTTGATGAAGATGTTAATTAGATGGCCAATTATTCATACTCTCCTCCCCTCTTTAAAAGTGCATGCATGTGTCTATTTTCAATGTAACTATAGCTACATAAAATGCAGTGGCAATGCTAGGAAATAACACAAGATGGCATAATTACTGGTGTATTTTTACTGTGCAATCATACCCCCATGCCTATCTTTTGCTAGTCCCTAGCAAAACTTTTTGTATTGTATTTAGAAATGATCTTAAGCTGAAGATTGAAGTGACATGGGTGTGTTTATTTGTTGGATATTGTCAGAACCAATTGCAGAGAAGACTACCAGTACTTTAAGTCTTACATGATATAGACCATCTCTCGACTAACTTGGACTCTTGATATTTAAACCTTAAGTATGATTTCCAGGACTCAGAAGGTTCTTGCCATACTCGAGAGCTCAAGAGATTATGGTTTGTGCATAGTGAAAGATCAAGACTGACCAGATGAACATTAAGGCTCAAGCCCAGGGTTTCATAAATTTTTAAGTGCAGGTTGGTCTTGGTTTCAGCTTGTGTCTTCGGATTGACCCTTAAAAAGATGACAGAAAACTCAACTCTCATTTTATTGCTTTTGTGGCTCACAGAATATATGGTAGAAACAGGGTATTTGTAATTTGCCCTAAAAAACTTTTTAGGAAGAAGAATTTACAGACATTTGAGAGATATACTGACTTATTTACACAGTTTTTTTTTTTTTAAACAAGTGTCTGTATATCTCTTACAGTTTTATTTGGAGGAGTGCACTTTTTTGGTGGGAGAGTTCCTTTTTGGTGGAAAGAGTTTCTCCTAGACACAAGACTAATGCCTGGGATAAAAAGTTTACCTACGCACACAGGTAAGGACTCCACCTTCCCTAATGAACACTAGGGTTAGATCTTATGTTCACCTGGTCTTTCTTGATATGTGTAGTATGAACCAAGATTACTTAGGCTCTCAAGTAAAAGCAAACCAATGAATCCTATACTGGTGACTCAGGTACAAGAATACGTCCTTAGTTAGGAGAGATTCTGCTCTATCTTGTCAATGCTCAAGTGAATTAAGCCGAGCCTGAGCGAATCAAGCTTCTTTGGCCTGGAAAGTCTTTAAAATAGTGGTTGAATATCCATAAACACTTATTATATTTTTGTTTCAGCCTTCAGATCATTACTAAACACCTTTTTTTTTTCTTTTTAAAGCTACGTATATATTTATAGATGGATATGTATAATGGAAGCTGCATGATCCAGATCCTATGGATGCCTATCCACCCCCCCATGCCAAACGATGTTATGTCCTCATATGCATGCAGGGTAGAGGAAGGTCCGAAGATCGGGGGACGAGAGCTGACGTACAAGGTATATAGTAGGGTGGTAGGGTGGGTGGATGGTGGGTGGTGAAGTGAAGAAGTGCGAAGTGAAGTGACATGGAAGTGTGTACGTGGAGTGTTGCTGGGGTGCCACCCAACGAGTGTTGAATTTAACGTCCCCAGCTGGACCCGGAGTGAGGCACGAAATTAGTTACCCTTCAGCAGGGCAACAGTTTCACCAACGGGGGCAGGTTCATGAGTAAGATAGGGTTTTAAACACTGCCCATTGACCGTAAATTTATGCCCAGATTTGGGATCTTCAATTTCAACGGCCCCGTTGGGAAATGGTCTCGAGACCAGGAAGGGACTAGTCCATTTGGACTTCAGTTTCCCATTAAAGAATTTAAGCCGGGTATTGTAAAGACAAACTTGCTGAGATGGCTCAAATTGCTTCCGTCGAATTTGGCTGTCGTGAAAAGCCTTAGTGCGTTACTTGAAAGTTAAGGCAGAATCATAGGCTTCACGACGGAGCTCTTCCAGCTCTTGGAGTTGGAGTTTCCTTTCTTGACCACACAGGTTTAGGTCGAGGTTACATTGGCGAACCGCCCAATAAGCGCGGTGCTCTAGCTCCACGGGCAAATGACAAGGCTTCCCGTAAACGATTCTATAAGGAGACATACCTAGGGGAGCCTTGAAGGCAGTCCGATATGCCCAAAGTACGTCAATCAGCTTGTCGGCCTAATCCTTACGGTCAGGCCAAACCGTTTTCTGGAGAATTTGCTTGATTTGCTGGTTCGACACCTCAGCCTAGTCGTTCGTCTGAGGATGATACGGAGATGCGATATGATGGTGGACTTCATATTTCCTCAGAAGTGCCTTAAAAGAAGCATGAGTAAAATGACTTCCTCCATCCGAGATAATGGCTCGAGGGATCCCAAAGCGTGCAAAAATGTGGTCTTTGACAAATCAAGTAGATATGACATGGCTAGCATGGCGCATGGGAATAGCCTCGATCCATTTGGAAACATAATCAATAGCAACGAGGATGTACTCGAAGCTATTGGAGGGAGGAAAGGGACCCATGAAATCAATTCCCCAAATGTTAAAGATTTCAGCAGCTAGGATGGGTTGCAAGGGCATCATGTCACGACGTGTCATTAACCTGACTAGCACCTAGTGAATTGTTTGGCATAATTGTGTGCATCCTGGTGAAGGGAGTGATAACACCACACAAGGGGGTAATAATTATGTAGAATAAAAGGCACAACATAAGTAGAATAGGAGCATTGCATGCATCATGTACCAAGATTGCTTATAAACTGTATTAATGGCCATTTGTGTAAGCATTTGTCAAAGCAGGCCTCAGATGAGCAATCAGACTGCACGGATGGATTTAGAACGAAGAACGGAGTCCAACGGACTCAAGATCGGCCAAATCCGACATCCGGAGCTCCTACAATGGGCCCAAGAAGTTCTGACCGTTGATCTGGAGATCAACGGCCCAGATTGTGCCACATCAGCCCCGCCCCCATCGTACGTGCACCTTCAGCCAACCGAGGACAAATCTCGGCCGTCGATCTTCGATTGAATGGCCGAGATCCGCGCGCCCGCCCGCGGTCGCCGCGACAAAGCGCGGGCGTAGCGCAACGGTTAGCGCGCACGCCCGCATCCACGCGACGCGCGTTCGAGCCGCGCGGGGTGGAATTTGAAGGCGAGAGAAGGGCACGGAGAAATTGGGCTGCCCGATTAGTAGCGGGTGGCCAGGATCTCGCCACACGGCGCGACCGTAGCTCACGAGCGCCCACGTGCGCGCGCACGAGGGGCGGAGACGCGCACGCACACACGCTCCCGAGGCGCGATCTCAGCGTGGGCGAGGAAGACTCTCAGCCGTCCGATCTTCGATCGGACGACTCTCGTTCAGCGGCCACGGATCGCGCGAGGAGAAGGAACGAGGCGGGCGGCTGACCGGCAGCGAGAGGGCTTCACCGACGTTTTTGGAAGCGGTTTTAGCGACGCTCTGGACGTCGAGACGTCGCTAAAGCCCCTTCTTCTTTTAGGAAGCCCTTAACTCTATTTAAACCCCCTCCTACCACCATTCAAGGCATTCACTCCCCTTTGCAACTACTCTACCCCTCTCTTAGCTAGCCTTAGGCACTCTTGTAATCGTCAGAGACGACGAGCCGCCGACAGAGCCTCCTCCACCGCCGTGGCTGCCTCGTCGCTCTCCACACACACTCTCTTTCTCTCTCTCTCTCTCTCTCTCTCTCTCTCTCTCAAGCTTTTTATTATTTTTGTTGAAGTAGGTATTTAATGTTGTAAGTCATGAACTACAAGTGCATGTTTAATGAAGTTATTTTCTCGTTCAGTTGCCATTTTAATTTCTATTCAAGTTGCATGATCAAAACAAAGAGCTTTCTAACCGTAAACCTTCTCTCTCTCTCACTTTTCAAAGCCGCACCTTTCGCGAGCAAAACTCCGCACTCTCCGTGACAAGTGGTAAAGTAAAAATCCAATTTTCACGCCTCCCTGAGACCGACACTCGGACTCACCTCCGTTTAATTATTTTAAAACCGACGTTGCAAGTGCGACTATAACGACACTCCTTAACACTCACGCACACAAGCATGTCAGTTTTTGGCGTCGTTGCCGGGGAGGCAACGGATTTGTTTTATCACCTCCATTTCACATTCATTCTCACATCGTCTAATGCCCTATTTTCCTTTTTACTTAATGGTTGCAGGAATTCGGCGCATGGACGGTGAAGCGACGCATCCCACGACGGTAGCAAGGGAGTAGGCGCCTCGAGGACCGATAGTGAGTAACCTGTCTCTCATTGTTTGCTTGCGTGAAAAAGCTAAAAGAAAATTGTAAAAACTGAAAAAAATTGGCGTGGTGTATGATTGCTTAACCTACATCCTTAACACATGACCCCACAAAAAAATGTACACTCTAACATTCTGAATAAATTCTTGGAGTGTTCTTTTCTTTTTCTTGAGTGGTGTTTGCGAAGCCACCGTGAGTTGACCTGGGCCGCACCACTCAACCCTAAAACTGACTCATCTAATAGAAGCTGCATGATCATTAGGATGAGTACACTAGGGTTTTAGAGCCTCCACAAAAGACAAGGAAATCTACTTTCACCAAGTTGTGTGCAAAACTTGACGTGCCCACTGAAACTTGTTTAAAAACATTAAGACACGTCAACCTTAAAAAGTACTAAAGTAAGGATGAAACACTAAAAGACACCACATCTTAACAAATCCTTGCTTGAAAACCATGTTTTGCTAGAAGCACACACTTTGAAAGTGGAAAATTAAGAGGCACCACCCCAATCAACGCCTTATCACATCACCCTAAGCACAAGCACTATCCTAACCCTTTAAAACTGAGTAGACGTGCCCTAGGCAGGATTGAGTTAAGTCTCAAAAGGAGAGGTTTTGCTCGCTAGGCACTTGGCTTTCATTCCCTTGGTAGAATCTGGTGACTAGGCTGCGGGGCAATGTCAAACGACCGTGGTTGTGGGGTCTATGGAACCGGAGGCGCAAGCCAAAGGGAGAACCTTCCCTGCAATCCCCTTGTAATCACCTGGCCAGATTAGCCTTGGGAAGGGGAGTCCAGTGCTTATGGACTTAATCACCCTTTGTGAGATTTCTAGGTTTCCTGAGGAATACACCATAAGGACTAGACTTGGGTGCTTGATTGAAACACATTTCTCGCATCTATTGCCCTCCGCATCCCCTCCTGTTCTTCTCTAGTGTATGCACGGGAGGCGCTCACTGCATCCCGAGTTGTGTGTTTTGGGGCAGGAATCTAGGCGACATAATTCTATTGAAAACATGGCTGAACCTAGGGTAGATGAGGCTGAGGATCAACCCCCACCAGATGTTATGGCCATCATCCAAGCTCAAATCAATGCTAACCATCGGCTTCAGCAACAATAAATCCACACCATCATGCAAGCCATACAACGATTACAGAACCCACAGGAACAACCACCACCACCTTTTCACGACATACCAGGGCAACCACCACTTGATTTACCGCCATTTCAGGACCAGCCAAGACCCCTCCGTGATTTCTATAACCCTTCTACTATTAGAGTCGAGCCACACCTTAGGATCCCCGAGGGGGGAGATGATTTTGAGCTAAAACCGAATGTCTTAAGTCTGATCCAGAGCCACTTTCATGGAAGCTCAAATGAGGACCCCTTTCAGCACCTAGAGGATCTCGATCGCATAGCATGAACGATGAAACCTAGGAACATTAGCCTTGACATTGTTCTAATCAAGATGTTCCCTTTCTCATTAAGAGACAGGGCTTCTCATTGGCTTAGAACCCTAGGTAGACCCATCACCACCTGGGAAGAACTAAGGCATGCTTTTTTAAAGAAATTCTTCCCCATAGGAAAGACCAATGCCCTTAGAAGAGCTATCACTACCTTCACACTCCAAGGTGGGGAATAATTTCATGAGGCGTGGGAAAGATTTAATGAACTTTTGAGGAAATGCCCACACCACGAAGTTCCAAGGTGGCAATTGGCCCAGATCTTCTACCACGGTCTGGATAACAACCTACGGAACTTCGTTGATGCCTCATGCGGGGGAAACTTCCTAAACAAAGATGAGGAGAGCACGTTTGAGCTCTTTGAGTCTATGAGCGAGAATTCGCTCAACAATGCCTCCATGAACCAGTTTAACAGGTCCAGTCAACCCCGCGGCGGGATTTATGAGGTGCAAGCAAATTCTGGAATGGTTGACATGGACATCATTGCCAAAAAGTTGGATCGAGTGGAATTGGTGGATAAAAAGATTGATGAGCTACTGAATCAGACCAGGAACCCCTTGTAGACTTTCTCCCTAGCAAAGGGAGCACATAATGTTGACCTGGTCCAGCCCTTCACCCAACTGAACCTGGAACAACCCCTGACCAAGTTCCAAGGAGGGACCTTTGCTCCCTCGACCCTTGATTACTCCCTTCCCTCTTCATCAACATCAGCTATCCTAGAAGATGTGCAAGCCGTCCAAGGATATGCGAAACCTGACCCTTTCTCCAACACTTACAACACCGGCTGGCGTAATGACGTGGCGATAACTAGGTTTTGTTATAGCGTTGTAGTATAGCCAGTTATTGCCATCATTTCAAATATATAATTTTTTTACTCGGAAAATAAAAGAGTTTCCGAGGTCGAACTCAGGGAGCAAGTCGTATTCTAGGGGTACAAATTCTTATTACAAAAATAAAGAGAGAGAGAGAGAGATGAAAATTTGGCTTCTTCTTCTTCTCTTCTCTTCTTCCTCTTTGGCTTTTGGTTTCTTTATCTCCTTGTGGTCTTCTTCTTCTGCCTTCTGTTCTTCAGATCTTCTTCTCGTGCTCTCTTCTTCTGCTTTTGCTGTCAGGACGTCGTCTCTCCTTCTTTCTTCTTTTTCTTTCTGTCTTCTTTATCTGCAGCAGTGGGTGATGTTCTTCTTCTTCTTTCAGCTCTTGTTTCTGCTTGTCTCTTTCTTTTTCTTTTCCCTTGCGGTCCTGTTCTTCTTCCTCTTTTCTGCCTTCAGAGCGTCGTCTGATTTTCCAATCAGACGACTTAAACCGCCGCTACTACAGTGCTCCTCCTTCCTTCAGCTTTCGTCGTCCTTCTTCTCTGCCTCGCTCGTCTTCTTCTTCTTCGCCTGTGCCTGCACACTTCAAAGCTCTCGTCAGCGGGCAAAAACCTACTCTACCCCCCCCCCCCCCCCCGCGTTTCTCTCTCACAGAAGCCGCTCTTAGGAAAGCTCTCCCAGAGCTGCCGGGTAGTCGGGTACGGGTCGCGCCCGAGTCCAGGCCCACCGGTGTGCGTGGTGGGCGAGGAGTGCAGGTCAGGCTAAGTCGGGTCGGGCCAGGTCCGCGAGGCGTGCGTGCGGACGAGGCCGGGTAGTCGGGCGGGTGAAGGGGACCTCACCCCGTGAACTGAGGCGAACAGCTTAAGGCACTTTTTGCCTTTAAGCGCCCGTTCGCCTCAGTGGCTTTCCGAGGTGGGACTAAATGTCCCAGCCCAATTTGGATGCCTGCGCGGAGGAAGCAGCGGCAGTCGAGGCGAAGCGCGGGGGCTTAGCGCGAGAGCTTCGACTCGACTGCAGCCTGGTACTTCGCGAAGACGCCTCGCACTGCCTGGGAGCGTGACCTGGGCGTGGCGCACCTGGGGCAGCAGGTGAAGAAGCTGCTTCGCTTTAACAATGGCGGCGGCGAGCGCAGGTACCTGCCCACAGAGAAACGGCCTCTCGGCCCAATCAGAAACGCGGAGGACCTTCGTCGTGGTACGGCGAAGGTGGTCGGGGGGTGTGCAGGCGGCGGGGCGGAGCCTAAGGGCCGCCCTAGGTCAAACTGCAGGTTGGGAGATGGGTTTGTTCGGTGGAGTTGCAGAAGGGGAAGTGGAAGGGAGGAGGTTGATCAGGGTGAGGAGGCGGAGGTTCTGCGGTGGTCGGCGAGCCGTGTGGGTTGCTGGAGTGATGGGAGCGGGTCGCCGGAGCAGGGGCCGGAGGTGGAGAAGGTGAGGGCGATTGGTCGGATCGGGGCAACAGTAAAGATGTAAAGTGAGGAAAAGGAAGAGGGGAGGAAGAGGAGAAGTTCTCTGACCTAGCTACGGAGACGAAAGGGGCTGGAGCAAGGCGGCAGTTGTATCGACTGTCGCCGGAGAAGAAGATGCCCGGGGGAAGGGGCGGCGGCGAGGAGAGGGCCGGAGAGGCGCCAGCTGGGTACGGCGTGGCGCGGGAAGAGCGAGGGGGGGCAACCCTGCAGCTGGTAGTGCGGCAGAGCGACGAGGAGGAAGGGGAGAGGCCGCCGGAGCTGGAGGGCTCCCTGTCGGAGTGGGAAGAGAGGAAGTGGGGGTCTTTCTCCGTCAGGACCGAGCTCCCTTGAACGGTGGAGCGACGGGGGGTACTTATAGGGTAGAATTAGAGAGGAGGGCGGAGGGAGACGACGTGTCTCCCTCGCCGGAGGACGCCGGAGATGGAGACCCATACCGTCCGTGCGTTCGCACGGCCGGTATGGTGGGTTGCAGCGACCAGGGGGGTGTTCCTGCGACGGCTGATGACGCAGGGCACCCCCGGTTTACTTGCCAGACCCTCCCCCTTACCCTGCGCAGCGCCATGCTCCGCGCAAGGTCGCCGGAGGATGGTGCTGGTCAGGTTTTGGCAGGAGGGACCTGAATGCAAAGAACGAAGGAGAGTTAGGGGCAGAAATGTGAGGGTTCAAAAGTTGAGGGCCAAAAAGTAAATAAATGAGGACCAAAGTGTAAAGTTGGTCAAGAAGGTTTCCTCTTAGGGCAAGTTTTTATACATGACTAATTGGGGCCTAAGGATTATGATGGTGAATTTTATTTCCAGATTAAACCTTGTTTGACCGGTCAATTTACGTAAAATCCCAAATTAAGTTGTTAATTGTGCATGGTTCTCAATGTAGGTCAAAATGGGTTCCTAAGGCCAAATTGAAGGTTCTAAACCCTAGAGATTATTTTTCTATGAATTTTAGAGGGTTTATTTGATTTTTTTCTCTGCCTCGAACCTCGTGTTTTTAAGTGGGTTTGTTTTTAGGGTTATAGGGTGTCATTTAATTCCTTGGAGTTGCTGTAGCCCTTATTGAATCATCTCATCCCACTTTTCCTCTTATTAGGTTTCTTTGACCTATGTTTGGACCCTGAGTTACCCTATTTTCAGATTGGATTGGTGAAATTGCATTTTTACCCCTTAGTTTCTATTTTCTTTGCGAACTCAGAATCTCTCTGAGTTAAGCCTTTCCTTGAGTTATGTAGGAGCTTTTATCCTTTGTATTAGGTCAAAATGAGCTAGTTATGGCTCATGATGAGGTTCTCATCACGTAACCACCCCAACTTTGGTTGGACAAACCAGAAACCACCGCAATTCCAAAACCAGCTCAGGCCAAACCAGCAGCCACACTTGCCCCCTATCAGTAAGGACCACCAGTTAGACCCCAATATAACAAGAATAGGGCGGCCCCTCCCCCACAAAACCAAATGGATACCCTAATAAAGATGATGGCTGACATGAACCAGAAACATCAGGAGGAAATGGCCTTGGTAAAGGGACGGTTAAGCCAACTCTTGGACTGTAAACAACAAGGATCCCTACCTTCCCAACCACAACCGAACCCGCGAAACATAATTAACAGAGGCCCCAATTCGCAAGGGTTCCAAAGCAACCCCGGGCAGGCTCACATGGTCCAGCCAGCCCTGCAAACACCTCCTGGGTTTGGCACTTCTTCGTCCTCGTCTTCTCAAGGATCACCCCATGGCCCTAATGCCTCTGCGAATGCGGCGACCTTGAGAAGCGGCACCAAAACCCAGGATCCCAAATGGCCGAATCTCCCCAAGACTTTACCTGTTGAAATACCCAACTCAGAAGAGGCACCAACCAAGGACCCAGACATGGAACCAATCCACATTCAAACACCCTACCCTGAGGCCTTGGAAACAATCAAGAAAAAGAAGAATACTGTGGAAACTGAGGAGCTGTTGGAAATTTTTAGGCAAGTACAGATTAATATTCTGCTCCTAGAAGCCGTCAAACACATCCCTGCTTACGCCAAGTTTTTAAAGGATGCCTGTACACCCAAGCGTAAGCTGAGAATGCAAGCACCTAGGAAGGTTGTACTTTCTGAGCAAGCAAGTTCCGTGATATCAAACAACCTTCCACTCAAGCGAACTGACCCAGGAGAGCCCCTGATTTCCTGCAATATCGGGGACATGACGTTTGATAGAGTGCTCCTGGACTTAGGTGCTTCTATCAATCTAATTCCAACAACCCTGTACCACCAATTTGGTTTTGGGGAGCTGACACCAAAACCTGTCACCATCCAGCTGGCTGATAGATCTGTGAAAACCCCGAAGGGGGTTGTCGAGGACGTAATTGTACGGGTCAAGGACTTCTATTTCCCCGTCGACTTTTTGGTTCTTGACATGGAAGTCCCTAAAAAATTACAGAATGCACCCATAATTTTAGGCAGACCTTTCTTAGTTACGGCTAAAGCAAACATTGATTGCGACATGGGATGTATGGAAATCGCCTTCGGGGACAGGAAAATGCAATTGGATATCTTCCGGGTGACAAAGTCTTTTGATTGAGATTACATTGAGGAACATGATCCCGTGGAAACTTTAATCGAGGAATGCCTCACCCTCAGTTCTGTCTCAGACCACCAAACCCGTAGTTCTGACCCGTCACCATCATTACCCGTGGACCTCTGTAAGGTTGAGTATCATCACATGACACCATTTGAAGAGATCGATGTTGATCAACTACCACCCTTTCCCTTCCCATCGACTGTGGTCCCACCCGCACCTGAACTTAAACCATTGCCCGAGAATCTCAAGTACGTCTTCTTGGGACCTGACCAAACCTTCCCAGTGATTATTAATTCTCATCTAACCAAGGATCAGGAACTCAGGTTGACTGCGACCCTTTCAGAACATCGGGCCACCATTGGTTGGACCATTTCGGATTTAAGAGGAATTAGCCCCACCTATTGCACCCACAAGATTTACCTGGAAGACGGGGCCCGACCTTCCCGCCAGATGCAGAGACGTTTAAACCCTAACATGCGGGAGGTCGTTAAAAAAGAAATCATCAAGTAGCTTGACGCCGACATCATCTACCCTACCTCCGATAGCCCCTGGGTGAGCCCCACTCAAGTGGTTCCAAAGAAAGCTGGGCTCACCGTTGTCACCAATGATCATGGCGAATCCATCCCCACCTGCACCACTACCACATGGCGGGTGTGTATTGATTGTAGGAAGCTTAATGAAGCCACTAAGAAGGACCACTTCCCCTTGCCATTTATTAACCAAATCCTTGAAAGATTGGCAGGGTATAAGTATTTTTGCTTCTTGGATGGATATTCAGGATATAACCAAGTGGCAATTGCTCCAGAAGATCAGGAAAAGACCACATTCACTTGCCTATATGGCACGTTTGCATTCCGTCGAATGTCATTCGGGTTATGCAACGCACCTGCGACCTTCCAGCGTTGTATGCTAGCCATTTTTTCAGAAATGGTGGGTGAATACTTGGAGGTCTTTATGGATGATTTCTCTGTATTCGGGAATTCATTCGACCATTGTCTGAGCAACTTGGAGAAAATCCTGAAACGATGTATCGAGGTTAACTTGGTGTTAAGTTGGGAAAAGAGCAATTTTATGGTTCAAGAAGGAATTGTCCTCGGTCACATCGTCTCGCATAGGGGTATCGAGGTAGATCGAGCTAAGGTTGATTTAATTTCCAAACTTCCTCCACCTAGTTCGGTCCGGCAGATTCACTCCTTCCTAGGACATGTTGGCTTCTACCGAAGGTTCATCAAAGACTTTTCCAAGCTTTCAAAACCCTTGACCGACCTTCTAGCCAACGACGCCATATTCCACATGTCTCCTGATTGCATCCAGGCTTATCACACCCTCCGGGACTTAGTCTCCACCGCACCTGTACTTCAACCCCCAGGCTGGTCCCAGGACTTTGAGATTATGTGTGATGCATTAGATTTTGCCATAGGCGCTGTCCTGGGACAAAGGCAATACAAGAAGCCCGTGGTGATCTACTACGCGAGCAAAACGTTGGACGAGGCCCAACGTAATTATACCGTCACAGAGAAAGAGTTGCTCGCTGTAGTATTTGGACTTGAAAAATTCCGCTCATACTTGCTGGGATCCCACGTGACTATTTACACTAACCATTCAACCATCCGGCACCTATTGGCCAAAAAGGACGCAAAGCCCAGGCTCATCAGATGGATCCTGCTTTTGCAGGAATTAGACCTGGAAATCCGAGACAAGGCCGGATCGAAAAATGTGGTGGCTGACCACTTGTCGAGACTTCATCCAGACCACATTGGACCTTCCCTACCTCTATCTGATACCTTCCCTGATGAAGACATCCTAGCCATGCAAGATAAGAAAATGCCATGGTATGCTGACTACGTCAATTACCTGGTTATAGGACAAACCCCGCACAGCTGGTCTAGACAGCAACGAGACAGGTTTTTGGCTGAGGCCAAGCACTATTTCTGGGTTGATCCCATGCTGTTTCGCCTTTGTGCTGATTAGATCATCAGAAGGTGTATCCCTGAAGATGAAGTTCAAAGTGTGCTTTCCTTTTGTCATGACCAAGCATGTGGCGGCCACTTCTCTGGAAAGAAAACAGCTGCAAAAGTGTTGCAGTCTGGATTTTACTGGCTGTCCCTATTTAAGGATGCACACATCTTTGCCAAAACTTGCTCACGCTGCCAAACACTGGGGACCATGACCAAGAAAGATATGATGCCCCTTCAGCCCATTTTGATTGTCGAAATCTTCGACGTTTGGGGTATCGATTTTATGGGCCCCTTTCCACCATCCAACGGCTTCGAGTACATCTTGGTCTCAGTAGACTATGTTTCCAAATGGATTGAAGTCGTTGCCACCCGACGATGCGATCACAAGACTGTCATGGACTTTGTGAAGAAGAATATCTTTTCCCGGTTTGGAATACCCAAGGCCATGATCAGTGATGGTGGAAGCCATTTTATCCATTCCCAATTCCGTGCCCTACTTAGAAAATACGGGGTAAACCACCGCATTGCCACCCCGTATCATCCACAAACAAATGGGTAGACTGAGATCTCCAATAGACAAATCAAGAACATTTTACAAAAGACTGTGAGACCTGACAGGAAAGACTGGTCCACACGACTTGATGATGCCTTGTGGGCATATAGGATCGCTTTCAAGACCCTGATAGGCATGTCGCCTTATTGCTTGGTCTTCGGCAAGGCCTGCCATCTTCCTGTCGAATTGGAACACCGGGCTTACTGGACTGTCAAGCAGTGTAACATGGATCCCCAGTTAGCCGGTGAGCAGAGGACGCTGCAATTATCTGAGCTCGAAGAAATCCGTCGGGACGCCTTTGACAATAGTCGACTGTATAAGGAGAAAATGAAAGCCGTCCACGACCGACTCATTCATAGAAAAACCTTTGAGCCTAACCAGCAAGTTTGGCTGTTTGATGCACGCCTAAAACTCTTCCCAGGGAAACTCAGGTCCAAATGGACAGGACCATTTCAGGTGGTTAGGCCCTATTCTAATGGGGCGGTTGAAATCGCTGATCTTAACACTGGGCACACTTTTACAGTTAATGGTCAAAGATTGAAGCATTTCCTGGCCCAGGTATCCCCCAAGGAAAGTGTCACCCTCATTGAGGGCAGACACCGAGCACCGCCCAGCTGGAGGTGTTAAACTCAGCGCCTCCTGGGAGGCAACCCAAAGGATTTAGACTGATCTGGTAGTTTACGTCACTCAGATACTATCTTTTTGAACCCTTTTGCATCATGTATCTACCAATGAGGACATTGTCCAACTTAAGCATGGGGGGGTGGTAAATTGCATAATCCTGAGCTCAATTAATCAGTCTGAATGAATAAATTAATTTTAAAAAAAAATTGAATTTAGGAAGAAAACTTAGGCATTAAAAACTTGTCAATAGTGGAAAATAATACAGAAAGAACTTAAACACTTAGACTTTTCAGGCCTTCAGGCTTAATCAACCCTGGTGTCCGTTAAAATATGGATTTAGCGGCGAACCCTTGCAACCTTGAGCTATTCTAATCCACCTACTAAATAAGGTAATAAGTATACGACTTATCAACTCACCCTCTAACTCAGGAAAACTTTGAGTCTAAGCATCTGCACACATTTTTGCACAAGCTCACTTCTCGGAGATTTTGACAGAAATTGGGTAGCTAATGAACTCTCTAGGGTGGATGGCTAGCAAGTTGTCGTGGCTAACAACCCATTGGCAGGTTGTCCAGAACCCAGCCATAGGCCATTTCTTTTTCGTTGCCTTTAGGTACATTTTAGATCAGGGAAGCCACCTACAAAAAAAAAAAAAAAAGGAACAAGAAGAAAAGAAAATAAACCACACTTCACCGCACAAGTATGGCTGGCAAGTGATCGTGGGTAACAGCCCATTGGTCGGTTGTCCAGAGCCCAACTCAATAATTGCACAAAAAAGACCAAAACACCTAAGGAAGAAGCGGGGAAGCAGTACAAGCCGGGGAGATATACACTGGAAAAATCCTTGTGTTGACCTCAATTAAAACAAATATAGGAAGAAAGCTACCAATCGAACAAATACACCTTCAGGCAAATTTGTTTCCTTTTCCGGTCACTTAGAGGCGTAGAAACTCGAAGTCTGTCTCAATTACCGTTAAGTGAGTCTATCACAACATTCACACCAAGATGCTTAGCACTTAGGGTTTTGGCCGAGTTTTGGGTGGGTTGGGTAGCCGTAAAAATTTACCAACCTACACTGAATTCCGAAAAAAAAATTCTTAAAAAATATATACGTATGTATAGTTATATATACATTAAAGCAAGGATTCGAGCGATTCGTATTTTGGCAGACACCCGGGCGTTGCTTAGTCTTTGTAGATTAAGATCTGCGTATATTTCCTCTTATTGACAAGTAACGAAGTGCCTAAGCAATTACTTCTTGAATTCTCCAAGGAAATAAAGGCTAAAATAAACCTTACTAGGGACTAGCAAGGAGTAAGCATGGGGTTATGATAACACCACACAAGGGGGTAATAATTATGTTGAATATGAACCATCTTTAGAATAAAAGGCACAACATAAGTAGAATAGGAGCATTGCATGCATCATGTACCAAGATTGCTTATAAACTGTATTAATGGCCATTTGTGTAAGCATTTGTCAAAGCAGGCCTCAGATGAGCAATCGGACCACACGGATGGATTCAGAACGACGAACGGAGTCCAACGGATTCAAGATCAACCAAATCCGACATCTGGAGCTCCTACAATGGGCCCAAGAAGTTCTGACCGTTGATCTGGAGATCAACGACCCAGATTGTGCCACATCAGCCCCGCCCCCATCGCATGCGCGCCTTCAGCCAGCCGAGGACAAATCTCTGCCGTCGATCTTCGATCGAACGGCCGAGATCCGCGCGCCCGCCCGCAGTCGCTGCGACAAAGCGCGGCGTGGCGCAATGGTTAGCGAGCACACCCGCATCCACGCGACCCGCGTTCGAGCCGCGCAGGGTGGAATTTGAAGGCGAGCGAAGGGCGCGTAGAAATTGGGCCTCCCGATCAGCAGCGGGCGGCCAGGATCTCGCCACGCAGCGCGACCGCAGCTCACGAGCGCCCACGCGCGCGCGCACGTCGGGCGGAGACGCGCGCGCACACACGCGCTCGAGGCGTGATCTCAGCGCAGGCGAGGAAGACTCTCAGTCGTTCGATCTTTGATCGGACGGCTCTCGTTCAGAGGCCACGTATCGCGCGAGGAGAAGGAACGGGGCGGGTGGCTGACCGGCGGTGAGAGGGCTTCACCGACGTTTTTGGAAGCGGTTTTAGCGACGCTCTGGACGTCGCTAAAGCCCCTTCTTCTTTTAGGAAGCCCTTAACTCTATTTAAACCCCCTCCTACCACCATTCAAGGCATTCACTCCCCTTTGAAACTACTCTACCCCTCTCTTAGCTAGCCTTAGGCACTCTTGTAATCGTCGGAGACAACGAGCTGCTGACGGAGCCTCCTCCACCACCGTGGCTGCCTCGTCGCTCTCCACACACACACACTCTTTCTCTCTCTCTCTTAAGCTTTTTATTATTTTTGTTGAAGCATGTATTTAATGTTGTAAGTCATGAACTACAAGTGCATGTTTAATGAAGTTATTTTCTCGTTCAATTGCCATTTTAATTTCTATTCAAGTTGCATGATCAAAACAAAGAGCTTTCTAACCCTAAACCTTCTCTCTCTCTCTATCTCTCTCTCGCTTTTCAAAGCCGTACCTTTCGCAAGCAAAACTCCGCACTCTCCGTAACAAGTGGTGAAGTAAAAATTCGATTTTCACGCCTCCCTGAGACCGACACTCGGACTCACCTCTGTTTAATTATTTTAAAACCGACGTTGCAAGTGCGACTATAACGACACTCCTTAACATACGCACAAAAGCACGTCAGGGAGGGCCAAAAGAAACCGCACTGCAACACCTTGGCTGCAGTTTTCCTCGAGAAATGACCTCCGTAGGCCTGATCGTGGCAGAAGGATAGCACACTGGGGAATTCGCTATCAGGAATACAGCGACGGATGATCTGGTTAGCACCTATTTGAAAAAGTAGTGGATTATCCCAGAAATAATACTTTGCTTCTGCAATGAGACGCTCGCACTGGTTTTTAGGCCAGTCACGTGGAAGGGAACCAGAAGTAAGGTAATTGGCAATGTTGGCATACCAAGGTCCACTTGCCACATCAATTGCCAATAGGAGCTCATAGGGAAAAACCTCATTGATCGGCAGGGTAAGTTCAATGTGATCAGGGTCCAGTCTCGAGAGATGATCAGCCACAACATTCTGGGCTCAGGCCTTATCGCGGATCTCAATGTCAAATTCTTGGAGCAGAAGGATCTAATGAATCAATCTAGGATTGGCATCCTTCTTGTGCATGAGATGGCGAATGGCCGCGTGGTCAGTGAATACAATAACATGCGAGCTCAGAAGGTAAGAGCAGAATTTCTTCAGCCCAAAGACGATCGCCAGTAGTTCTTTCTCAGTGGTTGTATAATTACGCTGGGCCTCGTTCAACGTCTTACTGGCATAGTACACCACGAAGGGGTGTCTATCGCGTCTTTGTCCCAGGATGGCTCTGACTGCAAGGTCAGAAGCGTCACACATGAGTTCAAAGTTGAGGGACCAGTTAGGTGGCTGGAGAACAGGGGCCTTGGTGACAGCATCACGCAGCTGCGTGAATGCTCGTATGTAGTCGAGGCCCATATCAAAGGGTACCTCGGTCGATAGGAGATGAGTTAAAGGTCTAGAAATCTCGGAGAAGTCTTTGATGAATCTCCTATAGAAACCGACGTGTCCCAAGAAGGAGCGGATTTGTCTGACAGAGCTAGGCATAGGTAAATCAGTAATTACATCAAGCTTGGCTCTGTCAACCTCAATACCCCTATCAGAGATGATATTCCCGAGAACAATTCCCTCGTGTACCATAAAATGACTTTTTTCCCAGGAAAGCACGCGGTTCACATCAATACATCTCCGAAGGATACGGGTCAGGATGGTAAGACAGTCATCAAAAGAGGGTCCAAAGACCGAAAAGTCATCCATGAAAACCTCAAGAAAGTCACCCACCATGTCATGGAATATCGCTAGCATACATCTCTGGAAAGTTGCTGGCGCGTTCAAAGTTCGAAAGGCATCCTTCTAAATGCGAAGGTGCCAAAGGGGTAGGTAAATGTGATTTTCTCTTGGTCCCGAGGGTCAATTGCCACCTGGTTATATCTAGAGAATCCATCCAGGAAACAAAAAAATTTATTTCCCGCTAACCGCTCCAGGATTTGGTCAATAAAAGGTAGCGGAAAATGATCATTCTCAGTTGCAGCATTCAGTTTCCTATAGTCTACACACACTCTCCAAGATGTAAGAGTGCGTGTAGGGATGGATTCGCCCTTGTCATTGACACGGATGGTGAGTCCAGCCTTTTTGGGAACGACATGAATCGGGCTCACCCAGTGGCTATCGCTGATCAGGTAGATTATACCCACATCCAGCCATTTAATAATTTCCTTTTTAACGACCTCCCGCATGTTGGGGTTGAGACGTCGCTACATCTCGCGGGAAGGTCGAGCCTCCTCCTCCGTATATATACGGTGAGTGCAGTAGGAGGGGCTAATGCCAGTTAAGTCTGATAAGGACCATCCAATGGCTACCTTGTGTTCCATAAGGACCTTTGTTAGTTTGCACTCTTGCTCCCAGGTCAATTGTGAACTAATGATTACGGGGAACGTTTCATTTGGTCCCAAGAAAACATACTTAAGCGTATCAGGCACCTCTTTCAGCTCGGGAGAGGATGGTGAAAGATCTGGCATTTCTTGGGACGAGAGTGTCCCAAGCAGATCAGAAGAAAACAAGGCAGGAGGAAGAAGTTGGCCCTTAGATTGTCCAAGAAGAGGGGCATCTTGGATTGATGGATCCAAAAAGGGATAGCCCCAGTGATCAGTATGTGGGCTCAAGGTCCCAGTGTGGAGCTGCAATTCCGTTTGATTTGGCGGGAAAGAAAGGGCAATCCGGTCTTCAAGAGTGTGGACCGGCGGTGAGTAGCCCGAATATGACTCAGACCACGAGGTATGGGAAGTAGAGAAAACCTCGTCAGAAGTCTGGTTAGGAGAAGGTACAGGTAAAGGGAGGGATGGGGGAACGTCACAATATGTGTCGGTCAGGCAATGGTCTGTGTTCAAAGGCAATCCACAGCAATCAGAATAGGTCCTTATTAGTCCGATACATGTGCTGACGGCCATGTCCTCATTAGACATGTCATCCTCGATGCAATCACAATCAGAGTTCTTGGCTGCCTTGAAGATGCTTAGCTTGAGTTTCTCAGAGCCAACGACAATCTCAACACAGCTCGACTCGCAGTCGATATAGGCACGGGCTGTGGCAAAGAAAGGTCGACCAAGGATGATCGGACAATCAGAAAGTGAGCTAGGAACTTCCATATCCAAAACAAGAAAGTCAACAGGAAAACAGAGACTGTTGACCCTAACCACCACGTCTTCCACCACACCCTTCGATATATTGACAGATCAATCTGCCAACTGTAACGTGACAGGGGTGAGTTTCAGATTTCCTAAGGAAAATTTCTTGAGCGTGATGGTTGGTATAAGATTGATGGAAGATCCTAGATCAAGTAGAGCACAGTTAAAATTGCAGCCTTGGATGCTATAAGAAATAAGTGGTGTGCCCAGATCTTTCTGCTTCGGCGGTAGATTTGACAGTATAGCACAACTCACATGAGGCGAGAGAACCACTGGATTCTTTGTTTTCTTTGATTGTCGCCTGGGTGTAGTGTAGTCTTTGAAAATTCAGTTGACAGTAAGGATGTGATCGATAGCTTCCAATAGGAGTACCTTGATTTCAACATCCTTGAATAAATTACGTAGGTTATCAAAGGCCTGCGTATCCTTTTTCTTGCCTTTTGGCTCCCTTAGTAGTGCCTCAAGGAATGGGATTGATTCTGGCACTAGTTTGGGTATATCATTCTCAAGAGAATGCGGTGCGCATCCCGAATGAGAGGGTGATGAAAAAGATGGGCCAAGATCAGGTCGAGGTGGATCGATGGTTTGCTTACCGCTCCTCGTAGTAATCGCATTAGACGTCGCGGGTCCAGTGGGATCATAAGGCGGAGGAGGGTTCGCAATAGGGACATAAGGGTGAGGTGCTGCAGCGGGATTAGCCTGGAATCTCGGAGGAATGCTCGGTGCCTGCAAAATCTGATGAACCTACCCCTAAGAAGGTTGTACTTGTGGTTGAGGACCACAGAGTACAAACTTTCATGGGTTGGGAACAGGTTGGGCTGGAAGAGTGCCCTGAGATCGAGTCGCCATGCGTAGTTGACTGATCTCAGCATTCTGCTGCGCCAATTGGTGCCGAAGAGAAGTCATGTTCTCTTCATAGCGCTTAGACATTTCCTTCATCATTCGCATCAGTTTATCAAGAGGACTTGATGCGTGTTCTATTTGCGGTATTCAAGGGCCCGATGGCGGATTCGCCACAGGATTAGACTGAGGCCTTAGGATGACGGGTGCGAACGGTCGCATTGGCCCACCTGTGGGGTTTTGGCGATGCGGGTTACTGGACCATGCGAAGTTAAGATGATTTCTCCACCATGGGTTGTAAGTGGCAGAAAACGGGTTGTTCCCCAGGGTGTAAGCGTCTTCTAAGCCAGAAGACAAGTCCGCATGTATGTATGCATTCGAGCACACAGAGGCTTGGTCCTCCGTGTCAAAATACTAGTTTGCAGAAGCCAGATCCACATTACTTACCAAATCGCTCGGCACGACATTCGGTAAGGAAGATCTCATGGGGTTTTTAGGAATAAGCCTGGCGTTGGAAAGATTAGGATTGTGACGAAGTGGTGAGGTGGAGGTGTTTGCCATAGAACGGGCGGGATTGGCCAGAAGCTCGTCCAGCTTCTTGTGCACGACAGAGACTTTATCCAATTTTTGTGCGATAAGATTAAGATCTGTGGATAAATGGGAGGGTCCTGTGTCAACTTCATGAACATTACGGGGCAGGCTGGTACGATTAAAGGTGACAATGGAGGCATTGTTCATTGAATTTTCGCTCATGTTTTCAAATAATTCGAATGCTCCATTCTCGTCTTTATTCATGAAATTCACTCCGCAGGAAGCATCTGCAATCTGCTTCAAATTCTCATTTAGCCCATAATAGAAAATCTGGGCTATATACCACTTAGGCAGACCGTGGTGCGGATACTTCCGGAGGAGGTCATTATACCTCTCCCAAGCCTCATGAAATTGCTCGCTGTTTTGTTGCGTGAAGGAAGTTATAGCACGGCAAAGCGCATTGGTTCGCCCGATTGGGAAGAATTTCTTAAGAAATGTTGTTCTCATCTCTTCCCAAGAATGGATGGTTTTCCCAAGGGTGCGTAACCATTGTGACACTTTTTCCCGCAACGAAAATAGGAACATTTTCATGAGGACAATTGATAACCCGATGTTTCTTGGTTTAACCATTTCAGCCAATCGGGTTAGGTCTTCCAAATGGAGAAAATGATCCTCACTTGCAAGGCCATGGAAGTGAAAGTTAATTAGGCCAATTACATTGGGTTTCAGTTCAAAATCGTCCCCACCCAAGGGGACCCAAATTTGCCCTATGGTCTCTGTAGCAGCGGGATTTTGATAAGAGCTAAGAGACCTACGCTCCTCCCGTTCGGGAGGGTTCTGCATTTCCTCCAATGTTTCCCTAGTGGCTTCAATCTGCTCGTTATACATTTCCATTTGGGTTTGGAGGCGGGTTATGGGGTCTACGGCTCCACCACCACCTGGTGGGATTTGAGGGGGGCGGTTCCTCCCTCGAGATTTGGGGGTGGGCGTGCAGCCTTGTTTATGGAGGAGGATGACCAATCGGTTTCTATCCTTCTAGAATTATCAGACAATTCAAATAATTCATGGTTTTGTGACCTTCTTCCAAACATGCACTACCGCAGGAAGAATTGGGGAGATAAGAAGAGAAACGGGGATGAGGGAAATGATGCCGTAAAGGTACACTTGATAACAAACCAAAGCAATCAAAGTCCTAATCTCTACAATGTGCCCTTAGACCTAAAGATCTAAGTTACCTACTATCACAACCTACGGAACCAAATGAGAGCACTGCGGAACCACCGAGCTAGATTGAAAGGCTGTTTGCCCCAGTCTTAGACACCCGATAGCACGCGGGAACCCACACCAGCACGTATGCGCTACACACAGGTAGTTAGACCTCCAATCCTTAATAAGGGTTAAGTTGCTACTAGTTTTATTTAGGGGCTTAGGATCAAGTGCTCCAGGAATGTGAAGGGCGTTGTATACAGGTAATGCCCAAGTGCGTTGATTTTTAAAAAGTGTGTAAACCAAGCATGCAACGGGAAAATCTCCCTGAATTGAAGTTTTAGTTGGTGAATGGTTTTTAGAATTTTCAGCCTTAAGTAGTATGAATTTTAAGATTTCGCTAAGTTACCAATTCAACCAATCTCCGGGTTTTGAGAAAACACAAGTTCTTCTATGCCCAACAAACCCTTCTTCAATGTGAGTTAGTTAATGCATGCTAAAAATGCAATGGGCTTCCCTAGGTGGAAATTTCTATGTGTGGATGCACGAGTCAATTTTAGGTCAATGTGAAAGGGAGCCAAAGCACTTCAATTCAAGTGCTCCCAATCACAAAAAATGATATTCCACACACAAGGCTCAACCACAAGATAATGTAAAGAAAATTAAAATTTTCGAGTTGAAATATTCGAGATCAAATCTTAGGCAGGTGAAGGGTTGTGGTGGGGTTGGAATCAACTCAATTCCAAGTTTCCCCACCAAAAATGTGATCCCGAATTGTGAATAAATGAGGCAAGGAGGGATGACAATCAATCTATTTAATCTTGCCTCAAAGAACACTTCACACGACAAAAGATTCAAGAATCAAGATTCTTGGATCTTCGCTATGCGAAGTTTGGCGGGTAATCAAGGAGCGATGGGGGTGATAGCAAACAATCAATCAAGTGGTTTTTAATCCCAAGAAGTGTTTTTAGATTTTTTTTTATTTAGGTGACAAGTTAACCTAAGTTGCTAAGAGAGGGAGGGACCTACCTTTTCAGCAACGTGGGCGACGCTCCAATGCAGCGCTGGCGACTTTAAGGTCTCGCTTCCACCTTAGATCTGCCTACGTCTCCGGCTTCCTCTTCTTGCCTCCTCCTTGCAACTAGTCTACCTGCACACAAGCAAACAAAACACCCGTGAAGAGAAGGGTGTGAGAAGAGAAAATCAAAGGAATGGAGTAGAAACTTACCTTAATGCGCACCTCCCCGGCAACAGCACCAGAAAAAGAGTGGTTGGACTAGAATATGTTGTGTTAATATGGTGAAATTATCGTTGAAGTTATTATAGTGGTTAACCTAAATCGAGCCTAATCATCTTTCACAAAAAATTTTTTAACTTGGCCTACTTGATTTTATCTTGGTCACTTTTAGGCCCAGGGTCGATCTCAGGGAGGCGGGAATTAAAGGTGAAGAGTTTCTACACCATTCCTAAAACATATCTCTTCCATGCATTTATTATGTTTTTGATTTTTCTATTTAAGATTTTTTTTTTGTTGATAATATTGTCCTTGAGGCACACCCTCAAAATCAAGTTCTTGACTTTAAGCCAAATTGTTCTTGGCTTTGAGCCAACTTAGGGTTTCTAAAAACTGGTACTATTATTCGCAAGACCGAGTACCTGCAAGACAAGAATTATCTTTTCTCTTTTACTCTTTTTTTTTTATCTTTTTAATAGCTGGAAACAAAAGATAAATAAAAATAAAGTAGGTTGCTTGGAAAGAAAGGAATACTTAACTTAATATAATAAATACAACCTCTCTCTCTATATATATGTATATATTATATATAGGGGTGGAGGTGGAAGTGGAAATAGAGTGTAGCACAGTGTTCAGTTGGTCCACGTCTAGTAAGATGCAACCAACAAGATGGTGTGCCGCGTGGAGTGTGGGATAGATGTGTGGGAGTGTGTGTGGAGGCGTTTGCTTTGCGCGGTTACCAGGGAATATCAGCAACTGGTGCAGATATTCCCGCGATATGATGCGCGATGGAGTGACTAGTGCACGGGCGTATGGATACAGGTAGGTGGATGTGTGTGTATATATATATATATGTAAATATATATATATTTATAAATATATATATAACTATATATGTATATATATATATAGTTATATATGTATATATATGTATATGTATATAGATATATTTGTATAAGTATCCATGTATATAGATATATATATGTAGATATACATTTATGTATATATGTGAGTGGATATATAAATATATATGTGTGTAGGCGTGAGTTTATAAGGGTGTGTGTGTGTGTACAAGTGTGTGAGAGAGTACATGTGAGTGTGTACAAGTGGGTGTGTGTGTGCACTGCGGATAAGGGGGAGCGCAGCAGATAAGCCGTCTGCTGCACTGCCCTGTCGTTTGATGCTTGAGGAGGCGCGGGCGCAGGAGAAGGTGCGCGTGTGGGGCACTGGAGGGAGCACTTGCGCTGTCTTCGTGCGCGGGCGGGTGTGGGAGTGTAGTGAAGTGCAGTGCACTGCGTAGCGCAGCGGACAGCGCTGTGGGCGGGAGCAGGCACGGGCGAGTGCAAGCACGGGTGACCGGCTAATGCGGGTAGCGGGCGAGGAGAGAGAGCGTTGTGCCACCGGCTAAGTGAGAAGGGAGCCGGTGGCTACAGTGTCGCGCAGACCGTGCGCTACAGTGCGCATGCGGTCTGCCGACCGATAGCAGCCGGTTTCGCATGTCTTGCACGCTGGGAAGCACCTGCGCGCGCGGGAAGAGCTTGCGCAAGGCCTGCAGGCGCACACGTGGTGGCCGGCAGCTGCTTCAAGTGGACGTTGCTGCTGCTGGAGCTTCTGAGCTTGAAGCTCTGGCAATGGTGGAAATGGCGACCGACAGTGAATCAAGAGGATGAAACCACCACGCCCACCTACTCTCGAAAGAGCTGGGCAGTGGTGGAACTCACAGTGGTGGTTGTGGGACCACTGTGAGTTTTCTCCTGCCCACAGTGTGTCCCTTTAGTGAGAAGAGATACTGTGTATGGAGAGGGAGAGGGGAGGAGGTTGGCCTGACGGTAGAGGGAAGTGCCTGTATGTGTGTGTGTTCGGGCCTCCTGCGTAAGGGAGAGGGCAAGGCCTTTTAAAGAAGAGAAAGCATGCCACAGCCATGCTGCTGGCATCGCATGTCCAGCCATGCTGCTGGCAGAGGAGTGGCGCGAAGAGGTGCATGCCCCATGCCCTGCAGCCACACGAGAGAGAAGAATTCAAAGTAAAAATAAAAAATGAAAATGGTGAAATTGCAATGCAGCACTTGATGAAGATGTTAATTAGATGGCCAATTATTCATACTCTCCTCCCCTATTTAAAAGTGCATGCATGTGCCTATTTACAAATGTAACTATAGCTACATAAAATGTAGTGGCAGTGCTAAGAAATAACACAAGATGGCATAATTACTGGTGTATTTTTGTTGTGCAATCAATCAGCCTCTACAGAGGTTGGAGGTGGGGAGGTCCTCGATGAACGAAGGGGGCCAGGTGGGTTTTCTACCTACTTCGTCTGGCACCCTCATCGCATTTTCCCACATGGCCAAGCAAGCCGAGAGAAGTTTTGTGGTTGGCAGCATATTTGAGCCACCGTGACCCACGATTGGAGCCTCTGCAACTAGCGCCTGATGGCATCGCCATCATCCTTTATTTTTAGCTTAATTTGGCTAAGTTCTAAGATTAAATTCACTTAATTAACACATTAAAAGGGTATAATTCAATCAGGGCGGAAGATAGAGAAATTAATAAAAATAGGAATTAATTCTGCAATTTTCACAAATAATTATAAATGCAAAATGGATAAAGGGTCAACTTATGGTTAATCAGAGGTCGATTGAGCTTAAATGTCCTAAAAATGGGTTGGTATTGAGTAATTCAGGATTTACATTCAAATTGAATGTTAATTCTTAATTAAAAATCCTAATTTCAACTCCATTTCAATTAAATCATTTTCGATGTAAATAAATGTAATTTAAACCTTATAAAAATTATTTAAAAATATTTTATAAGATTTGGAACAATTAATTTAACAATCGAAAAACGTTTCGACTTAAACTAGAGACTAGGTGGGTTTTTGATACATTCTTTAGTCAAATCGTAAATTAACCATCTAAACGTCATCAAAACTCAAAATTGAAGTCACTATTAAATTTCTTATGTCCAAATTAGGCTACTATTAAAACTTGGGCTCTTTCCGACTTCATCTTGGCCAAGTTTGCAACTTGACCCTTAAAAACCCAATTTCTTACAAAGAGCCCCCTAACTCTCCATCTTCACAAAAATGCCCCTACCAGCAGCAGCGAGCTCCCTCTCCTATGTGATTTTGATTGTGGATATCTCTCAATTCGCGCGATGGATCATCGTGAAATGTGGAGCGATTCCTTGCCTCAATATGAGTCAAACACACCCGTTTGTGTGCCAATTGAACGGTTAGATTGGTCATTGTCCTCTCTGCGAGACGTGGGTGTCAAACCCAACAAACCTTGTTCAATCTGCATGGATTCAACTCGTTCTCATGCGATGAATGGGTTTTGTTTAATCCTCTCGTCGTTGCGAAGCTCAGAGTGTTCTCAATTTTGGCGTTCTTCCCTCTCTTCTTCTTCCTTGAGTGGGCACCATTGATGCACCTTTGGAGCTCCTCAACCTCCTTCGTCCATCACTCTATCGCTGCAATTGATAGAGGGCTTCTTCTCTCCCCGTCATCGTCATGATTTCCCATCAAAGAACCGACTTCTCTACACCCTTCCTCGCTCCAATGCACACTTGCCGTCCCCTCTGTCTTCTCTAAGACTGGCCACATGTCCGACCACCTTCCTCTGACCTCCTCTCCTCCTCCTAGGTATCCTCACTTCTTACCCTTTTCTTCTATATTAAATTAGGTCCTTTAGATCTAGGTTTAGACTCCAAACTCTTCCTCCTCGTCATCGTCTTCTTCGTGGACGACGGATGTCCAACCTAGCTCCACCGATGCCCTCCACCTCACTCCACGCCATCTTACGCATCGCTAACCACCCACGAAGCTCCACCACATCATCTCAAGCAAAAGCCCTCTTCCAATTTTGGCTTTAGACGTCTCCACACCTTCACCAGACACGTATGCTACTGACCACCTCCGCTACCATTGCTGGCCGTCTACTGACCTGCCCACACCAAGTCACGGTCACCATCACTTTCAGCGAATCACGTCAAAGCTTCTTGACCTATTGGTTGCAAGCTTCAACGTGGTTTTCACGTGGTCAATGAATCCACCGGAGATGCCGACGACCTTGCGTTCGACCTCCGCCTTCATCATCCTTACGATAAACCATCACCGCCAATGAGTTTGTGGAGCTCCAAGGAAGCCCTACAACCTATCACGCATTGGCAAGGTGCCTCGAGCTTGCTAGCCACCTCACCGAGGAGGCCCCTGCTGAAGCTTCAACGAAGAAGAGGAGATCAAGCTCCTAAAAGTTATAGGGACCTAAATGTAGGGATCCAAGGACTAAAATGTCAAAATTTAGTCTTTCAAGGACTAATTTGTAATTTTTGTGGATTTGATTAAGGATTCAATTTTATTATTAAATATCTTGTGATTTCATTACATTTCCCTTATCAAATAGCATTCTTTTGATTATTTAGTGTTGAGTTATTAAGGAGTGGCCATTCTTAATTGAGCATTAAATAATTAAAGTGCGACTTTCTCAATTGAGTTAATTTTGGGGTTGTCATTACATTTCATAATTAGTGTGGGAATTTAGAGAATTAAACGTAGCATATTTAGTTCCCAAATCTTGTAAATCATCGGTGCCTTTATTACATTATTTTGTTCCAACATTATTGATGTCAATTGTTTAATCCTTAACTCTCCTCACTTTTTGATTCTTATTGATTGAGCAAGAGATCAATGAACTATATTTTTCTCAATTAAATTATTGAGTTAATTGATTAATCTTCTCTGAGCTAGATTTCATGTGCAGGCAATCGCATTAATTGTAGCTAGTTCCTAAGTCTCAATTCTTGTAAATAATTAAATAGTGGTATTCGCTCAATGAATTACTCCTAGCAAACAACCTTGAAATACTTTTATTTCGAGTTATATAAATTGTAAATGTTAATTGCACTTTTATCGTCTATACTACAATGCATCCATTTTTAAAATCACAATAGAAGCACATTAACAACGCCCCTGCTAGTTCTCAGGACATGGGTGGACCCTTAATTTCTGGGCAAAGGGGTGCCAGCTCTGACCAACATCATTTGCTGGTAATTCCCTACGAAGCTGTTAGGGTCCGACGTCCCATCATATTGAGCCAGGATAGGCTACTTGAACTTCTCAGGAAGCGAGGCAATCATCACTTGCTTAGAGAAGGGATACATGGCCACGTATGCTCGAGGCCTCATGCCTCTCATGGCCTAGGTGGCTTGGCAGATGATCTTGGGGATCGAGCTTCTGTCGTTGGTCACTAGAGGACGAGCCCCCGACTGCTCGTTCGACTCCTGCAGAGGCGAGAGGGGGGCCTTTGGCGAGCCAAGAAGGATCTCACCCTTCTGGCTACTAGGCTCACACTTCATCTTTTCGAGTTCTTTCCATAGGCAGGCGTTTTCTTCCTCCATTATGTGACACCACTTTAGCTCGTCGTCAGTGGGGCTGAAACTCTGGGGCTCTTCTTATTGGAATTTTTCCCGATCCATCATTAGCCGGACCTTCTGCAATTGCTCTGCCACCAACTGTTGCTCAGCCCTTAGGGCTACCAGCTTAGCCTCACACTCGTCCTCCTTTGCTTGCATGTTGAGGAGTGTATTTTTCGGAGGGTCCTCATGACGGGGAGGCTCTTGAGGCATACTCGATGGCCACACCGCCTCACCCTTGCATAACCCAAGGTTTGCCGGCATTTCCTCGACATTGAAATGCTAGATTCCCCCGGGCCAGGCTTCTTTGGATTAGCGTGAGAAGAGTGACGCGTAGAAGGAGCCATGGTAGGAGAGATGGAGTAGAGAAACGTAGCACTGCAAGTTTTCCATAGTTGGTGTCAATTGATCGAGACCTTTAGAATAAGAACCTCGACTCAACAAACAATCATAGAGAATGCACGCACGAGATTTGATGACCCAGTTCCACCAAAGAAAGGTGTGAAATTGCACTAGAGGGGGGGTGAATAGTGAATTTAGAAAATAATGCAAGAAAAAATAAAATCACAAAAAGAGGCACAAGATTTTTAAGTGGAAACCCAAATTGGATGAAAACCACCACCTAAGCCAATCTCTTAACTTAGGATTTTCGATCACAAAGTGAGCAATCCACTAACCACACTACTTAAACGAGGGTAGTGTACCCCAATTACAAATCCCACCTCCAATCCCTAAACGGAGGTTTCTCCCTTCACAATGAAGAGACGGGGACCCGACAAGCTAATACCCAAACTACAATAATAAAATAAGAATGAAACAACACCTATAGAACACCCCAAAATATTAATAACTTCTTTATCTATCAAGCATAAAAAGAACTCCCTGAGGATCAACAGAATGAAGTGCACTAGGAGTGTTGATATACCTTGCTATTTTCTAAGACGTCTGATTGTAATATCATTGATATACCTTGTTCTCCTTTATTATTTTGAGCTTAAAAAGATGTAATAAGGCATTTGCAATCATTTGTTTAGCATTTCCTTGCCTTAATCTTGTGTAATTAGCCATATTTGATGTAATAAACATGTTTACTTGATTTTTAATGGCAAATCACATTTGTAAATATGTTCTCTATTCATGAAATGTTGCATGTGCTGTAACGACCCGGTTCCCGAGTCCCTACGAGACACGAGAACAGGATCGACTCGACTAATCCCAAGACCTAGTCGTCCAACGAGGAAGTAACCAAAAGAGCAGTAAAATAAACCACATTCAGCATGAATATAACTAACAGTAAGAAAGTACAGTAGTAAGGAAAGAAACTACTACAGTATATACCACCACAACAGTAGAACAACATTTATCATATAACATGAACTGCAAGTAAAGAAAAGTACAGCGGAAACAAGAACTACTCATTATAACGGAAACAAAGAGGTACAAAAGACAGCGGTAACTCTACTGGACCCTACTCGGCCCAGCGTCCTCTGCAGCCGCTGGCCCTGGCTGCTCAACACCTGGTCTTGAAAAAGTAACGAATGTAACACGTCAGCAAAACGCTGATTAGAGTGGCAACTAAAACTAAAGACAACAGTAAAGTGTACAGTAGCTGTTATGTTCTATTACTTTCTTTATTCACATCTTTCAATTGTCTTACTATTTCATTTATTCCTCAGATCTCTTACTTGATCTCGAATGTTCCTCGTGGGAACGATCTTGATTGCAGTCTTTTCCAAAAAGTAGAAGTAGCACGTGGTGCTCTCCTGGCCGAGAGAGTCCCCCGTGGTGATCCTACCCTCAGTCAACCACCCCAAGGTCACTAACAGACGTAACGGTGACTACGGCATGCGTGATAAACGCACAGGTAGCTAACCCGTACTGGCACGCGGTCAGTCGTTTCCGTTAACGGGTGCGCCCAAAGCACAGCACGGAACCAGTCCAGGGCAGAGCCCTCTCAGTAACAGGGGTCCAACCCCTCCACAGTAACCAAACCGGGGCCTTGCCCCTCCACAGTCCGCGCACCCTCGCCTGACTACCCTGGTTTGCCCCAGCGGGCCTAACAAGTCGGTGTGGGAGGCTAGCAGAACCCCGGGGCCCGTGGGGTAGCTAGTACCTCCCTACACTAGTAGCTCTCCTCGGTACTACGTACGCGAGGGCCAGCAAGTCGGTACAGAGTGGCCAGTCCTAACCCCGGGTCCCTGGGGCGGCTGGCTCCGCTCTGCACTAAACAGGGGGACAGTCGCTCTCCTTGGTACTCCGTACTCAAGGGCCAGCTCACTTCCCCAAAACTATTCCATTCACTTTCCAGGAGTTCTACTCCTACTTCCCCGTAGGGTTTCATCCTTTTTACTCAAACATCCAGGTTTCACTTTCCAGTTTCACATTCTTACAATCCATGTTCTCAACCACGTTATCTATTCACAACAGGCAGCTGTTAATTCAAATTACAGGCAGCTTTATATCTCTTTCCATTTTCCAAGACTGCAGTATAATACATTCCACTAGTTTTCCCATCCTAGGATTCATGCCATATCCTAGGATCTATCATACAATCTAGTTTTCCAGTTCTAGGATTCATGCAACACCTAGGAGCTATCATTCCATCTATTTCTCATTCCTAGGATTCATGCAATGTCCTAGGTTCTATTTATGGTTTCATAATTTAACAGATTTTATTAATAACTTAAAGCCACTCTACCAGGTACAACGGGAGTAATGGGGGCGTGATCGGGAATCCCGCGTGCCTCCACGACTCCCAAGACTGCAACTGAACGAGGTCCTATCACAAGGATCAAACACAAGGAGAGTCTCAAAACAGTGTATAGCTACTGTAGACGGGTAGAGGAATTAATTCTGAAAGGAACGCAACTCGAATCGCGGAAAACGGAACCCGAACGGGCCCTAAACGGGTCAAAAACGATGACACTGTGCAAAATCAGATGTCTGGAACTTCCTCCAGACGTCTTAAAAGTGGATCAGAGAATTACCTGTTCAGCGTGGTTTCCCAGACATCCAGAAGTCTGCGGGGACGTCTGGCCTAGATCCCAGACGTCCGATGGTCACCCTGGACGTCTGGAGGTCGCTTCCGCCGTCTGGTACAACAGCCAGACGTCTGATTCGCGTTGGATGGCGAATCACCGAGCCTGCGCACACCCATCTCCCTCCCTCAGTACGGTCAGTCGACAGGAAGGAAGAAGAAGATGGAAAACTCACCTTTCAGACGACTGGAAGATCTACCAGACGTCGACCTCGCCGTCTGGCTATCAACCCAGACGTCTGATTCTGGAACCAGAACAGGGCACCACCTGGCTTCCGCTCGCGACGCCGCCCGCGTCGCGCCTCGCGCACCTGCTGCTCAGACCACAGCAGTCCCCCCTCCGCGTCGCTCCGCGCCCCCTGCGCCCTCCGCCGGCCGGCCCTAGTAGCCCCGGCGAGCTCGCCCGCACGGCAGAGCGCCGCTCTCGCACGCAGCACCTCCTCCGCGCTCACTGCGGCCGCCGCTGCCGCCCTCGCGCTCACTCTCGCGCTCTGGCTGAAGGAGAAGAGAAAGGAGATGGTGGTGAAGGAGTGAGGGGAGGTGTGCCCTTTTAAGGCCGCGTGGAGAGGAGAGAGAAGGATTCGCGGCAGGGGAATCTGCAGCCGCAGGAGGAAGGAAAGGCGAATATGCGGTCTGCACGCTCAGGCGCGCAGATGGCTCGCGCGTGTCGAAAATAACGGATTTCCAGACGTCTGGAAACGATCCCAGACGTCTGGTCAGACGTCTGGACCACCTCCCAGACGTCTTAAAAGACGTCTGGGGCACACGTTCGTTACAATACAACAAACTCAAAGGAAGTTTCATCCCCGAAACTTGCGCAAAACAGGGTGCGGGAAAAGACGTCCAATGAACCATAACAAACTCAAAGAGGACCGAAGCCGGTCCGAAAAGACGTACCCTCGAAAAGCTCCGGGTGACGCTCCCGCATTGCCGCCTCAGGCTCCCAGGTAGCCTCCTCGTACCGCTGGCTCCTCCACAAAACCTTTACCAGGGGTACTTGCTTTCGTCTCAAACTACGAACGGCTCGGTCTAGAATCTGCACTGGCCGCTCGGGGTAGGTTAGGTCGTCGCTCACCTCGACGCTCTCGTGACTCAGTACGTGACTGGAATCGGCTACGTACTTCCTGAGGTTGGACACGTGGAATACGTCGTGCACACCAGAAAGCTGCGGTGGAAGGGCAAGTCTGTAAGCAATGGGTCCAACCCGCTCCAGGACCTCAAAGGGCCCCACAAACCTCGGTGCGAGCTTCCCTCTCACCCCAAACCGCTGTAAGCCCTTCATGGGCGAAACACGAAGGAAGACGTGGTCCCCAACCTCAAAGTGCACCTCTCTTCATCTCCGATCCGCATAGCTCTTCTGTCTGCTCCTGACGGTGCGGAGTCGTCTGTGGATCTGCTCAACTACCTCCTGACTCTGCCGGATCAACCTGGGGCCAACCTCCCACTTGGTCCCCACCTCAACCCAACTCAAGGGTGCCGTACACTTCCGTCCGTACAGAGCCTCGTAGGGAGCCATGCCGATGCTCGAGTGATAACTGTTGTTGTATGCAAACTCTGCCAGGGGCAGGTGCTCCTCCCAAGAGCCCCTCCAGTCCAGTACACAGGCACGCAAAAGGTCCTCAAGTGTCTGTATCATGCGCTCAGACTGTCCGTCCGTCTGGGGGTGGTAAGCCGTGCTAAACCTCAACCACGTCCCCAAGGCCTGCTGAAACTCAGCCCAAAACTGGGACGTAAAGCGGGTATCCTGGTCGGATACGATCTCCCGCGGAACTCCGTGTAGTCGTACCACATCACAGATATACCTCTCTGCCAACAGTGCTGGTCCCAAAGTGACTCGGATCGGCAAGAAACGCGCCGTCTTCGTCAATCTATCTACTATTACCCAGACTGCGTCGTGTCCCCGCTGGGTAACAGGTAAGCCCACCACCAAGTCCATGGTGATGCTCTCCCACTTCCACTATGGCACTGGAAGCGGCTGAAGCGGCCCTGCAGGCCTCTGATGCTCGGCTTTCACCTGCTGGCACACTAAGCACTGTCGCACGAACTCACCCACATCCCGCTTCATCCCTCTCCACCAAAACTCGCGTCTCAAGTCGTGGTACATTTTCGTGTTCCCAGGATGTATGGAGAATCTGGAACCGTGTGCCTCAGTCAGGAGCTCTCTCAACAGCTCCTCGTCTCTGGGAACGCACAACCGTCCCCTCAAACGTAGCACCTGGTCTGTGAAAGAGAAGTCACCTAGATCTCTTGACAGTACTCTGTCGCGCAAAGACTGCAAGTACGGATCGGCCATCTGTCCTGTGATGATGCGGTCCATCAACTCTGGCCTAGTCTGCCGTGTCACCATCACTGCCCCACAGTACCCTCGTAACTCTAGAGGTCGCCAACTGCCCACCTCCTCCAAAAGTCTCCAACTCTGTAACTGTAGACTGGCCAAGCGTGCGGGCGCCTTACGGTTCAAGGCGTCAGCCACCACATTGGCCTTTCCCGAGTGGTAGGAGATGCTGCAGTCGTAGTCCTTCAGGAGCTCCAACCAACGTCTCTGTCTCATGTTGAGCTCCTTCTGATCAAAAAGGTATCTAAGGCTCTTATGATATGTAAAAATCTCGAAGGTCTCACCGTACAAGTAGTGCCTCCAGGTCTTCAGCGCGAATACAACAGCTGCCAACTCTAGGTCGTGGGTAGGGTAGGTATGCTCATGGGGCTTCAGTTGCCGCGAAGCGTAAGCGACAACGTGACCCCTCTGCATGAGCACACCTCCTAACCCCTGCAAGGAAGAGTCCGTGTACACAACGAACCGCCACTACTGTCAGGAATGGCGAGCACGGGAGCCGAGGTCAACCTCTCCTTCAGCTCCAGAAAACACGCCTCACAGGCATCTGTCCAAACGAAAGGCACGTCCTTCTGGGTCAACTGTGTCATAGGACGCGTAATCTGTGAAAATCCTCTGATGAACCGTCAGTAGTAGCCAGCTAGTCCCAGGAAACTGCGGATCTCAGTGACTGAACGCGGTCTCTCCCACCTGAGCACTGCCTCGACCTTGGCTGGGTCCACCGCCAGGCCGTCTCCAGAGATCACATGACCCAAGAAGGTCACCTCCCTCAACCAGAACTCGCACTTGCTGTATTTGGCGTACAGCCTGCGTCGCCTCAGAGTGTCCAAAACCATCCGCAAGTGCTGTCCGTGCTGCGTCCGATCTCTAGAATAGATGAGTACATCATCTATGAAAACCACCATGAACTGGTCCAAGTACGGTCTAAACACCCGGTTCATCAGGTCCATGAAAGCAGCGGGGGCATTGGTCAGCCCAAACGGCATGACCAAAAACTCGTAGTGTCCGTACCGGGTGCGGAAGGCTGTCTTGGAGATGTCGGTCTCCCTGATCCTCAACTGGTGGTATCCAGACCTCAAGTCTATCTTGGAAAACACCGTGGCACCCCGCAACTGGTCAAACAAATCGTCGATCCTCGGCAGCGGATATCTGTTCTTGATGGTGACCCTGTTCAGCTGTCGGTAGTCCACACAAAGACGTAGGGTCCCATCCTTCTTCTTCACAAACAGTACCGGGGCTCCCCAGGGAGACGCACTGGGCCTCACGAAACCTTTCTCCAGAAGGTCCTGCAGCTGAGACTTAAGCTCTCGCAGCTCAAGCGGTGCCATCCTGTATGGCACGGTGGAGATGGGGCTGGTCCCTGGTACTAGTGAGATCTCAAACTCGATCTCACGCTTGGGCGGTAGTCCTGGTAACTCGTCTGGAAACACGTCAGGGTACTCTCTGACCACCGGGATGCTCTGGAAGTCTGCCACAGGGCTGGGCTCTGCCACCACACAAGCTAGGAAGCCCTCACACCCCTGGCTCAAAAGTCTCGCCGCTCGAAGTGCCGAAATGCACCTGAAACCTTCGTCCACTGGCTGTCCTTGAAACTCGAAAGAAGGCAACTCCAGAATGGAGAAGACAATCTTCCTCTCAAAACAGTCCACCAAGGCGTGGTAAGCGGACAGCCAATCCATCCCCAGAATCACTCCAAAGTCCTCCATCTGGATCATAATCAGGTCAGCTGGCAGGCTATGTCCTCCGATGCTGACCTCGCAATCCGTGTACACCTCCTCAGCTACAAACAGTTGACCACTCGGACCTCTGATTACGAACGGATTCTCTAACAGTGTATAATCCTGGTCCAAACTAACTGCGAAATTGGCTGCGACAAACGAGTGCGTAGCGCCGGAATCGAAAAGCGTGTAAACGAGTCTGCCAGAAACTAAAACCATACCTGCTACCACCGATCCCGAAGCTCTGGCGTCCCTGTGTGTTAGGGCGTTGATACGCCCCTCAGCCCTAGGTGCGGACGAAGCAGCCACACTCTGCGTCGGACGGGTAGGTGCTGGCCGATACCCTCCTCGCGACTGCTGTCCTCCTCCTCGCGCCTGGGAACCGCGGCCTCCTGCGCGCCCTCCAGTGCTCTGCGCGGGGAGTATCTGCTGACCTCCTGCCCTAGATGGGCAGTCCCTCCTGACGTGGCCCGGCTGGCCACACTGGTAGCAGAGGGGAACCCGACTCCCGCCCTCAGTGGGTCCCTACTGTCGACTAGGCGGGGGTTCGGTGCTGGCGACTGGCCCCTGTCGAGGGCCCCCAAAGGCCACTGATGGCCCTGCACAACGTGACGGCTCTCCTGCGGACGCCACGTGTCTCCGTTCTCGCCGGACCTGTGAGAAGTCTGGCTGAAAGGGCCTCTTCCGCCCGCCGTCAGTGTCTCGCGCGGACGGGTTGGTCTCCTCGTAAGTCATAGCTGCCTCTACCACCCTCGAAAACGTAGGCAGCTTCAGGGGCTTGACATACCCCTGGATCGCAGGCCGGAGCCCCTCGGTGAACCTCCAAAGGCGCTCCTCCTCAGTGGCTACCGCTGTCGCTGCAAAGCGGGACAGCTCCAAGAAACGCGTGCGGTACGCGCTCACAGTCATCGTCCCTTGGCGGAGAGTGTGGAACTCCCGCCTCCTCTGGTCCTGCCACGTCTGGGGAAAGTACTGCTCGCAGAAGAGGGTGACGAACTGGTCCCACGTCGGCTCGTCCCTCTCCTGTCCCCGGATTGCCCTCCACCACCGGTGTGCCGCACTCTCCAGCTGGTACGTGGCAAAGGCCACGCGGCACTCCACCGGGGGGCGAAGGGTGTCGAAGATCTTCTCCAGCTGCTCAAGCCAATCCTCTGCCTCGGTCGGGTCCTCATCCCCCTTGAAGGAGGGGGGCTTCAGCTTCCGGAACTGTCCGAAAAGCTCGAAGTGGCGCTGTAGGGGAGGTGCTGGTGCACCTCCAGGCGAAGGTGCCTCGTGTACAGAAGTGTCGGAGGAAGGTGGGGGTGGCAGCGGCCCATCCCCTCCCTCGTGTCCAGCGCCGTGTCCGTCGCGTGGTCCCACAGAGGACTCCCCCTCTGCAGCCCCAGGAGGAGGTGCTCGGGGCGGTGGGTGGAGCTCCTCTCGTACAATATCTCGTATCAGTCTGGCGAGGTCCTGGGCCTGGATGCCCCGGAGTGGTGGCTGGTCCACCGAGACGTCAACAACAGCACGTCCACCTCACCGACCTCGCCCTCGGCCCCGCCCGCGGCCAGTCTCGCTAGTCCCGCGACGAGGCATCTCCTACAAGGAGATGCGAAACAAAACGAAATGTCAAAACAGACGGTACCTAACGAAACTTCTAAGAGCTCATGTCAAGAGATATGTTGTGGTGGCTACTCTAGCTATAAACATGTGAATTGGTTATTTTCCAATCAGTTGATTCACTTCTCGGGACGACCTTGCTCTGATACCATCTTGTAACGACCCGGTTCCCGAGTCCCTACGAGACACGAGAACAGGACTGACTCGACTAATCCCAAGACCTAGTCGTCCAACGAGGAAGTAACCAAAAGAGCAGTAAAATAAACCACATTCAGTATGAATATAACTAACAGTAAGAAAGTACAGCAGTAAGAAAAGAAACTACTATAGTATATACCACCACAACAGTAGAACAACATTTATCATATAACATGAACTGCAGGTAAAGAAAAGTACAGCAGAAACAAGAACTACTCACTATAACGGAAACAAAGAGGTACAAAAGACAGTGGTAACTCTACTGGACCCTACTCGGCCCAGCGTCCTCTGCAGCCGCTGGCCCTGGCTGCTCAACAGTTGGTCCTGAAAAAGTAACGAATGTAACACGTCAGCAAAACGCTGAGTAGAGTGGCAACTAAAACTAAAGACAACAGTAAAGTGTACAGTATCTGTTATGTTCTATTACTTTCTTTATTCACATCTTTCAATTATCTTACTATTTCATTTATTCCTCAGATCTCTTACTTGATCTCGAATGTTCTTCGTGGGAACGATCTTGATTGCAATCTTTTCCAAAAAGTAGAAGTAGCACGTGGTGCTCTCCTGGCCGAGAGAGTCCCCCGTGGTGATCCTACCCTCAGTCAACCACCCCAAGGTCACTGACAGACGTAACGGTGACTACGGCACGCGCGATAAATGCACAGGTAGCTAACCCGTACTGGCACGCGGTCAGTCGTTTCCGTTAACGGGTGCGCCCAAAGCACAGCACGGAACCAATCCAGGGCAGAGCCCTCTCAGCAACAGGGGTCCAACCCCTCCACAGTAACCAAACCGGGGCATTGCCCCTCCACAGTCCGCGCACCCTCGCCTGACTACCCTGGTTTGCCCCAGCAGACCTAACAAGTCGGTGTGGGAGGCTAGCAGAACCCCGGGGCCCGTGGGGTAGCTAGTACCTCCCTACACTAGTAGCTCTCCTCGGTACTACGTACGCAAGGGCCAGCAAGTCGGTACAGAGTGACCAGTCCTAACCCCGGGTCCCTGGGGCGGCTGGCTCCGCTCTACACTAAACAGGGGGACAGTCGCTCTCCTTGGTACTCCGTACTCAAGGGCCAGCTCACTTCCCCAAAACTATTCCATTCACTTTCCAGGAGTTCTACTCCTACTTCCTCGTAGGGTTTCATCCTTTTTACTCAAACATCCAGGTTTCACTTTCCAATTTCACATTCTTACAATCCATGTTCTCAACCACGTTATCTATTCACAACAGGCAGCTGTTAATTCAAATTACAGGCAGCTTTATATCTCATTTCCATTTTCCAAGACTGTAGTATAATACATTCCACTAGTTTTCCCATCCTAGGATTCATGCCATATCCTAGGATCTATCATACAATCTAGTTTTCCAGTTCTAGGATTCATGCAACACCTAGGAGCTATCATTCCATCTATTTCTCATTCCTAGGATTCATGCAATGTCCTAGGTTCTATTTATGGTTTCATAATTTAACAGATTTTATTAATAACTTAAAGCCACTCTACCAGGTACAACGGAAGTAATGGGGGCGTGATCGGGAATCCTGCGTGCCTCCGCGACTCCCAAGACTGCAACTGAACGAGGTCCTATCACAAGGATCAAACATAAGGAGAGTCTCAAAACAGTGTATAGCTACTGTAGACGGGTAGAGGAATTAATTCTGAAAGGAACACAACTCGAATCGCGGAAAACGGAACCCGAACGGGCTCTAAATGGGTCAAAAACGACGACACTGTGCAAAATCATACGTCTGGAACTTCCTCCAGACGTCTTAAAAGTGGATCAGAGAATTACCTGTTCAGCATGGTTTCCCAGACGTCCAGAAGTCTGCGGGGACGTCTGGCCTAGATCCCAAACGTCCGATGGTCACCCCGGACGTCTGGAGGTCGCTCCCACCGTCTGGTACAACAGCCAGACGTCTGATTCGCGTTGGATGGCGAATCACCGAGCCTGCGCACACCCATCTCCCTCCCTCAGTACGGTTAGTCGACAGGAAGGAAGAAAAAGATGGAAAACTCACCTTTCAGACGACTGGAAGATCTACCAGACGTCGCCCTCGCCGTCTGGCTATCAACCCAGACGTCTGATTCTGGAAATTTTTTCCAGAACAGGGCACCACTTGGCTTCCGCTCGCGACGCCGCCCGCGTCGCACCTCGCGCGCCTGCTGCTCAGACCACAGCAATCCCCCCTCCGCGTCGCTCCGCACCCCCTGCGCCCTCCGCCGGCCGGCCCTAGTAGCCCCGACGAGCTCGCCCGCACGGCAGAGCGCCGCTCTCGCACGCAGCACCTCCTCCGCGCTCACTGCGGCCGCCGCTGCCGCCCTCGCACTCACTCTCGTGCTCTGGCTGAAGGAGAAGAGAAAGGAGACGGTGGTGACGGAGTGAGGGGAGGCGTGCCCTTTTAAGGCCGCGCGGAGAGGAGAGAGAAGGATTCGCGGCAGGGGAATCTGCAGCTGCAGGAGGAAGGAAAGGCGAATATGCGGTCTGCACGCTCAGGCGCGCAGACGGCTCGCGCTTGTCGAAAATAACGGATTTCCAGACGTCTGGAAACGATCCCAGACGTTTGGTCAGACCTCTGGACCACCTCCCAGACGTCTTAAAAGACGTCTGGGGCACACGTTCGTTACATGTGCTAATTTGACTAATTCTTATGCAATGTTTATAGGCTTAAAGTATTCTAATTTAATATTTAGTCAATTAATTAGTTGTTAATTATTCCTTAGCAATTAATAGTGAATTAAGATTAAGTTATGCCTCCCAGTGAACGACCTGGACTCAACCAATTAAAAAGAACTTAAAATCTAAAATGCTATGTTAACTTGACCCTATACTACACTCACGTCATTAATTCGAGTTAACTTAAATTACTTTTTCATGCAATTAATTAAGCTTAAATAACTTAATTAACTGTGTTGAGGATCTAAACTCATCAGTTTGCATGTCATGTCCTAAGTTCTTTTCAAGTCATTTCCTAAGATCTTTTCATGTCATTTCCTAAGTTCTTCTCCACCTTTTTGAATATCATCATGAAGGGTTTTGAAAGGGGTTGAATCTTAAACTACAAGTGTTATATAATGACATTTATAAAGCAGAGATCATTAATAAAATTTGCAAGCTGAAGTATAATAAAAATGGCAGAGCATTAAAGTAAACTAACTAGGAAAAGAATATATGTGCCTTAAGCACAAACTAGCTATTGTTCCCAATATATATATATATATATATATATATATATATATATATATATATATATATATATATATATATATATATATATATATATATATATGTATGTATATACATGTGTATATATATCTATATATATATATGTATATATAGATATATACATACATACATATATATATATATATATATATATACACATCTATATATACATGTATGTATGTATGTATGTATGTATGTATATATATATATATGGGGTCAACGCCCCTTAATACAAGCCAACATGGAAAGACAAAAAGAAAGAAAACAAAAGAACTAAACTAGTCTTCTTGATCGTGGCGGCAGCAGCGGCGAATGAGTCCTTGACCCATCTGCAGATTGTGAACGTCGGTACGAAGTTCGTCAATGTCGTGGCGCATACCTCCCATATAAGTGTGCATCTTGCCGGTTCACCGCAACAAGAGAGAGATGCCCGAGGAGATGGAATCCGTGGTGAGATCCCATGCCTCATCAAAGCTCGATCAAGGAGCTTTTATTTGAAGAGGACGCTCTTCATGGAGATCCGGAAAGGGTGGAAGGGGTTCTTCTTTAGCGGGTTCATCAGCTGGCTTAAGATGCTCTCTAAGAATGTGCATCTTGGCGACTGTGGCCCAATTGTAGGGCTCAATCTTTTTATCTACCGCCTGGTCATCGATGGAAATCCGATGACTTGCAAAAAATCTTGGATAAAATGGACCCAAATGGTAGAGACGTCCCATGGTCATCATTCATAACTCGAACAATGAGGCGGCAGTAGTTGAAGGGAATGTGACGTACGGCGGCAAAAAGGAGTGCTTTGCGTTGGCGTGAGATATAGTCAAATCCTCCCGATTTTTTTAGAAGATCTCACCCAAAAATGAGAGAGAGTAATCGAGGAAGAGGTTTGAGGTTCTTGCATGGTAGGGTACCAAGATTTTCTACATATCTTTCAGGTATGACTAATTCTTGATTGATGACTTCTGAGTTATATTGCCTCAGAATGTCATTGAAATCATTTCCCTCATTAGGGATGGCAAGAAGGGCGGAAATAGAATCAGAGGTGATATGAATTTCATGCCCAAATAAATGGGTATGTAACTCAAGTTCATCGTTGCTGTAGTCTTCAATGATGTTGGCGCAGAAAAGTCAGACAAGATCAGGAAGCACGCCAATAGTTCCAATGCCAGAGTGGAACTGTCGGTCAAAATAGTGGAAGAGATGAAGGGTCTCAAAATGTTTCCAAAGGTTTAGATGGGCAAAGTCATTCCATACAATGAATCGAGGACTCTTGACTTTGGCATTTGCCAAGTGATGAAATCGTTGTCTAGCGATGTCGTCATGCAGTTAGTCAACCAAATAGGTGGAAGAGCCCTCGACTTGCTTTCGACGGGGAGGCATTTTGGGTAGGTTGGATGGGTTGGTTTTGGAGGGTGGGGTTTGGTGTTTTAGGATAGGACAATTACAAAAACAATGCCACACCAGTCATTCAACCAATTTTTCATACATAAGGCAATATAGTGCCAAACATGCACACAACAGAAAACAACGAAAAAAACTTTTGTGTGGCAATATGCCTTGAAGCAATACAACCTGCCATAATGTTGTGGCAATATACCTTTGAACTCAAGTCACTAAGACGACGGCTTGAATCACTTGAGGTAATACCCCTACCATTAACATCCAAAGATACAAGACATTCATTCAAGCTATGAAAAAAAACAAGTTCCAAGCCCTAGGTTTTGTTTTAGGGTTTTAGCTCCTAGGGAAAAAGAAGCATGATAGAAGAGAAAAGCTTATATGAGTTGTATATCAAAGGGAAAACAAGTCGGGGACTTTAAAAGGACTCGATCAAAGCCTATGGAAGGAGATACCCAAAGGGTTTAAGAGGTTATACCCACAAAGGAGGGTCTCCAGACACGAGGAGGAAGAGTGGGGCATGCACGCAGGAGAGCAGCTGCACTGCCAGTCATCGGGGAGGCAGAGTGGTCATCTGACAGTGAGATGGGTAGCACCAACTTACAGTCGGTGGTCGTCTGGCGGAAGATGGTTTTGAGGATTTAGGGATTTTAAGCGTGGGGGAAGTGGGACCACAACGAGTGGATTTTTTTATACCCCAAAGGGTCGAGCAAGTCTATCCCTGAAGTTGGGGATAATTTCATTGCAAAATCACCCAGAGAACATACACGAAATGGCAGATGTTACTGTTGGTGCTAGAGCACCACGATCATTTGTTTTGAGGATAACAAAACATGTGTTATTTAACATTTGCACTTGGAGTCTTAGATTTCAGGTCAATTGCAAATGTAGACGTGTTTAGACGGAACTCGAGCTCACATCCAGGACGGATTGGAGGAGCTTGATGGAGAACAGAGGAGATTCGCGAGGAGCGCTAGATTGAAGATGGAAGGACAAGAAGAATAGGATAGAATTTTGTTTAATCCTTTCATGTACTTTTATCTTTATTTTACTTGCTCTTTTTTTTTCCTTAGAACATTATGTTAAAGAGCCTCAAAGTACCCTAACAGTAGTCCTAGGAACACCTGCACAACCCTAGGATACTTAGGTTTTCTGTAGAATACTTAGAAAACCAATATAGGGTTCAAACAGAGTTTCCAGACGTCTAATTCCACAATCAGACGTCTGATAAAGTGTTTTAAGACGTCTGACTGTTGATTCAGATGTCTGATAACTATTAGGCTGGACATAGTTAGTTCTGTCTGATGAAATCAGACGTCCAGACCTTAAACCATACGTCTGATGACTTTGCCAGACGTCCAATTAGTGGACCATTGGCTGGCTTAGCGAACAATCAAGAATGTGACCCTTAGAGCCTTATCAGACGTCCATAGGACTTTCCAGACGTCTGATAATTGACCGTTTTGCCTCGGCTGACCCAAAATCTCTTCTCAGAGATTTTTTAGCCGTTGCAATGTTTGGAAATCCATTCCCACAGAAAAAGTAGGTTTCCAGACGTCCAGACATAGTGCCAGACGTCCTATATATCGTCTGATGGACTTGCACAAGAACCCTGTTTAGATCTGATTAAAGTCAGGAAGGAACCCGCCCAAAATCAGATGTCTGACCTTGAAATCGGACGTCTTAAAGTGAACTTCCAGACGTCTGATGCCAGAATTAGACGTCTGATAAGCCTGTCAGTGCAATGATTGTTCCTGATTTCGGGCTGATTCTCTTGGGCTTTGTACCCAACAGCTATGGAACCTTTCCTAAGCCTTCCAAAGCCTTCCTAAGGCCTCTATAAATAGAGGGGAACCTTTGCAACAAAAAGACACACCTAGAAACACCAAGATACACAAGAAACACTTTGTAATACACTTTCCACTCTCTTGTGTCCTAGCTAGCTCTTGCTCTCCAAGCTCAAGCTCCATTCTCTTGAGAGCATCAAGCTGTTGCGCACCCGCTCTCCCGCCGTTGTTCACGAGAGCGACGTTGCGCCGTCGCGTGGCACACGCATCCACGTCATCGACGCACTCCTTTCAAAGGGAAGCATCCTATTTCCTATAGAAGCTTAGGTTAAAATTACTTTGTTGGCTCTATAGGATTACTTGTTTTATCTTTGTTATTTGGTTGGGTATTCGCTTTGCGAATTCCCGTCTCCTTCGCGAGACAAAATCCTTCTCGTGAAGAGAAGGGGTTGAGGTACGCTACCCTCGTCTAAGTAGCGTGATTGTAATTGAGGTTGAATCACCCTCGTTTTAAAGTGATTCGGTTTAGTGTATTTTGATCAACTTGGTTGATCGGAAAATCCTAACTCTAGAGGGTTAGGTGGTGGTTTTCACCCGGTTTGGGTTTCCACCTAAAAATACTTTGTGTACTTTGTGTGATTGCATCTTGTGAGATTGTTTATATTTCAATTCCGCATTTTTTACGTTACGCTGATCTCACCCCCTCCTAGTAGGAAACTACAGTTGGTATCAGAGTAGGTCTTGCTGTTTCGGCGTAACAACCAAGCAAGAAGATCTATGGAGGGGAGCAGCTCCGCGGGTAGGATTTCCGAGGGCCAGTCTATGACTCGTCCGCCGTTCTTCGACGGGAGCAACTACCCTTACTGGAAGCTGCGGATGATGACGTGGCTTAAAGCCACCGATTTCACGGTCTGGGCCAGGTGCGAGACCCCCTTCAACATTCCAGAAAAACCCACCGGAGGATACTCGCAGCAGCAGATTCGTGAACTCTCGCTCAACGCGAAAACAATGAACGCGTTGTATTGCGCGCTCAGCTCGGAGGAGTTCAACAGAATCTCGCAATGCGCCACCGCATACGAGATTTGGCACACACTTGAGGTAACTCACGAAGGTACCTCTAAGGTAAAAACCTCTAAAATTAATTTACTTTCTCAAGAATTTGAATCTTTTTCTATGAAGCCTAACGAATTTTTAAGTGAGATGAACACTAGGTTCACTCTCATTGTAAATAATTTGAAAGCATTAGGGAAGACTTTCATCAAGGGGGAGCTTCAAGGGAAGCTTTTTCGTTCCCTCGGACCGAAGTGGGAACAGAAAGTCACCACCATCGAGGAGGCGAACGAAGTGGAGGAGCTCAACATGGAAGATCTCCTAGGCAATCTAATGGCCTACGAGACAAAGTTGAAGCAGAAGAAGAAGGATACACCAGAGCCTAAATCGAAGAAGACTCTCGCCCTCAGAGCCGGGTCGGATAGCGAGGTAAGTTCCGACGACGAAAACTTTAGAATTTTACTTAAAAAATTTTTGAAGTTTTGTATGGAATTAAAGAAAGAGAAAAAGGAGAAGAAGGAAAGCCCGAGACGTTGCTACCACTGCAACGAGAAAGGGCACCTACAACCAGAGTGCCCTCTTCTCAAAAAGGAGAAGAAGAAGGAAAAGGAAAAGAGATCTAAGAAGAAGGCATTCCAAGCCACTTGGGACGATTCTAGCTCGGAGGAAGAAGAAGAAAAGTCCATAGAAGAAGAAACCGCTTGCTTCGGTTTCATGGCCAGAGGAAGCGACAGCGAAAGCGGAAGCGACTCAGACAATGAGGTAAGCTACGATTTACAAGAAGCTTTTAATGAACTATTTGAGCTTAGTAAATCACTAAAAATAGAAAACAAAAGCTTGAAAAAGAATCTTAGCTTTCTTAAATCTGAAAATGATATGTTAGAAATAAAACTTAAAGATCTAGAAGCTTGTCCTAAAAATGATAACCTATTATTAGAAAATCATAACCTCATCAATGAAAATAATAAATTGATTGAGGAAAATGATAGTTTAAAGTTAGAAATCTGTGATTTAAGAACTAAGATACATACTATAGAAAAAGAAATCGCATGTCTTAGGGAAAACTCTAACAAACTAATCAACAAAGTAGATGATTTATATAGCCCTAAGATTGAGAAAGGATCTCCATCAAGGAGACCAGCTAACAGATTCGAATCCAAGCCCACTTGGATACCGAAAAAAGAATTGGAATCTTGTTTTGTAGGTTTCAGGGATAACTACAACACAAAGGACTGGACCTACAAACTCAAGGCTGGTCAACTCGAGTTGGGAGAACCAAGGAGTAGACCAAGGAGGAGAACAAGAAGACCAACGAGACGGCGAACAAGAGACGGACCCGCCGCACGTCGACCACCAGATTGGAGACCGGCGCCAATGCCCAGGCCTCCAAGCTACGGATGGGAGCCCCATCCGATATGGTATCAACCACCATTCAGGCCATTTTATTGGCCATGGTAGGTGAGGTAAAAATTCTTCACCTTATCTTTTTATCATTAGCATTTAGTTAGGGGGAGTTAAAAAATTTTTATGAGCTATTTGTAAATTTTTAAGGGGGAGATATAAGGTAGCTAAATTTCCTTTAGAAAGGGGAAAAAATAATAATAGCTATCTTGTTGTTATAAAAAGAAAAAAGGGGAGGACATCACCTTTGTTAAAAGAAATTTATAGAAGAGCATATCTTAAGGGGGAGTTATAGAAAATTTAAAATCAATCAAACCTTTTTGATAATGTCAAAAAGGGGGAGGATTTTTTGCATTATTATTTACGGTTTTGTCATCATCAAAAAGGGGGAGATTGTTGGTGCTAGAGCACCACGATCATTTGTTTTGATGATAACAAAACACGTGTTATTTAACATTTGCACTTGGAGTCTTAGATTTCAGGTCAATTGCAAATGTATACGTGTTTAGACAGAATTCGAGCTCGCATCCAGGACGGATTAGAGGAGCTTGATGGAGAATAGAGGAGATTCGCGAGGAGCGCTAGATTGAAGATGGAAGGACAAGAAGAATAGGATAGAATTTTGTTTAATCATTTCATGTACTTTTATCTTTATTTTGCTTGCTCTTTTTATTTCCTTAGAACATTATGTTAAAGAGCCTCAAAGTACCCTAACAGTAGTCCTAGGAACACCTGCACAACCCTAGGATACTTAGGTTTTCTGTAGAATACTTCGAAAATCAATATAGGGTTCAAACAGAGTTTCTAGACGTCTAATTCCCAAAACAGACGTCTGATAAAGTGTTTTAAGACGTCTAACTGTTGATTCAGACGTCTGATAACTATTAGGCTGGACATAGTTAGTTCTGTCTGATGAAATCAGACGTCCAGACCTTAAACCAGATATCTTAGGAGACGTCTGATGACTTTGCCAGACGTCCAATTAGTGGACCGTTGGCTAGCTTAGCGAACAGTCAAGAATGTGACCATTAGAGCCTTATCAGACGTCCATAGGACTTTCCAGACGTCTGATAATTGACCGTTTTACCTCGGCTGACCCAAAATCTCTTCTCAGAGATTTTCTAGCCGTTGCAACGTTTGGAAATCCATTCCCACAAAAAAAGTAGGTTTCCAGACGTCCAGACATAGTGCCAGACATCCTATATGTCGTCTGATGGACTTGCACAAGAACCCTGTTTAGATCTGATTCAAGTCAGGAAGGAACCTGCCCAAAATCAGACGTCTGACCTTGAAATCGGACGTCTTAAAGTGAACTTCCAAACGTCTGATGCCAGAATTAGACGTCTGATAAGCCTGTCAGTGCAATGATTATTCCTGATTTCGAGCTGATTCTCTTGGGCTTTGTACCCAACAGCTATGGAGCCTTTCCTAAGCCTTCCAAAGCCTTCCTAAGGCCTCTATAAATAGAGGGGAACCTTTGCAACAAAAAGACACACCTAGAAACACCAAGATACACAAGAAACACTTTGTAATACACTTTCCACTCTCTTGTGTCCTAGCTAGCTCTTGCTCTCCAAGCTCAAGCTCCATTCTCTTGAGAGCATCAAGCTGTTGCGCACCCGCTCTCCCGCCGTTGTTCACGAGAGCAACGTTGCGCCGTCGCGTGGCACACGCATCCGCGTCGTCGACGCACTCCTTTCAAAGGGAAGCATCCTATTTCCTATAGAAGCTTAGGTTAAATATTACTTTGTTGGCTCTATAGGATTACTTGTTTTATCTTTGTTATTTGGTTGGGTATTCGCTTTGCGAATTCTCGTCTCCTTCGCGAGACAAAATCCTTCTCGTGAAGAGAAGGGGTTGAGGTATGCTACCCTCGTCTAAGTAGTGTGGTTGTAATTGAGGTTGAATCACCCTCGTTTTAAAGTGATTCGGTTTAGTGGATTTTGATCAACTTGGTTGATCGGAAAATCCTAACTCGAGAGGGTTAGGTGGTGGTTTTCACCCGGTTTGGGTTTCCACCTAAAAATACTTTGTGTACTTTGTGTGATTGCATCTTGTGAGATTGTTTATATTTCAATTTCGCATTTTTTACGTTACGCTGATCTCACCCCCTCCTAGTAGGAAACTACAGTTACGACCTGATTCCCGAATCCCTACGAGACACGAGAATCAGACCGACTCGACTGATCACAAGACCCAGTCGTCCAACGAGAAAGTAACCAAAAGAGCAATAAAATAAACCACATTCAACATGTATATAACTAGCAGTAAAAAAATACAGCAGTAAGAAAAGAAATACTACAGTATACACCACCACAACAGTAAAGAAATAAACAGATACATAAACATGATGCTTACAATAAAAGAGTACAGTGGTAATAGAAAATGCTCACTACAACAGAAGGAAAAGTACAGTGGGTACTACACAAGTAAAACTACTGGGCTCTACTAGGCCCAGCACCCTCTGCAGTCGCCGACTCTGGCTGCTCAACACCTGGTCCTGAAAAGGGTGACAAAGGTGACACGTCAGCGAAACGCTGAGTAGAGGGCAACTAAACGCTAAGAAAATAATAAGGTGGACAGTAGTTGTGATATTTTTAATCTCTTTCTTTATTTTCCCCACTTATTCATTATTGAATTATTTCTTAGATCTTTCTCTTGATCTTGAATGTTCCTCGTGGGAACGATCTTGATTGCATTCTTTCCCGAAAAGTGGAAGTAACACGTGGTGCTCTCATGGCTGGGAGAGTCCCCCGTGGAGGTCCTACCCCCAGTCAACCATCCCAAGGTCGCTGATAGACGTAACGGTGACTACGGCACGCACGATAAACGCACGGGTAGCTACCCCGCACTGGCACGCGGTTAGTCGTTTCCGTTAACAGGTGCGCCCAAAGCACAGCACAGCACAGAACCAGTATAGGGCAGAGCCCTCTCAGTAACAGGGGTCCAGCCCCTCCACAGTAACTAAACAGGGATCTTGCCCCTTCACAGTCCGCGCGCCCTCGCTTGACTACCCTGGTTTGCCAAGTGGGCCTAACAAGTCAGTGTAGGAGGGCTAGCAGAACCCCGGGGCTCGTGGGGTAGCTAGTGCTCTCCCTACACTAGTAGCTCTCCTCGGTACTGTGTACACGAGGGCCAAAAGTCGGTACAAAGTGGCCAGACCTATCCCTAGGTCCCTAGGGTGGCTAGCTCAGATCTACACTAAATAGGGGGACAGTCGCTCTCCTTGGTACTCCGTACTCAAGGGCCAGCTCACTTCCCCAATTCTATTCCATTCACCTCTCAGGAGTTCTACTCCTAATTCCCCATAGGGTTCATGCTCTTTTAACTCAGCCAATTTAGGTTTTATCATTTCAGCTTTATATTCATATAACCTATGTTCTCAACAATAATTATCCATTCATAAATAGGCAATTGTTAACCAATTTCAGGCAGTTATCATTTCCTTTTTACTTTTTCGAGACTGAAATGTATATACATTCAATCTAATTTGTCAGTCCTAGGATTTATGCCATACCCTAGGATCTATCATTCAATCTAGTTTTCTAGTCCTAGGATTCATGCAATACCCTAGGATCTATCATTCAATCTAATTTTTCATTCCTAGGGTTCATGCAATACCCTAAACTCTATTAATTATTTCAAAAGTGCATAATTTTTTATAAATAATGAAAAGGGCCACTCTACCCACAAAATCGGGAGTACTGGGGGCGTCATCGGTAAGCCTGCATGCCTCCGCAACCCCCAGAGTCGCAACGGAACGGGGTCCTAACACAAGGATCAATTACAAGGAGCTACTCAAAATAGTATACAATTACTGTAAACAGGTAGAGGAAATAAATCTGAGAGGAACGAAACTTGAAACGCGAAAAACGGACTCCGAACGCACCATAAACGGGTCAAAAATGACAAGTCTGCCCAAAATCAGACGTCTGGAACATCTTCCAGACGTCTTAAATGATAGCTCAGGTCATACCTTGATCCTGCGCGGTCCTTCAGACGTCCAGAAGCCCACTGAACCGTCTGGACTTAGTTCCCAGACGTTCGACTGTCACTCCGGACGTCTGGAGACCCTCTCCGTCGTCTAGTGCTATGCCCAAACGTCCGATCTGTGTGGGATGGCATGCCCTTGCGCCTTCCCGAATGAGTCCTGCACACATACGCGGCCGTCCTCAACACGAAACGATGCAGAAGCCTTCGGCGGAACGGCTGCATGGTTGTACACGCGAAAGAAGAAGGAAGCTAAAAATACCGTACCTTTCAGACGTCTGGACCTTCCTCTAGACGTCTCCTGCGTCGTCTGGACGTATGTCCAGACGTCTGATTCTGGGAAATTTTCCCAGAATCAGGACCTCCTCGCCCTCCGCCCGCAGCGCACGGCCGTGTCGCGCCGCTCTCGCCTACTGCCTGAGCTGCAGTAGCTCCTCCCCAACACCACGCTTCCGCTGTGCACCCGATGGTCAGCTTTGGCTGCTCCGGCGAGCTCGCACCCTCGCAGTCTAGCTCTCTCTCTGTTACGACCAGGGCATCATGCGTCGTTTAAGACGTCTGGGAAGTGGCCCAGACATCTGGAATTAAATTTTTTCGGCGTACGGGTTTGCGTTTGCAGCCCTCCTTCTTCTCTTTCCTCTCCCTCCCTGCAGACGCAGCCTTTCCTCTCTCTCTCTCCCCGCGCTGCCCTCAAATAGCGCCTCTCCCTCTCCCTCACCCTCACTCCACTGCCTTCTTCTTCTCCTTCTCCCTGTCAGCAAGAGCACGAGTAAGCGAGAGCGACCGCAACGACTGCTGCGGGCGTGTAGGGAGAAGCTGTTGCGAGGGGAAGAAGAAGCTCGACCGCGAGGGTGCGAGCTTGCCGGGGCAGCTAGAGCTGACCGACGGGAGAGCAGCGAGCGTGTGGTGCCGCAGAGGTGCTGCTGTAGCTCAGGCAGCAGGCGGACGTAGCGCGACATGGCCGTGCGTGGCGGGCGGATAGTGAAAAGGGTCTTGATTCTGGGAAAATTTCCCAAAATCAGACGTCTGGACTTACGTCCAGATAACGCAGAAGACGTCTGGAGGAAGGTCCAGACGTCTGATAGGTACAATATTTGTTATCTTCTCCTTCTTTCGCGTGTACGGCCATGCAGCAGTTCCGCCGAGTTCTTCTGCACCTTTTCGTGATGAGAGTGGGCGTGTGTGTGCAGGATTTGTTCGGGAGGGCGCCAGGGCTCGCCATCCCACACAGATCAGACGTCTGGGCAAAGCACCAGACGACGGAGAGGTCCTCCAGACGTCTAGGGTGACAATCGAACGTCTGGAAACTAAGTCCAGACGGTCCAGTGGCCTTCTGGACATCTCAAGAACTGCGCAGACCAAGGTATGACCTGAGCTATCTTTTAAGACATCTGGAAGAAGTTCCAGATGTCTGATTTTGGACAGACGGGTTGTTTTTGACTCGTTTAGGGTCCGTTCGGAGTCCGTTTTCCACGTTTCAAGTTTCATTCTTCCTAGAATTAGTTCCTCTACCTGTTTACAATAATTGTATACGGTTCTGAGTAACTCTTTGTGTTGACCCTTGTGTTAGGATCCAGTTCCGTTGCGGCTCTAGGGGTTGCGAAGGCACGCGGGATTGCAGACCACGCCCCCAGTACTCCCGGTTTTGCGGGTAGAGTGGCCCTTTTAATTATTTATAAAAATTATGCAATTGTGAAATAATTAATAGAGTCTAGGGCATTGCATGAACCCTAGGGCTGAAAAATTAGATTGAATGATAGATCCTAGGGTATTGCATGAATCCTAGGACTGGAAAACTAGATTGAATGATAGATCCTAAGGTATGGCATGAATCCTAGGACTGGAAAACTAGTTGAATATATACATTGCAGTCTTGGAAAAGTAGAAAGGAAACGATAACTGCCTGTAAATTGGTTAACAGCTGCCTGTTTATGAATGAATAATTACTGTTGAGAACATGGATTATATGAATGTAAAGCTGGAACGATGAAACCTAAATTGGCTGAGCTAAAAGAGCATGAACCCTATGGGGAATTAGGAGTAGAACTCCTGGGAAGTGAATGGAATAGAATTGGGGAAGTGAGCTGGCCCTTGAGTACGGAGTACCAAGGAGAGCGACTGTCCCCTTATTTAGTGTAGAGCTGAGCTAGCCACCCCAGGGACCCGGGGTTAGGTCTGGTCACTTTGTACCGACTTTTGGCCCTCGTGTACGCAGTACCGAGGAGAGCTACTAGTGTAGGGAGAGCACTAGCTATCCTACGGGCCCCGGGGTTCTGCTAGCCCTCCTACACCGACTTGTTAGGCCCACTGGGCAAACCAGGGAAGTCAGGCGAGGGTGCGCAGACTGTGGAGGGGCAAGACCCCTGTTTGGTTACTGTGGAGGGGCTGGACCCCTGTTACTGAGAGGGCTCTGCCCTATACTGGTTCTGTGCTGTGCTTTGGGCGCACCCATTAACGAAAACGACTGATCGCGTGCTAGTGCGGGGTAGCTACCCATGCGTTTATCGCCCGTGCCGTAGTCACCATTACGTCTGTCAGCGACCTTGAGGTGGTTGATTGAGGGTAGGACCACCACGGGGGACTCTCCCGGCCAGGAGAGCACCACGTGTTACTTCTACTTTTTGGAAAAGACTGCAATCAAGATTGTTCCCACGAGAAACATTCAAGATCAAGAGAAGGATCTGAGAAATAAATTAATAGTGAATAAATGGGAAAATATAAAGGAAGAAATTAAAAATTATAACAGCTACTATCCACCTTACTGCTTCTTAGCTTTTAGTTGCCACTCTACTTAGCGTTTCGCTGACGTGTCACCTTTGTTACCTTTTCAGGACCAGGTGTTGAGCAGCTAGAGTCGGCGGCTGCAAAGGGTGCTGGGCCTAGTAGAGCCCAATAGGGTTACTTGTTGTAACGACCCGAGTCCCTACGAGACACGAGAACCAGACCGACTCGACTAATCCCAAGACCTGGTCGTCCAACGAGGAAGTAACCAAAAGAGCAGTAAAATAAACCACATTCAGCAGGAATATAACTAACAGTAAGAAAATACAGCAGTAAGGAAAGAAACTACTACAGTATATACCACCACAACAGTAGAACAACATTCATAACATAATATGAAACTGCAGGTAAAAAAAAAGTACAACGGTAACAAGAACTACTCACTACAGTGGAACCAAAAAGAGGTACAAGAGAACAGTGGTAACTCTACTGGACCCTACTCGGCCCAGCGTCCTCTGCAGCCGCTGACCCTAGCTGCTCAACACCTGGTCCTGAAAGGTAACGAGTGTAACACGTCAGCAAAACGCTGAGTAGAGTGGCAGCTAAACTAAAGAAACAGTAAAGTGTACAGTAGCTGTTTTAATTTTCTTTCTTCCTTTAATTTACGTCTTTCTATTGTTTCAAAATTTATCTAATTCTCAGATCCTTCACTTGATCTCGAATGTTCCTCGTGGGAACGATCTTGATTGCAGTCTTTCCCGAACAGTAGAAGTAGCACGTGGTGCTCTCTTGGCCAGGAGAGTCCCCCGTGGTGATCCTACTCTCAGTCAACCACCCCAAGGTCACGGACAGGCGTAACGGTGACTACGGCACGCGCGATAAATGCACAGGTAGCTAACCCGCACTGGCACGCGGTCAGTCATTTCCGTTAACGGGTGCGCCCAAAGCACAGCACGGAACCAGTACAGGGCAGAGCCCTCTCAGTAACAGGGGTCCAACCCCTCCACAGTAACCAAACAGGGGCCTTGCCCCTCCACAGTCCGCGCACCCTCGCCTGACTACCCTGGTTTGCCCAGTGGGCCTAACAAGTCGGTGAAGGAGGCGAGCAGAACCCCGGGGCTCGTGGGGTAGCTAGTACCTCCCTACACTAGTAGCTCTCCTCGATACTACGTACACGAGGGCCAACAAGTCGGTACAAAGTGGCCAGGCCTAACCTCGGGTCCCTGGAGCGGCTGGCTCCGCTCTGCACTAAACAGAGGGACAGTCGCTCTCCTTGGTACTCCGTACTCAAGGGCCAGCTCACTTCCCCAATTCTATTCCATTCACCTTCTAGGAGATCTACTCCTAATTCCCCGTAGGGTTCCAGCTCTTTTAACTCAACACAATCAGGTTTCACCTTCCCAGTTTCACGTTCATACAATCCATGTTCTCAATCACGTTTAATTATTCATAGCAGGCAACTGTTAATTCAATTCACAGGCAGCTATTAATCCCTTTCCACATTTTCCAAGACTGCAGTATTCATACATTCCACTAGTTTTCCCGTCCTAGGATTCATGCCATATCCTAGGATCTATCATACAATCTAGTTTTCCAGCCTTAGGATTCATGCAACACCCTAGGATCTACCATTCAATCTATTTCTCATTCATAGGATTCATGCAATGTCTTAGGTTCTATTTATAGTTTCATAATTTAACAGATTATACATAAAGCCACTCTACCGGTTACAACAGGCGAACTGGGGGCGTGGTCGGGAATCCCGCGTGTCTCCGCAACCCCCGAGACTGCAACGGAACGGGGTCCTATCACAAGGATCAAACACAAGGAGTTTCTTAAAACAGTATATAGCTACTGTAGACGGGTAGAGGATTTAATTCCGAAAAGAACGCAACTCGAAATGCGGAAAACGGACTCCGAACGGGCCCTAAACGGGTCGAAACGACGAAACAGTGCAAAATCAGACATCTGCAACCTCTTCCAGACGTCTTAAAAAGTGGATCAGAGGTTACCTTTGCTCTGCGTGATCTCTCAGACGTCCAGAAGCCTGTGGGGGGCGTCTGGCCTAGTTCCCAAACGTCCGATGGTCACCCCGGACGTCTGGAAGTCGTTCCCGTCGTCTGGCACTGCAGCCAGACGTCTGATTCGCATTGGATGCGAATCTCAGAACCTGCGCGTACCCATTTCCTCTCTCTCTTAGTACGGTCAGTCGAAGAAGAGGAAGAAGACGGAATAACTCACCTTTCAGACGTCCGGACAGTCCACCAGACGTCCTCCCCGCCGTCTGGTTGTTATCCCAGACGTCTGATTCTGGAGAAAATTCCAGAACCAGGGCGCAACTCGCCCTCCTCTCGCGATGCCCAGCCGCGCTGCGTCTCGTCCGCCTGCTGCTCAAACTGCAGCAGTCCTCCCCCCCGCGTCACTCCGCGCCCGCTGCACCCCCCGCCGGCCGGCCCTAGCAGCCCCGGTGAGCTTGCCTTCATGGCCGAGCGCCTCTTCCACACGCAGCACCTCCTCCCACGCTCACTGCGGCTGTCACTGCCGCTGCGCGCTCGCCCTCGCGCACTGGCTGGAAGGAGAAGAGGAAGGGGGCGGAGGTGACGGGAGTGAGGGAGAGGGCGTGGCCTTTTAAGGCCGCGCGAGGAGGAGAGAGAGAGCGGACAGGGTGGTCTGCGGCCGCAGGAGAGAGGGAAAAAGAGAGGGAGAGAGAGCGTACGCAGGTCTGCGCGCTCATGCGCGCAGACGAAACACGCGTGCCAAAAATAACCAATTCCCAGACGTCTGGAAGTGGTTCCAGACGTCTGGTCAGACGTCTAGGCCACTTCCCAGATGTCCTAAAAGACGTCTGAAGCACACGTTCGTAACACTTGTATAGTACCCACTGTACCTTTCTTTCCGTTGTAGTGAGTAGTTCTGTTACCCCTGTATTCTTTTTGTTGTAAGCTTCATGTTTATGTATATGTTTATTTTCTTTACTGTTGTGGTGGTATATACTGTAGTATTTCCTTCTTTACTGCTGTATTTTGTTACTGCTAGTTATATACATGATGAATGTGTTTATTTTACTGTTCTTTTGGTTACTTCTCGCTGGACGACTGGGTCTTGGGATCAGTCGAGTTGGTCCGATTCTCGTGTCTCGTAGAGATTCGGGAATCGAGTCGTTACACTCTCCCTCTCGCAGCAGCCCCTCCTCCCCACACACTCGCAGCAGCCGCTGCTGCTACCCTCGCCCGCTCACTCTCTCGCTGACAGGAAGAAGAAGGCGGTGGAGTGAAGGTGAGGGAGAGAGAGGGGTGTATTTGAAGGCAGCCACGGGGAGAGAGAGAGAAAAAGGGCTGCATCTGCAGGGAGGGAGGAAAGAGAAGAAGGAGGGCGGTGGTTCAGTCTCTGCGCACATGCGCGCGACGCGAACCCGTACGCCGAAAAAATTAAATTCTAGACATCTGGGAAGGCTTCCAGACGTCTGACCAAACATCTGGACCACTTCCCAGACGTCTTAAACGACGTTTGATGCCCTGGTTATAACAGCAGATTTTGGCCAGATCAGACATTTGCTAATGTCGTCAACATCAGGATTGGCCATTTGGGATTTTAACCCTATTGATCGCGTCATCTGAGTTTAATATCATACGACTAATAGGACGTTTAATTAATAATTTAGACATTTGACTTCTGCAGACATACCTTCCAATGGTTTATGCTCTAGGTTGTCATCCGATTTCTGTATCAGACGACCAAACCAACATCTAAAATGAAAATTAGACATCTTATCTCGGAAATCAGTCCTTCCTGGATCTCACCACAAAGCTACAGGTTGTCATCTGATTTTTTATCAGACGACTTACACGATGTCTGAATAAATTCTCAGACATCTGAATCCAAACTTCCCGATCTAGATCCTGATGCTAAATAGACGTCTGTCAACAGACCTGGACGACTGTCCAAACATCGATGGATGATAACAGACGTCTGGAATAACACTTTTCTCAACTCCACTCAGATATGACTAAATAAAATCGACGTCTATTCCACATTTCCAGACGTCGAATTTTTAAGTATAAGACGTCTATGGTTTAATCAGATGTCTGATATTGTAGAGAATGTGCATTTTGATATTTGAATTGTGTTTGAAGGTTCTTGACTTGATAAAGTCAAGGCTCCTTTTATGTTTATGACAAACAAAATTCTACTAAGTCAATAAATTCTTCAAATATCATTTAGTTTACATATTCTTGGTTTCCTACGTACGTAATTGTTACGACCCAATTTCCGGATCCCTACAAGACACGAGACCGGCTCGACTCGACTGATCCCAAGACTCAGTCGTCCAACAAGAAATAACCAAAAAGCAGGAAAGTAAGCCACGTTCACTATGCTATGTAACTAACAGTAAAGAGTGCAAGCAGTAAGGAAAGAAAAGCTGCTAACAGTACATATCACCACCACAACAGTAAAGCGGAAATAAAGTACAGAACGTAAACAGTAACAAAAGTCTAAACTCATTAACAAAAGAAAGTACAACAAAAGGAAGACTACTGCTACTGGGCTCTACTGGGCCCAGCACCTTCTGCAGCAGATGACTTGGACTGCTCAACACCTGGACCTGAAAAGGGTTATGAATAAACAAAGTCAGCGAACGTTGAGTAGAGTGGCAACCAACTAACTAATGCAGTAAAAGCTAACAGGTAAACTATCTATTCCAATTCTTTATTTTACAAGTTATTCCTTTTCACCCATTGGTTTAATTTTTAGATCTCTTTCTTGATCTCGAATGTTCCTCGTGGGAACGATCTTGATTGCAGTCTTTTCCGAAGAGTAGAAGGCACACGTGGTGCTCTCCTGGCCGGGAGAGTCCCCCGTGGTGATCCTACACCCAATCAACCACCCCAAGGTCACGGACAGACGTAGCGGTGACTACTGCACATGCGATAAGCGCACGGGTAACTACCCCGCACTGACATGCAGTCAGTCGTTTCCGCTAACGGGTACGCTCAAAGTACAGCACAGAACAGTATAGGGCCTAGCCCTCTCAGTAACAGGGGTCTAACCCCTCAGAATCAAATAGGGGTCTCGCCCCTCCACAGTCCGCGCACCCTCGTCTGATTACCCTGGTTTGCCTAATGGCCTAACAAGTCGATGTAGGGTGGCTAGCTGAACCCCGGGTCCCATGGGGTGGGTAGCTCTCTCCCTACACTAGTATCTCTCCCCGGTACAGTGTACGCGAAGGCCAAGAAGTCAGTGCAGAGTGGCTAATCCTAACCCCGGGTCCCAACCCAAGGGCGGCTAGCTCCGCTCTACACTAAACAGGGGACAGTCGCGCTCCTTAGTACCACGTACTCAAGAGCCAGCACACTTCCCACTCACATTTCCAGATCCATTCCTTTTATTTCCAAGAGCTCTACTCCTAATTCCCCGTAGGATTCATGCTCATATTTCTCATGCCATTCCATACCAGGTTTCATCATTCACATTTCCATTCTCAGGTTATACACATGCAGCTCGTATTTCTATCATTTAATATATACAACAGGTAATGTCACATGTAACTGTTTAACTAGTACAGGTAATTCATATTTCACAGGCAGCTCTTGTTCATTAACAGGCAGTTGTTAACATTTCTATTTATTCATTCAAGACTACAATTCAAACACGCATACAAACATTTCAAGTAACTTCTCGTCTTAGGATTCATGCCATATCCTAGGTTCTAGTTATTCAATCCACATATGCATTCAGGTTTTATAATTAAATTAAGGAGAGCCACTCTACCAGACAACCCAGGAGTATTGGGGGCTCGAACGGCAAACTCACGTGCCTCAGCAAGCCCCGAACCCGCAACTAATCGAAGTCCTATAACAAGAAACATACCACAATGGAACATTCAGAACAGTATAAAAGGCCTTCTAACAAGTAGAGGAACTCATAAGGAAAACACCGATATCTTGTTTGCGTAAAACGGACCTCAAATGGACCCTAAACGGGTCAAAAACAGGGCTACAGACCCAAATCAAACGTCTAGCACAAGGTCCAGACATTTTAAAAGTAACCAGAAACTCACCTCAGGTTCTGCGTAGACCTCAGACGTCCAGAACCTCTTCTAGACCGTCTGGACCCAGCTCCAAACGTCCAACCTCTCCTCTAGACGTCTGGGAGTGCTTCCGGTCGTCTGGTAAGCTGTCCATACGTCCGAAACGTGTGGGAGGGCATGTCCCGTGCCTTCCCAAAGCAATCCCTGCACGCGACAGCCAAATCTCCTATATCTAGCCATGCAAAACGTAGCTGCGGTGCGGCCTGCATGGCCGTATCCGCAAAAGGAACATACCTTTGTGAAGACATGCTTTCAGACGTTCGGTGTAGTCATCAGACGTCCCCCCCGTCGTCTAGACGTCATACCAGACGTCTGATTCTGGAAAAATCCAAGAACTAGAACCTCTTCCTGCTCTCCCTCGCCGCGCACAACCGCTGCCTCGCCTCCTCGCCTGCAGCTCCGGCTGCAACAAGTGTCGGGGACGGCTCCCCCGATGCACTCCTCCCGCACGTGCCGCTCCGGCGGTGCGCCCTCCGGCGAGCTCCCACGAGCTCGCGAGCTCAAGCTCTTCCTCCTCTCCTCACACCACCTCTCCTCCTCGTCGCCGCTCTCGCGCTCTCTCTCGCGCTCACTCCTCTCGCTGGGGTGGAGAGGAAGAGAAGAAGGTGGCTGGCTGTGGTGAAGTGGGGAAGAAAGGAAGGGGGGAGAGGGGTTTTATAGAGGTGCATTAGGGTTCGGTGGAGGAGGGAAGAGGGAAAGAGAGAGAAGAAGGGTACTGTCTACGTGCAGCCTGCGTGCAGACGCGAAGGCTTGTAGCAAAAATTTCGATTTCCAGACGTTTGGGAAGGGGTCCAGACGTCTAACCGACAGTCCAAACGTCTTAAAAGGTTTAGGATAGAACGCGTCTTTACAGTAATTAAAACGATCATAATTCAAAGGTTTAGTGAAAATATCATCCAATTACAATTCAGGCAATCCTAAGTTGGTGATGTACTTCGCAAGATTCCTTTTTTATTGCGATGGCAAACCTGATGGTTGAGTGATATCCAAACCTAGGGTGATTCGCCACCCTATTGAGTACATGGACCTGGGTAAACGAGTTTGCCCCGAGGTGCTGGGTTTTCGTTATTTGCCAGGCAGTCAGATCCTCCACGCGGCCTGACTCATGGGGTGATTTTCCTCCCCTCATCAACGTCCCTCTGATTAGACGTCTGACTAGACTAAGATTAGACAATTGATGACTCAATTAGACATTTGATGCTATATTGATAGTTGTATATCTTTTTGCGATCCATCTTGATTTTGAGAGTTATTTTTCCAAATAAATTACAGTGGTTATAAGGTGTTTCGTAACTTATCTAAAACCTTTTAGACACATTTATAAGTAGCCTATTGGCTCTTTATTGTCAAACACGAGATATATAATCAAATTTTCTCACTATATTCACAAAGAGAGAAAAGATCATGGAGAGAAATTAACTTGTAAGCTCTCTAAGCCTCCTACTCTGAGAGGTCAAATCACCGCATTGAAATTTCGATCTACTTCCATCAAATGAAAGTTCACCTAACCTATAGAAGCTAGCATTTACATATATCTTGTAACTCTATACGATATTTGTTTTTATTTTTATTTTTATTTCAGCTGTAAGGTACCCATATTGTGGATTTCTATCTTGCGGAGACAATTACATTGTTTTGATTCGATGCATATTGTACTTGAGATTACATTCCCTCGATTTAAAATGATGTGATTTAATGTTTTTGATTGAGTTACCCATCAAAATTTTTCACCTAAAAATATTATGTTCATTTGGGATGTGATTTTATTTCTACATTATATCTCGTTTTTGTCATATTACATGAGTCACCCCCTCTCCTGATAACTTTTATCTTGGGTTTTCCAGACTAGCCCCATGACTACTTCAACTCTGAAGAAATGGACCCAAACGAGGGATGGTTGGGCCTATTCTTAGAAACAAACAACGCCTGCAAGATCAAATTTCGTATTGTCCCAGACATCACCTTATAAGATCAAATTTCGTGTTGCGAGACCATTGCTGGAACCCGTACCTCCACAGTCGTAGACAATCATGGGAAGTGGCAGGCAAAAACCATGGTATCCTCCATCCCATGTCAGCCGTATGGAACGGATCTAAAAGGTACAAACTCCCCATGAAGGAAAAAAAAAAAAAAAGCTGAGGTCTTATTTGCTTGAGGAATGATTGGTTGGATATCCCTAGAATATTCCCATGGAATGACCACTCCAATAATTAAAATAACATTCATTTCACTTTATCCGAACATCTATCAAAACAAGCTCACTTAACCGATCTCATTACGTAATATTAATATCAATATATATATTAAAATATATTTACTTCTAACATAAACATTATTAGTACGCTACTTTACATCAACTCATCCTACTTACATATCATTTTATTAAAATACCTCTCACCAACGTCTCGTCAATACGCTAATTTTTTTTTACCCTCAACTCATTTCATTAAATTTCCTCCCGAGATGAGGGTTCCAGCCGAAAGTGGCGTGGAGGAAGCAGGGCCCGCACCTACGTCTATCCTCGAAAAACAAGTGGAGGAAAAAGGACCGTCTTTTATTTTGGCGCCGAACAATGAGAGATTCGCTGACAAAAGAAGCCACCGTCGCCAAAACACAGCCCTCTTACCCCACGCCACCCCGTACCTTTTTTTTTTTTTTTTTTTTAATTAGAATAATCTGAAAATAAAGCCCCACGTCTAACACTAAACTTCAAGGTGGTCCCCAAACTCCGAAACTAATCAACGTTGTCCCTAATTTACTCTTTTTTTTTTTTTTTTTTTATCGACAAACATACTCCCTCTTTTTCACCATTCAATCCAACATTGTCGTCCTACTCTCTGCAACCTAAATCTAAGCTACTAGAATGGATCCAAAAAATATGGTATACCGTGTAAACCAAACGTCGGGTGTCAATAAAAGATCACGTCTAGAAAAATTGATTCTAAATTTTGACGACCAGATGTAAAGTTAAAATATATAAAAATATATCATACGTTTTATCTTATAACACATTGGCGTGATATATTAATTTTTATTAATAGAAATTTATTTCAAATAATTTTACATTACTATAAAAATAATCATAAAATAATTTTACATTCATAATAATTATACGTTGATGTAAAATGATAACGAAATAATTTTACCTCAACTCACGATGGTCTTATTTAAATATAAAATAATTGATGCTAATTTTATGTGTTATCAAATATATTAATTTTCATATTTTTCGTAAGTGTGTCCACGTGGTAGTAAATTATTTATTTATTTATTTTTTTTTTTTAGGAAAACGTGGTTGTAAATTATTATTTTTTAATTAGACACGGATTGTTTTTTTGGTTTAATTTTATTTCGCCGCCGGTTGTTTGAGGGGGTTGGGACGGGAGGGAAGGAATAAAACCAGGGTATATCCTCCCTTTTTCTGGTCCACCACCAGCCCACGAATATTCCCGACGTTTTTCCCGCATATTCCACATCCCCCCACCCCTCAACATCTCATCCTTTTCTCCTCCGTCCTCTGCCCACTCCCCTCCATTCCCTTCCTCCTCCTCTTCATCGTCTCCCCCTTTCCCCTCTTCCCTCTCCTCCCCCCAATCGCAACACATCGAATCCTCCTCCTCCTCCTCCTCCTGCGGACAAACCATGAAGTTCGGGAAGAGCCTCAGCAACCAGATAGAGGAGACCCTCCCGGAGTGGAGGGACAAGTTCCTCTCCTACAAGGAGCTTAAGAAGTGCCTCAAGGGCATCCCACCGCAGCCCCCTTCTTCTTCTTCTTCCTCCACCTCCTTTTCTTGTGATGTTGGTGGTGGTGGAGAGCGGGGGAGGCCGTGGAAGCGCCAGAGGGCGGAGGGCGGGGACGCGGTGCGCCCCCCCGCGTCGTCTCTGTCGTTGTCGTCGTCCTCCTCTTCGTGTTCTTCTTCGTCGCCCCCTCCCGCCGGGGGTTTGGGGATGGGGATCGGGATGGAGGAGGAGGAGGCGGAGTTCATTAGGCTGCTGGAGGCCGAGCTCGACAAGTTCAACACCTTCTTCGTCGAGAAGGAGGAGGAATACGTCATCCGCCTCAAGGTGAGCGACCCGATCGGTTTGGATCGTGGGAGGATCGATTTGTGGGGGTCACCTCTTCGTCGGATTCGGAATTGGATCGGGTGGTTGAGGGAATTGGGTGGTTCTTTGCGTCACGGTTTTCTTTAGAAAGTTCAATCTCTTTCTTCGGGAGGAAAATGATAAGAGGCGCAATGGATGGGGTGAATGAGTGGATGAATTGATCTGATCCTTTCCATTCCATAGAATATCGGCACACGTAATGTAGATGACCTGTTTAAATTGCCGGAACGCGGTCGAATTCCGCGGATTCGGCTTGTAATTCGGTTGGATCCAAGTGTTTGGCTTTTTCTTTAGCCAAATATTTGGTTTTTACGACCGCTATTGTTTCTTAATGAGACCGCACGACGATTCTATTGTCAAATCTGTTACGTGTGAATTGTTCGAAGTACGCGGAAATGGGTTATATGGCAATCCAAACAGAGTCGAGAGACAGCGTTTGCTCGCAAGCATTTTCTTTTCTTTTTTCTTTTTTTCTTTTTCCTTTTCTCACATACTAGACCAGTGAACTTTTTAGATGGTTTGTTAAAATAGAAATCTTGATGAATTTTGTCCTGTTGGTCGTTGGGTTGATGAGTCCTGCATGTTGCCAACCTGTTTCTTTCTTGTTTGATGAATGCAGGATCTGCAAGATAGGATGATCGTGTCTAATGACTCCAAGGATGAGATGATGAAGATCAGAAAAGAGATCGTCGACTTCCATGGAGAGATGGTTCTATTGGAGAACTACAGTGCTCTTAACTATACTGGTAACTCCCATGATCCTTGCATATGTTGTTCTTTATGAATTTGCTAGCTGAGAAAATGGGAGACCCTTGATCTGGATTATACATTGTAGATGGTATCGAGAAGAAAAGTTTATCTTAAAATGAGGTTTGAGTTGAGACAATTATTTTCTGTTTGATTTGGCCACCTTTGATAGAGTTAAGTGCTAGTCATGCAGGAAGTAAATGTTACTGTAGTCAAAGCAGAATGACCATTGGAAGATTGAATTTATCGTCAGGATTTCAATTGCAAGAGAACTATTTGTAGTTTCATAAAACTAGATCTATTGGAGACCACTTATGCTGGGTTTCAAAGTAATCAATGCCCTTGCTTTCAAATGTATAAATGGCTTGTTGATGGGAATCATTTCAGTCTGCAAGCTAAATCCCTTGGACTACTTATGGATAAGAATCTGAACATTTTGTAAGGTGTTTTGTCAATGCTCAGCTGTCCTTTACAGGGAGAAATCGTCTTCAGGCATAGTGTGCATTTGCCAAAAATGTAGATTCTTAAAAGATACTGCAGAAAAGTTGACTGGGGAATAAGCTCATGCATATATAGGGTGCATCATGTTGGTTATAATACGCTAAAATTGTACGATACTACTTAGAAAGAGGATATGTTGCTGTCAACAAAAGCTCCCATAAAGTAAATTTTCTTTTTTCTGATTAATTTTTGAACAAGGTCACAAAGAGTGATTGTTCCATGTTAAACACTTTACTGGACCCAGAAGCATAAGAGGTCTTTTTGGTCCCAACTCCCTCTCTCTGGATGAACTCGAGTAGCCGTGTAGAGGCATAAGAAGTCTATCATCATCGGGATTTTCGAAGAAGTCCTAAATTCCCACTAACTCCCTAACCTCCAACAACCCAACTCCATTCTTCATTAGCAACCAAGTCTACATGAAGTGAGGGTAAACATCATTTCATTAGCAGCCCTTCCCTCTGGTCTACCTTATCAAGTATTTTGTTCAGGGAATGCAATCCAAACGAGATCCCTCATTTCCTTGTTATATAGATATGTTCTAGGAAGTTGCACTATTGGCACCCAATCATATTATTGAGGATGTAATATGACAGAAACATGGATGATTATGGACCTGAGTAGTGCATTTGTAAACTTTACTCGTTTAGTACTTAGTAGGTGTATGGTCCTTGGTTATAAACCACATAGAGGAGGAGAATTTAAGTCTTTGTAACAAAACCTTGGTCAGTACAAACTTGGTGTGGCCTGAGAAGTGATCTGGCTCCCACATGGATCTCTTGTCTTCTCATGCACATTTTTTTTTTCTTACTTGAAGTTGTAAAAAGAAGAAATAAATGGAAAAGGTGCCTAATCTTTCCCTGGTAAAACAGGACTCGTAAAGATACTGAAGAAATACGACAAGAGGACCGGTACCCTCCTTCGACTTCCATTCATACAGAAGGTGTTGCAGGAGCCATTCTTCACAACTGATCTCCTGTACAAGCTTGTCAAAGAATGTGAAACCATGTTGGATAGCCTCTTCCCAGCCAAGGAACTAGCTTCTACTGAAGTTAATGGAGTTACCAACCTCAATGGGGAAAAGCAACATGTTAATCAGGAGGTGGAACCTTCTTCTTTATCCAACAGTGGCATTCCAGATCTTGAGACGATAAAGTACATGGAGAGCCTGTACATGAAGAGCACTGTGGCAGCACTGAGAGTCCTGAAGGAAATTCGGAAGGGGAGCTCTACCGTCAGCGTCTTCTCTTTGCCACCCCTCCACTCAACCGATGGTGTCGAGGAGAGGTGGGGCAAGGTCCCTGTTGTAGAACAGGAAGCAAAATAAGTGGCATTAATGCAATGGTGCCTCGTCGTTTCTTAGCTTGCAGCTTTTTATGGATTCCACTTCCTGGAATTTTGGTTTTTGAACATGTGCACATGTATTTAGATAACCTAATGCCTGTAACTTGTAGTTAATCTGTTCGAAAGGTCCCTAACACATCGCGCGTGGATTTCTCATAATACCATATCTTGAGACATCGACATCTTAAAATGCCTGCGTCTTTTGTTTGCTTGTTTTTACTCTCTCTCTATACGTGAACTCTAATCTAAATGGATTACCCTGGCCAACAAGCCCACAATACGGGGTCATAGGAAATAGGGATTGAAGGCTTGGAGAAAGCAGATTGTCGTCGTCATATTTGGTGATTGCAGAGTCCCCACAACCCGTGCTCAAGGACTCATCTGTTTACCCTTGCCATGACAACAAGGATGATTTACGGACACAGGGAATTGATTTAGTGCTCAAGTTTTTAACTTGACCATTCCATCACTATTTGTATTGGTTGTTTGATTTCCCTTCTGTTGGTAGGACTCGTTACCTCGTTGATATGATTATCATCGTTGATCTCTCTCATGTCACTGACCGAGCAGGTTCTCTCAGGGCTGAGAAGTTGCTTGAGGAGAATGGATTGGCTTGTTGGTGGAGAGATAAGCAAATGGTATTGGCGGATATTTATTGCCGACCAGTAGCATTGCTGTAGGGTAGTCTGATTGTTGGATCTAGATCCAGTCGCCTTGACAATTGATATCCCAGCTTTTTATGGGGAAAGAGGGGGAAGGTTTTGGTGAGTTTAACAATCTGGCTGCAAAACAGCAATGCTGTAATAGAACAATGGATCCATGGTGCCACGAAAGTGGGTATGGTGAGGGCCGTCGCACCTAATGAAGTCTAGAACCAGATCAGTGACATTGCGGGGATGTGGCGAGTTAAATGCTTTCAGGCCGACCGAATTGGACGTCAAGATGGAAAATAATGCCCATCCAGAACTCGAGTATATTTATCTATTTATCTTTTTATTGTCTCTTGGGTCGTCGTAGTTGTATTGATTTCTCTCTTTCGATGGATTCGAGCCTTTTCTAAGGCCAACCACTAAAAATACAAAGGTCATTTTTTCCAACGTAACCGACCATTTTCGGTTTGTACACAGTGTTTATGTGATCGTAAGACGCAACTCGGCTACTCGCCTTCATTTCAACGGCCCCTTTGACGCACCGCAGTCAACGTTTGGCCGTGTCCAAAAATATAAACAAAACAGACTGTTTTGCTCTTATGTGCATGGATATGTAAGGTATCTTTTGTTTATTGGAATTGAATTAGGAAGATTAAAAAATAAAGTATCGAGATTTAACTTTAATCTTGGGATAAATTAGTTTTTATATTTATTTTTGATAGTCGATAATCTTAGGATTAAAATAAATAATTTCATATTTGGTATGGTTGGATGTTTAGATTCGAGTTTTAAAATAAATCTATATATTTTTAAAATCTATCACTATATTTCACATCTGCATTTGAGGACTCCACCTTATGAGAATTTACCTGTAGAGTCTCATAATATATCGATGTACTCTCAAAATCCATTGGTAGATTTCAAAATACATGTGCAGAGCTTAACCAAGTATTATTTTATTCTAGGTTAAACTCAACCAAACAAAAGTTTGCAATCACAATACCGTCAAACAAATAATACCTAAGGGAGGTGTTTGTATGTTAGAAAATATATGAAAATAATTTTGAAATCAAATACAAAATAAAAGAAATTAAATTAAATTCTCTTAGATTTTCTTCATTTTGTTTTTGAGATTATGCATACATTGCAAAATGAAAGGAAATAAGCTTTCCTCATTTTCTTTCAAAATTTTAACTCTTGTAATAAAGAAAGTGATTCGTACATGAGTGAAAAAATAATAGATTTATGGAAAGTAAAAAAAAATACAAATATTGATGAAAATTTTCTGAAAATAATTTTCTTTCTTTTAGTTTCCCTCATATTTCAAATACATAAACCCTACCTAAATATTATGGCCATTTTTTCACATTCTATTTTAGGAATGGCACGTAGAAAACATATTGTCAAAAGTAAGACAATATCTTGTGGAGAGGTATACCCACGTTAGCCATGTTATTATACATGACCTAAGTGGATAAAGAAGAATTGGCTTTTTCTTTTTCTTTGTAGGGTAAATGTTAGTTTAAATTCTAAGGTTTAATTTACTTGGGTGATTAATCTTTTAAAAGAAAGGTTAACTTTCATTTACTTCACTACTTAACCCCTATCTGTTAACCTGGATTAACCTGGATTTATCAACTTTAACATGAGTTTGTTTAACATAAGTTTTAACTTGTGTTAGCTAAACTTGTGTTAAAATTACACACTACTCATATCTCCGATGCCCCTCATGTTTTATATTCTTAATACCACTATCAAGTAAGCGTCACAAGAGTTAACATCACAACTTAACATCAATTCAAGTAAATACAAATCAATGTTAACATCACTCTACAAGTAAATACAATCACGGATTAATACTAATTTCATATTTCTAAACATTACTTTTCTAATCTCTCAAGTAAACTAACTCTAAAGAATGTATCAAAAGATGATCGAGGAATTGAGCTTCTCTTTGACCGTAAAGAAGCATTTCAAGAAAGAATCAAAATCTTATTTTCTTCCTACCAAAATGTAAGCTAACCCCCTCATTCATGTGTACCCTTCCTATATAAGGCCCTGTTTGTTTTAGTGGTACAACCACAGTAGTAGTGCTACAAAACAATGGAGCACGAGGAAAAGTTGCGATGGTTAGAGAGATAGCTAAAGTTCAGTTACTATTTTAGATGTTTAAATAAACATCTATTTGAGTGACAGTGAAATCACTTTGGCCGTCACCCAAATATAAAAATAAATAAGTCTTCAATATCATTGGTGTTATTTAGTTATATATTAATAGTATATTCAAAAGCATCGAAATTATTTAGTTACATAAAATTAGTGTATGAAAAAACATTAGTACTTTATAACTAGGAAGCTCCTTTCTTTTAAAACTAAAAGGCATTGATGCTATTTAGTACTCAATGTTAGGTAACCAAATAACAATGACGCTACTACTACTTACAACTAGGAGGGACAAGTGAAGAATGGGGTAAATGAAGAGGTTTCTAAATTACGACCTGAGTAAGGGGATGGTCGGCCACCTTCTTGAGAAGGAGCCAAAACCTGGGTGGAGAGAAGGTATGGAATTAGGGAAGGATTATGAAATCTGATTTTCTTTTGAAGAAAAGTAAATAAACACACTTCGAAATGCATTTTGTAATGCATGGATGGAAGTAATAGTTTTAATCGATGTATTTTGATTTTTCACTATTGGAAATTATATTTTACCAATGAAAAATCATTTTTCAAGTAAAAAATTAATTCTCATAGGTGAAAAATTATATTTTAAGTGAAAAGTTATTTTTCATCGGTGAAAAGTTAAAATAAACTTATGTATTTTTATTTTTAATTACTATATTTTAATTTTTAATAGATGTATTTTAATTTTCAATAGTTAAAAATTATTTTTAACAAATATATTTTAATTTACTTTATTTTCAACCAATCATATAATCCAAATACATTATGACACACATTTTTATAATTGCATGTTTTTCCTTTCGACAGGAAGAGAGAGGCAAATATAACTTTACGAGATGAAAGCCTGTGGCACAAATTCTTGATGAGCGTTCAAAGGATGCCTCTTCTCATCTTCATTGTCTTCACTCATCTTAATTTGGCTCTCACTATTCATCGAAAATCCATCTTGTTCCAACCAATAATGCTACCAACTGCATGTAATATCTATAAATTTTCGTAGCAACCATGATTAAATCTCATCCGAAAAATGTAATGAAACTTTATGGGGATTGTTTATCACACCGAATTATCTTAAGACTGACGTTTATTTTTCCAGCTGCAATGGAGGAAGAAAACCATTAAATTAAAGGATCTTGAGGGAAGGATGGTGTCGACTGGCAATTTGAAGCTTCATTTATGTCTCGTTGATTTCCACTTGTACATATACATGGTTATTTATGGGCATCGCTTTCTATTGCACCTGTCTCTGTTATGCGGAGGGATGTAAGTTTTGTTCAGCCCAATTCAAATTTGATCTTATTTGATTTGAAAGAAATGTGTAAAATTTGACTTGTTTGAATTTAGGTTTGGATTTGACTTTTATCAAAAATAGCAAGTTAAGTTTGGGTACAGATACAAGTTTGAATCTATATCTATTAACTCAACTTGATGACCTAACCTATACACTCGAGTTAGAGACTTTTGTTTAAGTAGATGCAAGAGTATTATATGTTTTGTAGACATTTTCAAGGAATACAATCACATTAGCACTTTATAGTTATATGCAACGACCTGATTCCCGAGTACCTACGAGACACGAGAATCGGATCGATTCGACTAATCCCAAGACCTAGTCGTCCAACGAGGAAGTAACCAAAAGAGCAGTAAAATAAACCACATTCAACATGAAGTATAACTAGCAGTAACAAAATACAGCAGTAAGAAAAAAAACTACTACAGCATGTACCACCACAACAGTAGAACAACATTTAACATAACAAGAACTACGAGTAAAGAAAAGTACAGAGAGTAACAAAAACTACTCACTATAATGGAAACAAAAAGGGCACAAAAAAGCAGTGGTAACTCTACTGGACCCTACTCGGCCCAGCGTCCTCTGCAGCCGCTGACCCTGGCTGCTCAACACCTGGTCCTGAAAAGTAACGAGTGTAACACGTCAGCGAAACGCTGAGTAGAGTGGCAGCTAAACTAAAGAAGCAATAAGGTGTACAGTAGCTGTTTTATTTTCTTTCTTCCTTTATTTACGTCTTTCTATTGTTTCACAATTTATCTATTTCTCAGATCCTTCACTTGATCTTGAATGTTCCTCCTGGGAACGATCTTGATTGCAGTCTTTTCCGAACAGTAGAAGTAGCACGTGGTGCTCTCCTGGCCGGGAGAGTCCCCGTGGTGATCCTACTCTCAGTCAACCACCCCAAGGTCACGGACAGACGTAACGGTGACTACGGCACACGCGATAAACGCACAAGTAGCTAACCCGCACTGGCACGCGGTCAGTCGTTTCCGTTAACGGGTGCGCCCAAAGCATAGCACGGAACCAGTACAGGGTAGAGCCCTCTCAGTAACAGAAGTCCAACCCCTCCACAGTCCACGCACCCTCGCCTGACTACCCTGATTTGCCTAGTGGGCCTAACAAGTCGGTGTTGGTGAGCTAGCAGAACCCCGGGGCCCATGGGCTAGCTAGTACTCGCCCTACACTAGTAGCTCTCTTCGGTACTGCGTACACAAGGGCCAGCAAGTCGGTACAAAGTGACCAGACCTAACCCCGGGTCCCTGGGGCGGCTGGCTCCGCTCTGTACTAAACAGGTAACAGGTACTTCCCTTGGTACCACGTACCCAAGAGACAGCACACTACCACGTCTTTCTTTCTCAGACCCATTCCTTTCTCTTTCCAGGAGATTCACTCCTAATTCCCCGTAGGGTTCCAGCTCTTTTAACTCAGAACATCTAGGTTTCACTTTCCAGTTTCACGTTCTTACGATCCATGTTCTCAATCACGTGTATTTATTCATAACAGGCAGCTGTTAAATCAATTTACAGGCAGCTATTTGTTCCTTTCCATTTTTCCAAGACTGCAGTATTCGTATATTTCACTAGTTTTCCCATCCTAGGATTCATGCCATACCCTAGGATCTATCATACAATCTAGTTTTCCAGCCCAAGGATTCATGCAACACCCTAGGATCTACCATTCATTCTAGTTTCTCATTCCTAGGATTCATACAATGTCCTCGGTTCTATTTATGGTTCCATAATTTAACAGATTATACTAATAAACTTAAAAGCCACTCTACCAGTTACAACAGGAGTACTGGGGGCGTGGTCGGGAATCCCGCATGCCTCCGCAACCCCCGAGACTGCAATAGAACGGGGTCCAATCACAAGGATCAAACACAAGGTGTTTCTCAAAACAGTATCTAATCACTGTAGACGGGTAGAGGATTTTATTCCGAAAAGGACGCAACTCGAAACGCAGAAAACGGACTCCGAACGGGTCCTAAACGGGTCGAAAATGACGAAACAGTGCAAAATCAGACGTCTGGACTTCTTCCAGACGTCTTAAAAATGGGGATCAGATGGTACCTTGTCCTACGTAGTCTCTCAGAGGTCCAGAAGCCTGCGGGGGCGTCTAGCCTAGTTCCTAGACGTCCGATGGTCACCCCAGACGTCTGGAAGTCCCTCCAGTCTTCTGGCACCGCTGCCAGACGTCTGATTCGCATTGGATGCGAATCTCAGAACCTGCACGTACCCACTCATCGTTCTCAGTACGGACGGTCGCAGAAAAGGAAGAAGGAAGAAAAATAACTTACTTGCCAGACGTCTGGATAGTCCTCCAGACGTCTTAACCGTCGTCTGGTTGGAAGACCAGACGTCTGATTCTGGAAAAACTTCCAGAACCAGAGCGCTACTCACCCTCCGCCCGCGACGCACGACCGCGCCGCACCTCGTTCGCCTGGTGCTCGAGCTGCAGCAGACCTCCCGCGTCACTCCGTGCCCGCTGCGCCCCCGCCAGCCGGCTCTCGCTGCCCCGGCAAGCTAGAGCCCTCACGGCCGAGCGCCTCCTCCCTCGCGCAGCACCTCCTCCGGCACTCACCGCGGCTGTCGTTGCCGCCGCTCGCTTGCGCACCGGCTGGAAGGAGAAGAGGAAGGGAGCGGAGGTGATGAGAGTGAGGGAGAGGGCGTGGCTTTTTAAAGCTGTGCGGGGAGAAAGAGAGAGAGCGAGACAGAGGGGCTCAGCCTGCGCCCGCAGAAGGAAGAGGGAAAAAGAGAGGAAGGCAGTTGCGGGTCTACGCGCGCCTGCGCGCAAATGCAGCCCCGCGTGCCACCGAAAATAGATCCCAGACGCCTGGAAGGGGTTCCAGACGTCTGGGCCACCTCCCAGACGTCTTAAAAAAATGTCTTGGAGTGCGTTCGTAACAATATAACAAACTCAAAGAAAGTTTCATCCCCGAAACTTGCGCTAACTAGGGTGCGGGAAAAGACGTCATATATAAAAACATAACAAACTCAAAGAGGACCGAAGCCGGTCCGAAAGACGTACCCGCGAAGAGCTCCGGGTACCGCTCCCGCATTGCCGCCTCAGGCTCCCAGGTAGCCTCCTCGTACCGCTGGCTCCTCCACAGAATCTTCACTAGGGGTACTTGCTTTCGTCTCAAACTGCGGACGGCTCGGTCAAGAACCTGCACTGGCCGCTCTGGGTAGGTCAGGTCGTCGCCCACCTCGACGCTCTCGTGACTCAGTACGTGACTGGGATCGGTTACGTACTTCCAGAGGTTGGACACGTGGAACACGTCGTGCACACTAGAAAGTTGGGGAGGGAGGGCAAGCTTGTAAGCAACGGGTCCAACCCGCTCTAGGACCTCAAAGGGCCCCACAAACCTCGACGCGAGCTTCCCTCTCACCCCAAACCACTGCAGGCCCTTCATGGGCGAAACACGAAGAAAGACGTGATCCCCAACCTCGAACTGCACCTCTCTGCGTTTCCGATCCGCGTAGCTCTTCTATCTGCTCCTAACAGTGCGGAGTCGCCTGTGGATCTGCTCGACTATCTCCTGACTCTACCGGATAAACTTGGGGCCAACCTCCCACTTGGTCCCCACCTCAACCCAACTCAAGGGTGCCATACACCTCCGTCCGTACAGAGCCTCGTAGGGAGCCATGCCGATGCTCGAGTGATAACTGTTGTTGTATGCAAACTCCGCCAGGGGCAGGTGCTCCTCCCAAGAGCCCCTCCAGTCCAGTACACAGGCACGCAAAAGGTCCTCAAGTGTCTGTATCGTGCGCTCAGACTGTCCGTCCGTCTGGGGGTGGTAAGCTGTACTAAACCTCAACCGCGTCCCCAGGGCCTGCTGAAACTCAGCCCAAAACTGGGACGTAAAGCGGGTATCCCGGTCGGATACGATCTCCCACGGAACTCCGTGTAGTCGTACCACGTCGCGGATATACCTCTCTGCCAACTGTGCTGGTCCCAAAGTGACTCGGATCGGCAAGAATCGTGCCGTCTTCGTCAGTCTATCCACAATTACCCAAACAGCGTCGTGTCCTCGCTGGGTAACAGGTAAGCCCACCACCAAGTCCATGGTGATGCTCTCCCACTTCCACTCTGACACTGGAAGTGGCTGTAGCGGCCCTGCAAGCCTCTAATGTTCGGCTTTCACCTGTTGGCACACTAAGCACTGCTGCACGAATTCACCCACATCCCGCTTCATCCCCCTCCACCAAAACTCGGGTCTCAAGTCGTGGTACATCTTCGTGTTTCCGGGATGTATGCTGAATCTGGAACCGTGTGCCTCAGTCAGGAGCTCTCTCAATAGCTCCTCGTCTCTGGGAACGCACAACCGTCCCCTCAGGCGCAGCACCTGGTCTGTGAAAGACAAGTCCCCTGGGTCTCCCGACAGTACTCTGTCGCGCAAGGACTGCAAGTACGGATCGGCCATCTGTCCTGTGATGATGCGATCTATCAGCTTTGGCCTAGTCTGTCGTGTCACTGTCACTGCCCTACAGTACCCCCGTAACTCTAGGGGTCGCCAACTGCCCACCTCCTCCAAAAGGCTCCAACTCTGTAACTGTAAACTGGCCAAGTGTGCGGGCGCCTTACGACTCAAGGCATCAGCCACCACATTGGCCTTTCCCGGGTGGTAGGAGATGCTGCAGTCGTAGTCCTTCAGGAGCTCCAACCAACGTCTCTGTCTCATGTTGAGCTCCTTCTGATCGAAAAGGTATCTGAGGCTCTTGTGATCTGTGAAAATCTCGAAGGTCTCACCGTACAAGTAATGCCTCCAGGTCTTCAGCGCGAAGACGACAGCTGCCAACTCCAGGTCGTGGATAGGGTAGGTATGCTCATGGGGCTTCAGTTGCCGCGAAGCGTAAGCGACAACGTGACCCCTCTGCATGAGCACACCTCCTAACCCCTGCAAGGAGGCGTCCGTGTACACAACGAACCTTCCACTACTGTCAGGGATGGTGAGCACGAGAGCCGAGGTCAACCTCTCCTTCAGCTCCTGAAAACACGCCTCACAGGCGTCTGTCCAAGGGAAGGGCACATCCTTCCGGGTCAACTGTGTCATAGGACGCACGATCTGTGAAAAACCTCTGATGAATCGTCTATAGTAGCCTGCTAGTCCCAGGAAACTGTGAATCTCAGTGACTGAACGCAGTCTCTCCCACCTGAGCACTGCCTCAATCTTGGCTGGGTCCACCGCCAAGCCGTCTCCAGAGATTACATGACCTAAGAAGGTCACCTCCCTCAACCAGAACTCGCACTTGCTGTATTTGGCGTACAGCCTACGTCGTCTCAGTGTGTCTAGAACCATCCGCAAGTGCTGTCCGTGCTGCATCCGATCTCGAGAATAGATGAGTACATCATCAATGAATACCACCACGAACTGGTCCAAGTACGATCTAAACACCCGGTTCATCAGGTCCATGAAAGCAGCGAGGGCATTGGTCAACCCAAACGGCATGACCAAAAACTCGTAGTGTCCGTACCAGGTGCGGAAAGCTGTCTTGGAGACGTCTGCCTCCCTGATCCTCAACTGGTGGTATCCAGACCTCAAGTCGATTTTGGAGAACACCGTGGCACCCCGCAACTGGTCAAACAAGTCGTCGATCCTCGGCAGCGGATATCTCTTCTTGATGGTGACCCTATTCAGCTATCGGTAGTCCACACAAAGGTGTAGGGTACCATCATTCTTCTTCACAAACAGTACCGGGGCTCCCCAGGGAGATGCACTGGGCCTTACGAAACCCTTCTCAAAAAGGTACTGCAACTGGGACTTGAGCTCTCGTAGCTCAAGCGGTGCCATCCTGTATGGCGCGGTGGAGGTGGGGCTGGTCCCTGGTACTAGTGAGATGTTAAACTCGATCTCACGCTCGGGCGGTAGTCCTGGTAACTCGTCTGGGAACACGTCAGGGTACTCTCTGACCACCGGGATGCTCTGGAAGTCTGCCACAGGGCTGGGCTCTGCCACCACACAAGCTAGGAAGCCCTCACACCCCTGGCTCAAAAGTCTCGCCGCTTGAAGTGCCGAAATGCACCTGAAGCCTCCGTCCACTGGCTGTCCGTGAAACTCGAAAGAAGGAAACTCTGGCATGGAGAAGACAATCTTCCTCTCAAAACAGTCTACCAAGGCGTGGTAAGCGGACAGCCAGTCCATCCCCAGAATTACGCCAAAGTCCTCCATCTGTATCATAATCAGGTCAGCTGGCAGGCTATGTCCCCCGACGCTGACCTCGCAATCCGTACACACCTCCTCAGCTACAAACAGCTGACCACTCGGGCCTCTGATTACTAACGGATTTTCTAACAGCATATAATCCTGGCCCAAACTAACTGCGAAACTGGCTGCGACAAACGAGTGCGTAGCGCTGGAATCGAAAAGTGTGTAAACGAGTCTGCCGGAAACTGAAACCATACCTGCCACTACCGAGCCCGAAGCTCTGGCATCCCTGTGTGTCAGGGCGTTGATACGCCCCTCAGCTCTAGGTGCGAACGAAGCAACCACACTCTGCGTCAGACGGGTAGGTGCTGGCCGGTACCCTCCTCGCGACCGCCATCCTCCTCCTCGCGCCTGGGAACCGCGGCCTCCTGCACGTCCTCCAGTTCTCTGCGCGGGAAGTATCTGCTGACTTCCTGCCCTAGAAGGGCAGTCCCTCCTGATGTGGCCCGGTTGGCCACACTAGTAACAGAGGGGAACCCGACTCCCGCCCTCAGTGGGTCCCTGCTGCCGGCTGGGCGAGGGTCCGGTGCTGGCGACTGGCCCCTGTCGAGGGCCCCCAAAGGCCACAGATGACCCTGTAAAACGTGACGGCTCTCCTGTGGACGCCACGTGTCTCCTCTCTCGCCGGCCCTGTGAAAAGTCTGGCTGAAAGGGCCTCTTCTGCCCGCCGTCAGTGCCTCGCTCGAACGGGTTAGTCTCCTCGTAAGTCATGGCTGCCTCCACCACCCTCGAAAACATAGGCAGCTTCAGGGGTTTGACATACCCCCGAATCGCAGGCCGGAGCCCCTCGGTGAACCTCCAAAGGCGCTCCTCCTCAGTAGCTATCACTGTCGCTGCAAAGCGGGACAACTCCAGGAAACGCGTGCGGTACGCGCTCACTGTCATCGTCCCTTGGCGGAGAGTGTGGAACTCCCGCCTCCTCTGGTCCTGCCACGTCTGGGGAAAGTACTGCTCGCAGAAGAGGGTGACGAACTGGTCCCAGGTCGGCTCGTCCCTTACCTGTCCCCGGACCGCCCTCCACCACCTGTGCGTCGCACTCTCCAGCTGGTACGTGGAAAAGGCCACGCGACACTCCACCGGGGGGCGAAGGGTGTCGAAAATCTTCTCCAGCTGCTCGAGCCAGTCCTCTGCCTCGGTCGGGTCCTCATCCTCCTTGAAGGAGGGGGGCTTCAGCTTCCGGAACTGCCCGAAGAGCTTGGAGTGGTGCTGCAGTGGGGATGCTGGTGCACCTCCAGGCAACGGTGCCTCGTACACAGAAGTATTGGAGGAAGGTGGGGGCTGCGGCAGCCCATCCCCTCCCCCGTGTCCAGCGCCGCGTCCGTCGGGTGGTCCCACAAGGGACTCCCCCTCCGCAGCCCCAGGGGGAGGCGCTCGGGGCGGTGCGTGGAGCTTGATGAGAACCTCATCATGAGCCATAACTAGCTCATTTTGACCTAATACAAAGGATAAAAGCTCCTACATAACTCAAGGAAAAGCTTAACTCAGAAAGATTCTGAGTTCGCAAAGAAAACAGAAACTAAGGGGTAAAAATGCAATTTCACCAATCCAATCTAAAAACAGGGTAACTCAGGGTCCAAACATAGGTCAAAGCAACCTAATAAGAATAAAAGTGGGATGAGATGATTCAATAATGGCTACAGCAATTCCAAGGAACTAAATAATAATCTGTAACCTTAAAACAAACCCACTCAAATTTGCGAGGTTCGAGGAAAATTAAAAATAGAATAAACCCTCTAAAATTCATATAAAAATAATCTCTAGGGTTTAGAACCTTCAATTTGGCCTTAGGAACCCATTTTGACCTACATTGAGAACCATGCCCAAATTAACAACATAATTTGGGTTTTTACGTAAATTGACCGGTCAAGCAAGGTTTAATATGGAAATAAAATTAACCATCATAATCCTTAGGTCCCAATTAGTCATGTATAAAAACTTGAGCCTAAGAGGAAACCTTCTTGACCAACCTTACACTTTGGCCCTCAACTTTTGAACCCTCACATTTCTACCCCTAACTCTCCTTCGTTCTTTGCATCCAGGTCCCTCCTGCCAAAACCTGACCAGCACCATGCTCCGGCGACCTTGCGCGGAGCATGGCGCCGCGCAGGGTAAGGGGGAGGGTCTGGCAAGACAACCGGGGGTGCCCTGCGTCGTCAGCCGTCGCAGGAACACCCCCCTGGTCGCTGCAACCCACCATACCGGCCGTGCGAACGCACGGACGGTATGGGTCTCCATCTCCGGCGTCCTCCGGCGAGGGAGACACGTCGTCTCCCTCCGCCCTCCTCTCTGATTCCGCCCCTATAAATACCCCCGTCGCTCCGCCGTTCTCAGCAGCTCGGTCCTGACGGAGAAACACCCTCTTTTCACTCTCTTCCCACTCCGACAGGAAGCCCTCCAGCTCCGGCGGTCTCTCCTCCTCCTCCTCGTCGATCTGCCGCACTACCAGCAGCAGGGCTGCCTTCCCCCGCTCTTCCCGCGCCGCGCCGCACCCAGCGCGCGCCTCTCCAGCCCTCTCCTCGCCGTCGCTCCTTCCTCTGGGCAGCTTCTTCTCCGGCGATAGTCGATACGACTGTCGCCTGCTCCAGCCCCTCCTCGTCCTGCTAAGTAGGTAGAACTCCTCCTCTTCCTCCCCTCTTCCCTTTCCTCACTTTACATCTTTACTGTTGCCCCGATCCGACCAATCGCCCTCACCTTCTCCACCTCCGGCCCCTGCTCCGGCGACCCGCTCCCATCACTCCAGCAACCCACACGGCTCGCCGACCACCGCAGAACCTCCGCCTCCTCACCCTGATCAACCTCCGCCCTTCCACTTCCCCCAAATCACCCTCTGCAACTCCACCGAATAAACCCATCTCCCAACCTGCAGTTTGACCTAGGGCGGCCCTTAGGCTCCGCCCCGCCGCCTGCACACCCCCCGACCACCTTCGCCGTACCTCGGCGAAGGTCGTCCGCGTTTCTGATTGGGCCGAGAGGCCGTTTCTTTGTGGGCAGGTACCTGCGCTCGCCGCCACCATTGTTGAAGCGAAGCAGCTTCTTCACCTGCTGCCCCAGGTGCGCCACGCCCAGGTCACGCTCCCAGGCAGTGCGAGGCGTCTTCGCGAAGTACCAGGCTGCAGTCGAGTCGAAGCTCTCGCGCGAAGCCCCCGCGCTTTGCCTCGACTGCCGCTGCTTCCTCCGCGCAGGCATCCAAATTGGGGTGGGACATTTAGTCCCACCTCGGAAAGCCACTGAGGCGAACGGGCGCTTAAAGGCAAAAGGTGCCTTAAGCTATTCGCCTCAGTTCACGGGGTGAGGTCCCCTTCACCCGCCCGACTACCCGGCCTTGTCCGCACGCACGCCTCGCGGACCTGGCCCGACCCGACTTAGCCTGACCTGCACTCCTCGCCCACCACGCACGCCGGTGGGCCTGGACCCGGGCGCGACCCGTACCCGACTACCCGGCAGCTCTGGGAGAGCTTTCCTAAGAGCGGCTTCTGTGAGAGAGAAACGCGGGGGGGGAGGGGTAGAGTAGGTTTTTGCCAGCTGACGAGAGCTTTGAAGTGTGCAGGCACAGGCGAAGAAGAAGAAGACGAGCGAGGCAGAGAAGAAGGACGACGAAAGCTGAAGGAAGAAGGAGCACTGTAGCAGCGGCGGTTTAAGTCGTCTGATTGGAAAATCAGACGACGCTCTGAAGGCAGAAAAGAGGAAGAAGAACAGGACCGCAAGGGAAAAGAAAAAGAAAGAGACAAGCAGAAACAAGAGCTGAAAGAAGAAGAAGAACATCACCCACTGCTGCAGATAAAGAAGAAAGAAAGAAAAAGAAGAAAGAAGGAGAGACGACGTCCGGACACCAAAAGCAGAAGAAGAGAGCACGAGAAGAAGATCTGAAGAACAGAAGGCAGAAGAAGAAGACCACAAGGAGATAAAGAAACCAAAAGCCAAAGAGGAAGAAGAGAAGAGAAGAAGAAGAAGCCAAATTTTCATCTCTCTCTCTCTCTCTTTATTTTTGTAATAAGAATTTGTACCCCTAGAATACGACTTGCTCCCTGAGTTCGACCTCGGGAACTCTTTTATTTTCCGAGTAAAAAAATTATATATTTGAAATGATGGCAATAACTGGCTATACTACAACGCTAGAACAAAACCTAGTTGTCGCCACGTCAGAGCTCCTCTCGCACAATATCCCGTATCAGTTGGGCGAGGTCCTGGGCCTGGACGCCCGGGAGTAGTGGCTGGTCCACTAAGGTGTCGACAACGGCACGTCCACCTCGCCGACCTCGTCCTCGGCCGCGCCCACGGCCCGCCTCACCAGTCCCGTGACGAGGCATCTCCTGCAAGGAGACGCGAAACAAAACAGAACACGTCAATATGGAACGATACCTAACGGAAACGTCTAAGAGCTCATGTCAAAAGATATGTTGTGGTGGCTACTCTAGTTATAGACATGTGAATTGGTTATTTTCTAGTCAGTTGATTCACTTCACGGGACGACCTTGCTCTGATACCATCTTGTAACGACCCGATTCCCGAGTCCCTACGAGACACGAGAACCGGACCGACTCGACTAATCCCAAGACCTAGTCGTCCAACGAGGAAGTAACCAAAAGAGCAGTAAAATAAACCACATTCAACATGAAGTATAACTAGTAGTAACAAAATACAGCAGTAAGAAAAAGAACTACTACAGCATGTACCACCACAACAGTAGAACAACATTTAACATAACAAGAACTACGAGTAAAGAAAAGTACAGAGAGTAACAAAAACTACTCACTACAGTGGAAACAAAACGGGCACAAAAGAGCAGTGATAACTCTACTGGACCCTACTCGGCCCAGCGTCCTCTGCAGCCGCTGACCCTGGCTGCTCAACACCTGGTCCTGAAAAGTAACGAGTGTAACACGTCAGCGAAACGCTGAGTAGAGTGGCAGCTAAACTAAAGAAGCAATAAGGTGTACAATAGCTGTTTTATTTTCTTTCTTCCTTTATTTACGTCTTTCTATTGTTTCACAATTTATCTATTTCTCAGATCCTTCACTTGATCTTGAATGTTCCTCGTGGGAACAATCTTGATTGCAGTCTTTTCCGAACAGTAGAAGTAGCACGTGGTGCTCTCCTGGCCGGGAGAGTCCCCTGTGGTGATCCTACTCTCAGTCAACCACCCCAAGGTCACGGACAGACGTAACGGTGACTACGGCACCCGCGATAAATGCACAGGTAGCTAACCCGCACTGGCACGCGGTCAGTCGTTTCCATTAACGGGTGCGCCCAAAGCATAGCACGGAACCAGTACAGGGTAGAGCCCTCTCAGTAACAGGGGTCCAACCCCTCCACAGTAACCAAACAGGGGCCTTGCCCCTCCACAGTTCACGCACCCTTGCCTGACTACCCTGGTTTGCCCAGTGGGCCTAACAAGTCGGTGTTGGTGAGCTAGCAGAACCCTGGGGCCCGTGGGGTAGCTAGTACTCGCCCTACACTAGTAGCTCTCCTCGGTACTGCGTACACGAGGGCCAGCAAGTCGGTACAAAGTGGCCAGACCTAACCCCGGGTCCCTGGGGCGGCTAGCTCCGCTCTGCACTAAACAGGTAACAGGCACTTCCCTTGGTACCACGTACCCAAGAGGCAGCACACTACCACATCTTTCTTTCTCAGATCCATTCCTTTCTCTTTCCAGGAGATTCACTCCTAATTCCCCGTAGGGTTCCAGCTCTTTTAACTCATAACATCTAGGTTTCACTTTCCAGTTTCACGTTCTTACGATTCATGTTCTCAATCACGTGTATTTATTCATAACAGGCAGCTGTTAAATCAATTTACAGGCAGCTATTTGTTCCTTTCCATTTTTCCAAGACTGTAGTATTCGTATATTTCACTAGTTTTCCCATCCTAGGATTCATGCCATACCCTATGATCTATCATACATTCTAGTTTCTTATTCCTAGGATTCATGCAATGTCCTAGGTTCAATTTATGGTTCCATAATTTAAAAGATTATACTAATAAACTTAAAAGCCACTCTACCAGTTACAACAGGAGTACTGGGGGCGTGGTCGGGAATCCCGCGTGCCTCCGCAACCCCCGAGACTGCAATGGAACGGGGTCCAATCACAAGGATCAAACACAAGGAGTTTCTCAAAACAGTATCTAATCACTGTAGACGGGTAGAGGATTTTATTCCGAAAAGGATGCAACTCGAAACGTAGAAAACGGACTCCGAACGGGCCCTAAACAGGTCGAAAACGACGAAACAGTGCAAAATCAGACGTCTAGAACTTCTTCCAGACGTCTTAAAAATGGGGACCAGATGGTACCTTGTCCTGCGTAGTCTCTCAGACGTCCAGAAGCCTGCGGGGGCGTCTGGCCTAGTTCCCAGACGTCCGATGGTCACCCCGAACGTCTGAAAGTCCCTCCAGTCGTCTGGCACCACTGCCAGACGTCTGATTCGCGTTGGATGCGAATTTTAGAACCTGCACGTACCCACTCATCATTCTCAGTACGGACGGTCGCAGAAAAGGAAAAAGGATGAAAAATAACTTACTTGCCAGACGTCTGGATAGTGCTCCAGACGTCTTAACCGTCGTCTGGTTGGAAGACCAGATATCTGATTCTGGAAAAACTTCCAGAACCAAAGCGCTAATTGCCCTTCGCCCACGACACACGGCCGTGCCGCGCCTCGTCCTCCTGCTGCTCGAGCTGCAGCAGACCTCCCGCGTCACTCCGTGCCCGCTGCGCCCCCGCCGGCCGGCTCTCGCTGCCCCGGCAAGCTCGAGCCCTCACGACCGAGCGCCTCCTCCCTCGCGCAGCACCTCCTCCCGCACTCACCGCGGCTGTCGCTGCCACCGCTCGCTCGCGCTGGCACTCGCGCACCGGCTGGAAGGAGAAGAGGAAGGGAGCGGAGGTGATGAGAGTGAGGGAGAGGGCGTGGCTTGATGTAAACACATTTACACTACTTAAAATGTCTATTTATGCATGTTCTTAAGCATAGGATTGCATTTCATGATATAAATATTGCATTACATGCATCATCTTGCATTTAGAGTAGCTTGAATAAAATGGAGGTTAATTGTCTCCTTTTATGTGCTTGGACAGGGCAAATATTTTATTGGGGCCTCGGATCAAAGATACAACCGTATGGATATGATCAGGGCGACGATTGGAGTTCAACGACTCCAAGATCGCCCTAATCAGGCATCCGTAGCATCAGATAGAGACCGGGGAACCCTAGAAGATCAAGGGCGAGGATGGTGTAAATCCACACTTCAGATGGAAAATCCGACCACACGGATGAATTCGGATCGACGATCGCAGCCGAACGACACAAAAATCGAGTCAATCCGACATCCGTGGCACCATCTACAACTTCCAGAAGATGGACGGCCAAGATGGTGCCACGTGGCGCCATCCCAGCCGCCCAATCGGCCGCAGGAGTCCTGTGAAGACCGCGCAACGTCTCCTCTCCGCCGTTGGATCTCGATCCAACGGCTGCGGTCGCTCGCGTTTAAAAACGCCCGCGCGACCATTTCGCCCGCGTAGCGCAGCGGCGACGCAGCTGCGGGCGAAGCGGAGGTCGCGGGTTCGAGCCGCGGTGAGGGGGTCGAAGGCGCGGGCGAGCGGGCGCGCACGAGCGTCGGATGAAGATCCAACGGCCGCGCGCGCCCGATAGCGCCGACGCGCAATTGGACGCTCAGGTGGACGCTGGATCGCACGCGGGCGGGCGCGCTACGTAGCGGGCGCGGACGCGATCTAAGCCGTCCGATCTCGCGATCGGGCGGCTGAGACGACGCGGACGTGCGTATGCGTTACGCGCGCAGGCCAGCCGAGCGGGCGCGCGTGGGCGCGGCGGCGACGGCGACGGCGGGGCTTTAGCGACGGTTTTATCCGTCACTAAAGACCCCTTATTTATTATTTTGAAGATGTAATGTCCATTTTGCCCCCACTCCTTGCAACTATAAAAGGAGACCCCCTCCATACGAAATTTTCATCCCTTCCTTCTCCTCTCTACCTCTCCAAAGCTCAAGAGAAGCTTGTCCCACACCCGGGATGCTTCTCGCGAGATAAAGTCCAAATTTTCGTCCCCCTTCGGAAGTGGATCCCGCGACGACGACGGCGTGCTGCTTCGTTCCCGTTCTTCTGCTTCGTCCTCCTTCGTCCCGCCTCGTTCTCCTTCGTCCAGGCGTCGTCCCGTCCGGCTCGTCCTCCAAGCGACCGTCGAGGAGGATTTCTCTCTCCCTATTCTTTTTACTGCTTTCTAGTATAGATTTACTGCTTTCTAGAGTAGTCTATTCGTCCTCCGAGCGATCGTCGAGGAGGACATTTCTCCCTCCATTCTTTTAATGCTTTCTAGAGTAATTATTTTATGTTTTCTAGTTGTAACGAAAGAACTCTTTTATGATAAATTCCTTGTCTATTCTACATCTCATTTTGATTTCCATGTATAGTATTCTTTCTCTCTCTCTTACTCCCTCTGTCTCTTTTATTTGTTGTAGATACTTAGATAGTTTAAATTGAATTTCTTAATGACAAAATAAGAAACGCGAAGTTTTTAAATCAAACGTTCGCCTCCCTGTGTTCGACCCGGAATTCTTATTTCGGTATAAATTTTATTTGTTGAACACGAATCCTTCGCTTTCGAACTACAACGACGGGTTTTCCAAAACCAAACACGTTAGCGTAGATTCTCGCTCAACATTTTGGCGCCGTTGCCGGGGAGGCAACAATTTCCGATCTTTTCTTCGCATTTCTTGCACTTTATTTGTTTTCTAACTAGCTTTCTCTTGTGTCTATTGTTTTGCAGAGACCTCCATCAAGGAATCAACAAGCGGTAGACTGGAGTAAAGTGCAGTTGAAGACAACTGTAAGTGCTCCCCCATTCTTTCCCCCTCCATAGATTTCATTCGCCACATTAAATCCAAATTCCAATTAACCTAGGTGTTTGCATAAATCCTAGGAATAGTTTGGTTGTTTGGATTTCTACTCACACTCATTTCACCCTTATTCATAAAAAAAAAATAATAACAAAAAGATAATTTTGTGGGGTAACTTTCAACAAACACACAACACACACCCACATTCAAGGCACTTGATTTGTTTTCTACTCAACCGGGTTCTGATCTGTGGAACCGGTACACACAGAGCAACACATAACAGAGTAGAAATCATTCTAGGTTAACCATCTTTGAGTGCCTAACTTAGTGGTGCAATTGTGGCCAATTGTTTGAGTTGTTTGGGCCGCACCACTTTATTTAAAACCAACTCATCAAGTAGCTCCTTCTTAGGGTTTTCAATCTAGGTATATTCTAGGCACTCCGCTTTCTTTCTGATTTTAAAGGAAAACTATCTTCACCCGTGTTTTACAACTTGGTTTGCCTAGAAATTTGATTGCAATTCACCTAATTTGAAACCCTAAAAGCTACTTAAGCAGGATTTGAACATTAAAATTCACACATTATAAATAATCTTGCTTGAAAACCCTGGTTGTGCACGCACTTACACAAATTTCAATCAATCATTAAGGGCACAACCCATTGTAAGGGCCCATCACATTCCATAAGCACCACAATCCCAGGCCGTAATAAAATTGAGTAGACGTTAGCCCTAAGGTTTGATTCGCTCTTCAAGGCCTAGTCTGAGATTGTTTTTGATTAACCTACTTGTACTGATTAATCTGATGTCTAGCTAGGGGAGTAGCGTCAAACAACCGCGGCTGGGGGGTACACTAGGAACCGGAGGCGAAAGCCAAAGGAAGAACCTTCTCCCCAGTCCCTCCTTCTAACTGGTTGGATTATACAGACGCAAGTAGAGTAAATCAGTTACAGTCTTAAGGCTGGTGTTGGGAGTCAGTAGATCCTTAGGCTACCTCACTTAAGGACAGCATTGTTTTGTTGTACTGCAGGGTCCCTATCCCCGGTCCTTCCGACCTACTCCTAGTTTATGCTGGGAAGACGGTCATTGAATCCCCGATTAGAAGGACCATTAGAACATTCTAGGAGGCGCAAGTTAGATTTTGGTCAATTTGATCCCATGGCCGAACAACAGCCTCTTCTGCCTGGAAATCCACAGGAAGAATTTCGAAGGCAGCTGGAACAAATGCAGAGAATGCAAGAATGGTTCCAGAGAATGCAGGGCGTTCAGCCCTTGAAGGATTTTTATGATCCTTCAAATTACGGGGAACGTCCCGGCGTCCAGATTCCAGCCGGTGACGTAGAAATCAAGCCCCAGGTGTTAAGCCTGATTAAACATTATCATGGGCTTGGCTCCGAGGATCCGTTTCAACACTTTGAGGACTTGACCACTTTGGTCCAGACCACCAAGTCTCGAAACGTAAACGAGGAGCAAATGATCATGAGGCTCTTCCCTCACTCTCTTAGGGATAAGGCCGCGCATTGGTATAGGACAATAGGAAGACCAATTACAACTTGGAATGAGTTGAAATCGGCCTTTCTGAAGAAATTTTTTCCAGTCGGTCGTACCAATGCTTTGAGACGGGCAATCACTACTTTTACCCAGCGGCCGGGGGAGCAGTTTCATGTGGCCTGGGAGCGATTCCAGGACTTATTGCGGAGGTGTCCACACCACGAGGTGCCGAAATGGCAACTCGTACAGATTTTTTATCATGGGTTGACTGAGCAACTCAGAAACCATGTGGATGCTTCTTGCGGAGGCAATTTCCTTAATAAAGATGCAGATAGTGCACATGATTTATTTGAGGAAATGAGTGAGAATTCAATAAATCATGCCTCCATGGATACTTTTAACCGGTCCCAACAACCCAGATCAAATGTCAATGAAGTCCATGACTCTCATTCATTTGATATGGAATTGATTTGTAATAAACTTGACAAAGTGGACTTGGTTGCTAAAAGAATGGAAGAGTGGATGGCTGGCAATTCTATGAACAACTCTCAATCCACTCAATCCCAAAATTCGGGATTCCATTCTTCACGAGCTCTTTCTGGACGGGAGTTCGTGAATCAACTCGATGCGACTCAACCTATGAGTCAGCATTTTTCGAAACCCCATGGGTTCCCAACTGGGGCCTTTGATCCCAGTTTTTCTAATCCTTCCTTTTCTTTCTCTCCATCCTCACTTTATGAGGATGTCTGTGCTGTACAAGAGAATGTTAGATCCAACCCCTACTCGAATGCCTATAATCTAGGTTGGAGAAACCACCCTAACTTCTCTTGGAAAAATCCGGGGCAACAGACCCAATTCCGACCCAGCAATTATGCTCCGCAACGACCAATGGGTCAGGGTCAAGTATATACTCAGTTGCCTCCGAATCAGATCAATCAGCCAGCTTGGAATGCCCGTCAACCCGCATGGCAGGCTGATTTGAACCATCAAATAGTAGAGATGCAAGGATCTATGCTCCAGCTCATGCAGCAAATGAAAAACTCACTGGACAACTTGCAATCCGGGCTCATTGCTAACTCTCGCCAACCCGGATCTCTACCATCCCAATCCGTACCCAACCCACGAAATATTACGAATTCGGGCAATCAAGCCCAAGGGTACGGAAATCAGAGGGACCCACACGCGCATGCTCAGGTGGTTGAGCAGGGTTCCTCATCTTCTTCTTCTGTAAATCAACAATTCATGGTCAATCAAGCCCCTCCAATCTTTCCTAACCCTCCTCAAGACCCAAATTCTTACGCTTCTGCAAATTCTGTCACTTTGAGAAGTGGTAAGAAGACTCAGGATCCACAACCACATTATTCTAATCTTTTGAATCCTGAAGAATCTGAGGAGAGAGAAGAGAATTCTAAAGGAGAAATCAAGGCTCAGGAATCCGATTCCAAAGATCTGACTCGTGTTCCTTTTCCTGAAGCCTTAACCAAAGCAAAGAAGAAGAAGTCTGTTGATAGCAATGAGGAGCTTCTGAATTTATTTAAGAATGTTGAGATCAATATCCCGCTCCTTGATGCTATCAAGCACATACCGACTTACGCAAGATTTTTAAAGGAATTATGTACACAAAAGCGTAAGTCGAGAGAATCTGTTCCGAGGAAGGTGGTACTCTCCGAGCAGGCTAGTTCTGTTATCCTGCACTACCTCCCTCAGAAAAGGAGAGATCCTGGTGCTCCTTTGATTTCTTGCGTTATCGGAAATTACACATTTGATAGAGCACTTTTGGATCTCGGTGCATCCATCAACCTAATTCCGACTTCTCTTTACGAGAAGTTTGGGTTAGGCGAACTTCGGCCAACTTCAGTAACGCTACAGTTAGCGGATCGTTCGGTCACAAACCCGCGAGGCGTTATTGAAGATGTTATAGTTAAGGTCAAGGATTTTTATTTTCCTGTAGATTTCCTTGTCCTTGACATGGATGTACCAGATAATCTGAGGAACACGCCCATCATTCTGGGGCGTCCGTTCCTGGCTACCGCAAAGGCCAACATTAATTGTGAAAGCGGTAGCATGGAAATCGCCTTTGGGGACCAACGTATGAAATTAGATATTTTTAAGGCGATCAATAAATTTGAGGATTGTGGAGTTATTGAGGAACTTGATGAGGATAATATTAATATTGAAACTTGTTTGACAGTTTCTTCAATTGAAAGTTCCTCTTTGGTTGATGAATTTGACCCGCAACCCTCTGACTTAACATCTTCGGAAGAGGTTACTGATTTTGTCCACTCACAACCTCTCCCTCTTGTTGAATCTTCAGCATCTACCCGACCATCAATCATCACCCCACCCCAGCTCGAATTGAAACCATTGCCCGAGAATTTGAAATATCAATTTTTAGGACCTCAGAATACGCTCCCTGTGATTATTAGTGCTAAATTGACAAAGGAGCAAGAGATTAAATTGATTAAGGTCCTAAAGGAACATAAGGAGGCAATTGGTTGGACTATTCATGACCTTAGGGGGATCGAGCCATCTTACTGCAATCATAGAATATTTTTGGAAGATGGATCCCGCCCTTCTCGCCAGATGCAGAGGAGATTGAATCCAAATATGCGAGAAGTGGTCAAAAAGGAAATCATCAAGTGGCTCGATGCAGGAATTATTTATCCAATCTCTGACAGTCCCTGGGTAAGTCCCATTCAGATTGTTCCAAAGAAAGCCGGGATTACTGTTGTGACTAATGAGAAAGGAGAATCTGTCACAACTTGTTCAGCTTCATCTTGGAGAGTTTGTATTGATTACAGGAAGCTGAACACTGCCACTAAAAAGGATCATTTTCCCCTGCCCTTCATTGATCAAATCCTGGAAAAATTAGTCGGGTAGAAGTACTTCTGTTTTCTTGATGGTTACTCGGGATACAACCAAGTTCCTATCCATCCCGAGGATCAGGAAAAAACTACTTTCACCTGTCCCTACGGAACCTTTGCTTTTCGTAGGATGCCTTTCGGGTTATGCAATGCACCTGCGACTTTTCAAAGGTGTATGCTAGCCATATTTTCCGACATGGTGGGAGAGTTTATGGAAGTCTTCATGGATGATTTCTCCGTTTTCGGAGAATCATTTGACTCTTGTTTGGTTAATTTGGAAATGATTCTTAAGCGATGTATCAAGACACGATTGGTCCTTAGCTGGGAAAAGAGTTATTTCATGACCCAAGAGGGCATCGTTTTGGGTCAGGTAATCTCTGAACGGGGAATTGAAGTGGACAAAGCTAAGGTTGATGCTATCGCTAAACTTCCTCCTCCCACATCAGTTAAACAAATCAGATCATTTCTTGGCCATGTGGGATTTTATCGAAGATTCATCAAGGACTTCTCGAAGGTTGCCCGTCCTTTGAGCAATCTTCTTGCCAAAGAAACACCGTTCGTTTTCGACGAATCATGCCAAAAGGCATTTGATTTCTTAAAAACGGCAGTCACCTGTGCGCCAATTTTGCAACCACCTATTTGGACAACCCCATTTGAGATCATGACCGATGCTTCTGATTATGCAGTCGGGGCTGTCCTGGGTCAGAAAATTGATCAAAAGCCCTTTGTCATTTACTACGCTAGTAAAACTTTGGATGAAGCCCAGAGGAATTACACTGTTACTGAAAAGGAATTACTCGCTGTAGTATTTGCGTTGGAAAAATTCAGGGCTTATCCCTTGAGGTCTCATGTTATTGTTTATACCGACCACTCGGCCTTGAGACATCTCTTGGCTAAAAAGGATGCTAAACCCCGGCTTATTCGTTGGATTCTTCTTCTTCAAAAATTTGATCTTGAAATCAAGGATAAAACCGGGGTACAAAATGTGGTGGCGGATCATTTGTCGAGACTCCTAGGTGATTCTTCTTGTCCGGACATTCCGATTGCTGACACTTTTCCGGACGAAACCATTCTTACAGTTTTAGGTGTCCACACCCCATGGTTTGCTGACATTGTTAACTATTTGGCCGTTGGTCAAATCCCCCAGGATTGGACCAAGCAACAACGGGATAGACTCAAATCTGAGGCCAAATACTACTTTTGGGAGGACCCTGAACTGTATCGCATCGGCTCTGATCAGATTATTCGCCGATGCATACCGGAGAATGAATTCAACAGTATACTTAAGTTCTGCCATGCATCTGGGTGTGGTGGACATTTCTCCGGGAAAAAGACGGCTGCAAAAATTTTGCAATCTGGCTTCTATTGGCCGTCTTTATTCAAGGATGCCCAGGATTTCTCACAGTCATGCCCTCTATGCCAGGCACTCGGGAACATAACTAAGAGAGACATGATGCCCTTAAACCCTATTCTTCCTGTCGAAATTTTTGATGTTTGGGGCATTGATTTCATGGGACCCTTTATCCCTTCATTTGGACATCAGTACATTCTTGTCGCTGTTGATTATGTGTCTAAATGGATTGAGGCAATTCCCACCCGAACCAATGACCACAAGGTGGTCATCAACTTTGTCAAGAGAAATATCTTCAATAGATTCGGGATTTCGAGGGCTATCATCAGTGATGGTGGCACTCATTTTACTAATGCCCAATTTCGGAGTTTATTGGCCAAATACGGGGTTAATCATCGAATTTCCACACCTTACCATCCCCAAACGAATGGACAAGCCGAGATCTCTAATCGAGAGATCAAGAACATTCTGCAAAAAACGGTTAGGCCCGATCGCAAGGATTGGACTCAAAAGCTTGAGGACGCTCTTTGGGCCTACCGTACGGTGTATAAAACACCTATCGGCATGTCTCCATTCCGTCTGGTGTATGGAAAGGCGTGTCATCTACCCGTAGAGATTGAACACAGGGCATTCTGGGCAATCAAACAATGCAATCTAGATCTAAATCTAGCTGGGAAGACCAGGAAACTCCAACTATCTGAGTTGGAGGAGCTTAGAAATGATGCTTATGAGAATGCCAAGATCTACAAGGCTCGGACCAAAGCTCTACATGATCAAATGATTTCCCGCAAGAGCTTTGAGCCAAACCAGAAGGTCTGGTTATTCGATTCTAAACTTAAGCTCTTTCCTGGTAAACTTAGATCTAAATGAAGTGGCCCATTCATAATTGATCAGATTTTTCTAAATGGTGCCGTTCAGATTTCTGACCCAAAGACGGGTAACACCTTTAAAGTCAACGGTCAACGTCTGAAGCCTGTTGTTGACCATAATCTTCCAGAACCCGTTTCAGACTCTGTTGCTCTAGCCATTCTGTGACTTCTTTGGCTGGACTTCGCCTAGCTGACGGCATTAAACTCAGCAGTTGTACATATAACACAAGGCTGATACGAGCTTCATATCCAGGTGACATCTTTCATACTCTACCCTTTCTTTCATGTCTCTTTTTCAATGAGGACATTGCATCAGCTAGGCATGGGGGGGTGGGTTCATTTTTGAATTAGTTGGTCAGCTTTGTGAAATTCATATAAATTGCTCTCTTTCTAAAAAAAAAAAAAAAAAAAAAAAAAGGAAGGATTAGTTGGACATTAGGACTTTTCAATCCTAAGAAATTTTACATTAGGATCTGAACACAAAGACCCCTCAGGTCTTTGGACTTAATTAGCCTGTGTATCTACTAAAATGTGGATTTGTCTTTGAGTTCTCGCCATCTTAATTCTATTATAATTGGAATAAATAAGTTTGGGTGATAAGTACACGACTTGTCAATCCGCCCTCTGATTTAAGGGAATTTTGAGTTTTAAGCATCTACACACTTTCTTTGCACTGACTCGTTGTTTGGCGATTTTAACGGAAATTGGGTAGCTAATGAACCTTCTAGGGTGATATGGCTGGCAAGTTATCGTGGGTAACAGCCCATAGGTAGGTTGTCCAGAGCCCAGTCGCTGGACCTTTCTCTTTTTGCTGCCTTTAGGTAAATCTTAGACCAGGGAAGCCACCTACTTAAAAAAAAAAATCAAAAAGGAGAAAAGAACAAAAAGAAATAAGCCACACTTCGCCGCACGAGTATGGCTGGCAAGTTGTCGGTGGTAACAGCTCATCGACCGGTTGTCCAGAACCCAGCTCAGAAAATGCACTAAAAATTCCCAAAACACTTAGGAAGAAGCGGAGAAGTAGAATAAACTGGGGAGATATACACTGGATTCACCCTTGTGTTGACCCCGTTAAAAAAATAAAAGTAGGGAGAAAGCTACCGGTTGTAAAGATACACCTTTAGGCAGAATTCTTTTTGAGGTCACCTAGAGGCGTAGAAATCCGAAGTCCGTTTTAATTGCCGGTCAACGAGTCTATCACAATCACAATAAGATGCTTAAAACTTAGGGTTCTCATCAAATCTTGGGTGAGTTGAATGGCCGTAGAAAGCCACTCTTAAACTCTAAAATTTGAAATTTCAAAAAAAAAAAAAAAAAAGTAAAAACAGAAAAAGAAATTTTTCTTTGAATAAGGCGAGGCTTGAGGCGGTCTGCATTTTGGCTGATACCCGGGCACTGTTGTCTTTGAAAGTTCAGTTCTTAAGTAGACAATTTCTTAATGATTGAAAATAACTCAGGTCCAAATAATCTAACCTAATTCTTTTATAAATAGCATATAGTTTTTGCTAGGGACTAGCAAAAGATAGGCATGGGGGTATGATGTAAACACATTTACACTACTTAAAATGTCTATTTATGCATGTTCTTAAGCATAGGATTGCATTTCATGATATAAATATTGCATTACATGCATCATCTTGCATTTAGAGTAGCTTGAATAAAATGGAGGTTAATTGTCTCCTTTTATGTGCTTGGACAGGGCAAATATTTTATTGGGGCCTCGGATCAAAGATCCAACCGTATGGATATGATCAGGGCGACGATTGGAGTTCAACGACTCCAAGATCGCCCTAATCAGGCATCCGTAGCATCAGATAGAGACCGGGGAACCCTAGAAGATCAAGGGCGAGGATGGTGTAAATCCGCACTTCAGATGGAAAATCCGACCACACGGATGAATTCGGATCGACGATCGCAGCCGAACGACACAAAAATCGAGTCAATCCGACATCCGTGACACCATCTACAACTTCCAGAAGATGGACGGCCAAGATGGCGCCACGTGGCGCCATCCCAGCCGCCCAATCGGCCGCAGGAGTCCTGTGAAGACCGCGCAACGTCTCCTCTCCGCCGTTGGATCTCGATCCAACGGCTGCGGTCGCTCGCGTTTAAAAACGCCCGCGCGACCATTTCGCCCGCGTAGCGCAGCGGCGACGCAGCTGCGGGCGAAGCGGAGGTCGCGGGTTCGAGCCGCGGTGAGGGGGTCGAAGGCGCGGGCGAGCGGGCGCGCACGAGCGTCGGATGAAGATCCAACGGCCGCGCGCGCCCGATAGCGCCGACGCGCAATTGGACGCTCAGGTGGACGCTGGATCGCACGCGGGCGGGCGCGCTACGCAGCGGGCGCGGACGCGATCTAAGCCGTCCGATCTCGCGATCGGACGGCTGAGACGACGCGGACGTGCGTATGCGTTACGCGCGCAGGCCAGCCGAGCGGGCGCGCGTGGGCGCGGCGGCGACGGCGACGGCGGGGCTTTAGCGACGGTTTTATCCGTCACTAAAGACCCCTTATTTATTATTTTGAAGATGTAATGTCCATTTTGCCCCCACTCCTTGCAACTATAAAAGGAGACCCCCTCCATACGAAATTTTCATCCCTTCCTTCTCCTCTCTACCTCTCCAAAGCTCAAGAGAAGCTTGTCCCACACCCGGGATGCTTCTCGCGAGATAAAGTCCAAATTTTCGTCCCCCTTCGGAAGTGGATCCCGCGACGACGACGGCGTGCTGCTTCGTTCCCGTTCTTCTGCTTCGTCCTCCTTCGTCCCGCCTCGTTCTCCTTCGTCCAGGCGTCGTCCCGTCCGGCTCGTCCTCCAAGCGACCGTCGAGGAGGATTTCTCTCTCCCTATTCTTTTTACTGCTTTCTAGTATAGATTTACTGCTTTCTAGAGTAGTCTATTCGTCCTCCGAGCGATCGTCGAGGAGGACATTTCTCCCTCCATTCTTTTAATGCTTTCTAGAGTAATTATTTTATGTTTTCTAGTTGTAACGAAAGAACTCTTTTATGATAAATTCCTTGTCTATTCTACATCTCATTTTGATTTCCATGTATAGTATTCTTTCTCTCTCTCTTACTCCCTCTGTCTCTTTTATTTGTTGTAGATACTTAGATAGTTTAAATTGAATTTCTTAATGACAAAATAAGAAACGCGAAGTTTTTAAATCAAACGTTCGCCTCCCTGTGTTCGACCCGGAATTCTTATTTTGGTATAAATTTTATTTGTTGAACACGAATCCTTCGCTTTCGAACTACAACGACGGGTTTTCCAAAACCAAACACGTTAGCGTAGATTCTCGCTCAACATGGCTTTTTAAAGCCGCGCGGGGAGAGAGAGAGAGCGAAACAGAGGGGCTCAGCCTGCGCTCGCAGGAGGAAGAGGGAAAAAGAGAGGAAGGCGGTTGCGGGTCTGCGCGCGTCTGCGTGCAGATGCAGCCTCGCGTGCCACTGAAAATAGATCCCAAATGTCTGGAAGGGGTTCCAGACGTCTGGGCCAGACGTCTTAAAATAACGTCTTGGAGTGCGTTCGTAACATTACATGTGTATCACTACTATGTTTATTAATTTTCTTATCTTTTATGTTATGCATAACTTGTTTATTAATTTTTAATTAGTGAAAACTTTTTATGTTTTATGCATGATATGAATGATATAATCATTATATCATTTAAATTTCATTGCAAATCAATAATGAATCATGTCATTAATTTTTTTTCTTCTTTGAGTTTTGTTGTTGTCATGATTTGATTGTAAGGTCCATATATAAATGGGTATTCTATGGATAGATAGGTATGAATATGGGTTTAAGTTTTCTTATTTGCTTACTTGATGGGTAAATAGATAATGTACGAATATAAATTTTATAAATAGATATGATATTAATTCTAACCCATTTACATCCTTAATTACATAGCTATCTATTTCAAAGGGGAAATTGAAATCAAACTGTTGTGTTTACGCCGCTCCCTTGTACATGTTATCATAATCATAATTAATACAAAATAGAGAATAATTCAAAGATTGAGGCAATACATGAGGGAAGATCAAGGGTTTCAAAATCTCCTTCTACACTAAATAACACACTTGTACAATAATACTTGAAAATGTTATTCTTACGTCATATTTAAAATCTAAATATAAGAAACAAATTAAGAAGAGGTTTCTCATTTCATTTCTTAAAACAAACACGCCCTTTATTCCTTCGAGCTCACGTAAGGTCAACTCTCCTTCCACCAACATCACTCCGTCCACCGGGTCATGGGAAAGAGAAGGGAACAGGAGGAGGAGAAGAGACCCTACATGCTTGGGGTTATCGTTGGAGATGGTAACGATGGGAGTGTCGAACACCATCAAGAGGTTATCTCAGTGATAGAATATTTTATTAACATCTAAGAAATTATGTGATCAAATCTCACATACATCAAATCCACCTTCTTCGACAGAAAAAAAGAGAAAAGAAAAAAAAGTGTCAGATATCCTCAACTTTGGGAGAAATGCAGCACAGCCTCTTAGCCATGATTCATATCCTCGTACTATATATATAAGTGTCCTTGGTGCTTCGTTCGGAAGATACATAGGGTGGCAAATCTTGAAGCCTTGGATCCCCTGAGCACTCTGTACGACTTGAGTCCGTTTGAGCATCCATTAAAACCTGGAACTGCCCAAGCAACTCTCTAAATAGAAATTTAAGGTGGCATTCCTCTTTTTTTGTGGAATCGTTTTTGCAGGATTTCTATCTTATTCCTCCCTTTAGTTGAAGTTACCACGAATGGTGGGGGGAAGAAAATGGTAGGAATTGAGACTCCGATCCTCCCGACACTCTCGAAATCTTCACGGGATCCCCTATCATTATTATCCATTATTATGAATTATTTTTTTGGAAGTGAAGATGGGTATGGATGATACTAAGATGGTATGATTATATTTTTATTGCATTATCTCTGGTCAGCTTCATTTCCCCCCATCACTTCCAAAAGAGTCCCTGGTATGCGTTTTCCCGACACTTTCTTTTTATTTAAAGTAAAAAAGGTAATTTTTACTCAAGAGTATTAACTTATACAATCAACTTAGTACATACCTAGTTCAGAAACTAACATGGTCCATAAGGACCAAATCAGAGATGCATAATTCAGCTTAGACTGTCCAATTTCACGTTAAGTGGAACCCCAGTTTCTGTGAGCTCTCATGTTTTGCTCCTTTCACAAGTTCCATATTGCTGCACAGATAGCACGTCGGGATATTTTCAGATCCCCTCCTTGTGGCAAGGCCGCTTAAATGACCTGTGGGATAGATGACTCCATCAAGTGATTGAGGTTAGGTTGAGCGAGGAGCACACTTGGGCCTAAGCAGCCATGTTAAATGGGCATCTGAAGAAAATGTGATCCTTGGAATCTTCAGCGGCAAGGCAAAGGGGGCATTGTGAAGGGCCCTCTACGCCTCAAACCCTTAATCTCTCCCATAAAAGCAACTTGTTATGCGGGGCAAGTAGTGTACACGCTGACCACTTTGGTAGGCACCCAGCATTCCAAATGAATTTAAACTCATCATTCTTCTCCCCTGATTGACGAATCATGTTCCAAATGTCCATGTGTGTTGAAGGCCCTGACCAGATTGTGACCCCCCTATCGTCCTCAGAGATGAGTGTGGGTTTTAGGGACTCAAAACATCTCAGTAGGTTTCTCTAGCATCTAGAATCCCCCGGCAACTTATCCTATTGTGAAACCGTATGCAATCCATATCTCCTCGTCCACACAGCCCATGCTTTCTCCAATGGATCCAGGATCTTCTTCAGCCTCACCGCAACCGCCATTTTTTTCAAGTCAAGTAAGTGCCTCAGGCCTAGTTCCCTTTCCTCAAGGGGATGGCAAACCTCTCACCAACCGAGGTGGGCTTTATTCCCTCAAAGAAAAATTACTTTCATCTTCATGACTTTATTGAGAATTGACGTCAGAACGACTGATGTAGAAATCCAAAATTGCATTATCCCCTCAACCACCCACTTCATTAATTGAACCCTCCCAGTCCTTGATAGCAATTTTCTCATTCACCCTTCCATGGTTGTTTTGATTCTATCCACCGGCACCTGGAATGGTCCTACTCTTGCCACTCTTGCATGTAATGGTGTCCCCAAATATAACGATGGTAATAGCGATGGTAACCGACCCTCTAGCATACAAGGCATAGCTTCATTTTCCTACAAGCATATTTTGAGATAAAGACCTTACTTTTGTTCACGTTTAGGTTCAACCCCGACATTCTTCCAAACAAATCCAGCGTACATCTAATGACACATGCTGACTTCTTCATAGCCTTGTCGAAAATCAGGACGTCATCGGCAAAAAGGAGGTGGGAAATATATCTCTCCCTTCCCCCTCCCACCACCCCCGATTTTGGAGATGGACAACTTGCCACGTTGTTCTTGGATTAGTAATAATAGGGAGAGGACGTTAATGCCTATGTGAACAACAACGGGAAGAGGGGGTCCCCATTGTGACAATTAGCCCACACGGCTAGCCATTAACAAGAGGTGAGATAGACGATCTACAGGTGCATTCCCTCGTCCACTTAATCCATTGCATGTGGAAACCCAATGCATCCAAAGACTTGTAGAGTAACTCATGATCTATTGTATCATAGGCCTGTCCATCCCCAACGCATTCCCAACACATTTTTTATTCTTACTTCCGTCGGAGTTGGGATAAGGATAAGAGGCTACCTCGGCTTCTTCCCCCTTCTTAATCAATTCTTTCCTCGCTAACCCCCCCCCGCCCCTTCTCCGGTAAGATGACCATCACTCCAATTGAGCCTTCAACGAAGCCCACATGCACTCCTTATGTGCGTGTGCAGCACAGGGTTTACTTTCTTTTCTTTTCTTTTCTTTTTTTATACTATTATTTTCTTCTCTTCTCTTTTCTTTTTCTCTCTCTCTCTTTTCTCCTATATCATTTTGCATGAGCACCTTTTTCGATCACTTTCTTTGTGACTAACCTCCTCTCCCGTACTTTTTTATTTGAAATCAATATTGATTATATTTTTTCCATGTTCTCTCTTTTACATCAAAAATTAAAGAAATTAGATTATTTTCTAATTTGTAAAACATGTAAAATAAAAATCCAAATAATAGGTAAAGAATTTATATAAAATTGTGATACAATCACCTAAGCAGGTACACTTGAAGTATCTTGCTTTTATGGAGAGCATCAGAGTGACCAAACCCATCAATCCCACCCCCGCCATCGAAGATTTGAATGATTGTTGACTAGATCTTGATTGATTTGAGTCAAGTCATCTTATTAGAATCTTAAAGCATTGGTTTGGGTAGTTCTTAAGAGCCCAACTCTTTTGATTGATGTCAACAATGTTCTCGTATATTGAGAATAAGTACGCACCATTTGAGGATCACTAGTATTGTTTGTCTCTCCCCTAGTGAAGGAGAGACTCTTGGCATTGTGAGTTTAAGAGAATGATACGTTCCCATCACCTCGTATAGAGAGGGATGATTTACAGTAACATGACTTGTTAGATGAGCGAGAGGACATTAGATAATAACCCACGGGATATCAACTGATTTTGGGGTAGGTTAGTTGGTTAGCTTGTAGTGTATATACCTATACACTACCTATCTTTCTCTCTTGTTTACACGTGTACCTTTGTCTCTATTGAGCCACTTGTCTCATCCTCTTCTTGTGACCTATTTTCAGAATTCGATGGTGTAGGGCAAAACTTTAGTGATGGGTAGGGCAGAAAGAGTCTACCTCGAGCAGGTAAGGTGTCATTTCTGTTGAGTCATATGGTACTTGGAAGTCAAGATGAAGGAGCGACCAAGTCCAGGGTAGCAGTTGGACCCTACCACTGACCAAATGTAGGTGACCTTATTTGAGTTCATCATTGCCTCATGTTTACTACATAAGGCTATCTGTTAGGCAGGCTACACTCCTAAAGCTTGATGCTTAGATATGGTTGGGTTGGTTGGCACTTTTGTTGTTATAATGGTATTTTGTAGGACCTTCTTGTAATTGCAAATATCATAGTTGGGCCTCACTTCTGATGTAAATATTTATTCCAAACAACTTATGACTCATGTGGACACTTGATGTTGGACTTCTGTGAAGCAGTTATATGATTATGCCTTATGATGTATTTCTGATTTGTGCTTGTGCCATTTTGTAATTGCTTCTTATTGTCTTTCATCTCTTTTGCCATGCTACATATGTGATTAATGAAAAGCCTTATAAAATAATAGTTGGAGATTAATTTGGTAATAAAAGAGTACATTATTGTCAACCCTAGCTACCCTAGTTAGTTGGGACCTAATCTATCACACCCGTTAACCTAGTTCCTAATTGGTTTGGATGTTGCGGGGCATGAAAATCGTGGTCACCTTGATCTCATAATCAAAGTCTACTTCAAGGATGTGCACATTGGATTGAGGCGTGTAATTGGTCAAGCTGTAGAAGTCTCTAAGTTGCCTAAGTTGTTCATGATCTTGGTCTTTATTCACAATCTTTTGCAACTGATGTTGCAATTGGTTTATTTGTTCTTGGAATTATTTTGGGTCCATTTCGATCTTGAAAGGGTCACTAGGAAAGTGCTTCTTAGGAGTTTTGATCAAGGGGATTTTTAGAGGAATGTGTTGTGATCTTTTACCTTGCATGTACCCGAGAGAAACAAGCAAATACAACCAAGCAAAAAAGAGGTTTAACCCTATGAGATCTAAAGTCGAGCTCATCGAGTAGCTCAGCTGGTGAGCATGCTCATACCACTTCAGTGGAAATAGTAGGTCTCTAGTTTGAGTCTCAGCTAACTTAGGGGAATAGGTTTGTAGGCTATTTATCCCCCTCAACCAAGATGAGTGTCATCATCCTATGAGATCTAAAGTTAAGTAAATACAACCATGTCCGTAAATGAATTCGCACTTGCTTCCAACGTTAACCTGGCTAGGCTGAGTCAGGTGGGATTGAGGGATCCTTTTCCAAACACTTATTTGGGTGCTAATTGAGTAACCTCTGGTCACAACTTAAGTCATTTGACAATTGGACCGCCCAGCCTAATGCCAAGTTTGATGAAATAAGCACAAGCAATTTACCCAAAAAACTCATATTGTATCATAAGACTTGATTAATTGAAATTCTAGGGCCAACGTCCACTAAGTTTTAAAGGCTTAGGACCAGAGTGCATGGAATCTAATAGGTGTTATTGGAGGTAGTTTCGCTTAAAGATTAATTTAATTGTATAGTGAAGAGCAATCAATTAAGTAATCAAATAACAAAATGTCTAGGAATTAAAGTTGTGAATCATGACAAAGCTACAACATACAAAGCTAGGAGACATGGACGAGAAGAAGGATGAAGAAGGATGAGAGAATATGAAGAAAGTAGGGCATCGCAACAAACAAGTGGTACACTTGATGACCCACCAACCACAAAAAAGAGAATGGAGAGATTAGAGAGGTAAGAGTCTAAGTATAATAACTAGAAAATAGGAAATAAAATGCTCTCTCATCAAAAAAAGTAAAAATTAATTTCTAATCCTTAATGTGATGTCATGATGCAGATCTCTTCAAGCACGACCTTCAAAGTCCACCCATGTCGCCATCGATATCCTCCACAAGGTTTACTTAAAAACAAAATAATCATTGACATAATATGGAAGGCTAACTAAATGCAAACTAAATACATGAATCGGAATAAAGAGTAATCTAGATTCATCGCCTCCCTAACAACAATGTCAAAAACTAATTGTGAAAATCGTAAAATGATAAGTGTCGTTGTACATAAAACATGTTCATTTATCAAAATTTTAAACTCTTGAAACAAATAAAAATTAGTATAGTAGGAGTTTGAGTTGTTTGCAAGGAGATAAAATTATCTGAATTACTAATTACTAACCTAAACTAATTTTTTAGATTTTTTTGAGACTTTAAAATAAGAGAGAAATAATAAACCTAAGAAAACATATTAATCCTAAACTCACAAAATAATAATTGCACAAAAATCAAAAAATAATCTAGGAACTAATTAGAAACTACAAGAGGCAAAGATGCACAAAAGAGATCCCATGCCAAGAGAGGAGACAAAGAGAGTGACAAAAGAGAATGAGGGATAATGATCCAAGGGGATCATGGGGATATTTCTAGAGAGAGGAAACTCCCTTGAATCCTAAAAATTAATTGTGATTAGTCCAATTTCATCCTTCCAAAATTTAGCAATTTTTCGAAGACAAAATCACTCCAAATCCCATTAGGAATGGGATATCCCTTAAGTTTCACACTAAACCCTTGTTTTAACTGCCTCTAGCCCAATTGGGGTCTTTTTTCATCTTTTTTTTCTTTGTTTTTCTATGCCTTAACAGTGTTTTGGTCCAATTAAGCTCGCTTCCTGCTCATGGCATGTGCCTCTTTGCCTCCAACACCTAGCCTGAACCACTGCGACAGACAAACTTGCTCCCCAAGTTTCCCCCTTCCAGCATTTCCCCCAAGCTCTCCTCCTTGTTGGGGCTCTGGCTGACCATTGCACCAGTCGTAACCCCGCCTCCCTCGCATTGATCACCTAGCCCACCCTCCTCACTGTTCCCCTCCTAATGTGAGCTCCATTCGAAACGGTAGCATCTTCGCCACTCAATTGCCCTCCACCTCCAGGCGTGTCGGAGGTTGCGACGGTCTCACCACCTTGTGAGGTAGTAGCAACAGTTGCAGTGGTGGTGTTGTCGAGGAAGCTCACGTGGTGGAGGCTGATGTGTATGCATTTAAGTAACCTAAAATATCTATTTATGTATGTTCTTAGTGCCATAGAAGCATCATGCATTATAAATATTGCATAACATGCATCATCATGCATTTAGGTCAAATTGTGCAAATTGTATAGTAATTTGCTCTTTTTGGTGGTTAGGGAGATATTTAATTGAGGCCTCGGATTGAAGATCCAGTTGTATGGATCTATCAGGGCGATGATTGGAGTTCAACAACTCCAAGGTCACCCTGATCGAACTTCTATAGCATCAGATGCAGTCCGAGAAAGATCTGAGATCAAGGGACCAGGTGGTGTAAATATGTACTTCAGATAACAAATCCGACTGCACGAATAGGTTTGGATCGACGATCACAGCCCAATGGCATGAAAATCTATCCAATCTGACATTCGTGGCACCATCTACAAGATGAAGAAGTTGGACGGCCAAGATGGTGCCACCTTAGCCACCCAAACCGCCCAAGGATCGTCGCTGCTCTTTCTCTCCTCAACCGGCCATCAGATCTGGGTCGTTGGAGGGGTGACGTAAAAAATGCGGAATTGAAAATATATAAAGCAATCTCACAAAAATAAGCAATCACAAAATGTGCACAAAGATTTTTAGGTGGAAACCCACACCGGGTAAAAACCACCACCTAACCCTCTCGAGTTAGGATTTTCCGATCAACCAAGTTGATCAAATCCACTAACCGAATCACTTTGAACGAGGGTGATTCAACCTCAATACAACCACGCTACAAGTACGAGGGTAGCGTTCCTCAACCCCTTCTCTCCACGAGAAGGATTTTGTCCCACGAAGGAGACGGGAATTCGCAAAGCGAATACCCAACCAAAATACAAAGATAGAATAAACAACAGTCCTATAGAGCCAACAAAATTAAACCTAGCTTCTATAGGAAATAGGAAACTCCCCTTTGCAAGGAGTGCGTCGATGATGACGCGGTGCGTGTGCCACGCGACGGCGCTACGTCGCTCTCGTTATCAACAGCGGGAGAGCGGGTGCGCGAAGGCTTGATGCTCTCAAGAGAATGAAACTAGAGCTTGGAGAGCAAGGGCCTCAATTGGACACAAAGGAGTGGAACTAAGTTGCTTAGGTGTGTCTCTTGTTTCTCTTAGTGTGTATCTTGTGTGTTTTTGTTTACAAAGGTTCCCCTCTATTTATAGAGGCCTTAGGAAGGCTTTGGAAGGCTTGGAAAAGCTTCCATAGCCGTTGGGTGCAAAGCCCAAGAGAATCAGGCCGAAATCAGGACAATGATTACACTTCACAGGGTTATCAGACGTCTAACTCTGGCATCAGACGTCTGGAAGGCCACTTTAAGACGTCTGATTCCAAGGTCAGACGTCTGATTCTATGCGGGTTTCTCCCTGACTTGAATCAGATCTAAACAGGGTTTTTGTACAAGTCCATCAGACGACATAGAGGACGTCTGGCACTAAGTCTGGACGTCTGGAAACCTACTTTTACCGTGGGAATCGATTTCCAAACGTTGCAACGGCTAGAAAATCTCTGAGAAGAGATTTTGGGTCAGCCGAGGCAAAACGGTCATTTATCAGACGTCTGTGAAGTCCTATGGACGTCTGATAAGGCTCTAACGGTCATATTCTTGAGTGTCTTCTAAGCCAGCCAACGGTCCACTAACTGGACATCTGGCAAAGTCATCAGACGTCTCCTAAGACGTCTGGTATAAGGTCTGGACGTCTGAATTCATCAGACAGAACTAACTATGTCCAGCCTAACAGTTATCAGACGTCTGAAACAACAGTCAGACGTCTTAAAATCCTTTATCAGACGTCTGATTCGTGAATTAGACGTCTGGAAAGTCAGTTTTAACCCTATATTGGTTTTCTAAGTGTTCTACAGAAAACCTACGTATCCTAGGGTTGTGCAGGTGTTCCTAGGACTACTGTTAGGGTTCTTTGAGGCTCTTTAACATAATGTCTAAGGAAAATAAAGAGCAAGAAAATAAATACAAGAGATACATGAAAGGATAAAAAAGAATCTATCCTATTCTTCTTGTCTTCCATCTCCAATCTTTCGCTCCACGCGAACCTCCTCTATTTTCCGTCAAGCTCCTCCGATCCGTCCTGGATGCGAGCTCGAGTTCCGTCTAAACACGTCTTCATTTGCAATTGATCTGAAATCTAGGACTCAAATTGCAAATGTTAAATAACACGTGTTTTGTTATCATCAAAACAAATGATCGTGGTGCTCTAGCACCAACAAATATGTACTTCAGATAACAAATCCGACTGCACGAATAGGTTTGGATCGACGATCACAGCCCAATGGCATGAAAATCTATCCAATCTGACATTCGTGGCACCATCTACAAGATGAAGAAGTTGGACGGCCAAGATGGTGCCACCTTAGCCACCCAAACCGCCCAAGGATCGTCGCTGCTCTTTCTCTCCTCAACCGGCCATCAGATCTGGGTCGTTGGATCTTGATCCAATGGCCATGGGCGCGTGTGCCTTAAAGTGTGAGCGCACCTCAAACGCGAGTGTAGCACATTGGGCGAAGGCCCTACGTAGAGCAAGAGGTCCTGGGGTCGAGCCCCCGTGAGCCTCAAATCGAAGGCACGGGCGAACGCGGCTCAAATCGTACCATTGGATCACTAGTTGGCGGCAGATGTGAGCGCTATGTGGTACGCCTAGATGCCACTGTTCACATACATGTGATTAGACGCGCCGCTGGACGTGCGATCGTACATGCATGCGTTAGGCGCACGATGAAGGCATGGGTGTGGATGCATCCTAAGCTGTCTGATCGCTGAGGCTGCTTGATCGTGGATGAGCGTTGAAGCAAAGGAAGAGGAGGTGCGCATGCTCGCGTGTTACACCCCCATTCAGCCTTTAGTGACGTTTATATCTTTCACTAAAGGCTGATGCATTTAATCTTCTAAGCCTTAAAAGACATTTTTGCCCCCAACCACTACACCTATAAAAAGGCCCTACGATCCCCCACATTCTTCTCATCTCTTCCTCTCTTCTCTCACCCCCTCCAAAGCTCTAAGAGGTTGTCCTAAACCCAGGATGCTCCATTAGAGTTTAAAATAGAAATTTTCTACCTTCTCATCCCCATTCGTGGAGCACCCGTGATTGTCTTCTCAGTGCCATTCAGGAAACAGATTCCACTACGACGTCACCCTACCCCATCCTCCGTCTTCTGTCTTCATACTCCCACGTCCGTCATCTCACTGCCCTCGTCCAGGCGCTCCGTCAACGTAGCTCATCCTCCAAGCAGCTGTCGAGGAGGATAACATCTCTCCACCTTCTCTTTTATCGCTTTCTAGATTAGATTTCCTGCTTTATAGCATAGCGTGTAGTTGTAATGAATATTAATCTGTGGCTATGAAATACTTGTCCATTCTCTCTCTATTTTCCCTTTATTTGTATCATTCTTTTCTCTCTCTTCTATTATTTATTCTTTAAGTAGAGAGCTAGCGTAGATTTAAATCAACTAGCTACTCTACTTCATGACAACAAATATTAATGTGATTTTTTATCAAACGTATGCCTCCCCATGTTCAACCTGGGACTCATTCTGAGTTTCGGTATAAATTATTTGATTGTTCGGATTTTATCGTAAATTATACTACGACGACAGGTTTTCAAAACTCAAATCTTTTTGCGACGAGTTCCTGTTCAACATTTTGGCGCCGTTGCTGGGAGGTGACGCTCTTTGATTTCTCGCGTTTTCCTGCCTTACTTATCTTTTACCTCACTTCTCTCCTTTTTTATTGTGATTGCAAGTACTCTCTTGAGATAGGCAAAAGTGGTACATTGGAGTAAAGTGTTGTTGAAGGGTCTGTAAGTAACGCCACCTCCCCCACCCCCTAGTTTTCATTTCATCACCTAATAACACAAACCCTAATTAACCTAAGAGTTTGCATAAAACCTAAGGTGAGTTCTGATTGTTTGTTTGTCATCTCCACCCGCCACACCCTTGGCTTATAAAAACAAAATTCTAAAAAACTCCATAGAGGTACACAACCTCTTCTGATTTTTCTTACTCAACCGGTAACCCGATCTTTGGAACCGATACACCTAACAACACATAATTGAGTAGAAATCAGATTAGGTAATAACTTGTGTACCTAATTTAGTGGTACATCAAGACAATTGTTAGAGTTATTTGTGCCGCACCACTTCATCTAAAAATAACTCATTGAGTAGCTGCCTCTTAGGATTCAACTTTTAAGAATTAACCAGGCACTCCACATTTGTTTAAGTTTTAAATGAAGATATCCTCACCTATGATATCAAACCTAGTGTGCCAACTAAACTTGATTGAATACACCTAAAGTTGAATCCTAAAAGCTACTAAGCAAGATTTAAATAATAAAATTCACTACATCCAAAAGTAATCTTACTTGAAAACTATTGGTTGTGCACACACACACATCGAAACTAATCATTAAGGGCACAGCCCAGATAAAGGACCCATCACATTCCAAAGCACGTTCAAACCTAACCCTAATTAAAATAGAGTAGATGTTGGCCTTAAGGATTGGACTCGCCAGATCGAGATTATTTACAATTAATCTGATTCTACCATTCAATCTGATGTCTAGCTAGGGGAGCAAAATCAAACAATCGTGGTTGGGGGGTATCAAAGGAACCTGAGGCGAAAGCCAAGGGAAGAACCTTCTCTGTAGCCCTCCCTCTAACTGCTTGGATTGACCAGAAGGAACTAGATCAAATCGTTCTTTTCATCTTAAGATGGGTTCTGGGAGTTTATAGATATTTAGGCTACCCTACCTAAGGACAGGTTTGATTGTTTGTACTACAGGGCATCTTTCTCCCTCCCGATTTGCCATGGATGCTTCCACATCCTACTCTCATTTCCACTCTTACCCTCCTAACACATTTTATTCCCAAGATGATTATTATCCCAACTAGACTTATTCTCACCTATCTACTAGTTGGGATAATCCTAATTGGAGATACAATTCCGGACCTCCGTGTTCAAGATCTAACCCTGAATACCATGATTGTGATTTCTATCCTTCTTCAAGCTAAAATGATTATAGATCTCTACCCGTTAATGATCAATTTAACTCGATCTACAATCAAGAAGGATACCCTGATTACAACTCTTACCTTCTCCCAGATTACACTACATATGGGTCATCACCTCTTTATGAACAACCTTAAATGACCTATTATCAGGGAGGGTATTATGAACCTAAATTTATTGACTCCCCTACACTGAACCCAAACCCACCCAACCCTAAACCAAACCATTTGGTTCAAGTTAACCAGGTCCAAGATAAGGTGCTGGCTAACTTAAGGAATACCATACAATCTTTAGAAGCTCAGCCAACACCTCATATTGAAAAATTGGAGCCTCTGATTGAAATGATTGATGATCTTAACAAGTATTTGTTAGATTGGCTCCAAGATGTTAAGGATGAGGACCCGGGTGAGTTTTTACTTGGGAAGTTATCGAAATTAAGGATGAGATTTGTAGTTGCTTTAGTTCAATCTTGGGATAATTCCCAAGATGAACCCCCTTCATGAGAGCCAATGTCAGAATCCGCTCGGGCACCTATAGGGGGGACACATTTTATGAGACTGTGATTGACCAGGTTGGTCTAGGGCAACCAATTGTAGATGAATCGATTTCTTCACCCAAGATCCTTGAGCAATGGGACAAGGAAAAATGTCTCCATGGACTAGGAAATGATCAATGATTTTGAGACATATATAAATGTAGATCCAGAATTCTTTGATTCTAAAGGTGAAGAATCGTTGTGTGAAGTCTTACCTGAATTTGAGGAAGATAATTTTAGTGAGACAAATGGGCCCGCTGAGTATGATAAATTGTTTGATGGCCCTATAATTGAGGAATTTCATCTTGTTGGGGATAGCATGATGGATTCAGATCCTGATTTCATGAAGGATTCAATTCATAGCCCCATTCCTCAATCACACCCTGTTGAGCATAATGACGATTTGATTTTTGAGATCACTAGACCGAAGTCAATTCTGATTCAGCCAAAAATCTTGGACTTGGAAATTTTAGATGAGGTGATTAACATGCAGGAGGTCCTGGAATCTGAAATTCTAATTGTAGAGGATAGGAATTTGGAAATGAAGATATGGGAAGCCAATTGCGGGGGAAGCAGAAGTTTGAATCTAAGGGTTCCTATATACCTGAAACCACAAACCTTTTACCATGAGCCTTATGACATTTTCAATTCTAAGGATGTGCAGCCCAAGCACAAATTCATTGAATATCTTTTTGATCTTGATTTTCCTATTGTCCGACTTTTTTGACTTGGGTTGCATCCTCACAAATCGCAAGCCCAACTCCGCTTGCATACTGATCTTAGGTTCTAGGTAATTTTTATCCAGAACCTTAGATACACTCGATCATGGGACATGAGTCTTCATCACAATCTTGTCCACATCTGTGGACATCTTCTCCTGGCAGGTCCAAAAATAAAGTTTTTTATCCTGATTTTGACCTGTATCTGTGAATTCTTGATTTCTTCTTTTGTACAGTGTGCCTAGCTAAAGGCATTAAATTCAGCACATATACAGTCTGTTTTCTTCTCGAAGCTGATTGGGTAATCACGAAATTCATGTACTTTCTACTCTACTCCACTCTGTTTCATATCTTCTTAATACAATGAGGACATTGCATTAGATAGGCATGGGGGGGTGGATATCATTATCTGAATCATCTTGTTAGTTCCATAGATTCTTTTTATTTTCTCTTTATTTTTGAAAAAAAAATTGAATTAGGAAAAGAGAGCTTGGGTTTTAGAAATTTTCAACTTTAGGAAATAATGCAGTAGGACCTGAACGCTTAGGCCTTCAGGTCTTAAGGCTTAACCAACCTAGGTGTCCACTAAAATGTGGATCTGTTTATCAAGTCCTCGCTATTTTGAATTCAATTTTTAATTGGTTAATAAGTTGGAGTGATAAGTACACGATTTATCAACCTACCCTCTGATTTGAGGAAGCTTTAAACCTAAGCATCTACACACTATTTGCACTGACTTGCTTTTCAACAATTTTAACGAAAATTGGGTAACTAATGAACCTCCTAGGTGGTATAGCTGGCAAGTTATCGTGGGTAATAACCCATTAGTTGGTTGTCCAGAGCCCAGTCAAACGATCATTCTCTTCTTGTTGCCTTCAGATAAATCTTAGATTAGGGAAGCTACCTACTTAAAAAAAGAAGAAAAGAAAAACAAAAACAAAACGAGAAAAAGAAAAAAAAAGAAATAGAAAAGAAAAGAAGACAGAAATAAATCACACTTCACCGCACGAGTATGGCTGGCAAGTTGTCGGTGGTAACAGCTCATTGGCTGATTGTTCAGAACCTAGCTCACAAAAATGCACGTTTAATTTCAAACACTTAAGAAGAAGCGGAGAAGTAGAATAAGTCGAGGAGATATACACTGGATTCTCTCTTATGTTGACCCCATAAAAATAAAAGTAGGGAGAAAGCTACCGGTCGTATAGATATACCTTTAAGCAGAATTCCTTTTTAAGCTCATCTAGGGGCGAAGAAACCCGAAGTACGTTCTAATCGCCGATCAGTGAGTTTATCATATTCCACACATAAAGATGCTTATTACTTAGAGTTCTCTTAGTGTCTTGGGTGGGCTGGGTAGTCGTAGAAAGTTACCTCAAAACCTTAAACTCAAAAATCCAAAAAAAAAAAAGAAAGAAAAAAAAAGAAAAAGAAAAAGATCCTTTTGCTTTTGAATAAGGCGAGGGCTTGGGCGATCTGCATTTTGGCAGACACCCGGAAGCGGTTGTCTTTGTAGTTCAGGTTCTTAGCAAAAATTTCCTAGTGTTGAAGAATAACTCTAGCCCAAGAAACCTAATCCTATTTTTTTTTTATAAATAGCATATAGTTTTTGCTAGGGGTTAGCAAAAGATAGGCATGGGGGTGTGCTGTGTATGCATCTAAGTAACCTAAAATGTCTATTTATACATGTTCTTAGTAACATAGAAGCATCATGCATTGTAAATATTGCATAACATACATCATCATGCATTAAGTCAAATTGTACAAATTGTATAGTAATTTACTCTTTTTGGTGGTCAGAGACAGGGCAATATTTAATTGGGGCCTCGTATTGAAGATCCAACTGTACAGATCTGATTAGGGCGACGATTCGAGTTCAACGACTCCAAGATCGCCCTGATCGGACTTCCATAGCATCAAATGCAGTCTGAGAAAGATCTGAGATCAAAGGATCTGGTGGTGTAAATTTGTACTTCAGATGACAAATATGACCACACGGATGGGTTCGGATCGGCGATCGCAGCCCAACATAGTGAAAATCGGTCCAATCTAACATCCGTGGCACCATCTACAAGACAAATAAGTTGGACGACCAAGATAGCGCCACGTGGTGCCATCTCAGCAGCCCAAACTGCCCAAGGATCGTCGCTACTCTTTCTCTCCTCAACCGGCCATCAGATCTGGGCCGTTGGATCTTGATCCAATGGCCATGGCCGCGTGTGCCTTAAAACCTGCGCGTGCCTCAAATGCGGGCGTAGCGCGTTGGGCGAAGGCCCTATGCAAAGCGAAACGTCGTGGGGTCAAGCCCTCGTGCGCCTCAAATAGAAGGCACGGGCCGGCGTGGCTCAAATCGCGTTGTTGGATCGTGAGTAGGCAGCAGATGCGAACGCTACGTGGTGTGCCCAGATGCCACTGTTCACGCATGCGCGATTAGACATGACGCTGGACGTGCGATCGCACATGCATGCGTTAGGCGCGCGATGAAGGCGTGGGTGCGGATGCATCCGAAGCCATCCAATCTCGCGATTGGACAACTAAGGTTGCTTGATCATGGATGAGCGTTGAAGCAAAGGAAGAGGAGGAGGCGGGCATGCACGTGTGCTACACCCACGTTCAACCTTTAGTGATGTTTATATCCGTCACTAAAGGCTGATGCAGTTAATCTTCTAATCCTTAAAAGACATTTCTACCCCCAACCTCTACACCTATAAAATGGCCCTACGACCCCCACATTCTTCTCATCTCTTCCTCTCTTCTCTCACCCCCTCCAAAGCTTTAAGAACTTGTCCTAAACCAAGGATGCTACATTAGAGTTTAAAATAGAATTTTTCCACATTCTCATCCCCATTCGTGGAGCGCCCGCGATTGTCTTCTTACTGTCATTCAGGAAGCAGATCTAACTATGACATTGCCCTACCCCATCCTCCGTCTTCCATCTTTGATCTCCGTTGTCCATCATCTCACCACTCTCGTCCGGGCACTTCGTCAACCTAGCTCGTCCTCCAAGCAGCCGTCGAGGAGGATAACCTCTCTCTACCTTCTCTTTTATCGCTTTCTAGATTAGATTTCCCGCTTTCTAGCGTAACAAGTAGTTGTAATGAACATTAATCTATGGCTATGAAATACTTGTTCATTCTCTCTCTATTTTCCCTTTATTTGTATCATTCTTTTTCTCTCTCTTCTATTGTTTATTCTTTAAGTAGAGAGCTAGCGTAGATTTAAATCGACTAGCTACTCTACTTCGTGACAACAAATATTAATGCGATTTTTGATTAAATGTGCGCCTACTCGTGTTCGACACGGGACTTATTTTGAGTTTTGGTATAAAATTATTTAATTGTTCAGATTTTCATGTAAATTATCCTACGACAACAGGTTTTCAAAACTCAAATCTTTTTGCGATGAATTCCCGTTCAACAGAGGTCCTTCGCTTGATGTCGTTCTTCATCCCTGCTTCACCTTCACCTCGATCAACGTTGCTTTTAAAGAATGGGACCACGTCGAAATCGAGCTCACCATAACCGGGTGCTAGGTTGGAGTTGATCTGGCCGTCCATCACCCATTAGCACAGTTCGTTGATGACGTTGGCGGTGCTTCGTCATATACATTGCATGGTGCAGGTTTCTTCCTGCATCAAAAAGGATGTTTGGGCGCTTCTTTTCTATTCTTTTCCCCTTTTTATTTTCTTTGTGATGGTTGATTTTAGAGCTCCCCCCTCTTGAGGGGGAGCTACTTTCTCCCTCTCTAAGGTGTGGAGGATTTCCTTCTCCCTTGCATTCTAGTTGTGTCCTTATATCTTTTTCATTCCCTTAATGAATGAAGATTTAACCTTTAAAAAAAAACACACATGGGCTTGTGCGCTAGAATGTCCCAAGCAGATTTATCCCAGTGCTTGCATGACGTGTGCTTGCGCGTGTGTTTGGAAGTGTCATTATAGCTTGCGCTTGTGACGTCGGTTTTAAAGTAAAGAAATGAATGTGAGTCCGAGTGTCGGTCTCAGGGAGGCATGAAAACTGGATTCTTCTTGTCACTTATTGTCGCGAAAATCGTGGGGTTTTGCTTGCGAAAAGGCACGGGTGAAAAGCGAGAGAGAGAGAGAGATTAGGGTTAGAATTATTTCATTCGCAACATGCAACTTGAATAGAAAATAGAGCAAGCAATTGAATAGAAAACAACTTCATTTAACATGCAACTTTAGTTTATAATTACAACATTAGATAAATGCTTGAACATAAGTAAAGTAAAGCTTAAAAGAAGGAAGGAGAGAGAGAGAGAAAGGGGACGGCGAGGCAGCCACGGTGGTGGAGAGGGCTCCATCGGCAGCTCGTCGTCTCCGGCTATTACAAAAGGGCTTAAAGGTAGCTAGGAGGGGGTAGAACACTTGCAAGTGGAGTGAATGCCCTTTATGGGTGGTTGGAAGGGGTTTAAATAGGAAGAAGGGCTTTCCAAATGAAGAAGGGGTTTTAGCAACATTTGGGACGTCTCTAAAACCCTTCCCAAAATGTCGGTGAGGGCCCTTGCCCGCCGGTCGCTCGCCTGCGGCTGTGCTTCTTCGCGCCTGATCCGTGTGAGCATGTCGTAAGCCGTCTGATCGAAGATCGGACGACTGAGATCCCGCGCGAGGTGCATGCCTAGATCGCGCCCTCACCCCCATGTCATCACGCGCGTCTGGTCAAGGCGCATCTGCGGGCGCCATGTCTCGCAATAGCACCCGTCTGCTGCTGATCGGGCAGTCCAATTTTGCCCGCGCGTGCCTCCGCCTCCGCATTTCAACGTAGCATGATTCGAACTTGCATTGCGTGAGCGCGGGTGAGCTCTTCGACCGCTGCGCTGCCCTGTGTGAATGGTTGCGGTTGCGCGTCGGTGCTTGACTACTATTGACAGTTGGATGGAGATCCGACGGTCGTGATCTGCTCGGGCGAGGATTATAGTGATGGTGCAGGCGATGATGTGGTGTTATCGTTCTGCGGTTGATGGAGGGGGCTGGGCGAGGCGTGCGGGTGCTGATCGGGTGCCACGTGGTGCCTTGTGAGCCGTTGATCGTCAGATCAACGGTCAGAACTTCTTGGGCCTATTGCGGGAGCTCCGGATGTTGGATTTGGCCGATTGCGAGTCCGTTGGACTCCGTTCGTCACTCTGAATCCATCAGTGCGGTCTGATTGCTCATCTAAGATCTGTTTTGACAAGTGCTCATACAAATGGCTATTAATACTGTTCTATAAGTAATCTTAATGTGAGATGCATGCAATGCTCCCATTCCTATTTATGATGTGTTATCTATGCATTTTGTTCTTAAGATAAAGCCCATTTAATAGAGTTATCACCCCGAGATGCAGTATTATCACTGCACTAATATTTTAAAAATCGAATTGAATTGGCCGTTTCAACTGATTCAATCAGAAACCAGTGCCTTATTGATCGTTCAATTCTCAACACAGTTAATTAAGATTATTAGGCTTAATTAATCATGTAAAGAATGGACTTAAGTTAACTTGATTTGTTAAATCATTGTCGTTAATTGTAGTATAAGGTCAAGCTAACCTAACATTTTATATTTTTTTTCTTTTAATTGGTTGAACCTAGGTCATTCAATGGGAGGTATAAACTTAATTTAATTCACTATTTTTATTCTAATGCATAATATTACTAATTACGTTATTAATTAAGTCTATAATTACAGTATATGTTAAGCGCATGAACAATTGCATATAAAATTGAACAATTAAAACTTACAACTATTCCATAATAAAATGAAATGTACATGAAAGATTTTTATATTGAATAACAAGAAAAGAAATGTTTTACAACAGGTGTTTACAAAAGATAACGGCATAAGAAAAATTTACAATATAGAATGAATGGCTTTGTACAATGAGTTCAATCACTTAATCTCTCTTTCATTTAATTCAGCTCTCGACCTTCTTAGACATCTATTTCTTTCTCTAATTATTTCTTTAATTTTCTTTTAAGCTCTCATATGACACCTCTCTTTCTCTTTAACTCTTTTCTCTTCTAATTCTCAACTCTCTTCTTAAGCCTTCTCTCTCTCCCCTCACATATTAGCTCTTAATACTTCCTCTTTTAACCCTTACTGTGCATTCATTCATTCCACACTTAGCCAAATTAAGCCCTTAAACCCTCGCCTTTTAACACTTAACCAAAAATTTGGTTAATGGGCGGACCGGGCCCTTTTCGCAGGATCAATGATCCAACCTGATCAAATCTACCACTACTAGGGGCCTCGTCCTAATTCATTAGGTGTGGATTTTAGCCAATTAGTTTGCACATTATTGGGCCTTCTATAGCCCCACCAAATAAGCTCACGCCCACCCGGGCCCACGCACACACAGGTGCGCGCACACACGCATACGCACGTGCACACACGCACTTAAGAGATCAAAGGCATATAGATATTTGGTGCGCCCAACGTTGACGACTGAAGTGCTGGGGCACCAAATTCCATATATACGTGTGCAGCATTTCACGTCTTTCTGATGTGGGATCATTCTCAGTAGTTCCTCCTCAATGCAGCATCCAAAGCCATCGACTTCACATAATGACTCTGGCCAACTCAGTGGATCAAATCGAGCAAGTAATGGCTTGATTAAAATCTCTTGGCATCTAGTTTCTAATTCTAATGTCAATTTTGACATTTGATCAGAATTGATCCGTGGAATCAAGGCATGAACATAGGACCATTGCTATGTGCCTAGAATGTGTTTTAGAGATGGATTTCAAGTCAAATGACCCGCAGATGGTGAAATGTCCTCAATTGAGGGTTCAGTAATGCTACAGATTAGAGTCGAAGAAAGCTTCAAAAGCTCCAGAAGCTTCAGAGCTTCAAATTTGAACACAGAACTTCGATTTCAAAGTTGAATCAGCCTATCAGATAGATAATTGTATCTAGGATCGATCTAAATTCATTCAGAAGGTTAAGGACAATCGATCTGGGAGTAGTTTGGATCTAAAACTCATCATTAGGTCACTGAGTGACCTTGAGTTCCAGTTGGAACCGATAATGCACAGAACCTTAAATCTTCCTCGAATCCCAACAAATCTCATTCAAACCAATTCCAATCGATTCACAAACATCATATGAACTCAAATAACCCAACTAATTAGATATTTGATCTTAAAATCACCAAATTAGACTTCTGGTTAATTGATAAGCTCAAAAAGTTGACTTCCTAAACTTAAGAGTTTCAGATCAAATTAAAGGTCTAAATAAATTCAAATCAACCCTAGGAATTGATTTAGAACTTCAAATTAGAATTTTGATGACTCAACAAGTGCTCGCCTGATGTTACAACCTGATTCCCGAATCCTTATAGGAAACGAGGATCGGACCGACTCGACTGATCCCAAGACCCAGTCGTCCAACGAGAAAGTAACCAAAAAGCAGTAAAATAAACCACATTCATCATGCAAGTAACTAACAGTAGCAAAAGTACAGCAGTAAAGAAATAACTACAACAGTACACACCACCACAACAGTAGAGAATTAAAAACAGGTACAGAAATATGAAGTTTACAACAAAAGAGTACAAAAGTGTAACAAAATACTTACTACTACAGGAACGGGTACAACACAAGTACAACTACTAGGCTCTACTAGGCCCAGCACCCTCCGCAGCCGTAGGCTCTAGCTGCTCAACACCTGGTCCTGAAAAATGTGGTAAGTACGACACGTCAGCGAAACACTGAGTAGAGTGGCAACCAGCTAGCTAAGAAAAACAGTAAAGGTGGCCAAGTAGTTGTTGTTTTCAATTTCTTTCTTTATTTATCTATTTACTCTTTCTTGATTTATTTCTTAGATCTTTCTCTTGATCTCGAATGTTCCTCGTGGGAACGATCTTGATTGCAGTCTTTTCCGAAAAGTAGAAGTAGCACGTGGTGCTCTCCTGGCCGAGAGAGTCCCCCGTGGTGGTCCTACCTCAGTTAACCACCCCAAGGTCGCTGACAGACGTAACGGTGACTACGGCACGCGCGATAAACGCACGGGTAGCTACCCCGCACTGGCACGCGGTCAGTCGTTTCCGTTAACGGGTGCGCCCGAAGCACAGCACGGAACCAGTATAGGGAAGAGCCCTCTTAGTAACAGGGGTCCAACCCCTCCACAGTAACCAAACAAGGGTCTTGCCCCTCCACAGTCAGCGCATCCTCGCCTGACTACCCTGGTTTGCCCAGTGGGCCTAACAAGTCGGTGTAGGACGGTTAGCTGAACCCTGGGGCCCGTGGGGTGGCTTGCTCCCTCCCTACACTAGTAGCTCTCCCCGGTACGATGTACGCGAGGTCCAAAAGTCGGTACAAAGTGGCCAGACCTAACCTCGGGTCCCTAGGGCGGCTGGTTCCGCTCTGCACTAAGTGGTAACATGTGCTTCCCTTGGCACCACGTACCCAAGAGACAACACACTTTCACATTCACTTTTCCAGTTTCATTCTATTTATTTCCAGGAGTTCTACTACTAATTCCCCGTAGGGTTCATGCTCATGTTTCTCAGGCCATGCCATACTAGTTTTCATCATTTCAGTTTTATTTCCCATATAGCACGTGTTTCGAGCATTTAATCTTTTCTTTTCCAATTTATATACTTGCAGCTCGAATTTAGTTTCCAAACAACAGGAATTACATGTAGCAGTTACTAGCACAGTACTCTATATTTCACAGGCAGCTGTTATCCAATTACAAGCAATTATCACTATTCTATCTACTCATCCAAGACTACAATTCAGGCATTCAAGACATTCGTTCCAGAGTTTCTAGTCCTAGGATTCATGTCATACCCTAGGATCTATCATTCAATCTAGTTTTCAGGTCCTAGGATTCATGCTATACCCTAGGATCTATCATTCAATCTAGTTTTCAGGTCCTAGGATTCATGCCATACCCTAGGATCTATCATTTATTTCAGATATGCATTTATGTTTGTAATTAACTAAGGGAAGACACTCTACCTGCAAAATCGGGAGTAATGGGGCGTGATCAGCAGGTCCACGTGCCTCCGTGACCCCCAAGTCTGCAACAGAACGAGGTCCTAACTCAAGGATTCACCACACGAAACCACTCAGAACATGATAACAAGCCTTCCAACAAGTAGAGGAGCTTATACGAGGAAGAATGAAATCTTAAACGCAGAAATCAGACCTCGAACTGACCCTAAACGAGTCAAAAACGACAACTCTGACTCAAATCATACGTCTAGAACATCTTCCAGATGTCTTAAAAAGGGGTCCAGGTCATACCTCACTCTGCGCTGCTCCTCAGACGTCCAGGGGTCCTACTGAACCGTCTGGACCTAGTTCCAGACATCCAACTATCACTTCGGACGTCTGGAGACGCTCTCCACTGTCCGGTGACTCATCCAGACGTCTGAACTGCGTGGGAGGGCGTGTCTCGCACCTTCCCGAAGTGAATCTTGCACACGTACGCAAAAATCCCTCAGCAAGGCATGAGACAGAGCTTCGGCGGAATGGCCTGCAAGGCCGTATCCGCAAAAACAAGCAAAAGAGGAAAAATACGTACCTCTTAGTCGTCTGGAGCTTCCTCCAGACGTCTCCCTAGTCATCTGGATGTAGGTCTAGACGTCTGATTCTGGGAAAAATCCCATAATCAGAAGCTCCTTCGTCTTCTTCCCACTGCGTGCGGCCGGGCAGCGCTCGTCCGCCCGCTGCTCTAGCTGCAGCAGCGTCGGGGAGGATTTCCCCGATGCAACACTCCGCCCCGCGCACGCCGGCCGGCCTCGAACTGCTCCAGCGAGGTCTCTCTCTTACGATTCGCACGCTCTCTTCTCTTCCTTCTCGCTGCACCTCTCCTCTCCGCCACTGCACCCGGTAGCAGCTGCTGCCCTCGCTCTCGCGCTGGGGAAGGAGGAGACGGATGGATGTGGGTGGCATAAGGGAGAGGAGGAGGGTATTTGTAGGCACGGGGGGGGCGAGGGGGGCAGTTTCTGCAGGTCTGCGAGGGGAGAGAAAAAGAAGAGGGCAGCGGGTTTCAGTCTGCGCGCGGCACGCGCGCAGACTCGCGATTGTACGCACGCAAAAATTAATTTCCAGACATCTTAAAGTGTTTTGACACCTCGGGTCTTAACACCTGAGTTCTAAATATGGGTTGTTCGTCAGAACAGCCCATAAGCTCTAAGACCTAAGTGAATACTAGAATAGATTATACAAGGTTCACTCTTACTCTTGTATCTATTATTAGACTCTGAACCTCATCGAATGCATCTCCTCAGTTCTGCCGGAGCTGAGGAAGATAATGCCCAATATATATGATTATTCATCAAAACTTAAATCCCAGTATCTGAATTTGATCCTTACAGCATGAAGAAGCAATCTAGAGCTTCTCAGGAGAATTGGAAGGCTGACACTCTTAATTTGGTTCGCCGAAGCTTCAGTGAACATTGATTCTAGCTGCTGGAGATAAAATCTCCAAGAAACATATCAAGAACTGTTAAAAGGTTCCTAAGGTTGCTAGGAACCTCAAGAACACATCAATTGATCCCATTAGTTATCAGATACAAAGATTTATCAAGAAATCCAGTAAATTTCCATCTTGAGTTCACCTGAACTCAAGATTTGTCCTCTCACTCAATTGAGAGGGGGGAAACGTTTAGATAGGTATGGCAATGGTGTACAAATGTTTAATTAGATGGATTCAGTCCTCTGAGTTCACCATGGACAACAAGTTTAGAGGCTGAGGGTGAATTGGGCATTTTATGTGTAGTGAATTATAGAGCTAATTAATGAGTAGAGTGAGGCCCTTGTGTTACAAGGAAGTGGTGAAGAGCCTCTGATAAATGTGATTGACTCTAAGGGTCTACCATGGACAGTGGAAGTCCTTAGGTGAATGTGAGAAGATTTAGGTGATTAGGTGATCAAATTGAAGGGAAAGAAGGTGGATCGTGATCTTGAGAGGATAGGGATTGTGAACAAGCGATTCAATAGATGAAGGAAGGTTCAAAGAGTCAGAATTGGCTCGCCGAAGCTGTGGAAGACAACATAAAAACTAAATATTACACTACTCTAACTACCTATCTAACTAGGTAGAACTACTCTACATTGAAATTTAAGCTAATCTATAATTACCTGGACGAAGAGGATGAGAGAAGCTCCATCAATGGCTCTTAACGGAGGACGAAATTAGAGGGAGAGAGCAAAGCTCCGGTGAAGGTGAAGAACAACGTGAAGAAGAGGTGGGTGATGGTGCAGCCTTGTCTGTAGACATGGCAGAGGACAGTAGAGAAGTGTGGGAGGTCTAGGTCCTCTGAGAAAACCGGAGAAGGGAGGTCGAAGTCACCGGAGGTAGGGATGAATAGCCTAGGAACGACCGTAGTTGGGGGAAGAGGGTAGGGGGTCGCTAACCATGAATCTGTGGTGTGCAGGTCTATTTATAAGTGACGGTGAGGGTTCAAGGGGGTGTACTTGGATGAATTAGCGTCTAGGTTCATCCTAACCACCGGTGTTGTCTCCGACACCGATGAGGTTAATCGCCTAGGTCAATTAGGATTTAAGGATGATCCGATCTGTCTAATGTGAAGAGGAAGGTGAGTGGAAGCTGGGCGACAATGACGAATGTTGACTAACGTTGGATGGACGATAATCGCGAGGTACGGACACTGGAGGTCGTGGATCATCCGAAGTTGAAGAAGAGATGAAGAAGACGATGACTGTTCATAGGGGTATATTTGCAAATAAAAGACCTATTTGTAAATAAAAAGGACTCACGTGAAATGAAAGTTAGGGACTGAAACGTAAACAGTGAGTTTTATGCTTTATTTTAATTTATTTCTTTTTCAAATTTTTATATATTATTATAAATTAAGTGAATATTACATGTATGCCTTAAAATTATGTTTTTACCCTTTTTAGCTATATTTATTTAAATGATTAGTTTAATTAAGTTAATTACATACTTAGCTCATTAAATTAATTAAGTTAATTAAAATATTTATTATATAGTCAATTATTATTATTTTGAGTTTAAATTATTAATTAAACTATTATTTATATTAATTAATCTTTAATTTTGTATGTTTAACTTATTTTGCAGGTCCTTGGTATTTTAACCCCTATAGAATAATTAATCCTGTATTTAGTGTATTCTTAGGTAATTAACTAAGGAAAATAGCTAATTAATAATAATTACAAGCCATAATGAGTCTCTCATCACTTACCGATTGAACCTATCGATTTTGGTGATAAAAGTCAAAATTGATGTAAATTGGTCAAAATCGAATTGGATCGGCCAATTTGGTTAAATCGATTATTCGGTTTAACCATTCTCTTAAAAGCTAAAAAATTAAAAAAAATGAAAAATACATGTAACTTTAGAACTTGAAACAAATTAAGATTCAAAGATCTATGTATTCTTTAATGTTAGGCTCTCAATTTTAATTATACCTTTAATTTTTCTTTATTATTAATAAAAATATGTTAATTATTGTAAAATTAAAGTTACAAAATAACTTTTCCTACTACATATCTTCAATAATATTTTATTAAATACTGGTTCAAACCGATTAGACTTGGTTAAACTAATACAAACTAATTTAAAGGTCTTATGATTCGATTTTTTCCAACGTTATCACCGATTCAACTGCAAAATTTCTCTAAAGTTTTTCTCTTTAATCTGGAGTGATTGTGAGTGGATTTCCTGCCTCTCAAATATTTCTTCTTCCTACTTGTATCATAAAAATCAAATAAAATTAGACTATTTCCTAATCTTGAAATAAATAGCAAAATGTAAATTAAAATCCAAAAAATTCCCAAAAAAATAGGTGGGAAAATCTTACAAAATTGTGATGTGATAAAAAAGATATGATTTATACATAAAAAAATATAGAATTTTGATGATGTTTGATACATAAAAATAAAAAAAAGTAAGTTTTCATCTAACTAAATAAAATACCATGAATGTTTTGTCATAATATAGATGCATTAAATAGAATAGAGTATTTGAAAAACATTACTTCTACACATATACATACATGCATAAATACTTATATTTATGAAATAAGCTGGTGGGATAAGTGCCAGATTTTCAAATCGATATCTATTGGAGCTTTTAAATTAAAATTCATGACCCTTATTTATAAATGGCTCGAGTTTTATCTATTATGATCAAGTCATATGAGGTCAAGTGAACTCAAATTGGCATTTGCATTCCATCCCTTATCCTTCCTCTTGACACCTTTGACTCCCATCCTATCTCTCATGCCATATTTACTTTGTTTTCATGAACTTAAGAGTAAGCTTTGGAAATTCCAAGCTCAAGTCCAAATAAGCGGAGTTTGAACAAGACTTGGTAAAACTCATCGAGCCTTGAGTAGAACTCGAGCTATCTTGGGCCTATTGAGCTAGAGTTAGACTTAGTCCACTAGGCTCGATATACAACCCTAGTCATGTACCATCCACAGAACATAACCATTTGATCCACGAAGCTACACCTCCAACTGAACTCTAAAATGTCGAGATTCAAATTCCTCTACAAGAGCCAAGCATGCTTAGTCAGTGAGAAGCTTCGCTGAGTCTAACCATCTATCTAACTCAGGTTCAAACAAGATAGTAGTATAAACCCTTGCAACCTAAAAACTAAAGAATGCTTCAATTTCATCAAGGGGTCGATTCAGTGATAAAATCCCTCCGTTGACATCAAAGAGGTCATGAAATTAAATCAAACAACCCACATATTTACCTTCTTAGAATCTGCTTGTTATGCAGGATACAATGATTTAGCTCATGTTCGGTAAACTTTATACAGCGACAAAGTTATCCAAGGAGAAAGCTTCAAAACACAAGATAAATTTACTCTAAGGGAGAGGTGAGATAAATTTATCCCTCATCTTATGAAACATTCACCCCATCTATTCCCTCAAATATCCTTATTTATCCCATGATTTGACCCATGCCACTTCCAAACACCAAAGTCAATTTATCTCAAATGTATCCTACAAATCCTTTAAAAAAAAAAAATGCTCCAACCCTTCGAGTCTGGATGGATCCACCCCCACTCTTTATCGATAGGAAAAAACGACGATCTATCTAGCGATAGCCCCTCTAATCTCATCTCGTAATCACCCGCATGCATTTCTTTATTTAGCAGGCAATAGTAAAAGATAAGTCATAATCTAAAGTTTTTCTCAAACCTTCCATCCCAATCTTTAGATCAAAGGTACATACGTATTTTTAGACGGCACATGCGTAGTTTGAGATGTGTGTATCTTCTTTTAACAAGGAGAGCTTGAAAAAGAGATTGGAAGTGCAAAGCCTTTGGCTTCTCAACTGCCGTATTAGAGACTCGCTGTTATTACTGTACCGCTTCGGAACGAATGGATGTGATCCCTTTACCGCCGCCCGCAACGTTCCCACTTCCTCCTCCATCCTCTTCCCCCACACGCTATTTCTCGCTTTCCGTCTCCGCTACTTCACAGAACGAAGGAACAGCAGAGAGGACAATAATGGCCACTACCACCGCCTCTTCCTCCCCTTTCCTCCTCCGCTCCTCGTCCTCCTCCTCCTCCTCCTCCTCCCCCAAGGAAGGGCTCTTCCCCGCTAAGATGACCACAAGCAACAGCACCATCCGTCTCCACCCTCGCGCCCACACGAGGAGGCTCACTCTATCCCGTCGATTCCCCCCCTCGGCAACTGCGACGGATAGAGGCGCGGGGGTGGAGGAGAAGGAGGAGGAGAAGGGGAAGAGGAGGTATCCGGGGGAGGCGAAGGGGTTCGTGGAGGAGATGAGGTTCGTTGCGATGAGGCTCCACACGAAGGACCAGGCCAAGGAAGGGAAGACGGAGCCCGACTCGAAACCCTTAGCCAAGTGGGAGCCGTCCGTCCATGGGTACCTCAGGTTCCTTGTTGATAGCAAGGTCGTCTACGATGCGCTCGAAGGCATCGTGCAGAGAGCCCCCTCTCCATCCTGTGCGCATCACCCGCCATGAATTGATAGCCTTTTTTTTTTTTTCTAATCGTAAAATGCTGGCTTTCGTGCTTCTTTGTACCAAGATGGGACCTTTTTCGTCAGTAGCTGATAGGACCTGGAGATATCGAAGGGAGAATACCAGTACTTGGGTTTGGTGTACGCATAGAGGTGCTTCAGCTCTAGATTAAGCACAGCCTTTGAGAACAGAATGGAAGGTGTTTGGGGGGAAAGAGATAAGAAATAGAGGATTAGAGGAAGAGATGAGAAGATAACATAGGTGTTATTTGCCTCATACTACTCATAGTTCCAGTACAGGACTCTTGTCAGTCTTTCATACACCAGTTACTCCAACCAACTGACTTAACTGTCTAACTAACCTGGACTCCATCACCCAATCACAATTTGTTACAAGATTCCCTATCATGGAAAGTGCTTTTTCTTCTTTTTGCTGACAGAGGGTGTGTTTAGGGGTCCGGAACGAGGTAGGTCCAACTCGTGTTTCTTTCTTTCTTTTATGAATGAGGTTTGGCAATGCGATGATGTCGAAGATATCTCTACTCAGAAAGGCACCCTATCTACCATGATCTTGGAATTCCCTAAAAATGGCGATTGCAACTTGGATTGCCCGCCATCTCCATATCTCGTTTGCTTGACTTGTATGCTTGGTAGACAGATCGAAGTTGTAGCTTAGCTAATGCAGATGCAGTTGGTCAGTTGGGACTTAGCTAAAAAGGCATTCTTGAGGTTTTTGCTACCTAGTGCTGCCTAGTAAGACCCTTTGGAACGATAAGGGCATTGGGTTGAACAGAACCACTAGTTTTATCGTGTGTACTTGTCCGTGACTTCCCAATTTCACAATATCTTTGTAGATAAGTGCAGGTTCGATGTGCTGGTTAAGCTGCTTTTGCACAGAGAAGTTAGGGCAAATGGCCATCACGAACAAAAGACCCTGGAATGTTTTCGTGCATTTGAAATCTTTAATGGGATTGGTTACACCTGATTAATGGTGCTGATTTGAAACCACTCCATAGATTTGTTGAATTGTTTAAATTTTGTTTGGGACCAACATCTAGACCCTTAGGCCTAGTTTACGGTAGGGATTAACTCCTCTTTTCGGGGGTTAACCCCTGTGATTGGTTAACCACAGGGGTTAACCTAACCCCACTTTGTTTCTGAAACCCGGGATTGATGGGGTGTTGAGTTAACCCCCTTCCTAACCGTTGTTTTCTCTCTCTTCATCTCAACACATCATTCCCATCCTACCCTTACTACTCTCATGTTTGGTAGGTTAATATATTTTGGTTAATAAATATTTTAATATAGTTAGTGTATAATTAAATAGTTAACTTTATTTTAACATATACTTAAATCATAATAATCTATCCAACCTAACAAATAATCATATTTTTACTATTGTAAAATAATTAGCGACACTGAAGTATATATTTCTTAACTAGCATATAATTATATCATTAAAACGTAGTTACTATTACAACGTAATTAGCATTTGCAATATAAAATAATTGTTTTACAATAATAACAAAAATTGTTATTTCTTTATCAAATTAGTTTGTAATAATTAATATATTATTGGAAACCATAGCTACTATATAACTATGGTATCAATCTATTTATAATTTCAACATATAGTTAAGCCATATTACTATCACTATAAATTAATTAATGACTTATGAAATTACTACATGCTTCATAATTACCAAATAACATAATTACCAATTACAAGATAAGATAATTAGTATTTAATAAATAAAATAATTACAACTATGTTTCATTAATATAGACTATAATACTCTTTGTCAAGTGATATTTGGTTTTGAATTGAAATATCATCGGTGACATTTGAAATATCATCTATGATATTATATAAAAATGATTCATTAATAGATTTATATGATTCATTAATAGATTTATATTATATTTATTTAATATAAAAAATAATTCATTAACTAATAAATCTACCATTTCAAGGATAAATATATCTTTTTCCACCTTAACCTGCATTTTAACTCTCAAGGCCAAGTAAACACTCTTCTTTCACATCACATGTTAATCCTCATTCCTAATTCCCGTTAATAAACACAAATAGGGATTAACCCCTGATCTCAAGTAAACACAATCAGGGGTTATCCCCTGTTGCAAAGATGTTAACTTGTGTTAGTTAATCCTTACCGTAAACTATCCCTTAGGGGTGAAAATTGAGATGTTAGTCACATCGTCAGTCTTTGCATGGCACAAGTTTTACTTGAGATGATAAGGTCACTTCTTCATAGGCAATTAATGAGATGAGAAAGCAAAGGAGAAGCTTCAAAGAAATTGCTTTTCATAGCCCCTTTGTCTCTATCTTGTTTAGGTCCCATGGTTTGTTACACCTTGCCCTAAACCCATGTCCCTACCTGTAACTATGCCATAATTGTTTTCCCTAGAGAAGGGAGAGTTTCTTGTACTAATATCCATTTGATCAACATAAAGTAGTAACCAGTAGATATCATATCATATTTCTTGAGAGACTGCAATCTGATGTGGAAGGTGGATTGCTCTTTGAAGGTGAAGATTTTTGCTTGGCTAGTGAGGAGGGGAAGAATTATGATGAAGCAGTGGAGAGGTAGATGGGCTCATTCGGAGGATCTTGCATGTCCCCTTTGTGATGGGGAGGAGGAAGATACCCAGCACCTTTTCTTTTAGTGCCCCTTCGCAGCGCAGGTCTAGCAGCGAATGGGAATTGACTGGATCCCCATCAGGATACCGGTAGCTTCTGGGAATCTTTCCGCAGGGGCAACGCCTACGATGGGGATTTTGCCTTCAGATCCAAAAAGGAGAGGGCGAAGGTCTTGGCGGTCCTTTGGGACGTTTGGCTGAGGAGAAATGGGGTGATCTTTATGGGGGAGAGGCCTTATGTTGAGAATTTTATTTCGGCTATCTCCTCCCAGGTGGTGTTTTGGGTTCTATCCTGTAATTTTGATGTAATCTGTTTTGTTTGAAATGGAATAATCTTGGGGGGTTATCATTCGGATAACTGTCCTTTCATTTGTTAAAAAAAAATGATGTTTCTAGTTAACTAGCCCTATTCAACTGCAATGAGACTTATTGCTAAAGAAGGGTTGAAATGTAGAAACATTGGTTCCACCATCAACTTAACCCATGAGCTATAAATTAGGGGTGACTTACGTGGCCTCTGCAAGATATTGTTTTTGCCCCCATTTCAACCGTAATTCTACTCCAAGGTATAGATACCAAAGAGATTGAATGCAAGTTCGGTGTCAGTGAATATACATAGGGTTAGAGGTAAAGATTGGGACATAAAGCATTATGAAGAAAGAGGTTTTCAAATACCTAGTTCAGTTGCTCAACAAAATGGAGTAGTTGTGGTGTTAGGACACAAAAGCAATCGTAGGCTGGTGTAGAGAATATGGCAGGAATAAGATGTTGAGATAGATGCAATAGCCACAAAAGAAAGGATCAGATTTGAATGAGTTTATAAGAGAAGAAGTCGATGCAGCATGAGGATAAAATGAGAGAGACTCTTTTAAGGTGTTCTCACATCTGGTGCAGTGGCTTTTTGATGTGCTGGTCAGATGGTGATCGAATATTGTGTCTGATAAGATTGAGTAGTGAAGATCGAAGATATGTTGGAAGCAGACTCTCAATCATTATTTTGATAGGAAATTATCAGTTGTTGGTTGGATCGGAGTCTTGCAACAACCCCAAATAGATCTGTTTTATGTAGGTGAACTTACTGATAGGAAAAGGCTTGCTTTATTTTTGTTCCATGACATAAGCTGCCACCCTAGACTAGATGAATGCTTCTTGTCATTGACAAGCCAGCCCACTGATGAGTGTTGAAAGTCTTTCACCTCAGTCTCTCAAGTAAAACACACGTGTAGATGGGAGTCATGGTAAGATCATGTCAGATTGCAAGGATGAAGATTCATTTGGAGGACAGAGTTGAAGTCGGGTGGGTAGGGGTTGCTCCAGACTTCAACAAGTTAAATGTCATTGCTACAGTGATGTGCATTAGGATGGCTCACAAGTCCTCTTCCTTGGACAAGTCCAAGGACAATTTTGGTACTAGTCCAAAAGAAAAAAACAATGAAAGCATTAGTTGATTTAACTGCACTTTTTTTCCCTGTCACTAGTGGATCACTCAATTTGAAAGTGGTCCATGAATCCTAAAGCTAACTTCCGACATATATTCTGTACAATTCTTCTTTCTGTGTTGTCAAATTAAATGCTTCCTTTTAACTGTTTTAAAGAAAGAAAACTTATGCAAAACTAAGTCCACAGGTTGCAAACTTGAATATGGACTTTAAGCACAATGCCCAGTTTTAGCATACACAATTTCACTTGTAGTCTTTCTTAATATTTTGTTCCTTCTTTTGAACATTAATGGTTTCTTATTGTGAGATGTCACCGGATGATGCACCTAGGTTTTAGACTTTCAGTAGATGGTATATGTATTCTCAAGTTCCTAGTGAGCTAGAGGGAAGATGAGAAAAGTATTCCTATTAGGAAAACAAACTTTGTTCTGTGGCACAGAGGGTATACTTGTGGCTTTTAGAAGATTACTATAATGTTTTTATTGCTGCTAATCGACGAATGGGCACAAAGAATGGAAAGGACAGGGGTCGTTACATTTCCTGAACCAAACACGACCATGTTTAAACTAGAAAGCACTTACTCTTAAGTTCCCTTTTTTTTTTCTCCATTTTTTTTAAAAAAACAACTAATTAAGTTGGCTGCACATACGAAAGGAAGATCTCACTCAAGCAATGCGCCAAATCAGAGAAGTTATTTTCTTGGTTTGAACTTTAATGAATGAAAAAGGATGAGAAGTACACAAAAGATTTCAATGGAAATGACAGAGTGAACTTACAAATATGAGGAATCTGATTGAGATTTGTGTCCTTGATGGGATGCAATATAAAGGACCAAAGCTGGTGGTGGTTATGAATAAATTGGTGCAATGTTAGCTTTCATGATAGGAAGTGGAATGATAACAAGAAACACATAGAATTATCTTGTAACCAAAGTAAATGGACTGCCACGTGATTACATACCTTGTATGGTGAATTATTGGACTGGGACTGTCGGGTGATTACTTCCGGCAGAAAATTGGCTTTCTTGAGGGGTTTAATGAAAGATTTTCCCCAATTTGAAGCATTTTTTCCTACAAAATAGTGGGTTCTGCAGATAAATTTTTGTTTCAGAAACAGTCTTGGAATACTTCTGGTTTGTTGGCGGAGGCTTTCCTATGCCTTTTTGGTCTGGCTTGTGCTCCTCATGCAACATTGGTAGATTCTTGGTCTGGGCCTTTAGATGGTTCTGTGGTGGATGGGCACCAACATCTAAGGGGGTGGGGAGTGGGGATTTTCTGAAGCAAGAGAAGAGTTCTGTTAATTGCTGGTCTATATGGACTAGTTCCTTGCATGTAGATGGATGTTGTGGGTGGGACTGGGAGGATGGGGAGTTTACAGTCTGCAAGGCCTATGATGTTTTGAGAAGCCAGTTGGAGGATTGGGATGAAGATTTTCTATGTGATTGTTGTCTTTTGTGGGTCACAAAAGCACCCTTAAAAAGTTGTTTCTTTGGCTTGGGAATTGCAGAGAGGAAGGATACTCACGAAAGCTTGATGACAATGATGGCTTCCCAACATCTCTGCTGCATGTTCTTTTAGTTTTGGAGCTGTTGGGGACGAAGATCGTCTCTTTTTTAGTTGTGTCTTCTCTAAGCATGTTTGGAAGGAACTCAATTTAGAGTGTGTCCCCAATGGTTCCTTCCAGAATTCCTTTAGCTCTTATAGATGTGGCATTGAATGGTTGGTATGGCTTAATACTGGACAAAGATGGAATGGGCTGCTCCTTTGGCCGTTTGTTGGTCTATTTGGTGGGAAAGAAATGGGATCGTGTTTGATGGGGTTCATTCTTATTGTGGAAATGTAATATCTTGGGCGAGAGTATTGTTATCTGAGTGGGAACAAGTTTCTCCATGATTGGATGTACTTGTAAATTCTTTTTAAAGATTTAATGAAGTTGGAGGGTTACTGAACTTGAGTAACCCTCCTTGTACCTTTCCAAAAAAGAAAATGAATTCTCCTGTAACCAACTAAATTAGAATTGTCTTGCGCATACCTTCCTTAGTACTTCATTGTTAAAGAACATTGAGAGTTTCATTGTCATTGATTCCTCCAAATGCCTTGTTTTCCTTTGTAATTTTGAGCATGAGAAAATTATGCTCACATGTGAAATTAATATGTTACATTTGTGTCAGTCCAATTCAGGCTTTTAGATGAATAGAGATGACATGGGAATATTTCGCTTAACACCTATTTTAAACTTGCAGATGCTGAATTCTGCAATACTGGCTTGGAAAGATCTGAGAAATTGGCGAAGGATTTAAAGTGGTTCAAGGAGCAAGGTCATACTATTCCAGAGCCATCTTCTGCAGGGACTACCTATGCATGTTATTTGGAAGAGCTTTCAGAAAAGAATCCTCAAGCATTTATCTGCCATTTCTATAATGTGTACTTTGCTCACAGTGCAGGAGGTCGGATGATTGGTAAAAAGGTAATTTTATCCATGGATTATGCCATGGCACTAGACTAGAGTAATATTTATGTTTCATCTTATACGTGCTTTAATGTCGCATATACACAACCTTCAATTTCTCTTCTTGGTCTGTATATTGGGTTTCTCACAACAAAATTTAGAAGTCAGAAGATGCTGCATAATATTCTAAGCAAAATTCCATCAGTGGTTCCAATTGAAAATGCAAAGAGAGGCTTGTGAGAAACTAATGTAAGGCCATGTTACTGTAATATATAGAAGTTTGCCAGCAATTGTTCTATATTTTTTGCCATCTCCAAAATTGCTGTTAATCGATCTATTGAAAAAGCTCTAGGGTCAATATGATTGGAGGATGGCTTGGACCCCAAGACCAGTCTCCATGAGAATGTCTGGGTAACATGTTCAATAAGGAGTCAACATTACGTCTGTTAGGTGTGGATGGGGTAAATCATTTATATTATAGATTGGTATGTATATGTTTTGAAGTTAATTCTCATTGATGACACATTTCTCTAACAATAAGAAGTTATGCAAATGAAAAATCCACATCTTTGAGAAATAAGAGAAATTAGATACCCTTGTTTGCAGGATTCATTCTATTTCATCACGTGGTTACCATAGTTACTAATACTATCTTTATAAAACTTCTAAATAGGGGCAAAAATATCTATCTCATGTTACTTAGAAGCTCTGTAAAGATAAATAGCTGCCAACTTTAAACCTTGTTTTTATTAATAGACATTTTCCTCTCTAAACTTGAATTCTCTGGAAAGACTTACCTTTCCATGGAAATGTATTTAGAACCAAATTATAAAGCTCAAATGTGGAGTAAATTTCCGGCCATTGCAGAACTGTTAAACATTTGGGGTTCATTCTAAGAAGATGTTTGAAGTAGGCGCTCCTTTACTTTTGACTACCAAAGTACAGTAGCTTCCTGTTGATTGATGGAGTTGATTCTTTCCTAATTCATATTCCTCATAAAAAGTCCTTTAAAAAGAAAATATTCCTTATGAAAAATTGCCCACCTTAAAGGCCATGTAAACTTGTAAATTCTGTGATGCATCCAATGAATAAGCATTTACATCTAGCCTTTCTGTTTTTCCCGTAATGTTCTGAGTTTGGGGTAATGGTGATCAACAGGTTGCTGAAAAGATACTAAACGGTAAGGAGCTTGAGTTCTACAAGTGGGATGGTGAACTTTCTGCACTCTTGCAGAATGTGCGAGATAAAATCAACAAAATTGCCAGTGTAAATTCAGCAATCCTCTTTTTGCTTTTGATAGTTCTTTTCTATAGTTGTATCTTTTGCTCCCTCCAGTCTAGCATCCTTGGTCATGCAGAATTCATTTTTCAATGCTGTCAACCTCCCAATTTCTCTTCCGACATCTCTTAAACTTCTCTTTAACTTCTTTGTCAAATTTCAGAGCTGGTCAAGAGAGGAAAAGAACCATTGCTTGGATGAGACAGAGAGGTCATTCAAATACTCAGGAGAGATACTTCGCCTGATTCTATCCTAGATCATCCTTGTGCTATTATGGTGCGTGCCCTAGCAAATTTACAATTTGTCAATCAGAAGCACTGCAATAACTCACCAGTGGCAACCAAGTACTAGTTCCATCTCCGTATCCACTATGAATCACGTATGGAGCCATTCTGTTTACCGTGGATGGGGGAAACGACTTGTTTGATATTACTCATCATTATGTTGCATTATATTGCAGTAAGGGTATTGCTTTTATAAAATTTCGTCATATTGGAACATCAAATTAAGTGCAAAGGAGAAATTCACTGTACAGTAGAGTCGAGTTTGTTCTTTTTGCAGGAGACCCAAGTTTATTCTATGATCAGCAGCCTGCAGTTCTTAAACAGAACACAGGATAAACAATCTTGTTGTATGGATCATTGGATATCAATCTCTGTTCCACGATATGTCCCCTACTTGACATCAGCTTGTCCTAGCAACGTTATATTGTCTTGGGAAATTCAATGCTATTGCTATCCCGGCTTTAATCTGGTGACTCTTTTCTACATATTGTGTACCCTGTTTGCTGTCAAGCTATCCTGGGGATGTTAGGTTATCTGGGGAAAATTCAATGCAACCACTAGCTATAACTCAGCTTACTCAAGTAACAGCCATCAGTTTTCCACGTGAAGTTTTCCTTACCTACGTATTCCCATTACCTTAAGGCTGTGTTTGGTAGCCTAATAAGTGAGAGGATTATCTCTCCATAAAGGATAACAAAGGAATGTCAAAAAAATTTAAATCTAAAGTCAAGGGGATACAAGTTATCCTATTTTATCAATTATCATCACCATCAAATTATTTTATTACATCACATCAATATTAATATATATTAAAATATATTTATTATATTATATCTCGATATTAAAATATTAAATAAAAAGTTATTAATATTAAATTAATATATTAATTATTTTATCTCATCACTTATTCTACTATTTAAATAAATACCTCTCTTCATTTATTCCGGTAATATTTTACTTAAGGATAACACTTATCTCTCTGGCAGATGCAGGCTAACATCTCTTCACTTCTCTTAGTAACCATCTCTTTCTCTGACACGTTGGCTCTTCCAACTCCTTATATTCTTTTAGGTTCAACTCCTTGTGTTTTTCAATTCTTTTAGGTTCAATTTCCCGTCTTTGGGAACCATTGTCATGAAAAGGGAAGGTCCCAAACACTTACTAAACGAGGATGAAGGTGAATTCACAGCAGAGAGAATGGGGACCTAGAAGAAGCTGTTATATAGGATTTACACCTAAAATAGAAATGTCATGCTGTTTATCTACGAGGGAGGTGATCATATTTTATCATTGAACTCATTCAAAAAGAAGCATACATGACATAGTTTCTTTTGGTTTATTATGGCTTTTTCTTGAGGAAAAGCTTCTCATCTTGAATAGATTCTTGAGGACCTTAGAATAGTCTTGTTTTAGCCTAAGAGGCTCAAGACGTTGAGATATCGTTGCTCTAATGGAACGAACAAGAGTTTGCTGGAAGAAGAGATCGAAGTGGAGGAAGAGGATGAGGGAGGGAGAAAATAAATTAAATAAAAAATATCTTTTATTTTTAAGTCAAATTTTATCAATTATATCAATGAAGGATATGATGTAAATAAGACAAAATTTCTAGGTGTTTATATGTAAATAATGAGGAATATTTGCTTTATTTCAAACAATTGTAGGGGACTCATGTAAAATTCCTAAAATTAATGCTATTTTCTTCGTTTCATTTGTACATCATCCTAAGAAAATTGGGAGACTTTCACCTTCAAATCAAATTTCTAATCCTGATTTTAAAGATTAAAGTGGAACGGAGTTAATTTTTGTGGTAAACGAGGGTTAACCCATTTCGTAAATTAGGCATAAAAGTTGACGTTAGTATAACGCTCTTATCACGGCGGACGGAGGTGTTGGGTCAATAATTTTCTCTCTCGTCTTGTTATTTGAAAGTCGATGATGCTTTTTATTTTTAGGTCTATGATGGATCCGTTTGCCTTATTTTATCGTGGATTCTGTTAGTGGGTTTAGCTAATTTTTGCATCATCCTTTTATGGACATGGATACATGAATACAAAAGTTGATGTAAAATGCAATGTAAAAAGGTATCAATATGATTTCTACTTATGCATTTTCCTTTTACATAGAAAGTAGTGATATGTGGTGGTGTAACGACCCGGTTCCCGAGTCCCTACGAGACACGAGAACCGGACCGACTCGACTAATCCCAAGACCTAGTCGTCCAACGAGGAAGTAACCAAAAGACAGTAAAATAAACCATATTCAGCATGAATATAACTAACAGTAAGAAAGTACAGCAGTAAGGAAAGAAACTACTACAGTAGGTACCACCACAACAGTAAAACAGCATTTATCATATAACAAGAACTGCAGGTAAAGAAGGTACAGCGGAAACAAAAACTACTCACTAGAACAGAAACAAAAGGGGTACAAAAGGCTATGGTAACTCTACTGGACCCTACTCGGCCCAGCGTCCTCTACAGCCGCCGACCCTGGCTGCTCAACACCTGGTCCTGAAAAAGGTAACGAGTGTAACACGTCAGCAAAACGCTGAGTAGAGTGGCAAACTAACTAAAGGCAACAGTAGAGTGTACAGTAGCTGTTATGTTCTATTACTTCCTTTATTCACATCTTTCAATTTTTCTCACTATTTCATTTATTTCTCAGATCCTTTACTTGATCTCGAATGTCCTCGTGGGAACGATCTTGATTGCAGTCTTTTCCAAAAGTAGAAGTAGCACGTGGTGCTCTCCTGGCCGGGAGAGTCCCCCGTGATGATCCTACCCTCAGTCAACCACCCCAAGTTCACTGACAGACGTAACGGTGACTACGGCACGCGTGATAAACGCACAGGTAGCTAGCCCGCACTGGCACGCGGTCAGTCGTTTCCGTTAACGGGTGCGCCCAAAGCACAGCACGGAACCAGGGCAGAGCCCTCTCAGTAACAGGGGTCCAACCCCTCCACAGTAACCAAACCGGGGCCTCGCCCCTCCACAGTCCGCGCACCCTCGCCTGACTACCCTGGTTTGCCCTAGTGGGCCTAACAAGTCGGTGAAGGAGGCTAGCAGAACCCCGGGGCCCGTGGGGTAGCTAGTACTCTCCTAACACTACTAGCTCTCCTCGGTACTACGTACACGAGGGCCAACAAGTCGATACAGAGTGGCCAGTCCTAACCCCCGGGTCCCTGGGGTGGCTAGCTCAGCTCTGCACTAAACAGGGGGACAGTCGCTCTCCTTGGTACTCCGTACTCAAGGGCCAGCTCACTTCCCCAATTCTATTCCTTTCGCTTTCCAGGAGTTCTACTCCTACTTCCCCGTAGGGTTCCAGAACATCTCATGTCTTACTTTCCAGTTTCACGTTCTTACAAACCATGATCCCAATCATGTTTCTTTATTCATAACAGGCAGCTGTGAATTCAATTTACAGGCAGCTTCATATATTCCTTTCCATTTTTCCAAAACTGCATTATTATATATTCCACTAGTTTTTCCATCCTAGGATTCATGCCATATCCTAGGGTCTATCATACAATCTAGTTTTCCGGTCCTAGGATTCATGCAACACCTAGGAACTATCATTCCATATATTTCTCATTCCTAGGATTCATGCAATGTCCTAGGTTCTAGTTATGGTTCCATACTTTAACAAATTTTTATTAATACTTAAAACCACTCTACCAGGTACAACGGGAGTAATGGGGGCGTGATCGGGAATCCCGCGCGCCTCCGCGACTCTCAAGACTGCAATCGAACGAGGTCCTATCACAAGGATCGAACACAAGGAGTGTCTCAAAACAGTGTATAGCTACTGTAGACGGGTAGAGGAAGTTCTTCTGAAAAGAATGCAACTCGAATCACGGAAAACGGAGTCCGAACGGGCCCTAAACAGGTCGAAAAAGATGATACTGTGCAAAATCAGACGTCTGGAACTCCCTCCAGACGTCTTAAACGGTGGATCAGAGAATTACCTGTTCAGCGTGGTTTCCCAGACGTCCAGAAGTCTGCGGGGACGTCTTTCCTAGATCCCAGACGTCCGATGGTCACTCCAGACGTCTGGAGGTCACTCCAGCCGTCTGGTACAACTTCCAGACGTCTGATTCGCAAAAGATGGCGAATCAGCGAACCTGCGCACAGCAAACCCCCCCTCCTCAGTACGGTCAGTCGCCAAGAAGGAAGAAGGCGGAAAACTCACCTTTCAGACGTCTGTATGATCTTACAGACGTCGACCTTGCCGTCTGGCTATCAACCAAGACGCCTGATTCTGGAAATTTTTCCAGAATCAGGGCCCTGCTCGGCCTCCGCTCGCGACGTCGCCCGCGTCGAACCTCGCGCGTCTGCTGCTCAGCCTGCAGCAGGTCCCTCTTCGCGTCGCTCCGCGCCCCCTGCGCCCTCCGTCGGCCGGCCAAGCCGCTCTGGCGAGCTCGCCCTCACGGCAGAGCTCCGCCCTCGCACGCCGCACCTCCGCGCTCACTGCGGCCGCCGCTGCCACCCTCGCGTCCGCTCGCTCTCGCGCACAGGAAGGAGAAGAAGAAGGAGACGGTGGAGACGGGAGGGAGGCGTGCCCCTTTTAACGCCGCGCGGAGAGGAGAGAGGAGGTGGCAGGCCGCCTGCAGCCGCAGAGAGAAAAAGGGGGAATCTGCGGTCTGCGCGCTCAGGCGCGTAGGCGACTCGCGGGTGTCGAAAATAACGGATTTCCAGACGTCTTGAAACTATCCCAGACGTCTTATCAGACGTCTGGTTGTGATCCCAGACGTCTTGTCCGACGTCTGAGCCACCTCCCAGACGTCTTAAAAGACGTCTGGGGCACACATCCGTTACAGGTGGGGTTCACCATTATTTAAATCAATAGTAATTATTTTGCACGAGTTCAAATCATGACATTACTTTTGGAATTATTTTACATTTATGTAAACTCATCATATTACCTTCAAAATCCCTTTGCATTTTTAGGATAATTTTACATCGATGTAAAATTACCTACAACAATTTATCGCTTGTGCAAAATCAACTCACAATAATTTATCATCGGTGTAAAATCACCCAGAAGAATTTATCATCAATGCAAAATGATTTATCACCGATACAAAATAATTTATCACATGTGTATTTTAATTTAAAATATTACGATTATTTTTTTCAATATTATAGGATCTATCATGTAACAAACTTTATATTCTTTTATTTCTTTACATTAAATATCAATTATCAATTAAAGGCCACGTTCATGTTATTTTACATTGCAAAACTTGTCACATACTACATTTTCCTACATTTTAACTTATTTTATTATGAAACTATAGATGCACTGATCGTTTTCTTCGTTTAAAGAATGAATGAAACTTTCTTGCCAAAGAAAGAACGAGAAAATTATGTATGAGAAGGCTTTTGATGCTAGACCATGATTGAATGTACACCAAGTAAAAGCATCAACATGAAGATTATTTAAAGTTCTCAAGCTTGCGACGTGTGAGATGAGGAAAATGAAAATATCTTTTGACGTTATTCAAAGTTCAAACTAACTTGCATCACCCTGCATAACCTCCAGCAGTTGATAAAATTTGACTCACAAATAACAATGTTGACCAAACCTATGTTAAAGTCATATGAAAGACTCCGGACCTTAAAGGATTCAATGTAACAATTCTCTATCTTTATGTCAATGATTGCAATTCATTCTTTTGCACCTTTTGACAGTGAGGTAAGTTATGATTGGGACAAGTTAGCAAGTGAAATAAGAGGGTATTCATGCATTTGGATGTACGGTGAGATAAATTGTGAGTTAGATTTGATAGTTATTGCATGGGAAATTATTATAATATTTTTTTATTGTAACTCAGAAAAACGTTTTGGTGGAGGGTGCTATATTAAAAATCACAAAGTCAACTTTATTCCTTACATAACCTAATGATACTTTAGAGGATATTCCATTTCAATGTAATAACCTAGAGTAGCAATCTTACAGCTAAATGAGTCCTTTATGTCTACACTACTTTAGGAGGTTAAACGAGTTTCCAACATTGAACTTGCAATGGGCACCAGTAGGGATGTTAAAGAAGCTCGAGCTCGAGATTCAAACTCAAGTTTGGCTAGGTGAGGACTTTGTGAGCTTGTTTCGTTGGGTTAATTAGTTGAGCCCAAGCTCGAAATTCCACCTAAATAGCTTAATAAGTTGACTCCTAGCCTAGGCTTGATCAGGGTGGGCATGCATACGTGTGCATGTGTTTGTCAATGACAAATTGTAGCATAAATAGCATATGTGTGCAAATCCCATTTGTGATATATATATATGAGAGGTGATATGTAATATTGAAGACAAGTGTACGTTGTTTTTAAATATAGAAAATCACCAATATAGGAGTATTTAATATATAATACTAGTTGACTTAATCTAAATCTCAAGGGAACTATACCTAGATGTGTCAAAAATAACTTGAATTGGTAAGTTGGCTTGTGATCATGTTCAAGTTCGATGAGAGATCATGAACTCAACTCTACATCTTAGCAAGTTGAGTTCAAGCCCAAAATTCAAGTTTGATAATTGATAGACTAGGCCCTAGTAGGACAAAGCTTATTTTCAAATGCAAATGGAGAATCATTAAGGACTCATCAAAATGAAAGAAATAACTATTTGTGAGAGACGGGATGATCCAAAGATTAGTAGCTTAAGTGCTACCCTATATAATAGCTTGTATAGGCATAAGCTAGCAACAATTTTGAAGCAAACGGTCTTTCAACAATCCTGAACTGTAAACATGATATAAGTGCTTTATTTAGAGCTTTTGCTTTTTTGCATAAAAAAATTGGAATCTTTGGGATAAGAAACTAAGGGTGATTCAAATAAAGGAGACTAAGATAGGAGACCTGAATATCTTGTGATCAACAGGGTTTAAAGAAAATAAATTTGTTTTGAAACATTAGATACTTCTTGGTTTTGTAATTAAAGGCACATCACAGTTGCAAATTATGTTACCTAGATCTTAGCATCTATGTGTGTCACTCTCATTTAGATTGATGCTTCCTCCACTCTTCTCTTTCCTCCACTCCCCTTCTCCTCTTATTACTATAGTTTTCATGGGAGTTGGTAAACCTAGATTGCCAATATTGCGAAATGGGAGATATCCCTTATATTTATTTGCTTGGCAAAAGGGGACATACCCTATTTGTGCTTGCCAAGCAAGTTAAGAAAAGGAATAAGCCAGTACAAAATGGTCATTGGCATTAAATAGTGGTATCCTTTATTTTGGGAGATATCCCTTCATCAATCATGGGTTTGATATCTATGTTAATTAACTCCTCAAATCGGTTTAAAATTTGACAGGCTATTCCCTTAATAAACATGGGTTATCCCTTGTTTTGAGGGGATAACTCTACACTTGCAAAATCTCAAAACTTAAGAAAATTATATGCCTGCTTTTATATAATGCTTTTCTAATTTTCTAGAAATATAAAAGAATATTTTCCCAACAAGGATCATTATTTCCTAAAAGATAACATCTTTGGAGCTGCACCCATTTGTAGGAAAAGCTAAGCCTATGGATTTACACTTCACAATAACAACCACCAAGTCTTTTCTCGTGTTAAGCGGGATTGGCCTATAGTAAGGTTCGACTTTCTGAAGTTGATACCAAGCCCAAATAAAGGAGAAGGAACATCTTAGGTTGTAGGCGGCCAACATAAAATCCAATGGATCTTCTAACATGTATTCAAGAACTCAATGAATATACATTCCAAGGTAAAAAGAATCTTAATGTTGAAATGCTTTCTTGGTTGTTGATGTGATTTTCTAAGCTTGAGAATAGCATTTTACACAAGACTGCATAGAAATTAAACTTGGATGCAAAGTAGGAGAAACCTTTTCAACTAATAAAGAGAACTTGTTTCTTCCACCATCTCCGCTACCAAACCTGCGAAAATCTACTAATCAAAGGAGATTATAAAGCCACATAGAAAGTCAGCTCCATTATAGTTCATGCTATGACTTGAAATCCGATTTGAATCCATTTCAAAATTAAGTGCACCAAAATGATATGGTTGACACTTGTCCAATGTGAATTGAGTTAGTATAGCCTAAAAACAAGAAAGTACATGTCTTGATCAATCCTAGTCAACCTTTAGGTAAAATTTACTCAAAATATATCATATATGATATCATTAGATTCATCTTGTCACATGCTTTTCAATGAACTTCTCAACGAGACCTATTTCGTGAAAATTTGAGTGGTGTAACCTGAGTTACATTCGAATTACAATTATTTATGATGATTAAATGAATGATGATTATGAGATATAGAGAATAAAACTAAATGATTTAGACAATTCAGTAATTAATACTAATACAGTCTAATAGACCGCAAAATACTAGTTTCAAGGAGTGAGCTAAAATTAGTTAGTCCACATGGGCAACCGAGAACGTGCATAAGGTATAGAATTTTGATTTTTTTTTTTCCCCTTACGAGAAAGGGGCCAAATTGGTGCCCAAATTCAACTGGTTCAAATGGTTGAGCACTAGGTTTGACTTTTCGTTTAAAATCTGGACAGTTCAACTATTTGCAATTTAGTTTGATTTTCAAAACATTATTTTAGATACCTTTTGAATTTGCAATTAAAGGAAGCATACCTACAATTACAACCTATGTCACCTAAATATTAGTATCTATATATGTTTCATTTAGATTGATGTTTCCCTCTCAATTCTCTTCCATCTCCACTCCATTCTCCCTTTGCCCCCCCGTCATTGAAGTTTGCTGCCTGCAACCTAACAAACCCAAGTTAGTAAATGTGGAACAAGAGATATCCCTTATTTTTGTTTACTCGGCAATAGAGGATATACCCAATTTATGCTTGTTGAGGGGATTGGAAAAAGGGATTTACCCTATATTAATCAATCATTGGTATTGAGAATAAGTGAAATGCTTTATCTTGGACCATATGCCTGATCAATCGTGGATTTTGCATTCCTTAGACAAGTGCTAAAGTTTGTGGGGATACCCCCAATTAATACCCCCCTAATACATGGGCTTTTGATATGTGTTTTCTAAAAAAAAAAAATTGATATACTTTTCTGAAAAGTAAAAACACTTTCTCGACAAGGTTCGTTGTTTCCTGAAAAATAACAAAATTAGAGCCCATTTGTGGGGAAAGCAAACCTATGGATATGCATCCTACAACCACAACCACAAAATCTTTTCTCGCATTAAGTGGGATTGGTCTACAATGAAGTTCTTGCCTCTCCATATTCAGTCCCAAAGCTCAGATAAAGGAGGAGAATCGTGTTAGATCGCATACTGCCCATATAAAATTCCATGGATGTCCTACTATGTATTCTACCACTCAATAGATACACACTCCAAGGTAAAAATGAAAATCTTCCAAACACTTTCCTGGTTCCTGAGGCAGTTTTATAAGCTTAAGAATAGCATTTTACACAAGACTGCAAGGTGAAATTGGATGGCAAAAAAGGTCTGTGAGCTAACTAACAAAACTAGTTTTCTACCATCATCTCCACCCGCCAAATCTGCAAAAATCTAATCTTCAAAGGAGTTCATAAAGCCACCTAGAAAGCCAGCTCCATTGCAGTTCCCACACAAGATTTCGCGCTTGCCTCTGCAATTTGAGAAAAACAACAGATGAGTAGGAGAAAATATCATTGAAGTATCATCTTAAATGGAAAAGCCGAAGAACAGAGCCCTCGAATCAGTGATTCCCCCTTCCACAGCTTCTTCTTTCCTGCTTCAGCTGGAAGAGTACAGCCTCGAGAAAGAAATAAAATGCACACATATGCATTTAGACCGGAAACAAAATGCAGCAACTGCCATTGGAAACAGATCTGACCAAGGGATATATCTAGCAAGGCACTGATTACTCTGTTTCAGTTGAGCACGGGTAAAGAAATAAGCTAACAACGCAAGAGTTTATTGTAATAAAAAATAATTTCATGCTTGCAGGAGAATTAGCAACTTATGTTTCCTGGGGACTTGCATTTCCTAGGGGAGCCTTATAAATGTTATCCACAAGCAATATCCAAAAGGCCTAACTAAAGTGGGCTTACACAGCAAGCCACGCTCCCAGTTATGCAATCTAACCGAAACGGATCCATCTAGCACGAAGAAGTTTAATTTTGAAGTTTACAAGATCTAAAATTTACAATCCTTCATTCACAGATTTAAACCAACAACCAGCAAATAAATCCTCCCAAATGGCAGCTCCACCTGGCCATTGTCGCCGAACGGTAATCCTCCTTATGATTTAAATCGAAGAAATGGCATACGAAGATAGCACACCGCTAATCCTAATATTTCTGTTGGAAAGAAGAGTACCGAACACTCGGAAAAATCTATGGTTTGATATCACTCGGAAGGCTAGAATATTAAGATAACCCGAGACTGATACTTGGAACCTAGGAAGAAAAGTCTGCAGACATGCTCAAGATGCAATCAACAAACATCAGGCGTGAAATATTGAAGGTTCTCTCTGAACTTAAAGCATCCAGGAAAAGTCCGAGGCACAAGAAAAAATCAAAATCAGTTCCAAGAAGTCTGACGCTCACCTGCATAGCCAGCACTGTTGGCCAGCCTTGAACCGACCACCAAAGTGATCGACAGAATTAAGACCAGATCCCTTGCATTGAGTGCACAGAACAGCACCTACCAAATTTAAAGCCAAAAGTAAGAAAGCATGACAGACCTCACTGTTAGCACAAAAAAATCAAGGGATGGAAGAATTTTAATGAACACCATAGAAAGAGGGAGCTTAAACAAAAACACATTGATGCAGGCAGCATAATTTTTTTCACTGGATGCAAATAGACAAATTTTATAAGTTTTATTTTTCTTGTAGGATAAGTCTACTTTATTGAAAGGCTTTACTTATCATCTTGTTTAGGATTTTCTTTTTTTTATTTCCATATTATCCTTTTGTTTTGAGAACAGTCAAGTCATTTATGCCTTTTTTATTTAAGTTATTATAGTAAATTATCCATTTGTTTGGGATAAGTTTGAGTCTTTTTATCTTTTGGGTTGTTAAACCCCTTCTACAAAAGGAGTAGACATGCGATGTAGAAAAATGAAATGAAATAAAATAGAATTTGAAACCCTTGTGGTGATCTTCCTTCTTTCCCTTTTTATCTCTAAGCATATCTTCGTACCTACACTTTCAAAACACTATGCATCTTGGCATGTTTCCCTTCTCTTTACCTTTCATCACTTTTTCAACCCTCAGATCTTCCTCAGATTGCATCAAATGATATTAAAGAGTTGAATAGAAGAAAATTGTAACCCTTGTGGTGTATCCTCCTTTCCCTTCCTCATAAGCACATATCCGTACCTTCCTTTCCAAAATCCTACATGACTTGGCATGTCCCTTCTTCTTGCCCTCCATCACTTTCCCAATCCCTCATTCTTCCTTCGGCGACATCAAGTGGTATTAGTGCCAAAAGATCCACATTGACATGAATGATAACGAGAGTTGGTAAGGAATAAAGAAACCACGTGGACAGTCCATGTTGCACCGTGGGTCCTTAGGAGTCGACCACTAGGGCCTTAGGGTTTTAGGTGTTGGGTTGACTTGCATGCCAAAGTTATTTTGCCATATGTGGCAGATTTTATGCTAGAGATCATTAGTATTTGATTGGGATTGCTATGTTTGGTAGATTGGGATTTGATTTTCTGTTTTCTATTTTCAGAAAGAAGATTAAGATTACTTCTCTTTAAAAGGAGAGCAATACCTACATGGTTAATTGACTTCTAATAATATTTTCTATTCCAAAAGCTCCTCTCCTCTCTCCCTCTTCTCACCGCAAGTCCCTCTCTCCTCTCTTCTTTCCACACGCGTGGACTCAAGGTAGGAGGTCCCGACACGCTTCCATGATATCAGAGCAGGCCCTCTTGGCCTACTAAGATCCCACGCATGTGAAAGGAGAAAAATATCTCCATGCATAAGGACTTTCTCCTGTGTATGGACTACATGAAGAACTTCAGAGTGAAGTGTTGAGCCAATTCTACTACAAAAAAGGTGACCTTATATGCGCTCAAAGAGCTTAGTGACTCGGCAGGCTCGTGGGGCGTAAGAGCAATGGCACCAAGAGGTTGAGGGGGTGCGTGGAACCCTCTAACACGCTAGGGAATGCCAAGATCTAGTGCTTGGCTCTCAAGTGTAGAAGAAAAGGCACAATGTGCCCTCAACCACTGCGTTGAAGATATGGACAACATAGAGACTCAAATCACCATTATATCAGAGCAGGCCCTCTTGGCCTACTAAGATCCCACGCATGTGAAAGGAGAAAAATATCTCCATGCATAAGGACTTTCTCCTATGTATGGACTACATGAAGAACTTCAGAGTGAAGTGTTGAGCCAATTCTACTACAAAAAAGGTGACCTTATATGCGCTCAAAGAGCTTAGTGACTCGGCAGGCTCGTGGGGCGTAAGAGCAATGGCACCAAGAGGTTGAGGGGGTGCGTGGAACCCTCTAACACGCTAGGGAATGCCAAGATCTAGTGCTTGGCTCTCAAGTGTAGAAGAAAAGGCACAATGTGCCCTCAACCACTGCGTTGAAGATATGGACAACATAGAGACTCAAATCACCATGGAGACATGATTGTGCAGCAATCATAAGACCAAATTTACCCGAATTAAGTTAGATTTCAACTTAACTTAGGAACAATGCATGCGTAAGCATCATAATTTGCATCATAGTTAATTTGTTAGCTTTATAGATAATAATGCTATTTTATGCTCTAAGAGAGAGGTTATATTAATTGCAAATGATTCGGGGCCGTAGTTGATAGATCAGACCGTACAGATCTGATCAGGACAACGATGGGAATCCAACACTTTCAGAATCCACTTAGTCAAACTTCTGTAGCACCACATTTAGCCCGTAGAAGATTAGAGGCCAAGGAGCAAAGTAGCAGAGATCCAAACCTTAGATGTCAAATCCAATCGCACAGCTGGATTTGGATCAACAATCGCAGTCCAAGGGTGCAAAAATTAACTCAATCGGAGCCCTGTAGCACCAACTACAAGGGCATGAAGATGGATGGTCAAGATGGTGCCACGTGGCACCATCCCAGTGGCCCACCTACGCATCCCAAACACTGAAGAGCAAAGCAGGGTGATGATCGCATCATCATCAGCCATATCTAGCTTTAATTAGTCAAAATCCATTAATAAATGCTCCTATATAACCGCCAAACGACCGTAATTTACTACACATCCTTTATGAGAGTTTAACATGAAACCAGGGTTAAAACTGTCATTTTACCATCATATCATGAATGCAGAACAACCGTGGGTTTTCTCAGGGGTTTATTAAAGGTCAAATATGCATTAAAGTCTAACAAGTGGGTTCGTGCAGATAGAAACGAATTTTCATGCATTTCAAGAATTAAGTGACATCTGAAATCCTAAAAATAGATTCGCTTAATTCACTGAGTTTTTGGTCATGATAAAATTCACCTAAACCCTCTAAAAATCATAGAAAAATATTCTCTAAGGTTTGGCATCCTTGATTTGACCATCAGAGCCCATTTTGACCTAAATCAGAGTCTCAGACAGACAGTTACCCTAATTTAGATTTCTGCACAATTTACTCAGTCAAACTTGGTCAAAACCTAAATCCGATTTCACTATTAGATTCCTTGGGTCCAAATAGGTTTGTACCTAAATTTGAGCTCAATCAGAAATCATCTTGACCAAGTTTGCATTTTGGTCCAGTCTGACTCTTTTCTCACACATATACCCCTAACTTCGAATTCTTTGCAATTAGTACCCCAGCTTCATCTTCTTCGCGAAAAAGCCCCTGCCACCATTGAGGTCAAACTCGACCTCCAAGCAACTTTGACCAACCCAAATCCTACTCTAATGGCAATCAAATCCCATCAAAATTGGTGGGATTGATGTTCACACCTAGGCAAATAATCTGGAATCAATTTGGAGTCCCAAGCCTCCATGGATTGCTCATGTGAACACACGAGAATCATGGGTTCCTTTCCTTCAAGTCGAAGCCATGGAATCCCTCTTTCCTGATCTAGAGCTCGCCCTGAAGCTCTATAAAGCTTCCTCGTGCACAACCTCACCTCCTTAGATAGGTTTTGGCCCAAAAACCCTCTTCAAACTCCCTCTCCAGCCATCTCCACCCTAGCTCCGGCGAACATCCTTCTCTGTCTTCCCACGGACGACCAACGGTCAAATTGACCCGTCTTTCTTACTCCTCGTCTTCCTCCACCTCTCGCCAACCAAAGCGAAGGTCGTAAGACCCTTTCTTCCTCGCCATCCTCCTCGACGGAGAATTCGCCCCTTCCGATGCCGGCCAATCAAAGCCAGTGCGGATCTCCTTCCTCTTCGTTCCTTAATTAGGTCCCCTCAATCCCTCTTCCCCTCTACTTTCTTTTTCACTCTTTAAATTCCAATTTTGACCGCCATTCACATTCTCCCCCTCCGTCTTCTCCAAGTCCGGTAAGGGCTCCGGTGAGCCCGTGCCACCACCACACGGCACTAAACATCACACCACCACCGCTAAAACATCTGTCGTAGCCCCTAGAACAAAAGCCCTAACATTATTGGGCCTATCAACCTATCTACCATCCTACTGAACCCACCCACCTTCACACTCCTCCGACTCCGACACACCACCATACACACCTTCACGCTACAAAACCGCCACCATCATCTTCGTCGTGCTTGGGTGAAGCCTTTGAGCCATCTGACTGGAGCTTTCAAGCCCGTATTCGTGATCACAGGTTCTTGCCATTCTTCGCCGCTGTGGAGTATCTCCGACGTTCTTCGAGCTCTAGGTCGCGTACACCCCAGGTGACATCCCTAGGCTACGAGGAAACATCTCAAGACCACTCCCAGGTGGTCAATTGAAGGCGCCACCACCTACTGCTACTCCAATTGAGGAAGACTCCTCTGCTGTAGATGCGCGAAGAAGAGGGTGGGACTTAGTCACACCTCGTGAAGAGAAGCGGTGGTAGCGTTTATTATGTTTTTTGTGCTTTAGGCTCTTCACCTTCAACCACGGGGTGAGGTCCCACTTCACCCACTCACTTGACCTGACTCGACCTATAACTGCTCACTCCTTGCTCATCACCACCCCCGGAGAGCCTAGACCCGGATGCATGTGATCCGATTACCCAGCCATCTGAGAGAGAAAGAGAAGAAGAGAGAGAGAGAGGATGCGAGGGAGGGGGGTTTTCTCTGTGGAGTGGCTAACACTTAGGCACAGAAAAGGTTGTTTCCCTTGTGCTGTGAAGGGAAGAAAAAGAGGAAGAGGGCCTATGCGTGCTAAAAGAAGAAGGAAGAAGAAGAAGAGAGAGAGAGAGGCTTTGAGGCTCTGTTAAGTCAAGAACACTGTGGCATTATTTGAATTATTGTTGAATAATTTAAGTACTATAGTTTACAATTGAATTCTAATCGAATAATTACATACATGCTTAATTAAAAGGCTTAGTGGTGATCTAAATCACCATTGCTTTTTATTCTCCTCTTTTTATTCCATACAATCTCTAGATACATTGAATAAATAATGTGACATGTTATTATTCATTGAATATCTATTTTTAATGCTCAATTAACTCATTGATTCTAATTAAAGATTAGTGTGTGAATTCCATATTTGCTCCTTGTGTTCGACCTCGAACTTTAATTCGAATAATAAATTTTATCTGTTGATTAAGCGATTTAGGCGACTTTACTACAACGAGATACTTTAATCTCCTGAATAGCCCTATTCAACACAGGGTCGTTGGATGACATCGTTGTGCCACGTCACCCTTCCCGCACCCTTCATCAGAGAAAGAACTCATCCCAACCGTTGGATCTTCATCCAACGATTGAGAGCGGTTGCGCATGAAAACCAAAACACGACATAAGGGCATGCTAGTACGTTCGTCTCAGCGCTCGCACTCAAGGAAGCGGCGCGAGTTCGAATCGCACTAAGCGCGAAATCGAAGAGGCGGTGAAGTGCAGACGCAATTGAGCCGTCGGATTGGATCGAAGGGCAAGGATGCAGCCACGTGGCGCGACGAGGATCATCAGATGCGACGGTACGGATACACACGCGGTTGGACGTGCAACCAAACACCTTGACGCACGCACATTCAGAGGCGATGTGGTGCTCATCTTAAGTCATCCGATCGTGAAATCGGATGATTGAGATTGATAGCGTGCCCGAGCGCAAGGAAAGGCGTGCAATCGTGATCCAACGGCCTAGTGACTACCACGTGTCGCCATCCGGTGCATTCCATGCATTTAAGGCATGATAGAGGTTATTTTGAGGTGCGATTTGGTCTGTGGATCTCTCGATCTACAGATCCAATGGCTCCAAGGTTGTTGTACAAGTTGGGGGGCCAAAATACTTTGCCCCTCATTTTAGCTATAAAAAGAGTCCCAAAGCCCACCTTTGAAAGGCAACTTCCACCAGACACAACTCCAACCTCTCTCTCTCTTTGCAACATCTCTCTGGTCTTCTTTCCAACACTCTGGATCAGAAGTGCTGCCACACTTCACACAAGCATTCATCAAGCGACATCGTCCATTTATATTTCTCTCTCTACTCTTTAGCATACTTTTTTTAATTCCTAGTTTGAGACTTGTTTGCAAGTAGTAATAAAATTATGATTTTCTGAATATTTGGTCTATTTCAATGCTTTCATTAAGGTAGATTATCAGTACGAAAAGCTTTGAAAATCACGTTTTGCCTCCCTGTGAATGACTTGGTACTTATCGAAATATTTATAAATTTATTTGTTTCGACGTAATTCGCAACTACAACAATATAGAAATATTTTCACACGTTTCACAACGAACAAGTTGGTACCTTTGTCAGGGAGGCAACAAAAATTTTTAAAGCTTTTCGTCCTAGTGCTTATTTGAGATGTCTAACCTGCTTTATTTTCGTTAATTTCGTGTGTGCAAGAAGCACGAAAATCCAAGAAAAAACATAACGAAAAAATTACAGGTTTCTAATTTCAGGTAAGTACTTGTATCTTAGATTTTCTTTCAAAAATAAAATAAAAAAAGGTGCTTGGTTGATCCTTAGGTTAGCATTTGCTTGATTTTTGAAAAGAAAAAAACTCTTTTGGTGGATATTATTTATTTTAAAAAAATCACCAAAATCACCTCCCAAATTTTCGGGCTGCAACAAACTCTTATCTTAAAAATTCAATTCTTGAAATTTTGAACATCCAAAAATTCTAAAATTTCTACTGCACGTGAGTTTTGAAGTCAATAACATATCCAAATTTCGCATCATTTTGAGTTATATAAAAATTTTAAAAATTTATGAACTGAACTGTTATAAAATCTGTTATTACTCCTGATTTTTTGAACTTCAAAAACTCATAGGAATTTTTATACAACTCTAATTTATTGAAAACTTGATGCGTTGGATTCTTGTGATAATATAGAACCTCGGAAATTTCTAAAAAAAATATTTGGTGTACGTTTGATTACACAGAATTTTCAATCACCAACTGGGGGTCAAAACAGACTGCAGAACCCCAATACATGTTAAATCTTAAAAAAATAGAAAACATGCATTAAAATTCTTGAAAAAAAAAATTGTGCCTACTTAGTGGTGCAACAAGATCAATTGATTGCATTATTTGGGTAACACCACATTCTTGATTCTGGACTTAAAAGGATCATCTCAACAACTACTTGTTTCTAAGATTTCAAACCTTAAGGTAGAGCACCCTTTGCATTGCATACTTCTAAAGAAAATCTATCTCATAGATTGGGACTTGCAAAGAAATTCTTGTGCTCATCAAAACCTTGCTTAAATTTATCTAACTATGAAACCCTAAAACATAATTATACAAGCAATTGAACCTTAAAATTCACTTCATCATAAAAAATTTACTTGTGAACCCCCTGCCTGTGCACTTCACACTTTGAAAATCAATTTTAAGGACAACACCCCCTAACACCCATCAAATTTCAAAAGCACCTCAACCCTAAGCCTAAAATTGAGTAGACGTGCCCTAGGTAGGACTAATTTGCTTGGTAACTTAAAATTAGATTGGGCTAAGGTCAAGGCCTTGTCTACTTAAACCCACTGGTGACAAGAAAAGTCAGTGCGGTAACTGCGTTAACTTTTAGTGGTGTCTTGCCGTAAGGGGTGTTATAAGGGATCCCATCCTTCTGGCCAACTAAGTAATTCAAGAATTGATCTAACCTAGTCGTATTTTTGAGAGCCAGGATTACGTCTATTTAGGGTTTACACTCTAAGGACTAGTTTGATTGCTTGTACTGTGAGGGTGGGTATTCTCGTATCTGTCTTCTCTCTCATTCATAGACATTGTTCTAGTGCATGCAAGGTAGAAGATCTCTACATCCTGATTTGCTACCACCTTTAGAGAGAAATCCTAGGAGGACCTAATTGTCCAAGATCTGAATCTAAACCCTCTTCAATGGTTAGTCGCCAAGAGAAAGATGAGGGTGAAGAGGAGGAAAAAAATCTGGATCCAATGGCTCTCTTATAGAGGCAGATTAGTAGGCAAGGCCGGCATCATGGCAGACAAATGCAGGTTGTAGTACATGCCATTATCCGACTTCAAAATGGGAGAGCAGATCAGCCTCTCAGAGACTTTTACAATCCTCCTGATGCCCAACCGGAACCTTTTGTTAGGGTACCTCAGGATGAGGATCATTTTGAGCTCAAATCACAAATCATCAATCTGATTCCCTACTTCCATGGCCACAACTCCGATGACCCCTTCCATTACCTTGAAGAACTTCTGCACATAGGAAGGACCTTTGACCCAAGGAACATGAATGAAAATACCTTAATAATGAAAATGTTCCCATTTTCTTTAAAAGATAAAGCTGCTCAATGGTTGAGGACAATTGATAGACCAATCCTAACTTAGGAAGATTTGAGAAGCACCTTTCTGAAGAAATTCTTTCCTATAGCAAAAATAAATGCCCTTAGATGTGCCATCACAACCTTTAAACAGAACCTTGGGGAACAATTACATGAGGGTTGGGAGAGATTTAATGACTTAACTAGGAAATGCCCTCATCATGGGATTCCCAAGTGGCACTTAGCCTATATTTTCTATTATGGATTAAGTAACAATTTGAAGAATTTTGTTGAAGCAGCATGTGGGGATAATTTCCTAAGCAAAGATGCTGAGGGAGCTTTTGAATTATTTAAGAATATGAGTGAAAATTCCCTCAACAATGCCTCAGTGTTCGCCTTCAATAGATCCAATCAACCAAGAAGCAGAGTCTATGAAATTAAAGATAATTCAAATTCGGTTGATTTAGAACTAATCGCACAATAATTGGATAAGGTCGAACTTGTTGCGAAAAATGTAGAGCTTGGATAAGAAATTGGATAACCTTGTGAAGGGCAGGAGTTCCTTAAGTACACATTTCAGAGTAAACCCTATGCCTACCCAAGGAATTTCTATGTTAACCCATACCCAAATCCCCAACCATCTAGGTCAGAAATTAGTGCACAATATTAATGACCTGACCATGGCTCCACCCATGAGCCAACTTTTCTTGGACCCATCCCTTTCTAGGTACCAAGGAGGGACCTTGATGCCCTCAAATTCTGAATTAGGCATCTCGATGCCTAAGTATTCTGAGGATGCTAATGCAATTTAGGGATACACTAGAAATGACCCATATTCAAACACCTTCAACCCTAAATGACGTAACCATCCTAACTTTACTTGGTCAACTCAGAAACCCACCCAGGGTCTTAACTGGACTAAGCCTAGTACTTATGGGCAACCTAGTAGGTACACACAACCACGCACATACCAGCCATAACCTACTCAGGAAACGCAGCCTGCTGATTTGAGTTCTGGACCTCAAAGAAATGCAAGAAATGAATCTGAGACATAAAAAAGAAATGAAGCAATTGAGGACCGATTTGACAGGACGATTAGACCAATTAGTTGATGCTAAACAACACGGAATGCTACCATCCCAACCCGTCCCCAACCTAAGGAACTTCAATAGGGTTAACCAAAACAACACACGGGAGCAACAAGCACATATAATTCAACCTGCTCCCCAACACCCAACTAGTTTTGTTAACCCCAACCCAACCCAAGCTCAACCAATTTTGCAAAACCTACCTTACCCTTCTAACCCTAATGCATATGCCTGTGTTGTCACCTTGAGAAGTGGGAAACAAATCCAAGATTCATATTCTTCTACATCCAAATCTTGCCAAGATCTTAAGAAGCCTGAATCTGGCCTGAGAGACCAAGCTATCTAGAAAACAAGGCTCATGATCTGAACACTTATGATTTCTCTCAAGCATCATTTCCTGAAGCCTTGAACAAATCTAGGGAAAAGAAAGCCATTCAATCTAAAGAGTGGCTTGATATTTTAAAGCAAGTCCAAGTAAGTATATCACTCCTTGAAGCTATTGAGAACATCCCGGCCTGTGCGAAATTTCTCAAGGAAATGTGCACACCAAAACGCTAGACCAACTCATCAAAAAGGGTCGTAATTTCTGAACAAGCTAGTGCCATCATCTTAAACAAGCTCCCTCCTAAAAAGAAAGATCCAGGGACCCCCTTAATTTCATGTGAAATAGATGGTTTTATCTTGGAATAGCCTTATTGGACCTTGGTGCCTCCATCAATTTAATCCCCACGGAATTATATGAAGAGTTGGATTTAGGTCCCTTGCAACACACTGATGTTACCCTTCAGCTTGCTGATAGGTCAACCAAGATTCCAAAGGGACTCTTACAAAATGTGATTATAAAAGTGAAGGATTTTGAGTACCCTGTGAACTTTTTAGTTTTAGATATAAAGCCATCAGTAAACTTGAACCACACCCCGATAATCTTAGGAAGACCTTTCTTGGCCACAGCCAAGGCTCTGATCAATTGCAAGATGAGGAATATGCAAATCACTTCTGGAAGGACAACTTGTCAACTCAATATCTTCAAAGCTTCTCAAAAGAATAAACTGAATTGTGGTTCTATTGAGGTTGCGAGAACAATTGAAGAGGTTTTGACAATTCACACTAAGGATAATCCGAATTCTGCTAAATCTCAAGATCAACAAGAGAGGCAAGGAAGTGACGTACTTGAGGATACTTCTGATTTACCACCTCCCATAGATAATTAAAGTGAGACATTAGTGAGATCGAGAAACTATTGGGAGTATCTTATAATGAATTAGATGATGACGTTAAGAATCCTCCATATATCCACCTTGAAATCCAAGAATTATTGAATTTTGAGGGAGTTCGAGAAATTAGACAACCAAAGGACATGAACCAAGAAAGCGAAGAAACAACCTCAGAGAAAGAAGCTCAAATCATGATGGACTGAAGAAGAAATTATAATCCAATTGGTTCAAATGGATGGCTTGATTCTGAGGAAGATAAGGAAGAGGTAATTTCTAATAAGGATTCTGAGAAATTCAACACAACTCTACCTTTATCCTCATATGACCTGGGGCCTAGAGAATTTATGATTTTTGACATCAATTACCATTATGAGGATCCTTCTAATTCTAATTCAGAACCAGATTTAAATTTCAATCATGATTTCAATCCTGGTCCTCCACCACCTCTTCTAGAATTATGAAATTGGATTAATGAACAAGCTATGCATCATGAACCTCATCTATCTGACCCTATTGTATATTTCGAATGAGAAACTCTTCAGAGTGGGGCTGCATCATCAATTGGTACGCATTTGTGAATAACTGATTCTTGAACCACACGATCGTATCTTTATATTAATTCTGAATCTCTCAGCAACAATTATTACTCCTCTTGACCCACAATATTGAAGTGCATATTTCTTTTGGGTTTAGGTCTGGCAAATGATGTTAAACTTAATGTCAATTGGGAGGCAACCCAATATTTTATATAGGTATTTTTCATTTTTGTCTGATCAAGCTAACCTGGATTAACAAGCTCAACCAAGTGATATCCCCTCCTCTCGCTTATTACATTTTGATTTTTCTACATCCATTTCAATGAGGACATTGTAATGAATAGGCATAGGAGGGTGGACATTGCATATCTTATTTTTGTCAAAAAAAAAATTACATTCATGCATAAAGAATTTTCATCAAGAAGGTTTTATTAAGTATTTATTCTTAAGTTGATTCCTGAATTTAGAATTCAATATAATTTCACACTTACACATAAAATTTGTAATGGATCCTCTGTGAAGACCAATAAACATCTTTAGTTTGCCAAAAATAAGAAATGTTTCTTCTCCTGAACCCTTGGACAGTAATTAAAGAGTCAGACAAACCATTTTCTAGTAGATCTTCCAAACAACTGCGAGGTGAGAGTAAAGAGTCTACTAGTGCTCTAAGGCTGATATAAGGAATCTTAGTTTCTGCATAATTGGATAATGATACTCGGAGTTAGGCATAATTTTGCTCTCAATTCTTGTGCACAAATTCTTAGTGTGAGAATTTTTGGAGAGCCACCAGATAAGGTAAATACGCAAAGAGCGGGTTCTAATAAAACTAAGACTAAGGTAGATGGTTAAGACCGTCTTTTACAGAATCTTCGGTTGAAGAAGAGTATTAATATCAAGGTCAGAAATACGCTATCCCATCAATTTCTTTCCCGGTGCCAAGAGTAGGCACTTCTACCAAATAAGTCACCTGATATCCTCTTGAACACCTTCAATCCCGAATAATGCCTCATGAATAAAAATGTGCATGGTACTGCATTGTGTTATGTTGGTAGAAACAAAGATATAAAAGAAAAGAAAAGAAGAAAGAAAAAAGTATATATATATAGAAAAAAAAGAAAAAAAAAGTGTTACTTGCATTGTGTTTATTTCATTTTAAGCACATTGAGGCAACAACACCCATTCCTATAACAATCCACCAACTACAGCCTTAACCTACTTTTCTATATTTCTGACCACATGAATACTCACTAAAGATTGCTAACTTAGTCATAAGATTATCAGAACTTAATCAAAGTGTTAATGCCATGAGAGGCCACTGAATATATTTATAAATCTGGTGAAACGGTGAGCTCGAAAAGAAAAAGAAAAGAGAAGAAAAAGAGAGAATGAGTACAAAAGAACTAAAGAGAGCACAGTTTTCCGCCTCTCTTTGAGTTGAATTATTTAATAAGTCTGGAAATCTAGGTTCTGTAGTACTAGTCTATGTGTAACACCAGATAAGTATGAGCCACAAAATACAAACCCACTTGACTCAGACATCTTCTACCTAAACCAAAAGCTAAGGCTGAAATTATAGATTATTTTATAATCCCAAGGGAAGAAGATTGCCCATCTCGATAGAATTTTACTAGGTGTCAAGTACGAGCTTTAGAAGTTGATTGACTTTTCACTTGGATCCGTTGCATAGGCTACAACACTATACTTTCACAACTATTTAGATTTCTAAAGTTTCGGATGAAAACAAAAGAAATAAATCTTTAGTCGAACTCTTGATAGAAATTAGTCATTTAGGGTCACTTTGCATTTGTCTTGCATTTGCTAGGGACTAGCAAGATTCAGACATGGGGGTGTGATTGCGCAGCAATCATAAGATCTAATCTACCTGAATTAAGTTAAATTTAACTAAGAAACAATGCATGCGTAAGCATCATAATTTGCATCATAGTTAATTTGTTAGCTTTATAGATAATAATGCTATTTTATGCTCTAAGAGAGAAGCTATATTAATTGCAGATGATTCGGAACCGCAGTTGATAGATCAAACCGTATGATCTGATCAGAACGACGACGACAGTCTAACACTTCCGGAATTATCTTGATCAGACTTCCGTAGCACCACATTCAACCCATAGAAGATCAGAGGCCAATGAGCAAAGTAGTAGAGACCCGAACCTCAAATGTCAAATCCAACTGCATGAATGGATCCAGATCAATGATTGCAGTTCAACAACGTAAAAATCAACTCAACCGGAGCCCTATAGCACCAACTACAAGGGCGGGAAGATGGATGGTCAGGATGGCGCCATATAGTGCCATCCCAGCAGCTCACCTACGCACCCTAAACACTGAAGAGCAAAGTAGGGCCGTTGGATCGTCATGCAATGGCCACCGTTGTGCCACGTTGCCCTTCCCGCACCCTTCATCAGAGAAAGAAACCATCTCAGACGTTGGATCTTCATCCAACGGCTAAGAGCGGCCACGCTTGAAAACCAAAATGCGACACAAGGGCACGCGTAGCGCGTTGGTCTTAGCACTCGCACGCAAGCAAGCTGCACGAGTTCGAATCGCGTTGAGCACAAAATCGAAGAGGCGGTGGAGCGCAGACGCAATTGAGCCGTCGGATTAGATCGAAGGGCGAGGATGCAGCTGCTTGGCGCGACAAGGATCATCAAATGCAACGATGCGGATACACGCATGGTTGAGCACGCAACCAAACGCCCCGACGCACATGCATTCAAAGGCAGTGTGGCGCTCATCTTAACCATCCAATCGTGAGATCAAACGATTGAGATTGAAAGCGTGCGCAAGCGCAAGGAAGGGCGCGATCGTGATCCAGCAACCCAACACTGCCACGTGTCGCCATCCGATGCATTCTGCACGTTTAAGGCTCGATAAAAGTTATTTTGAGGCACGATTTAGTCTATTGATCTCCCGATCAACGAATCTAATGGCTCCAAGGTTGTTGCACGAGTTAGGGGACCAAAATACCTACTTTGCCCCTCATTTTAGCTATAAAAAGAGCCCTAGAGCCCATCTTTGAAAGGCAACTTCCACCAGACACAACTCTAGCCTCTCTCTCTGCAGCATCTCTCTGGTCTTCTTCCCAACGCTCTGGATCTGAAGTGCTGCCGCACTTCACACAAGCATCCCTCGAGCAGTATCGTCCTTCATCTATATTTCTCTCTCTACTCTTTAGCATACTTGTTTTAATTCCTAGTTTAAGAATTGTTTGCCAGTAGTAATAAAATTTCGATTCTTTGAATATCTGGTCTCTATGTCTATGTTTTCATTAGGATAGATTAGTTAGTACGAAAAACTTTGAAAATCATGTTTTGCCTCCCTTCGAATGACTCGGTACTCATTGAAATATTTATAAATTTATTTGTTTCGACGTGATTCGCAACTATAGCGATATAGAAATATTTTCACACATTTTGCAATGAACAAGACACGATATGGGGCTAAAGTTAAGAAGATGGAGAAGGTCATCTATTAAGTTATAAAGAGGTTTGTGATTTTTGTGCTTCACCAATGGAGCCTTCATATTCAATTTTTTATTATCCTCCAAAAGGAGAGATTTCTCGAAGAAAAGGCATCAAATGTCATGCGTAGGATTGTTCACCATTCTATCATTGCAAGAAATTTTGAAGGTAAGTCTACACCCTCTCTGAGTTCAACTTGAGGGGGCATGTTACCAAGCAATAAAGAAGCCATTGGGACAGTCCACGTGGCCACAGTCCATGTGACATCGTGGGTCCTTAGGAGTCAACCACCATGGCCTTAGGGTTTTAGGTGTTGGATTGGCTTAAATGCCAAGTTATTTGTTGTCATATGTGGGAGATTTTATTCTAGAGATAAATAAGATTTGATTGGGTTTTCTAAGTTTGGTTGATTGAGATTTGATTTTCTATTTTCTATTTTTAGAAATAAGATTAGGATTGCTTCTCTCTAAAAGGAGAGCAATACCCACATGATTAATTGAGTTGCAATAATATTTTCTATTACAAAAACTCCTCTCCTCTCTCCCTCTTCTCACGCCAACTCCCTTTCCCCTCTCTTCTCTCCACACACGTGGACTCAAGGTAGAAGAAGGTCCCCATGTGCTTCCAAACTCCAACAATGAGTTTTTCAAGTTGGATCTCTATTATTAGAACCTTTTAAACTGGTCTAACTGCCAACCTTCTGCCATGACACCCCCTTTGTTTTCCCTCACCACCATGCCCTTCGTGTTCATCATGCTTCTCCTTCATCGATTTCTTTTCCAGTGCAAGAGTTGGGATTAAATAAAAATCCCATGAATAAAAGATTGAATAGCCAATCGATGGATTCTAAAATATGCTATTAGATATACGAGCAAGCAAATCACAACTACAATATGCATAGTACTTTTAACCTGAGAAAACCTTCCAAAGGTGTGAAGGTAAAAAATCAAGAGGTCAAGATGACATAAATCTTCACTATTATCGGTAGAAAAATTATTCTTTCCCACGAGAGGCTATACAAAATCAACCCTCATCACAAGGCAAGTCCCAACAAATAACAACAAATAATAAGGAAATAGGTGGAAAAATATTACTAACAATGATAACTGGTCTTCCCACCAACAAGAAAAGCCATTGATGCCTTGATCAAAGGGAAGTGGACGTCCAATCCAAATTGAAGTGCAACTGCTACCCCTCTTCTATTTCGACCGTGCATGTCAACAGGAGGTGGAAAAGGATGGGAACAAAATATAGCTGCCACCTTCTATTCCCTTTCTCTTCCTTGTTTCATTTGCACACAACCAAAGACAAAAGAATAAAAAATTGGGGCTTACACTCGGCAATCTCCACTCTTTGCCTTTTTTTGCTTTTGTGCCAAACCAAAGGAGGCATGATGAGCATATTAGTAAATTGTGAACAAGTGCAACAATGTCCATGGGAGAGTTGCAAAATTAAGCACCATATTTTTCCATGTTTTGGTTGGACCATTAAGGGTCCAAGATATGGGTTGGGTTCCCACATGGAGGGGAACCTACCCAACATATCTTCTCCTCACCGACAATGTGGGAACCGTTCCAATCTAGCAATAAAGTGACACATCTTAAAGTTTTCAAGTGACAATCCCTTTGTCATCATATCAAACCATTGTCGTCTGCATGGATCTTTTCAAGTGCAAGTTGCTTTGCTTCTAGTATATCCCATATCCAATGGTACCTTACATTTATACGCTTTGACCTTGCATGAAGCATAGAGTTCTTGCCTAAGTGAATCGCACTTCAACTATTGTAGTATAGAACACACTTGCCTTGCACAAAACCAAGTTCCTGCATGAGCTTCATCCACAATAGTTCCTTGCTAGCCTCTATAGTTGTATGAATTTTGCTTCTGTAGTAGACAAGGATAAACTATTGAGAGAATTGAGTGGTGGGTTTAATGCCGCATTGGAAGATGTGGACTTCTTATGTGAGTGGTGGCCTATACATAGGCGTGCACTCCTCTCATATTCCTTTAAGAAAAAGAAATATAAATCAGTGCCCTATCGAGACCTTCTCCTGTTGTCTTTTCCCCGCTCCTAGTGAGTGGGGTTTCCACGTAAACCCAAGTGTTTTGTGATGCTTATGTGCTTTGATATTATTGCTTCTGCATTATTTAAATATTTCAACTTGGTATCAGCTGATCTTGGGTTTTTTGTTTTATTATTCTTGAGATCTATTATTTGTCTCCATATTGTCTTTAATTTTGAGATAGAAAGGGAAACCCTATTCTCTTTGTGCAAGATGGAGATCCTGTAGAAGGAGATGGCGATGAGGTAGAAGATCTTCGCGTTGTGAGAGATCCCAGCAGCATCGACGTGGTCACACGTTGGCTTAGGCAACGCTGGACTAGGGGCGCAACCCCTTGTGATCGAGAGAGGGATTGCGAAAAGAAGGCAGCGAGGAGATCTGCTACTCCAATGGCCTCATCAAGGCGAGGAAGGCAGCGAGTTCGCTGTAGAACTTGAGGAGCGGCTACGTAAGATTGGATGCGCGAGAGCACACTACCTGTGAGGCTGGCACAATCAACATCGCAGGCCCAACCCGAGACACAATTGCACAAGAGAAGCATCGCATAGTTCGACGCGAGGCAAGGATGAAGGTGGCGGAGGTCAAAGGTCAGGAGATTGTCGAAGAGAACAATGGCACCTTGTGAACGACACAAGCCTCCCCGAGATCGACGACGACGCACGATGGACAACATGAACATCCTCGAGATCTCCCACGAGTAGCAAACTCGTCGATCTAGCAGCATGTTGTGGTGGTTGCTGTTGCTACGAGCTGACGATGAAGGCGATGGCGATGGCGATGGCGATGGCGATGGTAGCCACGTCGAGGAGAAGATGGCGGTGAAGAGGCTTGGCACCAAGATCTTAATGATGGCGATGATGGCGACGATGATTTGAGCAACGAACAGAGGGGTGCGTGAAGACTATGAGGCTAAGTTTGTCTAGGTCATTTGATGTGTTCCTCTCTTTACCTATTATGTTTAGCCTCGATTGCTATAAAAAAAAGGAGAAAGGAAGAGGTGGCAGAAATAAGAGGAGGATGTCAAAGAAAAAAAAACTAGTGAAAAATAAAAAAAGGGGAAAAAAAAAGAAAGAAAAAATTCAAAAAAAAAAAAAACAGAGAGGTTTATGTTTAAGAGAAGAGATGGAGAAGTCTTCTCTAACTTTTTAAGTTTTATTTTCTTCTCGTTGTTATTGTCTTCTTCCATACGAGTATGAGAGAAAGGGAGAGGGTGGAAGCTTGTTGTAGTCACCCCCATTTGGAAGTCCTTTTTGTTCATGGACTCCACATGAGAAACCCAACTCTGGGAGGTCCAAAGTTTCGAGGTCCTCAAAGGAAGGACTCATTTCAGGTTTCTATGTGGGAGATCCAGTTTCGTAGACTCCAGAAAGAGATCCACCTTTGAGGTCTTCCGAGGAAGACCCAATTTCAGGAATATTGAATGGGGAGCCATCAACACCAGATCTTCAAAACCAGCTACAGTTCATCCAGTAGCTCCAGCCCGTGTTCCCGCCTACAAGCAAGAACCAGTCTAGAGTGTTGTTTGTTCTGCTATGTAAAGTGGGTTTATTTGTGTTACAAACTGAGCATTCCATGCTCCAGCTTGAAGGGGAGTGTTGAGAGAATTGAGTTGTGGGTTTAATGCCACATTAGAAGATGTGGCAAGAAAAACAACTGCAAAGAAATTGCACCACATGCATAAGGCATCAAATAACCAGATATGGACCTTCTCTCATCTATATCACCTGCCATGTTTGAATCTATATAACCAAGAAGAATTGATTTTTCTACTCCAAAACAAAGCCACATGTTGCTAATCCCATGAAGATATCTCAAAATCCATTTAACTACTTCCCAGTATTCCTTCCTTAGATTTGAGACAAACCTACTAACAATTCCAATATAATAAGCAATGTCAGGTCTTGTACATACCATAACATACATTAGACTTCATGTAGCGAGGCATAAGGAATCCTTTCCATGTCCTTTACCTCTCCCGTCTTTGGACTACTCGGTGCTTAGCTTGAAGTGTGCTCCAAGTGGAGTACTCACAGGCTTAGCTTTATCCATGGTAAATCTTTGAAGTACCTTCTCAATATACTTCTCTTGAGATAACAACAATTTCCTTAACTTCCTGTCATGAGAAATCTTGATGTCCAGAATTTCACTTGGTCCGAAGTCTATAATAAAGGATTTGCTCAACTCTTCTTTCAAACTGGCAATTCTCGAGGATTGCTACCAACAATGAGCACATCATCAACATAAATCAACAAAATGACAAATACGTCACCTGAGAATTTCTTCATGAAGACGCAATGATATGCAATAGTCTTGGTGTACTATTCTCCCTCATGGAAGACTCAAACTTGTACCATTGCCAAGGAGCTTGCTTCAATCCATAGAAACTCTTCCTCATGTTCACTCTACCACCGGCACACCACTTCCCTGCTTGCCCTGCCAATCACATGCCTTTTCTACCCTCAGTTTCTCCCCATTATATCATCTCTAGCTCACCACTAACCTGTTAGCATCAAACGGCACCCTTGCCTTATGTGCTAACAATAACACCTGCACCACCACCATCGCATCATTGGCTTGTTGCACTCACTCCAACTCTAACTACCTTCAACCCTCAACTAGCAAAGCCATCGCAACCATTGTATCATCCATCAAAGCGTCTGTTGCTAAAACCACAACTGTCACCTCCATACTTTGCCATTGAACAACAATCACTCGAAAGCCAAAAGTCTAAAGATATTATGTTGATCAACTCGTTAGGAGTTGAATTTTTCAAGAAGGGGAGATTGATACAGGCAGCATGATATCAAGGGTGTGGATTCAAATAGCCAATTTTCTTATTTTTATAATTTTTTCTTGTTAGATAAGTCCAATTCGTCGAGTCTCTACTTATCACTTGAGGATATTTTTTCTTTTTTATTTGCATATTATCTCTTTGTTTTAGGATTAGTCAAGTCTTTTATATTTTCTTTATTTAGGTTGCTATAGCAAATTATCCTTTTGTTTTTAAGACAAGTTGAGTCCTTTTATCTTTTGGATTATCAAATCCCTTTTATAAATGGAGCGGACATGTGATCTAGAAAGATAAAGTGGAACGGAGTAAATTTTGAAACCCTTGTAGTGTATCCTCATCCTTTCCCTTCTCATCTTTAAACGCATCTCTACGCCTTTCATTCCAAAATCTCACATGGCTTAGTGTGTTTTCCTTTCTTTTTCTTATCTACCATTACTTTCTCAATCTCCCATTATTTCTCTGACTACATCACACATCAAACAAAAGACTAAACAAATGGTCGTTTGGCTTTAGACGAGATCATGAAACACCTTACTAGTCAACATATTAGAGTTCATTCAGCACACCATTCTTCTAAAATAATTAAAACTCATTAATAGATCCACAATATTTCCATTCAATTAGTTTATACTGAACGAACGTGTTCATTCTCAATTGAAGAGAATGATATTTCTTAATTACTAAGTCATTCCTACACCTCTTTATATAGAGAGAGGTGAGGAAAAAGTTACATCATAAACCAATCAAAATAATAAAGACATTTTGCCCCTCACAATAAAACGTAACTCAACACTTCCCCTTGAATTGGAGCATATATATATCCACCATGCTCAGCTTGTTTCTACACTTCTCAAACTGAGGGTGAGGCAGCAGCTTGGTTAATATGTAAGCAATCTGATCTGAGGAGGAAAGACAGGTAGTACAAAGCAAACCCTACTAAATCAAACTCTTGGTGTAATAACAATCCACTTCCACATATTTCGTTCTCTCGTGGAACATAAGCTTGTTTGCAATATATGTTGCAGCCCAGTTGTCACAATGCATCTCCGTTAGCTCTTGAATAATAACATGAAGATCTCATAGCAGAGATCTAATCCATATCATCAGCTGCAGTCTACACCATGGCCCAGTACTCAGATACAGCATTAAAGCGTGAAACCACACTTTGTTTCTTGCTCCTCCAGGTTACCGAGTTCCTAACTACAAAAGTACAGAAACTAGTGGTAGATCATCTGTTTCCAACATCCCCTGCATAATCTGCATCTGAGTAAGCAACCACAGACATAGGTGCCTTCTTCTGAAATAAAATGTCTCTACCTGTACATCCCTTGATGTACCTCAATGCCTGCATCACAGCTTGCCAATGGACACCATTGGGTTTGTCTAAGAACTGACTTAGCTTACCCACTACAAGACTAATATCTGGCTTAGTGATGGTCAGATATAATAGCTCCCCACCAATTGTCGATATGCCTTCTTTTTCAGCTTCACTGTATAATCAAAGAGATAAACCTTAGGATCCATAGGAATATTAGCATACTTGGATCCTATCATGCCTGCCTCCTGAAGAATATCAAGGGCATACTTTCTTTGTGACATAATTATCCCTTACTTGTGACAATCTCAATGCCCAAAAAGTATCTCAGCTTCCCAAGGTCTTTCATGACGAACTAGCGTGCCAAGTACTCCTTCACCTGAGAAATGCCATTTGCATTATCACCTGTGAGAATGAGGTCATCCACATACACAAGTAGAGCCACTGTACCACTACGAGTCTTCCTCACAAATAGCGAATTGTCATATGAGAACCTCTGCATCCCAATAACCGATAACGCCTCAGACAGGTGCTGAAACCAGGCTCGGAGGCTCTGCTCAAGACTATAAATGGCTTTATAAAGTCTACATACACACTACTGAACCTCAAAGCCAGGCGACTGCTGCATGTAGATCTCTTCCTACAAATCTCTATATAAGAACACATTTTTGACATCCAGCTGATATAGATGCCATCCATAATGAGCTGCAATCGAAACCAATATATGAACAGTGGAGAACCGTGCAACTAGGGAAAATGTGTCAAAGAAATCCACCCTATAGGTTTAGGTGAATCATTTGGCCACAAGGCAGGCCTTATACCTTGAAATAAACCTATCTAGGTTGTATTTCAAAGCAAAGACCTATCTCGCGTCAACAAGGTGTGCACCAGACGGTAGAGACAGCTCCCAGGTGCCTCTATCAGTAAGAGCAAACATCTCCTCCTCCATAGTTGCCTTCCAGTGTGGATATAGAGAGCCTACTGGTACGATGTAGGAATCTTGGCACTGGAAACTGCAGCAGTGAAGGCATGAAACTCTAAACCTAAAGAATCAGTAGAAACAACACTCCCAGCAACACGATACTGTGCGCAAGATCATGGGGCCTTCCTGATAACAATGGTTATATCCTCATCTATGGGCATAGAAAGAGAACCTGAAGACACATCAGCAAAAGGATCGTTAGTACCCTCAACACATACCTGAGCGGGGGAGGACGATGGTGGCTCAGTAGGGATTGAGGAAGAGAGGGGGTGTGTCTTCTCACTACAAGTGACAAGAAGCTGATATGTAGTACCCTTAAAAGTCTTCTCATCAGGTGATGTTACTCTGAATGTGCCCACAATCTGCTCTGTAGTAGGTACACTACTGCTTTGAGAGAAATCCTCCATGGCTACAGGAGGTACAGGCATTGGTACAAGATCTCCATCTCTTTCAACTAATGACTTGAGGTGGAAAAATATGGAATAAACTTATGGAAAGTCACATTCGCACTAACATAGTGCCTCTGGTGTATAGGGTCAAAACACCTATATCCTTTCTGAGTGCGTGAATAACCAAGAAATACACACTTAATCACCCTTAGAGCCAATTTGTCATGACCAGGTTCAAGGAGATGTACAAATGCCACAAAACCAAAATTCTTTAGTGGCACAAGAAACAAATCTAAATCAGGATAGAAGATGTTCCATGGGATCTGCTCATGAAGTACGGAGGAAGCCTGTTATTGAGATAGCAGGCAGTAAGAACCGTAGCTCCCTAGTAACTATGTGAAACACTATTCTGGATAAGCAGGGCTCTAGCTATATCCAGAATATGACAGCGTTTTCTTTCAGCAATCACATTTTGCTATGATGTGTGAGGGCACGATGTCTGATGCACAATGCTAAGTGACTCATACAAGTCAACCAAATTCTTAGTGCAGAATTCTAAAGTATTATCAGTTCTGATCTTCTTAATGCACGCACCAAATTGTGTTTTCACAAACATCACAAACTGTTGAATAAGAGAACCAACTTTTGATTTATTCCGCATAAAAAATGTCCACGATAAACAAGAGAAATCATCCACAAATAACAAATAATACCGATAACTCTATCAGTCTGCCACACGGCTAGGACCCCAGACATCACAATGCAATAAATCAAAGCAAGCAGAACTACTGGACTGGATAGAGGCTGGAAAACTGGCACGGTGATGCTTTCCCAGCTGATAAGCATCACACTGAATCTTCATGTCAGGAGAAAGGTAAGGGATGATTCGGCGTAGCTTGTCCAACGAAGGATGGCCTAGTCGTCTGTGACATTGCAAGGCACTCCCCACAGTAGTACTCATCTGACAGGCTGCAGCAACAGGACTCTGAACCAGCCAGTACACACCCCCTTCTCATAGCCACCACCAATCGTCCTCCCCATCATGCGGTCCTAAAATGTACATCTAACCGCATAAAAAATGACACAATAATTCAGCTGCCTGGTAATAGAACTAATAGATTATAACTGCATTGCTATGTTAGGCACATAGTAAACATCAAAGAGATACATAGAGGGAGTAACTGATACCCCTTCCTTATCACAAATGGGAGTATGCCTACCATCTACAAGTTGTACTGAGTGACCCTGTGGTGTCTTCTGCAAATTCCCAGAACACTAGGAATTCCCTATCAAATGATCTGAGGCACCTGAATCAATCAACCATGAGCTGTTCATAACTAATGCAGATGCATAAACTGCCATGCCTGAAGACTGAGACTGCTCATGAGTCAACTGGGCTAAGCATTGTACAACGGCATCATAGTCCGCCTTTGTAAGGGTCACTGCCTCAGTAAACATGGCTGGAGGTGTAGTCATAAAAACTTAGTTGGCAACTACAAGCCGTCCAAGTTTGTTCTAGCACTTGGCCTCAATGTGGCCAAGTCTCCCACAATAAGTACAAGCAGACTTGCCTCGACCACCATCAGCACGCCCCCTGCCTTTGCCTCTGAAGGCTCCTGTCCGTCCTCTACGAGTATTCACAGCTGCATGAGCAAAAGAGGTGTTACCAGTAACACCTTCTAGCATAGACTGGATCTACAACCTGCTAAGCCTCCTGTATATCTCCTCAATAGGGGGAGATCAGATAGTGTCAAGATATGTAAGCGTGCAGCAAAATAACTGTCATTGAGCCCTACCAGAAACATATGTGCAGAAAACTCTTTCCTCTAGTCCCTATACATGGCTGAGGTACAATAGGCCAGCATGCATTGTATTTCTCCAAGAGTCCCTTCATGATGGAATAGTACTGCAAGAGACTCGTGGATTCCTACTTCAAATGACAAAGATCATAATAAATCTGGAAGACCTAGGTGGAGTTGAGTTCATGAGAATAAGCGACCTTAAGGCCATCCCACATCTCCTTGGCCATCTTATAATACATGACTTCATCTCTAATGCGAAGTATAACATTGTTGAGTATCCAGGCCCTAGCCATAGCATCATCTCTGTTCCAGGTTGCATATTTGCATGTCTTCTGCTCTGGTGGTGCTTCTATAAGAACATGCTACTTCTCATGTCATTGTACAATCACAAGAAATGTCTAAGACCAGGGTAGTTGGTCTCATCAAACTTCACAATAGGGGCAAAGAACAAGTTCTTATAGACTACACTATCTCCAGTTTGTTTTGATGTAACCTCGGATTCTAACGATGAGGAGGTCATAGCAACAACCCACAAACTTCTCCAAACACAGATCTGAAATCTGACACAAAACAGGGAATAGACACCTCAAAATATGCATCAAACGGGAAATACACACCTCAAAAATCTCCACTCACACATGGTCAACAATCAAAGGGGAATACACACCCCAAAACATGCATCAACAAGAGGAATACACACCCCAAAATAGAACAGAAAATTCTGATTTGATTATATCATCAAAGAAGAATTTCCAAACTTCTTTCCGGAAGATCCTTGCTTCAGAACTCCATTACCAATGTGTAGTGGATCTTCCTAGACCCTAAAATAAGGGAGATCAGGGTCTACAACTCTCTCCTTACTGCCGAAAGAGACCCAACAGCAAAAAGAGGGCACCGGAGAGGAGCAAAAGAGTCGAGGAACACCACCCTACTGCTGCTCCAACTGCTGCAATCAGTGGCAGTGCTGCCTGCACCTAGGCAGTGACACTGCTGCCGGCAGTGCGGGCTGCTGCTGCTGTTGCTGGCTGGCTGTGATGCTGGCTGGCTGCGACGCTGGCTGGTGGCGGTGGTGCTGTTGGTGCTAGTCGACACTGCTCGGGTGGCGACGACGTTGGTGGGCTTGAAGGTAGGGTTAGGGTTTTTAGAGGTAGAATCCTCAACTTGGCTCTGATACCAAGTTGAAGAGAATGATATTTCTTGATTACCAAGCCATCCCTACACCTCTTTATATAGAGAGAGGTGAAGGAAGAGTTACATCATAAACCCAATCAAAATAATAAGAAGACATTTTGCCCATCACAATAAAATGTAACTCAACATTCTCAATTGTCCCTGTCTTGAATTGTTGAAATCTCACTTCAAATTCCTCTCATTTGGGCAACTGATAATCCTCTAAGCAGAAGTTTCAACGAAAATGGATGCACCATTTAACTAGTGCATCTTGTAACTAAGCCAATATTATATGCTACTTCTAGATAATTATTGAAAGCAACCACCGGCAGAAAATGGATGCTCATATTTCAGTTCACATTGTAGAAAAATTTTGTACTGGAAAAAACATAAGAAAACATCACAAAGATACAGATCTAGTTGTGTGAAATGGAAATTACCGTTTCCATCACAGTCAGAACAAACAATGCTATTTATCTTCGCTTTTGCCTTTTCTCCTGTGGCCTTGTCCCCTGTGGCCTTGTTACCTGTGGCCTTGTCCCCCGTGGCCTGCATTATGTTAGATTAACATTCAGTTGTTATTCTAGTCAAATTAGCCATTGAAAAAAAGTAGAATGATAAAAAAAGATATTGATGCAACAACCAAATTTTAAATGAATGGAGAAATTAAACTTGTTGAATTGTTTGTAGATTTGGAAGGAAGCAAGGCTTTCTTAATAAGATTATAATGGTTAAAATCTGCATTTTTCTTCAACAAATTACATGCCACTTTGAATTAATCTAGAGATTGGTTAAGCTTAAGCAAAACCTTCCTATTTTTGGTCATCCCATCAGTTTCACATCGTTCAAGAGATTAGACAGATGGCCAATTGCCTTCTTTCAAACAATAGTTTCCTTGAAAGGGTTCTTTCAAAGAATATTCTTTCTACCCACCAAGTAGAAGTTTTAGTCCAATTGATTATGACTTATGGTTGCCTTATTTCTGCCTACATTTGAGCATGCTGTAAATGATGCTAAAAATGTTTTCTAGAGTCCTTCGAAAGCTTATATCTTCTTCTAAGTAATTCATATGCAATTCACAATCAAATATGAAGATTTCACAAGAACCTATCAGAGATCCCTTCATAAAAGAACATTTCAGCTACTCATACTCAATGCTTAGGTCAACAACTATAATTTGTTAAAGAGATTGATGATGTATACAAAGGCAATCACAATTGTAAGTAAAAATGTTTTAACCTTTAACATTTTCTTAAGAAAGTCCTAGTTCCATACTTATATCTGGTCTCCCCATTATGGAAACAACAAGGTTCGGCACTAGCTTTAAGACTGTGTTTGGTTGGGTGTTAAAGGGATGGGTGTCCGATATAAAATGAACATTTCAGGTGGAATAGGCATGGTTTACCTACAACATACTAGCTCATTGATCACATCCAACCATTACCTACTCCACTTTCTAATAAAATAATAATAAAAATAATCCCAACATCAAATATAAATTGCAACTATCTCTCTACTTAAATCACATCAAATCCCACTACTTATTCCATCATCATCTGCAATTTGACACTTCCTAAAATTTAACTAGTGTTAAAACCTAAACCCCTTCCAAGCATAGCCAAAGGCATGAAAAAAAATGGATTTCTTTGCACCTTAAAATTAACAAGGGAATGCATAGAGATTAAGCGGAGATATCTTTTTTTTTTTTTTTTTTGAGAAAGATATCTTTTTTTTTTTTTTGAAAGGGGGAGATATCATTTTTTGAAAATAGTTTCCTTAAAGACGAGGTAGGCCTAGGTCATGGCCAAGATGGGTGCAAAGTACTCCAAACAACACCACCCTTGGTGTTATAGGAAATAAGTGCTATATGGTTAAATTAAATGGCTCTTGGGGAAGCATCCATGTGATGTTTCGGGCTACATGCCTACAAAAAGTGGTAAATTATATCCAAGTATCATGGATGAAAACCCTAGCTTGGGTGATCTTGCAGCCTTTGTTTGTAGATTTGTCCTTAGCCATGTAAGGCTGTATGTCTTCTAACTTATACCACATTATTATCCTTTCTATTCTTGGCATAAACATAATACATTCCTGGTTGGACTTGCAAAGATGCAATCATAATAATAGTTTAAATAACTAAAGACAACTCACTATAGGATATGCACCATCCCATATCTAACGCCATTGTATGTAGGAAGCTTGTTTACATTAGTTTTTGTTGAGATAAAAAGAATGTTCTATCTCTAATAAGAACCAGTAGCCTCTCTTTTAAATGAGATAGGTTTGGGAAAATTGCAAAGATACCCCAAAAGTAATAAAAATAGACAAGAAAGTCCCTAGGCTCAACACTCCTCCAAAAGTTGGGACATAGATATCTATAAGACCCAACTTGTCCCACAAGAAGTCAAGACATTTCTTCTTGAGAGTCTTGGTAAATATATCAACCAGGGAAAGCTCTGGGGAGATATAATGGGTCTTAATCCTGCCGCTATGAACAACATCATGAACAAAATAGCGGTCAACCTCGATATGCTTGATCCTCCCATGGAAAGATGGATTTAAGGCAGTATAAGTAGCAGATTTGTTGTCACGGAGAAGTGGAATAGGTAGGGTAATGTAGATACCAAGATCCTGTAAGAAGGAAACAATCCACATAACTTCACATGCAGCTTGTGCCATGGATCTATACTCCGCCTCAGCACTCAAACAGGCCACAACACTCTACTTCTTGCTCCTCCATGAGACAAGATTCCCTACAAAATAGATTGCGAAGATTGAAGTAGAGCGTCGATCATCCACAGATCCAACATAATCTGCATCAGAGTAAGTATGTCTAGGCTACCACCATCTCTGTAATACAACCCTCTACCTGGTGACCCCTTGAGATACCTCAGAATGAGGTAAACCTCACGCCAATTATTACAACATGGAGCTTGCATGTGTTGGCTAGCATGGCTCATTGCAAAACTGATATCATGCCTTGTGATGGTAAGATAGAGTGAGCGACCTACTGTGCAACCCACTGTACTACAGTAACAAGTAACGTCCTCATACAACGAATCCTCCTCATTAGAAGGGTGTGCAAGGTGTGGCTCCATGGGTATACCTGAAAGATTAGTACCGAGCAAACCTACCTCCTGAAGAATCTGAAGTGTATGTTGCCTCAGTAATAAGGATAAACCTGACCCATGTCGTACTACCTCAATCCCCAAGAAGTATCTCAACTCTCTCAAGTCCTTGGTAACAAAGGTAGACTGCAAGGACTTGGTCTGAGCGATCCCATCCTCATCATCACTAATAAAAATCATATCTACATATACAGCTAAGATAACAACATGGGTACACCCTCCATACTCAGTCTTCCTGACTAAGACAGAGTGATCAGAAGTAGAGCGCTAGAAGCCAATCTTCCCAATCTCTGTACTAAGCCTCTCAAACCAAGCATGAGGGCTCTATTTCAGTCCATATATCACCTTTCTCAGATGGCAAACAAACTCCCCCTGACTGCTGTAACCTGGTGGCTGCCTCATATGCACCTCTTCAGATAAATCACCATATAAGAAGGTATTTTTAATACCAAGTTGATGTAAACGTCATTTTCTAATCATGCTAACAGAAATGATAATCCTGAAGTGATATGAGCTACAGGTGAAAAGGTCTCGAAGTAATCTACCCCAAATGTCTGAGTAAAGCCTTTTGCAACAAGCTTGGCTTTAGACCTATCCACCATCCCATTAGGCCGATACTTGATGGTGTAGACCCATCTGCAATCCACCACAGTAGCATCAATAGGACATGGTACTAGCTCCTAAGGTTGTCGTGACTGTAAGGCCTATATCTCTTCATACATTGCAACCTGCAACCTCAAATCATAGGAGGCCTGATCAAAATCCCTAGGAATATTAGAAGCAGTAATAACTGAAGCAAACTAATGAACGCCATCCTCAAGGTGAGCAACACTTGTGTACTGAGAGAGAGGATGAAGTGTGCACGCTCTACTGGGTCTCCTCAAAGGCAACTATTCCTCTATGTCTAACTGCTCTCATCTGCCAAATCAAAACCAATGTGTAGCCTACGGTGGTAAACTTGAGTCTCCTCCAGGGTAGCCTAAATAGACGTTCCCTCCTCTGAGAAGTAAGGAATCTTCTTAAAGAAGGTCACATCTACATTGACAACATATCTCCTGCAACTAGGATCATAACACTTGTACCCTTTCTGAGTTCTAGAGTACCCAAGAAAGGCGCATTTGATTGCCCTAGGAGAGATCTTACTCTGATTGCCATATGCCTGGGCAAAACAAGTACATCCAAACACCCTCAGAGGTAGCGTAAAGGGTTTGTCACAATCTGGATGAATCATCTGGAAAGGAATCTATCCTTGAAGAATTGACGAAGGTACCTGATTAATAAGTATGTTGCAGTGAGTGTGGCATCTCCCCAAAATTGCTTAGGAGACTTTATATGGATCATCAAGGCCCTAGCAATGTCCAGCAAATGTCAAAGCTTGCACTCAGCCACACCATTCTGCTAAGATGTGTAAGCACACAACGTCTGATGAATAATACCTCGGGAAGAAAAGAGACTATACATCTCGATGCATAAACTCTAAAGCATCATCACTCCGAAAAACACGAATTGTACCATCATACTGAGTCTAAACGTCTGCTACAAACTATTGAATAACCTGGGGAATCTCTGCACGGATCTTCATTAAGAAGACCCAGGTGAGGCGACTATGAGCATCCACCATCACAGTGTAATATCAGTGTCCTGTCATAGGCACTCTGGATGGCCCCCACACATCACAGTATACTAGGGCAAAGGGAACATCACTCACTCAAGCATCCCTCTGTGGATAGGTACTTCTATGATGTTTCCAAAGCTGGCAATCCTCGCACTGTAATGTTAGAGAGTCCAGTAAACTGGGATACATCTGTCGCATTTTCTTAAGTGAGGGGTGCCCAAGTCTCCTATGGGTCAGATGCTATCAATGCTGCTCCTGCAAACAAGGTGGGTATGTCAAGGTAATAGAGTTTGACTCGCTCTATACCCCCACCTATAATATCTCCCGTCTATCTATCTTGGAAATAGCAATGGGCTTCGTCAAACACAACACGGCACCCAAGATCCCTACAGATGTAACTCACAGACACAGATAGTACATTCATCGGGAACTCGGGAGCACAGTGACATCTCCAATCTGCATCTTCGGATAGGCATGTACACACCTTACGGTTGTGATGGGTGATGTGGCTCCATTGGCCACCCTAATATCCTTGATCTCACACGGGGTTTTGGGATCCATAAGACGTTTCACATCTCCTGTAAGGTGGATAGAAACCCCAGAGTCAATTATTCACCTTCCTCCAGCCCTCTTTTTCTTCATGTCTCCTTGGGTTGCAAACACAAACCCTTTCAAGTCTGAAACAAAACTTCTTGGTGCATGGCTCCCATCTTCAGTGCACGAGAGAAGGCTCATCACACTTGAGGAGGCCAACTTTGCCACCAAAGGTGAGAGAAGACTCATCACCACAACTAGGAAGAGTGATATACACTTCATCATGAAAGAGATTGCATATCGGACCACAAATCGATGTGGTAGACAACCCGATGGACTCGCTAACAGACCTTCCATAGATCTGCCAGCGCCCAATAGATGGTCGATGGCCCTACAAGCCATGTGCGGTAGACCATTGGCCCTACGGACCATGCGCGGCAGGCCGCTAGCCTTGCTATCGTTGCCGGCGATTTACTGCACTCTACCAGCAGGGTCACCACCCCCTTGTTGGGCGACGGCGATGGCCTTGAGGCCACCAACAGGGGCGGCAACAGCGGCGTGGAGGTTGGAGCCACCCTCGCTGTCGCTGCTCCTGATCATCTCTCAAATCATCGATTGAATCACCACTGCTCTAATACCACGTAGAACCGCTACTCTGATACCACGTTGAAATGAAAAGAATGTTCTATCTCAAATAAGAAACCCTAGCCTCTCTTTTATATGAGAGAGATTTGGAAAAATTACAAAGATACCCTAAAAGTAATAAAAATAGACAAAAGTCCCTAGGCTCAACAATTTCATTCACTTTGATACATGATACCTTGTCACATACATGATTGTTTGTAGGGATGCCTCCTTTTTCAAGGGTCATTGGGAAGTATTTGATTTTCATGTATTTTTAGCTGTTGTAGCCTTTTTTTGTTATTAAGGCTGATGGATGATCACAAATCTCATGTGATCATCCTTTTTACCCTGAAAAAAAATGCACATGATTGTCGTCAATCAGTGATTGAATTCGATTACCAACTAACCGTAGCCTCTCTTAAGTAGAAATTAGGTGAAAATTACAAAATATGTCCGAATAAATAAGAAAATAACATGATAGTATAAAGAAATAAATAAACTATTTTGATTCTCCCCATCAAGCTAGACAATATGTGCCCATCACTCCCACCTTGCTGCAAAGAGAGGTATGGTGATCCCTAGGAAAAGACTTCATGCAAAATATCTAGAGTTTGGAATTCTGAAGAAATAGGAGAGTTAGCAATTGTTCCTGTTTCTACCACATCTCATATGAAGCAATAATCTACTTCAATATGCCTAGTCCATTATGAAAAGAGCTAAATCGCTGACCCTGTTGTCAGAATACACAAGAATTGAAATAGGATCCATAAAACCAAGATCAACCACAAATAACCCGATTATAGGCAATTATAATTATAGGCAATTAGTCAAACTAGAAAGAGAAGAGTTGAACTATTTGACTATACACGGTTAAAAGGAAAATAACTAAAATCAAGAGCTTTTCCTAACACCACCACCAAAACAATATCATTGTTGTCATAAGAATGTGTTGAAGGACGGGAGGTGACGATGCTCAGAATTCTACCATCTTGGGCATTTTTAGCCCAAAAGATTCCAAGAAGACCACAAGCATGGAGCAATGAATGATTCCACTTAAAAGTTAAAATCCTGCCATATCACTTGTCGATTAAGCAATGATTCCCTAGCTACATTTAGCACTTCTGCCAGCTTCAACTACTCATATTGTCCCCTTAGAGGTGCACAAAGAACTGCATCCAGCCACACTTATCTTTCCATTCATTAACCTCTCAAATGCAAGCTAGCAAATTCCATATTCGAGCTTCCTTAGCAGTGGAAGGAGGGAAGAAACAGGACTAGTTCGGCCTCGGTGGTCTTTGGGAAGCATAGGTAGTTGAAGCAGCTATCATTCTGAAAAACAAGTGTGTATATTGATGTTCGATGAAACAATGAAAAAGGCAAACAACTGAGACTCTATGTTAAAAACACAGCAGTTATTGTTAGCTTTCAACTATTTGTCAACAAAACTTGACTCTCTTATAAGCCCACTCACTAATCTTGGGGCTAAAGAAGAGTTCATTCTTGTTGAAACCAAAATGGTTGAATAAAGCAGACAAGATTATTGTCATCATAGAAGAAGTCTTTGGTTTACATGGAAACCTCTCTTGAAAACCACAGGAGAACCCCTACAGGTAAATATTCTATTATTTTCCCTCTACAAACAAATGAAGGTACAAGAGCCTTTGCTACCACACCCCTCTCAAATTCCCACACGCACTATGTAGGATTAAATAACATAATTTAATCTCTCCAAGACGCAATAATCCAACAAGATATATCTTCCAATGGTTGCCAATACATAAGGTCTCTAGAATTGTAGCCTAATGGTCACTAGAACAAAACCCAATGTGGTAGCTGAAGTGATTTAACAAGCCAAACCTAAACTACAAGCTAATCCATAAAATACCCACAAATCGAAGGAGGACCATAACAGCCCACTTTGCTCACCAGCTATCTGGAACTCGCTAACTCTACAGGTCCAAGGAAATTTCGCACCATCATGTATTGGGTATTCTTAAACACTAAAATTTCACGAGTTCGAGGAAATTCCACACCAATGAATTTTGGGTATGCTTAAAGATTGAAATTCGCCCCTTCCTTCCCTTTCCACTGTTGGGTATCCCCAAAAATTGAAATTCTGCCCTTCGCTTCCCTTTCTAATCCGAAATCTAACACCCTAGAGAAAATTTCGCAACACTAAGTTTTGGGTTGATAGGATCAAAGCTAACAGCCAGATGGTGGAACACAGGCTACAACAGTAAGGAAGCTTTTCTCTTGGATTGCTTATTTTTAAGTTAGCAGGACTCTCATTTTAGCTCTAGGAAGTAGTATATCACTAAGAGGGAAAGATCATGTTGGATAACGTGGAGATTGCCTATACTAGGAAGATTTGGGTTTGTCTCTTATGACTTGTAGCAGCTATATATGTAACCCTTGTGATATTGAATGAAAGCAAGCAAGAAATCTTTAGCCCCTTTATCTCTACATTATGGTAGATTGGTTTTTCCACCGACAATTGTATCTCCACCAATGTGGTCGTTGGTGATTCCACCCACACGAATCCGTGTTCGACGTCCATCTACGTAGATCGTATCAACTTGGTATCAGAGCCCGATGATCCTCGGAACTCGATGCCGTTGAGCGAGATGGCTGACAAGAAGCTTGAGGCTATAATAGAGCTATAATGGGAAGCCATCAACATGCTCCAACAACGCACTAAGGCCTTAAACGAGATCTATGGCCTCCTCACCACTATGCCACCTTCTCGGCCTTGTCCATCTTCTACACCACCACCACCACCATCCGCTCACCACAATCCATCTCCTTCTCGACTTTCACCACCACCTCTTATTCACCACAAACCAGCAACCTCAGAGCCACCTTCTTCACCACCAAGCCACCCCTTGGTCCCCACGCCACGCCGACATCCATGTCAACGATCGCATCCTTGGCAACGCTTCCGCCACATCCACCCGCAACGACAACATCCACGTCCTCAACAAGCTCAACTCCATCCACTTGGACTCCTCTACTCCCTATCCCCTCCTCAAGGACCTCGCCTCCTGCACCCCCCACTCCGACTCCGTCGACCACATCCAGTGATTTAAATGTTGTCGGCAAGGCCTTTTTTTGGGAAAAGGCCATGCCGACATGGTAAAGTTGTCGAAATGCTGGGATATCGTCGACATGGTCGGCATGCCAACAAAATCGATGGTTATGCCGAGGCTGCTGCTGATTTTTTTGACTACTTCTGTCATTTTTGTTGGCATGGCCATCGAAAAATGGGCATTTCCATGACGTGCCCTCGGCATGCCCACGAAATGCACACTTAGAATTCCATCAGCACAACATTGAAATCAGCATTTCTAACCTTGACTGCATCTTCCCCCACCTTTCCCTTTCCATCCCTTCCTTACACAACACCACCACCACAATGACCACCGCAGTGGCCATGGCTTCCCTGTCCCCTTCCCCCTCGTCATTGATCAGGACAAGCAAGCGTGGTATGGCAACATCCAGTACCTCCTCAACATCTCTGCCGTAGGCGCCGCCTCCTGCGTCCTCTTCCTCCTCGTCAAGCTCTGCTTTGACCACCGCCACTTCCCGGGCCCCTTCGTCCTCCTTGCCAAGCTCCTCTCCATCCACCACACCACCACCCCGCATATCGCTCTCCACTGCGGCACTGATGTCTCCCAGTTCCTCCACATCGACGCCTCCAACAGCACCTACGACGTGACCTAGTCCAAGTCCCACGACTCCTGCCTCGTCTTTGCCGTGGCAAACAGCTCCTTCAAGCTCAAAGATCCCTTCCCCCACGACCCATACCCAACACCATTACCAACAACAAGCCAACAGCAACAATAACAACACCTTTTCTTCCCAAAATCCAACCCACCAACCAACAAATACAAATGGCTCCACCTGACCCACCCTCTAGTAGCTTCTTCAAAAAAGGCGGCACCTTTCCAGCTTTCCCAGCCACAAACGCGACCTTTGCTTCTTAGGTACCAGTCGTTCCAACCTTCCATCCTCTCCCTCTCGCTCGATCCGACCATCAGCGGTGATAGCTCCTGCAACAGGGCAGGTGTCCCCTGCGACCCCCAGACCGACCGCGTCACCAACCTCTCCCTCGACAACCTCAACTCCCGCGCCAATGCCCACCTCTCCTCCGACGACCCTTACATGGCCCTCCACTGCATCGACACCATCAAGCGCGACGACTTCCTCGACTCCACCCCCTTCCCCTGCCGCTACGACCTCGCCATCGATGCCCTCCTCTAACATCTTCACCAGGTATGTCGACGAGTATCACGAGCTCCTCATGCACGACTGCCGCACGCAGATCTCCACGGCCCCTGCCAACGCCCTTCTCTCTAACGACCACATCTCCTACCTGACCAGTTATTTCCACCCGACTTGTACGGGGGCCAACCTCCAGGCCCCCCACTCCATCACCATCCACCTTGCCCGCGGTCAACCCCCTCTACCTTGCCTGCCACGCCTCCAACCGCCACTGCAGCTGCTTCGCCTCCCACCTCGACCCCTATGGCCCATCTCCAACAACCACCACCATGACCAGGTCTTTGACTCCGACGTAGGCTTCCTCGTCGTCTACTACGCTGTCGTGATTGTGGTCATGGTTGTCGTGCTTCTGATTATCGAGGATGATGATGCTTCCAAGGCGGGTGGAGTTGATAGGGATCTGACAGCCAGACAGTGGAACACAGGCTGCAGCAGTGAGGAAGCTTTTCTCTTGGATTGCCGAGCCTTCAACATGATTATTTTGAGTTAGCAGGACTCTCATTTTAGCTCTAGGAAGTAGCATGTGACTAAGAGGGAAAGATCATGTTAGACAACGTGGAGATTGCATGTACTAGGAAGATTTGGGTTTGTCTCTTATGACTTGTAGCAGCTATATATGTAACCCTTGGGATATTGAATGAAAGCAAGCGAGAAATCTTTAGCCCCTTTATCTCTTAATTGTGGTAGATTGATTTTTCCATCCACAATTGTACCTCCACCAGTGTGGTCATTGGTGATTCCACCAACACGAATCCGCGTCCATCTACGTAGGACCATATCATGGGTATGCTCAAAGATCGAATCTTTCCCTTTCCTTTCCATTTACCAACAAAAAATGGTCGGAATTTGACGTGATTCGATTTAATTGGATCGAAAATTACCTGGGCAAACAGGGGCCGAGGAGACCTGGCGTTGTTGTTGGCAAGGAAGAGGGCCGGTGGTGATGGTGGTTTTGGGAGGTTTTGGGAAGAGGGCGTATTCGAGGTAACGCAAGAGATTGGGAGTGAGCTGAGCTTCCTGCCCCTTTGGCCGCTGCTGCTACCATTGTCGATGTTGAAAGAAGAAGATACTGCTAAGAAGGTGGAGGAGCTGCAGCTGATGTGGGTCCACGCCATTACTACCAAATATCTAGTGTAGGGGTTTGACCCTGTGGAACGGGGAGAACGGAGGGTGGTGGTGGTGGTGCCAAGGCAGCTGCTTAAAGCGAGGGAGAGGAGGAAACGAGATGAAGAGATGGATATTCTATCCTGAGCCGTTCATCTTAGTTGTCGTTGGGTGGCTTCGTTGGAAGATGGGATGGGTTGCCAGTGGTGGGGATCATCCATGCTGTTTCCCCACCTTCACAATCGTCTGAAGTTTACATGATTGCCCCTCGTGAGGATTTGCATGAGGCAGGGCAGGCTTTAGACAATGTTTTACCCTCTCTTTCCCAAGCGAAAGCTACGGGCGCTTGCATCGGGCTTTAGGTGAAGTTTTGTCATTTGAACCTGTTCGACTTAGATGGTATCCTGCTGAATTGGGTTGGATCGTATCAGGATATGCTTAAGGATTACAGTAACTCTGGTAAGAATTAGACTTGACAAACTTGATACCGAAGGGAAAGGGAGACACCTGTATGAATCGAAATAGGTTTTGATGTGATAGGTCCATTTGATTAAGCTTGTTGTGTGCTGTAAGCTTTTAATTCGATTGGATGAACTTGGCAAAATTCAATTTACATCAAATAGTTCGTTCATGCTTGTGTGCATTTATTTGAATCTTCGTTATGTTAAATGCTTATTTTGTGGGTGTATGTATGTATAAGCAAATGGGAATTTGAGAAAGCATTAATTATACTACCAGATGAGAAGTGATGAGATAAGCTTTGTTATGTAATATTGCTATCAAGGAAACATAACAGTGGGATTGTCAAAAAATCCTAGGTTGGAGTCACCGAGGGCTCATGAGTCTAGCATAAAAAGTTGATGAATCAAGTTTGAATGAAAATTTGGATCGAATGACTTTATAGTGTGCTTAAGTTAACCCTTACTTGATTTCATGTTATCTTAGAGTTGATTTTAAAAAAAAAGCACCATTAAAGTATACACTATACGTTGAAAATAACACATATAAGAAATAAATAAATAAAAATATATGAATTTTCAATGTTTTTGCATAAATCAAAAATATTAAATCAAGCAAGTTAAATATGATTTTGCAAGATCCAGAATAAAATAAAGAATAAATAACATGCAATAGCACAAATAAACAAAACGAGAAGGGATTTGATTTTACTCTGATCGAAGTGCTCATTAAAGACTTCCCTTAGAGAAAATATCGCCACCCACAATACTGGTGCGTCGAGGTCTGATAAACTCCTCCTAGGATATGACAATCCACCTCCAAGATTCGACGCACTCCGATCTTAGATGACCTCGAAAATCACATCAGGAGAACGAAGCCGAAGTAATTTTGTTACCAACCAAATTCTCGTTGATCTACCAATTAAATGGTTTGATCAACCAAAAATTTCCCGTGTGTCTCTCAATCTCCTTATGCAAGATCGACAAAAGTGATTGGAGACTTTTCTACCAATCTCATGTCGAACGAACACACCAAGAAAGAGAGATAAGAACGAGAGAGAGGGAGAGGAAGAGAGTGGAGAGAGCTTTTCTACTCTTGTTGTTGTCAAATGAGAGCTCCTTCATGACCCTTATATAGAGCCTACGACTAGACGTTTAAGGAAATTCCCATTTTATGGAAACATGGCAATTAGTCGACCAATTAAGTTCATTGATCGACCAAAACCATTTGATCAACTAATTAAGCCCATTGATCGACCAAAACAATTGGTCGATCAAACTTTATTAATTGGTCAATCAAACCAATTGATCGACCAAAATAATTGGTCGACCAATTTTACAATCTGATCGATCAATCCGGATCAAATCGTTGGATTAAAATCCGTAGCAAAAAAGGTCTAAGTTCCAAATTGATTCTTACCCTAACTAGAGCCCGAGCCAGAGCTAGGGTGCGTGCATGTGTGTGTGTGGTCCCTATCCTTACCTCTCACTCTTTACTACATAAGCTATGAGAGGTAGAAGCCTTTTGCACATATCAAGAGGTTTATCCACTTCCAGTATGAAACTAAACACTCCTCTCAAATCTCATAGATTTCAACATGAATTTTCAATTCACTATAAAATAATTGCATCCTTATTAATGTAATTAGGCTCTCAAATCCAACACTATATGTATCAAAGATGAATCAAAGGTTATAGTAGCTTAGCTTTTTGCTATTTGAGTTCATTAGGATCATTGTAGTTGAAATTTTTCTTTGCAAGGGTTTGCATTTTTTCACATTCATTTTCGTAATATTTTATTATAATCCTTAAAGTAGCCTGACATCATTGGTTCGAGGAGAGGGAAAGTGCTCACTTTATAAAATTTAAGAACAATAGCTTCTATTAATGAATTAATGGTTGCACTCATTCTCAAGGCTCCCACCCAATTAAGCTCATTGTATGACATGTTTATTTTATTAGTCTCAACAAGTAGCCTTAGGCTAATGCATAGAGATTTGGGAACACTAGAATATCAGTCATAACTTATGACTCACTCCAATAAAGGGATACATGTAAGTTTGACATGAACTCTCATTATTCTGATTAACTAATTGAGAGGCTACTTGGTAGTTGCTTCATCGGTCTTTTGAATTTAGAAATCAATGTTAGTTTTCGACTGCAAATACAAATTCAACAATATATGAAGGTATACATTTTTCATTTTAAAATAATTTGTGGATAGATTCTTTGAATACATTTGATAACTTTGGAATAATATAATGAAACAATTTGCTTATCAGATATCTTACCCATCACCAAACAATATAATTTTAGAAATCAACCTTACCCATCACTATACCCTTACATAATAATAAAATAACAAAGGCAATGAAACAAATAACAAAAGATTCTCCCTTTGCAAAAGAATAACAAAAGACTCTTAACTTCACTGGAATGCATCTAAAGTAGCTTGTATTCACTTTAAAAAAAAAACTAGCTTGTATTGGCATCTATTACGCTAATGCAATCAGTGGATGTTCTCTACCAGAGATAAGGTAGTATGGGTCCCACAATATCAACTGAAATTTATTTTCTACGCCATTATCTTCAGTAATGGTAAGTCAAAATTCCATGCAACCATCAATGCTACCGTTGATGCCTTCCACTTCTCCCATTGAAGTAACAAGGAACAAAGCAAAGGTGGCAAGGATCAAGGTAGAGATCATGGAGGCGGCCAAGGAGATTCGCATCTTAATAGCCTCTAGCTTATGTATGCAAATCAAGAGAAATCTAATTTAGGTCTGTTTGTTCAAGCATCTTTTTTTTTTTTTTTCCCAAAAGGTGTAAATAAAGCATTTAAGTTAACCTAGCCAGGCATTTTGTAGCCATAACATTTTGCCATTGGCAATTTAAGTGTTGTGACTTAGACTTGGCTATCTAGCCAACTAAGGTTTATAAAGTCGGTAAGTAGTATTTAGTATATTGGGTTATCTCATGGATGATATGCGATATGTGGGCAAGTATATACAGATTAGTATACGGTTTTGTATTTTTTAATTTAAAACTATAAAATAATTAGTCAACCTGATTTCTATTAAAAGTCCCAGACATATGAAAATTTAAGGTATTAGTCAAAGGTTTTGGATATGGAGAGGTGCTAGGGTTTTTTGGTTTGATTTTATAGCTTATCATGTGGGGTTTATCGAGTAGGGTTGCGGGGTACACAATTCTCTATTCAAAAGTCGGCCATATACGCGGCCGAGTATAGGTCCATGCGGTCCACGCATTTGATCTAAATCGACCACTAAACGTGCCTTAGACTATTCAGTTCATACATGTGTCTCCCTTTCCCTTCGATACCAAGTTTGTCAAATCTAATTCTTACCAGAGTTACTGTAATCCTTAAGCATATCCTGATACGATTCAGCCCAATTCAGGATACGATCAAGTCGAACAGGCTCAAATGGCAAAACTTCACCTGCAGCGCGATGCAAGCACCCGTAGCTTTCACGTGGGAAAGAGAGGGTAAAACATTGATTCATCACGTCTAAAGCCTGCCCTGCCGCATGCAAATCCTCACGAGGGGCAATCATGTAAATTTCAGTCGATTGTGAAGGTGGGGGAACCGCATGGATGATCGATCACCACCACTGGCGCCCCATCCCATCTTCCAACGAAGCCACCCAACGACAACTAAGATGAACGGCTTGGGATAAAATATCCATCTCTTCATCTCCTTACCTCCTCTCCCTCGCTCCAAGCAGCTGCCTTGGCACCACCACCACCACCACCACCTCCCTCCGTTCTCCCCGTTCCACAGGGCCAAACCCCTACACTAGATATTTGGTAGTAATGGTGTGGACCCACATCAGCTGCAGCTCCTCCACCTTCTTAGCAGTACCTTCTTCTTTCAACATCGACAATGGTAGCAGCAGCGGCCAGAGGGGCAGGAAGCTCAGCTCACTCCCAATCGCCTGCGTCACCTCGAATACGCCCTCTTCCCAAAACCTCCCAAAACCACCATCCCCACCATCCCTCTTCCTTGCCAACAACAACGCCAGGCCTCCATGGCCCCTGTTTGCCCAGGTAATTTTCGATCCAATTAAATCGAATCACGTCAAATTCCGACCATTTTTTGTTGGTAAATGGAAAGGAAAGGGAAAGATTCAATCTTTGAGCATACCTATGATACGGTCCTAGGTAGATGGACGTTGAACGTCGATTCGTGTGGGTGGAATAGTTAAAATATTTAAATAATACAGAAGTATAAATCAAAGCAATAAATAATTATGGAATGTTTGGGTTTACATGCAAACCCCACTCACGAGGAGCGGGGAGAAAACTACGGGGGAAGCGCCTATGGCATGTTTTCTCTTTATTTCTTCTCAAAGAATAACTGAGGGAGTACACGCTTATTTATAGTCCATCACACACATACAAAGCGCCACAGTTTCCAACGTGGTACTAAATAACAACTCAATTCTCTCAACACTCCCCCTCAAACTAGAGTATGAAATGCTCAGTTTGTAATACTGAAAGATCCACTCTACACAAGCGGGAACATAGGCTGGAGTTGCTAAAAGAATTACGACTGTCTCTGAAGTTCTAGTGTTAATAGCTCCACATTCAGTATCCCTGAAATTGGGTCTTCCTCTGAAGACATTGAATGTGGATTTCCCTTTCTGGAGTCCACGAAACTGGATATCCCATATAGAAACTTGAAATGAGTCCTTCCTCTGAGAACCGCGAAACTCTGAACCTCCCAGAGTTGGGTTTCTCATGTGGAGTCTAAGAACAAAAGGGACTCCCAAGCGGGAGGAACTACAACAAGCTGCCACACTCCCCCTTTCTCTCATACTCGTATGGGAGAAAAAATAATGACAAGAAAAAAATAAAACATTAAAAAACTAGAGAAGACTTCACATCTCTCAACTATAAACCTCGTCATCATTTTTTTACCTTCTTCTTTTTTCTTCTCTTTTTTTTTCTCTTTTCTTTGCTTCTTTTTTTTTTTCTTCTCTTTTATTTTTCCTTCTTCCCTTCTCTCTTTTTTTTTTCTCTTTTCTTTTCTTTTTTTTAATCTCTTCTTCCTTTTTTTTTTTTACGTCATTTTTTTGCATCTTTTTTTAGCTCCCACACCCCTTAGGGTTCGGACCTAACGGCCGCTCATAGAGTCACAGCCACTTCTTCTCTTTCCCTCCTGCAACCGCAACGGAGGAGCTTTGTCCACTCCGACCGATCGCTGAGGGCGAGGGCTGCCTCGCAGCCAAGATTGACATCGCTTACCTTCCTCCACAGTGCCTCCTTGGAGGAGAAGCACGACCACCTTGTCTCCTTCTCGTCGCTGTTGGGAGGAGCGGATTAGCGCTGGACCACCACTGTTGCTGCGTCGCCATGATCCTCACAAGTCCTCGTCGTCGTCGTCTCCGCCGCATCGGTGCGGGCTCTGCGATAAGGACACGGCCCACCTTCTTTCTTGTTGTTGCATCGCCCACACCTCTGCAACGCTAAGATCCTACGGCCTCTTTGCCTCCACCGAACTCTTCGACGAAGATCGTTCACCTAAGCGCCATCAACGAGCACCACTAGTGCTCACTTGAGCGCCACTTGATCACGTGCGCTGTTGCCAGGGCTTGAATTGTCCTTGCACCACCTCCTCAGGCATCGCTTCGGCCTAGTGGGCTATCTCGAGGCCGTCGTGAGGCCTTGAGAGGCTCCTACCTCATCTCTTGGGCGCTGCCATCTAGAGGTCGACCCCGATTCCTCCTCTCAAACTCCTCGAGATCACCTCGAGGATCATGCCGTTACTGCCATCACCTCGACTGTTGCAGCCCATCGTGACGAACTCAAAATAAAAGATGATAAAAAAAAGCGTATATTCTCAAGAACAAACAAATAAACCCAAGATTCGACCTGCTCTGATATCAACTTAAAATATTTAAATAATGCGGAAGCATAAATCAAAGCAATAAACAATCATGGAACGCTTGTGTTTACGTGACAAGGAGCGTGGAGAAAACCACGGGAGAAGCGCCCTATAGGCATGTTTTCTTTGTATTTCTTCTCAAAGAATAACTGAGGGAGTACATGCTTATTTATAGGCCATCACACACACACAAAGTGCCACAGTTTCCAATGTGGCACTAAATAATCACTCAATTCTCTCAACAAGAATCACCAACGACCACACTGGTGGAGATACAATTGTAGGTGGAAAAGCCAATCTACCACAATGAAGAGATAAAGGGGCTAAGGATTTCTCGCTTACTTTCATTCAATATCACAAGGGTTACATATATAGCTACTACAAGTCATAACAGACAAACCCAAATCTTCCTAGTACAGGAAATCTCCATGTTATCTAACATGATCTTTCCCTCTTAGAGATATGCTATTTCCTAGAGCTAAAATGAGAGTCCTGCTAACTCAAAATAATGATGTTGAAGGCTCAACAATCAAAGAGAAAAGCTTCCTCACTGCTGCAGCCTGTGTTCCACCATCCGGCTGTCAGCTCTGATCCCTATCAACTCCACCCGCCTCGGAAGCATCATCATCCTCGATGGTCAAAAGCATGACTGCCATGACCAAAATCACGATAGCGTAGTAGACGACGAGGAAGCCCACATTGGAGTGAAAGACCTGGTCATGGTGGCAGTTGTTGGAGATGGGCCATAAGAGTCGAGGTGGGAGGCGAAGTAGCTGTAGTGGCGGTCGGAGGCGTGGTAGGCAAGGTAGATGGGCTGACCGCGGGTAAGGTGGATGGTAATGGAGTGGGGGGCCTAGAGGTTGGCCCTCGTACAAGTCGGTCGGAAATAATCGACCAGCTAGGAGATGTGGTCGTTGGAGAGAAGGGTGGTGGCGGGGGTCGTGGAAATCTGCGTGTGGCAGTTGTGCATGAGGAGCTCATGATACTCGTCGGCTTACCTGGCCAGGACTGCTAGAATCATAATGTGAACCTACATATATTATTATTACAGAATTATATGTTAAATGTATACATATATTTAGACATCACATTTACGGTCATTGAAGTGGTCTAATTATGTAAATTGACCATTCATATCTCATTAGGATATGAGATTTAATGAATAGAAACCTTAAGGGTAAATGCAATTCCGTGATGGGTGGAATTGTCATTTTATTTTAAGCGGTTATGGTCCCTGAAGGGGTGAGGGCAAAGTGGGCATTCGATTTTCTGCATCACATTGCAGAAAAGTTATAAATAAAGCTCATTACAGAACCCAAGGGATACGCTCCCATTAAGTTCTTTTCCTCTCTCGCTCTCTCAATCTTCTGGAAGTACCATTGCCACTACCTCTCGTTGGAGAAGGAAGTCCACAGCTCCAGAGGATCTCTGTGATTTCCTCAATGCTTCCGCTATAATGAATTCAGGTATCCCTCTATTGTTTCTTTTTTCGATTTTCATTATAGTTGATGATGTGGGGAATGGATTGGTTTTGGGAATTATAGAAAAGTATATGGTTTTGAATTTTATTCGGCATTAAATTCCATTAAGTGGTATCAAAGCTTTTCTATTTGTCATATTGTTGCCTTAATGATTCGTTTCTTGAGCAAAATAATTTTCCGTTCGATTTTGGGGCTTATTCTTCGATTAGTTTTTTGAATTGATTCAATCCTATCTTGATGAATTGATGCCACCTGATGTTCATTTTTTTGGGTTTTCATGTTCATCAATATCCCATAAATGATCATCAAATCAAGTTTTTCCGATCGGAATCGTGATTTGAAGTTTTTCCCCAAATCCCAATTTCAGATTGCTTCTCTGGATCGGGCCGTGATCAGTTCGGTATCGGTACTCATGATGAGTACTGGTACTAGCTAGGCACGGGTACCCATCGGGCGCTTCCCGGAGCACCACCAATATCGATAGAGTATCGATACTCATCGCGAGTACCAGTACATGTGGGATACTGGTCAAGCTCCAAGAGACGCCGCCAGTGTCGATAGAGTATCGGTACTCATCACGAGTATTGGTACATGTGGGATACTGGTCACCCCAGAAACATTGCCAGTATCAAAGGAGTACCGATACATGAGGGATATTGGCCGCGACCCAGGATCGATCCAGTACTGATGTAGTACCAGTACATAAGATCAGTACTGGTACTTGGTCATTGCTGTTGGTACCGGTACTCATCTTGAGTACTGGTACTGATGTGTCCATTGGGATATATTGATCATGATTATTTTGGTATGAACATTAATGATAGGTTTTAATGTATTAAGTACTCTGTCGCATTTAGTAATTCTTGCCAAAGCAGGTTGCTTCTTGTGCCAGTTTATTTGAAACATTAAAGTGACTTAGTATGTCGTACTCATGTATGAGGCGCTTAACCTAAAGGTAAACCGTCTCATGATTAAATGCATATGTACACATTTACTGATAAATTATCCATGGAATTATTAGGTTTCATGTGGGTAGTTAAGTTAATCCAAAGATGACTTAATTACTTACACGAGTGTTTTCAATAATTATTTTCATTTTTAAGACTGCTGTTTACAATATTAATGTTTATTGTTCAAAGATTAAATATTAATGATTGTATTGTTTAGTTTATTTTATTCTGAGCATGTATTTGGTTTCTTTCCTTTGTTTTTAGTTAACTCTACATCTGCCATAACTGCCAACTTAAATTCTATTCCAGAATTAAATGGATCTAATTTTAAGTTCTGAAAAAAAAGTATCATTGTTTTGGGATGCATGGACCTAGACTATACACTTCAGGTTGATCTTCCCTCCCCTCTTACGGATAAAAGTTCTTCTGATGAAATAAAGAACTCTGAGAGGTGCGAGCGATCAAATCGCATTTGTCTGATGATCATGAAGCGTGCTATTCTAGAAAACTTTAGGGGTGCTATCTCAGAGGAATTAAATGCTAATAAATTCATTAATGAGATAGAGAAAAAATTTGCTAAGAATGAGAAAATTGAAACAAGCAATCTCCTTAGCAAACTTGTCTCACTTAAGTACAAGGGTACTGGAAACATTAGGAAGTATATTATACAAATGTCCCATTTAGCCTCGAAACTAAAGGTACTTAAGTTGAAGTTGTCAGATGACCTCCCCGTGTATTTAGTTTTGATCTCCGTCCCTATACAATATGGACAGTTTAAGGTTAGCTATAACTGCTAAAGGGAGAAGTGGATTCTTAACGAGTTCATTTCTCATTGTGTGCAAGAGGAAGAAAGGCTGAAATAGGATAAACCAGAAAGTGCTCATCTGGTTTCTGGGTCCAAAAGGAAGTGGACTAAGGATACAACTGCTGCCAGTTCATCCTCCTCCAAAGGGAGTCAGAAGAATCCTAAGGCATCCTGCTTCTTCTGCAAGAGAAAAGGACACGTGAAGGAGAATTGTACCAAGTATCACGCTTGACGTGAAAAGAAAGGTACATCACTCTCTTTGGTTTGTTCAAAAGTTAATTATGCTTATGTACGCTCAGATATTTAGTGGATTGATTCGGGAACTATCATTCACATTAGTGTGTCTGTGCAGGGTTGCTTAAGCTGCTGAACGCCAAGTGATGGTGAAAGATGCATCTATGTGAAGGAGAATTGTACCAAGTATCATGCTTGACATGAAAAGAAAGGTACATTACTCTCTTTGGTTTGTTCAAAAGTTAATTATACTTCTGTACCCTCAGATATTTGGTGGATTGATTCGGGAACTACCATTCACATTAGTGTGTTTGTGCAAGGTTGCTTAAGCTGTCGAACACCAATTGATGGTGAAAGATACATCTATGTGGGCGACGAGAAGAAAGTGAAGGTAGAAGCTATTGTAGATTTCAGGCTGTCACTGACTACCAGTCACCAGTTAGATTTAAAAGAAACGTTCATTGTACCGTCATTTAGATGGAATTTAGTTTTTGTTTATTTATTGGACAAATTTAGTTATTCTTTTTCATTTGGAAATAGACAATTTCAGCTGTTCCTTAATTCAAATTTAGTTGGTTCTGATTCTTGTATGTTAGTGATAAATCTGCACACTTTTTCCTCCAATTTAAAAACCTTCAATACAACTTTGAGTGGTACAAAGCATAAAATAACTCGGGAGAATTCCGCTTTACTGTGGCATAAGCGTTTAAGCCAAATCTCTAAACAGAGAATGGATAGACTTATTTTGAATGGAATTCTTTATTCTCTTGATTACACGGATTTGGATGTTTGTGTAGACTGTTTAAAAGAAAAAAGAATAAATAAAAGAGGTATAAGTGTTACTAGAGCTACAGATGTCTTGGAATTAATACATACGGATATCTGTGGTCCATAACCTACGGCTTCCTAGAATAGGCAACAATATTTTATTACGTTAATAGATGACTACTCTAGATACGAGTATCTATTTCTTCTTTACGAAAAGTCATAGTCTTTGGATGCATTCAAGTCCTATAAGGTTGAGGTGGAAAACCAACTCGGAAAAAGGATTAAGGTTGTTAAATCTGATCGTGGTGGTGAGTACTGCGGCAGATATAATGGATCAGGAGCACAGCATCCAGGACCGTTTCCTTCTTTTCTAGATGAGTGTGGCATAGTGCCTCAATACACTATGCTTGGGACACCAAGTATGAATGGTGTTGGTGAACGCCGCAACATGACCGTTAAGGATATGGTACGGAGTATGATTAGTCATATTTCTTTACCTGAATCTCTATGGGGAGAAGCACTCAAAACAGTTGTACATGTTCTCAATCGAGTACCAACTAAACCAATGCTTAAAACCCCACACGAAATGTGAACTAATAAGGTGCCTAGTCTGAAACATTTTCATATCTGGGGGTGTTCAATTGAGGCTAGACCATACATGCCTGCTGAAAGGAAACTTGACTCTAAGATAGTCCTGCTATTTTGTAGGGTATTCTGAAAGGTCGAAAGGTTATAAGTTTTATGACCCAACGACTCGCTCATTTTCTGAGACCAGGAATGCCCACTTCTTTGAGAATGTTGGTTTGGGAGGTGATAGTTGTCACATTACATTTGAAGAACTAGATCTTATTCATAAGGAAATCATTGAATAGGGTCAAGTTCTTATTCCAAACGTTGTTCCAACAACATCAGAGGAAGAAAGTAATGTGGATAATATTCCCATTAATCAAACCAAACAGCCTCAAAACATTCAAGATCCTACACCCATTAGGAGATCCAATAAAGAAAGGAGAAGTGCAATATCTAGTGATTACGTTGTATTTCTTCAGGAACTAGAGGCAGGCCAAATGGATCACTCATGCCATGAGGAGTTCCCATTCTCAGGACTGGATCAATGCCATGAATGAAGAGATGAAATCCATGAGTGACAACAAGATTTAGGATGTTGTCCCATTACCTGAAGGTGTGAAGCCCATTGGTTGTAAATGGATATTTAAAATCAAACGGAATTCACAAGGCAATGTAGATAAATATAAGGCTCGTCTTATTGCTAAGGGATTTGTTCAAAAGGAAGGCATAGATTATAAAGAGACATTTTTGCCAGTTTCATACAAGGATTCATTTAGAACCATAATGGCTTTAGTAACTCATTTTGATTTAGAACATCAGATGGATGTAAAGACATCCTTTCTTAATGGAAACATTAATGAAACAATTTACATGGTGCAACCAGAAAACTTTGCATTAGAAGATGTAAAGAAAATGGTTTGCAAATTAAACAAAGCCATTTATGAACTGAAATGACCCTTCCCAAGGGTCTTTCAGGAATTTTCCAGAATGGTAGAGGTGTTAATGCAATTTTGAACCCCCTGGGTTTTAGTTTGTGGGCTCTGCGGGAAAGGAGACTTTTGCGGGGTCAACTTTACAAATTTCCCACCCCTCCACCCTCAACCCACAACACACACACCCAAAAGCCTAAACCCTCTCTTTATAAAACCCCCTCACCTCTCCACCCTCTCCACACCCAACGACACCCACATCTCCAACGCCATCTCTACTCCACCCTCACCACCTCCACTTCATCCCTTGTTGTAGCTGGCAGCCACCTCTTTTCACCCCATCCCCTTGCCACCGTGAGTGGGGGAGAAGGAGAGGAGAGGAACAGGAGCACGGAGGAGAGGGAGAGCAAGCGAAGGAGATGAGGGGAGTAGGTGCGTGGAGGAGGAGAAGAGGGGAGCCAGGGGGAGCACGTGAAGGGGGAGAGAAAGGGGGCAGCAGGAGAGAGCGTGGGGAAGGGAGAGCAGCAGGAAGAGGAGCTGCTACAGCTCCACGGGCGAAGAGGAGGTGTTCGCGAGAAGAAGAGCTGCGTGAGGAAGCTCTGCACGTGGACATTTCCGCATTATCAGACGTCCGCAACCTTTATCAGATGTCTGGAGGGGTCGTCAGATGTCCAGAGAGAGCTCCGGACGTCCAATAGCACGTAAAGTGTACGTATTCTGCACGAGCCTGCATGCGGGTATGGTCGCAATTAGGTGTTGCATCTTCACTGTGCGTGCATGCGCAGGTATGAGGGTGTTGGAAAGGCACGTGGTACGACATTCAGGGTGCTTTAGGACATCTAAAGGCTGTGTTAGAGGTCTGACTGCCCTCTCAGACGATCGGGAGCAGTGTCTGACGTTTGGAGATCCCCTCAGACGGCTGTGTGGGGTAGGAGACGACGGGTACAGATGCAGGAGAGTAAGATGAGCTTCTACGTTCGTTTAAGACGTCTGGGACTCGTCGCAGACATCTGATTTTAGTCAGGATGCGTATTTTTGGGCTGGTTCAGGTCTCAAACAGAGTCGATTTTTCGCAAACAAAGTATTATTGGTTTTCTTTCGAAATTCTCTACGTGTTAATGCAGTGTTTATACCATTTTGAACACGTTTAACATGATTGATTAACAATATAGGTCTCCAGTCCGTAGTGTATACAGGACCCGTGGAGATGTCGGGATCCACCGTTCGAGCCCCCATACCACTTGTATACCTTGGTAGAGTGGTTATCTCTAATCCTGTGATTTAAATGATTAAAGTGCATGCTATATTAGAAATATCTGATTGAACCCTAGGATATGAAATGAACCTTAGGGCTGAGGAGAATGAATGTACATTACTTGGACCACACTTTTATACTTTGAAATGCATGTTAAGGCCCTTACTGCTAGCAACTAAATATTAAATTGATGTGGTGATTGCTTAATTTATTGAATCACGAGTTGCCTGTTATACGACTTGGAATCAGAATGTGAATGGAGATATATGTCGTATCATGAAATAAGACGAATGCTAACGCACGAACTCTACAGGAAACTAGGAAATGAATAAAAAATTACTGTAATATGGAAATCTGATGTGTGATGGGACATATTGCCTACGGGCTAGTTGGTTGTATGGACTTGGGTGTAGAAAGTGAGTTGGCCCTCGTATACGCGGTATCGAGGAGAGCTACTGTGACTTTAGTGTAGGGAGGAGCTAGCCGCCCTTTGGCTTGGGACCTAGGGTTAGGACTGGCCACCCTACATCAACTCCTGTTAGGCCTACTGGGCAAACCAGGATAATCGGGTAAGGGTATGCAAACTGTTGAGGGGTGTGGCCCCTGTTTTGTTCTTTGTTGTACGTTTGGGCGTACCCGTTAGCGGAAACGATTGACTGTGTGCTAGTACGGGGTAACTACCCGTGCGCTTATCGCGCGTGCTGTAGTCACCGCTACATTGCAATCATGACCTCAGGGTGGTAGATCAGGTGTAGGACTACCACGGAGTGCTCTCCCGGTCAAAAGAGTACCACATGTACATCCTGCATCGCAGGAAAACTGCATCAAGATCGTTCCTTTAGGGAACAAGTGGATTAAGAACTGTTGTGGACTCTTACTAAAAATTAAATCAGAAACACATAAATGATTTAAACGAAAACATATATTAATACATAACTAGAAATTGTATGATCAGTTAGTTGCTTGTTCCTTTATGTTTAATTGCATGTAAATGACATATGTACCACTCTACTTAGTGTTAGCTGACCATAGGTATATGAAACCATGTTCAGGTTAAGGAGTTGAGCAGCCAGCGCCACCTACTGCAGAGGGTGCTGGGTCCAGTCGAGCCCAGCCATAGTTGTACTTTCTCTGCTTTTCGTTGTAGAGGCCCTTTTTGTAGTAGTATCTTTAACCTGTAGTGCATGTTTCTGTTATATTTCTAGTTGTGATGGTTATGTCTGAATTCGTACTTTTCCACTCGTGGCATGTAGTACCTTTGGGATTTATGTTCTATTTTTCATTATTGTCTATTATCTATTTTCTGCTTAGCTACATTGCATGTGTGGTTGTGGAATGTTTTGTGCATTTGGTTATTTCTTATTGAACGATTGGGTCTTGAGGTTTAGTCGAGGCAGGCTATTCTCGGGTTCTGTAGGGAGCCAGGATCGGGTCGTAACATAGATTAAAGCAAGCTTCAAGACAATGGTATTACAAATTTCATCAAGTAATTGTCTCATTTGGTTTTGAGACAAATCCGGTTGATGATTGTGTATACCACAAATTCTGTAGAGGAAAATATATTTTCCTGGTTTATATGTGGATGACATCCTTCTTGCCTGTAATGACAATGGTTTGCTTCAGGAAACCAAGATATTTCTCTCTGATAATTTTGAAATGAAGGATCTTAGTGAAGCATCTTTTGTATTAGGAATCCAGATACAACGAGATCGTTCTTAGGGTATCATTGGATTATCACAAAGGAGAATTGACATGGAGAATTGCAAACCAGGAGATACTCCAGTAGCTAAGGGAGATAAATTCTCTCTTAACCAATGCCCCAAGAATGAGTTTGAAGCTACAGAGATGGAAATATGCATCAGCAGTGGGAAGTTTGATGTATGCCCAAGTCTACACGTGGCCAGACCTAGCATACATTATTGGCATGTTAAGCAGATATTTAAGCAAGCTTGGACCCGACTACTAGAAGGTAACCAAACGGGTCATGCGTTACCTACAAAGAACAAAGGATTTCATGCTCACATGCAGGAGATCAGATCATTTGATATCCCGACTTTGACTTTGTGGGATGTCAGGATACTCGAAGATCTTCAAGATATATTTTTCTGCTTGCTAGAGGGGTTATCTCGTGGAGGAGTGCAAAGCAAACCTTGATAGCTATCTCCACTATGAAAGCAGAATTCATAGCGTGCTTCGAGGCCTCAAATCATGAAGTATGGCTTAGGAATTTTGTCACAATACTACGGATCTTTAATGGTGTCGAAAGACCACTTCGACTTTACTATGGCAATAATTTGGCGGTGATGTACTCCAATAGCAATAAAAATTTTTTGAGGTTGAAGCACATTGATGTCAAGTACTTAGTGGTCAAGGAAATAGTTCAAAGTGAACAGGTGTCCATTGCGCACATTGGTACCAACTCCATGGTAGCAGATTCGCTCACTAAAGGGCTAATACCAAAGGTTTTTCATGAGCATATTGTTTGTATGGGTGTTATATCTATTCTGTAATACAATTCAGTTGGGGTTTGTTCTATTTTGGTGTTTTATGTATGTACATGTTTTGGATTATGTGCATAATAATAAAGTTAGTCCTTGCCATGTGATCTCTTGTATGATAAGGTTTTTTTTTACCAGTTGAAAATAGGCATGTTTAGATTACATTAATAGGCAATTTTCATGTTATGTACCTATATCATATCTATGTCATTACTTGTATTAATGTATGTGATCATTGTTTAATCTAGTCGATTTCATAATGGCAAAAATCAACTTTGGTTGTACGTTAACAGAGTATGGACGAGATTGGTGGAGATGTGGTTTATTGAGATATTGTATTAATAAGCTCATATAGGTAGATATGAACGTATGATTATAAGGATAATATATATGATTCGAGTGGGAGATTGTTAGAATCATAATGCGAACCTACATATATTATTATTACGGAATTATATGTTAAATGTATACATATATTTAGATATCACATTTATAGTAATTAAAGTGACCTAATTATGTAAATTGACCATTTACATCTCATTAGGGTATGAGATTTAGGGCATAAAAACCTTAAGGGTAAATGCAATTCCGTGATGGGTGGAATTGTCATTTTATTTTAAGCGGTTATGGTCCCTAGAGAGGTGAGGGCGAAGTGGACATTCGATTTTCTGTATCCCATCGTAGAAAAGTTATAAATAGAGCCCATGATAGAACCGAAGGGGTACGCTCCCATTAAGTTCTTTTCCTCTCTCGCCCTCTCAACCTTTTGGAAGTACCATTGTCACCGCCTCTCGTTAGAGAAACAAGTCAACGACTCCAGAGGATCTCCGTGATCTCCTCAACGCTTCCGTTACGATGGATTCAGGTATCCTCCATTTTCTTTTTTCGATTTTCATTATGGTTGATGATATGGGAAATAGATTGGTCTTGGGAATTATAGAAAATCATATGGTTCTGATTTTTATTCAGCATTAAATTCCATCAAGGACATCTAGGAGGGCATTGATGGCGAGGTCGTAGCAGCGGAGGAAGGGGAAGGGGCGAAGTCAAGGAAGCTGTTGCGCTTGATGGCGTTGATGCAACGAAGGGCCATGTAAGGGTTGTCGGAGGAGAGGTGGGCATTGGTGCAGGAGTTGAGGTTGTCGAGGGTGAGGTTGGTGACGCGGTCGGCCCGAGGATCATAGGGGACATTTGCCCCATTGTAGGAGTTGTCGCCGTTGATGGTCGAATCGAGCGAGAGGGAGAGCATAGAAGGTTGGAACGACCGGTACTAAGAAGCAAAGGTCGTGTCCGTGGCTAGGAAAGCTGGAAAGGTGTCGCCTTTTTTGAATAAGCTACTATAGGGTGGGTCAGGTGGAGCCATTTGTATTTGTTGGTTGGTGGGCTAGATTTTGGGAAGAGAAGGTGTTGTTACTGTTGCTGTTGGCTTGTTGTTGGTGGTGGTGTTGGGTATGGATCGTAGGGGAAGGGATCTTCGAGCTTGAAGGAGCTGTTTGCCACGATGAATATGAGGCAGGAGTCGTGGGACTTGGACTAGGCCACGTCGTAGGTGCTGTTGGAGGCGCCGATGTGGAGGAACTGAGAGGCATCAGTGCCGCAATGGAGAGCGATCTATGGGGCGGTGGCGTGGTGGATGTGGAGGAGCTTGGCAAGGAGGGCGGAGGGGCCCGAGAAGCGGTGGTGGTTGGAGCGGAGCTTGACGAGGAGGAAGAGGACACAGGAGGTGGCGCCCACGGCGGAGATGTTGAGGGGGTACTGGATGTTGCCATACCATGCTTGCTTGTCCTGATCGAACGACGAGGGGGAAGGGGACAGGGAAGCCATGGCCACTACAATGGTCATTGTGGTGGTGGTGTTGTGTAAGGAAGGGATGGAAAGGGAAAGGTGGGGGAAGATGCGGACCAGTGGTTGAGGCCGTGGCCGTACTAATCTCTTCTGAAGCATCACCACAAAACAAATCATACTATTGATCATTGTTGGATCAAGCATGATTTTCCCTAAGGGCCTTAGGCCAATTAAGTCTCCTATGGAGGAGAGGAGAGGAGCCTATCAGATCTCAAATTACTATTTCTAAGGAGTATGATAGATTAATGGCCTCTCAGTCCATGTTTACTACTGGAGCCTCTATTGTTTGACTTACAAGTACTGTTTTGCTACCATGCATGTCCCTACATGGATTGCATATCCTATGTAGTTGATAGATTGACTAGTTCATGCAAGAATCTAAAGAGGCATAGTAGGCAGGAGTATGCCAGGTCCTTTGGTATTTGAAGAGTGCTCCTGGAAAGCTTCTAAAAGCATGGTCATCTAGAGGTTTATGGTTATTTTGATGCAGATTATGTTGGTGCTCACGAGGACAGATGGTCCACCACGGGATATTGCACTTATGTTAGTGGCAACCTAGTCACCTGAAGAAGCAAGAAGTAAAATGTTGTATCTAGATCTAGTACCGAGTCAAAATATCAGGCTATGACCCATTCTACTTGCGAGCTCTTCTAGATTAGGTCTATCTTGCATGACTTTGGTGTTGACATTTCTGGACCTTTTCCCATGTATTGTGACAACAAAGCAACCAACTTTCTTGCCAACAATCTCGCCTTTGATGAGAGGACCAAATATACAGAAGTGGATTGCCATTTTGTCCAAAATGTTGTGATGACTGGGATGATACTCACTCCATATATTTCCAACAAGGATCAAATAGCCGACATCTTCATCAAGGCCCTGGCAAGAAAGCGTTTGGAGTTCCTATGTTCCAAGCTGAGCATGTCCAATGTTATGCTCCAATTTGAGAGAAAGTGTTGAGAATCTTTTGTTATTTGTTTCATTGCTATTATTATTTTGCTATTATATAAGGGTATATGGTGTGTTATTTGCCCAACGAGGTTTCTCTGTACAAGAGCCCCCTTTGGGTTATGGAATATGTCTAGACTCTCATTTTTTCCCAACAAGTGTTTATTTTGCTGCAATGTCTATAAGTTGTAGCAGATCAAATCAGATCAGACCTTGATGTTTTGTACTAATAATGACAGTGAAATGTAAAGAGAAACCATTATTTGCTCCTTCTTTTCCTTTCCAGAGGCAGATGGGAAGAAAGGCTGCAAGACAGGAAACTGTAATACCTGATCCGGATTATAGGATCCCCATAGTCTTACTTGGTGAGAATAGCAGCTAAGCCTGTTGTTTACTCTTGATTGGGCCAAGATTTCAAGAACCTCGTGGCAAGCAGTCAGGCAGGGTTAATACCCATTTGTTTTTTGTACAGGATTGGCAGGCATATCTTTGTATGGGGACAATCTTTTAGCAGCTGCTCCTATAGGTCTTCTTGGATTACTTCTCTTATTTCAAGTAAGTTTTCTTTCTTCAGCAAAGTAATCGGATTTCAGCTTTTGGTTGACAGCAATAGGTTTGGTTCATTGTTATTTTCATATGCTAGGACTATGGACATTACAGTAGCGTAATAAATACCTTAACCTTGTAATTGTCAAGTATGCCAAATCTAATAATCTATGTTTGCAAGTGAAAAAATATTTAAAGTTGTTTTACATTTATAAGGATTTACGTGCAAAGTTGCCTCTAAAATCCTGTAATCATTGACATGCATGCCAAATCTAGTAAATAAGGGGCATGTGCTTTGTAATGTAATCTTAAAGGGTCTTCAATTTAATCTTTAGGGCTTATTACGGAAAAGTATTTGCTTCTATTAGAATCCCTGCTACCTAGTAATAAAAGTAAAAGGATAAATGTGAGGCATAAACTCTTACACTCCCTTCAGCTAGAGCATATATATATATATATAGGTCTAGCTTGCTAATAAGAAATCTTATGATGCTTACTTTGGAGGGTTCTAGTTAAGCTATCAACAATTGGAAGATCCAACTAGATGTTTAGAGCAAAATTTAAAAACTGAACCAGATAAGTTGTCCGATTGGTTGGACTGGACTTGGAATTGGCCTTGCACTGATTGCTTCAATCACTCCACTGGTTCAAGATAGAGTGCCACCGCAAATTGGTGGATGGATGGACCATTTGAACCGGTTCCTTTTTGTCTAATCAAACCCCTTTGTTGAACCAATTTGGGACTTTCTCTCCATTTGCATTTACCTCATGGGAGAAGGAAACCCTTGATTCCCTTCCCCTATCGTGTTGGCTAAATCGTATTTAGATGAGACCTAAACTTTGAAATCGAATATTTTTGGTTCTAGAATTTGATTAAATGTTTTATGTGGTCATTTATGCTTGTATTTTAATTATGGTACTTGCATATTGTCGAATAGTATAGAGCATGATAATGGAGAGATCATGCACACATTAAGATAGAAAGAGAGGAGCACAGACAGTGAACTATATATTTTTATTAATGGAGAGAACTCAAATAATAATGTGGGTATTGGTCTCTTTATATAAAGAACCAATCCCATAACAAACTAGGAAACAAGTAATCATATTCCTATTCCTAATTTGACTTAATAAAGACTTTACAAAATATTAAAACTTGACAACTAAGCAACCTAATTACTTAGCCTACAAGCCAATTACTAAAAAAGTTGGCAAGGGGATTTCTTCCCATATTTGAGAAGATCCCACGATCTCGAACACTCCCCCCAAGTTGGATATCTTCAACTTGATGGGAAGCACAACAGATAGTAGTAGTTGGGCCAGTACTCAAACTTGAAGGAGCTCGAACATAGGGTGGGATACGTTCCCAAGCAAAATGATAGTCACCTTTTCTTCAGAGAAAATCTCCCCCTTTGGAGGAGAATAAAGAACTGAATTAGAAGCTTCCATCGGTGAGGCTTATTTTCCCCACTATTGGTCATCCTCCTCGTAGGGGACACGGCTCAGGGCTTTTTCCTTTGGGCTTGATACGGTCATTGATGCACTAGACAATGAAGATTGTAGTAGACATAGTGGCCACATATGGGAAGTGATCCTAAGCAGTTGAGGGGCCTTTCTCTCCTTCAATTGACGCAAGGAAGAGCACCATGTGACATATGGTGTCGCACACACGATCCATGATCCTCGCAGAAGATATTTGGTCTAGTGTGGATTGTTTCATGAATAAGAAAAGGAGGGGTTGTGTGGCCCTCTTGTCTTCACATGTCAACGCCACAATACCTAGGGAGACACCATTGGTTAAGCTCCTCTCCTACACATGGAAGGCCTTCTTCAACATAGAGAGAGATCCTACACTAAATCTCTAGAAACACGATTATGGGCTAGGCACTTAGGAATGCATTCTCTAATACCATGTCGAAGAATAGAGAGCATGATAATGCAGAGATCATGAACACGTTGAGACAGAGAGGAGCACATACAATGGAGAACTCTATATTTTTATTAATGAAGAAAACTCAAATAATAATGTGAGTATTGGTCTCTTTATATAGAGAACTAATCTCATAACAAACTATAAAACAAGTAATCCTATTCCTAATATTACTTAATAAAGACTTTCCAAAATATCAAAACTTGACAACTAAGCAACCTAATTACTTAGCTTACAAGCAACTACTAAAAAAGGCGGCAAGGGGATTTTTTGCCAGATTTGACGCGATCTCACGATCTCCAACGCATATTTATTAGTTACATTTTGGGTTTTAGTGAATATATAGTCTATAGAGTAATTTATGTACAAGGTCCTAAACTATGGGATCCTGATCAAAAGTGTCCTAAAAAATTTTTTATGACATTTTCAATCCTAACCTTCCATAATGGTTATGATATGTTCCTTTGTGAGGCATCGGCAGTAAAAGAATGAACATATGTGATTGTGAGCATTAACGGTGACGTCTATTACAGAACTACCCCTTACCATTCCAACCCTCTCTTTTGTTGTTTTCCTCCCTAATGTCTGGTTGTGTACATATGGTGCCTAAGCCACCAGCATAATTAGCATTTATAATATGCACATACATTAAGATGTCCATGTGTTTAACTGAAGATCTTTTCCGAGTGATCCTTTCATACATTTGAGTATGAGACATACAGCTTAATACTGTTTGCCAATCCTGTAGCATGGTTTATTCAAAAACTAACTAAATTGGCTATCTGTAAGATTCATATCAGGCCTAGTACTAGTAAGATGAGGAAGATTTCTAACATTGCTTTTGTTTAAGCTAAAGGATGTTCATCATTGTCAGTGATCATCCATAAATTTATTAAAACAAAAATGCTCCTTGCATCATTACAGAAAGTGCCCCATACACTCTCATTACACTAGAAACATTAAATACCACCCTATCTATGGAATATTTTTCCCTTTAAACATGATGCCATTTCCCTCCAACCACAAGTGCTACCAAACAGCAAAAGGTTTTGCCCTCTCACACCTAGCCTTGAGACACCTTGAACCAGAGTTTCTTCTACCTACTTCAAGCGACCTCCAAAAGACAGATTCCAAGGAGGTTCATCAATCCAACCCTGCCCTTTCCCACACTGCAGACACAAAGGGACAGTTGAAGAAAAGATGATCACTGTCCATGGTCGCGCCACAAAATACACAAGCGGTATTCATATCATTAAAAAACCTCTGCCTATACTTCTTTGTATTTAGTCTTCCCCTTGGCAGTAGCCATTCAAGGCTTGTAACTTTTAGGGGTATCTTTGATTTCCAAAAAAGCCTCACCTCACGTGCTAAACTGCCATATGTTTCTTAGGATGCCTCCTTAAGCAGCTCATAAATGCCTTTCACTTTTCTCCCTCCATTCTCAAGCTTCCATCTGTCCATAGCATCGTGCACAGGTCAAACACCGCCCTGCCAACACTGCTTTCATACCTATTTGAGTCATCAGATTCCAGATCTTCAGTTTCTATGAAGTTATTCTTGGGATTCATAAGTATAGAGGAGAACTTGGTCCTAAGCCGACCATTATTGGTGAGAATCTCTAGCGCATCTTTTCTTTCCAATGCAAGCACATTTTGTTTCTACATGTAGTTTCCTTTTTTTATATTTTTGAGAAGAGAAGGAAGACTACACGATATCAATGGCCTTCCTGCTTTATTAATCAATAAATGGGTCATATTACAAAATTACTGTTGAAAGAGACGATTGCTTGTTGTTGGGTAATTGGACATTCATCTCTCTGAATAGTTTAGTTGAAGCAAAAGCCAGAGTGCTGACCCTACCTCACCTCCTTCGCTGTGAGGTTTCTTTGCTGTAGGTGGGGTTGAGGCAGGAAGAGGGGAGTGGGATGAGCGGCGGAAAGGATTGGATGCGATGAATGGCACAAGTTCGGAGCTCTCGATAGATCCCCATTCTCAGCGAGTTCTCGAGGGAGGAAACAAGATCGGAGGTCCTTGAAGATGGGAAAGGCTACAAGTGCGTAGAAGACAATGTTCGCCGGAGATGTGGCGGTGCTTGTCGACATCAGTAAATGCTTTGATACCGGTGTAGGAAGTTGAGGAGGGGAGGAGATGAGTGATGTTGAATACTACCATGAACATAATAACTGGCGCCACAAGGAGGTGCATCTCTTACGTTGCAGATGCCATGGAGAAGGCAACCACTACACACTTCTCTCTTTCCCACTTCCACTATGTGAGACTAAACATATAATTGGATTTCCATGTTATCCAATTACCTAACAACATTCATCTTTCTCAACAATTACAATAGGGTACTACCTCATTTCTTTATGAGAGCTTTTACCCTAAAAGACGTGCTATCCACATATGCTCATAGGCCTTCAAAGATCACCCTATTTCTTCCCACCAGAATTGCCCAAAGAACCACCAGCAAAGTAGCTTTCCCCTTCCTATGGTAATGCGAAAAGCCATCAAAAGAGGTGAAATCCACCCAAGTCTACTCCAATTCTGGCCAAACTCTCTGAAGCAAAACTGCAACCAAAGAATATGCTTTGCATCCTTGGCTTCCTCATTACATGTCATGCAGGTAGGGGCAGTACTTGGATCCTGACATTATAGCCTTAGCTTGGTTACAATATTCTTTTCCCTTAGCTCCCAAGTAAAAAAAGCTAATCTTAAGAGGTACTTTTGCTGCCTAAAATAGTCTGTTATCTTTCATAAAATCTTTATCTGGCTCAGGAATTGGGGTCCTCAAACTTCACGGACTTTCTTGATAGGGACATGACTAACTTCGCACACATACCTATCCTTTTGGTGACAAATTTCAGATGTCTTGAGCTTTAGGGAGAGCTAACCTAGTTGACAGTGAAATGATCATCTTCCCTCTCTTACTTATCCTCTTGGTGTCAAATTTCTTCATGAAACTACATCAACTCACTTTTCGAAAAACACAAAACTACATCAACTCAGGGATTTGAGCTTCGGGGAGATTTGACCTAAATGTAGGTGTTCAACCTCCTATACCTAAGCCCAACAGGCCACTGCAACATCATGTCGAACATCTTTAGCTGATGGTAAAGTGAATAGATGAGAATAAGTCTTCTAAAAGTGGCCATGAAGGCGCCATTGATCTCCAAAATTTGCAAGCTGCACCCAAGCTAGTCCTAGGGATAAAAAGTTGCTCTACTCATGAAAGACCTTTTGAGGGCCCTTCCATAAAGGTGATGCCCTAGTAGTAACGATGCACTGCTCATCCCAGTTCAACACTGTGGAAAACAATCACACACAAGAAACAATCGCACAAGACATCGGATTTACGTGGAAACCCTCTTCGATCAGAGGGAGAAAACCATGGAAAGATTGTTCCTAGACCTCTCAACACAAGGAGGTTAGGTTTTATCACACTAAGGCCAAAAGGAGGGGGTGTTTACATTCATATATTATGAGGTTATATGGGTCCACACTCGGAAGCCCGTATAGTTTACAACCCACTCAACACATCCCCTCGAGTTGGGCATAAATGTCAAATATGCTCAACTTACCTACATTTTCTTTAAACTCATTTGCAGACAGGCCTTTAGTGAAGACATTAGCTATTTGGTCCTCGGACTTTGTATAAGGGAGATACAACTCCCCACTCCCCAACATCAATCTTCTCCCTAATGAAATAGCGATCTAACTTTACGAGCTCAGTGCAATCATGCAACATTGGATTATTGACCAAATTGATAGTTGCTTTGCTGTCATAGTATAATCTCATAGGAAGCTGCATTGCCATGCCAATATCTAACAATATAATCTTCAACCATAGCTTCCCAGTGAAGCCATGGCCTTATTCTCCACATTTGCACTTGATCTTGCACACACCGATTGATATTTAGTTCTCCAAATAACAAGATTTCCTCCTAGAAAAATATAAGGTAGATCTTCGGTCATCGACCAAGCTAGCCCCATCTGCATCAGTGTATCCCTCAATATTCACACCAACCCCTTTTGTAAAGAGAATACCCTTCCCTGGGTTCTTCTTTAAAGAATAGAGGATCTTGTTCACAACATGCACATGGGTATCCATAGGAGCATGCATGAACTGAGTCAGTACATTCAATGCATACATAATAACTGGTCTAGTAAGTGTAAGATCAATTTTCCTACAATCTTCTGATATCTTGATTTCTGGGAAGCAGGTAACACTTTTCCATCCTTTAGATTCAGATGGTAGTTCATCTCAATAGGAGTATGTATAGATTTGCAACCAAGGTTCCTTGTCTCTTTCAAGAGATCTAGAACATACTTTGTTGGCATTTAGTGGTTATATTTTTTATGCTTTTCTTGTACAGGCGTATGGGTGTTTACCTTATTAGGGGCAGTGCTGTACTTTTAACCCTTTGGTCTTTCTCTCTATATAAGAGAACCTAGGATTTTCTATAATGAATTGAGTCATTTCATCCAAGTTGGTATCAGAGCACCGGTCCTAGACCGTGGCTCTAGGTATCCCACCCCTCAAGGCCTCCGAAACCCTACCACCACATCCCATTCTCTCTCCCCCTTCGACGTCAGTGCATAGGTGCTCCTATCGGCGGGGGCTGCGACACCAGGTTCGCAACCGACGGCGCGCAACCGAGCCCTTAGCCGTGCAAACCTAGTTGCAACAACGGTGCAAGGACCTAAAGAGGGCGGTGCAACGACCTGCAGAGGGCAGCGCACAACCAGTGGCGATCTACGGCAGCCTTGGCAATGTAGACCTAGCTGCAACGGTGGCACGACGACCTACAACAGGTGGCACAACGACCTGTAAAGGGCAGTGCACAGCCGGTGGCGACCTGTAGCAGGCGGCACAGGGATCAACAGAGGCTGCACGAAGTCGCCTAGTCCCTGTGCAACCTGTTGGCAACGACAGCAAGGGGCTTGCAACCCTTATCTAAGGGCTACAGTCCTTGTTGTCGTAGGGAGAAGAAGTCTAGGTCTCCGTAGGGCCATCTCGGGTGTTCTCCTTGCACTCGAGTTAGGCCAATGTCTGTCCAAGGGGGTCTCCTGTTATTGATGCAGACCTGAATCTGATTTGTTTTAGATCTGTTGGTGTTCCCTGAGCAGTGGCATGCTTTTCTCCAGTTATATGGACTGTTTTGGGATGTGTATTTCTCGTATTGCATGATCTTTAGGGTGTGTATTCTCCATATTCTTTGGATGTGGTCTGCTTGACACCTATGGCAGAATCTTAGTCTGGTGCATCGGGAGCATTACAGGAGCCACCATGGAGCAGGGTGGCTGATCGACTCTGGTGCATCACAGCATTTGTGCAGTGATCAGACCTATTTTCGTTTGCTATAGTCCGTTCCCCCAGGAAAGACTGTACAGGTGGTTGATGGTAGATACACCCCAGTTAGGGGTAAGGGGGAGGTGTCTATGACCCCTAGTTTGTAGCTATTCGGTGCGTTGCATGTGCCAGAATTCCCACTGAGTCTGTTGTCAGTGAGCAGAATCACGAATGATCTCAACTACAGAGTGATCTTCGATGATGTCGGACGTGTTGTTCAGGATAAGCTCACCAGGAGGATTGTTGTCAGAGGTACAAAGGAAAAATGGTGTTTACCGTCTGGGACAGGAGCCATTTGCAGGAGTTACTTGATATGGTAGCGGGAATATTCTACAGTGGCATGTTCATCTTGGCCACTTGTCTCTGGATCGCCTCAGGAGAGTGATACCACATATTTCCCCAGCTGCTACCATACAGTGTGATGCTTGCCAATTGGGTAAGCACCATCAATCCTCTTTTCCAACTGGCATCTCTCCTGGATCGTCTACATTATTTCAATTGCTCCATATGGATGTATGGGGACCAAGTAGAGTCCCAGACCGGATGGGACACCGGTACTACCTGGTTGTCGTAGATGATTTTTCTAGTCACGTGGGTGTTCTTGCTGAAAAGCAAGGCAGAGGTTGGAGGATGCATAGAAACTCTTCTTCTGGAGATCAGCATACAGTATTCAGCCATGGTGAAGATAGTGCGGACTGATAATGCTCTTGAGTTTTGCACTGCCAGACTTAGGGAGTTCTATAGGACCCAATGGATTGTCCACCAGATCACTTGTCCTCACACCTCACAACAGAACAGGATTGCAAAGCAAAAGCACAAACACTTGTTGGATGTTGCTCGTACACTATTGATTCATTACAATGTGTCGTAAAGATACTGGGGGGACGCAGTTCTGACGGCGACTTATCTCATCAACAGGATGCCCAGCTCAGTTCTTCATGAGCAGATACCGGTTCTTCTGCATCCAGACGATGAGTTATTTCATGTGCTTCTCAGGACCTTTGGATGTGTTGCATTCGTCCATGTGCCATCACTTGGTCGTGACAAGCTGGCTCCTCGCACTGTCAAGTGCATATTTTTGGGGTACTTTAGGACACAGAAGGGGTACCATTGCTATGATCCTCTACAGAACAGATATTATGTTAGCGTTGATGTGACTTTCCATGAGGATACACCACATTTCTTAGTCATTGGATAGAGGAGCTCTTGTGATAATGTTGCTTTTCTTCCCCTGCCTGTTCCGTGTACAGAGACTCAAGTGCCTACTTCTCAGTCCAGACCTCCAGCTGATAGACAGATGAGTTCTTCCTCCCTGGATGACTTTGAGAAATTGCGCGGGCCATTACATACCTATCATAGGCATCACACTACTTTTCAGAGGCCTCCTTCCTCACTAGTAGCTGATGATTCACAGGTAGTTGAGAGGGTACCTAATGCCAGTGACAGTTTGGTTAGACCTAACTCCTTGACAGTACAGATCACTACAGTGGCGAGACACCTTCTGCAGCGGCTCAGTCAGTAGTACCAGATGATTCAGATCTTCCTATTGCCATTAGGAGAGCACCACGCACCTGAGTCTAGACACCGGGTCGCAGGTAGTTTGGCTACCGATGGTCTTACTCCTCAGTTTAGCAACTTCTGTAAGGCACTTACAGCGTCACACATTCTGTCTACCTACCAGCAGGCCATGCTTGATCCAAAGTGGCGTCAAGCCATGGAGGATGAGATGGCAGCACTTCGGAGTAGACAGACTTGGGATCTCATCTCACTTTCTACTGGCGCACGACTGGTTGGCTCCTGATGGATCTATTTCGAGGTATAAGGCCAGGCTAGTAGCAAAGGAGTTCACTCAGATATATGGGGTGGACTTTTTTGATACTTTCTCCCTTGTTGTGCGGCTTGCCACTGTTTGAATCCTTATTTCTGTTGCTGCTCACAGGGATTAGCCGTTATACCAGCTTGATGTGAAGAACGCTTTTCTCTACGGTGATCTTTAAGAGGAGGTTTACATGCAGCAGCCCCCAAATTTTGAGGTTCAGGGGGAGTGTATGTGCAGATTGAGGAAGGCAATCTATGGATTGGAGCAGAGTCCCAGGGCATGGTTCTAGAAGCTATCAGAGGTGCTCCGCCAGATTGGTTTGAGTTGTTCTTACTTTAGATTACTCCTTATTTACCAGGAAGACTGACAGAAGGACTGTGACACTCTTGGTATATGTTGATGATCTTATCATCACTGGGGATGACAGAGATGGGATAGAGGGAGTCAAGAGGCACCTATCAGAGAAGTTTGTCATGAAGGATCTCGGACTGTTGAGGTATTTCTTGGGCATTGAGGTTGCACGTGGCAAGGATGGAGTGGTGCTATCGCAGAGGAAGTATGCTCTTGATGTTCTTCAGGAGGCTGGCATGCTAGCAACTAAGGCTGCAAATATTCCCATGGATCCCAAAATCCATTTATATGATGAGAAATCTGAGGTGGTTGACAATAGGGCATACAGGTAGCTAGTGGGTAAGCCTTTTTACCTCACCATCACTCGTTCAGACTTGTCTTTGTCAGTTGGTAGGCTTAGCTAGTTTATGGATAAGCCAACTAGGCAACACTGGGAGGCTGCAATGCAGGTGCTCAGGTATGTGAAGAAAGCACCAGGACGAGGATTATTATTCCGTAAGGGAACGCCCATGGGGATTGTAGCATACTCTGACGCTGATTATGCTGGCTATGTTGGGGACAGAAAATCCACTATAGGTTTTTGCACCTTTGTTGCAGGTAACCTGGTTACCTAGAGGAGCAAGAAGCAAGCGGTTGTATCTAGATCCAGTGCGGAGTTTGAGTACAGGGCCATGGCCCAGACAGCCACTGAGATGGTTTGGGTCAAATCAGTTTTGTCAGACCTTCATGTTTCTCTGGATAGCTTTATGGAGATGCGGTGTGACAACAGAGCAGTGACCTACATTGCCAATAACCCTATGTTTCACGAGAGGATAAAACATGTAGAGATTGATTGCCATTATACTCGAGATCTTATTCAGCGTGGGACATTACATACAAGTGTCACTTCTGAGGAGCAGGCTGCAGATGTCTTCACAAGGCCCCTGGCGAGATCTACGTTTGAGCCGTGTTGTTCCAAGCTAAGCATGATAGATATTCATGCTTCAACTTGAGGGGGAGTGTTAGCATATAGTGGTTATATTTTTTATGCTTTTCTTGTACAAGCGTATGGGTGTTTACCTCATTAGGGGCAGTGTTGTACTTTCAACCCTATGGTCTCTCTCTCTCTCTATAAGAGAACCTAGGATTTTCTATAATGAATTGAGTCATTTCATCCAATTACTTTGGCATAAAAATAGACTATCACGAGATTGAGCAATCTCAATGCCCAAGTACTTTAGCTTCCCTAGATCTTTAATCTTGAATTCTTCTACAAGTTTTGCGTTTAGTCTCATTTCCTGGTAATCATCATTTGTGACAATCATATCATCCACATGCACAAGAAGAATTGCTACTCCAGCATTGTTGCCCCTTATGTTCTTTATCATTGTCCTTTTTGTTATTTTGTTTTTTTTTATGGGGTTATCATCAAGGTTTTAAACAATGTAAGGCAGTCTGAGGCAGTTTGCCTTCATTGAGGTGAGGCATAAACCTCGAGGCATTTAAGGCGTAAGCCTAAGGTTTTGGATGGAAAATAAGAAAAAATAACATAAATATATACTTGTTAAGTACTAATAATAAAAAAAAGTAAAAAACACGCATCCATGCCATTTTTACTGTACAACAAACATTGAAAGACTTAAAGTGACATTCCAATAAGAAGATAAACAACCAAACAACATAGAAAACTAGAAATTTAGTTTGTCTAAACATTCGAAGACTTTTTAAGTTTCGTCAGCTGCAATAGCAGTTTACTCAGGATCCAAATATAACGAGAGAAATGATGAACATGCCTTTAATTCAGAACCTTATGAATAGCCTAGGTCTTATACGAAATTTTATAATGAGCAATCCTCAAATGTGTAAAATCATAGATCGGTAATGAGCAATCCTCAAATGTGTAAAATCATAGATCGAAATCTTGAACAGGCACACATCCTTAATGATCCCAATACCCTAAGGCAGACATTAGAAGCAACAAGGAATTTTGAACTTATGAGGGAGATCATGTGCAATACAAATAGATCAATGAGCAATATTGAATCTTCGCTAGAAGGATTCAACATGCTAAGGCACCTGTATGAAAATATGTAGGAGCCTCTACTGAATGTTACGACAATGGCTACTGAAAGAGAAAATGATAACCCCAAACGGGAACAATCTGCATATCCATCAACCATCACTGGTTTTGAGAACATAGCAGGGTCTCCTAATCCAAACACAACTCTTCTAAACCCCTAGAGATTCCTTTATTCCAATTACTACCAAGGTGAGGCCTTGGTTTAGCCTCGGCACCTCAGTGCCTCATCAACCCCTTGACAAATTGAGGCACTCACCACGTTGCTTTGACCTGAGGCTACCGCCTAAAGGCAAAATGCTAGCACCTAGCTTCGAGGCGTGATTTTTAAAACCATGGTTGTCATGTACTTTTGTTAAGTACTCTCTAGTTATCTTTTCAGTTAGTATGTACTATTTATTTATTTCATGTTTTTCATTGGTTCTCTGATATAATTTACTTAACACCTCTCTCGATATGAAGATGTGTAAGGTTTTCTATTGGAATAAAACTTTTCATTTCATTTTACTTAGTATTAGGGCAGTGATTTTAGATCGGCACTCGGGTATCTCACCGAAATAAGCCACCAACCTATCCCACCAAAACCCTAATCTCTACGTTCATTGCCACCACCACCTCCACCAGGGATAGCAGGGCCTTCACCGGTGTTCACCGGTGGCGAGCGGCGACGCTGAGGGTCACTGCTGCATCTACGGCGATGTTGTAAGGCTTAGCAGCCTCTGCGGCGGTGCCATAGCCCCTTCAGTGGGCCCTACGGTGCTATAGCTAGGTCGTGGACCCTGATCTGTAGCAATAGCAGCAACAAGTCCCTTATCAATCGGTAGTAGCACTGCCGATGGGTTTGGTCTGACTTGGCGCAGTGAGGAGGCGGTAGCTCTTTTGTTGCGGGCCACTAGTGGGTCCTCTTGACCCTAGTGTGCCCCTTCTGACTGTTGGAGGGTTACTATGCGTGTCTAACATGATTTGCAAGGAAGAAATCACTTGGATTTCATGTTAGATTACTCTTTTCTGTGATCTATATTGATTCTGTAGATTTAAAAATTGGATTTCAAATCTGATTTTGGGTTCTTCCCATGATTTCTGAGCATCATGGCCTCGTCATTGTCATTCGAGGTGACATCGGAGATAAGTTAGGAGAGCAGGAACTACAAAAACCCGTTCTTTGTCCTTATCTTGAAGTTGGATGAGACCAACTATGCTTGTTGGTCTCAAACGTTCTTGATGACCGTTGAGGGTCATGACAATGAGCATCTTTTACTTGAGCCAAAACTTTAGAATAAGACAGGGAAGTACGCCACGTGGAAGGACAATGCTATGGTAAGAGCGTAGATCATGAATGTTGTTTCACCTCATTTTGGAGATGGTATTATGTATTACAAGATTGCGAAGGAGATGTGGGATTCTCTCATGACACATATTCTCATGAAAATAATTCTAGCAAGGCCTATTAGATCTATAGTGAGATGCTTTCCCTTAGACAGGAGAGACAACCCCTGACACAATACTATGATACATTGAAAAGGCTTCTGGAGAAGTACAACGCGTTTAGGCCTGTGTGCAAGTGTGCTACTCAGCAGGGCTACTACAAGGAGGCTGCGGTTAAACACTCTCTCTGGGTTAGGCCCAGAGTATGACTTAGCACACTCTCAGATACTAACACTGCCATATCTCACCTCTCTTGAGGAGAGATACAGTCGATCTAGTCGAATTACGGTGACTGCTCCTATTTCGAAGATTACTAAGCAGACTTCCACATTGGCTATTGGCAGAGGTCGAGGAGCTAGGGGTTCTCCTATTCATGGGCATGGACGTTGCAGAGGACAGACAAGCAAATCACGTCCCACGTGCACTTTCTGTGGACAGGTCAGCCATGTGGAGCTTCCTGCTGGTCCAAGCATGGAAGATCTCCCATGGCTAATCATCCTATTACTACTTCTGAGTCAGAGTCAGATATTTTGTCACGAGCAGAGTATGATGCAGTAGTACAACGTCTTGCTTAGATCACTCAGGAGATGCCTTCATCTTCTGACACTGCTGCCATAGCCTCCTTAGGTACAGTTGTGTTTTTGGTGTTTCTGACAAGTCTACTTGGTTGATTGATTCTGTTGCATCACGACACTTGAGTCGTGATCACAGTTGTTTCCAGCAGCTTTAGTCTGTGCACCCTAATAGGATAGTTCAGGTAGTAGATGGTAGGCACTTGATGGTCAGGGGGAGGTGCTAGTTACCCCTATTATGAGATTACCTAATATCCTACTTGTCCCAGATTTTCCTATGAGTTTATTATCTATCAGCAGGACTACGAAGGATCTTAACTACAGAGTGATTTTTGATGATGTCAGCTGGGTGTTTCAGGGCAAGCTTACGGGGAGAATGATTACTGGCGGACATGAAGAGATGGGTGTGTATTGCCTGTCTCAGACTCCTGTTGTAGCTTCATGCTAGGGAGATGTGTGTTTCACTATAGGGACGGCTCTGCTATGGCATAATCGTCTTGGTCATCCACCTCTGGACAAGCTTTGTCGCATCATTCCTCATCTCTCGCCAACCACTGAGATTCACTGTGATGTTTGTCAAATGGGAAAGCACCACATATTTACCTATCCTGCTAGTTCTACTATTACTGGGTTTGTTTTTGATTTATTGCACTTAGATGTATGGGGCCCTAGTTGTATTTCAGATCAACTAGGTCATAGATATTATTTGGTTATTGTGGATGGTTGTTCTAGATTGTCATGGGTATTTCTTTGAAAGAATAAGTCAAATGTCAAGTCTGTGATTGAGAATTTTTTTATTGAAATAAAAAATCAATTTTCTACTGTTATCAAGATTTTTCGTACCGACAATGCACTTGAATTTTATACTACTCGGATGACAGCTTTCTATAGATCTCATGGAGTGGTTCATCAAACCGCATGTCCCAATACATCCCTGCAGAATGGGATGACAGAGAGGAAGCATAGGCACCTCTTAGATGTGGCTCGAACTCTACTAATTCATCATAATGTGCCATCCAGATATTGGGGTGACAGTACTTACTGCATGTTATTTGATAAACAAGATGCCCAGTTTCGCTATATCCGAGCAAGTACCATGGCAGATATTGTTCCCAGATAGAGACTTATTTCAGTTGCCACCTTGGATTTTTGGTTATGCAACCTTCGTGCATATTCGTGGGTCCAGTAAAGATAAGTTGGCCCCTAGAGCAGTTAAGTGTCTTTCTAGGGTACAGTTATACCCAAAAAGGCTATAGATGCTATGATCCTCTACAGAAGAGGTACTATGTGAGTGTTGATGTAACTTTTCATGAGGCAGTATCATATTTTTCTGTCACAGGAACTCGGTTGTCTTTCGAGTCAAAGAGGGCACCAATGCTCATTCCATTTATTCGGTTTGGAGATTTTCCAGCTACTTAGATTACATCACAAGATACTATAGATACTAGATTTAGAGATCCACCAGTACATTTTAGAAAAAGGCAGAGGCAACACACCCCCCCTCCTTCAGCACCATCTCCCTCCCAACAGCAGGTATGTGTTGACACTACTAACCATCATGTGTCTGGTGATGACCCTGTAGGTGATGTACCAATTGCTTCTGAGTCTCCTTCTGGTGATGCTGAGGCTTCACCCTTTGAGTCTCTTGTTGGTTATATCGAGTCTCCCTCTGATGATTTAAACCTTCCAATTGCTATTCAGAAGGCTCTCAGGAGTTGTGCGTACTATCAGGCTACTGGGGTAGTTTCTTCTGACTGTCTTAGTTACTCGTTTGCTATGTTTACAGAGGCCCTATCCTCATAGGTTTTAGCCACCTACTAGCAGGCTATAGTCAATCCAAAATGACATCAAGCCATGGAGGATGAGCGACAGACATGGGAGCTTATTTTATTACTACCTGGTGCACACATTGTGGGTTGTTGTTGGATTTTTGCCTTGAAATACAATCTTGATGGTTCTATTTCTTAGTCCAAGGCTCACATTATGGCAAAGGATTTCACCTAGACATATGGGGTTGATTTCTTTGACACTTTCTTTCCGGTGGCTAGGCTTCCTGCTGTGCAGTTGGATGTCAAGGATACTTTCTTGTATGTTGACTTGCAAGAAGATGTACATATGCAGTAGCTCTTCGGTTTTGAGACTAAGGGGTAGTGTGTGTAGGTTGAAGAAGGCGATATATGGTCTCAAGTAGAGTCCACGGGCCTGGTTTTAGAAGCTATCAGAGGTTGTTGAAGATATGGACTCAGCAGATCTTCTAATCACTCCTTGTTTGTATGAAAGACAGACAAGGGAATTGTTCTTATTTTTATGGATGATCTTATTATCATTGATGATGATGCAACCATGATAATTAAGGTCAAGTAAAGGTTGGTTGAGAAGTTCATTATGAAAGACCTTAGTTCCTTGAGATACTTCTTGGGCATAGAAGTGGCAAAAGGTATGGAAGGTATTGTCCTTAGTCACAGGAAATGCGCTCTTGATTTACTACAGGAGACTAGGATGTTGGGATCTAAGTCAGCCAACATACTCTTGGATCTGAATATGCACTTGTATGATGCAGAGTCACAGGCTAGCAAAGAATATAGACAGTTGATTGGGAAGTTGCTCTACGTCACTATTACACGCCCAAATATCTCTCTTACTGTTGGCAAATTCAGTTAGTTTATGAACAAACCAACCAAGTAGCACTGGGATGCTACTATGCAGGTGCTCAGGTACTTGAAACGAGCACCAGGACGTGGATTACTGTTCAAGAAAGGCACATCTATAACTATAGTGAGATATTCTGATGCAGACTATGTTGGTTGCCTTTCTGACAGAGAATTCACTACGGGCTTTTGCACTTATGTGGTTGGTAATCTAGTGACATAGAGGAGCAAGAAGCAGGGTGCACTTATGTGGCTGGTAATCTAGTGACATGGAGGAGCAAGAAGCAGGGTGTTGTGTCCAGATCAAGTGCAGAGTCAAAGTATAGAGGAATGGCACAAACAGCTGCTGAGCTTGTGTGTAAGATCTGTTTTACTTGACTTACATGTTAAGATTGAGGAGCCCATGAAGATGAGATGTGACAATCGAGCTGTCACTTGTATAGCTGATAATCCTATGTTCCATGAGCATACAAAGCATGTGGAGATTGATTGTCACTACGATAGAGATCTGATTTAGAGGGGACTTCTCTTTACCACACCAATTGCTTCAGAGAACCAGATATATTCATGAAGCCTCTTACCAGATATGCATTTGATGCTCGCTGTGACAAGCTGAGCATGACAGACATCTATGCTCCAGCTTGAGGGGAAGTGTTGAGCACTCTCTAGTTATCTTTTCAGTTGGTTTGTACTATTTATTTATTTCTTGTGTTTCGCTGGTTCTCTGATGTAATTTATCCAACACCTCTTTCTATATAAAGATGTGTAGGGCTTTCTATTGAAATAAGACTTTTCATTTCATCCCACTACTTTTCCCACCTTTCTATATATTGAGAGGTTGGGCTATAGAATAATCTAATGTGATTCATTTCATCCCACTTGGTATGAGAATAGCGGTCTAGATGTTAAACTGCACATATGTATGAGTATGAGATTCTGTATGTTTGCTACTTGTTCTACATGATGCATTCCTGATGTCGACTTTGAGAAAATTCTCACCTTTCAAACCGATGGTGTCTCATGCCTATCGGTGAGAACTTCATAGTATGGATCTGGATTCCCATGAAAACGCATCACATTATGATTTCTTCCGATATTCATTCAATTTTGAAGAAGATCGTTTGCATATCTTGAGTAGTTTTCATTTCTTGCCAAGGTTGCATATGCTTTCTGACGATGCTTGTTAAAGTATGCAACACAATTGTAGAAAGTCTTTCTAACTTAGGCACAAACAGGCAATGCCCTAGCTTTTTTGAGTATCGCATTATAACTCACTTAGATTTGTCGCCATGTTTCTAAATCTAAAGCCACCATCAAAAGTCATGGTCTAATCTTATCAATCCCATGTTTATCAAACCATTTAGGAATGTCTTCCTTAATGTTTTTCAACATATTCATGCAAAACTCTCATTTTAGGGGTGATGATTGTAGTGTAACCATCATTACCAACTTTTCATATGCACATTTTTGTGAGCAGTGTTAAAATTGCTTGCAACGTGACATGTACAAAACCTCTATTGTACATAACGCAACCTAACATCCTCACTAGCAGCTGCAGCAAGAATCCCTCTATGGTAGTTAGAAATAATACAAATCGAATCTTTCCGATTACGGATTAGACAATCATTTACTCTTCTTAGAAATCAAGATCATGCATCCTATGACTCCTCATACACTATGGCGAATGCAAATGATATAATATGTTGATCAACATCCATGTCACATTTAGTCAGTAGTTTATGCTTGTATTTATCGTATAGATGTGTCATTAATAGTAATAACTGGCTGGCAATATTTGAATGCTTCGATACACGGTTCGTATGCCACAAAGGTCGAGGCTCCAATGCATGTGCAAGATTGGGCTTTCTTGTGAGTGAATTCTCCTCTCCTTGCTTTTCTTTATTTCACGTATGGAAGGATGAAGGGGCCTAAACCGGTGGCACTGATACCATATGAAGAATTAGTGATGCATGGAGCAGCTCTTCTCCTTCAAGGGTTGCGTGCGTGGCGAGAGGAGGAAGAGAGGGCATTGGTGATGAAGAAGAGTGGAGGGAGTTGTAGAAGATGAGAAATTGTTTAGTGCAACTCAAATAAACCAAGTAGGTGTTGGTCTTTATTAAAGAGAACAAAACCTAAACCAAAACCTAATTACAATCCTAACAAATTAAGGATTTACGTATCCTAAACAAACTCAATTTCAATCAATTAACTATTCCTATTTTGACTCAATCCTAAATTGGACTCTAACAATTAATTAAAATAAGTTGCCGCATGTGGCACAAAATTTAGCATGCAAACCAACTCCAAAAATCCTAAAGGCCACATGGCCAACAACCTTGTTGACTCAATGACATGTGGACTATGCATGTGGCAACTGTGCCACGTGGTAGTCCACGTGGCATTTATTTTGTCACACATAATATGATGGTTATCTTGCTCTCATGTGCTACAAGCGGGGTCTTTCTCATTAGGCTTTACTACTAAGAATATAAGGCTTGTAATTATCCACCCATAAATACACGCACACAAATAATTACCATAGCTAGTTCTTGGTACCAGAAAGCTTCACAAAAGTGCCTAGAATTGCAACAAGCAGCAGTGGAAGAGAAAGCTAGATGCTTTGGCTAAGAGGGTCCCTTTATGTGGTCAGTGACTCAGTGGATGGATTTGAAGGTATGATGGGAAACAGCCCAAAACAGGCAACAAATCATGTGAGGAGAAGATCACTAAGAATATTCACAACTCATGTGTGACGGGATGTAACTGCAGTTCAATTGGTCAGAGGAGCAACAATGTGTCAGTGATGATGGCAAGTGATGATTGACAACATGGCTGCTAGGCAGCAATGATGATGGGGTTATTTGCAATCAGGCGGCAGCAACAGCAATCAGGAGGCAAGATAGCAAAGGATGTCAGGTAGGGATGTGGAAAAGGTGGAGATGGTTATGGTGGTGAAGTCATGAGGTCATGCATAAATCCCTACAAGGGCTACTTGCCATGCCATAAGGAAAGAAAAGCACTTGCTTCTATTAGAATACCTAGTCTCAGCGGGAAGGTTACTTCCCTTTGTAGCCTTCACTTTTACCATTAAAAAAAAAAATGTCTCAGAAATATGAAGGCACTAGTCAAGGAACACAGAAATAGCCTGAGTAAACGTCCAACGCATTCTACCACATACAATATAATTTATGTTTGGTTCGGGTGCAGGAAACTTGGAGTTTAGTGCAAGATGAGTGTGCATGTGTTAGGATTGGATGTTTGCCATTTTTTTTTTGGATCTTTACATGAATACCATCAAGAATTTTCAAAATTACTTAAATGGCATAAGAAAATCCGTATTTACATAAATGCCATAAAAAAAACTTCGCTTTGTTTACATAAATACCAATTCTTGTATCAATCAAGATGAAATTTGGACCTTTCATCCACGTTTTCATATTCACATTAATATGGGGATTAACACGGTCCATATTTCATCTTGATTTAACCGCAAATTGACACAGGAATTGACATTTATGTAAGCACAGTTCACTTTTTTATGACATTTATGTAACTATAGATTTTCTTATGATATCTACGTAATTTTGAATGTTTTAATGGCATTTATGTAAAACCACTTTGTTTTAGGGGGTGAGGGGGGGTGGAGGGGAGGTGGGGATGGACTTCTCTTTTCTATTCTTTATCTCTTGATGATTTATAAATAGATACGAGCCATTTGATGGTTTTAAGATGTGCACTAACCCAGCCCATGTTTTAGTCAACTATAGCATTGTTTAATTGTGATGTCAGACTACCCTACAAAAAATGTGGGGCATGTCATGTGCAAATGAAGCAGTATGGCTGTTCATGGAATATCAAATGTCAGTGGACCCATTAGAGGCATGTCAGAGAATTACTTAAGCAATGCATGAAGCAAATGTGGCCAACCATTATCTCTTAAATTATATAAGCAAGAACTTGGTGGACCCCTACGTTTATCTTGTGAGGTCAACAAGAAGCTCAACCATAACTACAATATTGGTCTCAAATTTATTTGTACGTGCTTGTTCAACCAGAACCATGAAATCAATTCTGACCATTAGTTTACTGCCATTTTGAGATAATTTTGAATGTAGTTTTTGTCCACTCTGATGAAGGCATTGCATGCTTAAGGATCCTCTCTTATTCTCAGTTCCATCTGCTGCTTAAGGATCCTCTCTTATTCTCGGTTCCATCTGCTACATATTAATTTGTGAAACTAAATATATTCTTCATAAATGTTCCTTTATTTTTATAATTGTACTCTGAACATCTAATATGTTTTCTCTGGCAGACAACTCGAGTGAGATTTGTTTTTGATGAAGAGGCTCTGGTATGTTCTCTTATTTCAATATCTGCATGGACTTCCTTTTTTACATTTCAGATAAAAGTTGAGTTTGAACTGGTACTAATATGTTATTGTTTTATATCTGATGTCTTTTTGCATGAAATAGTTTATCTAGTGACAGGTTAGACACTATTTCCAAGGTTTGTCTTTCATTGCTTATTACCTGTTGCAGAAAGTCTGAGACTAAAATTGCTTCTGTTTTATCACATGGAAAAAGATATTAGTTTTCTTCTATGACTAACAGTTAATCTTGACCTATGCTTAAACATCTAGATTATAGCCATAGAGATCATAGTGACTTCATTCTTTGTTATGGTGTTGGTAGCATTTAAGTTAGGCTGAAATTAGATCAAGCAAAAAAAAAACGAGAAAAGTCTAGCTTAGAGCAGCATGTTTCTTGCCCTCATCACAGACAATCCAATATGATCAAAGGGTCCTCATTAGAATTAACCAGTGTGAGCATGCTTCTCATAATATCTTATAGAAGGTTATCATCTAGGATCATATTCAAGCTGTATTCAAGACTTGTATTGAAATGAGAAGTGAAGAAGTAGAAAAGGTGATGATAGACATTGGAACTTGTCCATACAAGCCAATTGGTTTTTCGTTGGATACTCTCACTTGATAACTGAGCTCTACTAGTCTATTTTTCAGGATTTAAGTCACTTCACTCCATTGGTCAGTCCATGAAGTGGATAACTCATGATGAAACATTTTAAGAGAATAGTTCTACATTTAAATATGTCAAAATAGAGAAGTGATTGATGATAAATGTTTTGAATCTTTCCACTCTCGCCAATTGGTTTTGCATTGGATGACAATTCTGTTATTTTAGAGAGGTGGACGTGCTAAAGGGATGACTTAGCACTAGCTTGACCATGCAAAAAAAGGAGGGAGGTAAGAGGGTGGGGTAAAAATAGCTTCACCATGCAACAAAAAAGAGAGGGAGGTAGCAATAACTTCAAAGATGACGTAACTAAAGGAACTTGTGCTGTTGACTTCCATTCAAAGAAAAGCCAACTCGATCTATGGTTTGATGTGGGAATCAAATAAAAAACGTAAAAGAAGCTGGACATCTTTCATTAGACATTAGCTACTTGTTTGGGATTTTTTTTATGTACTTATATTTCTTATGCCTATGATTTGCCTGTGTGTTTATCATAGAAAGTGACAAGAGCTGGGACAAAAAATCTTTAGCGGTTGTCTACCAAGATTGAACGTTATTTTGGTTGTGATGTGTACAAATCAGAGCAATAATCAACACAAGAAAATCCCATGTAAGCAAGAGGTTTTTACATGGAAAACCCTGTTCAATGAATGGGAAAAACAATGGAAATGCTACGGCCTTAGACCTCCGCACGAGATTATGGTTTTCATCACTATGGAACAAAAACCAAAGGGCTATTACAATATATTGAGATACAGAATAAATGGATCTACACCGAGGCATTGAAATACCAGTTACAGGAGTACTCAACATTCCCTTTCATGTTGGGCATACAAATCAACTATGCACAACTTACCGATATTTTCCTCGTAGTGTGTTGTAAAAACTTTTTCAAGTTGATCATAGGATCTGATGTAGGGAAGACACAACTCTCCTAAATCAATCTTCTCCAAATAAAATGTCAATTCAACTCCATGAACTTTTTCTTTTTTGAAAAGGTTCAACTCCATAAACTTGATTTGATCATGAAGGACAGGATTATTTGCAAGATTAGTGGCTGCCTTACTAGTATGATGGAGCCTTATTGGTAGCTTAGGAAAAATGTTTATATCAGATAATAGTATTTTCATCCACATCATCTCAGTGATTCTCGAGCCACTGCTTGATATTCTACCTCAGCACTTGGCATAAATGAATTACTTCCTACTCCAAATAACAAGATTACATCCTAGAAAAAGAGTATCCCATAATAAACCATCTATTATCTACATATGCCACCCTATCTTTAACAAAAATATGCTACCCAATCTTTAGTTGTGTTGCCTTTAGTGCTTAACTCATTCCCTTTAGGAAATAGGAGTCTTTTTCCATATTTTTCTTTAAATAACATAGAATTTTATTTACAACATTTAAGTATTGCTCAGGGAGGGACAATGAGAGGATGAAAGTGGAGAGTAAGGAAGAGAGTGGAGTGGCATCTCCATCGTTGCGAGGAGGGAGAGGAGATTCGTAAGAGGGTGGCAATCGTGAGGGAGGATGGAACTCGATGCTGTCAAAGGCTTAGACTGCATGAGACAGTCCCCAGCAAGTTTGGTGAGACCATCGGTGGAGAAGATGATGGTTAGGCGATTGGCACACATTACCGTTGTCGCAAGTCTATGGTGAAGGTTTCGTGCTTTAGGTGCCTTTAGGTAAGCCACCAAGCATTGGACTATTAGGGCGATATTGTCTGCCGTTGATGTAGGGGTAAGGGTCATTGGGCAGCTTCTTGTCCAATCATCACTAAACGCAATGAAGCTTCTTTTAGTCAGTGCGTGCTCGTCAACCATCGGCATGCCGTTATAGCTACATTCATAGGTTGTGGAGCAACTTATGTGAATGTAGCAACATTCATAGGCATGCCCGTCAACATGCAGTGTGAGCAATTTGCTCCATTGTTTAAGGTGGTAGCTTGAAGGTAGGATGGGCTATTGACCACCTTCTCTTGGTGGTCGACGACAACTCATTCTGACAAATGATTGGCACCATCAAGCACCTAGTACTAGGTGACAGTTTTGTGCCCTTCACTGACTCAGAGCTATTGTGAGTCATGGTTTGAGGTTTGAATGTTGATGACGAGTCAGAGGAGAGCCTGGCAACATTACAGGTCCAACGTTGCTCCAACAAGGACCTTTTTTGGAAGTTCGATCGTCAGACCAACCTTCTGCCATCCTTGCTTGAGAACATGGAAGATGAAGCATTGGGGATTCAATTCCCACAATTTTGGGTGAAGTCGATTATTGTGAGACCATATTTGGCCTCGCCTACCAATGTTGCACATGGGGAACCAACTCCCCCTCCCTCGACATCACTGTTGGATCCTCTTAGATCCAAAGCTTTCCCCTTCCCTTTGTTGAATGCTTAAGGGATTCAAATCTCTCTCTCAATTTGACGCTAATGGGTCCTCGGTGCATCCATCAATCAGGCTAATGGGGCTTGATTAGGTTATTGGTGAACCAAATTAGTGCCTCGACCCCTTGCTCTCTCTGGGCTACCATTGCGGTGGTGAGTCCAGCGATGCTCAAAAGGTACAAGAGGCCACATTGCCCCCTAAGGTTTTCCTATTGGAGATCGCAATGGTGGTTTACAGGACTTGACCTATTTGGGATTGCTCTTTGGTGGTTAAATTGCCATCGCCATGTCTTCAACTGGGTCTGGGACCTCTTGATGGATTCGGCTTTGTAGGATATGATCCTCTTCTTCCATTGCCTTTTTCCCTAGGCCTTGAGATCTTTCTCGTTTTAGGTTGTCTACATGACCTTTCTTTTGCTTCTGCAACTTCTGCATTGGAGTTGGAGTTGGTTGATTTGCAGGTGATTAACTGTGCTTGCATAGAGGGCCATGTTGAAACTGTGGCTATTAGGAGGTAGGATTTTGTGGGGTCATCCTCAACGCTCAACTCTAAGCCAAATTTAGCCTGCACATCTATTCTCAAATCCGGCTCTCCTAGGTATGATCCTTTAATACATGCTTACTCTTCTTTCAATCCTCCTAATGTTTCTGCAGGTTGTGCTGGCCATGATTTGGCATCTTCTTCCATGTCGGCACTTTGCAAGCAGTCTTGTGCTCAATGTCGATTCACCGCGAAAGGGGCATGCATTGGAGGTTAAGTAGTCTCATCCTTATCAAAGTTGTGTGACCATGTGAACTTACTAGAGAAAGGTCTCCACACCCACTCTTAAGGGTGGGGAGGGAGGTGTGGGTAGTCAAGCACATGGTGACTTTGTCGCCCCACCTTTTAACTCACCTTAGGATCGTAGACCCATAAAGTGGCAGAGGGTGGTTGTTTTGGTGGGTCTCCATACTTCAAAAAGGTGTGTGGCTTATGCTAGGCCACACTCAATCACCATCGTGAAGTAGGCTACAAGTGTTTCCAAATGAAAAACATTATGTGGAACATTAGAGGTTTGAGGGATGTCAATAGACGAGGGATTCTTGGCTGCTATATTACCGATTGGAAAGTTGACATTATTTTGCTATCGGAGACCAAGTTGGAGGATTGCGATCAACGGGTTTTCAACATGATCAGAGGTGACAAATTAGATGATTTTGTGGCCCTCAACATGAGCTCTGGAGGTCTATTGATTGGATGGAATAAGGAATTCTTCTTTATGTCCACTATCACTAGGGGGCTTACTCGATTGCTGTGGATCTGGAGAGAAAGGGTGATGGGTTATCCTCCAAGGTTATTAATGTATATGAGTCCTATGCAGTTGACAAGAAACCGACTTTCTGGGCTGAGCATGCTAATCTGGCAGTTGGAGATCTATGGTTTGGCACTAGTGACTTTAATGCCACCTTATCAGAGGAGGACAGGCCAGATGGCCAACAAGGGAGGGATATGTCTTTTAATGACTTTGTTGACTGTGTTGCCAATGTTTGCATTATGGAGCTTGAAGTCCCAAACTCCAAGTTCACTTGAAGAGGATTTAATGGGGGTCTCTCTAGATCCTACTTGGACAGACTCTTTGGCTCCGTTAGTTTCAATAAGCGCTTTCCTTTATGCCTTGCTAAGGTTCTTCCCCGCCCTTTCTTGGGTCACACTCTTCTTGAATGGACCTCGGGAGAGGATACAAGGTTTACTACTTATTTTAAGTTTGAGAGGGGCTTGGCTTTTGGAGGAAGGGTTTAGGGAGAAGATGGAGTAGTGGTCGAGGGGATGCAATGGCTTGGGTACTCCTACACAGATCTATCAAGTGGAAATCACTCATTTATGAGATAAGTTGAAAGGGTATAAGGAACTAAACGAGGCATGATCTAATATCAGAGAGGATGCACTTACTGGTATATCTAGACTCAATCATCTTGAAGATTCCAGGGAACTCACCTATGTAGAAGCTAAGGAGAGGGTTGATCTTTGCCAGAGAGTGCAACTTAAGGATAAGAAGGATGAGATGTCTTGGAGGCAACGCTCTAGATAGCTATGGTTGAAAGGGGGCAACAACACCAAGTACTTCCATTCTTACGCCAATGGTAGATGAAGGAGAAATCGGATTGACTCCCTATCTGATGGTCGTGGGGACCACATTAAAGGCCAGGAGGTTAGTGGAGCCTTTGTTGGAGTTCTATCGACAGCTCTTTTGCAAGAACTAGGATAGGATTTGGCATTTGGGTGGGTATAAATCATGTTGACTATCAAAGGTAGACATTTCTAACTTGACTAGTCCCTTCACAACGGAGGTTTATGATGCTATCTACTCCCTCAAGGAGGAGATTTCCCTTAGTTTGGATGAGTTTCCTACGCTATTTATTAAGGAGTTTTGGTCTCTGTTGAAAGATGATGTCATGGTGATTTTTGATTCATTAAATTTTGGTGATGGCTTCTTTAAGATCAACTGTTGTTCCTCTTTTTCTTGTTGAAGGGGGAGGCAGTTGATTCAATAGAAGATTACATGCCTATTGCACTCTCCAACTTGATCTACTTGGTGGTCATTATGACCTTAGCACATAGATTGTCCTTGGTGCCAGGTGCACTGGTGAGGCTGGTATAGTCTGCCTTTATACATAGGAGGTCCATAATGGAAAATTACATCATCGCCTTTGAGATACTTGCAACTTAAAAGAGGGACGGAATAAAGGCCTCTTACTGGAAGGTTGACATCGTTAAGGCCTATGACTCCTTTGATTGGAGGTTTCCTTGGTCATTGCTATCAATCGGAGGCTTTCCCCCTACTTAGATTTCTTGGATGAAGACTTGCATCACTTCAGCCTCCTGTGCTGTTCTTGTTAATGGGAAGCTGGAAGGCAGGTGGATCCTTCCTAGGAGAGGGGTTAGGCAAGGGTGTCCTTTAGCATCGATGCTATTTGTCCTTGCAGTCAACTTTGTTGTTGATGCTTACTTTACCCTCTGTAAGGTTAGGGATCTTAGGGGCTTCGGCAATGGGCGAGGGCACACCCTTGTTTCGCTTCTTCAGTATGTAGATCACACCATTTTTGTTGAAGGCTTTGTTCTTGAGGCTAACTATCTATGCTGTTATGGAGGTTTTTGGAGAGGATTTTGGTTTGAAAATGAACTTTCAAAAGTTTGGGTTCCTGGCCTTTGGCATGTCCAATGATGTAGCGGCCCGATGTGGTAAGATCCTACGTGTACAACCCTTACATATTCGTTTTAAGTATCTTGGCTTCCCCTTATCCACTAGGCGCCTAACCTTTAAAGACTGGGTGATTGTCATCAAGTAGATTGAGAGGAGGCTTCAGGGTTGGGCCTCTAGATTGCTTTCTAGGGGTGGCAAGTTGGTCTTACGTTCATCTTATGTCATTGGTTATCCCCATTTACTTGTCCATGATGAGGATCCGAGTTAAGGTTTAGAAAAGGATCGATGCTCTCAGGAGAAGATTCCTATGGTCCTTTGGATGTAGGGGCAGGTTCTTGCCGCTTGTCTCCTGGGAAGAGGTTTGCAAGCCTAAGGAGGTTGGAGGCCTTGGCATCCTTGACTTGTAAACAATTTATTACACTTTACTTTGCAAGTAGGTCTTGAAGCTCATGGGGCCTAACGAACCCTTTTGGAAAAAGATCCTCTGTGATTCTTATGGTACAACTATTAATTAGGATGAGAGGAGGGTTCCTATATGGTGATTGTCACATTTTTTTTGTAGCGCTCTAGAAACTGTTGCGCAAGGTCCAACCACATTTCAAGGCGCATTTGGGAGAGGGCTCTTGTTTTCATTTCTGATTGCATGCTTGGTCTCATGTTGGTGTTCTCGTTGAGGTGTATCCTAGGTTGGTTGGTCTCTATCCCAACTAGAGAATCTCTGTGACAAAGTGCTTCCAAGATGGGCAATGGGCACCTCCTTTGCCACAATTTCTTTTTGATGCCAGGGTCGAGGAGCTTGTTTTATTTCATCAAACGATTATAGAGATTACATCTTCCCATATGGGTTTAGCACCGTGGCACTTTCTCAGTAAAGAAGGTCTATCTCCATTTTTTGAGGGAGCATGGAAACTTAGAACATGATATCGCTACAAACTGCAAGCTGCCCTTGAAAGTTAGGATCTTCCTCTGGCTTTTGAGAAGGACAAGAGTTGTTACCAGGGAGAATAAGAGGCATTGGGCTCCCAATGGTGATACCACTTGTGTCCTTTTTGGTCAGAAGGCGGAAGACACCAATCACCTTTTCTTTATGTGCCCTTTTGCCGAGGCTTGCTAGGGGACCACTTCACTCGCACCACTTGAGTACGACTCGGAGACAAGCTTTTGGGTTAGCATTCATGGGTCGTTGATTGACGCCTTGAGGAAAGCCTTTGCTTTATTGTGGTGCATTTGGCTCGAACACAATGGAGTGATTTTCTATAGAGAAAGTCTCAATCAAGGGAGTGCTTTATCATTTTTTTTTGAGAAGGGAGTGCTTTATCATTTTAATGCTCTATGTAATTTTCGGTGTAATTAGCGCCCCTTTTTAATACAAGGGAGGGTTAACATCCCTTGTTAACCCTTATTTTCTTTTCGAAAAAAAAATTGAGTATCGGTTGGTGCATGGATAAATTCACTTACCACATCTGGTAAGTGATATTTAGTTCAGTACCTATGCTTTTGGTAGTCATCAAGCAGTTTGCTTCGAAGTTTCTTTGTTTCTTTCAATAAATCCAAGACATTTTTTCTTTGGCAAAGGAGCAAACCATCACTAGATCTTGCAAGGAGATATTTTAAGTAGCCAATGTTCTTTTTTCAAGTTCTTCTACTGTTTTCTATTTGAACCTCCTAATTTTTTTCTTGAACATCTCCTGTAATAACTACATCATCTACATAAGCCAAAAAAGAATGGCAACCTAACTCCCACGATGCTTGATGAATAAGGTGGGATCACCTTTTCCCTATTTATATCCTTGATTTTTCATAGCAACCTTTTTCAAGCCATATAAAGATTTCTTAACTTTATAACATTTTCCTGTTTGCTCATTTCTAGGGGGCATGTGCATGTATATTTCTTCTTTGAGATCCCCATTCAAGAAGGTATTTTTAACATCCAACTAGTGTAAAGGCCAAGACAATTGAATAGCTGAAGCAATGAGAACTTGGATAGGAGCATCTTCACCACAAGAGTAACTTGAAATAATCAATCCCAGATTTTTGTGTGAATCCTTTGGCTGTCAGTCTCACCTTGTATCTATTGACTTGACCATCAGCTTTATATTTGATTTCACATGAGTATCTTCAGGCATATCTACTACCTTCTAGGTTCCTTCTTAATAGAGCCTTAATTTCGTCCATTAAGGATCTATTTGTGCTTCACCTACACTTTCAAGTACCATAAATGTAGTAAGAGATGATAAGAAGCATCTATAAGTGGGATTGAATCTGGCATACCCTACATAATTCTTTACAAGGTGTTAAGTACATTCAATATATGTTGCAAGCCTTCCAATCTCCCTCTTAGCATGCCTTTGTGTTATACATCACCAACTTCTTCTGTGACATCATCTATATTGGCTGCAAGTTCTGGCTTATCCTTGTTAGGACCAAAAAGAGGAGAAGGATTAGTGATCATACCTTCAAGAGGACGTTGTTCCAGGTTCCATGTTGGGGAAGAAGTGGGATTGGTTGTATTGGTCTCAATTTTTTATGCTGATTTTTGTTTTGTCTTTCTTTGATAAACTCCGCCATTCACCTTATCCTCTTCATAATTGTGTTGCTCCCCATACTTGTCAATGGTGACCTACATCACATTGGCCCACAACACAAATGACCTCATCAATTGTATACTAATGCCACCAAGAATACTAAAGTCCTCTTTAACCACTTTCTTTGCCTGAAGAGAAACTTAAGCGAAATACGAATCTCCTTTGAAGAAGGTAACATCCCTGAGAACATATATTTTTCTAATGACAAGATCTAAACACATCCCTTCCGTATTGCTAAGTATCCAAGAAGAATACCCTTGATAACCCTTTGATCCAATTGTCCTTTTCATGGTTTGAAATATCGTGATATATCAGTGATATTGGCGATATATCGCCGATATATCTCTATCGATGGGGTTAGGTGGTATCAATACCCCCAAAGTATTTTTTTTCTTAGATATCGGCGATATATCGCTGATACGGGGAGATATTGCCGATATATCGGGCGCTATATCGACGATATCATCGAGATATCGGTAGGTTTGGTGGGCAGGAGGTTTGGGAGCTGCTGGGTGGGAGGTTGTGAATTGCTAGGTGAGAGGTCACACACACACACACGTAAAAAATCATCGATATCGGCGATATATACGTTTTTTGGACATCCTGATGGGACCTATTGTAGCATCAATCAAAGCTTAGATAGTGAGAGATAACTGAAACGTGACCTACATATGGTGACTGCAGAAACCAATAGGCACCTCCTTTGCGACCACAACCAATCACTCGACTTGTCAATAATAATGTCTTAAAACATAAGGGACATGACATTAAACATTGCTTTGCAATTCAATTACTTCGTAATTCTACTAATAACATTAGACTCAAAAGGAAATCGACAACATGCATACTCTCCAATCGTACTGTGAGGTGCATCTTGTACCTTTCCCTGACCTATAATGGGCGAATGCCTCACATTAGCAACTAATATGGTTTTGCCAGATGGAACTACTTTTAGCCTAAAGAATTGTCTAACATCATCAAATATATATCGAGAAGCACTAGAGTCAACCAACCAATCAATGGCTCACACACACATGCACGTGCCCACACATGCACGCACGCGGACAATATATCCCTGATATAACACATACACATTTTTTAGGCATCCTTTCATGATATATTATTCATAAAAATGTTAACCTTTAAATTTTATGATATTTTGTGATATTTTATGCCTTTCTAAGCGATTTCCCTAAAATTCACCGATATCAGCAATATATTCTCAATATATCCTTGATATATCCCTTTTTTGACTTGTCGATACGATATCAATATCAATATTTAAAACCTTAGTCCTTTTTCATATGATATGTTGAGAGAGATGATGCTGTAGTTGGGTATTGTTTAGTCCCATATAGTGCACTGAGAAGAAGTGAGGTGTGTGGTGGCCTATAAAAAGGCCCTTTAGACTAAGGTTTGAAATGTCGATTTCAACACCATTTCGATAAATTTTCAAATGCACATTTTGCTAGCATGCCGACAAAAATGGTAGTAGTCAAAATGATTAGAATTTTAAAAATAACAATTTCAATGGATAAATATTTTCATTTAAGTCCTAAATCTTATCTTTTACTTTATATACGATATCCTGATACATAACCTGTGTAGCAGCAGTAGAGCAGCAACAGCATGTTGGCAGCATGCCGATGGTTTCATCAGCATGTCAGCGAAACACCCGCATGTTGACATAGTCCTATTGCAAAAACTATCATTTCAATGGCATGCCGCCGTCATTTAAATCACTGCTTTAGACCTCCATTTCTTTAAGGAGAATAGTGAAACATCATGCTCATAGGGGCACCCGTGGTTTTCTCCTCGCTCTTAATGAATGGGGTTTCCACATAAACCTAAGTGCTCATTATTATGATGCTTTGATATAAGTGCCCATTTATTCTAATTTCATATATTTTAACATGGCATCAAAGTAAGTTGTTTTTAGATTTATTCTCGATTTCTTTTTATCATTGTCTCCATATTCCATTCTTCATCATGAATTCTTAGAGGCAAATGCGACCCCTGCCAACAAGTTGAAGGCAAAGGCGTCGATGCAAGCAAAAGCTCGAGGACAATAACGAGCGTAGAGATGTTGCACGATCGGGTAGAGGTTGGCACTGCAAAGGAGCCGACTCCAACATTGCTAGAGCCTTGGGTGACGTCACTTACATCTGCTCCGATGTTGATGACCCTTCTATGATCATGGCTATCGATGTAGCGACTCCTGCAAGGGAGTTGGGAATTCTGTTTACGAGATTTCATGTTCCGACTAACATCTCATCTGATCCGATGGCCAAATCCAATGTCGCCTAGTAGTAGCAAATGCGGGAGAGGCCTAAGAAGACTTGCACCATCAATAAAGGAGATCCTTGTGCGATCAAATTTGGAGGTGATCTAGTAGAGGTCGTGTGAGATCACGTGAAGAGATCAGTGGCGAGGATCTTGACAGAGAACTCACTTGCGATTGTGAGAATGAAGGAGATCCTTATGCGATCAAATCTAGAGGCGATCTACTAGAGGTCGTGCGAGATCACGTGAAGAGATCCATGGCGAGGATCTTGACGAAGAACTTGTTCAACCATGAGAATGCCCTGCGACTACTTCACTGCCTCCATGAACCCCCTACGCCTTCTGCCACAGATCCTTCACCTTGGTGATCACCAAGGAGAGAGCAGCGATTCTTCTACAGTGACCCTTCTACAACGACTCCTCTACAAGTTCTAGGTTCCTTCAAACCTGAGAAGAAGTAATGGCCATTTTACCCCTTTTGCCCTCTATATTTCCTTTTATGTTGACTTACTTTTGTTAGAAAAAAAGGAAGGATAGAAGAAAAAGTTAAAAAAAGGGTGAAGAAAGAAAAAAAAAACTAAAAGAAAAAAATGATGACAAAAATATTGGTGATGACCTTGAAGAGAAGTGGGGGAGAAGCTCTTATCTATGATAGTTATTTTCTTCTCTATGTTGGTTTTTCTTCTCTCATACGAATATGGGAGAAAGGGGGAGTGTGAATGAGAGCCTATTATGTGACCCCATATGAGGAGACTCGGTCTTTTCTTTAAGGTCCCCACATGAGTGAAACTCACTTTTTATTTTTTGGTTCCTATATGAGAGAGAACAATTTCTCAGTCCCTATATGGGAGAGGCCAGTCTCAAGGTCTCTAAGGGAGAGGCCCAGTCTCCAGGTCTCCATGAGAGAGACCTACTTTAGAGATCTCCAATGGGAAAGGCTTCCCTCGTCAATTTTCTCTCGCTTGGGGTCCCTCATCACCATCACCTTCGCTTTCTCGCGTCAGTTTTGCCACCATCGGACCCTTTCTCTCTCATGGAGGCCACCACTACCATCAACCTCTCTCTCTCTCTCCCTTGTCCATCACCAACATCCCTACTCCAAAGGATACTGTTGTCACCCTCAACTCCTTTCCTTGCCACCCCATCGGGTGGCCCTGCTACTGCTACCGTGGCTTTTCCTCTACCATGGTTTCTCCTCTTCTTGATCAACGTCATCGCTTAATCACATGGCTCAACTATCACCGCTCAACTCTCTTCTAGTTAGGGATTGCCACTTGGCTCCTTTCTCTTACGTGGTCCTTTTCTTTCTCTCTTATGCATTCTCTCTCTCATGTGTGCCCCTCCTAATGGCTAAGGCGAGAACAATCCGTATCATAGAGGGGCTCCGCCCCTACACCCCCTTAGATATTTCTTTTTCAATGGGAACTAAAGACTCCACTAAAGAATGAGCCTTCCTCAACTGCTATTGATGTTGCCTCGGGCTTCGCTACCCTTCCAACATCTGCCTGTACATTCACCAACCCCTTCGAAGACGCAGACGACTGACTGCTCATGATTGGTGAGGGAACTGAGCACAATTCTCATTCCGTACCTATTACCTTCCTGACATTCTCTACCTGAAGGCTTCGATCTAGTTTTTTTTCCTCTTCTCCACAAGCAAAGAGTTTCTACTGGTTAGAGGTGACTACCTTCTCCGGCCTGAAGGTTACATCCTTAGGGGGGAATCCTAGTTTTGCCATACCTCTTGCAAGTTGGGCATTGCATGCTTCAAATTAGGGGGTGAGGAGTGTTAAGAATTAGGAAAGAGTTTTAGATTAGTTAAGTTAGGCAAAGGAGTTCGTTTTGATATTCCTGTCATCTCTTTCTATTTTCGTTAGGATTTGATTTGATTTGAACTTGTTTCCAAATTGGTTAGGATTAGGATTATCCCTCTCTTTACATAGAGGTGTTGATTTCTTTTCATCAAGAACATGAATTCCTCATTTTTCTTCCGCAATGAATAAAATAGACACTGAAATACTGTAGAAGGAAAAATTAAAAGTTCTTTATCATGCATTAGCATAGAGAAAGGAGCCTTGTCATAGAGAATCTGAGATGGCATTCTATTAATCAAGAAGGCACCGGTAAACACAACTTCCAAAAATGTTTTTGCACATTCCTTTGATATAACAATGCACAAGTAACATCAAGAAGATATTAATTCCTCCTTTCAACAACTACATAGTGCCGAATATATCTTTTTTTTTTTTTAGAAGTAAAAGGGTAGTTATCTGGCCGATAACCACCCAAATTCATTCCACCAAAACGTCAAACCATCACAACTTACAAAGCAGATTCCTAGGAGGCCACCTGGGAGGAGATAGACGAGAGAACATTCTCCACATAAGGCCTCTTCCCCTTAAACGCAACTCCATTCCTCCCCAACCACACACACCATAATACAGCTAGCATCCTGGCTCTATCTCTCTTGGACAGGAAGGTGGTCACCCCAAGCATGGCGCTGCCTCTCTAGAACGATGACCAAAAGCTAGACACATCTCAGTGGTCTATCCAGGGCTTGGTCCAATCTCTGCCAAACAAGTGAAACAAAAGGGCACTGGAAGAAAAGATGCTGCACGTCCTCCTCTGCCTCTCTGCAAAAGGAGCATTTCACATCGTCCATCTGCGTGCATCTCGCCCTCTACATCTTCGTCATAATTCTTCCTCTCCGCAGGAGCCAAGAGAAAACCTTAACCTTCAGCGGGCATTTCGCCTGCCAAAGCAACCTGCAGTCTCTGGAGAGGTCCGCGTCCGCGGGCTGTGTAGTGCCACCCAGCTCTTCAAACACCTTCGCCATTGTGAACTCCCCATCAGACCAAGGAAAAGCATCCCCCCCTCCTCGGGTGCCCAGTCCTCCAGCTCCTGAAGCAATTGCTGAAACTTTGCAGCTCTCTGATCGGAGAGACCTCCCCAAAAGGTTGGGCACCACACCCCATCCCAGCAATCTCCAACCGTGGAAGTCGGAGCCCTTGCCCTCTCGAAGAGGCGAGGAAACCTGTCACTGAGGCTGCTCCCCCGCCCCTGCCAACCGTCAAGCCAAAACCTGAAGGTGTCCCCCGTTCGGAGCTCTAGCAAGAAGGTCTGCACTTTCGGTGTTAGCTTCGCCAAACCTCTGAGGAAGTGGGACACCCCTGAAGGGGGGGCCTCCAGCGGCTCCCATGAGAGAAAAGAGCCGTAGCTGTGCCGCATGACATCACCAAAGAGACCCCGCTCCTGCCCAACCAACCTGGCGATCCACTTCGTGAGGAGGCTCAAGTTGACCCTCCCCACATCTCTAACCCCCAACCCACCTTCCTGCAGCGGCCGGCACACCTCCTCCCAGGCCACCAACCTGGACCCTCGCCTGGCAGCTCCTACGTTAGACCAGAAGAAGTCTCTCATAAGCCCCGAAATCTTCTTCTCCACCTGACGCGGCGCCCTAAACACAGAGAGGAAAAAAATCGAAATGGAGGACAGCACCGCCTTCACCAAGGTCAACCTCCCTCCCCTTAATAAAAGCCTGGATGACCAACCCACCAACCTCCTCTCCATCTTCGCCAGAAGCGGGATCCAGTCCTGTACCCTAAGACGTCTGTCAGAAAGCGGTAGCCCCAGGTACACTAAAGGTAGCACACCCACTTCGGTCCGAAGGGTGCCCGCCACCTCCACAACCTCCTCAATCGTCATGTTCATCGGAATGAAGTTGGACTTCAGATAGTTGATCTGCAGTCCCGAGGCCTCTCTAAAGAGCTCCAATAGTATCCTCAATCTCCTCGCCGCCACAACCGACCCCTCCACCAAAAACAACGTATCATCTGCATACTGCAGCAGAGGGACCTCCCTTCCACCACCACCCCCAAAGCCACTGATCAGTCCCCTCGCACAGGACCTGTGAGCCGCTCTTGCTAGAGCATCTACCGCCAGTACAAAAAGCATTGGAGTAAGTGGGCAGCCCTGTCGAACTCCCCTTCTGGGCTGCACCCACCCACCTGTAGGGTTCCCATTGACCAACACGTAGGAGGTCGTGGTCACGCACTGCTTCAACCAGTCAATCCAGATATGGGGGAAACATCTTCTCACCAGAGACGTCCACAGGAAGTTCCACTGCGCCGAGTCATAGGCCTTACTGAAATCAACCTTCCAAAGGAAGACCTTCCTCCAATCCCGCTTCCATGCCGCGATGGCCTCTAAAGCAACCAACAAACCGTCTAAAATACCCCTTCTCGGGACGAATGCCGTCTGCACCGGTGAGATAAGCTCCCCCACGATGGGCCGAAGCCTGTTGGCCAGGACCTTAGCGACAATAAGGTAGACTGCGTTCGAGAGGGCAATAGGACGGTAGTCCTCAATTGCCTCCGCACCTTCCTTGGGCAGCAGAAAAAGGTAGAACCTGTTCAACCTGTCGAACCCCCTATTGCCCTTTGCAAATTCCTCCATCATCTGCATCACCTCTCGCTTCGTCAATGCCCAAAACTCCTTAAAGGCAACGGGGAAGCCATCTGGTCCGGGGCATCCCTCCCCATTAAGACCCTAAACTTCAACCCTTACCTCACCCTTCGAGAAAGGAGAGGTGAGGCCCAAAGCCTGGTACGCCGTGACGCTCGGCACATCCACTCCCCACCACCTCCAGCCTCCTCTGCTCAGCCTCCCCGTGAAATCCTTGAAATAGGCCTCGCAGCACGACCAACCTCCTCCCTGTAATTCCTTACTTGGAGGGGGTGAGATATACGTGACGTAATATAAAGTGCGGAATTAAAATAGACAATCTTACATAAATAAGTAATCACATAATAGGCACAAGTATTTTTAGGTGGAAACCCAAATCGGATGAAAACCACCATCTAACCCATTCGAGTTAGGATTTCACGATCGATCTAGTCGATCAAATCCACTAAACCCAGTCACTTGAATGAGGGTGACTGAACCTCAATTACAACCACACTACTTAGACCGAGGGTAGTGTACCTCAAAACCCCTTCTCTTCACAAGAAGGATTTTGTCTCGCGAAGGAGACGGGAATTCGCAAAGCGGATACCCAACCAAAGACAATAAAATGTACAACAATCCTATAGAGCCACAAATATTTAAACCTAGCTTCTATAGGAGTTAGGAAACTTTCCTTTGGTGGAAGTGCATTGATGTGACGACACGAGTGCTGAACCACGCGGTTGCACTTAGTCGCTCTCGAAATCGCAGAGGGAGAGAGGTGTGCAAATTGGATGAGGCACTTGGGTGTGGAACAAGCCTTTGAGAGTAAGTGCTTCTACTTCAATTTGACACAAAATGAGTGGAAATATTCTTACAAGGTGTGTGTTGGAGTGGCAAGGGTTCTCTATTTATAGAGGGTCTAGGAAGGCTTTGGAAGGCCTTGGAAGGCTTCCATAGCTATTAGGTGCAAATCCAAGGCAAATCAGGCCGTAGTCAGAATTAATCATGATTCTGGCAGGGTCATCAGACGTCTGGTCCTGGCATTAGACGTTTGGGAAACCTATTTAAGACGTTTGGGAACTAAGTCAAATGTCTGATTCTAGGCGGGTTTCCTTCCTGACTTGAATCAGACCTAAACATGATTCTAGTGTATGGTCATCAGATGACATACAGGACGTCTGACACAAGGTCTGGACGTTTGGAAACCTATTGTTATGCGGAAATGGATTCCCAAGGAAGTACAACGGCTAGAAAATCTCTGAAAGGAGATTTTGGGTCAACCGAGGCAAAACGGTCATATATCAGACGTCTGGGGTCCTCTACGGATGTTTGATACAAGGCTAACGGTCATTTCTTCAATGTTTACGAAGGCAGCCAACGTTCCACTAATTGAACGTCTGGCAAAGGCATCAGACATCTCCTAAGACATCTGGACTAAGGTCTGGATGACGGATTCTAACAGACAGAACCTACTAAGTCCAGCCTAGATGTTTTGGACGTCTGATTAAACAGTCAGATGTCTTAAAAGTCAATATCAGACGTCTGATTTCTAGATTGGACGTCTGATAAGGCCGTCTGAATCCTATTTTGGTTTTCTAAGTCTTTTACAGAAACCCTAAGTATTCTAGGGTAGTGCAGGTGTTCCTAGGACTACTTTAAGGGTTCTTTGAGGCTTTTTAACATAAGATCTAAGACAGAAATAAAGAGCAAAACAAAGAAACAAAATTACATAGCATAAGATAAAAGGAAATCTATCATATTCCTCATCTCCTTCTTTAAGCTTTCGCTCCTCGTGAAGCTCCTCCGCTTCTGTCCAGCTCCTCCAATCCGCCATGGATGCGAGCTTGAACTCCGTCTAAACACCTATCTCCATTTGCAATTTGACCTGAAAACTAGGACTCAAAAGCAAATGTTAAAAGACACGTGTTTTGTTATCATCAAAATAAACGATCGTGGTGTTCTAGCACCAACACTCCCTGCCAGAGAAGGTCTCCTCTCCCACCTGTAAACTCTCAATCCAGTTCCTCCTCCTTGTCGAGGCCATCTGGTGAAAGAATTTGGTGTTGGAGTCGCCTTCACGCAACCATTTATGCCTCGATCGCATCTTCCACTCCACCTCCGCTTTCCTGTCCTCCTCCTGCACCACCCGGGTCAGTTTGGCCTTGCTTTGCCTGTCATCCTCGGAAGCAGACTCGAGGTCCTTGCATCTGTCTATCCTGGCAATCTCTGCTAAAGCCTCCGTCTTCCTGGAGCGCCTGGCCTCCCTGGTCTCTCTTCTGTACACCCTCAACATGTCCCTCAAGTCGTCTAACTTCTTCACCATACGAATTGTGGCTGATCCCTCCACCTCCATCGCGCTCCACTTCTCTTCCATCGTGCCTCTGAATCCATCCTCCAGCAACCAAGACCTGTCGAACTTGAAGTAGGTGCCACAGCACGACTCCTCATTTGCCTTCCACATATCAGCGTGTGGTTAGAGAAAGGCCTCTCCATCGGGACTACACCCGCTAACGGAAATGCCTCCGCTAGCTCAACACTAGACAAGAAACGGTCAATCCTGGATTTCTGGCCGCTATTATTCCTCTAGGTGTAGGAACAGGAAGTAGGGACCATATCGAAGAGGCCATGCATCGCCACGAACTCCACAAAGACCTCTGAGCCAGGGTCTTGCCTGCCACACCCTCCCAATCTGTCATCAACCTGTAGCGTGACATTAAAGTCACCTCCAATCAACCATGGCCTCCCCTGGTTCCCTGCTGCCACCGTCCCAAGCTCTTCCCACATCGTCTCCCTCTCCTACTAACCGCACGGACTATAGACACCCGTGATGACCACCTTGGCCCCGTCTGCGATCCTGGCTAGTCCGATCGAGATAACGTGCCTCCTAGTAAAGCTGTCCTCCAAGGAGAAGACATCCTTACGCCATCCAAGTAGCTGGCTCCTACACAACCAACCGCATGTAGACTCAGGAAACCCTCCATCCAGGTGCCCTCAATCTCCCTCCACAACCTCCCAACACAGGAGCGCAGCTTCGTCTCTTGAAGCAGAACCATGTCCGCCCTCCACTGCTTGATATAGCTCCCCAACGCCGACCTCCTAGAGGGGTCATTGAGACCCCTGACATTCCAAGACAGTACCCTGTTCATGGGGCAACGAAAGGGATCTCCCTCACGGCCAGGCAGAAGCCCACAGCCTCCGCTGTCCGGCAAACCTCCTCGTCCATCACATCCAGTTCCACAGCAGTCGGCCGCGGTGTCGGCGGCGGCCCTCCCCGACCGTCAACCATCACCCGACCGCTCCTCCTGCTCTTCCTGAAGGAACATTGTCGATTATACCGAAGACCGCCTCCCCATCCCCTGTTCACGACACGAGGCTGCCACGCAACTGTGCTGACCCAGACCTGGGCCCCAGGTTGGTCCAACGTGGCCACCGCCTCAGCTCTAGCGCCCTCTATGGCCTTCGCCTCTGGCAATGCGCCCAGTCCAGCATCCTCGCGTGTCGTCGCCGCTGCTCCGGACTCCCTTGTCGAGGCCCCACCCTCGCTTTCCCTGGGCTCCACCACTACAGACCCCTTCGCGCTCCCCTTGCCTTGCCTCAATTGCGTCGTGATCTCCGCACCGCCCCCCATGGCCTCCTCCTCTAAAGCTCCCTCTCCCTGGCCCAAATAGGGTGGGGCGGGGAGGCCTTCCAGCTCGGGGACCCTCCCCCTCAGCTTCTCCTCCTGCACCCTCACCTCCTCCTACTCCAACTGCGCCCCCCTTCGCTCGGAGGGAGAAGTGCTGTCGCCAAGGGTCCCCCGAGACGGATCCCCTAGAGCCCATCGCCCTACCGCAGGAGCACCAGGTCCGCATTGGCAATCTAGCTCCTGGCCAAACGGGTCTCCCCACCCGTTACTCGGATCCCCTGTCCGACAGGCACGCCCCGGTAAATGGGTCACTCTACCCGTGCCCAACCTGATCACCTCTGACCCTACAAAAGGACCCTCCTAGCGGGCGTCCTCACCCACGCCCGACTCCACTTCCCCAGCCCGCCCTCGCACCCGAGCTACTGCGCCCAGTCCCATGGGTCTTGATGGCCCCCCTGAGGATGGCACACCCTCGCCCAACTCCTCCACTTCCCCAGGCTGCCCTCGCGCCCGAGATCTTGCACCTTGCCCTACGGATCTCGACGGCCCCCCCGAGGACTGCGCCTCAGACCCCACACCAACCTGCGGCTCCGCCTACCTCGGTCTCCACACCAGCCTCGTGTCCTGTGCCCTCACTACGCTCGGGGGATCCCCGACCGCCCCCTCAGCTAGCTGCAGCGAGCAGGCAACCACCCAGGAGGCTCCGCCAGCCCTCAGGGTCACCCTCTCCATTAAATGGCAGTTGATCTTGAGCTCAACCTCCACAAGCAACGGTTGAGCGGTGAGGCCAGCATTCCACCACCATCTAAGTTGCGTAAAAGGCCCAACCAGAGCCTCCACCACCTCGATTGTTCGTAGCTACCACGGCACCCCAATGAGCACCACCTTAAGCCGCGGCCGCTCCGGGGGACGCACTGAGGTGGCCCCATCATGCAAGCATGGCCTCTGCCACCGAAGCCTACCCCTCCTCAGCCGGACCTCCTCCCTACATAGCTGCATCCGCACCGTCACCGGGAGGCCGAGCGCAAGGAACCTCCCCCCCTTCCACGACCAAGACCTCCGACCCCCTCCCCTCGAGGGCTTTGAAGACCTCACTATGCCAAACCCAACCCTCCAGGACCTCCCCCACCAGCCCCCCTTCAATCGTCTCCCTTAGCCTGATCGCCTCGCCCGACCACAGTGCCTTAACCTCAGCCAGCGGCACCTTCGACTCCAGCGTCGGGGGCAAGGCACCCCCAACCCCAATTGCACTTCGGTGACAACGCATGCTGGGGTGCCCTAGGCCGCCGCATCTCCAACATCATCAAGGGTCGCGACACTCCCTGGCAAAGTGTCCCTGACCAAGGCACTTGCAGCACTCGGCCCTTGCTCCCGGTCTTCCGCCTCCCTCCGCCCCAACTGTGCACTACTTCTCGCTCCGCCTCCTCTCCACCACCACCCAGCTATCCCCCCTTCGCTCTCACCCCATTTGACTGTCCATCCAAAAGTTATCATCTTGCCGAATATATCTACAAGAAGTTTAACGAATGATCCCTCAGCTCTGGAAATAGAGCAGTAAGGAATTATCAAAATATTCCTTAGTATTATGTCAAATCTAAAAACTTTTATTTGAGTACTAAGTTGATTCTCAACCATATTTCTAAACATCTCTGTACTGCATTAGAAGTTCAGCATGATTTTCAATAGATAAACAAATGTACTCATGACCAATTATCCATAAAGATTACAAAATATTGTAAACCACTAAAAAAGATTAATCTTTGTCGGTCCCCATATATCAAAATGCACAAAAGAGAATGGGCCGGTAGTTGTGCAATTGGACTCTTGAAAGGAAGATCAATGATGTTTCACTAATTGACAAGCTTGTATTGCAACGACTCCAATTCAATCCAAGAAAATAAATCTGGAAATAACTTCTTCACCAATCTACAGTTAAGGTGGCTAAGACAATGGTGCCATAAAAGAATCTAATTTTGTTCCCATGTCAATGTGTCCAAAGTATCGACTGCAGAATTGGAGCCACTTTTCCTCGTGATATGTAGAACCCATCGCATTCCAGCCTGATTCCAACTTGCTTTCCTATCTACAAATCTTGTAGAACACACAGATCAATATAGAATATAATTTGATAGTTCTCTCCGTTATCATCTTATTAACAGATGACAAGTTCAAAAGGAGATCAGGGACATGCAACATAGAAGACAAATGAATTTTTGAAGTCGTCTGATCCCTGTCCTAGAAAACAGACTTATGACCCATCAACCATTGCAACCAACTCATAACTAGAGCTATAGCAGGAGAAAAACAGGCCTATCTTGTCAGATGATATATACCACCATTATCTATTATCCAATCATCATTTGGCACCTTAGGAGCCATCATAGCTATGAAAAAGAAAGTCAATAGCATTTGTTGGTCAATTTTGGTGATAGAGATTGATCACACAAGCATGACCTTTTTGCTTCCCCCCTATGCTCGCCTCCTATGATGTCCAATTTTGAATAGCTCCCAGCTCGACTTTGTACACTTGTAAGTTCGTACCTCACCTCAACCTACTGCTGTTTGAGTGCAGCTAGTTCGGCTGCTAAGATTCGGGAGAGCTCCACCAGGAATGAAGAGGTGGTACTTCGGAAGCTGAAGCTAGTGCCATCTGCCTGCTAGATGATGCTAGATTTTGCCAGGCCCGTGCACTCTACTACGTTGCCCCCCAAAGAAATCAGAAAGTTAGAATAGCGATACAAGCCACTGCTGAAGAAGAAAGACTCAAAATTTTCCAAATTATTTGACACATTGTGATATATAGTCAAAGTGAATTTGGTGGTCAGTTTCATAGAATTCACTGCCCTTAACTTTGCCCTTCCTTTATAGCTTTCACATTTCCTAAAAGACCACCTATTTGTTTATTTACCTAACACAAAATCATGAATGACCAAAATAAATAAAACACCTTGAGTAAAATAATATGAGATCATCTACACCTTTTCACACAGGAAAGAATATCACTGGGTGTACAAATCTCGCCACTAATAAAAAGGTAAGGTTGAACTTGATTGAAAAATGATGAACAAATGTTGTGGGTTCTAAAGCCTTCCCTTTAAATGGCCTCCAAAGGGATCATTTTGCAATCTGAAAACTTGCATGAAGAGAGTACAATTTATCAAAAAACTGTCACTCTTCCACAACTTGCAACACACATTAGCAAAAACCTCATGGTCATACCAACAGTTATTCCAGCACTTTTCTTGTCATCTTGGAGGCTGAGACACACACCATTGCCACCACCCACAAGGTCATTGCAACATCATGCCGCCGCCACCATTATCAGCGAAGTTGCTGCAAGCCTCCTGGCCACCACAACACCATGCACCACCACCAATGCTGTAGTCACGTATGCCACTTCCTTCATTGAGCCACTGCAAAGTCAATGCAAGAGTCCAAAAGGTGTGACACCAGCTGAGGCGCCCTTGTTCCATTAGGGGATGGCATTGCTACTTCCTCTGGCCATCAAGGGTGTTGTGATGATCTTGAGTCATGCAAGGGTTATCATTGAGTTCCCAGCCCCTTTTCACAGAAGCAATCATTGGGTTTCCAACACCAACTAGCTCCATTGAATAATTTGAACCTTTCCACGACACATGTAGAGAGCCTCGATGTGATCAAGGGGCTTCTTAAACACATTATAACTTGCATAGATGCCCTTGACATATACTATGTTTGTGGAAGGCAACTACAAACATGAAGCTGGGATCAGGTTGGCTCTAATGCCATGTAGAAATCAGTGCAATAATCAATCACCAGGCAATCACAAGTAAACAAGAGGATTTATGTGTAAGGGAAGAACGGCAAGGACACTTCAGCCTTAGACATCTCACACAAGACTAGGATTTTCTTCACTAAGAAACAAAAAAACAGAGGGGTGTTATTGGGATACCGAATGGATGGGTCTGCGCCCAAGGATCCAAATACTCGTTACGTGAATATTCAACATGATATTTGTATTTTTTTAAGGAATTATGGTTTACTTGCTAAATTGATACTTTCATGACCAGGAAGTAAAAGTAGGAGAGCAATTACAGGAATCCAGTGAAAATGTTTTTGTGGGTGGCAAAAACCGCTGGAAGTAAGCATTCTCTACTTTATTGGTGTTTTTTTATGCCGAATCAGATCACTTAAACATATTGTTGTACTTGTAGGTACTCGACATTTGTTAACTGGGAGCTTTGGTGGCCAAACTTCCCGATATTGGTCTACTTCAAAGAGATGCAAACACGACCGGAGGGGCAAGTGCACTTCTTCCCTGTCATCTTTGTAAGTGGCCGGATGCCAGCCCCAGCCTGTGAGATCAAGGCTCTCTTATTCTGAGAATCTGCTCTATGTTTTGTGTTTCATTCCTTAAAAGCTTTGTTTTGCAGAATGGGAGACAACTCTATGATGTAATGGTGGAGCGTGCAGGCACGTCACAGACCAGTGGCCCCAAGGGGTCCTAGTGGCTTTGGCATTCATTGATGAGATGTCCAATGTATTGTAAGCTTATGATGGCTGGATCATTGCTGCAGAAATGGTGACTCCACAATCCGTTGAACTCTTTCAGTCATCCCAATTTCGAATATTCTTGCTGTCAACAAAGAACTGCAAGAGCAAAGACCTTGTGGTCTAGTGGGAACAGCTTTCTAGAGAATAAATCTGTAACAATTGTATCAATTATGAATAGTTGTGGTTCTTGCTGATGCATTTGCAGCAAGCTCCTGTAGAGTCTTCTGACATTTGAATGTGATGTATTTATTCCATGCTCATGCAGTTTTTGCTGCTTTCTTTTTCGCAAGGAATAATTTCATATTATTAGCAGTGATCATTTCTGCCTTGCTCAATCTCTTACAGGAATAATTCATGCCTATGCAGGGAAGAAATCGGCATATTTTACGTGAGGGGACCAGAAGTAAAGTCCTGTTTCCATTGGATTACAAAATCTTACCTGAATTCTGTTGTAAAGAAACTTCTCAGCTTTGTATAAGGCCCAAACTGGTAGAAATAAAATTATTTTTAATTTTTAATTTTTTTTTGCTTCATCCTGAGATTCTTAAATTTTTATCTTAAACTAAAAAGTTATTTAACTATGTTGAGAGAAATGCGTGTAATGTCATTTAGTCCTAATAGAGTGAGGCTTTTGTTATTTGTGTGGTGACCTATAAATGGGTATGTATCTCCTACTTATTCCTTTGAGAAGAAATACAGAGGTACACACCATATCGAGGTTCTTCTCCCATAATTTTCTCCCTTCTATACGTGAGTTAGATTTCCACGTAAATTCAAGTGTTACGCATTGATTATTGCTTTGAAATTATTACTTTTGCATTATTTTAGATTTCAACTTAGTATCAGAGCAATCGATTCTTAAGTTATCTTTCTTGATTATCACGTTTATCTTTCTTGGAAGTTCCTTTTGCTCCATAATCAGGCACATGTGAAGTCGAAGGCCTCCTTCTAGGGTTCTTGCTTGAGGAGGCAGTGGTCTTTGAAGGCACTACAAAAGGTGGAAGTCCGTGTACTACATCTCAGACAGCAGAGGGGCAACGTTCAAGGGGTCGACGTCGGTCAACTTGCCGGATCGACTGCAGCAGTTGCCTTGCTGGGCCCTCAGCTCGGTCGAGATCTTCCTCAGCCGCCACTGCCCGATGTGGTACGGCTACGGCAGGAGGCTCAAGTGACTGCAGCGCCTCGCCTACTACACCACCCCTACGATCTCCGACGAGGTCGTGGATCTGCTCTGTATCGCGAGGTACGCGACGGTGCTGGTGGTGATCCGGGCGGTGGAGGTGGTGGCGTGCCTGTCGCGACTCTTGGATCGATCACGGCTCAAGGTTCCCGCTATGGTTGACCCTTTTAGCGAGCTCTTGATCTCCATGAGGGTTCCTTCGCGGGGACCAACGATGCAAGTGGCACGGTACTCACATCAGGAGGACACGAGGAGCGAGGGAGCTCGATGGAGGAGGCGTTGTAAGGTCGATCTCATGAGAGGCGACGATGGTGCTCGTGAGATCAATGGCGTGGAGGATGGAGGTGGCTTGCAGCCGAAAAAGATCGCGTGATCTCTGGCGATGATAACGATGGTGGCGGTAATTTGGGCGATGTTCACGGGCGACGCGTGAAGATCGTGAGCTGTGAATGGCCCCTTTTGTTTTCTTTAGGTCTTCTTATTTTGAGTCCCTTGTAGCATTGCAAAGGAGGGGTAGGAAGAGTAAAAAAAAAGGGAAAGAAAGAAGAGGGCAAAGGATATAGAGGAGAGAAAATAAGTAAGAGAAGCAAATTTAAAAAAATGGAGGGGAGGAAGTAAAAAGGGGGAGGAGAAGGATGAGTAAAAAATATTGATGGAAAAAAAAGAGAAATGAAAAAAAAGGAGTTTGAATTGATGAGAAGAAGGGAAGAAGTTCTTTATTTTATTTTCTTGTCATTGTTGTATTCTTCTCCCATACGAGTACGGGAGAAACAGAGAGTGTGGATGTCATTATAGTTACCCCGTTTGGGAATCCCTTTGTTGCAGTCCTAATGTACGATGGCATCCTTCAGCAGTTGAGGTGATATGGTATACTGATACGGACGTTGGGAGTAGCTGATCATCACATGAAAAATCCAACTCTAGAAGGTCCAGAGTTTTTGAGGTCTCTAGAGAGAGGGAGATCCATTTTCGAGGTCCTTAGAGGAAAGACCCAGCTGGTTTCTATGTGAGAGATATAGCTTCGAGGTCTTAAGAGGAAAACCCTTTACAGGGATATTGAATGGAGAGCCACCAACACTTGGTCTTTAGAGGAGATGTCATTGTTAGAGTCAACTACAGCAGCTCCAGCCCGTCTTCCCGCCTACAAGCAAGAACCAGTTCAGAGAGTTGTGTTCTATTGTGTAAAGTGGGTTTCTTTGTGTTACAAGCTAAGCATTCCATGCTCCAGCTAGAGGGGGAGTGTTGAGAGAAATGTGCATAGTGTTATTTAATCCCATATAGTGGAGTGAGACTTTTGTTATGTGTATGGTGACTTATAAATTGGCATGTACCCCCTTCAACTATTCCTTCTCAAAGGAATACAGAGGTACATGCCCTATCGGGGTTCTTCTCCCATGATTTTCTCCCTACTCTGCGTGAGTGTGGTTTCCACGTAAACTCAAGTGTTATGCATTGATTATTGTTTTGATATTATTATTTTCGCATTATTTTAGATTTTAACTTGGTATTACAGTAATTGATTCTTGGTTATATTTTTCGATTATCACGTTTATCTTTCTTGGAAGTTCTTTTTGCTCCATAATCAGGTGCATGTGAAGCCGAAGGCCTCCTTCTAGGGTTCTTGCTTGAGGAGGCAGTGGTCTGTGGAGGTACTACAGAAGGTCGAAGTTCGAGTACTGCATCTTAGACAATAGAGGGGCAACATTCAAGGGGTTGGCGCCGATCAACTTGCCGAATCAGTTGTAGCAGTTGCTTTGCTGGGCCCTCTGCTTAGTCGAGATCTTCCTCAGCCACCACTGCTTGATGTGGTACGGCTAGGCGGGAGGCTCAAGTGGCTACAGTGCCTCACCTACTGCACCACCCCTTCGATTTGCAACGGGGTGGTGGATCTGCTCCGTATCGAGAGGTACGCGGCAGTGCTGACAGTGACTCATGCAATGGAGGCGGTGGCGTGCCTGTCGCTGCTCTTGGATTGGTCGTGACTCAAGGTTGCCGCTATGGTTGACCCCTTTAGAGAGCTCTCGATCTTCATAAGGGTTCCTTCGTGGGGACTGACGACACAAGTGGCAGGAAATTCGCATCAGGAGGGCACGAGGAGTGAGGGAGCTCGATGGAGGTGTTGCAGGGTCAATCTCATAAGAGGCGGCGATGGCGCTTGTGGGATCAATGGCGTGGAGGATAGAGGTGGCTTGCAACCGAAAAAGAAGGATCGCATGATCTCCGATGATGACAATGATGGCAGCAGTGATTTGGGTGATGTTCACGAGTGATGCATGAAGATGGTGAGGTGTTAATAGCCCCTTTTGTTTTCTTTAGGTCTTTTTACTTTGAGTCCCTTTGTAATGTTGCAAAGGAGAGGTAGGAAGAGTAAAAAAAAAGGGAAAGAAAGGAGGGCAGAGGATATGGAGAAGAGAAGAAAATTTTAAAAAAATGGAGGGGAAGAAATAAAAAAGAGGAAGAGAGAGATGAGTAAAAAAAATGATGAAAAAGAGAGAGAAAGGAGAAATGAAAAAAAAATCAAAAAAAAAGAAGAAAAAAATCATAAAAAAAAAGAGGTTGAATTAATGAGAAGAGCGGGTGAAGCTATTTTATTTTCTTGGCATTGTTGTATTCTTCTTCCAAAGTGTGGATACCATTATAGTCACCCCATTTGGAAGTCCTTTTGTTGCAGTCCTAAGGTATAATGGCATCCTCTAGTAATTAAGGTGATATGGGATATTGCTACGGACGTTGGGAGTTGTTGATCATTACATGAGAAACCCAACTCTAGGAGGTCTAGAGTTTTGACGTCTCTAGATAGAGAGAGATCCATTTTCAAGGTCCTCAGAGGAAGGGCACAATACAACTTTGATGCCTTAAGAGGAAGACACTTTGCAGGGATACTGAATGAGGAGCCACCAACACTTGATCTCTAGAGGAGATGCCATTATCAGATCTAGGTATAGTAGCTCCACTCCGTGTTCACGCCTACAAGCAAGAATCAGTTCAGAGAGCTGTGTTCTATCATATAGAGTGGGTTTCTTTGTGTTACAAACTGAACATTCTATGCTTTAGCTAGAGGGGGAGTGTTGAGAGAAATATGTACAGTATTATTTAGTCCCACATAGTGGAGTGAGACTTTTGTTATGTGTATGATGACCTATACATTGGCGTGTGCCCCCTCACCTATTCCTTTGAGAAGAAATACAGAGGTACATACCCTATTAGGACTCTTCTCCAGTGATTTTCTCTTCGCTCTTCGTAAGTGGGATTTTCACATAAATCAAAGTATCATGCATTGATTATTACTTTAATATTATTACTTTCAAATTATTTTAAATTTCAACTAACTAAAATTTATGTTGATTCAAATCTTAAGCTCAAATTGTCAATGGAATTTTACTTAAATTCTATTTATTTAATGTGATTTTGCGACATATAAAATATCATTTAACCTAACATGCAAAGTATTTTGTTTAATTTCTGACTGGTAATTTGAATTTAAAATAAAAAATAGCCAAATATGTAAAAGTCATTTTTATATTTAAATAGGAAAAATTGATTTATAAATTGACAAGCGTAAAAATTAGCTTTATCCTATGTCGTGCCTTCTTATGATAAAGGAATTACACTTGGATCCTCGTTAAGAGTCCTTTATTTACAATATATATAAAAAGGAGATTTTTGTAATAACATACATGCCCCTAACTTGAAATCATTTGTAATAACATATATGTCCCAAACTTCTTACCATATACATAGATGCCCTTCAAAAAATTTGTTTTACTTACATCAATACTCCACCACCAAACTTAATGAAAATAAACTTAAAAGTAAATGATTTTTACATTTAAGGTCCCATATGAATTAATTATCCTGTTCCCATTCTCTTCCCTCTTCGTCCAGCAATCTCTTTTTTATTTTGCCAAATCAATGACATCTTTGAGTGAGTGCAACACGTTGTTGGCTCAGACGAAGTCAATTGGGCTTAATTTGTTTGGAGGGTTAACTCTCATTTATTTGATTATTTAATCCTTCATTTGCTAATCTAGGTTTAGCAACTTTAACACAGGTTTGTCTAACATCAATTTCAAATGGTGTTAGTCAAATTCGTATTAAAATTCTACATCACTTATGTCTCTGACATTCTTCATGTTTTATATACTTAACATCACTACTAAGTAAATATCATAAAGGTTAACACCACAACTTAATATTAATTCAAGTAAATACAAATTGGTGTTAACACCTCACCGTAAGTAAATATAATTATGGGTTAACATCAATTTTACATTTCTTAACATTACTTTCCTAACCCTCAAGTAAACTACCCCTTAGAGGAGTTTAAATATAAAAATCTTTTACTTTTAAGTTCAATTTTTGTCAAAATTTACTACGGATACCAAGAAACTATGGGTATGTATGTCATTAGAAATGATTACAGGAACACTAGTGTAAACAATCGTATAAAAAGTGACGAATGGAAACTTTTGGATTGGCTCAGACCTCTTTTCTCCTCTTGTTACGACGGAGGACAAATGAAGGTTTTCCTAGAAGACTCTCCATTTTTTTTCCTCCTCTCTATCTTCGGTAGTTGTCGATGCTTTACCCATGGAGGACCATTATAGTTTATAATTTATAGTTGACTAGTTAGAAGAAATACTGAGTAACTTCCAAAAGATTAGTTCCGATTTAATGAGGATACCTTAAAAGTCATGTATCTGTAGCTAATTGCTTGATCCTCTTTCTATGTCCCTCGCCTCCCCATTTCATCAAGTCGAAGGAGTCTCACATGGATGTGTTGTAAAAGAGAGAGAATGCATCCCTCAAAAGGAGTCATAACTCGTGTGGATTGGACATGGTGTTAGACTATTTCTTTTTTTAGAGCTGGAGCGAGCCAAAAAGAGACTATCTCAACAAGAGGTGGTCCTTACCGACGAAAAAACCCTACTGTGAAACTAGAGATGAGAAGAAGAGAGGAGAAGCACATGTGAGACAACAACCAAAGGTTCGAAGTGTTATGGCATACTATCGATACGGCTATTTTTTAGTGATGGGCATATTGATATGAATTATATATTGATATGCAAGTGTATCGTCGGCTTATTATCGATGTCGACGGTGTGTTGATGGTCGTGTCGACAGTGTGTTGGTAGTTGTGCCCATAGTTGTTGCTACTCCATTGCTATTACTGCTACTCTCAACAGTGTCATATAAATCACTATCCCACTCTCTTATCTATATATATGTCATATGATCCAGCTATCTTCCCACGTTAAGCAAATTCTTCAATTTAAGGATATCTATAATTTAATCATTATAATTTTGCTAGTAAGACGATAAGACGTGCACTTAAAATTTGGATTGATGATTCTTTTTTTCCCTTAAATATGATAATGACTCTATATAAAGAAAGGAGTGTACTATCTATGACGTCTCTTGTTTCAATGATAGCAATGGGATATTCCATGAATGGAATCAGGATATAGATGATACATGATGAAACTACACACTTCAAGGCTCCCCATGAAACAAGGTATGAAATGCAGCCATGACAAAGAATTTCTGGGAGTTATCCAACAAGTTTTTGACTCATATCATTCATGGATTCAAAATGGGAGTTGAAACCTATGAGAATGATCTTCCATTGTTCCATGGTAGCTTGTGGTAGAGTAGTTGGCTATTGATTGATTGTAGTTTTCAATGCAACTTGGAGATATTGATTATAGAATTAAATATCTGCAAAATTAATATTTTTTTCACTTTGCTTAAATAAGATTTAACTAAAATTTCAACTCATATTTAGTTGATGCCAACAACTAATGACTAGTGAAAAGATTAAGTATCATGCTCTCTCTCCCCTTTACCTACTTAAATGCCATGTCTCAAATTTATCTTATCTTCAAGAGAAGAATTTTACATCCACATGAGGCAACTATAACTAGTTAAGATTATTTCTCGTAAGCACCGCCAATAACGTGTTTACATTATATTTTTATTCAAAATTTATAATTTTTATCTTCTAATCGTTTCTTTATATATGTATTGATTATTAAAAATATTAATTTCATCAAATTCGTAAACATTTTAAGTCATTTTAAGCAACTTTCCAAAATCTTCTGATATCAGTGATATATCACCTTTTTAACTTATTAATACAATATCAATATTTAAAACATTATTGTTAAGGATTCCTTTAGAGTCTCTCTGTATCACCAATCTAATTCTGTCTTTATCATTTATGTCAATTAAGATATGTGTTGGACCTTGATGCTTAAGAGGTATTGGAGGAGGTTGAAGGGATAGAGTTTTAAGTTAGCCAAAAAGTAAAGAAATGCAAACTATAATGCATGTCTCCCACATAACAAAACACACCGATGTATTTTGATTTTTAGCAAGTGTGTTTTGGTTGTCTACCGAAACACATCAATTAAAAATTCAAACACACCAGTTGAAAATAAACACATCGGTTGAAAATAAACGCATTAGTTGAAAATTAAAACACACTGATGTGTTCTTATTTTCAACTTGTTGAAAATGGGCTTTCACTTAAAAAGTGGAAAGCGATTTTCACCTATGAGTTTTGGGTTTAAGATTTAAAATTTAGGATTTAGGGTTCAAGGTTCAGGTTTATGGAAACTAAATCCTAAACACTAAAGACTAAATCTTAAATCCTAAGGTGAAAAATCACCTTCTATAGGTGAAGAACCACTTGGAGCATGTGAAAATCGGTTAAAAATCAAAATCATCAGCGTGTTTTCATTTTTAACTAGTATATTTTAATTTTCAATCGACGGAAAATCAAAACACACCGGTTGAATATCAAAGTTCATAGGTGTGTTTTGTTGGGTGGGAACACGCGTTGCAAAATGTGTTGCAGCGCACATTTCCCTACCCGTGCCCTTTAAGTTATTATTCATTGGTAGTAAAATGACTATTGTATTACTTTAGTTTAGATATACATCGCGTGCTTTATTTGAGTATGTATTGATTCAAGACTTGTGTTTTCACATGTATATATGCCTTTCTTGCATAATCATTTAAGATTTTTAGTTAGTTTACTTGTAATTTTAATTATTTTAAGTGAATTTAGTCGGCATGTGTCGCCATTGCATCAGTGTGCCCTCGATAAGGATAATTTTGAGCCACTGATAACCTCAATAACCTGATGTCGATACACGGATGTTTCCACAGCATGCCCTTGATAACAACACTTCGAAATTTATTGGCACAACATCAATATCGACACTTAAAATCTTGACAACAATTATAACTCCGTGGACAACCAAGATAAGGGAAAACCATAAAAAAATCAGAACAAAGTGACTACCACTAAGAACAACAATAAGCAGTTTAGGAGGAGAAGCAGGCTAGTTAGAATAGCAGCAAGCTAGGTAACAACTAGTAACGGAGTAACAACCAGAAAAATGAAGCCAAAATGAATCCACCATCACTAGAAAAACTTGCAAGGCGAGGGTGCTAGTGACTAGAGAGTCGAAGACCAACCACCTCATTAAAGAGACCACCAGGCAAAGCAAAAGTAAAAAGAACGAAAATGAAAGGAGAGGTTCTTGGTTGCAAGATAATTAGCTTTGAGAAAGAGTGAAAGGAAAGATTCAGGCCTAGTTTGTTTGGTGAGTTATCTCTTATAAAAGGGGACAATCTAGTTTGGTTGCCAAGTTGGGTTAACATGGGTTACAAGAGATTAACACAAGATAACTTATCTTAGACATAATACAAGATAAGTTATCCTCTGAGTCAACCCTCACCACAAAAATGAGTGGTTATCCCACTACATAAATAGGATAACCCTTCAAGCTATCCCATTGCATTCCAAACAGTCACAAGTTGACTTAGCAAGATAGCCCTTTAACTTCCAAATTGAAATACAGGGTAACCCTTCTCGTCTTCCGTACAAGTCTTTCCACATTTGGTGTTAAGTTCATCAAAAGTGGATTCGCAATGTTCCTTCCAGATAAGCCAAAGAGTCCTAGCGAGGGTTGTTTTAGTAAGCCAAGCCACCGAGTGTTTATTAGCTGTAGCGAGGGTTGTTTTTAATGGCTAGAGTAAAGCCAGGTTTGTTTTGTGAATAGCCAAAGTTTCTTTTGTGAATGAGCATTCACAAGTTGAATGAAGTGCACCCTCTTCATGGGTTTGCCTTGGGAGATAGAAATTCCCTTTCTGAATTATCCAAGGTAGGTAATTTAAGGTGATGTGCCATCCATACAAAAAAGGAGACTCTGTAGGGGAAATACTTGCACCAGACGCCCGAGTGGATCTTTATTCTAGCCATTTCATCTGTCAAAGTTTGATAAATTGATTTCACTAAACTTCTATTTCTTACAATGTTTAACAGGACAAATTGATCTTTTCCTTCATTTAGAATAATAGAGTCATTTCTAAGGTAGCCAGCTCTTGCTCTTGGAGCTTTCAGCCAACTGTTTCTGGAATAAAGTGTAAACATAGCCTTGTTTAAGTGGTATTTTTGGCATTGGCTAGGAGGAAGAGAGGTGAGCAAAGGTTTTTGAGGGGAAGGTTGCCCAACATATGGTCATTGCCAAAGCAGGATATTGTCTCCATTTCCTATAATAGAGACAAACTTAGAATTGTTCATAGTGGGCTTTCCAAAAGGGAGAGGAGTTGGCTCCCAATTTAATGTCTATAGGTAGTGGCACGCCTTTTGATTATCTCCCATTATTATTCATGCGAGTTGGGCTGGTTTGTTATTTAGGGGCTAGTTAACTTGAAAGGTTAAGAAAATAGTGTTAAGAAATATGAAATTAGTGTTAACTCGTAATTGCGTTTACTTATATAGTGGTGTTAATATCAATTTGTGTTTACTTAAATTAGTGTTAAGTTGTGGTGTTAACCTTTATGCATTTACTTGGTAGTGGTGTTAAGAATATGAAACAAGAGGATTGTCAGAGGGATACGTGGTGTACAATTTTAACACAGATTTAGTTAACAGCAATTGAAACTGGTGTTAAACAAACTCGTGTTAAAGTGACTAAACTCAGGTTAATAAATAAGAGATTAAGTAGTCAAGTAAATAGAAGTTAACCTCCCTTTTGAGGAGTTAACCCCTCAAGTAAACTATGCCTAATAATTTAAGGAGGCATTTCGCCAAGAGAGCCTTGTTAAGAGCAGTTCGATCAAGCACTCCTCGACCATAATTTCATTTGGTTCTATAGATAGTTTCCCATCTTATCTGATGCATTTTTTTGGCAAAACCCATGCCCTTCCAAAGGAAGTCTCTTCTAATTTTGTCGATAGCTTTAACTATTTCCATTGGTAATTGCAAGCATGAGAGGACATAAGTTGCTAAGGGAGTTAAAGGGCTGTTAAGAAGAGCAACTCTTGAAAGAAGTGCTAATTGGTTGGCACTTCACCCTTGGGATGGTGGAAAATCCAAGTAAATAATTGGGAAATCGGCTGTCCCAGTTCAAGAAATATATTTTTTATTATTTCCAAAGTCTCCTCTTCATCTAAGTTCAACTGGAAAAAAGGGTTTGGGAAGTTTAAAATTGAGAACACAGCGTGTCTCAACTTTAAGGAAAACAATTAGGTTGTCAGCAAATTGCACATTCGATAACTCTTTATCAAGGGCTTTATTATGATAACCCTTTATCCTCCCTATGGTGTTCAAGCGTTCAGCTTTTTCATCTGGACTTGTATGAAATTATCAACCTTCATCATTCAATTAGTCTTTTATCATTTCTATATGTTGATGGTTATGTTAATTCCTCAGGCATCTCTTCTTTGCGACGGTCTTACAAATAATATAATACCTTTTTGTGACTTTCGTGTCTCTTTTATTTTCTGTTATTTCTCTTTCATGTACTTATTTGATATTTTCTTCTTGCATTGAGGTGCTTGGCATCCACTGACACCCCCATCCTCGTCTTGGTTTGTTGGCTTTAGCAACACCCAGAAAAGAAACTTAGTTTTTGCCTTTCAAGTGTCTTAGCTATTAACCATTTTTTCCTCATCCCTTGGGGAGATTTCCTCCATGGAATGCTAAAGGTGATATACAAATTACTTGGAACTAAATAATGATTTAGTTTTTGGAAAAATAAAATAAAAAAAAAAAACCTTTTTTTAGTTAATAAAGTGAGTGAGAGGGTGGACATAGAGGGGATCCATGGTCTATGGTTTGACATGTGGAAAATGGTTCTATATATAGTATATAGAAAAAAAAATATATAATTTGGACTGTACATAATTTAGAAATAATCTTTTACCCATTAAAAATAAAAAAAATAAAAAAAAAAAGACAAGAAAAGAGAGAAGAACGACCTACTCCCAAAATGGACAAGAACACCAGCTTCTGTTCCCACCTCCTTCTCCTCCCCTCTCTCCGCTCTCATCGTCTTTGTCGTTGCTATCTTTTTGTTCCTCAGCCTAGAATTGATCCAACCTCTCTGATGCCACTACATGCCACCATCTTGACATTTAGGTAGAGTGAATGCTGCTTAGTTTTGTTTCTTGGTGCATTTAAGTTTACATGGGCAAAGGAGGGAATGGCAAGAAACCATCATCCCCTACATCTCGAGCCTTCCTTCCAGAGTCTCAATGGGTGTCGTGGCTCGTCCCGACCTTCACGTTGCTCAACGTAGCACTCTTCGTCTACTCGCTTTACGTCAACGATTGCCCCGCCACCCATCAGCTCCTCCTCCAACAACAACAACGACAACAACAAAGCCAATACGTATATGACACCATTGCCTCCCATTTCGGGATCAAGAACAGTAACAGAATTGATGTCGGTGAAGATGTTGACGATTGCGTGCTCTCGTTCCTTGGACGTTTTGCATTTGAGCCTCTCTCGGTCAATCCCTTGTTTGGCCCCTCGACGCAAACGTACGTAAGCTTCTTGTACATGCCAAAATAAATGAAGAACGTTGAAATGTAAGCCAATTAAATTTTGGCCATCCTCTCACATTGCAATTTGATTGTTTTACCCCTTAAAATATTGCAGGTTGGATGCCATGGGGGCATTAGATTATAATAAGGTGGTGAAGGGTGGGGAAGGATGGAGGCTATTCACTTGCATATGGCTGCATGCTGGGGTTGTTCACTTGCTTGCCAATATGTTCAGCCTTTTGTTCGTTGGTGTTCGCATGGAGCAAGAATTCGGATTTGGTAAGATATATTTGTTATTCAAAAGGTGTTCAACTATGCATGAAACCCTCTTCCTCAAGATTAATTGGTAAATTTGTTGTTGTTCTTGACATATAAGCATCTACCACAAGCTCACAATAATTCCAATTTGATAGCTAGTTACATAGGCATCGAGAAAGAATAATTTTCTTCGTGCTAAGAATTCGGTATTCATAAAAGCTTACCAAGAAAAGGGTGACAACAGAATGATTAAATAGTATCCATTTGAACGCACAAGTAATCAAGACGTCTCGACGTACAAATGAATTGCTTTTATATCTATCCATTCTCCTTGCCTGACTTTCTTTTCACCTTATTTCTTTGTAGGTAAACTCACATAATTGCTTCAGTGTAGCTACATGTTTGATTGTTTTGCAGTTAAAATCGGAGCATTATATGCTATATCTGGAATTGGAGGGAGCATGGCATCCTGCTTCTCGATTCGATCAAAGATATCGGTCGGTGCATCGGGGGCGCTATTCGGTTTCCTAGGGGCTATGCTTTCTGAATTACTTACCAACTGGACCATCTATGCCAACAAGGTGGAGTTAGTATCAATCTTTGTTTCCAGATTGTTAGGTTGCATTCATACAGCACTAGCTAGAGAATCCTCTCGATTAATTGGTGGATAAATTGTTGTCCAATCTACAGTTTGCAGCCCTCTTGACCCTAGGGGTTGTAATAGGGATCAACTTGGCCATGGGGTTGGTTCCTCATGTAGACAACTCTGCACATATAGGAGGATTCATCACCGGATTTCTTCTCGGTTTCGTACTTCTGATTCGTCCACAATACGGGTATATCAGCCGCAGGCATCTCCCTCCTGGCTACAACATCGATCTCGTTAAACCGAAGCACAAATGCTACCAGTATCTCCTATGGATCACAGCCTTTGCGCTCTTGATCATCTGGTAAGTCTTTACCATTTATGAACACGCACGTAAATATGCGTATATCATGTTTATGTACAGCTCATTCTTTCATGTGCATGGAAGAATACTATGATCATATTTTTTGTTGCATTTGTCAGGTTTGCGGGAGGCATGCTTAAGCTATACAGCGGCGATCGCTTGTAGAATGGACTGTGATCACCACCCACGATTGCAACAGCAATTAGAGGTCTGATTAAGCTCATCTGTGTTGCCAATCTCCTTCATAATTTGGGCCATATTTTTCCTTGCATCGGTGGTAAATGCGAGGGATATAGGACTTAGCTAGAAGGGAATCTGAATGTGGAAGGAGCCTTCGGTCTAGTATTCTTGATCCAGCTCTATTTTGTTCCAAAAATGGTTGGACCAGAAGATGAGGAGATGAACCCCGATATCAATGTGCTTGCCAACTTGTTCAACCGCAGACGAAAAAGGATGAACCAAATTAAGAAGTATCCATCATCTGCAAGTGCAAACTCGATGTCAAAAGCGTCTTCCACTATGAAGAGAGGTGCGAGACTTCGCGATCAGTATACAGCTTTATTTGTGACATACTACCTATATACAACATGTCAAGTGTTTAGTGACTGTATATATAAGTGGAGGGATATGATCCTTTTTTCTGTGTTGCTTTTTCTTTACTTCCTGTGAGAATAGACAACAGTTTTTATTTCAGATGCCTTGGTAATTCCTGTATCTTATCACTACACTTCTAACATGGGAGGAGAATTTTTTACTTGTTGGTAGTTTTGATCACATGGTACTTGAGTAGAATTTTAAGCCATTGATCAAACTACAGTATATCCTATTTTTAAATTGTTTGGATGCCTTGCCTTTTATATCAAGCCAAGGTAAAACATATTGTTTAAGAAAATATAAATGCAGCTTTTGGCCTAAGGCCTTAGAGATATCCAAATTATGGCACTCTTTTTTGAACTTGTTCTACCTTAGAAATTTTAGATCAAGGCTAACCTATTCGATCAGGTCAAGTACTTCAAAAGCTTATTATACCATAACATTCAAGCATCTACGTTATGATACAACCTGATTTCATGTTTAGGGTTTGGTTTTGTCTCCTCACCTTCCAAATGTAGCCAAGGGATCTCAAAGATGGAAGCTATTTCGCTTGGATTTGTCAAACATTCAATATGCAACCGAAAACCTACAAAAGAAAGTATCATCTAGGCCCAACAAACAAGGCCCACTAAGAGTAACAATTGCCTTCTTAATGTCAAGGAACTTAGGATCCGTTTACCTGGCAAGACCAATTCCCCTGGATATGTTTTTCTAGCAAGGTCAATTTGCCTAGATCTGCAGGTCCGTCTACCCGACTAGATCAACCTACTCAACAAGGTCAACCCGCTAAATATGGTTGCTGTCAAAATCTGCCTACAAACCTAGATGGGACGAACAAGTAAGCACCTCTAGTCCGGCTGAATGAACTAGCTAGCCAACCCCAACAAGGCCTGACCACCAAGAATACTCGGCAAGAGGAGACCATGCCCTCCTCCGTCTAGACATGACTACGAGGTAGTTATCAATGGCAAGGCAGTTACTCATACATCAACTTATTTGGTTCTCGAAGATCATGGGTGTCGACTAGCCACAATCCCCATGACTGGGGGCTTCATGATTGCTTACGAGGACACAGGAGAGGTGTAACCCTTAAATACAAGGATTGTTTGGCTCATAGAGGTTATGCACTTAGAGAGAGTAAGAGAGATTCAATTGTATTCTGTAACTTAAAATACTTAGTGACATTTGAGAGTTTCAACACTCTCCACAAAGGTACACCAGTTGAGGTGGACCTGGATCATCAATTTTCTAACCTTTTGCATGATTGTTCCATTGAGTGAACTTATTTCTATTCTCGAACCTGAATAGTTTTATAGGCTCCTATCACATTCCATTACAACTACCAGTAGTTAAATATTTCAAGAGTCAAGGAAAATTTAACTAAGACCTGGATTTTAATCACCGCACTGTTAAATAGGAATCCAAACCAGCTACCTCTGAAAAAAGCAAGTTAAGATGAGCTGACGATGTACCAAAAACCTACTGAACTATTAAGAGCATCTCGTAATTGATTGTGCTTGTGAATATTGCATTAAATCAGACCTAACTGAAGAAAAAAAAAATGCAGTTGCATAACATCTAGGGATGGAAACGAGATCATACGAATATGTATGTAGGTGAAATTACATCCATAACCATTCTATAAAAACAAAAAATGCAAAATGGATTTCATGCAATATAGACACTGGAAAACCATATTCTTAATTATGGATTAGATACATAACAGATAATTGTGATTTGTATATATCCTGCAAGATGTTGAACATCTCCTGATTTATTTAAGATTAAAAAATTCAGCTTCTAAACAAATTATAGAGCACATGGAACTATAGTAGTTAACATAAAAAGATAATACAGTACTTATGAGAAATTAACTTTCATGGGAAAAATCAGCATCGCATTTGCACAACGAGCCCTTATTAGCTACAGATGCTCCCTTTTTTTTGCGCTTCCCCATATTCCCAAATGTTGCTATAATGTGCAGATGTTAGTGTTAGTTATGGAGATAAGTGACCGAGTGGACATGAAACTCAATCAATCGCTCGCTTACAAGGATTGTTAGTGGGAATATTGGGGTTGGACAGTTAGGGATTGGGGTGAATGGGGTTTGAAGTATGGACTTACAAAGTAAAACGAGGGACCTTCCGAAAGCCCTCTATTGCACATCTCCTCCCCTTGTCAAGTTCTCTTCAATTTAACTCATAAGAGTTTAATTTTTGTATTCATATGAACATTGTTAGATAGACAACAATATCGTATGTGTCACACTAAAATGATACAGTAAAAAGAAAAATTGAGCATTGATAAACACAGTCAAGAGTATGCTTTGACTTTCTGCACCATCAAAGAATCTTTAAAGTGATGCAATGCAAACTGCAAATTATGTACAAAATAGAATTCCGACAAAATGCATGGAATCTATACCTTATGAATATGATGTTATTCATCTAAAAGTGAACAATGAATATATGAGTGATGATGCACCTTTAGAGGTAGTGAGTGAGTCCAATCAACCCACAAGTATAATTGGCAACAAAAAATGCAGAACACAACCTATATGAATGAGTGACTATTATTTGTACTATTGCAATGTTTCATGTTACATCATTAACAAGGATGTTATGGATTGTAAGGATCCATTGTCCATTGATGAAGTAGTGGCTTCACTCAAGTCAGAATTGAGGATGGCTTCCATAGGAGATGAGCTTGACTTGGTTGAGAAAAATAGCATTTGGGAACTATATGACCTATCGATAGATAGGAAGCATGTAAGGTGTAAATGGGTCTTCAAGAAGAAGTACTAAGTAGATGGTATTATTGATAAATTCAAAGCGAGATTAGTTACACAGGTTTATTTTCTAGTAGTCAAATTTACATTAATTAGGATGTTTTTGACTTTAGTCACACATATGGGTTTAAATTGTTCCAAATGAACCTATAGATTGCGTTTCTCTACAAAGAATTAAAAGAAGATATTTGTATGTAACAATCAAATGGATTTTCAACAGATAAGGAGAATAAGGTCTACAAGTTGTGAAAGTTTCTTTATAGACTGAAATAATTCTCATGATAGTGGTATTTCAACTTCCACAATACAATTATTCAATTTGGATTTGTGACTAACAAATTAGATAATTGTGTATATGTCATGTAAAGTATGAGCAAATTCATTATTTTGTCATTATATATGGACGGCATATTACGTGCTGAAAATGACATGCAAATGTTGAATGATATAAAGCATAAATTATGCACAAAATTTAAGACAAAAGATGGAGGAGAGGCATCGCTAGCTATAGATAGAAACTCAAAAACAATAAGTTTAGATAAAAAAAAATATTTGTATACAATATTTAAAAGATTTGAAATGCAAAACTACATTCCTACTTCTACTCTATTAGTTATGAGAAAATGACTAAAGGAAAAGTCAATGCCTAGGTAAAAGATGAGCCATTAAATGTCTCATATGCCCAAGTAATAAGAAGTTTAATGTATGCAATGATGTGTACTAAACCTGACTTGACTTTCTTGGTAAGCCTAGTAAATAGATATCAAAATAATCTAGGTCCAACACATTGCGAAGTTGTAAAGAGGATTATAAAATATCTAAAAGATATTATGGATTTAAGATTGATATATCAAGAAGAATCACTTGAAATGTTGGTTATTCCGACGTAGATTTCGGAGATGATATGGATGATAGGAAATCCACATTTGGATAGCAAGAAACATAAATGAGTATCAAGACATACACAAGAAGTTGAATGTATTGCATGTAGAGCCTTGGATTGGTGAAAAAACTAATGAAATTTTTTTATGATAATTAAGCAACAACAAACTTGATTAATAGTAGAGCAAATAGTTTGAAAGGAAAACATATAGAGATCTAATATCAACATATTCAAGATACACTGAAAAGACAAGATGTTTACATGCCTACCGGTGATATGCCTACCGAAGCTTACATTAAACATATTATTTTAATGAGACACGGGAATATTTGAGTAAAGTGAGAATAAATCTCTTATAGCACCTCCAAGAAAAATAAACACCTTGCAAATTGTGAGGGTATGATATGACCATATCAATCAAGTGGGAGAAGCTAGTTCTGAATATAAGTGGCCAAGTGGTCATGAAACTTGATCAATCCCACACTAACAAAGATTGTTAGTGAGAATATTGGAATTAGACGTTTAGGGATTGGGGCGAACAAGATTTTAAGTACAGGCCTATAAAACAGGAACAAGGAACCTTATGAAAGCCCTCAATTACAACATATCTCGTCTCCTCCATCCTTGAGTTCCTTCAGTTAGAACACCAAGATGGAAGTTGTTTTGCTTAGGCTTATTCGCATTCAATGTTTAAGTGGAACTAAAGGCAGCATGCTTACATCACAATAATGTATTTGAATATTACACTTGTCTGGGAAAATATTACAAAGACAATTGGATTTCAAGGTTAACATTGTTTTGAAAATAATATCTTAATCCTGTATGTGACGATGATGTAGCCAGAATCTATAAAACTGTTAAGAGCATCATGTAATCGATTGAGCATATGCATGTTCCATATTGAACGAAAAGCTGCTTGGGAAAAGAAAAATGCAGCCGCATGAAAATATCTGAACAACATTTCCCTTCAGATATACACGCTCATCTGTTTTTCAAATGATCAGGGACGTGAGGAATATCAGCACTCGGGAAAAACCTAAAACAATAGACTCTACATCACCTTGTCAAGACAAGTCAAGGCAATCTTCAATCCGATTCCATGCAGCATCATGTAATCATTCTCCAAGGTTGACTACCCTATACATTACTGTTAAGTTTAAAGCCAAGTAGGTGACAAGCCAGAACAGGCCAGAGTTTAACCCCCAAACATGGTGGTCAATCGCAAGATTAACAGCATCACGGTAGGTACCACCCCTGCCAAAGCTCTCTCTACGTGTTAACCTTCTCCTACACAAATAATCAATGTCAAGCCATCACTGCCTAGGCAACTAGCCTGGCATGTCCACCTGATCCTAGCATTGTTGAACAAATGGGCAACAGCAACTGTAGTGTACAAAATATAGCATCTTCCACCTTCAGATGCAATGTTTCATACCAAGTCCATTATCTGATAGCAAACCATCAATGAGGGTTTTCAGCCTCTCTGCACCAGGACCAGGCTCCAGGTCGCTCAAGGTCTTTACTGTCTTGAAATGAGGATTACTCATGTTGAGGTCTCCTGTGAACCATCCACCTCGTGAGAATCCTCCAGGTTCACGGCCCAGTAGTTCCTTGTCAATCTGGTCAAGTACAGGCTCCTCATGGGGGAACTTCCTCGCGAAAGGAGCATTGCTACTAACCATCTTCGGAAAATCATTGAGATTGAGGTGGTGAGGATGCTGCCGTGGAGGGTTGTCCCATGATATGTAGTGAAGGTCATGGTTGACCGTAGTTTCTCGAAAATCGTCTGCATTACAGATTACCGTGTGGAAGTAGCCTTCTGGCGATGAAACAAAGTTGGCGTAGTACATAAGCACAATTCGTGGAAGGTTATCCCAACCCCATATACAGTACTCAATAAACTGATGAGAAAGCATCATCCAAGCAGACCCTGCAACATTAAAACAAACTACTAAGCAACATAATATAGAAGCCAAATCCATTTTATCACATGGTACATGGTTTAAGAGACTTGTTTATTTCAATGAGAAACCCTACCACAAAACAATGGTTAGAGGAAAATTTACATGGATACCCATAAGTTGCAAAGGAAATAAGTAAAACAAAAACTAAAGTAAGATTTTTATACTCTCCCTCAAGCTAGAGGATAGACATCTAACGTGCTTACCTTTAAACATCCATTATATGAGGGTCATGGAAGAGGGTTGGTGAAGATATCCAAAACTTTGCTCCTCAAAAGATGCATGAACTGATAGAAATGTGTCCCTTCTTCGTAAAAATGATCAACTTCCGCATGTTTAGTTCCCTCATGAAAAGTTAGGCTACTGGATATCAATGTAGCTGCTAGTTTGTCAAATTGCATTTCTGTGGGTTGGTTATTCCAATCCCAGCAAACATGAGCCTAGAAAGCCTAGCCTCAATAACTTGGACTGAGGGCCTAATGGGCACCAAAATGCTTAGACCCAATTCTCAGTCTTATATAACCCACTAGACAATTTCTGAGGTGGCATTATTTTTGGGAACATTGCATTAAGAAAGGGATAATACCCATATCATGTAGTGTCACGTCCCATCTCAAAAATGCTCGACTTTTACAGAAGTACCCGGAACATTAGTTACATTTTTTTTTTCAAATGAAAATAGAGAACATGGCATTTAAGTACATATGTCACGTACACCATATACATAACTGAGCAATTATGGTATTTTGCAATGTCAAACAAATAATAAAATCCTGGCATCTGGCAAAGATAATAGCATAAAATTCATATTACTAGTTGCAAAATTTCCATTATCTTGAATCTAGTACTTCCAACATTTTAGGCATTAAGTTGGAAACCCAATTTTTGCATAGGAAAATATATTGAGAATTCACCAAGCATTAAGCAAATAAAAGATCACAAGTCAAGATAATCAATTAACGCATTTTGAAGTAAACAACATATAGAGATATGGAAATATCCTGAGAATACCCCCATCATTCGTTTACCCACTATGAAAGCACCATGTCTTATGTACCAAGTTGTTATGTTTGTTCCTTGGTGGATGAGTATGTAATTTTTCCAAAGTTTCTTTTATATAAAAGAGGTTAGGATTTTTCATTAGTGATTAGAACATCTCTTTTCCATTCATGTGGTATTAGAGCAACGATCCTAAATCAGGAATCTGATATCTCACCAAATGCTCTACCTTCGTCTCAGTTCTCTCTTTTTCTTCATGCACCTGACAATCACAGATTGAAGAATCTGGATTTCTCTTCATCTTGACAGATCTGATTGCACCCTTCCCCCTTCTGGGTCATGATTTGGATTAGAACAGGTCTGGATTCAGCCGCCCAGAACTATTTCAGATCTTATCACCACCCAGATCACATCCGGATTAGATCTGTCACAGATCGCGGTGACCAGATCTGGGTCACGTGACTGCATTGAGCGTGAACTGTTGTCGCTGGGCGTGACCAGGTCTGGAATTTTTTCACTGTTGACTGCATTGGGCTATGACCAGAACTATACCAGATCTGGATTTTTCTTCTGGGTACATGTCATTGCTTGGGCATGAACTGTTGGTTGCTATGCAGTTGACGCCCAGATCTGTGCATCAAGATCAGATTGTGAATGCTGTTGTGTTGAGAACTACTCCTGCCATCACCCAGATCTGCTGCAGATTGTGAGATCAGATACGTGTGCTGCTGCCATCATCAGTTGTTGATCTTGTGGGAGTGCCAACAATGAAAGAGATTGACGTCTCCTTTGTGCTTGGGATTGTCTCCCATATTGTGCTTGAGATATTCTCTCCTATTATGCTTGGGATCATTTCTTGGTAACTGCTCACGTTCCATCTAATTGTGATTGTGGTACTATCAGTAGAAATGTGTGTTGTATGCTTGTGGCTACACAAGAAACCAGTATCTTAGTGAGCATGTCCATTAATTGACCAATCTTACCAATCATAAGTTGTAAGGAAAGCTTCAGGCTCAACTATAATGGATAAGACTTTCCCATTAAGAACCTTGAGCAATACACAATCACCATAATTTGTGTTTTCCTCATAACTATGTTAGGTGGGAATATTTGTTAGCTTAACACCCAGCAAAGCCATCGTCTATAAGAGATGAATGACATTTCCTTTGGTTTAGCAAAACACCTCCTTTGTTCCCGGTCACCACAATGCCTAGAGGGCATCTCAACCAACCCAACTATTCTGTGAAAAGGTTTTCTTGAAGTTGCACTTTGATCTCAAATATACCATGTATATTATCTCCGTGAGGATAACATCTTCCACGGACTACTTCATCCATACGCCCACAAGTAGTTTGACAAATGATGATGGATTCCGTTAAGATTTGCACTCGTGGAGCATCGAGGCTCCCTAGGTGCATGGGAAAATAGCCCAACAGGAGTTGTCCATGTGGAGATCGGGGAGAAAGAGGGAGCAGCAGCCGCCAGTTGGTGATGGTGAGGCCAGTGAAGGTGGTGGCCAGCGGTGATGTTGAGCGAGAGAGAGAGAGAGTGAGTAGAGGAGTTTGTGAAGTTAGAAAATATTATTACTAACTCAAGGGAATTACAATAGGAAGACACTTTATAAAGAGAACATATCCCACAAAACAGGAAGCAAATCACAACTCCTAATTAAGAAAGAATAAATCCTAAAAGCAAACTTCTAAAACAACTTCCCTAAAAACCATGTTAGCATATGTTGTGTGGTCTTTTTGTTTTTCTTATTATAAGGGCTATGGGTGTTTTGTCCCTCAAGAACATTCCTGTACTTTTGACTCTACAGTCTCTCTTTATATAAGAGAGCCCTAGGGTTTCTAATAAAATTAAGTCATTTCAACCAATTTGGTATCAGAGCACCGGTCATAGACCGTTGCTCTAGGTATCACACCCCTCACAGCCTCCAAAACCCTAACCACCAAACCCTAATGACTTTTCTCTCCTTCATGAGCGGCAGCGGCTCTCGACGGAGCTCTGGAGGCACACTGCAGCACGCGCGGTGGTGCTGCGAGGGCACGAGTGAGCCTATTGCACCATCAACGACGCTCAAGTGAAGCTTGCGGCGACACTGCGGTGAGCTTAGAGGCTCTCTTAGCATTCGACGGCAGTGCTACTGCATCTAGGTTGATAGCGGTGACACCGCAGCAACTTTGGGGCCTCTCCTAGCCACCGGCAATGCTACAGTGCTCTTGGAGGCCGATCTAGACTCTGGCGACGGCGCAACAGTAGCTTGGTGGACCTGTGGCAATGTTACAGGCAGTTGGTGGCGGCGCAACAGCAGCTAGGGTCGTGCTGCAGGCGGTGCTGGTCCACAGCAGCCTCCAGTAGCGTCGCTACAGTGATCTGCGACAGCGGTTGGTGGCTCAGGTCGATAGAGAGGCGGTGTGCAGTGATCTGATCACCATGCAGCGATTGTAAGGGGCTTTTTGCCTTGATCTAGGAACATGAGTTCGTAATGCAGGCCTGAATCTGTTTGATTTTAGATTGTGAATGATTTCATGGTGATAGAAGCTTGATCAAGGCTTTCTGATTGCGAAAAATGGCTTCAGATAATCAGTTCAAAGTATCTTCGGACTCTGTTTCCGACACCGGGGTACTCAAGAATCCTTTCTTTGGTCCTGTTGTTAAGTTGGATGAGACCAACTACCTGCGATAGTCCCAGACCTTTCTTATGACCGTCAAGGGTTATAAAAAGAGCTATATTCTTACAAATTCGGAGCCTGAGAACAAGACAGGCACAAATGCTAATTGGGATAGCGACAATGCCATGATTTTTGCATGGCTGATGCAGACGGTTATTCCCCGCATAGGGGATGAGATCATGTACTACACTACTACAAAAGAGATGTGGGAATCCTTGCGTGATAGCTATGCACATGCCAAGAACTCTGCACGAGTTTTTCAAGTCTTCTATGACCTTTTATATCTGCGTCAAGAGGGACGCACACTGTCACAATATTACTCCTCAAGAAGGGAATGTTGGAGAGGCACTACTCCTACCTACTAGGGTGTGCTTGTGAATCCTGAAGGAGTTTTAGGAGATAATTGGTTGTTTCTCTTTTCTTGACTGGCCTTGGACCTGAGTATGCCAGATCTCTGGCTGCTCCTGAGCTTCATACTCTAGAGGAAGCATATAGTAGACTCAGCAGAGTTATAGTACGCACTCCTACTCCTGACATTATTGCTCAGTCGTCTGCACTGGCTGTGATCCCTAGACATGGCAGAGGTACTACTTACCCTAAATGTGGTCGTGGACGTGGATGCTTTTCGGGTACACGTACCAGAACTCCGTGTACTTACTGTGGCAGACTTGGTCACACTAAGGCTACATGCTGACAAAAGCATGGTAGGCCACCAGTGGCCAATCAAGCAACTGAGATCTCCGATGCAACTCTTCCTACTTCTAATATTAGTTCCTTGAGCATTGAGATTGAGAACTTGCGGCAACAGATTACTCAGTTGACTCAAGCATCCTCTCAGATTTCAGACACTGCACCTGTAGCTTCCTCTTTAGAGACACCTATGACTGGCATGTCATCACTTTTGTCACATGATGAGTGGTTGATTAATTCCGGTGCATCCAAGCACCTATGTAACGACTGAGGCTCTTTTTCTCAGTTAGCACCTGTTACACCTGCCAGGACAGTACAGGTGGCTGATAGGAGACACTTGCCACTTGTTAGCAAGAGTGATATCTTTATCTCCTACTTTGAGACTTGCAGATGTCTATTACGTACCTAATTTTCCTTTGAGTTTATTGTCTGTTAGCAACATCACTAGATATTTGAACTATCGAGCTATTTTTGATGCGTCCTCTTGTGTCTTGCAGGACAACTTCACTGGGAAGACGATTGGTGGAAGGCATGAGGAACATGGGATGTACCGTCTGAGCCGTAATGCTTTTGTTGCTTCTACTACCCAGGGCCTTGCTTCTGCTAGATCTCTTCTCCAATGGCACCACCGCCTTGGCCATCTATCCATTCATCATCTCAGACGTATTCTACCGCACAGCCCCTCCACTATTGCTCTCACATGTGATGCTTGTCAGCTTGGCAAGCACCACAGGGTTAGTTTTTCCAGTTTTACTACTGTTTTGTCTGTTGCTGCATTTGATTTGATTCATATGGACGTGTGGGATCCCAGTCGTACTCCTAATTGCCTTGGAAATAAATATTATCTTGTTTTAGTTGATGACTTTTCTCGTGTTTCTTAGATGTTTCTCTTGAAAAATAAGTTTGATGTGAGATAAATTATTGAGAACTTTGTCAAAGAAATAAAAATTCAATATTTTTGTTTGGTGAAGTGCTTTCATTCTGATAATGCCTTATAATTTTATATTTTGCATTTGCGCAATTTCTTTTCTAGTTGTGGCATTATCCATGAGACAACATGTCCTCATACCTTCCAGCAAAATGGTGTTGCTGAGAGGAAACATCACCATGTTCTTAATGTTGCTCACACTTTACTGATTTACCATTCTATCCCCTCTTTATTAAGGTGACGCTGTTTTGACTGCTTATTTTTTTATTAACCGGATGCCTAATGCTGCATTGCATGAACGAATTCCTCTTCAGGTCATGTATCCTGATCGTCCCTTGATTTACGTCATCCCTCGGACTTTTAATTGTGTTTCCTTTATCCATTTGTTGGGACCTGGTCGAGATAAACTAGCACCGAGAGCAGTTAAGTATGTTTTTCTTGGGTATACCTGGACACAAAAGGGGTATCGTTGTTTTGATTCACTTACTTCTCGATACTATATTTCAGTTGATGTTACCTTTCATGAGGCTGTACCTTTCTTTTCTGTGACAGCGGTTGAGATGCCTCCCAAAGGTGATATGACATCTATGTCATATTCTCCCATTCGCTTTGGAAGCTTTCCTGAGATACCTGTCCCAACCACACCAACTCCACCTCCTGCTACGCATCCCTTTCCACACCTAACTGAGCCACTCAAGCATATGTTCGCCCTCATACTACCTATATGGCTTTAAACATGTGTATGCCGATTACAGAAGGCTATATATGACCTTAAAGAGTCCCAGAGCCTGATTTTAAAGATTGTCACAGGTTGTAGAGGCAGTTGGATTCAAGAGATCGATAGCTAATTTTTCACTTTTCGTTAGGAGGACTAGACGAGGTACTGTGGTGCTTCTTGTTTATGTTGATGATTTGATCATCACAGGAGAATGTGTAGAGTATTGTTGAGGTTAAGCGTATCCTAGCAGAGCAGTTTGTCATGAAGGACGTAGGGACTTCACAATATTTTCTTAATATTGAGGTTGCTCGCAACAAGGAGGGTGTAATCTTATCTCAGTGAAAATATGCTTTGCAAGAGGTTGGTATGCTTGAGGCCAAAGAGGCCAATATTCTTATGTACCCCAATATGCTACTCAATGATGAGGATGCACAGGTGGTGAACAATAGACGGCACAGACAACTTGTGGGTAAGCTGATATATCTTACTATCACGATGCCAGATATCTCGTTTGCAGTTGGGCGACTAAGTCAGTTCATAACCAAGCCAACACATCAGCATTGGAATGCAGCATTAATGGTGCTTAGATATGTAAAGAAGGCTCCTGGGAAGGGTCTCTTCTTCTCAAAGGGGTCCTCTATGACGTTAGTTGGCTACTCAGATACAGACTATGCCGGATGTCATGTGGATCGTAAATCCACTACTGGATTCTACACCTTCTTAGCAGGAAATTTGATCACATGGAGGAGCAAAAAACAGGGCACAGTTGCGAGATCCAGTGTCGAGTCTGAGTACAGAGCCATAGCTCAGACGACTGCTGAGATCATGTGGATCAGAGCCTTGCTTATTGACCTACAGGTGTAATTTTCTAACCTTATGGAGATGCGATGTGATAATAGAGCAATCACCTTCATTGCCAACAACCCAACATTTCACGAGAGAACAAAGCATGTTGAAGTTGACTGTCATTATACCAGGGACATTATCCAGAAGGGGTTGCTATATACCGCTTATATTGCATCTGAGGAACAAACTGTAGATATTTTTACCAAGCCCTTGACCAGATCTTCATTTGATTCTTGTATATCTAAATTGAGCATGATAGATATCTATACTCCAACTTGAAGGGAAGTATTAACATATGTTGTGTGGTCTTTTTGTTTTTCTTATTGTAAGGGTTATAGGTGTTTTGTCTCTCAGGGGTATTCCTATACTTTTGACTCTATGGTCTCTCTCTATATAAGAGAGCCCTAAGAATTCTAATGAAATTAAATCATTTCAACCAATTAACCAACTTAACAAAATAGCAAATTTGGGATCTAAGTAAAACAAAACTTTGACCCTTAGCCCTCCTAGCCACTCACCCTAAGGGCCCTCCTGTCGCTGCCACGTGACACTGTCACGTGACCTGACTGGCTACCACGTGGCACATCTACATGACCTCCTTATTCTCATCAGATTCAATGCATCTTTCCATATCTCTCAACAACCACTGATAATTTCCTAAACTAAGCTGCATCTTTGCTTGTGACCATAAATCATCTTCTTCAACCTCAAACTTTTGTACACTTCTTTTAAACAACAAATCTGAACGGCTCAAATAAGCAATTACATAATAAGGGATTCTCTAACATTTAGATGCGGTAAAAGCAAAATAAGTTGAATAGCAATGGAAATGATAATATGAGTAGGACCTATTTAAGCTATATTAGAGGGGGGGAAGAAATGAAAAATTAGACTCTATATGTTTAAATGTGCCCCTTTAGTGTAAGTCGTGACTTGTATTTATCCATGGTGTCATCTGCCTTATATTTAACTGTGAAGACTCATTTGTAGCCAACAGCAGTTGCACCTGTAGGAGAATGTACCAGACCCTCATCTAGCAAGGGATCCATTTCCTCTTTGATGACATGTCCCCATGCATCCGCACTAATTAATGGTTGCTAAAGTATACGAGGGATAACAAGTTGACAAGATCACGCAAACTACTTATAGGAGCCAAGATACCAGGGAGAAACACAAAAAGCTTTCATTTTTTATTTTTGGCTATCAATTTGCTAGAAAGAGAAATAACAAATATCAAAAGCTATGTATTGTTTTAACCTCCGCAATATTTACAAGGCTCATTTCTAAAGTAACCATCTAATTACAAAAAAATAATGGCAAGCATAGACCTTATACTAACCACCTAAGAAGACTTTTTAAGTGCAAAAATCTATCCCTCACGTATTGCCGATAAGAACAGAAAATGCAAATTCATACACAACGCTATTTAGAATGTACTAACCAACAAAACAGATATACAAATTTACAAAGAAAAATAACAGAAGGATTAGGGCATGTTTATCAACGAAGCTTTTTGAGTCCAGCTTTAATGTCAGAAATCATCGTTCCTGAATAATCTCTCATGTCTTCATTTGTTCTACTTTTGCCTAATAGTGGTTTCATGCAGTACCAATTTTGTAGAAGCATATATTTTATTCCGATATTTCAGTTAAGAAACCATCATAACGTTACAAGACAAGAAATAACAACTCAAGGGAGATAATGTACAGACTGCTAAGTGTACTGGGAACAATCAACAGCCAAATATTTCAGATTGCTCTTTGTTAGGAACAAGGAGCCACGTGGACCTGCTATGTGACAGCTACAGTGGGGCCCTCAGGGCCAGTGGTTTGGAGGACCCAAGGACCAAGTTTGGTTTTGTTTAGATGTTAAGTTTGCTATTTTGTTATATTTGATTTTTAGGAAAAGTTGTTTTAGGAATTAATTTTGAATTTGATTTTTCTTATTTTAGAGATAAGATTCATTTCTTATTTTGTTGGGATATGTTCTCTCTACATAAAGAGAACCTCCCCATTGTAATTGGTTATTGAGTCCAATAATAATATTTCCAATAATCCCAATACTCCTCTGCTCTGTCTTCTTCTCTCCAAGCAGCTAGCCATCACCACCGTTGACCACCTTCACTCCAAACTCCATCCAACACAGAGGAGACAGACATTTTTGTTTGTAAAGTGCCTCACAGGGAGCCATATCTATATCGGAATAGTAGTTGTACGTAAACTCCACCAAAGGAAGGCGGTCCTCCCATGAGCCTCTTCACTCCAAAACACAATTCATAGTAGACGCTCAAGGGTCTAAATCGTGCACTTAGATTGTTCGTCCATCTGAGGTTGATAAGTTCTGCTGAACCTAAACTAAGTGCCCAAGGTCTGCTATAACCCTCCCCAAAACTAGGAGATAAACCTGAAATCTCTGTCTAAAATGATCTCCTTCGAGGCTTCATGAAGACGCATGACCTCCCAAACATATAACTCAGCCAATTGTGCAAGACCGCAAGTAACTTAAAGTGGCAAGAATCATGCAGTCTTCATTAGTCGATCAACAGTCACCCAAATGGTGTTATAACTGCTCCAAGTAAATGGCAAGCCAACCATTAAATCCATAGTGACGCACTCCCTCCATTCAAGCACAAGGGACTGGAGTAGACCTACAAGCCTCACCTACTGACATATCTAGCACTATGTGACAAACTTTTCGACGTCTTTCTTCATTCCACGTCACTAGAAGTCTCTTCTCAGGTCATGATACATTTTGGTGTTCCCAAGATGAACGGTCAGTCACAAATCGTGAGCCTCTGCTAACAAATCTCTGCGAAGTGCATCATCCTGAGGAACTTATAGCCATCCACACAGCATCAATACCCCATCCATAAGGGTGAAGTCCCCCAGATCTCCAACGAAAGACCCGATCACAAATGCTTTGTAGATCTGGATATGTCCTTTGTCCCTCCAGAACTCAATCAATAAGTTGCAGACATAATCGCCTCATCAATGTAACTACCCCCAAATGCCTGTCTGTTTCCTAAAGTCTCCAAGTACTGACCTCTACCATCTGACTCCATCTCTTAGCCTATAGACTAGCCAATCTAATTGGTGGCCTCCTACCCAGTGTGTATGCCACCACACATCCCTCGTCTTCTTCTTCCTCCTTTCTTCTTCTCCATCTTCCACCCTTCTTCTTTGGCTTCCTTTCCTTCCCATCCTGGGCACGAGGAAGATGCGATGACGATGTTAATCAAGGAGGACGAACAATAATCGGAGTGATGCGGGTGTTGGTTGTGGGAGTCGCTAGGTAAGGTTTTTCATTCTTCCTTCATTATTGCCCACATGTAGGTGTTGTACTCATGTTGAAGGAGAGAAGGAAGGGGAGGAAGGGGATGACCATAGGTCTTACGGGGGTTGGCGGGACAACCAATAGCCAAGCCAACATCAATGACGTGTTGGCTTGACATGTGATGCAATTGTGATGTTGTTGGTTGCACCCATAACGAGACACAAAGGAGAGACCAACAACGCTCATTCGACCTAGTCGTTGAAGGTTGGCAGAGCTCTGACAAAGTGGTGAGAGTCTGACGGTGACTGAAGGACGACCGATGGCGACATCGTACGTCTGCGGAAGGAGGCCTGCGTGCATATATGGCAAGGAGAAGAAAGAACGAAGACGATGAAGACGTAAAAGAGGAGTGAGTGGAGATTAGATTTGAAAAAATTATTAACTAAAAATTTTAAGTTTTGATATTTACAAATTTGTCCCTGATAGTGACCCTTTTTGAATGATTGATTTAGGAGTTCATTGGAAGTCCGGTTTCTACAAGTCACCCATCTTCGAATTCGTAAGATCCTTGTTCTCATCAAAAGTGGTAAATTGCATGTCTACCTCCCAAATATTCAATATTTACGGGTTTAGGGTTTAGTATCAACGACACAACTAACTATACCTATCAAGGGTAGAGACTAGCTCAGGAAGTAAGCTAGTTCTTTGCAACTCGTTTTGTCAAGTTGTTTTGGTCAACTAGAGAGCGGAGTGCTTAGGTACATATTACTGTTACGAGAGGTTGGAGAAGTTTGTTTTCGCACCTTGTAGTAAAAACAATTGGCCGTGTGTTAGTGTAGGGTACCTTCCCGCATGTTTATCGCACAGATTGTAATCATCACTTCACTTCGTTAGCTAAGATCTCAAGGCAATTAACTAGGTGGTAGGATGGGTACAAATCGTTCCATCGACCAAGATAGTGTACCGTATACAATCTATCATCTAGAATACCACAGCAAAATCTTCTTGAGCTTTTCAAGGAAACTGATTTGAGCAGAAATGACTAAAATATATGAAGGCGAGACAATGAGGTTAAATAAAAGAAAAGTTTACATAATTGAGAACGGTAACTATTTTCTTTGTTTGCTACATTTGCTTAGCTTTACTCTATCTCTTATGTTTTGCTACTCTACTCAGTGTTTATTAATGTTTTCTGTGGATTACGTACTCAAGTCTTGGTGAGATATAGTCGGACTACAACTGTAGGAGTTGATAGTGTTGGTCCGAGCGCAGCATCGTAATCTAGTAGTCGTAGTCATAGTTTCACAAGTTTAGTGTTTTTCCTTTCAATTTTCTTTAGTACTAAGTTTTAGTTCATTCCAGTACTTTTGTTCTACTCTCTTCAGTTCTATATCAGTACATTTGATGGTTATGATTATTCTAGTGATATCTTTCTCAGTTCAACTTTTCCTGTTATTTCATATATACTTGTAATGTGATGTGTTGTAAATGAAATTGTTATTTTATGTTTATGCGATGGAGGATCAGATTTTGGAAAAATTGATAAATTAACTCAAGTTCCTACTAGAGTGACGGCTCGGGCCGTAGCAGTTGTCTCTTGAAAGTATAAGCTAGGAACAATCAACAAATAGGGTTTACATGGGTTGTCGAGCAGGATATCCGAATCCGCACCGTCCAAGCTGGTGTTTGAAACCCTATTCTATTACTTAAGGGGATTATGATAACTATGGCAATTCCATTATGGAGATGAAAGCAAGCAGCAATGAGACAAACTTATTCAAAGAGGGGAAAAAAGGACAGGGGATCCTATTACTGTTTTTTATGTTCTCTATGTCCTCTTTCTCCCCTGTTATGCCCAAAATTACTTTAAATGCATAAATGCTTTGAGTTAGATTCTCAATAAATAAGAGAAAACAAAGCAAAGATAAACAATGTGAAAAGTGGCAAAATGTATAAAGGAAGAAGCTAAAATTATCAAGCATTGGAAGATTAGAAGAGTAAGAGCACTTGGTTTTAGGGTGGTGACTGGAATGAGCAAAGCAACTGTAGCAACAACTTACAACTTCTTGGTGATGATAATTTGTTATTTAGTGGATAATCAGCTAAATTCATAAATAAAATTCTTTGCCTGTACATGTAGAGATGCAATAGAAATAGGACCAAGCAGTAGACAATATCAGATTTCACAAATCAGAAGTTGATAATATATCCAGAATCCCTTTATCTTTCCATCCAGATCTGGTTGGAAGATATAGAAGAACTTGAAGGATGCAAATCAAACTCAGACCGGTGGAAAGGTTACAAAGTGCAAAAATATGCATACCTGTTCTCAATACTAAATCCCAGTCATGTGATGGATCGAGAACATACTAATTAATCCAAGCAGAGTGGAACAGATGTGAAAGAATAGCAAGAAAATTGTCTCTTGATACTAAATCCAGTCATCTGGGGGGTAGAGGATACACTAATTGATGCAGTGCAGTGGCACATGTGAGAAAGGATTGCAAGGCAAGTTTGTCTCATGGATCCTTCACAACAGTTTGTAATATTGCAAGGACCAGAATTAGCAGATGTACTTGGTGATGCTACTTCTATCAGAAGAGAGTACAAGGGGCTATAGCCAATCACACTCTAACCACAACTATACTCCAGAGACAGGATACATGTAGAATGAATTAATTAAAATTGCAAGTTCACCTGTAAATAGCTTGTATGCAGTGGGTAGACTCCTCTTCTGTGTGAGCCATAAAAGATCTGACTTCTGCGAATGATAAAGGCCAGGATCAATCAAAACAGGTCTAGCCCTCTGATGCCTACAGTTGTTAAGTCAAATGCTAGTGAGTGAGAAAGATAACTTCTCCCTATTGGAAATAACTGAACTAAATTAGATTCATTTTTTCTCTGAATAGAACTTACTCTTTCCATCCAATGTCACTTGTATGCTCAATGAAATTCAAGTGCCGTGGAATGCTAGTCAGCATGTAAAGAATATCTGCTCAAACATGAAGCACCTTGATCAATTTTATCTTGCAACTCCCACAATCAATGAAAAAGGAAAACCAACGTGCAAATTACAGGCACCATTGCACAAGAAGTGAAGGAATAAATGGGAAAAAAAAGGAATGGAAGCTGAATATTGATCAACCATTCTCCATTAACACCACATAGATTTTAGAAAGAATCCAGATAACAATAACTAACTCGTAGATTCTCCTCAAGATCTATAAAAGTTAATAGAAGAAATGCCAAGGTAACTTACCCTGAAGCTATGCTCAGACATTTAGGAACCAGACAAGAGTTGTGTAAATGGGAAAGTGGGAGGGGGAAAGGAGAGGAGAGCAGATAAACATAAGATGATTTTTGGATAGAATGGAAAGGAAATGTAAGGAAATCAATTGTATATATTTGAATGTTTCAGTGAAGAGAGCAAGAGAGGTAGTATCTATTGTGAATCCTTTATGTCATCCACTTTAATCTTTAACTTCAATCTCACAAGGGAGACAAACAAGACACAATCCCTCGAGTCTTTGAGGATTGAGTGCAAAGTCCTACTTTCCCATTTCGGTCTTTCTCAACTCCTTCAATCCTCCCCATCTCCATTCCTTTCCTTCCCTTCCATCAAAACAACTCCATTCCTAGCCCATAAAATGCACCCTAAAGAAAGGTGATTCTAAAGGGAATCAAGGGCATGGAAGACGAACAACACCCCCCCCCCCCCCCCCCCCAAAAAAAAAAAAAAAAATCCAAACAACTCCATTCCTACTCCACTGAATGTGTCCCAAAGAAAGGAGATTCTAAAAGGAATTAGTGACATGGACGATCACCACAGATATGAAACAAAAACTCCAAGGAATGAACTCCAACCCATACTATGAGGAAGCTCAAGAAACAAATGCATCCAGTGAAAAATGTTGAAATCAAAAACTAGAAGATCAAAGAAGTATTGCATTTAAAAAAAAAAAAAATCCAAGAAGTATTAAGGACTCCTGAAAGTAGATAGGAGATAGCTAGATACATACATGGCTAGTCAATAAGTCACCATTCTTAGCAGTGTGTGAGGTAATTGGGAGCATTAAGACTACATAAAAGACCACAACGAGTTCAAAAACTCCCACAAGGATCTATAAAATCAAGAAATGAAATGCTAACCACCCACAGAGTAAATCCATCAAAAAGTGTAGGCATGGTCAATGTCTGTGTTGAATAAGTGGCACACAAAGTCCCATGAATAAACCCCTATTCATCATGGGAAAGCATGTGAGATTCAATGACCAGATGCCGAATGGAATAATATGCATCAATTGATCAAATGAAAAGCACTCTATAAAATAGCAAGCATCAGTTAGTCAGTTACACCAAACGACAGTGTTTTTGCTCTACCCCTTCTTGTAAAGTCCTGGTAAAGATTCAATAATCAGAAGGCAGAATCAACAGCTAGAACAATCAATGCAGCATCCACCAAATGAAAAGCATACCTAAGGATAAGTAGGCACTAGCTAAATAGTTAGAACAAAAGAAGATAAGGAAAATCTAGGAACAATCAGTGATCCAGAATGGCAAAGCAAACAAGATTCTATGACCAGAAGCCAGAAATAATAACTAGATCAATTAATGTGGGAGCAACCAAATGAAACATGCCCCTTGGGATGGGTAGGAACTATAAGAACAAAAGATGTTCCGGAAATTCCTGGTGACAGACATCAATCTGGATCAGGAAAACACACGGCACTCAGTGACTAGACTCCAATACTGATAGATCGATTGATTCGATGTGGCATCAATCAAACAAATATCTGGGCTTCCTAAGGATAGGCAAGCACTAGTTAGTTAGTCACTCAGCTAGCTAGAAAACGATCAAAATATAGTCCACAAATTCTCAGTAATGAACTCTAACCTGAAACGAGAAAGCATGTGAAACTCACTGAGAATCAATGCTGGAACTGATCACTAGATCAACCAATGCAGTAGCAATCGAGTGGAAAGCTCTCCTCACGATAAGAAACCACTAGCTTAGTTCGCCGATTAATTACATCAATTGATTGCAGGGGAAGCTCCAAGTAACAACATAACAACCTCGACCTAGGTCCAAGCCTAATTGAGAAAAGTTGACAATTTGTGGTTTTTTTTTTTTTTTGAAAAAGAGACAATTTGTGGTTTTTGAAAACTAGATTTCATTTATATGGAGAGAGACATCTAGGAACAAGCCCTAAATGGGAAAACAATGACCCACAACAACCCAAGCCTTAAAGATGACATCAAAAAAATCCCAGGAGGCATGACAAGGCCATTATAGTCTGGATGTCCCCAGCTTCCGAAAAACAAGAAGAATCGGATCGCGAAGGATTCGCCATGTAGGATGAGCTAACTACTCGGAGATGTTAATAGGAACATCTGAGAAGCATGCACCACCCAATGGACTCACGGCAATCACTCAAAATGCTTAAACCAAAGTTGCCAAGTAGTAATTCTCAAACCTTTACAACCTACTACTCATTTTCATAACTTCCCGCATGTGAGACTACTTTTAGGATACTATAAGCAAACTTCAATCCAAAGTGGGGAAGCACATGAAAGACGACGACAAATCGCCGAAACTCACTAACTAGAACAACCATCGCGTCATCAATAGAAACAAAAGCACACCAGAGCACAAGAAGCATGAACTAGTTAGTCAGCCAATTAGTTAGAACAAGGTGCAGCCTGGACGCTCCAGGTAACAAGCTCCGATCAAGAATGGGAAATTAGCTAGCTAGTTAGTTAGCTAGTCAGCTAAAGTTTTGCAAAACTCCGCGTGATTGGTGCCTCGGTGATCAAAAGGAGTTAATATACGAACCGTCCTGGGTGACGAGTGGGTAGTCGGAGGCACTGAGGTTGATGAACCAGTCCCAGTCGCCGCCCTCGCGCAGCAGCACGGCGGCGGCGTGGAGCGTGTTGGCGACCATGGTGGGGCCGCGGTAGGTCACCAGGTTGGACCTCTCGATCACCCTCACGTTCCCGACCGCCGAGTACAACGGATCGCCCCGGAGGGCCTCGGCGAGGCGGAGGCGCTCCTCGGGGGGTGCCTCGAGGTCTAGATGGGCGGCGTAGACGTTGTTGGGGTGGTAGAGGGCCCTGAGGGCGCGCTCGAGGGCGGGGCCATCGCCGCGGGAGCCGGAGACGAGGTAGGCGAGGCGGGGGACGGCGCGGGAGGAGGAGGAGGAGGAGGAGGAGGAGGAGGAGGGGTGGAGGAGGGACTCGACGAAGGCGGTGCGAGGGAAGAGGAGGCGAGTGGAGGGGGAGGAGTGGAGGAGGGAGGAGGAGGAGAGGAGGAGGAGGGAGGTAAGGAGGAGGAGGAGAGAGGAGGCGACGAGGGGGAGGAGCCACCGCCTCCTCGGGAGGGGTGGGTGCGGGGGTTGTGGCTGTGTTGGCTTTGCGAGGATCTCCCACATGTTTGAGGTGGTGGTGGTGGTGGTGAGGGTGGAGGTGGAGGTGGAGATGGAGGTGGTCTGCTTCCTTTTGCTGCTGCTGTAGCAGTTCGCTTCGCGTCGAAGGTGATTGGGTGGCGGGATCTGATCTGCGTGCGTGCGTGTGTACTGTGGTGTGGTTGGTTCGAGTTCTCCTTCCCCGTTTTAGTTGCTGTTGTGTGTGCTCCTTTTCAACAGTGAAGACAAGCCATAATCTAAACTCTTTTTTTAATTTTTTTATCCCAATTTATGGATCAATAGCATATGCATTCCTCTATATAATACATATGTTATTTGAAATGTGTATCCTTCTTTTTTTTTTTTTTTTTTTTACGAGGAAAGGTTGCAAAAGAGTTTGGAAAAAGATTTTTACAAAGTCTTTCTCTTTTCTTTAGCTTCGAAATTTGGAATTTAATATTTATTTTGTTGCAGTGGGGAATGGGAGGGGAGGGTTAAGACCATTGAGGCACGTTGGTTTCGCTGGAATGGAATTAGAAATTCCTTAATGTTTTTTTTTCTTTCCTATCTTTGGATAATTAGAAATTCCTTATTATTTTTTTCCCTTCCTATGCGGAAAGTAGCTTAACCTGTTTAATTGCAAATCACACAGTCCCTTACAACCAAGCCCCACGTATCCTTCATCTCCAATTTTTAGTTGCTTTTTCTTTGTTTTTTTCTTTATAAATTTCAATTTCTTCTTTTCACAAATAAAAGTTTATATCCAATAATAGGATGAGAACAACATACAACACACTAACACCCCACAAAATTGTAAAGGGAAGGAACAGTAAGGAAAGAACACTATGCCTAACATAAGAGGATAAGATCACCTGGAAAATAAAATAGTAAACACAGGAAAGAACCATACATTGATGGGTTTAAGACTCTATTTGAGTATTGTTTCACATGCTAAACCCTATAGTGTCCTTTAATATGTTTGGAATCTTAGTTTTTTGGCAAATTGACTTAGGAGCCCAATGCTAGAACATGCATGAAGTAGGAGGATGCCTAATCTACACCTCTAGACCTCCCAATCAATATTTTAGAGTCGCCATGATCCCTCGACGATGCTATTTAGACTAATGTACTTTAATAGTCTGTTATACAAATATGATCCCTATTTGTATATATCATTATTTCATGTGCACTCCACCTCCACTGTCCACTGTTGAGTATCTGAGTCTGTCCACCTTTGCCTTGTGTACTTAATTGATAAATATTAAAGAGTGTGATTGCCTATATCGATAAAGTGTGGTCAAATGATAAGTTAAACTTAATTAATATGCATTACTCATGTGATCAATAAGTAATTGAGATCATATCTATTTATTTATTATAATGTTACTTATTAAATAGTAACTAATAGATTATTTCTTATTAGCTATACTTCTATACTTGTAATAGTTGAATAATGCCTTTATATTATAATAAATCCATATTCATAAGTTTGATGGATTTATAAAACTTGTTGAGCTATGGTGCTGACTAATGACCGCATGTTGTAAACCCCCAACATTCATCTACATTAATTACACTATAGAACTTATTTAGCATTAATTAATCTTGATTAGCAACCCTTAATCATAAACTAACTACTATTAACATATAAGCTAATGCCCCATCTTGTTAGATGACTAATGCTTAACACAACAATTGACCACAAGTCAACTCCTGAACTTACACCAAAAGATTCAAGAACTTTTCGAAAAAACCCCATGCACTTGAGATGACCATTCTTTTTAGAGACAATGACTAATATTACCTTTAGGCGACGATTCATAAGTTTGTGCATCAACCAATCATCAGGCCTAGAATAATGTCTAGCTCATTCCATCTAGGCAACTGTGCATACCAACTAGCACTTCACATGGACATTGATAGATGATTTGGGAAGTCATCTATGTGAGTTGAGTCAATTTTGATTCTTATTTTCTTGCATATAGCATCTTAATTCCTTGATTTCCAATAGTTTTATTTTGCTTTACCACCTATCTAGAGCCTTCCTAGGATGCCTATATATACCTTAGGATACGTCACTTGCAAACACATCTAAGTCACACTTTCTATAGACTCTCTAAGCCATCAAATTGATCTCATGTGCCCTCTCCATTGAACATATTGTTGCCACCTGAGAGCTCCCTGACTCGTTATGCTCACACTCACACTCCATTTAAAGAAAAGTAGTCTTTACCTTTAGAAGCTAAAATTCACATAATTTATATCTTAGGTTCTACCGGGATTATATGTTCTTTTTCTCTTATTTTCCTTGTACAAGCATCTAGGTTGTAGATTCTTATCTCCTTTGAGTCAAAATTCTCACTAGTGTTAACCATGAAAGGTTGTATTTGAAGTTACACCACCCTCGAATTTAAAATGGAGTAGTTTAATAGTTTTGATTGATTTGCATCAGGAGTCCCTGCCCCCAAAACTTATGTTTACATATCTTGGATGGTGAATTTGGACGAACGTGAACCTAAATGAAGCCTCAGTTTTTCATTCTTTTCTCAGTTGAGACAGACAGATGATGAACTGGGAACAAAAATGGTTAAGCGCATCTCTTTCCTAAAAAGGTAGATGTACAATTTCATCACATGAGATCGGCCTTGATGTAATTAGATTCAGACATTGGGTTTTCATGAGCATATAAAGCATTTTAGAATCAAGTTAACCAACGCATGCCATGGCAAAGCAGCTTAAGTAATGTGAATCAGAGTTTGCCTGCAGCAACTACTGTTCCTCCCACCTTCTTGCAGTGCCAATCGATTCCAAGACTCGATCATGCTGCCAGCACGGTAGAGGTACCATGGTACTCATTTTTTCCCTTGTTCTTGTCAATTTTCCCTCTTAATAACATCACCTCCCTCCAATCCCAAATGGACGCTGCATACAATCCCCACAAGGCCGCTAGCTTAACACCCATGTATCTCGAGGATCTGATTGGGAAAGGGTAGGTTTCTAATCCTTTCCTAACTAAGTGTTGGTTTAATTGCTGATAAAGCTTTAACGCGACAAAAAACAAATTTGTATCCGCAACAACCGGGCCACAAACCAGTGTCCTAGAGAAAAATGTGCTACGACAGCCACTAATGAGGAAGCATAAATTTTCCACTATCAAGGGTTAGCCATGTAATAGCTATTCATAGTTACAACACCATGCGTGCAACAAATTTGAAAAAAGAACGGAGTTGTTTCCTGACACCATTAGGTGAACACCCACTTTTTCTGTAACTAAAGTTGGGGTTTAATAGATGTCACGAATTCTTCAACCTGAACAGGTGAATCCACCCTAGATGATCTTTCATCTCTAGAAAAAACTCAGGGCCACAGAAAACCAACAAGACAATGTTCAAAGCTAACTTATGCCAACATCAAATGTCAGCCAGTTCCCACTCTTCAAAAAATGTTCAGGTCGATATAGGAATGGAATCCCGAGACTCACCAGTAGAACTTTCCAGTAATTCCAACTTCTCATCATCTTCAAGCCTAGACAACCACTGGAAACCCAACTCGCACCCAGCCTTGGCGGCTATTTCAAATTGCTCCTTCGCCATCTGCACCCTATCTTCCCCTGATAACTCCACTTTTCTTCTCCCACGAGAGCCAATGCGTCTCCACGTGTTGAACTTGGTTATGGCCTCTGGAATTTCAGCCCCTGCAAGAATGACAACCACGTGGGTGTTCCAAAGAATTTGGAAATATTAAAACCTCCATTTTATCAAATAAGTTTTTTTTTTTAAGAATGTGCAGTCCCTTTGGATCACCACCGAAACCCAAGGAATGAACACAGGATGATCACCAAATGGAACCCACAAAGCAGACTTCACGTTGATCTCTGTTATCAAATAAGTTTTGCACTGCATAAGGCCGTAACTGTGTACAGCAAGAAATTTTTTAGTAACCATCGGCGGATAACCAGCCAATCACAAATGAGGATGATTGCAAGCAAAACATGAGAGCATATTACAAAGTTGATCCATTAAAGAGGGCATGATGCGGTTCTTCGATACCCGAATGGAGGAATCACAACGTGGAGGGTAGGGGCACAAGTTTCAAACTCAAAAAAGTACCATGTTAATTTTAGTAGCTATGAAGGGGAAGGGTTGAGGTTACCTTTCAGGAGCAGCGATCCGTATGCAACAGCAGCACCAGCATGGCCCTGAAAATATTTAATAAGAAAGAGCATTATTTCCAGAGATAGACAAATGTCCAATAAATCTAAATTTCAAAAAATGCCAGACAACCCTTTGTATTCCAACACCTGTAGGGCTCATGTACAAAATCCTTCACAATCCAAACACGAAGTAGGCCTATACACTAGTGGAAGGCCAAGATGGCATGGTACCTTTTCTGATGCCCTATGGAAACACCATATTGCTGAATCGACATCTTTTCTTACACAATCCCCAGACAAATATACTGCACCCAGCAGATATAAAGCACCTGGATGCAACTAGAACAAGAAAAAGGAATATGAATACCCATATTTGAGGCAAAAACTTGGAAGAAGATAAACCAGAAGCCCACCTGGTCGACAGCCTTCTCTATATGATAAAAAGCTTCTTGAGCCGAGTCTCCAAGTTCATCCTACTCGACAAAAAGACGAGAATATGGGGAAGATGGCATCTTTTCAAATAAACAGAGAACTGAAATACCCAGATCCATAGAAAGCAAAATTGCAGCTTGGTAAGTGCAAGGATACATAAAATGGCACAATTGGAGTGCATTTTTTAGCATAGTAAAGATCCAAGTTTTGGAAATACCCAAACAATGCTATCCGTCAAACCACCATCAAGAAAATGAAGGTCTGAAGGTTATTTCTCTTGCAATGCTCCCATTTCCATACCAAGGTTCAACATGCCGATTTCAATGTCATTTCACCAATTTTGAAAGTGCGTATCCCAGAGGCATGTTGAAGAAATGGACGGGAGATTTCATCCCGACACGTCACCACCATCAACCCCCTCTCCATCGGAATCCATCGCATTCTCTCCGAATCCTCCCAATCCAAGTAATCTCTCTCTCTCTCTCTCTCTCTCTCTCTCTCTCTCTCTCTCTCTCCACACTGCCCCCATTCCTGACACTTTGATGGAAAGGGGTAAATAAGATTAACAAAAATTTGGAGATGTTGAGAATGGGCCATGGAATGTCATTTAATTAATATTTTTTTGTCAAAAAAAGAAATCAAAGATAATTTTTCTAAGGAAAAAAAGAAGAAACATACCATAAGCATGGTAGTTATGTAGAGCAGTGGGATAAGTGTTATCTTGATATAAAGTGTTGCAAGGATAAATAAAGAATAGTGTTTTTTTGGGTGATAAAATAAGTGATGAGATAAAATGATTGTTATCTTGGTGTAATGCTAATGGGTGTTTATTTAATATTATGATATGAGTGTAAGTAGATTAATGTGATATAGTAAATATATTTTAATGAGTATATTATATTAAAGTATGCATAGTTTAATATATATTGATGTTGATGTGATGTAATGACCCCGAAAACAAATCCCACGGAAGGGGAACTGTCTCCTTTTCATTCTTTCTTACCTCCCCCTCCTCCACCTCTTAGCCCCCTCCTCCTCTCTTCAATTCATGCAGTCCCCTCCACCATTGTATATTTCTACTTCAAAATCAACCAGATGATTGACAATTGAGAAAAATCGTGTGCGACTCCTCCTACATTTTTTTGATGAAATTTTAGCAATACCCTCATAATTTATATTATTATTAATCATCAAATTCAATGCAAATAAAAGTTGCATTATAGATTAAATTTCATTAAAGTGAACTTTTTGAATGTTTCATTAAATCATATATTATAGTTAGATATCTAAAAATTTCACGAACTCCCGCGATGAAGTGCGGGTACTATCACTAGTCCATCTCCATACCAAATTTCAACATGCTGATTTCAACGTCGTTTCACCAATTCTGGAAGTGCACATCCCAGAGGATGTAAACTGATGCCATTTTTCCGATGATTTGGATGATTGGAAATGAAGGTATGTTGGAGGCATGCTGATGACACTCTAAAAAAATGAGATTTTCTCAAAAAAGAAAACTTGATAGGTTTGTGATCATAACACGTAAGTAACATAACACTTCATTCGTACTTCCTGAAAACAACTAAAAAGTTTGTCATTTCAAATTCCCATACATGATACAAAGAGTGCATAACCACCTTCACTGGAACAAGAATTTATTGTCTACTATTTTCTAATTAGTATTAGACTAGTTTGTAATTACTGTATGTTGAGATTGGCGTAATGTGGAGGCATGAAGACTCTTCCACATGGGAAAATACGTGGCAGCAGGGTACTGCAGGCAGTCCCTGTCCACGCGACAGGGAGGAGAGAGAGGCTGCAGCCAACAGCCTTGAATAAGAGAGGGAGAGAGAGGGAGTTGATGTGTTGTAAGAACTATTGCATTAACTCAAGCACAAAAAAATTACAAAGACTTTCTTTTATAAAGAGAGAATATATCACAATCTTCTAAAATAAGAAACAAACAAAATCTCAACCTAATCAAATCTTCTAAAATTAGAAAAGATCAAATCTTCTAAATCAAACTTTCTAAAACTAAACATATCAATTAAATCACCACAAAACTTGGATCAAAAGCAAACCTAAAATACCCTTAGAGCCGGCCCCCCTTTGGGTGCCTACTGGACTACCACGTGGCCTGACAAGTCAGCCACATGACACTGCCACGTGGCACATTTATTCTTCACATCATAGAACTTAGTATTTAATTAGTAATTCCATGCTTAGTAGTACTTAATTAATGCTTAGTGGTAGTTAGTATTAATAGTTAATACTAGCATCGATTATGGCTATGAAGTATGGATGACAATCAAAATTCTCATGTTAATATGCAACTACAATTCCGAACGTTACTACTTTATTCCTATCACAATTCAGAATGTTACTACTTTATTCCTATCATCAAGTCTTTAATACTTACGTACATATTATTTTTTGTTATTTTCAAGGTATCTTTATATTTTATCCAAACCTCTCTAGTATAAAAGAGAAGTTAGGATTTCCATTTAATAATAAGATGCTTTCTTTTCTTCAACATGATATCAGAACAGCGATCGTAGACCGGTATTCTTATATCCCACCAAATATCCACCTAAAAGATAATCAAATCTCCAACTTAAAGGAGATCTGATCATCGAAAAATGACATGAAGCATGGCAGCAGCAGCAGTGATGCCTGGAATAGGGTTCCCAGCGTCGCCGCCGGCCTCCATGGTCCACCGGAGGGCCCTGCCACCGCAGCAGGAGTCTCTTCTGTTGCCGCTGGGCTGCAGTGCCGCCCATGGGGGTTGCAGCACACCCCTGCATGTGGTGTCGAAGACCCTGTTCGGTCTGCTGCTGCTGCAGGCAGATCTGCAGGGGGCCACGGCTGGGTCCTGAGGCCAAATCATGGTCTTGGAATCTGAGTTGTGGAGATCTCTCATATGTAATGGTGTTTATTCCACACGTTACACAGGTGGTGATGAACCTTTTCTCACCATTGGTCAAAAAGACGTCTATTTCAAGCATGATGAGCCTTCTCTCATGCTAAGAAGATGAATTTGATTCACCAGAAAAATTAAACTCCAATTTGGGAGGACTTGCGTTTGCAATCCAAGGAGATTCAAGGAGGAAGAAGCGAACTGGAAGAGCATGGATTGTAGACTCCAGCCCCTTGGTCCACCTTACAAAGATGTGGAGCAACTAGTGGATCCCAAGGCTCCACGTGAGATCAAGGACGTCAGAGTAGCTAAGGGAGCCATGTTAGCCATCACTACAGTTGAGCGTGTGCATGCTTCCCCAAGTATTGTAATTGAAGAGGCTCATTGTGCTCCAGAATTCCCAATGAACCTGTTGTCTATGAGTCGCATCTGTAAAGATCATGGATGCCGAGTAATATTTGATGAGAACCATTACTACTTCCAGGATCGACAAACAGACAGGAGATATTATAGGTGGGGGAATAGAGTGAGACAGTCTCTATTACCTAGACACACCTATCCTTTTTGCGGGAGCAGCGTCTATAGCCATTGATCCTTGGCTATGGCACAGGAGACTTGGGCACCCATCGCTCAAAAAGATGCGACAGATGTATCCCAATTTGCTAGTTTCCTTGGCTTTACAGTGTAGGGATTGTCAACTCGGGAAACACCAGAGGAGCTCCTACCAACAGAGAGACGTTGGAGTAAGTTATGTTCCCTTTGCTTTAGTTCATTGTGATGTGTGGGGACCATCCAGGGTTCCTACTCCAGGAGGACACAGATACTATACGATTATTGTGGATGACCATAGCCACCTCACTTGGGTTTCTTGATGAAAACCCGCTTGGAGATTCCCCAGGTTATACAACAGTACTTGGTAGAGGTTCAAACTCAGTATGATGGCACAGTTCGAGTCTTCTGCAGTGATAATGCTCTAGAGTTTACGCAGGGAGATGTTCAAAGCCTTTTCTTTTCTCAGGGCATTATTCACCAGACATCTTGTGCTCACACATCTCAACAGAATGGTGTGGCTGAGCGCAAGCTTAGACATCTCCTGGATATTGCTAGGGCCTTGATGATCCACATAAAGGTTCCTAAGCAATCTAAGGAGATGCCATACTCACTGCAGCTTATTTGATTAATCAAGTACCCTCATCAATTCTTCATGAACAGATTCCCTATCAAGTAATTCACCCAGATTGTGATAGGCCATTTGCTCTTCCCCTAAGAGTTTTTGGGTGTACTTGCTTTGTCCAGGCATATGGTAATTAGGACAAATTCTCTCCTACGGCAGCCAAATGTGTCTTACTTGGTTATTCCAAGACTCAGAAGGGTTACAGGTGTTATCATCCAAGCCAACAGAGATATATTGTCACAGCCGATGTCACTTTAAGAAAGTTTCATACTTCTCAGAGGAAGGAACATCTATACAGGCAACTTTAGAGGAGACTCAAGTATATTAGCGGAGGCCACATACTTCCCTGACACTGAGAATTGTCCTATTATGACAAATGAGAGTAGTTCAAACACGGAGGAGCAACCACTTCCGACGAGATTCACTAGAGCATGTACACTCCATCCTCTGTCTCAGTACACTAGAGTTGCCCATCTGAAAGATGAGGTCCGTCAATTTGCATCTACCATTACTACCACTAAGATTTCGAGGGATTTTACCCAAGCTTCCCAGGATCCTAGATGGCGTGTTGCCATGGATAATAAAATACAGGCCTTACAGTCACAACAAACATGAGACTTAGTGTCGTGTCCTGCAAGTGCTACAATGGTTGATTGCAGATGAGTTTATGGTATCAAGTATAGATTCGATGGGACAATAAACAGATATAAAGCCAAGCTTGCTGCCAATGGCTTTACTCAGACTTACAAGATAAATTACTTTGAAACTTTTCTCCTGTCACCCATATTACTTATGTCCAGATTATTATTTCGGTTGCTGTGATCAGGGGATGGCCATTACATCAGCTTGATATTAAAAATACATTTCTATATGGTGACTTATCTGAAGAAGTATACACAAGGCAGCCTCCAGGTTACAGCTATAAAGGGGAACATGTCTGTCGCCTAAGGACAGCAATATACAGGCTGAAGCAGAGTCCTCGGACCTGGTTTGAGAGGCTTAGCACAGAGCCACAGTTGAATTTTGTCATTCTACTTCTAACCACTCTGTCTTCATCAGGAAGATAAAATATGAGATCATACTCGTGTAGTTATTCTAGCAGTATATGTGGATGATATGATCCTTACTAGAGATGATAAGGGTGGGATTGCCCAGACCAAGTACTTCTTGCATTCGATATTTGTTACCAAGGATTTGGAAGAGTTGAGATATTTTTTGGGGATTAAGCCAATAGGCAGGAGTTAGGATTGTCTGTCACAAAGGCAGTATACACTTCAGATTCTTCAAGAGACAAGTCTGCTTGGGACCAAGCCCTCTGGTATACCGTGGAGTCTCCACCAGCACACTCCTCAGATGAGGAAGATCCACTTTATTAGGAAGTGACTCATTACCGTAGTACAATGGGTCACCTACTTTATCTTATTATCAAGAGGCCCGATATCAGTTTTGCAGTGAACAAGGCTAGCCGGCACATGCAGAATCCCCGTTACAGTCACCAGCATGAGGTTTGCCTCATCCTAAGATACCTCAAGGGAACACCAAGAAGACTATATTACAGAGATGGTGGAAACCTAGATATTGTTGTTTACTCTGATGCAGATTATGTTGAGTATATAGATGATCGTCGCTCCACTTTGGGCTTTGCAATTTATCTTGGGGGGAATTTTGTCTCCTAGAGAAGTAAGAAGCAGAGTGTTGTTGCACGATCAAGTGCAAAGGCTGAGTATAGAGCAATGGCACAGGCTGTTTGTGAGATTATGTAGGTAGTTTCATTCTTACAAGATCTTGGCATTCAGACTACTACACCTATCCCACTTCTCTGTGACAACAAGTCGGCTACTTACACTACCTCAAATCCAGTCTTCCATGAGATGACTAAGCACATTGAGGTTGACAGCCACTTTGTTCGTGATGCAATTCTCATTGGCAGGATTAGCACCCCGTATGTCTCCTCAGAGCTCCAGTTGCTGATATATTTACTAAAGCTCTGAAGAAGTGTCTGGATTTCTTATACGACAAGTTGGGTCTTGTAGATATCTATGCCCCAACTTGAAGGGGAGTGTTGAGCATTAGGACATACTTATTACTTTTTGTTATTTTCGAGGTGTCTTTGTATTTTACCCAAACCTCTCTAGTATAAAAGAGTGGCTCTGGTTTCCATTCAATAATAAGATGCTTTCTTTTCTTCAACACTTACTAAATTGAGCCTAGATTGAAGAAAACCACCTTAGATAGCTTGATTTTAGTTAAATATGACCTTCTAACCTTTCCCAAGCTTCCCCATGCTATGCTACTATGTGATGGAAATGAGACACCTTTAGCCCCTTTATAGGCCAAAAGTAGGGAAACTTGAAAAGATTCACAATGACAACAAAATATCAACATAAGGAGGATTTCTCATATTCCCTTTGTAAGGGTTTAAATTTTTAATAAGCCTAATTAAGTCAATCTAACCCTAATTACATTTCTAACAAGTGGACTAAGGAACACTTGAGATCCATTCCTCTATTTAAGGCCTAAATGGTCAAGATCCTTAACAAATACTAACAACAAACATGGGTAATGAGGGGTGTGTTAGCATGAAATAAAGTGGCCACGTGGCACCATCCATGTGGTACCGTGGGGCCTTAGGAGTCGGCCACCATGGCTTTAGGATTTTAAGTGTTGAGTTGGTTTGCATACTAAGTTATTTGTTGCCATATGTGACATTTTATTCTAGAGATAATTAGGATTTGATTCTGTTTTCTATGTTTGGTTGATTGAGATTTGATATTCTGTATTCTATTTTTAGATATAGGATTAGGATTGCTTCCCTTTAAAAGGAGAGTAATACCTACATGATTAATTGAGTTGCAATAATATTTTCTACATTTCGAATCACTCTTCCTCTTCTCACGCGCCAACACCTCTCCTCTCTCTATTGCCGACTCCCTCTCTCTCTCTCTTCTCTCCACGCGTGGATTCAAGGTGGAAGAAAAAGGTCCCCCACACGTTCCAAACTCTCACATGATATCAGAGCAAGCTTTCTTCGCCTACTAGGTTCTCACGCGCATGGAAGGAGGAGAGAAACACCTCCATACATAGGAACTTTCCCTTACGTGTGGACCACGTGAAGGACATGAGCGAAATGTGGCACTGATTCTACTATAAAGAAGGTAGCCTTATACATGCCCAAAGACCTCTGCGACTCGACGAGCTCATGGGGAATACAAGCAACGGCACCTAGAGGTTGAGGGGGCACGTGGAACCCTCTAGCATGTCGGAGAATGCCAAGATATAGCGCTTGGCTATCAAGTGTAGAAGAAGAGGGACAAAGACCTCCGTTAATCACCACATGGAGACATGGCCGACGTGAAGACTCAAATCACCACGAAGACCAAAGTGCTCGTGTAAGGGATGACCATCAAATTGTTGGGTTCATCCAACTATGTCTTATGAGCGCAAGCCTTCAAGATCCTGGTTGGTGGGCAAGACAAGCTTCACATACTTCTCGAGAAGGCTCCAGAGACGAGATGTTGTAAAAAAAGAAAGAATGAGAGGAGAATTATATGGTAATGAATTGGCTAATGAATTCTATTGATTCTACTATTGTAGCCAATATGCCTTATAAAAATACGGCCAAGGACATATGGGATGCTCTTGAGAATAGATTCTCCAAGAAGACAGGATGCGCCAAACTCGTCGATATTTATTGGCGTATTTGGAGTTTAAGTCAAGGTGATCTCTCTCTTGACAATTACTACTCAAAGATGGAGGGCCTATTAGAAGAGTTTAACATCTACGAGACTCCTTATTGTGATAAACAGACCAAATCATGTACACATTAGCAAGCATGCAAGTTCCTTGGGGGTCCTCACTCCCGATTTCAACTAGCACATGATCATATTCCAGCTATGGAGGAGGATCTTGATCTCAAGACTCTCTATTGTCGTCTTAAGAAACTTGAGATCAATGGTCCAGAGAGCTCCATGCCAGTTTTGCCCAATACAACTGCCTTAGCTACTACTGCAAGTGGCGCTGGACGAGGAAGAGGTCGTGACTCAGGTCGGGTTTTCCCACCATACCAACATTGCGGTGGCACCAACCACTTGTCTGAGAAGTGTTGGGCCAAGTATGGGAAGCCTCCACGCAAAGACTCTACTTTTACATCCGTGAAATTGGAGAAGCTTTGGACATTACTCCAAAAGGGAGAGAAGAAGACGACTACCACCATCGCAACGAGTTTGATGTTGCCAAAGAAACAACTCCTAAGGTCGAAAAGGGACTTGCAATTGTGTCAAAAGACTCTTTTGAAGATCATGGAGCTCATTTGGATGTAGATGAGGAAGATAATTGGTAGGGTGTCTAACCTCACAAGAATTTTTAAAGGCAAGTCTTCACCCTCTTCGGCTTCAACTTGAAGGGGGGGTGTTAGTAGGAAATAAAGTAGCCACGTGGACTATTACGTGGCACCTTGGCTACGTGGACTGTCCGTGTGGCACCTTTGCCACGTGGAACTATCCACGTGACACATGGGTCCTTAGGAGTTGACCACCAGCCTTACGGTTTTAGGTGTTGAGTTGGCTTGCATACCAAGTTATTTGTTGTCATACGTGGCAAATTTTATTCTAGAGATAATTAGGATTTGGTTAGGTTTTCTATGTTTGGTTGATTGAGATTTGATTTTCTATTTTCTATTTTTAGAGATAGGATTAGGATTGCTTATCTTTAAAAGGAAAGCAATACCTACATGATTAACTTAATAAATCTGCCTCAGAGTTGCACCCTTGTAGCAAAGCATGAGTCACTACAAAAATTACCACCTCGAAAGCCACCATGTCCTCCGAATCTAAATTAATTCGACAAACTCACAAAAGCAAGTTCTTTTTGAAGAGAAGAACCAATGCAGCCCATTTACAAATAGTTCATGTGCCTTTGCAAATTTTCCTTTTATTTTATTTTATCTTTATTTGTTGCATTTCCAACCAAGGGATGCCTTAGTCATTAAATGTAATTCCAAGAGTCATGTCTTTTAGATTTTGATTTTGTTGTAACCCCTTTATAAAAAGGAAAAGGATGTACCCAAAAGAAAATGTCAAGGTTTGGAATCAATCTAGATTTATTTCCCCTCATCTTTATTCCTCCTCTCTCTCTCTCTCTCCTACTTTTCTTATAAATCACATCACATTTATACTTTTAGAAATCTTGTCAAAATCAACAAGTTAGACTACATTTCCCTTAGGATGCATGCTGTTGTCGGTCGTCATTAATATCCATATTAGATCAAAAATTTGAAAATGTGTTTTTTTTTTAAAGAGAAAGGATGGTTATCTTTAGGAAATATATTAATTAAGGGCCAAAAAAAGCATCCAAATTACATAGTGCTTGCTGAATAATTAGCCAACGATGAAATACAAATAATAAAACTTTCAGGGTACGGACATTGCCCTTCGAAAATAGTCGTGTTTCTTCCAAGCCATATGCCCCAGAGCACCACCAACACTTTTGCCTTATCTTTCTTCGACCTGAAAGTGTTTAGTCTTCCATTCTGGTTTTGGCTCCTAAAAGACCTCCAAAACTCATCTTTATTGGAGTCATTATCCACGTTAGGCGACAGTGTTCCCACACCTATGTAGACAGCTTCCAGCCAAAGAATAAATGATCAATATCTTCATCCACCACTTGGCATAGTAAGCAAGTCTTCTCTGTCACTAGTATCCATCTAGCTCTCTAAACAATAGACATCATCCTTTCTCTTTTAAGCAATCACGCAAAAATATTTATTTTCAATCGGCACGAATCTGACCAAATCTACTTGCAATCCCCCGATGAGGTCAAAATCAATTATCAACCCTCCATTTCCCAATCTTCCATATGCCTTGCTAGCGGTGAACTCTCCACCATCCGAAAGTAGGTATCCAAACTACCCTCCGATTGATAACCTTCCAATTCCTACCACAACTAGAGTTCTTGTATCCTCTGATCCAAAAGATTCCCTAAAAAATGCGATTCCAAGACCCCTCCCAACAATCTATAGCCCTTGCTTGTTGATCCATTGCTAAGGCAAATAATCTTGGGGATCAATCCTTTCATTTTCCTTTCTCCATCCAATCATCCAGCCATAACAAAAATGTGTCCCTTGCATCCATGTGTGGGAAGAAAAAGGACTATACCTTTGCCATTACCACAGGCAAACCTTTAAGAAAATGCAAGGCTCCATTCTAAGGTGAAGCCAACAAGTCCAGCATCTAGAAGTTCCACAACAAGACTCCACAATCCTCCCAACCAAATCCTCCCTACGCTCCAGAAGTCTAACAATCCATTTTTCCAAGAGACTATCATTCATCTTCCTTGCATCTCTAACTCCCAAGCCCCCTTCATTAAATGATTTGCAAACATCTTCCCATGCCACCATCCTAGCAGCTTTCCAAATTGTTCCATAATTGATCCAGAAGAAATCTCTCATCCGACCCAAGATCTTTTTTTCAATTTTCCACAACATCTGTGCAATGGATGCAAAATAAGAGGGCATAGAGGCCAACATCGCCTTCAATAGGGCCAATCTTCCACCCCTTGACAGCCACCTTAGAAGCCCAACCCGTTAGTCTCCTCTCCAAAATTTTCAATCAATTCCTACAAAGATATTCGCTTGCAAGCCTAAATACGAGATTGGTAAGGATCTCACCGTCATATGTAAAGCCATGCTACATGTGCTAACCTCTTGTGTAGACATCTGAAAAGGAATAAAAGTGAACTTAGAAAAGTTAATCTGAAGACCCCGATGCCTCACCAAAAAGTTCTAAAAGGATGCACATCCTTCTCGCTTCATCTTCTGATCCTTCCATAAAAAAGTGTCCTCATATTGTAACACTTGTAGTTTTGGGTTGAGCTGAGAGGGAGAGCGAGTGGGGGTTCGTAGGGCGACTGGCGAGTGGAGCGGGGAGAGACGGCCCTAATTGGACGGTGGTGAGGAGGTCACGGAGGGGAGCAGAGCCGGTGAGGTGCTTCAAATGCCTCGGGAGGGGGCATGTGGCGGTGGACTGCAGGGACCCGGTGCGGTGTTTACGCTGTGGTGGTCTAGGGCATCAGAGGTCGGGTTGCGGGCTCCGGGGGTCAGGTGGCAAGGTCTCTTCGAGGTGGGAGGAGATGCCCCCGCCCCCCCAGAGGGGGTGCCTCTGGTGGAGGTTGAGGCACCTTGGTCGGAGGAGATCGGAGCGTTGGAAGGGAGGCTGGCGTTAGCTTTGGTGGCGGTGGTGTTGGAGGGGGATGTGGAAGTGGGAGCTCTGAGAAGGTCAGTTGCCGCCTTCTTGGGGAATGGCGGGGGATCCTTTGGGGTGGCTTCCCACGGAAGTGGGCGGTTGGTGCTGCTGGGACTTGGTCGGGAGGAGCTGCGGCGGCTAGCTTTCAAGGTGTTGCGGTGTGGCCGGGGAGTGGTGTGGTGTCGCTGGCCAGTGAGGTCGGATGGCGAGCTGACGGAGAGACCGTCGGCTGGCGCGAGATGGAAAGTACTGATTGAGGAGGTTCCCCTTTTCCTTCGCACGGTGGAGGTGGTGGCGGCGGTGGTTGCCCCTTTTGCGAGGCTCCGGAGTTGCGAAGGCTTGGGCTTGAGGTCGATAGATCTGTCGCGTTTCGGAGCATGGGTGGAGATGAGGCCGGGGCAGCAACTTGTGGAGAGGATGGTACTCAAGTGGGGGAGCTCCTCTTGGCTGGTTCACATCTCGTGGGGATCCGGGAGCCCTAGGTCTTTTGTTGAGGCGGTGGTTGGCAGTGCGACGGCAACGCTTGGAGACGGTGGTGGCGGGCGAGCGAAGGAGGGGCGGGCTGCTTTTGGGAAGCCCGAAGGTCGTGGCGTGGATTGCGGCGAGGATCGTGCGGCGGTTACGATCCCCGTGGCGCAGTCTGTGGCAGGTGAAGGGCAGGGATGCAGGAGGCCGGTGCAGGTCTTGCAAAGGGGTTAAGGGAGGAGTCTGCGGCGCTATAGCTGGGAGACTCCGCTGATTGCAGGTGCGACCATGGCGCTGAGGTGGCCTCGGGTTTAGTGGGGTGCGATCGTGGCGGACCCGGGTCGGGTGGGCCTGACCCGACGATGGAGGACGATGGCTTGGGTGATGATATCGGTTCGGGTCTCTCCTTGCGGGCAGATCCGAGACCTCGGACCTCTGAAGTTGGCAGGCGGGGAACTGTAGCGGGAGGTTCGCGACACGCCATTGACAGACTAGACCGGGCAGTGGAGCGCGATGCGGTAGGAGCGGTGGGATGCGAGCGGCGATGGGAGAAGAGGTTGTTTAGCCCACAGCAGCTCACTTACAGGTCGCGGTGGTCCTACCATAGGGGGCACGCTGCGAAGGCTCCGACTGGGAGCGTAGTTGGGGAGAACCAGCGTCGGACACAGGTGGAGCTGGGTGTCGCTTCACCTTCCGGAGGAAGAGGCATGGCACTGACGGTTGCCCTGGCTGGGGGCGATGACAGGGCAGTGGCTGTTCTGGGGATCTCTGCGGTGGAGGGGCGGCGAGTGGTGGGAGCTGGTGGTGACGCTGGGGCTTTGGAGGATGTGGCGAAGGTGCGAAGGGTTGGCGCAGTGGCTAGGCTGCCTGTGGGGGAGGTCCTGACACAGGGGGACATGCAGGTGCTGGCTGCAGACGGAGGGGAGAATGCGGGGCAAGGCAGGTCGGAGGGTGATTGTGAGGGGAGTTCGCGTGGTCGGTGTGTGTTGTTGGAAGAGGGAGAGGTGGATGAAGTGGCTGCGGTGATGGGGTTTAGGCAGTTGACGCAAGGAGGAGGTTCCCGGAGCTTTACATGACCAAGGTCCTATCGTGGAATGTGAGGGGTCCCATCGAGGCGAGCGACTCTGCGAGGGTATGTTCAAAGATGAGGGCCTGACGTGATCTTTCTCCAGGAGACGAAGTGGGGGAGCTGTGATGGGAGGCTGTGGAGAGAGGTGGGGGGAGGTGGTTTTGGGGGTTTCTTGGCCCTGGATGCGGTTGGAAGTACGGGGGAAATTGTTGTGGGGTGGAAGGATGATGATTTCTCCTTGTTGGACTCGTTGGTTGGGTCCCATGTTGTCACTGTTAGGCTTCAGAGGCGCCGAGATAATACATGTATGCTCTTTTCCTCAGTCTACGGTCCGACGAAGGGTCGGAGGAGGCAGGCTTTGTGGGAAGATCTGAGTCAGGTTGTGGTAGCTTTTTAGGGGATACCTTGGTTGATTGGTGGCGATTTTAATGTCACTCTGCTGGCAAAAAACAGACCAGATGGCCGTGGTGGATTAGACCAAGGCTCTGAGGCGTTTGCGGGCTTTGTAGCGGAACAGGGGCTGGTTGACATGCCACCTTTGTCCTATCTTTTCACGTGGAGGAGTTCTGGAGGACAGCAATCCCAGATCGACAGATTTCTTGCTTCAACGGCGATGGCAGAGTTGTTCCCGATGGCAGAGGTTAGACCCCTAGAGTGGCCATTCTCGAATCACACTCCCTTGTTGTGGGCGTCGAACGAGGAATGGAGACATGGTACGTATTTTAAGTTCGACAGGGCGTGGCTCCTGGAAGAGGGGTTCAGGGGGCTAGTGGAAGAGCGGTGGAGGTCGGTTCATGTGGATGGTTCGGCGGCTGTCAGGTTGGAAACTAAGTTGCGAGATTTGAGATCTTTCTTGAAGGTCCGTATGAAGCATATTAGGGAGGAACGTGGGATGAAGAGAGAGGAGGCTCTTGGTGAGATTGCACATTTGGACATGGTGGAGGATGTTGGTCTTCTTTATAACACTGACAGGGTTTACAGAGCAAGGCAGATACAGGTGATACAAGAGGAAGACCGGAAGGTGGAGATGGAGTGGAAGGTGAGGTCTAGGCAGAGGTGGCTGAAGGAAGGCGATTCCAACACTCGATTTTTTCATATAGCTGCTTCAGGAAGGAGGAGAAGGAACTGGATTGGCAGGTTGGTGGTGGATGGGGAGGAGTTTATGGGAAGGGAGGCGGTGGGAGGGGCAGCTGCGAGGTATTTCAGAAAGTTTACTGGGAGAAGACGAAGGGGAAGATGGAGATGGTTAGGGTCTGAGGTACCGTGGATCGGGGAGGCGGAAGCCAGCTTCCTAATGGATCCTTTTGAGGAGGATGAGATCCGCAAGGCAATCTAGGGGCTGAACGCAGATGGTTGTCCGGGGCCAGACGGTTTTCCGGTTGCCTTCTATAAAGAGTTATGGCCGGTGGTGAAGGAGGATGTGATGCAAGTTGTGCAAGAATTTAGAGCTGGAAATTTAGGTTTCAATAGGCTGAACAAGTTCTACATGTTCCTGCTGCCGAAAAAGGAGGGTGTTGAGGAGATCCAGGAGTATAGACCGATAGCCCTCTCGAATGCTATTTACCTGATTGTAGCGAAGCTTCTGGCGAATAGATTACGGAGGACGCTGGCTGAGATTGTAGACCAGGTGCAGACGGCTTTTGTTCCTGGCAGAAATATTTTGGAAGGTTATGTGTTGGCTTCGGAGATCCTTTCGTCCTGGAAGAGAAATAAGAAGAAGGCCTTCCTGTGGAAGGTCGATTTTAGCAAGGCTTATGACTCGATCTCCACCTTCCGGTCTGGGTGTCCTTGGTGGGGGACCTGGGGAGGTCCAATGACAGCCTGTTGGAGAAATGGGTGGGAAGCCTCTTGGAATGTAGGGAGAATTTGGTGGGCAAGGTGTTCGAGACGGCTTATGGTGGGCCGGTGCGGTAGGATCTCTTGATATCTTCGCCAAAGGATGCTTCTCATTTTTTGAAAGGTCTGTCGATGGTGGCTCCTAGGGTGCAGAATTGCTTTGTTCCTGTGGTGAGAACCGGGGAGATTTTCATATTTTGGCATGATGATTGGATGGGAAATGGAGTGCTTGCTAGAAGATTTCAGAGGTTGTTTGCTTTGTCCCAGAACAAAGAGGCATCTGTGGCTGAGGTGTGGGAAGATGGGTGGTACCCGTACTTTGTAGGAAACCTGTCAGATGCGAGAACTCATGATTTTCAGGTTCTGCTTGAAGAGTTAGAAGAGCTGCAATTGGCCTCTGGTACAGATATGTTTGCTTGGGATGAATGTGAGTTCTTGGTAGCGGCTGCCTACAGGAGACTGTCCACTGGAGATCCCATGGTTGAGCTGGATCTGGTGAGGGACTGCAGACAGATTTGGAAGGCCGCGTGTCCTTTAAAGGTCAAGATTTTTGTCAGGCTTCTTAGGAGGAGAAGGCTTGTGACCAAGGTTTGGAGGGAAAAATGGACTCCTGGAGAAAGTAAGGTCTGCCCTTTGTGTGGAGGTGGAGAGGAGATAGACCACCTTTTTTTCACTTGCCCGTTTGTGGTGCAGGTATGGGGCAGGGTGGGAGAGGGGTGGTGGGAGTGTCTATCTTTCGAAGATTTTTGGCACAGCTTCAAAAGCGTTGGAGGTGATGTTGGACAGATCATCTTCCGTACAAAGAAGGAGAAGGTCAGACCTTTGGCAGTGCTATGGGGCATCTGGTTGGGCAGGAATACTGTGGTCTTCAAGGGCCAGAGACCCTATGTGGAGAATTTTGTTGAGTCTATTAATTCCTTGTTTAATCTTTGGTGTGGTTCCTTGTGAGTGGGGGACCTTGGGGTCTGCCTGTTGTATTGGCGGTGGCTGTTGATTCTATGATTTATATATTTGGGTAGTTATCACTCTGGATAACTACCCTTTCCTTTTTCAAAAAAAAAATATTGTAACACTTGTATCTGAAACTCGTTCCCTGTCGAGAAACCTTTAACCAAGTTTCTCTCACCCCCTCTAGCCATTGCTCATGCCAAAGCATCTACTGCCAATACAAAGAGCATGGGGGCCAACGAGCATCCCTATCTAACCCCTCTCCAAGGCTAAACCCATCCACTTACCAGATTTCCATTGATCAAAATGGAGAAAGAAGTCATCGTCATGCATCGCTTCATCCAATCAACCTATCTCAACGAGAATCCCCTTTTAATTAAGGATGCCCAAATGAACCACTGAACAGAGTCATAAACCTTACTGAAATCTTTGGAAGGCCTTTCTCTTCATCTTTCTACAAAATGCCAAGATTTCTAAAGCAACCACATATCGATCCAGAATATCACGGCCTCGGACAAAGTAGTTTGCACAGGCGCTATAATCTCTCCCAAAACTCTTAATATGTTAACAAGGGCCTTCGCTTTTATAAAATATATAGCATTAGACAATGCAATGGGCCTATATTCTTCAATAGCATCCACCCCCTCCCTTAGGAGTAGGAACATGTAGAATTTATTAATTCTGTTGAATCCCTGATTTCCAACAGCAAACTCGTTAATCAGCTACAGGACATCTTCTTCAAGGAGCATCCAGAACTCCCTATAAAAATGAACATGGAAACTGTCAGGACCAAGGCAAACATCTACATCCAACCCCCAAATTACCTTCCTAACTTCATCCTCTGTAGATAGCAGGATAAGATCCCTTGCCTACTCCCATGTGATAGTCGAGACATCTATCCTCGACACCTCCATCACCTCTTCCTCCTCCCTGTAAAGTCCCTGAAATAATCAGCAGCCACCCTTCTCACTATCTCCCTGCCACAGTATTCAGTGCTATTCACTTTTAACTTTTCTATCCATTTTCTTCTTCACCTACCAGAAGCCATCATAAGAAAGAATTTAGTATTCGAGTCCCCTTCCATCATCAATCTCTATCTAGACCTAATTTTCCACTCAAACTCCACTTTTCTGTCTTCCACTTGCATCGCATGCATATGCACCACCCTAGCTAAATGACCCTCCTCCAATATATTCCCTAAGTTTTCTTCCGTCTAATCGAGCAATTTTTGAAAGTGCATCATTTTTCTTTTTGTTCCTCCCATCTCTGATTTGCTTCCTATAAGTCCTCAGAAATGTCCTTAACTCTCTTAATTTACCTTCTAGTCTTCCTATTACAAATCCACCTACTTGTATGGATCATCATTTCTCCTCCACTAGCCCTTTGAAGCCCTCTTCCATAAGCCAAGATCTGTCAAACTTGAAGTCCCACATTGCCTCTCCTCATTCAATTGGCACATCAAAGGCATGTGATCTGAAAAAGGTCTCTCCAGCGATCGCACATTTGTCAGGGGAACAATCTCAACCAATTCCACAACAGCAAAAAATCTGTCAATGCGCAACATCTATCCTGCAGAACTCTTCTCCACATGTAAGCACACGAGCTCGACAAAAGCTCCACCAGACCATGTAGGGATACAAAATATGCAAATGCTCCTAATCCCCCATCATCCAATCTATCCTTTTTTTTTGAGAAATCATCCAATCTATCCTCTGCATGCAGTGTAACATTGAAGTCAACCCGTAAAAGCCAAGGGCAATCATAAAACCTCTCAACCACCTCAGTCAAATCTTCCCACATTCAAGGACGAGCACCCTCCACATTGGGGCCATATACTGCTAAAATAACAAGCTTGAGACCGTCTCACCTCCTCATCAACTGCACTGCACTATCAACACATGAGTACCCAACAAAGAATCTACCAAGCTGAATTCGTCCTCCGCCCAACCCACAATTATCCCTCTTAATCTGTCAACTACATTGATATCTGTAAAGACCCGTTCTGTTCGAGCCTTTTAAGACATCTGAACTGTCAGTCAGACGTCTGGACCCCTTCCCAGATATCTAGAAATTGAAAAATCTGTACACAAAGTTGATTCTGCGTGCAGCCAGCGCGCAAACTCCTTTTCTTCTCTCTCTTCTTTTCTCCTTCCCCCTTACCAAACCATAACCCTTGTCTATATAACTGCCTCCCCCATTCCTCTCCTCTCCACTCCATCACCACCACCTTCCTTCCCCCTTCACCGCCGTGAGAGAGGCGTGCGTGAGAGAGGGAGCAAGAGCGAGGAGGAGCGGCGTGAAGAGAGGAGGTTGAGCTCACAAGCTTCACGGGAGCTCGTCGGAGAGTTGCACAGCCACCGCGGCACATGCAGGAGGAGGAGAGCATCGGGGCATCGTCCCCGACTTCCTGCAGCGGTCGGAGCTACAGCCGAAAGGGAGAAGCCGTGGCAAAGCGCGGCAAGAGTTGAAGTGCGTTTTGATACTGGAATTTTTCCAGTATCAGACGTCTGGAGTGCCTTCCAGACGACGGGCTGGACGTCTAATGGCGACACTGGACGTTTGAAAGCGGGTTTTCGCGCAGGTACGTCCTTCTTGCGGTTACGGCCATGTAGGCCGCACCGCAGAGATGATTTGTTGGGCTAAAAGGGGATCTACTGCTCTGTTGTGCGCAGGAGCAGCTTTGGGAAGGCACACGGCACGCCCTCTCATGCTTTTCGGACGTCTGGACAACTTACCAGATGACCGGAGGCATTCTCAGATGACTGGAGGATAGGTCGGACGTCTGGAGCTGAGTCCAAACGGTCAAGTAGGAGTCCTGGACGTCTGAGGTCGACGCAGGGACTTGAGGTGAGACTCTGGTGACTTTTAAGACATCTAGACTTGATTCCAAACATCTGATTTGGTTCTGCAGATTTGTTTTTGACTCATTTAGGGTCCAATCGGGATCCATTTTACGTAAACGAAATATCTGTGGTTTCCTTGTGAGTTCCTCTATATGTTAGAAATCTTTATATACTGTTCTAAACATTCCGTTATGATATATTCCTTGGTATAGGACTTCAACCTGTTGCGTGTCTGTTACTTGTAGAGGCACGTGAGTTTGTCGTTCGAGCCCTTAGTACTCCTGGATTGTCTGGTAGAGTGGTTTCCCCCTGTTCTACTTATAAAATATGAATGCATCTATGAAATTTAGATAACTAGAACCCTAAGATGTAGCATGAATCCTAGGACGAGAAATAATTGCACTGTTTGTATGTGTGTTTGAAATTGCAGTCATAAATGAATGAGCTAAATTGTAAACAATTGCCTGTTAACAAATACGAGCTGGCTGTTAGAATATGAAATGCCTGAGATAACTAAACAGTTACCTGTAATATCACTTGTTGCATATGTTAATTTGTGGAAATACGAGTTGTATATGTGTAATACGAGAATGGAAATTGTAAATGATAAAACCTGGTATTATATAATATTTTGAATATGAGCATGAACCCTACGGGGAGTTAGGAGTAAAGCTCTTGTGGATGAATGGAAAGATCTGGAAATGTGAGTGGGAAGTGTCCTGGCCCTTGAGTATGTGGTATCAAAGAGAGCGACTATCCCCTATTTAGTGTAAAGTGGAGCTAGCCACCCTTGGGTTGGGACCCAGGGTTAGGATTGACCACTCTACATCGACTTCTGTTGGCCCTCGCATACACTGTACCGGGGAGAGCTACTAGTGTAGGGAGGGAGCTAGCCACCCCACAAGGCCCGGGGTTCAGCTAGCCACCCTACACCGACTTGTTAGGCCCACTGGACAAATCGGGGTAGTCAGACGAAAGTGCGCAGACTGTGGAGGGGTGAGACCCCTATTTGGTTTTGAGAGGCTAGACCCCTGTTGCTGAAAGGGTTAGGCCCTATATTATTCCGTGCTGTACTTTAGGCGTACCCACTAGCAGAAACGACTGACCGCCTGCCAGTGCGGGGTAGCTACCCGTGCGCTTATTGCGCATTCCGTAGTCACCGCTACGTCTGTCTGTGACCTCAGAGTGGTTGACTGGGTGTACGATTACCACGGGGGACTCCCGGCCAGGAGAGCACCATGTGTGCCTTTTACTCTTCGGAAAAGACTGTAATCAAGATCATTCCCACAAGAAACATGCGAGATCAAGAAAGAAATCTGAAAGTAAATCAATTAATGAAAAGGAATTACTTGTAAAATAAAAGAATTGGAAAAGATAAATTTACCTGTTGGCTTTTATTGATTTAGATAGTCTGATTACCACTCTACTCAGTGTTCACTGACTCTATTTTCTCATAACCCTTTACAAGTCTAGGAGTTGAGCAGCCTAAGTTACCGGCTATAGAGGATGCTGTGCCCAGTCGAGCCCAACAGTAGTTTCTTACTATTGTAATACTTCCTTTCTGTTAGTAAGTTTCAGACTTTATTTACTGTTCCTGTTACTGTACTTTTGTTTTACTTTCCTGTTATGGTGTTGGTATGTACTGTTGAGCAGCTTTTACTTCCTTTACTGCTTGTACGCTTTTACTGTTAGTTACCTTGCATAGTGAATGTAGTTTATTTTCCTATTTTTCGATTATTTCTTGTTGGATGACTGGGTCTTGCGATTAGTCGAGTCAAGCCGGTCTCAGATCCTGTAGGGATTTGGGAACCGAGTCGTAACAATATCGTAATATCCTTCCAAGAAACCACCACCAATCTCCCTCCAAATATGCACGGGAACTTGCTCCAATTTGGTTTCTTGGAATAAGACAACCCTAGGTCCCCAAGAACGGAGGTAGCCTCTAAGCATTGCCTGCCTTGAGGGGTCATTCAAACCCCTCACATTCCAAGAGAGGACAGATAGGTAAGTAGCCTCACCCAAATGCACGTTTGAAACCAACCGCATCTACAACCTATATACGCTCTATCACGTCAACTTCGTCGTCACCCTTCTGTGAATCTGAAGCCTTATGACCATCTGCCACCACACGATCTAGATCCAACTAATCCCTCGACCTTGCTCCAACAGGCCCCTTCATCTCAATTGCAACTTTAGCAAATCCCTCCACCTAAGACTCAACATTTCTATCAACATACTTTCAAAACCTCCATGGAACTCGAGATCTCCTTCATCATGTTCCCTCTGAAAGACCACCAAAGGGTGATAAAGCAGTCGTGGCCAAGGGCAGCACGATGGCCTCCACTGCATAAGAGTCCGAGACAAAGAACATTCACCCTTGTGAAGCATTGCCTCACCCTTCGTCGATGTCCTAATCCACACGATCTCCTCTTCAAGCGGAAGCACCAACTTCAACTCCTACAAATGATTGTTTGAATCCTACATTAAACCCAACGCGAAGGAAGGGGGAGGGAAAAAAGGAGTTTTCGAGGGGGGTCCTTTATCAATGTACCGTGACTGAATAGGAACCGAATCTAGATCTGGTATCCTCCTGTAAAGGGCAATGACGGTCGCCATTAAAGCAACCCAAAATATCTTCTCCCTTTAAATGGATATCTGACTCGTTGGTCAGATTTATGAGATCCTCGCAGGCTTTCCGACTTCCACGTCACTGTCATCATCTCTCTCCTCACCCTTGAACATCGCAATTTGCAAAGCCGAACTCGCTGCACTCTTGACATAATCGGTGCATCACTTGGCCTTCCAAACATGCTTCGATTGCATTATGGCAACGCTACCTTCCCTCCTGAAAACCCAATCTCCTTTATGATCCTCGACCTCCGACCAACTCTAGCGAGGACCTATGCATACGTCCTCCCCTCCATCTTCTCAATGCTCGCTACCCATGAAGCCTCGCTAAGGTGAAGCATCACCTTGATGAGTTAGGTAATGAATCTAAGCTTCAATATGTCGCCTTCAGAAAAATCAAGTCCAGATTATGCCTTGATCGAGGCACAAGGCGCAAGAACCACCTCCGGTGTTCTTAGATGCAATGGAATCCCTTGAATGACCACTTCAATCTTATATTTCCTCGACGGCCTCTCAGGAATAGCACTATCATAAATCAAAGGACATCGCCATCGCATGAGGACACTGCCCACCTGAATAACAACAAGCACCAAGCGCCGCACCACCTCCAGTCTCAACCCAAAGACGAGGAACTTCTTAGCATCTAACGTTGCTAACTTGATATTCACCTTAAATCCCAACCATCTCAACAAAGCCTCCTTCACCTTCACTAATCCAACCTCCCCTTGCACCACCTCTCCAACCAAGGCCCCCTCAAGAGCCTTCTCTAATGGTTGCATCTATACTGACCAAGGCATTGCAACCTCCACCATAGGTGCCCCCCTTAGAGGAGGGGGTAGATCCTCCAGGGGTGGATCCTAAATCTTCCTTTTCTCCTTCAAAAGGCCCCTTCTTCGACAAGCCATTCTCTAGTGTCCAAGAGCCCCACACCTCAAACATCGCATAGGGTCTCTACAAACCCCTACGAGATGTCCCCAGCAAAGGCACTTGAAGCATCGAGGCCTCTCTAGACCTTTCCTCCTCCCCCTTCGTGAAGCGACAATAATCCAACCTCCATCGCCCCCCCTAAGATGCCGTACCTAAGTTCCCTCACCCATTCTCCACCGAAAATGTGCTTTTTAGGAAAGAAAATTTCTAATGTGTTGATATATCAATCCATTTTTGCCTTATAAAAAGGGATATTTTACCTTAAATGCCATTATCAACTTTGGATATTACAAATATGCCATTTTCATATTTCCCAAGTGAAGTCAATAATCTTAACAAAAATGCCCATCTCATTTGCTATTATATGGAAAAAGTCAAAAAATCGGTATCGTCCCCTCACTTTTTTATCTGAATATTCAAACTAATTTACTTTCCCCATTCTGTCAAACTTAACCATATATCAGCAATCTAAATTTCGACAGCATGCCATCGAAATGGGCATTTTTGGGTTCGACGAAATTTCGTTGAAATGATTGGCACTGGCAAAATGCACTTAGCATTTCAATAGTTATTATTGTCATTGCTCCCATTCTCTGATGGTGTTGTTGCTGTTATGTTCTAAACCCCCTATTATTGTACATTCCTCAAAAGAGATTCTACTAAAACTTCAACTCATGCTTAGTTGATGCCAACAACTCTAATGACTAATAGAGAAACTAAGTATCATGCTCTTCCCCCTACCCTCTACCTAATTGCATGCCCCATCATAATTTTATCTTCTCCTCAAGAGAAGGATTTCTTGCTGACGTGAAACAACTACAGCTGTTGCACTATTCTTCGCTTGTGATTTTATTCCATTCCACATCTATCCCTAATTATAAAATAAATCTACACACTAACGTCTAAATTTACTATTATTACAAACATATAGGTCTAATCATAATTTAGAATTGAGGAAACCTATATTTCTTACCTAAAAATAAAATCCTAAGTTTGAATTAGCATTAGCATTTTTTTTCTTGTAATCCTTAATTTTAGAAATAGTTATCCATTTAAATGAGAAGTATAAGGCAGGGTTTAGGGCTTGAATGGAAACATTTATCCTTTTAAATAATTATTCTTAAAATTCCAATCATTTTAACTACTCCTACCATTTCTTTAAGCATGAGTTGGCATGCCTCCAAAATGGACTATTTTTGGGATATTAAAATTGTCAAAATATGATGTCAAAACACATGCCAACGAACTACGTACTTAAAAATTTATCAAAACGATGTTGAAATTGGCATTTTAAACCTTGCCATATATATACTATGTATTCAGACACCCATGAAGACAAGATCTCAAGCGTGAGATCCTTCTTCGTTTTCATTTAATATAGACTCTAAGGCCTCGTTTGACTGAGGAATAAATTAGAGTATTATCCTATGTGTCATGGTTCGCCGCTACAGTAAATGAATAGTATAAGCTATTCTCCCTCCACATCAACTACCACTATTACTTACACATATCAATTCATCCATCACATCCATCTTCATTAACCCACTTTGAATATAGACAAAAACAACTACTTGCACAACATATCTACTCACCCATCACATCTACCCCTACTAACTTGCTTCCAATACTAATAAAAACAAAAACTAGCTACAATATATTTACTCACCCATCACATTCACGCCCACTAATCCACTCTCAATACAAATGCAAACAAAAATCCAATAACATATCAACTCAACATCACATCTAAACCCCTCTATTCTTCCACTTACCCTACCATTCCCAATCCTTACAGTTTCCTAAACTTTAGAAATTGCTAGACCTTAAAAACCTGACAAACACAGCCTAAGGATATAATTCACCTTCCTTTCCAAAAAAAAAGGATCTAATTCACCTAAGATTTGTTCTAAATTAACTTCTATATGGTTAATTTGCGACTTCATGCTCAAGGAGGGTCATACGTGTATCAGTAAGCAACTTTATAAGGGCATTCATGCAAGTACCAAAAGTAAAAGGACATTATGTAATATCTACTGTTTATGGGGGCATCATATAAAATCCATAAGAATTAAAAATGTCGAGAAATTAAAGATGTGAAACCTTAATTCTTAGTTGGCAACCAAGTTCATATTGGGCATCTGCATCTCCCATGTCTGCAGCCTCCACAAGCAAAGCAGCTCCTCTTTAAGGAAGGAAAGATGACGTCTATGTCAAGCATAACCATAGAGAACAGAACTCAAACTATTCAATACAGAATCACAAATTTAGATCAAAGAATCAATGTACCTATTCTAGCCAGTTATAATGTAAATTATCATTTAAATAACCTAGTGGCATTCTCTTTCTAATTTATATATCGAATGGAGAAAAAAATTGTACCATCATCTGCTCTCCTCAATGTACAAGGAATCCTATCACTTCAAAAGCATGCCTAATTCCATAAATCATTCATTGCAAATGAGTATTAGCACAAAATAGGCATTGATAGAAGAAAAATCACATACATGGCTGGGCAGGCACCAGGTACATGGTACTTGAAATGCAATCTAGCCAGCCAGTACCTAGCATGGGTGTTTGAATTGTCAACCTCCAATGCCAACTCAAAGTTCTCCTTTGCGGTCTGGGAACCAAAGAAAAGAATCCATATTTCAGCAAGCATAAAGACCACTGGAACAAAAAAACCTCAGACATGGTTATTTGACCATCAGAAATGATTACTTGTAAGTTAGCATGTGTGTGTGTGTGTGTGTGTGTGTGTGTGTGTGTGTGTGTCCAGACAAATGAGTGAATTGAATTACTCAAGAAACCCTAGATGTCTTTATAGCAACAGCTCATATTCAACAAATGCTGCAACAACAGGATTTTGCATAATAATAAGCAAGTGACATGGAAATGCAGGATTCCACTGTAAGTGAAGGCCCATACTCTCAGATGAGGTATAAGACGAGGATCATTCAGCTGAGCATAATCAATGACCCTGTCAACTTCTTGAAGGGCACTCCATCCCTTAGCTACAAATTCCATGGCCTTCTTGTTTCTGCTGTGAATCCATTTCTGTGAAGCATTTCAATTAGGAATAGAGTCAAAGCAATGCATTCTTTCTGTAATATAGAAAAAATATGTAAACACCGTACTTAGGGTCTCAGAGGAAACCTGGTGACAATGCGAGAAAACCATGGGATTTTGTAAATAACCAGAAACTGCCCGAAAAACCCGAAACATTTTTCTCCCACTTTCTTCAGTTTACTTCTCAGTGGAATCTCCTTCCAGCAGATTGCCCGACAAAGACAAAGAACATCTACACATTCAGACATTTATATAAGCATCCATGCATTTTTCTGCTGCTCTAAATGTCTCTTGATTTCCAATGTGACCACCTACCAGATGCACAAGTATCTATAGATAACCATTACCACGTACAACATTTCCATGTAAAATCAGAAGCTGGTATGTTGAAATGTCAAGTCTATGAAAGAAAGAAATTAAGTTCACCACAATTATTAACAGTCCTTTCAAAGAAAAACACACGAAGAATCCAAAAAATGGATAATTATAAATGTATCATCATTTATGCTGGATAGAAAATTTCCTTCAATTTAAGACAAGGCTTAAAATTTTTTGATTGATTGCATCTCCAAGTAATAAATCAGCACCCCTATATTACCTCTTGCATACAATTAGGCACACATGAAAAGGCCTTGCTTCCAAGTTGCAAGAGGATAAACAGCCAATCTTTTTTCTAGATGACCAAAGAGATAACCAAATCCTTTTTCTTTTGAAGCTCGATAGAAGTCATCACAAATTTATTGTTACAGATTTCTGTATAAAGATCATATGCCCATTTCAATGTCCAAGCACTTTTCAAGAATGACTCATATGTTTGGATCAGGACTGGGAACATTCAGGTTGCTTCCGAATAGTTTGCTGTGGACTTCAGGATATGAGTGCAGGAAGAAAAAGTTTGAAATTTTGACTTTTCATAGTGGTTTAAACTGAAACTGAAATTACCCCAAATAAGAGCCTCAAGCATTTGTCGGAAAAAGCCTTTTCTCCTTCAGATGGTTGGTTACACCACTATACAACAGTAGCAATTGCCAAAAGTAGATGGCTTGAGGGGAGGTTGTAATCGGAAAGAAGTGGAATTTGATTTTGTTGTCAAAGGAAATATGAGGGAGAAATAAAAGATAGGAAATTAAGATTCTATTTTACTGTAAGATTTTATTACTTGTAGTGAAACAGAGGGACTTAGATAAAAGTTGTGCTTTCACTAATCAAAGATGATATTCTACGAACATGTACCTATCTTCACAGACCAAATGTCAATCATAGAATTTTTCTCTTCATCAACAAGGCAAATCTTGCCCTCACCCACAAAAAGGGGGATACGGAAGATCTTGGCAACTACAGGCCAATAGGTCTAATCAACACCTCCTTAAAAATAATATCCAAAACTACTATCGCCAAGACTTGCTCAACAACTTAAACATAACCTTCCCCCAACATAATGCGCCTTTCTCCCATAAAGGGGTCCTGAAGATTGTCTTGCTCTAGCCCATGAAATACTCTATTATTGGTCGCTCAAAACCAAAGGAGCTGGTAATAAAAATAGATTTTCAAAAGGCTTTTAATACCTTTAGCTGGGATCTTACGCTATTCATGCTCACTGCCAGAGGGGCAGATGCTAAATTTACAACTTGGATTAGAGCCATCCTGGAAACGACTACAATTTCAATCAACGAAAATAACACCTAGATAGGTTTCTTTAAACCAACTCAAGGTGTTAGACAGGGAGACCCCCTGTCTCCCCTCGTTTTTATACGAACACTGAACTTACATGAATCCAACTTGGCAAAGGCAGCCAAAGATAATACATGGCTTCTACATAAAATCACTTGACCAACAAATCACGAACATGCAATTTGATGATGATGTCCTCACTTTTCTTAGATAAAAAAACTCACTTTCATTATAAAACTTCCTATCAGGCTTGAGGATAAGTGAATCAAAATCTTCCTTCTATCCAATCTAACACAAAATGAGATTGACTCCTTTCAACATATTCTTAACTTTTCTATTGGGACTGTCCTAACAATTTACTTGGAAACTCAAAAACATGACTGGAATTTTCTACAAGAAAAATTTAACAAATGCTTGGCTAGTTGGAAAAAAAGATTTCACCGCTTACCAGCTGGGGTAGATAGAGCTAATAAGTGCCTTGCTCGCTACCTTACCTATGCACATCATGTTATCCCTCTCTCTTCCTAAAAATGTTATAAAAAAAATACACACAATAAGGGGAAACTTCCTATGGAATACCAATACTATGGAGAACAAACTCCACCATGCTAGATGGGAAAGCTTAACAAGACCAAGAATAAACAACGGCAACTTCAATCAAGCCAAGCTCTTCAAAAGATTTATTAAGATCTACAACCAAAAACCTCTCCTCCATTACAGCCTTCTCAAAGATAAATAATTTACGGGAAGAAAACTCCCATCACCTTTGACCAGTACAAGACATCACTCCCACGCCTGGGGAGATCTAACTTCCCTAGGAAACACCTTCTTACCTTTTATAAGGTACATACAAGGAGAAGGAAACCATGCCCTCTTTTGGCATACCTCTTTAGAAGGGAACCCCCCCTTAAGTACAAAATGTCCCAATCTTTATAGATTAGAAAACAACAAATACCAACCATGGGTTAGGGCTACAAACCAGAAATAACAGTTGGCTAACGAATCTCCTCCTTGAAGGAGGAAATCCTTTCCAAGAAGAACTCCTCTTTCTTAATAACTTCTTGCAACCTACAAAAAACATGAATGGAGGTATTTACATCTCCACTCTCACAAATGACAATAACCTCATTGTCAAACACTTCTATCTAAACATTACTACTGGAGGTATTATTTTTCCACCATGCAAAAAAATCTGGAACAGAAGATCCCCCCTAGAGCCTTCTATTTATTATGGTTACTTTGAACAAAAAACTCCCTACACAGGAACTATTCAAAAATCTTGGATACCAACTTCCTAATATCTGTTATTTAAGTTGGAATGACAAGGAAAATGAGGATTATTTCATTTACGATTTTGCCTACATCAGACAAACCATAACTCAATTTGCTTTCATAAAACAATCCACTTTACCTAGTTCTCGATCTCAGGCATCAGATCATAACACTATTCTCTTCACTTCTATTTCTAGTATTCTTTGGCTATGTTGGAAAGAATTCTGCACCAGAATCTTTGAGGCCCCATTTGCCGGTGGGGTTAACCTAGGTTAAGGGTTATCCTAAGTTTTTCCCAAGTTTTTCCCATCATTTCAACACAAACATTACATCAATACACCAATCATTCTCCACTCCTGCTTATACTATTAAACAAATATCCACTAACATCACATCAATATACCAATCATTTTAACTCTATACTTAACCCTATCTTTATTCCATCACCCAAACAAACACCATTTCCACTTATTCCATTTTAACCCCCCTTAACCCCACCACCAAACACATCCTAAGAGAAAAACTTCATGTTACCTTCAGCTTACTTCAAACACACAAACTTCCATTCTTCAGTTCCTTAACGCAAACAAACTTCTTTGCAATGGTGCAGCTTCAAATCACTAACCCTTCTTCCATTTTCATGCCTCTCTGACCAGATGAACACCCTCTTCTTCATCAAGGAGTGATGGGCAGCTGACTGCTGCATTATGCTTGGGTTTCTCCACCTTTTGCAAGCCCCGCAAAATCTCTTCTTTGGGCTACTTACTTTATTTTATTATCTTTCTCTTGGGGACTCCGTATTGTGGGTTTTGTTATTTTGCTTTGCCCGTGCTCTCTCCTATTTCGGATCTATTTGTCTACTAAATCTTTAACTGGATGAATGACAAGCATCTTTTGCCTTTTGCTCAAAATAAAAAGCCAACTAAGCAAGAATACCACATATTATTAATTATTAATTATTAATATTTTTTGTTTTGAAAGGGGAAAGAAGTCATCCAGATTTTATCAAAGGATGACTACTCAAGGCCTTGAAGATCATCTTGAAGAGTATAAAAAGAAGATTGAACAGAACAGGGAGAATACGAAAAATGAATCTCTGGAGGCTATTTCTAGATTGGTCCGGGTGCAGATTTCTCTTCCTCTGTTGCAGGAGGAAGTTACCGCAGGGCAAGACATTTTATACATTGTGGAGGAGGATGAGAAAATTGAGTTTCAGTGTAAACACACATTGTTAAAATCAAAAGCATGCACTTATCAGTTGACTAAATAATTAAATACTAGCTTCAAGTGAATACATCAACATTGTAAATTTGTAACTACCAGTGAAAATACCCGTGCTTCGCTGCGAGAGAGGAACAACTTAATTTGGCGTATTCTATAGTTGACTAATGTCAATATTAAGTAAAATTTGAAAGGAACTGAGTAATTCTTGATCCTTACTTCACCATTGGATATCATATGATAGAAGTCTAAACTATATGAAACTCAATTTAATTTTTCTCAACATCAATTTGTTTACTTACATCAACTTTGCTCCTGTCTTTAGTTTATTACTTCATTAGAGTATAGCATTCCCCACAAAGAACTGTAAAATGTAGATGATGCAAAATTCTTGTTGCTTATTTTTTTATTGTACATAAAGTTAATTTATGGTAATAAGAGAGAAAGTAAAAAGTCTCCATAAATTAATCTTAAACAAAATAATATGCACTTCACTGCACTGGAGAAGTTTCTATAAATGCAGCAGATGATTAATATAATATGACCATATTCTTCAAATTGAAATGGAAAGCCAAACCATAATAATTATAGTAAATTTGAAGGTGCCTAAATATGCACGAAAAAGGTGGTTTCCAGCATATATAATATGCATATCTACATTTGTTTTTAAGGACAAAAGTCTAAGCGTAAGGGAACCCCCACTTCCTACCAATCAACACTTTCTTAGATAGACTCGCACAAGATACAGTACATATATGGTATGTATAAGATATCATATACACAATCATCACATAAACATAGGTATATTACATATGTAATATTTACATGTGTACATTGTTTTTGGGTGTTTGCTAAGAGTGTGTTTAACATGTGTGGGTGTGTGTTTTCAAGGAAATCCAAACAGAGGAGAAAGGGTAGGAGTGAGGAGGTGAGGAAAAAGAAGGGAAGGAAGGGAAGGTGGAGGTGAGGATTGGGAGAGGAGAGTCGAAACAGAGGCCTCAATGGCTATCGAAGGTGGCAGGCGTCAGAGGCATATTAGATATGTAATATTTACGTGTGTATGCGTACGTTATTTTTGGGTGTTTGCTGGCAATGTGTTTAACATGCGTGGGTGTGTGTGTGTTTTCCTGAAAGCCTAACAGGGGAGGAAGGGTAGGAGTGAAGAGGGGAGGAAAAAGAAGGGAAGGAAGGGGAGGTGGAGGTGAGGATTAGGAGAGGAGAGTTTCAATGGTGGCCTCAATAGCCCAAAAATGTCCAAAACTCTGCCACCTGCACCCATTTGTGGCACACAACATCGACTCCTAACCTTCTAAAGCGCACACATGTCACTCCCACACACTCTTGTACACTCCCTTGTGTACACACATGTACTTATCCACCCTCGTATGCATCTCGGACATATGTATACCTATAGATATATATTACACATAAATGCCCACACAATACACACACACACACTACCTACATACATATGTTTTACACATAAGCAAGGGATACCTACACATACACATTTACACTATATATATGTAGGTATCCACACATAAAGACATTCCTTCCTATAGATACATACATGGTATAGATAATTACAGGCATGTATGTAAGTGAAATACACTTACAATATACATATGAATGCCTCTAACATAAACCCATAAATACCTTATATTCGTGTTCACAAATCTAAAAATTCATTGCACAGAAATATTCCATCAAATTTATTGAGAGGTAGATAGAGATTAATAAAACCTTGAGGGGGAGCCCTGAGAGAGATAGCAGCCAGAGAGAACCCGCGAGAGAGAGAGCAATTAAATAAAACAGAAAATAAATGAATAGTGGCCTGAATAGGAAAAAGGTGAAAAAACCTAATAGTTGGTTTTACTGTACAAGAACAGGGGATTTGCGTGGGAGGAGACGGCAGGCGCGAGGAACCAACCGGAGGCGGAGCTGCGGGAGGCGTTGGGTTCGGCGACGTGTGGAGAACCTGTTGGTGGTGACAACGAGACGTGGGGTGGCCGGAGACGGCCGCTCGACGCGGTGATGGCCGGCGGCGATGGAGCTCGACGACGGCGAAGGAGCCGCCGGTTGGTGGCTTGGTCGGCGTGGGTGTGTAGGCGAGGATGCGACGAGTTCGATGGTGGTTGGATTTGGCGAGATAGTGGCCGGAGTTGGTGTGGGAGGAGCGGTGGTGGGGGTGGTGTTGATGGGTTCTTTACTTGAAGACAGAGGAAGAAGAAGTGGAGAAGAAGGAAACGAAGAAGAAAAGAAAGAAAGAGGGGTTACGGGAGAGGTGGGGGAGCGAGTAGTGGTTCAGGAGGGAGGAGAGGGGGCGACGATAGAAGAGGTTGCGGCCGGGGGGGGTGGGGTGTTGTGGATAGAGGAAGAAGAAATGTAGAAGGAAACGAAGAAGAAAAGAAAGATAGAGGGAAGAGGGGTTACGGGAGAGCTGCGAGAGGAGGTAGGGGGTGGAGTTGCATCGTAGGAAGAGGACGCACCTTCCTTTAATTATAGTATAGATATATTTAATTTTACTTTCCACCATCTGCGTTGTTAATTTTTTCTCTGACAAGAATATCTTGGTATTGTATTATTTGTATAGAGTTTTAATTTTTTATAATTTTTTTTGTCGGAAGTTTGTTTCATTGAGTGTTCTACGACGAATAAGGGTAGCTTCTCAATATATGTTAATTTTTTCACTGTTTTAATAGTCTTAATGGATTTCGTTGGTGACAGAGTTTATATCTTTTGAGAAAGATCTATAAACATCTTTCTCTCTTCCACGGTCCCATTGAACTCAGAGGAAGATGGGATTTGTGCCAAACTATGAATGACGCGGGTTCCACTAAAAGTCAAGATTTTCTTATGGCTTGCAAGATCGAGTGAATTAATCACAGGGAGATTGTGGTGTAGGTTGATGGGCACTTTCTTTCAACAGTGTCCACTTTGCCATTTTAAGGAGGATGATACATCCAGCATTTGTTCTTTGTCTATCATTTTCACATTGGAGGTGTAGACCAAGATATTTGGGGGATCCCTCTCAACTTAGGGTGAATTATGAGAGCAACTTCACCACACTCAACAACAGCGCCATCTTGTGATGGTTCTTCTCTGGTGCATTTGGCATGCGAGAAACCACGTTATTTTTCAACAACGAAAGGTGAGTTGAAAATGTGTGTGAGAAGGTTTTTTTTTGTCCAATCTGTGGACTCATTTTTTGAACTAATATGTAATCCTCCTTGGTATTAATGATAGTTCTAGATAGTTATATTTTCTTTTTCAAAAGACAAATTACATTAACTAGGTGATTTTTTTAAAGAGGTTTTTTCTAATTATTTTGATTCATCTAACGGTATTAAATACATTTTCCTTTTCAAGAACTTGCATATATTATCCCAACATCTTAGGATGTCATCTAGAAATCACAAGTTTAAACTAAGATTAGATGCATTGAATCAATTAGGATGCATTATAATAATTTTTCATTTTATCGATGCATAATACATACTAATCGAATAGTAACTGGGTCTAACTTAAATATGTTATTTCCATTGATACTAATCTATTCAGGCTTTCTTCTCCCTAACTGAAAATGATTTTTTGAGACAACATCCATTTAAGAAATAGAAACTGTACGCAACCATCTTTACTAAGCATTTTAAATTTCCTATTCGTAGTCTTCTACTAGTAAACATTCCTTTTATGGGAGCAATGCACACTCACTACTGACAATCCTCTCTTTTTCTTTTCATGGAGCATTACACTTCTCGAGGGGCTTTTTGCAAAAGACAAAAGGAAAACAAGCTTATAAGAGGGAAAGCTAGGTGGACATATAGGTACATTGCAAGGTGACTAGAGCCACACAAGAAGGCAAGGCAGCTAGAGTTGCATGGGGAGTCGAAGGAAACAAGAAAGCGCAAGCCGATAGGGTGCGCACTACCAAGCTCAAAAGAGCCACTTGGAAGGAGCACGATAGGGACAGGGCTTATGCCATGTCTACATGCCACAAGTGCTACCAAGGAGAACACATAGTTAAAGGCCAAGGCCTAAGAAGCTTAGAGCCAAACCAAGCTCATACCAGAAGCAAAGCCATTGAAGGAGTTGATCTCCCAAATGGGGAGAACTCATGAAGAGGATAGCAAAGTTCACAAGCAAAGCTGGAGCAGCGATCGAATCTATCGACCACTAGACCAAAGCAACATTTCGAGCAGACAGATTCGAAAAGGGAGGCTCAAACAACCAACACCTAGAGTGGTGTGATCTATGAAGGGGAGGATATATCTATATGAGGACATCGAATCTTTTTAGGGGGATCGCATCATTGGATAGAACATGTGTCACAACCCGTTCCCAGCCCCCTACAGAACCCGAGAATGGCTCGCCTTGACGAATCCCAAGACCTAGTTGTCCAACGAGAAACAACCAAATGTATACTCATTCCACAACCACACGAGTAATGTAACTAAGCAAAAAAAATATAACTGACAGTAAAAGAAAGAGAACAGCAAACCACTAGATTTTTCATGATACAGTGGAAAAGTATTGTTACAAATATAGCCTTCACAATAGGAACCTGGTAGAAATATAACTGGATATAAGCTACAAGTACTCACTACAACAAAAACCCTCTGCAGCGAAACAAAAGAAAGGAAACTATGGCGGGGCTCGACTGGGCCCAGCATCCTCAGCAGTGGGTGGCTCTGGCTGCTCGAATTCCTGACCTGAACATGGTTACAAAATCCGAGGTCAGCTAACGCTGAGTAGAGTGGTTGTGAAGTTATTTACATGTAACATAATTAAATAGTAACCAGCTGAACATTCAATTGTCAGTTAATTATTGTCATCCATTTCCAATTCTCTGGTTTATGTGTTTCTGAGTCGAGTACGCTAATTAGGTTCTATGTATTGCTCAATCTTCTTGTTCCCTGAGGGAATGATCTTGCTCATAGTTTTCCTGTGATGCAGGATGTACATGTGGCACTCTCCTAATCGGGAGAGTCCCCTGTGGTAGTCCTACACCCGGTCTACTACCCCAAGGTCACGGTCATGACATAGCAGTGACTATAGCATGCATGATAAGCGCACGAGTAGCTACCCCGCACTGGCACGCAGTCAGTCATTTCCGCTAGCGGTACGCCTAAATGTACAGCATGGAATAGTATAGGGTCTTGCCCTCTTAGAATAGATGTCTCGCCCCTTAGAACAGAACAGAGGTCTCGCCCCTCCACAGTCCGCGTACCTTCATCCGACTATCCCGGTTTGCCCAGCGGGCCTAACATGAGTCGATGTAGGGTGGCCAAACCTAACCCCGAGTCCCATGAGGCGGCAAGCTCCCCCTACACTAAGTAGCTCACCCTGATACCACGTATGCAAGGGCTAAACAGGAGTTGTCGTAGAGTGGCCAAACCTAACCCTATGTCTCAACCCAAGGGATGGCTAGCTCCCCTCTACTCTAAAGGGATAGTTGTTCTCCTCGGTACCACGTACACAAGGGCCAACTCACTTCCCTAAACCAAGTCCGAACAGCCGCCCATAGGCAACATGTTCCAAAATCATTAGGTTTTCCGTACTACAGTATTCTTGGTTTCTTTCTAAATTCCTTGCAGGGTTCATACATAGACTTTCTCATTTTCACATCTGATTTATTAAATGCATAACAAGAAGGTCAAGATTTCACAATCGATTATTCAGTATACTGCAGGTATTTCCATTCATGTCATGGTTCATTAAATGTTGTACAGGCAACTCATGGTTTACTACTTTTAGGGAGCATCACAACAATTTAATCATTCATTAAATGCGCATTCATTTATTTCAGCCTTAGTGTTCATTTCACAACTTAGGGTTCAATCAAATATTTCTAAAGTAGCGTACATTCATCTCACAACCTAGGGTTCAATCGAATATTTCTAAAGCATGCAATTTAATTATTTATTCTAGGATTAGAGAGAACCACCCTACCAGGTTAACGGGGTGGAATGAGGGCTCGTACGGTAGCTCCCGATGTCTCCGTAGGTCCCGTATACTCTACAGACTAAAGACCTATAACATAGACCGACAAATCAAACGAGCTCAAAACTGCATAAACACTATATCATTACGTAGGAAAACTAGAATGGAAACCAACATCGTTTCGTTTGCAGAAATTAAACTCCATTTGGGCCCTTAACGGGCCCAAAAACACCAACCCTGACTAAAATCAGACGTCTGAGAAGAATTTCAAACGTCTTAAACGAACTCAAAGACTCACCTTGCTCGGGGCACCTTCTTTCGAATGTTTGGAACTTCGTGCAGATGTCTGAAGGTGTCTTCAAACGTTTGGAGATACTCCCGGATGTCTGAAACCACCTCAGTCCTCGCACCGACATGCCTCCCCAACCCCTGACATATATATGCACGGTTAGACTTGTCAAGAAGAGAAATAAATGAAAACTACGTGCTATCAGACGTCTGGTATTACCTATGGACGTCTGGACATATGTCTAATGGTCTCTACAGACGTCTGATTCTGCGGAAAAATGATTCTGCAGAACAGTTTATGAACTCTCTCTCTCACAGAAGCTGCAACAACTACAGCACCTCCCCATCTCCCACACGAGCCCTCAGCTCTCAGGTCTCCGATCTCCTCTACTCTCCGCTTTCTCCTCCTACTCCCCACTCTCCCTCTCCTCTCGGTTGCGGTGTGGGATGGATGGAGGAGGAGCAGGGGGTTTATATGGAGATGGAAGGCGTGGGGGGGAGGGATGGTGTGAGGCGTGGAGGAGTAAGGGGGAGAATGGGGAAGGTGTATGGGAGAGGGGTGTCGTGGGTGAGGGATGGGGTGACGTGAGGGGTGGGGGGGATGGTGTATGGTGGGTTAAGGTGTGGGGATGGGAAAATTGCGGAGGCACCCCTACAAGTTCTTTTTTCCCTCACGTAACCATAACACAAACCTAGGGGTTAAAATTGCACAAAAACCCCTAAAAAATTTTAGAAATGCCAAACGACCCTTGGGAAAGGCCATTTCAATATGTAATTGTTTACGTGGCTAGATCGTGTTTTAATAGATATCTCGTTGTAATATAGATGAACTCTCCGCGAAAACAAAAAAAAATTTATAACTAGAAAATCAAAGTATCTGAGGTCGAACACAGGGAGCAATTTAGGTATTTCAAAACTTGAGAACACAACTTTTAATAAGAAGCAATAACTAGTTCAACAAAAATAGCAGAATAATGTTATGGAAAAAGTGCTAAAAAAGAATTGGACATCTGATATTGTGTCAGAGGTCTTAAAAATTCAAACTATAGTGCTTGGCAAATTGTTGGCTTGCTCTTTTCTTTTTGCTTTGCCCAGCGACTATGGCTTCTTCTTCTCCGTTTCTTTTTCTTAGCCACTTCTGCTTCTCTTCTTTTTCCTTCCTTTGCTTTCTCTCTTCTCGATTCTCTTCCTGCAGCTAAGTCCTGGCCTCTTCTTCTTATCTTCTTCAGTTTCCTTCCTCCTCTTCCTTTGCTTGGCCCCTTTTGCTTCTCCTCTTCGCCTACCCTTGATCTCTCTCTCTTCTTCTTCTTTCTCTTGGTCTACTGCTCCTCTGCTACAGTGCATCTCTCTTCTTCTTCTTCTCCTTTTGCTGCGGCTAAGTCCTGCTTCCTTTCCTTCTCTTGCTGCACTTCTTCCTCCCTTAGCTTCCTCTTCCTGCACAATCACCACACAGCAAAACCTATTCCCCTACCCTCCCCGTGCGTCTCTCTCTCTCTCTGTGTATCTCTCTTCGATACGTCTCCCAGAGCTGAGTTATCGGGTTGGTCGCGCGCCCAGGTCCAGACGCACTGGCGTGGGCGTGGTGCACGAGGAGTGCACGGATAGGTTAGTCGGGTCCGGGTGCCGGGTCTGCGAGGGAGTGTCGCGGACGAGGCGTGGTAAGGGTGAGGGACCTCACCCCATGTGTCTCGAGGCGAATAGAGTAAAACACAAAATCAATTTATGTTACGCACCTCACTCCTACGTTCACGAGGTGGGACTAAATGTCCCACCCACTTTTGCACTTTCACCCGCTGGAGCTCCTTCTCCCAATTGCTGCAGCTGGAGCTCTCGCAACACTAATTGCCTGGACAGATGAATGCGTGAGACCAACCCAAGCCTTCTGGACCTGGGACCCTGGAGTGCTTCAGCCTGGAGCAAGCTTGCGACCTTCTCGAGCCGTCGCTAATGGCGACTAGTGCTCAGATCTGCCACACATGAATACGGCCTGGTGGCCCCATTAAAATACATGGGAAGCTTCGCCGTATCAAGGCGAAGGTGGGACGGTAGATGGCAGGCCGCAGGGCGGCCTAGGCGTGCGTGCCTAGGTCACCCTGTGGCCGGGCTTATGGGTTAGGTCGGGGGCGTTTAAGGAGGTGTTGGCGGTCTGTGAGTGGGTGGAAAATGTTCAGTGGTCGATGGCGGAGGTGAAGAGGTTGGTGGCGAGACGTGTGGAGGTGTGGAGTGACGGATGCGTCTCGTCGGAGGTTGGTTGGAGATGGGGAAGATGGCGGTGGACAGTGGCAGTCAAGGGGTAATTTGTGAAATAGATTGAGGGGAATTGAAGAGGGGATAGAGAGGAGTAAGTCTACCTAATTACGTGGACGAAGGGGGAGAGATGGCGACTGGTAGTACCTGCTGTTGTCGGGGAAGACGGTGTCCAGTGGAGGAAGACGGCGGTGACGACAGGGCTAGAGGTGCTCGCACGGGTGTTGCGCGACGCGGAGGAAGATGGTGAGGACAGCTCTGCCACTGGTATGGTGGCAGAGCGACGAGAAAGAGGAGGGAGGCTCGTCGGAGCTCGCTGGACTACTTGACCGGAGGAGAAGAGGATAAAATTGGGGTGGATTTCTGGCCAAGTCGAGCTGAAGAGATGCGACCAGAGATGGTGGTCATTTTTATAGTCGTTGGCAGGGACTCTTATGCTTGGAAGACAAGCCTCCGAGCATGAGAGACCTCATCGGAGATGGAAACTGTTGGAGACCTAAATCTCTCGTGCGTTCGCACAAGAGATTAGGTACAAATCAGAGATCAGGACCACGCTCAAATGGAAGGGAATTCCTCAGAGAATCTCTCTTCCAAATCTAGGAGGAGATCTTTGAGGAATCAGGGAGTACTCCCCCTCCATTCCTTGCCAGAGTACGATTTCTCCCCATTAATGGTAGAGGGACCTGTTTGTAAGAGTGGCGAGGAAGTTAGGGGGGTTGGTGTAATGGTTTTCAAAAGATAGGGGCCAAAATGTAATTAGGTGTACTATTTTGCAAAGTAGGTCAAGATGACCTCCCCTTAGGGCCAAATTTTGGTACAAACCTAATTTGGACCTAAGGAATCCAATGGTGAAGTTGGATTTTAGGTTTGACCACGTTTGATTAGACTTTTTATACAAAAACCTAAATTAGGTCAATTAATGTGCTAGGGTCCTAATCTAGGTCAAAATAGGTTTCAAAGGTCAAATTGAAGGTTCTAAACCCTAGGGGATATTTTTCCATGAATTTTATAGGGTTTAATTAATTTTTATTCTGACCAAAACCTTGTTGAATTAAGCGGGTATGTTTTAGGGTTACAGAATGTCATTTAATTCCTAGACTGCACATTAACCCATTTCTGATTGAACTAACCCACTTTTTATCTTATTCACATCATTTGACCTATGTTTTGCCTCTGAGAAAATCCCGTTTATGTACTACAATAGTAAAATTACAGTTTTAACCTTTATTTCATGTTTTCTTCTCAGAACACTTATTCCTTGAATTAAGCCATTCTCTAGATTATGTAGGAGCTCTTATTCTCTTTCTTAGGTCAAAATGAGCTAGTTAGGGCTCATGATGAGGCTATCATCAGTAATCAAAGAAAAACATTACGTGATCGAAACAAGGAAAATTCTACAATAGATCAAAGACAAAAATTATTTATCAATAGAAAGTGGGTGAGGCAGCAATGATGAGGGCGAGGGAGGGATGGAGGAGGAGGCGGAGGAGGCTCCTTGGTATTGATCATCGCCATGGGTGGTGGTGATAGTGGGTGCAAGAGGTTGGAGACACCTCTGACTGGGTAGCGGAGTGTACTACTTTGTTGAGTTGAGCCCTACGAAGTGGGAAAAGAGAAAAGGAAAAAGGAAAAAAGAAATAGAAAAAAAAAAGATGAATTAAAAAATCGAATGGCAATAAACTAAAGAAAAAGTGTAAACTTACTCTGTGACATACTCACCGGTATACTCGTCGTAGTTGGCATCTTAGTTGACTTCTCTCCTCGTCAGATATGCTCTGCTGCCACTTTCCTATGCAAGCTTCTGACGTTGTCTGTAGCAGAATGAATATGGTCTATTACACCATGCAGGTGTGCAGCAACTAAAGTAGCATGGTCCTCTTACTGTTACATCGTTGCCAATGGTAGGTGAGCTTACATTCCATCTGACTGCTTGCGTATGTAGATGTCAGATCTGCGTATTTTTGTTTCTATGCAATAATAGATGTTGTACTCCTTACGCAGTTTCCTCTTGCTATGTGTTAGGTAGTAAATTTCCTTAACCATTTTTGATGTCTTCACCTTTTTCATACATTCTCTTTGCCTCGTATTGACGTTGATCTCCTTAAACCTTCATTTCTCCCATTGCTGCCAGCAGTAGGTTAATATATGAATGCAAGTCTCCTACATCTTAATGCAACATTGCTGCCAATGACAGGTTAACATGTATTCAATGCATTTGCAAATATCTACAGATGTTAGATTTGACTATTTCTATTTTTATGCAATGACTGATTTTGTACTCCTTACCCAGTTTTCTCTTCTTTATGTTATGTAGCGCCATCTAGGCCACCCAACGTCGACCCTTCATCACCTCATCATCCGCGCCCTCTATTCTCAATCGTTGGATCTTGATCCAACGGTTGAGGTGTGCGGGCGCCAAATGCAAAGGCAAGACCAATGCGCGGCCTTAGCGCATTGATCAAGACATCACGCCTCAACCACACGATGCGGGTTCGAATCCCGTTGCACCTCAATTTCGCAATTGAGGCGCAGTGTGGCAGCGCAAGCAAGCATGCCTACGCAGACAACAGTGTGCATGAGGTAGTGCGCGAAGTCCAACGTGCACGAGGCAAGCGCATGCGACATGGTGAGCGGCACAGCGCAGAGCATTGAAGGCGCGAGGGTGAGGGCGGGGGCTACGACGACGCTCGCAGCAGGTTTTCAACGACGTTTTTGAATGTCGTTGTTGACCCGAGGATGAATTTGAGCCTTCTCTTCAACTATAGAAAGGGACCTATCCCTCCCATTTGCATCCATGAACTACCTAAGCTTCCACCCACGAGATACCACCACCTTCTAGAGTTCCAAGCAAGGTCAAGAAGCCGCCGAGCCACCGATGGAAGCCCCTCCACCATCGTGGCTGTCTCGATGCGTTCTTCTTCCTTGTCTTAGTGTTATTTTATTTTGTAGTATAGTTCATGTCTTGATTTTGTTAAAGCATTCATCTACATTATGATGATTACACATTTGATAAGAGATTGTTGATATATTAATCTTATGATATCTTGAGCATGGTTTTCTAACGCTCTCTCTCTCTCTTCCCCCTTTATCTCTCTCTCTCTCCCTCTATCTCTTTTCTCGTTCTCTAATCGATTTTCAAGCGAACAAATGACATATTTATGTGACACAAAAGCGAATATTTGATCTAATTATTTTCTCTTTGTGTTTGACACTTGGGCTCACCTCCAATTCTTTATTTAAAATTGACGTCGTAAACGCACTACAACGAACGGTTTTACGCAAACACGTCCAGTGAACGTCAATTTTTGGCATCGTTGCCGGGGAGGCAACGAATCTCTTATTTACTTTCATTTTCTTGATCATTATTTATACTCGTGTTATCTAACTTGCTCTTCTCTCTCTTCTTGTGGTTGCAGAAACCTCATGCATCTGCAACGGGAGGAGAATAAGCCCAATTGGATTAAGGGAAGAGCAAGAAGAAGACTGCCATCAACCTAAAGGTTTGATCTTGTCTTCCCATGATCCAAAGGTAACTTCTCATCTTTGGACCAAGAAAAATGGTGGTGTGTTAAAAAAACCCCTCTTATTTGTTTGTCAAAGAAAAACACCACCATTAAGTCTGCAACCCATTAATTTCATACGATCATTTTCTGGACTTGAGTTAAGGACACGATTCAAGGACCCTCTACACCTATAAAATTTTGAAAAAAATCTCAGAGGTGCCCCTTTTAGTAGGCGAACTCCCCTTCAATTTTCAAAGCCAAACTCCTTGTGGTTTGCCCGTGAGAAATTCTCTACTAAAAGTGCGCAAGGTTGTCCTAAGTTCTGGAGATTTGTAGATTGTTCTGACTGCTGTGAACTCCACGCAACTTGGATTTGTGAGAAATTTATCCTTTTGTAAAGATCTTGAAATTCTCTACGGTTCTTCTAGAGATCACTTTTGAATTTGAATTGATTAGTGCTTATTCTGATCAAGATATTAAACCTGCGTATTGATTTAGAAGTTCTGGACTGACCGACCCCCTCTTGGAAAAACGTGAATTTGGGTGATCTATTGTCCTCAAAAAATTCTAAAATTAAATTTGTTTTGAAAAGATCACTCTATTTCGGTCAGGATAAGGTCATTGCTTGTTTTGATTGGACCATTCTTGACAAAATCTTAAAAAAGATTCATTGAATAGAAGGTGCACACCCTAGGGTCTTCTACACGAGGGAGTTTTTGATTTTATATAATCACACGAAGGGCCTTAAAGAAAATCAATTTTCACCAACCGTGTGCCTATACATTTGTGGTGTGTTTGAAGGTGTAAACAAGTGAGAACTTTAAAAGCCATTAAAGCAAGACTTAAATCCTAAAAATCACACATCTTAATCTTGCCTGTGAATGAACACTTGTTTTGGCATTGGGTCCTTGCACCCAATTGTGCACACTTATTTCGCTCATCCCTCCACTTCTTCCAACCCATGGATTTTAATTCTTATCCATCCTACCCAAACTGTCCCCAACATGATTTGTATTCTTACCCAAGTAGATCGTATTAACGGTTTACTTGGGATAACCTACCACCTAGTTGGGGATACAATCCAAGATCTGATTATCTTGAAGACCCTTCTTATCCCAACTATCCCAATTTCACTCAACCTACACCAACTTCCTATTGGGATACATCCAACCCAACAACTCAGGGTTACGATCCAAACCTTGGGGATCCTTACCTTAATTCTCCTTATGATGACTCTTCTTTTAGGTCCTGCCCACCCACTAATCAATTTAATAGGACCTACACTCTAGGAGAACACCAAGGCCCCTACCCTTCCCAGGACCTTAACCAAGATAGGTCTTTCGAATTCAATGATCTCTCCTACTTGACCTATGAATTGGAAGGGATTCTAGAAAAGTGGAAATCAAGGAAGATCATAAACCTAGGCAAATCAAGAATGATCGAACTTTGCTTTGGACCCTTAATGAAGAATCTGATTGGGAGGAGGACTTGGAACCTCAATTATTCTAGAGTAGGACTAAACAGAAAATGGTTCCTTTTGAAGAATTAGATCCTGAAAATGATAGAATAGAGGACCCACCCAAGAACTTAAACCCCAGTACGGACTCTAGCACACATCCTCAACCATACCTTCCCAACTCTAATTTAAATACTAAGGAGCAAATCCAAGGGAAACCTAATGACACCCGATCAGTTGGAGTTACAAAGACAGAATCAAGAATTGATTAAAGGGCAACAAGCCATGATGGATATGTTCCAACAACTAGAGGGAGAGGGCCAAAGAAAACTGTTGAAAACAACCCCTCTTATTGAATCCAGGAAGCAAGGCCCCGTAATGATCAATTAGACTACACCTAGTTGCCCAAAATTGGTTCAGTCCACCATTGATATGTCTCCATTGTTGGACAACTTATTAGAGAATGTCATTAAGGATTCCTTGGGGAAGGTTGAGGGCAAAAATCAAAAGGAAACTAAGAATTTGGGGGATGATGTCTTTGATCCAAATCTAATCTTCTCAAGAAAAGTGATTTGGTGGAAGAGACATCCAAAATTGAATATGGGGAGTGGAATTACAATTCCGAAATAACCGATTTTGAATCATTTGAAACCCCCATCAAAAGTTTAGAGGAGGACCAAGGGAAAGAATCTAAGCTAGAGGATGAGATTAGCCCTACCTTTAAAACAACCTCGAAAATTGAGTCTAATGTGAAAGAGGTTGAAGATAATATTCTTGGGGTCATGGAATGAGAGGGAATAAGCAATGAAACTCTAGTTGAAGAAGGGATGGATTTTTATTTGGAGAGAGACCTCACGCTTGATTTTAGGGCCTATTTTGAAACTCTTTATTTTGTTACATGCCCTATCAAAATTGAAATCCCGCAACTCGAATGCACTGGAATTGATATACCTCTGGGGGATTACAACTTTAAAGGGACACAAGATGATTACAAAACCTATGTCTTTAGTGTCCGACATTTTAGATTCGAGTTGCTCTCATCCAAATCAACTTCTCTGCATGCCCGCAGACTAAGGGAGGAATAGACACGGCCATGCATGTTACACCAGTTGCAAAGTTCCCGTCCCTTAGGGATGAGACTCCACCACAACCTAGTTCGCATCTGCGGACTTCAAACTCTGGGTCTAGCTGATTTTGTTTTCACCTCCTTAACCTAGACCATTCTTGTTTGTACATCATGCCCAGCTGAAGGCACCAAACTCAGAACTTCCTGGGAGGCAACCCAGAGGTTTCAAGCTGACCAAATTCACGATTACAACTCTGGTGATTTCTTTCCCTACTCCCTTGCATACATTTATTTTTCCAATGAGGACATTGTCGAACTTAGGCATGGGGGGGTGGTAATTCATAAGATCTAAGTACAAAATTGTTAGCTTGAACCAATTTTATTTCTTTTTATAAACAAAAAAATTAAAATTAGGAAAAGAAAACTTAGGTATTAGAAGCTTGTCAACTTTAGGAAATGATACGTTAGGGACCTAATCACTAAGACTCTTCAGGTCTTCGGACTTAATTAGTCTGAGTGTCTACGAAAATGTGGACTTGATCTCGAGTCCTCGCCACCTTAATATATATTAATCTAGACAATAAAGTAAGGTGATAAGTATACGACTTATCAACCCACCCTCTGATGAGCCCATATTTATGGGCTAATTAGTTACTTAAATGCCTAGATATTAGATTAGTATTGACATATAAATAGCATACATTAGTATATAAATGGAGTAGTTTATTAATTTGCTTTTATGCATATTTCATGTGGTAGTATGCATTTAAATAGCCTACTTTAGTTTGCATCATTCTGCATTTCATGCATTGTATGGAGTCTTACATATAAATAACCTAATAATCAATTTATTTTTATTCTCTTCTTCTCTGCAGCAACGGCGTCCGAACAATGAAGGAGCACCTTAATGGCCAAAGAAAGTGGATCTTGCACGTCGTCGTCATCACTCCATCTTCTCCACATTCCTGTAAACATAAAAGAAGGGCTCCTGCGTCGTAGCCCAGCAGGCCACCACCCCCGACCCACCACTGTGCGTGCGACGAGCACTCCATTCAAACACTATGGATCTCCTACCGTGTGCACAAGTCTACGCCACCGTAGGAAGGTGAGGTGACAGACCGTCGCGCCATCAGTGGCTGGGCAGATTACCGTGAGCACCTCAGTGTGCACTACCACCATCACCATCACCACCACCGTAGCCACGCACCAACAGCCAACCCCTGTACATTTAAGACATCTGGGAATGTTCCCAGACGTCTGAAGAGCCAACCCACCACAACTATTCATCTTCTTCCTCTTTTCGTTCTCTATTTCCTTTCCACTGAAAAGAACCCATCACCACCAGCCGCTACCTCCTTCCCACGCATGACGCCCGTCACTGCCATCCTTCTACGCACGCCAGCAGTACCCCTTCGTGTGCAGCAGCGCACCACTCGCGGCCTGCGCACTTGCCCCTTTCACCTCCTCGCGTGCCACCCTTCGCGCACGCACGCCCAGCGCCATCCTAATCGCGTGTGCCTTCACACCCACGAGCAGTAGTCAGAGCTGTGCCATCACCCTCCTCCCCTCTAATGCACGCACGCAGCTGCCACATGCTATCCTCCACCAACAACTTCTTCTTCTTCTTCTTCATCTCCACGCCGCTTCCCTGCCACGAACAAAACAACCTAAAGCAGCAGCCACCAATTCGCGCTGCTGCCCATCTTCGGCACCCAATCTCTCTGCCAACACCACCGGGGATCTCCACGCAACTCGTCAGCCTCTTCCTCGCCGACTACCACCATGCTTGCACCTCACACGCCGAGCCACGAACTCCTCCACCGCTGACCACGCCAACCATGCCGCTGGTTATCCACGTGTTGTGGCCACGTCCGGCGACCACCAGTAGAACAGCCACCGCCATCGCGACTGTCTCTCTCCTACGCACTGCCACCTAACTCTAGCAGGCTAGCAACCACTCCAACACGTGCATGAAAAGGAGAGAAGGGAAATACTCTGTTTCTCATTTGATTTCTTATTACATTGCTTTGCCATTGCAAGAGAAGGATTTTTGTTTAATTAATATTATATTGTGGTTGCTTTGCTCGAATACCCCTCCACTTTCACACCAATACGATTTCAGCATATCATGTCATTGATTAGCCAAGTCTAAAGGAGATTTCAATTTGATTTTTAGGGAAAATTAATAGTGAACATTAGAATTCAATAGCAACGAGTTTTTTTAATAGGACACTGCCTCCTTGTGGATACGACCCGCTCTCTTATGAGTGGTTAATTTCAATTGTTTTGATTAGTCGATTTTCCACCACTTAGAAATACAACAACAGATCATCTTAATTATCATCTTTGTTAAGCAAAATTTGTCTTTTCACCCTCTGATTTGGGGGGAATTTTTAATCTAAGTATCTACACACATTTTGCACTGACTCACCCATTGACGGTTCTAACGGAAATTAGATAGCTAATGAACCTTCTAGGGTGGTATGCCTAGCAAGTTATCGTGGGTAACAGCCCATTGGTAGGTTGTTCAGAGTTCAGCCATGGGACCATTCTCTTTCATTACTGCTTGTAGGTAAATCTTAGATCAGGAAAGTCACCTACTTAAAAAAGAAAAGAAAAGGAGAAAAGAAAAAAAAAGAAATAAACCATACTTCACTGCGCGAGAATGGCTGGCAAGTTGTTATGGGTAACAGTCCATTGGCCGGTTGTCCAGATCCCAACTCATAAAATGCACAAGAATTCCAAAACACTTAAGGAAGAAGCGGGGAAGTAGTATAATCCGAGGAGATATACACTGGGTTCACCCTTATGTTGACCCCACAAAAAAATGTATGGAGAAAGCTACCGGTCAGATAGATACACCTTTAGACAACATTTTTTTCCTTCGGGTTACCTAGAGGGGTAGAAACCCGAAGTTCGTTTTAATTGCCGTTGAGTGAGTCTATCACTATCACAATAAGATGCTTAGTACTAAGAATCCTTTTCGAGTCTTGGGTGGATTGGGTAGTCATAAAAAAATACCCTTAAATCCTCAACACCAAAAATCCAAAAAATTAGAAAAGATGAAAAAGAAAAAAATATATATTTGCTTCTATATAGAATAAGGTGAGGACTCAAGCGGTCGGCATTTTGGTAGGCAACTCAGGCATTGTTGAGTCTTAGTGAGTTAGGTTCTTAGTAGAAATTTCCTCCAGTTGATAAGCAACTTCTACCTAAGCAATCAATTCCTAATTTTAGTTGTAAATAACATTTAGATCAAACCTTGCTAGGGACTAACAAGGGGTGGGCATGGGGGTATGATGACTCTACAATGTTCAGTGTTAATATTATCAATTAGAGTCAATTTCAGGGATACTTGTGCGATAATGACATATTATAATGGGTTTGGGAGCATTGCATGCATATTGCATGATCTTTACATTTTAATCGCTTAGAATGAATGTTTAATGACCATGTGCAAAAGTTCATTTTGAAACAGGTCTCAGATGAGCGATTGGACCATACGGATGGATCCGGATTAACGAACAGAGTTGAACGAACTCGAAATCACTTCTATCTGACCTTCATAGCTCCCACAACAAGCTCGAGAATGATCAACAGCTAGGGGGCAATGCGACATCCTTACGGGCCTCAGATGAAAAATTCGACCGTACTATGGATCCGGAGTGACTATTGTAGCGCAGGAATCATCTCGATCCGATCACCGTGTGGTGCCATGTGGTGCCATCTAGGTCGCCCAACATCAGCCTTTCATCACCGCATCATCCGCGCCCTCTATTCTCAGCCGTTGGATCTTGATCCAACGGCTGAGGTGTGCGAGCGCCAGACGCAAAGGCAAGACCAATGCACGACCTTAGCGCATTGGTCAAGACTTCATGCCTTAACCACATGACACGGGTTTGGATCCCACCTCACCTCAATTGAGGCATGAAGCAGCAAGAGCAGTGCAGCAGTGCAAGCAAGCAAGCGCGCGGGCAATAGCGTGCGCGAGGCAAGCGAGCGAGGCACGCGGCACAGCGTAGAGCGTTGAAGGTGCGAGGGCGAGGACTACGGCGATGCTTGAGGTGGGTCTTCAGCGACGTCTTTGAATGTTGTTGTTGACCCGAGGATGAATTTGAGCCTTCTCTTCAACTATAAAAGGGGCCTATCCCTCCCATTTGCATCCATGATCTACCTAAGCTTCCACCCACGAGATACCACCACCTTTTAGAGTTCTAAGAAAGGTCAAGAAGCCGCCGATGGAGGCCCCTCCACCACCGTGGTTGTCTCAACGCATTCTTCTTCCTTGTCTTAGTGTTATTTTATTTTGTACTGTAGTCCATGTCTTTATTCTGTTAAAGCATTCATCTACATTATTTTGATTACACATTTGATAAGAGATTGTTGATATATTAATCTTATAATATCTTAAGATGGTTTTCTAACACTCTCTCGCTCTCCCTCTATCTCTTTCTCGTTCTCTAATCAACTTTCAAGCTGACAAACGACATATTTATGTGACACGAAAGTGAGTGTTTGATCTAATTATTGCCTCTCTGTGTTTGACACTTGGACTCACCGCCGATTCTTTATTTAAAATTGATGTCGTAAACGCACTACAACGAACAATTTTACTCAAACACGTCCAGCGAACGTCAACAGCCCGCACGGGTTTGAGTCTCTACAAGCCCCTCCAATTCGCATCGCTGGCGCGTGCGCCTAAATTGTGTCGCCTGATCATGATCTAGCGGCTGCGACTTCGACGTGTGGTCGCACGGATGAGCAGCCATCAAGACGCACGCGATGATGCACTAGTTGACGCGCAAGGGCGAAGCTGAAGGAATGCCGCACGTGCAATCACGACCCCCATCAACAATCAGACGATTGTGGTTGCACGAACGAGATCTAAATGCTCAAGCTATCTGGCCATGGAGTGCGTGTAATCGTGAGCATTCGATCAGGATCAAAGGATTGAGATCACATGAGGCACTAACAGTCACACTTCTTCAGCAACGGTTGCATGTGTTACTAAAGACCTGGATATTAATTTCCAAGACTTAAAAAGACCCTTTTGCCCCCAAGACTACACCTATAAATAGCCTACCTCCCTTATACATTTCTTGATCCTTTTCCCTCTTCTCTCAACTCCTCCAAAGCATTACAAGCTGGTCCGATACCTAGGATGCTCCACTAGAGTTAGAGTAAAATAATTTATCCATCTTCTCACCCCCATTGTGGAGCATCACGTGGTTGTCTTCTCACCATCATTCGAGAAGCAGATCTTGTTGCAATGCTGGCCTGCTTCGTCCTTCGTCCTCCAACCCCATTCTCCCTCGTCTAGCATCTCACCACCCTCTTTCGGTCACTCCGTCAACGCAACTCGTCCTCGAAGTAGTCGTCGAGGAGGATTTTCTTACCCCTATCTTTTTACTACTTTCTGGTGTAGTTTTGTTTTCTTTAAATAGTTGTAATAGACTCTAGAATATTTAAAATGCATTAGTTGTTCATTCTCTCTCTATTTTTCTCTTTCTTTGTATATTCTCTCTCTATCTTCTATTGATTATTCTTTAAGTAGTTTAGCTTGTGTAGATTAAGTTCAACCAACTAATCTACTTTATGAAAATAATTCAAAACGCGATTTTCAATCAAATATTTGTCTCCCCGTGTTCAACTTAGGACTCTCCAGAGTTTCGATTAAATTTATTTGATAGCGGATTTTCATGTGAATTTTACAACTCAGGTTTTCCAAAATCCAACTTTTCGCAACGAATTTCTCTCACCAACACTCAACTTTCACTATTGATTGCGTCAGATTCGCACGCGAAAAGGTTTAGGTTTGGAAAACCTGTCATTGTAATTCGATTCGCGAGAAAATTCATCAATCAGAGAAATTTATAATCGAAACTCAAAAAGTGAGTTCCAGGTCGAACATGGGGAGGCGAATGTTTGGTTTTTAAAGATACGTGTTTCGCTTTTTATGTCTTTTTTTTCTCATTTTTATCTTTTATAATTTTCTTTTGGAATTTTTTAGAAAGCAAGAGATCAGATCGACAATTTCTTATCTAACTAATCTACTTGCAAAATATAAGAGAGAGAATCATATATATTTCTGAATCAAATGTTCCTACAACTATGAAAGCGAGAAAACTACACTAGAAAGCAGTAAAGATGGATGGAGATGAGAAGAATCCCCCTCGACGGTCGCTTGGAGGATGACTCACTCTGACGATGCTCAGACGAAGATGGTGAGGAGCAGGATGAAGGAGAATGGCGACGGAGGAAAAAGGATAGGATGGGACGTTGTTTTGGTGAGGATCTACTTCCCAAAGTAGGTGAGGGAACAACCACGAGATGCTCTACGAATGGAGATGAGAGGTGGGAAAACTATTTTCTTTTCTACTCTAGAGGAGCATCCCGGGCTTGGGACAAGGTCTCTCTAGAGCCTTGGAGGTGGTGAGATGAAGAAAGGAAGAGATGCTTTAGAATGGAGGGGGAAGGTCCTTTTATAGTGAAGGAGAGACAAAATTGTCCATGCATAATTAGTGACGGTTGTAATCGTCGCTGAAGATCCACTCAACTGTCGCTGAAGACCCGCGCCCTTGGATTCCTTTGCTGGTGCGCACATAGCGCAGGCCATTAGTGACAGCTACAAGCATTACTAAAGGCCCGCCCAACTGTTGCTGAAGATCGCGCCCCCGTCGCTCCCACCCCACTGGCGCACGTATTGTGCACTCCTTGTCGCGTGCACGCTCGCATGCTGGCGCCACGCTATGTGCGTGGCTGTGCTGAGCTATGCGCGCTATGCACTGCACCCTTGTGCGCGCAGCTGTGTGCTCAATTGGCCAATTGGGGGGTTGCGGGGATTCGAACCCGCGCCCCTCCGTTGAGAGCCCACACCTCCACCATTGCGCCAAGTCGTCCAGATGATCACGCGGACGTCTTAAGGCGCGTGGAGGAGGAGAGCTCTCAGTCGTTGGATCAAGATCCAACAATTGAGAATTGATGATGAAGATGATGAGGGGGCGCCTTCCAGTTGCTGCTGGCTGGTGTTGGGTGGCATCACATGGCACCATTTGGGCCGTCTGTTTGGAGCGCTTGTTCGAGTTTCAAAAAGGTCACGTTGTAGTACAGTCGAAAAAGCATTCAAAATAAATACAATTTATTACTTGAATTTTAAAGTCCGAGGTCGAACACAGGGAGCAAATTAGAGTTTCAAAATCAAGATCACAATTTGAGAATTTGAAAGAATATAATATGCAATAAGATCAATGTTATAGTGCAAGAAGATAGGAATAAATGTAAGCACAAAATATTAAAGAAATCAATGTATATACGAATAAAGCACAAAATTGGACGTCTGATTTGTGAATCAGATGCCTTAAAATGCTAATGCTACAGTGCTTCTCCTTTGTCTTCAATCTTCTCCTATTCTTCTTTCTTTTTCTTCCTTCTTCTCAGTTCTCTGGCAACTGCCTTCAATCTTCTTCTTTCTTTCTCTTTATCTTTATCTTCTTCCTTTGCCTTTCTCTTCCTTTTTCTCTTTTGATTTTGGCTTTAGCTTCCTTGCCTTAGCCTTTCTCTTCCTCTGCCTTCTTCTCTCTCTTGGCTGCCTTCAGCTTCTCCTTCCTTCAGTTCCTTCCTTCTCTTTTCTTTCTTTCTCTGCCTTCCTTGCTTTTTCCTTCAGCTCCTTCTTCCTTCTTTCTTCTTTGCTGGCTTCCTTTCTTCGGCCTTGTCTTCTCCTTCCTCTTCCTTTTGTTTGGCTTCACCTTTCTCTACAGAGCAAAACCTACCCCTACCCGCGCGAGCTCTCTTCCCTCTTTTCTCTCTTAGGTTTGCTCTCCCAGGGCCAACGCTTCTCGGGTAATTGGGTCAGATACGCGCCCGGGACCAGGCCCACCAGCGTGCGGTGGTGGGCGAGGTGTGCGGTCGAGTCGGGTCACCAAGTCCGCGGAGTGTGATCGCGGACGAGGCGTCAGGTCGGGTGAGAGGGGACCTCACCCCATGAGTTGGAGGCGAATAGCCCTAGGCAGAAATTTCTTTTATGCGGGTGCGGCACTCAAAATGTTTCCGAGGTGGGACTATCTTCTCACCTCTTTCACGCGTGCCTGCAGTCGAGTGTCTTCGTTCGATTGTAGCTGCAGCTTCAGCCTTCAACACCAATTGGATGACTGGAGACGTTCGCGAAGGTTCTCTGCGCAACCTGGGACTGGGTCCTGGAGTGGGCACGGCCTGGAGCAGCTTGCAAGCAAAGCTTCCTGCTGTGCGTCAATGGCGGCGAGCCCCTGGACCTGAAATCACACAAATAGCCTCGCGGCCACGTTAAAAAGCTTAGGGAGCTTCGCCAAGGTGCTGCGAACGTGCAGAGGTGGTCGATGTGGCGTGGGACCACCTGAGGTAGCATTCCTAGGGCACACTGTGGCCGTGTGTGTGGGTGTGTTCGGGGCTTGTGGGTGAGTAGAGGAGTTTTGTGAGTGGGGGGTTATGATCAGTGAGTCGGGGCGGTGTTTATGGACCGGTCGGCGAGGAGGGAGGTGGTTTGTGGAGGTGGAGCGAACTCGCCGGAGTGGTGGCTAGAGGTGAAGGGGATGATGGTGGAGTGCAGCAGTGGTTGTTTGAAGGAAATAAAGAGGGGAAAAGATTGTAGAGAGTGAGAGAGACTTATCTAGGAGCAAAGAGATGAAGGGAGAGGTAGGGATGGCATCTGTGTGTATCACCGATGCTGGAGATGAAGATGCTCAGTGAAGGAGGTTAGCGAGGACGAAGGGGAGGTAGGAGCGTCGACGGGGTGCTGCATGATGCGGATGAGCGAGAGGAAGAGGAACCTGCCACCGGTATTGTGGCTAGGCGACGAGGGAGAGTGGGAGAGGTCGCCGGAGCTTGACAAGCAAGTCGACCGGAGGAGAGATGAAATTGAGGGAGTTCTCCGGCTGAATTCAAGCTTGGGAGATGTAGGGTGAATTGGGGTCTCCTTAATAGGCCTTGACGGTTGGTTATGTGCTTGGAAGTTCGCTAGTAGTGGAAACTCGAGAGACCCAAATCTCTCATGCGTTCGCATGAGAGATTGGGTACCAAACAAGGCTTCTAATTGGGTTCACATTGGAGGGGATTTATCAGAGAATCTCCCTTTCAATTTTGAAGGGGATTCTCTGAGAGATCAGGGAGAAATCGCCCTTTCAAGCTCGCCGGAGTAGGATTCCCTCTGCTATAATGGTGGAGGGACCTAATTACAAAGAATGAAGAAGAAGCTAGGGGGTCAAATGTAAGGATTTTTGAAAGATAAGGGTAGAAATGTAATTGGGCTGGACCTATTTGCAAAGTGGGTCAAGATGAATTTCCCTTAGATCCAAATTTTGGTACAAACCTAATTTGGACCTAAGGAATCCAATGGTGGGGTTGGATTTTGGATTTGATTACATTTGACTAGGCAATTTATGTAAAAAACCTAATTTAGGGCAAATATTTGTCTGAGACTCCATTCTAGGTTAAAAATAGGTTCCAATGCCAAATTGAAGGTTATAAACCCTAGATAATATTTTTCTATGATTTTTAGAGGGTTTAGTTGAATTTTATTCCAACTAGAACCTTGTTAAATCAAGTGGGTCAATTTTAGGATTATAAGAAGTCATTTAATTCCCAGAATTCACACGAACCCTTTTCTGTTTGAACCAACCCACTTTTTATCTTGTTAAGACCATTTGACCTATGTTTAGCCCTTAAGAAAAACCCATTGTTGTACTGCAATTTTAAAATTACAGTTTTACCCCTTGTTTCTTGCTTTTCTCTCAGAAAGGTTATTCAGTGAATTTGAACCTCCAGTTGGTTATGTAGGACTTTTTTTTCTCTATTATGGGTCAAAAAGAGCTAGTTAGGGCTCATGATGGTGTTCTCATCACTGTCCATCTTCAGTTTGTTGCAGAGGGTGCCATGGTGCTCAGATCGAGATGATTCCCGCATTGCCGGACTGTGATCGTCACTTCGGATCTATTCGTACGGTCAAATTTTCCATATGAAACCTGAATGGATGTCGCATTGCCCCCTGGCCATTGATCTTCCTCGGACTTCATTTGATGCTATGGGATTCCGATTTAGACGATTTTGAATGCGTTAGACTCTAATCGTTGTCTTGATCAAATCTGTACAGTCGGATCGTCCATCCGAGACCCTAAAATAAATCTCCTTCCCTCGTGTCTATAAAAAGGACGTAATTAACCTAAAATATACACAACTAATATAAATGCGGGATGATGCATGCTATGCAATATTTATAACATGAAATGAAAATCTATGCCTAGGAACATGCATAAATAGGCATTTTAACCTAAATGAATGTGTCTACATCATACCCCCATGCCTATCTTTTACTAGTCCTTAGCAAAATTAAACTACATGCTATGTATAAAAATAGAATTAGGACTCGATCGCTTAGGCCTAAGTTGTTTATTAAAGATAGAAAATTTCAACTAAGGTCCTAAACTACAAAGACTCAATAGTACCCAGGTGTCTGCCAGAATGCAGACCACCCAAGTCCTCGCCTTATTTGGAAAGGGAAGATACATTTTGTTTTGCTTTTTCTTCTTTTCTAATTTTTTTTGGACTTTTAGTGTTTGAGAGTTTCGAGATAACTTTTTACGGCTACCCGACCTGCTCAAGACTCGAAAATGACTCTAAGTGCCAAGCATCTAGTGAAAAGAATGAAAGACTCACAAAGCGATCGTTAAAATGGACTTCAGATTTCTACGACCCTAGATGACCTTACCTAGAGGTTTATCTTTTCGATCGGTAGATTTCTCCTTACTTCTTTTATTTATGGGGTCAACACAAGGGCGAATCCGGTGTATATCTCCCCGATTTATTTTACTTTCCCGCTTCCTCCCTAAGTGTTTTGGGAATTATTGTGTATTTTTGTGAGCTGGGCTCTAGACAACCGGCCAATGAGCTGTTACCCACCGCAACTTGCTAGCCATACTCGTGCGATGAAGTGTGGTTTTATTTGTTTACTTTTTTATTTTCTCCTTTTTCTATTTTTTTTCTTTTTTTTCTATGTAGGTGGCTTCCCTGATCTAAGATTTACCTAAAGGCAGTATGAAGAAAATGGTCTTGTTGCTGGGCTCTAGACAACCAGCCAATGGGTTGTTACCCACGATAATTTGCCAGCCATACCACCATAGATAGTTCATTAGCTACCTAATTTCCGTAAAAACTGCTGGAAAGTGAGTTAGTACGAATAGTGTGTAGATGCTTAGACTTACAATCCCTTCAAATCAGAGGGCGAGTTGATAAGTCGTGTACTTATCATCCTAATTTTTTTACTAGATTAAAGATGAATTTGAATGGGCAAGGACTCGAGACTAAGTCCACATTCGAGTGGACATCTAAGCTAATTAAGCCTGAAGACCTGAAGAGTCTAAGTGTTCAGGTATTATCGTATCATTTTCTAAAGCTAATAACTTCCAAAAGCCTAAGTTCTATTCTCTTAGTTCTTTTTTTTTGTCTTTTTGAATTTTCATTTAAAAAATAAAAGAAAATAAAAGAAATTCTACAAAGCTAACGAAATAATTTCAGGGTTAAGTATCCACCCCCCATGCCTAAATGATGCAATGTCTTCATTGTAAAAATAAAGACATGAAAAGGGCGGAGTAAATAGAATATCACCTGAATTTCGTGAAAATCCAATCAGCTCCACAGAGAAAAGAGAGTATACACACGTGCTAAGTTTAATGCCTTTAGCTAGGCATAAAATACATACAAGGAAGAAATAGAGAATTCACAAGTGCGGGTCAGAATCAAAATCAAAAGATTAATCCTCAGACCCGCCAACAGAAGATGTTCACAGATGTGGACCAAGTTGTGGTGTAGACCCATACCCCAAGGTCGAGTGGTTCTAAGGTTCTGGATGTAAATAACCCAGAACCTAAGATTATTGTGTTTGCGATGCCAGGCTTGCAGTTTTGTGGTGTGCAACCCAAGATTAAAGTGTCGGACAATGGGTAAAGATGGTTCAATAGGTGCGGATGTCCACTTAACGTTCAACTCAGAAAAATAATCAGTTATTTCAAGCTTGGGTTGCACGTGAAAGATATCGTAAGGGTCCTAGTAGAAAGTAGGTGGTTTTAGGTCAACTGGAACCCTTAAATCCAAACTTGTTTTCCCCTCAGAATTAACCTCCTAAATTTTCATTTCAACATTTTTATCCTCCAACATTAAGTGCTCAGGCTCTAGGACCTCTAGCATACCGTTCACCCTATAAGATTTACTTAAGTCCAGAAATCGTGGCTGAATCAAGATTGGCTTGGGCACAATGATCTCAAAAGTCAGCTTTTCGGGGTGCAGTTGAGGAATGGGGCTACTAATTGAATCATCAGGATTCGGATCATCCAAGTTAGCCCCAACCAAATTAGAATCTTTAACAGTCGGGCTATCAAATGGTTTATCAGATTCCTCAAGCCCATTTGTCTCACTAAAATCATTCTCCTTAAGCTCAATGAGACTCTACAAAGAGATTCCTTACCCTCAAAATCAAGGAATTCATGATCCTCGTTTATATACGTCTCAAAATCATATGTCATTTCATGGTCCATGGAGACATAATTTTCGTCATTCCCTAGCTCTGGGATCTCGGGTGTGAAACTTGGTTCATCCTCAATGGATTACTCTAAACCAACCTGGTCATCTCCAATCTTAGAATATGTGTCCCCCCTAACAGGCGCCTGAGCGGGTTCTGACATTGGCTCTCCTGAAGGGGGTTCATCTTGAGCATCATCCCAAGATTAAGGAAACCACAAATTTCATCGTCAACCTCGATAATTTCCCAAGAAGAAACTCACCCAGGTCTCTATCCCTAACATTTTGGAGCAAATCCAATAGAGAACTATTAAGTTCATCAATCATTTTAATCATAGGCTCCAATGCCTCAGTGCATGGCGTTGACTGAGCTTCTAAAGATTGTATAGTGTTCCTCAAATTAACCAACACCCTATCCTGGATCTGGTTCACCTGAAATGATTGGTTTGGTTCAGGGTTGGGTGGGTTCGGGTTAAATCTAAGGGAGTCAAGATATCGAGGTCCTCAGGTTCCTCCTTGATAGTATGTCGTCTTGGGTTGTTCAAAGAATGGTGGTGACCTATATTCAGTGGAATACTGGGGAGGGTAGGTGTTATAGTCAACATATCCTTCCTGATTGTAGATCGAGTTAGGTTGATCATCAAAGGGTGGAGATCTATAATCATTGTAGCTCTGGGAAGGATAGTAATCATAGTCTTGTTGTCCAGGGTTAAGCCCTGGACACTGAGGTCCGAATTCATATCCCCAATCAAAGTTATCCCGGCTAGTGGATGGGTAATCATAAGTCAAGTCGGGATAGTAATCATCTTGGGTATAAGTGGTGGTATGAGGCTAGGATGGAAAATGAGTGTAGGATAAGAGGGATACATGGTAGAATAAGAGGGGAAATCAGAAGAAAGAAAGAAGCCATGCAATACAAGCAATCAACCTTGTCTTTAGGTGGGTTAGCCTAATGACCTACAGACCCCCATGACCCATCTTGAGATTATAAACGATTTGATCTACTTCTATCCAATCAATCCAACCAGTTAGAGGGAGGGGCTAAGGAGAAGGTTCTTCCTTTAGCTTGCACCTCCAGTTCCTAGTGTACCCCCCAGCTGCGGTTGTTTGATGCTACTCCTCTAGCTAGACATCAAATGGACTAGCAGAAGCAGATTAATAAAAAAAAATCTCAGTCTGAGACCCGAAGAGCGAATAAATCCTTAAGGCCAACATCTACTTAATTTTAATTAGGCTTGGGATGGTTGTGCTCTTGGAATGTGATGGGCCCTTTAGATGGGTTGTGCCCTTAATGATCAATTCAAATGTGTGTGTGTGCACAACCAGGGTTTGCAAACAAGGTTATTTGATGATGTGTCTTTTAGGGTTTAACCTTATTTAGTAGCTTTTAGGGTTTAATCCTTAGGTTGGTTCAATCAGGATTCAGTAGAACACTCCAGGTTTTACAAGCATTGGTGATGATGTATTCCTTTAGAAATCAGAAAAAAAAATGTGGACTGCCTGGTTCAACCCTAAGAATCAACCCTACGTAGCAAGCTACTAATGAAGCACTTTTATCTTAAGTGGTGTGGCCCAAACAATTCAATCAATTGGCCTGTTGCACCACTTAATTAAGGCACACAAAAATGTTTGACCTATTCAGATTTCTACTCGCTTATTAGTTTGTTGAGTTATGGTGTATCGGATCCACAGGTCAGATTCCGATTAAGTGGTCGAATCGATGTGAGGTGGTGTGCCTTAAGTCGAGAGTTGTAGGTATTAATATGTGTCTCTATCAGAAAATCCCATAATAGAAGAGTATATATTTTTTATTATTTTTTTAATACATGCAGGTGGGTAAGATGGGTGGAGGTGCCAAACAAACAACCAGATCTATCTTAGGGTTTATAAAAAGCACCTAAGTTGATTTGGGTTTGAGTTATTAGTGTGGTGAAATGAAATCTAGGGAGGGGGTGGTGAAGGAAAACTTACAAATGTCTCTACCCGCACTTTACTCCAATCTACAGCCTTTAGCTCCTCTACTGGGTTCGTGCAAGACAATAAATCGAAGAAGAAAGATAGGTTAGAAAAATATGTAAGTAATGCGAGAAAACACGAAAAAAAAAACCAAAGATCGTTGCCTCTCCGGCAACGACGCCAAAATGATGACGGTGGAAATTCGTCATGAAAAGGTTTGAGTTTGGAAAACCCTTCGTCTAGTTCGATTCGTGAGAAAATCCATAGATCAGATCAAATTTATAACCAAAACTCGAAAAGTGAATCCATGTCGAACACAGGGAGGCAAAAGTTTGGTTTTGAAATATACGAGTTTCGCTTTTTATTTCTTTTTTTGTCATTTTTATCTTTTATAATTTTTTTTGGAATTTTTTAGAAAGCAAGAGATTAGATCGATAATTGCTTATCTGACTAATCTACCTGCAAAATATAAGAGAGAGAGAAAGAGAATCACATATATTTTTGAATCAAATGTTTCTACAACTCTGGAGGCAGGAAAAACTACACTAGAAAGCAGTAGAGATAGATGGAGATGAGAAGAACTCCCCTCGACGGTCGTTTAGAGGATGACTCGCTCTGACAATGTTCGGATGAAGATGGTGAGTGGGACGAAGGAGAATGGTGGCGGAGGAAGGACGGGACGAGATGTTGTCGCGGCGAGGATCTACTTCCCAAAGTAGGTGAGAGGACGGCCACGTGAGGCTCCACGAATGGGGATGAGAGGTGGGTAAACTATTTTCTTTTCTACTCTAGAGGAGCATCCCGGGCTTGGGACAAGCTCTCTGTAGAGCCTTGGAGGTGGTGAGAGGAAGAAAGGAAGAGATGCTGAGGACAGTTCTGCAGGACTTGATCCACCCTGTTCAATCAACCTTTTTGCCCAATAGATCACTTTAGGAATCATTTATAATGGCTCAAGAAATGGTGTGTGGTTGGCATAGAAGGAAGTGTAAAGCCTTTATGTGGAAAGTGGATTTCCGAAAGGCTTATGACTCTATCTCATGGCCTTACCTCTGGGAAGTTTTTAAAATAAGAGGTTCCCCTCCCCTCTGGATCCAGTGGATGAAGCGGTGCATTACAACCACTTCCTTCTCTCCACTAATTAGTGGAAAACCTTGTGGAGTTTGGATTCAACCTAAGTGCGGAGTAAGGCAAGGTTGTCCATTAGCCCCTTTGGTTGTTAATCTTGCAGTAGATGGTCTTGCGAGATATGCTTGCAAACTTTCAGAAGCTGGTGTTATAAGAGGATATTCCTTATCCAATAGGAGAGCTATGGCCCCTATATTACAGTATGTAGACGACATGGTCTTCTTTGTGGAGGGGACAAATTCTACAGCTCATGCTTTAGGCCACATGGTTAAGATCTTCGGGGACATGTCCGGTCTAAAACTGAACAGGGAGAAGTCTAGTTTGATTTGCTTTGGCCTTAATGATCAGGAGCAAGAAGCACTCTCATCTATGCTGGGAACCCCTCGCTCAAATCTGCCAATTAGATACTTGGGACTACCACTGAGGTGCTTGAAACTGAGGAAAAGCGACTGGAACATACTCTTTGACAAGATTTCTATTAAGTTGGAAGGATGGAGCAGCAAATTCCTGTCTAAAGGGGGAAGATTGATCTTGTTAAACTCGGTTATTACTTCTATCCTGGTATTCTATTTCTCCCTCTTCAGAGCTCCAAAGTCTATTTGGAAACATGTGGATGTGATGCGTAAGAAATTCTTTTGGAAGGGGGCTCGACATGAGGGGAGATTCATGCAGCCTCTGAAATGGGAGCATGTATGTCGACCTAAGGAGGAGGGTGGATTGGGGATCAAATCTCTTAAAGAATTCAATGAGGCCCTTCTGATCAAATGGGCGATCAAGATTCTTAATGGCGAGGAAAAACTATGGACTAAGCTTGTTAAAGATTGTTATGGTCGCTCTAACAGTGTGTTAAAGAGATTATACCCCCTCAAACCATCCCCCTTTTGGTGATCAGTTACTCAAGCTATCAAGAACAATTGGCATTTGGTGCAGTCGATGCTTGGAGATGGCAGTGAGTTCAGTTTCTAGAAAGAATGTTGGTCACTGCTAGGTGTCTTGAAAGAATCGTATCCAAGGGTGTACTTGGCTGCAATGGACAAAGAAGTTCTGGTTAGCAGTGTTTGGTTTGAGACAAGTGGGTGCTGGAGCCTGAATGAACCTCAAACTAGCAAGGAGGGTACTCGTTTGTGGGCAGTGATTTAAATGCTGGTGGCATGCCGTCGGTAAGGGGGTTTTTGGAGAGAGGGCATGTCGACACAAAGATAGTGTCGGTTTGCAGGGAAACTGTCAGCATGCCGAGGATTTCGCCGACATGCGGACAGTTGCTGATGAAACGGCGACATGCCGACCATCTGGCTGAGCGGCGTTGGGAATTGGAGCGGCGGGGAGACAAGGCTGAGCGGGGGGGAATTGAAAAGGGAGCACTGGGAATTTGAAAGGCTGAACGGGGGGGAATTGGTCGAACACACACACACACATAGATTTTTTGTCATACAGGCTCAAATAACCTGTAAATATGTTTCTAACATTTTGATTTAGTGTCTTTCAAATTTTAATCATTTTTGTCGGCATGCATCGGCATGCCCTCGGTGTTCCCTCGGTGTGCCTCGAAAAGTCATTTTTTCGGGTCGTCGAAATTGTCGAAATCTGCCAACGAAAAACGGCATTTCCACAGCATGCCTTCGGCATGCCCACGAAATGCATAGCTACAATTTCATCGGTACGGTGTCGAAATCGGCATTTCGAACCTTGTTTGTGGGAGGAAAGGCAAATTTTGATTTTAGACTTGCAGACTTTCTGACCAAGACCTGGCGTGGAGAATACATATGTATGGGATGGCATCTATACAGCCCAACGTGCCTATGGAATAATAATCACGTCCAACAATAGTATGGGGAGTGATCATGCTGACAAGAAACTATAGTTATTGAAGATCCCGCTCAAAGTGCAAATTTTTTTTATGGTTATGTAGGAGGGAAGGTCTGATCACTGGAGATCTTAGACATAAAAGAATGGGGGCAACATTACACGAATGTCACCTTTGTGGACTGCACACTGATAGTTTATCTCACATTTTCTCTTCATGCTTGGTTACGAATATGATATGAAGAAAAACTTGCCAGGAGCCACTACCATCATGGGAGTCCCTATGGCAGAGGTTTGCAACATCGGGAAGATCACACTTGCGCATGGCAGTGACCATGTGGTGTGTGGAGGGCGAGGAATGAGAGATTATTTCAGGGGAGACTAGTATGCTGTGTGCAATTTTCCCTCATACATTGATGGGGATCCAATTTGTAATTTTCAGGAATGTGAGTGCTGATCCCTCATACATTGATGGGGATCCAATTTATAATTTTCCCTATTTTTCTTATATTGAATAAATGCCCTCCGGATCGCTATCGTAACACGATAGCTTTCCTTTCAGTCTCAAAAAAAAGAAAGAAAGGAGGAGATGCTTTGGAATGGAAGGGGGTAGGTCCTTTTACAGTGGAGGAGGAGAGACAAAATCATCCATGGGTAATCAATGACTGTTGTAATCGTCGCTAAAGATCCACCCAATTGTCGCTGAAGATCCGCGTCCTTCAATTCCTTTGCTGGCACACGCATAGTGCAGGCCATTAGTGACAGCTACAAGCGTCACTAAAGGCCCGTCCAACTATCGCTGAAGATCACGCCCCCACCGCTCACGCCCCGCTGGCACACACATTGCACGCTCCTTGTCTCACGCACGCTCGCGTGCTAGCGCCACGTTGTGCGTGCTATGCACTGCACCCTTCTACGCGCAGCTGTGTGCTCAATTGCCTAATTGGGGGGGCTGCGGGGATTGGAACCCGTGCCCCTCCATTGAAAGCCCACGCCTCCACCATTGCGCCAAGTCGTCCAGATGGTCGCGCAGACGTCTTAAGGCACGTGGTGGAGGAAAGCTCTCAGCTGTTGGATCAAGATTCAACAGCTGAGAATTGATGATGAAGATGATGAGGGGGCACCTTCCAGTTGTTGCTGGCCGGTGTTGGGCGGCTTGGATGGTGCCATCTGGATTGTCCATCTTTTGTCTATTGCAGAGGGTGCCACGGTACTCAGATCGAGATGATTCCTACGTTGTCGGACTGCAATCGTCACTCCGGATCCATCCGTATGGTCGGATTTTCCATCCAAAACCCGTATGATGTCACATTGCCCTTGGCTATTGATCTTCCTCAGACCTCATTTGATGCTACGGGATTCCGATCTAGACGTTCTTAGAGGCGTTAGACTTCGATCGTCATCTTGATTAGATCCGTACAGTTGGATCATCCATTCGAGGCCCTGAAATAAATCTCCTTCCCTCCTGGCCTTAAAAAGGATGTAGTTAACCAAAAATATACACAATTACTCTAAATGCGGGATGATGCATGCTATGCAATATTTATAACATGAAATGCAAATCTAGGCTTAGGAACATGCATGAATAGGCATTTTAACCTAAATGAATGTGTTTACATCAACTATCAAAGATGTATTCTGTAATATACAGATTTTACACCAACTATGCTTACGATAGACTGAAGGGGTGAATATCATTATGCTTACAACACCTTGAATCACTTTAATTTTACTACCAACGGTAGCAACGAATGACACCAAGGAATCATTGACATTTACATATATGACCAAAAATTTGGTTGAGGTCGATTGTGGTCGCCGTCGAGGTAACCACTGCCAAGGTTGAGATCGTTGCTGAGGACGTTGTGAACGTCAAGGTCACCGTCGAGCTCGTTGTCGGGGTCGAACTCGAGGTCGCCACTGAGGTCGCCATCGAGGTCACCGCCGATGTCGAGGTTGAGGTCGAGGTCATTGTCGTTGAGGCCGAGATCGTCATCAAGGTCGTTGTCGACGTCAAGGTTACCATTGAGATTGAGGCTGAGGTTGAAGTAGAGGTTGAGTTTGTCGTGGTAAAGGTCAACGTCACCGTCAAGCTCGTCATAGAGGAGCTCAAGGTCGAAGGAAGTTGGAGGTGGAGGAGAACTCGACATGGTTGTTGGTCGCTGAACTCACCGTCGAAGAGCTCAAGCCCAAAGTATTCAGGGAGCTCGGTGGAGTCATGGTGAAGCTCGGGGTGGAGGAGGAACTCACCAACAGTTGAAGCGGGTTGCCGGTGTTGTAGGTGGGGGTGTGGTGGTGGATGGGTGTGGGTGGGTGGCGATATCTTTTTATAGGGGTGATTTGAATTTGAATGGGAACCACTGAAGGGAGGTGTGGGAGGAGGGGGGTCGGGGGTATACATATATGCACTAGTAGAAAAATGGGATATGGCATCGGTTCCTGTAAAATCGATGGCAAAGATATTTTTACTGTCACTTAATCAAATAAGTGACATGAAGGCATGTACTCGACCTACCGTCAATTGAAAAAAAACAATGGGTGGGTGTTGGTCATTAATATTTACCGTCGCTTTATAAAGGGACGGTAAATATTATTTTGTCGTCGATTAGTGTACAAAGCAATGGCTAAAAGACAGAAACAAATTAGCGCCTAAAATTTGGGTGGGTCTAGTGGTTTAATTTGAACTTACGGTGGAAAGAAGGTTAAAGTTAGCATTTAACTTTGGGCAAGTTTGATTTTGACTTTTGCTGTCAGTTAGTGGAATACGCGATAGGGAAAAGACCAGTTAAAATTTCCAACCAAAATTTGTGCACGATAGAGGAGGGATTTAATTTATCATTTACCGTCGGCTTTTGATATAATCGACGGGAAATACTATTCATCATACTCAAGCGCGGAGTCCTCTCCTCCCCGCACAACTCACAAAAACCCTCGCCGCTCCTCCTCTCGTGATCCTCCTCAGCGATCACCCTCCGTCGTCTGCGCATCACTCCTCGCCCTCCGTCAGTCGCCGACACTCCTCCTCCTCCTCAGATAGCTCCTCGCCATCTTGCCCTCCTCCTCCTCTTCCTCATCCCTACCTTCCTCCACTTTTCCTCCTCGCCGCCCTCCTCCTTTTGCCGACATCCTCCGTCGTTCCTGACCCCTTGGTCTGCCGCCCTCCTCCTCCTTCCCGATCCCCTCCTATCGCCCCCCTCCTCCTCCCCCTCCTGCTGTCCTCCTCCTCCTCCCTGACCCCTCGGCCTACCACTCTCCTCTTTCCCTGTGTGGTGACCCCTGATGACAACTTAGTTTTGATCATTACATGTAACCTTGTGTGGTGAAATTTCGGTTGCTTCTTCCTACTCTTCTCTGGTATACCAACTAATCTTATCTAGTTTCCTACGGTGCCATTAATTGGGTGTTAAAGGAAATCTAGTTAAGGTTAGTATTGGGGGGTATACTGGAGAAGTGCGATGAGATGCTGTTGAAATTTCATCGCACAAAGGTTACATGTAACAAGCAAACCTAAGTTGTGATCAATTCTTCGAGAATGGGCTATAAAGTGAAAATCTTAATCAAGATACACATTATTTAGTCCTTTTCCTTCCTAATAAGTGATTTGTTTGCATTAAATTTTATGTTATAATGGATAAATCTTGAATTGGATTGCGGGGTTCAGATTATACCAGATATAAGGATAGAGTAATTTCATTCATTGATTGGGCCTTTGATGACGATAGGAAGAGGAAGTCAACTTGATAATATCTTCTGCCCATGTAGAAGATGTTTGAATGGTTCCTTGCATGATCGTAATACTGTACTCAAGCACTTAATTTGTAATGGGTGGTGGCAGCATTACACTACTTGGGTAGCTCATGGAGGGGAGTTGATTGAGAAAGTCATAAACAATGAGAACACTATTGACAAAGAGATCAATAAGGAAATTATTGATAGCGGAGGTAAAGAAATACAAGAAATGTTGAATGAGATGAGAACAGGAGGGGATATAAATACCGATGAGGAAGATTCGTTTTATGATGCTGTTAAGGCGGCTGAGGATCCCATTGCTCTCGGTGTTATGAAAGTGTCAAAGTTGTCATTTTTGTTGAAGATGTTTCTACTGAAGGTTATGAATAGAGCTAGCGCTAAATTCATGTTAGAAATACTTCAGTTTATTGCTGAACTGTTGAATAACCCTAATGGTTTTCCGACTTCATGGTATGAGTCAAAGAAACAGATTAATAAGCTTGGTTTGGACTATCAGAAGATCAATGTATGTCTTAATGACTGCATTCTTTTAATAAATGAATTTGTAAACTTGAGTAACTGTCCCGAATGTGGACTTGAGAGATATAAGGAAAGTAAAAATAAACGTAAGAGGAAACAACCTCAAAAGGTTCTTCATTACTTCCCATTAACATGGAGGCTTCAACATCTTTTTATATCAACTAAAACTACATAGTGGATGACATGACACTAGGATTGTACATCTCAAGATGGAGGAATATATCATCTTACTAATTTAAGGGAGTAGAAGAGATTTGATGAAAGAAACAATCCATTCACTTTAGAAGTAAGGAACATGCGGTTGGGTCTTACAAGTGATATATTCAATCCATTTAAGAGTATATATCCGTCATATTCTATATGGCCAGTGGTAATGGTCACTTATAACTTACCTCCTTGGTTGTGTGTGAGATCGTCATTCATGATGCTGACCCTATTAATCCCCGGTTCAAAATAGCTAGGAAATGCAATAGATGTTTATCTTCAGCCATTAATCGATGAACTAGAATAGTTGTGATACACCAGCGTGAAGACGTATGATGAAGAAAAGAAAAAATTTTACAATATGCATGCAGCATTGTTGTGGAATATAAATGACTTCCCGACGTACGCAAATTTATCAGGTTGGAGCACTAAAGGAAAGCTTGCTTGCTCAGTCTTTATGGAAGACACTCATCACCTTTGACTACCGGAAAGTAAGAAATTTTATTACTTGGGATATCGCAGATTTCTACCTATTGAACATAGATGATGAACGTCACAGTTTAGGAGTAAATTTGATGGCAGGACATGTCTGTATTCAGAAAAAAATCCAAAAAATAAACTTAGTACATATTCTATCAGGTTGCCGGGTCAGGTTATAATGGAGAGATTACAAGAAATGGGTAAGATACGGTTGAATCGACCATTCAAACAAGACTAGATGGCCTCGAGGAATTTCGGATTTCGAAAGAAAAGCATTTTCTTTATGGAGTTGCCATACTGGAAAGATCTTACAATATGTCATAATTTAGATTTTATACACGTCGAAAAGAATCTGATGGATAACATCTTAGACATATTAAATATGACTGATAATCCAAAGGATACGGTGAAAATAAGAAAAGACATGAAGAGTTTGGGAATACGTCCGGAGCTGCATATTCATGAGGATGATAGATACTTCCCATCTGTTATTTACAGCTTGAATCAGAACCAGAAGAGTAAACTGTTCTCTTTCTTAAAGGAAATTCGGGTGCCAGATTGGTTTTCCTTTCAGTTTTCTCGTTGTGTGAATGAAGTGTAGAAAAAGATATATGGCTTGAAAAGTCATGACTCCCATGTTTATATGCAAGTATTGTTTCCACTGGCGATACGTAGAATACTGCTAGAGTCAGTTGATTCATTCACAGAGATGAACAGGTTTTTCAAAGCTGTTTATTCAAAGACGCTACAAAATGATACACTGGATCGCTGGGATAACCAAATAGTCATTATTCTCTGTAAGATGGAATCGATTCTTCCCCCAGCCTTATTCGATGTAATGATTCATCTCATGCTGCATCTTGCAAATGAAGCGAGAATCGGTGGTCCTATACAATTTAGATGGATGTATCCTGTTGAGCGATTTTTAAAAAAGCTTAAAGATTATGTTTTGAAAAAGGCAAAGCCGGAAGGATCAATTGTAGAAGGCTATCAAGTGGAGGAGTGTATAAATTTTACCTCCATGTACATGAATAAAACAGACAACCGCTTTAATAAACTTCAAAGGAATTATGAAAGGGAATACAATGACAGTGATGAAAAATGTTTGCCAGTTTTTGATACTAGAGGAAGGTCGATTCTTCATGCAAAGTCCAAGGTTATTTCAGAAAATGACATACGTTACGCACATCTATATATTTTAAAACAAATTCCTGAAATTGATACATTTTACGAGGGATTCGAACAATTACCTCTTTCAAGGACAATCGAATTTGGCTTCTTAGATTGGTTTAATAACAGAGTTAATTAATTGAAAAAGGATAAGGACCCATGATGGGTACGAGATTTGATGTAATTACCGATTCACCATTATATTATGCACATTACCAATTTGGGTATATAATAAATAGGTCAAATTCAAAATAAAAGAAATTGATGATAGAAATGTTACACAACAGGTTGGAGTTGTTATTGATTCAGATATTTCCACCGGTCCAGGTGGATACTATGGTGAAATCAAAAAAATTGTGGAAATCAGCTTCAGATATGATCACAGAGTTATCCTAATTAAATGTCATTGATTTAATGTTTTTAAAGAGGGCATTAGTTTCAAAATTGACAACAAACATAATTTATTAAGTTTAAATCCTAATCATCAAATTCTTCAATCTGATGAACCATTCACATTAGCATGTCAAGTGGTATAAGTTTTCTATGTCCCTGATAATTGCTAAAAGAAATGGGTTATACAAATAAGAACAGTACTGCGTAATCATTTTGATGCACAATCTGAAGCATACCAAGAATTAACGGAAGAATATCATATAAGTTCAAATGCAGTAGATGTAAACAGTTAAGGTTAGTAACAATTTCTTTACTTTATTTCATTTTTGTTTATATTGGATGAAATATGCAGTAGATGTGGCATAATTTCAATGTTTTAAATTTAGTTAGATGAAATTATAGGTTTTTGCTAAATGTGGGGTGTGCTCACATATTGTTTCTTATTTTATTAAATAGATGTGAGGTGCACTCACTTGTGTTCCATGTTTTATTTGGATGGATGTGGGGTTTACCCACTTGTTTGCTTTATATTTTGTTAATTTGAATGGATGTAGGGTGTACTCACTTATGAGTTATGCAGGTTTGTAGAAAAGCTTCTGATTTTAAGGGAAAATTCTACCAAAATTTTTTAAATGACATTGCCACATCACCTATAGGTAGAACCTAAAGTACCTTGCATTTACTTTGAGTTGTAAATATGGAAGTCCTTGTGATTTGTCTTTGCACTTTTTTTTTATATGGGGTGTACCCACTTTAATTTTAATATGTAGATTTATAGAGACCTCTAAATTTAAGAGGAAACTCTGTCGAAATTTTTATATATTTTTTTTATGTATGGCAAACTTTTTTCATTAATGATTTTCAACTATATTAGTTATTGCATTTTATATTTGTTACAGATGAAGTTGTTTAAGAAAAATCTCAAAAGAAAGGTCCTCTTGAGACACAGCCATCCACCTAGTTCGATTCGTCTTGTTATGACTCGGTTCCCGAATCCCTACAGGACACGAGACCGGACCGACTCGACTAATCCCAAGACCTAGTTGTCCAACGAGAAAGTAACCAAAAAGCAAGAAAGTAAACCACATTCACTATGCTAAGCAACTAACAGTAATAAAACTACAGCAGTAAAGAAGTAAACTCCTACAGTACACACCACCACAATAGTAGAAAAGTAAACGGGTACAGGAATATAATGTGCAGAACGAAAGAGTGCTGAATATAAAGGTACAAGAAACTACTTATTACTATAATGAGTACAAAAAGAGCTACAACTATTGGGCTCTACTGGGCCCAACACCCTCTGCAGCCGTAGGCTCTGGATGCTCAACACCTGGACCTGAAAAGGGTTATGAGTACAAAATGTCAGCGAACGCTGAGTAAAGTAGCAACCAACTAAAGTAGTAAATGTGGACAGGTAGCTGTTGTTTTTCAATTTCTTTCCTTCTTTGACTAATTATTCTTTCTTTCACCACTTGGTTTATTTATCAGGTCTCTTTCTTGATCTTGAATGTTCCTCGTGGGAACGTTCTTGATTGCAGTCTTTTCCGAAGAGTAGAAGTCGCACATGGTGCTCTCTTGGTCGGGAGAGTCCCTCGTGGTGGTCCTACACCCAGTCAACCACCCCAAGGTCATGGACAGACGTAACGGTGACTACGGCACGCGTGATAAGCGCACGGGTAGTGTAACGACCCGATTCCCGAATCCCTACGAGACACGAGAATCGGACCGACTCGACTAATCCCAAGACCTAGTGGTCCAACGAGGAAGTAACCAAAAGAGTAGTAAAATAAACCACATTCAGCATGAATATAACTAGCAGTAACAAAATACAGCAGTAAGAAAAGGAACAACTACAGTATACACCACCACAACAGTAGAACAACAAATATGTACATAACATGAAGCTTACAATAAAGAAGTTCAAGGAGTAACAGGGAAACTACTCACTACAGTGGAAAAATAGTGCAAAAAGAACTGCGGCAACTCTACTGGACCCTACTAGGCCCAGTGTCCTCTGCAGCCGCTGACCCTGGCTGCTCAACACCTGGTCCTGAAAAGTAACGAGTGTAACACGTCAGCGAAACGCTGAGTAGAGTGGCAGCTAAAAGCTAAAGAAACAGTAGAGTATACAGTAGCTGTTATATTTTTTACTTTCTTTAATTACGTCTTTCTATTATTTCACGATTTATTTATTTCTCAGATCCTTTACTTGATCTCGAATGTTCCTCATGGGAACGATCTTGATTGCAGTTTTTTCCGAAAAGTAGAAGTAACACGTGGTGCTCCCCTTGCCGGGAGAGTCCCCCGTGGTGGTCCTACCCCCAGTCAACCACCCCAAGGTTGCTGACAGACGTAACGGTGACTACGGCACGCACGATAAGCGCACGGGTAGCTACCCCGCACTGGCACGCGGTCAGTCGTTTCCGTTAACGGGTGTGCTCAAAACACAGCATGGAACCAGTATAGGGCAGAGCACTCTCAGTAACAGGGGTCCAACCCCTCCACAGTCCGCGCACCCTCGCCTGACTACCCTGGTTTGCCCAGTGGGCCTAACAAGTCGGTGTAGGAGGCTAGCAGAACCCCGGGGCCCGTGGGGTAGCTAGTGCTCTCCCTACACTAGTAGCTCTCCTCAGTACTGCGTATGCGAGGGCCAGCAAGTCGGTGTACAGTGGCCAAACCCACCCCGGTCTCAACCTGAAGCGGCAAGCTCCCCTCTACACTAAGAGGTAATGTGTGCTCTCTTTAGTACCACGTACCCAAGAGACAACACACTTCCCTGTTCCACTTTCTCAGTTCCATTCTATTCTCTTTCCAGGAGTTCTATTCCTAATTCCCCGTAGGGTTCATGTTCTTTTCGTTTGGCCATTTAGGTTTCACCGTTCCAGTTTTACGTTCATACAACCCATGTTCCCAATCATATTTATTCATTCATAACAGGCAGCTGTTAATCAATTTACAGGCAGCTATTATTTCCTTGCTACTTTCCAAGACTGCAATATTTATATATTTCACTAGTTTTCCAATCCTAGGATTCATGCCGTACCCTAGGATCTATCATTCAATCTAGTTGTCCAGTCCTAGGTTTCATGCAATACCCTAGGATCTATCATTCAATCTAGTTTCTCAGTCCTAGGATCTACCATTCAATCTAGGTTTCATGCAATGCCCTAGACTCTACTAATTGTTCCACAATTGAAACAAATTTTGTTAAATAAATTAAAAGCCACTCTACCAGCTACAACGGGAGTACTGGGGGCGTGGTCGGCAATCCCGCGCGCCTCCGCAACCCTCAAGACTGCAATGGTACGGGATCCTAACACAAGGATCAAACAAAAGGAGTTTTTCAGAACGGTATACAATTACTGCAAACGGGTAGAGGATTTTGTTCCGGAAAGAACGCAACTCGAAACGCGGAAAACGGACTCCGAACGGGCCTTAAACGGGTCGAAAACGACGAAACTGTCCAAAATCTGACGTCTGGAATTTCTTCCAGACATCTTAAAACGTCAATCATGCCATACCTTCTTCTGCGTAGTCCTTCAGACATCCAGAAGCTCGCTGGATCGTCTGAAGTCAGTTTCTAGACGTCCGATTGTCACCCCGAACGTCTGGAGGACCTCTCCGTCGTCTGGTACTGCGGCCAGACGTCTGATTCACGTGGGATGGCGAGCCCTCGCGCCCTCCTGAGTAGAACCTGCATGCACCCACACCTGCTCTCAGCACGACGGATCACAGACGAAGGCGCGGCGGACCACTGCATGGCCGTACACGCGAAAAAGGAAGAAGATAGAAATATTTTACCTTCCAGACGTCTGGACAGTCCTCCAGACGTCTTCACCATAGTCTGGTCGTAAGACCAGACGTCTGATTCTGGAAAATTTTCCAGAATCAGAGCCCGACTCGCTCTCCGCCCGCGACGCACGGCGGCGCCCCGTCCGCCTGCTGCCCGAGCTGCAGCAGCCCCTCTGCGACACCCCACGCCTGCCGCTCCCCCACTCGCTCGCGCTCTCGCACTGGCAGGGAGAAGGAGAAGAGAAGGGCGGAGGAGATAGGGGTGAGGGAGAGGGAGAGAGCTTATATAGGTAGCGAGGGGAGAGAGAAAAGAGGGAGATGGCATGTCTGCAGGAGGAGAGAGAGAAAAAGAGGGGCGAGAGCGGCAGGTGCAGTCTGCGTGCGCAGCTGCGCAGATGCAACCCCGTACGCTGCAAAAATTGATTACCAGACGTCTAGAAAGGGTTCCAGACGTCTGGCAAGACGTTTGGGACACTTCCCAGACGTCTTAAAAGCTCGTCTGATACCTCGTTCTTAACAGGTAGCTACCCCGTACTGGCATGTGGTCAGTCATTTTCGTTAGTGGGTGCGCCCAAAGCACAGCACGGAGCCAGTATAGGGCATAGCCCTCTTAGTAATAGGGGTCTAGCCCCTAAGAACCAAACAGGGGTCTCGCCCCTCCACAATCTGCGCACCCTCGCCTGACTACCCTGGTTTGCTCAGTGGGCCTAACAAGTCAATGTAGGGCGGCTAGCTGAACCCCGGGCCTCGTGGGGTGGCTAACCCTCTCCCTACACTAGTAGCTCTCCCCGGTACAGTGTACACGAGGGCCACCGAGTCGGTGCAAAGTGGCCAAACCCACCCCAAGTCTCAACCTGAAAGGCGGCAAGCACCCCTCTACACTAAGAGGTAACGTGCGCTCCCCTTGGTACCACGTACTCAAGGCAAGCACACTTCCCAAAGCATTTCCAGAGCCATTCCATATATTTCTCAGGAGCTCTACTCCTAATCCTCCCCATAGGGTTCATGTTCAAATGCCTAATGCCATTCCATACTAGGTTTCATCATTTCTATTTCCATCCTCAGGTTATACACATGCACATTGTAATACTATTGTTCACATTTTCATATTTAGGTTATTCGGAGGTAGCTAGTGTTTCCAACTTTTACCTTTCCATTTCCAAATTTATATACATGTAGCTCATATTATATCAATTCACATGTGCGACAGGAAGGTTACATTTAACAGTTAACTAGCACGATTACTACATATTTCGCAGGCAACTGTTATTCATTTACAGGCAATTGTTATCATTCTATCTACTCATTCAAGACTGCAATCCATTCATTCAATACAAACATTCAAGTATTTCTAGTCCTAGGATTCATGCCATACCCTAGGATCTAATCATTCATTTCACACATGCTTTTAAGTTTTAATTAAATTAAGGGGAAGCCACTCTACCAGTAAACCCAGGAGTAATGGAGGCTTGAACGACAGGCTCACGTGCCTCAGCAAGCCTCGAACTCGTAACGGAAATCAGTCATATCACAAGGATAAATCATAAGAGAATACTCAGAACAGTATAGAAAATCTTCTAACAAGTAGAGGAATTCATACTGGAAACATCGGTATCTTAATTGCGGAAATCGAACCTCAAACGGACCCTAAATGGGTCAAAAATAGTGATTCTGACTCAAATCAGACGTCTGTAACAACTTCCAGACGTCTTAAAAGTGTTCAGTGCTATATCTCAAGTCCTGGGCCACTCCTTAGACATCCAGGAACTCTGTTGGACCGTCTGGACCCAGTTCCAGACGTTCGACCACCTCTTTGGACGTCTGAAAGCGCTTCCCATCGCCTGGTAGGTCACCCAGATGTCTGAAATGCATGGGAGGGTGTGTCCCGCGCCTTCCCGAAGCAACTCCTACGCGAATCAACCGAATCTCCATCAAAAAGGCATGAAACAATGCCTCAGCGAAGCGACCTGCATGGCTGTATCTGCAAAGAAGATGTACCTTCGCGAAGCCTCCTTCTCAGTCGTCTGGAACCTCCTCCAGATGTCGGCTATGTCGTCCGGATGTCGCTCCAGACGTTTGATTCTGGGAAAAACCCAGAACCAGAACCTGCTTCCACCCTCTCATGCCGTGCGTGGCCGCGCCGCACCCTCTCGCCTGCTACTCCGGCTACAGCAGTGTCAGGGAGGACCTCCTCGACGCACTCCTCCACCTTGCGCACGCGCCACTCCGGCCGTGAGCTCACCGGCGAGCTCCCACGTGAGCTTGCAAGCTTGCTTCTCTCCCTTTCATGTTGCTCCTCCTCTCCTCTCACGCCGCTCCTCCTCTCCGCCGTTCTCGCTTTGCTGCTCTCGCTGGATGGAGGAAAGTGGCTGGGAAGTGGGGGTGGAATGAGGGAGAGGAGGGGGCTTATATAAGGTATGGGTTTAGGGTTTCGCCGGGGGAGGAAGGAGAGAGAAGAAGAAGAAAAACGAAGGGGGTACTGTCTGCGCGCAGCACGTGCGCAGACGCGAGTTCGTACCCAAGATTTTTTATTTCCAGATGTCTGGGAAGGTGTGCAGACATCTGACCCAAGTTCTAGATGCCTTAAAAGGCTCAAACAGCACGGGTCTTAACACGTCTCCTTAGGCTCAACCACCCCCTTGATAACAGGTTCAGCCATCCCCCTGGCACCAGGCTCCCCCCCAATCACATTTCGTACATCCCGGGGAAATGACACGTTTACTACATGCCGGGGGGAAGGGAAAGTGGAAGGAGGTTGCTCAGACTTTGCCAAAGCGAATATAGGATGATCTAAATTATGGAGCATCAAATGAGGAGGGGGGGGAGGTGGGAGAGGAGGAGGCGGCGGATAAGATTGTCAGGAGTACGTCCCGAGTTCATGTGGACCACTTAGCGACAGACACAAGTTTTGGTAAGAACTCATATACCTTTAAGTCTTAAATTACTTATATATTTTAAAGTTTATTATAACTTTAGAAATATATAATGAATATGATTAATGTTTAAGCAGGTGAAGTAAGAAGAGGACGGGGGAAAACAAAGAATCTAGACCACCAGCGTGTCCTCGAGGGCCTGAGAATAACGATCAGGCTTAGAATCAAATGGGAGTCAGAGAATTACCCCGGCTTCATTAATCGAGTGGACACAATTGTTAAGTCCATTGTGCCCATTTGCAACTTCGACCGAAGAAAGGTGCCTGCAGAGCTTAAGAGTTAATTCCTCCGTCAATTAAAGGTAATTTCATTTATCAAAGTTATTTCTTTTATAACTTTATCTTAAAATTATTATAAAGTAAGATTGACATATTTTTTTAAAAAATTAATGCAGGCAAATTACGATTGGGGTGACGACCCCAATGTCTCATGATATTATTAAGCACGCCGCCAAAATCTACAGAGATTGGAGGATGAAAACTAAGATAAATTTAATATTTTTTAAACATTTACATTTTTATTATATACATAATTTCATTTATTATTTCTAACAATTTATATTTGGTATTTAGTTTTTTTTTGAACTGCATTTCACTCGAGGCAATGGAGAATTATCCTTCCGATGTCATGCCTGACGATTGGAAGAAGGTATACGAGCATTGGCTAAATTCGAAGACAGAGGTTAGTAAATGATTAAAAAATATTTTATTAATTTCATATATCTTAAATTCATAAAAAATATTATTGTATATGCACTACAAAAAAATATGTCAATTGCAACATAATATTACTATCGCAAAAACATCCACTACCGTCAAAAAAGATTTTTGGGACGGTAACATGAACTGTAACAAAAAGGGGCGTCCCAAAAAGAATCAACGTTCGCAAATGATCTATCATTTTTGATGGTTAAGCACAATCACAAAAGTCCTTACGTGACGTTTAACAACTATCACAAAAGATATAAGTGAGTTAAAAATCATTATAAAAGACTTTAAGTGACATTTTACAACCATCACAAATGACTTTACGTGACAGTTAAAAACCATAACGAAATATTGTACATGACGTTTAACAACCATCACGAAAGACTGTACATGACGTTTAAAAATCATCAGGAAAGACTTTACGTAATGGTTAAAAACCATCACAAAAGACTGTACGTATTGTTTAAAAATCAGCACGAAAGACCATATGCGATGGTTATTGTGAGTTCCTTACTAGGAGGGGTGACATAAAAATATGCGGAAATAAAAATATAAAGCAATCTCACAAAAATCAATCGTACAATGTACACAGGTATTTTTAGGTGGAAACCCAAACCGGGTGAAAACCACCACCTAACCCTCTCGAGTTAGGATTTTCCGATCAACCAAGTTGATCAAAATCCACTAAACGAATCACTTTAAACGAGGGTGATTCAACCTCATTACAACAACGCTACAAGTACGAGGGTAGCGTTCCTCAACCCCTTCTCTCCACGAGAAGGATTTTGTCCCACGAAGGAGACGGGAATTCGCAAAGCGAATACCCAACCAAAAGACAAAGATAAAAGAAACAATAGTCCTATAGAGCCAACAAAATAATTAAACCTAGCTTCTATAGGAAATAGGAAACTCCCCTTTGCAAGGAGTGCGTCGACGATGACGCGGTGCGTGTGCCACGCGATGGCGCTACGTCGCTCTCGTTAACAACGCCGGGAGAGCGGGTGCGCAACGGTTGAATGCTCTCAAGAAAATGGAGCTTGAGCTTGGAGAGCAAGAGAGTCTTTTCTTTGGACACAAAAGGTTTGAAAGTGTATTGCAAGGTGTGTGTCTTAGTGTGTATATATGTGTTTGTGTTACAAAGGTTCCCCTCTATTTATAGAGGCCTTAGGAAGGCTTTGGAAGACTTGGAAAAGCTTCCATAGCCGTTGGGTGCAAAGCCCAAGAGAATCAGGCCGAAATCAGGATAATGATTGCATTTTACAGGGTCATCGGACGTCTAATTATGGCATCAGACGTCTGGAAGGCCACTTTAAGACGTCTGATCTCAAGGTCAGACGTCTGATTCTATGCGGGTTTCCTCCTGACTTGAATCAGATCTAAACAGGGTTTTTGTACAAGTCCATCAGACGACATACAGGACGTCTGGCACTAAGTATGGACGTCTGGAAACCTACTTTTACTGTGGGAATTGATTTCCAAATGTTGCAACGGCTAGAAAATCTCTGAGAAGAGATTTTGGGTCAGCCGAGGCAAAACGGTCATTTATCAAACGTCTGGAAAGGCCTATGGACGTCTGATAAGGCTCTAACGGTCATATTCTTGGGTGTCTGCTATGTCAGCCAACGGTCCACTAATTGGACGTCTGGCAAATCCATCAGACGTCTTCTAAGACGTCTGGTCTAAGGTCTGGACGTCTGATTTCATCAGACAGAACTAACTATGTCCAGCCTAACAGTTATCAGACGTCTTAAACAACAGTGAGACGTCTTAAAATGCTTTATCAGACGTCTGATTTTGGAATTAGACGTCTGGAAGTGCTGTTTGAACCCTATATTGGTTTTCTAAGTATTCTACAGAAAACCTAAGTATCCTAGGGTTGTGCCGGTGTTCCTAGGACTACTGTTAGGGTTCTTTGAGGCTCTTTAACATAATTTCTAAGGAAAATAAAGAGCAAGAAAAATAAAGATAAAAGTACATGAAAGGATTAAAAAGAATCTATCCTATTCTTCGTGTCTTCTATCTTCAATCTGTCGCTCCACGCGAACCTCCTCTGTTTTCCGTCAAGCTCCTCCAATCCGTCCTGGATGCGAGCTCGAACTCCGTCTAAACACGTCCACATTTGCAATTGACCTGAAATCTAGGACTCAAATTGCAAATGTTAAATAACACGTGTTTTGTTATCATCAAAACAAATGATCGTGGTGCTTTAGCACCAACAATCTCCCCCTTTTTGATGATAACAAAACCGTAAATAATAATGCATAAAAATCCTCCCCCTTTTTGACATTATCAAAAAGGTTTGATTTATTTTAAATTTCCTATAACTCCCCCTTAAAACATGCTCTTCTATGAACTTTAACAAAGGTGATATCCTCCCCCTTTTTATAACAACAAGATAGCTATTATTTTTCTCCCCCTTACTAAAGGAAATTTAGCTAACTTGTATCTCCCCCTTTAAAAATTGACAATTAGCTCATCATTTTTTAACTCCCCCTATCTAAATGCTTATGATAAAAAGATAGGGTTAAGAATTTTACCTCACCTACCATGGCCAATAAAATGGCCCGAATGGCAGTGGTGGATGCCACATCAGATGGGGCTCCCATCCGTAGCTTGGAGGCCCGGGCATCGGCGCCGGTCTCCAATCTGGTGGTCGACGTGCGGCGGGTCCGTCGTTTGTTCGTCGTCTCGTCGGTCTTCTTGTTCTCCTCCTTGGTCTACTCCTTGGTTCCCCTAACTCGAGTTGACCAGCCTTGAGCTTGTAGGTCCAGTCCCTTATGTTGTAATTATCCCTGAACCCTACAAAACAAGATTCTAATTCTTTTTTCGGTATCCAAGTGGGCTTGGATCCGGATCTGTTAGCGGGTCTCCTTGACGGAGATCCTTTCTCAACCTTAGGGCTATAAAACTTATCTACTTTGTTGATTAATTTGTTAGAATTTTCCCTAAGACATGCAATTTCTCTTTCTATAATTTGCATCTTAGTCTTTAAATCAAAAATTTCTAACTTTAGACTATTATTTTCCTCAATCAATTTATTATTTTCATTGATGAGGTTTTGATTTTCTAATAATAGGTTATCATTTTTAGGACTAGCTTCTAGATCCTTAAGTTTTATTTCTAACCTATCATTTTCATTTCTAAGAAAACTAAGATTCTTTTTAATGCTTTTGTTTTCGATTCTAAGTGATTTACTAACTTCAAAAAGCTCATTAAAAGCATCTTGTAAATCCAGGTTTACCTCATTGTCGGAGTTGCTTTCGCTGTCGATGTCGCTTTCTCCGATTGCCATGAAACCAAGGCACGTGGTTTCCTTCTCTCCGAGATATTCTTCCGAACTCGTCTCCTCATGAGTGCCTTCCAACCTCCTCCATATCTCGTGAGCGGTGGTGCACTCTTGGATTCGTTCGAATTCTTTCGGACTCAACGCGCAATACAAGGCATTCATTGCCTTTGCGTTGAGGTTGAGATTTCGAACCTGATCTTCTGAGTAACCTCTTGCGGGTTTCTTGGGAATCAAAAATGCGGATTCGCATTTTTCCCACACCCAGAAGTCGTAGGCCTGCAACCACATAGTCATACGATTTTTCCAATAAATGAAATCTATACCTGCAAAATATGGTGGTCGTGAGGTATCGTGTCCTTCAGTGCACACGAATGCTTTTCCCTCCATGTCTAGATCCTCGCTGGTTTGTAACGCCGATAACGCGAGACCTGCTCTGATACCAATTGTGAGTTCCTTACTAGGAGGGGTGACGTAAAAATATGCGGAAATAAAAATATAAAGCAATCTCACAAAAATCAATCGCACAATGTACACAGGTATTTTTAGGTGGAAACCCAAACCGGGTGAAAACCACCACCTAACCCTCTCGAGTTAGGATTTTCCGATCAACCAAGTTGATCAAAATCCACTAAACGAATCACTTTAAACGAGGGTGATTCAACCTCAGTACAACCACGCTACAAGTACGAGGGTAGCGTTCCTCAACCCCTTCTCTCCACGAGAAGGATTTTGTCCCACGAAGGAGACGGGAATTCGCAAAGCGAATACCCAACCAAAAGACAAAGATAAAAGAAACAATAGTCCTATAGAGCCAACAAAATAATTAAACCTAGCTTCTATAGGAAATAGGAAACTCCCCTTTGCAAGGAGTGCGTCGACGATGACGCGGTGCGTGTGCCACGCGATGGCGCTACGTCGCTCTCGTTAACAACGCCGGGAGAGCGGGGTGCGCAACGGTTGAATGCTCTCAAGAAAATGGAGCTTGAGCTTGGAGAGCAAGAGAGTCTTTTCTTTGGACACAAAAGGTTGAAAGTGTATTGCAAGGTGTGTGTCTTAGTGTGTATATATGTGTTTGTGTTACAAAGGTTCCCCTCTATTTATAGAGGCCTTAGGAAGGCTTTGGAAGGCTTGGAAAAGCTTCCATAGCCGTTGGGTGCAAAGCCCAAGAGAATCAGGCCGAAATCAGGACAATGATTGCATTTTACAGGGTCATCAGACGTCTAATTATGGCATCAGACGTCTGGAAGGCCACTTTAAGACGTCTGATCTCAAGGTCAGACGTCTGATTCTATGCGGGTTTCCTCCTGACTTGAATCAGATCTAAACAGGGTTTTTGTACAAGTCCATCAGACGACATACAGGACGTCTGGCACTAAGTATGGACGTCTGGAAACCTACTTTTACTGTGGGAATTGATTTCCAAACGTTGAAACGGCTAGAAAATCTCTGAGAAGAGATTTTGGGTCAGCCGAGGCAAAACGGTCATTTATCAGACGTCTGGAAAGGCCTATGGACGTCTGATAAGGCTCTAACGGTCATATTCTTGGGTGTCTGCTAAGTCAGCCAACGGTCCACTAATTGGACGTCTGGCAAATCCATCAGACGTCTTCTAAGACGTCTGGTCTAAGGTCTGAACGTCTGATTTCATCAGACAGAACTAACTATGTCCAGCCTAACAGTTATCAGACGTCTTAAACAACAGTGAGACGTGTTAAAATGCTTTATCAGACGTCTGATTTTGGAATTAGACGTCTGGAAGTGCTGTTTGAACCCTATATTGGTTTTCTAAGTATTCTACAGAAAACCTAAGTATCCTAGGGTTGTGCCGGTGTTCCTAGGACTACTGTTAGGGTTCTTTGAGGCTCTTTAACATAATTTCTAAGGAAAATAAAGAGTAAGAAAAATAAAGATAAAAGTACATGAAAGGATTAAAAAGAATCTATCCTATTCTTCTTGTCTTCTATCTTCAATCTGTCGCTCCACGCGAACCTCCTCTGTTTTCCGTCAAGCTCCTCCAATCCGTCCTGGATGCGAGCTCGAACTCCGTCTAAACACGTCAACATTTGCAATTGACCTGAAATCTAGGACTCAAATTGCAAATGTTAAATAACACGTGTTTTGTTATCATCAAAACAAATGATCGTGGTGCTTTAGCACCAACAGTTATAAACCATCACAAAAGATATTACGCGATGGTTATAAACCATGACGAGAGACCTTACGCAACGATTAAAAACCATCAAAAAAGACCTTAAGTGATGCTTAAAAAAATTTAATTATTTTAATATAATCTTTTATGATTTACTTTTCTTTCATCAATATCATTTTACCTATAATATTAGTAGCACTCATTACAATAACATTTAAGCATACAAAAAAATATATATTTCATTCATTTTCAACCCAATATTCATGTTCTCAATTACAAAGGGCTAAACATACGGAAATTAAATTTGGAGTCATTCCTACAAAAGTTAACTCATTCAACACATGTTTCTACTCATCAAGAAATTAATCATCTTCATAGTCAAGATCATTTCCATTCTCAAGGCCATCATCTTCAATATCCCTGCTTGCTCCACTTCCTACACTACTAAGACGATGCTGTGATGAAGAAGCATCTTGTTGCTTAGTTAGCATATCCAAAACTTTCTCCATCATCTTTTCCATCCTATCCATTTGAGTCTCGAGAGTTTTATTGGAAGAATAAGCACTTCTACCATAATAAGTAGATGGGCTAGCATCAAGACCAATACCACGTACAAAATCAGGATGTTCTTTCCAAGTAACCTGCAAATAAGTATCACCATCTGACAACACTAAAGTAGAATTACGTCCCTCTGACTGTGTTTTAAGATCTTCTATACATTCCTAATTAACATAAAAACTCAATTAGTAAAGCAAAAAAATTATCAAAAATTATTTTATATATTAAGTTATTTATGCACATAACTAATAAAAGAATTAATTCAACGAACTTACATATTATTTTTTGTACTCCTCATCATACCAAACTTTTGACCCATTTGGACCTTCTCGACTTTTGGAATACTTAAAAAGATCTTTCCTTGAAGCTTTATTCCCCTTTTTTGCCTATATCAACTAATTTAATAGATTATAAGGATAAAATAAAAAAGTAAAAAAAATTAATTAATACTTACAAGCTAATGATGTAACTGATGTAAATTTTGTCTACCCATACGATGGCCAATACGCTGTCCTTTAACTCTATTCAACTTGTTTCTCTCTACTAGAGACTTTAAAACAAATAAAAAATTAAGATTTAAGATGAAAACTTAAGGTACAAAATTACAATTACTAATACTTCAAATCAATCCAAATAATTACCTTATACTTGTCATTGGTCTAATGATCTATGAGTTTACGTCAATCATCGAGATGTACATCATCAGATATTTTAGCAAGCATCTCCGAGATAGGAACATCTTTATTAAAATACTATAAAAAACATAAAAAATCAATTATTACATAAAAATATAAATGTAAAAATTATAATTATTTTCCAAATTTAACTTACCTTTTCCTTCAACCTGTATCGATAATTGTGATGGAGTTTGGATACCTATTTCATAATTTGTCGTTCGTAAGGATTATTTTTCAAACGAAAAATTTCCTACAAAATCAATCATCTATAACTTATAAACATTTATAAAAAAAAAAATTTTTAAATAATGATTAAATATAAGAAATTTTACCTGCAGGCGCTTTAAGAGTTCCATCTACATCTTTTTCGTCACATCAAGTCTGAAATCTCTATAGGTGATTGGTATAATAGCACGAGCTAATTTTCCCACTTAACTTTCAAACTTTGACTATATAATCCAACACTAACGTCTTCCTTAATGTCAACAAAAATTTTCTCTCCCGGTGCAAAACCATAAACAAAATTGCAACATACTTTTCCTCGTTTTATTTTAGGATGTGTAACATATGAAAATAATTTGTTAATACCATTAGAAAACAAATAACTATGACAAGCAACCAATTGATTATTAAAGTCTCACCTCATCTTCAGCCTATTCGAGGGCCATCTAAAAAAATATATGAAATAAATTAATCAATATACAAAAATCAACTTAATCAATTATTATTAAAACACAATCTACAATGATAATAAAATAATTAAGTTTTATATAATGTTATCTCTTCATCTTCATTCTGCTCAAATGCTCTTGTGTTATGAGTAGCATCTCTTGAACGTCTATAAGTTATGATAAGAAGCTCCAATACTAAGACGTGCTTGATGATGAATATCCCTTAATGTCGAGAAAGCGGACATTCGGAAACCATGTAGAAAATTATAAATAGGTGTACAAAAACCATGAACCTAGATGCTGCCAAAAGGAAAGCAAAACTTAAGCAATAAACCTATAATGCCCTAATGAACTAGTGGTGACTTTTTTTTCTCGAAAAGGAACTAAAAAGCAATAAACCTATAACAAAAAGAAAAATGTACTGGCAGTCAACTTTGCAGAAAGATCCACATGAATATAGTAGTTAATTTTTTTAAAGAAAATAATGAATGACCTTTATAGCATTTAACTTGAATAGTACTATTGTAAAGGCAATCAACTTTGCAATATCAAATGCGAATATGAAGATTATGGTGAAGTTTAGTAATATCAAATGCTTTGTGGCAAGATACCAAAGATCATACTGTTGTTGCTTGCTTTCACCACCCACCTAAGCATCTCTTGTTGGCAAAGCCAACCAAGCGTTAACAACAACATAGACCTCCCCACTTCCCTTCCCACCACAAACAATCGATTCTACATCAATGTAAAGGCAACAACTTCCCTAACCAAATAATAATAATAATAATAATAAAGCTTCTTTTCTTTATGACTGCAATTAAGATTATGCAAAAGCACACACCATAAATCTTTTATTAATGCACTCCCTTACGTATATCCCACCTTATAAGCCATTAATTCCTCACCAGCAAGGGTTGATCCTCTTCAGTTGAGTGAAGGCAAACCAAAGGGACCTTACCAAGTAAAATTCTCAAACTTCTAATCTTCACGACTGTTTGAGTACAAAAATTGGAAATGGAAAATTCCCTAGAGAACCAGTACTACCTCTATTACGATTTCCCTATATTGCATTGTTGCCATAAATTAAAGCAGTGAAGCACTACCCTACTTACAATAACTACTTACATATATATATAATGCTGCATGAGAAAGTGAAATAAAATGGGAAAAAATGGAAGGTAAAGAAAAACATTTCAAAACCACAAAGAAATCAGCTATACCCACCAGCAAAAACTTGATCTTCTAAACCCTCCAAGTGACCAACTTTGCAATTCTCCTCAAAATTTTCCAAAGAATAAGCGAACAAGCCAAATCCCAAACATTTGGGTTTTCTCTTGAAAGGGAAGAATGCAATTATCCTCAACACACTTAACCATAATAGGTGGTATGAACTAATAGGTGTATGAAGATTATGGTGAAGTTTAGTAATATCAAATGTATCATAAGAAATCTATCAACACACTTAATGTCACTCACCATGTAACAGGAAGACTTAGTGTTTCAAAAGCAAAACTAAGTAATCTAGATGCCAAAGATCAACATCCCTAATCCAGGCCAGTACAACTTCAATAAGGCATACTGTCAGTTACATGCAAGCAAAATTAACATTTAAAAAACTTATTTGCAGCCAAGCAAGAACAAAAGCAACCAGGATTAATGCACTTCAATGGTGCAGTGGTTGAATAGATGGACTTACATCTAAATGACCAATGTCCAAACTTTACATTATTTAAAGGGGAAAAAAGCAATTAACATGATAACATAGTTTTACTCTTTACTAGAGAGCATCCAAAACTTTTTGGGTTGTTCTGAGTAAAGAAAGGGAAAAGGCCCACTAAACAATAGATAAAATATTATGCAGTATGTGCAATTATCGAGAAACTAAACACAGTTTACAAAGCAGAAATAGCTAAACATTATACTTCTAACTGAATTCCCACCTACTACCAAAACAAGAATAATGTCAAAAGGATATTTTATACTTTAGCTCCAACTCAACTTTGTGTACAACTGATTTTTGCCCTTTATGCAAATCCTGTTGGTTTGTGAACTCAATTACCAACAGCACTTGGGAAATTTCCTTTTATGTTTATTTATATGCTTTTGATATTCTTTTTTAGAGCAAGTCAATAAGAGGAATGTATTTCATTCAGCCATAATGCTCCTGCCTGGATCATCAACTGTAGAAAACCTTGGAAAGTTTGGAGCAGTAGAGATTTTTTGAATGGTGTTTTTTTTTCCAGGTTCAACTTCGTTTGTTTCAGATGCAGATCCCATCCAACATTCTCCCACTAAATCCTATTCAAACATAACAGTTAGTATGATATTTCAGGCACAGCAACATCCACATTCCAGTATTCCCCATTACAAACAACCATTCCACAACATAAATTCACATTTTGTTATTTACCAAAGCATTCAAAGACAAACTACAGACAAACTACAAAAACAAAACAGAGCTAGAGAAGACTGATCCTCTCAAGTCTTCTCAAATGGCAAGGCTCATGCCAAAGGAACTTCCCTCGTCCCTTCTTGAAATAAACCGGCACCTTCAGCTCTACCAGTTACAAGAATAATGTTGATTGTTGCCCTGCTGGCACAGCATTGTCACTGTTGGGGGATAGTGCAGCAACCAGCAGGTAAATCATGGGAGACAACCAGCATCTCCAGACCTATTTGAGACCAACAACTACAAATGCAAGCAACTTTGCACAAAAGTCTCAAGTCAACAAATATATAACATCTACCCCAAAAGCATGAAATTGCAATGCTTGATTTGGGGCAGAGCCTAGGGTTGAAACTTAGACCTCAGAGGGTAGGGAGAAGAATCACGCTCCCTTCCAACTACGCAGCTGGTCATCTACAAAAGGTACAAAGCATTGGAAGAAATGGATATCGACGAGCACATACCATACCTGAAAATGTCACAAGAGAGGGGATGCTAAATCCTTCATCTTTGGAACCTTGAACTTTTCAGAAAACAGCCTTGGCCTCTCTTCTGTACAAGTTGACCTCTTTCTCGAGGTTGTGCAGTGCTTGAGACCATTGAAACTGCCACTCTTATTCAACCCCCTTTGCCTTGCCAAATCACTTGCACTCCTACTTTTGTGTCTTCCAGAACTGAGGGATTTATCTGATGACAAAATCGATGAACTTCTGTGTTTCCTAGAAAGTGCTCTTTCTTCTTCTAACCTAGTCATGCCATTAGCTGCTTGACTGGAATTTGCCTGATGCTTGATAAGGTCATCTTTCAATTTAGAGATGACCTCATCCTTCTCATTAACCAGAGCTCCGAGCTTGTCCAGCTCAGCCTGAGCACTTGCCAGCTTTTCATTACTCTGTTCACCCTCTTTAGTGCACCTTCCTAAGTCCAACTCAAGAACATATATGGTGGCTTTAAGGTTGGCAATAGTGTCATCCTTTTTGGTGGCTGCTGACTGCAGATTCTCTATCATTTGCTGAAGCTTTTCTACAGCTGCATTAGCCTGCTCAAGTTCCATTTGCTTACTCTTGCGAAGATTAGTATAATCTTCATCAATTTTCTTGAACTGGTTCCATATGAAATCCTTTTCTGCTAACAATGAGGAAACCTCTGCATCTTTCTTGTTTGAAAGTATCTTAAGTTCATGCTTTAGCTTCCTCACCTTTCCTTCTAGAGACGTTGCATATTGTTCATTTTGCTTGCTATTTTCTCCCCCTGTCAAGCTGTTGTCTCTTTTCTTCTCCTTGTTATACTCTAATTGTTTCTTCAGCTCTTTGTTCTGCTGGCTCAAACTTTCAACACACTCATAGAAATCATCCAGATCTGATTTCTGGAGATCAAGGTGCTCCTTGTAACACTCCACCTCCTTCAATCCCAGCAAAAGATCTAATTTGGCCTCATGCGCGCTTTCCCATATCTCCTCCTCCTCCTTTAACTGAGAGACTTGAGATTGGAGGAGGCGAGTCTTGGAGAGCCATCAGTGGTGCTGGATGTGGACGTAGTCCTCCAAGAACCTCTGGTCATCGATTAGGGTTTCGATTTGGGACTCCTGCTTTCACAGCATCCCCACTAGGCTCCCTAATATCCTCCCCAACTGTCGTCGCTCCGACGATGACGACGCCTCTGTCTTCTTCGTCTTCGGCATTATAGCTCGGAGAGTACCAACCCCAAGCAGAGACGAGAGAGAGAATGGTGTTTCAAGGAGGGTACTTTGGTTTGTTCTTCACAGGTTGAGCCTGTCGATCTCAATACATTCCTTGAATTATATTTTTCTTAGGATACGAAAGAAGATATAAAATGTGAGAATGAGTATACCATTACAAATCGGTTCACTTTGAATTGGAACTTGTTGTGAATGGTTTCCGAATCAAATAAAAAAAATAGAAGTTGAACTAAATCAGTTTGATTTTAGTTTAAAGTTTGAGAAATGTTTTAGATTAAAGTGAATTAGCAATACAAAGAATCAAACAAAAATAATGAAGTTGAAGTGAATCACTTAGTAATGAGGCATTGATCAAGAAGCAGGTTGAGCCCATCTTCAATGCAGATTTCGGAATGGAGCAAAATGATAAATCCACGAATGGTATTTCTTTTCTGCTACTCAACCACCTAAACATAGTTATTTTGCTTTAATAATTTCTTGTTACCTGATTTTTCTTTTGCCATTTGTTAGTCGGTGACCTTGTAACTTCTAAACTTAGAGATTAATTTCATAACAGGAAAGTAGTTAGGTATAAGAGAACATGCAACAACAATGTATTGCTTTCCAATTGCTAATCTGTACCTATATAAAGGAGTGCTTCTTGAGGTTGCATATGATATAAATTTGATCACTCACCCCAATCTTATTGAAAGAAATGTGATGCAATCGTCGATTGATTGAATGCATGCTTGCAAACACCATTTATTACTTGTGGCTAAGGTTTCATAATCAATACTTGTAGCCAAGGTTTCATAATCAAACTAGAGGTTGAACGTCGAAATGAACTAAACATTGAATCAATGTAGGTTGATTAGATCCTTTTCAACTAGTATATGTTAATTTTCATGTAGTTATGTATGTGTATTTGCATGATTGTATTTTAAGTAGGAAGAAGCACGCTTGTGTCTTCATAAATATAAACTACAAACATAGTTGGAAAATTTACTTCTTAAAGTTGGAGAAATAATCATTTCTCAATGGATCTAAGCAAACAAATATAACCTCATCATTTTCTTGTTGGAATGCCATTGCACCAGTGGTATGATTGGAAGTTTCAACAGTGAGACGTGCTTGATGACGAACATTTCTTGAATGTTGAGGAAGTGGACAATTAAAAACCATCTAAGAAACCATAAATAATATATTTGTATATCAAAAAGTTATAAAATACAAACGCTTAATAAATATCATTGATAATAAAAATGTATATCATCTCATTATCTTCTTCTTGATGAAAAATCATTACACCAGCAGTATGATTAGAAGTCTCAAGATTTGGACATGCTTGACAACAAGTATATCTTGTATGTTAAAGAGGCAGACGTTTTGGAGCCATCTACATTAAAAATTAAGAAAGGAAAACATACCAGGTCACAAACAAAAATTAAACAAATCAATTTTTCTAAAAAATAAACTATTGTGCAAAGAAATAAATTATTTTCATATAAAAGTCAACCAAATTATCATGTAAAAATAAATTAAATAGAATATGCATTACAACAAAATTATAAATATAACAAGAGAAATGTATTATACCTTTATAATAATTTTTTAATGTAAAGGATCATTTTCATTTGGCTTAGTAAGCTTCATCATTATTGTTAGAAGTTGTAGATCCTTCTAAGACATCATAATATTCCATCGCCATTGTTCTTATAGGTACGATCTATCCATTTCGGGAATTATTAGAAACAAAGAATACTTGCTCAACTTGACTTGCGAGGGTAAATGGTTCTTCTATTCCCAATCTACGATTCTGTTTTAGACTGATGTAGCCATGTTTGTCTTTGATGAATCCTAAATCTTTGTTAAAAACATCAAACCAGTCACACTTAAAAAGAACAACACATATATCATGTGTAAAACTAATCTCAACAATTTCAATGATTTCTCCATAGTAGCCATCTAAACTTGAGTGAAGGTTAGACTTAACTATAACACCTCACATTTGTGTTCTCTTTGTTACATCCATGGATTTTGTTCTAAATATAAATCCATTTACAATAAATCCTAAATGATAATGTGCATAAGTAAAAGGCTTCTCTACTAAGACATCTAATTCAAGTGTCCATCTACTATCGTCATTTTCTTTAAGTATTTGGACTTGAATTTTAAACCATTGAAGAAAATTGGTTGCATGACAAGACATGCGTACTCGAGATGGAAATAATTCATTATACTCTTCAACTTGCATTAAAATGTAGTAGCGAGCCAAGTTCATATCTTCTTCTGACATTATCTTTCTGGTTGTTCCATTAATAGCTTTACCACTTGATGATAAGATTCACAAAATACCATTCAATTGAAGTTCCATTTTACCACCATCATAGTTCCTTTCCTCTCTGTTAAATCGATTGTCTGGACCATTAATGTATATTGCATAAAAGTTTACACATTCTTCTAATAGATATGCCTCTGCAATCAATCCTTCAAGTTGTGCCATGTTTTTGATATAATCTTTAAGTTTTTTGATATACCTCTCCACAGGATACATCCATCTATATTATACTGGACCAGTAATGTTTGCCTCACCAGCTAAATGAACTATTAGATGTACCATCACATCAAAGAATGTCAGTGGAAATATTTGCTCCATCTTACAAAATGTCTCAACAATCTCTGCCTCACACTTCTGCAGAACATGTGGATCAAGAACTTTTGAGCATACAGTCTTAAAAAATTTACCCAGTTCCACCAATAGATCAAACACATTTGATGGTAACATCCCGCGAAGTGCTAATGGTAGTAAAACTTGCATGTAGACATGATGATCATGACTCTTCATCCCAGATACCTTTTTATTTGCTATTTTGACACATTTGGAGAGGTCTGAGGAGTAGTCATTTGGAATTCGAATCTTTTTCAAAAATTCTAATATTGATAAAAGTTTCTATAAGGACAATGTGTAACAAGCATTAGGTAATTCATACTTGTCATTAGCTAGATCCTTTGGATGTAACTCACTCCTTATGTTTAATTGTTGAAGATCCCGTCTAGCTTTTATTGTATCCTTTGGATTACCAGATAAATTCAATATCCCAAGAATATTCTCCATCACATTCTTCTAAATGTGCATTACATCTAAATTAGGGTGAATTTGCAAATCCTTCCAATAAGGAAGCCTCTGGAAAAATATACTCTTCTTCCTCCAACGACCTATGCCTAGCTACTTAAAAAGGCGACCCAAGGGTATATCTACCAAATTCTGTTGTTGCTGCCACATGAAGGATCCAGCAAAGCACGACAAGCTGAGACATTCTCTTGAAATTGTCCATCGAATCTATTATTAAATTGATGCTCCCTCCACCTATGCCCATTGGGAAGAAATCGATGATGTCCTAAATAACATTGTTTTCCACTTTCATCTAGTTGTAGACTGTGTATCATCCATACACACTGGACAAGCAAATTTACCCTTTGTACTCTAGACCGGTAAATTTGCGTAAGTTGAAAAATCATTAATGGTCCACAATAATGATGCTCACATTGAAAACATCTCTTTTCTATGTGCATCATATGTTTCTACTCCTGTATTCCACAATAACTTTAGCTCATCGACTAACGATTGCAAGTATACATCAATTGCATTGCTTGGACCTTTAGGACCTGGTATGAGTAACGACATCATCATGAAAGATGATTTCATGCACATCCATGGGGGTAAGTTATAAGTGACAACAAGCACTGGCCATATAGTATGATTATTATTCATATTTGCAAAAGGGTTGAATCCATCACTAGAATGACCAAGTCTAACATTGCAAACCTCCTTTGCAAAATCTAGATGCATGTTATCAAATCTTATCCACTCTTCTACATCGACAGGATGATGCATAATTCCCTCAGGATCTGATATTCTTTTGTCACTATGTCACAACATCCATTCTACAGTCTTTAATGACATAAAAAGTCGTTGGAGCCTTGGAATCAAAGGGAATTTTTTAGCGAAGAACTTTTGTTGGTTTTCTTTTCTTTCTTCGATTGAGGTTTGTTTCTGGGAACTTATATCTCGAGGCATCACACTTAGGACAATGTTCAAGTTTTTCGTTATTCTTCCAAAATAAGATACAATCATTAGAACATGCATCTATCTTCTCACAATTCAAGCCTAATGACCGAAGGCTCTTCTTTGCATGATACCAATTTTTAGGATAACCTTTTGGATAACCTAATATTTCACCAATAAAGTCAAGCACATCTGACATCATCTTTGACGTAGAATGGTAAATAACTTTTAATTTGAATAACTCAATATGAAATTTAATTTAGACATTTTTAACCCTGGAGCAATAGGTTCCTCTGCTTCTGACAACATTTTATAGAAATCGTCAACATCCACATTGGTTGGTATATCATTTTCAGAATCCATAGGAACCCCTCCTATGTCATAAAGCATATCCATTAACTCATCATTTCCACCATCCTCATTCTGCACATTCTGATGATGACTTTGTCGTGATGTCTCTCCAACTTCCTCTCCATGGACATTCTAAATTGTATATCTTGGTCACCAACCGTTTAATATAAGATCCTCACGCACAAATTAAAACCGCCAACACGTGAACAAATTAAAACCTCCACGATTTCTGGCTTCAAAGAACTTCGAAATTTATTAAGAACTCTACCGCCAACACTAAATGTGGATTCCGAAGCAACGGTAGATAAAGGAATGGCTAAGACATCCCTTGCCATTGTAGCAAGTTGAGGATACCGTGATTCGAATCCTTTCCAAAAATGAAGGATGTCTATGCTCTTCTTTCTATCAATTAGTTCATCCTTCAAATATAACTCCAATTGAGATTTGGAAGAAACATGAGAGGTATTCTCATCATTGAACTCCTATACAATAAGACAAGTAGTTTGAAAATATGTAATACAGTAATTTATACTAATTTGAAGGTTTTGAGTAAATAAGATACGAATGTAGAGATTACCGTAAAAAAATTTGTTTCTTTTGCCATTGTCATTGCATCGGGAGTAGCTTGATGAAGTTCACTCTCCCGTGATGGAGTTGTGATGATTAAGTTTGTGGTGTTACTTGACATGGACTCATTGAATAAAGCAAACAATTCATCCTTAACTTCTTCAAATTCAATGGAATTAGGTCCATAGATCTTCTTATAAGAGAATTCTACGAACCTCCTTTTATACTCGGGATCTAAGATGATCGCAATCGCAAGAATGCTACTATGAATAGTACAATACTTCTTAAATTTTTCAAACATGGGAAAAGCCATACTTTGTAAAACATTATCTCCAGAATTGATTGCTTCCACCAACTTAATCTGGATCAAGAAGACATGAGGGAAGTACAAATTTGTTGTAACATATTTTGCTCCTGAAACATAAAATACATAAAATATTTCATTTAATGAAAGATCATTTGGTTTAATTTAAAGGGTGAACACCAAGTAGAAAAAGAATTATGGATACCTGAAAAGTCACAAGTTGCATTGTAAAATGCAACCAATAGCTTGTTTATCCTGTCAATCAAATCTCATTCTCCTTGAGAAGGGCAATGAATGTATGATGAATCTATAAGCTTCAAATGAGAGAAAGCTCTTTTATAATGAAGTGCACTTTGAAGCATCAAATAGATGGAGTTCCATCTTGTCGGAACATCTTGCCTTTACCCTTTTTTCCCACTAAGAGATGCTTGCTTCACACATTGCATAAACTGTTACTTCCTTACTTGTGACCCTCTCACATACTTGACACTTTCTCTAACCTTATTAACAGGCTCATGAATGCTTTCAAGTCCTTCTTTAACAATCAAATTTAGTATGTGAGCACAACATCTATTGTGGAAAAACCTCCCACTTCTCAACAGCAAATCATTCAAAGAAAGGTGATCCCTCATACATCGTGCAAATGCATCATTGGAAGATGCATTATCCAATGTAAATCCTTAGATTTTTTTCTCAAGTTTCCATTCATTTATTATCTCCAATATTTTCTCATATATAGCCAGACCTGTGTGAGGTGGAGGAAGAATGGAAAAACTCAAGATATTCTTTTGTAACTTTCAATCATTATCAACATAATGCGTCGTGAGACATGTAACCATCGGTGTTTATTGAAGTCCATAAATCAATGGTAAAGTTAATTCTTTCAAAAACGGAAGATAAGCATAATTTGAGAGACTTTTTTCCCTTCAATATATGTCCATGACATCTGATCTAGCAGTATTGCGTGATATGACTCTCATGTCTTCACATACGTAACTGAAGATCTCTCGTATACCATCGTACTCCACAAAAGAGAATGAAAGATCATGCTTAATGATAGCGCAGGATAATAACTCTCGAAATTTCTTCGGATCAAGAACATTGGATCTCATTGTCATAGATTCTGAATCACGAGCTAGTACGAGTTGCCCAAAATCTTGTGTGTCTCTTCTAAGACATGTATCATTGATGTGATGCAATAAATTTGTAGTCCCATAGGTCTTACTCTCACAAATCAACTCAGCACCGCATTTCTTACACTTAGCGTTTTGAAGATCACCTTTATTTTTCCTTTCAATTATTTCAAAATAATTTCATGCCCTTGAAGTTCTTTTCCTCTTATGTTTTTCATTTTATTTTCCTTCAGAAACATTCTTTCCTCTACGTCCCTCATTTTCAAAAGTGACTTCTGTCCTTGGATTACCCATGTTCTTATCATTATCATCAGCTCCATTACCACCAACAACAATCTATAAATTAAAACATTGCAACTTTCAATTAAAAGATACTCCATTTGTTGACATATGTCTTAACATCTAAGATAAGTCCAATTAAATTCCACCAAAACTATGGGAAAAAAATGTAATTCTCGGTATTAGCAATGCATCTTTGACTAAAATATCAAAAGAAATCAAATTTAAAAACTTTTGAGAGGCAAGAATATGTCCTTTGGCAATATATATTAGATATTGATTACCATTCTTATGGTACTATATTGGTTATTTTACCCATGGCAAATAGAAACACAATATTGCAGACACACACTTTTACAATATGCAACTATTCATTTCATTTATCATAATATTTTGGTGCACATTACATAATTAAAGACAAGTATTTTATGTATTGCTCATACAACATACCTCAATCTCCAGAACAAGAGATAGCACATGCCACATACATGCATATACATCTTTATTTATTTATGCCAGGCACATACATCCATATATATCTTTATTTAGTTATGTCACTAAGTACAAAAAAAAAATATGTATAGAATTTAACCACCTAGAAATTTTACCTCTCTATTAGATTTCATACCGAGGCCCGAGGGGTCGAGGGCTCGAGGGCGGCTGCAGGCTGCAATGGAGGAATGGAGATTAGATGTGGTGGGACAGTGTTAGTGGGACTCCCTCGGTGGGACAGTGGCTGGGTGGGATAGTGGTGCTGGATTTGCTCGAGGGAGTGGTGTGGGTGACGGGTCCCCCTGAAAAAGCAAGAGAGCTATTGTGCCAACATGGATTTGAAGAAGGAGAAGATCTGAAGAAGCAAGATGCAAGCAACTCACTCGAGACAACCTTCCTTCTTCGTTGCTTTCGTTGATGCCTTCATTGCAAACCCGCAACTCAAGAAAAAAGTCTCTACCTTCGTCGCTGCGAGTCGACGCGCCGCCGGCACCGGCAATGCCCTCGTGGTCTTTGCGTTGCCGTCTTGCCGTAGGGTCGCAGTTGCTCACCGTCAGTGTAAGCCTCTCTACAACCTACCACGATGCATCCATGTGGCGATGCAGCTGCTCACCATCAGGCACGGTCAGCCTCTTGCCGCAGGCTCGCTGGCAGCACGATGCAGCCGTGCAGCACTGCCGCCGCGAGTCGCGAGAGAGAGACTCCTTTGAGGGAGTTAGGGTTAGGGATTTGGTCACGATGCAGTCGTTGGCTCTTGGCTTTACAAGAGTCTTGGGTGGGGGAAATGAAATGTATGTAGGGCCAGCTGCAAGGCAAGGGGAAGGGGGGGTGCGAGTCTACGGGTAGGGGGTGGGGTTACAAGGACAGGGAGAGGGTTATCGGGATAGGGGGGTTTGACGGGTTTATGAGCTTAAAATCAAACCCAACCCGTTTATAAAATGGGTTAAACGGGTTTAAACCCGTTTATTTTAAACGGGTTCGGATCGGGTTCGGGTCTAATATTTGGGTCGGATTCTAGTCGGGTTAGTCGGGTTCGGATTTTTTTGACAGGCCTATCTTCAGCTACCGTTTCCCATTCCCCCTCTCTGTGAGTGAGGCCACCAATACAAAAGTTGGGCTGTGATCGACCTCTTGGAGGCTGATTCACCCCCCCCCCCCCCCTCCCTATGGCTTTTTGCTTCTTCCCCCCTTGGGTCTCTCCCTTAGCGTCGACAATGACATGCACGACGAGAGGATGTCATTCTTGGGGTTGGCGACAACGTGTGCGGCGATCGGCGACTAGTGATGGGCGATGCAATTGCGTCGGCTGATGCTTCTCGTTTAAGGCTCGGCAGCTAATGCTTCTGATCGACAGAGCTTCATTTAGATTTCGTTGGCTACAAGAACAACGGCGTGTGTGGCGGCGTTCCAACGGTCGACGGGGCTTCACTGGTAGTGTGGCTAGCGAGCTGTGGTCGGCATGCGCCCGGACGGCTTCCATTTTGTTTCTAGGGGCAGGTTGATCGACACTGTGGTTGTGCCTCGTTCATAGTTGTTTGGGTATTATGTTGGTTCGACCATTTTGATGTTTGTTCTAATTATGTTATTGATTTTGCTTTTCCCCTTGGGGGATGACGATGTTCCCTTTAGGGTTTTATTTTGGGGAACATGCGAGAATCTGTGCTTCTTACAACCGGGATTGCCCAAACTGTGCTCTAGTGCCCAGCTTTGGTCGGATTTCTCGTTAGTGCTGATGGCTAGGGATTATCCTAGTAGCGTTGTCATATCTACGAGCATGTTACGGTGGTTGGTTTCTCGATCACTGTTTGAACTCCATGTTTGTGATGTATTTCAATTCTCTTCCCCTTGTGGGATGATGGTGTCCCCCCTCTATCTTTGCATCACTTGTATGATTTCAACACCTATAAATGAAAACTCCTTTTGCAAAAAAAAAAAGAAGTTAAAGTTAACAATATTTTTATATTGGCATTTAATATTTTATACTTAGGTGAATTTTATTACTTTAAAAACTAAATAGTAACCTATTAATTTAATAACATGCTTTATATCTTAGTAAAAGTATGAAATTTTATTTTTTTTAATTTTGATTAAACTTTCTTTGAATTGATTTATCTCAGACCAGTTGTAACCACTACTATAAAATGGATAATTTGCGATGGTTATTTAGTGACGATTTGATAACCGTCGCCAATTGTTAGTTTTAGGGACAGTTATATAAATAACCATTGCAAAAAAGCTTCCTCCCCTCACTACGCACAACGCAGGGTAAGATTTAGAGACTATTATTTCTATAACCGTCACTAATGAGAACTAGGGAGGGCGGGTGTTTAAAGTGCTAAATCGGTGTTTAAGAGTGTTGTGTTGTAATATAGCCGAAAAAGCGTTCAAAATAGATATAATTTTATTACTCGAAAAGATTTTCGAGGTCGAACACAAGGAGCAAATTGGTATTTAAAAATCAAGATCACAATTTAAACTTCAATGAAATTGTAATAGTAGCAGTATCAAAATGCAAAAATACGTGAGTAAAATGGTGATGTAGATCACCAAATACTCCTACAATATCACCAAATGATTCAATGTACAAATATGCAATGAGACTAGAATCTGTCCTCTGATTCTTTGATCAGACGACTTAAAGTGTCTAATCTCTTTTCTGCCTTTACTTCTTCTTCTTCTGCTTTTGCCTTTGCTTTCTCTAAGGTCCTTCTCTTTCTCTTCTTCCTTCAGCTTCTTCCTTCAGCTTCTTCCTTCTTCTCTTTCTCTGCCGTCTGCCTTCTCTTCTTCCTCTTTGGCCTTGGCTTCAGCTTCTACCTTAGCTTCTCTTTCTTCCTTCTGGCCTCCTCTTCAGCTCCTGCCTTTGCCTTCAGCTTTGGCCTTCTCCTTCTTCTCTTTCTCTTCAGCTTTCGCCTGTAGCAAAACCTACCCCTACCCGCACGCAACTCTCCTCTCTTTCTCTCTTAAGTTTCGCTCTCTCAGAGCCACACAGACAATCGGGTAATCGGGTCAGGTGCGTACCCGGGACCAAGGCCACCGGCGTGTGATGGTGGGCGAGGAGTGAACCAGTCGGGTAATTGGGTCATGGCCAGGTCCACGTGGGCAGTGCCGTAGACAAGTCCGTGAGAGGGGGGGAGGAGGACCTCACCCTCAGTGTTGGAAACGATAAGCCTGTAACACTTTTTCCTTTTATGCGCACAAGGGCGCCCTTCCACTTCCGAGGTGGGACTAAATGTCCCACCTTCGTTTGCGCACGGCAACAGCAGATGACTTCCTCAATTGGTGAGGCTGCGGAGGTTGAAGCCTTTGCTTGATGTCTTGGATGCGTGCGTGCCTTGATTCCGCACACCTGGGGGTAGCTATTTGGGATAGAGTGAGACCTGGGATCGCAGCATCAAGCTTCGCAACAATGGTGGCAGTCGTCCTGAACCTGAAATCAACAGCACAGCCTCGCGGCCACGTTAAATTGCTCAAGGAGCGTCGCCGGACCACGACGAATGTGATGGGGATGTCGGTGTGACTCAGGGGTGCGTGTGCATTCGTGCCTAGGACATTTTGTGTGCGAATGTGTAGGTGTGTTCGAGGGTACGTTTGGGTGTGCGACGCGGTGATATGAGTGAGGGGAAATGATCGGTGAGGTGTGGCAGAGGTTCTGCGAGGGTTGGCGAGGGTTGCGGTGGCCTGTGGAGGTGGAATGGCCTCGCCGGAGGTGGTGGCTGGAGATGAAGGAGATGAGGGTGACGGAGGTCGGCAGTGGTCGATTTTGGGAAATAGCGAGTGGAGAAGAAAGTAAAGGGGAGAGAGAACTTAGCTAGGGTGTTAGGAGACGAAGGGGGGCAGAGGTGACGTTGGTCGAGGTGTAGTCGACGTCGAAGACGAAAGTGGCTCCGGTGGGGGTTGGACGGCAAGGATGAAGGGGGAAAGGTCGTCTGCTGGTACGATGAGACGTGGCTGAAGTCAGGGAGGAGGAATCCACCATAGGTGTGGTACTTGGACGATGAGAAGGAGCAGGGAAGATCATCAGACGTCGAGGAGACTTCGACCGTGAGGAGAAGAGACGAATTGTGGGGATTCACAACGAATTTCGAGTGTAGAGGAGTCGGAGCAATCTGGGCTTCTTTAAATAGAGCCCTGAAGGTCGGTTAGAACTTGGGAAGCAAGCTTCCCAAGCAAGGAAGGCTCGCCGAAGTTGGAATCCGTTTGGATATCCATGTCTCTCATGCGTTTGCTTGAGAGATTGGGAAAAAATCTGGGATCAAAGATGGGTTCAAATTGGAGGGATTTTCTCAGAGAATCTTTCTTCCAATTTTGGAGGAAATCCACTGAGCAATCAGGGAGAACTCTCCTTTTAAAGTTCGCTGGAGTAGGATTCCTCCACTGTAATGGTTGAGGGACCTAATCGTAAAAATAATGAAGAAGCTAGGGGGCTATTTGTAAGGAATTTTGAAAGATAGGGGTACAAATGTAATCAGGCTAGACCTTTTTGCGAGCTAGGTCAAGGTAAACTCAAATTGGGTCCAAATTTTGGTACAAACCTAATTTGGACCGAAGAAATCCAATGATAAAGTTGGATTTTGGATTTGACCACGTTTGACTGAAAAATTTATGCAAAAACCTAATTTAGGGCAAATATTTATCTAAGACCCCATTCTTAGTCAAGATGGGTTCCAATAGCCAAATTGAAGGTTCTAAACCCTAGAAGATATTTTTCTATAATTTTTAGAGGATTTAAGTGAATTTTATCCTGATCAGGACCTTGGTTAACAAGTGGGTCTGTTTTAGGGTTTCAAGAAGTCATTTAATTCATAGAACACATACAAACCCTTTTCTGTCTGATCCAACCCACTTATTATCTTATTAAGACCGTTTGACCTTAGTTTAGCCCTTAAGAAAATCCATTGTTGTACTTCATTGGTAAAATTACAGTTTTACCCCTTGTTTCTTATTTTCCTCTCAAAAAAGTTATTCAATGAATTATTGTAAAGACCCGTTCTGATTTGAGCCTTTTAAGAAGTCTGGATTGTCATTCAGACGTCTGGCCAGACATCTGGACCCCTTTCTGGATGTCTGGAAATTAAAAAATCTGTACGTGCTGTTGGTTCTGCACACAGCCAGCGTGCAGACCTCTCTCTCTCTCTCCCTTCTTCTCCTTTTTCCTCGTCGAAACCCTAACCCTGCAGCCTATATAAGAGGCACCCCTTCCTCTCCTCTCCACTCCACCACCACCACCATACTCCCCACTCCACTGCCGTGAGTTGAGGCACGCGAGAGAGAGGGAGCGAAAGAGAGGAGGAGGAGCGGGCGTGAGGAGGAGGAGAGGGCTGAGGTTGCGAGCTTCGTGGAAGCTCGCCGGAGGTTTGCACGGCCACTGCGGCGTGTGCGGGATGAGGAGAGCGTCGGGGCGTTGTCCCCGACCTTCTGCGGCGGTCGGAGCTACAGTAGTGTGGGAGGAGCTGCGGCGGAGCGCGGCGAGAAAAGCAGGAGCGTGGTCTGGTACTACAGTTTTTCCAGTATCAGACATCCGGAGTGCCTTCCGGATGACGAGCTAGACGTCTGGTGACGACACTGGACGTATGAAAGCGGGTATATCGTGAAGGTACGCTTTCCTTGCGATTACGGCCATGCAGGCCGCACCGTAAGTGTGATTTGCCTAGCTAAAAATGGAACGCTTCTCTGTCGTGTGTAGGAGCAGCTTTGGGAAGGTGCACGGCACACCCTCCCATGCTTTTCAGATGTCTAGACAGCTAACCAGATGATCGAAGGACTAGTAGGACATTTGGAACTGAGTCCAGGTGGTGGCGAAGGAGGCCTGGACGTCTGAGATCACCGTTGGAACTTGAGGTGAGTCTCCGATGACTTTTAAGATGTCTGGACTTGTTTCCAGATGCCTGATTTGGGTCTGCAGACACGTTTTTGACCTATTTAGTGTCCAATCGGGATTTGTTTTACGCAAACTGTTAAGACCGAGACATCAAACACTTTTAAAACATCTGGGAGTTGATCCAGACATCTGGTCAGACATTTTGATGCCTTCCCAGACGTCTGGAAATAAATTTTTGCATGCGTACGATTGCGAGTCTACGCGTGCACCCGCCGACCTGTAGGCGCTTTTTCTCTCCCTTGACGCCTTCAAATAACCCTCTCCCCCCTTCCCTCTCCCTGACCCACCACTCCAGCATCCCCTCCTTCCAATGTTAGCGTGAGAGTGAGAGAGCGAGGGCAGTAGCTGTTGCCAGGTGCGTGCGGGGAGGAGTTGTAGCAAGAGGGGAGAAGAGGGAGAGTGCGTGAGGAAGAGAGAGCAAGCTCGCTGGAGCAGCGTAGGGCCGGTCGACGAGCGCGCAGCAGGAGCGTGGTGCTGGGGAGGTTACCCCGGTGCTGCTATAACTCAGGCAGCAGGCGGGTGAGCGCGGCGCGGTCGTGTGCAGCAGGAAGAAGGCGAGGAGGTCCTGATTCTGGAAAATTTTCCCAGAATCAGACGTCTGGAGAGAGATCCAGACGTCTGAAAGGTATGATATTTCTCATCTTCCTCCTTTTTGCGGATACGGCCATGCAGGCTGATCCGCCAAAGGCTGAGACGTGTTGTGATGAGGAGGTTTTCGTTGTGCGTGCAGGTTTCATTTCGGGAAGGCACAAGGACACGCCCTCCCACACAGATCAGACGTCTGGGCACAGCACCAGATGGCGGAGAGAGTCTCCAGACGTCCGGACGTCTGGAACTGAGTCTAGAATGTTTCGGGGGATCCTGGATGTCTGAAGAATAGCTCAGAGTGAGGTATGACTTGGACCACCTTTTAAGATGTCTAGAAGGTGTTCCAGATGTCTGATTTGAGTTAGAGTTGTCGTTTTTGACCCGTTTAGGGTCCGTTCAAAGTCCGATTTCCGCGTTTGAGATTCCGTTCTTCTCAGAATTTGTTCATCTACTTGTTTAAAGTACTTTTATCCTGTTCTGAGTAGTTATTTGTGATTGATCCTTGTGTTAGGACCTCGTTCCGTTGCAGCTTTGGGGGCTGCGGAGACACGTGGACCTGTCGATCACGCCCCCATTACTCCCGATTTTGCGGGTAGAGTAGCTCCCCTTAGTTATTTACTAACATTAATGCATCTTTGAGATAAATAATAGATTCTAGGGTATGGCATGAATCCTAGGATCTGAAAACTAGATTGAATGATAGATCCTAGGGTATGGCATGAATCCTAAGACTTGAAAACTAGATTGAATGATAGATCCTAGGGTGTGGCATGAATCCTAGGAACAGAAACACTGATTCGAATGTCGTGAATACATGAATTGCAGTGTTGGAAAAGTAGATAGAATAATGATAATTGCCTGTAATTGGATAACAGCTGCCTGTGAAATGTAGAATACTGTTGCTAGTAACTGCTACATATAATTCCTATTATTGGAAACTAAAAAATTTAGCTGCTTGTATATAAATGGATATTAAATGTTGGAAGCACGAGCTATATGCGAATGAAACTGAAATGATGAAACCTAGTATGGCTTGGCCTGAAAAATATGAGTATGAATCCTACGGGGAATTAGGAGTAGAGCTCCTAGAAGATAAGTAGAATGGAATTGGGGAAGTGAGCTGACCCTTGAGTACGGAGTACCAAGGAGAGCGACTGTCCCCCTGTTTAGTGCAGAGCGGAGCTAGCCGCCCTAGGGACTCGGGGTTAGGTCTGGCCACTTTGTACTGACTTTTGGCCCTCGCGTACACAGTACCTGGGAGGGCTACTAGTGTAGAGAGAGAGCTAGCCATCCCACGGGCCTCGGGGTTCAACTAGCCGTCCTACACCGACGTGTTAGGCCCACTGGGCAAACCAGGGTAGTCAGGCGAGGGTGCGTCGACTGTGGAGGGGCAAGACCCCTGTCTGGTTACTGTAGAGGGGCTGGACCCCTGTTACTGAGAGGGCCCTGCCCTATACTGGTTCCGTGTTGTGCTTTGGGCGCACCCGTTAACGGAAAAGACTGATCGCGTGCCAGTGCGAGGTAGCTACTCGTGTGTTTATCGCACGTGCTATAGTCACCGTTACGTCTGTCAGTGACCATGGGGTGGTTGACTGAGGGTAGGACCACCATGGGGGACTCTCCCGACCAGGAGAGCACCACGTGCTACTTCTACTTTTCAGAAAAGACTGCAATCAAGATCGTTCCCACGAGGAACATTCGAGATCAAGAGAAAGATCTGAGAAATAATTCAAGAAAGAGTGAATAGAGGAATAAAGAAAGAAATTAAAAACAACAGCTACTTGTCCACCTTTATTATTTGCTTAGCTAGCTGGTTGCCACTCTACTCAGCGTTTCGCTGACATGTCACATTGTCACCTTTTTTAGGACCAGGTGTTGAGCAGCCAGAGCCTGTGGCTGCGGAGGGTGCTGGGCCTAGTAGAGCCCAGTAGTTGTACTTTGTTGTACCGTTTTTCTGTTGTAGTGAGTATTTCTGTTTCGCTTGTACTCTTTTATTGAAATCTTCATATTTCTGTACCTGTTTTTAATTCTCTACTGTTGTGGTGGTATGTACTGTAGTAGTTCTTTTCTTTACTGCTGTACTTTTGTTACTGTTAGTTACATGCATGGTGAATGTGGGTTATTTTACTTCTTTTTGGTTACTTTCTCGTTGGACGACTAGGTCTTGGGATCAGTCGAGTCGGTCCGATTCTCGTGTCCTATAGGGATTTGGGAACCGGGTCGTAACACAAACGAAATATCTATGATTTCCTTGTGAGTTCCTCTACATGTTAGAAACCTTTATATACTGTACTGAATGTTCCATTGGGATGTGTTTCTTGGTATAGGACTTCGACATGTTGCGTGCCTGGGGCTCGCAAAGGCACGTGGTCTGCAGTTCGAGCCCCCAGTACTCTCGGATTGTCTGGTAGAGTGGTCCACCCCTGTTCTTTTTATGAAATATGAATGCAATTATGAAAATTAGGTAACTGGAAACCTAGGATGTGGCATGAACCCTAGGATGAGAAATGGTTGCACTGTTTGTTTGCGTGATTGAAATTGTAGTTACAAATGAATGAGCTAAATTGTTAACAACTGCCTATTAATAAATGCGAGCTGCCTGTTAAAATATGAAATGCCTGAGATAACTAAATAGTTACCTATGATATCGCTTGTTGCATGTGTTAAATTGTGGAAATACGAGCTACATGTGTAAAATACGAGAATGGAATTGTGAATGATGAAACCTGGTATGGGATAATATGGCGAATATGAGCATGAACCCTATGGGGAGTTAGGAGTAGAGCTCCTGTGGATGAATGGAAACGCCTGGAAATGTGGACGGGAAGTGTACTGGCCCTTGAGTATGTGGTACCAAGGAGAGCGACTGTTCCCTTTTTAGTGTAGAGCGGAGCTAGCTGCCCTTGGGTTAGGACCCAGGGTTAGGATTGGTCATTCTACACCGACTTTTGTTGGCCCTCGCGTACGCGGTACCGAGGTGAGCTACTAGTGTAGGACGGGAGCTAGCCACCCTACACCGGCTTCTTAGGCCCTCTGGGCAAACCGGGGTAGTCAGATGAGGGTGCGCGGATTGTGGAGAGGCAAGACCCCTGTTTGGTTTTGAGGGGCTAGACCCCTGTTGCTGAGAGGCTAGGCCTTATACTGTTCTGTGTTGTACTTTGGGCATACCCGCTAGCTGAAATAACTGACCGCGTGCTAATGCGAGGTAGCTACCCGTGCGCTTATCGCGCATGCCGTAGTCACCGCTATGTCTGTCTGTGACCTCGGGGTGGTTGACTGGGTGTAGGATTACCACGGGGAACTCTTCCGGCCAGGAGAGTACCACGTGTGTCTTCTACTCTTCGGAAAAGACTACAATCAAGATTGTTCCCACGAGGAACATGCGAGATCAAGAAAGAAATCTGAAAGTAAACTAATGGATGAAAAGGAATTACTTGTAAAATAAAATAATTGGAAAAGATAAATTTACCTGTTGGCTTTTACTGCTTTTGATAGTCTGGTTACCACTCTACTCAACGTTCGCTGACTCCATTTTCTCATACTTTACAGGTCCAGGAGTTGAGCAGCCCGAGTTACCGACTGCAGAAGGTGCTGGGCCCAGTCGAGCCCAGTAGTAGTTTTTCATACTATGGTTGTGCTTTCTTTTCTGCTAGTGAGTTTCAGACTTTTGTTTATTGTTCCTGTTAGTGTACTTTTGTTCTTCTTTTCTGTTGTTGTGGTGGTATGTACTGACTAGCAACTTTTACTTCCTTTACTACTTGTACGCTTTTACTGTTAGTTACATTGCATAGTGAATGTGGTTTATTTTCCTGCTTTTCGGTTATTTCTTGTTGGACGACTGGGTCTTGGGATTAGTCAAGACGAGCCGGTCTCGGGTCCTGTAGGGATTCGGGAACCGAGTCGTAACAATTATGACCTTTAGTTGGTTATGTAGGAGCATTTATTCTCTTTATTGGGTCAAAATGAGCTAGTTAGGACTCATGATGGTGTTCCCATCAATGGGCTTTTTGGGTGCCATGAGTGAAATAATTAGCAATCGACGAAATAACTGTCGCCAATGAACACTGAGGAGGATGGACTTTTTTAAAATAATTGGAATTCGATGACGGTTAATTTTAAAATCGTGGCCAATCGTCCACCGAAAGAACCACCCCTCTAAAATTTGATGCCTATAATTGGGGATGTTTTAAAAAAAAACTCTCACTAAGCGTGCCTAATAATCTCCTTTAGCGACGATTTTTAAATCAACTGTTGCTAAAGGTGAAGATATTTTCAGCGTGGCGATCGACCTTCTCTTCTCCCTCTCTTCTTCGCACACCTCGACCTTGCTGTGCTCTCCCTACTCCATGATCGACCGTGCCCTCGAGCTCCTTCACGTCGTTGTCGTCGTCATCCCCGTCACTATGACCTCGACCTCGCCAGTATCGCCTCCTCCATCTCGACCTCACCTCCACCCCTCGTGCTGCACACACCGCACCACCACCCCCTGCGCCACTACCGTTACCACACAAACCGCACGGCTGCCGCCTCTCCCTTTGCCCCTACTGCTACCGCACCCCGTGCGCACCGCCTCCCCACGCTCGCCCAGCAACCACTCCTCCCCCTTCCCCTCACTCCACCCCCTGCAACCCCCCTCCCCGTCCCTGCCATTTCCCTCCTACCCCAACAGTTCCCTCCCCACCCCCCCACACATTATTATTTTTTATTTAGTTGTTAATTTTATGAAATTAATTATATGCTTCAATTTATTTGCCTGTAAATTTATGTAGTTGTGAAATTGTTGAATATGAATTAATTTGCATCTAAATTTATTTTAATTTAATTTGCATGTAATTAAGTTAGAAGTAAATTGCATGTCAAAATAATTTGCTTCTAATTAGGTTAAAAGAAATTTTCATGCAAATTTAAGATAATTAATTTGCCTCTCTTTTATTTTAATAACTTATTTGAAGTTATAATTTTCTGATATTAAGTAAATTGCATGTATAATTGTGGGGTGTGCCCACATGTTTGCATTAGTTGTGTTGTTTTTTGATAAAGTACATTATTTGTGTTGTTTGATTTAAATGTGGAGTGTGTCCACATATTTAATTTTTTCATGTCAAATCTATTGTGTTAAATGTGGGGTTGTAGACTGATTAGTGTGGATTCACATGAATCCACTGAGCAGCTTGGGCGGCTGGTCACGTGCGTGGCAACGCGGGCGCCAGCGTGGAACAGTCGGTGCTAGGCCTTAACAGATGGATAAGATTTAGGGTTCAGAGTTTAGAGTTTCGGATTTATGTTCTTGGGTTTAGGGTTTTGTGTGTATTATTTAGGGTTTTGAGTTTTGAGTTTAGGATTTTGGATTTCGAGTTTAGGTTTTAAATTTAAGGTTTGGGTTTAAAATTTAGGGTTTAGTGTTTAGGGTTTAAAGGTTATGGCTTATGATTTTTTTTAATGAAGTTTAGTTATAGAAATTTAATTTAAAACTTGAATTCAATTTAAATTTGAGTTTAGGGTTTGGAGTTAGGGTTTTCGATTTAGGTTTTTTAGGTTTACGACTTTTGATTTAGGATTTCGGGCTTAGTTTGGCTTTGGTTTTTGGATTTTGAGGTTAGGGTTTAATGGTTCGGGTTTACATTTTTTGTGCATAAAATTTACATCTAACTATATAATTCAAAAGTTAAATGTTTGATTGTTAGCTCTTAGTACCACACACACTTGCACAAATTTAGAAGCGCTTCACGACAAACAATAGGAATTTTAACCCCTAGGTAATAGGTTGTGGGATGGATATAATTGTGTCAAAATATTAGCCCGTCGAGACTTGTGATCATATTATATGGACAATGCAGAGTGGGTGTATACCTCACTTACTTGCATGATATGTTGTCTTTATAACATATCATAAATGTCATCATCCTTAATTCAGATAAGTTCTTAGAAAAGGGGGGCCCTTGAAGATTTGATCACAGCTTAGGGTTACTTCTTACATGTAACTAGTGTATAGATAAATTCCGGATGCATTTTCTTGCTCTCTGATATACCAACTAATCTTAGCTTCATTTCTTAAGTGTCTTTTAGCGGGGGCTATTGGGAACGTAGTTAAGGTTGGTCTTACGAGGTATACTAGAGAAGTACGGGGAGATGCTCTCAAAATTTCTTTACACCCTAACTGCATGTAACAAATAACATTGTGATCAATCTTCGAGGATGAGCTATCAAGTGAATATCTTCTTTAAAATATAAATACCTTCTGCATATTCGATCCTAACTTGTGGGTTGTTTGCAATAAAATTTTAGGTTATCATAGACAAGTCTTGGATTGTCTTGAGGAATTTGGATTACAGTAAGTATAAGAGTGGAGTGATCTCATTCATGGATTGGGTCTTTCATGAAGAGAGGAGATAACATAGACATTGAGAGTTTATGAGAGAATATATTGTTCGTGTAGAAAGTGTTTCAATGGATTTGTCCAAGATAGGAAAACAGTTCTAGAGCATGTGATATGTAATGGTTGGTGGCAACATTACACAAAGTTGACTACACATGGAGAGGAACCAACACAGGATCACATATGGAATACAATGGAAGTGGATGAGTCTAATGACAATGAAGATGATGATAACCAAATCGATGAGATGCTGCATGAGGTGAGAGAGTTTGATCTCGATATTGCAAATGGTGAGGAAGCATTCAATAGCTATAATTAGTTTTATGATGTAATGAAGGCAACTGAGAAGCCTATTACGCCTAGATCAGTTCCATGATGAGGCTATCTTTTCTGTTAAGATTATTTCAGATGAGAGTTTTGAATAGAGCTACAATGAAATTGATGTCTGAGGTGCTTTATTTTATATGGGAGTTGTTAAATAATCCCAATTGTATGCCAAAATCGTGGTATGAAGCAAAGAAACAAATACAAGTTCTTGGTATGAATTGTGAGAGGATTCACGAATGTCTGAATGATTGCATGTTATATAGAAACAAGTACATAAGTTAACTTCCTACCCGGAATGTGGTAAGGAAAGATATAACGTATAGAGGAAACAAGCCAAAAGGGTTTTTGTTGGTGCAAGAGCACCACGATCATTAATTTTGATGATAACAAAACATTTGTTATTTAACATTTGCTTTAAGTTTTGGATTTCAGGAAAATGAGAATGATTACAAGTGTGAAAGACAGAGCTCAAGCTTGCATCTATGGTGGATTGGAGGAGCTTAAGGGAAAAGGAGCCTTCGCTTGGAGCAAAAGCTTAAAGAAAGAAGGAGAATAAGAATATGATAGATTTCCTTGTATCTTTGTTTTTGTTGCTTTTTCATTTTCTTATATGCATGTTAAAGAGCCTCAAAGTTACCTAATAGTAGTCATAGGAACACTTGCACAACCCTAGAATACTTAAGTTTTTCATAGAGGACTTAGAAAATCAAAATAGGCTTCAGACAGCCTATTCAAACATCTAATACTAAAATCAGACGTCTGATAGTCAACTTTAAGACATCTGAATGTTGAATCACATGTCTAAAAACACTTAGGCTGAGAACCACTTACTGCCTGCCAGATTTAGACAACAATCCCTTAGTCTGACGTCTTAGTAGACGTCTGATGAAATTGCCAGACATCCAATTAGTGGAACGTTGGCTTACAAAGTATAATCGTTGAGGATTGACTTTTAAGCTTCTATCAGACGTCCGTAAAGGACCTTAGACGTTTGATTAGTAGACGTTTTCCCTCGATCAAGCCCAAATCTCTTTCCAAGAGACTCCTAGCCGTTTGTGCCTTAGGAAATCCATTCCTACAGTTAATTAGGTTTCCAGACATCCAAACATAGTGTCAAACGTCCAACCTATCATCTGACCCATTTACACTAGAATCTTGTTTAGGTTTGAACCAAGTCAAGAAGGAAACCCGCTGATGAGAACCTCATCATAAGCCCTCTTATTTTGACCTAAGAAAGAGAACAAAATCTCCTACATAACCAAGAGAAAGGCCTAACTTAGGGGATTACTGATCTGAAAAGAATACCTGCAGAATAGGGTAAAACTGCAATTTTACCATTGCAGTTCATCAACAGGATTTCTAAGGGTATAGACATAGGTCAATTGGACTTAATAAGAGAAAAAGTGGGATGGTTCAGTCAGAAAAGGATTATTGTGAAATTTAAGAATTAAATGACATTCTGTAACCCTAAAACAAACTCACTTAAATTCACAAGGTTTCAGGCAAGATAAAAATCAACTAAACCCTCTAAAATTCATGAAAAAATATCTCCTAGGGTTTAGAACCTTCAATTCAGCCTTTCAAACCTGTTTTGACCTAGATTGGGGTCCTAGACCAATATCCAGTCAAACGTGGTCAAACCTAAGATCCAACTTCACCATTAGATTCCTTAGGTCCAAATTAGGTTTGTACCAAAATTTGGACCTAAGGGAAGGTCATCTTGACCTACTTTACAAAAATGGTCCACCCAATTAAATTCTGGCCCCTAACTTTTGAAAACCCTTGCGAAGGCCCCCTCAACTTCGTCGTCACTTTCGCAATCCGGTCCCTCTGCCATTACAGCAGAGACCCATACCGCCGGCGACTTTGCGAGAAGGTTTTCTCTTTGTTTTCATGGGGAGCTGCTCCCAGATTTGAAAGGGGAGTCCTCTGTGACACCCCCTACCGCCTGAGCAGCTCCCCATGCCCTGAATCACCCCATACCTCTCGTGTGAACTCTCGAGAGGTATGGGTTTCACTCCGACCATACCTCCGACGAAGACTTGTGGTCGCCTCCTTGCGATTCTCCCTCTACCCGTGCCTATTTAAGCAAGCCCAGATCATTCCGCACCTCCCAAGCCTATTTTGGCCGAAGAATTCCCCCCAATTTCGTCTCCTCCTCCGGCCATCTGCCACCAGGCTTCGGTGACTCTCCCTTCCTCTTCTCGTCGCTTTGCCACCGTACCAGTGGCAGTCATCTCTGCCGTGCTCCTCCGCGTCGCGTCGTACCTGCACGCACCCCTCCAACCTCGTGCTCATCGCCGTTATCTCTACCTCAGGGCCGTCTTCTCCGACAACGACAGATACGCACTGTTCGTCGCCTTCACCTCCCCTTCGCTCCAATCACCACAAATAGGTTCCTCTCCCCCTCCTCTTTATTTCCCCTATCTCTATTACTGTTTTTATCCCCTCGACGCCGCAGACCACCACCATCATTCCCAACTCCGACCAGACCACCGACACAGTGTTCCTGCCGCTCCACGCCTCCATCCACCTCGCCAACCACCCTACGACCCCCGCAGCACCTCACTGACCATTTCCCCCTACTCCAATCTCTCCGCCACACACCCAGAATGCCCCCTGAACACACCCATATTCGCACGCGTAGGGTGACGTAGGCACGCACGCTCAGGCCACCCCACTCCACGCTGACCATCGTCCCATCTTCGCCATGTCCAGGTGAAGCTCCCTGCATATTTTGAGCAGGCCACAAGGCCGTTTGCTTGTGGATAGGGTTTAGGCACCCACCGCCATTGAAGCAAGCTCGAAGAAGCTTGCAAGCTTCATCCCAGGCTCCAGGCTCCAGGCACCAGGCTACAAGTTCTAGGACGCACGGGTTTCGTTAGCGAACATCTCCAGCCCAGCTATTGGAGTCCAAGCTGTAATGACCCGGTTCCCGAGTCCCTACGAGACACGAGAACCGGACCGACTCGACTAATCCCAAGACCTAGTCGTCCAACGAGGAAGTAACCAAAAGACAGTAAAATAAACCACATTCAGCATGAATATAACTAACAGTAAGAAAGTACAGCAGTAAGGAAAGAAACTACTACAGTAGGTACCACCACAACAGTAAAACAACATTTATCATATAACAAGAACTGCAGGTAAAGAAGGTACAGCGGAAACAAAAACTACTCACTAGAACAGAAACAAAAGAGGTACAAAAGACTGTGGTAACTCTACTGGACCCTACTCGGCCCAGCGTCCTCTGCAGCCGTCGACCCTGGCTGCTCAACACCTGGTCCTGAAAAAGGTAACGAGTGTAACACGTCAGCAAAACGCTGAGTAGAGTGGCAAACTAACTAAAGGAAACAGTAGAGTGTACAGTAGCTGTTATGTTCTATTACTTCCTTTATTCACATCTTTCAATTTTTCTCACTATTTCATTTATTTCTCAGATCCTTTACTTGATATCGAATGTCCTCGTGGGAACGATCTTGATTGCAGTCTTTTCCAAAAGTAGAAGTAGCACGTGGTGCTCTCCTAGCCGGGAGAGTCCCCCGTGGTGATCCTACCCTCAGTCAACCACCCCAAGGTCACTGACAGACGTAACGGTGACTACGGCACGCGCGATAAACGCACAGGTAGCTAGCCCGCACTGGCACGCGGTCAGTCGTTTCCGTTAACGGGTGCGCCCAAAGCACAGCACGGAACCAGGGCAGAGCCCTCTCAGTAACAGGGGTCCAACCCCTCCACAGTAACCAAACCGGGGCCTTGCCCCTCCACAGTCCGCGCACCCTCGCCTGACTACCCTGGTTGGCCCAAGTGGGCCTAACAAGTCGGTGTGGGAGGCTAGCAGAACCCCGGGGCCCGTGGGGTAGCTATTACTCTCCTAACACTAGTAGCTCTCCTCGGTACTACGTACACGAGGGCCAGCAAGTCGGTACAGAGCGGCCAATCCTAACCCCGGGTCCCTGGGGTGGCTGGCCCCACTCTGCACTAAACAGGTACAGGTACTTCCCTGGGTACTGCGTACCCAAGAGACAGTACGAACAACATCTCAGTTCCATTCCTTTCTCTTTCCAGGAGTTCCACTCCTAATTCCCCGTAGGGTTCCATCCTTTAATCTCAGAACATCTTATGTTTCACTTTCCAGTTTCACGTTCTTACAAACCATGATTTCAGTCATGTTCCCTATTCATAACAGGCATCTGTTAATTCAATTTACAGGCAGCTTTATATATTCCTTTCCATTTTTCCAAGACTGCAGTAATATACATTCCACTAGTTTTTCCATCCTAGGATTCATGCCATATCCTAGGATCTATCATACAATCTAGTTTTCCGGCCCTAGGATTCATGCAACACCTAGGAGCTATCATTCCATATATTTCTCATTCTTAGGATTCATGCAATGTCCTAGGTTCTAGTTATTGTTCCATACTTTAACAGATTTTATTAATACTTAAAGCCACTCTACCAGGTACAACGGGAGTAATGGGGGTGTGATCAGGAATCCCGCGTGCCTCCGCGACTCTCAAGACTGCAACTGAACGAGGTCCTATCACAAGGATCAAACACAAGGAGTGTCTCAAAACAGTGTATAGCTACTGTAGACGGGTAGAGGAATTAATTCTGAAAAGAACGCAACTCGAATCGCGGAAAACGGAGCCCGAACGGGCCCTAAACGGGTCGAACAAGGCGATACTGTGCAAAATCAGACGTCTGGAACTTCTTCCAGACGTCTTAAAAAGTGGATCAGAGAATTACCTGTTCAGCGTGGTTTCCCAGACGTCCAGAAGTCTGCGGGGACGTCTGGCCTAGCTCCCAGACGTCCGATGGTCACCCAGGACGTCTGGAGGTCACTCCCGCCGTCTGGTACAACTTCCAGACGTCTAATTCGCAAAGGATGGCGAATCAGCGAGCCTGCGCACAGCCAACTCCCTCCCTCAGTACGGTCAGTCGACAGGAAGGAAGAAGGAGGCGGAAAACTCACCTTTCAGACGTCTGTATGAGCTTCCAGACGTCTCCCTCGCCGTCTGGCTATCAACCCAGACGTCTGATTCTGGAAATTTTTCCAGAAACAGGGCGCTGCTCGGCCTCCGCTCGCGACGCTGCCCGCGTCGCACCTCGCGCGTCTGCTGCTCAGGCCGCAGCAGGTCCCTCTCCGCGTCGCTCCGCGCCCCCTGCGCCCTCCGCCGGCCGGCCAAGCCGCTCCGGCGAGCTCGCCCTCATGACAGAGATCCGCCCTCGCACGTCGCACCTCTGCGCTCACTGCGGCCGCCGCTGCCGCCCTCGCGTTCGCTCGCTCTCGCGCACAGGAAGGAGAGGAAGGAGGAGACGATGGAGATGGGAGGGGAGGCGTGGCCCTTTTAAGGCCGCGCGAGGAGGAGAGAGAAGGTGGCAGGCCGCCTGCAGCCGCAGAGAGAGAGAGGGAAAAAGTGAGAGAGAGGAATCGCGGGTCTGCGCGCACAGGCGCGCAGACGAATCTCCCGTGCGAAAATAACTATTTTCCAGACGTCTGGAAACGATCCCAGACGTCTGTTCAGACGTCTGGATGTGATCCCAGACGTCTGGATGTGATCCCAGACGTCTGGGCCACCTCCCAGACGTCTTAAAAGACGTCTGGGGCACGCGTCCGTTACACAAGCCCCTTGCATCTGCTGCAATTCGTGCGAACATCTGCTGTGGGGGTGCCTACAAGGAAGGTGGGACATTTAGTCCCACCTCGGAAGATTAGGAGCGGAGGCTGTGGAATAAAGTGAAAAAGTGTTAGGGGCTTATCGCCTCTTGACACGAGGTGAGGACCCACTCGCCCGTATACCCGCCTTGTCCGCGACCCATGCTCCGCGGACCTGGCTGCCTGACCCGACTAACCTGTGTACTCCTTGCCTATCACCGCACGTCTGTGGGCCTGGTCCTGGGCGTGCATATCCAACCCGATAACCCGAGAAGGCTCTAGGAAAGAAGTCATAAGAGCGAAATAGAGAGAGATGCGGGGAGGGTAGGGGGTAGGTTTTGCTTCTGTGTGTGTGCGCAGGGAAGAAGAAGTGGAGGCAGCTGAGGAAGAACTTGAAGGCAGGCACAACCAAGGAGGAGAAGGAAGATGGCACTATAGTAGAAAGAGAAGCCAAGGCAGAAGAAGGAGAAGGAAGAGGCAGCTGTTGAAGAAGGACTTGTGAAGGAGAAGCTGCGGAAGAAGCTAAGGCAGAAGCTTGAAGGCAGTGGAAAAGAAGAAAAAGAAGAAGAAAGAGAAGGCAGGGGCTGAAGAAAGAGAGAAGCAAAAGAAGAAGAAGGCAGAAGAAGCATAGCAGAGAAAAGAAGAAGACAGAGAAAGGCTAAGAAGAAGAAAAGAAGAAGCCATGGAGGAAGCCGTAGCAGCTGAAGACAGGAAAGAGGAAAGCCAAGTAAAGAAGAAAAGAAGAAGAAGATAGAAGAGAAGTGATCACTGTAGCAATCTGCAAGTTAAGGCGTCTGATTCACCAAATCAAACGTCTGATTCATAAGAAAAGAAAGACAGAAGAGAAAGAAGAAAGACATTTATTTTTGCCTTTTCTCTCTAGTTTTAATATACATTGGGTTGCATTCATATCATCTTTCGAGTAATTTGAAATTGTGATTTTGCTTCTAAAATACCAATTTGCTCCCTGAGTTCGACCTCGGAAAATTTTGAATTTCGAGTAATAAAAATTGATAATTGTTTATACGACGATTTCAAATTATACTACAACGAATATCCCTTTAAAAACACAATCTTTTCGTACGAACACGATTACCTGCTTAGAATTAGACATCTGGTATTTGGACCAGACATCTTATATGTGACTTCCTGACGTCTGATACTTTTCCCAGACGTCCGATGTTATGACCTGGTTCCCAAATCCCTACAGGACACGAGATTGGCTCAACTCGACTAATCCCAAGACCCAGTCGTCCAACAAGAAATAATCAAAAAGCAGGAAGTAAACCACATTCACTATGCTAAGTAACTAACAATAAAATAGTACAAGCAGTAAAGGAAGTAAAAGATGCTTACAGTACATATCACCACCACAACAGTAAAGTAGAACAAAGTACAGAAACAGAAACGGTAACAACAGTCTAAACTCACTAGCAAAAGGAAGTACAACTACAGTAAGAACTACTGCTGGGCTCGATTGGGCCCAGCGCCCTCTGCAGCCGGTAACTCGGGCTGCTCAACTCCTAGACCTGAAAAGGGTTATGAGCAAAACGTAGTCAGCGAACGCTGAGTAGAGTGGTAACCAACTAACTAAAATAGTAAAGGCTAACAGGTAAATTTATCTTTTCCAATTATTTCAATTTACAAGTCATTTCTTTTCACCGATTGGTTTACTTTCCGATCCCTTTCTTGATCTCGCATGTTCCTCATGGGACCAATCTTGATTGCAACCTTTTCCGAAGAGTAGAAGGCACATGTGGTGCTCTCCTAGCCGGGAGAGTCCCCCGTGATGATCCTACACTCAATCAACCACCCCGGGGTCACGGACAGACGTAACGGTGACAATGGCATGCGTGATAAGCGCACGAGTACCTACCACACACTGGCATGCGGTTAGTTGTTTCCGCTAGCGGGTCACCCAAAGTACAGCACGGAACAATATAGGGCTTAGCCCTCTCAATAACAGGGGTCTAGCCCCTCAGAACCAAACAGGGGTCTCGCCCCTCCACAGTTTGCACACCCTCGTATGACTACCCCGGTTTGCCCAGTGGGCCTAACAAGTTGGTGCAGGGTGGCTAGCTGAACCCCGGGCCCCGTGGGGTGGCTAGCTCTCTCCCTACACAAGTAGCTCTCCCCGGTACAGTGTATGCGAGGTTCAACAGAAGTCGGTGTAGAGTGGCCAATCCTAACCCTGGGTCCCAACCCAAGGGCAGCTAGCTCTACTCTACACTAAACAGGGGATAGTCGCTCTCCCTAGTACCACGTACTCAAGGGCCAGCACACTTTCCACTCAAATTTCCAGATCCATTTCATTCATCCACAGGAGCTCTACTCCTAATTCCCCATAGGGTTCATGCTCATATTCACCATGTTAATCCATACCAGGTTTCATCATTCACATTTCCATTCTCGTGTTATACACGTGCAGCTTGTATTTCCACAATTTAACATATACAACAAGTAATTTCACAGGTAACTGTTTAACTAGCACAGGCATTTCATATTCCACAGGCAGCTCGTATTTATTAATAGATAGTTGTGTACAATTCTATTCATTCATTTATGACTGCAATCTTAAACATGCATACACACGATGCAAGTATTTCTCATCCTAGGATTCATGCCACATCCTAGGTTTCTAGTTATCCAATTTTTACAAATGCATTCATGTTTTATAATTAAAACAGGGGGAAATCACTCTACCAGACAATTCGGGAGTACTGGGGGCTTGAACGGTAGACTCACGTGCCTCTGCAAGCCTCGAACACGCAACTGATCAAAGTCCTATACCAAGGAACATAACACAATGGAATGTTCAGAACAGCATATAAGGCTTTCTACCATGTAGAGGAACTCACAAGGAAACCACAGATATCTTGTTTCCGTAAAACGGACCCTAAACGGGTCAAAAACAGAACTGCAGACTCCAATCAGACATCTGGCACAAGGTCCAGACGTCTTAAAAGTCATCAGGGTCTCACCTCAAGTTCTTGCATCGACTTCAGATATCCAGAACCCCCACTTGACCGTCTGGACTCAGCTCCAGACCTCCGACCTCTCCTCCAGTCATCTAGGAGTGCTTCCGGTCGTCTAGTAAGCTGTCCAGACGTCCGAAATGCATGGGAGGGCATGCTCACACCTTCCCAAAGCAGTCCCTGCACATGACAAACCAAATCTCCCACTTTAGCCAAACAGATTGGCTCTGCGATGCGGCCTGCATGGCCGTAATCGCAAGAGGAATGTACCTTCGCGAAACCTTACTTTCAGACATCCAGGGTTGTCATCGGACGTCCAACCTGTCATCTGGACGACACACTAGTCGTCTGATTCTAGGAGAAACCCAGAACCAAAGCGAGCTCGCACTCCCCTCGCCGCGTGCAGACGCGGTTCCTCCTCCTCGTCTACAGCTCCAGCTGCAATAGGGTGTCGGGGACGACTCCCTCGACGCACTCCTCCTCCCACACGCGTCGCTCCGGCCGTGCGTCCTCTGGTGAGCTCCCACGAACTCGTGAGCTCAAGCTCCTCCTCTCTCCGCGCCACCCCTCCTCGCTCCTCGCTCTTGTGCCCTCTCCCTCTCTCGTCCCTCTCGCTGCAATGGAGAGGAAGGAAGGAAGGTGGTGGTGGTGGAGTGGAGAAGAGAGGAAGGGGTAGGGGGGTCTTATATAAGGAGCGGCTAGGGTTCGATGGAGGAGAAAAGAGGAGAGAGAGAGAAGAGAGGAAGGTTGTCTGCGCGCAGCCAGCGCGCAAACCCGATCCTGCGTACAACATTTTTAATTTCCAGACGTATGGGAAGGGGTCCAGACGTCTGACCAGACATATAACTAGCAGTCCAGACGTCTTAAAAGGCTCAGAACAGAACAGGTCTTTACATCCAATGACCCTGTCAGAATCATTAATGATTCTAATTGTAGCCTGATTTGACTTGGGATAATTCCAACGGTTATGGAAGCTTCCAAAGCCTTCCTAGGCCATCTATAAATAGAGGAGAAGCCCTCCCTTGCAAAAATACACCAAGAAACAACATTTCCACATCAATTTGTGTCAATTTGATCCTTAAAAGAGTTCTAGCTCTCACAAGCCTTGGTCTTCATCTTGAGAACTTCCTTCTCGTTGTGCACCTGCTCTCCTGCCGTCATTATGAGAGTGACATAGTGCCGTTGTGTGGTTCACTCACCCACGTCATCAAGCCGATGCACTTCGACCAAAGGGAAGTTTCCTAACTCGTATAGTAGCTAGGTTTTAAATCTTTGTGGCTCTATAGGATTGTTGTAATTTTATTATCTTTGGTTGGGTATTCGTTTTGCGAATTCCCATCTCCCTCGCAAGACAAAATACTCCTCATGAAGAGGAGAGGTTTGAGGTACACTATCTTCATATAAAGTAGTGTTGTTGTAAGAGGTTCAGTCACCCTCGTTTAAGTGACTGGGTTAGTGATTTGATCGACTAGGTCGATCAGGAAATCTTAAACTGGGAGGTTTAAGTGGTGGTTTTTTCCCGTGTTTAGGTTTCCACTTAAAAATCATTGTGTATTTGTGATTGTGGTTTTTGTCAGAATGTTGAATACATTATTTCCGCTTATTTTCATTTTTCGCATATCTCACCCCCTCCCGTAGGGATTTACAATTTTCTGTTATTTTTCATTGATTCCAGGGCTGCAATGGCCATTTATTTCTAGTAGAACTGCAACGTAGATAAGGTGGCATTAGGAAAACAAGTCAAAAGATGGTCATATTCGCTATCCAAGTGATTCAAAAGAGTGGAAAAATTTCGACAGCAAACATTTATCTTTTCCAGAGGATTCGCGTAATGTTAGATTGCAACTTGCAAGTAATGGATTTAATCCCGATGTCGATTTGTTTTTCAATGAATTTAAACATTGTTCATCTCATTCTATTCAAGAGTTGCAGTTCCTTGATTGGTTTAAGTAGCGTGTATATCATATGAAAGGAAACAATGACCTACATTGGTCAAATGACTTTAATTTAATATGCAAAAATTTGTTGAGTTATGGACATTCTCATTTCGGGTACATAATTAACGGATTCAGATTCAAAATAAAGTCAATCAAAGATGGAAGGGCATTGCAACAGGCTGGAGTTTTTGTGAGTTGTGATATTGGAACAAGTTGTGATAGTTATTACAGCAAAATCACATAAATTGTTGAGATGAGTTTCACATACGATCGCAGGGTGATTTTATTTAAGTATGATTGGTTTAATATTTTTAAAGAAGGGATTGGTTTAAAAAAAGATAACAAATATGATTTTATCAGTTTAAATAAGAATCGTCGAATTCTTCAAACAGCTGAACCATTCACCCTAACCTGTCAAGTATCACAAGTTTTCTATGTGCTTAATAATAGCAGGAATAGGTGGATTATACCTGTTAAAGTCATGCCTCGTGATTTCTTTAATGAAAAGAAGGATAGTGAACATTCTTTTTTAGTTGAAGCATATCAAGAATTTCCAGAAGAATCAGAAATAGGTCACGATGTAATAGACGCCGATGTTGAAGGTATTATAACTTTTATTTTGTAATGAAGTTATAATCTTTTAGTTATTTTTTTAAAATTTATTGTTGTAATTTTTCTCATTTATCATATAAATTTGGTAATATGTTTAATTCATTTTTTTTTATCAATGTGCAGATGTGGCCACGGAGGAAGCACACTAGCAGGAGGAGACCTCCACCTACACATGAGGTTAGGGAGGAGCCACTCCCTTCTCGATGCCAGCCCTCCACCTATGTCTACACTCCCCTCCAGGTATATCCAGACTCCTCCTGTCCAGTACATAGCTCCACATCTTCTATCCCAACTTTATGGTACAGGTAAGGCGCCGATCTTTAGTTCCCCACCACTTGACCCTCAGCCATATTAAGTTGAGTTGTCAGAGGAGCTCGACGAGGCAAAGGAGTCATTTCAAGAGGAAGGGCAACCGCGAGGCTGAGGTAGACCAGCCCTTCCAGCAGCTAGATACCGATGCTGACACTATTCAGGAGCCAGCTACTCATGCAGGCACCAGTGGTGGTAAAATTTAGTAATTATAAGTTTTTTTTTTATTTCCTTTCGTATTTTATCTATTAATAATTGTTCTTTAATGTGCTTAGCTAAGAAAAACACGTGAGGTTCGACACAAAATGTGGACCTTGATAGACTACTTGAGGGCATCGGGATTGTGGTGTCTATCTTTATTGGTGGGGAAGCAAAAAACTACCCCAGGTTTACTAGCCGGTTAGCCATGATTGTTAAGGCTACTGTGCCACTTTCTTGCTTTAATTGGAGGAGGGTATCAAAGGGAGTTGAAGTTCTCCATTATTTGGGACTTGCAGGTAAAATTTTTGAACTTCATTTTTTAAGATTTATATATATATATAATATAATTGATTTATATATTATTGAACACATGACACTTTTGATTGGGGCGATAATCCCAATGCACCTAAAGCTATCCTGCAACTTCAGGCAATATACATTGTGGATGGAGAGAGGAGATAAAGAGTACGGTGTGATATTATTTCAGATTCTCAATTTATTTAATTATTTATATATAATCAACAATTTCTAATAAAAATTTGTAAAATTATTTTAATTTTTTAATAATAGATCAATGAGGAGGCATCAAGAAATGTGCCTCCTACGATAGTGCCTACCATTTGGAGGGAGTGTTGAAAGCATTGGAGAGATCCAACAATAGAGGTAAGTAAATAGTTTAAAATTTGATTTATAAACTTTTAGCAATAAAAATATATTTCTTACAGGAGTAAATCAGGAAGAATAAGACCAACAAGGCTTGAACTCCTGCCCAGACCGACTGCTTGGGTCGAATGAGCATTGACTCATTAAAAGATAGCTATGTAAGTTTCTTAAATCAGTATTTCACACTAAAATAAAGAAATTTAGTTACATTAAAAGAAAATGAAAATTTTACTTCATTTTCAGGCGGAGGTGCATGAGGGTATTCAGCTAAATCAAGTGGGAATCTATAAGCAGACTCATAGTAAAGAAATACTCGACGGCCCACGTGTATAGATATATCCAACATACCAGAAGGCACATGTAAGTAATTAAAAATTACTTACATTAATTTCAAATTATATAAAAATTAAATACAAATATATATACACACACAGGGTCGTATGATGTATTTGATCCATCCTCCTGAGGTCGTGGATGAGAACTCCAGGACTACTCTGTGGACTCATGTGACACCAGAGGAGGCCTTCAGGACCGTGATGCCTCCATAGGAGGCTTCGTCCGTAGCGGTTGGAGGAGTGTGAAGATTTGCTCCTGGTATGATAGGAAAGGATCCTCCTCGTCCGCCCACGTCGACAGTCAAAGCATAGAGGTTAGGACTTTACAATGTCGAGATCTGGAGCGGACGAAAAGGTTCGACAAGGTCACCTCATAACTACAAGCTGCCACTCGTAGGATGGAGCGCTAAGAGGAGTTGTTGGACTGGAACAACAAGCAGTGGGAGGTCTTGTCCAATCTTCAAGGTGGTGTACCTGATCCTTTCATTCCACACTCCCATAATGTTCATGTTTTGATATTCTTTTCCCTTTTGTTGTTGTAATATTTGAACTTCGTTTATGTATATAAATTAATTCAATTATATAATTTCTTCTGATTGATTTTTTTGAACTTGTGGAGTTTTAGAACTTTTGTTATTTGCTGTATGTAACTAATTTTAGTACTAAAGAAATGAATTGCTTTAAAAAAAAAATTAGAAAACTATTAACGACGATTATTAAGTAAATTGTTATAAATTATAATTGGCAACGGTGATAAAACCATCGCTATATGGCCCCATCAATTTAGGCGTGAGGTATTGTATTACTATTGGCGACCGTTATACTTAATTGGCCACGATTTTTATAAGCGTTGCGATTACAAATAGAGAACAGAATTGACCATGATTTTTATAAGCATTGCCATTACAAAAAGAGGACGATTTTACAAATAACTGTCCTTAAAAGTGCGTAATTTTTTGGCACGTAATTTGGGTTTCTACCAAAAAAATTGGCAACAATTTAATAAAAAAGCATTCGCAATTTAATTTAGCAATGGCTGTAAAACTACCCCTAAAAGCTACTTCTCAGGTAGCCCCCGCACGTTGAGAAGGCGATGGTAAGGGAATTTAAACGTTGCTATATGAAAATAACAATAGTCTTTAGCGATGATTTTACAAGATTTGGCAATGGTTTTACAACTATTGCAAAACGCACCTACTGTTGTAGTGAACCACTTTTCAAATTGAATCGAAAAAATTAATCCTTTGAAATAACCAATTCTATTACAATTCAAGTTTTTTAGTGACCATAAATTCAATTTGATTTGAAAATATATGTCAAAATTTAATTAAACCAATTTTACACATCGTTAGTGTTGTGTGTGCATTGGGGGAGATGTGGAAAACCATCGACTACAAAGACATAAATGGAAAGGGAAGTAACATTATTTATGTTAGAATTATCTGCCCTTAACGAGTCAACCTAAATGAAAATCATTTGAACAGTGATTAAGATCTGAATGTCAAATCATGCGGATATGCTAATGTGATTAGTTGGGTCCCTTGGTACAAGTGAGAGAAAGTATCATAGCCAAGTTGGATAAGTCATTGAGAACTATCATATTATACAACTAATTGTCTCCAGCCTGAGAAAAGATGACAATCTTCTCAAGAGATTGTTGCCTGATAGATGCCTTTAGCACACGTCCTTTGCATGAGAATATTTATTTAGGGTTGTCACGCAAGTGAAGTCAAAGAGTTGACTCAACAAAATAGAGATGTGGGAAGTTCTTTTATCACCATTACAAAGATATGTGTCAATATCCATAAATATATACATTTGTTGGACCAATGATTGATACACCTACCACAGTATTGAGACTGAAAAGCTAGTGTATATATTATAGCACAAGAGACACATGATCTCTTAAAAAGATTGCACAAATCTAGTATTGTAGGTGTACATAATAAATTGGAATACATGAGCACACTCTATGTATACTAAGATGTATGAAATTCCATGCATGGTCATATTGGTCCTAATCAAAACCATACATGAAAGAAAAGAAGACAATCATTTTGTTAAGGAGCTGGCATGTGTTCTCGCCCCAATGATACATAAAGAAAATGAACGTTTGTAACCCTTGGTGAGGAGGATAGTGAATTCAGAAATTTAACTTTAGGGTTACCTAAATCTTCTGGCATAAAAGATCCATAAGTATTGGGAACACATAAAGGAAGTGTCATGCCAAATTAAATGATCACTGGAGAAGATTTTTCCTCAAGGGTCACAATATTACAGTTTCACTCATTTGATATGGTGGTCAGACATTCAATATTGTATAAGGAGATGTCTAACAACTCAATCAGACGAACCCTATAGCAAGTGCACATCTAGATGCATGCACTAGTCTTAAAGTGCATGCCATCAGAAGTCTAACCGATGGTCAGCACTACAAGAAAAATGGGATATATCGTTGATTACTTTCCGTTGGTTTATAAAATCGACGGCAAAATTATTTTTTCCATCGCTTATTCAACTAAGCGATTGCAAATGCCTGTACTCGACCTACCATCAATTGAAGAAAAGTGATTGGGCATGCGGTTGTCAATAATATTCACCATCGATTTAGTAAGCGACGGCAAATATATTTTTAACGTCGGTTGGTTGAATAAGTGATGGGAAAAAAATAGTTAAAATTTGCGCCTAAAATTTGGGTGGGATTAGTGACTTTTGTCTTCGATTAGTGGAATAAGTGACGACGAAAAGTAGGTTAACATTAAAGGCCAAAATTTGGGTGCGATGAAGGAGTAATTGAAGTTAACCTTTGCCATCAGTTTTTTTAATAAGCGACGGTGAAAAAATAGTTAAAATTTGCACCTAAAATTTGGGCGGGATTAGTGACTTATACCGTCGATTTTTGATATAACCGACGGCATAGATCGCTTCATCTATTGCCTGAAGGCCGATCTCCTATCACTGTTCATCTTCCCCAACACCTAACCCAAACCCTCCTCCCACAACGCCACCAGAGCCCTTGTCGCCGCCCCTCCTCCTCCACCTCCTCAGGTACCTTCTCCTCTTCTCCAACACCCTCCTTCTCCTCCTTCTCCGATGGTCTCCTCGCCATCCCCGGCGGCCTTGTCCTCCTCCTCCGCGACACCATCCTCCTCCTCCTTCTCCGACGTGGTCGTCCTCCTCCTCATTGTTATCCCCATTTTCGTCCTCCTCCCCAACATCCTCATGCCATCCTCCTTCTCCTCCCCCTCCTACCATCCTCCTCTGCCTCGCTGACCCCTCCTTCCACCCTCCTCCTTCCTGACCCCCTCTTGCCGCCGCCCTCCTCCTCCCAGACCCCCTCGCGCCCCTTCCTTCCTCTTCCCCAACACCCTGCCGTCGCCCTCCTCCTCCTCCCTGACCCCTTCCCACCGCCGCCCTCCTCCTCCCCAACCCCCTCCTCCTCCTCCTCCCCCTCCTGCCGTCCTCCTCCTCCTCGTCCCATCCACCACTTCCCAACTACACCCCCCCTCCTCCTACTTGGTTCCTCCCCCTCCTCCTCCTGACCACCCCTCTCCTCCTCCTCCCCGTCCTGCCTACCCCCTCCTCCTCCCTATCCTATCGGCCCCCTTGTTTAAGCATGAAATTGATGTTTTAAAATCGTTGTGTTGCAGTATAGTCGAAATTGCTTGTCAACAAATAATATTTACAAACTCAAATATTTAGAAATGAAGTTCCAGGTCGAATTTAGGGAGCAAATACGAATTCACATGCTAATCTTCAATTAAAATATAAATGAGTATATAAATAAGCACAATAATGTTATTCAATGAAATGCTAATCTGTCACATTAGATATTCAATGAATAATATAAGTATTTCAAGAGTTAAAGAGACCAAAAAGATAACTAAGATAAAATAATGGTGATTTAAATCACCAATTATTATCCTAAGCACATGTATATCAAATATTCAATCAATGTTAAATAAATGAACAGTATTCAGATGTCTGATTTGAGAATCAGACAACTTAAATGAGCTCAGCTACAGTACTCTTCTTCTGCTCTTCTCTTTGGCTTCCTCTTCTCTCCTCAAGTTTTCTCTTTCTCCTTCTCTCCTTTCTTCCTTAGCCCTTCTCTTCTTCTACCTTTCCAAGCCTTAACTTCTTCTTCTTCTTTAACTCTTCACAGCAACCTTCTCCTCTTCTTTTCTCGACTAATTGTCAGAGGTTTTCTCTCTGAAGCAAAACCCACCCCTCCCTCGTTGTCTCTCTCTTTCCTTCCTCCTCTCCTCTTTCTTTGATATCGGGTTTTAATTGGGTAATCAGATCTCACATCCAGGTCCAAGGCTACGGGCGTGGGTCACAGCCGAGGAGTGAAGAGGCTAAGGTGGGTCGAGTAAGCGTAGGTGTAGTGGGACCTCACCTCGTGTTTGGAGGAGATAAGCCCTAATCACAAAATCAATTTATGCATGGGCGTGCGCTTGTATTTCCACAATGTGGGATTATTCCCACAGGCCTCTTCTCGCGTGCGCTGCTGGAGGATTCTTCGCTAATTAAAGCAGCTACAGAGGGCAGGGCCCTTAATTGAGGCCTTGGAGATGGTCTTGGAGAGATTCCGCGCAACCTGGACGTGAATCCTACAGCTCTGGTGACTTGGAGCTCGAAGAACGAGCGGAGATGGTGATAGTAATGGCAGTGCTCCGGTGAAGTCCTGCAAATCATAAACATGGCCTCTCGGCCACATTAAAACAACTCACAATCATCGTCGGTGACCGAGGAGTGCGGTGGTGGTGGTTTGGTGGAGTGACAAGGCGTGAGGTTGTCGAACGAAGTCGGGGTAGGACGTGCGGCGATGGGTTGTTTGGGGGAGTGCTTGGATGTTCGAGGGAGTGGAATAGGTGAGGGGTTTTGTTCGTGGTGTTGTGGCGAAGGTTGTGGAGTAGGTGGCGAGGCGGTTGGATGTGTGTAGCGTGCAGTGAGCCTCACCGGAGGGGTGGCCGGATTGGAGGAAGATGAAGGTGAATGGTGACATTGAGGGTTTTTTTTTTGGATTTTGAATAGGAAAACTAACCTAGAACTCTAAAAGAACCTAACTACCTACTCTAAAGGGAGGAAGGAGGTAGGATTGGCACTGGTTGTGGTTCGCCGACGTCGCGGAAGAGAAGTCTCCTGAGAGGGATGGTGGCGAAGAATGGGGAAGAACAACCCTCGCTTTGACTAACGAGGCACGGAGGAAGACGAGGAAGAAGATGGGTAGGCCAATTTGGTCGTTAGCTGCCCCTAGGAAGACGGAGGAGGAGGATCGTTGGAGCTTGGTCGGAGAAGGGCCGGAGGTAGGGATTTGAAGAGGGTTTTGGCCCCAAACCTTGTTAAGGAACTCGGCCGTGCATTAGGGGTCAATTAATAGGGCTCAAGGAGGCCTTCCAAGCTTGGAAACCAATCTTGGAATCTTTAGGCTTACGCACAAGTAGGAGACCCGAACCTTCAAAAGGTTCGCATGAGCTTTGGAGTAGGATTCAAAGCCTCGTACATGGCTCAAATGGAAGGCAACTTCCTAAGGACTTCCCCCTTTTATTTTGAGAGAGATTCGTCAATCAATCAGGGAGAACTCTTCAATCAAAGGTCGTCGAAGTAGGATTTAGGAGTCTAAAGGCGGAGGAGACCTATTGGTGAAGAAGATGACAAAGCTGGGGGGTTAATTGCAAAGAATTCGAAAGCTGAGGGGTTCTTTGTAAGAGAAAGAGTTAGAACAGGATTAAAATGCAAAGGTTAAGATGATCTCTGATTGGGCCCAAATTTGGGTACAAACCTAATTTGGACCCAAGGAATCTGATGGTAAATTTGGATTTTGGTTTTGACTAAATTTAACTGGATAATTTGCGTAGAAACCCAAAGTAGGGTAATTATTTATTTGAGACTTTATTTTCGGTCAAATTAGGTTCCAATGGTCAAAACAAGTATACCAAACCTTAGAGAATATTTTTCTATGATTTTTAGAAGGTTTAGGTGAATTTTATCCTGACCAGAACCTCAGTTAATTAAGAGGGCCTGCTTTTAGGGTTTCATATGTAATTTAATTCTTGAAACGCGTGAGAACCTGTTTCTGTCTGCATGAACCCACTTATTAGATATTTATGATCTTTTGAATTTTAATTAACCCCTAGGAAATCCTTTGATTGATATACAATTCGGATATTCTGTTAAAACTGCAGTTTTACCCCTATTTTCATATTTATCTCTCAGAATGGATATGCAATGAATTATGCTCCATTGGTGATTATGTATGAGCATTTATCACTTGATTATGACTAAATAAAGCTAGATATAACTGATGATGACATTATCATCACCCCTCCTCCTCCCCATCTTGTTGCCCTGCTTCTCCTCCTCCTACTACCGGCCTCCTCCTCTTCCTCCTCATCCTGCTGTCCCCTCCTCATCCTCGTTCTCCTGTCGCGTTCCTCCTCCTCCTTTGCCGCCGCTGCCGCCTCTATTCTATAAGTTCTAATTTTTAGAATAACATGATATTATGTTATTTAATTAATTATTTTTATGAAATTACAGGTTATTGGTGACGACCATTCTCTGAAGCTATAGTCGTTCGAGGTATAATTTTAATACTTTTATTTATTGTAATGATATTTTAGGCTTTTGTTAGATGTGGGGTGTGCCCACATATCGTTGTTAATTTCATTGAATGGATGTATGATTTATTGTGAATATAGGGTGTGCCCACTTGTTTGATTGAAATTAAAATTTAATGTGGGGTGTGCTCATTTTTATGATGAGTATTATTATGCAGGTTTATAAAAAACTTCAAAATATAAGGGGAAACTCTGTCAAATTTTTTTGAAAATTATCTTAATGTTTATAATTTAGGCAGCTGTTACGACCCGATCCCAGATCCCTACAGGATCTGAGACCAGCTCGCCTTGACTAATCCCAAGACCCAGTCGTCCAACGAGAAATAACCAAAAGCAGAAAATATTCTACAACCACACATGCAATGTAATTAAGCAGAAATAACTAAGAGACAATAAAGGAAAAAAGGATGAAATGTCTCACAATATTACATGCCATCACAACTATAACAGCGGAAAGTAAAGCGGAAATGTAACTGAAACAGTATTTATTACATATATCGAATACTCACTACTACAACAGAAGCTCGGAAATAAAAGGGAACGACAGCTAAGGCTGGGCTCGACTAGGCGCAGCTCCCTCTATAGTTGGTGGTACTGACTGCTCAACTCCCTGACCTGAATAAGGTTACAAAATCCGTGGTCAGCAAACACTGAGTAAATTGGTGGCTAAGCCAGTTACATGCCATTAACATAATACAAACAACTAAATTTAATTATTCATTTCCATTTAGCTCAACTGAGTGGTTCTTATTTGTTTATTTTCTTAGGAAACTAGTCATTTCTTGATCTTGTTTGTCCCTTAAGGGAACGATCTTGATTGCAGTCTTTCCTATGATGTAAGGTGTACACGTGGTGCTCTCCTAGCCAAGAGAGTCCCCCGTGGTAGTCCTACACATGGTCAACCCCCCGAGGTCACGATCGCGACGTAGTGGTGACTACAACACACGCAATAAGCGCATGGGTAGCTACCCCGCATTGGCACACGGTCAGTCGTTTCCACTAGCGGGCACGCCTAAAAGTACAGCACGGAACAGCACAGGCCTTGCCCTCTCAGAACAAGGGTCTCGCCCCTCAGAATAGAATAGGGGTCTCGCCCCTCCACAGTCCGCGTACCCTTGTTTGACTATCCTGGTTTGCCCAGTGGGTCAAATAAGAGTTAGTGTAGGGTGGCCAGTCTTAACCCCGAGCTCCGTGGGGTGGCTAGCTCCCTCCCTACACAAAGTAACTTACCTCAGTACCACGTACATAGGGGCTAAACAGGAGTCGGTGTAGAGTGACTAGTCCTAACCCCGGGTCTCAACCCAAAGGGGAGGCTAGCTCCCCTCTACACTAAAGGGATAGCTGCTCTCCTTGGTACTATGTACACAAGGGTCAGCTCACTTCCAGTCTACTTACAATATTCTTTCCATATATAGGAGTTCTCCTAATTCCCCGTAGGGTTCATGCTTGTATTCCTTTCATTCCATTTCTCAACATTCAAATCTCACTATTCACATCCTGAGCTTCATCTTTATAACAGGTAGCTCATGTTTTAATAACTGAGAAAGCATCACATCAAGTATTTATACACTTGCTAGCAATTAGGGTTTAACATGCATCTCAAAGTAAATAATGTAGCACAAGCAATAAACATTCGCTTTTGTTCTAGGATTTATTTCCAATCATAGGGTCAATCAAGTTATTCTAAACATGCATTTTACTTATTTAATCTTAATAGTAAAGTCAACCACTCTATCGGGATTCACGGGTGGAATGGGGGCCTGAAACACAGATACTATCATCTCCGCGAGCCCTGAACACACTACAGACCAGAGACCTATACTAGTGACTAAGTCACATCAAATGAGTTCAAAGCAGTATATAATTGACACTAACACGTAGGGAAACTCGAGCGGAAAACAATGGTATTTTGTTTGCGTAAATCTAACTTCGTTCGAGCCCTGAATGGACCAAAAACGTGCATACAGACTTAAATGACGTCAGTAACTCACCCTGTGTTCCTACATTATTGGCGAACGTCTAGAACCCTTTAACAGTCATCCTAGGTCTTTCCAGACGTTTGTCAATGCACCCGGAGGTCTGATAGGACTATCAGACGTCCTAAAGCACCTCGAAGAGCAGCTTGCACGCCTTTCCAAGACATGTACCTGCGCATGCGTTTGCAGGTTTAAAATCACGATAGCGCAACGCTACGTACTTCACGTATGCGCATGCATGAGCGTTCAGGACTCATACCTCGACATTCTGCGAGTTTTCAGATGTCCGACTTCAGTTCAAGACAACTGCTGCTGCTCCAAACATCTGGCAGATGCCCCAGACATCTGATACTTGAAAAATCCAGTACGCAGAAGCTTCCTCGCGTAGTCCTGCCTCTCGCGAGCTCCGCCCGCAGCGACCTCAGCAGGTGTAGGAGGTTGAGGGTCCTCCTCCAGCATCCTCCTCTATTAAGATCCGTGCTGTTTGAGCCTTTTAAGACGTCTGAAACTTGGGTCAGACATCTGGTCAGATGTCTGGAAAACAAAAATTTTGAGTACAAGCTCGCGCTTGCGCGCGTGCTGCGCGCAGACAATACACTTCCCTCGTTTTCTTCTTCTTCTCTCTCCTTCCGCCCGACGAAAATCCTAACCCCACGCCCTTATATAAGCCCCCCTCCTCTCCCTCACACCACCCCACTTCCAGCCATTTCCCCCTTCCCTCCAGCGAGCGCAGTAGACCGGAGATAGAGCGTGGGCGTAGCGCGAGAAGGAGAGGAGGAGCAGCGTGAGAGGGAGAGAGGCAAGCTTGCAAGCTCGCGTGGGAGCTCACGGTCGGTCGGCATGTGCGTAAGGCGGAGGAGTGCGTCGGGGAGGTCCGCCCCGACACTACTGCAACCGAAGCAGCAGGCGAAAGGGCGCGGCACGAAAGGGCGGAAGCAGGTTCTGGTTCTGGGTTTTTCTTAGAATCAGACGTCTGGAGCGACGTCCAGACGACGTAACTGACGTTTGGAGGAGGTTCCAGACGATTAAGAAGTAGGCTTCGCGAAGGTACGTCTTCTTTGCGAATACAGCCATGCAGGCTGCTCCGCCGAGACACTGTTCCTTGCCTTTTTGGGAAGATTTCGGTTGATTCGAGCAAGTGTTGCTTCGGGAAGGCGCGGGACACACCCTCCCACGCACTTCGGACATCTGGGCGAGGCACCAGACGATGGGAACCATTTCCAGACGTCCGGAGAGGTGGTCGGACACCTGGAATTGGGTCCAGATGGTCCAGCGGAGCTCCTGGATGTCTGAGGAGTAGCGCAGGACTTGAGGTATGGCTCTGGACTCTTTTAAGACATCTGGAAGTTGTTCCAGACGTCTGATTTGAGTCAGAATCCCTGTTTTGACCTGTTTAGGGTCCGTTTGAGGTCCGATTTCCGCAATTAAGATACCGATGTTTTACGTATGAATTCCTCTACTTGTTAGAATGCTTTCTATACTATTCTGAGCATTCTCTTGTGACTGATCCTTGTGATAGGACCTCGTTCCATTGCGGGTTTGGGGCTTGCTGAAGCACGTGGACCTGTCGATCAAGCCCCCACTACTCCTGGGATTACTGGTAGAGTGGCTTCCCCTTAATTTAATTGAAACTAAAATGCATGTGTGGAATGAATGATTAGAACCTAGGATATGGCATGAATCCTAGGACGAGAAATACTTGAAATGTCTGTAATGGATGATTGAATTGCAATATTGAATGAGTAGATAGAATGATTGCCTGCAAATAAATAACAATTTCCTGTGAAATGTAAAGTACTTGTGCTAGCAAACTGTTGCATGTGAATTCCTGTTGTTACGTTAAATGACATACTATGAGCTGCATGTATATAAACTGAAAATGGAAAGGTGAATGTTGGAAACACAAGCTATCTGTGGATAAATTGAATATGGAATAGAGTTACAAATTGCATGTGTATAACCTGAGAAATGGAAATAGAAATGATGAAATTTGGTATGGAATGGCTTGAGGAATATGAGCATGAACCCTACGGGAAATTAGGAGTAGAGCTCCAGGAAATAATTGGAATGGAACTGGAAATGTGAGTGGGGAAGTGAGCTGGCCCTTGAGTACGGAGTACCAAGGAGAGCGACTGTCCCCTTGTTTAGTGCAGAGTGGAGCTAGCCACCTTTGGCTTAGGACCAGGGGTTAGGATTGGCCACCCTGTATCGAATTTTTGGCCCTCATGTACACTGTACTGGGGAGAGCTACTAGTGTAGGGAGAGAGTTAGCCACCCCATGGGGCCCGGGGTTCAGCTAGTCGCTCTACACCGACTTGTTAGGCCCATTGGGCAAACCAAGGTAGTCAGGCGAGGGTGCGCGGACTGTGGAGGGGCGAGACCCCTGTTACTGAGAGGGCTATGCCCTATACTGGTTCCGTGCTGTGCTTTAGGCGCACCCGCTAACGGAAACGACTGACTGTGTGCCAGTGCGGGGTAGCTACCCGTGTGTTTATCGCGCGTGCCGTAGTCACCGTTACGTCTGTCAACGACATTGGGGTGGTTGACTGAGGGTAGGACCACCACGTGTTACTTCTACTTTTCGGAAAAGACTGCAATCAAGATCGTTCCTACGAGGAACATTCGAGATCAAGAAAGAGACCTAATAAATAAACTAAGTGTTGAAAGAAAGAATAATTAGTTAAAGAAAGAAAGAAATTGAAAAACAGCAGCTACCTGTCCACCTTTACTACTTTAGTTAGTTGGTTGCCACTCTACTCAACGTTCGCTGATTTCGTGTACTCAACCCTTTTCAGGTGCAGGTGTTGAGCAGCCAGAGCCTACAGCTACAGAGGGTGCTGGGCCCAGTAAAGCCTAGTAGTTGTAGCACTTTTTGTACTCATTTGTAGTAGTGAGTAGCTTCTTGTACCTTATATATTCTGTACTCTTTCGTTCTGCACATTATATTCCTGTACCAGTTTACTTTTCTATTGTTGTGGTGATGTGTACTGTAGTAGTTTTACTTGTTTACTGCTGTACTTTTGTTACTGTTAGTTGCTTAGCATAGTGAATGTGATTTATTTTCCTGCTTTTCGGTTACTTTCTCGTTGGACGACTAGGTCATGGGATTAGTCGAGTTGGTCCAGTCTCGTGTCCTATAGGGATTCGGGAATTGTGTTGTAAGAATATGGTATCAGAGCAAGGTCATCCCGAGAAGTAAACCAACTAGCTTGAGAATAACCAATTCACGTGCTTGTAACTAGAGTAACTAACACAAGGTACCTTTTGACATCTGTTCTGAGATTCTTTTGCTGAATGTCAGTTAGATTTGACGTCTTCCTGTTCTGTGTTCGCGTCTCCTTGCAGGAGATGCCTCGACGTGGAGCCATTGAGGCAGGCCGCGGACGCGGCGGTGGACGGGGTCGGAGGGGCGGATGTGTTGAGCCCGATGTTTCGGTGGACCAACCACTACTTCTGGGCATTCATGCCCAGAGCCTCGACAGCTGATATGGGAGATAGTACAAGAGGAGCTCCACCCGCCTCCACAGGCACCTCTCCCTGGGGCTGTGGGGGGGGGAGTCCTCTGTGGGACCGCGAGACAGATATAGCGTTGGATGTGGGGGAGGGGGTGGTCCTCCACTGCCCCTACCATCCTCTGACACTTTCGAGCACCAGCCCTCCCTGCCTAGAGGCGTACCAGTTTCCCCACTTCAGCGCCATTACGAGCTTTTCGGACAGTTCCGGAAGCTGAAGCCCCCCTCCTTTAAGGGGGATGAGGACCCGACCGAGGTAGAGGACTAACTCGAGCAGATTGAGAAGGTGTTTGACACCCTTCGCCCCCCTGTAGAGTGCTGCATGGCCTTTGCCATGTACCAGTTGGAGAGTGTGGTACACAGGTGGTGGAGGGTGGTCAGAGGTCAAGAGAGGGCCAAGCCAACTTAGGACCAGTTTGTCACCCTCTTCTGCGAGCAGTACTTTCCACAGACGTGGCAGGATCAGAGGAGGCGGGAGTTCCACACTCTCCGCCAAGGGACGATACTGTGAGCGCGTACCGCACGCATTTTCTGGAGCTGTCTCATTTCGCCGCAACAGTTGTAGCTACTGAGCAGGAGCACCTGTGGAGGTTCACCGAGGGGCTCCGGCCTGCTATTCGGGGGTATGTCAAACCCCTGAAGATGCCTACGTTCTCTAGAGTGGTGGAGGCAGCTATGCCATATGAGGAGACCAACTTGGCCGCACGTGACACTGACAGCGGACGGAAGAGGCCCTTCCAGCCAGACTACTCACAAGGCCGGCGAGAGAGGAGGCACGCGATGCCTGCAGGAGAGCCGTCACGCTTTGCGGAGCCGTCGGTGGCCTTTAGGGGCCCCCGACAGCGGCTAGCTACCAGCACTGGACCCTCGTCCAGCCGTCAGGAGGGACTTACCGAGGGCGGGAGTCGAGTTCCCCTTTGCTACAAGTGTGGCCAGCCGAGCCACATTAGGAGGGATTGCCCATCTAGGGCTGGAGGTCAGCAGATGCTCCCCGCACCGAGTGCTGGAGGACGAGCAGGAGGCCGTGGTTCCCAAGCATGTGGGGGAGGTCAGCAATTGCAGGGAGGGTACCGACCAATGGCTACCCGTCTGACACAGAGTGTGGCTGCTTCGTCCGCACCTAGAGTTGAGGGACGTATCAACGCCCTGACACACAGAGACGCCAGAGCTTCAAGTTTAGTGGTGGCAGGCATGGTTACAGTTTCCGGTAGACTAGTTTACACACTTTTTTATTCCGACGCCACACACTCGTTTGTTGCTGCTAGTTTTGCTGTCAGTTTGGGACAGGACTGTGTGTTGTTAGAGGATCCGTTTGTGATCAGAGGTCCGGGTGGTCAGCTGTTTGTAGCTGAGGAGGTTTACACAGGCTGTGAGGTCAGTGTTGGGGGATACAGTCTCCCCGTTGATCTAATTATGGTACCGATGGAGGACTTTGGCGTGATTCTGGGGATGGACTGGCTGTCCACTTACCACGCTTTGGTGGACTATTTTGAGAGGAAGATCGTCTTTTCCATACTGGAGTTGCCTTCTTTTGAGTTTCACGGACAGCCGGTGGACAGAGGCTTCAGGTGCATTTTTGCACTTCAGGCGGCGAGACTTTTGGTACAAGGGTGTGAGGGCTTTCTGGCTTGTGTAGTGGTAGAGCCCAGCCCCGTGGCAAACTTTCAGAGTATCCTGGTGGTCAAAGAGTACCCCGACGTGTTTCTAGAGGAGCTGCCAGGACTACCGCCTAAGCGTGAGATCGAGTTTGAGATCTCGCTGGTACCAGGGACCAGTCCCATTTCTATAGCACCTTACAGGATGGCACCACTTGAGCTGCTAGAGTTCAAGTCCCAGTTGCAGGACCTTCTGGAGAAGGGTTTTGTGAGGCCCGGTGCATCTCCGTGGGGAGCCCGATATTATTTGTGAAGAAGAAGGATGGTACCCTACACCTTTTTGTAGACTACAGACAGCTGAATAGGGTCACAATCAAGAACAAGTATCCGCTGCCGAGGATTGACGACTTGTTTGACCAGTTGTAAGGTGCCACGGTCTTCTCCAAGATAGACTTGAGGTCTGGCTATCACCAGTTGAGGATCAAGGAGGCTGACGTCTCCAAGACAACTTTCTACACCCGGTAGGACACTATGAGTTTTTGGTCATAAAGTTTGGGCTGACCAACGCCCCCGCTACTTTGATGGACTTGATGAACCGGGTGTTCAGACCATATCTGGATCAGTTCGTGGTGGTATTTATCGATGATGTGCTCATCTACTTGCGGGATCAGGGGCAGCATGGACAGCACTTGCGGATGGTTTTGGACACATTGAGACGATGTAGGCTGTATGCCAAGTACAGCAAGTGTGAGTTCTGGTTGAGGGAGGTGACCTTCTTAGGTCATGTGATTTCAGGGAATGGCTTGGCTGTGGACCCAGCCAAGGTTGAGGCAGTGCTCAGGTGGGAGAGGCCACGTACAGTGACAGAGATCCGCAGTTTCTTGGGACTGGCAGGCTACTACCGACGGTTTATCAGGGGTTTCTCGCAGATTGCACGTCCTATGACACAGTTGACTCAGAAGGACGTGCCCTTTTCTTGGACAGACTCTTGTGAGGCGTGTTTGACTGGGTGTAAGATCACCACGGGGGACTCTCCCGACTAGGAGAGCACCACATGTGCCTTCTACTCTTCGGAAAAGACTGCAATCAAGATCGTTCCCACGAGGAACATTCGAGATAAAGAAAGAGACCTGATAAATAAACCAAGTAGTGAAAGAAAGAATAATTAGTTAAAGAAAGAAAGAAATTGTAAAAGAACAACTACATGTCCACCTTTATTGCTTTAGTTAGTTGGCTGCCACTCTACTCAGCATTCGCTGATTTTATATACTCATAACCCTTTTTAGGTCCATGTGTTGAGCAGCCAGAGCCTTCGGCTGCAGAGGGTGCTGGGCCCAGTAGAGCCCAGTAGTTGTAGCTCTTTTTGTACTCATTTGTAGTAGTGAGTAGCTTCTTGTACCTTTATATTTTGTACTCTTTCGTTCTACACATTATATTCCTGTACCTGTTTACTTTTTTACTATTGTGGTGGTGTGTACTGTAGTAGTTTTACTTGTTTACTGCTGTACTTTTGTTACTGTTAGTTGCTTAGCATAGTGAATGTGATTTATTTTCCTGCTTTTTTGTTACTTTCTCATTGGACGACTAGGTCTTGGAATCAATCGAGTCAGTCCGGTCTCGTGTCTTGTAGGGATTCGGGAACCGAGTCATAACATCCTCTCTCCCACGAGCTCCTTCTCGAGCTCCCGTAGCTACACTTCGACCGCGACTCCTCCCTTTTGCACCCTCGGACTCCTCGAAGGTCCTCACACCTCCAAGCTCCCCGCTGCCGCAACCGCAACTCCCCCGAGCGCATGCTCTCCTGCTCGAGCTCCTCTCAATTGTGCATGCTCAAGTTCCCTAAGTTCTCTTTTCTCTCCCACGCCCTCATTCTCCCTCTCTCCCTATCTCTCCTTCTCTCCCTCTCCTCCGCGCTCCGCCCTTCACCTTAATCTTCATGGTTGCAAGGGGACGGAAAGGGGCTGGTAGCTCGCCGACAGACAAGGGAAGGAGTTGGAGGTGGTGGTGAGGGTGTGATGGTGAAGAGGGTGGTGGGGTTTTAAAGAGAGGGGGGTTAGGGTTTTGGGAAGGAGAGGGGTGGTGAGTGTGTGTGCGTGACTGTGTGCGTGGGTGTGTGAGTGGGAAGAGAGAGAGAGAGGGAGGGAAAAATTGTGGAAACTCCCCTGCTATCCTCTCTTGTTCTCGCAAGGTCCACACACTCAACTTAAGGGGTCAAAATTTTTGCTCACACCCCTAATTTTCTGGAGAAACTCTGAACAGTACTTGGAAAGGGTCATTTCAGTAGCAGACTTGGAACATTACATTCCCTAGGTTTAGTTGTGTTTATATATGTTGTTTAGGTTTGGTATTAGGTTGTGTATATGGTGCTTGGGCTAGGGTTTTAGGGTTTGAGTTGGTTGAGGGTTAGGGTGGTTGGGTTGGGCTAGGGTTTAGCATTTGACTTGGGCTAAGGTTTGGACGGTTGGTTTGGGTTAGGGTTTAGGATTTAGGATTTGACCTAAATGGATGTGCATTTGGGGAGGATATATATGATCAGCTATAAATTTTTATCACGTGCTTAGAATGAGAATGTAGTTGTTATTAACATTTAAGATTATAATCTATTATTTAATTAATTTTGAATTTGAAATTGCAGGTTATCAGTGTCAGGTACACTTGGAGGCCTCAGTAGTTAAAAGTATAAATACATTCAATCTTTTTAATTTAATTAAATGATATTTTAGTTTTTTGTTGAATTTTTTTAATGTTCAAATTACTTATTGTCTAGATGCATACACTTGCTAAAGAAGTTATACACACGCGAGGCTAAACATTAGATATTCTAACCGCTAGGGTAAAAGTCCTTCGAGTCAAATTGTGTCCAACTTACTCGCCCATCAAGACTTATGATCATGTTATACGGACAATGTAGGAAGTGTATCTATACCTTGCTTACATGCATGATGTGCTATCATTGTAGCATGTCATAAGACTCGATCGAGTTTAGTTCGGTGAAGTACCGAACTAATGGTCCTTAAAGATTTGATCATAACTTAGTTTTACTCGTTACATGTAACCTTGTGCGGTGAAATTTCGGCTGCTTTTTCCTACTCTTTTTTAGTATATCAACTTATCTTATCTAGTTTCCTGCGATGCCCTTAATTGGGTGTTAAAGGAAATCTAGCTAAGGTTAGTATTGGGGGGTATACTGGAAAAGTGCAGGGAGATGGTACCGAAAGTTCATCGCACTAAGGTTACATGTAACGAGCAAACCTAAGTTGTGATCAAATCTTTGAGTATGGGCTATAAAGTGAAAATCTTAATCAAGATACACATCATTCAGTCGTTTCCCTTCCTAATAAGTGATTTGTTTACATTAAATTTTATGTTATAATGGATAAATCTTGGATTGAATTGCAGGGTTCAGATTACACTAGATATAAGGATGGAGTAATTTCATTCATGGATTGTGCCTTTGACGACGATAGGAAGATATTTAGGCAAGGAGGTCAATTTGATAATATCTTCTGCCCAAGTAGAAGATGTTTGAATGGCTCCTTGCATGATTGTAATACTCTGCTCGAGCACTTGATTTGTAATGGGTAGTGGCAACATTACATTACTTGGGTAGCTCATGGAGAGGAGTTGACTGAGAAAGTCATAAACAATGAGAACACTGTTAACGAAGAGATCGACGAGGAAATTGGTGATAGTGGAGGTGAAGAAATACAAGAAATGTTGAACGAGAAGAGAGCAAGAGAGGATATAAATACATATGAAGAAGATCCATTCAATTGTGATCCGTTCTATGATACTGTTAAGGTGGCTGAGGATCCTATTGCTCCCGGTGTTACGAAAATGTCAAAATTGTTATTTTTGTTGAAGATGTTTCAACTGAAGATTATGAATAGAGTTAGTGCTAAATTCATGTCAAAAATACTTCAGTTTATTGCTGAGCTATTGAATAATCCTAATGGTTTCCCGGCTTTATGGTATGAGGCAAGGAATCTGATTAGTAAGTTTGGTTTGGACTATCAAAAGATTAATGCATGTCCAAATGACTATATTCTTTTTAGAAATAAATTTGCAAACTTGAATAACTGTCTTGAATATGGACTTGAGAGATATAATGAAGGTAAAAGTGAAAGTAATAGGAAACAACCTCAAAAGGTTCTTCGTTACTTCCCACTGACACCTAGGCTTCAACGCCTTTTTATATCAACTAAAATTATACAGTGGATGACATGACACTAGGATTGTAGATTTCAAGATGGAAGAATATGTCATCCTACCGATTTAGAAGAGTAGAAGAGATTTGACAAAAAAAATAATTCATTCGCTTTAGAAGCAAGGAACGTGCTGTTGGGTCTTGTAAGCGATAGATTCAATCCATTTAAGAGTATGTGCCCGTCGTACTCTATATGACCAGTGGTAATTGTCACTTATAACTTATCTCCCTGGTTGTATATGAGATTGAGATTCATGATACTAACCCTATTAATCCCTAGTCCAAAACAACCAGGAAATGCAATAGATGTTTATCTCCAGCCATTAATCGATGAACTAAAACAGTTATGGTTCACTAGCGTGAAGATATATGATGCAAAAAAGAAAGAATTTTACAATATGCATGCAGCATTGTTGTGAGCCATAAATGACTTCCCAGCGTACGTAAATTTGTTAGGTTGTAGCACTAAAAGAAAGCTTGCTTGCCAAATCCGTATGGAAGACACTCATCACCTATGATTGCCGGAAAGTACGAAATTCTATTACTTAGGACATCACAGATTTCTACCTATTAAACATTGATGGCGAATGTCACAGTTCAGGAGTAAATTTGATGGCAGGACGTGCCTATATTCAAAGAAAAATCCAAAAAATAATATCAGGTTGCCGGGTCAGGTTATAATTGAGAGATTACAAAAAATGGGTGAGATACGGTTGGGTCGACCTCGAGGAATTTTGGATTTCGAAAGAAAAGTATTTTCTTTATGGAGCTGCATACTGGAAAGATCTTATAATACGTCATAATTTAGATATTAGAATGTGATGGATAACATCTTAGACGTATTAAATCTGACCGATGATCTAAAGGACACGGTAAAAATAAGTAAAGACATGAAGAGTTTAAGGATATGTCTGGAGCTACATATTCATGAGGATGATAGCTACTTCCCACCCGCTATTTACAGCTTGAATCAGGACCAGAAGAGTTGACTGCTCTCCTTCTTAAAGGAAATTCGGGTGCTAGATGGGTTTTCCTCGCAGTTTTCCTGTTGTGTGAATGAAGTGCAGAAAAAGATATATGGCTTGAAAAGTCATGACTCACACGTTTATATGCAAGTATTGTTTTCACTGGCGATACGGGGGATACTGCCAGAGCCAGTTGTTGATTCATTCACAGAGATGAGTAGGTTTTTCAAAGATATTTGTTCAAAGACGCTACAAAATGATATGCTAGATTACTAGGATAAACAAATAGTCATTACTCTCTGTAAGATGGAACGGATTCTTCCCCCAGCCTTCTTGATGTAATGGCTCATCTCATGCTGCATCTTGCAAATAAAGCGAGAATCGGTGGACCTATACAATTCAGATTGATGTATCCTGTGAAGCGATTTTTGAAAAACATTAAAAATTATGTTTTGAACAAGGCAAAGCCGGAAGGATCAATTGTATAAGGTTATCTCGTGGAGGAGTGTATTAATTTTACATCGATGTGCATGAATGAAACATATAACTGCTTTAATAAACTTCAAAGAAATTACGAGGGGGAATATAATGACAGTGATGAAGAATGTTTGTCAATTTTTGATATTAGAGAAAGGTCAATCCTTCATACAGAGTACAATGCTATTTCAGAAAATGACAGACGTTGCACGTATCTATATATTTTAAAACAAATTCCTGAAATTGATCCATTTTACGAGGAATTCAAATGATTATGTCTTTCAAGGACAACCGAATTTGGCTTCTTAGATTAGTTTAAAGATCGAGTTCATCAATTGAAAGAGGAAGATAAGGACCCACAATGGATACCAGATTTTGATGTAATTGCTGATTCACCATTACATTATGCATATTACCACTCTGAGTATATAATAAATGTGTTCAGATTTAGAATAAAAGAAATTGATGATAGGAAGGTTACACAACAAGCCGGACTTGTTGTTAATTCAGATCTATCCACCGGTCCATATGGATACAATGGTAAATTCAAAGAAATTGTGGAGATCAACTTTATATATGATCGCAAAGTTGCCCTATTTAAATGTCATGGTTTGATGTTTTTAAAGAAGGCATTGGTTTCTAAATTGACAAAAAATACAATTTCTTGAGTTTAAATCATAATCGTCAAATTCTTCAATCTAATGAACCATTTACATTGGCTTGTCAAGAGGCATAAGTTTTCTACGTCACCGATAATTGCCAAAAGGGATGGATTATATCAATAAGAATAGTATCGTGCAATCATTTTGACGCATAGTTTAAATCATATCAAAAATTAATTAAAGAAGGTCATATAGAGTCAAATGTAGTAGATGTAGACATCTAAGATTAGTAACAATTTCTTTACTTTGTTGCATTTCTGTTTATATCAAATTCATATTCAAATTTAAGAAACCTAAACTACAACTAGCATTTTCTATACATTATAAATAACTAAACTTAAATCAATCATACACACATGTTCAAAATTTGTTACTCTTGCTCTACTGGCATTTTAATTACTTTTGTTTTTCAAATTACAGGTTATCGGTAATGGCCATACTCAGAGACTATTATACTTAGAGGTATAATTTTAATGTCTTAAATTTAATTGAATGAAATTATAAGTTTTTGCTAGATGTGGGGTGGGCTCACATATTATTTTTTATTTCATTAAATAGATGTAGGGTGTATCCACTTGTGTTGCATGTTTTATTTGAATGGATGTGGGGCCGGTGTATCCACTTGTGGTTTGTCTTTGCACTTTTTTTTATGTGGGGTGTGCCTACTTTAATTTTAATATGTAGGTTTATAGAGAAATCTCCAAATTTAAGGAGAAACTCTACCGAAATTTTTAAATATTTCTTTTTTGTTTCGCAAACTTTTTTCATTGATGATTTATATATTAATGATTTACAATTGTATTAATTATTGCATTTTATACCTTTTACAGATGAAGTTGTTTAAGAAAAATCTCAAAAGAAAGGATCCTCCCGAGACGCACCAATCGACACAAGCCGATTCGTCTCCTCAGGCTCAGCTACCCCTTCGACAGCAAGTTCAGCCACCCCCTGGCAGCAGGCTCCCCCCCAGTCACGTTTCGTGCATCCAAGGGGAATGACACGATTACTACATGCAGGGGGGAAGGGAAAGGGGAAGAAGATTGCTTAGACCTTGCTAGAGCGAGTAGAGGATGTTTCAGATTATGGAGCATCAGATGAGAAGGGAGAGGAGGCGAGAGAGGAGGAGGGGGAGGAGGCAAGAGAGTGGGAGGGGTCGGAGGCGGAGGATGAGATGGTGGGGAGTACTTCCCCAGTTCATGCGGATCACTTACCGACGGGTACAAGTTGGGGTAAGAACTCATATACCTTTAAGTTTAAAATTACTTATATATTTTAAAGTTTATTATAACTTCAGAAATATATAAGGAATATGATTAATGTTTACGCAGGTAAAGTAAGAAGAGGACGAGGGAAGACAAAGAATTTAGATCTCCAGCGTATCCCTGAGGGCCTGAGAATAACGATCAGGCTTAGAACCACAATGGAGGCGAAGAATTACCTGAGTTTCATTAGTCGAATGGGCACAATTGTTAAGTCTATTGTGGCCATTTGCTACTTCGATTGAAGAAAGGTGCCCGTAGAGCTTAAGAGGCAGTTTCTCCGTCAGTTGAGGTAATTTCATTTATCAAAGTTATTTCACTTATAACTTTATCATAAAATTATTATAAAGTAAGATTGACATATTTTTTTTAAAAATTAATGTATACAAATTATGATTGGGGTGACGACCTCAATGCCTCCCGATATATTTTTAAGCATGTCACCAAATTCTACGGAGATTGGAGGACAGAGACAAAGAGAAATGTAATATTTTTTAAATATTTACATTTTTATTATATACATAATTTCATATATTATTTCTAACAATTTATATTTGATATTTAGTTTTTTGTCAAACTGCAGTTCACCCGACGAGACAATGGAGAATTATTCTTCTAATGTCATGCTTGACGATTGGAAGAAGGAATGCGAGCATTGGCTGGATCCGAAGACAAAGGCTAGTAAGTGATTAAAAATTATTTTATTAATTTCATATATCTTAAATTTATAAAAAAATATTATTGTATATGTCTACAGGAGTAAGAAAAAAAAAGGTCAATAGGGCTAAAACTCTACCACAAACCTATTGTTTGGGTTGAAAGAGCATCGAGACGATCATAAGCCGTTATGTAAGTATTGAAATTACTTTTCAATTAAATATTACTTAATTTTTAAGTTATTTTCACCTAATTGTATCATTTTTATATTTTCAATCTGCTGCACATGATGGGATGAAAATGACTAAGATGGATATCTACGAGGTCACCCATAGTAAGGCTGCAAGTGAGGGTGCTCGTAAGTGGATTCATGAGTCATACCAGAAGAAATACGTAAGTTTCCTAAACTTAAAAAAATTATAACTTTGTATATATATATTATAATAATATTTTTAATACATTTAGGATCAAATAGTACAATTTGTGTATCCCGCCGCTGACGAGACCTACGACAGTGTCCAGCAACCTTTGGAAACAGAGGAGGCATTTAGGAGAGTGATGCCACCGAACCACGGTTGTTTCGTTCGTAGTGCAGGGAGATCATACACGTTATCCACTTGGTTATGAGAGGAAATGTGCCGTCTCATCTAGTGTCGTCGATCAGCTACATCAAAATATTGACACACTACATAGATGAGAAGAGGAGAGGGAGACGAGAAAGGCAGAGAGGGAGAAGAGATAGGTAGAAATAAAGAATAAGATGAATGCTATGGATGATAAGCTTCAGACGCTTATAACCCTTCTTCAGAAGAAGGGTCAGTCAGAGCATCCATCTTCCACATATCCCAACATCTACAGACGAAACGACGACGACTTCATGGGTGGTGCAGGTGGTGCTGGTGGTATTGGGGCAGCTGTATTTTGATTTCTATCTATTTTCTTTTCTTATATTTTTCATGTAACCTTTTTTATGTAAATATTTTATTTTCAAACTTTTAATGTATTAGATTTTATATTTATGAAATATAAATTTCTGTTCATTTTCATTACTTATTTTTCTATAAAATCAAGACTTTTAAGTAGGTTTAGTAGGTAGTTTCCATCATTTGGTAATTAAAAAAAAAACTCATACATTTACTGTCGCTTATTCAAATAAGCGACGGCATATATGTGATGTTAAAATACTTTTGTCGTAGTTTATCTAATAACCGACGGTATAGAAGGTTCGAAAGAATCACTATTCCCATTTTATGCCGTCGCTTTTTAGCATAAGTGACAATGAAAATATTTTTACCGTCACAAATTTGCCGTCGCTTAATTGAATAAGTGACGGCAAAAATCTTTTTGCATTCACATGTACGTTGTCGGTTTTAATACAAATGACAGTAAAAAATTTTTGCCGTCGCTTATAGAAGCAGCAGTAAAGTTACTTAAATGATGGCGAAAATAAAAAAAGAGCGCGTAAAGGCAAGAAAAAGCGACTTACATATACCATCGCTTATTATATAACCAACGACAAAAATAATTCTCATCGATTTTGAAACGACGTCGAAATATCCAATCCGTCCGATGGTCAAACATTATTTTGACATCGGATTAGCCATCTAACCGACAATAAAGTAAAATAGCTACAGTGATAACGGCGTCGCTAAGTTTTGTCGGTGATTTGAGATTTGCTGTCGATTTTTAACCGACGACAAAAGTAAGGCATGTTGTAGTGCAGACATCTAGAGAGGACTCCAGATGTTCAGACAAGATCCTGAACACTTGATGGTTAGGGTATTTGGGTCATTTCACATAATGGCCTAGAAGACCTTTAGCAAATAAGGTAGATGCCTTATTTTGCAAAATAAGGCATCTGATTAGATGATAAGACATCTGATAGGTGGGAAGGTGTTTAAAGGCAAGGGTCAGGGAGGGTGACTCTTATACTGCACCAGGCCATCATTTGATTTTGATTCCAGACATCTGATAAATCATAATCATATGTCTAACCATAAGAACAAACATCTGATACTGTTATATCATTACGATGCTGATTCGGACCTCGTGTTTGGTCGTGTGGAGTTGTGAGTTACCACCAAGGGACTCAAGAGCAAGTGTTCGGAAAGGCAACCCAATGGGGATGCTTGATGGTATCTTTATAGGGAACCATTGAATACACACACGAGATCACCGACCAAATAAGTTTTTCCTTGAGATGGGGGAAAACACTGGGACTACTAATGAGATAAACATGGGTTAGACCTTGGATACTTGGGTAGGGTCGTTGATGAGTGCACTAGACACAACTAGCTCCTTGAAGGAGGAAGGTGACTCAGGCGAGCGCTGTTTAGGTAGCTCAAATAGGGGTGTTTGGTGATTTTTCTATTGGCGGTCACCAAGGGTTGATGAGTTAGGTGTCCACCAACTCATGCGATTTCCAGATTTCGGCTAAGGGCATAAGGAACTGGTAAAAATTCCAAAAATAACCATTCCTAGCTTCCTTTGCTTTTCCTACCAAATCTTTGTAATCAAGATTGATTATCTACTCCTCCGTGTGAGAACTAGTTCTCCCCAAGCACAAGTAACCATGCAACAATACACACCAAGTTGAACCCTATCATGAACCTTGGTAGAAGACCATTTTGTCACTACAATTTTTGATGTTGGGAACCCAATTATTAGGATGCGGAGGGCAAAGGAGAGCCAACAAGGATTGTGATAAAAAGGCAAAGAAAGAACTTCGTGTAGGAATGGGTTCGAGCAGGATATTCCAACAAGAAACAAAGAAGTCCGATAGCGTTTACCCACCTCTCTTTTACATTGTCTATGTTAAGATAGTCATTTCTTATGAGATCATTCTCCAAAATTAATAGCATATATATATATATAGATGTTACAATACGGATATATACCTAGTTATCTTGTTTGTCGTGCTTACGCATATTTAAGAAAAGAGGCATTTAAACATAGCCTTCATTCCTGTTCAACTATATTTATACAGCACATATTTAAGCTATTCCCATTATTGTCGACCTATATTTGCCTGTATCTACATGTGCAGCCAGTAGACATGCATTAAAGTAGTGTATCCATTTTTCTTTTTTACGATTGGGGGAAAAACATTTCATTAGAAAAGGAAAAGAATTCGATACAAAGGATGTATCCCACAAAGGAAAAGGAGGAGAAGAGAAACATATCCTCAAACGGAGGAGAAAATACATCCCATAGAAATGGTAGAACACTAAACACAAAAAAGTAAGATAAGAAATAAAAGAAAAAGAAACATCTCGAGATCAGGAACCGGACTCGTAGAATAGACGAGAAATCAACAGAATCGATCCCTTACTTGCTTCAAGAATCTCACCCGTGAAAAGTACGGGGTCACATGTGGTCCCCCAATTAAACAAAAAACTATACTAAAGAAGAAAAAGAAAGACGACCCAACTCCACCAAGTGAGGACATCTATCGCAACAGCCCCTCCTCCCGCAACAAGGTCGGCTGGCCAAGCGTCGTTGATCGCACCAGTCACCACACTGCGAAAGAGGCTCGCCGCAACCGCCACGATCGTTGAAACTACCAAAACCGTAGCCGTCCACGCAACCTCCACACGTGCTGAGTCCGCCACGTCCATCGCAACCATCAGACCGCAACGCAGAGCTTGCCATGCGATCACAACACGTCTGTCGACCGCTCCGCTTGCCACGACCACGAACTCGACCAGCCACCAAGCACTATGGAAGGCCCTGCATGTTAAAATGGATCCCCGATCTACGAAGAGAGAGACATCCCGAGGGGAGAGGAAGGGTTTCCGGCAAAAGGGGGGCTCCGATTGGCCTTAGGTGACTGATCGAAGCCCTACAGTAACTGCAAAGGCATTTTGCAGGAGGTCAAGGAGAGGGAGTCAAAGGGATGCGACTCATAAGGAGGATGGTGTGCTCCCCCATTTTTATGGGACATTTTACTTCTTTGTGGGTGAGATTTTATTGTCTCCTTTTGAATTCACTTGTTATGAAATCTCCTCCTCTTTTGATGACACTATTTTCAAAGTATATAAAAAAAAATCGTGTAAAGTGGATGGTGCTCTCTTAAGCACTATTTGTTTGCAGGGATTAATTTTGAGGGATTTTAAATTATGTAAGTGAGATTGTGAGGTAATTCTAGTATTAAGGTTGGTTTGTATTTATTTACACTTTTAGGTCAAGAGTTAATTTTCCATTTGATTAATTAAAATATTTATTGGTGGGAGAATACGGAGAAGATTAAATCATGAGAGAGATAAAATTAAAAAATTACACAATTCCATCCCTCCCCCTAAATTAAACAATCCTGAATTAATGGATTCAATCCCAAAATAATCCACTCCTAAAATTATAAAAGCCAAAAATGAAACACAAAGTCCTATCCTATAAAAGAAACGGGACCTTAGTGTATGATGGCGACCGGCAAACCGAAATATAATCTTAAAGTAATATATCCTACCAGAATACGCAAAGGATTGGGATGCACATGTATTTTTATATAGTAGTTTCATATAGTCGTTGTTAATCCTTTGGTTATATATATATAGAATAATAAGATGTGCTCTTTTCCTTTTAGAATTTAAGCTGACATTTTGGTGGTCTGAAACGTGTGGAACAAATTTATCATCTTAATCGATGACTTCGTTTTGATAGAAGTTGACTCTCTTGCAAGATTAACAATACGTAAAGCCGATGATACACGCATCCTTATTTATAAAATTTTATGAGAATCGTCTAATATAAAATACCAAATAGAAAAAAGAATCATCAATTTAACGCTAATAATCTAAAAGAGTCTTCAAGGGTAATCACCAATTAGGAGGCGTGAGGTTCTGCAAATAATGATAGGAAAGGATAAGTCCATCTGATGTTGAGGTAACTACGCTAACACTAGCATGGTATGATCCACCGGATCATTTGTTCGTAAGGTTATGTTTCAAGTTGATGCTATGATTTAGAACTAATTTAATATAAATTGTTAAGTTGCATCTTGTTGATTTTATGCTTACGCTGTTGGATCACATGGTACGTGTTATGATCATAAATAGGCTTTTTTCAAACGTTTCAGAGTTTCAAAGGACACTGCAATTATCGGGCAGAAACTACGGAGGTTTTAGGTTGATCTAAAATAATAGCATCGCCAACTTGTCTTCCCATATAAGGATAAATTCATTCATTGGAACAATTAATATGTTTATTTCGTTTAAGTGGGATATTTTAGTATTATTCTTACGAAACTCCAAGCAAATCTAAGTCTAAAGAAGTTATTTAAAAGTCTTGGTTATTTATGCTCTTTATATGCTAATGGTTCTAATTTCTTCGTAAATCTTCATTTTCTTGCTCATGTTATGAGTGTTCGAGGTCACCAGAACTTGAAATAAAAAAGAATTTTCCCTTGGCATAAGATATCCAACTTGCATTAATAGGTTATTTGATGCTTATACGTATAGTTGTAATATTAACTTTTTATGATACTAATGTACAACTTTTCCTTTAGTTTAGATGCTAGCTCTAGAGAATGAATGGATGGGGATGGTCATGAAAAATAAGAAAAAGAATGGATGGGGATGTAAGGAATCCAGGCACAAGTTAATGAAAGTTGAGGGTTTGACAAGGGGTATGGAGCAAAGTTTCAAGGTGACAGGGTGCTATTCCTTTCCCTATAACAATGCCAAAGGATTATGCATTTATTTGGTGGAGTCATCGAAGAAATTTACTTTGTCAAAGCAACAATTATCCATGAGAGAATTTGGCGGTGTGGTTTATTGAATGATTCATTCCTTGACATGTCGTGGCAGAAAAGAGGCTAAATTTTAGGGAGCTCAAACAAGGAAAGAGGATAATAAATGCACATATATCCAAGTTTCAAGAGTTGGGCAAGTATGGGAAGGTAAAGGCAGTGATGCAAAGTAGAGTGCAAACAAGTGCATAATGGGACTAAATATAGATTTGTGATGGAGGTGCTTATCTGATGACTAAAGACCTTGTTAGAGGCAATATTAGCAACTACAAAATTAGATTCAACATAATAGAAGATTCCAAATACTAAACCGTCCATCATGAAGTAACCATCAATAATTAATTAAGCAAAGCATGATAAGGAAAAAGGCAAAATACCTAGGACCAAGGATGTTCTCGAGGATATTGTAATTGATCTATCCTCATTACAATAGGAAGCACTTAGGAGGGTTCTACAAGTTTACAAGCACATGCTCAAGGTGTGGCGGAAGGGCCATTTTGACGGATTACTCTAAGAAAAAAGACAACAAAGATGAGAAAGCCTCAAGGCAAAAAAAGTAAGTTATAGGAAGGGTCTTTACTGATATTGTTGAGATGCTAAACACATGGTGGAAGGTACTCTATTGTTGACTACATGAGCCATGCTGTTTTGGATCTTAGTGGTAAGAAGCCTTAGAAGGGTATCAGGTGGTTCAAGATCGATGAAACTCCTATTCATAGTAAGGTTTGCACGACATAAAATAAGTGCACAGGAACAAAACGTAGTGGCGAAGAGATACAAGGTTTTTTTACTAGGTTTCACATGAAAAAGATGTACATCTTGAGAGGGAGTTTAACCTCCAAATGCATTATATAGTGAGTATTACAAAGAGGACATTTTTAGGATGAGTACAATAAAAGAGAATATGAGGTTTTTGTTGGAGCGTGCTTGGATCGCATGATGGCATTGTGGAAGAGTGAATCAGGCATTTTAAAAAATTTAAATCATGATCAAATTGATGCCAAAACCTGATCAATCGATTAAATAAAACGTCCTAAAATTTGAAACTACATTATTGGAACTAGTTTCCAATCATTTTGACATGAGTTAGAAACTATACCTTTATGGGTGGCGTGGAATAGTGCCACATGGATAGTGTCTCCTACAATAAGTCTCAACATGCCCCGAAACCCTCTTCCTCGATAGGTGGATGAAATCCTTTGTGTTGAGGATGATCAATCGCGACGAACCTGCAAACTCCAAGTGAATCAAGAATGACACTCATCCTCATTCCTCGGTGCTATCTCTTGATAATCAAGAGACTATAAAGAGGAAACTCTAGAAATCAGAAGTCTGATGTGTGAATCAAACTTCCAATCAAGGACTTATGGAAGTTTAATTCAATTGTTAGACTTCCGAAATGCATCCTAGACTTCTAATTAGAAGTCTGGACATCCTATGTAGAGAGGATGGGAGGGAGTAGTTGACGCTCTTCTCTTCTTCTCTCTCTCTCTCTCTTTCTCTAACGACACTTGGTGATTAATTAGGGCTTTAGGGTTCTCCTTGGAAGATATTTATATGGATTTCCAGCTAATTTTAATATGATGGGATCCCTTGGATATCCATTCAATGAATTGGATTAAAACATACTTAAAATTTTACAGGATAAGCCCATAACAACTTATAGGATGTTTGGATTTGATATCCAAACTTTAATTAATTACAATTCAAACCCTTTGGATCAAACTTAATCAAATTAAGTCCAGTTAATTATTAAAGTAAATGTAATTTAACTTTTTAAATAACATTTGATTTATCCTACAAGTAGGAATCGGCCAAAATTATTATTGACTTCATTACTCTAGTAAAGAAGAGTTTAGGACTTGAGGAATCATGGTACAATGTCCCCTTAGGTATTCCAAATACTCGTGAATCATTTACACATAGAGGATAATAATATCTTGAGGTTTAATCTCATTAGATAGTTGTCGTTCCTCATAGGATAATATTATTTTGACATCTCTTTGTGTTGTTGTGATGAAAACACAGATAAGCTCCTTTATCAAAGGATTGCCTTCTCTTTCTTACTTAAGTCTGATTAGGATTTTGCAGCTACATATACAAATGTCTTTCCCAATATACGTGAAGTAAGCTCATTCCTCTAATCTGTCACATACACTTATGTGACAATTTTGTGTAATTTCTTTAAGAGATCATGTTCCTCCTGTCTCTTCTTACATATATCAACTTTCCCGTATTAACACTAAGGTGAGTGATCTACTATTGATCCACCAAATATATGCATACCTAAATAGAGAGACATATTTATCTCAGGTCAAAGGATACGTTATCTCCATGATAACATTGGAGAAGGACTTTGGCTATCTTTTATTTCATCAGGTTAACTTCTTAACCGAACTTGTGTAATAGTTATGAATCTCCATTCAAGAACATCAATCAAGCGATAGTTGATGTAGACACGTATATTTCACATAAACTGTCTATTTATGCATGTTCATAATTGCATTCAGGTTTATAAATATTACATAGCATGCATCATTCTGCATTCAGGATAGATTGTACAAATTATAACTTAATTATCTCTTTTTATGGTCAGGGGATAAGGCAATATATTTTAGGGCTTCAGATTGAATATTCGACCATACGGATCTTATCAGGGCGACAATCAGAGTTCAATACCTCTGAGATCTCCTCGATCGGATCTCCATAGCATCAGATGCAATCAGACGAAGATTAAAGGCCAAGGGGTAAGGTGGTGAAAATTTGGACTTTAGATGACAAATCCAATCGCATGGATGAGTTCGAATTAACAATCGCAACCCAACGGTGCGAAAATCGATTCAATCCAACATTCGTGACACCACCTACGAGCAAAAGAAGATGGAGGGCCTAGCTGGCGCCATGTGGTGACATCTTATCCATCCAATAATGCCATCACTCCTCTAAAGGCACATTCAATGAGCACTCTTGACTGTTGGATGAAAATCCAACGGCCAAGAGCGCTCCACGTCGTCTGATCAACATTTTCTACGAAGGAGAGATCTCGACCGTTGGATGAAGATTCAATGGGCGAGATGTGACCATGTTGCCTTCTCCAACTTCTTCCAATTTCAGAGAGCTAAGCATCAAGCAAATCTGAGCTTTTGGATCTTCATCCAACGACTGAGGCGCGAGAACGCAAAAAACATCTTATTGACAATCCACAGTTGTGGCATGTTGGGTGAACACCCTATCGAAAGCAAAGGACGCGGGTTAGAGTCTTGTTGAAGCATCTCCTCTATTGCAATTGAAATTCGACTGTTCGATTTGGATTGAGTGAAGTTGAAGGCATCGATGTGGCACATTCTTGAGTGCTGGATGAACACGTGCGATTGTGCACACATTTGAATGCGCGATTGTATGCACGAGTGAAAATTTAAGTCGTCTGAATACACTCTTTGGCATTTGATGAAGATCCAAGCGTGCGATTTAAAGGCATAATGAGGGTGAATCACAACTGTTGATTCATGATCAAACGGCTGAGCGTGAGCGACTCTTTGTGCATTGAGAAATGGCTGAAGGTGAGGAGGCGCGTGACGTGGCGCAACATGAAGTGTCTAATCTTGATTAGATGGTCTACTTTCCACCCGCGGTTCAGCGACGTGTGTTTTCAGTAATGTACGCAAGCGTCACTAAAGGCTCTGCATTCATTGAAAAAGCCTTTGAAATGACCTTAATGCCCCTTTATACTCACCTATAAAGGGACACTACACCTTCATTCTTTTTATCCATTCCTTTCTCTTCCTCTCCTCTCCAAAGCTCTAAAGAGCTAGTCCCATACGCGGGATGCTCCACTAGAGTTTATAAAAGTAACTTTTCCCATCCTCTCACCCCTGTTTGTGGAGTATCCCGTGGCCATTGGTGTCGTCCTTTGTCGCTATGATAATTACAGTCGTTGGAGTATATGACAAAAACGGTTACCAATCTAATTTGATTTATTACTCGGAATAGAAAGATTCCCGAGGTTGAACTCAGGGAGCAAACTATAGTTCTAGAAACATATAAATTCACAATATAATGTTTACAAAAATATAAGTCAAATGGGAAAGAGAGAGAGAGAGATTTGGCTTTTTCTTCTCTTCCTTCTCTTCTTCCTTTCTTCTCTGCGTCTTCTTCTTTCCCTTCTGCTGCTAAGTCCTTCTTCTTCTTTTCTTCTTTGCGGCTGCAGAGGCTTCTGCTTTCTGCTAAGTTCTTCTCCTTTCTTCTTATTTCTTCTGCGTTGGCCTTTTTCTCTTTTCTTCTCTGCTTCTTCTTCTTTCCCTTCTCTTCTGCCGCTAAGTCCTTCCTCTCTTTACCGACGTCTGCTTCAGCGCTCAGACAACTTAACCGCTCGGTCGCTATAGTGCAGCTCCTCTTTGTCTTCAGCTTCTTCCTTCTTCTTCCCTTTCTTTCTTCTTTGCTTCAGCCTTTCTCTCTTCTGTGCGGCTAAGTCTCAGCCGCAGCCTCTTCTCCTTCCTTCCTTTCTGCGCACACACACACACATTAGAGCAAAACCTACCCCCTACCCCCTTCCCCGCGTCTCTCTCTCTCTGGATCTCTCTTTAGGAAGCTCTCCCAGAGCCGGGTAATCGGGTCGGGTTGCGTGCCCGGGTCCAGGCGCACCGGCGTGGGTGGTGCGCGAGGAGTGCACATGAGGGTGTCGGGTCGGGTCACCAGGTCTGCGTAGGCAGTGCCGCGGACGAGGCGGGTGAATAGGTGTATTTGGGGGGTGGTCTGGAGGTGCTAGGAAGTGAATGGAGGGCGGATTCGGCGTCAGTGAGGTGTTGCGGAGCTTAAGGGGTAGCTGGCGAGGCGGGTGGAGGCGCGGAGTGGCTAGAACGCCCCGCCGGAGAGCGGCCGGAGATGGGGAAGGTGGTGATGGACAGTGGCGGTCGGTGGGTTAAACTGGTAAATTAAGAAGGGGGAAATAATAGGGAGAGAGAAGGGAAGGTTTCTACCTGCCTAATTGACGAAGAGGGAGGGAGGTGGCGCTCGGCGCTGGGGACAAAGGTGCCCAGGAGAGGGTTATCGGCGACAAGGAGGAGATCTGAGGACGCTAGCTGGTGCGGCCTGGTGTGGGACGACGGGGCAGAGCACGCTCTGCTGCAGGTATGGCAGGAGAGCGACGAGGAGGAGGGGGAGTGTTCGCCGGAAGCTTGGGCAGTCTGACCGGAGAGAGAGGAGATGAAGGAGGGGGAGTTTCTTGACCAGAACTAGCTTCCCATGGACGGTAGCCCCTGCCGCTCCTTATAAAGGCGCTGGCGAGGAAAGCGGCCAGAGGGAACGATGTGCAGAGCACGCCGGAGATGGCTGCAGGAGCCCCATGCCTTTCATGCGTTGCAGGACACAGGGGAGGGTCCCTGCGACAGAGGACGACGCAGGGAACCTCCCGTTTGTTCCTGAGAACGGGCGCCATGCCCTACGCGGCGCCATCCTCCGCGCAAGGTCGCCGGAGGTATGGCTCTGCTCAGAAATGGCAGGGAGCACTGTTTTGCAAAGAACGTCGAGAAAAATAGGGGTCTAATTGAAAGGGTTTCAAAAGATAAGGGTCAAAAAGTAATTCAGGAGGACCAATTTGTAAAGTCGGTCAAGATGGTCTTTTCTAAGGCCCAAATTTTTATACCAACCTAATTTGAACCTAAGGATTTTAATGGTGAAATTTTATTTTAGGTTTGACCAAGTTTGATTGATCAATTTGCGCAAAAACCCAAATTAGGTCATAAATTGGGCATGGTTCTCATTTTAGGTCAAAATAGGTTGTAAAGGCCAAATTGAAGGTTCTAAACCCTAGGGAATATTTTTCCATGAATTTTAGAGGGTTTAGTCGATTTTTATCCTTCCTCAAACCTCGTGAATTAAAGTAGGTTTGTTTTAAGGTTATAGAATGTCATTTAATTCCTAGAAGTTGTTATAACCCTTTTCAGATCAGATCATCCCACTTCCCTCCTTATCAAGCTCATTTGACCTGTGTTTAGACCCTTAATTACTCTGTTTGCACACTGTATTGGTAAAATTATAGTTTTACCCCTTATGATTTGTCTTATTCTTTAATTTAAATTCTCTGAGTTAAGCTTCTCTTTAGGTTTTGTAGGAGCTTCTTCACACTTATTTAGATTAAATTGTGCTAGTTAGGGTTCATGATAAGTCTCTCATTAGCCGTCTTCTCACCACGTTCAGGAAGAGAATCCTCATCACGACGCTGTCTTGGCCCATCCTCCTTCCTTCGGCTCTGTTCTTCTTCGTTTATCCTCTCACTACCTTCGTCCGGGGCCCCATCAAAGCAAGTTGTCCTTTAAGCAACCGTCGACGATGATTTCTTTCACCATTCTATCTTTTACTGCTTTTTAGTCTAGTTTTATTTTCCACAATTAGTTGTAATAAATATGTTTGGACCTTTCTTATAATATTTGTTCCTTTCTCTCTCTTCAACTATTTATTCTTTAAATAGCGTAGCTCACGTAGATTGATTTCAACCAGCTACTATGCTTTATAAAATTAAACGTGGATTTTAATTAAACGTTCATCTTCCCATGTTTGACCTGGAATTCACCAGAGTCTCGATTATTTTTATTGATTAGTAGATTTTTCATGACTACAGTGATGAGTTTTCAAAACTCGATTTTTCTTTCGTGAAAATCTTACTCATCAATGGTCTCTGGAAAAGATTGTTATCCCAACTCATATCTGAAACAAATGATAGAATCAGATGGTTTTTGTGATGTGCTATTGGATCCTCTAAACCATTTAGATTTTCAAATCAACACACATTGGGTTTATTCCATTTGATTATGTACCTTACCCTATTTGTACTAAGGGGCTTGATAACGGCGTTGTGACTAGCTTTTGTTATAGAAATAGCGTTGTAGTACAGCTAGTTATTGCCATTATTACAGATATATTTTTTTACTCGGAAAATAAAAGAGTTCCCGAGGTCGAACTCAGGGAGCAAGTTGTATTCTAAAGATATACATATTCTATTACAAAATAAAGAGAGAGAAAGAGAGAGAGAGAGAGAGAGAGAGAGAGAGAGAGAGAGAGATGAAAGTTTGGCTTCTTCTTCTTGCTTCTTCTGTCTTCTCTCCTCTTTGGCTTTTGTTCTTCCTGTTCTTCTTCTTCTTCTTTGTCTTCTCTCCTCTTTGGCTTTTGTTCTTCCTGTTCTTCTTCTTCTTCTTTTCTTGCTTCTCTTCTTCTTCGGCTTTCTGTTTCTTTGCTTGGCTGTTCCTTTTCTCTTCTTTTCTTCTTCTTCTTTGTCTTCACCTATCTTCAGGACGTCGTCTGATTTTCCAATCAGACGACTTAACCCGCGGAAGCTACAGTGTCGCTTCAGTTCTTCTTCTTCCGCAGTCCTTCTTCTTCACCTGTGCCTGCACGCTTAAGAGTTCAACATCAGAGGGCAAAAACCCACTCTACCCTCCGCCCCCCCCCCCCCCCCGCGTCTCTCTCTCAGTATTCACTCTTCGGAGGCTCTCCCAGAGCAACCGGGTAATCGGGTACGAGTCGCGCCCGGGTCCAGGCCCACCAGCGTGCGGTGGTGGGCGAGGAGTGCCAGTCAAGTCGGGTCGGGTCGGCCGAATCCGCGTGATGAGCTCGCGGTCGGGCCGGGTGAAGCGGTGTGAGAGGGACCTCACCCCGTGTGCTGAGGCGATAAGCCTACAGCACCTTTTCAACTTATATTGGCGCGCCTCTTCGAAGCCTTCCGAGGTGGGACTAAATGTCCCACCCCAATGTGAGCGCCTGCGCTGAGAAAGCTGCAGGCAGTTGCGGCTTTTGCAGAGCTTTCTTCCCAGCTGCGAGCCTGGGCAGGTGCGCGAGGGCTGCCTTGTGTCCTGGGGAGTCTGACTTGGGCGAAGCGAGGCTGCAGCTGCAGGCGGAAGCAGCTCCTTCTGCACAGTAATGGCGGAGGAGGACGGGTGACCTGTTCACAGCAAAACGGCCTCTCGGCCTAATCAGAAGGTGCCGAGAGCTTCGCCAGAGTGCGGCAAAGCTGGCGCAGGTGGTGGCGAGGCGTGGGGCGACGTACAAGGGCTGCCCTAGGTCAGACTGTGGCTGGGGGAATGGGTTTGTTCGGGGGGTTTGCAGGTGGCGAGTGGCGGGAAATGGAGGGGCGGAAGAGGATCAGGATGAGGAGGCGGAGGTTATGCACAGGTCGGCGAGCCGTGTGGGGTGCTGGAGCGATGGGAGCGGTTCGCCGGAGTTTGGCTGGAGGTGGAGAAGGTGAGGGTGATCGGTGGGAAATCGGTGACGACAGTAAGGGCTTTCAGTATGGAAAAGAAAGAGGGGAGGAAGAGGAGAAGTTTACCTACTAAGCTGGACGAAGAGGGGTTGGCGCAGGCGACAGTCGTATCGACTGTCGTCGGAGAAGAAATTGCCCAGAGGAAGGGGCGGCGGTGAGGAGAGAGGGCCGGAGAGGCGTCAGCTGGGTGCGGCGTGACGCGGAAAGAGTGAGGGAAGCCTGCTGGTAGTGCGGCAGGGCGACGAGGAGGAGGAGGAGAAACCGCCGGAGCAAGGGGGCGTCTGTCGGAGTGGGAAGGGAGGAATTGAGGGGGGTGTCTCCGTCAGATCCGAGCTAGGAAGAACGACGGAGCGACAAGGGGTATTTATAGGGGCAGAATCAGAGAGGAGGGCGGAGGGAGACGACGTGTCTCCCTCGCCGGAGGACGCCGGAGGAAGGAGACCCATACCGTCCGTGCGTTCGCACGGGCGGTATGGGCGGTCGCAGCACTCAGGGGGGTGTCCCTGCGGTGGCTGACGACGCAGGGTACCCCCCATTGACTTGCCAGGGCCCCTCCCTCACCCTGCGCGGCGCCATGCTCCCCGCAAGGTCGCTGGAGCATGGCGCTGCTCAGGTTTTGCAGGAGGGACCCGAACGCAAAGAACGAAGGAGAGTTAGGGGCCAGAATGTGAGGGTTCAAAAGTTGAGGGCCAAAAAGTAAATATATGAGGACCAAAGTGTAAAGTTGGTCAAGAAGGTTTCTTCTTAGGCCCAAGTTTTTATACATGACTAATTAGGACCTAAGGATTCTGATGGTGAGTTTTATTTCTAGATTAACCCTTGTTTGATCGGTCAATTTACGTAAAAACCCACATTAAGTTGTTAATTGGGCATGGTTCTCAATGTAGGTCAAAATGGGTTCCTAAGGCCAAATTGAAAGTCCTAAACCCTAGAGATTATTTTTCTATGAATTTTAGAGGGTTTATTTGATTTTTACCTTACCTCGAACCACGTGAATTGAAGTGGATTTGTTTTTAGGGTTACAGGATGTCATTTAATTCCTTGGAGTTGCTGTAGCCCTTATTGAGTCATCTCATCCCACTTTTCCTCCTATTAGGTTATTTTGACCTATGTTTGGACCCTGAGTTACCCTATTTTCATATCGGATTGGTGAAATTTCATTTTTACCCCTTAGTTTCTATTTTCTTTGTAAACTCAGAATCTCTGAGCCAAGCCTTTCTAGAGTTATGTAGGAGTTTTTTCTTGCATATTAGGGTTAAATGGTGCTAGTTTAGGGTTTGTGACGAGGTTCTCATCATGGCTCAATTCATATATTGAAAATAATCTAATTGCAATTATATTACATTATTTAGATGGCTCTCTTAGGGCATACAAAATCTAATAATTTCTTTTTTCAGAAAGGGGGTACTTCATAATCCCTTGCTTGAATCCTATGCAACTTTTTTATTATCACTCAAGCATGATTCTAGAAGGTTGTCAAAGATGCCGATTGGTCGAATAAAAACCAATTTAATTTGATTTTATTACTCGAATGCAAAAATTCTCCGATGTCGAACTCAGAGAGCAAGCTTGATTCTAGAAGTATAGAAAATCACAATCTATAATAATACACTATTTTACAAAAAAGATTAAAGAGAGAAAGTAAAAATTTGTCTTTTCTATTCTTTTCTTCTCTCTTTCTTCTTTTTCCTCCTTGCTCTCTCTCTTCAGACGTCTGATTTCATGGATCAGACGCCTTAAGTAGCCAATTGTTACAGTGCTTGTGCTCTCCTTCTTCTTCTTTCTTTTAGCTGCTGCTGCTTCTTCTTCTTGGCTTTTTCTTATTCTTCTTTCTCTTCAGCTGCTTGGCCTTTCTCTCTACGGCAGCTTCCTTATCTTCTTTTCCCTTTCGATCTGTCTCTGCCTTCTCCTTCTTTAGTTGGCTTCCTGCTCTTCTTCTTGGCTTCTTCTTCCTTCTTGAATTGCGTCTCCTTCAGTTTGCTTCTCCTCTTCCTCTTCTTCCTTCTTCTTCTTCGATTCCCTGCATAGGCATATGGTTAGGCAAAACCTAACCCCTACCCTCCCCGCGTCTCTCTCTCTATTCCACTGCAGGGTTCGCTCTCCCAGAGCCTGTTTGGGTAAACGGGTCGGGTAACACGCTCAGGACCAGGCCCACCGGCGTGCGGTGGTGGGCGAGGTGTGCAAGGCTTGGATAATCGAGTCTGGCCATGTTCGCGGGGGGTGGTCGCGGACGAGGCCGGGTGAGCAGGTGAGAGGGACCTTACCTTGTGTGACTGAGGAGATAAGCCTCAATCACTTTTACAATTTATGTGTCGCGGGGCGCTTGAAAACGCCCGAGTTTGGACTATCTGCGCCCCTCCTCTCTTGCGCACCCGCAGCAGGGAGTGCGAGCAATAGCCACTCCAGCCGAGGTCTTCGCTACCAATTGAAGACTTGGAGTTGTGCGCGGAAGTCTTTCGTGCAACTTGGGTGCGTCTCTTGGAGCTGGAAGGGCCTGGAGCTACTTGCGAGCTTGCTCCAAGCTCGGCATTAATGGCGGCGGAGGCCGGAGACCTAAAATAAGCAAAAGAGCCTCGTGGCCATGTTGGAACATTCGACAGGCTTCTCCAGAGCACGGCGAAGTTACTGCAGTGGTCAGCATGGCTTAGAGTGACCTAGGTGTGCGTGCCCAGGTCGGTCTGAGTCCCTGTGAGTGGGTTTGTTCGGGGGGAGGCGACAGTGGTTGGCACGGTGAATGAAGGGTCGCAGGGTGATCAGTGGGTGGAGGTGATGATCAGGGATTGGTTGGCAAAGGGTGGATCTGTCTGTGGTGGTGAAATGACCTCGCCAGAGTTGGTGGTTGGAGGTGGAGATGGTGAAGGTGGACAGTGGTGTAGAGGGGTCGAAACAATAAATTGACAAAGGGGAATTAAAGAGAAGGGTAAGAGGGACTTAGCTGGTAGGTTAGGAGTGAACGGAGGAGGCGGAGGTGGCGAGCGGCTGGTACTGCCGTCACTGGAGACGAAGGCGCCCAGGGGAAGAGATGGCGACAAAGAATAGGGGCTGGAGTGCGCCTGCTGGTATGGTGCAGCGCAGCGGAAGACGTGGAAGTAACCCTGGCACTGGTATGGTGGCAGGGTGATGAGAAAGGAGGAGGAGAGTCGTCGAAAGCTCTGGGTGAATGGCCGGAGTTGGGAGGAGAGGAATTTGAGGGGATTCTCAGGCCAAGTGGAGCTTGAAGGATGCGGTGGAGGGTGCCGCTCCTTAAATAGGAGTCGGCCGGCCGCGAAGCGTGCGAAAGCGGCGGGAAAAACCCCGCTGGAGATGTGGACACACGGAGACCCATACCTCTCGCACGTTCGCACGAGAGGTATGGTGGCCGACAGGGCATGGGAACCGACCCATGCGGTAGGGGGCTATGCAGGGAGCTCTCCTTTCAAATCTGGGGCCGGCTCCCTATGCATGTGCGGTGCCATCCTCTACGCAAAGTTGCCGGAGGTATGGCCTGCGCAGCGGGTGGCAGAGGGACCAGATTGAAGAAAACGACGGGAAATATAGGGGGTATTTGCAAGGTTTCAAAAAGTTAAGGGTCAAAAAGTAATTATTGAGGATCATTTTGTAAAGTGGGTCAAGATGACCTTCCCTTAAGTTCAAATTTTGGTGTAAACCTAATTTTTACCTAAGGAATCCAATGGTGAAGTTGGATTTTAGGTTTGACCACGTTTGACTGGATATTTTGCATAAAAACCCAAATTAGGTCAAAAATTGGGTATGGTTCTCAATTGAGGTCAAAATAAGTTCCAACGGCCAAATTGAAGATTCTAAGCCCTAGAGGATATTTTTAAATGATTTTTAGAGGGTTTATTTTATTTTTATCTTACCTAAAACTTCGTGAATTAGAGTGGGTTTATTTTAGGGTTATAGAATGTCATTTAATTCCCATATTTTGTCATAACCCTTTTCTGACCAAACCATCCCACTTTTTCTCTTATTAAGTTCACTTGACCTATGTCTAAACCCTTAGAAATTCCGTTCATGCACTGCAATGGTAAAATTACAATTTTACCCCTTATATAATGTTTTATTCTCTGCTCAACAATTCCCTTATTTAGGCCTTCCCTTAGTTTATGTAGGAGTTTTTTGTTCGATTTCTTAAGTCAAAATGTGCTAGTTAGGGTTCATGATGAGGTTCTCATCACCGATCGAACAACTTTGATTGTTGTCTTCGATAGGGCACTAGATCTGATGGTTGTGGGGAAAAGGATATAAAATCTCAGTTTTTCTCACCACCTGCTTGTGGGGATTATTTCTTTTTCTCTTTTTCTAGTAGAATCCTCCTTGGGCAAGGGGCGAGGGACTTAGGGATGTAGTTGAATCAGAAGGGGTTCCCAACTCTCTCTAGCCCACTTCCAAGGAGGATCCTTTCTATTAAGGGCCATTGCTTCCATTTGTTTGATAGTGTTGTGCATTTATCCTAGTTGTAGGGTTATCCTCCTTTTTTCTTAAAGAGTAGTACCCCTAGTTTGGTCATGTAACTTTTTTTGAGACGAATAGGTTTATCCTATTTCTTTTACAAAGGCTATGCCCTTATGTTGGATACTTGGCCTTGCTGAGGACATGTAGGGTCATCCTATTTCTTTCGGAAAGGATGTGCCTTTAGGTCGGACACTTGGCCTTGTTCATGATAGATGGAACCATCCTATTTCTTTTGGAAAGGTTGTGCCTCTAGGTTGGGTACTTGGCCTTGCTTATGATGGTTGGGGTTAGCTTATTTTAGAAGGGCCTCAGGATTAAGAGGCCCATTCTACTCGTCCTTAGGGTTTTTACCCCTATCACCTAGTGGGATGCATTTTATATCTAACACAATTGCTATAAATTTGTCGCAATCCTTTACTAGAATCTAGAATAATCTACAATCTATTAATTTTTGTACCTAATTACCAAATTTTGAATAAAATAAATGCATAAAAGTTGAAAAACTAAAAATTCACAAGAAGCAAAGTATAATATCATCAAAAACTGTATCATCCTTGCTCCTAACCTCCTATTGATTAATGAATGGAATAGGGGTAAAAAAAGTAAGGCATGAAAAATTGCTTAGTAAAAAACTAATAATGAGAGTAGGAACTAACGTGGCCTTTTATTAATAATTTTTTATTAGTTCTATTTCTAATTTCTAAGCCTATTGTCCTACCCTCTTTCATTCTTGATCTCACTGTTTAGGCATCCTTTACTTAAGCAACTATTATTTGTAACCTAACTTGACTAGACTGTAGCCTTCAATTCACTACTAAATATCATTTTCTTAGCTAACCCTTTGTTCTTAGGGTTCACTATGAATGAACGGTAGTATCAATCCCCCTTGGATCCCTTTATGCCTAATTTATGCAACAACATAACCAATAGGTCATCCCATTTCTATTTTATATTTAAGTGTGCTTGTATTACAATCATTAAAGTTTGGACTTGGCTTCCTAGTTGATCACACAACTCATAGTCTTTTGATGATCATTTCTTATTAAATCACAACATGAGTGTAAGATTTATAGCATTTTATATATGATGAGAATCTTGTGAGATTAGCCTAAGCACTATCTTATTAACAAATCAATAGGATCTCCACCCCTACACACCTCAGCAACCATTAGGCTACAGTCTATGTAGCATAGAAGGTCTTCAGGTTTATTAGCTAGACAATTATGCACATGTACTAGGATTGCAAGTTATACTTAGCCAAAAAAAAGAAGTGTTAAGGGGGAATGTGTTAGAGGGAGGGTGAATAGTGCTTCCTTATGGAGTTCAACTATGAATAGAAATTTTTTATTTCGAAGATATCCAAACTTTATATCATTAGAGTGTAGCAAATTACCTGTATTAAAATCTTCAAGCACAACATCAAGTCACAATATCCACAAGAATAATAAATCATAGTGACACCAGTATTTTAAGACTTTTTCATTTAGGCTCCAATCTCATTAATGTTCAAGAATAGACTTTTAGATGCAAGGACTATAGGGAAAATATAAAAAAGCCCCTTCTAAGTGACATCATAAGTGCTAGCGATGATGTAACGGGTGCTGATGATGTTTGGAGGAGTAGGAAGCGGAAAGGGTGGATGAGTGTAATGGTCACTTTCGTAAGAGTTGCACTCGAGCATGATGATCACTTGCAAAGGAGCTATAATAGTTGTCTATGAAAGAACTTTGGTTTTTGATAGATATGACGACAGAGCTTAGTAATTATCAACTACAAAGGAGCTAAAAGCCCTCTTGTGAAAGAGATATCATGACACTTACTTTCATAGGAATATGTAGAGGAGCTTGCAGTGGTCAACAAGAAAGCGATTGGGACCGATGGTTGCTGATAGAAGAGGTTGTGGGGGTGGGTAAGAGAAAAAGATACTTATTAGATTTTTTCAAGAAATTTAAAATTAAAGTGACAACTAGATAAATCAAATCTCACAATCATCCACTATTTTTATGTCAAACTTACCGATTCAATAAAAATAAATAAAAATTAAGAATATCATAAAATAAGTAAATGAGACAATTTTCCATACTCAAACAAAACAAATATGTCAAATTACTACCCCACGCCCACATTTAAATCCCAAAGCCGCCCACCCACCCACCGACCCCACAATCCGTCCCCACCAGGTTCCTCTTAACCTGAAGAATATGAGGACAGCCGGGTGCGTTGATTTAAGGACAGGCAACGGCCAGAGACGAAAAGAAGGCACCAATCTCCAGAATCTCGGATCAAACGGCAGCGTCGTGTGAACAATCAAATCGAACGGTGGAAAAAAAAGGAAAAGAAACAAAAAAGAGAACCACGAGCGGTCTCCTTTCTTTTCGAACGAACGAGTGAGGGCACGAACGGAGGGAGAAGGGCGCCGTCTTCGTCTTCCTACTTACTTCTTTTCTTCCCTCTCTCTCTTTCCTCCCCACAGACGCAACCTTTTGATTGATGTAATATCCATAGAACCTCCAGCGACGAGAGGAAAGAGACGGTTCGCCTCCAATCCAAATCCATCTCAGCAGTAGACCCAAAGAAGCGGCAAACGGCAGACAAAAAGAGTCAGATCAGATCGGATCAGATGGGCGAGATGGGGGGAGGGGAGGAGATCAGATTACCCGCGGCGGACCGGAACGGGGACGTGGCCCAGCTCGAGCGGGGGGAACCGCCTCGGGTCCGGACGTGCGACGCGTCGGTCGACATCGGCCTCCCGCTCCCCGAGCTGAAGCCTCGCATCATGTACGTATGTACGTACCCACCTTCGTGTGAAGTTTCGACGCGACGCCACCTCTATTTCTTGATTCGGTTGCGGTGTGCGTGTGTGTGTTCAGAGATCTGTGCAGGGGTCTGTTCCCGGAGAGATGGTCGTCTCTAGAAGATTCCCGATTCGAGGTCGAGAAGATCACCGGCGGCATAACCAATCTCCGTAAGTTTGCTCCAACGGAATGGTCCCGTCATCTTGAATAGTCGTTGACTTGTGGGGTTATTGAACGGGACCCCAGGAAGTTGCCGTAAAGCTTTTGTGGAAAGGTCTGCTGTCTGCTCTCCTTTTGGGCGTGTGTTCTTGACAAGGTGTTCTTGGGTGAAGGGAACGAGGAGGTGCTTACATTCAGTTGCAGCAGTTGGTTGGGTCGTGACGTTACGATTTTGTTCCTGGGCCTTTGTTTCTCCATGATTTGCTTTTAGTTCGGTCGGTTAAGTTTTGGTGTTAGTTCTACGACATTTGGAACCGTGGGTTGCTGGTGACTTTTGTGCTTTCCAACATGAGTTAGTTTGCGGTGTGGATTGTTTGCGCTGAGTATATCACATGAAACTCGTGCTGTGACGGGAATGCTTGGTCAAATTTGCAGTGCTGAAGGTGTCCACGAAGGGAGATAGCGGGAAGGAGGATGTCGTGACGGTTCGGTTTTTTGGTCCAAATACGGAATCCGTGATCGATCGTGAAAGGGAGTTACATGTTAGTGTACTCTTTCTTTCTTGCTGTTATGCTTTGGTTTCTAATAGCGATTATATGAAATCTTGGATCAGAACATTTTTCTACAACGTGTAAAACTCAGCATATAATGCGAAAAATCTACCAAAGTCGAACAAAAACGCGAGAAGTATCAGCAGCTGTTATAGCCACTGGCCTCCAACAGCTGTGGCATGTAGAGCGTCGCCAATGTTACAAGCTTCCTTTCATGTATTTCCCTTCTTGAGCAATGCCATCCTCTCTACAGGAGAGGGCCTTCTATTGGGCATGTAACTTTTTTACCAGTTTTTTACTTGCAGTAGAAAATTTCCCTTTTTCAGTTATTCCACACAAGGTGTATTGTGTAATAACATGAAGATGCTGGTGTTTTATATTATTTCCTTGAGAGAAGGTGTGCGTGAGCTTTTTGTTCGTGACAAAAAGCCATTCAACGTCTGCAATGCATCTTACAGACTTTTGGTGCCTAGATAGGATCTAAGGAGAAAGAAGGAGCACTTTTCAATGATTTCACGAGTGGGGAGACCCAACTATCAATATATGCCATTTGTCAATTTTGACACCTTTAGACATGGTACTACCTCCCAACAAAGTCATGCTCCCATTTCATGTCCATTTCTCTTCCCTATGAAGTCCACATGGTTCCAATGTATCAGCAGTCAGACATAAAAAGGAGCATGCTTTACGCATGCTTGTTTTAGTCCATTAATTGTCCATGTCAAGAAGCATTCTCGATATCCATGCCACCCCAATAGTTACCTCTTAGGTCTTATTGCTGCTAACATTCGTATTCTCTACTTGTAATACTGTGATGATCCTTTCAAGGGAAATGATATGAATAGCAGTTGCTAATAACGTGAAGATCATGGGTTCAGGGCCTGCATGGGGCATTCCTTCTTGGTTCCTTCTCAAAAGGGAGAAAGAAGATGAGGTTTGTTAGCTCCAGTCCTACACGACGCAACTTCATACAACTTGATATTTAAACAACTTGAAATGATATTTAAACAACTTGAAATGTCATGATTGGATTTCTTTTCTCCTGGTATGGTTTGTCTTATTACCATGAAACCTCTATTTGGGATCAGCTATGAGCTCTACCTTTGTGATATAGACTTATCTTTAGGTCCAGACATGATTGTCCAAGGACCAATTTGGACAAAGTTGGAAGTATCTGTCTTGTAGTATCAATCGACAATCAGTGTGGTTGTATGATCCATTTGGTGAGAAACACCATCAACGGTTAGATGCTTAACTACATGGAATTGTCTTCAATGCTTGGAATCTAATTCCAAAGATCTATGGCATTGGCTACTTGGATCACATGCAACCAGTTAAATGTCAGCTCTCAACTGCTTGAGCTTTGTGCATATTATCAAGTCCTTACTGTTAAAAAAAAAAAAATCCAGTCCTTGACTTCAAGATATCAGTACATGACTCCTGTATTCTGACACTTCTTTAGTAACTGTTTTGGAGCAAATGAGTTTAGATAAGATCAGAGCTTTGACTTATCATCACTAAACTTGTGTTGTTGAACATATCATGCTCGACTAACAGCACATATGATACCTTGTCAGGTATGTCTGGTTATTGGGCACCCTTTTAGTTGTACAAGCTCTGTTTGCTCATATATTTCACATTATCTAAAAGCTGATTAATTCCTTGTAGCTTGCTATATTCATAGTTAGTATTGGCTAAAGGTGACGCAGCTAAAATTTTCAAATAAGCAAATAAACAGAAAAATGGGGGATGAGAGAGGTGGGGATCTTGTTGGGAAAGGAAGAGGTGAGAAAGAGAGAAAATAGTGGACGAGGAAAAGAGGTCAGAGTGAGAAATAGAGATGAGATGAGGAAATAAGGTGAGAGGGAAGATCAACTCTTTTTCAATTCATTTCTAGTCTCCTCTTTGTTGATACAACCCAACTCATTTATAAAGGGGATTACAAAAATTTAAGGGACATGACTCTTGGGATCACAATCTTTAACCAAGGCATTCCTTCGTTGAAAATACAAAAATACAATAAAATAAAATGAAACAACATGACTCTTGGCATGATTGTTGGTGACATTTCCATCGAAAGCATCTCCTGGGAAGTGACACTTTGACAAATTTCAAAGACACCCTCCAAGAATTAAGAAAATTATAAACAAGCACTCAAACTCCATGTTAGTGAGCTATTGGATTACATCAAAAGCCCATTAAAACTCTCAGAGGGGCTCAAGCTCCACCATGTTTGGTCATGGTTGTAATTAGTTTGAGAAATCTTGACAAGCACGAAGAAAGTTGACTTCCATATAGACTCAAGTTTCTTCATTTCTGGATGTGTGACATGCAAATTGTTTCCTGTTGGAATTCATGGAAAACTAAGTTGTGGCCGTGTCTTGATAACAAGCTATCCTCATCAAAGCTCAGATCTTTAGGGTTAGTCCAACTACACCATTCAATGACAAGGAACTTAGCTCAATTACATTCAAAGTATGGTCTTACTATATGAACTCTATTCCTGCATTTTCTTTAAAGCATGACTGCTTCATTTTGGATCTTAAGCAAGTCACTTCTTTTTTTTTTAAACGTGAAAGGTGTTCATTGTCAAAGCACACATTTTATTTAATTAACATAACTACATGCAGATGGAAAAGATGAGAGAATTGGAGGGATGGGTTGAAAGTTGAGAATGAGTGAGCAAAGGAGAGGAGGGGTGATGCGGGGTGGCAAAGAAGTTTGGGTGGTCGTTAGGTTTGGGAGATTGTGGAGGAGAAGGTCGGAGGAGGTTAGGTGCTTCAAGTGCCTAGTGGGGGCATCTCGTGGAGGGTTGTAGAGACCCTATGTAATGTCGTAGGTGCGGTGGCATGGGCCATCGTAGGATGGCTTGTCTCCAGGGGTAGCGAGTGGCGAATGGAATATTGCTTGGGTGTTTGCCTCCCCCTCCAGAAGGGGCTCTGTTGGTTGAAGTGATGGCACCATGGTCCGCACAGGTCCAATTGCTAGACAGGGAGTGCGTGGGCTATAATGGTTAAGGAGTTGCAAGGGAAGTTTGAAGAAGCGAAGATGAAGGATGGCTTCGCGCTTTTGCTCTGCTCAGGGGTGATTTTTAAGGTGGTGGTGCTTAATACAAAGAGGCTTCTTGTCTTTGGATTGTGTTTGGAGGTGGCACAAACATTCATCTTCGAAGCCACGTGGTTTGAGCTGGCGATGGTGCGAGGGAGATGGTTGTCGATGCGTGATGGTGCCACGACGGAGAGGTCATCGAGGAAGATGGAGAGGCCGTGGTGGCCGTGGAGGGGATACCTCTGAGGCTTCGCATGAGAGAGATGGTGGTGGTGATCATGAAGCCCTTCGCGGTGGTCAGGTCGTGCTTTGATCTTGGCCTCGTCGAGGGTACGTGGTAGGGGGTGATGAAGAAGATTCTAGAAGCTCCGGCGGTACATCGATTTACGCTGGCGAGGAGGAAGAAAGGACGTTTACCGGTCAATTTGAGCACGAATTTGTCTTGGACAAGTAGGTCCTTTATATAGAGGGTGTTCCTTCTTAATTAGAGGCAAAACAAGCAAGTTTGGTCTTGTTTCATGGTCGACTTTAGAGCTTGGAAACTTCAAGGTCACCGACGAGATTTCGGCATTGATTGGGTCCAAAATGAGGCTTGATGGATTGAGGAGGATCTGAGGAAGATCTCTGCTAATTTTGGTGATGTTTGATGGAAGTTTCTTCCATCAAAGATCACGATTAAATGAGTGGCTTTGGGTTTGACTCTCTATTCAGACCACGAAGAAGGCAGAGATGAGGAAGATGCCGTCAGAAGCATTTTTTTAAAGATGATAAGTTAGGGGCATAAATGTAAGGAAATGTGAAACCTATGGGTTTAGATGTGAATAACAGAGATTTTAAGTGTCAAAATGTAAATGAGGTCAAGATAGATTCTGATTAGGTCTAAATTTTGGTGTTAACCTAATTTAGACCTAAGGAATTTAATGGTGAACTTGGATTTGAGTTTTGACTATGTTTAACTTGGTAAATTGCACAAGAGCCCAAATCAGGGTAAATTCTCGTTTGAATTTTTGTTTTTGGTCAATTAAAGGGTTCAGATGGTCAAAGTGAAGGTACCAAACCTTTTAGAATATTTTTCAATGATTTTTAAGATGTTTAGATTGAATTTTTCTCGATCAGAATCCCTTTAATTTAAGTAGAGCTGATAATTAGGACTTTGAGTATTGTTTTCTTCCTCGAAATACGTGAAATTTTGATTCAGTCAGTATGAGCTCACTACTTGGTCTTTTATGTTCATTTGACCTTTAATTAACCATTGATTAATCCCTTAGTTAATCTTCATTGATGATGAGTGTTAAAATAATAGAATTAACCTTGTTTTCCTGTCTTCTTAAATTAGTTTGATACGGATTTATGATCCTCATACGATCGTTTATGAGCATTTATCATTTGATTCTAACTAATTTTAATTAGCTATGATGAATGATGGTGTTACCATCAGTGGGACTTATTGGTGATCAGGGCGGTTGTCGAGCTCACCCCTGACAGGAAGTACTTGAAGAAGATTACTTTGTGCCTCGGTGGATCGTGGGTGGCGGGGATGACGCCCATTGAGGAGGTTGGGAAGACTTACGCCTAGGTGTTGGTTGGGGGCAATCGGAGGGAGGGTCGAGGTGTCACCGTGGGGCTAGTTAGGAGTGGTGCTGCCTAGAAGTCAGTGAGATAGGTTTGGAAGGCGAAGGGTTGTGTCATGGATCTCGGGATGGTGCAAAATCAGCGCAATCAGTTGCAGTGCCCTTTGATTGCGACATGTTTGTTGAGTAAGGTGTTGATATGGAGATTGCATACAGTGCCAATGACGAAATACATCATTTATTGCGGGTGAGGGAGTAGTGGAAGGAGCTGGGGGTCTCTAATGGTGTTCCATAGACATTTATGAGAGGGGGTGTCAGATCCGGACCTACTTAGTGTCTCTTTGACTCGACTCTTGCTTGGGTTCTTTTGTGGCTGGATGACTTAGACCCCTTTGCAGGTGGATCCTCGTGGATGAGAAGGGATCTTTATCCACTAGAGAGTGAGCCCCCTTTGAGGGGTGTCTTGTGTGGGCGCTTGATGAAAGTTTAGGTGCCACAGCAGAATGGTGCGGAGCTTTACGAGGAGGATACACAATTGTGGTGGGTGAGATGGAGGCCAACGAAACAACCTACGTCGAGGATCTTCTTTAGGTCGAAGTGGAGTTTCTAGGGGAGGTTGAGGAGAGAGTCAACGATGTATATTGGCATGGCGGCATTGGCAAGGAGGGGTTAGTGAAGTGGAGACATGGGTGGTGGTGAGTGGAGCTTTTGGAGAGAGACCTGGGTAGAAGGTGGTGTGGAGGCGATGTCAGTGGGGTTAGGTGAAGCTATTGGTGCGGATGATGGTTGCAATGTTGGAGATGTTGGCGAGGCGGCATCATCAGCTGTGGACTGTGAAACTGTTGGTGTGGCTGTTGGGTACAACCCTAGAGGAGACATTAGAGTGTTGATGCCATGGTGGGAGAATGTGATGTAAAGGCAGTAAAGCGAGAGTGAGTTCCGGATGCGGCGGGGTTTAGATGTGTCCGGGGGAGATGATTGAGGTGCCATATGACAAAGGTACTTTCGTGGAATGTGAGGCCCCTCGAGGTGGGCAACGCTTAGGGGATATATCCAATCTTGGGGCCTTGAGGTGGTGCTGCTCTAGGAAACCAAGTTGGAGTAGTGTGACCAACGAACGTGGTCGGAGGTTGTGGAAGGATGTTTGGACAAATATGTTGCTTTGAATGACGTTGGATGATTGGGAGGTGTGATTGTAGTATGGAAGGGGGATGCGTTTAGTGTGGAAGACTCCCTCATGGGTTCTTTTGTTGTGACTGTGTAGCTAAGGAGACATTTGGGAAGCATCAAGTTCGTTCTCCTTGCGGTGTATGGGCCAAACGATGATGCAACGCGACCCTGCTTATGGGAGGACTTGAATCAAGTGGTTGAGAGATTCCTTGGTTGCCCTTAGATGATTGGGGGCAGTTTCAATGTTACTTTGCTTTCGGAAGGCAGGCTAGGTGGTGGTGGGGAATCGTGGCTCGGAGGTGTTTATACAGTTCATTTCTATGCATGGTCTCTTGGATTTGCTTCCAAGTTCGTATGCACTCACTTGGAGGAGTATGACGGGTTATATGTCTCGGATTAATAGATTCCTTTCTAATGTGGAGGTCGCGGAAGCTTTCCCATTGGTGGATGCCTGACCCGTGGAAAGATCACTTTCGATCATATGCCTTTGTTGTGGCAGCTAAATGAAGATAGGTAGTTTGGGACATACTTCAAGTTTGATAGATCCTGGCTGTTGGAGGAAGGGTTTAGGAGATAAGTAGAAAAGAAGTGGCGGTTGCTTTAGCCGAGTGGGGAAACAATGGCTAGGTTGGAGGCTAAACTACAGGAGCTATAGGTGTTCCTCAAGACTTATAGGAAGTAGGTTAAAGAGGAGCGAAACAAGAGGAAGAGTGTAAGATCGGATAGGGTGGAGGATTTGGGGCTTTTGTTTGAGTTGGATCAGGTAGCCAAAGCTATGCACATGCATATGGCTCAGGTGGAGGATTGAAAGGCAGAAGTAGAGTGGAAGGTTAGATCCAGGTAGAAATGGTTGGAGGATGACTCCAACACTGGATATTTTCAGATGATGGCTTCAGGGAGGTGATGGAAAAACTAGATAGATAAATTGCAGGTGAATGGTATGAAATTTGTGGGCAAGGAAGCTGTAGGCAGTGTGGTTGTGGAGTATACAGGGAGTTCACTAGAAGGATGGGGGGGGGGGTGGGAGATTGACATGGTTAGGGGTGCAAATCCTGGGATGAGGTTTGAAAGACTGTTTGGGGGTTGAATGCTGATGGTTGCCCTTGTCTTGATGGGTTTCCAATGAATTTTTAGGAGTTTTGCCCTCTCGTTAATGAGGATGTTATTGCAGGCGGTGACTGAGTTTGCAAATGGTAATCACGGCTTCGATAGGCTCAATAAGTTCTATATGTTCGTTCTACCTAAAAAGGATGGGGCGGAGGCTATCAAAGAGTATAAACCCATTGTGTTGTCCAATGTTATCTACTTCATTGTGGTGAAGGTTCTTGCAAATAGGTTGGGAGGGATCTTTGGAAGGATTGTGTCGCTAGTGTAGGCGGCTTTTGTCTTAAGTTGTAATATCCTAGATGGCTTTGTTATTGCTTTGGAGATTTTGGCCTTTTGGAGGAGGGAGAGGAATAAGGTATTCCTTTGGAAGGTGGATTTCAAAAAGACGTATGAGTTGGTCCAGTGGTATTTTATTTGGGCTTCCTTGGTAAAGAGGGGATTCCCTCGGTGGGTGGATTGGATGAAGTGGTGCGTGACGATGATGTTCTTTTCCATTCTTGTTAATGGAAATCCGGTAGGTGGATGGCTACATTTGACGACCCGAACCCCACCATACGAATCACATCGGTGGAATACGGGTCACAGAGTACGAGAATTACCAAAACAGGATCGCAGTTACTCAGTACATAATCATAAAATATAAACATAGCCAAACAAACTAATCATATTGCATTGCGATAATGAAATAAAGCATGGAAAGTTATTTATGGTAATCATACCCACAAAGTTAAAAGCGGAAAAGAAAAATGTACCGAAAAGTTGTCTACTACAGAACTGAGAAAGTAGAAACAGAACTCGACGACGAAAAGGATTCCTGATGTCCTAAACTGTCTGTGAGTATTGAATTGGGTTCTGTACCAGTTGCTCCGTGCACAATCCCTCCTGACTGCTCAACAGTACCTGAGTATGGAGCCCCCAAAGTAGTCATCAGCAAATGTTGAGTAGAGTAGTACAAGTAAAAGGAAAGTGGTAGAATAAAATAAATAAATAAATAAATAAAAATGCAGGAAAGAGGGATACTAATTCGTTATTGTCTTTACGCCTTATTTAATTATTTTTTAGTTATTTCACATTTAATTCGATAATGTATGGCCTCCGACATTATAATCTTATTCGTTCTATATCAATTCCTCGGAAGGCTTAAGGAGATCTCACTGCGATTTTCCAAGAAGTATGACAAATACATAGTGTCCTCTTGGCTAGGAGGAAACTTTGAACTCACCCTACATCTCGTTCCATCACCTCGGGGTCCTAGCGTAGGTAGTGTGGAGGCTGTATGCCACGAGCTATATATGTAGATGCGACTTACACTGGCTCGTAGATAGCTCTCTCCACGACTTAGGTATGTATCCATCCAAATATTATATATACATAATGCTGCGTACCCCTACCTCGCTACCCGGTTGGCCTACAGGCCCTATCACAGAGTCGTAGGGAGGCTAACTCACTCCCTGATCCACCAACAATCTTAGCCAAACTGTCTCGTCTAGATTTAATTATCAATTCCACCACCAACAAATGTTCATTTATCATAGGAATAACTTTTAATTAACAATTCTCAAGTATAAGCCATCAATCATATATTTAAGTCACCATTTATCCTAATGTGATAAGGAAAGTTATCAAATTATTCCTCAGTCCAGCAAAAGAAACAAGAAATATTTTCTCTTTGATTCATCAAAGTTGGCACATTCATTTTCGTCATATCAATCTCAATATAATTTTCCAAGGTTATAATTCAACGATAGTTCATCCTTTTCGTGATGCATCCAATAATTTATTTATACATCTTATTTCAATAATTATGGTACCCACAAGAGGAAATCAGGCCTTACAACATCTATGGACTTTCAAATTTAGTAAAAGGAAAGAAATACACATAATTAACATTCATGATAAGGGAAAATGAAATAACGTTCGACATCAGGGAGAGAGATCTAACTACTCTACGTAATGTCACTAGGGGGTCACGGTGACTTCGAGATACGCATCGGAGACTCTCGAACTGCACGTATGTTTCGGGTATCTATCTTTAAATAAGACAAGAATATCCATTAAGTCCCAGGTGGAGCTCTGGAGAGCTAATTTGTAATTTTTGATGTAATCTTTTTGGTGGAATGAATTGAACCTCGGTGGTTATTGCTTGGATAACTACCCTTTTACTTAAAAAAAAAGAAGACGAGAATAGATCAAAACGTAAATAATTTGAATCTTAGGAGTATTATCGAAATTTACCACTTCTGGTGAGAGAATAGATCTTACTGAGAGTATGCTCTGGTGTGATTCCAGCAACGATCGTTTCACCATATTCGAATTTCAAAAGCTCCTTAAACCAATGCATTAAGGAGGGCATTGTCAGGGACCTAAATGAGATAATCAAAAGGTCTCGCCGTCGTTCACCCTCCCCATCCTCCTTGCTGTCAAACTTGGGCGCGAGGGAGAACTCGCCACCCATGGCCTCACCGGCCTCTCTCTCTTCCTCTTTTCTCTCTCTCTCTCCTCACTACGCATGCAAGAAAACGCGAACGAACGAAAGCAAACTCACCTTGTTTCCACTACCGTTGACGTTCTTCGCTAATCTTGCTGGCGTGGCCTTGCGTTGAGGTAGGAGGAAGAGACGACAGGGAAGGTGAAGGAGGGAGGAAGATGAAGAAAGTTCTTGTCCTCTCCTCTCTCTCGATCTCTTTCTATCTCGGTCTCTTTTTCTCTTATGGAGGAGAAACTAATGTGACGGGCATCCCCCTCCCCCTTTTTATAATCCTACATAACAAAATTTTGGTTAGGATTTGAGATAAGGTAGTACCACCCCATTATCTTCTTAATTTAATTAATTAAATCCCCCTTAAGTAGCTTTGTTTTTGGCTACAAAAATTAGAATTTCACAAAATGAACGTCGTTGAAAAGCGGACAACAAAAGAAGCCCAAAGGTACCAATTTTGACAAATTTGGGCATGTTTCTTGAGGGTTGACCAAATTTGACCAATTACGAAATTTTCTTGTTTTCAAGGCATACCGACTTGATTTGCGCTCGAGAAGTGTCAATTGATTCGTTTCGACGTGCTTAGCTCTAAAATGACCTCGAAAAGTAGGTTTGAGACTTTACGCTAAAATCGAGAAGATGTGTTAGGTAAGGGTGGCCTTTGGCAATAATGCTCTTTGTACTGGCAACATATGCACTGGCAAGATCCACTATGAGAGCATGTGAGAGGAATCCAATCAAGGGTTTCTCGATAGGGAATGAGGTAGAGATCCTGGTGCTTCAGTATGCCAATGACATGCTTGTGATTTCACGCTAGAGGGGGGGTGAATACAACAACCAAGTCTTTTCCCACACTAAGTGGGGTCGGCTATATGGATTTTTTGCCTCCACACAGATTGATTTTCAGCCATTTAAGGACTTAAACTAAAGTAATTGAGGTTATACTTAATAGCTTCCTTCCAACACTTATTTGGTCTTCCTCGCCCCCTCTTAGCGGGTTCAGCCTCCAACTTCTCGCATCTCCTAACTGGAGCATTTAGTGGCCTTCTTTGTAAATGTCCAAACCATGTTAGACATGCCTTTCTCATTTTATCCTCTATCGGTGCCACCCTAACCCTTTTTCTAATAAACTCATTTAAAATATGGTCATTTCTTGTATGACCATACATCCATCTTAACATCTTCATTTCTGCCACAGATATCTTCTGTACATGCCTATAGTTTATAGCCCAACATTTAGAATCGTACAACATGGCTGGTCTTACCACAGCTCGATAGTATTTTCCTTTGACTTTTAAAGGAACCCTCTTATCATAGAGAACACCAGAAGCACCCCTCCAATTCAACTACCCTGCATTAATTCTATGTGTAATATCTCCATCAATTCCACCATCATGTTGGAAAATGGATCTCAAGTACTTAAAAATATCTTTCATTGGAATACACTCTTCTCCAATTTTTAGGTGAATAGTGTGGCAGAAAAAATTTCATACAAATAAACAATCACATAAACATTCACTACAATTGCACAATGGATTTTTAGGTGGAAACCTAACTTGGGTAAAAGCTATGACCTAAGTCTCTCGACTTAGGATTTCCTGATCTACCGAGTAGATTAAAACCATTATGCGCATGACTTAAATGAGAGTGGTACAACCTCAATACAACTACGCTACTTTGACTGAGGGTAGTGTATCTCAAAACCCTTCTTCACAAAGAGTATTTTGTCTCATGAGAAGATGGAAATTAGTCACGCTAATACCCAATCAAAAATGATAACACAAAAGATTCTATAGAGCCAAAAAATATAACTTAACACTAAGCTTCTATAGGCAAGGAGCACCTCCTCAAGGTGGAAGTGGATTGGCATGGATGGTGCAGCGTTTCAGTGCTATCGGATGTAGAGTGTAGAAAGTTGAGAGTAAGGACTGATTTTTAGTAGTTGAATTCTCCTTTCAATCATTAAAATGGTGGAAAGTATTATATCTTGGTTGTCTTTTGCAAAAGAGAGGTTTCCATCTATTTATAAAGGTTTTAGGAATGTTCAAGAAGGCCTGGGAGAGGCTTTATTATATCTTGGTTGTCTTTTGCAAAAGAGAGGTTTACATCTATTTATAAAGGTCTTAGGAATGTTTAAGAAGGCTTGGGAGAGGCTTTATAGTCGTTGGAGCCATGTCCCAAGAGATTGGGTCGAAATCCAAATCAAATTAGGCAATAATTGATTTTGACACTAGGATGAGTCAGACATTTGATGAAGGTATATTGGACATTTGACGTAATTTTTGGACGTCTATTTCAGAAGGGTGGAATTGATCAGATTTAAATAGAGATCTTGTGTTTAGGAATCAAACATCTAATATTTATATATAAGACGTATGGAGATATCATTGGATGTCTGAACGGTTGGCTCTTGGAAATGATCAGATCTAAACAAGGTTCTTGTAATTTAAACGTTAGACATCTATAGGATGTCTAGAGAACTTATTGGACGTCTGATACAAAGGGTAACACTTGAGAATTGATTTCCTGAGAATCTAATGAAGATATGTGATCTGACAAATCAAGATTTGGGTCAGACAAAGTCTAACATCTCTTTAGTAGACGTTTGGAGAGGGTCTTGAATGTCTGGAAATACTAATATAATATTTTCAATGGGTCTCGAGAAGATTATGTTTTGACATTAGGTTATTAGGGTCCAACTGTCCTTTTATTGGATGCCTAATAAGACCTTCAGGCGTTTGGATGTTTGCACAAGGATATGGACGTTCGAATATTAAGATTATAGACTTAGGTTTTCCACGCTAAGTTCTTGGACATTTGGTTTAAGCATTGGACGACTTAAAGATGATTATCAAATGTTTGATAATAGTGTTGGACGTTTGATAGAGAAGCTTGTTTATTGTTTTGGTTTTCTAAATTACTTCTAAGATTTGCCTGAGTGTCCTAAGGATAGGTGAGTGTGTCTAAGACCTAGGTGGTCATATATTAGGTTCTTTAACATGAATCTAAGGAAATAAAAAATCAAAGACAAATACATTGAATGAAATAATCAATCTTATTCTTCTTCTCTTTATGCTTTTGTCTTCTTTGGCTTGATGCATTTCTTTTAGCTATCAAACTCCTCCAATTCTTCATGGACTTGAGCTTGAGTTCCTTCTCAATTGCTTTCATTTGCATTTTAACATGGAATCTTAATTTTAAATGTAAGCGTCAAATAACAAGTGTTTTATTATCTTCAAAATCAATGATCGTGGTACATTTGCACCAACAATGCTTTTACTTGTGGAAGGTTCTGGGGTAAAGGCAAGAAGGATGTGCACCCTCCTAGAGTTGTTTGGTGAGGCTTTGGGGTTGCAGATAAACTTCTCAAAGTCAACCGTTGCCCTTATCTAGATTCCTCCTAAGGAGGCTAACAGGTGTAGTGTGGCTATGCATATGGTGAGTGGCTCCTTACCCATCCTTTATCTCGGACTTCCTTTGTTGAATAAGAGGGTCTCTGTATAGGAGTTGATCCTTTTGATTGAAAGACCGGAGAGGAGACTGGCAGGATGGGCCCTTAAGGTTTTATGCTGAGGGGGAAGGTTGATTCTCCTGAAGGTGATGTTTTCGTCCATGCTTTCTTACTTTACATTTGTACTAAAGTTGCTGCAAAAGATTGAAAAGAAGATTTTGAGTCTGATGCGAGATTTCTTCTGGGCAAACTATGGATCGGTTAGGAAGGGAGCAAGGATGGTGGCATGGAAAGAGGTTTGTAGGCCTGTGGGAGAAGGGGATTTAGGGGTAAGGGAGTTGGGAAAGATTAATAATTCTTTTTTTGGCTAAGTGGATTAATAGATTCCTTGAGTGTAGGGAGGACTTTCTGGGGAAGATATTTAGGCTTGCTATGGCAGCTCCATAAACTAGGATTTCCTTGCATTTCCTTAGTGTGGTACTTCTCATTTTTTAGAGGTTAGATATAAACTTTTTCTCTTTGTATATCAGCGCGGCCGATACTTTTCATTTTTGGCTAGATAACTGGATGGGCCGAGGAAAGTTGAAAGATTGGTTTCCGAGGCTATTGGCAGTGGCTGCTAGTAGGGAGGTGAAGGTGCCTGACTGTTGGGAGGGATCTTGGTATCCTTCTTTTGTGGGAAATTTATCTGATCAGAGGATTCCAGGAGTTGGAAGGTTATTGATCAGAAGGTGGTGTTGACGCCTTCCTTTGGGATGATAGTAAGTTTTCCGTAAGAAAGACTTATAGAAGGTTAGGAGATGAAGGTCTGATGATAGATGTGGATTTCATCAGGGACTGCAGATAGATTTGGTTGGCTTCTGGTCCCTTAAAGATCAAAAGTTTTGCTTGGTTGCTTAGGAAGGGTAGGCTCATTATGAGAGTTTGGAGAGCTAGGTGGGTGCCAGACGCAGAGAAGACTTGTCTGCTTTGTCATGCAGCGGATGAGGATGCGGACCAATTGTTTTTTTGGTGCTTGTTTTCTACATAGGTCTGGAGGCTTTTCTGTTTGGAGTGGTTAGTGCATTTTAGTTGATTTCTGGAGGTCCTTTAGGAGTGGAAATCAGAACATTTTTAGGACGAAGAAGAAGACAAAGGCTATGGTAGTACTCTGGGGCATATGGCTAGGAAGGAACATGGCTATTTTCAAGGGGTAACATCCTTACACAGAGAATTCTATTGCATGTATCTCATCTTTGGCTAATGATTGGGCATGCAACTTGTAATTTGGCCGTGTTTTTGGTACCTTATTAATTTCTGGGTGGTGAGCAAGTCACTTCTTTAAGCTTAATGGAACTCCAGATCTCTTGAAGTCCAAGATGAAGGGCAAGTGGAAGCACATACTTCTCTTGGCTGAAGAGTAAAAGCTAAACACATGGAGTTTCCAAGTCTTAGGGATATAAATTATACCATTCTTTCCCTACTAAAATCTTTTCATTTGAACACCTATCACCATCATTTATATGGACTTTTAAGGCATTCCTGACTTGTGTTTTACAAGAAAAGATATGCAACCCCTTTTTTCATATTTTTGTTGCTTTAGGCCTGGTTTGGCAATTGGGTTAACCCATGAAAATGAAGGTTAACTTTGTTTGGTAGATGGGATATTCTAACCGAGGTTAACACTTAACTCGGGATAAGTTATTCTTAGGTTCATGTGAGATAAGGATTTTAGAGGGTTATCCTATGAATTTCCACAGGTTAACTCTTGGGATCCTATCCCTCTTGCATCATTCCTAACTTGTGATCGTTAAAGATAAATATCGTTTTGCTCTCATTAATATCCTATTGATTGTAGTTGTCTTTCAATGAAGCCGGCTTCTTAACCATTATGACAACTTACCTCAAAAATGAAAAAAAGGAAAGGAAGAAAAGAAAAAAGTATGGGCTTAGTCTTTTCCGTGCAATCTGAATCCCTCATTTCAATAGTTTTATGGTTGCTTGCTATTTTTGTTATTGCTTTCTCACCTTAATTAAATAGATCTAAAAGTCATATATTGGTAATTATCACAATAAATTAAAAAGAGCATAAAGCGAACTAGAAGATGTGCATCTCTTCTTTGAATGCCTTCTCGAGTTATAACCAAAATTTGAACTAAACTAATATTTATTAAATTCAGAAGGTCACGTGCGGATGGTTACTAAAAATTAAGTTCTCTTTACTTAGATAAAAATAAGAAAGAAAGGTATCAGTTTTAACTAGAAATGTAGTTAATAAAATATTATCTATTAAGTTATACATAATGATAACTCATTTTAATTGATATGTTTTAAATCCTGACTAAAATAAATAAAACTTCTTACATCAAATAAAATATTTATTGGAAATAATAAATTATAATAATCTTATTAAAGCTAATTAACACTAACGATCAACTAACTTTCAAACTTACAACTATAGGGACGGAAATGTCATTCTACACCTTATCCCACCAACAAACTCTCAAACAACAAACATTCACATAGGATAATCCTCCAAGTTATCCCTCTGCACTTCAAACAGGTACAAGTTAACCCACAAAGATAATCCTTATAACTTCTAAACAGAAATGTAGGGCAAACCATTTGCAGAAAATTTATCCCGCGAAATCCATCCCTCCATCCAAACTAAGCCTTAGTGATTACATTGTGAAGTCCTTTCATTTTGGTAATCAAAGTATCTGGTGATGGCTGAAAATAAAAAACAAGGTATATTTGTTTCTCGGCACAAATTCTTTTTAATTCCCAGATATTAGCCCTTTTCAAAAAATTCCCAGATATTAGCACCAGAAACAAAAGATTGATAAATAAGTTCTATTCTGAGATTAACTAATTTCTGATAAAAAGCACAGTACAAAATGATCCATTCTATACTTATATATATATTTTGAAAGGTAGTATTCTATATGTTATTCCACCATTCAAAGCAATATTTGTTGCATTCATAATTTACTATTTTTTATTAATTATATTAGGGACTTCTTTGTGAGTCAAAGTTAGAATGGTCTTATTTCTGGACCAGCTCTTTTTTTCTTGAAAGGTATTTTAGAACCAACTTTATTGGCTTTTGCTATTTGGCACCTCAAATATAGTCTATGAATATGCTTGTAATTTAAATTTGATAGCTCATATTTTGTAGATACAAATTAATTTAAGTTTCACAAGCTCAGCGACTTGACTTGTTTCTTAGGATAGAGCTGCAGATCGATGGCAAAATGATCTCTAGGAACTTAGACTTGAAGTAACTGGTGCTATTCAGGAGGGAACCTGATAGAAGTTCTACAGATGCTACCTTACCATTTACCAAGGTTTTTGTGTGTGTTTTTCATATTTTGAATTTCAAGATCTTAATAGATCCCCTTTCGAAGGTGAAAACAAAAGATCCTAATGGCTCATGCATTTCAAAAAAAGAACAACGAATAAATTGCAAGTCTGGGAAGGCATATAGATGGATGGGAAACTAGTGAATTCAAAAATTTGAATTCGAAACTGGGAACTCAGAAGAATAAAATATTGGAATTCAGAAGAAATGGGATCCTAGAAGAATACAGAAATGGGAACCCCAGAAGAACCAAAAATGAGAATTTTGCAAGATCATCATTGACTATTTCCTGAAAGGTGAGAGATGGGAACTCAGAGAATTCAAAATGTAATTGCAACCTAACTATTTTTTGAGGAGTTAGGCTGCATTTGGATGAGGGCTAACTCCATCCCGGGATAGAATAAGAGAGGGATAAGTTGAAAAGGTTGTTTGGTTGGAGGGATGGGATAAATAGTGGGATAAAATGATTCGCATGTTGATGTGCTATTAGTAAGTAATATTTTAATATTATGATTAAGTGTTGGATGAGATGATGTGATATAGTGAACATATGTTAATTGGTATATTATGTTAGAGTGATACATTTTAATATATATTGGTCTTGATGTTGGTATATTTTAATATAAATGTAATGTGATAGTTTGAAAGTGGATATATTTTAATAGATGTTGATGTTAATCTAATGGGGTGGGAAAAATTGTATCCTTTTGATTTTAGGATTTATCTCTTGGATATTTCTTTGACTTTGGGATATCCTTCAGCTAAACGGTGTCTTAGTGCTATTGACGTGCCTGTTTTTCCTGTACAATATTTTTGATCAGACTGATTTATGAAGAAAATCCTATATTGTGCTTAATGCATTTTGGAGGATTTGTCTCATGTTATATAGGTGAAATCTTTGGTATGCACCTTGCCTTTTCTAAAGATGCAAACTTCTCCTCAAGGTTACAGCAGAGTTTACCAGTATAAATTCTTAACCTGCATATTTGGATCTTTTAGGCCCTCCGGTACCTCTCAGAGGCTGGATTTGGTGCTAAATTGCTTGGACTTTTCAATAATGGGATGGTGCAATCTTTCATCGATGCTCGTACACTTGATCCTCCAGGTATGACAATTCTCAACCCATTATTTATCCTGGAGGGTAGGTTAAGGTTCTCTATTGGGATTGACCATGCAAACATAATACATGATAAAATGCTTTGGGCTCAATACTGCTTATTCACAAGTATATGTCTAAATTAGCATATTTCTTTGTTTTTTATGCTTTCATCGTCTCTCTTTTGTTGCAAATGGAAATGGTTATTTTTTGACTCACATTCTGAAATTCAACGAGTTTCATAAGAATGAGAATTCTTCTCATTCCCAGATATATTCTTTTTATTGGCAATGATCTGTTCCACCATGTCCCCCCTCAACTGTTCTCAACATTTTATAATAAATTTTTCATGTAGAGAATTAAAAACTTGCCGCGTCCCCAGGCTTATGTTTGCATCATCTTCAATACAGATGTGAACGGATCCATTTTTTTTTCCATACTTCAGATAGTTATACTTCAGTGAATTATAACCATCAATTCAGAATCGAATGATATATTTATTATGATATATGAGCAATGAAAAGAATTTATACTTTCTCAAAAAAAAAAAAAGAATATAGTTGCATGAACCCACATGGATACAACACAGGATATTTCACATGTTATTGGCTAGTATGCCCATCTAGCAAGACTTTGCCATGGTTGTTATCCTCTCAGGTAGCTCTTCAGTCGAATTACTAATTCTCATAGTTGCTTAGGTGTTATTCATTTCAGTAGAAACTGAAAGCAGAATTTGTCTGCACCTTCTTCTTTAGAAGCAGTGAAGCCAGTGTTTATGCTAGATAATAACCAAGTGAGCCAGGGTTCTGAAATGTTTACCATGCTAATGCCATTAACTTTGATCAGTGACAACAAGCTATAATTTTAGTGTTGGAAGGCGCTCTAAGTCTGTTAGTTATGGATTTAAGATTGATCTTTTTAGACCTGAGCAACCCAAGATTAGCAGCAGAGATTGCAAAACAGCTGCGCAGATTCCATCAGGTGGAGGTACCAGGTTCCAAAGAACCACAGCTATGGCGTGACATATACAAGTTCTTCGAGAAAGGTTCCTTTCATTAAGACTTTGCTATAATTTTTTGTCGAACATGATTTCTTTCTTAGCATCCACTGATTCTCCTTCATATTTTATTCATCACTTGATAGATTCTCCCATTTTTCATCGTACTTTAATTAGTTCCTCCTTGAAGACATGCTCTTTATTGTGGCAGCTTCTGTCCTTCAATTTGATGATGAGAAGAAGCAGAGGATGTACAAAGAAATCCCCTTTGATGAACTCCACAATGAAATTTCTCAACTCAAAGTAATGTTATTCACCTCTCTCTGTCTCTCTCTCTTCTTTCGTATTCACACAATGATATTAGCAAAAATTACTTTTAAATTACATGTGGACATATTTATCGTCATTTGTATGTGTTGAGTACTAGCAGGTTTTTTTTTATTATTGTTAAGAAAATAACACAATCTATTACACTATGAAACTCTAGGCCTCTATTTATAGTCCACTACTTGTGGACTTTCTATTTGTCGGATACTAAGCATAGTTTGCATTACCATAAATGAATCATCTTGGGTAACTAATAATCATTTTCCTGGTGTAGACTTTAGGCATTTAAGAATCATGATTGCTGCATCCTAGTGAACTTTGCTTGGTTTTGTCCATAAATTGACTCACCTTGCTAATAGCAAGAGCAATGTCAGGTCATGTGATAGTCACATATAATAACTTTACTACAAGGCATCAAAATTTCCTTGCATCCACAAGAGCAGAATGCCAGGGAAGCATCGGAGTGGGCCTAGATCTTTGATAACAAAGTGTTTCGCCAAAGAGTCCTTGGTAGTGGTGATGCATCTAATATTATCTCTGGTTAAGATAATGTCATCCACATAGAATGGCATCACAACTCTCCACTTTTCGATCTTTTGCACAAACATGCAATGATCTGGCGCAGACCTCTTGAACCCACTGTGCTCGACAACTTCAAACAGTTTCTAAAATCATGCATGTAGGCTCTGCTTAAGACCACAAATGGCCTTATGTAACTTGCAAATCTTGGAACACTCCCCCTCTACCTCAAATCAAGGGGGCTGCTGCATATTGACCTCTCTTGGATATCCCCATAGAGAAAGGTGTTTTTGGCATCTACTTGCGATAGAAAGGAGAAATCAAATTGTAGAGTCTTGCCACTGGGGAGAGTGTCAAAATAGTCTATCCCATAAGTCTATGTATAGTCTTTCATTACCAATCTCGTCTTGTATCTCTCCACGGATCCATCAGGCAAATATTTAACTGTGAAGACCCACTTGCATCCTATTATGGTAGCATTGGATGGTGGGTCAACAAGGCTCCATGTCCTATGTGAGAGCAGTGCTGACATCTCATCTTCCATGGCCTTCCGTTACTTTGGATTGCTAAGTGCTTGATGCATAGAAGGTGCCTGTATACTAGATAGAGCCATGGCAAACTTTTTGTACTCTGGGGACAAGCTGGCCATGGACGCATGCTTAGAAATAGGGTGAGTGGTGCATGTCCTAGTACCCTTTTGTAAGGTAATTGGCATATCAAGATCAACATCCCTGTGGTCGTCTATGGACTTATATGGACTTATCTGTCTCAACTAGCTCGCTCTAGTGATTATTTTAAAAAAAAAAAAACTAGCTTTGGTTGTGGAGACTCATCCTGACTCTTGAGGTGTTGGAATGCCTTGGATACTATTTGGTATACAAGAACTAGATGGAGTATTATTACTATCAAGAGAAGGAATTACTTCAGTGGTAGATGATGGCTTTGGCATTAGAGGAGGGGGGTTTGCTTAGGCCGATGAGAATAGACCAGTTTGAATCTCCTATCTTGTCCAACATTAGGTATCGACCTCTGCTCAACATCAGGAGTCAGAATATGTTGGAACGACTCACTCTTAAAGGTAAAAGGAATAATATGAGAACTTACGGAGGAATAATATAGAATAGACTTAAAGAAGAGACATGGGCATTGACATATTGGTGTGTGCCAACTGAATCCTAACACCTATACCCCTTGTAGGTTTGAGAATATCCCATAAATATGCATTTGACCGCTTTGGTTGACAACTTGTCCCTATTGGAATCGGATGTATGAAGGACACACACCCAAGCACCTTAGGAGGCATTCCAAAGAGCTCATTGTTAGAAAATAGAAGAGAGTAAGGAACCTCGCCATTGAGCATAGTAAAGGGCATTCGATTTATCAAATAACATGCAGTAAGCATAACATCTCCCCAATAGGAAAGGGGAGCACTATTTTGGATAAGGAGAGTTCGGGCAACATCTAAAATGTGGTGTTTCTTTCTTTCTGCAATACCATTTTGTTGGGAAGTATATGGGCAATTTGTTTGGTGGATTATCTCATCATACCTATGGAAGAGAGACTAAAGAGAATGGGTACAAAAGTCTAAAGCATTATCGATTCGAACAATTTTTTACACTAGCACCAAATTGATTCTTTATTTCAATGAGAGTTTTTGATTCCACCGTCAACTTTAGACTTAGACTTCAATAAGAACACCTAAGACAATCTAGAAATATTATAAATAGCCACAAGATAAAACTTGTGCCTTGTACGATTAGGAGCACGACTCGAATCCCAAGCATCAAAGTGAATTAAATGGAAAAAGAACTTTGTACTACAACATTGCTGACTAGGAAATAAGCTTTTGTGGTGTTTCCCCATTTGACAGGTCTCACACTGGAAAGTGGTAGCAGGAGCAATTTGCGGTATGACTTGTAGCTTAGTTAGAGGAAGATGTCCAAATCTCATGTGCCATAGATAACTAGAAGAGCCTCCAAAAGCAACCATAGTTTGGCCTGCGTATGGCGATTGCAGAAGGCGATGGACCCCCCTTCCTCACAGCCACAACCAATCACATGGTTTGTTAATATATTTTGAAAAACAAGTGACAATGGCAAATATGGCTTGGCAATCCAATTCTTTGTAATACAACTAATTGAAAGAAGATTTAAAGGAAAATCTTGGGCATGAAACACTTTGCAATCGTATTTGAGTGGTTATCTAAACCTCCTCTTGACCCATGACAAGGGAATTCCACAATTTGCCACAACTATGGTTCTCCTTGATGAGTTAGGTTGTAATTTGACAAACTCTTGAGCCCTCTCGTAGATATGTTGAGAAGGTCTAAAATTAACCAGCTAATTTGCGTCGTAAACCCCAGCAGGATAGGTAAGACATACACCTGAAGACTTGGTGATGGCACCGGTATCTTCAAGTTCTAAAGAGGAGCTTGAATCAGCAGCAATAGGTGTTGATAACCCATGATGAGAGAGCCTTTGGATCAACTCATCGTATTCTGCCTTGGTAATAGGACCAAACTCCAAACCCGTCTCTAATCCAGTAACAGCTTGATGTGCACAGATAGGTTTTCCATACTCGGTCTAGCAAGTATCCCCAGAATGACCAAGTTTCCCGTAATGTGAACAATGGGGTCTAGCACGCCCTTGACCTTGCCCTTGTCCATAGCCATGAGTGAACTGCTGGTTCCTTTGTGCTCAATGCGTGTAGACGGTGAGAGGGACACCGCAAGTCAGCTTGAGCTGTTATATGCTTCTTCCATAGTAGGTTTCTCTAGCAGCATCAGGATCTAAGATCATGTTGCCTCATAGGTAGGGTCCAACCAAACAAGAAAATGTCCTATCATGCAGAGTTTCTGCGATTCATAGGAGCACACAGGAGTATAGGTGTCCAGCTTCTTAAAGGTCGACCTCGCGACAAAGTAGTCTTCAACTAATAGTCTGTCATCTTGCTTTATATGAGCAATCTCATGGTGGAGTAGTAGAATGTGCGCAGCGTTATTGTCTTGAAAGTATTGAAGGCGAAATACTTTTCACATTTCTTTTGTGGTCTCGTAATACATAATATCTGTAGTAATTTGTTGTATGGTTGTGTTAATGATCCACACTTTGACTATAGCGTTGTCCTTCTTCCAGGTGGCATACTTACCAACCTTTTTGGTGGGCTCTGACTTGAGTAGTGTATTCTCCTTATCATGATCCTAATCACATTGAGTATCGATTGTGACTAAAGTGCATAGTTGGATTTGTCCAACTTTGCGATTGGGCCAAAAAAGGGGTTTTTGAATTCCCCATGACTTTTATCTCCTTGAGTGGAAGAATCAACTACGAAGGCCATAATACCACAGTTGGAGTCCTACAACCCAAATTAACGAATAATCTTCATTATAGAAGCATGAAAATCACCATATGCTCAGTTCACATCCACACAGATGAAGAATGGTCACCGAAAGACCCAACTTCTCTTTCCTTTTTCCAAACATTGGTATAAACGACCTCGATGATGTCTTGGTGGCACTTGAGTGATCACTTTGGTATTCCAAATACCGTTGGGCACTACTGAAGTTGTAAGCAAGGTTCGAAATGCCGATTCTGATGCTGTGCCGATGAAATTCCAAGTGTGCATTTCGTGGGCATGTCGTGGAAATGCCCGTTTTTCAATAGGCATGCCGATGAGCATGTTGAGGGCATGCCGATGCATACCAACAAAAATAGGAAAAGTAATTAAAAAAATTAACAGCAACATCGACATGGGCACCAATTTCGCGACCATGCCGACCGTGTCGAGGGCATGCTGACAATGCCGACGGCATGCCGGTGATATTCCTGTAAATCGACGTTTTCTTCATGTCGGCACGACCCTTGCTCGGAAATAACCTCGCCGACGGCATTTAAATCAATGGTTGTAAGGGGGTTGGGGCGATCCCCTCGAAGCCTTAGTTGGGCAGGATAGGGGCCCCGATACCTCTCCTTTCTTCCTATAACCCAGTGGCGATGTTGGTAGGTTGAGACCTACTGACGGTGCTCTTACCGACGAGGGTCAGTTGAAGGAGGTCCGACTAGTTGGCTAAGGGTCGGTGACCCCTTTGCTGGTGAGCCAAGGGTGGTTGTCGGTGGCGGCAGCAGCAGCTTTAGGTCTTTTCCCAAGGTTGGTTGTGACAATGGTGGACTTGGCAGAGGTGCTTAGGGCATATGATTCCCCAAGAAACTTGGAGAGCGTTTCTTCTCTTAATGGGTTGACTGTAGGAGGTTTGGCCAGTTGGCCAAGGGCTAGTGATCCCTCTTTCGATGAGCCAGGGGCGGTGGTGGCAGCTTTAGGCTTTCTTTCGAGGTTGGCAGAGGCAATGGTGTACTTGGGAGAGGTGCTTAGGGCATGATTCCCCAAGCAACCTAGAGAGAGTTTCTTCTCTTAATGGGTCTATCGGAGGAGGTTCGACTAGTTGGCCAAGGGCCAGCAGCCCCTCCGTCGGTGAGCAAGGGGTGGTTGTTGGTTGTGGTGGTGACTTTAGGTCTTTTCCCGAGGTTGGCGGCGACAATGGTGGACTTGGGAGAGGTGCTTAGGGCACGATTCCCCAACCAACTTGGAGAGTGTTTCTTCTCTTAATGGGTTTAGGATCCTGATGCAACAGAAGATACCTTAATCCTTAGTTGGTGGAGAAGGAAAGGGGATGAGAGATCAGGGAGGTATAGAACTTTGATTTAGGATTGCCACCTTAATACCTTGTTAAGAAAATGATGCAATCTATTCCACTATGAAATCATAGGCTTCTATTTATAGAGAAGAGGCCAAGGGACCCTAAGCAACCTGAAGAGACAAAAAAGTTTCTTATCTTGATGGGTTTAGGATCTCGATGCAAGAGAAGATACCTTAATCCTTATTTGGTGAAGGGGATGATAGATCAAGGAGGTATAGGGCTCTGGTCTAAGACTACCACTCTAATACCTTGTTAAGGAAATGATGCAATCTATTCCATTATGAAATCCTAGGCTTCTATTTACAGAGGAGAGGCTAAGGGAAAACTGTGAACATACCCCTCTACTATAAGAAAATTGGCAAAACAACATAACGAGACATATATGGAAAGGACAAAACAACAAGACCCAACAATTTTTATTATTTATACTTTGTTTGAGGGCATGCTTGTAATTGTTCGCAATCCTCTATATAACGAGTAATAGGTCTAAGATAATGAAGTAGATTCCTTATTTATTTCAACTTGGTATCAGAGTAATGATCCTAGGTCGGTGCTTGATACCTTCTTGATTTTTAGATCCCTTTTTCTCCATCAAATAAAAAAAGGGGACATAATCCTAGGTTTTCACCCTTGGAAGAAGGAAACAAGGGTTTTTGCCTTCAATCGGAAGCCAACTTGTCGGAGCACCCACTAGCATCCCATTTTTGGCCATCGTGCTGCCGTCGTAGGTTAGATCTGTGGCAACATTGCCCCAATCAGCCATTTTAGGTCGACCGTGGTCACTAGAGTTGGCCATCGACCATTGGTGATGCTTAGGGGGTGGTCACTGTAAGGCCTTGTTGTTGATTAGACCTCCCTGGTGGCCGCTAGTTGGCCCCCTTGCTGCTAGTGAGAGGTTCTTTCCTATGATAGGGGTGTTTTTCACCTATATTCGTTGTGATTTTCGCCATGTATTCTAATTTCATGGCATAAAATCCATTTTGGGAGTTTTTTAGTTCTTTAGATTTGTCTAAAGGGACATTGAAATTGATGGAGATGGGGGTTTATAAGAATCTCTTTTTTGGTTTTATGTTCAAGTTTGGAATCAATTATGCCCGATGGTCGCAGACATTCATGATGCCAGTCGAAGGACATAGTAAAGAGCATATCCTTACAGAATTGAAACCCAAGGAGAAGTTGGGCGAGTTTGTGACATGGAAAATGGATAATGTCATGGTGCGTATTTTGATGATGGACAATATTATTCCCTGCATTGGTGATAAAATTATGTATTATAGAATGATAAAGGAAATGTGGGATTGTCTTAGAGAGTTGTACTTGCATAAGAAGAGCTTTGATCATGTTGCTTGGTTTGCTTTGATTGGTAGTGCATGTGACTTAGATTGTCTTGTAGACTTAGGGGTGTCATGCCATTTTGTGTAGTGATCGACATTCAATTTCCTTTAAGTAGTTAATGGTAGACATTCTCCCATCATTGGTGATGGGGAGGTGATGGTTACCTCCACAATGTAGATGTTATATGTTCTCCATGTTCCTAACTTTCCTATCAGCTTGCCTTCTATCAGCAGAATCATGAAGGAGCTAAATTGTCGAGCTGTCTTTGATCTTTTCTCCTATACATTTCAAAATATTTTAACTAGGAAGTTCATTGGTGTAGGTCACGAAGGAGTGTGTAAGTTACTCTAGTCTCCATTTGTTGCCTGTGCCACCGCTCCTACATATGTTCCTACGTCCTCTATGTCTGCATCTTCCTCTTTCCAATTTTTGTTGTGTCATTCCTCAGATATCTCCTGGAGTCAAGATTGAATGCGAGGCATGTTAGTTGGAGAAGTATCACCAGAGCACATTCCCTTGTAGTCAAACTCGCACTAAGTTCCTTTTTGAGCTCGTTCATATGGATGTATGGGTCCTAGTATGGTCCTTGATAGGTTGGGACATCACTTATGTTTGGTGATAGTCGATGATTACTCTCACATGAAGGCTTGACTTGGTCTTTTTGTTGAAGTCAAAGTTTTATGTGGGAATGGTTATTAGGAATTTATTTTGGAGATGAAGATAGTTCGGGGCCACTATTAAGATTACTCATTTTAATAATGTTTTAGAGTTTTGCACCACCTATTGTTGTGATTTTTACAAGTTTTAGGGGGTATTGCATTAGACCACTTGCACACATGCCTCATAGGAGAACAGTGTTGCTGAATGCAAAACTCACCGCATTCTGGATGTAGCAAGATCCTTGCTAATCCACAACATTGTTCCTTCCACATATTAAGGAGATGCAGTTCTTATTGCCTATTATCTTATCAACCATATGCCATCCTTTGTTCTTGATGAGCAAATCCTGATCTAGCTTTTATATCTTGGTGAAATTTATTTTTTGTTTAACCTCGTGTATTTGGATGTGTGGCTTTGTTCACCTTTGTGGTCTTGGTAGGGATAAGTTGGTATTGAGAGCAATAAAGTGTGTTTTTTTTAGGATATTCTAGATCACGAAAGGGGTATCGGTGTTATGATATCCTAAATAGATGCTATTATGTCAGTGCAAATGTGACATTCCAAGTCGATTCCATACTTCTCCACGGTAGGGTCTCATGTTAATATGGTTCCTAACATGGTACATATGCCGGTTCTCCCTACTTCATTGGAGGAAATCCTAGTGACTTACCATCTAGATACTCATTGACGTGGCCTCTTGGAGGGTTCCGGTTCCTAGCAACACACATCTGAGCTTGCACAACCTTTCTTCTCTGAGGTGTGTACTGATTTAGACCACTAATGATATGGTGATGAGTGACATGTCTGATACTTGGGTGGTAGATACTTTAGCTTTAGTTGAGTAAGAAGGTGGTGGTGATGATAATGACGTTAGAGCAGACTTGAATTGGCCAATAGCCTTAAGAAAGGTATACTATACTTGCACCATGCATCCCATTTCCAAGCGTGTCTCTATGGCATTCCTTGGGTCATCTTTCAGGTAGTTTTCTTTAGCATTATTAGCAATGCATATTCCCACATATTATCATTAGCCATTACTTGATCTACGGTGGAAACATGCTATATGGAGGAGATATGGTTCTTGCCTCCCGTGGTACATGGGAGCTTATTGACCCACCATTTGATGTAACGATGGTAGGATCTAAGTGGGTCTTCACCATCAAGTACAATCTGGATGGATTTGTTACGAGATACAAGGCTAGGCTTGTTGTCAAGGATTTCACTTGGATGTATAGGGTGGACTTCTTTAACACCTTCTTGCTTGTAGCATGACTCCCCACCGTTAGGCTCTTAATTTCACCGGTAGTTTAATGGGATTTTGGCCTCTTCATCAGTTAGATGTAAAGAATGCATTTCTCTATGGTGATGTATAGGAGGTGGTCTACGTGTAACAACTCCTAGATTTTGAGTTTCAACGAAAGTGTTAGAAGGTATGTTGCCTTCGCAAGGTGATATCCGGCTTGAAGCAGAGTCCTAGGACATAGTTCTATAAGCTATCTGAGGTGGTTGAGACTCTTGGGTTTTGTAGATCTTCTGCTAATCACTTCTTGTTTGTGCACCAGACACCTAGAGAGATAATTGTGATGCTTGTCTACTTACTAGTGATGACTTTAAAAAAAAAAAACTTATTGGTGATGACACTAAAGGAATCTGCGATTTAAAGAAATGTCTGGCAGAGAATTTCATAATCAAGGACCTAGGCCCTCTTGGGCACTTCCTTGGAATTGAAGTTGCCCATGGTAAATGGGGTGTAGTATTATCTCAAAGGAAGTATGCTGTAGATTTGGTTCAAGAGATAGGTATGTTGGGAGCTAAGCTTGCGCATATTCTCATAGATCCCAAGGTGCATCTTTATGATGTAAAGTCATCAATACTTGTTAGCATCGATGTCTTATTGGGAAGCTCTTGTTTTTGACTCACATGGCTAGATATTTTCTTAGCTGTTGGTTAGCTAAGTCAATTCATGGATAAGCCCACTAAGGCATGTTCAGGTTCATTTACGATGATGCTGAGATATCTGAAATCTTCTTGTGGGAAAGGGTTGTTATTCACAAGGAACTCTACATTTAATATTGTGGCTTACACTGATGTGGATTATGCATGCTGCCCTTTCAATGGAAAGTCCACAATAGGTTTTTGTGCTAATGTTGCTGGAAATTTAGTAACATGGAGAAGTAAAAAGCAAGTTGTGGTCTTTAGATCTAGTGTTAGTGCTGAGTACTAGCACATGTGTTTGTTTTTTATTTTTAGCTATTTATGCTTTGTCTGGGGGCATGTTTGTAATTTGTCCCAATCCTCTTTATAGTGAGGATTAGGGCTAAGTTAATGAAGTAGATTCCTCAGTACTTTCAACAGCGTTAGTATGGAATCTTAGCGTCTTCATTTGTGTTACTTCTCAAAGTATGTGGCAGCTCGAACTGAAATTTAGCAAGAATAAACAAGATAAGAGCTGTGAAATTGGACTGTGCTGCGACAGCCTTTATTGAGTAGCTTCTGTATACATATCAGTTCACTGTACAATGTATGACATCAGGGGCCAAACATTTATGTGTATTTAAAAAGAAAAATGAAATTTACCCATTGTTGAAATGGCTTGAAAAGGCAAGATGACGTTAAGGCAATTCATGAGTTCTAGGAAAGTAAGCTTAAAAAAGTACCTGCCATATTCTTGTTTTGGCTGATTTTTGTGGCACCTCGAGATTTAAACTTTGGTCTTTTGTTCTCACTAGTCTATAAGAATATGCCTCCATGTTGTCTTTCAGATGTCCTTTTGGTCAGCAGACCTTTACCCGCTCGCAATGCACCTTACTGATGCAGCTTGTGATGTGCACTGACAGAATGAATTGCCAAATATTGCTTATCCTTCCTGCATATTGTTTATCCTTTCTTGTTTCCAAGAAAAATATGGAGAGGATCAGCAAACAGAGAACTGTTCTTTGTGCGTGTTTTGGCAGGTGGGTGGGTTTGTAGTTAGCAACATAATCACCCTTAGGGAACATACCAAACACGTTGAGTTGCTATTTGCACTTCTGCATTTTTCTTCACCACAACTGTGTATTTCAACATGCAGCCATTTATTCTTTTTTTCACTTCTCTACGTAATCTTGTACTTCTACGAATGCATTAGCATCCTACTATTCAATTTCTCTGTTTTGCCGTTCATCAACATAGCAACTGCTTGGAACTCAGAATTTTGCCAAGTCCTTTTCTGAATCCAACATGTTTGTCAAAAACTGTCTCTTGGTCTTGTTATAAAGGCTTGAGCACATTTATTTTTTGAAAGGAGGCTCGAGAAATTTCATGCTTCTCTCTTGGTTATAGTGTAAACCTAATATCATTGCTTATTGTTCTTTTCCTTTTGAACAGGAGTTGACTGACCTTTTATGTGCCCCTGTTGTTTTTGCACACAATGATTTGCTGTTATAGTGTAAACCTAATATCCTTGCTTATTGTTCTTTTCCTTTTGAACAGGAGTTGACTGACCTTTTATGTGCCCCTGTTGTTTTTGCACACAATGATTTGCTTTCTGGTAATCTGATGTTGAATCAATCTGAAGGTGCGATTCATCCATTCCCTTAAATAACTGAATTCTTAGTTATTTTTCAATATCATGGATTTTACTTTCCATGGGAGGCATCGAGCTGCAAATGTTTCCCATTTGAAAGTTCTTAACTGGTCATCTAGCACCCTTGATTGTTCATTTTTAGCATTTTAGATGATCGAGTAAAACAAAGTCATGCCTGTTCAAATTTAGGGTGGATTTAAGTTCAGTCCTTAAGTATTGAAATGGGGTAGTCATCTACCTTGAAACTTAAAGGCATCTGCAAGGTGACTCCTGGATTGAAAGTTCATATGCCCCCTAATGGCATGAAAGCTCAAATGCTCATTTAATAATCTAGAGTTTTTCCTGAAGGTTTGGAGAAAGCAGCAATCAATTGGGTTCTCTTTCAGATTTTTTTTTTCAATGATATGGTGAAAGGAGTACATGATCAACGAATATGTGAATATTTTTTTGAATGGTTGGAACTCATGTGATTTTTAATGTCCAGTGTTCCACTTGTGATCCCTATCCCTGTGAAATTGGACCCAGTTAGGTATAATGCATGCGATGCCTATAGCATGGGTAACTGAGGATAATTTGCGACGAGTAAAATGAAGCCTGCCACTAAGCAAGCAGATACAGTGGATCAGGTTGATCTGTAAGCTACTACTATTGGGTTGTTAGGGCTAAATTAAATCTGGGTACTGCAAGTACTTCCTTGAGTGGTGTCAAGTGTATTTTATTGATATTTAAAAGAAAAAAGCATTTTATTGATTTCTGGAATTGCCCTGGGAAAGGTGGGGGCATAGAGGAGAGAGCAGTGCTAAAGTGACTAGTGGCTGTCAATGCTATTGGGGAGGGAGGGGATGGTGTTGGCAGTTATGAGCATTTTAGGTTTTTGGTAATTTTAAAAAGGTAAAAAGAAACTAAGGGCTCCAATATCACCAACTACCTTCGAACTCTAAGGTAGCAAGTCGATAATGCTTTTCTGAAGTTTAGAATCCAACCAAAACTTGCCCTGTCTTCAATGGTGATATCTGTATTTCCACCAATGACTTTCTATTTATATTTCTTTTGATAATAGCGTCTTGAATAAGTTCAATTTATTGTCCTTGCTCTGTCTCTACAGGAAGGCTTCACTTAATTGATTTTGAGTATGGGTCATACAGCTATAGAGGATATGATATTGGAAATCATTTTAACGAATATGCGGGCTTTGACTGTGACTACAGCTTGTAAGATCTTTTGTTGACTCAGTGCAAGTTTTTTGTTTTTTTGACATAAAATCAATGGTCATTTAGTTCATTGTCACAAGAGGCTAACTGAATATCCCCTATTCATGTACCAAGATATCCAGATAAGGATGTGCAATACCATTTCTTCCGGAACTACTTGCAACCTGATGAACCCCAGAAGGTATATTTAATGCTTTAGTGGAACATATTGAGATTCAACTATGGACAAGTAGCCTCTTTCGGTACTGATTGCCTCTTACGATGATTGTACTTCCAGGCTTCAGACAGAGATCTTGAAGTTCTTCACATCGAGACTAACACTTATGCACTGGCATCACACATATATTGGGCCATATGGGCTCTAATTCAGGTGCCTACTCTATACCCTCTTTGTAGGATTAAGAAATAGGTGCAACCCATTTTTTAGCTTCTTGAAAATTCTGGAACTCATTTTCAGTTTTCTCATACTTGCAGGCAAAAGTTTCTCCAATCGATTTCAATTATCTTCAGTATTTCTTTGATCGTTACAATGAATATAAGAGGCAGAAGGACAAGGGTTTCTCGTTGGTACGGGAATACCTGTCACGTTCAAGGAGTAGTTAACTACACGTATTTTTCTAGAAGAGGGTGATTATCCCTTTGCCAGCCCGTTTGTATAAAATTATCGCCGTAGCTTATGGTCATTATTTGGAAAGGAGGTCTGCAGCTATTGGTGACTTATTTTTGAGAAAATCTGATGTATTTCCTTTGTTATTGAGGGGCAACATGTTTGTTGATTCAAAAGCTAAGGGATTTACACATTGTGTAGAGCAATCAGCTGATGAGGTTGAAGTCGATGGCAATTGAAGGTAAATGTAAATTGGTGTTTGATATAGTCTCTCGCTGAAGAAGTAGGAAGGGCATTCTCTCTCTTAAATTTTATTTCAGTAACTGGTACTGAATTCGCACAATTCAATGTGGCTTCACGCAGAATCCCCACATCCGTCAGACGGGAATCAGGAAATTTGCAGTTTCAATCCAAGGGTTCCTTTGCAATATTGTGTATTGTGTAGTTTGTGTAACAAACTTTGTAGCTACTCTGTAACTAATAAGAGTGTAGCTGTACAAATAAATACAAGATGGTAACAAGGAATTGAGGCTATTGAAGCCATTCTTCAATTTTCCATTTCACCTCTTATTGATCTCTACCTATCTCCCTCTCTTTCAAGTTCTAGAATCTCAACATGGTATCAGTGCTATCTTACTGGGATGATGTGCGTGTTTGATCAGATCTGTTGATCTAATCCAAATGGAGTTCTTGTTGGGCTAGATCATTTAGCTTAGATTCAATAGATCATGGCACAGATGCATCAAATTGTGACTCCCCTTCAATAGATTCGCTTTGCCAATTGCTGGTTCTGTCTTCGCCGATCTGCCTCAGGCACTTGATCAGGTGTGATTGCCCCCTTTTCTGCTTTCTGATTCATCAATATTAGTACCTTGCCACCAGGTTGAAGCCTTGCATTTTACAATATAAATCTGAATTAGCAAATTTGATAAAGGGTGATCTTAGTGTCTCACACTATTAATAAGGCGAAGGACATTTTTACCGATTTAGCTATTTGTGGCAAACTGGTAGAAAAAGGCTTAATTCTTGCAATTCTGAACGGTCTGGGTGCTGATTTCGAGTTCGTGGTTACTGATCTATCCAGCAATTGTGGTATTTGGAACTATGATGATGTTGTTGGCCTTTTGGTGAGTCATGAACAATGCTTACTTCAACTTCATCAGCCTTTGAAGTTAAGTATGCTTCCAAGACTGTAAACAGCGAGAAGGTTTCTTTACTTGAGGTAATTTTCGAGGAGGTTGTCATCATAGAGGTGCTCGCACTAGTTATTCTTCTCATAATGTTGGTTGAGGTCAATCCTCCAATTATTTTTGTCTTGGTGGTTATATACCCAATTCTCATGGTCAAGTTGGTCATACATTTGGAACTTGTTAAAATTGTGGCAGAAATAATCATATTGCCATGTTTTGTTGTTATCGTTTTGACCCTTAGTATATGCCACAAGCCAATGTTGTATAATCAATTCCATCCTCTTAGCTCTAAGCCAATGTTGCAGAATCAGCTTCATCCTCTTAGCTCTGGCATCTTGATTTGGGAGCAATGTCCCACCTCACAAATTCATTGGATTCTTCAGACATTAATCAAGATTATAATGGTGCTAATGAAGTTCAGTTTGCCAATGAGCAAGGTTTGTCGATCTCTCATATATGCACCAAACATATTTCTTCTACAGTTCATGATCTCTATCTAAGAGATGTGCTACATGTGCCTACTTCTAAGAAAAAAATTTTATCTATTTATAAATTCACTAATGATGACAATTGTTACTTCAACATTTATCCACAATGTTTTGTGGTGAAGGACCTAGAAACAAAGAGGTGACAACTTAGTGGTAATGCAGCTCGTGTATTGTATAATCTTTGGCTTCCTTTGTCCAAGGCTGATTCTTCTATAGCTACTTCTTTTTCAACTATGGTTCTTCTAAGTGAGCTTTCTTTCCTACTTAGCATTCTAGATTGGGGCATGCAAATAATAAAATTGTTTAGATTTTCCAGAAATAATCTTCCTATTAGTGGTAAATTTGCTTCTTCATAAACAACATTTGTCAACAACATCTTCTATTAGCTCTTCTTTTCAATTGATATTTTCTTATGTTTGGAAATCACTTGTTATTTCAAGTTAAGGACACTGCTACTGTGTCACATTCATTGATGGTTTTACCAAACTTGTATGGGTGTTTCCTTTAACGGAAAAGTCTGAAGCTTTTGAAATATTTCTACAGTAACAACTATGTTTCTTAGCAATTCAATTCTTCTATTAAAACTCTCCATATTGATGGTGGTGGTGAATATTTAAGATTCGTCAGTGGTGCGAATAACAAGGTGTTCTTTTACGTCTTTCTACTCATTATACTCCTGAAAAAAATGGTGTAGCTAAGTATAAAAATAGACATTTAACTAAGGTTATTCTAGCACTTATGTAATTCAGTGGAGTCCCACTCAAATTTTGGCAATATGCCTTCTTTATAGTTTCTTAATTAATCTTCTGCCTTCTTCCATTATAAACAATCAAGCTCCATACTAGTTGCTTCATAATGTCAATCTAGACTATACTTTCCTTAGGACCTTTGGCTGTACTTGCTTTCCTTACATACGCCCTCATCACAAACACATATTACAACCAAGGTCCTCTCTTCATGTTTTCATGGGGTATAGTATATACTAAAAGGCCTATTGTTGCCTAAATCCCTACACTATGAAGATTGTTATTACTAGACATGACTTGTTTGATGAGCAATTATTTCCCTTCAAGTCTACTAATGAGTCACCACAAAATAGTGCCCCCACTGTTACTTATGCCAAACTAATTCTTGAACCTTCAGATCTCCCTTTAGCTACCCCATTAAATTCTCAACCTCAGCAAATTTTCTTTGAAACCTTACAAATTTCTTCTAGTCCCCCATTAAATTCCCACCAATCCCTACATTCACTCATTGAGTCTAATAACATTCTTGTAGTTAGAACAACCTCAACCCCAAATTTCAACTACTACTCCTGTCTCATCCATTGTAATACATCCATATGGCTCTGTTCGATGTCACACTATGGTCACTCGCTCAATGCATGGGATAAGTAAAAGAAGGCCTATTATGCTTCTCTTTATCCTCTACCTCAAGCTTTTCATTGCTTGTATACTGAACAGGAGCCTAGCAACTTTTCTCAAGCCTCAAAATCTACAGAATGGATGGCTGCCATGTGATCGCCAATCTGGATTGCACGTTAATTAGTCGTTTTGTATAGATGTAATCCAGACAGATGTCAAATCATTTATTTAATTATATAATTTTTACTGATTTATTCCAGGTTATTTATTGAGTGATAGTTATTGATTTACATTACTCTCTATGTTCAAAAAATGTTATTTTATTTCAAAAATGTTACGTCTATTTCCAAAAGAATAAATGAATTAAAGAATAAATGAATCTAAGTCAGTTATGTACAAAATGAATCAATTAATGTTAATTACAATACTTTAAAACATATTTACAAATGGAAAGACATTAAAAATCAATCTAAACTACTCTAAATTAGTTATGTACAACTATGCTAAGCAGTGCCTACATGAAGGCACAAAAAGAATATAACTATAAATTAACATATGTTATACTAACATACAAAGTATCTCTACTAACATATATAATATGTATAGTGACAGATATAAGTGTCACTGAAGCCTTACAAAATATATATACAAATAAGGCAAAAATATATGTATATATTACTCTATAGATACTTATATATATATACTAACTATTATGCATACTAATACTTATATAACACATGCCTACATATGCACGCTACACTTAACATATACACACACAGCACATGCTTAACTTATGCTAACACACAATACAAGACCACACATTTAGCTTATTTTACTTAACACTTGTGTGCTTGCACGCACATATGTACATGCTTGCAAGCGTGCATAAGATGCTCAAAATATGCTCAGTAATGTGCACTCAGCATTGACGACTGATGAAATCGTGAGTGCTGGCGCTAATATAGCATGACAGTCGCCCACTGGTCACCGATGTGGCACTATCTTGTGCTGGAATTAGGCATGGAAGCCATGTGCAATTACATGCAAAATTAGCGATTTTGGACCTCGATTTAAGAGCCCTAATGATGTTCATTTTCAAAATAAATTACATGGTTGTGAAGCCTATACATAGGACTTCTTATTGGTGTATTCAATTTACAATAATTAATTATTTCATTATATTTAAAAGTTAGTCAAAGTTGTTGATTTATACAAGTTAATTTAATGTTTAATTACTTAATTAATATACAAATTGATAATGTAACCATTCAATTGATTTATAATTTAGTTAATATACATTATAAAGTATTTATTATACATTTTTAATTTATTTTTAGTCATTTATTTTAATTTATATACATTTATTTACATGATTTTAATAGATAAATACATAATTTGATTATAAATACTATTATAAAGTATAAATATATTATAAATAGGTTGAAAGTACTTAAAATTATTATATACAAGTATACAAGATAATTTACTTCAATAATTGATGAATTTACTAATTTAATTTATTTTAACTTAATAACTTAGCTAATTAACTTAATAACTTAATTATATACAATAAATACATTAATAAATGTACAGGTATATTACAGTATAGAATAATTACTTTAATAAGTATATATGTTATAAATACGTTTGTACATGTGTACATATTTATTTAGAATTATATAAGTATATGTACATATAATCTAATATAAATAAATATATAATTATATAATTAGTATATGTACCGTCTAAATCGAAATAAATACTTTTTTAAATAAAATAATTATATAAGTTATTTATGTACATCATAGTTACATATTTTATTTTTTTACATTTAACTTAGTATTAAATGATATATACAAGTATAAATACTATATACAAGATATTTTTGTGGAATTTTTGGCTTGTTCAAGTTTTTATGGTATGTTTGTGTTTTATAGAAGTAGGAGAAGAGAGAGAGAAGGTGAGATGAGAGGAGAGAGGATTCTTTTTGGTGTTTTTGATATTAAGTTCTTTATTCAAAATCAGAGTAGACTGAATAGTCTATTGGTATATTCTACCAGCTAGAGGGTTTAGAATCCTCAAAATTTACACACACCTCGAAAAATATCTAATCCTACTCAAGACACATTCATTTTATTTATTTATAAATTTTTTTATTTTCTATGTATTTACAAACTCGCAAAAACATGGCTAAAATGAAGTTGAACTATACACCTAAAGCCATGAAATTGAGTTGGAGTGGTTGGAACTGAAATATAGGGCAATAGAAACGTCCAACAAACATTGTAAAACAGTTCTGAACATTAAAACATGATTTATACATCAAATTTCATCCAATTTACATTTTGGACAGATTTACAACAAGTATGTTGTTGACAATGAATTTAAAACTTGGATTCAAGATATTCAAATCAGATTTTAAGCTACAATAGTAAATGAATGCTTGGTACACATGATGATATATCATTACACTATCAGGCAGCTCATTTAGGACTCAAATTCAACTAAAAAATCCCTGGAATCAAATAGTTGCTGCTGCTGCAATATGTAGTTGATATGCTAAAACAATATTCATATTAGAACTTAATGGCCTGATCTGAGCCAAAATGAGGACCAAGATAGATATGGAAATCAACTCTAAAAACTGTAAATATCAGCACAACCAATTCCTCCTCAAATCACTTGAAGTTAGAGATTCAAATCAATAAATAGACTCGATCAAACAGTAGAACAGAGCAGCAACAGTTGCTGCTGCTCTGATCTGCATCAGATCAGAATCTCAATAAAAGCCACATGGCAGCTGTTGAAAAACCTCTTTAAAATCTCTAGAGCTCACTGAAAACCACATCAAGTGATTTCAAACCCTAAAATCCTAGTTAATCCCTTCTTCTTCACCATGGACGATGTAAGAGGAATGTGGATTAATCTGGACATTAATTCCACTTATGAATCACTTCAGAATCTTCATTAAAATCTTTTAGAACTCATTCCATGCTCAAATAACTGATTGAGATCATTCTAAAGTGAGAAACTAATCTTGCCTTGATTGGGCTTTTACTATGGATCTGCCTAGGTGATTTGATCACTTGGAGCTCCTAAACACTAGCAATTAATGTTTAGGACCCCGAGGCAAATCTATAGAAAAATCTAGGTCAGTGCTTTGGCCTCGAATCAGTGGATCTGATTCTCCTTGGTTAAAGCTACCCAAAACGGAGCTCAAATTGGGCATTTGCTTATCTGAGTATAAAAACCAAATCAAAGCACCTCAGATTCATTGCATTGCACCCAATTAGATGATTAAAAACTCAATTCATTCGATTAAATCTGTGTCAAATCAAATTGACTCCAAATCTTTTGATTGGGCATAAAATCTAAATCCAAATGAATCGAGCGAATCAATGCAATTAAATCCAAATAGGGGGTCTTTGTGAACATGTGAAGTGAATGGCGAGACCCCCCAGGTGGATTTGAGCGCTATTTTGATCTAGAAGTTGGGAAACTTTATATTTAAATATGCTTGGGTGGAGGGAGTGGTCTGATGATCAAAACATCGAGGAAAACAAGAAGTGATCGTGAAGCGTAGGGGAAGATCAGTGAACGCGTGGATGGATGCAAATTTGCCTCTAATTTGAATTGATCAGATAGGTGCGATTGAGGCGAATCCAAATCTACTCTAATCTTGCTCTAATTTAAAGCAATTCAATCAGTTAATTATGATCTAAAGTATGTAATTGATTCAATAAAGCATTAAATCTAATCTAGGAAAGCATTAAATCAAAATAATTAGATCTACGAACCATGACTGGCGGTCAGTGGTGACAAAGAGGGGAGGAGATCTCCAGTGAGTGAAAAGCTCACTAGAGGAGCTTCTGGGACGTCCTTCGGTGTTATGTGATCTAGCTTGCTGTGGATGAAGGAGAAAGATGAAATCCACCACTGTCACCGGTGGACCGAGTGAAGTGGATAGAAGAAACTGACGAGGGATGAACAGTAGCTTGAGAAGTGTAGTGGGGTGTTGCCTCCCTTACTGAGGATGCCCTTGAGCTCCTTAAATATGTAATAGGTCTAAAGTGGTCAGCAGATTTTGAGATTAGTCGAATTGGGGGCGAATGGTGGATATGAGAGGTAGAAGAGCGTGGGATGCTCTACGATGAAATTCCATCGTAGGGTGAGATCTAGAGGAGGTGACGAAGGTGCGCACAAAGGCACAAAAGCTACGATCAAAGATCGACTGTTGATCAAGAGGTCTATAGAATGGACGGTGGTTGCTTTAGTTCATTTTTGATGAACAGTGGAACGAGGTGGCTATAGGTCTATTGGTGTATTTGCATGACAAGCCCTCAAGTGAAGGGGTAGAAAAATTGTAAAATAAACCCATTAGTGATGAAAATCACTGTAGAGTAGTCCCTGAAGGCTATCAAGTAAGCCCTTGCAGCTTTTCAGGTGAAGAAAATGTAATGAACTAAGGACCTAAATGTAATGCTTTAAATGCAAAATTTTAATGATGTCCAAATGCCTTAAGATTTTGATGGAATACTAATTGAAAATATGGGAACATGATTCAACCCTTGATGTGTACTTTGGAGCTCAATTATGTGTTTAATTGACATTTGGATCATAAAATTGTGTATAGAAACTCTCAAAGATGACCTAATTATACGTATTTAGCACAAATTGAGTGTTTTAGGTCATTTTCATAAATTCTCACACGTAATCTATTTATTATGTTAAGAAGATAGTGTTTAACCTAGATTCTACCTTAACTTTGGCATTTTAGCTATGATGAGCTATACCTCATCACCATGTCAGATGAATTTCATTCATTGCTACATAATAATATCTGGACATAGATGAGATGTGGCTCATTATAGCTAAAATGCCCAAGTTAAACTAGAAACTAAGTTAAAACATTATCAATTAACATAATAAAAGGGTTAAGTATAGGAATAATGGAAAATGTGCTAAAACATAAAAAATGTGTTAAAAAATGCATAATTATGTCACTTTTAAGAGATTATCTACTTAAGTTGTAAATGGATAATTCAAATGCCAAATTGAACATAAATTGAGCTCAAAATTACAAATCAATGGTTGGAATAATTTCTAATATGTTTAAAACACATGTCATAAAAATTACATTGCATTCTGACATCATTTGGACCTCGAATCAATGTTTATCATCTAGATCCTTCCTATAACATTAGTTCTTCACATTCTATTTACTTAAAATAATTAGGGATCCACTTGCAAGCCTTCAGGGACTTGCTGGTATGAAAACTCATCATTTATGGGTTTTTAAACAAATATTCTAGAGTTTCACTAAAAGGGTCTCCACTATAAATTTCCCAAAACACCTGCATCTGCCTTTCTCTTCTCCTGTTCTTCGACGAAGAAGTCGAGCTACGCTAGCCATCCATTCCCTACTCCATAGATCCAATGACCGATCATCATTCTCCTACCTAGTGCTGGTGGTTAAACCTTCGCACCTAAAAGTAGATCACACCCTACAGTCACACTTTAGCCTAAGATATTGCGTGCCTTCTAGATACCATCTCCACCCTTCATGCCCAATGGCTTGAACCCCTCACCCCTGGTTATTCGAGCTCCCTATAGCCTATTTAAGGACCTACCTAGTGACTTGAGCTCCTTTACCAGCTCCCTCTCCCTTGAGCTTGGTCATCGTCTACCCTTCCAGCTCCATTTTCCCCTTCTTTGACCACTAGTGATAATAGTGGTTCCCTACCTCAGTTCTTCACCTTCAGCCGCTAGTTGCTGGTCCCAAGGAGTCTCCTTCGTCCGATGGAGGTCTTCTTCCATTACGTCGTCTTCAGCCATCGACTATTGGCCCTAGAGGTCCCCTTCGTTTGATTAGTTTAGGATTTAATTACTTTCATAAATTAGATTTACTGCTTTCCTAGTTAGTTTAGTTTAGCTAGATAGTTTAGATTTGAATTTGCTTATTGATTACTTTCAATTAGGAGCAAATTAGTTTAGATTTACTTCTTCACCAAATCACCCTCTCTGATCAATTCTGATTAGAGAGGATGATTCATTCATCCATTATAATTCATTGATCTTCCCCCACATCTCACGATCACTTTCACATTGTTTCCTCACTGTTTTAATCCACTAATCACTCTATCCACCAGAGCAGCCATGAGGTTTGAACTCGCTAACTTCTAGATCTCATGGCATGCTAAATCCATAGAGGGTACATCCATTCATTTTATAGGTTCACAAGGATCCTCGATCTGAATTGAGCTTGATTTGATCGTTTGAATCTGATTTGATTTTATAGGCTGATTGTGGAATTTTTGAAGCAATGTGGTTTTAATCAGTTTTAATCGATCAAATTAAGTTAATATTTGTTTGATTGGATTACTTGCAATGGGTTTGAGCTATTCGAATTTGATTTTCATCATATATCGAGGTTGCACCCAATTTTATACTTGATACTGTTTCCTACCTTTGTCTAGGTAGCGAAGGTCGAGGAGAATCTGATGGACGGATTTGAGGCCTTCGCCATGACCTAATCTATCATGAAGCTTCGCCTAGGACTCCTACACACCAATCAATGGTGTACAGAAATCCTAGATGACTAGATCATTACGGCGAGCTCATATCAAAAGCCCACATGGGGTGACAACTTGATACCTTGGCATTGATTTCAATTTGTTAATGGGGTTTAGATGATGTTTGATAGAGTTCAAGGAAGATCTGGAATGAGTATGCAGAAGATTTGAACGCTTGGTTTTGATCCCCTCTTTCACGCTGTCTATAGTGTAAAGATGAGATCAAACTAGGGTTTAGTGTGATATAGTCATTGATTTATCTTTCAAGGAGTTCCAGAATTCCTTATAAACAATTGCGACACTTGAATGTAGTCTGTAACAGACTTGAGCATGATTTGGGATCTTTTGGATGTTAATCTTCAGTTCTCAGGCATACATGGGATTTTGGAGGGTTTTATTCAGTCCTGATGATTTGAAGGAGCTTCCATAGTATTCCAGATGTTTAGACAATATATTAGATTGATTTCAAGAGTGTTTGAGTGATGATTTTGATATGAGATTCTTCCTACAGTGATAATGGCAACTACTTTGTCCGCATAGAATTGGATGAGTATTCAGGCATGGTTTTTAAAGGAATTTTTGTAAGATGAGTTTTATAATGGGTTTCTACAATGGGATTTATAAGGATTCTTTGCCCAGTTGTTCAAACAAGTACTAGATTAAGTTGATCAGGGTTTAGCTAAGGTATGAACTTCTTTTGGCAATAGTTGCACTTCAAGCTTTTCATATCTGAACGAAAATTACAAATATCTTTAGTTGGGTTTAGAATTTCAAGAGATTTATGAGAGAGTACGATGTAAACAAGCATTCAACCACATTTGTATATTGTATTCAATTTGGAGATAATTTGTATGTCATGATTAAGTCTTGTAGACCTCTTTGTCAGCATTTAACACCTGTTAACTGTCCAAATCAAGTAGTCTTGTTTAATTAAAATGAATAGAGCATGATTTAATGTTTCAATTTGATTCTAAGTGATGCTTGGATGTTTAGGATGTAGATATCTTTCTTTCCAGCATTTTAGATGAATTTTCTAGGCTTATTATGAATTTTTGACTTCTTAAAGTGTATTTCCAGCATGTTTTCTGAAAAATATAAAAATATTATAAATAAATAAAATAAAAGTGTAGTGAGTGTTTGGTATTTGGAACATGTGTGTGTCATTAGTTCTAGATTTTGAGGTGTTTTGTATATAGAACATTCCTGCAGAAGTTCTAGACTTCTGTAGGTTTAGAAATAAAAGAAATTAAAACAAACATACAAAAAGAAACTTCTCTTCTTTCTTAACTCCCTCTCCTCTTTCTCTCTTCCCTTAAAACCCAAAAACAAAATAAAATAAGAAAATTGCAAAAATCCTAAAAATAGCCTATGTACATAGTGTAAATATATATATAATCTTAAGTTAATAAATTATATGTATATATATTATTTATAGGTAGCTAAGTTATAACACATATTTATACTAAGTTATAGTATATAGTAGTGTACATATGTATATTGTATATATATATATATTATGTGTACATATGTAATTTTAGTACATAATTGATAGAGATGTATAATTTATGTATATATTTATGCATGTGTGTGTATATATATATATATATATACATACTAATTATAGTAACTATTAGGCATAATATGATATCCATATTATTTATCTAAGTATGTATTGTATATATATAAGTTAATAATGTATATTAGTAAGTTAAGCTAATGTAAATTAGTAATTTAAGTAACTATTAAAGTAATTTATACTATATTCTTATACATTATAATTTAAACTATTTTAATTATATTTATTATCTTATTTATAAATGTATAATACTATGTATATTGTATAATTTATATGTAAATTATATAGCCGTATAAATAAAATGTGTAAATACCTAAATAAATCAATTTAAATTAATTAAAAATATTAATTAATCATGTAATTATATAAATTAACTAAATTAAGTCTCAATTAATTAATTTATTCCTTAATTTATACTGTATATAAGAATTAATAGCTAATTATAGTGTGTAATTCTACCTAACTTTAACTAATTTAAAAATATATTTAATTAACTTACAATAATTACACCAATTGAAAGCCCTATATATTATATATATGACTATATAATTTAATTATAAATCAAAACCTTAAATAGTGCCTAATTAGACCTCTAAACATGGCAATAATCCACACTGCATGGCGCTAATCGGCATTTTCAAATAGTGCCACATTGGTGGCATGCGTGCTACTTGTGCGTCACTTAAGGAATGATGCTTGTAAGCTGCTCAGCTAGTATTGGGGTCGGCTCCCCTATCACCTTTCATTCTGAGCATATGAGAGAGAGAGAGAAGTTTGTGAGCTTGTGCTATGGCCATGATTTGGGCCTAAGTTATGTGGCTTTGCCTCCCCCATAGGGGCTATCCTAGTAATGGTACCGATCAAGCCCCTTGGAGACGTTGATCCTATGAAAGGGTAGGCCAAACCATTTTTTTGGGGCTAGGTGGCTAAGTGCTAAGGGCTCTAAGTATTTAGGTTAAGTGGTAAGTGTTTGTGCGTGCATGTGTTTTGTATATAATTATGTATAGAGTCTATTGTTTGTGTACTGTGTGTACTTATATGTTAAGTATGTTAACTATATATGTACATATATATTAGGTACGTGTATAATGTGAATAGCATAAAATGTATGTGATATATGTGTTGAGTATATGTTTCTATGTATGTGTTTTGTATATATTGTATAGTATAGGTATGTTAGTATTATAAGTTAGTTATACTACTTACTATATAAATATATATAAATCTATGTATTAGTTGTATACTATATATAGGTATATATAGATTAGATACATGTTAGTAAGGATACTTTATATATGTGTATATGTATATGTATTGTATGTGTAATATTTTGTATATCATTATATGTTAACATATAATCAAACTAAGTAGTATATATATTGTTTACCCTTTTGTTATTTTTAATTCTTCTCTTTATATATTTTTATCTTGTCATTGTTTATAAGTTTTAAGGCAAGACTTTGTTTATAAATTGCTTAGTCTTTTCTATACATTTGTACATAGCTTAACTTCTAGTCTAGTTATTTTAGACTTATTTTTGTGCCTTGTTTGTGAATAATTTTAAGGCATCTCTTAGGATGATAATTCAATTGATTTCATTTTGTAAATAACTAACTCAAATTAATTGATTCTTTGATTCTTTTGCTTCTAACTCATTCTTTTGTAAATAAACTTGACATTTTTAGAACAGAAGATGATTTTTGATAATAGAGAGTGATGTATATCAATAACTGTCTTCCAGTGAAGGACCTGTTGATGAGAACCTCATCATGAACCCTAACTAGCACAATCTAACCTAGATATGCAAGAAAAAGCTCCTACATAACTCAGAGAAAGGCTTCACTCAGAGAATTCTGAGTTTAAGAAGAAAATAAGTCATAAGAGGTAAAAATGCAATTTCACCAACACAATTTGCAAACAGGGTAACTCAGGGTCCAAACACAGGTCAAACAAACCAAATAAGAAGGAAAGTGGGATGATCTGATCCAACAAGGGCTACAACAACTCCAAGGAATTAAATGACATTCTGTAACCCTAAAATAAACTCACTTCAATTCACGTGGTTAGAGGTAGGAAAAAATCAACTAAACCCTCTAAAATTCATAGAAAAATAATCTCTAGGGTTTAGAACCTTCAATTTGGCCTTAGAAACCCATTTTGATCTACATTGAGAACCATACCCAATTAATGATTTAATTTAGGTTTTTACGTAAATTGGCCGATCAAACATGGTCTGACCTAGAAGAAAAATTCACCATTAAAATCCTTATGTCCAATTTAGTCATGCATAAGAACTTGAACCTAAGAAGCGACCTCCTTGACCGACTTTGCAATTTGGTCCTCATCATTTACTTTTTTGACCCTCAACTTTCGAAACCCTTGCATTTTGGACCCTAATTTCCTCATCGTTCTTTGCATTTTGGTCCCTTCTGCAAGTCTCTGCACAGCACCATGCTCCGGCGACTTTGCGCGGAGCATGGCGCCGCGCAGGGTAAGGGAGGCGTCCTGCAAAGTAAATGCGAAGTTCCCTGCGACGTCTGCTGTCGTAGGGACTCGGCCATGACACCTGACGACGCCCACACCTTTCGTGCGAACGCGCGGAAGGTATGGGTCTCATCTTCGACCATACTCCGGCGAGGGACGCACGTCGCCTCCTTGCGTCCGACCCTCCGCCACCGCCTTTATAAAGACCAGCATCGCCAGACGGTTCTCGCAGCTGGGTCTTGATGGAGAATCCCTCATCCCTTCCTCTCTCCCCACTCCGACAGGAACCCACCAGCTCCGGCGGCTCCTCCTCCTCCTTCTCGTCACTCTGTTGCAATACCAGCAGCAGAGCCACCTTCACCTAATCTCCCCGCGTCGCGCCGCACTAAGCGCGTGCCTCCCTGCCCTCTTCCTTGCCGCCGCTCTCCCCCTCTGGGTGTTTCTTCTCCGGCGACAGTCGGTACGGCTGCCCGCCGCTCCGGCCCCCCTTCGTCCCTGTAGGTAAGTAACAGTTATTTCCCTTCCTCCCCTTTTTCTTTTCCCCAACTTGTTTTGCTTGATCGCCCTACGACCACGCCTGACCACCCTCATCTTCCCCACGTCCGGCCACTCTTCGGCGAGTCGTTCCTGTCATCCCAAAACCCCATACGACTCGCCAACTGCACCAAAAGCTCTGCCTCACCTCACCAAACACCCTCTGCCCCTCCACTGCCACTCCACACCTCCACAACACTCCCCCGATCAAACCCATTTTTCCGGCCACAGAACGACCTAGGCACGCACGCCTAGGCCGTCCTGCGGCCTGCTGCACCTCGCACCACGGCGAAGGTTCCCCTATGGTCTAATTAGGCCGAGAGGCCCTATTTGTGTTAGACAGACCTGCTGCCCCGGCCGGCATTGGCGACGACGCAAGGAGCTTCCAAGCAAGCTCCAGGCCTCAGAGCATCAGATCTCCAGCTGATGTGAATTGGGGAGAATCGGGTGAAGGCAGGCAGCTGGCACACGAGGGGAAACGAGGATGCAGCTGCTGAGGCGAGGTCGCGTTCTTCCTGCAGGCACGCGCGAGAAGGAACAAAGTTTAGTCCCACTTCGTAAGATTCGAAGCGCCGCACCCATTTAAATTGATTTTGTGTTTTTACCTTAACGCCTCAGAACACGGGGTGAGGTCCCCTCGCCCACTCGCCTACCTCGTCCACGACCCATGCCACGCGGACCTGGCCGACCTGTTTACCTTGCACTCCTCGCGCACCACCCACACCGGTGCGCCTGGTCACGGGTACGCTACCCAACCCGATAACTCGACTTTGGGAGAGCTTCCTATGAGCGGTTTTGCAGAAAGAGAGAGAGACGTGCGGGTAGAGGGAAGGGCTAGGTTTTGCTGTGCCTTGTGCAGGAACAGGGCGCGAAGGAAGAAGGCTCAACACTTAGCCGCAAGAAGAAGAGGAGTAGAAGAAGAAGAAACTCTGAAGAAGTCTTGCAGTTGAGCAAGGCAGAAGACCAAGGAAGAAGAAGCAGAGGAAGAAGAAGGCTCGCCAAAGAAGAGAAGAAGAAGAAGCAGTGAAGGAAGAAAAAGAGGGGAAGCACTGTAGCTGACCGCCGTTTAAGTCGTCTGACTGCGATATCAGACGACGGATAAACCTTCAGAGGAGCTAAAGCAGAAGACCAAGGAAGAAGAAGAAGAAAAGAGAAGGCTCCGCAGCAGAAAAGAAGAAGAACTGAAGAAGAAAAGAAATAGAAGACAAGCAGAAGAGGAATTGAAGGCAAACAGAGCCAAGGAAGAAGAAGACTTGTAGAGAGAGATACTACAGCTGAAGAAAAGAGAAAGAAGAGAAGAAGAAGACAGGAAGAGCAGTAGAAGAAAGAAGAGGGAAAGCACAAAGAGAAAGAAGAGAAGAAGAAGAAGCCAAGACAAAATCTCTCTCTCTCTCTTATTTCTGTAATAAAGAAACTTTGTACTTCTAGAATTCCAGTAGCTCCCTGAGTTCGACCTCGGGAAACTATTTCCGAGTAAATTTTGATAGTAACGACAACCATAGCTGTCTTATTTTATACCACAACGACATTACTGTAATAAGCACTAAAACGAACAAAGACTAGCTATGGTTGGGAGAAAACCCATCACTACCTGTAATAAACTAGTAAAAATTGTATTTAAATAAAATGAAATCTGTTTGGATTGCAACACTATACTATTACAACGATTAATAAACCCTAATTAACCAGCCATCCAGATGGGACATCATTAGATACTTACTCCTAGACAACCATCTAAGAATGTTATTGGGAACAAGTGGGTATTTTGAATTAAAAGGAAGCTTGATGGAACCTTGGATTGCTATAAAGCTTGTCTAGTAGCTAAGGGATTTCATCAACTTGATGGTGTTGATTATACTGAGACGTTCAGTCCAGTTGTTAACTAACTACCATTAGATTGTTATTGAGTCTATCCATTGCAAATAATTGGTATGCCATGTAACTTGACATACACAATGCGTTCCTTCATGGATTGCTTGATGAAGAAGTGTAAATGCAACAACCGCAAGGATTTCTTCATCCTCAATTTCCAACTTATGTTTGCAAATTTGATAAATCATTGTATGGCTTGAAGCAAGCTGCAAGAGCTTGGTTTACAAGATTGTCTCAATTCCTTTTGAAACATGGCTTCTTTGGAGTCAACGATGTGCAATTACTAGTCTCATAAACCAACACATAATGCCACCTCATCTTGGTAGCAAGTTAACATTTCACTCATAGTGAGAAGGAAGACATTAGTGAGAGAGCAAGAGGAGAGTCGTGGGGGAGAGGGTGGTTGGTTGACCGTCACCCATTAGAGGGTGAAAAGGAGACGGTAGGAGAAGCCCCAGTGCTTTAAATGCCTTGGTTGGAACCACTGTGGGGGGACTGTTGGGACCTTGTGTGGTGCTTGAGATGCAGTCGCATCAACCATCGTCGGGCATGATGCCAGACAAGTTCGAGGAAGTCATCCATGGAAGTGAAGAGGGTGGAGGTCCTTTGCCTCCTGCGGGGGCTCCTATGATGGAGGCTGAGGTGCCTTGGTCTTCTCAATCAAAGTCATTGGAGAGGGATCTTTTGGGGTCCTTGGTTGGGGAGGTTATCCAAGGGGAGAGTGGAGTGGCTGAGGCCAAGGGGGTAGTGGGGCGGATGCTGGGGTCAAGCTTTGGGGTGAAGATGGTGGCGTTTGGAGCGAGAAAGCTTCTTGAATTTGGGATGGTGATGGAGGAGGTGTAGAGGTTGGTTTTATGTGTGATCAAGATCGGTGAAGGGTGTGTTCGGTGGAGATGGCCGATGGCTCATGATGGAGCGAGCGTGGAGAGACCATCGTGGAAAGTAGAGGTTGAGGTCGCAATTTTGGGTGTTCCTTTCCATTTGAGAATGTTGAGGTAGTGGAGGCGGTGCTCACACCCTTTTCTATGTTGACGACTTGTTATGGCCTTAGTCTTGTCAAGAGTGATATGGCGAAGGTAGGGGTGGTGATTCAGTTGTTCCCTAGGAGGAGGCTGCTTGAGAAGGTCACGCTCCACCATGGTGGGTGATGGGAACATCATCATAGGCCCTAACAAGCCCATTTTAGTCGGAATAAAAGATAAAAGCTCCTACATATTCTTTTGAGGATTATATCTCCACCACATTGTGTTTTAAGAAGAGAACAAGTAATTAGGGTTAATTCTATAATTTTAACAGCAAATCACGAACACAGAATAACCAAGGGGTTGGCTAGGGGTGAATTAAAAGTGAAATTAGTATTAAAGTCAAATAAGTGGATTCCTGTAGACAAAAATGGATTTTCGTGCATTTGAAGAATAAACAGCAACCCAAAATCCTAATTTCAGATCTGCTTAAATAACAAAGGTTCTGGTCAGAATAAAATTCACCTAAACCTTCTAAAAATCATATAAAAATATTCCATATGGTTTGGTATCCTTGATTTGACCATTGGAATCCAGTTTGACCTAAAATAGAGTCTTAGACAGAAAGTTATCATAATTTGGGTTTCTACATAAATTATCTAGTCAAACTTGGTTAAAATCAAAATCCAACTTCACCACTAGATTTCGGATCCAAATTAGGTTTGTACCAAAATTTGGGCTCAATCAGAGATCATTTTAACCTACTTTGCATTTTAGTCCATTCAGACTCTTTCTTTCTCACATACACCCTTAACTTTCAAAAATCCTTACAAAGACCCCCCTAACTTCGTTGTCTTCTTCGCATTTGGATCCCTACCACTATGGCAGGTGTGAACCCACATAGCTGAGCTCTTAATCTGTTACAACCTGATCTCGGCCCCTCTAAGGACCTAGAAACGGCTCGCCTTGACTAACCCTAAGACTCAGTTGTCCAACGAGAAACTAACCCATACATACGAAACCAACACAAACCACGCATGCAATTAACTAGAAATAATTAAAGGAAGCAGCGAAAGTAATTGGAGCTCAAAAAGACATTAATCATAATAAAAAAACTAGCCATCACAACAATAAAAGTTCACACCATTGAGTTCAACATGAAATAGAAACACTCATTACAGTAGAAAAGGGTTGATAGAGAACTGGTGCTAGAAGCTAAGGCTGGGATTGATTGGGCCCAGCATCCTCTGCAGCCGGTGGTGCTAGCTGCTCGACTCTCTAACCTGTACATGATTATATATGATGGGGGGTCAGCTTACGCTGAGTAGAGTGGTATATACAACAATTATATCATTTAAGCAGTATAGAAAATCATAGATATACATGTAATCATCTAATTATCCAATCAACAGTTAATTTAACAACTAGTGTTTACGAGTCGGATTTCTAGAAAAAAGTTCACAATGTCTCTCAATCTTGTTTCCTACGGGAACGATCTTGATTGCAATTTTCCTGCGATGTAGGATATACACGTGACACTCTCCTGGCCGGGAGAGCACCCCGTGGTAGTCCTATGCTTGGTCTACCATCCCGAGGTCATGGTCGTGACGTAGTGGTGACTACGGCATGCGTGATAAGCGCACGGGTAGCTACCCTGCACTTGTACACGGTCAGTCGTTTCCGCTAGTGGGTACGCCCAAAAGTACAACAGGGAGCAACACAGGGCCTTGCCCTCTCAGAGGTCCGCGTACCCTCATCCGACTACCCCAGTTTATCTAGTGGGCCTAACAAGAGTCGGTGTAGGGGGGCCAGTCCTAACCCCGGGCCTCGTGAGGTGGGTAGCTCCCCCCTACACTAAGTACAGTAGCTCTCCTTGGTACCATGTACGCGAGGGCCAGCTACTTTCCATACCAAAGGGACAGTCACTCTCCTCGGTGCCATGTACTCAAGGACCAGTTTACTTCCCTTCGACATCCAATATTTATTCCATACACGTGAGTTTCTCTTCTGGTTCCCCGTAGGGTTCATGCATAGGAATTTCTTACTTTCGTACAGTTCACATGCCTCTATTCATATCATAATAAATTTAGGGTATAACAGGCAGCTCATGGTTTCACAATTCGACACTTATCTCATTAATCAAGCTAAATAGGATACAACATGTATTTCAGTTCAAGTCCTGATTCAACGAATGTAAACAGGCAGCTCGTAATTTAGCATATTTAGGAAACTTTACCATAATTTAACATTCACGACATATATAATTATTCATTTTTCTATCTTAGCCCTAGGGTTCATTGTACATCCTAGGGTTCAACCAATTAGTTCTAATTAACATGCACTTTCATCATTTAATTCACAAGGGATAGTAAAGACCACTCTACTAGAGTAACCGAGAGGTGTGGGGCCACGAATGGTGGATTGCGTAGCTTTTGCGGGTCTCGTGCACACCATAGACAAGCGTCCTATTAATACAAACGATCAGATCAACCATTTCAATATTTCTCGAGACAGGAAAAAGGGTTCAAAATAGCTAGAACAAGGCTCCATCACATGAGAATTTCTGATAGGAAACCAACGATACCTTATTTACGACAAATCGACTTCGTTTGGGCCCTGAACCAGCCCAAACATCCTTCTTGGTTCACTTGAACCAGACCAGGCAGGTTGGTCCAGCTGGATCGGCTGCCTGGTGCCTGAATCCATCAAATTAGACTAAAATCAGATGTCTGGGAGAGGTCCCAGACGTCTTAAACGACAACAGGAAGTTCACCTTGCATTTTGTGTTGAAGGTTGAACGTCTGGAACCCCTCACGGTCGTCCTGGGGTCTTTCCAAACGTCTGTCACAACGCCCAGACGTATGAGTCAGGTATCAGACGTCCGTAGAGGCATCCAGGTGTCCTAAAGCATTTGGAAAGCTGCGCCTCTTCCCAACGACTTTGTAGGTGCACAGGTTCGTACGGTCAAGTGGCGACAAAACGTATGCATGAAACACACAGGGTTAGGACTTTATCGTTTGAAAACCTCCCCTTTGGACGTCTGTTTAGTGGTACAAACATCTAATATGCGGAGAAACTCCTCCTAGGGATCTTCCCCCTGCCTTGTGTCGGACACGCACAACTCTCAATGCATTGAGGTCTACAGTGGGTAAGGGGAGACGATATGACATGCACTGACCTTGAGTAGGGCATTACCTCTAATTTTTGTGTAGGATTAGACGTCTGGAGGCGGCTCTGGACATCCGATAAAACGTCTGAGGGTCCTCTCAAACGTCTGATTCTATGGAAAAAATGACTCTGTAAACCATTTGCGAGGTTTTTTCCCCTTGTAGCAGACTCCCTCCGTGCCTACCTGCTCCCACCTTGCGTAGGAGCTTCAACAACAGCTAGATCCGAACATGCTCCTAGCTCCTCACGAACTCCTCTCGCAGCCAAGCTTTAGTAACTCCTCCACGCGAGCTCGAGCTCCAGCAGCTCAGCTCCTTGCACAGCAGAGGAGACACAGGAAGAAAGGGAGAGGAAGGTGTAGCCGCAAGGAGGAAACGTGGGGAGAGGTAGGGCTCAACTTCCAAGGGAGGGGGGGTTTTATAGGTTTTAGCCTAGGGTTGGGGTTTAGGGGAGGGGTGGTGTGCGTGGGGTATGGTTGTAGGCCCGGGGAAATTACACAAAGCGTCCCCCAAGACTCCAAAAATTTTCTTCACGTCCTTCCACTAAAAGGCTAGGGTGTTAAAACTTGCAACGAAGCCTCCATAGTCTCTGGACAAAGCCTATCGACCCTTGGGAAGGGTCATTTCAACATAACAAACTTAAATGAAGTTTCACCCTCGAAACTTAGGCTAAAACGGGATGACAAGATAGATAAAGTGCGCATAACAAAATTAAGGAGGATCAAACTAGGTCAAAAATAACATACCCTAAAAAATCTTCGGGTATCGGCCTCGTATTGTCGCCTCAGGCTCCCAAGTCGCCTCCTCGTGCCGCTGGTTTCTCCACAGGACCTTCACCATTGGCACCTCCTTCCGTCTCAGACTCCGGATGGCTCTGTCTAGTATCTGTACGGGTCTCTCAGGATAGGTCAAGTCATCACCCACCTCGATGCTCTCATGGCTCAAGATGTGGCTGGGATCGGTGACGTACTTTCTGAGGTTGGACACATGGAACATATTGTGTACTCCAGAAAGCTAGGGAGGAAGGGAAGTCAGTAAGCAACAGGTCCAACCCGCTCTAAGACCTCAAAAGGTCCCATAAATTTTGGTGCGAGTTTCCCTTTCACCCCAAATTGCTGTAGGCCCTTCATGGGAGAAACACGAAGAAAGATGTGATCCCCAACCTCGAACTGTACCTCTCTACGCTTTAGGTTAGCATAGCTTTTCTGTCTACTCTTGACAGTGTGGAGTTGTCTGCGGATCTGCTCTATCACCTCCTGACTCTAGCTGATTAGCCTAGGACCAACCTCCCATTTGGTCCCACCTCAACCCAACTCAGGGGTGCCGTACACCTCCTCCTGTACAGGGCCTTGTATGGAGCCATGCCAATGCCCGAGTGGTAGCTGCTATTGTACGCAAACTCTGCCAGTTGTAAATGCTCCTCCCAGGAGCATTTCCAGTCCAACATGCAAGCGCGTAGAAGATCCTCCAATGTCTGGATGGTTCACTCCGACTGTCCGTTGGTCTGGGGGTGGTAGGCAGTACTGAATCTCAAACGAGTCCCTAAAGCCTGCTGAAACTCTTCCCAGAAATGGGAAGTGAAACTAGTGTCTCTATCTAAAGTAATCTCATGAGGGACTCCGTGAAGCCGCACTACGTTTCTGATGTATCGCTCAGCCAACTGTGCTGATCTAAAAGTGACTCAGATCGGTAGAAACCATGCCATCTTCGTCAATCTATCCACTATCACCCAGACTGCATCGTGTCCTTGCTGTGTAATAGGAAACCCCACTACCAGATCCATAGTGACACTCTCCTACTTCCACTCCAGTACGGGAAGTGGCTGTAGCGGCCCTGCAGGCCTCTGGTGCTCGGCCTTCACCTGCTGGCATACCAAGCATTGCTGCACAAAACTACCAACATCCCACTTCATCCCCTTCCACTAGAAGTCATGTCGCAAGTCGTGGTACATCTTCGTGTTCCCTGGATGTATGGTGAATTTGGACCTGTGTGCCTCAGTCAAGAGCTCTCTTAATAGCTCCTCATCTCTAGGAACGCACAAACGTCCCCTCATACACAGGACTCCGTCAGTGAAAGTAAAGTCTCCTGGGTCCCCTGTCAATGCTTTGTCCTGTAGTGCCCAAAGATACGGGTCGGCCATCTGTCCCTCAGTGATACGGTCTAATAGCTCTGGTTGGGTCTATCTCAACACTGTCACTACCTCGTAGTACCCTTGCGGCTCCAGGGGTCGCCAACTACCCAACTCCTCCATGAGTCTCCAACTCTGTGCCTGTAAACTAGCCAAGTGGGCAGGCGCCTTCCGGCTCAAGGCATCAGCCACCACATTGGCCTTTCCTGGGTGGTAGGAGATGTTACAGTCGTAGCCCTTCAGGAGCTCTAACCAACGTCTCTGTCTCATGTTGAGCTCCTTCTGATCAAACAGGTACTTGAGGCTCTTATGGTCTGTGAAGATCTCAAAAGTCTCCCCGTACAGGTAGTGCCTCCATGTCTTCAGTGCGAAGACAACTACTGCCAGCTCTAAGTCATGGGTGGGGTAGCTATGCTCATGGGGCTTTAGTTGCCGTGAAGTGTAAGCGACAATGTGGCCCTGCTGCATGAGCACACCACCTAACTCCTGCAACGAGGCGTCAATGTAAACCACAAATCTGCCACTACTGTCGGGGATGGTGAGTACGGGAGCTAAAGTCAACCTCTCCTTCAACTCCTGAAAGCACGACTCGCACTTATTCGTCCAGGTGAAAGGCACGTCCTTCGGGGTCAACTGGGTCATAGGACGTGCAATATGAGAGAATCCCTAGATGAATCGCCGGTAGTAGCCTGCTAGTCCCAAAAGGCTACGTATCTCTGTCACGGTACGTGGCCTCTCCCACCTAAGTACTACCTCAATGTTGGCTGGATCCATAGTCAATTTGTCTCCTGAGATGACAAGAAAGTGACCTGTCTCAACCAAAATTTGCACTTACTGTACATAGCGTATAGCCTGTACCGTCTTCAGGTATTCAGAACCATATGTAAGTGCTACTCATGCTGCGCCTAATCCCGAGAGTAAACGAGTACATCGTCAATGAATACCACCACAAACTGATTCAGGTACGGTCTGAAGATGTGGTTCATTAGGTCCATGAAAGCAGTGAGGGTGTTGGTCAATCCAGACGGCATAACTAGGAACTCGAAGTGACCATACCGTGTACGGAAAGCTGTCTTGGAGACGTGTGTCTTCCTGACCCTCAGTTGATGGTAACCCGACCTCAAGTCTATCTTGGAGAACACCGTGGGGCCTCTCAGCTGGTCAAAGAGGTTGTCAATATGTGGTATCGGGTACTTGTTCTTGACGGTGACCCTGTTTAACTGTTTGTAGTCGACACAAAGCCGAAGGGTACCGTCCTTCTTCACAAAAAGCACACGGGCTCCCCATGGGGATGCACTGGGCCTCACGAAGCCTTTCTCCAATAGGTCTTGCAACTGGGACTTGAGCTCTTGCAGCTCAAGCGGGGCTGCGGTACAGTGCTATAGAGATGTGGCTGGTCCCCAGTACTAGTGAGATCTCGAACTCGATCTCACGCTCTAGCAGTAGTCTTGGTAATTCCTCTAGGAAGACGTTGGGGTACTTGCAGACCACTGGAACACTCTGCAAATCAATAGCTGGGCTGGGCTCTACTACGACACAAGCCAGGAAACCCTTGTACCCCTGACTCAGTAGCTTCACTGCCCGAAGCGTGGAGATACACCTGAACCCTCCGTCCACTGGCTGATCGTGGAACTCAAAGGGAGGCAGCTCAGGTATGGAGAATAAAATCTTCCTCCCGAAGCAGTCCATCAGGGCGTGATAGGCGAACAACCAGTCCATCCCAACAGTTACATCGAAATCCTTCATCTGGATCACAATCAGGTCAGTGGGAAGGCTGTGTCCCCCTATGGTGACCTCACAGCCTGAGAAGACAGTGGAAAGATTAGTCCAACATCGTGGGATTAGGAGCTTACAGCACGGGATAAATTATTTTTTTGCCCACAACCCCTCATCCAGTACACGAGGGGTTGGGTCCCTCTGTAGGTTCCCGGCCCTACCAGGAGGGGGTGACGTAATAATTGCGGAAATAAATATAAATAATCTCACAAATAAGCAATCACACGAGTACACAATTATTTTTAGGTGGAAACCCAAACCGGGTGAAAACCACCACCTAACCCTCTCGAGTTAGGATTTTCCGATCAACCAAGTTGATCAAAATCCACTAAACTGAATCACTTTAAACGAGGGTGATTCAACCTCAATACAACCACGCTACTTAAACGAGGGTAGCGTACCTCAACCCCTTCTCTCCACGAGAAGGATTTTGTCTCGCGAAGGAGACGGGAATTCGCAAAGCGAATACCCAACCAAATAACAAAGATAAAAGAAACAAGTCCTATAGAGCCAACAAGGTAATTTTTAACCTAAGCTTCTATAGGAATTAGGAAACTCCCCTTTGCAAGGAGTGCGTCGAGTTGATGACGTGGTGCGTGTGCCACGCGACGGTGCAACTTCGCTCTCGTGGACTACGGCGGGAGAGCGGGTGCGCAACAGCTTGAAGCTCTCAAGATGATGAGACTAGAGCTTGGAGAGCAAGGGCTTCTTTTGGACACAAAAGAGTGGAACTAAGTTACTTAGGTGTGTCTCTTTGCTCTCTTAGTGTGTATCTTGTGTTTCTAGGTGTTTATTTGTGTTGCAAAGGTTCCCCTCTATTTATAGAGGCCTTAGGAAGGCTTTGGAAGGCTTAGGAAAGGTTCTATAGCCGTTGGGAATAAAGCCTAAGAGAATCAACTCGAAATCAGGAACAATCATTGTTCTGACAGGCTTATCAGATGTTTAATTCTAGCATCAGACGTCTGGAAGTTCACTTTAAGACGTCTGATTTTAAGGTCAGACGTTTGATTTTGGGCGGGTCTCTCCCTGACTTGAATCAGATCTAAACAGGGTTCTTGTGCAAGTCCATCAGACGACATACAGGACGTCTGGCATTATGTCTGGACGTTTGGAAACATACTTTTTCTGTGGGAATGGATTTTCAAACGTTGCAACGGCTAGAAAATCTCTGAGAAGAGATTTTGGGTCAGCCGAGGCAAAACGGTCAATTATCAGACGTCTGGAAAGTCCTATGGATGTCTGATAAGTCTCTAACGGTCATATCTTGAGTGTTTGCTAAGCCAGCCAACGGTCCACTAATTGGATGTCTGGCAAATCCATCAGACGTCTCCTAAGACGTCTGGTCTAAGGTCTGGACGTCTGATTTCATCAGACAGAACTAACTATGTCCAGCCTAATAGTTATCAGATGTCTGAAACAACAGTCAGACGTCTTAAAATACTTTATCAGACGTCTGATTTTGTAATTAGACGTCTGGAAACTCTGTTTGAACCCTATATTGGTTTTCTAAGTGTTCTACAGAAAACCTAAGTATCGTAGGGTTGTGCAGGTGTTCCTAAGACTACTGTTGGGGTACTTTGAGGCTCTTTAACATAATTTTCTAAGGAAATAAAGAGCAACAAAAGAAACGAAAAATACAACAAGTACAAGAGAAGGAAATCTATCCTATTCTTCATTTCCTTCCATCTTTAATCTATCGCTCCTCGCGAATCTCTTCTATTTTCTATCAAGCTCGTCCAATCCGTCCTGGATGCGAGCTCGAACTCCGTTTAATCACGTATCCATTTGCGATTGACCTGAAATCTAGGACTCAAAGCGCAAATATTAAATGACACGTGTTTTGTTATCATCAAAACAGATGATCGTGGTGCTCTAGCACCAACAATCTCCCCCTTTTTGATGATGACAAAACCATAAATAATAATGCAGAAAATCCTCCCCCTTTTTGACATTATCAAAAAGGTTTAATTGATTTTACATTTCCTATAACTCCCCCTTAAGACATGCTCTTCTATAAATTTCTTTTGACAAAGGTAATGCCTCCCCCTTTTTTTATAACAACAAGATAGCTATTATTTTTCTCCCCCTTTCTAAAGGAAATTTAGCTACCTTATATCTCCCCCTTAAAAATTGACAATTAGCTTATAAATTTTAACTCCCCCTATCTAAATGCTACTGATAAACAAAGATAGGGTCAAGAATTTTTACCTCACCTACCATGGCCAATAAAATGGCCCGAATGGTGGTGGTGGATGCCACATCGGATGGGGCTCCTATCCGTAGCTTGGAGGCCCGGGCATTGGCGCCGGTCTCCAATCTGATGGTCGACGTGCGGCGGGTCCGTCGTTTGTTCGCCGTCTCGTCGGTCTTCTTGTTCTCCTCCTTGGTCTACTCCTTGGTTCTCCCAACTCGAGTTGACCAGACTTGAGCTTGTAGGTCTAGTCCTTTGTGTTGTAATTATCCCTGAACCCTACAAAACAAGATTCTAATTTTTTCTTTGGTATCCAAGTGAGCTTGGATCCGGATCGATTAGCGGGTCTCCTTGATGGAGATCCTTTCTCAACCCTAGGGCTATAAAAATTATCTACTTTATTGATTAATTTGTTGGAGTTTTTCCTAAGACATGCAATTTCTTTTTCTATAATACTCATCTTAGTCTTTAAATTAGAGATTTCTAACTTTAGACTATCATTTTCCTCAATCAATTTATTATTTTCATTGATGAGGTTTTGATTTTCTAATAATAGGTTATCAATTCTAGGACTAGCTTCTATGTCCTTAAGTTATTTTTCTAACCTATCATTTTCATTTTTAAGAAAACTAAGGTTCTTTTTAATACTTTTGTTTTCTTATTTTAGTGATTTACTAACTTCAAAAAGGTCATTAAAAGCTTCTTGTAGATCGAGATTTACCTCGTTGTCGGAGTCGCTTCCGCTTTTGCTGTCGCCATTGCTTCCTCTGGCCATGAAACCAAAGCAAGCGGTTTCCTTCTCCTCGAGATCTTCTTCCGAGCTTGTCTCCTCATGAGTGCCTTCCAACCTCCTCCATATCTCGTGGGCGGTGGTACACTCTTGGATTTGCTCGAACTCTTTCGGACTCAACGCACAATACAAGGCATTCATTGCCTTTGCGTCGAGGTTGAGATTCCGAACCTGATCTTCTGAGTAACCTCTTGCGGGTTTCTTGGGAATCACAAATGAGGATTCTCATTTTTCCCACACTCGGAAGTCGTAGGCCTGCAACCACATAGTCATACGATTTTTCCAATAAAAGAAATCCATACCTGCAAAGTATGGTGGTCGCGAGGTATCGTGTCCTTCAGTGCACACGAATGCTTTTCCCTCCATATCTAGATCCTCGCCGGTTTGTAACGTCGATTTTGAGAGACCTACTCTGATACCAAATGTAGGTTCCCGGCCCTACCAGGAGGGGGTGACGTAATAATTGCGGAAATAAATATAAATAATCTCACAAATAAGCAATCACACGAGTACACAATTATTTTTAGGTGGAAACCCAAACCGGGTGAAAACCACCACCTAACTCTGTCGAGTTAGGAGTTTCCGATCAACCAAGTTGATCAAAATCCACTAAACCGAATCACTTTAAACGAGGGTGATTCAACCTCAATACAACCACGCTACTTAAACGAGGGTAGCGTACCTCAACCCCTTCTCTCCACGAGAAGGATTTTGTCTCGCGAAGGAGACGGGAATTCGCAAAGCGAATACCCAACCAAATAACAAAGATAAAAGAAACCACAAGTCCTATAGAGCCAACAAGGTAATTTTTAACCTAAGCTTCTATAGGAATTAGGAAACTCCCCTTTGCAAGGAGTGCGTCGAGTTGATGACGCGGTGCGTGTGCCACGCGATGGCGCAACTTCGCTCTCGTGGATTACGACGGGAGAGCGGGTGCGCAACAGCTTGAAGCTCTCAAGATGATGAGACTAGAGCTTGGAGAGCAAGGGCTTCTTTTGGACACAAAAGAGTGGAACTAAGTTGCTTAGGTGTGTCTCTTTGCTCTCTTAGTGTGTATCTTGTGTTTCTAGGTGTTTATTTGTGTTGCAAAGGTTCCCCTCTATTTATAGAGGCCTTAGGAAGGCTTTGGAAGGCTTAGGAAAGGTTCTATAGCCGTTGGGAATAAAGCCTAAGAGAATCAACTCGAAATCAGGAACAATCATTGTTCTGACAGGCTTATCAGATGTTTAATTCTAGCATCAGACGTCTGGAAGTTCACTTTAAGACGTCTGATTCCAAGGTCAGACGTTTGATTTTGGGCGGGTCTCTCCCTGACTTGAATCAGATCTAAACAGGGTTCTTGTGCAAGTCCATCAGACGACATACAGGACGTCTGGCATTATGTCTGGACGTTTGGAAACATACTTTTTCTGTGGGAATGGATTTCCAAACGTTGCAACGGCTAGAAAATCTCTGAGAAGAGATTTTGGGTCAGCTGAGGCAAAACGGTCAATTATCAGACGTCTGGAAAGTCCTATGGACGTCTGATAAGTCTCTAACGGTCATATCTTGAGTGTTTGCTAAGCCAGCCAACGGTCCACTAATTGGATGTCTGGCAAATCCATCAGACGTCTCCTAAGACGTCTGGTCTAAGGTCTGGACGTCTGATTTCATCAGACAGAACTAACTATGTCCAGCTAATAGTTATCAGACGTCTGAAACAACAGTCAGACATCTTAAAATACTTTATCAGACGTCTGATTTTGTAATTAGACGTCTGGAAACTCTGTTTGAACCCTATATTGGTTTTCTAAGTGTTCTACAGAAAACCTAAGTATCCTAGGGTTGTGTAGGTGTTCCTAGGACTACTGTTAGGGTACTTTGAGGCTCTTTAACATAATTTTCTAAGGAAATAAAGAGCAACAAAAGAAACGAAAAATACAACAAGTACAAGAGAAGGAAATCTATCCTATTCTTCATTTCCTTCCATCTTTAATCTATCGCTCCTCGCGAATCTCTTCTGTTTTCCATCAAGCTCGTCCAATCCGTCTTGGATGCGAGCTCGAACTCCGTTTAATCACGTATCCATTTGCGATTGACCTGAAATCTAGTACTCAAAGCGCAAATATTAAATGACACGTGTTTTGTTATCATCAAAACAAATGATCGTGGTGCTCTAGCACCAACACCCTCTTCACTCACACCTGCTCACTCAGCTACCTTCCACGTCCGGTAGCCTTGGTCCCCTACTTGGATCTGAATACCTGCCTGGATACCTGATTATAGACCCGATTATGTCGGTTTCTTAAAGAATAGAAGGAGAAAGAGAGAGAGGGGGGTTTTCCCTTGCTCCTACCCTCTCTATACTTAGCTGCTGAGAGGCTTTCGTGCATTTGATTGGTGCTGTGCTGTGTCTCTCTATCGAGGGTTGAAGAAAGGAAGAAGAGGCCTTTGCCTCTTTGTTGAAGCTGCTCCTCCTGAATGCTCAAGCCGTTTGGGGCTTATTTCTATCGTCTGATTTTTGAGGCATTTGATTATGTAGTTGAGCTTACTATTCATATATTTGAGTATTTGTGAGGTTTAAACTTAAAGGGTAATTTGGTAATTCAAATCACCATTTTACCCTAATCTTTTTGCACATTGGTATTTGGATCTATTGATATATTATTCTAAATTATTTTTCTGATCTTAATTGCTTATGTTTTGCTTAGAATTGTGATATGTGAGAATGAATTGCCATTATTGCTCCTAGTGAACGATCTCGTACTTGCAAGTTATAAATTTGAAGTGTTTTTCGAGCGATTTTGACTTCCTACAACGATTACATCCTTTAAAACATCGATTTCGCGCGTTAACAGTGGGGTAGCATGGGTGATTGGTATCGATTTGGTTGAGAGAACCTCAAGGACTTATGCCCAGGCTCTTGCGAGAGGTTGTTGGGGGGCGACCACTGGTGGGGTTGTTTAGGAGAAGAACATTGGTGGTGCCGTCGATGGAGGTAGATTTGGAAGCTAAAGCGTCACGGTGTTGATGGTGGAGTGGTGGTGAATTCTTCGTTGACATTGGCGGCTCTCGAGGTAGAAAGAGGTGTTGAGGGTGGCATGAAAGTCGAGGAGGCATGCATCGATCTCGCTTTGCTTGATTCGAAGGATGTAGAGGTTTTGATTGAGGGAACCCTCTTTGACTGCCTGGGCCTTATGTATGCGGGTATGGAGGTTATCGGATTCTTTAGTGGATCTGATATGAAGAAGGATCCGACTGAGGACCTTACTCATAGCGATTCGAGCTCAACTCTTAAGAAGGGTCCATCTTTGCGAGAGCGAGAGGTGCTTTGGCAGGGGGAGGTTGAAGGTGAAGTAGTTGGTGGAGGCTTCTACGGGCATGGAGTTCCATTGATGCCGTCTTTGCCTTTGGTGCGATGAAGGTCATGTCGACATCAATAGAAGATTGTGTACAAGACTCAGTGGACCTTCAAAGGGAAGATGAGGAGGGGAGTGAGTACGTCGGTGAAGGCGTCGCCAACTAAGCTTGGGGGAGGGGGGATTGTGAATCCTTCGGATGCTTACTGTGATGTGGTGTAGCGTGGGGGGTGGCGATGCCAGGGGTCGGTGCTCAATGAGGAGGATGACAACAGTACTTCGATGGCGGTGGCATCTTTAGAGCTGGGCAGGGGGAGGCAGGTAGTAGCAGATGAAGTGTGGAGGGGCGATGGAGCCGGAGGCACTCGATACAAGTCCAAGGGTGGTTGCAATAGCAGGCAAGAGCTTCCCTAGGTTGTCAAGAGAGGGAGAAGAGGAATTGGTGCCTGAGCATGCATGCATAGTTAAGCTATGGGCTTCAAGCACATTGATGTGGGTACTCTTTCGTTTGCCTGATGGTGAATATCATTTCTTAGAATGTGAGGGGGCTTAATGACCCTTCTAGGAGGAGCGAGCTCATAGGTTATATCCAAAAATGGAGGCTTGGGGTGATTTTGCTTTAGGAAACTAAGCTTGAGCAGGTTTCTGACTAAATTTGGAGGGAGATTGGTGGTGGTTGTCTAGGGAGTTTTACTGCTTTGAATGCAGTGGGAAGATTAGGAGGGATTATTGTGGGTTGGGTGGAGGATGAGCTCAATATGGAAGAATCCTGGTCTCCATGCATTTGACAAGGCGTTGGGACAATATGAAGTGGGCTGTATCTGCACTGTATGGCCCTAACAATGATGAGCTCGTACGGGACTTTGGGAGGATTTGACTCAAGTGGTGGATAGATTTCAGGGTTGCCCTTGGCTCATAGGAGGGGATTTTAATGTTATGTTGTGTGTGGATGACGAGCCAAATGCTAGAGGGGGAAGTGATCAAGGATTAGAGGCTTTTGCAAAGTTCATTGCGATGCATGATCTGGTAGATCTTCTGACTAGTTCTTGCACTTACACCTGGAGGAGCATTGTGAGGCAAATGTCTCGAATCGACATGTTGTTGGCTACTGTGGAACTACTTCAAACCATCCCTCTGGATGATGTTCAGCCTCTGGAGAGGCTATTTTCTTACCAAACACCATTGTTGTGGCAGTCAAATGAGGAGGTCAGGTGTGGGACATATTTCAAACTTGATAGGTCTTGGCTACTTGAGGAGGGGTTCGGGAGACAAGTTGAAGAGAACTGGAAATCTTTTCAGATTGTGGGGTCTGTGGCCGCTCAGCCTAAGGGCAAGTTCCATGCTTTAATTACTTTCCTGAGAACTTATTGAAAGCAATTTAGAGAAGAAAGGAACACTAGGAAGATTGAAGCCTCAGCAAAGATTACTTACTTTGTCAGGGAAGATGATTTGGGGGTCTTATGAGAGGAGGGGCAACGTGACAGATTAGCACATTTACGTATAGTGCAGCTTGAGGACAGGAGGGTAGAGATTGAGTGGAAGTCTAAATTAAGGCAGAGATGGCTAAAAGAGGGAGATGCCAACATAAAATTCTTCCACCTCATGGCTTCAGATAAGATAAGGAAAAATTGGATTGAAAAAATGAGGGTGAATGGCAGTGAATACAATGGCAGAGAGTCGGTGGGAAGGGCAGTTGCAAAGTATTTTAGAGAATTTATAGGTAGGAGGAGTGGGTGGTGGAGATGGATTGGAGTAGATACTCCTATTAGGAGGATCGGGTTGCGGAAATTATTATTCCTTTCACGGAAGAGGAAGTTAGGAAGGCTATATGGAGATTAACCGGAGATGCTTGTCCTGGTCCTGAAGGCTTCCTTGTTCTTTTCTATAAAGAGTTTTAGTCAATAGTGAGAGATGATGTGTTGCAAGTGTTACATCAATTTGCGGATGGGAATCTGGGTTTTAATAGAATTAACAAATTTTACATTGTTCTTGCTTCCAAAGAAGGAGGGTGCAGAGGCCATTGAGGAATAAAGGCCTGTTGTGCTATCCAATGGTATCTACCTCATCATGGCAAAAGTTCTTGCAAACAGGCTAAGAGGACTGTTGGGAGAGGTTGTTGCACCCGTGAAGATTGTGTTTGTGCCTCACTGGAGTATTTTGGACAGATATGTGGTTGCCTAAGAGATTTTGCCTTTCTGGAAGAGATTAAGGAAGAAGGCTTTCCTTTGGAAAGTTGGATTTTAGTAAGGCTTATTGATAGTAACACCGTCATTAGTGTTAATTAGCCTAATTACAGTAATAATGCTCCTCAGTATTAATCAGAAGATTATAATTCTATTCTGAATTGGGTTTGAGAAGAAGAGAAGAAAATGAGTTAATTCTACTATTTGAACACCTAATTATAATTACAAATTAACTAAGGGGTTAATCAAGGCTTAATCTAGGGTCAAATGAGCTTAATTTCCCAAGGAGTGGGCCAGAACTGATTGAATTAAGGTTTTCTGAGATTTGAGGATTATTTTACCTCACTTCAATTAAACGAGTTCAAGTAGAAATAAATGTAATCTAAATCTCTTAAAATCATTTAAAAATATTCTATGAGATTTGGAACCTTCACTTTGACCAAAGGAACCCTTTTTAACCAAAAACAAACTTAGGCGAGAATTTGTTCTATTTTGGGCTTCTGTGTGAATTTGTAGTCAAGCTTGGTCAAAACTCAAATCTGAGGTCACTAGTAGATTCCTTAGGTCCAAATTAGGTTAACCCCAAAATTTGAGCCTAGTCAGAGTCCAACACAAAGTGAACCCTAGTTTTCTGATTTATTACAATCATGACCCCAGCTTTTCATTTGTCCTTGTGAATGGCCCTCTACCTCCTTCTTCGTCGTTTCCTAAAACGAGAAGCAGCAAAGAAGGAACCCACCTACGTGGGATTTCCTTCGAAGATTTGATTGAAAAAATCTTGATCAAATCTTGCCAAATTTGGCGAGATTGATCTCAAGGTCAATCTCAATCCATTACACATCTTCGTGGCCTCAATCATCGTCGGAATTGGGCTGCCTAGCTCGAGCTTTTCAAGCTCAAAAATTGATCAAATATTAGACTTGCTATGATTGTCTCAATTGGAGAGGGAAGACCCTCTATTTAAAGGGGTTTGCATTCACGATCACAAACTCGTGCAATTTTTGTCGGAATCCCCCTCAATTTCTTCCTCCTTGCCGGTGAGGAAACCGACCACCGGAGCTCCTTGATACCCCTTCCTCACCCTCTGCCATGGACAACAGGTAGAGGGTTCCTCTCCCTTGAGCTTCTATGAAGCTTCTAACGAAGCTTCAGACCTTCCCTCACCCTCGTCTGCTCAAGTTAGCTCTCCTCCTTCCTTGTCTCCAACGCACCACCGGCGACCCTCTCCCCCTCTCCTTTCCCCAAATTAGGTTAGGGATTTTCCTCCTCTCCCATCCAATTAGGATTAGGGAGCTCTATAGCTCCATTCATCATCTCCTTCATCTTCTTCGACGTCGACGTTCATCACCGACTGCCATGTTCACCGTCTCACCCACTCTTACCTTCTACACCCAAATTAACCTAGTCAAAATGATCCCTTCACCTCCATAAATGTTTTACCCAAGTTAATTTGATGCTCCATTGCCTCCATTACCTCCCTCGACACCGGTCGCCGATGCCCCATCAAAGCTCGTTACTTGTTATTTACTCGGATCACACTACTGTGAGGCACTTACAAAGAAGGACGCGAAACCAAGGGTCATTTGATGGATCTTGCTCTTGCAAGAATTTGAACTCAAGATACGCGATAAGGTAGGAAAGCAGAACGTGGTAGTTGACCATTTGTCCTACCTCCCTTCTTCTATCATTGACCCCTTCAGACCTATTACTGAGCACTTTTTGGATGAGCACCTTTTGACTATTGGTACTGGACTTCCTTGGTATGCTGATTTAGTGAATTAATTGGCATCACACCAGATTCCAAACCTAAAAGCTAAGAAAGACAAATTGATTTTAGATGCCAAATATTATGTCTGGGAAGATCCATATCTCTTCCACATTGGTGTCGATCAGATCATCCAGAGATGCATTCCTAACTTTAAGGTCAATGATATACTTTCTACCATGACTAGGCCTGTTGGTGGCCATTTCTCTGGCCACAAAACCACAATGAAAATCCTCCAGTGTGGCTTCTATTGGCCCACACTTTTCAAAGACACAATTACCATAGGGTATGCGCTCGTTGCCAGACCTTAGGCAACATGAGCCACCACGACATGATGCCCTTGAACCCAATTCTCTTGTGTGAGATTTTCGACATCTGGGGGATTGATTTTATGGGTTCCTTCCCAAATTTGAATGACTTCAAGTATATTCTTCTCGTAGTGGATTACGTGTCCAAATGGATCAAAGCTGTTTCGACCCGAACCAATGATCACAAGTTGTAATCAAATTTATTCATGAGCATATCTTCTCTTGGTTCGGTATCCCGTGTGCAATCATCTCTGATGGAGGGACCTACTTTGTGAACGAGCACTTCTAATCCCTGATGAAAAAGTATGGGTTGTTGCATCGTATCTCGACTCCTTATCACCCCCAGACTAATGGATTGGCTGACCTCTCCAATCGGGAGATCAAGAAAATTCTATAGGTCACTGTCTGAATTGACAGAAAAGACTGGTTATCTGGACTTCTGGAAGCATTCTGGGCCTATAGGACCGCCCATAAAACCCAGCTAGGAATGTCTTCATTGAGACTCGTGTACGAGAAGGCATGTCAACTTCCTGTAAAGATGGAGCATAGGGCCTACTGGGTAGTACAGAAGTGCAATCTGGATCTCAGGGAAGTTGGAATCCACCAACGATTGCAAATGAGCAAGATCAATGTGTTACACAGTGATGTGTACGAGAACTCATGTATTTATAAGGAGCAGATCAAGGCCTTTCATGACAAGCACATTTCACGAAAATCTTTTGTTCACGGTCAAAAAGTGCATCTCTTTGATGCCCGACTCAAGCACTTCCCAGGAAAACTAGGATCAAAATGGACTAGACCTTTTCTAGTCGGAGGATCTTTGGAAATGGAGCTGTGGAAATCAGCGAACTTAGCAAAGACTCAGAACCTTTTGTAGTGAATGGTCAAAGACTAAAACCATTCTTTGAACTTACTGATTCGAATCGAGCTGCTGAATCTTTTGATCTCCATTGTGCCCAATTGATGGTGTTAAACTTAGCGTTTAATGGGAGGCAGCCCATCATTTGAAAACCCGAAAGCCTTCTTACCCATTTTTGAGCTGAATTCCTATTGCATTTTAGGGTCGTACCTTAAAACACTCAACTCCACCTCTGACATTCGTATTGGAGTTTGAAATTGTTCGCAACAGTCATCCCGACCCGTTCACCCACCCATCTGAACCTATTTTAAAGTACGAACTAACTTGAACTCAAACCCACTTAATTTACAATGAGGACATTGCAAATCTTAGGCATGGGGAGTATTAAAGTGTAAAATGGTGTGAGATTTGACTCTTTTGAGGGGGGTTTCGCATAAAAAAAAGGGGGGGTTGAATGGGGAGGAAACATTTTGAGCTGATTTGAAAATCTATTTTGAGGAGGAAAAAGAGGGGAAAAATAAAGAAAGTAGAAAAAAGAAAAATGGTGTTAGTCCCAGTAATTGAGAATGGAACTTATCTAAGTTCTAGGCTGGATTGGATAATGAATTGAGTCTTGAAGTGCTAAAAAAAAGGAGATTAGTGAGGGATATTGATGACTCTACATATAATGAAGAAAATTACATCAATTAGAGTCGATCACAAGGGTGCATGCACATTAATATCATGTTATAGTGGGTTTAGGAGTAATGCATGCATTCTGCATTATCTTTATATTGGTATTGCTTGGAATTAATGTTCAATGGCTATGTGTACAAGTGCATATTGAAACAGGCCTCAGATGAGCAATCCAACTATACGGATGGATTCGGATCGACGATCGCAACCCAATGGCGCAAAAATCATCTCAATCCGACCTCCGTAGCTTCCACAATAAGCCCGAGAAGTTCTGATCGTTGATCTGATGAGCAACGACCCTCATTGAGCCACGTGGCACCCGCTCCACCGTCGATCCACACCTAGCAGCACTCGCCTCCTCTCCTCATCGCACGGACACAACTCATGACCATCGTACGATTGAGATCGAATGGTTCTTGAAGTGTCGCTTCACTGCTTGATCGCCGCCGCATGATCAAAGATGGATGGTCATGATTTCACACCACTTAGCGTAGCACAACGGCAATGCAGTACACTTGCAAGCGGGGGACGCATGATCGAGCCACGATCCATGTGCGCCTCACTTGCAAGAGCGAACCAAATAGTGCCGTTCGATCCTCCATCAATCGTCTTGATGTGGCCATGTCATGCGCGTGATCATTTGCAATCCAGTCGTCCACCTTCGACCTAAATCCAGTCGTCCGCATGCGATCCTCGTGCGCATACCACACCACGTGGCCATCCTGGATGGGTGAATCGGACGACGGTGATCTTACGCAGATGGGGTACGATTTGAGGGATGACGAACGCGTGATTATGGCCCTCCATCAACAATCCAACGGCCACCAGCTCGTGTGCCAGTAAGTGTCCAAAATCACGTGTGTGCACGCAAGCACCGATTCAGGTGCTAACTGGCCTGGCATCGGTCCAGGTGCGTTTTGGGGTGGTTTAGGCCGAATCTTGGCTTCTTTTCACCTATAAAAGGATCCTATGGCCTCCATTTGCACACATCTTCACCTTCGAGCTTCATACCACCTTCTAGAGCTCAAAGCAAGGTCCTTGGAGTCGTCGAGCCGCCAACGGAAGCATCTCCACCACTGTGGCTACCACAATGCTCCATTTGTCACATTTATTTTCTAGTTTTCCTTAGCTTAATGTTCACATTTCTTTAAGGATTCATCTAGGTAGTTGTAAGACATCTTTCCTATGTAATTATTAGTTCTTTCATATGTCATCATTGTTGTCTTGTTCCATTCATCCTATTCTATGATTTTAATGTAACATTGTTTTATCTTGTTTTTCACGTGTAGTTAGCAATCACCGTTATCATGAATTTCTAACCCTACTCTCTCTCTCTCTCTCTCACTATTCTTCACCCAAGCAAATCATTGTGTGGAAATAAAAATAAGTGACTAATTGATTCAGTTTTCACCTCCCTGAGATCGAATGTCATACTCATCTTCATATCCTTCTTTAAATTGACGTCGCATTTACACGCTATAATGAACATATTATCTTTACGCATTTCTCGACATCAGTTTTTGGCGCCGTTGTCGGGGAGGCAACAGATCTTTTAGTCGCTCTCATTTTTTTTGCGTTAGTGGTACTCACATTTTCTAACTCTCATTTCTCTCTTTTTACTTATTGGTTGCAGGAATCCAGTGCATCGACGTCGGAGGAGTGTGGACTGATAGGTCTACTTTAGTGGACTAATTTAGTGCCTAAGTACATTATCATTGAGATGAAAATTTAAATTTCGAGCATGCATTAAATGGGAAAATTCATTAAGCTCGTATTTTGACATTCCTATAATTTTTTGGGAATAATCTCCATTTATATGTCATTTATTTTTTGGAGATACATATTTTCTTCGGGAATCAACTATTTTAAAAAGAAATCAAATTTGAGAGGAATACCTCTTCTTTTGTTTACATGCAGATTGATGTTTCCTCTGATTGGGGGATCTCTTAGCTGATGGTTTCTCCCTCTTTCTTGTTCTCTCTTGTCTTTTTATAACAGGGAGGCAAAGACCTTGGGAGGTATCTTCTTCCTCCCTAACAAGGGAGGATGGTCTGTAAGCTCCTCAAGACTGCGGGTTCCCGACCACCGCTGTGACACCTCCATCGTGGTCGGCGGTGACAACGCCGATATCATCACTGCAATTGCGCTCTCCTCATCGCGAGTTCATCACCACCGTGGGTCGCCTAACGTCCTCGCTATTGCAATTCTCCTCGACGATGACCATCATTGTGCTCCGCCATCTTCAACCACAACCATGCTTCACCACTGACAACTCCCACAACCGCACCATCACCATCGATTGGCTCTCTCTCCCCCTCAACCTGTACGCACGCAGGACCGAGGGAGAGGACTTAAGCTGTCCGGGAAGGCTTCCAGTCATCTAGGAAGGAAGCCCCACCTCTTCTTCTTCGTTCCTCTTCCTTCTCTATTTCTCCTCCAACATAACCCATCAACGCTAGCCACCCTTCCTCCAGCCACAAGCAACCAACAACAGCCATGCACCGCCTCACCTCCACCTGCGTGCAGCACAGTCTCCAGCGCGCATCCTCACGCATAACCACAGCATGCAGTCAACCACCTTGGCCACCTCTACCCCGCACGTCACAGACCCTTGCACGCACACCCTCGTAGGTAGTCTCCAGCACCACCAACCCCGTGTGCCCTCAACAAAAGAACGTACTAGCTCGCGCCTCTACCTTCTTTCCATGCATGCAGCACCTCCATCCTTCTTTCTCATCGCCGACGACCCCCAATGAGGAACCCAACAACCGATGGCTCCAACCTACATGCAGTCACCACCATAGGCCACTATTCTTTGTGCTGTTGATGTCATTGTGCTCGCCTCGACACCATAAATCCGCCAATGCTCTCGGCCACACCGACAGCAACCCATGCCCATACGTGGAAGGACCCAGATTTATGGATTTGAGTATTTTATTAAGCTGAAATTGCATGCTTTCCCTCAAGTTTCCACACTATTTCCCCCATGCATTTACATCTTTATATATTGAATTAGATTCTTGACATGAATGTATGAAATGTTACCATGTGCATACATGGCTTAGAGGAGAGACTCTAATGTCTTGAATTCTAATTTTATTTACATTACATGCCATTGAGAGTTATTTTGTTGAGGTAAAATTGTGCACATAACCCTTGCATTCTTGAGTTATTGTGTGTCTTCTTCCTTTTACCTCATTTCTCATCGGATTTGGGCACAGATTCTGTACATGATTAGTCAAATATAATGGGAAAGTATTCATGAATTTATTTCATTTGTTCTTCCTTGTGGATATGACGTAACTCTTTATGGTTAGTTTTTACTGATAAATATTTTTGTTCAGGATTTTTCTACTACGGGATTCATACTGCGACAATACATATTTTTCGAACATATTTTTCTGACAAGTGAAAATCTTTCGATCAAATAGTGCCGTTGTAGGGGAGGCAACAAACGCAATAGGTTCACCTTATTTTATTTCTGATCTATTTTTGAGGTGCACATTGATCTGATTATTGGCTTTTTTTTTTTTTCGTACGAGGAATTTGATGAGACGACAGGTGTAGCTGAGCGACGATGTTGACCTTGAGCGACGCTCACCGACGTAGAGAGGACTCGAAGAGAAGGAGACTTGGATCCTGCTTTCATAAGAGATTCTCCTTTGTCACGAAATTTATTTCATTTCAGTCTTCTCACCTTTGTAGCATCAGGGTTGATTTTTGGGGGTCTATCCCCACTTTCTTTAGCGACTAGGGCAATTTATCTATGATTTTCTGCTTACTTGCCCTTAAAAAAATAAAGGAAAAAATATCTAGCTGCTTGTTTAGGAGTTGCATACCCTTAGGTGCACGCATTTAGGGGTGATTAAGTAGCATGTTAGATCTCATTTTGCATTGCGTCCATTATTTGCACGAAGATTGCTGGAGTCAGGTATACCTTTCTATCTTTGCATCTAGCTCCTATTCATGCATTGCATGTGGATTAAATCTTAAGATCACCGAATTGATTGAATTGGCCTAATTCAGTGGTCAGTTAATTGAAATTAAGACTGTTAATCAGATTGGGCCTTAAAAACCAAATCATGTTTGATCTAATCAAAAGGGAATTGTGTGCGATTCCTCTAAAAAACAAACTGATTTGCGGTGTGATGTACACTTCTGGCACTTAGCACACACTAGGTCTTGATCCCTTAAGGCTATAGGCTCCGATCTCTTTATTAGTGTAGACCCACCTATTTCACTTTGTGGTGATGATATTATCTTGTGACCAAGTGTTTTGATACTTCACGGAGGGGGACACCCCTTAAAGGAACAAAAGGTCATTAAGAGGCACCACATTCACATCGCCTCAAAGGAAGGGTTCGCCCTACTTGCATCCCTTAGTTTCGTCATTGGAGTAACTTCTCACTAGGTCACTTGAGAGTATCATTGAAGCAACGTATAGGTCCTCGGGCATGTGAAGGTCAACGTAGGGCACGTAATTGATTATGTAACTTCTTTGGCCTCTAAGAGATAACGTAACCGACCTCTGTTCTTCTCCAAAGAGCTTATTAGGGATCTCAAGTCATAGCTCCCTCTTATACCACTAAAGTGGGAACGAACGAGCTCAAAGTTGACCCCATTTGACAACTTTAAGGGGTAGGTTGAAGGTTGGCTCAAATCTACTCTAAGAAAAAGGAGGGTCCCATTGCCTTGTGTTTGATTGTGGTGTGTTTTTCAAGTCATGTTTCAAATGGATTACAAGAGCTACTTCTCTTTTTACTTCCACCCTAGAACCTCGGATCTCAATCCCATGACTTGAAGTTATCCATCATCTGATGAACAATGGGATCCTTTCTACTCTTACTGTGGGAGCATTGGTCTAATTAATCCCCAACCTTGTGATGATGAGCATAACCTAGGAGAAGGGTATCCCAACCCTAGTTCTTCCATGACTATGCCCAACCCACCCGCCTTTAATGATTTGTCTTATCGAGGTTGGACCAATAATCCTAGGCAACTTGAACCTAAGATTGATTATTCTCCCTAATTTGATAGTATCCTCTCCTCTTTCAAGAGAGAAATGAGAAAAGAACATATGAACATGATGGAATCTTTAGGAGAGTCTTTGAGGACAAATCAACAATTAAATGAAGAAATTGGTCACCTGATATACTCCCTTGAGGTTGATTCCAACCCCTCCACGCTAGATGCATCTCCCTTGAGAGAGCCATGCCATAAGATGGAAGGGGACATTAGGGACTCAATCATGGAGTATAGCTACCCTCTCGAGGATATTGTAGACCCCCCACACTCGATAACTCATCTTTGAAAAGTCCTGGCATTAAGGGGGAGGGGGACTACATGGATACACTGGGAATCGAAAAGAGTAGCCACTTGATGAATTATGATGTAGAATGGTGGCAACCAGAAGAGGGGGACCCTTAGACTTTCCACCTGAGCTTTATTGGAGCCAATGAAAGGGGAAAATGTTTCCATTAGATGAACTCGTCCCGAATGATAGTATCTTTATTACATTTGATGAAATGGGTTGTAGTTAAATAGTCAACTCAACTCCTTCCCTTGATTTTGAGGTGGATTCTACACCCCATCCCAGGGACTCCGAGCCTATACTTTACCCCTCTAAGGACCTTGCTCCTCAATTAGATTTCTCTAAGGATTTTGATTCTAAAGCTTAGAAATGCCAGGAGTCTTGGGGGTAAGAAGAAATCATATTGGAAGGAAATGATAATAACCACGACCCTCTACTTAGGGAGCCAATATCCTCCACACACCATTCTGAGATTTTACATGTGTCTAACAGAGATGACCCTAATGAGATTGATACAGAATTAGATGACTTGGACCAATTTTGGTCTTAGGGACATGAAGATTTTATTTTTGAGGAGGAAACAGAAACACTTGGTCATGGCTTTGGAGATTTTTCTGAGTCTCAGGGAAGAAATGTAGATGAGGATGATGATGACTGTGAGGGGCCCAGACTTAGAATATGGAGTGACTCTAGGGGGGAATAGGTTTTGTTTAAGGACTTACCCCCTGAGGATCTTACTGATTTAGCCAAATCCGGATTCCTACCTACTTTTGACTACGAAGATAATCCTCTCAAACATTGGGAAGAAATGGAAGTAATTAATACTCTTGATGAAGGAATCTATACAGCCCAGGGTTAGGATCTTAGCATCGAACAAGAACCTAGGGATGCCGTTGTTGAGGACACTCACACCCCTATTGCTTCCAACCCACCTTTACATGTTAAAACAATGGATGCCATCCTTGATCGGTTGAATTTGGAATGTGAACATTTAGGCCTATTCCAGGATGCTCACATTAATGATAGGTAGCATGAAAGTCAATTAGTTACTAAGGCTGCTTCTGATGACATTCAGGAATTGGAATGGTTGTTGAGGATGAATACTGAACCGCTCAAGCACTCTTTGACCCTTTTCCCTACCTTGCAACTGAGAGACTTACACTCTTTCAGAAATAGCTTCCTAAAGTCTCTATTCACATTCCTGCTTTACGGGGGGATAACCAGACTAATGCGTACATCCTGTGGTAGAGTGGTGAGTGTGGATCGACGCTTGTCCATGTCAGCCCATCATCCTGAGGGTGTCCTTCTTCGCACCCTCTTTTTCCCACACGTATCTACCTAAGGAGCCTTTGCCTCCTTGTTGCGCACTCCCTGAGGTCACTACTCATGTGTATTATGTGAAACCTCCAATAATAACTTAGGAGTGCCCTTCTGGTGAGCATTTGGCATCACTCTCCATCACCAGCTTGCCAACATCTTGGGTTACTTACTTGTTAGGCTAGGTTTGTTACGTATCTTTTTTGGGTCTCCTGCCTTCCTTCTAGAGCCCGATTGCGAGAATTACCTGTTGAGAGATATTCCAACTCTACCTCAGGTAATATCTTTCTTTGCTTTTACTTTCCAATGAGGACATTGTTAGATTTAGGTATGGGGGGTATAACCTAAGGTTTTTCATAACATGTATACATATTCTGCATGCAGTTAGGGCATCCATATTACATAAAAAAGGGGGAGGGGAGATGAAATCTTTGTGAGCTGAATTGCAAGTATATTGAGGAGGAAAAAGAAAGAGAAGAGAGAGATAGAGAGAGAAAAAGGTGCAAAAATTATGTTGGTCCCAACATTTGATTACGGAAGAGTTACCTAAGTTTTGGGCTAGAGTGAATCATTAATTAAGTCCTGAAGTGGTAAAGAAAAGGGGATAAGTGAGGGATATGAACTTTAGGCCTCCTGGGTCAGTTCTAGGGCTTAAGTACTCACGTATTTGTTAATATCTGGACTATTTCTCAAGAGGTTGAGGAAGTTGCAAGGCTGATGTATTAATTCTAAGTCTTAGGGATTATTTGGCCCCGTTACCTGCCCTTTGGTTTGCGGGACTTGGTAACCTGAGCATCCAAAAATCACACACTAGTCTGGTTTTGTGCGCATAATGAAGAATAATGACAAAAAGTGTTCTTCTTTGAAAATGTTTTCCAGAAGATTTGACTTAAGAGCAGCTTAAAGACACAAGTTGATTGGATGAGTTCTTGGCGCAAAGAGAAGGAATGAAAAATACTCCCCTTGAAGATGCATTATAACATACCGTCTCCTTGGTGCTTGTCTCCTAGGATATCTAAATATCCTGCCGAGGGTATAGAAGTACCTTGTGCTGGTTCATGTGTCATGGGCGGTATTATCTCGGAATGTCAATTGCCAGAGTTTGAATTTAGCTACAAAATGCCATTGACGACTCTATCTCACAGTGTCGAAAGCCGGGGTTCTGGGGGTTGCCATAGGTGGTGCTATCTCGAAGCATCGATTGCTAGGGACCTTGCGAGGATTGATGGTGGGGACAAGGAATCTGATATAGATCATGATTACGGCCAATCCGATGTTGAAGTTAGGGGAATTTAAAAAGAAAAGAGAGAAAACTCTCAAAATAAATATCTCTCTCTCTTATAAAAAATGCACTGGCAAACTAAACCTAGACTTGTTGCACATACGCAAGGGTGCTTTAACTGCTGGGGTTAACGAACCTATGGGCAATTTTTGCAGGCCTTAGAAACCTTTGTGGTGGACCCAAGGATGAGGCTGGTCAGGTCTGTATCTTGGTTTGTACTTGAGTATCTTTAGGCCTATAGTTGGTATTTCAATGTAGTCCCTAGAGGTGCAGCACGATAAGGCATCTCGATGATCGATGTGTTTCGGCGAACGGAAAGTTGGGGTTAGGAGAAACCCGTTGATGTAAACATGTTTACACTATATAAGATGTCTATTTATGCATATTCTTAAGTATAGAATTGCATTGCGTACTATAAATATTGCATGGTTTGCATCATCTTGTATTTAGATTAGTTTGAATAAAATGGAGGTTAATTGTCTCCTTTTATGTTCAGGGATAGGGCAAAATTTTTATCGGGGCTTCGGATCTAAGATCTAACCGTACAGATTTGATCAGGGCAATGATTGGAGTTCAACGACTCCAAGATCGCCCTAATCAGACATCTGTAGCATCAGATAGAGACTAGGGAACCCTAGAAGATCAAGGGCCAAGATGGTGTGAATCTGCACTTCAAACGATAAATCCGACTGCATAGATGGATTTGGATCGACGATCACAGTCTAACAACGTAAAAATCAACTTAATCCGACACCCGTGGCACCATCTACATCATTTAGAAGATGGACGACCAAGATGGCATCACGTGGCGCCATCTCGACCGTCCAACCAGCCACCCTCAACCGCTGAAGCTTCTAGCGCCCACGCATCTCTGTTGTTGGATCAAGATCCAACGGTTGAGAGAGGGCTCAACCGGTGCTTGAAGGCTCTAAAGGATCGCTGGAAGGAACAACCATGACCGTTGGATCTCAATCCAATAGTCCAGATCGCGTGTGCATGAGTTAGTTGCTCGCCCATCCACGTGCGTAGCACAGTTGGTTGAGCGCTCAAATGCGAAGCGCAGGCACGCGTTCGAGCCTCACCGCGCAGCAATTGGAGAGGTGGCGCACGCCCGATCAACTGCACGATCGCGATCCAGTGGCCATGCAGGCTCAATCCAGATGATACGCCCACGCACGCCCGCGCGTAACGCGGGATCGCACGCGTATGTGCACGTTGAGGAGGCACGGCGAGGAGCGCTCTCAGCCATTCGATCTCACGATCGAATGGCCGAGATTTGATGAATGTGGAAAGGTGTTGCATGCATGGGAGATGTGCGGGCGGCGCACGTTGCTCACGATGGGGCTTTAGCGACAGTTTTATCCGTCACTAAATACCCCTTATTTAATGTTTTGAGATTAAAAAGAGCAAATTTCCCTCACTCCTTGCAACTATAAAAGGAGACCCCCTCCATACAAAATTGGCATCCCTTCTTTCTCTTCTCTCCCTCTCCAAGGCTCAAGAGAAGCTTGTCCGACACCTGGGATGCTTCTCAAGAGATAAAGTCAAATTTTTGCCCCCCTTTCGGAAGTGGATCCCACGACGACGACGACGACGTGCTGCCCCGTTCCCGTTCTTCCCGCTTCGTCCTCCTTCGTCCTGCTCCATTTCCCATTTTCCAGGCGTCGTCCCGTCCGGCTCATCCTCCAAGCGACCGTCGAGGATGATATTTCTCTCTCCATTCTTTTTAATGCTTTCTAGAGTAGATTTACTGCTTTCTAGTATAATCATTTTCTGCTTTCTAGTCGTAATGAGTAGTGTAACAAACAATTTCTTTGATAATGAATTCCATGTTCATTCTACATCTCTTTTTAATTTTTGTTTGTAATATTCTCTCTCTCTCTTCTATTTATTGTAAATAGATAGATAGTTTCTAATCAATTATTCTACATCATGGCAAATAAAACAAATGCATATTTTTAATCAAACGTCCGCCTCCCTGAGTTCGACTCGGGATTTCTATTCCGGTATAAATTTTATTTGTTGAACACGAGTTCTTCGCTTTTAAACTACGACAGGTTTTTCAAAACCAAATACGTTAGCGTAGTAACTCGCAGCTTCAACATTTTGGCGCCGTTGCCGGGGAAGCGACGCTATTTGATTTTTTTTGCATTTTCCAACTTACGAATCATTTATCTCACTTCTCTCCTTTCTTATTGTCATTGCAGGTACTCTTTTGAGACGAGCAAAAGCGATAGATTGCAGCAAGGTGCTGTTGAAGGTTCTGTGAGTTATCCCCCACCTCCCACCCATTAGTTTTCATTTCACCACATAATAACACAAACATCAATCAACCTAGGTGTTCTTATAAACTCTAAGGTTAGTTTTGTTTGTTTGTTTGATACCCACACCTGCCTCAACCTTCACATTTAAAAAGAAAAATTTAAAAAAAATCTCACAGAGGTACACAACCTCATCTGATTTTCAAACTCAACCGATAAATCGATCTTTGGAGCTGGTACGCACATCCAGACACATAATTGAGTAGAAATCAGATTAGGTAATCATTTGTGTGCCTAATTAAGTGATGCAATTGTTTGAGTTGATTGGGCCGCACCACTTCAATTAAAATCAACTCATCAAGTAGCTACATAGGGTTAACTCTTAGGGATTTACCAGGCACTCCACATTCTTTTAAGTTTTAAAGGAAAACATCTTCACCTGTGCTTTCAAAACTTGGTGTGCCAACAAAACTTGTTTGAAAATACCTAAAGTTGAATCCTAAAAGCTCTAAGCAAGATTTGAACCCTAAAATTCATTGCATCAAAAATAATCTTACTTGAAAACCACTGGTTGTGCACGCACGCACAAATCAATCAATCATTAAGAGCACAACCCACATAAAGGGCCCATCACATTCCAAAGCACATTCAAACCTAGCCCTAAATAAAATAGAGTAGACGTTGGCCTTAAGGATTCGACTCTCTCTTCAGAGCCTAGAACGAGATTATTTTCGGTTAGTCTGTTTCTACTGTTCAATCTGATGTCTGGCTAGGGGAGCAGAATCAAACGATCGCGGTTGGGGGGGACACTAGGAACTGGAGGTGCAAGCTGAAGGAAGAACCTTCTCCCCAGTCCCTCCTTCTAACTGGTTGGATTGAACAGACAGAAATAGATCAAATCATTTCTTTATCTCAAGATGGGTTCTGGGAGTTTGTAGGTCTTTCGGCTAGTCCACTTAAGGATAGGTTTGATTGATTGTATTGCAGGGCGCCTTTCTTCCTCCCGTCTCTCATGAATCCTTCCACATATTACATGCATTTCAGCTCTTTCCCTCCTATTTTGAATTATCCTCAACATGACGATTATCCTGACTCGTACTGTAATCAACCATCAGTTAGTTGGGATAACTTGGATTGGGGATACAGTTCCGGACCTCCGTGTTTAGGGTCTAACCCTGAACACTATGATTGTGATTTCTATCCTTCTCAGAGCCACATCGATTATAGATTGTCAACCTTTCATGGACAACCTAATACGGTCTAAAATCAAGAAGGATACACTAATCCTTACCCATCCTCTGATTACACTGCCTTTAGGTCATCACCACCTTTTGAACAATCCAAAATGACCTATTATCAGGAAGGGTATAACGAATCTCAATTCGTTAACTCCTCTACACTGATCCCAAACCCACCCAACCCTGAACAACTCATTTGGTTCAGGGTAACCAGGTTCAAGATAAGGTCTGGCCAACTTGAGGAATATCATACAATTTTTAGAAGTTTAGCCAATACCTTGCATTGAAAGATTGGAGCCCCTGATTGAGATGATTGATGATTTGAATAAGTATTTGTTGGATTGGCTCTAGGATGTTAAGGATAAGAACCCAGGTGAGTTTTTACTTGGGAAGTTAGCAAAATTGAGAATGAGATTTGTGGTTGCTTTAGTTCAGTCGTGGGATGATTCCTAGGATGAACTCCCTTCAGAAGAGCCAATGTCAGAACCTGCTTAGGCACCTGTTGGGGGGGACACGTGTTACGAGACTGACTAGATTGAATTAGAGCAACCAACTAAGGATGATCTGATTTCTTCACCTGAAGTCCTTGAGCCGAGGTACGAGGAAACGTATGTCTCCATGGACCAGAAAGTGATGGATGATTTTAAGACATACATTAATACGAAATTTGATTTCTTTGATTATGATGGTAAATATTCAAGTTGCGAAGTCTCACGTGAGTTTACAAAACATGATTTCTGTGAGATGATTGGGTCTAAGGCATCTGATTGATTATTTGATAGCCCAATAATTGAGGAAACTGATCTTATTAGGGCTCACCTTACGGATCCAAACTCGCATTTTCTGGAGGATTCAATCAAATGCTTTGATTGTCAGTTACACCCCATTGATCTTATCGATGATTCTATTTTTGAGATAAATAGACTCAAGTCAATTCTGATTCAGCCACATCTTTTAGACTTGGAGATTTCAGACGGGGTGATTAATATGCAAGAGGTGCCGAAACCTGGCATTTTGAATGAGGAGAACAGAAGCTGGGAAGTTCTGATTTGGGAAGCAAACTTTGGAGGAAATAGAAGATTAATTCTAAGGGTTCCAATTCATCTGAAACCATCAAACTAGGACTCTTACGACATCTATTCTGAGGATGTCCAACCCAAGCACACATTCATTGATTATCCTTTGGAGCTTGAATTCTCTGTAACCTGACTTTTTGGTCTTGGGTTGCATCCTCATAAATCGCATGCCCGACCTCGCTTGCATACTGATTTTAGGTTTTGGGTAATTTTTATCCAGAACCTTAGATATTCTGGATTATGGGGTATGGGTCTGCACCACAATCTGGTCCACATCTGTGCACATCTGCTGGCAGGTCAGAGGTTTCTACTTTTTATTCTGATTCTGATCTGCACCTATGAATTCTTTATTTCTCTTCTTTGTATAGTGTGCCTAGCTGAAGGCACTAAATTCAACACATATACAATTTTCCTTTATCTCAGAGCGGACCCAACATTCACGCAATTCAAGTGCTTTATACTCTATTCCACTCTGTTTTTTATCTTTTTAATACAATGAGGGCATTGTATTAGATAGGTATGGGGGGATGGATATTCATCTCTGAATTTATTCGTTAGCTCCGTAGATTTATTTTATTTTCTTCTATTTATATTAAAAAAAATTATGGAATTAGGAAAGAGAACTTGGGTTTAAGAAAATTTTCAATCTTAGGAAATACTACATTCTGATCTGAACACAAAGACCCTTAAGGTCTTCAAACTTAATCAGCCAGTGTATCCACTAAAATGTGGATTTGTTTTTCGAGTCATCGCCATCTTAATTCTATCGTAATTAGAGTAAATAAGTTTGGGTGATAAGTACACGACTTATCAACCCGCCCTCTGATTTGAGGGAACTTTAAGTCTAAAGCATCTACACACTTTCTTTTCACTGACTCATTAATCGGCGATTTTAATGGAAATTGGGTAGCTAATGAACCTTCTAGGGTGATATGACTAACAAGTTATCATGGGTAATAGCTCATAGGTAGGTTGTCCAGAGCCCAGTCACTGGACCATTCTCTTTTTGCTGCCTTTAGGTAAATCTTTGACCAGGGAAGCCCCTTACTCAAAAAAAAAAAGAGAGAAAGAAAAAGAAAGTCAAAAGGAAAAGAAAAGAAAAAAAGAAAAGGAGAAAAGAAGAGGAAAATAAATAAACTACACTTCACCGCACGAGTATGGTTGGCAAGTTGTCGGTGGTAACAGCTCATCGACCGGTTGTCCAGAACCCTGCTCAATAAATGCACTAAAAATTCCCAAAACACTTAGGAAGAAGTGGAGAAGTAGAATAAACCAGGGAGATATACACTGGATTCACCATTGCTTTAGGCAGAATTCTCTTTTTAAGGTCACCTAGAGGCGTAGAAATTCGAAGTTCATTTTTACTATCGATCAACCAGTCTATCACATTCACAATCAGATGCTTAGAACTTACGGTTCTCATTAAATCTTGGGTGAGTTGAATGGCTTAGAAAGCCACTCTTAAATGCTAAAACTCGAAAATCCAAAAAAATTAGAAAAGAAGAAAAAGGGAAAAAGAAAATTTTCTTTGAATAAGGCAAGGGCTTGAGGCGGTCTGCATTTTGGCATATACCCAGGCACTGTTGTGTTTTTGAAAGTTCAGATCCTAAGTAAATGTTTTCTTAATGATTGAAAATAACTCATGCCCAAATAATCCAACCTGATTCTTTTATAAATAGCATATAGTTTTTGCTAGGGGCTAGAAAAAGATAGGCATGGGGGTGTGATGTAAACATGTTTACACTACATAAGATGTCTATTTATGCATGTTCTTAAGCATAGAACTGCATTGTATACTATAAATATTGCATAGCATGCATCATCTTGCATTTAGATTAGTTTGAATAAAATGGAGGTTAATTGTCTCCTTTTATGTTCAGGGATAGGATAAAATTTTTATTGGGGCCTCGGATCGAAGATCCAACCGTATAGATTTGATCAGGGCGACGATTGGAGTTCAACGACTCCAAAATCGCTCTAATCAGACATCTGTAGCATCAGATAGAGATCGGGAAACCCTAGATGCTCAAGGGCCAAGATGGTGTAAATCTGCACTTCAAATGACAAATCCGACCGCACATATGGATTCAGATCGACAATCTCAGCCTAACGACGCGAAAATCGACGTAATCCGACACTCGCGGCACCATCTACATCATTTAGAAGATGGATGGCCAAGATGGTGCCACGTGGCGCCATCTCGACTGCCCAATCAGCTGCCCTCAACTGCTGAAGCTTCTAGTGCCCATGCATCTCCTCCGTTGGATCAAGATCCATTGGCTAAGAGAGGAGCGCAACCGACGCTTGAAGACTTTGAAGGATCGTTGGAAGGAGTAGCCATGACCGTTGGATCTCAATCCAACGGTCCAAATCGAGCATGCATGAGTTAGCCACTTGCCCATCCACGCGTGTAGCTCAGTTGGTTGAGCACTCAGACGTGAAGTGCAGGCTCACGTTCAAGCCTCGCCGTGCAGCAATTGGAGCGGAGGCGCACGCTCGATCAACCGCACGATCGTGATCCAGCAGTGATGTAAACATGTTTACACTACTTAAGATATCTATTTATGCATGTTCTTAAGAATAGGACTGCATTGCATGTTATAAATATTGCATGACATGTATCATCTTGTATTTAGAGTAGTTTGAATAAAATTGAGGTTAATTGTCTCCTTTTATGTTCATGGACAGGGCAAACTTTTTATCGGGGCCTTCGATCGAAGATCCAACCGTACAGATGTGATCAGGGCGACAATTGGAGTTCAACGACTCCAAGATTACCCTAATCAGACATTTGTAGCATTAGATAGTGACCGGGGAACCATAGAAGATCAAGGGTCAAGATGGTGTGTATCTGCACTTCAAACGACAAATCCGACCGCACGGATGGATTCAGATCAACGATTGCAGCCTAACGGCACAAAAATTGACTCAATTCAACTCCCGTGGTACCATGTACATCATCCAGAAGATGGACAGCCAAGATGGTGTCACGTGGTGCCATCTCTGCCATCCAATTGGCCCTCAGGTTCACTGCTGCTTGTCCAAAGAGAATCCAACGTGCAATTTGGGCTGTTGGATCTTGATCCAACAGTCCTGAACGCGTGTTCAAAACTTCGGCCGCCCGCCCATCCACGCGCACAACACAGTGGATAAGGTGCTCGGCTGCCTTCAGATGCACGTTTGATTCACAGGGCGCGGGCGAGCGTCGGATCATCATCGAACGGCTGTGCGTTCCCGATAGCGCTCACGCACTATTGGATGCGCGGCGAAGATGCGGCATCGCACGTGATGGGGCACGTAGGGGAGGCGAGCGGAGGCGCGATCTAAGCCGTCCAATCTCGTGATCGGACGGCTGAGATCGGCTGGACGTGCACGTGCCTTGAGCACGTGGGCAAGTGAGTGGGCGCACGCGCGCCGCCCACTACACCCATGTTCGACCTTTAGCGACTGTTTTATCCATCACTAAAGGTCCTGAATTAATGTTTTTAAAATTGGAATGACCAAAATGCCCCCACTCCTTGCAACTATAAAAGGAGACCCCCTCCACACGAAATTCTCATCCCTTCCTTCTCTTCTCTCCATCTCCAAAGCTCAAGAGAAGCTTGTCCCACACGCGGGATGCTTCTCGCGAGATAAAGTCAATTTTTTGTCCCCCTTTCGAAAGTGGATCCCGCGACGACGACGACGTGCTGCCCTATTCCCGTTCTTCCTGCTTCGCCCTCCTTCGTCCTCCTTCGTCCCGTCCGGCTCATCCTCCAAGCAACCGTCGAGGAGGATATCTCTCTCCCCATTCTTTTTACTGCTTTCTAGAATAGATTTACTGCTTTCTAGAGTAGATTTACTACTTTCTAGTGTAATCATTTTCCCACTTTCTCGTCGTGATGTTTAGTGTAATGAGCAATCCTTTCAATAATGAATTCCATGTGCATTCTATATCTCTTTTGATTTTTGTTTGTATTATTCTCTCTCCCTTATTCTCTCTCTTTTTCTCTCTCTTCTAATTATTGTAAATAGTTAGATAGTTCTAATCAATTGAATTACTTTGTGACAAATAAAACAAACGCGAATTTTTTTTAAATCAAACGTCCGCCTCCCTGTGTTCGACTCGGGATTTCTATTCTGGTATAAATTTTATTTGTTGAACACGAGTTCTTCGCTTTCATACTATGATGACAAGTTTTCAAAATCGAACACATTAGCATAGCAACCCGACATTCAACATTTTGGCGCCGTTGCCGGGGAGGCGACGCTCTTTGATTTTTTTTCTTCTCATTTTCTAACTTACAAATCATTTACCTCACTTCTCTCCTTTCTTATTGTAATTGCAGGTACTCTTTCGAGACTAGAAAAAGTGGTAGATTGGAGTAAAGTGCTGTGGAAGGCTTTGTAAGTTATCCCCCACCTCTCACCCATTAGTTTTCATTTCACCACATAATAACACAAACATCAATTAACCTAGGTGTTCTTATAAACTCTATGGTTAGATTGTTTGTTGTTTGACACCCACACCTGCCCCAACATCCACATTAAGAAAAAGAAGAAAAATAAGAAAAATAAAAAAAATCTCACAGAGATATACAACCTCATCTGATTTTCAAACTCAACCGGTAAACCAATCTTTGGAGATGGTACACACATCCAAACACATAATTGAGTAGAAATCAGATTAGGTAATCATTTGTGTGCCTAATTAAGTGGTGTAACAGGCCAATTGTTTGAGTTGATTGGGCCGCACCACTTTAATTAAAATCAACTCATCAAGTAGCTACTACATAGGTTCAACTCTTAGGGATTTACCAGGCACTCCACATTCTTTTAAAGCTTCAAAGGAAAATATCTTCACCTGTGCTTTCAAAACCTGGTGTGCAAACAAAACTTGTTTGAAAACACCTAAAGTTGAATCCTAAAAGCTGCTAAGCAAGATTTGAACTCTAAAATTCACCACATCAAAAATAATCTTGCTTGAAAATCACTGGTTGTGCACGCACACACAAAACAATCAATCATTAAGGGCACAACCCAGATAAAGGGTCCATCACATTCCAAAGCACATTCAAACCTAGCCCTAAATAAAACAGAGTAGACGTTGGCCTTAAGGATTCGACTCTCTCTTCAGAGCCCAGAACGAGATTATTTTCGATTAGTTTATTTCTACTGTTCAATCTGATATCTAGCTAGGGGAGTAGAATCAAACGATCGCGGCTGGGGGGTATACTAGGAACCGGAGGTGCAAACCGAAGGAAGACCTTCTCCCCAGTCCCTTTTTCTAACTGGTTGGATTGAACAGACAGAAGCAGATCAAATCATTCCTTTATCTCAAGACGGGTTTTGGGAGTCTGTAGGTCTTTAGGCTAGCCCACTTAAGGACAGGTTTGATTGTTTGTATTGTAGGGTGCCTTTCTTCCTCGCGTCTCTCATGAATCCTTCTACATATTACATGCATTCCTGCTCTTTCCCTCTTGTTTTGAATTATCCTCAACATGACGATTATCCCAACTTGTACTGTAATCAACCATCAGTTAGTTGGGATAACTCGGATTGGGGATACAGTTCCGGACCTCCGTGTTTAGGGTCTAACCCTGAACACTTTGATTGTAATTTCTATCCTTCTCAGAGCCACATCGATTATAGATTGTTACCATTTCATGAACTACCTAATACGATCTACAATCGAGAAGGATACACTGATCCTTACCCATCCTCTGATTACACTGCCCTTAGGTCATCACTACCTTTTGAACAATCTGAAATGACCTATTATCAGGAAGGGTATAATGAATCTCAATTCGTTAATTCCCCTGCTTTGACCCCAAACCTGCCCAACCCTAAACCAACTCATTTGGTTCACGGTAACCAAGTTCAAGATAAGGTTCTGGCTAACTTGAGGAATATCATACAATCTTTAGAAGTTTAGCCAATACCTTGCATTGAGAGATTGGAGCCCCTGATTGAAATGATTGATGAATTGAACAAGTCTTTGTTGGATTGGCTCTAGGATGTTAAGGATAAGAACCCGGGAGAGTTTCTACTTGGGAAATTAGCAAAATTGAGGATGAGATTTGTGGTTGCTTTGATTCAATCATGGGATGATTCCCAGGATGAACCCTTTTCAGGAAAGCCAATGTCAGAACCCGTTCAGGCACCTGTTGGGGGGACATGTGTTACGAGGCTGACCAGATTGAATTAGAGCAACCGATTAAGGAGGATCTGATTTCTTCACCTGAGATCCCTGAGTTGGGGTACGACGAAACGTATGTCTCCTTGGAACAGAAAGTGACAGATGATTTTGAGACATACATTAATACGGATTTCGATTCTGATGGTGAAGATTCAAGTTGCAAAGTCTCACGCGAGTTTACAGAACACGATTTTTGTGAGACGATTAGGCTTGAGGAATCTGAAAGATCACTTAATAGCCCAACAACTGAGGAAACTGATTTTATTAGGGCTCATATTACGGATCCAGAATCGCATTTTCTGGAGAATTCAATTCATTGCCCTGATTGTCAGTTACACCCCGTTGAGCTTATCGATGATTCTGTTTCTGAGATAATTAGACCCAAGTCAATTCTGATTCAACCACATCTTTTAGACTTGGAAATTTCAAATGGGGTGATTAATATGCAAGAGGTCCTGGAACTTAACATTTTGAATGAGGAGGATAGAAGCTGGGAAGTTCTGATCTGGGAAGCTAACTCCGGAGGTAGTAGATGACTGAGTCTATGGGTTCCAATTCATCTGAAACCATCAAACCAGGACCCTTACGACATTTATTCTGAGGATGTCGAACCTAAGCACACATTTAATGATTTTCCTTTTGAGCTTGAATTCCCTGTAACCCGACTTTTTGGTCTTGGGTTGCACCCTCATAAATCGCAGGCCCGACCCCTCTTGAATTTTGATTTTAGGTTTTGGGTAATTTTTATCTAGAACCTGAGATATTCTCGATTATGGGGTATAGGTCTGCACCACAATTTGGTCCACATCTGTGGACCTCAGTTGACTGGTGGTGTAGCTTAGATAGGTGGTGTTAATATAGTGATTTTATCGTTGAAATGAGTATAGTGGTTGTAACGAGCGCGTGCCCCAGACGTCTTTTAAGACGTCTGGGAGGTGGGCCAGACGTCTTACCAGACGTCTGGGATCGTTTCCAGACGTCTGGAAATCAGTTTTTCTGGCACGAATCTTCGTCTGCGCGCCTCAGCGCGCAGGCCCGCGAATATCCGATATTCTCTGCGGCTGCAGACGCTTTGCCGCGCCTCTCCCTCCTCCTCGCGTGGCCTTAAAAGGGCGAGCCTCCCCTCACTCCGTCACCACCGTCTCCCTTCCCTTCTCCTTCAGCCAGAGCGTGAGCGCGAGGGCGGCAGCGGCGGCCGCAGTGAGCGCGGAGGAGGTGCGGCGTGCGAGAGCGGAGCTCTGCCGTGAGGGCGAGCTCGCCGGAGCGGCTTGGCCGGCCGGCGGAGGGCGCAGGGGGCGCGGAACGACGCGTAGAGGGACCTGCTACAGTCTGAGCAGCAGGCGCGCGAGGTGCGATGCGGGCGACGTCGCGAGCGGAGGCCGAGTAGCGCCCTGATTCTGGAAAAATTTCCAGAATCAGACGTCTGGGTTGATAGGCAGACGGCGAGGACGACGTCTGGTAGCTCATACCGACGTCTGAAAGGTGTGTATTCCGCTTTCTTCTTCCTTCCTGTCGACCGACCGTACTAAGGGAGGGAGTTGGGTGTGCGCAGGTCCGCTGATTCGCCATCCTTTGCGAATCAGACGTCTGGAAGTTGTACCAGACGGCGGGAGTGACCTCCAGACGTCTGAGGTGACCATCGGACGTCTGGGAGCTAGGACAGACATCCCCGCAGACTTCTGGACGTCTGGGAAACCACGCTGAACAGGTAATTCTCTGATCCACTGTTTAAGACGTCTGGAAGAAGTTCCAGACGTCTGATTTTGCACAGTATCATCTTTTTCGACCCGTTTAGGGCCAGTTCGGGCTCCGTTTTCTGCGATTCGAGTTGCGTTCTTTTTAGAATTAATTCCTCTACCCGTCTACAGTAGCTATACACAGTTTTGAGACACTCCTTGTATTTGATCCTTGTGATAGGACCTCGTTCAGTTGCAGTCTTGAGAGTCGCGGAGGCACGTGGGATTCCCGATCACGCCCCATTACTCCCGTTGTACCTGGTAGAGTGGCTTAAGTTTATTATTAAAATCTGTTAAAGTATGGAACCATAACTAGAATCTAGGACATTGCATGAATCTTAGGAATGAGAAATGTATGGAATGATAGCTCCTAGGTGATGCATGAATCCTAGGGCTGGAAAACTAGTTGTATGCTAGATCCTAGGATGTGGCATGAACCCTAGGATGGAAAAACTAGTGGAATGTATAATACTGCAGTCTTGGAAAAATGGAAAGGAATATAAAGCTGCCTGTAAATTGAATTAACAGCTGCCTGTTATGAATAAAGAAACATGATTGAGATCATGGATTGTGAGAACGTGAAACTGGAAAGTGAAACATATAATGTTCTGAGATAAAGAGCTGGAATCCTACGGGGAATTAGGAGTGGAACTCCTGGAAAGAAAAAGGAATGGAACTGAGATGTAGTTTGTACTATCTCTTGGGTACGCAGTACCAAGGGAAGTACCTGTACCTGTTTAGTGCAGAGTGGGGCCAGCCACCCCAGGGACCCGGGGTTAGGATTGGCCGCTCTGTACCGACTTGTTGGCCCTCGTGTACGTAGTACCGAGGAGAGCTACTAGTGTTAGGAGAGTACTAGCTACCCCACGGGCCCCGGGGTTCTGCTAGCCTCCTTCACCGACTTGTTAGGCCCACTAGGGCAAACCAGGGTAGTCAGGCGAGGGTGCGCGGACTGTGGAGGGGCAAGGCCCCAGTTTGGTTACTGTGGAGGGGTTGGACCCCTGTTACTGAGAGGGCTCTGCCCTGGTTCCGTGCTGTGCTTTGGGCGCACCCGTTAACGGAAACGACTGACCGCGTGCCAGTACGGGCTAGCTACCTGTGCGTTTATCGCACGTGCCGTAGTCACCGTTACGTCTGTCAGTGACCTTGGGGTGGTTGACTGAGGGTAGGATCACCACGGGGGGCTCTCCCGGCCAAGAGAGCACCGCGTGCTACTTCTACTTTTGGAAAAGACTGCAATCAAGATCGTTCCCACGAGGACATTCGAGATCAAGTAAAGGATCTGAGAAATAAATGAAATAGTGAGAAAATTGAAAGATGTGAATAAAGGAAGTAATAGAACATAACAGCTACTGTACACTCTACTGTTGCCTTTAGTTAGTTTGCCACTCTACTCAGCGTTTTGCTGACGTGTTACACTCGTTACCTTTTTCAGGACCAGGTGTTGAGCAGCCAAGGTCGGCGGCTGCAGAGGACGCTGGGCCGAGTAGGGTCCAGTAGAGTTACCACAGTCTTTTGTACCTCTTTTGTTTCTGTTCTAGTGAGTAGTTTTTGTTTCCGCTGTACCTTCTTTACCTGCAGTTCTTGTTATATGATAAATGTTGTTCTACTGTTGTGGTGGTACCTACTGTAGTAGTTTCTTTCCTTACTGCTGTACTTTCTTACTGTTAGTTATATTCATGCTGAATGTGGTTTATTTTACTGTCTTTTGGTTATTTCCTCGTTGGATGACTAGGTCTTGGGATTAGTCGAGTCGGTCCGGTTCTCGTGTCTCGTAGGGACTCGGGAATCGGGTCGTTACAAGACGTGATTAGATGGAGTTCAAGCTCGCTTCCAGGACGGATTGGAGGAGGTTGATGGAGAACATAAGAAATTCGCGAGGAGCGATATATTGAAGAAGGAAGGAGATGAAGAATATGATAGATTTCCTTCTCTTGTACTCGTTGTATTGTTCGTTTCTTTTGTTGCTCTTTATTTTTGTTACTTAGATTCATGTTAAAGAGCCTCAAAGTACCCTAACAGTAGTCCTAGGAACACCGGCACAACCCTAGGATACTTAGGTTTTCTGTAGAGAACTTAGAAAACCAATATAGGGTTCAAACAACTGTTCCAGATGTCTAATTACAAAATCAGACGTCTGATAATGTGTTTTAAGATGTTTGACTGTTGATTCAGACGTCTGATAACATTTAGGCTGGACATAGTTAGTTCTGTCTGATGAAATCAGACGTCCAGACCTTAGTCCAGACGTCTTATAAGACGTCTGATGACTTTTCCAGACGTCCAATTAGTGGATCGTTGGCTGGCTTAACAAATACTGAAGATCTGACCGTTAGAGCCTTATCAGACATCCTTAGGCCTTTCCAGACATCTGATATATGACCGTTTTGCCTCGGCTGACCCAAAATCTCTTCTCAGAGATTTTCTAGCCGTTGCACTCTCTTGGAAATCCATTCCCACGAAAAAGTAGGTTTCCAGACGTCCATACATAGTGCCAGACGTCTTATATGTCGTCTGATGGACTTGCACTAGAACCCTGTTTAGATCTGATTCAAGTCAGGAAGGACCCGCCCAAAATCAGACGTCTTAAAGTGATCTTCCAGACGTCTGATGCCAGGATCGGACGTCTGATAAGCCTGTCAGTGCAATCATTGTTCCTGATTTCGGCCTGATTCTCTTGGGCTTTGCTCCCAACAGCTATGGAACATTTCCTAAGCCTTCCAAAGCCTTCCTAAGGCCTCTATAAATAGAGAGGAACCTCTTGCACATCAAGATACACCTAGATACACAAGACACACTTTGTAATACACTTTCAAACCATTTTGTGTCTCTTGATCCTAAGACGAAAAGCTTTTGCTCTCCAAGCTCCAGTTCTTCATTTAGAGAGCATCAAGCTTTTGCGCACCCGCTCTCCCGCCGAAGTTCACGAGAGCGACGCGCCGTCGCGTGGCTCACGCACCCGCATCATCGATCCGACGCACTCCTTGCAAAGGGGAGTTTCTTAATTCCTATAGAAGCTTAGGTTAAAAATTACTTTGTTGGCTCTATGGGATTATTTGTTATTTTATCTTTGTTAGTTGGTTAGGTATTTGCTTTGCGAATTCCCGTCTCCTTCGAGGGACAAAATCCTTCTCGTGAAGAGAAGGGGTTGAGGAATGCTACCCCAGCACTTGTAGAGTGGTTGTAATTGAGGTTGAATCACCCTCGTTTAAAGTGATTCGTTTAGTGGATTTGATCAACTTGGTTGATCGGACAATCCTAACTCGAGAGGGTTAGGTGGTGGTTTTCACCCGGTTTGGGTTTCCACCTAAAAATTATTGTGTACACTGTGTGTTCGTCTCTTTTGTGAGATTGGTATTTTTTCAATTCCGCATTTTTTACGTCACGCTGATCTCACCCCCTCCGAGTAGGGAATTCACACTTATGTTCACCTGGTCTTTCTTGATATGTTTAGTGTGAACCAAGATTACTTAGGCTCTCGAGTAGAAGCAAACCAACAGATCCTGTATTAGTGTCTCAGGTACAAGAATATGTCCTTAGTTAGGAGAGATTCTGATCTATCTTGTCAATGCTCAAGTGAATTAAGCCGAGCCTGAGCAAATCAAGCTTTTGTGGCCAGGAAAGTCTTTAAAACAGCGGTTGAATATCTATAAACACTTATTGTATTTTTGTTTCAGCCTTCAGATCATTACTAAACACCATTTTTTTTTATAGATAGATGGAGACTGCATGATGCCATAAAATACTCAGATCCTATGGATGCCTATCCACCCCCCGATGCCAAATGATGCTATGTTCTCATATGCATGCAGGGTAGGGTAGAGGAAGGATGAAAGATTGGGCAACGAGAGCTGAGGTGCAGGGTATTCAGCAGGGTGGTAGGGTGGGTGGATGGTGGGTGGTGAAGTGAAAAGTGAAGTGAGTGTGACAGTGGCGGAATGTTGTTGGGGTGCCTCCCAATGAGCACTGAATTTAACGTCCCTAGTTGGACTTAGAATGAGGCACGACATTAGTTACCCTCCAGCAGGGCAACAGTTTCTCCAACGGGGGCAGGTTCATGAGTAAGATAGGGTTTCAAATGCTACCCATTGACCATAAATTTATGCCCAGATTTGGGATCTTCAATCTCAACTTCCCTGTTGGGAAATGGTCTTGTGACCAGAAAAGGACCAGTCCATTTGGACTTCAATTTCCCAAGAAAGAATTTGAGCCGAGCATCATAGAGCCAAACTTGCTGAGATGGCTCAAATTTCTTCCGTAGAATATGGCTGTCGTGAAAAGCCTTAGTGCGTTGCTTGAAAGTTAAGGTAGAATCATAGGCTTTACGATGGAGCTCTTCCAGCTCTAGGAGTTGGAGTTTCCTTTCTTGACCACACAGGTCTGGGTCGAGGTTACATTGGCGAACCGCCCAATAAGCGCGGTTCTCCAACTCCACGGGCAAATGACAAGGCTTCCCGTAAACGATTCTATAAGGAGACATACCAAGGGGAGCCTTGAAGGCAGTTCGATAAGCCCAAAGTGCGTCAATCAGCTTGTCAGACCAATCCTTACAGTCAGGCCGAATCGTTTTCTGGAGAATTTGCTTGATTTGCCGGTTCGACACCTCTGCCTGCCCGTTCGTCTGAGGATGATACGGAGATGCGATACGATGGTGGACTCCGTATTTCCTCAGAAGTGCTCGAGAAGAAGCATGGGTAAAGTGGCTTCCTCCATCCGAGATAATGGCTCGAGGGATCATAAGCACGCAAAAATGTGGTCTTTGACAAATCGAGTGGATATAACATGGTCAGTACGGCGCGTTGGAATAGCCTCGATCCATTTCGAAACATAATCAACAGCCACGAGGATAAATTCGAAGCCGTTGGAGGGAGGAAAGGGACCCATGAAATCAATTCCCCAAATGTCGAAGATTTCCGCAGCTAGGATGGGTTGCAAGGGTATCATGTCACGACGTGACATCGATCCTAACGACTGGCACCTAGTGCAATGTTTGGCATAATTGTGTGCATCCTGGTGAAGGGAGGGCCAAAAGAAATCGCACTGCAACACATTGGCTGCAGTTTTCCTCCCAGAGAAATGGCCTCCGCAGGCCTGATCGTGACAGAAGGATAGCACATTGGGAATTTGCTATCAGGAATACAGCGACGGATGATTTGATCAGCACCTATTTGAAAAAGGAGTGGATTATCCCAGAAATAATACTTTGCTTCTGCTATGAGGCGCTCGTGCTGGTTTTTAGGCCAACCACTTGGAAGGGATCCAGAAGCAAGGTAATTGGCAATGTCGGCATACCAAGGTCCACTTGCCACATTAATTGCCAATAGGTGCTCATCAGGAAAAAATCTCATTAATCGGCAGAGTAAGTCCAATATGGTCAGGGTCCAGTCTAGAAAGATGATCAGCCACAACATTCTGGGCTCCGGCCTTATCGCGGATCTCAATGTCAAATTCTTGGAGCGAAAGGATCCAATGAATCAGTCTAGGCTTGGCATCATTCTTATGCATGAGATGGTGAATGGTCGCGTGATCGGTGAAAACAATAACATGTGAGCCCAGAAGGTAAGAGTGGAATTTCTCCAGCCTAAAGACGATCGCCAGTAGTTCTTTCTCAGTGGTAGTATAATTACGCTGGGCCTCGTCCAACGTCTTACTGGCGTAGTACACCACGAAGGGGTGTCTATCGCGTCTTTGTCCCAGGATGGCTCCAACTGCAGGGTCGGAAGCGTCACACATGAGTTCAAAGTCGTGGGACCAATCAGGTGGCTGGAGAACAAGGGCCTTGGTGACAGCATTACGCAGCTGTGTGAAGGCTCGTATGCAGTCGGGGTCCATATCGAAGGGTACGTCGGTCGATAGGAGATGAGTTAAAGGTCGAGAAATCTTGGAGAAATCTTTGATGAATCTCTTATAGAAACCAACGTGTCCTAGGAAGGAGCGGATTTATTTGACAGAGCCAGGCATAGGTAAATTAGCAATTACATCAAGCTTAGCTTTGTTAACCTTGATACCCCTATCGGAGATGATATGTCCGAGAACAATTCCCTCGTGTACCATAAAATGACTTTTTTCCTAGGAAAGCACGAGGTTTACATCAATACATCTCCTAAGGATACGGGTCAGGTTGGCAAGACAGTCATCAAAAGAGGGTCCAAAGATCGAAAAGTCGTCCATGAAGACCTCGAGAAAGTCACCCACCATGTCATGAAATATCGCCAGCATACATCTTTGGAAAGTTGCTGGCGCGTTACAAAGTCCGAACGGCATCCTTCTAAATGTAAAGGTTCTGAAGGGGCAGGTAAAAGTGGTTTTCTCTTAGTCTCGGGGTTCAATTGCCACCTGGTTATATCCTGAGAATCCATCCAGGAAACAGAAAAATTTATTTCTCGCTAACCGCTCCAGGATTTGGTCAATGAAAGGTAGCGGAAAGTGATCTTTCTTAGTTGCAGCATTGAGTTTCCTATAATCTACACACACTCTCCAAGATGTAGGAGTGCGTGTACGGATGGATTCGCCCCTGTCATTGACACGGATGGTGAGTCTCGCCTTTTTGGGTACGACGTGAATCAGACTCACCTAGGGGCTATCGTTGATCGGCTAGATTATACCCGCATCTAGCCACTTAATAATTTCCTTTTTAACGACCTCCCGCATGTTAGGGTTGAGACGTCGTTGCATCTCATGGGAAGGTCGAGCCTCCTCCTCTGTATATATACGGTGAGTGCAGTAGGATGGGCTAAAGCCAGATAAGTCTGATAAAGACCATAAAATGGCTGCCTTGTGTTCCATAAGGACCTTCGTTAGTTTGCACTCTTGCTCCCTGGTCAATTTTGAACTGATGATTACGAGGAGCGTTTCATTTGGTCCTAAGAAAACATACTTAAGTGTACTAGGCAGCTCTTTCAGCTCAGGAGTGGATGGTGAAAGATCTGGCATTTCTTTGGACGAGAGTGTCCCAGGCGGATCGGAAGAAAATAATTTAGGAGGAAGAAGTTGGCCCTCAGATTGGCCAAAAAGAGGGGCTTCTTGGATAGATGGATCCAAAAAGGAATAGCCCCAGTGAGAAGTATGTGGGCTCAAGGTCCCAGTGTGGAGTTGCAAATCTGCCTGATTTGGAGGGAAAGAAAGGGCAATCCGGTCTTCAAGAGTGTGGACCGGCGGTGAGTAGCCCGGATATGACTCAGACCACGAGGTATGGGAAGCGGAGAAAACCTCGTCAGAAGTCTGGTTAGGAGAAGGAACAGGACAAGGGAGGGATGGGGGAACGTCACAATATGTGTCGGTCAGGCAATCATCAGTGTTTACAGGTAATCCGTAGCAGTCAGAATACGTCCCAATTAGTTCGATACATGCACTGACGGCCATGTTCTCGTTAGACATGTCATCCTCGATGCAATCGCAATCAAAGTTCTTGGCTGCCTTGAAGATGTTAAGCTTGAGCTTCTCAGATCCAACGGCAATCTCAATATAGCTCGACTCACAGTCGATATGGGCGCAGGCTGTGGCTAAGAAAGGTCGACAAGGATGATCGGACAATCAGAAAGTGAGCTAGGAACTTCCATATCTAAAACAAGAAAGTCAATAGGAAAATAGAGATTGTTGACCTTAACCACCACGTCTTCCACTACTCCCTTTGGAATTTTGACAGAACGATCTGCCAACTGTAACGTAACAGGGGTGGGTTTCAGATTTCCCAAGGAAAATTTTTCGAGCATGATGGTTGGTATAAGATTGATGGAAGATCCTAGATCAAGCAGGGCACAGTTAAAATTGCAGCCTTGGATGCTACAGGAAATAAGCGGTGTGCCCGGATCTTTCTGCTTCGGTGGTAGATTTGACAGTATAGCATAACTCGCATGAGGCGAGAGAACCACCAGATTCTTAGTTTTCTTTGACTGTCTCCTAGGTGTTGTGGAGTGATGAGAGCCTCATCATGAGCCATAACTAGCTCATTTTGACACAATAAAGAAGATAAAAGCTCCTACATAACCTAGAAGAAGGCCTAAATGAAGGAATAAGTGCTCTAAGAAGAAAACATGAAATAAAGGTTAAAACTGTAATTTTACCATTGCAGTACATAAATGGGATTTCTCAGAGGCAAAACATAGGTTAAAAGGTCTAAATAAGATAAAAAGTGGGTTGAGTTAATCAGACATGGGTACATGTGCAATCTAAGAATTAAATGACATTTGGTAACCCTAAAACAGATCCGCTTAAATCAACAAGGTTTCGGTCAGGATTAAAATCAAGTAAACCCTCTAAAAATCATGGAAAAATATCCTCTAGGGTTTATAACACTTAATTTGGCCTTTGGAACCCAGTTTGACCTAGATTAGGGTCCTAGCTCTTCAATTAACCTAATTTGGGTTTTTACGCAAAATTTCCAGTCAAACGAGGTCAAACCTAAAATCTAACTTCACCATTGGATTCCTTAGGTCAAAATTAGATTTTTACCAAAATTTGGACCTAAGGGGAGGTCATCTTGACCTACTTTGCAATTTAGTACACCTAAATCACATTTTGGTCCCTAACTTTTGAAAATCATCGCAGAGAGCCCCCTAACTTCCTCGCCACCTTTGCAATTAGGTCCTTCCACCATTATTGGGGCAGAATCCTTCTCCGACGATAATTAGAGAGGGAATACTCTCTGATTCCTCAAAGATCCCCTCCCAGAAATGGAAGGGAGATTCTCTGAGGAATTCCCTCCCATCTGAGGCCTGCCATGATCTCTGATTTGATCCCAATCTCTCGTGCGAACGTACGAAGGATTTGGGTATCCACCCACTTTCGTTCTCCGGCGAGCCGTCGGAGACGGATACGTGCCCTCCAAGCTCTGAATAGACGACCCAATGCCTATAAAAGAACCCCCAAACCCTGCCGCTCATTTTCAGCTCGACCTGGCTGGGGTTTCACCTCAGACTTGTCTCTTCCTTCCCAGCCAGGGAACCCAGCGAGCTCCGATGAGCCCCCCTCCCCTCCCTCTTCTCTCTGCCACAAAACCAGTGGCAGAGTCGTCTTCTTGATTCTCCTCCGCGTCGCGCAACACCCGCGCACGTCGCCTTAGCCCCGTCGTCGCCGCTGTCTTCCTCCACTTGGCAGCTTCTTCTCCGGTGACAGCAGGTACAGCTGTCCACCTCTCCATCCCCCTTCGTCCCTTTAGTTAGGTTTAAACTATTCTCCTCTATCCCCTCTTTCATTCCCCTCACCTTATTTCATCAATCGACCCTCGACTGTCGCTGACCACCGCCATCTTCCTCGCCTCCGACCAACCTCCGGCGAGTCGCTCCCGTCGCTCCACACTTCCGCACGACTCGCCGACCAACTCAGAGGCTCCGCCTCACCTCACCAAGCAACCTCTGCCCATCCACCATACCTCTACGCCTCCACCACAGCCCCCCGAACACACCCACACCTCCGGTCACAGGGTGACCTAGGCACGCACTCCTAGGCCACCCTGCGACCTGCTGCACGTTGCATCACCTTCGCCGTGCCACGACGAAGGTCTGCAGGTGGTTTGATTAGGCCAATAGGTCATATTCATGCACGACAGGATCGGAGCTGCAGCTGCCATTGACGACAGTTGAAGAAGCTCCAAGCTCGCTCCAGGCTTCAGGACGTCCAGGCTTTAGGTGCTACGCATTGGGGCAGGTCTCGCGAAGATCGTTGCTCCAGAAATCAATGCCAATAGAGGCCGCAGTTGTGGCATTTGCACGAAGGTTCTGCGGGCACGCGCGAGAGCGGGGCAGGACTAATAGTCCCACATCGGCGAAATACGAAGCGCAGGTATGCTTTAAATTGATTTTGTGTTATACGCTTATCGCCTCCGAACGCATAGGGGTGAGGTCCCTCACCTAGCGCTCGCCTCGTCCGCGGTTTCACCTCGCGGATCTGGCGGGCTCCAATCCGACCCTTTCTGAGCACACCTCGCGCATCACCCTCATGCCGGTGCGCCTGGTCTTGGGTGCGAAGCCCGACCCGATTACCCGCGGCTCTGGGAAGCGTCCTGAGAGTAATTTGCAGAGAGAGAGAGAGAGACGTGCGAGTAGAGGGAAAGGGGTAGGCTTTTCTCCTTGTGCAGGCAGGTAGGCTGAGAGTTGAAGAGAAGAGACTTAGTCGCAGGAAGGAGAAGAGAAGAAGAAGGAGAAGAGAAGGAGTAGAAGAAGAAGAAACTCTGAAGAAGAGGCTGAGCAAGGCAGAAGAAGAAAGGCTGCAGAGAAGAGAAGAAGACAGAAGAAAAAAGAAGCAAAAGGTTGCAGAGAAGAGACAGAAGACCAAGGAAGAAGAAGCCTTCGCAGAAGAGAGAAGACAAGGAAGAAGAGTGACTGCAGAGAAAGAAGAAGAAGGCCAACACAAGAAGAAAGAAGTAAGGAGGAAGACTGCAGAAGAAAGAAAGCAAGATCAGAGGAAGAAGAAGAATAATCACAGAAGAGAAAGACATCTTTTAAGACGTCTGATCTCATGATCAGACGCCTAATTCTTTCTTTTTACCATAATTGCTTTTCAAACTCATGCATTTACATTTGAATTAAAGTTTTGAGTAATTAAAGTGTTCAATTACATTGAGATTAGTAGTAAATTCCGATTGCACCCTGTGTTCGACCTCGGATACTCCGATTTTCGAGTAATAAAAACTTTTATTTGTTGACGACGCTTGTTCACCTATACTACGACGCAATAACTGTTAAAACACGATCGAGTCAATCGCTTCAACATGTAGTCTTTGAAAAATCAGGCGACAGTAGGTATGTGGTCGATAGCCTCTAGCAGGGGTACCTTGAATTCAACATCCCTGAATAAATTACGTAGGTTTTCAAAGGCCTGCGTATCCTTCTTCTTGCCTTTTGGCTCCCTCAGTAGAGCCTCAGTGAAGGGGACTGATTCTGGCACCAATTTGGGTGTATCGTCCTCTCGCGAATGCGGTGCTCATCCCGAATGAGAGGGTAATGAAGAAGACGGGCCAGGATCAGGTCGAGGCGGATCGACGGTCTTCTTACCTCTCCTCGTAGTGATCGCATTGGACGATGCGGGTCCAGTGGGATCATAAGGCGGAGGAGGGTTCGCAATAGGGACATAAGAGTGAGGTGCTGCAGCGAGATTAGCCTGAAATCCAGATGGAATGCTCGGAGCTTGCAGAATCTGATGAACCTGCCCCTGAGAAGGTCGTACCTGTGGTTGAGGACCACGGGGTACGAAATTTCGCGGGTTGGGAACAGGTTGGGCTGGAAGAGTACCCTGAGATCGAGTCGCCATGCGTAGTTGACTGATCTTAGCATTCTGTTGCACCAGTTGGTGCTGAAGAGAGGTCATGTTTCCTTCATGGCGCTTTGACATTTCCATCATTATTCTCATCAATTTATCAAGAGGACTTGATGCGTGTTCTGTTTGCGGTACGCAAGGACCCAATGGCGGATTCGCCATAGGATTAGACTGGGCCCTTGGGATGACGGGTGCAGACAGTCGCATTGGTCCACCCGCAGGGTTTTGGCACTGTGGGTTGTTGGACCATGTGAAGTTTGGATGATTTCGCCACCCTGGGTTATAAGTGGCAGAGAACGGGTTGTTCCCCAAGGTGCAAGCGTCTTCTATGCCAGAAGACGCGTCTGCATGTAAATATGCTTCCGAGCACACGGAGGCTTGGTCCTCCGTGTCAAAATACTGGCTTACAGAAGCCAGATCCACATGACTTACCGAATCGCTCGACGCGACATTCGGTAAAGAAGGTCTTAAGGGGTTTCTAGGGATAAGCCTGGTGTTGGAAGAATTGGGATTGTGATGAAGTGGTGAGGTGGGGGTGTTTGCCATAGAACGGGCGGGATTGGCCAGAAGCTCGTCCAGCTTTTTGTGCATGACGGAGACTTCATCCAATTTCTGTGCGATAAGGCTGAGATCTGTGGATGAATGGGAGGGTCCCGTGTCAACTTCGTGGACATTACGGGGCAGGCTGGTACGATTAAAGGCGGCAATGGAGGCATCGTTCATTGAGTTTTTGCTCATATTTTCAAATAATTCGAATGCTCCATTCTCGTCTTTATTCATGAAATTCCCTCCGCATGAAGCGTCTGCAGTCTGCTTCAAAGTCTCATTTAGCCCATAGTAGAAAATATGGGCTATATGCCACTTAGGCAGACCGTGGTGCGGACACTTCCAGAGGAGGTCATTATATCTCTCCCATGCCTCATGAAACTGTTCGCCGTTTTGTTGCGTAAAGGAAGTGATAGCACGGCGAAGAGCACTGGTTCGCCCGATTGGGAAGAACTTCTTGAGAAACGCTATTCGCATCTCTTCCCAAGAGTGGATGCTTCTCCCAAGGGTGCGTAACCACTGCAGCGCTTTATCCCGTAATGAAAACGGGAACATTTTCATGAGGACTATTGGTAACCCGATATTTCTTGGTTTAACTGTTTCAGCCAATTAGGTTAGGTCTTCCAAGTGGAGAAAAGGATCTTCACTTGCAAGACCATGGAAGTGAAAATTTATCAGGCCAATTATGTTAGGTTTTAATTCAAAGTTGTCCCCGCCCATGGGGACCCGAATTTGTCTTATGGTCTCTGTAGCAGCGGGATTCTAATAGGAGCTAAGAGACCTAGGCTCCTCCCGTTCGAGAACGGTTCTGCATTTCCTCCAATGTTTCCCTAATGGCTTCAATTTGTTCATTATACATTTCCATTTGGGCTTGGAGGCGGGTTATGGGATCCAAGGCTCCACCACCTAGTGGGTTTTGAGGGCAGTTTCCTCCCTCGAGATTTGGGGGTGTGCGTGCAGCCATGTTTGTGGAGGAGGAGGACAATTCGGCTTCTTTCCTAAAATTATCAGACAATTCACACAGTTCAGGATTTTGTGACCTCCTCCCAAACATGCACTACCGCAGGAAGAATTGGGGAGATAAGAAGGGAATAGGAGATGAGAGAAATGACGCCGCAAAGGTACACTTGATGACAAATCAAGACAATCAAAGCCCTAACCTATATAGTGTACCCTTAGACCTAAAGATCTAAGTTACCTACTATCACGACCTATGGAACCGAATGCGAGCACCGCGGAACCACCGGGCCAGATTGAAAGGCCGTTTGCCCTAGTCTTAGACACCTGATAGCACGTGGGAAGCCTCACCAGCACATAGGCGCTACACGCAGGTAGTTAGACCTCCAATCCTTAATAAGGGTCAAGTTGCTACCAGATTTAGTTAGAGGCTTAGGATCAAGTGCTTCTGGAATGTGAAGGGCATTGTTTACGGGTAATGCCCAAGTGATTGATTTTATAAAGTGTGTAAACCAAGCATGCAACGGGAAAATCTCCCCGAATTGAAGTTTTAGCCTTAAATAGTATGGATTTTAGGATCTCGCTAAATTACCAATTCAACCAATCTCCGGGTTTTGAGAGAATACAAGTTTTTTTTCTAAGCCCAACAAACCCTTCTTCAATGTCAGTTGGTTAATGCATGCTAAAATGCCATGGGCTTCCCTAGATGGAGATTTCTATGTGTGGATGCACGAGTCGATTTTAGATTAGTGTGAAAGGGAGCCAAAGCACTTCTATTCAAGTCCTCCCAATCACCAAAATGATTTCCACACACAAGGCTCAACCACAAGATAAAGAAAATCAAATTGTTGAGGTTGAAGTATTCGGGATCAAATGTTAGGCACTTGAAAGGTTGTGGTGGGGTTGGAATCAACTCAATTCCAAGTCTCCCCACTGAAAATGTGATCCCGAATTGCAGATAAATGAGGTAAAGAGGGATGGCAATCAATCTTTTTATTTTTGCCTCAAAGAATACTTCACACAATGAAAGATTCAAGAATCAAGATTCTTGGATCTTCGCTATGTGAAGTTTAGCGGGAAATCCCGGGGCAGTGGGAGTGATGGCAATCAATCAAACAAGTGATTTTTAATCTACTTGCCCCAAGAGATCCCAGGAAGTGTTTTTAGTTTTTTTTTTTATTAAGGTGACAAGTTGACCTAAGTTGCAAAGCAAGAGAGACCTACCTGTTCAGCAACATGGGCGAAGCTCCAGTGCGGTGCCGGCGAAAAGTATAGTACGGTGTCGAGGTGGGGGTGGAGGTGATCGTCATCTAGGAAGACGCAACCAACAGGAGGAAGTGCTGCGTGGAGTGTTGGATGGATGGGTGGAAGGTGTGTGCGGAGACGCTTTCTGTATGCGGGTATCGGGGAATGTCAGCAACTGGTGCTGATATTCCTGCGATATAGTGCGGGGTAGGTGATATGAAGGTAGGTATATATTTATATGTATATATAGAGATAGGGTTATAATTATATAGGTGTATATGTAGTTATATATATATATGTATTTATAATTAGATATATATGTATGTATATATAACTATATAGATGTAGATATATATATGTATATATATATATAGTAATATATGTATATAGATATATATATGTATATATGTATAGATATATGTAGAGGGAGCGGTGTGAGGGCGCAGTGCACTGCGCTGCGAGTTGAGGTGAACGCGGGCGAAGAAGCGGGCGCGAGTGTACGCGGAAGCAGGCGTGCGGACGTGCTGGCGATGGTTGCGGCGAGGAGAGAGAGCGCGCGGTGATCGGATAAGTGAGAAACTTTTCAGTTACCGCACTGTAGCTACAGTGTCGCGCTCTCTAGCATGAACAGTAGCTACAGTGTGCGCTTGGCTCGCATGATTGGCTGCGGTCGATTTTGCGTGCGCAGGTGCTGTGGAGCGGGCCTGTGCACGCGGAAGGACCTGCGTCGGCTGCTGCAGGGGTGTGTGGTGGCCTGCGCGTGGGCGAGAGGCTACTGCGCCGTGCTGCTGCTGAGCTTCCAAGCTTGAGTTTGCGGCAATGGCGGAAGTGCTTGAACGTAGAAACAGAGGGTGGAATCCACCACGCCACCTGCTCTTGGATGAGCTGGGCGGTGGTGGGATTCACAGTGGTGGTCGTGGACCACTGTGAGCTGCTCTTGCCCGCAGCGTGTCTCTTCAGTAGGAAGAGGGGCTGCGTATGGAGGGGAGAGGGGAGGAGATGGCCTGGAGAAGGAAGGCTGCTATGTGTGTTGCGTGGACCAGGCTCCTCGGCGCATGGAAGGAGGCCTATCTTTTTAAAGGAGGGAGAAGCATGCACAGCCATGCCTTGGGTTGCACATGATCGGCCATGCGGCTGGCAGAGCAAGCAATGGAGCGAAGAAGAGCAAGCCATGCCCTGCAGCCGCAGAGAAGAAGAAATTCAAAGCCAATAAAAAATGAAGATGGAGATTTTGCGAGGTAGCACTTGAAGAATACGTTAATTGCAAGGCCAATTTATTCACTCTCCTCCCCTCTCAAATAAATGCATGCATGCGTTTATTTTTACAAATGCGACTATGGCTACCTAATATACATTGGCAATGCTAGGAAATAGCACAAGATGGCACAATTGTTGGTGCATTTTTTCTGTGCAATCAACAGGTCAGAAGATTCTTATGTTTATTCTGATTCTGACCTGCACCTGTGAATTCTTCATTTCTCTTCTTTGTATAGTGTGCCTACCTGAAGACACTAAATTCAGCACATATACAGTTCTTTTTAGTTTCTATTTTGAAGCGAACCTGACATACATGCAATTCAGGTGCTTTCCATGCTTATCCACTCTGTTTTATGTCTTTTCAATACAATGAGAACATTGCATTAGATAGGCATGGGGGGTGGTTATTCATCTCTGAATTTATTCGTCAGCTCCGTAGATTTGTTTTATTTTCTTTTATTATAAAAAAAGAAAAAAAATGGAATTAGGAAAGAGAACTTGGGTTTAAGAAAATTTTCAATATTAGGAAATACTACATTATGATTTGAACATAAAGACCCTTCAGGCCTTTGGACTTAATCTGCCCGTGTGTCCACTAAAATGTGGATTTGTTTTTCGAGTCCTCGCCAACCTAAATTCTATTTTAATTGGAGTAAATAAGTTTGGGTGATAAGTACACGACTTATCAACCCGCCCTCTGATTTGAGGGAATTTTGAGTCTTAAACATCTACACATTATCTTGTCACTGACTCGTTGTTCGACGATTTTAACGGAAATTGGGTAGCTAATGAACCTTCTAAGGTGATATGGCTGGTAAGTTATCGTGGGTAACAGCCCATAGGTAGGTTGTCCATAGCCCAGTCACTGGATCTTTCTCTTTTTGCTGCCTTTAGATAAATCTTAGACTAGGGAAGCCACCTACTTAAAAAAAAAAAGAAAAAAGAAAAGGAGAAATGAAAAAAAGAAATAAACCACACTTCGCCGCACGAGTATGGCTGGCAAGTTGTCGGTGGTAATAGCTCATCGACCGGTTGTCCAGAACCCAGCTCAATAAATGCACTGAAAATTTCCAAAACACTTAGGTAGAAGTGGAGAAGTAGAATAAATCGGGGAGATATACACTGGATTTACCCTTGTGTTGACCCCGTAAAAATAAAAGTAGGGAGAAAGCTACATGTTGTAAAGATACACCTTTAGGCAGAATTCTCTTTTTTAGGTCACCTAGAGGCGTAGAAATCCGAAGTCCATTTTAATTGCTGGTCAACGAGTCTATCACATTCACAATAAGATCCTTAGAACTTAGGGTTCTCATTAAATCTTGGGTGAGTTGAATGGCCGTAGAAAGCCACTCTTAAACCCTAAAACTTGAAAATCCAAAAAAATTAGAAAAGAGGAAAAAGGGAAAAAGAAAATTTTCTTTGAATAAGGCGAGGGCTTGAGGTGGTCTCCATTTTGGCAGATACTTGGGCACTGTTGTGTCTTTGAAAGTTCAGATCCTAAGTAGACATTTTCTTTGTGATTGAAAATAACTCAAACCCAAATAATCCAACCTAATTCTTTTATAAATAGCATATAGTTTTTGCTAGGGACTAGCAAAAGATAGGCATGTGGGTATGATGTAAACATGTTTACGATACTTAAGATGTCTATTTATGCATGTTCTTAAGAATAGGATTGCATTGCATGTTATAAATATTGCATAACATGCATCATCTTGCATTTAGAGTAGTTTGAATAAAATAGAGGTTAATTATCTTCTTTTATGTTCATGGATAGGGAAAACTTTTTATCGGGGCCTCGGATCGAAGATCCAATCGTACAGATGTGATCAGGGTGACGATTGGAGTTCAACGACTCCAAGATCGCCCTGATCAGACATCTGTAGCATCAGATAGTGACCGGGGAACCCTAGAAGATCAAGGGCCAAGATGGTATGAGTCTGCACTTCAAACGACAAATCCGACCGCACGGATGGATTTGGATCAACGATCGCAGCCTAACGGCGCAAAAATCGACTCAATCCGACACCCGTGGTACCATCTACATCATCCAGAAGATAGACGGCCAAGATGGCACCACCTCAGCCATCCAACCGACCCTCAGGTCCGCCGCTGCTTGTCCAAAGAGAATCCAACGTGCGATCTGGGCCGTTGGATCTTGATCCAACGGTCCTGAACGCGTGTTCAAAAGTTCGGCTACCCGCCATCCACGTGCACAGCGTAGTGGATAAGGCGCTCGACTGCCTTCAGATGTGTGTTTGATTCGCAGGGCACGGGCGAGCGTTGGATCGTCATCGAACGGCTGTGCGCACCCGATAGCGCTCACGCGCTATTAGACGCGTGGCGAAGACGCGGCATCGCATGCGATGGGGCGTGTAGAGGAGGCTGGTAGAGGCGCGATCTAAGCTGTTCGATCTCGCGATCGGATGGCTGAGATTGACTGGATGTGCGTGTGGTTTGAGCGCACGGGCAAGCGAGCGGGCACACGTGCGCCGCCCACTATGCCCACATTCGGACCTTTAGCGACGGTTTTATCCGTCACTAAAGGTACTGAATTATTGTTTTTAAAATTGGAATGGCCAAAATGCCCCCACTCCTTGCAACTATAAAAGGAGACCCCATCCACACGAAATTCTCATCCCTTCCTTCTCTTCTCTCCCTCTCCAAAGCTCAAGAGAAGCTTGTCCCACACCCGAGATGCTTCTCGCGAGATAAAGTCAATTTTTCGTCCCCCTTTCAGAAGCGGATCCTGCGACGACGACAACGTGCTGCCCTATTCCCGTTCTTCCTGCTTCGCCCTCCTTCGTCCTGCTTCATCCTCCTTCGTCCCGTCCGGCTCGTCCTCCAAGCTACCGTCGAGGAGGATATCTCTCTCCCCATTCTTTTTACTGCTTTCTAGAATAGATTTACTGCTTTCTAGAGTAGATTTATTGCTTTCTAGTGTAATCATTTTTCCGCTTTCTCGTCGTGATGTTTAGTGAATGAACAATCCTTTTGATAATGAATTCCATGTGCATTCTATATCTCTTTTGATTTTTATTTGTATTATTCTCTCTCCCTTATTCTCTCTCTCTCTTCTAATTATTGTAAATAGTTAGATAATTCTAATCAATTGAATTACTTTGTGACAAATAAAACAAATGCGATTTTTTTATAAATCAAACGTCCTCCCCCTTGTGTTCGACCCGGGATTTTTATTCCGGTATAAATTTTATTTGTTGAACATGAGTTCTTTGCTTTCATACTATGACGACAGGTTTTCAAAATCGAACACATTAGCGTAGCAACCCGACGTTCAACAAGCAGCCACACATGCTCAATCCAGATGTCGTGCCCATGCACGCCCGTGCATAACGCTGGATCGCACTTGTATGCGCTAGCTGAGGAGGCGCAGCGAGGAGTGCTCTCAGCCCATTGATCTAACGATCGAACGGCCGAGATTTGATGAACGTCGAAAGGCATTGCATGCGTGGGAGATGAGGGGGCGGTGCACGTCGCCCACGATAGGGCTTTAGCGATAGTTTTATCCGTCACTAAAGGCCCCTTATTTAATGTTTTGAGATTAAAAAGACCAAATTGCCCTCACTCCTTGCAACTATAAAAGGAGACCCCCTCCATACGAAATTGGCATCCCTTCTTTCTCTTCTCTCCCTCTCCAAAGCTGAAGAGAAGCTTGTCCCACACCTGGGATGCTTCTCAAGAGATAAAGTCAAATTTTCATCCCCATTTCGGAAGTGGATCCCGCGATGACGACGACGTGCTGCCCCATTCCCGTTCTTCCCACTTTGTCCTCCTTCTTCTTGCTCCATTCCCCATCTTCCAGGTGTCGTCTCGTCTGGCTCATCCTCCAAGCGACCATCGAGGAGGATAAATAAAAAAGAGAATTAAACCTGTTGCTTTTACTATTTTAGATAGTATAGATACCACTCTACTCAACGTTCGCTGACTTTGTCTTTTCATAATACTGTTCAGTACCAGGAGTTGAGCAGGCCGAGCTTCCGGCTACGGAGGGTGCTGGGCTCAATCGAGCTTAGCCGTAGTTTTTAGCACTTCCTTGTTTCTTTACTATTGTAGTAAGTATTAGACTTCTAGTTACTGTTTGTCCCTACTATTTACTTCCGTTTTTATTGTTTTGTTGTTGTGGTGGTATGTAATGGAACATCAGATTTACTTTCCTTTACTGCTTTGTACGTTTCTTCTACTTAGTTATATTGCATATGTGAATGTGGTTTACTTTCCTTCTTTTTGGTTATTTCTTGTTGGACGACTGGGTCTTGGGATTAGTTGAAGGGAGCTGGTCTCGAGTTCTGTAGGGGTCTGGGAATCGGGTCGTAACGAGATGGTATCAGAGCAAGATTGTCCCGAGAAATGAACTAATTGGCTTGAGAATAACTATTCACGTGCATATAACTAGGGTAGCCACCAAAACATATCGCCTTGACATTCGTTCCGAGTCTTGTTTGGAAGAAATTCGGTATCGTTGACCCTTTTGTTCTGTCTTTCGCGTCTCCTTGTCAGAGATGCCTCATCAGGGAGTTCTCGAGGCAGGTCGTGGTCACGACCGTGGACGAGGTCGGAGGGGTGGACGTGCCGGGCCTGAGGTACCAGCTGACCCACCTCTTCTCCCGGGCGTTCAGGCCTAGGATCTCGCCCAGCTGATCAGAGATATTGTGTGAGAGGAGCTCCACCAGCCTCCACGGGCACCTCTCCCTGAGGACGTGGAGGGGGAGTCCTCGGTGGGACAGAGAGACCGTCGCAGCGCTGGACGAGTAGAAGGGGGAGGGGGTGGTCCTCCACCTCCCTCACCGCACTCTGACACTTCCGAGCACGAGCCCTTCTTGCTTGGAGGCATGCCCGTTCCCCCACTGCAGTTGCACCACGAGCTTTTTGGACAGTTCCGGAAGCTGAAGCCCCCCTCCTTCAAGGGGGATGAGGATCCGTCTGAGGTAGAGGATTGGTTGGAGTAGATAGAGAAGGTGTTCAACACCCTTCGCCCTCTCATGGAGTGCTGCGTGACCTTTGCCACGTACTAGCTAGAGAGCGTGGCACAGATGGTGGAGGGCAGTTAGAGGCCAGGAGAGGGGAGAGCCGACGTGGGACCAGTTCATGACCCTCTTCTAAGAGCAGTACTTCCCACAGACCTAACTGGATCAGAGGAGGCAAGAGTTCCACACTCTCCGCTGGGGGACAATGACTGTTAGCGTGTATTGCACGCGTTTCCTAGAGTTGTCACGTTTTGCCTCAACAGCCGTGGCTATGGAGGAGGAGTGCCTGTGGAGGTTTACTAAGGGGCTTCGACCTGCCATTCGGGGGTATGTCAAACCCCTGAAGCTACCCACCTTCTCTTGAGTGGTTGAGGCAGCCGTGACCTATGAGGAGACCAACCCAGCTGCACGAGACATTGACAGCGGATGGAAGAGGCCCTACCAGCTAGAGTACTCTCAGGGTCGTCGGGAGAGGAAGCATGCGGCACCCGTAGGAGAGCCATCTCATTTTGCGAGGCCATCAGTGGCCTTTGGGGGCCCCAGACAGGGGCCAGCTGCCAGCACAGGACCCCTGCCCAGCTGGCAGCAAGGACCTACTGAGAAAGGAGGTCGTGTTCCCCTCTGCTACCAGTGTGGCCAGCCGGGCTACATAAGGAGGGACTGCCTATCTAGGGCTGGAGCATAGCTGATGCTCCCCGCATTGAGCGCTGGAGGCCGAGCTGGTGGTCGTGGTCCCTAGGTGCGTGGGGGAGGGTAGCAGTCACAAGGAGGGTACCTACCAGCAGCTGCTCGCCCGACCCAGAGTGTAGCTGCTTCGTCTACACCAAGGACTGAGGGGTGTATCAATGCCCTGACACACAGAGACGCCAGGGCTTCCGGTTTAGTGGTGGCAGGTATGGTTACCGTTTTTGGTAGATTAGTGTACGTATTTTTTGATTCTGGCGCCACACACTCTTTTGTTGTTGCGAGTTTTGCCGTTAGTTTGGGGCAGGGCAGCGTACTGTTAGAGGATCCGTTTGTGATCAGAGGCCCAGGTGGCCAGTTGTTTGTAGTTGAGGAGGTCTACACGGACTGTGAGGTCAGTATAGGGTGACACAGCCTCCCCACTAACCTAATTGTGATACCGATGGAGGATTTTGGCGTGATTCTAGGGATGGACTGGCTATCCTCTTACCATGCCTTGGTGGACTATTTCGGGAGGAAGATCGTATTCTCCATACCGGAGTTGCCTCTCTTTGAGTTTTACGGACAGCCGGTGGACGAAGGTTTCAGATGCATCACTACGCTTCGGGCAGCAAAGCTTCTGAGCCAGGGGTGTGAGGGCTTTTTAGCCTGCGTAGTGGTAGAGCCTAGCCTCGTGGCCGACTTTCAGAGTATTTTAGTGGTTTGCGAGTACCTCGATGTGTTTCCAAAGGAGCTGCCAGGACTATCGCCCGAGCATGAGATCGAGTTTGAGATCTCACTGGTACCAGGGACCAGCACCATTTCTACTGCACCGTATTGGATGGCACCACTTGAGCTGCGAGAGCTCAAGTCATAGCTGCAGGACCTGTTGGAGAAGGGCTTTGTGAGGCCCAGTGCGTCCTCGTTGGGAGCCCCTGTGTTGTTGGTGAAGAAGAAGGATGGTTCCTTGTGATTTGTGTCGACTACTGACAGCTGAATAGGGTCACCATCAAGAACAAGTATCCGCTACCGAGGATTGACGACTTTTTTGACCAGTTGAGAGATGCCACGGTGTTCTCTAAGATAGATATGAGGTCAGGCTACCACTAGTTGAGGATCAGGGAGACCGACATCTCCAAGATGTTTTCCGTACCCGGTATGGGCACTATGAGTTCTTGGTCATGCCGTTTGGGTTGACCAACGCCCCCGCTGCTTTTATGGATTTGATGAACTGAGTTTTTAGACCGTACTTGGACCAGTTTGTGGTGGTGTTCATCGATGACGTACTCGTTTACTTGCGAGATCAGGTGCAGCATGGACAGCATCTACGGATGATTCTGGACACTTTGAGGTGACGCAGACTGTATGCCAAGTACAGCAAGTGCGAGTTTTGGTTGAGGTAGATATGATCTTAGGGGATGGTTTGGTTGTGGACCCAGCCAAGGTTGAGGTCGTACTCAGGTGGGAGAGGCCACATACAGTGATAGAGATACGCAGCTTTTTGGGATTAGCAGGCTACTACCGGCGGTTTATTAGGGGATTCTCTCAGATTGCGCATCCTATGACCCAGCTGACTCGGAGGGACATGCCCTTTGCCTGGACAGATGAGTGTGAGGCATGTTTTCAGAAGTTGAAGGAGAGACTAACTTCAGCTCCTGTGCTTACCATCCCGGACAGCAGTGGCGGTTTTGTGATTTACACAGACGCTTCATTGCAGGGGTTAGGGGGTGTGCTCATGCAGCGAGGTCACGTTTTCGCTTACTCTTCGCAGCAAATGAAGCCCCATGAGCATAGCTACCCAACCCATGACTTAGAGTTGGCAGCTGCTGTCTTCGCGCTGAAGACATGGAGGCACTACCTTTACAGTGAGACTTTTGAGATTTTCACAGGTCATAAGAGCCTCAGGTACTTGTTTGACCAGAAGGAGCTCAACATGAGGCAGAGATGTTGGTTAGAGCTTCTGAAGGACTACGACTGCAGCATCTCCTACCACCCAGGGAAGGCCAATGTGGTGGTTGACGCCTTGAGTCGGAAGGTTCCCGCCCACTTGGCCAGTCTACAGGTGCAGAGTTGGAGACTTATGGAGGAGTTGGGCAGTTGGCGACCTCGGGAGTCACAGGGGTATTGTGGGACAGTGATAGTGACGCGGCAGAAGCGACTAGAGCTAATAGACCGCATCATCGTAGGGCAGATGACAGATCCGTACTTGCAGACGTTGCTGGACAGGGTGCTGATAGGAGACCCAGGAGACTTTTCCTTTACAGACAAGGTGCTGCGCATGGGGGGACGCTTGTGCGTTCCTAGGGATGAGGAGTTATTGAGTGAGCTCCTGGCTGAGGTGCACGGGTCCAGGTTCACCATACATCCCAGGAACATAAAGATGTATCATTATCTGAGACGCGGCTTTTGGTGGAGAGGGATGAAGAAGGATGTTGGTGAGTTTGTGCAGCAGTGTTTAGTGTGCCAGCAGGTGAAGGTCGAGCACCAGAGGCTTGCAAGGCCGTTGCAGCCACTTCCCGTGCCAAAGTGGAAGTGGGAGAGCATCACCATGGACTTGGTGGTGGGCCTACCTGTTACCCAGCGAGGACACAACGCAGTCTGGGTGATAGTAGATAGGTTGATGAAGACGACGCGTTTCTTGCCGATCCGAGTCACCTTGGGACCAGCATAGTTGGCAGAGAGGTACATTCGCGATGTGGTGCGCCTGCACAGAGTTCCATGTGAGATTATATCCGACAGGAATACCCATTTTACTTCCCAGTTCTGGGATGAGTTAGAGCAGGCTTTGGGGACACAATTGAGGTTCAGTACCACGTACCACCCCTAGATGGACGAATAGTCAGATTGCACAATACAGACACTTGAGGACCTTTTACGCGCCTGTGTACTAGACTGGAGAGGCTCCTGGGAGGAGCATTTACCCCTGGTAGAGTTTGCATATAATAACAGCTACCACTCGAGCATCGGCATGGCACCTTACGAGGCTCTGTACGGACGGAGGTGTACTGTACCCTTGAGTTGGGTTGAGGTGGGGACCAAGTGGGAGGTTGGCCCCAAGCTGATCCGGCAGAGTCTGGAGGTGATAGAGTAGATTCACAGACAACTCCGCACTGTCAGGAGTAGGCAGAAGAGTTATGCCAACCAAAAACGCAGAGAGGTGTAGTTCAAGGTTGGGGATCATGTCTTTCCCCGCGTTTCGCCCATGAAGGGCCTGCAGCGTTTTGGGGTGAAAGGGAAGCTTACGCCGAGGTTTGTGGGGCCCTTTGAGGTCCTGGAGTGGGTAGGACCTGTTACTTACCGGCTTGCCTTTCCTCCCTAGCTTTCTGAAGTGCACGACGTGTTCCACGTGTCCAACCTTAGGAAGTACGTCACTGATCCCAGTCACGTTCTGAACCACGAGAACGTCGAGGTGGGTGACGACCTAACCTAGATACGAGACAAAGCCGTTCGAAGTCTGAGACGGAAGCAGGTACCACTGGTGAAGCCAGCGGTACGAGGAGGCTACCTGGGAGCCTGAGGTGGCGATGCTAGAGCGGTACCGAGAGCTTTTTGAGGATACATCTTTTCGGACTTCGGTCCTATTTAAGTTTGTTATGTGTTTTATGTTCCTTTTTTTCCGCACCCTAGCAAGCTCAAGTTTCGGGGATGAAACTTCCTTTAAGTTTGTTATGATGTAAGGACCCGTCACACTTTTAGCCTTTTAAGACGTCTGCAGTCTCAGCCAGACGTCTGTCCAAATGTCTGGACCCTTTCCCGAATGTCTGAAAATGAAATTTTAGTACGCACATTGCACCCTGCGCGCGGGCGTCACGCAAGACCTCCTTTCTCTCTCTCCTTTCCCTACTTTCCCCGAACCCTAAAACCCCCACACCACCTATTTAAGCCCCTCCCCTCCTCTCCTCTCCACTCCACACACCACCACCTTCACCTTCATAGCTTGCAAGAGTGGCGAGAGGAGGTGAGCGAGGAGGAGAGCGAGAGGGAGTAAGAGGAGAGTGTGGGAGGAGGAGGAGGAGGCCGAGGTCGGAGAGCTTCGGTGGAAGCTCGACGGAGCTCGCACTGCCACCGTGGGAGCGTGCGAAAGGAAGGGAGAACTCGGGGAGGCAGCCTCTCGACCATCTGCAGCGGCTGGAGCTACGGTAGCGCGAGGTGTAGCGCACCGGAGAGCGCTGGGAGGAGGTTCTGGTATGGGAAGTTTTCCAGTATCAGACATCTGCAGTGGAGTCCAGATGGTTGACAGAGCACCTGGACGTCTGGTGTTAAAGCCAGACGAATGAAAGCTCATTTATCATGAAGGTACGTTCTTTTTCGCGGTTACGGCCATGCAGGCCTCACCGCAGACGAATGTTTGGTCTGATTTGGGGGCTGCGGCTGTCATACGCAAGAGCAGCTTTGGGAAGGAGTGCGAAACGCTTTCCCACACACTTTTGGAGGTCTGATCAGATCACTAGACGTCCGAAGGTGCTTTCAGACGACCGGAGGAGTGGTCCGACGTTTGGAACTGCCTTCAGACGATCGCAGAGGAGGCCTGGATGTCTGAGGACACTGTAGGGACTTAAAGTAAGGTTCTGGTACCTTTTAAGATGTCTAGACTTGTTCCCAGACGTCTGATTTTGGACAGTAGGCACGTTTTTGACCTGTTTGGGGTCTGATCGGGGTTCATTTTACGTAAATGAAGTACCTGTAGTTTCCTTGCGAGTTTCTTTACATACTAGAGACCTTTGTACACTATTATGAATCCTCCTTTATGATGTATTCCCTGGTATAGGATTTCAGCCTACTGTGTGTTTGGGGTTCATAGAGATGCCTGGGTGTGCGGTTCAAGCTCCTATTACTCCCGAATTGTCTGGTAGAGTGGTTAATTCTGTTAATGATATTAAATAATAATGTGCTTGTGGAAATAGCCAATGGAACCCTAGGATGTGGCATGAACCCTAGGATAGAGAAATGAATGAACCATTTGTGCTGTATAATGTACTTGCATGCATGATTGAGCTGAACTGTTAGCAATTGCCTGTATTATAATTTTGAGTTGCCTGTAAATTAAGAACAATTACCTGTGAAATCTCCAGTTGCATGTATCGAATTTTGGAAACACGAGTTTCCTGTATATGGACGAGAAATGAATTGTGAATGGTGAACATGAGCATGAATCCTATGGGGAATTAGGAGTAGAACTCCTATGGTTAGATGGAAACCTGGAATGTAGATGGGAAGTGTGCTGGCCCTTGAGTACGTGGTACCAAGGAGAGCAACTATCCCCTTTTCGTGTAGAGTAGAGCTAGCCGCCCTTGGGTTGAGACTCGGGGTTAGGGTTGGCCACTCTACATTGACTCCTGTTGGCCCTCGTGTACGCGGTACGGAGGCGAGCTACTAGTGTAGGGAGAGAGCTAGCCACCCCACGGGGCCCGGGGTTCAGCTAGCCACCCTACACTGACTTGTTAGGCCCTTTGGGCAAATCGGGGTAGTCAGACGAGGGTGCACAACTGTGGAGGGGCGAGACCCCTGTTCTGAGAATGGCAAGGCCCTATACTATTCCGTGCTGTACTTTAGGCGTACCCGTTAGTGGAAATGACTGACGACGTGTCAGTGTAGGGTAGCTACCCGTGCGCTTATCACGCTTGCCGTAGCCACTGCTACGTCTGGATAGTGACCTCGGGGTGGTTGACTGGGTGTAGGACTACCATGAGGGACTCTCCCGGCCAGGCGAGCACTACGTGTACCTTCTACTCTACGAAAAAGGCTGCAATCAAGATCGTTGCCACGAGGAACTTGCAAGATCAAGAATATCTAGATATTTGAGTAAAATGGGTGAAAAGGAAATACACATAAAATAGATAAATAGAAAAGACAATTAAACCTGTTGCTTTTACTATTTTAGATAGTATAGATACCACTCTACTCAGCGTTCGCTGACTCTATCTTTTCATAATACTGTTCAGGACCAGGAGTTGAGCAGCTTGAGCTTTCGGCTTCGGAGGGTGCCGGGCCCAGTCGACCCTAGCCGTAGTTTTCAGCACTTCCTTGTTGTTCATTTACTGTTGTATTAAGTATTAGACTTCTAGTTACTGTTTGTCCCTACTGTTTACTTCCGTTTCTGTTGTTTTGTTGTTGTGGTGGTATGTAATGGAACAACAGATTTACTTTCCTTTACTGCTTTGTACATTTCTTCTGCTTAGATATATTGTATATGTGAATGTGGTTTACTTTCCTGCTTTTTGGTTATTTCTTGTTGGATGACTGGGTCTTGGGATTAGTCGAGATGAGCCGGCCTCGGGTCTTGTAGGGGTTCGGGAATTGGGTCGTAACACTCCTGCTGCTGTTGCTGCTGCTCCTGTTGTGTTCCTCACCATGGGCTCCCTGTGCTTGCTTCCTCTTCACATATGTGAGTTTATCGAGTATGGAGACACGAGTGATAAACTGTTTATGATTGATGTCCATGGGCACACTGAAATGAAGAAAGATATGGGAGATAAGTGTCCCAAACTGGAAGGAGTTGCTGGGTGTTTGATGAGAGCCTCATCATGAGTCCTAACTAGCTCATTTTAACCTAAGAAAGAGAATAAGAGCTCCTACATAACCTAGAGAAGGGCTTAATTCAAGGAATAAGTGTTCTGAGAAGAAAATATGAAATAAAGGTTAAAACTGTAATTTTACCATTGCAGTACATAAACGGGATTTCTTAGAGGAAAAACATAGGTCAAATGATCTAAATAAGATAAAAAGTGGGTTGGTTCAATCAGAAATGGGTTATTATGCAATCCAAGAATTAAATGACATTCTGTAACCCTAAAACTGACCCGCTTAATTCAAAAAGGCTTTGGTTAGTATAAAAGTAAAGTAAACCCTCTAAAATTCATAGAAAAATATCCTCTAGGGTTTAGAACCTTCAATTTGGCCTTTGGAACCTATTTTGACCTAGATTCGGGTCTTAGCTCATTAATTGACCTAATTTGATTTTTTATGCAAAATGTCCAGTCAAACGTGGTCAAACCTAAAATCCAACTTCACCATTGTATTCCTTAGATCCAAATTAGGTTTGTACCAAAATTTGGACCTAAGGGGAGGTCATCTTGACCTACTTTGCAAAATAGTACACTCAATTACATTTTGATCCCTATCTTCTGAAAATCATTGCACAGACCCCCTTAACTTCCTCGCCACTCATACAAACAGGTCCCTCCACCATTAATGGGGAGAAATCCTACTCTGACAAGGAATGGAGGGGGAGTACTCCCTGATTCCTCAGAGATCTCCCAGATTTGGAAGGGAGATTCTTTGAGGAATTCCCTTCCATCTGAGCTCGATCCTAATATCTGATTTGCACCCAATCTCTCGTGTGAATGCACGAGAGATTTGGGTCTCTAACTGATTCCTTCTCCGGCGAGGACTCGCATGCTTGGAAGCTTGTCTTCCAAGCACAGGAGCCCCTGCCAGCATCTATAAAAGGATCCTTAACCCTGGCCACACCTCTTTAGCTCGACTTGGCCAGAGATCCACCCCAATTCCATCCTCTTCTCCTCCGGTCAAGTAGTACAGTGAGATCCGGCGAGCCTCCTTCCTCTTTCTCATCGCTCTGCCACCATACCAGTGGTAGAGCCGCCCTCACCATCTTCCTCAGCGTTGCGCAACACTCGCGCGAGCATCTCTAGCCCTGTCGTCGCTGCCGTCTCCCTCCACTGGACACCTTCTTCTCCGACGACAGTAGGTACTGCCAATCGCCATCTCTCCCCCTTCGTCCACTTAATTAGGTTAGACTTACTCCTCTCTATCCCCTCTTCAATTCCCCTCAATCTATTTCACAAATTACCCCTCAACTGCCACTGTCCACCGCCATCTTCCCCATCTCCGGCCAACCTTCGGCAAGACGCACCCGTCACTCCACACCTCCACTTGCCCTACTTTGCTTTGTTGTAATCTTGCAAGGTATTTCACAAGAAGATCCCTCCCGCAAGTCAACTACTCCAGAGTAGGTAATTTCTTTTCTTCCTTAAACCATCCCCTAATCCTTGAAAGACAAAAGGAAGCAATTAATTTAGGAATCAATTGCCTTCTTGCTATAGTAATCACCATCTTTAAGGAAAAGGTCTCCTGATTTTGCAAAAATATTTTTTTCAAAACTTAATGAAGTAGAGGTGATTTTTTAGAGATTCTATCTCACAAAATTCTTGTGCCTAATAGAAATCACACTTGATCTCTGTGGACAACACATTTCTTGCTTTTAAGTCCAAAGAGAACCTTTTTCAAGAAGAAAAGAGGATTGGAAATAGAACCAAATTAGGGTTTCTACAGTAGGGTTTTGGAGTGCTAGTCATACATGCCTGTATAAAAGGAAATGAACCCTCCCGCATTAGTGTGCAACCTAAGCCCTTGATTGAAGAGATCTAAACAAGACAAACCCTAAAAATTGATCTCTAAAATCACTTGAATCTTAAAAAGTCTTGGACCTAATAAACTTCGAGTCAAATCGTAGTGGTCTCTAGGTCCCAAGCCTAGAATCATTCTGACATATTTAGGACAGGTCAGGTAAAGTTGACCCCTTGGGTCAACCAACCTCCAAATTAGGTCACAACATCAAAACATCTAAAGTTCAAGTGAGAACCCTAAAGCACCTTGGAAATAAAAGTGGTAGACTTAAGAGGTTAAGGTCCTCATTCTAGTTTACCTGGAATCTCAGTGACAAGAGAGGAAGGGTGGGGGAAACCCTGTAACCAGTGGGGATGCTCTACCGTGTAGGGGTCTTTGTGGGACTCTCCCTCTTTGGCTACCCAGGTAATTCTCAGGTGGACGACCTTCTGATCCAGGGCTACCATCTGCCCTGAACATCCATAGTCATCCAAACATCTTTGGGTGCCTCGATTGGGTCAGAAACATCTCCAGTCCCTCATCTTTTCTCTTTAAAGCACACACATACATTTTTAGTGGGACTCTTTATTCAAATTTAATCGCTTCATAACTTGATTCTACATCTTGATTCCAACTCTGACTCTACATCTTGATTCGACCACCTGATCCAAATATGCAGCCAAACCACTTAGGACTATCATTTAAGAGACCTGAATATCGGAGATCCATGAGAGATAGGATGATTGAGGATGCCCTGAAATTCTATGAAAAGGAAGACAAAACCTCAACACCAGTAGAAAACGTTCAGGTTGATGTCCCAACTACCACAACCTTCATCATAACCTGTGCCCAAGTGCTATTGGCAGAAGCCACAAAAGGATCAACCCGAGACATGCTCATTAGAGGATACATTGAGATAGAAAAATTTCACAATCTTGAATACCTTCAATGCTTGACAAATCCTGTACTTTGGGAGCAACACCAAGATGATCTTGAAAACGGGAAGAAATAATGAAATTATTAAAACAAATTATTGACCAGAAATACACGTATGTGCTACAAACAGAGGATGAACCATCTTGGGACAATATCGAGGATCAATCTGATCTCAGGTTTGAGGCACAAAATGGTTGAGGATTCCCAACCCAGATGGAGTACAATGTGCCTGATATTGAAGAAGGTTGGGAAGCTCCAATTGCAGGAGAACACAATGTTGAACCCACTCTAGACCATGAATCACCAGGCTTAGAATCCCAAAACTCCTGCAATAATGAAAGTAGAATTGAACCTCTCGAGGGTGTAAATTCTGCCCCTTATTCTGATAAGGTGACCCTCGAAGGTTATTCGGACCTAGATTCTAGTGATTCAACCCACATCCTAAGCCCATAATCTAGATCTGAAACCTATTGGGAAGATTTCGAGATCCCATATGAGGAAGATCAATTTTTCAATGAAAAATATGATTTTGGGCCTCTATTTGATGAATATCCCTCGCCAACATCCTCAGAGGAACCAATCGATTTTTCGGAAGTCATGCCAACTTACGATACAGAAACTGAGGAGTTGGACGAGTGGGGTTTCAATTGGGTCTGTCCTACCAGCTTAGAACCTGAGCCTCTACCAGATAAGGACACCTTTTTAAGCTCAGGATTGACATCTAGGCTAAACACCAGTCAGGCTGCTGAATCCACAGAATATGATTTATTCTATGGTGGAACTCATGATCTTGAATCTCATTCAGATTTTGATTTTCTCAAACTCTCCGACGATTTCTAATCTGATCATAACATCGGAGAAAATCTGCTTCCTGATTATAATAAGCCAATCTACGACCTCAGCTCACATGATTCATTCTCTAACTCTGATTTTGAAAGTTACTATGAGGACTCTCTACATGAGACCACCTGTCATTCCTTTCTAGAAGAGCCCTCATACATGATTCTCATTGAAGCCACCTCTTCCACACATACAGAACCGATCAAAACCCATTCTCTACCCCGACATGCAATCGGACTCAATTTCTATTTTGATTCACCTCTCACTGAGCCGTTTGCAGACGATTCAACTCCACATCTACACCGGGCATCGGGTATCAATCAGACTGAAAAACATGATCCATCATTCTCTGATCACCCTTGTAGGGTTTCCACACCATGCACTGATTATTTTTCGGAACCCTACCTTGACCATGCTGATTCGACTTAGCCTAAAATCAAGTTTTCACTTCCATATCCATCTGAGCCACATTGCATATGGTGGGTGTCGCATCTGTTGATCTACATCTATCAACCCACCAGACTGATTGGGTTTGGACTGCATCATCAGCCTGTTGATCTTAAAAAGCACCTGGTTGGACCAACCAGGCTCTTAATCAAGGTGCTTGTTTTACAAAATTTCGCTGAGTTGACCACTCCCTCTCCACCCCATTTTCCGCTTAGCTGAAGGCATTGAATTTAGAGCTTAACGGGAGGCAACTCATCATTCCTAAAACAGAGACCTGTCTGATTATCTGTCTGTACTCCACATCCATTGCACCTTGAGTTTAGCCTTAGACAGTTGATCCCACCTCTGGTACACGTACCAGAGATTGAAATCGTCCGCATCAATCATTTTCGACCCATTCACCCACTCGATGTATCCTGTTCTAAGTCCCTGACCTCAACACGATTTCACACCCTTCGTTTACAATGAGTACATTGCAAAACTTAGGCATGGGGGGGTAGTAAAGTGCATACATATAGAACCAAGAAAAAGTCAGAACGATTCTCACAAAAAAATTCACATATGTCAAAAACATAAAAAAATTGAAAAAATTGAAAAAGAACAAAAAAATGGAGGGAGGAAATTTGTGAGCCACAAAATCATAAGGAGGAGAAAAAGAGCAAAATGACAAAAAGGAGCACAAAATGAAAAAGAAAAAGAAATAGTCATTAGTAAGAGATTAAGGAATTAACCGAAGTTCTAGACCACATCAAGAAAAGAGAAAAATGAAAGAAAAGTGTTAAGGAGATACAAAAAGAGATTAGCAGGAACGCTGATCTTAGGCCTTCTAGGCTAAACTCTTAGGCTTAAAAATTCACGTATTCGCTAAAATCTGGATAATCCTCAAGAGGTTGGGGAAAATGAGAAGCTTAAGTATTAGGTCTAAGGCTTAGGAAGTATTCGACCTCGTTAACTGACCTTCGATTTGTGGGATTCGGTAACCTAAGCACCCCAATCCACACACAGTCTGGTTCAGTGCGCATAACTATCAAAATCACGCAAAAGGCATTTCAATGATTTGAAAAAGTCGCCTAGATTAGGAGCGGCCGATCAACACAAGTTGATTTGGACGAGTTTCCGGTGTGGAGAGGTGGGAAATTCCCTTCGAAGATGCATAATAACATATCGTCTCCTCGGTGCTTGTCTCTAAGGATATTTAAATATCCTATAGGGGGCATGTAAGCACTCTATTGGTTCAGATATCATGGGCTGCATTATCTCGAAATGTCGATTGCCAGGGTCTGGATTCGGCCATGGAACGCCATGGGCGGGATTATCTTAAAATATCGAAAGCCAGGGTTCTGGGGGTTATCATGGACGGTGCTATCATGAAGCATCGATTGCTAGGGACCTTTGAGGATTGATGATGGGGACGAGGAATCCGACACAGATCGTGTTGAGAAGCCAATCTGAAGCTAGAAATAAAAAGGAAAGAGAGAGAAAGCTCTCCAAACAAATAAATCCTCTATCTCTCTCTTACAAAAATGCACTGCAAACTGAACCTAGGCTAAAAATGTCTCAAGCACGGGTGCTTTAACCACGGAATCCAACAAACCCTAGGTTAGTTTCTACGGGCCTTAAAAACCTTCGCGGAGGATTGAGGCTAAAGCGGGTCAGGTCCGAATTTTGGTTGATACTTGAGTACCTCTAGGCCTATTGTCAGCATTCTTAACCTAATCAAAAGAAGAAAATCACTTATCATAACTAGTGACAGATACTCAGGGTCTAGAATAGAAGTTAAAATCTTAAAATTTTGCTAAGGGACTAGCAAAAGCTAGGCATGGGGGTATGATGAGAGCCTCATCATGAGCCCTAACTAGCTTATTTGGACCTAAGAAAGAGAATAAGAGCTCCTACATAACCTAGAGAAGGGCTTAATTCAAAGAATAAGTGTTTTGAGAAGAAAACATGAAATAATGGTTAAAATTGCAATTTTACCATTGCAGTACATAAACAGGATTTCTTAGAGGCAAAACATAGGTCAAATGATCTAAATAAGATAAAAAGTGGGTTGGTTCAATCAGAAATGGGTTATTATGCAATCCAAGAATTAAATGACCTTCTGTAACCCTAAAAGAGACCCGCTTAATTCAACAAGGTTCTGGTCAGGATAAAAATCAAGTAAATCCTCCAAAATTTATGAAAAAATATTCCCTAGGATTTAGAACCTTCAATTTGGCCTTTGGAACCTGTTTTGACCTAGATTGGGGTCCTAGCTCATTAATTGACCTAATTTGGGTTTTTATGCAAAATATCTAGTCAAAAGTGGTCAAACCTAAAATCCAACTTCACCATTGGATTCCTTAGGTTCAAATTAGGTTTGTACCAAAATTTGAACCTAAGGGGAGGTCATCTTGACCTACTTTGCAAAATAATACATCCAATTACATTTTGGTAACTATTGCACAGACCCCCTAACTTCCTCTCCACTCATACAAACAGGTCCCTCCGCCATTAATGGGGAGAAATCCGACTTCGGCGAGGAATGGAGGGGGAGTACTCCTTGATTCCTCAGAGATCTCCCAGATTTGGAAGGGAGATTCTCTGAGGAATTCCCTTCCATCTGAGCTCGATCCTAATCTCTGATTTGCACCCAATCTCTCGTGCGAATGCACGAGAGATTTGGGTCTCTTACTGATTCCTTCTCTGATGAGGACTCGCGCACTTGGAAGCTTGTCTTCCAAGCACAGGAGCCCCTGTCAGCATCTATAAAAGGATCCTCAACCCTGGCCGCACCTCTTTAGCTCGACTTGGCCAGAGATCCACCCCAATTCCATCCTCTACTCCTCCGGTCAAGTAGTCCAGCAAGCTCCGGTGAGCCTCCCTCCTCTTTCTCTTCACTTTGCCACCATACCAGTGGCAGAGCTGCCCTCACCATCTTCCTTCGCGTCGCGCAACACCCCCACGAGCATCTCTAGCCCGTCGTCGCTGCCGTCTCCCTCCACTGGACACCTTCTTCTCCGATGATAGTAGGTACTGCCAGTCGCCATCTCTCCCCCTTTGTCCACTTAATTAGGTTAGACTTACTCCTCTCTATCCCCTCTTCAATTCCCCTCAATCTTTTTCACAAATTACCCCGCAACTGCCACTGTCCACCGCCATCTTTCCCATCTCCGGCCAACCTCCGGCGAGATGCACCTGTCACTCCACACCTCCACACGTCTCACCACCAACCTCACAACCTTCGCCATAGTCCATTGATCATCATCCACCCATCCATCGACCGCCAACATCTCCCTAACACCCCCCGACCTAACCCATAAGCACGGCCACAAGGTGACTTAGGCACGCACACCTAGGCCACCTCGCAGCCTGCCACCTACCATCCCACCTTCGCCTTGACACAACGAAGCTTCCCATGTATTTTAATGGGGCCGCAAGGCCGTGATTGTGTGTGACAGATCTGACCCCTCCGCCGCCATTAGCGATGGCTCGAAGAAGGTCGCAAGCTTGCTCCAGGCTGAAGCACTCCAGGGTCCTAGGTCCAGAAGGCGTGGGTTGGTCTCGCGCATTCATCTGTCCAGGAAATTAGCTCTGCGAGGCCTCCAGCTGCAGCAATTGGAAGAAGACATCCGCTTGCAAGTGTTAGCAGAAGCGGGTGGGACATTTAGTTCCACCTTGTGAACGTATGAGTGAGGCACGTAGGTTAAATTGAATTTGTGTTTTATGTTATTCGCCTCGAGACACACAGGGGTGAGATCCCTCGCCCTTACCATGCCTCGTCTGCGACACTCCCCCGCGAACCTGGCACCTGACTCGACTAACGTATCTGTGCACTCCTCGCGCACCACACCCACGCTGGTGCACCTGGACCCGGGCACCTGACCGACCCGATTACCCAACTCAGGGAGAGTGTACCGAAGAGAGATATACGGAGAGAGAGAGAGACGCGTTGGAGGGTAGGGGTTAGGTTTTGCTCTTCAGTGTGTGCAGGGAAGAAGGAGAAGGAAGGTACAGCTGAAGCTAAGGCACGGTGAAGCGAGGCTAAGCAGATTTAGCTGCAAAAGGAAGAAGAAGGAAGGAAGGCTAAAGGAAGAAGAAGAGAACGTCAGAAGAGAAAAAGGAAAGACAAGGCTGAAGCTAAGGGAAGCAAAGCTAAGGAAGGAAGCAGAAGGAAGAAAGGCACTGTGCAAAAGAAGAAGAGAAGGAAGAAAGCAATAAGCTAGGAAGGGTAGAAGATAGAGGAAAATAAGAAGAAAGGAAGAAACAAGGAAGAAGAAGCAGACGGCCAAAGTCAAAGAAGAATAGAAGAAAAAGAACTAAGGAAAGAGGAATAAGAGGCCATCATTTAAGACGTCTGATCATAGAATCAGACGTCCAACTCTTTTATTTTTGCTATAAATTTAATTCATAAACTCTTGCATTTATATTTTGAATTAAGTTTTGAGTAATTCTAAGTGTTCAATTACATTATTGAGATTAGTGAATAAATTCCATTTTCTCCTTGTGTTCGACCTCGGATACTTAGGTTTTCGAGTAATAAATTCTTATTTGTTGTCAATGTTTGGTCACCTATACTACAACGCAACTGACTTATAAGCCCGACGAAGCGTTGCAAACAGTGTTTTACTCATGAGATAAAGAATCAAATGATTCCAGTTGAATCGTTTGTTCTTCAAAAAAGCATAGAGGGCGATCAGCATAATGCCAGGGTCGTTCTCAAATGATGCGGACTTAGACATGAAATTTCACAAAAATACACGAGTCAGAAAATGAGGCAAACATTGAAAATAGGGTGACTTGGCAGGATGACCCAAGTCAAAATGAGAGGGAGTGAGCAGGGTCTCCTTGATGGTGTCAGACTATGTCTACTGATGTAAGTTAAGAAAAGTAGGTCCAATAGAAGGACAACCAAGAATCTCAGTCAAAACATCCGCATTGACCAGAACTTCTATCTCGTAGATGTTCGAGGTCAACTAGATGTTGGCACCATCACCTATATCTTTGAGATTGGCATAAAATAGGTGATAGGCCATGGGATCAACACCGGGAATGCGGTTTTGCTTGGAACCCACATAAAAGTTCCGCTCAAACAAACGTAAAATCTGATGGTATGCAAATTTCTCGCGGATTCTAGGGAAAATAGACTCGAAATAAATGAAGTCAATGGGTCTACCGACATGCGGAGAGAATTTTGCAAACATAGAGAATCGATCATGGGTGACCTCGGTAATGAAAAAGTGATCGAAAGTATTATCATGATGACTAGAAGTGTTGCGTGCACGTTTAGGTGACATGGTAAAGAGCTGGAAAACATGGTTGGTTGATCAAAATTTTGATTGGTCGACCAAAAAAGAATTGGACATTTCGTCGATCAACCAAGGGGTTTGGTCGACCAAAGACCTTAGACCGGAAAAAAAAAGTGTTTGACTGGATGATAAACTCATGTATGCTACACAATTTCGCAAGAAAAATACACAAGAAAGATCAAACAAGTGAGAGTAAGTCAAAGCACATTATAAACACAAGAAAAATCCAAAGGAATGGATGTATTCAAGGTTTAGAATGTACCGAGATCGAACCAAAGTTGGTTGATCAAAATGGAGGCCGGATGGAGGGCGTGCGAGGAGGTCGAAGTCGCGTGAGCACGGAGGTGCGAGGAGGTGACAAGCGAGCACACACTCGTGAGGACCAGTGCACGGTTGACCCATGCACGGAGGTGGCTTGTGTGAGGAGGTCGGCGGCAGCGGTTGTTGGTCAATCAATCGGTCGGAGTAGAGGAGTGGGGACCAAATGAATTTGTAGAGTAAAGAAATAGGTATTTGGGGTAAAAAATGAGGTGTTTTATAGAGAATGTGATTAATAAAATAGGTAAATGCACTTAAGGCAACTAATCACATAGGTTAGAAATAGTAAAAGTGGATTGCGAACGTGAAACAAGGAGAAAAAGATCGCAATCTTGGAAAAGAGAAACTGTCAATTTTGATCGATCAAAACTAGAAGTGATCAATCAAAAGAAGTAATTGGTCGATCAGAGTTTGAATGTTTGGAGGGAAAATTCCTGCCCAAACAGATTGGTCAATCAAAATATTTGATTGATCGATCAAAAGGACAGAGTTGTGGAGGGAAAATTCTCACCAGGCAAATTCAAGTTTTGGTCGATCAAACAATAATTTTGATCGATCAAAGGTTGGTTGGTTAATTTTTGAAAAATTGATCGATCAAAATAGTAAAAGAGTCATTTATTAGGCCAATTAATTAAGCTCTTTTAATCTAGATAAACCTAGTGAATGACAAATCTGATTAAACCTATCTTTTGGTAATGGTTTTGTGAATATATCAGCTAGTTGATTTTCTGTGTTAACAAATTCTAAGTTGATATCCCCTTTTAAGACATAATCTCTAAGAAAGTGATGTTTAATATCTATATGTTTTGTTCTAGAGTGTTGTACTGGATTCTTTGAAAGGTTAATAGCACTTGTGTTGTCACACAAAATCTTGTTATTCTTATAAGATAAACCAAAGTCTTATAATGTTTGTTTCATCCACAATAATTGTGAACAAGCTAAAGATGCTGCTACATATTCTGCTTCGGTTGTGGATAGTGATACAGTATTTTGTTTTCTAGAGAACCAAGACACTAGGGAATTATCGAGAAATTGACAAGTTCCACTAGTGCTCTTACGGTCTGTGAAGCTACCTGCATAGTTAGCATCACAAAAGGAATATAATTCCAATGTTTGTGACTTCAGATAAAAAAGTCCTAAGTCTTGTGTGTTGTTTAGATATCTAAATATTCTTTTAACAACATGTAGGTGTGATTATTTAGGGTTTACTTGAAAGCAAGCACACAAACAAGTACAAAATAGAATGTCAGGTCTACTTGCAGTTAAATATAATAGAGATCTTATCATGCTTCTGTATAGTTTTTGATCAACTAATTTATTTGTGTCATCAGTTTTTAATTGGGTAGAAGCAGCCATTGGTGTTTCCTTACCTTTGACTTTATCTATCGAGAATTTCTTCAATATCTCTGTTGTGTATTTTGTTTAAGATATGAAGATTCTGGAGGATATCTGATCAATCTTAAGACCTAGGAAGAACTTGAGTTCTCCAATCATGCTCATCTCAAATTGATCCTGCATTACCTTTGTAAAGTCTTGGCAAATTAGATCATTAGTAACACCGAAAATGATATCATCTACATATATTTGAATTATTAAGAGATCATTTTCTTTTCTTTTAGTAAATAAGGTTGAATCTGTTTGACCAATTTTAAACTCATTATTAATTAAATATGATTTTAATCTATCATACCAAGCTCGTGGAGCTTGTTTTAGACCATATAGCGCTTTGTTTAGTTTGTATACGTGTTCTAGATGATTTGGATCTTCAAAACCTGGAGGTTGTTTAACAAAGACTTCCTCTTTGATGAATCCATTTAGAAAGGCACTTTTGACATCCATTTGGAAGAGTTTGAATTCCATATGGGCTGCAAAAGCTAGCAACAATCTAATAGATTCTAGTTGAGCAACAGGTGCATATGTTTCATCAAAATCTATTCCTTCTTCTTGATTATATCCTTGAGCCACAAGTCTAGCTTTATTTCTAATTACACTTCCTGATTCATCAAGTTTGTTTCTAAAAACCCACTTGGTACCTATAATGGTTTGTGATTCAGGCTTTGAAACAAGTTCTCATACTTGATTTTTCTTGAATTGATTTAGCTCATCTTCCATAACAATAATCCAACAGTTGTCTGAGAAGGCTTCCTTAACATTTTTAGGTTTTAATTGTGAAACAAAGGCTGTAAAGGCTACTGTGTTAAGGGAAGATAGGGTTTGAACTCCTTTTGACAAATCTCCTATTACTAGTTCTTTAGGATGATCTTTCACAAAAGGGATATCTTTGGGTAGTTCACTAGAAATATTCTCTTCTGGAATGTTTGATGGATCATGTACTAGTTCATCATCATCAATCGTAGAAGATTTATGTTGAACTAAACCTTCATCAAATGATACATGCATGGTTTCCTTAACAACAAAATTCTTTTTATTAAAGACCCTATAGGCTTTACTTCTGGTTGAATAACCTAAGAAAACCCCTTCCGTGCTTTTAGCATCGAACTTATCAAGATTATCTTTAGTGTTAAGTATAAAGCATCGACATCCGAAAATCTTGAAGTAGGAAATTCTAGGTGTTCTTCCATGATAGAGTTCAAAAGGTGTCTTCTTTAGGATTGGTCTGATCAAGGTTTTATTTTGGATATAGCGAGCAGTGTTTACAGCCTCAGCCCAAAAATATCGAGGCAGCTTTAACTCACATAGCATTGTGCAGGCACACTCTTGAAAAGTTCTATTTTTCCTCTCAACTACACCATTCTGAGGTGCAGCTCTAGGGAAGGTAAGCTCATGTTTGATTCCATATTGATCACAAAAGTTCGAAAAAGATTCATTTTCAAATAACTTATGATCCTAATTACCTCAGATCCTTTCTCATTCTGTAATCTTCTAACTAGTTTGCTAAAGGCATCTATGGTTAAGTCTTTACTTTTTAAGAAGGATACCCAAGTAAATCTAGAGAAGTTGTCAAGTATGACTAAATAGTATTTGCACCTGCTTAGGATTTTGGATTTAGTTGGTCCGAATAAGTCTAAGTGAAGTAGCTCGAGGGGTTGAGAAGTGCTAGCCACCTTTTTGGTTTAAATGGATTTTTGGTTTGTTTACCAACTTGACAAGAATCGCAAACTTTGCTTTTCTTGAAGTTGATTGTTGGCAGTCCCTTGACAAGCTCATGTTTTATAAGTTTACTAATATTGCCCATGTGAACATGACCTAGTCATTTATGCCAAAGTGTTGCTTCTTCGTCAGATACGACTAGGCATTCAAGACTATCGTATTTGTCGAAGTTTATAGTGTAGATATCTTTGTCTATTTCCTTTAAGAATAATTTGTTTTGTTTCTTTGTTATGAATTTTAAAACTTTTTGATGTGAATGTGATTTTATATCCTTTATCACATATTTGGCTTACACTTACTAGATTATGTTTTAAGCCTTTAATTAAATGTACATTATCAAAAGAGGTAGAAGAGTTACCAATTTGGCCAGTACCAATAATATGGCCCTTGTGGTTGTTCCCAAACGTGATCGTACCACCTTCTTGACAATTGAGTTGTAGGAATAGGTCTTCTTCGTTGGTCATGTGCTTGGAACGGCTGTTGTCCATTATCCACCTTATTTCTTCTCTTTCCTATCATTGGTTTGTGATTGTGAAGCTTTGTTTGATAAAGTGGCTTCAATGTTCCATTGATTTGTTGGAAAGTCCACTTCTTATAATCTGCAGAACCTACAAAACAAGATTGCAAAATAGTTTTTGGTACCCATTTTTGTTTGGGTCCACAGTGGTTAGTTCGCATTGCCTGCTTTGGCAAGCTACCTTTCTCTTTGTTGTGGCTGGAACTAGATGCTTCGTGGTTATTTTTTGGTATATAGCCTAACCCAAATTTTGTGGTGCTTTAGGTTTGTGTTCCTAATAATTTATACAAGTTTCTACTTCCATTTGTGAATTTAGTCAGATCATTTAAGAGACTAGTAGAGTTCTCTTTTAATTTATCAATATCTACCTTTAATTGTTTATCTGTAATTTTAATACGTGATTTCAATAAATAATTTAGTATTTTGTTGAGTAGGTATCTCTTTGTGTGTTCTCTCTTCTATTAATGCTTTAGTTAGGCTTTTATTTTCTATTTTTAATGACTTAGCTATGTCGTGCATCTCAAAAAATGCTTCTAATAATTCATCTTGTGAAAAAGAAGTTACTTCATCTTCTAGTGCCATTAGTCCTAGAAGAGATTCTTCTTCTGAAGTTTCTTCTTCTTCTGAGCTTAAGTCTGATTCATCCCATGTTGCCGTGAAAGCTTTCTTCTTTCCATCTTTTTTGAAGAGCTTTTTCTTCTTCTCTGATTCTTTCTTGAGAAGTGGATAGTCTTTCTTGATGTGTCCCTTCCTTTTGCATTTGTAGTAGATGGTTGTATCCATCTTTGATTCTTCCCTCTTCTTCCTCCAGTTCCTCTTATTCTTGAGGAACTTTCTAAATTTTCTGGAGAGAAGAGCTATGTCTTCCTCTTCTTCTCCTCTTGATGATTCTTCAGATCCCTGATTTGCTTAAAGGGCTATGATCTTCTTTCTGGTTCCTTCATCTTCTTGCTCCTTCATGTGTTGGAGCTGAACTTCATAAGCCATTAGCTTCCACTAAGATTGTCCAGTTTCAAGGTGGACAGATCTTTTGATTCTTGAATGGCTGTTGTCTTGGTCTCCCAATCACTGGTAAGTGAACGAAGGATCTTCTTTACCAGAGCTTCATTCTTTATGTGTTGATCTAGATTCCGTAGGGAGTTTATGATGTCCATAAATCGTGTGAACATCTCCTTGATAGATTCTCCTTTCTTCAACCTGAAAAGCTCATAATTCTGCATTAATAAATTTACTATAGTTTCCTTTACCTTAGTTGTTCCTTCATGGGTGACTTCTAGTATGCTCTAGATCTCGTATGCCATTTTGCATGCGGAGATGCGGTTGAATTCTGCTTTTGAAAGTCCGCAGAAGATTGCATTCATTGCTTTGGCATTGTGGGTTGCCATCTTCTTCTGGTCTGGTGCCACCACCACTCCTTGATTTCAGGATGAGTGTATTTGGATGCAATGACATCCCATACCTCAAAGTCCATGAATTCAAGGAAAATCCGCATCCTACTCTCCCAATATCCATAGTTTGTTTCGTCGAAAAGTGGAGGACGAATAGCAGATTGTCCCTCAGCGTATGAGTCGACAGAAGACTTTGACATCATTCTAGACAACTAGGCTCTGATACCAAGTGAGGATGCTAGGAATATCCTGTGGACCGCAACTAAATACTAGAGGAGAGGGGTGAATAGTATTGCTTAAAAAAACATATGCACAAATGAAAAATAAAGCACCAAGAATACAAGCATAGAGTACACTTGATTTATAGTGGAAGCCTGACCTCGGTGAAAACCACTACCTAAGCCTCCCAGCTTAGGAATTTTTCGACTAGGCAACGCTAGTCAATCCACTAAACTATACCACTTGAACGAGGGTGGCACAACCTCTTACAATACACTTCCCTTTTATCCTGAGGAGAAGCAAAAACAACACGGATCTTCCAAACAGACTTGGAATCCGCAAATCAAAACAACAAAATAGTATAACAAGAAAATGAATTCTATGGAACCTTAATAAATGATCAAATTGATTTGTCACAGAGGTTCGAGGCATCGTGCTTTTGAAGAGAGTGAAGAACTGGGCATGAAAGCCTTTGGAAATAAGCACGAGAAGTTCTTTTTTTGAATGGTATTTCTCTTTTCTAAAACTTGTAAAAGAATGGTTTGCATGCGACCTCTATTTATACAAAAAAGTTTTTCCTAAATAGGAAACTAAATTGGTCGACCAATTAAGGTTAATTGGTCGATCAAAAGTGATTTGGTATATCAATTATCTAGTTTGGTTGATCAATAACCCCAAAAGTTTGGTTTTGAAAAAGATGCACGAAAAATTCGTATTTGAGTTTTATTTGAGGTTCTTTACAATAATGTCCTAGACTCAAATAAATGAAAAAGACGCACATCAGCAACTATATTCTCTTATCTTCAAAGATGCTTTAATACTTTGATCCGAGATAGTCCTGAAATGTTAGTCTAGCAATAAACATAATTTTGGTGTATCAAAATAGCGGTACTTACAGGAATAGCATAGGTAGAGATGAGTCTTGAAGGGGAGGTGTGTAGGTCTTTATATAGTGGATGAGAGGAGGCCAGAATAGGCATAAGACAAATAGCGACCTCCAGGATGTCACTGTAGGTCAAGCTCAAGTGTCACTATAGCCAACTCACGCCCGCTCACGCTGGCCCTCCATCTCGTGCGTTGATCATGCTCGAGCCTCGCTGGCCATCCATCTCGCATTGCCAACTGCCATCGCGAGCGTCCATCAAGCATCCGCTGGTGTCTGTTGGTGCGTGTTGATTTGAGTGGAGTAAATCACCGCCCTTAGATGGCGGATGAAGGGCTCTGAGCGTGTGGGAGAGAACACTCTAGATCACGCCCCTACCCGATCAGACAATGGAGATTACGTCAGATGACTTAAACATCGTGCCCCTGGTGCGCATATGATCGCGTGTCCACCTGTGCATCAGATCTTGCGTCTATGGGTCTCGTGCATTGGTGACACCATGTAGCTACTTCCTTCGCCACCCGATTATCCATTAACGACTCAAGTTCTCACCCGCGCGTGCTCAGCGGATAAAATCCGTGAGCGGGGCTTTGATTGCGCGGCCGTGCGTTGTGAGTTGAGGCACTAACCACTGCGCTGAGGTTGGTTTCGTGCCTTACTTAGGAATTAAGGCTCAGAACCATGATTGTTGGATCTTGATCCAACGGTCGTGATTGCGCGAAGCCTTTTCTCTACTTGGCTTGATGTAGGCGATGCGGCATTTTGATAACCATTGGATTTGAATCCAATGGTCGAGACTTCATAGGTGTGGCTTGTGAGGAGGGGCTGCTATCGGGTTGGAGGGCTGTGATGGCACCATGTGGAGCCATCGTGGTCATCCACCTTCTTCTTCTTGTAGAGGGTATTGCGGAACTCTGATTGGAGTGATTTTTGCGTTGATGGGCTACGATCGTCACTCTGGGTCCATTCGTACGGTTGGATTCTTCTTTCGAAGCTTGTAAAGATGTTGCATTGCCTCCTGGCCATAAAATGTTGGAATTAATATACAACATACACAAATTATCCTAAATGCAATGCAATGAATGTTATGTAATATTTATACTATGGAATGCAATGCTAGGCTTAGGAACTATTATAAATAAGCATTTTATCATGAATTCATGCGTGCTTATTATACCCTCATGCATATCTTTTCTTAGTCCCTAACAAAATTAACCTAAATGTCATGTATATGATGGGAACACCATCATGAGCCCTAACTAGCTCATTTTGACCCAATGAAGAGAATAAATGCTCTTACATAACCAACTGAAGGTCATGATTCACTACATAACCTTTCTGAGAGAAACACAAGAAAATAAAGGTAAAACTGTAATTTTACCAATGCAGTACAACCACAGGTTTTCTCAAGGGCTAAACAAAGGTTAAATGATCTTAACAAGATAACAAGCGGGTTGGAATTGACAGAAAATGGTTTGTGTGTGTTCTATGAATTAAATGACTTCTTGAAATACTAAAAACAGACCCATTTGATCAACCAAGGTTCTAGTCAGGATAAAATTCACTTAAACCCTTTAAAAATCATATAAAAATATTCTTTAGGATTTAGTACCTTTAATTTGGTCATTAAAACCCATCTTGACCTAGAATGGGGTCTCCGATAGATATTTACCTTAAATTAGGATTTTTCATAAATTTCCTAGGAAAACATGGTCAAACCCAAAATCCAACTTCACCATTTGATTCCTTAGGTTCAAATTAGGTTTGTACCAAAACTTGGACCCAAAATGAGTTTGCCTTGACCAAGTTTGCAAAAAGGTCCAGTCTGATTACATTTCTACCCCTAACTTTCAAAAACCCTTGGTAACAGCCCCGTAGCTTTCTCTTCATCTTCACAAGTAGGTCCCTCCACCATTATAGCGGAGGAATCCTACTCCGGCGACTTTTGAAAGGAGATTTCTCCTTGATTGCTTGGAGAATCTCCTCCAAAATTGGAAGGGAGATTCTCTGAGAAATTCCCTCAAATATGAACCTGTCCATATGTCCTAATTCCCTCCCAATCTCTTAACAGTTTCCATCTTCGGCGAAGCATTCCTTGCTTGGAAGCTTGGCTTCCAAGCACTAAATCCTTTCTGAAGACTTATTTAAGAAGCCCCAGATCCAACTGTCTCCTCAGCTTGAAATTGGGCCAGTTTCCCCTCTATTCCTCTCTCCCCTCCAGCTGCAACCCTCCGCAAGCTTCGGCGGCTTCTCTCTAGCTCTCTCGTCGCCCAACCACAATACCAGTGGCCGGGTTATCTCCACCACTATCCTCCGCGTCGAGCAATACCCGTCGACGTCGTTCCTGCCCCATCTTTGTCGCCACCTCAACTACGGAGATTCATCTTCCCCACGTCCGGCAACCACACCGGCATGGGATTCCTTTCCCTTTCATCACTTAGAAATAGGTTTTTAGGTTCCCTCTTTCTCACACTTTCTTTCTCTCTCTATTTCCCAAAATTGACCACCGACGCTACTGACCACCGTCACCTCCTCCATCTTCGGCGACTTCTCCGGCGAGGTTTTCCCATCGCTACGCATCTCCATCCACCTCGTCGACCGCCCTACAACCTCCACCGCACCTCCATGATATTTCTCCGTACACCAATCACTCCACCGACCACCCAAACACCTCACCGAACACACCCACTCACGCGCACACAATACGCCCTAGGCACACCACCACAGCCACCCTCGCTCAACACCAAGGCCACCAGCACATTTGCCATGCTCTGGCGATGCTCCCGGAATGATTTGACGGGGCCGAAAGGCCGTTCCGTTGCTTTCAGGTATCTGGCCTTGTCTGCCATTACTGCCGAGCTTCAACGAAGCTTCAAGCCGCTCCAGGCCTTGCTATGCTCCAGGGGATAGCCCCAGGTTGTGCGGACTTAAGGCGTGCAGGCGTCCAAGCCCTCAAGCGAAGGCTCCAGCGGTCACAGCCTTGCCAATTTGGCCACACACCCTGCTGCTGTGTGCGTGGAAGGAAGGTGGGACATTTAGTCCCACCTCAGAAACGAAGGGATACTTTCAGCAGCATAAAGTAAAAAAGTGAAGAGGGCTATTCGCCTCCAACACTGAGGGTGAGGTCCTCCTCCCCCCTTCACCGGATTCATCTGCGATATTGCTCCTGTGGACCTGGCTGACTCGACTACCTGCCTGACTTCACTCCTCACTCACCACACACGCCAGTGAGCCTGGACTCGGGTATGCATTAGGTTCGATTACCTGATCGACTGTGGCTCTGGGAGAGCGAGATTGAAATAGAAAGAGAGAAAGAGAGAGGAGAGCTGCGCAGGGGAAGGGGGTTTTTGCCCTAGAGAGTTTGGCTCCGACACTTAGTCGGATTTGGAAGGTAGGAAGGCCAGAGAAGAAGAAAGCCTAAGGAAGAAGAGAGAAGTTGAGGAGAATTGAAGGCAGAAGAAAGAAGAGAAAGAAGAAGAGAGGGCTTGCAAAGGCAAAGGAAGAAGAAGGAAAAAGAAGAAGAAGCCAAAGACAGAAGCTGAAGAAGAAGAGAGGAAGAAAAGTACACAAAGATAGAGAAAAAGAAGAAAAAGCAGCTGAATCAGAGAAAGAGAAGAAGAAGAAAGGAAGAGGAGGACTGTAGCAAAGTCATTTAAGATGTCTGATTGTAAAATCAAGCATCTGAATTTATATTTCCTTCTTTAGTCAATTTAAGTAACTATTCTATGACTTATAATTGGAGATTCAAATCACCATTATTTTGTCTAAAACCCTTTTTACACTTCATATACTTATATGCTCTACATTCCTATTCAGTTTTTGAGTAATATTATGTATTCAATTTGCATTAATTGCTAAGTTTAGTGTGTGAATTCCATTTACTCCCTGTGTTCGACCTCGAAACATTTTTCGAGTAATAAAATTGTATTTATTTTCAAAGCGATTTCAACTATATTACAACGTGATTATTTAAAACATCGATCTCACTTTTCGAAAAATAGTATAAAAGTAGAATTGGGATTTGATCACTTAGGCACGATTTGTTGGTTGCTTTAGAAGATTTCAACCAAATACCTAGTTACAAAAACTCAAAAGTGCCTGGTGTTTGTTAAAATGTAGACCACCCAAGCCCTTGCCTTATTAAAAAAGGGAAGATACATTTTTGTGCCTTTTCTTCTTTTCTAGGTTTTTTGGACTCTTGGAGTTTGAGAGTTTCGGGATAACTTTTTACTGCTACCCGACTTGCCCAAGACTCGAAAAGGATTCTAAGTGCTAAGCATCTTGTGAAAGGGTGATAGACTCACTAAGCGGTTGTTAAAATGAACTTCAGGTTTTTAAGACCCTAGGTGATCTAAAAAAAAATTTTTCTCAAAAGTTTATTTTTTCGAATGGTAGCTTTCTCCCTACATTTTTTATTTTTTATGGGGTCAACACAAGGGCGAACCCAGTGTATATCTCTCCGATTTATTCCACTTCCCGCTTCTTCCTTAAGTGTTTTGGGAATTATTTGTGTATTTTTGTGAGCTGGGCTTTGGACAATTGGGCAATTTGTTGTTACCTATGGCAACTTGTCAGCCATACTCGTGCAATGAAGTGTGATTTATTTTTCTATTTTTTTCTTCTTGTTTTTTTTTTCTAAGTAGGTGGCTTTCTTGATTTAAGATTTACCTAAAGGCAGTAAAAAGAGAATGGTCATGTGGCTAGGCTTTGGATAACAGGCCGATGAGCTGTTACCACCGACAATTTGCCAACCATACCACCCTAGACGGTTCATTAACTACCCAATTTCCGTACAAATCGTCGAAAAGTGTAAGTGCAAACAGTGTGTAGATGCTTAGATTTAAAATCCCTTCAAATCAGAAGGTGGGTTGATAAGTCGTGTACTTATTGATGGGAACACCATCATGAGCCCTAACTAACTCATTTTGACTCAATAAAGAGAATAAAAGCTTTTACATAACCAACTGGAGGTCCTAATTCACTGAATAACCTTTCTGAGAGAAAAGCAAGAAACAAGGGATAAAACTACAATTTTACCATTGTAGTGCAATGAGTTTTCTCAAGGGCCAAACACAGGTCAAAAGGTCTTAACAAGATAAAAAGTGGGTTGGATCAGACAGAAAAGGATTCGTGTGAGTTCTGGGAATTAAATGACTTTTTGTAACCCTAAAATAGATCTACTTGATTAAACAAGGTTCTGGTTAGGATAAAATTTACCTAAACCCTCTAAAAATCATAGAAAAATATTCTCTAGGGTTTAGAACTTTCAATTTGGCCATTGGAACCCATTTTGACCTAGAATGGGGTCTCAGACAAACATTTACCCTACATTGGATTTTTACATAAATTGCTTAGTCAAACATGGTCAAACCCAAAATCCAACTTCACCATTGGGTCCCTTAGGTCCAAATTAGGTTTGTACCAAAATTTGGACCTAAGGGGAACTCATCTTGACCCACCTTGCAAATAGGTCCAACCTGATTACATTTGTACCCCTATCTTTCAAAAATCCTTACAAAACCCCCCTAGCTTCTTCATCATTCTTTGCAATTAGGTCCCTTCTCCATTATAGAGGAGGAATCCCACTCCAACGAGCTTGAGAAGGTGATTTCTCCCTGATTTCTCAGAGAATCCCCTTCAAAATTGGAAGGGAGATTCTCTGAGAAATTCCCTCCAATGAGAACCCAATTTGATGCCCTACTTAGTACCCAATCTCTCATGCGAACGCATGAGAGATTTGGGTCTCTTTTGAGTTTCCATCTCTGGCCATCATACCTTGCTTGGAAGCTTGGCTTCCAAGCACAAATCCTTCCCCAAAGGCCTATTTAAGATGCCCCAGGTTCAACCGCATCTCCTAAGCTTGAAATCGGCCAGAATTCCCCTCAATTTCTTCTCTCCTCCTCCGGCTGACTCGCTCATCAAGCTTCGGTGACCTTCCCTGATCTCCTCCGTCGCTTGAGCACAATACCAGTGGCAGGTTCTTCTTCCTCACGTTCGTCCGCGTCGCGCAGCACCAGCCTACGCCCCTGCCTCCCCTTCGTCCTCGCCGACCATCCTCTCTGAGCATCTTCGTCTCCAGCATCGGCAATACGTGCCAGACACCATCTCCGTCTCCCTTTCATCTCTTCACCTCCTAGATAAGTTCCTCTTACCGTCTACTTCCTTTCCCCTCTTTATTTCCCTCAATCAACTACTGCCGCACTCCACCATCATCATCTCCTTCACCTCTGGCCACCAACTCTAGAGAGATCGTTCCACCACCACAGACCACCCCCTTCCTCGCCGACAGGTCCATAAGCTCCGCCTCGACCCCCTGATCACAACCCCTCACTCATATCACCCAAACACACCCCCGAACACACCCACTTACACGGCCACATAGAACCCTAGGCACACTTACTCAGGCGTTCCCACACCACGCCGACCACCACTGCATATTCGCCATGCCTTGGTGAAGTTCCCTGAGCATTTTAATGTGGACGTGAGGCTGTATTGGTGCTTTCAGATATAGACGTTCATCTGCCATTGGAGCAAAGCTTGAAGCAAGCTTGCAGCTGCTCCAGGCTTCGCCAGCCCCAGGTCGCAGTCCCAGGTTGTGCGGAATGTCTTCGTGCACAACTCCAGGCTGTCAATTGGAGTTGAGGGCAGTCACAGCTGCCGTAATCAAAGAGAGCCCCTCTGCTGTGGACACGAGTGAGGAAGGTGGGAAGATAGTCCCACCTCGGAACTGGAAGAGGTGTAGTGCCCCTCATAAGTTGTTTTCCAGCCATAGGCTTATTGCCTTCAACTCACGGGGTGAGGTCCCTCTCACCCAACCCGACTGGCCTCGTCCGTGACCATGCCTCGCGGACCTGGTCTTGACCTGATCTGACTAGAACACCTCGCCCACCACCGCACGCCGGTCGGCCTGGTCCCGGGCGTGTACTTGACTTGATTACTTGAGAAGCGTGGCTCTGGGAGAGTGGAACCCAAGAGAGAAGAGAGAAGAGAGTTCGTGCAGGTAGGGGGTAGGTTTTGCTTTGTAGGCTAAGAAGAGGAGAAGCAAAGCTAAAAAAGAGGAAGGAGAATATAAGGGTGCAAAGGAAGCAAGGAGAATATAAGGGGTAGAGAAAGAAAGAAGAAGAAGAAGAAGCTGAAGGAAGAAAAGAAAGCAAGGTATAGGCAAAGGAAGAAGGAAAGGTAGCCAGCAGAGAATCAGAGAGAGAAAGAAGCCAAAGAAGAAGAAGGTAGAGGAAGCTAAAGGAAAGGCAAAGCTGAAGAAGAGAGAAGCCAAAATCAGAAGAAGGAAGGAGACGCCAGAGAACAGAGAAGAAGGAAGATAAAGAAGAAGAGAAAGAAAGAAGAAGAAGATTGAAGCCAAAGGCAGCTGACAGAAGAAGTACTATAGCATCATCATTTAAGATGTCTAATTCACAAATCAGACGTCCAATTTTGAGTTTCATTCACATACATTGGTTTCTTTAGTATTTTGTGCCCTACATTTACTCCTATCTTTTTACACTGTGACATTGATATTATTGCATATTCTTTTAAATTGTGATCTTGATTTCTAAAACACCAATTTGCTCCCTGTGTTCAACCTCGGACTTTAAAATTCGAGTAATAAAATTGTATTTGTTTTGAACGCTTTTTCGACTGTACTACAACGCGATATTCTTAAATACCGATCCAGCGCTGATAAACACTTATCACCCCAGATTATTTACCAAATTAACATAAAATTGACTTGGCGAGGACTCAAGACTAAGTCCACATTAGAGTGGACACCCGGGTTAATTAAGCCTGAGGACCTGAAGAGTCTAAGTATTCAGGTTCCAAAGTATAAATTCCTAAAGTTTGCAACTCTTAATGCCCAAGTTCTCTTCTCCTAATTCTATTTTTTTTATTTTTTTTTGAATAACAGGAAATTACCTTTATGAGCTGACAAAATGACCATTCCATAAAATGTCCACCCCCCATGCTTAGCTAATGCAATGTCCTCATTGTAAAGATAAAAGCATATAGGAGGGTTGAATTGGAAGAATAGCACCTGATTTTCATGAGATTCCGGTCAGCTTGAAATAGTCTTTACACATGCTCAGTTTAGTGCCTTCAACTAGGCGATGTCCTCAATAAAAATAACTAACATTGAGGCTGCAATAACACAGTTTCTGGGCCCTTAGATATGGGTCCTGGAGAGTGAAAATGGGCTTGCCAAAGAGATGATCAATGAAAGTGGTAAGCTGGTGGTGTAGGGAGAGCACAAATGGTCTCCAATAGGAGTTTGTTGATTCAGTACAAAGGAGTTGGTGGATATTGAAATTGTGCAATGGTTGGGTGAATAAGGATGATGAGGGTTTTGTGATGTGTTGGGGGTTTGTGGGTACTCTAGATTACCTAACGTTTCAAGAGTTTCTCCCCAAAGTTCAATTTCATCCTCATAATCAGGGTGCTTAATCCAACCATCCTGATCCTCATGATTCCCACCCAAAAGTTGAACCTCAAACTCTAAAAATTCAGGATGAGTACATTGTTGGGTTTTAACTTGATCATGTGTATCATCCAACAAATTTCCAATTTCATGAATATCTTCCTCATCCTGGGTTGCCACAGTTGGTTGTATGTCTTCATTGTCCTTAATTATCCTTGCAACCGTGTGATTTTCTTCCTAAGTTTGGGTTGAGTTAGTCATTAAAAGGTTGTCTAAGGTATGTGTGGCCATTACCTCCTCTAGTCTGCCAAGCTCCTATTAACGTGCGGAATCAGGTTTTAAAATCCTTCGTTGTAGTATAGGTCAAAATCGTGCGAAAATAAATGCAATTTATACTCAAATTTTGAAGTTCGAGGTCGAACGCAGGGAGCAAGTGTTGCAATTAATTTTAAAGATCACAATATCACCACAAATATAAGCAATTATAACAAGAAGAATAATAAGAAATGATATATCAGATATCTCAAGTTTGAAAGTGCAAAAAGATTAGAGTAAAATGGTGATTTGAATCACCAAATTACTCTTTAAGTTTTACAAGCACCCTTAATGTATGAACGTTTTAACCACAATATCAGAAGCAACTTCCTCAGAATATCAGACGATAGGAATAGGCGCTTAGACGCCTTAACCAGCAGAGGCAAAGGCCTCTTCTTCAAGCCTAAGGGAGAAGGCACAGTATAGGCAAAAACCCCCCACCTCTTTCTCTCTATTTCTTTTCTTCTCTCTTAGAAACCCACTCAATCGGATCTCTAATCGGGTAAATGATTGCACAACAATCATAAAACCTAAATCACTTAAATTAAGCTAGATTATAGCATAACTTAGGAATAATGCATTCATAAGCATTGTAATTTGACAATAGCTAGTTTATTAGTTATATAGATAATATCATTATTTTATCTCCTAAAAGAGAGATGATTTTAATCGCAGATGATTCGAAGCCACGGATGTCAGATCATACCATTTAGATCTAATTAGTATGATGACGGGAGTCCAACGCTTCCGAAATCGTCTCGATCAAACAACCAAGGCATCTTGTGCAATCTATAAAAGAATGGAGATCATCAAGCCAAAGGACAAAGATCCGAGCCTCAGATGAAGAATCTAGCCACACAGATGAATCCAGATCGACGATCGTAGTCCAACGGTGCAAAAATCAACTTGATCGGAGGTCTACATCACCAGATACAAGGAAAAGAAGATGGATGGTCATATGGCACCATGTGGCACCATCACAACCGCTCCCTTACCACCGCCCCATCCAGGAAGGCCACCTCGCATGTTGTGGGCCGTTGGATCTTCATCCAACAGACATGAGTGCGCCACATCGCCCGCCCAGCCAGATAAGCATAAATAGAAACAATCAAGTAAGTATAACAGAACATTCGCGCAACGCATTGGCTCACGCGCTTGCGTGGAAGCGTGTGGCACGCGTTTGAGTCGTGCACTGCGCAAAATTGAAGCGGTGTTGGGTGCGGGCGTAGTTGCATGATCGGAGGGTGGAGGCGCGACCACTTTGTGCGATCAGTGCGCATCGCGGGCGGATGCGTGATCCCACGCGTTTTGTGAGATCAGGAAGGCAAGGCAAGTGTGCTCGAGCCATCCGATCATGAGGATCAGGTGCTGAAAAGAGCCTTGCAGGTGCACGAGAGGAGAGAGATTGTTGCAACGGGTGCATGGGAGGAAGCGGGGCCGTGCGATCTTGATCCAAGGGCGCAGCGGGCGCCACGTGTCAGCCAGGGATTGAATCTACGCGTAGAGGGTGAATTTGAAGGTGTTTTGAGGCTAGATCTGACTCGTTGATTGATAAACGCCAGTTTATCATCATTCTTATGCATTAAAACAAACCTAGCTCTTAGGATTTTACTCCGCAAACGGGTTTTTGGGTTGCATTTAGGCATAAAATAGGTTAGGCATGCATTGCATTTTTTATTGTCTTTTTAATATGTTTTTGTGAGTGTTAGGGATGTATAGATATATAGATCCCTAAAACCCTAGCACTCAAGAAGGCAAATGGTGAAGGAGAAGCCCAGACTAGCTGGAACTCAGCCTAATCCAGCTCACCTCAGCTTGATCCAGCTCACCTCAGCTTGATCCAGCTCACCGCAGCTGGAACCTAGCTTACTTGAACTAGGGTTAGCTCATCCCAGCTCCATTCAGCTAATCTCAGCTGGATGGCAGCTCAAGAGAGTTCACCTTAGCTCACCCTAGCTCAAGTCAGCTCAGATCCAGCTCAACTTAGCTGAGTCTAGCTCATCTCAGCTCCCACTAGTCCACAGGGAGCTCTAGCTAGCTCAGCTAAGTTGACAGGAGTTCACCCCAGCTCAGATCCAGCTACATCCAGCTCCACTCAGCTCCAGCCAGCTGAAGAAGAACTCATCCCAGCTCAGGAAGCTCAAGTCCAGCTCCCAGGGACTTAGCTTAGCTCAACTCAGTTGAGCTAAGCTACCTTAGCTGCCTCAACCAGCTTGATTCTCCCCGGGAGCACCAGACCTAGCTCACCTCAGCTCATTCTGGTAGAAGCTAGCTCACTTTAGCTTGGCTTAGCAACTAGCAAAGAACTAGCAAGCTAAGCCAGCTAGAGTAGCCCCATGCCAGCCTCTTCAGCAGCAGCCAGCTCTAGCTCCAGCTCCAGACTTCTTCTCCTCAGCTCCTTCCTCCAAACCCTAGCTCCAACAACTTCTCCTCTACTTCTCCATTAGCTAAGCTAGCTTAGCTTAGCTTACCTTAACTATGCTCCAACTTCCTTGGCTTGTACCACCCCAAAAACCCACCTACCAACTCCACCCAACTAGCTCCACCTAAGCTCCACATAAGCTAACCTACTTGGCACCAACCTAACCTACCCACCACCTCCAAAAGACACCTAAAAGTGGCACCAAAAACTACCCATAACCACCCCTTAATGGTGCCACTTTTCCCTCCAAAATCCCCCCTCATCTCCACCACACAATCCCCCTTGAATCCATCTCCACCATCCACCTAACTCCCCTTCTAGAAGACCCCATGTTGGCGCCAACATGGGGGTGTCTCTCCACCACCAAAAGACACCAACACCACCATAACCACCCCCTTTAACACCCCTTGGGTTGGCGCCAACTCACCCTAGCCATAGGATCACCAACCACCCTCATCCTTCCATCCTAGCCCTCCATTTCAAGGGGCACCTTAACCCCCCATCCTATTCTATAAAAAGCCGCCACCTACCACCATTTTGGGGCATCCTCCCTTAGTATATTTTTCTACCTAAACCACCTATACCTACGGCCAAGAAGAAGGAGTAGAGAAGGAGATTAAAGGGGCACATCACCAGCCCCTTTGGTGCCTTCTTCTCCCCACTCTCTTCAACTTGAGCCACGCCAAGGAGGAGGACTCTTCCACTTCAAGGAGGACGGCCAGGCAAAGGAGAAGGACTTAGGGTGGACGTCCACCCTTGGAGAGAAACTTAGGGCACGCCCCCCTAGGGCTTGCCTTGAAGGACATCACCTTGGCGGAGCACTGCAAGGAAGGAGTTGAAGGACTCTTTTCAAGATTGGGAGCCACCAACCTTGGAGCAAGAAGCCCTCTTCTTCACCATCTATCTAGAGGATTTGTGTTTTCTTTTCTTATTTGCATTTTTTTAGTAGTACAAGCTTTCCTCTACTAGGCCTTTTGTAAAACACTTTATCAATTATCTAGTTGCCTTCTTTGCATTTTTTGTTTGCATTTCTATTAGCTTATTTTCAGCATTCTTTACTCCCTCTCCCTAATTATTCTAGGCCTCCACTTGCCTAGAGTGAGCTTAGGGAGAGGCTCTACTTGCCACATAGAAGTAGTATTTAAATTGAAGTGTAAATCACTTTTCCCACCATCAGTTCGCATGTTGCCTTAGCTTAAAAAAAAATGATATATTGAAAAAAATACTAAAAAGAAAGTTGAGATTTATATTCCTAGCAAGAGAATCAATTTTGCAACCATATTGCCTCCTTGGACGACCCTAGATACTTCCCTATCTAGGATTATAAATTTAAGAGCGAAAGCGGATTTATGCGTTACAACGACCTAATTAACAAACCTCGTAAAATCGCAATCATTGATCTCCCGATCAACGGATTTAAGCAAACAGGAGTTGTTACACGAGATTAAAGGCTAAAATATCCTTTTTTCCCTCCATAAAAGTTATAAAAGAACGCCTAGGGCTCCCCAAGTGAAGTATCTCTCTCTTCTACAAACTCTAGACATCTTCCACCTTCTTTGCAACTCTCCATCCCTCTGCAATTCCGCTCCGACCTTCGTCCCGATGCTTTGGATCTGAGGTGCTGCCGCATCTCACACAAGAATCTCACAAGCAGCGTCGTTTCTCTGCCACTTTCTTCTCTCTCTCTCTATCTCTCTCTCTATCTCTTTATTTAATTCTAGTAGCATTCTCTATTTTAAAAACTTTGTTTAATTGAAATTAAAATTATGATCTTCTGAATGCCTGATTATACATTTGATTCCTATACATATATACATATATAAATATCTGTTTAGAGCAAGTTTTATTGGAAGGCTTATGTATAAATCGAGATTGCCTCCCTGCGAACGACCCGGTACTCATCGGAGTTTTATAAATTTATTTATCGACGTGTTTTCACGCTATGCTATAACTAATTAACTTTTAAAATGTTAAGTATGTGCCGAACAAGTTGGTGCCATTGTCGGGGAGGCAACGGAAAATTTTGAAGCTTTTGGCACTGTTATCAGGGAGGTAATGAAAATTTTTGAAGCTTTCTTTGGTGCTTATTTAAGATCTCTAACTTGTTATTTTTCAGTTAATTTCAGGAAGAAAGGAAATCTAAATTGGACATGCCAACGAAGAAATCACGAGTTCGAATCTTAGGTAAGTACCTGTAGTTTAGATTAGTTAGATCTAGGATTCGCTTGAACCCTAGGATTAGTTAGAATTTGTTTGCATAAAATTTTTTTTTCTTTATTTTCGGGCTGAAATAAAGTTTTACCTTAAAAATTCAATTCCTGGAGATCCGTACGTCTAAAAATTCTCAAATGTTTACTGGACGTATATTTCAAAGTCAGGAACAACCTATCCAAATTTCGTGCAAATCTGAATTATAGAAAAATTTTAAAAATTCGTGCACTGATCTATTATTAATACAGTTATTGTTCCTGATTTTTCAAAGTTCAAAATATTATAGGAATTTTTATACAATATGATTGACTTGAAATTTGCAGAACTGAATTTCTGAGATAATCAAGAATTTAAGAAAAATCTGAAAAAATTATTTCTTGCATGTTTGATTACACAGATTATCCAATCACCAACTGGTGGTTAAAACAGACTGCAAAACCCTCAGTATACTTTAAATCTGAAAAAATAAAAAATGTGCATTAAAAATTCTTGAAAATTATTTTTTGAGTGCCTAGTTAGTGGTGAAATAGGACCAATTGATTGCATTGCTTGGATCGCACCACTCATCTGATTTTAAACTTAAAAGAATCATCTAGAATTATCAGTGCTTAAGGTTCCACATTAAGGATAGAGCACACCTGCATTTCCATATTTAAAGAAAATCTATTAAACAAATTGGGATTTGCAAAACTCTTGTGTGCCTCATCAAAACCTTGATTGAAAATATTAACTCAAGTGAACCCTAAAATGCATTAACACAAGCATTCGAATCTTAAAATTCACTTCATCATGAAAAATTACTTGTGAACCCTTTTTGCCTGTGAACTTCACATCTTCAAAATCAATTTTAAGGGCAAACACCCCCATAACGTCCATTATATTCCAAAAGCACATCAAACCCAAGCTTAAAACTGAGTAGATGTGCCCTAGGCAGGACTAACAAACTTGAGGACTTGAAACTAGATTGGCCTAAGATCAAGGCCTTGTCTACTTGGACACACTGGTGGCAAGAAAGGTTGGTGTGGTAACCGCGTTAACCTTTAGTGGTGTCCCGCCGTGCAGGGTGTCCTAAGGGGTCCCACCCTTCTGGCCAGCCAAGTAATTCAAGGGTTGATCTAACCCAGTCGTGTTTTGGGGAGTGATGAGAGGCTCATCATGGCTTCTAATTACCCCTAATTAACTAGTTTCCCCAGTTAATTAGCTAGAAATATGACTATATAAGGGTTAATTATAGAATAAGGGGAAAAGTAACAAAGGACCTTAAACTAAGTTAAAAATGATAAATTATAAGTTAATTACTATTATTAATACCTTAATTAATAAATGGGCTCGAAATATTATTAATTATTTACCTAATTAATATCTTATTTAACTGAATAACTTAAGACCTAAGTCTTTAATAACTTAAGTAAATAAATTTAATAAATATAAATAAATGGATAAAAAATGTGAATACATGGCTTTAATATAATATTTAGCTAATTTATAAATATATATAAAAAGTTAGAAAAGAAAATAATTTAAATTAACCTTAAAAGCCTCTATTTGCATTTTGGTCCCTATAATTTATTACAATCGAGTCCTTTTCCTTTCACATAGGTCCTTAGTTTTCCTCACACTCAGGTCCCTGTGAACACTTTTCTTCTTTTCTTCTTTACGCACTTCGACGGCTCACGATCGACGGTGCGTTTACCTCATGATCACCGTCCATCGTCCGTCAGAACACCCTCGCCAAGCTCCTAGAGCTTGCGCTCACCACCTCAACTCCATCCATCGGTCTGGATTTTCCTTAAATTCTAATTAAGTCACAGCGTTAACTTCACCGGTGTCGGAGACAACGCCGGAGGTTAAGCTGCACCTAGACACAAATTCGTCCGGATTCTTCCCCCTTCACAGTCGTCGAACCCTATAAATAGGCTTGAACTCCTCTGATTTGAGCTGGATCAGCTCCCTTCTACTCTCCACCTCACCGTAGCTAGTCAGTAGGTTCTTTCGCAACTCCAGCATCTTTGTTCTCCTTCTTGAGCGCGGCTGCTGGGGACGCGTGCCTCTCTCACCTCCTCTTCCTCTCTATCGCCCTACCAACGGCGACTGAGTGCTCCACTCTCCCTCTGATCTTCGCTTCGATTGGTCGGAGCTTCTCTTCTCACCCAATCTAGATTTCAATCCTGTTCTTGCCCTGCCAACGGCGAGATCCCTCACCTTTTTCGTTAGGTAAGTAGAGCTAACTTTGAGTAGATTTAGCTAGGTAATTAGGTAGAATTAGGTTATTTTAGCTTAGTTATGGTAGATTCTCCTCCAGCTCTGACGAAGCCAAATCTGGCTTCGACGGACTTCTATTCACCTTTTCGAGTACCTGATCATTTTCCGCTCCTCCTCATGATTCACCTACTCTTCTTTCCCCTCCAATTTAGCAGCATGTTCGCCTAAGTCACTCCACCTGCATCGGTGAACTTCGATGTCCATGGCAGAGGTCACTGAGTTTAGAACACCTCCGCTGGGGCCCTCCATCACCTCTCCGTAATCTAAGGGCCCTGATCTTGTATCTAATTAAATCAATAATCGCCTAATTAGTAAACGCCTAATTTCCATGCCAACCTTTGTGTCGCCGTCCATGGCGAGCTTAGAGGGGTTAATCCATCTAATAAATCATCTATAAATCGTCACTAGACGCTTATTATTAATTCCCCTCACTCAATTGAGTGAGAGGGACCGCTGTGAGTTCAAGCGAACTCAGTTTTGCTTCTTCCTGCAATTCAAAGCAAATCCATGTTTTAATCTAACAATTGAGTTAATTGTGGCCTTCTTAAGGTTCTGTATGACATCAGGAAGCTTCTGAGCTTGTTCATGGTCTGAATTAGGGAGTTCTGTACTCTAATATGTTAGAACTAGACTCATTGAAGCTTCGGCGAGCTTCGACAAGTCGAAACTATGAATCAGTCCCCGATAGGTTTCGAGGAGCTCCGGACTCTCTCTTTAGAGTGCAAGGATCATGTCTCAGTGATTAATTTGTTATTTAAACTTCTGGAGCTCGATTTTGATCTCCATCTTCTCCAACTTCGGTGGAGTTGGAGAGACCCTCCGTTAGGTTTTAGGCTTGAGTTTTAGGTTTAGAAGCAAGAGTAGAGCCTGTATACTCCATCCTTGATCTCTGATTCCTTCGAGAGTCTTTGGTTTGTTCTGCTGAACAAACTCACTTTAGTGCTTAGGCAATGAAGCCTGAAACCCTAACAAACTTAATCAAACCCTGTTTTTAACATTAAGGATCAATTCCTGAGGTAAAATAGAGTCGACCTAAGGTTTTAATTGAATTTGAGATAGACTGGGCCAGAAAGTCAATTGCCAACAGATATTGGTCAACTCTAGGTCTTATATGATGATTGAATGATCAATTCAGTGATTTGATGAGTTAAAATGTTTCTTGGGATGTTACAGAGTGATTTAGAATTGATTTGAACTTGATTAATTAAGGATTTCATGAGAATTCATCTGCTGTCAATATGGGTTCATTTGAACCCAATACTGAGCTTCATTTGTATTGGGCGAGATTTAGATGCCAAATCTGCCCAGATTGTGTCCCAACAACTTGCAGAGGTTGTTGAATCATCTGCCTGAGGTTGTTAGCTCTTTGTTGAGTCATTTAGAGATTGAATCAGAACTCTGAAGCTCTTGATTTGAGATCTTAAGTGTCACACTCTCTCTAAAGCCTTTCAAAGCCTCTTCTATCCTTCATTCAGTGTGGAAACCTCTCCTGAATCGAGTCTTGACCTTTTCTGGAGGTTAGACACTCACCTAAAGGTCCTTAGACCTGAGTCACCCTTCTGAAGGCCATTAGGGCCATGCGAACCCTTGACTTTCTCCCTTCAAATCAAAGAGCCAATTCAGATTTGAACACTAAATTGGTGTTACAATCATGTAGAGCATCTGAACAGCTTTCGATCGAGCCTTTGCTCAATCGGATTGAGTCACTGAGCTGGCCGGAATCATCAGCCGAAGTCCGACTGATATTGGACAGAATCGAGGAAACATAGTCCCACATCGGAAATTCTTGAGCACACACTATAGTATAATGTGAAAAGCTGCATATGACACTTCGGTCGTCAGCGCAGGGCATAAAGAAACCTTCGAGCATATGGGTGCTGGTGCATGCGTTGAATGTGCCTGCGCATGGGTGTGTGTGTGCACCTGTGGGAGTGAGCGTGGGCCAGTGAGTGGGCCTGGGAGGCTGGTTACTGTGCATGAGCTTAAAATGAAATGAATCCACTAATTAAAAATTAGGCTCGGACCCTGTAGGGTCTGGTCCCACCCTCAAGGGGTGCTGCGTATCCTCGACCAGTCTGAGTTGCCAATATAAAACCAAATTTTTATTATTAAGGAGCAAAAATGGGTTTAAGTGTTCACGCAAATGACTAAGTGTGGATTTGTAAAGGCATAGAGAGAACTTAAGAGAGAAGGCTTAAGAAAGAAAATGATAGGATAAGAGAAGGGAATAAAGTTAAAGGAAGAGAGGAAATGTTAAGGAAGGAAGAGAGAGAGCAACAATAGAGAAGAAGAAAGAAAGGCAAGGGCTGATGAGCTTAAGAGAAATGGGACATGAAATCAAAGAAGAAAGTCAGACGTCTGTCCATTCTTTTAAACTTTTAATTTTTACTTTTAAGATGTCCAATCTTTTTATTAGACATCTGATTTGTACTTTTATTGAAATATCATATTCTCTTTTGTTATCCTGAGCTGCATTTGATGTAATAAGGCATTTGTACTCATTTGTTTAGCATTTTCTTGCCTTAATCCCTTGCAATTAAATGTAATGGGTGTAATAAACATGTTCACTTGATTCTTAATGACAAATTACATGTGTAAATATGTTCTTTCTTAATGGAATGTTGCATGATTTTATTTGAACATCTCTTATGCAAGATTCATGTACTTAAAGTATTTTAATTATAATCTGATTGATTAAGAAGTTAGTAATTTATGCTTAGGAATTAAATGGTGAATTAAGCTTACTATTATGACTCCCAGTGAACGACCTGAACTCAACCAGTTAAAAAAAAATAAAAATCTAAAATATTAGGTTAACTTGATCCTATACTACACTCACGACATTAATTCAAGTTAACTTAAGTTATATTCTTACGTAATTAATTAAGCTTAAATAACTTAATTAACTATGTTGAGATTTTAACCCATTAGGGAGCTAGGATCAGGTCTAATTAGGGTTGATACTTTAAGGACCAGTTTGATTGATTGCATTGAGTGGGCCGGGGTTTCTCTCATCTATTTTCTCTCTCATCTACAAACATTCTTCTGGTGCATGCAAGGTAGAAGATCTCAAAATCCTGATTTGTTACCACCATTAGAAAGAAATCCTAGGAGATGTATATATCCAGGATCTGAATCTAAACCCTCTGCAATGGCTAGTCATCATGAGGGAGAAGAGATCGATGAGCAAAATCTGGATCCTATGACTCTCTTACAAAGGCAGATCGCTAAGCAGGGCTAGCATCATGACCGATAGATGGAATTCATAGTGTAAGCCATCACTCAACTCCAAAATGGAAGGGCAGATCGGCCCCTCCGTGACTTTTATAACCCTCCTAATGCCCAACTTGAACCCTTTGTTATAGTACCTCAGGATGGGGATGATTTTGAACTCAAACCTCAGATCATTAACTTGATTCCCCACTTCCATGGCTGTGAGTCAGATGACCCCTTCCACCACCTTGAAGAGCTCCTATACATGGGAAGAACCTTTGGCCCTAGGAACATGAATGAAAGTACCCTAATGATGAAAATGTTCCCATTCTCCTTGAAAGATAGAGCTGCACATTGGTTGAGAACAGTTGGTAGACCAATCCTAACTTGGGAAGACCTGAGAAACACATTCCTAAAGAAATTCTTCCCAGTAGGAAAAACTAATGCCCTTAGATGTGCCATAACAACCTTTAAGCAGAACCCTGTGGAACAACTACATGAGGCTTGGGAGAGGTTTAATGATTTAACTAGGAAATGTCCTCATCATGGGATTCCGAAGTGGCACTTGGCCCATGTTTTCTATTATGGGTTCAGTGATAATCTGAAGAATTTTGTTGATGCGGCATGTGGGGACAATTTCCTGAGTCGAGATGCTGAGGGAGCCTTTCAATTGTTCGAGAATATGAGTGAAAATTCCCTCAACAATTCCTCAATGTCTGCCTTTAACAGAGCTAATCAACAAAGGAGCGGAGTTTATGAAGTTAACAATAATTCAAACTTGGTTGATTTAGAGTTAATTGCACAACGATTAGATAAGGTGGAACTTGTGGGAAAGAATGTGAAGAATTTGGATAAGAAACTGGATAACCTTCTAAAGGGCAGGAATTCCTTAGGTACACAGTCTAGATTAAATCCTATGCCTACCCAAGGAGTTCCTATATTAAACCACAACCAATTCCCCGACCCTCTAGATCAGGAATCAATGCACAACATCAATGACCTAACCATGGCTCCACCTATGAGCCAACTATGCTTGGACCCATCTCTTTCTGGGTACCAAGGAGGGACCTTGATGTCCTCGAATTCTGAATTAGGTAGCCTAATGCCTAGTTATCCTGAGGATGTGAATGCACTCTAGGGTTACACTAGAAATGAGCCTTATTCAAACACTTACAACTCTGGATGGCGCAACCATCCTATCTTTGCTTGGTCAAGTCAGAAATCTGCCCAAGGTCGTAACTTGACTAAACCAAACACTTATGGGCAACCTAGTAGGTACACACAACCACACATATATCAACCACAACCTACACAGGAAAACCAGTCCTCTGATCTAAGTCTAGTCCGCAAAGAAATGAGAGAAATGAATCTAAGACATAAAGAAGAAATGAATCAATTGAGGACAGATTTGACAGGACGACTGGATCAGCTAGTAGATGCTAGACAACATGGGATGCTGCCATCTCAACCCATCCCAAACCCAAGAAATTTTAATAGGGTTAACCAGCACAACACAAAAGAGCAACAAGCACACCTAATTCAGCTTGCTCCCCAACACCCACTAGATTTTGTTAACCCTAACCCAACCCAGGTTCAACCCATTTTGCAAAACCCACCTTACCCTTCTAACCCTAATGCACATGTGGTCGGGTCGTGTTTCACGTGTTAGAAATCGGGGTTACAAGTAACCTGTCGTCGTAGTTGCAAAACACGTCGATCAAATAAAATTTATATTGAAACTCCAAGGGAGTCCCGGGTCGAACACAGGGAGGCGACATTTACTTTATTGAAAATCGTGCTTCGTTTCATTTCTTTTTGGTATTTTAGGATTTTGATATTTTTTTGTATTTTTGAAATAAAAGAAATCAAGCAAACGTATCACAAGATAGAGATGAAACAAATATGATATATATGTCAATCCAATGTCAATTACAATGAACTATAAAAGCATAAAAAGAGAGGGGGGTGAGAGGAAATCTCGTGAATCGGCTGTTCAGCGAGACGACGGCGCCTGGCGGAAGCTCGGACGAAGGAGGTGAGGAGCGGGACGATGGAGGTGAGATACAGGAGGACGTCGTGTTGAGGAAAGCTTCGACGTGACTCCAGAATGGAGGTTAGAAGACAGAGGTGATCTGCTACCGGAATGGAGGTGGGAAGACAGCTCCAAGGTGACCTATGAAGGGAGATGGGAAGTTGGAGGAGTATTTGGTGGGGCAGAGGTTTGCTACACTAATAGGCACCTTGGGAACTTGAGAACAAGCTCTAATGGAGCGTTGGTAGGCTTGCTAGAGCGTGGGAGTAGAGTAGGTAGAGATGGCTTGGAAGGGAGGGGGTGTAGGCCCTTTTATAGTGGAGGAGAAGAGGCTAAAAATGGATAAAGGACCTTTAGCGACCTCCAGACCGTCGCTGGAAACGTTGCTGTAGATAGCTCACCTCCACCCACGCCCATTGCTGGCTCTTCTGGCTTGCAATGAAATAGCGACGGCTGTAAGCATCGCGGTAGGTTAGCCCAGTTGTCGCTGAAAGTTGGTGCCAACCGCCCTTACGCCCGCGTCGCCTGCCCCGCTCATCACGCGAGCTGATTGCGTGTGCCCGGCTGTGTGCACGTGTGCTATGTGCTGGCGTGCGTGCTGCTATGCACTGGCCTGTGCGTGCGAGCGCGCGCGCTATCTTGCCTGGCGCTGCCGCTCCAAGCGCCCGCCCAATTGCGAATTGGAGGGGCTGTGGGGATTCGAACCCGGGCCCCTCCTTTGCAAACCAGCGCTCCCACCATTGCGGCAATCCTCACCTTATGTCACGTGGATTCGCTTGGTGCGTCCACCTCCCAGTCATTGGATCTTGATCCAACAGCTAGGATTGGAGGGCGCGGATGAAGAAGGAGTTGGGCGATGATGCTGGCTGGTGTTGGGCGGCCTGGATGGCACCACGTGGCGCCATCTAGGCCGTCCATCTTCTTCTTCTTGTAGAGGGTGCTATGGTGCTTAGATCAAGATGATTCCCGCGATGCCGAATTGCGATCGTCGCTCTGGATCCATTCGTACGGTCGAATTTTCCATCCGAAACCTGTATGGATGTCGCATTGCCCCCTGGCCATATAAAATGGAGGAATTAATATATAAAATATACAACTATCCTAAATGCCATGCAATGGTTTTTATGCAATATTTATAACATAATATGCAATGCTAAGCCTTGGAACTATAAAAAATAAGCAATTTATCTTGAATTTATGTGTGCTCATCATACCCTCATGCTTACTTTTTGCTAGTCCTTAGAAAAATTAACCTAAATGCTATGTATAAAAGTAGAATCAGGGTTCGAGTAATTAGGTAAAATTCATTGATTGCTTTAGAAAATCTCATCCCCAAGACCTAATTACAAAAATTCAACAGTGCCTGGGTGCCTGCCAGAATGCAGACCGTTCAAGCCCTTGCCTTATTTGAGAAGATAATTTTTTTTTCTTTTCCAATTTTTTTGCACTTTTGGAGTTTGAGAGTTACGGGATAACTTTTTACGGCTACCTGACCCACCCAAGACTCGAAAAGGACTCTAAGTGCTAAGCATCTTTGTGAAAAAGTGATAGACTCATAAAACAGCCGTTAAGATGGACTTCAGGTTTCTATGATCCTAGGTGACCTTGCCTAAAGGTTTATTTGTACGATTGGTAGCTTTCTCCCTACTTTTATTTATGGGGTCAACACAAGGGTGAATCCAGTGTATATTTCCCTAATTTATTCTACTTCCCCGCTTCTTCCCTAAGTGTTTTGGGAATTATTGTGCAATTTTTTTTGTGATCTAGGTTCTGGACAATTGGCCGATGAGTTGTTACCACCAACAACTTGCCAGCCATACTCGTGCGGTGAAGTGTGGTTTTATTTTTTTATTTTTTTCTCCTTTTTCTTTCTTTCTTTTTTTTTTTAGTGTTTCTTTTTTTTTTTTTAAGTAGGTGGCTTCCCTGATCTAAGATTTACCTAAAGGCAGTACAACAAAAATGGTCTTGTGGCTGGGCTCTGGATAATCGGCCGATGAGCTGTTACCACCGACAACTTGCCAGGCATACCACCCAAGTCAGACCCTTAGCTACCCAATTTCCGTAAAAATCGTCGAAAAGTGAGTCAGTGCAAAAAAATGTGTATAGATGCTTAGGCTTACAGTCCCCCAAATCAGAGGGCGAGTTGATAAGTTGCATACTTATCATCCCAAAGTATTTACCAATTTAAAATAAATTTTAATTGGCGAGGACTCAAGACTAAATCCACATTCGAGTGGACACCTGGACTAATTAAGCCCGAAGACCTGAAGAGTCTAAGTATTCAGGTCTCAAAGAATCAATTCCTAAAGTTTACAACTCCTAATGCCTAAGTTCTCGTCTCCTAATTCTAATTTTTTTTTATTATATTTTTTTCTTTTTTTCTTTTTTTTTAAACAAGAATCGAATAACAGGAAATCACTGTTACAGCTGACACAATAGTTATAAAATATGTCTGCCCCCCCATGCTTAGCTATTGCAATGTCCTCATTGTGAAAAGAAAAATGAAAGCATGCAAGAGAGTAGAAGTGGAAGAATAGCACCTGGTTTCCGTGAGACTCAGGTCAACTTGGAACAGTCTTTACATGTGCTGAGTTTAGTGCCTTCAACTGGGCGATGATCAGCCTGCTATGGTTATGGCATGGTAAGAGCAACCTTGTCTGAGATGGGTTCAAGGAGTACATGGTCAATAAAGGGTTTGAGATGCTGTCCATTGACCTTGAAAATATTACCTGTCTTTGGGTCAGAGATTTCGACAGCCCCATTAGGGAAAATCCGCTCAATAACGAACGGGCAGCCCCACTTAGACCTGAGTTTACCGGGGAAAAGCTTCAATTGAGAATTGAAAAGCCAGTCCTTCTGGTTCGGCTCAAAGCTCTTACGTGAAATCATCTGGTCATGGAGAGCTTTGGTCCTTGCCTTATAGATTCTGGCATTTTCATAAGCATCATTTCGAAGCTCCTCCAACTCAGATAGTTGGAGTTTCTTGGTTTTCCCGGCCAACTCAAGGTCCACATTACATTTCTTGATGGCCCAAAATGCCCGGTGTTCAAGTTCTACGGGTAAGTGACATGCCTTCCCAAACACTAGACGGAACGGAGACATACCGATAGGCATTTTGTACGCTGTACGGTAAGTCCAAAGAGCATCATCTAGCTTTTGGGTCCAATCCTTCCTATCAGGCCTAACGGTTTTCTGCAAAATGTTCTTGATCTTACGATTGGAGACCTTGGCTTGTTCGTTCGTCTGAGGTGTAAGGTGTGGAAACCTGATGGCTCACCCCGTATTTCCCCAGTAAATTCCAAAATTGGGCATGAGTGAAATGTGTACCACCATCATTGATAATTGCCCTAGGAACCACGAACCGACTGAAGATATTTCTCTTCACAAAATCGATGACCACCTTGTGGTCATTGGTCCGGGTGGGAATTGCCTCAATCCACTTGGATACGTAGTCAACAGCGACCAGAATATACTGGTGTCCAAATGAAGGAGGGAAGGGTCCCATAAAGTCGATGCCCCAAATGTCAAAAATTTTGACGGAAAGAATTGGGTTCAGGGGCATCATATCTCTCTTAGCCATGTTCCCAAGTGTCTGGCATTGGGTGCATGACCTAGAGAATTCCTGGGCATCCTTAAATAATGACAACCAATAGAATCCGGATTGCAAAATTTTTGCAGCTGTCTTTTTCCCGGAAAAGTGTCCACCACAAGCGGATGTGCGACGGAACTCAAGTATGCTATGGAACTCGACTTTCGGGATGCATCGGCGAATAATCTGATCAGCGCCAATGTGGTACAACTCAGGATCATCCCAAAAATAATATTTGGCCTCAGATACAAGTCTATCTCGTTGTTGTTTGGTCCAATCTTGGGCGATTTATCCAATGGCCAAATAATTGACAATATCTGCAAACCAGGGGTTCAGATTCTCGAGATTGTGAGGATAGTTTCATCAGGAAAAGTATCAAAGATTGGAACATCCGGATGAGGGGAATCAATTAGGATTCTCGAAAGGTGATCCGCCACTACATTTTGTGCCCTGACTTTATCCCTGATTTCAAGATCGAACTCTTGAAGCAGCAGAATCCAGCAAATAAGCTGGGGTTTGGCATCCTTTTTGGCCAAGAGATGTTTTAAGGCCGAGTGGTCAGTATAGATGATGACAAGAGAACCTAACAGATAAGCCTTGAATTTTTCTGAAGCGAGAACTACAGCTAGCAATTCTTTTTCAATAACGGTGTAATTCCTTTGGGCCTCGTCCGGAGTTTTGCTAGTGTAGTAAATCACAAAGGGCTTTTTCTCAATCTTTTGACCCAAGACAGCCCTGACGGCATAATCAGATGCGTAAGCCATAATCTCAAATGGGGCTGTCCAGATCGGTGGTTGCAATACCAGGGCACAGGTGACGACCGTTTTTAATAAATCAAATGCCTTACGACATGATTCATCAAACTCGAACGGCGCGTCTTTGGCCAAAAGGTTACTCAAGGGCCGAGCAACCTTTGAGAAGTCCTTAATGAATCTTCTATAAAAACCCACATGCCCAAGAAAAGAGCAAATCTATTTTACGGATGTGGGTAGAGGAAGTCTAGAGATAGCATCCACCTTAGCTCTATCAACTTCAATTCCTCGATTAGAAACCATGTGACCTAGGACGATGCCCTAAGTCATAAAGTGGCTCTTTTCCCATCTAAGGACCAGTCGTGTTTTGATGCATCTCTGAAGGATCAATTCCAGGTCAGCCAGGCAAAACTCAAAAGAATCTCCGAAAATGGAGAAATCATCCATGAACACCTCAAGACAATCTCCCACCATGTCAGAAAAGATGGCCATCATGCACCTTTGAAAAGTCGCAGGCGCATTACAAAGCCCGAATGACATTCTATGGAATGCAAAGGTTTCGTAGGGACATGTGAAAGTTGTCTTTTCCTGGTCTTTGGAATGGATAGGGACTTGGTTATATCCCGAATAACCGTCCAGGAAGCAAAACTATTTTTGCCCAGCTAACCTTTCGAGGATTTGATCGATGAATGGCAAGGGAAGTGATCCTTTTTAGTGGTAGTGTTCAGTTTCCTATAGTCAATACAGACTCTCCAAGCAGAAGTTGAATGAGTGGTGAAGGTTTCCCCTTTCTCATTAGTCGTAACAGTTATTCCCGCCTTCTTGGGTACAATCTGAACGGGGCTAACCCATGGACTATCTGAGATTGGGTAAATAATCCTAGCATCGAGCCACTTAATTATCTTCTTCTTGACCACTTCTCGCATATTCGGGTTTAGTCTCCTTTATATTTCGCGAGAAGGGAGGGATCCATCTTCCATGAAAATACGATGATTACAATAAGATGGCTTGATCCCCCTAAGGTCGTGGATGGTCCAACCAATTGCCTCCTTGTTGTTCTTAAGGACCTTAATTAACCTTAATTCTTGATCCTTAGTCAAATCAGCACTAATAATCATAGGGAGCGTGTTTTCAGGTCCTAAGAACTCATATTTCAAATTTTTGGGCAATGGTTTTAATTCCAGTGGGGTGGGTTTAGAATCGAAGGAAGGGAGGATGCTGATGAAGATTCATTAGGATGATCCAGTGGAAGAGGCTGGGAATGAACAAAATCAACAGCCTCTTTAGGATGTGGCAGGTCTACCATGGAGGAGGGTTGTGGGTTGGGTTCACTAAATCTAATGGAGTCCTCGAGTGCATTGATTGTCATACACGTCTTAAGATCCTGATCCTTGAGTTCCTCAATGAATCCACAATCCTCAAATCCTCTTATCGCCTTAAAAATATCCAGAGTTAATTTCTTATCCCCAAAGGCAATCTCCATACTACCGCTTTCACAGTTTATGTTGGACTTGGCGGTAGCTAGGAACTGATGCCCCAGAATGATGGGCGTGTTCCTCAAATCATTAGGTACATCCATGTCAAGGACGAGGAAATCTACAGGAAAATAGAAATCCTTGACCTTGACAATTACATCCTTAATAACGCCTCTCGATGTGGTGACCGATTGGTCCACTAATTGTAGCATTACTGAGGTTGGCCTGAGTTCACCTAACCCAAACTTCTCATAAATAGAAGTTGGGATTAGGTTGATGGATGCACCTAGGTCCAATAGTGCCCTATCAAAAGTGTATTCCCCAATAATGCATGAGATCAAGGGGGCACATAGATCTTTCTTCTTTTGAGGAAGGTGATGTAGGATTACAAAACTTGCCTGCTCAGAGAGAATCACCTTCCTCGAAGTGGGTTCTCTCGGCTTACGCTTTTGGGTACACAGTTCTTTCAAGAATTTAGCGTAAGTCGGGATGTGCTTAATAGCATCGAGGAGCGGAATATTGATCTCTATGCTCTTGAATAAATTCAAAAGCTCCTCGTTGCTGTCTAGGGTTTTCTTCTTCTTGGTTTTCAATAGGGCCTCAGGGAATGGAATATGGGTGGAATTTTCAATTTCCGGTCCCTGGGCCTTATTGTCTTCTTCAGCCTCCTCGTTCTCTTTCTCAAGCTCCCTAGGATTTTGACTTCTAGAAGGTAATTCTGGGTTCTGGGTCTGCTTCCCACTTCTCAAGGTGACAGAGTTTGTAGAGGCATAAGGGTTTGGGTCTTGAGGTGGGTTAGTGAAGATTGGAGGGCCTTGGTTGGTCATGTAACCAGAAGAGGAAGAAGAGGGACCTTGCTCAACCACCTGAGCATGTGCGTGTGGGTCCCTTTGATTCCCATACCCATGGGCTCTATTTCCCTGATTTTGCACATTACGCGGGTTTGGTACGGGTTGAGATGGTAGGGATCCGGGTTGTCGGGTGTTTGCAATTAACCTGGATTGCAAGTTATCCAAGGATGTCTTCATTTGTTGCATAAGCTGAAGCATGGACCCTTGCATTTCCACCATCTGTCGGTTCAAATCAGCCTCCCCCGCGGATTGTTGGGCATTCCAAGATGGCTGATTAACCGGTCTCAGGGGCAACTGGGTGTATACTTCACCCTGACCCATGGGTTTTTGAGATGCATAGTTGCTAGGTCGAGATTGGGTCTATTACCCTTGATTTTTCCAAGAGAAGTTAGGGTGGTTCCTCCATCCCGAGTTGAAAGTGTTGGAATACGGGTTAGACCTAACATTCTCCTGCATTGCATATGCATCCTCATAATTGAGTTCTCACTCATTTCCTTAAACAGGTCGTATGCGCTATCTGCATCCCTGTTGAGAAAATTGCCTCCGCAGGAGGCGTCCACATGGTTACGGAGTTGCTCAACCAACCCGTGATAGAAAATCTACACGAGTTGCCATTTTGCACCTCGTGGTGTGGACACTTCCTCAAAAGTTCCTGGAATCACTCCCAGGCACCATGAAACGGTTCCCCCGGCCGCTGGGCGAAAGTGGTAATCGCCCGTCGCAAAGCATTGGTCCTTCCGATAGGGAAGAATTTCTTCAAGAAAGTCGACTTAAGAGCAGCCCAAGTTTCAATCGGCCTTCCTATAGTCCGGTACCAATGTGCGGCCTTATCCCTGAGAGAGTGGGGGAAAAGCCTCATGATCATTTGCTCTTCGTTCACATTCCTTGCTCTGGTGGTCTGAACCAACGTGGTTAGATCGTCCAGGTGCTGGAATAGGTCCTCCGAGCCAAGCCCATGAAAATTCTTAATCAAACTTAAGACTTGGGGCTTGATTTCAATGTCTCCGGCGGGAATCATGATGCCGGGACATTCCCCATAGTTTGAAGGATTGTAAAAATCCTTCAAGGACCGAGCGTCCTGACCATGCATGCGTTGGAACCATTGCTGCATTTGCTGCAATTCTTCCAACTGCCTCTGAATCAGCTCCTGCTAGTTTGGAGGCGAGGGAGGTAATTGTTGATTAGCCATGGGATCTACTTGGCTATAGCTCAACCTCTGCCTCCTTGAATGGTCTAAAGGTCCTTCCAATCTAGGGTTCAATGACCTCCTCCCAAGCATACACTAGAAGGAAGTCGGAAGGATGGGGAAAAAAAAGGGAACCCTGCAGCACAAGAATACAAGCCTGTCCTTAGATGGGGTAGCCTAAGTTCTACTGACTCTCAAAATCTGTCCTAAGATTATGGACGATTTACTCTACTTATGTCCATGCAATCCAATCAGTTAGAAGGAGGGACTGGGGAGAAGGTTCTTCCTTTGGCTTGCACCTCCAATTCCTAGTGTAACCCCCAACCATGGTCGTTTGATGCTACTCCCCTAGCTAGACATCAGATTAACTAGTATAAGCAGGTTAATCATGAATAATCTCAATCTGGATCTTGATGAGCGAATGAATCCTTAGGGCCAACGTCTAATTGATTTTAGTTAGGCTTGGGAAATTGGTTCTCTGGAATGTGATGGGCCCTTAATGGGTTGCGCCCTTAATGATTTGTTTGAGAATGTGTGAATGTGCACAACCAAGAGGTTTTCAAGTAAGATTATTAATGATGAGGTGAGTTTTAGGATTCAAATCTTACTTAATAGCTTTTAGGATTCAAATATTAGGTGTTTTCAACCAAGTTTTGTGAGGCAAACCAAGTTTGTTGTTGAAAGAACGTGTTCAAGTATTTTCCTTTAGAAATCAAGAAAAATATGGAGTGCTTGGCTTGACCTAATTATTGAATACTATGGGGCATCTAGAAAATGAACCTCTTTTAGATTAGGTGGTGCGGCCCAAGCAATTCACTCAATTGGCTCAAATGCACCACCGATTAAGGCACACAAAAAGATGGTTAACCTAATATGATTTCTACTCTTTTATGTGTTGAATTCGTGTACCGGGTCCACAGGTCAGAAGCCCGGTTGAGTAGATGACAATCAAGTCCGATTATGTGCCTCAAATGTGGGTGTATAGAGTGTGTAAATTGATTTGTCCCACAAAAATATCTTTTTGTTTTTTTTTATATAGGATGTGGGTGAGATGGGTGAAGGTGGCAAACAAGACAAACAAAGTCTATCCTAGGGTTTATGCAAACACCTAAGTAGATTAAGTCTTGGTTATGATTGTGGTGAAATGAACTAGTGCGGGGGAAAGTGGGGGACACTTATAGAGTACTCCACCTGCACTTTACTCCGATCTACCGCACTTGGATCTCCATGCTAGGGTACCTGCAAGGCAGTAGATCAAAGACAAGTAAGGTTAGTGCTATGTAAATGCACAGAAGCGCAATAAACAATAAAGTAAATTCCGTTGCCTTCCCGGCAATGGCGCCAAAATGGTCGGGTCGTGTTTCACGTGTTAGAAATCGGGGTTACAAGTAACCTGTCGTCGTAGTTGCAAAACACGTTGATCAAATAAAATTTATACCGAAACTCCAAGGGAGTCCTGGGTCGAACATAGGGAGGCGACGTTTACTTTATTGAAAGCGCACTTCGTTTCATTTCCTTTTGGTATTTTAGGGTTTTGATATTTTTTTGTATTTTTGAAATAAAAGAAATCAAGCAAACTTATCACAAGATAGAGATGAAACAAATATGATATATATATCAATCCAATGTCGATTACAATGAACTATAAAAGCATAAAAAGAGAGGGGGGTGAGAGGAAATCTCCCGAATCGGCTGTTTGGCGAGACGACGGTGCCTGGCGGAAGCTCGGATGAAGGAGGTGAGGAGAGGGACGATGGAGGTGAGATACAGGAGGACGTCGTGTTGTGGAAAGCTTCGACGTGGCTTCGGAATGGAGGTGAGAAGACGGAGGTGATCTGCTACTGGAATGGAGGTGGGAAGACAGCTCCAAGGTGACCTATGAAGGGAGATGGGAAGTTGGAGGAGTATTTGGTAGGGCAGAGGTTCGCTACACTAATAGGCACCTTGGGAGCTTGAGAACAAGCTATAATGGAGCGTTGGTAGGCTTGCTAGAGCTTAGGAGTAGGTGGGAGTAGAGTAGGTAGAGATGGCTTGGAAGGGAGGGGTGTAGGTCCTTTTATAGTGGAGAAGAGGCTAAAAATGGATTAAAGGACCTTTAGTGACCTTCAGACCGTCGCTGGAAACGTTGCTGTAGACAGCTCACCTCCACCCACGCCCATAGCTGGCTCTACTGGCTTGCAATGAAATAGCGACGACTGTAAGCGTCGCTATAGGTCATCCCAGCTGTTGCTGAAAGCTGGCGCCAACCGCCCTAGCGCCCGCGCCGCCTACCCCGCTCATCACGCGAGCTGATCGCTCGTGGCCGGCTGTGAGCACGTGTGCTATGCGCTGGCGTGCGCACTGCTATGCACTGGCTTGTGTGTGCGCGCGCTACCTTGCGCTAGCGTTGCCGCTCCTTGCCCCGGCCCAATTGCGAATTGGAGGTGCTGCGGGGATTCGAACCTGTGCCCCTCCTTTGCAAACTAGCGCTCCCACCATTGCGGCAATCCTCACCTTGTGTCGCGTGGAGTGGCTTGGTGCGTCCACCTCCCAGTTGTTGGATCTTGATCCAACGGCTAGGATTGAAGGGTGCAAATGAAGAAGGAGTTGGGCGATGATGCTGGCCGGTGTTGGGTAGCCTGGATGGCGCCATGTGGTGCCATCTGGGCCCGTCCATCTTCTTCTTCTTGTAGAGGGTGCTACGGTGCTTAGATCAAGATGATTCTTGCGATGCCGAACTACGATTGTTGCACCGGATCCATCTGTACGGTTGGATTTTCCATCCAAAACCTGTATGGATGTCACATTGCCCCCCTGGCCATATAAAATGGAGGAATTAATATATAAAATATACAACTATCCTAAATGCCATGCAATGGATGTTATGTAATATTTATAACATGATATGCAATGCTAAGCCTAGGAACTATCAAAAATAAGCAATTTATCTTGAATTTATGTGTGTTCATCAACATGCTTGTCCTGTCACTTTGAGAAGTGGGAAACAAATCCAAGATCCTTCTACATCAAAATCTTATCAAGATCTTGAGGAGCCTGAATCTGACCAGGGAGACCAAACTAATCTAGAAAACAAGACTCAAGATTTGAATACTCACGATTTTTCTCAAGCACCTTTTCATGAAGCCTTGATCAAACCCATGGAAAAGAAAACTGATCAATCCCAGGAGTAGCTTGAGATTCTAAGGCAAGTCCAGGTGAACATACCACTCCTTGAGGCTATTGAGAACATCCTGGCTTGTGTGAAATTTCTAGAGGAAATATGCACATCGAAACGCCAGGCCAAATCATAAAAAGGGGTCGTGATTTTTGAACAAGTCAGTGCCATCATCTAAATAAGCTCCCTCCTAAAAAGAAGATCCAGGGACCCCCTTAATTTCATGTGAGATAGATGGATTCATCCTGGATCGAGCTTACTAGACCATGGTGCCTCCATCAATTTAATCCCCATAGAATTATATGAAGAGTTGAATGTAGGCCCCTTGCAACAAACTGAAGTGACCCTTCAGCTCGTTGATAGGTCAACCAAAATTTTGAAGGGCCTTCTACAGAATGTGATTATAAAAGTAAGGGATTTTGAGTATCCTATGGACTTCCTTGTTCTAGATATGGAGGCATCAGAAAACCTGAACCACACCTCGATAATCTTAGGAAGACCTTTCTTGGCCACTACCAAGGCTCTAATCAACAGTGAGATGAGGATTATGCACATCACCTCTGGAAGGAAGAATTGTCAACTCAAGATCTTTAAAGCTTCCCAGAAGAATAAGATGAATTGTGGTTCCATTGAGGTTGTAGGAATAATTGAACAAGTTTTGGCAATTCACACTAAAGATGATCCAAGTCTTGCCAAAGCTCAAGTCCAGCACGAAGGAAAAGAAGGGGATGTACTTGAGGATAATTCTGATCTACCATCTCCCATGGAAAACCAAATTGAACAGGGCATTAGTGAGATTGAGAAACTCCTGGGAGTAACTTATGATGAATTAGATGATAATATAGAGAATTCTCAATACATCTACCTTGAAATTCAAGAACTTTTGAATTCTAAGGGAGTTCAAGAAAATGAACAATCTAAGGACATGAACCAGGAAGTAACCTCAGAAGAAGAAGTTCAACACATAATGGACTGGGGAAGAATTTATAAACCAACCAGTTCAAATGGATGGCTTGAATCTAAGGGAGAAATGACTTTGGATGAAGAAGAGGTAATATCTGATGAAGACTTTGATAAATTCCACACAACTCTCCCCCTATCTTCATATGACCCAGAGCCTGGAGAACTCATGATTTTCGATATCAACTACCATTATGAAGACCCTTATTACTCTGATTCAGAACCAGACTTAATTCTAAATCATGATTTCAATCCAGACCTTATACCACCTCATCTTGAATTATGGAACTGGATTGACAGACAGGCTCTACAATTTGAACCTCATCCACCTGACCCTATTTCATATTTCAAATAAAAAAGACTCTTTGGAATAAGGCTGCATCATCAACTGTTCCGTATTTGTGGAACATTGATTATGGGACCAAATGATCATATCTTTCTACTAATCTTAAATTCCCCTACAACTATTATTACTTCTTCTCTTAACCCACAATATTGAACTACATATTTTTGGGTTTAAGTTCGGCAAATGATGTTAAACTTAGCATTGGCTGGGAGGCAATTGATGGGAACACCATCATGAGCCATAACTAGCTTAATTTGATCTGTTAAGTCATTAAATGCTCCTACATAACCACCAGAGAACTGTAATTCATTGCATAATCATTCTGAGGGAAAGATAAGAAACCAGGGTTAAAACTATAATTTTACCATCATATCATGAATGCAGTATAACCACAGGTTTTCTCAGGGGTTAATTAAGGGTTGAGTGGTCCTAAAAGGCTAACAAGTGGGTTAGAACAGACGGAAAGGGTTTTCGCGTGTTTTGAGAATTAAATGACTTTTGAAACCATAAAAATAGATTCTCTTAATTAACTGAGGTTTTGGTCAGGATAAAATTCACCTAAACCCTATAAAATTCATAGAAAAATATTCTCTAGAGTTTAGTACTTTCAATTTGACCATCAGAACCCATCTTGACCCAAAACAGAGTATCAGATTGACATTTGCCTTAATTTAGGTTTTTACATAAATTACCCAGTCAAACAAGGTTAAAACTAAAACCCAACTTCACCATTGGATTCCTTAGGTCCAAATTAGGTTTATACCAAAATTTGGACCCAATCTAAGATTGTCTTGACCTAGTTTGCAGCTTGGTCCTGTCTAATCACACATATGCCCTTAACTTTCAAAATCCTTACAAAAAGGCCCCTAACTTTGTCATCTTTATTACAAATAGGTCCCTATCGCCATTAATCCTATTCATACAAACTCTGGCGACAAAAAATTGGCAAGTTCTCCTTGATTCCTTGATGAATCTCTCTCAGATTTGAAAGGGAAGTTCGTCAAGGAATTCTCTTCCTTTTGAGCCAAATCCCATGCCCCAAAACCTTCCCAATCTCTCATGCGAACGCATGAGAGATTAGGGTATCCAAAAAATCTCATCTCTGGTGAAGCCTTCCAAGCTTGGGAAACTTGCTTCCCAAGCTCAAAACTCCCTCCAAAGGCCTATAAAAAGACCTCCAGATCAAACCGTTCTTCGTATGCTCGAATTTAGCCTTGAACACCTCCAATTCTTCTCCACTTTCTTGGCCGAATAGCTCCTCGACATCCGACAACCTCCCCCGTCTCTATTCTTCCTCCGTTCGCAATACCGACGGTGAAGCTATCTTCCTCATCTTCTTTCGCGTCAAGCCGTACCCGCCGACGCCCCTTTCGTCGTCTTCCTTGCCATTTCCTATCCACCGGAACAGCTTCCTTCTCCGGTGGTAGCCATACTGCAACCGGAGCCGTCTCCTCTCCCCATCATCCTCTACCTCTCTCAAATGACTCCTCACCTTCTCATCACGCCATCATCTCCAACACATCGCTTCAACCTCGCCAACACCCTACGCAACTTCATCTTCCATCTCGCCTGTAGACCTCCAGAGAGCTCTAGGGCTTCCACACATCGCCAAACTGGCCGCTCCCACACTCCACACCATCGCCTTGATCTCGGGAGCAAAAGCCCTAACTTTGTTAGGATGATTACCCCTCCAAACGCCCCACCGAACAAACCCACTTCTGGTCACCCTCCGTGAGGTCGACAAACCTCATCACTCAAGCACACGCCATGCCGACCCCCTCATCAAGTTCATCGTGCTCCGGCGATCGTTCCTGACTATTTTGACGCGGCCGAAAGGTCTTGTTGTTGTTTTCAGGTACCAGCCCCCTCTGCCATTAAAGCCAAGCTTCGAGCAAGCTCAAAGCTTGCTTTCCAGCCTGCAGCTCCAGGTCTTCGATTCCAGGCAACACATATTCCTTCAAGGAACGTAACCCAGGGGTCAATTGGAGTCGTTGACCGCTCCTTGCACGTGAATTGAAGGAAGGGCTCAGCAGCTATGCACACGAAGAAGGGGACTGAAGATAGTCCCACATCGTGTGTTTTGGAGCAATTGCACCCGCATAAATTGAAAAAGTGTTGAGGGCTTATCGCCTCAACACTTGATGGGTGAGGTCCCTCACACCCTTCACACTCCTCGTCTGTGACACACCCTCGCAGACCTAGTGCAGACTCGATTACTGCCTAAGCCCTGTACACTCCTTGGATGTGACCCACGCCTGCAGCCCTGGACCTGGGTGCGCTCTAGGTTCGATTACCCGAATACTCAGTACTGTTGAAGGCTCTGGGAGAGTGTGACCTAAGGAGAGAAAGGAGAGTTTGCATGGGGCAGGATAGGGTTTTGCTCTGGAGAAGTTGGCTAACACTTAGCTAAATTTGAGATCCTTCCCCCTCTGCATGAAGAAGAAGAGTCTGTGAAGAAGAGCAGAGAAAGAAAGAATAAGGCTTGAAGAGAAGGAAGAGAAAGCAGAGAAAGAAGAGGAAGAGAAGAAGATCCGTAGCAGTAGAAGAGCCTGTGAAGGAGAAGAAGGAAAGCAAGGGAAGAAGAGAAGAAGAAGAAATCAAGCAAAGAAGAACTGTTCATCAGACATTTAAGACGTTTGATTATTCAATCAGATGGTTGACTTGAGTTTATTTCATACATATTGAGTTCCACTTGCTATTATTGTAAGGAGTAATTGGTGATTCAAATCACCATTTTACTCTCTTTTTGTAGTTTGACACTTGATATTATTGCTATAGTGTTTTGAATCAATTTTTGATCATAATTTCTTATCTCTATTGTTTAAATTGCAATCTTGAGAATTCAATTGCTATTTGCTCCCAGCGAACGACCTCTGACTTTTCGAGTATAAATTTTATCTATTTTTCGCAAGATTTCGACTATACTGCAATGCAATGATTTAAAATCCGATTTCAAGTCTTATGAATCTAATGGCTTATGAATAAAAAATGGAGCAAAAGAAGAAATCTATCACATCTGAGCTAAAGAAGAAGACTTTAGCCATCAAAGCTACGTCGGACGATGAGGTAAGTACTGATGACGAAGAATTCATTTTATTAGCTAAAAAGTTTAAAAAGTTTCTCAGAAATAGAAAAGAGATCAAGGGAAAGGAAAGGGAGGAAGGACCTCTAGTTTGCTATAATTTCAAGAGGAGACGTCACATAAGGAAGGATTGTCCCTTATTCAAAAGGGATGATGAGAAGGAATACAAGAAGCCTTCCAACTACAAGAAGTTCTCCAAGCCCAAGGGATTTAAGAAGAAGGCATTCCTAGCAACTTGGGATGATTCCACCTTCGAAGAAGAAGAGGAGGAAATAAATGAAGAAACAACATGCTTGGGACTAATGGCAACGAAAGATGCTTTCGAATTTGAATCTGAGGAGCCTGAGGTAAACTCCTATTCTCTAGATGAATTATAAGATGCTTTTGATTCACTATATCTAGATCTTAAGAAAACAAAGACCAAAAGCAAACCTCTAAAAGAAGAAAACTTAGAGAGTAAGAAATTAATCAATAATCTTGAAGAGAAGAATCTAATTCTTACTAAAGAAACCACTGCCTTGAATATCCAAATAAGAAACCTAATGATTGAAAAAGAGTTATTAACAAATGATTTGTATATGGCAATGAGTGAACAAAAATTTTTAGATAGAGAAGAATTACTCAATAAAATCCATGTGCTTGAAACATCAAACTCCTTTAAAAAGGATGAGAATAGCTTACTTAGAGTGGAGATTAAATGACTAGAAGATAAACTAGACATAATGAAAATAGAGATAAATCACCTTAAAGAAAAATCAAATCAACTTCTTGAGGACTTAGCCAAATTTACAAAGGGGAAAGATAACTTGGACAAGCTCATTGCCCATCAAAAACCTTCCTCGAGTAAATTTGGATTAGGCTTTTATGAACATAGTCAAAGTGAGCTGAAAAAGAATCCTCCTCTAAAGGAGACCACTAACAAATACGGATCCACATTACAATGGATACCGAAAAGATAACTTTTAGTTTGTTTTGTCGGGATCAAAGGACATTATAATGTCAAAAATTGGATATACAAAATGAAGGATGGACGACTCAAATTAGAAAGACCTATAGAAGCACCAAGTCATCAATGAAGATCTTTTGTAGGAGTAAAGGGATCTACAAGAAAGAAGACAAGGAGATCACCGCCATTAAGGAGGTCGATGGGTGATGGATTCTAGGTGTTCCAAACACATGAGGGGAGACAAGCACCTATTTTTGGACCTCCAACCTACGGATGGAGGAACGGTTACATTTGGCAACAACCACAAGGGCCATATCATTGGCCTTGGTAAAATAGGTAACCCTCTCTCTCCCATCTCAAATGTCTCTCTAGTTAAAGGACTAAAACATAATCTTTTAAGTGTTAGTCAAATTTGTGATAAGGGATTTAAGGTAGTATTTACTTCGGAAATGTTTGAAAGTATGTATGCATCAACCAATGAAACCCTTCTTAAGGGAACTAGATTTAAAGACATTTATATCGTAGAATTTGATAAAGATGGCACTTATGAATGTCTTGTAGTAAATAATGAGTTAAGTATATGGCATAGAAGACTTGTATATGTTCATATGAAGCTAGTTCAAAAACTAGCCAAACATGAACTATTCCGAGGTCTTCCTAAAGAAAATTTTTTTAAATGAGCTTATTTGTGATTCATGTAAATTAGGTAAAATTATGAAATCTAGTTTTAAAAATAAAGAAGTTATATCCACATCAAGACCATTATAACTACTTCACTTGGATCTGTTTGGACAAACAAAACATGAGAAACTTAGTAGATGCAAATATTGCCTTGTGATTATAGATGATTTCTCAAGATTTTCATGGGACTCCTTGAGATCCAAAGGAGTATTTTCCATCGTTTCTATTTTTTGTAGGAAGGTTCAAACTAAAAAAGGCTACCAAATCACTCGTATTCGTAGTGATCATGGGGGCGAGTTTGAAAATTCCTTGTTTCATGATTTTTGTCAAGAGCATGGTATTGCTCATGAGTTTTCTTTCCCCCGAACACCTCAACAAAATGGGGTGGTTGAGAGAAAAAACCATACTCTTCAAGAGTGTGCTCAAACATTGCTCATAGACTCGGGGTTACCGAAGTACTTTTGGGCTGAGGCGGTTAACATGGCTTGTTACGTGTTAAATCATATCTTAATTCGATCTTGGTTGCGAAAAACTTGTTTTGAATTATATTATGGGAAAAATACCCAAAATTAGTTATTTTAAAGTTTTTGGGTGTCGGTGCTTTGTTTTGAATACCCGCTCTAATTTAGATAATTTGATGCCAAAGATGAAGAAGCCATCTTTATTGGTTATTCTTCACGTAGTAAGGCATTTCGGGTCTTTAACAAGACCACATTAATAGTGGAGGAAACCCTTCATGTTTCCTTTGATGAACTCCTTACTCTTCCTCTATTGACCGAGTCAATATGGAAGATGAAGATGATTTTTCTATTGATGTGTCTAACATTCCAAACTCCAATATCCATAATCTTCCAAAAGATTGGATATATCAAAGGGATCATCTCGAAAGTCAAGTTATTGGAAGTGTTTTTGATGGCGTTAAAACCTGATCTTGTTTAAGTTGCTCTTTCGGTCTCTCTGCCTTTGTATCTTAAGTTGAACCTAAGAGTGTCGAGGAAGCATGTTCCAAAGAACCTTGGATGATGGCCATGCAGGAGGAACTCAACCAATTCCAAAGGAATGAAGTTTGGGATCTAGTACCTAAGCCTAAAAGGAAAATGGTAATAGGAACTAAATGGGTATTTCGGAACAAGTTGAATGAATCCGGTATAGTCATTCGGAACAAGGCTTGTTTGGTAGCATAAGGGTACAACCAAGAAGAGGGAATTGATTTTGATGAGACCTATGCTCCTGTAGCTCGACTCGAATCAATTCGCATGCTTCTTGCTTATGCCACCTTCCTTGGCTTTAAACTCTTTCAAATGGACGTTAAGAGCGCGTTTCTTAACGGATTCATTAAGGAGGAAGTTTTTGTAAAACAAGCTCTTGGTTTTGAGTCTCATGATAAGCCTCATTTTGTCTCTAAATTAAACAAGGCATTATATGGTCTAAAGCAAGCTCATAGAGAATGGTATGAGAGGCTCAAAGACTATTTGTTAAATGCAAAATTTTCTATAGGGGAAGCTGATTCCACATCATTCATTAAAAGAAAAGGAAAAGACATTTTATTAGTTCAAATATATGTAGATGATATTATCTTTGGTGCTACTAATGAATCTATGTGTAGAAAGTTCTTAGAGATTATGCAGGAAGAATTTGAAATGAGTTTGATGGGTGAACTCAAGTTTTTCTTGGGTTTACAAATCACTCAATTTGAATTCGGGACCTTTGTGTGTCAATCAAAATACACAAAGGAGATGCTGAAAAGATTTGAAATGGCGAAAAGTAAAGGGAAGAACACTCCTATGAGTGCCACAACTTCTCTAGACTTGGACGAATTAGGTACGCTCATAGATCAAAAGCTCTATTGTAGCATGATTGGATCTTTACTGTATTTAACTTCTAGTAGACCTGACATTTTATTTAGTGCCTGCTTATGTGCTAGGTTTCAATCAAACCCTAAACAATCACACTTAAATGCTGTAAAACGAATATTTAGATATCTAGTTGACACATCTGATTATGGCTTATTCTACCCTAGGAGTCCACAATTCAACTTAGTCACATATAGAGATGCGGACTACGCAGGTAGTCGCACCGATAGGAAGAGTACTAGTGGGACATGCCAATTCTTGGGCAAATCACTAGTCTCTTGGTTCTCAAAGAAACATTCTAGTGTAGCCCTATCAACCACGAAGGCTGAATACATAGCCACCGCTCTAGCATGTTCCCAAGTGCTATGGATGAAAAATACTTTGAGAGATTTTAACTTGATATTTAATAAAATAAAATATTATGTGATAATACTAGCGCTATCAACCTCTCGAAAAATCCCGTACATCACTCCCGTACAAAGCATATTGATGTTCGACATCATTTTTTGAGGGATAATGCACTTAAGGGAGAAATCAAAGTTGAATTTATTTGTACTGAATTGCAATTGGTTGATATTTTCACTAAATCTTTGAATTATGATCGTTTTAATTACATACATTGGAAACTAGGCATATGTAAGCTAAGTGATATTTGAAGAATTTATTGACTTAGTAGAATTTTGTTTGTCATGAACAAAGAAGAAGCCTTGACTTTACCAAGTTAAGAACCTTCAAGCACAGTTCAAACATCAAAAAGCACATTCTGTGCAATATCAGACGTCTTATACTTAAAAATTCGATGTCTGAAGATGTGGAACGGACATCGATTTTATATCTGAGAAGAGCTGATAAAAGTGCTATTCCAGACGTCCATTCACAAACGTCTGGACAGTCGTCGAGGTGTGTTGACAGACGTCTATTTTGTACCCGGATTTCTATTAGGATGTCTAAATTCAGACATCTGATGATTTAGTCAGACGTCTTGTAAGTCGTATGATGAAAAAAATCCGACGACAACCTGTAGCTTTGGGATGAGATCCAGGAAGGACTGACTGCAGAGATCAGACGCCTAATTTTAGCTTTAGATGTCAGTTAAGACGTCTGATACAGAAATCAAACGACAACTTGGAGAATAAACCATTTTCCAGGGAGGCATGTCTGCAGAAATCAGATGTCTAAATTTTTAATTAGTCGTTAGATAAGTCGTCTGGTAATAAAAACAGACGACACCATCAAAAGGGTTAAAATCCCAAAGGGCCAATCTCGATGTCTGACGGCATCCTCAGATGTTTGATCTGGCCAAAATTTACTGCTTCGCGTCTGTTCTCTGGATGGTTTTGCAATGAAATTTTCCCTAACTTCAGGGGGAGACTTGCTCAACCCCTTGGGATATAAAATCCGACTTGTTGAGGTCCCATTTCCCCCATGCTCAAAATCCCTAAGACCTCTCTCTCCCGCCTGACGAGCGACGACTGCAAGTTGGTGCTGCTCTTCTCATCGTTAGACGACCACTCCACCTCCTTGACGACTGGCGGCGCAGCTGCTCTCCTACACACATGTCCCCACTCCTCCGCGCGTCTGGAGATCGTCCTCCGTGGGTATAACCTCTTAAACCCTTAGGGCATCTCCACGGCTTTGCTCGAGTCCTTTTAATGCCCTAAACTTGTCTCTTCTTTTTGATGAACAACTCATTTAAGGTTTCCTCTTCCATCATGCCTATTTTTACCCTAGGTGATAAAACCCTAGAACAAAACCTATAGCTTGGAGCTTGCTTTTTTATGTAGCATAAATGTATGTCTTTTTGGTTGTTAATGGCAAGGGTATTACCTCAAGTGATTCAAGCCGACATCTTTGTGGCTTGAGTTCAAAGGTATATTGCCACAACATTATGGCAGGTTGTATAGCCTCAAGACATACTGCCACATAATTTTTTTTCGTTGTTTTCTGGTATCAATGTTGTGTGCATGTATGACACTATATTGCCTTATTGGTTGAATGACTGGTGTGGGATTGTTTTTGTAGGTGTTCTATCCTAAAACACCAAACCCCTCCCTCCAAAACCCAACCACCCAACCCACCCAAAATGCCTCCCCGTCGGAAGCAAGCCGATGGCTCTTCCACCTCCTCTTCCGCCTATTTGGCTGACCAACTACGTGGCGACATCACTAGACAGCGATTTCATCGCTTCGTAAATGCCAAAGTCAAGTGCCCTCGATTCATTGTATGGAATGACTTTGCCCATCTAAACCTTCGGGAACATTTTGAAACCCTTCATCTCTTCCACTATTTTGATCAACAGTTCCATTCTGGCGTTGGAACTATTGGTGTGTTTATTGATCTTGTCTGACTTTTCTACACCAACATCATTGAAGACTATAGCAACGATGAACTTGAGTTACATACCCATTTATTTGGGTGTGAAATCCATATCACCTTTGATTCTATTTTCACCCTTCTTGCCATCTCTAATGAGGGAAATGACTTCAATGACATTTTGAGGCAATATGACTCAAAAGTCATTAATCAAGAATTAGTCCTACCTAAATATGTCAAAAATCTTGGCACCCTACCATGCAAGAACCTCAAACCTCTTCCTTGATTACTCTCTCGCATTTTTGGGTGGGACCTTCTAAATAAATCGGGAGGTTTTGATTATATCTCACTCCAACACAAGGCGCTCCTTTTTGTCGCCGTACGTCACATTCCCTTCAACTACTGTCTCCTCATTGCTCGTGTTATGAATGAGGACCATGGGGCGTCTCTACCATTTGGGTCCATTTTATTCAAAATTTTTGCAAGTCATTTGATTTCCATCAATGACCAGGCGGTTGATAAAAAGATTAAGCCCTACAATCGGGCCACAGCTGCCAAGATGCACATTCTTAGAGAGCATCTTGAGCCAGCTGAAGAGCCCGCTGAAGAACCCCTTCCACCCTTTTCAGATCTCCATGAAGAACGTCCACTTCAAATAGAAGCTCCTCTCTCGAGCTTTGATGAGGCATGGGATCCCGCCACGGACTCCCTCTCCTCGGGCATCTCTCTCTTGTTGTGATGAACTGGCGAGATGTACACTTATATGGGAAGTACGTGCTGTGACATCGACGAACTTCATACTGATGTTCGCAATCTGCAGATGGGTCAAGGACCTGTTCGCTGCCGCCACCACAATTAAGAAGACTGGTTTAGTTCTTTTGTTTTTCTTTCTTTCTGTCTTTCCATGTTGACTTGTATTAAGGGGCCTTGACCCCATACTTAAATATTTCTTTTGTAACAATAGCTAGTCTGTGCTTAGGGCACATACATTCTTTTCCTAGTTAGTTTACTTTAATGCTCTGCCATTTTTATTGTACTTTAGCATGCAGATTTTATTAATGATCTATGCTTTAAAAATGTCATTATATTGCACTTGTAGTTTAAGATTCAACCCCTTCATGATAATATTCAAAAAGGGGGAGAAGAACTTAGGGAAGAACTTAGGAAATGACATGAAAAGTTACGAAAAATCTTTTCAAAATTGGTATAGATTACTAAGTACAACTTTCAGGAGGAGAAAATAAGAACCTACAGATATATTTTGAAAATCATCAAAAAAGGGGAGATTGTTAGTTCAATCCCTCATAAATAATATTTTGATGATTTTACAAAGTAAAGAAAAAGAGATAAAACATAAGTGTAGCATATTTTTCTCTATAATAACACAATTACAGGTTTCATGGAGTTTTCCAAGTCAGAGGATTAAAAGCGTCAAGACTGGATTAGCATAAGTATTGTCATAGGCCATAGTCTTTATGTAAACTTTCAAAGTTATAATCTTTATTTTATTTTATTCTAGAGATGTTGTAAAGAGCCCCTAAACATAACTTATAAATATCTAACTTAGGCTCTCTACACTTAGGATAAATTAGAAACAAAAACCTAACACTAAGACACAGATCAAATGTCAATAACAACTGTCAGACATCTGATTTTCAACTAAGACGTCTGATTAGTGTTTCAGACGTCTAATTACCTATAGTATTGCCTTTGCATTCTGACTTCTTAGGCATCAGTTGAAGCAACCTTCTATCAAATGTCCATAGCCTCATCCAGACGTCTAATAGTTTGTTTGGACGTCCTTAAACCAACCATTAGACTCAAGTACCTATTTTCTTTCTGTTAATAATGGGCAAATACTCTTTTAGATGTCTGGACATGTCTCCAGATGTCTATCAATGGATCGTTGCTCATTTATTTCTGTGCAAATCTTATTAGAAACCGAAGATCTACTCTTAGATTTCCAAGGAAAGTCTCTTTTATGTTTCCAGACGTCTAGGAAATCCTATAGACACCCATACTGATGTCTGTTCCTTAAAATCTAGAACCCTATTTGGATTTGGTCAAAACATGAATGAATCCACTTATAATTAGACGTCCAATATTTTTATCAGACGTCTTGTATGAATATATCAGACGTCCCAGTTTCGATCCATTGAAAACAATAAGCCTGGCTAATAGTATCAAACATCCATAATTGTAATCAGACGTCTTACAAGACGTCTAAACCTAAAATTAGACGTCTGATATTGCTGTCAGATTCATGATTGCTTTGATTTGTGTTGGATTTTGTCCCAATCTCTTGGGACTTGCCTCCAACGGCTAGGAGACCTCTCTCAAGCATTATTGAAGGTTCCAAACTTGCCTATAAATAGACTACAATCCCTCTTAGGAAAGACACACCTCTTGAGATTCATTTTCCTTAGAAAATCACTTGCTCACTACTCTTTGCTTCCTTTTGCCCTCGTGCTATGCCAACACTTTGATTAAAGGGCAACCACACTTTCGGTGCACTTCATTCTGCAAATTCTCAGAGAGTTCTTTTTATGCTTAATAGATAAGGAAGTCATTAATATTTTGGGGTGTTCTATAGGTGTTGCTTCATTCTTATTTTTGTAGTTTGGGTATCCGGCCTGTCGGGTCCCTGTCTCTTCATTGTGAAGGGAGAAACCTTCGTTTAGGGATCGGAGGTGGGATTTGTAATTAAGGTACACTACCTTCATTTAAGTAGTGTGGTTAGTGGATTGATCACTTTGTGATTGAAAATCCTAAGTCAAGGGATTGGCTTAGGTGGTGGTTTTCATCCGTTTTGGATTTCCACCTAAAAATCTTGTGCCTCTTTCTGTGATTTAATTTTTTGTCTTATAATATTTTATAAATTCACTATTCACCCCCCTTTAGTGTAATTTCATGAAGCTCGTTGGGTTTGGGTTTAGGAATCTGTGTAGGATTCAGGCGGTAGGGGGCAATTGGTGAAGGAGATGACAAAAATAGGGGGGTTTTGTAATAGATTTCAAAAGTTAGGGATGCACATGTGATAAAAAGAGTTAGACTTGGACTGAAATGTAAACTAGGTTAAGATGATCTCTGATTGAGCCTAAATTTTGGTACAAACCTAATTTGGACCCAAGGAATCTGATGGTGAAGTCAGATTTAGCTTTTGACCAAGTTTGACTAGGTAAATTGCATAAAACCTAAATTAGGGCAATTGTCTATCTGTTTTAGGTCAGATTGGGTTCCAATGGTCAAATCAAACATACCAAACCTTAGAGAATATTTTTATATGATTTTTAAAAGGTTTAGGTGAATTTTATCCTAACCAGAACCTTAGTTAATTAAGAGAGTCTATTTTTAGGGTTTCAAATGTCCATTAATTTTTGAAATGTGTGAAAATCCGTTTTGTTCTGCATGAACCCCCTTATTGGATATTAATGGCCATATGACCTTTAATAAACCCCTCAAATACCCCATGGGTTTTCTGTATTTGTGGAATGCTGTTAATTTTGTAAAAATAACCTTGTATTCTTCTCTTCTTTTCAAAATAGGATTTTGTGCCCTTAGGACCTTCTGATAGATAAGTAGGAGCTTTTATCAACCTTATTAGACCAAATTGAGCTAGTTATGACTCATGATAGTGTTCCCATCAGCTCCTCCATTAAACCACACTTAATTTTATCCTTCTTTGAGACCTCGAAAATATTAAATTGACTTATCTTTTTCCCAGAGGCCATTTCTTTATTTCTTGATTCACAATCAATCCTTGCCTTGGCGGTAGCTAATAAATGTCTTCCCAAAATAATCGTGGTTTGGTTGAGCTGTTTTGGTGCTCCTGTGTCCAGGACCATGAAATCAGCAAGGTAATGCAAATCATTAACCTTGACTAAAACATCCTCCAAAAGACCCCTTGGTTTTGTAATGGATCTATTGGCTAACTGCAAGGTTATGTTAGTGTGTTCAGGTAGCCTAGACCCAGTTTCAAATGCAGTGAGATGGGGATCACATTAATGGAAGCACCCAAGTCGAGGAGGGCCCGATTAGAAGTAATGTTTCCTATTGTGCACAGAATCAGTGGGGCTCCTGGGTCCTGCTTCTTACGGGGTAGCTTGTTTAAGATCGGTGTGCTTGTGTTATCAGACAAGACTACTCTCCTATTGTTTTCAAATTTCGCTCTACGCTTTTCTTTATATGAATTCAGTAAACCTTTGGCATAGGCGGGGATTGATCCGATAGCTGCGAGGAGTAAAATGATTGTCAATTTGAAAGCTTGAAGTAAGGACATCCTTTCCTCCAATTTCTTCTTCGACTTTTTCTGTTTGCCCATACAATAACAACATACTCCTAAATTAGACTCTGATGTTTTGTTGATCACATTCTTAGTTGGGAGTCTAGAATTCTTACTACGGGGCCTAATGGTGTTCACATGGGGTTGGGTGGGTCGCTTGTGTCTACTACCACTCCTCAAGGTGATGGTATTTGCAGTGGTAAAATACTATTGGTTAGTGCCTTGGGGAGGGTTGGGCAAAACAGGAGGCTCCCGGTTGATTATGGTGGGAACTTGGTTCGCTCCGAGAGGGGCTCGGGTAGCTTGATAGCATGAGCTTGAGCATGCGGCTCCCCACAATTACCAAACCCTTGAGGCCAAGCGCCTCGGTTCTGTACATTCGTTGGGTTTGGTACAGGTGTTGATGGTAGAGATCTGGGTTGTCGGTTGTTTGCACTAAGTCTGAATGTAAGGTGTCTAATGAAGTTTTCATTTGTTGCATGAGCTGGAGCATTGACCCTTACATTTCTACCATCTTCAGGTTTAAATCTGCCTGCCCGTCGGGTTGTTGAGCATTCCACATGGACTTATTAACCTGATTCGGGGGAAACTGAATATATACATGACCCTGACCCATTGGTTTTTGTGGTACATAATTGTTGGGTCGATATTGGGTCTACTGCCCCTGATCATTCCAAGAGAAGTTAGGGTGATTTTTCCAACTAGGATTGTAGGAATTCGAGTAAGGGTTGGACCTAACATTCTCTTGTACAACATGAACATCCTCATAAGATGAGGATGAAGAAGGATCAGAAAAACTTGGATCAAAGGCCCTAGTTTGCAACTCCATAAGAGATTACAAAGAATGAAATCTTGAGCCTTGGGATTGAGTGGATCTAGAAAAATTAGAGTTTCCGGACATCCACTCTTCCATTCGTTTAGAAATTAGATCCACCTTATCTAATTTATTACAGATCAATTCCATATCAAATGTGTTACGACCCAGTTCCCGGATCCCTACAGGACCCGAGATCGGCTCACTTCGACTAATCCCAAGACCTAGTCGTCCAACAAGAAATAACGAAAAGCAGGAAAATAAATCACATTCACGCATGCAATATAACTAAGTAGAAGAAAGTACAAAGCAGTACAGAAAGTAGAACAACTGTCTCAGTACATGCCACCACAACAACAACGAAAAGAGGAAAGGAAACAGAAGTAACGAAATAGTAAACTAAGTGTCCATTACTTACTACAATAGTAGAGAAAAACAAGTGCTGAAGCACGACTACGGCTGGGCTCAACTGGACCCAGCACCCTCTGCAGTCGAAAACTCGGGCTGCTCAACTCCTGGTCCTTAACAGTGTTATGAAAAGACAGAGTCAATGAACGCTGAGTAGAGTGATGTTTGTATTATTTAAGTACAAGTACAGTAAAAGCAACAACATATTTATTTCATTTCTATTTATCTCATTTATGTGTTTCTGTTTCATCTACTTCTCAAAGTATTCAGGTATTTCTTGATCTTGCATGTTCCTTGTGGGAACGATCTTGATTGCAGTGTTTTCCATAGAGTAGAAGGTACACGTGGTACTCTCCTGGCCGGGAGAGTCCCCTATGGTAGTCCTACACCCAGTCAACCACCCCAAGGTCACTGTCAAGACGTAGCGGTGACTACGGCACGCGTGATAAGTGCACGGGTAGCTAACCTCCATTGACACGCAGTTAGTCGTTTCCACTAGCGGGTATGCCCAAAGTATAGAACAGAACAGTATAGGGCCTTGCCCTCTCAGAACCAAACAGGGGTCTCACCCCTCCACAGTCCGCGCACCCTCGTCTGACTACCCCAGTTTGCCCAGAGGGCCTAATGAAGTCGGTGTAGGGTGGCTAGCTGAAACCCGGGCCCCGCGGGGTGGCTAGCTCCCTCCCTACACTAGTAGCTCACCTTGGTACCACGTACGCGAGGGCCAACAGGAGTCGGTGTAGAGTGGCCAATCCTAACCCTAGCTCTCAACCTAAGGGAGGCTAGCTCCGCTCTACACTAAAAGGGGACAGTTGCTCTCCTTGGTACCACGTACGCAAGGGCCAACACACTTCCCGTCTACATTCCAGATTCCCTTTATCCACAAGAGTGTTACTCCTAATTCCCCGTAGGGTTCATGCTCATGTTCACCTCATTTATCCAGATCTAGATCTCATGTTTCATAATTCGTTCCTCATCTATAGATAGGTAGCTCATGTTTCCATAATTCCATTCTAAAAAACATGCAACTGGTGATTTCACAGGTAATTCCTCAATTATATACAGGCAGCTTATATTTTAACATGCATCTCGTAATCATATCAAAGGCATTTGCTAGCAATTTATTTTAACCATGCACGCAAGTAAACAGTATAGCTCAAACAGGCTCATTCATTTCTACCCTAAGATTCATTCCATGTCCTAGAGTTCAATCCAGCTATTTCAACCAAGTACATTCTTATTTAAATATTAATAACTGAGTTAAACCACTCTACCTGGTATCATGGGAGGAATGGGGGCCTGTGCCGTAGATCTCATCGTCTCTGCGGGCCTCGAACACAACACCGGCTGGTAACTTGTACCAGCGACCAATGTACATTAGACATGCTCAAAATAGTAGGTACTCAATACGAATACGTAGAGGAACTCGAGTAGAAAACAACGGTACTTCGTTTGCGGAAATCCAATTCCGTTTGGGCCTTAAACATGCCAAAAATGCGGTTTTTGATCAAAATTAGACATCTGGGTCTAATCCCAGACGTCAAAACTAACCTTGTGTCTCCTGTGGTTGATCAGACGTCCAAACCTCCTCTGCGACCGTTTGAGGATAGTTCCAGACGTCGGACAAGGTCTCCGATCGTTTGGAAGCACCTTTGGATGTCTGGTGATGTGATCAGACGTCCAAAAGTGCGTGGGGAAGTGTTTCGCGCGCCTTCCCAAAGCTACACCTGCGTATGCAAACGCAGACGCGGTTAGCCGACAACGACTCCTATGCTGAGATCTTCTACATGGGAGAAATCAGCGCTGGAACGTACGTACCTCGCGCAATATGTGCTCTCAGACGTCCAACCCTAGCTTCAGACGTCCAGGTGCCTCGCCAGACGTCTGATACTGGAAAACTTCTAGTATTAGAACCACTTCACAGCTTGCTCTACTTGTGCCTCCGCTCGCAGCTGTAGCTCCAGCCGTGGCAGGAGCTAGGGTAGCTCCTCGCCGACGTCCTCCACGCGCGCACGCACCCGCCGCCGGTCGTGCGAGCACCGTAGAGCTCCCGAAGGTCCTCCGACCTTCCACGTTCTCCTCCTTCCTCCTTCTCACTCTCCCATGCTCGCCCCCTCTTATGCCTCTCTCTCAGACCTCGCCGCTGTCGCACAGGAGTGCTGGAGGTGGTGATTGCTGTGGTGTGAGGAGAGGAGAAGAGAAAGGAGGGGTACAAATAGGAGGGGAGTAGGGTTTGCAGGGGTGAGGGAGAGAGAGGGGGTAGCCTGTGTGAGCCACCAGCGTGCAGAGTGCAAAGCGCAGTACAAAATAATCCACTTTTAGACGTTCGGGGATGGGTCCAGACATCTAGACTGACGTCTGACTGAAACTCCAGACGGCTTAAATGGATAAAACATAGCGAGTCATTACATCATAACAAACTTAAAGGAAGTTTTGTCCCCGAAACTTGAGCTAGTTAGGGTGCGGAAAAGGAACATAAAAATGCATAACAAACTTAAAGAGGACCGAAGTAGGTATGAAAAGACGTACCCTCAAAAAGCTTCGGGTATTGCTCTCGCATCGTCGCCTCAGGCTCCCAAGTCACCTCCTCGTACCACTGGCTTCTCCATAAGACCTTCACCAGTGGTACCTGCTTTCATCTCAGACTCTGGACGGCTCTGTCTAGTATCTGTACTGGTATCTCGGGGTAGGTTAGGTTGTCACCCTCCTCGATGCTCTCGTGGCTCAAAACGTGACTGGGATCGGTGACATACTTCCTGAGGTTGGACACGTGGAACACATCATGCACTCTAGAAAGCTGGGGAGGAAGGGCAAGCTAGTAAGCAACAGGTCTTACCCGCTCCAGGACCTCAAAGGGCCCCATAAACCTCGGTGCAAGCTTCCCTTTCACCCCAAAATGCTGTAGGCCCTTCATAGGCGACACACGGAGAAAGACGTGATTCCCAACCTTGAACTGCACCTCTCTGAGTTTCTAGTCAGCGTAACTCTTCTGCCTGCTCCTGACAGTGTGGAGTCGTCTGTGAATCTTCTCTATCACCTCCTGACTCTGTTGGATCAGCTTGGGACCAACCTCCCACTTGGTCCCCACCTCGACCCAACTCAAGGGTGTAGTACACCTCCATCTGTACAGAGCCTCGTAAGGTGCCATACCGATGCTTGAGTGGTAACTGTTATTATATGTAAACTCTGCTAGGGGTAAATGCTCCTCCTAGGAGCCTCTCCAGTCTAGTACACAAGCGCGGAAAAGGTCCTCAAGTGTCTATATGGTGCACTCTGACTGTCCGTCCGTTAGGGGGTGGTAAGCAGTACTGAACCTCAAACGTGTCCCCAAAGCCTGTTGAAACTCAGCCCAGAACTGGGAAGTAAAATGGGTATCCCTGTCGGATACAATCTCACGTGAAACTCCGTGCAGGCGCACCACATCTCGGATGTATCTCTCTGCTAACTATGCTGGTCCAATGGTGACTCAGATCGGCAAGAAACGTGCCATCTTCGTCAACCTGTCTACGATCACCCAGACTGCATCGTATCCTCTCTGGGTAACTGGTAGACCCACAACCAAGTCCATGGTGATGCTCTCCCACTTCACTCTGGTACAGGAAGTGGCTGCAACGGCCCTGCAAGCCTCTGATGCTCGGCCTTCACTTGCCGGCATACCAAACACTGCTGCACAAACTCACCAACATCTTGCTTCATCCCTCTCCACCAAAAGTCATGTCTCAAATCATGTGGGATGTATGGTGAACCTAGACTCGTGTGCCTCAGTGAGGAGCTCTCTCAACAACTCCTCGTCCCTAGGAATGCATAAGCGCCCCCTCATGCGCAGTATCTCATTTGAAAAGGAAAAGTCTCCTGGGTCCCCTATCAACACCCTGTCTCACAGCGTTTGTAAGTACGGATCTGTCATCTGCCCTGCAATGATGCAGTCTATCAGCTTTGGTCATGTCTGCCGTATCATTGTCACTGTCCCACAATACCCCTGTGACTCTCGGGGTCGCCAACTGCCCAACTCCTCCATAAGGCTCCAACTCTATGCCTGTAAACTGGCCAAGTGGGTGGGCACCTTCCGGCTCAAGGCATCAACCACCACATTGGCCTTCCCTAGGTGGTAGGAGATACTGCAGCTGTAATCCTTTAGGAGCACTAACCAACATCTATGTCTCATGTTAAGCTCCTTCTGGTCAAACAAGTACCTGAGGCTCTTATAATTCGTGAAAATCTCGAAAGTCTCACCGTAAAGGTAGTGCCTCCATGTCTTCAGCGCGAAGACAACAGTTGCCAGCTCTAAGTCATGGGTAGGGTAGCTATGCTCATGGGGCTTCAGTTGCCGTGAAGCGTAAGCGACAACATGACCCTACTGCATGAGCACACCCCCTAACCCTTGCAACGAAGCGTCGGTGTAAACCACAAAACCAGCACTACTGTCTGGAATGGTACGCACAGGAGCTGAAGTCAGTCTCTCCTTCAACTCCTTAAAACATGCCTCGTACTCATCTGTCCAGGCAAAGGGCACGTCTTTCTGGGTTAGCTGGGTCATAGGACGCGCAATATGAGAGAATCCTCTGATAAACCGCTGATAGTAGCCTGCTAGTCCCAAAAAGCTGTGTATCTCTATCACTATGCATGACCTCTCCTACTTGAGTACAGCCTCAACCTTGGCTGGATCCACAGCCAAACCATCCCCTAAAATCTCGTGGCCTAAGAAAGTCATCTACCTTAACCAAAACTTGCACTTGTTGTACTTGGCATATGGTGAGAATCGTAGATCGCGTATTTGATAGGAAAATGCATCGTAGTATAGTTGCGAAATACGATCAACAAAAATAATTTCTAATGATAATGAGACTTTGAGTTCCGGTCGTTCATCTCTGGGAGCCATTTGTTTTACTTTTGAATTCGATCTTTTACCGCTCTACTCTGTTTAAAATCACATGCCAGTTTCCAGTCTTCTAATTAAGATTTCACCACTTCTATTATGAACCCTGATTACGTGCGCATGTGTTAAATAGATCACAAAGGTGAAAGTGTGAGTTTCTATATGCACGATTCTAGTGAGGTGGTGACTGTTTACAGAAAATGCGCCTATAGTTATATTTTGTATATTTTCAGGAAACGACATGCTTGTTGTGAAATAGATAAATGAGTGAAAACATGCAATTGGAATCACGCAGAAAATATGGCAATCAATAAGCTCATGGTGATTTCAAAACATATATATATATAAATGTATTTTTCATTCATTGCATTGGAGAAGTGTTTGCAACATGAACTGTAGAGGAAAGCTTGTACAGGAATGCTTAAAATGTAAATCTAGCTACCAGAAAACAATCGCATACAAGAATCTATGGGAGGATTTTGCATGCATCATTGGGGGAGAATAAGGACTACACTACTAAGCAGTAAATAAAAGCAGTAAATGTAAAGAGCTAGCTACTAACCTATCAGAAGTGAGGGCATTCGGAGGTGGGCTCTGATGGCCTTGGAATGATTGAGAAGAGAATGAGGGGCGGCCAATGGAGCTTAAGCCAACCCTTGGAGAGAGTTTGGAGGAGTGATCCAGCATCCTGGCATGGTGTCCTTCATGGTGGTGCTCAGCTCGTGGAGATGGAGTGGAGAGGGTGGCGGCTAGCTTAAGTGGAGGTGGATGGAGCCAAGCAAGTATGGCCAAAAAGTGGATGGGTGAACATGGCCACCCCTTAGGTCTTTTTATAGACCTAGGAGAGTCTCTCTAGAGAAGTATGGAACTCTCTAGAGAGAGTCCCAGGGTGGCCGGCCAAGAGAGAGAGAGGTGGTTTCTCAGATCCACCATTTGTGGATCTAAGAATTGAATGCCTCTTGGTTGCTAAATTTGGCAACCAAGAGTTGGCGCCACTCCAAGAGAGTTCTAGAGAACTCTAGAGGAGTGTGTGTGCATGAATGGGTGTGTGTGTGTGTGTGGTCGTGCCCTAGGTGGCTAAGAGGTCGAGGTTAGGTCCTAAAGGGTTTGGGTAGGTGTATGCCTTGAATTAGGGTTGCAAACCCTAATTGCTAAGGGAAAATTGCAATTAAACTTAACCTAAGTTTAATTGAATGAGTGTAAACCTAATTGAGAGTGAAATAACTCAATTAGGTTGGGTTTAGGTCAATTGGACTCTCACTAAATCCAATTGAACTTGTGTGGGTTGAGATTTGAGCTCAATTGGACTCAATGAGTCGAGTTGGCTTAGGTGATGGTAATTGACTTTGATCTAAGTCAATTGGGTTTGGTGAGGACCTAATTAGGTACTTAGGTAGGTCTAGAGGTGATGTACTAGGGTTAGGACACCTTAATTTAGGTTCCTATGGGGTTGGGATTAGGTCTAGGGAGCTAGAGATCCAAGATCAAGGCTTGAATCTCAAAATAGGGACTGGAGACCAGTTCCAGATGTCCAAAAATATGATCAGACAACTTATACTGAAAAATTAGAAGTCCAGACTTCAGTTTTGGATGTCCAATCTGAGTGAGGAGGAAATCTAGGTTCTGTTTTGGGTATTCTGTAGAAATTGGACATCTGACAAAGTGTCTGGACGTCCAATAACACTGTAGAAGTGCGTTTGAGGTGTGTAGGAGATGGCTAAGGGTCCTGGACGTCCTATAACTTATCTGGACATCTAGATAAGGGTTGGAACTAGGGTTTTAAGGCTTCCTAGGGTGCTGTGACCTAATTTAAGGGTGGCTAAGGCTTGGGGAAGTCTCTAGGCTATCCTAGGGCTAGGATGGACCTAAGCTCTTCACATTTTACTGCTTTATTCCTACTTAATAGAACAGCAAACCTTGACTCCCTTACATCATTATTCCTACATCTAATCTAAGTCTTCTGCTCTAGCTTTGCTGCAATACTCGTTATTCCTGATCCAGCTTCAGATCTTGCTCCAGATCAGCTTATTTCCTGCAATCGAAATAATGCACTTAATTAGCACATTATAACATTATTTTATGCAAAATGAAGTAAAGCAGTGAAGATGCAAATAATGCTTATGCATGAATGAATTTCCCTAACTTATGCTAAGTCCTAGCCTAATCTAGGTCAATTAAGACCTATGATTAATGCGCAATCAGCATACAACCTGCATCGCCTCAAGGTGTCCAGGATCATGCGTAAATGCTATCCATGTTGCGCCTGATCCCGCAAGTAAACGAGCACGTCGTCGATGAACACCACCACAAACTAGTCTAAGTACGACTTGAAAACCTATTTCATCAAATCCATAAAAGCAGCGGGGGCATTGGTGAACCCAAACGGCATGACCAAGAACTCGTAGTGCCCGTACCGGGTATGGAAAGCTATCTTGGAGACGTCGGTCTCCTTGATCCTCAACTGGTGGTAACCCGACCTCAGATCTTTCTTGAAGAACACTGTGGTGTCTCACAACTAGTCAAAGAGGTCATAAATCCTCGGCAACGGATACTTGTTCTTGATGGTGACCCCATTTAGCTGTCGATAGTCGACACAAAGTCGTAGGGTACTGTCCTTCACAAATAGTACAGGGGCTCCCCACGGGGAGGCACTGGGCCTCACAAAGCCCTTCTCCAATAGGTCCTGTAGCTGTGACTTGAGCTCTTGAAGCTCAAGCGGTGACATCCTGTACGGTGCAGTAGAAATGGGGCTGGTCCCCGGTACCAGTGAGATCTCAAACTCGATCTCACGCTTAGGCGGTAGTCCTGACAGCTCCTCTGGGAAAACATCGGGATACTCGCAAACCACCAGGATACTCTGAAAGTCAGCCATGAGGCCAGGCTCTGCCACTACATAGAACAAGAAGCCCTCACACCTCTGGCTCAAAAGCCTCGCTGTCCAAAGCGTGGAGATGCATCTGAAACCTCCATCCACCGGCTGTCTGTGAAACTCGAAGGGAGGTAAATCTAGTATGGAGAAGATGATCTTCCTCCCGTAATAGTCCACCAGGGCGTGATAGGCGGACATCCAGTCCATTCCTAGGATCACGCTAAAATCCTCCATCTGTATCACAATCAGGTCAGTGGGGAGGCTGTGTCCCCCTATACTAACCTCGTAGTCCTTGTAGACCTCCTCAGCTACAAACAACTGGCACCTGGGCCTCTGATCACAAACGGATCCTCTAGCAGTACGCTACCCTGGCCCAAGCTGACGGCAAAACTCGTAGCGACGAAAGAGTGCGTGGCACCGGAATCAAAAAGTACGTACATTAATCTGCCAGAGATAGTAACCATACCTGCCACCACTGAACTCGAAGCCCTGGCATCTCTGTGTGTTAGGGCGTTGACATGCCCCTCAGCCCTCAGTGCTGATGAAGCAGCTACACTTTGGGTCGGGCGAGCAGCCGCTGGTCGGTATCCTCCTTGTGACGGCTGCCCTCCCCCACATGCCTGGTGACCACGACCACCAGCTCGGCCTCCAACACTTAGTGCGGGGAGCATCTGCTGTGCTCCGGCTTTAGATGGGCAGTCCTTCCTGATGTAGCCCGGTTGGCCACACTGGTAGCAGAGGGGTACACGTCCTCCTCCCTTCGTGGGTCCCTACTGGCGGCTAGATGGGGGTTCGGTGCTGGCAACTGACCCTTATTTAGGGTCCCCAAAGGCCACTGATGGCCATGCAAAATGAGACGACTCTCCTGCGGGTTCCGTGTGCCTCCTCTCCCGACGACCCTGAGAGTACTCTAGCTGGTAGGGCCTCTTCCGTCTGCTGTCCGTGTCTCGTGCAGCTGGGTTGGTCTCCTCGTAAGTCATGGTTGCCTCAGCCACACGAGAGAAAGTGGGCAGCTTCAGGGGTTTGACATACCCCCGAATAGTAGGTCGGAGCCCCTCAGTAAACCTCCACAGGCGCACCTCCTCTGTAGACACAGCTGTCGAGGCAAAACGTGAGCTCCAGAAAACGTGTGCGGTACATGCTAACAGTTATTGTCCCCTGGCAGAGAGTGTGGAACTCCCGCCTCCTCTGGTCCTGCCAGGTCTGTGGAAAGTACTGCTTGCAGAAGAGAGTCATAAACCGGTCCCACGTCGGCTTTCTCCCCTCCTGGCCTTTAACTGCCCTCCACCACTTGTGCACTGCGCTCTTTAGCTGGTACGTGGAAAAGGCCACGCAGCACTTGTGGGAGGGCGAAGGGTGTCGAACACCTTCTTTATCTGCTCCAGCCAGTCCTCTGCTTCAGACGGGTCCTCATCCCCCTTGAAGGAGGGGGTTTCAGCTTCCGGAACTGTCCGTAAAGCTCGTGGTGTAGTTACAGTGGGGGAATGGGTACGCCTCCAGGCAAAGAGGGCTCATCCTCGGAAGTGTCAGAGTGCGGTCAGGGCAGTGGAGGACCACCCCGTCCCCCTCCTACTCGTCCGGCACTGCGACGGTCTCTCTGTCCCACCGAGGGCTCCCCCTCCACGTCCTCAGGGAGAAGTGCCCGTGGAGGCTGGTGGAGCTCTTCTCGCACGATGTCTCTGATCAGCTGGGCAAGATCTTGGGCCTGAATGCTTGGGAGAAGAGGTGGGTCAACTGGTACCTCAGGTCCGACATGCCCGCCCCTCCGACCTCATCCACGGCTGCGACCATGGCCCACCTCGAGAACTCCCTGACGAGGCATCTCCTACAAGGAGACGCGAAAGATAGAACAAGAGTGTCAACAATACTGGATTACATCGAGAGAAAGACTCGGAACAAATATCAAAGCAATACGTTGTGGTGGCTATCCTAGTTATATGCATGTGAGTGGTTATTCTCAAGCCAATTGGTTCATTTCTCGGGATGACCTTGCTCTGATACCATCTTGTTATGACCCGATTCTCGGATCCCTATAGGACTTGAGATTGACTCGCCTCGACTAATCTTAAGACCTAGTCGTCTAACAAGAAATAACCAAAAGCATGAAAATAAACCACATTCACACATGCAATATAACTAAGTAAAAGAAAGTACAGAGCAGCACAGAAAGTAAAACAACTGTCTCAGTACATGCCACCACAACAACAACGGAAAGCGGAAAGGAAACAGAAGTAGCAGAACAATAAACTAAGTGTCCATTACTTACTACAACAGTAGAGAAAAAGAAAGTGCTGAAGAACAACTACAGTTGGGCTCGGCTGGGCCTAGCACCCTCTGCAGTCGGAAACTCAGGCTGCTCAACTCCTGGTCCTGAACAGTGTTATGAAAAGACAGAGTCAGCGAAAGCTAAGTAGAGTGGTGTTTGTATTATTTAAGTACAAGTACAGTAAAAGCAACATATTTATTTCATTTCTATTTATCTCATTTATGTGTTTCTGTTTCATCCATTTCTCAAAGTATTAAGTATTTCTTGATCTTGCATGTTCCTCATGGGAATGATCTTAATTGCAGTCTTTTCTATAGAGTTGAAGGTACACGTGGTGCTCTCTTGACCGGGAGAGTCCCCTGTGGTAGTCCTACATGCAATCAACCACACTGAGGTCATTGTCAAGACATAATGGTGACTACAGCACCTGTGATAAGTGCACGGGTAGCTACCCTGCACTGACACGCGGTCAGTCATTTTCGCTAGCGGGTATGCCCAAAGTACAGCACAGAACAGTATTAGGCCTTGCCCTCTCAGAATCAAACAGGGGTCTCGCCCCTCCGCAGTCCGCGCACCCTTGCCTGACTACCCCGGTTTTCCCAGAGGGCCTAACAAAGTCGGTGTAGGGTGGTTAGCTAAACCTCGGGCCTCTTGGGGTGGCTAGCTCCCTCCCTACACTAGTAGCTCACCTCGGTACCACGTACACGAGGGCCAACAGGAGTCAGTGTAGAGTGGCCAATCCTAACCCTGGGTCTCAACCTAAGGGAGGCTAGCTTCGCTCTACACTAAAAGGGGACAGTTGCTCTCCTTGGTACCACGTATGCAAGGGTCAACACACTTCCCGTCTACATTCCAAATTCCATTTATCCACAGGAGTGCTACTCCTAATTCCCCGTAGGGTTCATGCTCATGTTCACCTCATTTATCCAGATCTAGATCTCATGTTTCATAATTCGTTCCTCATCTATAGACAGGTAGCTTATGTTTCCATAATTCCATTCTCAGAAACATGCAACTGGTGGTTTCACAGTAAATTCCTCAATTATATATAGGAAACTCATATTTTAACATGCATCTAGTAATCATATCAAAGGCATTTGCTAGCATTTTATCTTAACCATGCATGCAAGTAAACAGTACAGCTCAAACAGGCTCATTCATTTCTACCCTAGGGTTCATTCCATGTCCTAAAGTTCATTCCAGCTATTTCAACCAAGTACATTCTTATTTAAATATTAATAACTGAGTTAAACCACTCTACCTGGTATCACAGGAGGAATGGGGACTTGTGCCGTAGATCTCGTTGTCTCTGTAGGCCCCGAACACTCCATCGGTTGGTTACCTATACCAGCGACCAGTGTACATTAGACATGCTTAAAATAGTAGGTATTCAATATGAATACATAGAGGAATTTGAGTAGAAAACAACGGTACTTTGTTTGCGGAAATTCGATTCTGTTTGGGCCTTAAAAAGGCTAAAAACGCAGTTTCTGATCAAAATCAGACATCTGGGACTAATCCCAGATGTCTTAAAAGATGACAAAACTAACCTTGTGTCTCCTGCGGTAGATCAAACGTCCAGACCTCCTCTGCAACCGTCTAAGGATAGTTCTAGACATCAGACAAGGTCTCTGGTCATCTGAAAGCACCTCTGGACGTCTGGTGATGTGATCAGACGTCCAAAAGTGCATGGGGAAGCATTCCACGCACCTTCCCAAAGCTGCACCTGCGTATGCAAATGCAGGCACTGTCAACCGACAACGACTCCTATGCTGAGATCTTCTGCATGGGAGAAATCAGCATAGAAACGTACGTACCTCGTGTGATATGTGCTCTCAGACGTCCGACCCTAGCTCTGGACGTCTTGGTGCCTCGCCAGACATCTGATACTGGAAAACCTGTAGTATTAGAACCTCTTCGTAGCTTGCTCCACTCGCGCCTCCGCCCGTAGCAGCATCTCTAGTCATGGCAGGAGTTGGGGTAGCTCCTCGCTGACGCCCTCCATGCGCACACTCACCCGTCGCTGGCCGTGCGAGCGTCGTCGAGCTCTCGAAGGTCCTCTGACATTCCACGCTCTCCTCATTCCTCCCTCACGCTCTCCCTCGCTCGACCCCTCTCACGCTTCTCTCTTAGACCTCGCCACTGCCGCACAGGAGTGCTGGAGGTGGTGGTTGTTGTGGTGTGAGGAGAGGAGAAGAGAAAGGAGGGGTATAAATAGGAGGGGAGTAGGGTTTGCGGGGGTGAGGGAGAGAGAGGGGGCAGCCTGTGTGTGCCGACCGCTCGCAGAATGCAAAGCGCAGTATGAAATAATCAACTTTCAGATGTCCGGGGATGGGTCCAGACGTCTGACTGAAACTCCAGACGTCTTAAATGGATAAAACGTAGCGGGTCATTACAAAATGTATGAGAATCTTGGACCTCATTGGCATTTGATCTAGTTTGTTGGGATCAGTTGAAGGTTTCCATGGAGGCGTGGTTTAAAGAGTTTTCGCTCATTTCCTCAAACAAATCATACGCACTATCTTGTATCTTTGTTGAAGAAATTACCTCCTCAATAAGCATCCATATGATTATGGAGTTGATCATTCAACCCGCGATAAAAAATCTACACAAGTTGCCATTTAGGCACCTTGTGGTGTGGACACTTTCGCAATAAATCCTGGAATTGCTCCCAAGCCCCATGAAACAATTCCCTCAGCCACTGGGCAAAAGTGATAATCGCCCATCGCAACGCATTGGTTAGCCCAATTGGGAAGAATTTCTCTAGGAAGGTCAATTTCAAAGTTATCCACGTAGTAATCGGTCTTCCAATGGTACGATACCAATGTGCAGCCTTATCCCTGAGTGAATGGGGGAAGAGTCTCATGAGCATCTGTTCTTCATCCACATTTTGCGATTTGGTGGTTTGGACTAGAGTGATCAGCTCCTCCAAATGTTGGAATGGGTCCTCTGAGCCAAGCCTGTGAAAGTGTTTAATTAAACTCAAAACTTGGGGCTTGATCTCAACATTACCTATGGGGATCACAATGCCGGGACGATCCTCGTAATTTTAAGGATCGTAAAAATCCTTCAGGGGCCGAGCACCCTGACCATTCATTTGTTGGAACCATTGCTGCATCTGTTGCAATTGGTTCAACTGCCTCTGAATCGGCTCTTGCTGGTTCGGGGGCAGGGAGATGGTTGTTGATTGGCCATGGGATCTGCCTGGCTATAACTCAACCTCCGCCTGCGGGAATGGTCTATAGGTCCTTCCAAGAGAGGGTTTAATGACCTCCTTCCAAGCATACACTGGAAGGAAGTCGGAAGGACGGGAAAAAGGAGCCCTGCAACACAAAAAAATGCAAGCCTGTCCTTAGATTAGGTAACCAAAGGACCTATGTCTCAGGAATAAACTTTGACTACACAACGAATTTGGTGTTGTCCTTACTCCTGAAGGTGGTAAAGTTGGGTCGGCAAAGTAGGGGGAGCATGTCTCGAAGGCTGCTAATTATGCCAAACCCCTACTTACTTAAGTCGTTTGACAATTGGGCCCCCCAACTTAGCACCTTTTGGAGTAAGAAAATGTCACTAATTCAAAGTGCGTTCAAGAGAGTACCCTGAAATGGACCTGTGAATCATAGGGCCAACGTTTACTCAATTTTAGTTAGGATTGGGATGGTAGTGCTTTCGGAATGTGATGGGCCTTAATGGGTTGTGCCCTTAATGATTCGTTTGAGAATGTGTGTATGTGCATAACCAAAAAGTTTTCAAGAAAGATTATTGAGGATGAAGTGAGTTTTAAGATTTAGATCTTGCTTAGTAGCTTTTAGGATTCAAGTATTAGGTATATTCAACCAAATGTTCGAGAGGCAAACCAAGTTTGAAAGCACGTGTTGAAGTATTTTCCTTTATAGACCAAGAAAATATGGAGTACATCACTTAACCTAACTATTGAATCCTACGGGGTAGTTACAGGATGAATTTTTTTAAGATTAGGTGGTGCGGCCCAAACGATTCAATCAACTGGCCCAGATGCACCACCCATTAAGGCACACAAAAGGTGATTAACCTAGTATAATTTCTACTCTATTATGTGTTGATTTGTGTGTGTACTAGTTCCACAGGTAGGAATCTCGGTTGAGTAGGTAAAATCACAAAAGGTTTTGTGCCTCAAATGCAGGTGTATGTAGTGTGTATGTTGATTTGTCTCACAAATAGAAGATAAGTTTTTTTTTGTTGTTTTTTTTATATGCGGGGGTGAGATGAGTGTAGGTGGCAAACAAGGCAAACAGATTCTATCCTAGGGTTTATGCAAACACCTAAGTAGATTAGGTCTTGGTTATTGATGTGGCAAAAGTGAAACTAGTGGGGGGGAATGTGGGGGCACTTACAAACCACTCTACCCACACTTTACTCCGATCTATCGTACTTGAATCTCCTTGCTAGGGTACCTGCAATAGAATAAATCAGAGGCAAGAGGGGTTAGTAATAAGTAAATGCAAAGAAACATGGAAAACAAGAAAGCAAATTCCGTTGCCTCCCCAGCAACGACGCCAAAATGATCGACATGTTTCGGCGAACGAAAAGTTGGGGTTAGGAGAAACCCGTCGCTGTAGTCACAAAACATGTTACCAAATACAATTTATTACTGAAACTCCAAGGGAGTCCTGGGTGGAACATAAGGAGGCGACATTTTTTTTCGTTGAAATCCGCGCTTTGTGTTGTTTCTTTTTGGTATTTTAGGGTTTTGTTATTTTTTTGTGTTGTAATAAAGAGACAAGCAAGATAACTTTACAAAGTGGAAAGAACAAATTTGATATATCACAATGTGATGCAAATGTTTATTACAATATGCTAAGAAAATATAAAAGAGATAGGGGTGAGAAGAAATCTCTCGAATCAGTTGTTCGATGAGACGACAACGCTTGGTAACAAATTGGATGGAGGAGGTGAGAGGCTGGACAACGGGGATGAGATGCGGAAGGACGCCGGGTAGAGGAATGCTTCACTAAGGCATGGAACGGGGATGAGGAGGTGGAGGTGATCTTCTACTAGAATGGAGGTGGGAGATGGCTCTAAGGCTTCCTATGAAGGTGGTGAGATGGAGGAGGAATATTTGGTGGGGTATAGGAGCACTACACTAGTAGGAGGCCTTTGAAACTTGGAAATGAGCTCTAGGGGAGCTTTGAGGGGCTTCTAGAGCTTTGGATTAGGTGGGAATAACATAGGTAGAGATGAGGCTCGAAGGGGAGGTGTGTAGGTCTTTATATAATGGATGAGAGGAGGCTAAAATAGGCATAAGACAAATAGTGACCTCGAGGACATCGCTGTAGGTCCAGCTCAAGTGTCGTTGTAGCCAACTCACGCCCACTCATGGGTGCGCCACACTGGCCCTCCATCTCGTGCGTTGATCGCGCTTGAGCCTCGCTGGCCGTCCATCTCGCATCTCCAGCTGCCATTGCAAGCGGCCATCAAGCATCCACTGGCATTTGTTGGCGTGTGCTGATCCGAGTGGAGTAAATCACTGCCCTTAGATGGTGGATGAAGGGCTCTGAGCGCGCGGGAGAGAACACTCTGGATCATGCCCCCACCCGATCAGACGGCGGAGATTGCGTCAGACGACTTAAACATCTCGACTCTAGTGCGCATATGATCGTGCATTCGCCCATGCATCGGATCTTGCGTGTATGGGTCTCGCGCACTGGTGACACCACATAGTTGCTTCCTTTATCGCTCGATCATCCATTGACAGCTAAATCTCCCGCCTGTGCGCGCTCAGTGGATAAAATCCACTCATGGGGCTTCGATCGTGTGGCCGTGTGTTGTGAGTTGAGGTACCAACTGCTGCGCTGAGGTCGGTTTCGTGCCTCACTTAGGAATTAAGGCTCAATGCCCACGACCGTTGGATCTTTATCCAACGGCCGCAATTGCGCGAAGCCTTCTCTCTACTTGGCTTGAGGCGGGCGATGCGGAGTTTTGACGACCGTTGGATTTAAATCCAATGGTCGAGACTTCACAGGTGTAGCTTGGGAGGAGGGGTTGCGGCAGGGTTGGAGGGCTGCGATGGCACCACGTGGAGCCATCATGGTCGTCCACCTTCTTCTTATAGAGGGTACTGCGAAACTCTGATCGGAGTGATTTTTGCACTGATGGACTGCGTTCGTTGCTTCGAATCCATCCATACGATCAGATTCTTCATTCGAAGCCCGAAAAGATGTCGCATTGCCTCCTGGTCATAAAATATCAAAATTAATATACAACATATACAAATTATCCTAAATGCAATGCAATGAATGTTATGCAATATTTATACTATACAATGCAATGGTAGGCTTAGGAACTATCATAAATAAGCATTTTATCATGAATTCATGCGTGCTTATCACTCGACAATAAAATCTGGCCTAGAGACTTGGTTTAATCCATATGATTTTGCTCGGGACTAACAAAACTTAGGCATGGGAGAACTTGATAGGTCCACTTTAGTGGACTAATTTAGTGCCTAAGTACATTATCATTGAGATGGAAATTTAAATTTCGAGCATGCATTAAATGGGAAAATTCATTAAACTCGTATTTTGACACTCATGTATTTTTTGGGAATAAACTGCATGCATATGTTCGTTGATTGATTGCAGATACATATTTTCTTCAGGAATATTTGAGGGCATAGACTTAGAATACCATATTCACATTTTACAAGAGCAACAAAAGTTAGGAAAGTTTTTTGAGAAAGGAATTGATGTTGGGAATCAACTATTTTGGAAAGAAATCAAATTTGAGAGGGAGATCTCTTTTTCTGTTTACATGCAGATGGATGTTTCCTCTGATTGGGGAATTCTCTCAGTCGGTGATTTCTCTCTTTCTTATTTTCTCTTGTCTTTTTATAACAGGGAGGCAAAGACCTTGGGAGGTATCTTCTTCCTCCCGAAGGAGGGAGGACGACCTGGAAGCTCCTCAAGACTACAGGTTCCCGACCATCACTGCGACACTGCCACCATGGTCGGTGGTGACAACGTTGAGATCATCATGGCAACTGCGCTCTCCTCACCATGAGTTCATCACCACCGTGCTCCACCTGATGTCCTCACTATTGCGATTCTTCGCAACGACAACCATCATCGTGCTTCGTTATCTTCTTCAACTGCAACCGTGCTTCACCACTGGCAACTCCTACGAATGCGCCATCACCACCTACCCACTCTCTCTCTCCCTCAACCTACACACATGTAGGACCGAGGGTGAGGACTTAAGCCATCCGGGAAGTCTTCCAGCCGTCCAAGAAGGAAGCCCCACCTCTTCTTCTTCTTGGTTCCTTTTCCTTCTCTATTTCTCCTTCCAACAGAACCCATCAACGTCGGCCACCCTTCCTCCAGCTACACACAACCAATAGCAACCACGCACTGCCTCACCTCCACTTGCATGTAGCATAGCCTCCAGCGCGCACCCTCGCATGCAACCACCGTGCGTGGCTAGTCACCTTGGCCACCTCTACCTCGCGTACCATAGACTCTGCTAATAGGCTAAAATGGAATTTTAAAATCGCTTTGTTGTAATATAGCCGAAATAGCTCGAAAACAGATATAATTTATATCTTGAAAAATCATCAGAAAATCTGAGGTCGAACACAGGAAGCAAATATTGCAATTCAATCTCAAAGATCACAATAGAAGCACAAATATAAGCAGTTATAACCAAAATTCTATCCAAAAATGATATATATATATATATGACAGTCAATATCAGAGTGCAAAAAGAATGGGGTAAAATAGTGATTTAAATAACCAATTACCCCTTTACAATTATCTCAAATAAGTGCACAGTACTATCAACCAAATAATCCACGTAATATAAGTAAACACAAGGCCACAATGCACAATGTCAGAAGTATTAGACGTTGGTTTCTCAAGGCAGATGACTTAAATGTTGCCCTACTACAGTGCCTTCAAGAGGCTCAAGGGCCTCGTTTCTTCTACCTTCTCGAGCCTCAGTCGAGAGGTGCAATACAACACCACAAAGGCAAAGGCCTCTCAACAGCTAAGTGTAGAGAGATTTGGGAAAACCCCCCCTCTCTCTTTCCTTCATTCTCTTCTTTCTCTTAGAAACCCAACTGTAGTCGGGTCAACAGGCGGGTATACAGATCTGGGTAGAGGGACCAGGGCTACCGGGTGTTAGTAGCCGAGGTGTGAAGAGTGGTGTAAGGGACCTGACCCCTCGTGTATAGGGAAAGGGGTCGTGGGCAGAAAATCAACTCATGTAGTGCAGAAGGCTTGTTAGGCATCGATGTGGGACTAAAAGTCCCCCTGTTCTTCGCAAGGCAGCAGCAGGAGTTGGTCCTCCAATTGCGAGTAGAGATAAGATCGGCCGGTTCAATTGTTAGCCTAGGCGTGCACCTAGAATGAGACCGCGTGACCTGGGAGTTGAATAGCTGAAGAACTCGACAAGAACGTGGCTCCTGAGGTCAAGGAAGAAGCTCTGTTAATGGCGGCGGACCACGAACACTTGTAAAGATGAAAATGGTCTAAGGGCCACGTTAGAAGCACTCAGGAGCTTCGCACGAGTGCGGCAAATGTGATGGTGGAAGTGGCATGCGGTGAAGGTGCATTTGTGAGTGTGGTGAAGGCGAAAGATGAGTCCGGGGGAGGAGGAGTTAGGTGGAGTGCTAGGGAGAGCAATCCCCTCACATACTTGAGGGGTTTTGGTCGGTGGAGTACGACGATGCTTTTGGGATAGGCAGGAGGTGGATTTGTGTAGTGTGGCGGTGGGAAGGTCTCGTCGGAGGTATGCCGAAGAGGTGGAAGACAACGGTGGAGCGGGCATGTTAGTGGTCAAAAATGAAGTCTGAAGTTGTTGTGATGATGAGTGGATGCCGAGGCATTGAAGAGAGTAGCTAGCGGACGAGGAGGAAGCGGAGGAGGCATCGGTTGTGATGAGCCGGCGCCAGAGAAGGTGAATGCTTCGGGAGAGGGAATGTCGACAAGGAGGAGGTTGGGAAGCGACACGCTGGTATTGCGAGACGCGGAATGAAACAGAGAAGAAGAACCGATCACCTATTGTACGTGGCGGCTAGTGAAGAAGTAGGAGGAAGGTGGTCGCCGGAACTGAGCTTGGAGTAGGCTGGAGAGGGAGAAAAGATGTTTATGGCCTAAAAACTCACTAAGGAGGTAAGGCAGGCGAGGAGGGTCTTATATAGGCCATTGGACGTGCTTCCAAGCTTGGAAACCAAGCTTGAAAGCTCAGAAATTGAGTAGGAATTGGTGAATTCCAAGAGTTTGCATGAACTCTAGGGTAAGATTCGTGGTCTAATTTTGGGTTCAGATTGAGGAGAATCATTTCAGGAGTCTCCCTTCCAATTTTGGAAGGGTTTGGCCACGAAATCAGCGAGAAATCTCTGATTGAAGGTTAGCTCTTGATGGGTTCACACGGCCATGGGAATATGGACCTGTTAGTGAAGAAGATGACAAAGTTAGGGGGGTTCTTGCTATAGATTTTGAAAGCTAGGGGTTTAAGTGAGAGAGGAAGAGTCTGACTGAACCAAAATGCAAATAGGTCAAGATGATCTCTGATTGGTTCCAAATTTTGGTACAAACCTAACTTGGATCCAAAAAATCTGATAGTGAAGTCGGATTTTGGTTTTGACAAAGTTTGATAGGGTAATTTATGTAGAAACCCAAATTTGGGCAACTGTCCGTCGAGGCCCTGTTTTAGGTTAAAATGGGTTTAGATGGTCAAATAGAGGATACCAAACCTTATGGAATATTTTTCTTTGATTTTAGAAGATTTGGATGAATTTTATCCTGACCAAAACCTCTGTTATTTAAGCGGGTCTGAAATTAGGGTTTCGATCGCCCATTAATTCTTGAAATACGCGAAAACCTATTTTTGTCTGCATGGATCCTCTTATTAGACATTAATCTCCATTTGACCTTTAATTAACCCCTGGAATTCCCCGCAGTTATTCTATACTTATGCAATGCAGTTAAAATTATAGAAATAACCCTGGTTTCTTATCTTCTCAAAATAGAACATTATGCATATATGACCCTTTGATGGTTATGTAGGAGCTTTTATCAACTTTATCAAACCAAATTGGGTTAGTTAGGGCTCATGATGGTGTTCCCATCAGACCCTTTGACGTGCACCCTCGTGCGCAACTACCAGTGGCATCAGCCCTACGTGCCCTCGTGCGTACCCTCCATGAAGTGTGCAGCAGCCCGTGCCTCAGCCTCCTTTCCGTGCACGCAACACCTCCATCCTTCTTCGTCTTCCTCACTGTCAACAGCCCCTAAAGAGGAACCCAACAACCGGCGGCTCCAACTTGCATGCAGCCGCCACCACAAGCTGCTATTCTTCACATTGTCGACGTCATCGTGCTCTCCTCAACACAACGAATCTGCCTATGCCCTCAGCCACGTCGATAGGGACCCAAAGGACCCACTGCCAGTGAGCTCGTCTCCTCCATCCGGCGAACTCCGACCACCTCCCACCGTGGGACCACCACCATCGAAACCCCTTCTGTGTCCTCAACATCCTCCAAGAACAGCACGGCCAGCCATGGTCTCCTCTCCTCACGCAAGCAAGGGGAGAACGCCCCCTGTTTCTCTATAGTAAAGGGGCAATTAAAAGTTACATTGGATGCCATTACCACTTATGGGATTTACGGATTTGAGTGTTTTATTAAGCTGAAATTGCATGCTTGCCCTCAAGTTTCCACACTATTTCCCCCATGCATGCACATCTTTATATATTGAATTAGATTCTTGACATGAATATATGAAATATCACCACGTGTATACACGACCTAGAGGAGAGACTCCAATGTCTTGAATTCTAATTTTATTTACATTACATGAAATTGAGAGTTATTTTATTGAGTTAAAATTGCACATATAAATGTCGCATTCTTGAGTTATTGTGTGTCTTCCTTTCACCTCATTTCGCATCGGATTTGGGCATGGATTTCATACATGATTAGGCAAATATAATGGGAAAGTATTCGTGAATTTATTGCATTTGTTCCTCCCTATATATACGACTTGACTCTTCATGGTTAGTTTTTACTGATAAATATTTTTCTTCAAGATTTTTCCACCATGCGATTCATACTACGACGATATGTATTTTTCTGACGTATTATTTCTCTGATACATCATTTTTAAAGCGAAATTTCTCAATCATGGACCAAGACAATAGATTGGAGCAAGGTGCGGTGAAGACCTTGTTTTTACTAAAGGAGCAAAGGAAGTGCAAGAGAAGACTGTCATCAACCCGAAGATTTGATATTTTGTCTTCCCACGATCCAAAGGTAACTCCTCATTCGTGGACCAAGGAAAACACTTAAAAAAAAATTCAAAATAAAAAAAATTGGGGAGGGGGGGGGGGCTTGTGTGTGGTGGTTCTTAAAAAATACCTCTCTTGTGTTTGTCAAAGAAAACACCACCACTAGGTTCTCAACCCATCAATTTCTCAACTCTGTTTTCTAGACTCGGGTTGAGAACATGATTACAAGACCCTTAATACCTCTAAAAATTTTGAAAAAAATATCAGAGGTGTTCCTTCTAGTGAGCTAACTCCACGTAAAATTTCATAGCCAAACTTTTTATGGTTTGGCCATGAGAAATTCTCTACCGGGAGTGCGCAAGGTTGTTCTGATTTCTGGAGGCCCATAGGTTTTTGTTGTTGCAGCGAACTCCACACAGCTTAGATTTATGTGAGATTTATATTTATGAAAATCTCTTGAAGTGTTCTATAATTCTTCTGAAGACTATTTTTGCGTTTGAAAAAGATTAGCATATGTTCGGACTCAATTCCTAAACTCGGCACTGATCTAGAGACTCTGGACAAATTGACCACCTCTTGAAACAATGCGAATTTGGGTGGTTTATCATCCTCGAAAATTCTAAAATTAATTTTTTTTGAAAGCTTGTTTGATTTTGGTCAGGATAGGGTCATTTCTTGCTTTGTTTGGACCCTTCTTGATAAAGTCTGAGTTAAAAAGAAGATTCATTCATTAGAAGTTGCATGCCCTAGGATCTTCCACACTAGGGTTGCTTTTAACTTCATAGTCACACAAAAGACCCTAAAGAAAAATCAATCTTCACCAACCGTGTGACTATATCTTTGTGCCTTGATTGAACTTGTAAACAAGTGGAATCCTAAAATTCAATAAAGCAAGGTTCAAACTTTAAAAATCCACTCATCACAATTTTGCTTGATAAAAAAAAAAACTTGTTTTGGCATTGGGTTCTTGCACCCAATTGTGCACACAGTTTAATTGGAATTTTTAAGGGCACCAACACCCCTAACGCCCTTCACATAATCCTTGAGCACAAGCACTGACTTAACCCAAATTAAAATCAAGTAGACGTGTCCTAGGTAGGACTAATCTAAGTCCTGGAAGTGTGATTGGATTTTTTAAGCACTTGGCCTTAATTCCCATTATGGAATCCAATGTCTAAGGCTGCAGGGAAGCATCAAATGATTGTGGTTGGGGGGTATCAAGGAACCGGCGGCACGAGCCAAAGGTTGAACCTTCCCCTCAATCCCCTCATAATCAACCTAGTCGGATTAACTTTGGGAAGAGGGGTTTAAGTACTTGTAGATTTGATTATTCTTAACAAGGATTCTAGGTCACCTAAGTCTACACTATAGGGACTAGATTTGTTTGTTTGGCTGTGCACACACTATTCTCTCACTTGTCTCCTTTTCATCCCTCCCTGTTCTTCTCTAGTGCATGCATGGAGACATTTACTTCATCCTGAATTGGTTGCATTATAGAGAAACCCCAGGAGGAGACTAAGTTACTTGAGAACTAAAACTATGGAAATGGTCGACCCGAGAGTTGAGGATATTGAGGACCAACCTCAACCTGATGCCATGGCCATTATCTAGGCTTAAATCACACCCAACCGCCAACTCCAGCAACAACAGATCTAGACCATTATGTAGGCCATACATTAATTGTAGAACCCTCAAGGGCAATCCCCACCTAACCCACCACAACCCCCTGAGGACCAACCTAGGCCTCCGAGTTGAGCCATATCTTAGGGTCCCCGAAGGGGGATATGGTTTTGAGTAGAATCCCAATGTCCTTAGCATAATCCAAAGCCACTTTCATGGGAGCTCAAATGAGGACCCTTTTCAACATCTAGAGGATCTAGACCGGATTGCTCGGACTGTAAAACGTAGGAACATCTGCCTTGATATCATCTTAATGAAGATGTTCCCATTCTCCCTAAAAGATAAAGCTTCCCACTGGCTTAGAACTTTAGGGAGACCCATCTCCACTTGGGAGGAACTGTGGCACGCATTCCTGAAGAAGTTTTTCCCCATAGGAAATACCAATGCCCTCAAAAGAGCCATTACCACATTCACCTTACAAAGTGGAGAATAATTTCATGAGGCGTAGGAACGATTTAATGAATTATTGTGGAAATACCCACACCAAAAAGTTCCAAGGTGGCAATTGGCCCAGATATTCTAACATGGTCTGGACATCACCCTTAGAAACTTTGTCGATGCCTCATGTGGAGGCAATTTTCTGAATAAGGATGACAAAAACACGTTTGAACTCTTTGAGTCCATGAGTGAGAACTCGCTTAATAATGCCTCCATGACCACCTTCAATAGGTCCAGTCAACCCCATGGTGGGATTTATCAAGTACAAACTAATTCGGGGATGGTTGATGTGGACATCATAGAGAAGAAGCTGGATTGGGTTGAGTTGGTGGACAAAAAGATTGATAAGCTTCTGAACCAATCTCGGGCCCCACTGCAAACCTTCTCCCTTTCAAAGGTAGCTCACAATGTTGACCTGGTTCAATCTATGAACCAAGTGCACCTGGAACAACCCCTGACTATGTTCCAGGGAGGGACCTTTGCTCCCTTATACCTTGATTATTCTTTCCCCTCCCCTTCGACACCTTCTACCTTTGAAGATGCCAATTCCATCTAGAGCTACTCTAAGCCTGACCCTTCCTCCAACACCTATAATCTTGGATGGCGCAATCACCCAAATTTTGCCTGGTCGAACCAAAAATCGAACCAATTCCAGAACCAACCCAGGCTAAACCCATCCTCCTATTAGTATGGTCCACCTAATAGACCACCCTATAATCAGAATAGGGCGGCTCCTACATAGCAAAGCCAAATGGACACTCTGATTAAGATGATGGTTACGATGAATCAGCAACATCAGGAGGAAATGGCTTTAGTGAAGAGACAATTGAGCCAGCTATTGGATACCAAGCAACGGGGGTCCCTTCCATCTCAGCCACAATCGAACCCGAGGAATGTAATGAACAGAGACCACAATCCTCAAGGGTTCCAACTAAATCAGGGGCAAGCCCATGTGATTTTATAAGCCCTGCAAACACCCCCTGGGTTTGTTGCTTCTTCTTCTTCTCAAGGACCCAACTCTGGTTTCACTACCTCAACCAATGCGGTTACCTTAAGGAGCGGCACCCAAACACAGGATCCCAAATGGTCGACCCCTCCCGTGACTGCGATACCCGAGATAATTGATGATTTTGAGAATGAGTGGGAGGAACCCAAGGATCAGGAACTTGACCTAGTTCAAACCCAAGTCCCATACCCTGAAGCCTTGGATAAGGTCTAAAAGAAGAAAAATATGGCTGAAAACGAGGGTTACTAGAGATATTCAAACAAGTACAGATCAATATACCCTCCTAGAGGCAGTCAAACATATCTCGACATACGTGAAGTTTTTAAAGGATGTTTGCACACCTAAGCATAAGACAAGAAGCCAAGCACCTAGGAAGGTAGTGCTATTTGAGTAGGCTAGTTCGATGATTTTGAATAGCCTACCTCCTAAAAGGACTAATCTTGGAGCGCCTTTCTTCTCTTGTAATATTGGTGATTTGACTTTTGACAGAGCACTCCTAGATTTAGGTGCTTATCCTGACTACCCTTTACCACCAGTTTGGATTTGGAGAACTAAAGGCTACACCTATGATTATCCAACTGGCTGATTGATTTGTGAAAACCCCAAAAGGGGTAGTTGAGGATATAATTATTTTGGTTAAAGACTCTTACTTCCTAGTTGACTTCTTAGTCTTTGACATGGAAGCCTCTGAACAAGTAAAAAATACACCCATCATCCTAGGTAGACCCTTTTTGACTACAGCCAAGGATAACATTGACTGCGACATGGGATGTATAGAAATTACCTTTGGGGATAAGAAGATGCAATTGAATAACTTCAAGGCGATTAAGTGTTTTGAATTCGGTTGTGTTGGGGAAGGCAATCCTGTGGATACCCTGGTTGAAGAGTGCTTGATAGTTAGTTCCTTAGAAGACTACCAGACTCAACCATCTTTAGACTACCTCGACCCATCCCAATCCCTGGAGGTTGCAGATCTTTGCAGAGCTAATTATCACCGACAATCTCCACTTGAGGAGATTGATGTCACCCAACTCTCTCCCTTCCCTTACCCGTCCAACATTGTACCACCTGCACCTGAACTTAAACCTTTGCCCAACAACCTTAAGTATGCCTTCCTAGGATCCGATCATACTTTCCTTGTGATTATCAATGCACATTTGACCAGGGACCAAGAGCTTAGGTTGACTGCAACTCTTTCTAAATATCGGGCAACAATTGTGTGGACAATTTCTGACCTAATAGGAATTAGCCCTAGCTATTGTACACACAAGATCTATTTGGAAGATGGGACTCAACCTTCTCACCAGATGCAAAGGTGACTGAACCCTAACATGCGAGAGGTCTTTAAAAAAGACATTAATAAATGGCTAGATGCGAGAATCATTTATCCGATTTTCGACGGCTCCTGGGTGAGCCCTAGTGTTGATCGCTCGAAATCGGGTTTTAAATTGTTGCGTTGCAGTATATTTGAAATCTCCCGAAAAACATAAAAAATTTATACTTGAAAAGTCTGAGGTCATTTGCTAGGAGAAAATAGGAATTCAATTCTCAAGATTGCAATTTAAACAATAGAGATAAAAAATTATGATCATAAATTGATTCAAAATTATATAGCAATAATATCAAGTATCAGACTGCAAAACGAATGGAGTAAAATGGTTATTTGAATCACCAATTACTCCCTACAATAATAGCAAGTGGAACTCAATATGTATGAAATAAACTCAAGTTAGCTGTCTGATTGAATAATCAGACATCTTAAACGTCTGATGAACAGTTCTTCTTCTTTTCTTCTTCCCTTGCTTTCCTTCTCCTTCACAGACTCTTCTGCTGCTGTGGCTCTTCTTCTCTTCCTCTTCTTTCTCTGATTTCTCTTCCTTCTCTTCAAGCCTTCTTCTTTCTTTCTCTACTCTTCTTCTTCACAAACTCTTCTTCATGCAGAGGGGGAAGGATCTAAAATTTGGCTAAATGTTAGCCAACTTCTCCAAAGAAAAACCCTCCCCTGCCCCACATAAACTCTCTTCTCTTTCTCTCCTTAGGTCACGCTCTCCCAGAGCCTTCAACAATACCAGGTATTCGGGTAATCGGGTCTAGAGCGCACCCGGGTCTAGGACTACGGGCGTGGGTCGCAACCGAGTGTACAGGGCTTAGGCGGTAATCAGGTTTGCACCAGGTCCACAGGGGCATGTCACGGACGAGGAGTGTGAAGGGTGTGAAGGACCTCACCCGTCAAGTGTTGAGGCGATAAGCCCTCAACACTTTTTCAATTTAAGCGGGCGCAGTTGCTCCAAAAGGCATGATGTGGGACTATCTTCAGTCCCCTTCTTCAAATGCACAGCTGCTGAGCCCTTCGTTCAGTTCGCGTGCAAGGAGCGGTCAATGGCTCCAATTGACCCTTGGGTTACGTTCTTGGAAGGAATCTATGCTGCCTGGAATCGAAGACCTAGAGCTGCAAGCTAGGAAGCAAGCTTTGAGCTTGCTCGAAGTTTGGCTTTAATAGCAAAGGGGGCCGGTGCCTGAAAACAACAACAAGGCCTTTCGGCCACGTCAAAATGCTTACGAACGATCGCCGGAGCATGACAAACTTGATGAGGGGATTGACGTGGCGTGTGCGTGAGTGATGAGGTCTGTCAACCTCGTGGAGGGTGGCCGGATGTGGGTTTGTTTGGCGAGGCGTTTAGAGGGGCAATCGTCCTAACAAAGTTAGGGCTTTTGTTCCTGAGGTTGAGGCGGTGGTGTGGAGTGCGAGAGCGGCCGGTTTGGCGGTTTGTGGATGCCGCTAGGGATAGCTGGAGGTCTACCGGTGAGATGGAAGACGGAGTCGCGGAGGGTGTTGGTGAGGTCGAAGCGGTGTGTTGGAGATGCTGGCGTGATGAGGAGAAGTTGAGGAGTCGATTGAGAGAGGTAGCGGACGAAGGAGAGAGGAGATGGCACCGGTTGCGGTATGGTCGGTGCCGGAGAAGGAAGCTTTTCCGATGGATAGGAAACGACAAGGAAGATGGCGAAAGGGGCGTTGGCGGGTGTGGCTCGATGCGAAAGAAGATGAGGAAGATAGCTCCATCATCGGTATTGCGAACGGAGGAAGAATAGAGACGGGGGAGATCACCGAACGTCGAGGAGCAATTCGGCCAAGAAAGAGGAGAAGAATTGGAGGTGTTCAAGGCCAAATTCAAGCGTGGGAAGAACGGTTGATCTGGAGGTCTTTTTATAGGCCTTTAGAGGGAGTTTTGAGCTTGGGAAGCAAGCTTCCCAAGCTTGGAAAGCTTCATCGGAGATGGAATTTTTTGGATACCCTAATCTCTTATGCATTCACATGAGAGATTGGGAAGGTTTTGGGGTGTAGGATTTGGCTCAAAAGGAAGGGAATTCCTTGACGAACTTCCCTTTCAAATCTTTGAGGGATTCGTCAAGGAATCAAGGAGAACTTGCCAATTTTAGGTCGTCAGAGTTTGTAGGAATAGGATTAATGGCGGCAGGGACCTATTTGTGGAAATGATGACAAAGTTAGGAGCCTTTTTGTAAGGATTTTGAAAGTTAAGGGCATATGCGTGATCAGACAGGACCAAGTTGCAAACTAGGTCAAGACAATCTCAGATTGGGTCCAAATTTTGGTATAAACCTAATTTGGACCTGAGGAATCTAATGGTGAAGTTGGATTTTTGTTTTTACCTCGTTTGGTCAGGTAATTTATGTAAAAACCCAAATTAGGGCAAATGTCAGTCTGATACTCTGTTTTGGGTTAAGATGGGTTCTGATGGTCAAATCGAAGGTACCAAACCCTAGAGAATATTTTTATATGAATTTTAGAGGGTTTAGGTGAATTTTATCCTGACCAGAACCTCAGTTAATTAAGCAAGTATGTTTTTCAGGTTTCAAAAGTCATTTAATTCTCAAAACACGCGAAAATCCTTTTCTATCTGTTCTAACCCACTTGTTAGCCTTTTAGGATCATTTAACCCTTAATTAACCCTTGAGAAAATCCGTGGTTGTATTGATTCATGATATGATGGTAAAATTACAATTTTAACCCTGGTTTTTTTATCTTTCCTTCAGAATGATTATGCAATGAATGACAATCCTCTGACAGTTATGTAGAAGCATTTAATGACTTAACCAGATCAAATTGAGCCAGTTATGGTTCATGATGGTGTTCCCATCATACCCCCATGCCTAGCTTTTGTTAGTCCCTTAGCAAAATTTCAAGAAATTTAACTCAAATTCTAGACCACATGACTTTTTATGCTTAGAATTCTAATGCGTGCTTTCTTTTGTAGATTAGGTCAGAATGTCGATAGTAGGCCTAGAGGTACTCAAGTACCAACTAAAATTCAGACCTGACTAGCTAGCCTTAGCCTGCCGTGAAGGTTTCTAAGGCCCACATGAACTAACCTAAGGTTGGTTGAACTCCGCGGTTAAAGCACCCGTGCTTGTAACATGTTTTAGCCCAGGTTTAGTTTGTAGTGCATTTTTGTAAGAGAGAGACAGAGGAATTTTTTTATTTATTTTTGGAGAGTTTTCTCTCTCTTTTCTTTTTATTTCTAGCTTCGGATTAGCTTTATAACACGGTCTGTATCGGATTTCTAGTTCCTACCATCAATCCTCGCAGGGTCCCTGGCAATTGATGCTTCGAGATAGCACCGCCCATGGCAACCCCTAGAACCCTGGCTTTCGAGATTTTGAGATAATCCCACCCATGGCATTCTGTAGCTACATCTAGACTTTGGCAATCGACATTTCGTGATAATGCCACCCATGGCATCTCAACCAGCACAAGGTGCTTACATGCCCCCTGTAGGATATTTCGATTCCTAGGAGACAAGCACCAAGGAGATGATATGTTATTGCAAATCTTTGAGGGTAATTTCCCGCCTCTCCACATCGGGAACTCTTCCAAATCAACTTATGTTGATCAGCCGCTCCTAATCTAGGTAGCTTTTTCAAAACAGTTTTAACGTATTTGTGTGATTTTGATAGTTAAGCACTTTGAACCAAACTGTGTGTGGATTGGGGTGCTTAGGTTACCGAGTCCCACAAACTAGAGGTCAGTTAACAAGGCCGAATACTCCCTAAGCCTTAGACCTAATACTTAAGCTTCGTATTTTCCCCAACCTCTTGAGGACTATCCAGATCTTAATGGATACTTGAATTTTTAAAACTGGAATCACAGCCCAAGAGGCCTAAGATCAACGTTCATACTAATCTCTTTTTGTCTCTTAGTTCTTTTTATCTTTCATTTTCTTTCTTTTTGATTTGGTCTAGAACTAAGTCAATTCCTTATTCTTTTACTAATGACAATCTCTCTTTTGTTCTTTTCAAATTGTGCTCCTTTTTGATATTTTTATCACCTCCCCTTTTCCTCCTCTAGAATTGTATGCAATTAATCTTTCAAAATTTCCTCCCTTCTCCATTTTTTTCTTTTTCAATTTTTTATTTTTTTGGTTTTTGGGATATGTAATTTTTTTTTATGAAACCCTTTCTTGTGAAGTGATTCTCATAGTGTTTTGTACTTTAATACCCCCCCATGCCTACGATTTGCAATGTCCTCATCGTAAATTAGGCGGGTTTGAGTTCAGCTTAGATCGTACATTAGAATAGGTTTTGGGTGGGTGGACGGGTCGAGGTGACTGTTGCGGATGATTTCAAGCTCTGGTACAGGTACTAGAGGTGGAGTCGGCTGTTCTAATGGATGAACCCTAAAGTGCAATATGAGTTCAACATAAGATGTGTCAAGAAGGGTTTCAGGTTTTTCAAAAAGATGACGAGTTGCCTCCCGTTAAGTGCTGAGTTTAACGCCATCAGCTGGGCGCAATGAGCTCAGGGAGAATGGAGATCAAAAGATATCTTAGCCAAGTTTGTATCGGTGAGTTCGATGAACGGTTTGAGTCTCTGACCATTCATGACAAAAGGTTTTGAATCAAGGTTGAGTTGACTAATTTCAACTGCTCCATTTCCAAAGATTAGTCTGATAAGATATCGTCCAATCCATTTTGATTTAAGTTTTCCTGGGAACAGTTTGAGTTTGGCATCAAAGAGTAGGACTTTTTGACCAGGGTGAAAGATCTTTCTAGATATGTGCTTGTTGTGAAATGCCTTAACTTGCTCTTTGTAAATTCACGAGTTCTCATATGCATCATTGTGTAATTCATCGATCTCGCTCATTTGAAGCGTTCTATGGGTTCCTTCCTTAGAAAGATCTAGATTACACTTCTGTACAGCCCAATAGGCTTTGTGCTCCAACTCTATTGGAGGTGACATGCCTTACCGTACACCAATCTAAAAGGAGACATGCCCAAATGGGTCTTGTGGGCAGTCCTATAGGCCCACAAAGCTTCCGGAAGTTGGGACAACCAATCTTTTCTGTCAGGTTGGACAGTGACCTGAAGGATCTTCTTAATCTCCTGATTCGATAGCTCAGCTAGACCATTGGTTTGGGGGTGATAAGGAGTAGAGATTTAGTGTGACACCCCGTATTTGGTCATCAGTGATCTGAACTGAGCATTCGTGAAATGGGTCCCTCCATCAGAGATAATGGCACGTGGAATCCCGAACCGAGAAAAGATGTTTTGATGAATAAATTTGATTACCACCTTATGATCGTTGGTTCGGGTTGGAATGGCTTCGATCCATTTGGACACGTAGTCAGCAGTGAGAAGAATGTATTCAAAGCAGTCCAAACTAGGGAAGGATCCCATGAAATCAATCCCCCAGATGTTGAAGATTTCACATATGGGAATCGGCTGTAAAGTGATAGCGATTTTACGCGGTTTGTTAATTAGGTCGTTGTAACGCGTAAATCCGCTTTCGCTCTTAAATTTATAATCCTAGATAGGGAAGTATCTAGGGTCATCCAAGGAGGCAATATGGTTGCAAAATTGATTCTCTTGCTAGGAATATAAATCTCAACTTTCTTTTTGGTATTTTTTTTTTTCAATATATCATTTTTTTTTATTTTTAAGCTAAGGCAACATGCGAACTGATGGCGGGAAAAGTGATTTACACTTCAATTTAAATACTACTTTTATGTGGCAAGTAGAGCCTCTCCCTAAGCTCACTCTAGGCAAGTGGAGGCCTAGAATAATTAGGGAGAGGGAGTGAAGAATGCTGAAAATAAGCTAATAGAAATGCAAACAAGAAATGCAAAGAAGGCAACTAGATAATTGATAAAGTGTTTTACAAAAGGCCTAGTAGAGGAAAGCTTGTACTACTAGAAAAATGCAAATAAGAAAAGAAAACACAAATCCTCTAGATAGATGGTGAAGAAGAGGGCTTCTTGCTCCAAGGTTGGTGGCTCCCAATCTTGAAAAGAGTCCTTCAACTCCTTCCTTGCAGTGCTCCGCCAAGGTGATGTCCTCCAAGGCAAGCCCTAGGGGGGCGTGCCCTAAGTTTCTCTCCAAGGGTGGACGTCCACCCTAACTCCTTCTCCTTTGCCTGGCCGTCCTCCTTGAAGTGGAAGAGTCCTCCTCCTTGGCGTGGCCCAAGTTGAAGAGAGTGGGGAGAAGAAGGCACCAAAAGGGCTGGTGATGTGCCCTTTTAATCTCCTTCTCTACTCCTTCTCCTTGGGCGTAGGTATAGGTGGATGTAGGTAGAAAAATACACTAATGGAGGATGCCCCCAAATGGTGGTAGGTGGTGGGTTTTTATAGAATAGGAAGGGGGCTAAGGTGTCCCTTGAAATGGAGGGCCAAGATGGAATGATGGAGGTGGTTAAGGATCCAATGGTCAAGGGTGTTTGGCGCCACCTTAAGAGGCACCAAGAGGGTAGTTATGGGGGTTTACACCCCTTGATATTGGTGCCAAAATGGCTTCTAGAAGAGGGTCTAAGTTGGCGCCAAGAAGGATTCTAGAAGGGGGGTTAGGTGGATGGCTAGGATGGCTTATGTGGGTAGGTGTAGGGTGGATTAAGGGCTGAAAGTTGGTGCCAATATAGAGGTGGTTAGGGGTAGTTTTTGGTGCCAACTTAAGGTGTCTTTTGGTGGAGATAATGGGGTGAAGGGATGGCTAGGAGGTGGCGCCAACTTGAGTAGAGTAGCTAGCTTAAGTAGGCTTAAGTTGGTGAAGCTAGCTAGGGTTGACTTTGAAGGTGGTGGATGGCCAAGGAGCTGGTTGTTAGCTAAGCTAAGCTAAGCTAAGCTAGCTTAGCTAATGGAGGAGTAGAGGAGAAGGTGTTGGAGCTAGGGTTTGGAGGGAGGAGCTGAGGAGAAGTCTGGAGCTGGAGCTGGCAGTTGTTGAAGAGGCTGGCATGGGGCTACTCTAGCTGGCTTAGCTTGCTAGTTCTTTGCTAGTTGCTAAGCCAAGCTAAAGTGAGCAAGCTTCTACCAAAGTAAGCTGAGGTGAGCTAGGTCTGGTGCTCCTGGGGAGAATCAAGCTGGTTGAGGCAGCTAAGGTAGCTTAGCTCAACTGAGTTGAGCTAAGCTGAGTCCCCGGGAGCTGGACTTGAGCTTCCTGAGCTGGGATGAATTCTTCTTCAGCTGGCTGGAGCTGAGTGGAGCTGGATGTAGCTGGATCTGAGCTGGGGTGAACTCCTGTCAACTTAGCTGAGCTAGCTAGAGCTCCCTGTGGACTAGTGGGAGCTGAGATGAGCTAGACTCAGCTAAGTTGAGCTGGATCTGAGCTGACTTGAGCTAGGGTGAGCTAAGGTGAACTCTCTTGAGCTGCCATCCAGCTGAGATTAGCTGAATGGAGTTGGGATGAGCTAACCCTAGTTCAAGTAAGCTAGGTTCCAGCTGCGGTGAGCTGGATCAAGCTGAGGTGAGCTGGATTAGGCTGAGTTCCAGCTAGTCTGGGCTTCTCCTTCACCATTTTCCTTCTTGAGTGCTAGGGTTTTAGGGATCTATATATCTGTACATCCCTAACACTCACAAAAACATATTAAAAAGATAATAAAAAATGCAATGCATGCCTAACCTATTTTATGCCTAAATGCAGCCCAAAAACCCGTTTGCGGAGTAAAATCCTAAGAGCTAGGTTTGTTTTAATGCATAAGAATGATGATAAACTAGCATTTATCATAAAGGCATCATATCACGGTGGCTCATGTTGCCTACGATTTTGCAATGAGTGCATGCCTTACAGTGATCGTATGTGTCTTTGAAAATCATGGGCCAATAAAAGCCGCACTAGAGGACTTTTGCTGTGATTTTATGTCTGGAAAAATGTCTATCGTAGGCTTGGTCATGACAGGACAAAATGTCCTGAATTTTTGCTTCCGGGATGCACCGTCTGATGAGCTGATCAACACCAATGTGGAAGAGGTACGGGTCTTCCTAGATGTAGTACTTGTCATTGGAAAGCAATTTGTCTTCTTGGCCTTTGACCAATCGGACAGAATCTGATGTGATGTCAAGTAGTTCACTAAATCAGCAAACCAAGGAAGTCCCGCACTAATAGTCAAGAGGTGCTCATCGGGAAAGTGTTCTGTGATAGGTTCGGAAGGGTCGATACTATCAAAAGGAAGGTGGGATAAGTGGTCAGCTGCCACGTTTTGCTTTCCTGCTTTATCACGAATCTCGAGATCAAATTCTTGCAACAGCAAGATCCAGCAGATTAGTCGAGGTTTTGCATCCTTCTTCTCAAGGAGGTGCATCAGTGCAGTGTGATCTGAGTATATGATAACATGAGAACCCAAAAGATATGATCTAAATTTTTCCAGGGCAAATACTACTGCTAGGAGCTCTTTCTCAGTAACTGTGTAATTACGCTAAGCCTTGTCAAGTGTCTTGCTAGCGTAGTAGATGACCACAACTTTCCCATCTATTTTTTGTCCAAGTACTGCACCTACAACATAATCAGGTGCGTCGCACATGATCTCAAAGGGTTGAGATCAATTAGGGGACTATAGGATAAGTGCTTGGGTAACTCGACCATGCAGGATCTCAAATGCCTGAGTTCACTCCTTGGAAATTTCAAAGGGGACATCCTTAGATAGAAGATTAGTTAGGGGGCGTGCGATTTTCGAGAAATCATGAATGAATCGATGGTAAAAACTGACGTGCCCCAGAAAGGATCGGATGTCTTTGACTGAGCTAGGCATAGGGAGTTTTAAAATCAGATTCACCTTGGCTCGATCAACCTAGATGCCTCTTTCAGAGATGAGATGTCCCAGGACAATTCCCTCAGGTACCATGAAGTGGCTCTTTTCCAAGTTCACGTCGATGTACCGCCTGAGAATTTGGACCAAGTGCAGGAGGCAGTCATCAAATGATTCACCAAATACCGAGAAGTCATCCATGAAGACTTCAAGGTATTCACCTACCATATCTAAGAATATGGCAAGCATGCACCGCTAAAAAGTAGTGGGTGCATTGCAGAGATCGAATGACATCCTTCGGAATGCGTATGTTTCGAAGGGGTAGGTGAAGGTAGTCTTCGCTTGGTCCTCAAGATGGATTGCGACTTGGTTATAATCGGAGTACCGATCCAAAAAGCAAAAAAATCAATTTCCTACTAGTTTCTCGAGAATCTGATCAATGAATGGTAGTGGGAAATAATCATTCTTTGTGGAGGAATTTAGTCTTCTGTAATCAATGCAGACTCTCCACGAGTTTGCTATACAGGTCGGTATGGTTTCTCCGATTTCAGTCATGATGATGGTGAGCTCTGCCTTCTTAGGTACAACTTGGATTGGACTCACCCATCGACTGTCGGAGATCGGGTAGATGATCCCTGTATCTAACTACTTAATGATCTCCTTTTTCATGACATCCTACAGATTTGGATTTAGGCGGCTCTGCATTTCACGGGATGGTCATGAGCCCTCTTCAGTGTAGATGTGATGTGTGCAATATGAAGGGCTGATGCCAGTTAGATTATCGAGAGTCCATCCAATGGCTCTCCGATGATGCTGGAGAACACAAATTAGGTGTGTTTCCTGATCAGGTGTGAGTCGGGAGTTGATAATCACAGGAAACATTTGATTGGAACCCAAAATGACGTATTTAAGATGATTGGGAAGAGGCTTTAATTCCATAACTGGGTTACCAGCAGCTGCAGGTGGTTCAGGGTGGGTATCGGGTGCAAAGGAAGGAGCTATGGGTGTGTCTAGCTTGGGTTCAGACTTCTCTAATTGCAAGTTTTGATTTTCTTGTGGTTGATTAGAAATAGTCGGGTTTTCCTCGATACATAGGTCATCAACTACAGCCTCGATATCGCAAATTTATTCTATAACTCCGTAATTAATTCCTTGTTGGGCCTTAAAGATGTCGATCTTTAGTGTCTTGCTCCCAAATTTTAATTCAATTTGGCCCTCTTCACAATTTATATTGGCCTTAGCAGTGGCCAGAAAGGGTCTCCCTAATGTGATCGGTATATTCTTCACATTCTCAGGAGCATCCATGTCTAAGACAATAAAATCCACTGGAAAATAGAAATCATGTACCCTAACTATGACATCCTTGAGAATTCCTTTTGGTGACTTAATTGATCGATCAGCTAATTGCAAGGTCATCTCTATCGGTTTAAGTTCAGATTCCTCGAAGTAGTCTAGTAGGGATGTAGGTATCAAATTTATGGAAGCTCCTAAGTCTAGTAAGGCTCGGTCGAACTTCATATCATTGATTGCACAGGAGATTAGAGGGGTGCCTGGGTCTTTTGCCTTAGGCGAGAGTTTGTTCAAAATGACGGAGTTGGCTTGCTCTCACAGTACGATCGGGTTCTCGCCTTTGGTTTGCGGCTTATGCTTAGGTGTACACACATCTTTCAGAAATCGTGCATAAGCCGGTACGTGGCGTATCACATCCATCAAGGGGATGTTTATATGGACCTGCTCAAAGAGATTAACCAGGTCATCCTCAGGTGCCACGGGTTTGGCTGTCCTTTTTCCTTTGGTCAAGGCCTCGGGAAATGGAACCTTGGATGGTTCCTCTAGAATGGGTCTAGGTTCTTGATCTGGGATAGGGGTATCCTGGATAATTATCCTAGGGTTTGAGTTTCCATTACCAGGTTGGGAGTGGCTTCGATAAGGTGGGTCCTGTGTTGCTTTGCCACTACGGGTAGTAACAGAATTCAATCCTACCTGGTTATGGTTTGGTATGTACAAAAGAGATGATTGCAGCTAATAACCCGCATATGATGTCGAGGCCTCCATCCCATTAGGTGATGGAGTAGAAGGGGACTAATAGACAAAGTGAGCTTGGCCTTGAGTCGGGTTCATAACGCGCCTCTTGTTTTGCATGTTATTCGGATTAGGCAAAGGTTGTGAAGGAAGTGCACCAGGTTGGCGGGGATTTGCCATTTGGGCGAGTTGATTGCAAACCTCTGTGATCTCGTCTTTGTGCTATTTTTGCATAGTCGCATTCGTCTTCTGGATGTCAGCCAGAGTCTGCAGGATAAGAGTCATTTGATCCGCATGAGTCGGTCTGGATTGATAAGTTGGGTTGGGCCGAGGTTGAGGCGGCTGATCTGGATGAGGAACTTGTGATCGAGGCTAATATTGAGGTCTCTGATTTTGATTATTCCTTAACCACGTGAAATTAAGATGATTACACCATCTAGGGTTGTAGGTGTTTGAGAATGGATCATTTTGAATGGCGTTGAGGTCCTCGCAGGTCTGCAGAGCCTTGGAAAAGTCAGAATATGAGGGTTCAAAGTTCCCCCAACTAGAATAGGTGGGTCCAGAGTTTCCTCGAAACCAGAATTAGATTGGGGTGGATACGAGTCCATCCCCTAAGAAGATCGATGATAGATGTTATGCACAGCCTCCCTGCTAGAGGGCAGTTGCATGAGCGGGTTTTGCGTAGAGGTGGCTCGCTGCAAGGGTCAAGTTAGCTCATCCACCTTCTTCTTAATAATAGAGACCTTGTCCAGATGACTAGCCATCAGTTCTAAGTCGACAGAAGAGGACAGGCCCTACGTCTCATATGCTCCCTCTAGGCTTGTTAATGCATGGGCATTCGCCCAATCGAACATGCCCATGGATTCATTATTGATGGAGTTTTTACACATATTCTCGAGAATCTCCCATACGATGTCTTCGTGTTGACCCATGATGTTTCCTCCATAGGTCACATTGACGAATAATTGAATATCCTCACGGAGTCCTTGGTAAAAAGACTAGACTTGTTCCCATTTAGGAACTCCGTGGTGGGGGCACTTTCGCATGAGACCCAGAAAATGATCCCATGCCTCATGAAGCAGGTCTCCTACTTGCTGCGTGAAATGCGTGATCTGGTGCCGTAAAGCATTTGTCTGACCAACAGGGAAGAACTTTCTCAGAAACTTGGATTGAAGTTCCTCCCAGGTGTTGATTGGATGCGTTTGGGTTTGGTACTAGTGAGCAGCCTTGTCCATGAGAGAGAAGAACATTTTCATGTGTAAAACATCCCGATTTTGAGCTTCTGACCCGAAGGTCTGGGCTAGATGCTTGAGTTGCTTGATATACTGGAAAGGATCCTCGGAATTACACCCATGGAATTTGGAAATAGCATGAATCATGTTGGGCTTGAGTTCGGTATCAGGACCTCCAGCAGGGATTTGTACTCGAGGTTCGATTGCCACCGAGCGGGATTGTAGTGATCTCGCATCATAGGATGCTGCAGTGGATTTACAAAGGCTTGGAATAGATCATTGAGGCACTGAAGTTGATTTTCAAGATTGTTTTCTTTTGTTGGTTGCTCCATGATGATGGATGAAGGAGAATTAGGTTCAGATGAATCAGAAGAGATATTGATCGGGTTGGGTTGCTGCATAAACAAGGAGGTCAAGGCTTGGCCTCGACGGGAATGAATATCTAATAGAGGCCTCAAGGATGGTCTTAAAGACCTCCTCCTGAACATGCACCGATGGAGTAGATGAGAGGTAGAATGTTGATGAGAGCCTCATTATGAGCCCTAACTAGCTCAGTTTGACCTATGAAAGAGAATAAGAGCTCCTACATAACCTGGAGAAGGATCTAATTCAAGGAATTAATGTTATGAGAAGAAAACATGAAATAAAGGTTAAAATTGTAATTTTACCATTGTACTACATAAATGGGATTTCTCAAAGGCAAAACATAGGTCAAATGGTCTGAATAAGATAAGAGTGGGTTGGTTCAGTCAGAAATGGGTTATTGTGCAATCCAAGAATTAAATGACATTCTGTAACCCTAAAACAGACTCGCTTAATTCAACAAGATTTTGGTCAGGATGAAAATCAACTAAACCCTCTAAAATTCATGGAAAAATATCCCTTAGGATTTAGAACCTTCAATTTGGCCTTTGGAACCTATTTTTACTTAGATTGGGGTCCGAGCTCATTATTTAACCTAATTTGGATTTTTGTGTAAAATGTCCAGTCAAATATGGTCAAACCTAAAATACAACTTCACCATTGGATTCCTTAGGTCCAAATTAGGTTTGTACCAAAATTTGGACCTAAGGGGAGGTCATCTTGACCTACTTTGCAAAATAGTCCACCCAATTACATTCTGACCCTTAACTTTTGAAAACTCTTGCGCAGACCCCCCTAACTTCCTCGCCACTCTTACAATCTGGTCCCTCTACCATTAATGGGGAGAAATCTTACTCCCGCGAGGAATGGAGGGGGAGTACTCCTTGATTCCTCAATGATTTCCTCCCAGATTTGGAAGGGAGATTCTTTGAGGAATTCCCTTCCATCTGAGCGCAATCACAAGATCTGAATCGCACCCAATCTCTCATGTGAAAGGTCGAGAGATTTGGGTATCCAATGGATTTCCTACTCCGGCGAGGACTCTTGTGCTTGGAAGCTTGTCTTCCAAGCACAAGAGCCCCTGCCAGCATCTATAAAGGGACCCCCGGTCCTTTCGCATCTCCCAAGCTTGATTTGGCCACCGATACCCTCTCAAATTCTTCCCTCCTTATCTCCGGTCAGAACGCCTGCAAGCTCCGGTGACCTCCCCTCCCTCCTCTCGTCTCTTTGCCACCATACCAGTGGTAGGGTTCGCTTTGCCTCATTCCTCAGCGTTGCGCCACACCAGTGCATGCCTCTCTGACCTCTTCCTCATTGCCGATATCTCCACCTCAGGGCCGTCTTCTCCGACAACGGCACAACGGCACATACGCGCCGTTCGTCTCCTCTGCCTCCCCTTCGCTCCAATCACCACATATAAGTTCCTCTTCTCCTACTCTTTCTTTTCCCTCCTTTTATTTCATAAACCACCCCTCGACTGCCACTGTCCACCCTCTTCTTCCTCATCTCCAGCTGACCTCCGACGAGATGCATCCATCACTCCGCACCTCCACACGTCTCGCCACCAACCTCTTCACCTCCACCATCACCCACTGCTCACTTTCCGCCCCTCCACTGACCGCCACACATGCTCCACACTTCCACCAAACAACCCCACCTTCACGGCCACAGCACGACCTAAGCACGCATGCCTAGGCCGTTCTGAGCCACCCGACCCCCACCTCACCTTTGCCGTGATACGGTGAAGGTTTTCCTGTTGTTTGACAGGGCCGTGAGGCCATATTTGTGTTGACAGGTCTGACCCCTCGCCGCCATTAGAGAAGAAGTGAAGCTTGCATCAAGTGGCCTCTGAAAGAGCGATCTTCATTTTTGTTGAAAACTTTAACATAAAATGATGTGTCGTATTAATCGCATGGTAGAAAATTGCTTTTCAAAATATTTTAATTTTCAGAATCTAACCACGAATAGTTAGGTCATCTCCACAGGGAGGAATTAGCCTATTTAAACTAGTATATAGTGTCTCATTTATTCGGGAAACTCAATGGGTGTGCATGTTAATTCGTGCGATTCTTTTTCTCACATAACTACGTGTTTTAACCAATTAATCAAGAATGTAGGTGTTTAAATGCAAAATCACCATCATATAATATTTTGTTAACAAGTGATCTTGATACAGGTATATACTGTAAATACTGTTGTCGCGCTTTTTGTGCGGGTTTAAAGTATATCACGTTGTAGTATAGCCGACAAAGCGTTCAAACAAATAGAGAATTTTATTACTCGAAAATCAGGGTATCCGAGGTCGAACGCAGGGAGCAAATGGAATTTACTACTAATCAAAATGTAATTGAACACTCTAATTTACTCAAAATGTTAATTCAAATATGAATGTATGCCATTAAAAGTAATTATGACAAAAAATATGAAATTGGACGTCTGATCTGGTGATCAGACGTCTTAAAAGTATTTTCCCCTTTTTCTTCTTCTGATCTTCTTTGCTAGCGAAGGCTTCTTCTTCCTGCCTTTGTATCTTTTCTCTTGTTTCTTCTCCTGCCTTGCCTTCCTTCTTTCTTCTTCTCCTGATCTTTGCTGTCTTCACTTGACCTTTCTTTCGTTCTCTGGCTTGCTTCTGCCTTGCTCTTCCTTCTTCTCCTGCGAAGGCTTCTTTCCTCTTCTTCTTCTCTGCCTTGGTCTCTCCTTCGCTCAGTTTCTTCTTCTACTTCTTCTCTTCTCCTTGCGGCTAAGTCTCTCCACGCTCAGTCTGCCTGCATAGGAGCAAAACCTACCCATTTCCCTCTACCCGCGCATCTCTCTCTCTCAACAATTCACTCAGGGACGCTCTCCCAGAGCCACATGGATATTCAGGTCGGATCGTACCCAGGACCAGGCGCACCTGCAGGTGGTGTGATGTGCGAGGAGTGCCCAAGGATTGGGTTGGTCGGATCCCGCCAGATCTGCGTGGTCAAGCCGCGGATGAGGCGTACGTGGGGGGTCAGGTGAGGGACCTCACCCCTGTGCTTAAGGAGGCGTTAAGGTAATATCACAAATTCAATTTATGTCGCAGCGGTGCCTCGTCTCTCCACGATGTGGGACTAAAGATTCTGCCCTGATTTCGCGCGTGCCCGCAGACTCGCGTGCCATCCCCACAGCTGCTGGCTCTGCTTGCGCTCCTTGCTGGACCAGGGCACTTTGCGACACTCGCACGATTACACAGCACCTGCAGCCTGGGAGCCCTGGAGCCTAGAGCTGCTACGGAGCTTCTTCAAATGTCGTCCATGGCGGCAGGAGCATCAACACTGTCAGACACAAAACGAGCCTCTCGGCCCAATCAGACCAGCTAGAGACCTTCGCCGTAGCACGGCGAAGGCAGTGGATGGTGCTGCAGGCCGCAGGTCGGTCTAGGCATGCGTGCTTAGGTCAACCTGTGGCCGGAGTTGTGGGGTTGGTCGGGGGGTTATTGTGGAGGTCTGGAGTGGTAGTGGAGGGGTGGAATGAGTTCCTGGTGGTGAGGCAGAGCTCACGAGGGGGTTGGCGAGCCGTGTGGAGGGGCGGAGTGGTGTGGGCGGCTCGCCAGAGGTCGGTCGGAGGCGAGGAAGATGGAGGTGTTCAGGCACTGTCGGGGGGTAAGTAGATAAAACAGCAAGGGAAAAAGAGAGAGGGGAATGTGGAGAAGGTATTTGGCCTAACTACAGGGATGAAGGGGGACGGAGAGGCGAACAGCAGTACCTACTGTCGCCGGAGAAGATGCTGCCCAGTGGGGGAGAACGGCGGCGACGACGGGGCTGAGGCGGCGTGCGCGGGTGCTACGCGACGCGGAGGAGAGTCAAGAAGATAACTCTGCCACTGGTTTTGTGGCAGAGTGAAGAGGGAGTTGAGGGGGGCTCGCCGGAGCTTGCTGGGAATTTTGGCCGAGCAGGAGGAGATGAATTGGAGGTGGAAACTCGGCCAAATCAAGCTGAAGATGAGCGGCCGGAGGTGTGGGTTCTTATATAGGCACTGGGCTAGTCGTACAAGGCGTGGAAGGCACGCAATCGTCTGAGGTCGGTCACCGGAGATGGAAAGAGTTTAGATACCCAAATCCCTCGTGCGTTCGCACGAGAGATTGGGTTCACACTAGGGATCAAGATTGGCCTCAGATGGAAGGGAATTCCTCAGAGAATCTCCCTTCCATTTCTGGGAGGGGATCTCTGAGGAATCAGAGAGGATTCCCTCTCAAATCCTCGCCGGAGCAGGATTCTGCCCTAATAATGGAGGTAGGACCTGATTGCAAAGGTGGCGAGGAAGTTAGGGGCGTTCTGTTATGCTTTTCAAAAGATAGGGACCAAATTGTGATTTGGGTGTACTAAATTGTAAAGTAGGTCAAGATGACCTCCCCTTAGGTTCAAATTTTGGTACAAACCTAATTTTGACCTAAGGAATCTAATGGTGAAGTTGGATTTTAGGTTTGACCTCGTTTGACTGGAAATTTTGCGTAAAAACCCAAATTAGGTTAATTGATGAACTAGGACCCGAATCTAGGTCAAACTGGGTTCCAAAGGCTAAATTAAGTGTTCTAAAACCTAGGGGATATTTTTCCATGATTTTTAGAGGGTTTAATTGATTTTTATCCTAACCGAAACCTTATTGAATTAAGCGGATCTGTTTTAGGGTTACCACATGTCATTTACTTCCTAGATTGCACATGAACCCATTTCTGATTGACTCAACCCACTTTTTATCTCATTTAGACCTTTTGACCTGTGTTTTTCCTCTAATAAATCCTGTTTATGTACTGCAATGGTAAAATTACAGTTTTAACCTTTAATTCATGTTTTCTTCTCAGAGCACTAATTCCTTCAGTTAAGCCTTCTTCTAGGTTATGTAGGAGCTTTTATCTTCTTTATTGGGTAAAAATGAGCTAGTTATGGCTCATGATGAGGCTCTCATCAAATACTGATTTCTAGAATATAACTTATTTACCATAATATCTATGCATTGAATCATTCATGTGATATATGCATATGCAAATAATTTAGATGAAGTAGGAGGACCATGCAATTTCACCACAATAATGTAATGCCTAAAATAAATGAATAGGAACTTCCACAATGGCATTTAAGGTAAATATTAATTGACGGATCACTGTAGCAAAACAAGGGATTTTGTTCCCCTCGTGTGGACGCGGAGGAGAAAGCGCGGCTGGCTACAAGAGTCGTCGGAGAAGCTGGGTTGGAGGAGAGGAACACTCCGGTGGTGGTGTAGTAGCCTTCAGTGGTCGAAGATGCCACCGGCGACGAGGAAGAGGTGCGGCAGCAATGGGTCCTAAGGAGGTCGTGCGCAGGTGTCGGCTGGGCAGAGGAGCTGCGACTGGCTGTGCATGCTGCAGGTGCTGGCTCACGATTGTAGGCGGTGGTGCAGGCACTTGCGAAGGCACGATGGTGGTGCTGTGCGGGTGCGCGAGGGCATTCTGCAGCTCCTGCAGAGGGTGCGCCTGCGCTGGAGGGTGAGGGTGACGCAGCGCCTGCGGGCGTTGGAGGGGCTGCAGGGTGCGCGGTCGTTCTTCAGCGCCTGCAGATGGCGGTGGTGAAGGTGCGGCGCCTGCGGGTCTGGCAGGGGCGCGGGTGAGGTGAGGCGGGTGCCTGCAGGCTGCTTGGTGAGGGCGCGGGTGGGGCAGTGCGCCTGTAGGGGCGGCTAGTGATGAGCGGTGGAAGATCTGGTGATGGCGCTGGAAGGGAGGATGCGGTGATGGCACTGTACGGGTGCGGACGGTGGAGGTACTCCACGGAGGCGCTGTGTGGGTACGGCCTGGCAGGTAGGGCACTGGCGCTGGAGCAGCGCTGGCTGGAGGCGAGCCTGCAGGCACTGAAGGAGGGGAAATGCCTGCAGTGGTAGTGTGCTGCAGGAGGGAGCCTGCAGGCTGCTTGGTGCGGGTGCGGGTGGGGAGGTGCGCTCTGCAGTGGAGAGCGCTGGAGAAGGGGGGCGCTTGCGGTGGAGGCTGTGGCTAGCATGAAGGTGATGGCGCTACAGAGGGGGGAAGCGCTGCAGTGGAGAACTTAGTGCACAATGCACGCGGTGGTTGCACCATTCCTGGATGATGAATCCTCCTCTCCTTTCTCCTCCTCTTTAACTCCTCTCTTCCCACGTGCGTCAGTTAAGGGATTTTCAAATCCCTTAGCTATTTTTGACCAGCGGCTGTTGAGGGTGCTCGGAGGATGGGGAAAAGAAATGCCGCCGGTTGTTTGAAAGGGTAATTTACCCTCCCCTCCTTATTCTTTTGCCAAATATTCTTCCTGCACATAAAAAGAACATAAAATCATTACATATTAAGTTATAGAATACTATAAAATAGATGTAAAGTTAAATCATGATGCATGCAAACATTCTATAACTTAATGTAGTTATTAACAAACCTAAAAGGTACGATTAAAGTTACTTAGGCGTAATATTAGTCCATTAAAATGGACTCATCAGACTCGCTCCAGGAGACTAAGTCCCAGGTGTGTGGCTTTCCTCCGTGAACCGCATTAGCCATCTATCGAGGGCCAAAGCACTCCGCAGCTGTAGCAATTAGGAGACATCCCCTGTGGAAGCACGCGCAGAAGCGGGTGGGACTTTTAGTCCCACGTCGGTAAGTTTCGAGCTGCCTGTGTGATATAAGTTGAATTTGTGATATCAGCTAATCACCTCCAGTACACAGGGGTGAGGTCCCTCGTCCTCACTCATGCCCTGTTCGCAACCTACCCCTGCAGACCTGGCACCTGGCCCAATTACCTAAACCTAGCACTCCTCGCACATCACACCCACGCCGGTGCGCCTGGACCTGGGCGAGCACCCGACCTGATTACCCAGCTCTAAGAGAGTGTACCGAAGAGAGAAATAGAGAGAGAGAGAGACGTGAGAAGGGTAGGGGGTAGGTTTTGCTATGTGGTGTTGTGCAGGAAGGAAGAGGCATAGTAGAGAAGAAGAAGAAGGTGGTAGCTGAAGAACTTAGCAAGGAAGAAGGTAGCCACCGCAGGGAAGGAGAAAGGAGGAGAAGAAAAGAGAGGCATTGTAGCAGAGGAGTAGCCAAGCAGAAGAAGAAGAAGAAGAAGAAGAAGAAGAAGAAGAAGAAGAAGAAAGTAGCTGGTGAAGAAGAGAAGTAGGGACTTAGCCGCAGAAGCAAGGAAGAAGGCAAGGGTAGAAGAAAGAGAGAAGCAGGAGCGACTAAGCAGAAGAAGAAGAAGAAGAAGAAGACAAGGAAAGACAAAGACGAAAAGAAGAAGAAGCCAAAGAACAAGGTAGAAGAAGCACAGCTGCAGAGCAAAGAGAAAGAGAAAGAAAAGAGAGAGAAGACACAGAAGGCCAAAATCACAATTCAAAGAACTGTAGCAAGATTTTTTAAGACGTCAGATAAAATATTAGACATCCAATTCTTTTGAGCATTATTTCTACATAACATCACTCTTCAATTTTGGCTGAATTAGTTATTGCTTTTTATTGAGAGTTGTGTTCTTAAGTTTTGAAATACCCAATTGCTCCCTGTGTTCGACCTCGAATACTTTGATTTTCAAGTAATAAATTCTTATTTGTTTTCGTGGCAATTTCATCTATACTACAACGTGACATCTTTTAAAACACGATTTAGCCACGTAAACAAATGTGATGGACCCAATCAAGACACCCAAAAATTTTTGAATGACTATAGAGGTTCAGGGTGGATGATACCCCTTAGTCAGAAAGCTGTCCACCTGAGAATTACCTAGGCAGCCAAAGAGGGAGAGTCCTGCAAAGACCCCCATATGGTAGAGCGCCCCCACGAGTTATAGGGTTTCCCCCACCCGACCTCTCTTGTCGATCCAGGTAGACCAAAATGGGGACTTTTCCTCTTGAGTCTACCAATTTTAATTAAAATCAAAGGTGCTTATGATTTCAATTGAACTTTAAGATGTTTTTGTGCAGAGTGACCTAATTTGAAGATTGGTTCACCCAACAAGGTGGGTCAACTTCACCTGTATTGTCCTTTTGAGAAATTTAGGTCCCTCTTTTAGTGTTCAAATGAATTTAAGAGCCTAATTTTAGGGTTTTGTTTGAATAGATCAATTCAATCAAGGCTTAGGCACACATTGTTTGGAAAGATCAATTCTTGATTAAGTGTGTCTCTAAAATCCTAAATTGGAATCCTTAATTGGCTCTGATTGGTCTAATTTAATTTGTCCAAATGTGTACCTAGAGCTCAAACAAGAATGTGATAGCCCTAAATACCTTAAGCTTCAAGTAGGTGAACAAATCAAGGTTCGAATGTTGTCTAAATAGAATGTATCAAATCAGGCAACTTGATGACTAATCTAAGAATATAATGCAAGTAGCCCTAATTGATTTTTTTTTCCTTTTTTAGCTTTTCAGAATCAGTGGTTTAGAAGAGGGTAGATGGAGTTTAGCTATCCCTGGAGTGGTTGATGTGTGGCTGATCTTCTTTCAATGAGTCCCTGCAATAGATCACAATCAAAAGAGATAGAGCAAGTTAGTATCAAATTTGATATTGCAATCAAGAGATCTGAATTTCATGTTACTCCTCGGCAACGATGCTAAAATGTTGATCGCTCGAAATCAGGTTTTAAATCATTGTATTGCAGTATAGTCAAAATCTCGCAAAAAACAGATAAAATTTATACTCGAAAAGTCCGAGGTCGTTTGCTGGGAGCAAATAGGAATTCAATTCTCAAGATTGTAATTTAAACAATAAAGATAAGAAATTATGATCAGAAATTGATTCAAAACAATATAGCAATAATATCAAGTGTCATACTGCAAAAAGAATGGAGTAAAATGGTTATTTAAATCACCAATTACTCCCTACAATAATAGCAAGTGGAACTCAATATGTATGAAATAAACTCGAGTCAGCCGTCTGATTGAATTTTCAAACGTCTTAAATGTCTGATGAACAGTTCTTCTTCTTTGCTTGATTTCTTCTTTTCTTCTTGCTTTCTTCTTCTCCTTCATAGACTCTTCTACTGCTGTGACTCTTCTTCTCTTCCTCTTCTTTCTCTGCTTTCTCTTCCTTCTCTTCAAGCCTTCTTCTTTCTTTCTCTGCTCTTCTTCTTCACAGACTCTTCTTCTTCATGCAGAGGGGGAAGGATCTCAAATTTGGCTAAGTGTTAGCCAACTTCTCCAGAGCAAAACCCTCCCCTGCCCTGCGCAAACTCTCCTCTCTTTCTCTCCTTGGGTCACGCTCTCCCAGAGCCTTCAACAGTACTGGGTATTTGCGTAATCGGATCTAGAGCGCACCCGGGTCTAGGACTGCGGGCGTGGGTTGTAGACGAGGAGTGTATAGGGATTAGGCAGTAATCGAGTCTGCACCAGGTCCGCGAGGGTATGTCACAAACAAGGAGTGTGAAGGGTGTGAGGGACCTCACCCCTCAAGTGTTGAGGCGATAAGCCCTCAACACTTTTTCAATTTATGCGGGCGCAGTTGCTCCAAAACACACAATGTGGGACTATCTTCAGTCCCCTTCTTCGCATGCACAAATACTAAGCCCTTCATTCAATTCGTGTGAAAGGAGCGATCAATGGCTCCAATTGACCCCTGGTTACGTTCCTGGAAGGAATCCGTGCTGCCTGGAATCGAAGACCTGGAGCTGAAGGCTGGGAAGCAAGCTTTGAGCTTGCTCAAAGCTTGGCTTTAATGGCGAAGGGGGCTGGTACCTGAAAACAACGACAAGGCCTTTTGGCCACGTCAAAATGCTTAGGAACGATCATCAGAGCATGGTGAACTTGATGAGGGGATCGACATGGCGTGTGCGTGAGTGATGAGGTCTATCAGTTGAGAGAGGTAGCAGACGAAGGAGAGAGGAGATGGTGCCAATTGCGGTATGGCCGACGTCGGAGAAGAAAGCTGCTTCGGTGGATAGGAAATAATGAGGAAGACGGAGAAAGGGGCATCAGCAAATATGGCTCGTCGCGGAAGATGGGGAAGATAGCTCCATCGTCGGTATTGCAAGCGGAGGAAGAATAGAGATGGGGGAGGTCGCTGGACGTCGAGGAGAAATTCAGCCAAGAAAGAGAAGAATTGGAGGTGTTCAAGGCCAAATTCGAGCATGGGAAGAATAGTTTAATTTGGAGGTCTTTTTTATAGGACTTTAGAGGGAATTTTGAGCTTGGGAAGCAAGCTTCCCAAGCTTGGAAAGCTTCACCAGAGATGGGATTTTTTGGATGCTCTAATCTCTCATGCATTCGCATGAGAGATTGAGAAGGTTTTGGGGCATGGGATTTGGCTCAAAAGGAAGGGAATTCCTTGACGAACTTCCCTTTCAAATCTGAGAGGGATTAATCAAGGAATCAAGGAGAACTTGCCAATTTTAGGTCGCCGGAGTTTGTAGGAATAGGATTAATGGCGGTTGGGACCTATTTGTGAAAATGATGACAATTTTAGGAGCCTTTTTGTAAGGATTTTGAAAGTTAAGGGCATATGTGTGATCAGATAGGACCAAGTTGCAAACTAAGTCAAGACAATATCAGATTGGGTCCTAATTTTGGTATAAACCTAATTTGGACCTAAGGAATCCAATGGTGATGTTGGATTTTGGTTTTGACCTTATTTGACTGGGTAATTTGTGCAAAAACCTAAATTAGGGCAAATGTTAATCTGATACTCTGTTTTGGGTTAAGATGGGTTCTAATGGTCAAATTGAAGGTACCAAACCCTAGAGAACATTTTTATATGAATTTTAGAGGGTTTAGGTAAATTTTATCCTGACCAAAACCTCATTTAATTAAGCAGGTCTATTTTTAAGATTTCAAAATTTATTTAATTCTCAAAACACGCGAAAACGCTTTTCTGTCTATTCTAACCCACTTGTTATCCTTTTAGGACCATTTAACCCTTAATTAACCCCTGAGAAAACTCGTTGTTGTACTGCATTCATGATATGATGGTAAAATTACAGTTTTAACCTTGGTTTCTTATCTTTCCCTCAGAATGATAATGCAATGAATTACAGTCCTCTGGCGGTTATGTAGGAGCATTTAATTACTTAATTAGATCAAATTGAGCTAGTTATGGCTTGTGATGGTGTTTCCATCACCTAGTCAAGTGCTACCAAAGAAGACTGGGCTCACCGTTGTTATGAATGATCATGGTGAATCCATCCCTACTCACACCACCACTGCGTGGTGGGTGTGACTATAGGAAGCTGAATGAAGATACTAAGAAGGATCATTTCCTCCTGCCATTCATTGATCAAATTCTCAAACGATTGGCAGGGCGGAAATATTTTTGCTTCCTGTATGGATATTTAGGATATAACCAGGTTGCAATTGCACCCGAAGATCAAGAGAAGACCACGTTCACCTGCTCGTATGGCACGTTTGCATTCCGTCATATGCCATTCGGGCTATGCAACGCACCTTCTACCTTTCAGCGATGCATGTTAGCCATCTTTCTGGAGATGGTGGGTGAATATCTAGAGGTCTTTATGGATGATTTCTCCATTTTTGAAGACTTATTCGACCATTGCCTTAGCAACCTGAAGAAAATCTTGAAATGATGTATCAAGGTAAACCTTGTTTTAAGTTGGGAAAAGAGTCATTTTATGGTTCAAGAAGGGATTGTTCAGGCACATCGTTTCGCATAGAGGCATAGAGGTTGACAGAGCTAAAGTTGACTTAATATCCAGATTACCACCTCCTAGCTCGGTCAAACAAATCAGATCTTTCCTAGGACACGTTGGCTTTTACAGAAGGTCCATAAAAGACTTCTCCAAGATATCCAAACCCTTAACTGACCTTATAGCCAATGATATGCAATTTGACATGACACCTGATTGCATCCAAGCCTACACCACTATAAGGGATACAGTCTCAACTGCACCTATTTTACAACCCCCAGACTGGTCCCAAGACTTTGAAATAATGTGTGATGCATCAAACTTTGCTATTGGAGTAGTTCTAGGACAAAGATAGAAGAAGAAACCCGTTGTGATCTACTACGTGAGCAAAACCTTAGATGAGGCTTAACGAAATTATACTGTAAAAGAAAAAGAGTTGCTCGCTGTAGTTTTTGGATTAGAAAAGTTCAAATCATACCTACTAGGATCCCACGTGATAATCTACATTGACCACTCGGCTATCCGGCATTTGTTAGCTAAAAATGATGCTAAACCCAAGCTGATCAGATGGATCCTGCTCCTGAAGGAATTTGACCTGGAAATACGAGACAAGGTCGGATCCAAAAATGTTGTAACCAATCACATGTCAAGACTTAACCTAGAGCATATTGGACCTTCACTACTCGTGACTGATACATTTCCTGATGAGTAAATTCTAGCTGTGCAAAGAAAGATCTCCCCTGGTATGCAGACTTGGTTAATTACTTAGTGGTAGGGCAAATTCCACACAGCTGGTCTAGACAACAGCGGAACAAGTTCTTGGTTGATGCCAAACATTATTTCTGGGATGACCCCATGTTGTTTAGACTATGTGTTGATCAGATCATTAAGAGATGTATCCCTAAGGAGGTTCAAAGTATGTTGTTTTTCTGTCATGATCAAGCGTGTGGTGGCTACTTCTTTGGAAAGTAGACAACTGCAAAAGTTTTGTAGTCCAGTTTTTACTGGCCATCACTATTCAAGGATGCACATGACTTTGCTAAAACCTGCCATAGATGACAAACTCTAGAGACTATAACCAAGAAAGATATGATGCCTCTACAGCCTATTCTTATCATCGAAATATTCGATATTTGGGGCATTGATTTCATGGGTCCCTTCCCACCATCTAACGACTTTGAGTATATATTAGTCTCAATAGACTACTTGAAATGGATCAAAGTCGTCCCTACTCGAAAATGTGATCATAAGCCTGTTGTGGATTTTGTTAAAAAGAACATCTTCTCCTGATTTGGGATACCTAAGGCAATGATTAGCGATGGTGGGAGTTATTTTATTAACACCCGATTTCATGCTTTACTTAAGAAATACGGGATCACTCACCATATTTCCACCCCGTATCACCTGCAAACGGACGGACAAACTAAGGTCTCAAATAGGAAGATTAAGAATATTCTGCAAAAAACTGTGAGACCTAACTGGAAGGATTGGTCCACATAATTGAATGATGCCCTTTGGGCATACAGGACCGCTTATAAGACCCTGATAAGCATGTCACCATATCGATTGGCCTTTGGCAAAGCTTGCCACCTTCCGGTTGAGCTGGAGCACCGGGCATATTGGGCCATCAAGCAATGTAATATGGATTCCCATATGGCTGGAACTCAAAGGAAGCTCCAACTCTCTGAGCTCGAAGAGATTTGTCAGGATGCTTATGAGAATAGTAGACTTTATAAGGAGAAGATGAAAGCTGTAAATGACAGGCACATTAATAGAAAAACCTTTGAGTCGAATCAGCAAGTCTGCCTTTTTGATGCAAGGCTTGAGCTGTTTCCCGGGAAATTGCGATCCAAGTGGATGAGACCTTACCGGGAGATCAGACCATTCTCAAATAGGGGAGTGGAAATTGTCAATCTTGAAATCGGGCAAACCTTTACAGTTAATGGCCAAAGATTGAAACATTTTCTTACCCAGGTCCCCCCAAAGGAAGTCGTAACCCTCATTGAGGGTTAAACTGGAGCTTCACCCAGTTGGAGGAAATAAACTCAGCACTTCTCGAGAGGCAACCTAGAGGTTTCAAGCTGATCGGATATGCAGTTACAACTCAGGTGATTTCTTTCCTTACTCCCTTGCATACATTTAATTTCTAAAGAGGACATTGTCTAAGATAGGCATGGGGGGTTGGTAAGTCTTATTTTTTGAGTACAAAATTGTTAGCTTGAACTAGTTTTTATTTCTTTTATTCATGATAAAAAAATAGAATTAGGAAAAGAAAACTTAGGCATTAGGAGCCTGTCAACTTTAGGAAATGATACGTTAAGGACCTGAAAGCTACTCTTTAGGTTTTTTGGCTTAATCAGCTTGGGTGTCCACTAAAATGTGGACTTGTTCTCGAGTCCTCACCACCATAAGTTATGTTAATTTGGTTAATAAAGTGGGGTGATAAGTATACAACTTATCAACCCGCCTTCTGATTTGGGGAGACTTATAGTCTAAGCATCTGCACACGTTTTGAACTGACTCACTCCTCGGCGGTTTTAATAGAAATTGGGTAGCTAATGAGCCTTCTAGGGTGGTATGGTTGGCAAGTTTTCGTGGGTTAGGTGACCCATTGGTAGGTTGTGCAGAGCCCAGCCACGCGATTAGTTCTCTTTGACGGATGCCTTTAGGTAAATCTTAGACTAGGGAAGACACCTACTTAGAGAGAGAGGGAGAGAGAGAAAGAAATAAGCCACACTTCATCGCATTCGTAGGTTAGATGCCCCATTGGCCATTTGTTTAGAGCCCAGCTCATAAAACACACAAAAATTCCCAAACACTTAAGGAAGAAGAGGGGAAGTAGAATAAGTTGGGGAGATATACACTTGGTTCATCCTTGTGTTGACCCCACAAGAATAAAGGTAGGGAGAAAGCTACCGATCGAATAGATACACTTTTAGGCAGCATTTTCCTTTTTGGGTCGCCTAGGGGTGTAGAAACCTGAAGTTTGTTTTAATTGCCATTGAGTATCACAATTCTCACGATAAGATGCTCAACATTAAAGGTTCTTTTCGAATCTTGGGTGGGTTGGGTAGCCTTAAAAAGTTACCTCGAAACTCTCAACTCCAAAATCCAAAAAAAAAATTAGAAAAGAGGAAAAAGAAAGAAAAAACAAGAATTTGCTTTTATATAGAATAAGGCGAGGACTCAGGCGTTCTACATTTTGGCAGGAACCCGGGCATTGTTGAGTCTCCGTAGGTTAGGTTCTTAGTAGAAAATTTCTCCTATTGACAAGTAACTTGTGCTTAAGCAATCAATTCTTAATTCTAGTTGTAGATAGCATATAGGTTAACCTTGCTAGGGACTAGCAAGGGGTGGACATGGGCATATATGACTCTACATATAATGACAAAAATTACATCAATTAGAGTCAATCTTGAGGGTGCATGCGTATTAATATCATGTTATAGCTGGTTTGGGAGCAATGCATGCATTCTGCATTATCTTTATATTGGTATTGCTTGGAATTAATGTTTAATGGCCATGTGTACAAGTACATATTGAAATAGGTCTTAGATGAGAAATCAAACCATATGGATGGATCCAAATCGACGATCGTAGCCCAACGGCGTAAAAATCATCTCAATCTGACCTTCATAGACCCCATAACAAGCCCGGGAAGTTCTGACCGTTGATTTGATATCAACGGCCCTCATTGAGCCACGTGGCACCCACTCCACCCTCGATCCACGCCCAGGAGCGCCTGCTTCCTCTCCTCATTGTACGGGCATAACTCACGACCACTGTACGATCGAGATTAAACGGTTCTTGAAGTGCTTCATCACCACTTGATTGCCGCCGCACGATTGAAGATGGACGATCGCGATTTCACACCATGCAGTGTAGCGTAGCAGCAACGCAGCGCGCTCACAAGTAGGGGACGCATGATCGAGCCACAACATGTGCGTGCCTCACTCGTGAGAGGGAACCAAATAGCACCATCCGATCCTCCATCAGCAGTCATGATGCGGCCATGTCTATGCGCGTGATCATGTGCAATGTAGTCATCCACCTCTGAGTAGAATCCAGTTGTTCTCACATGATTCTCACGAGCATACCACACCACATGGCCATCCTGGATGGGCAAATCACGCAACTCGAGATCTCATGCAGATGGGGTGCGATTTGAGGGACGACGAATGCGTGATCGTGGCCCTCCATCAGCAATCCAACGGCCACTAGCTTCGTGCAAGTGGGCTTGCCCGCAAGTGCCCAAAAGTGCGTGCGCGTGCATGGGCGTAGGATCAGGCACGCGAACCATCCTAGCACCGGTCCAGGAACATTTTAGGAGCGGTTCAAGTCGAATCTCATCTCCTTTTCACCTATAAAAGGACCCTATGGCCTCCATTTGCACACATCTTCACCTCTAAGCATCAAACCTCCTTTTAGAGCTCAAAGTAAGGTCCCTGGAGTTGCCGAGCCATCGATGGAAGCATCTCCACCACCGTGGCTGCCTTAAATCTTGCTCTGATTGTCAAAATCTTGATCAAATCTTGCCAAATTTGGCGAGATTGATCTCAAGGTCAAACCCAATCCATTGTACATCTTCATGGCCTCAATCATCATTAGAATTGGGCTAGTGAGGTCGAGCTTTTCAAGCTCGAAAATCTACCAAATAGCAAATCTAAACTTGCTATGATTGTCTCAATTGGAGAGGGAAGACCTTCTATTTAAAGGGGTTCACATTCACGAGCATAATCTCAAGCAATTTTTGTTAGAATCCCCCTCAATTTCTTCCTCCTCGTCGACGAGGAAACCCACCACCGAAACTCCTCGATACCCTTTCCTCGCCCTCTACCATGCATATTAGGTAGAGGGTTCCTCTCCCTTGAGCTTCTATGAAGCTTCTCATAAAGTTTTAAACCTTCCCTCACCTTCATCCACTCCAGCCAACTCTCCTCCTTCCTTGTCTCCGGTGCACCACCGGGGACCCTCTCCCCTTCTCCATTCCCCAAATTAAGTTAGGGTTTTTCCTCCTCTCCCCTCCAATTAGGTTTAGGGAGCTCTATAGCTTCGTTCATCATCTCCATCTTCTTCGACGTTGACGCTTTCCATCGACCGCCACACTTACCGTCTCACCCACTGATCGACGACAATCCATGTTGCATAAAAATAGTGATTAAATGATGTTGTCGTAGTATAGTTGTAATGCAAACATATGTCATGTTATTTTATTTATTTAAATAATTTTTACAGATTTATTCCAGATCATTCACTGGGAGGTAGTTATTGATATACATCACTTTGTATGTTCCAAATATGATTTTATTCCAAAAATGTCAATTATATTTACAAATGAATCAAATTAATCAAAGAAAGAATGAATGAGTTAATTATACTCAAAAGAATCAATTAATGCTAACTACAATGCCTTAAACATATTTGCAACTAATCAGGCATCAAAAATTAAGTAAAACTGCTCTATGTTAGTTATATACAACTGATTTAAATAATATCGAAGTATAGGCACAAAAATAACTATTAATATGTTCTATACTAAATATACTAACATATACTAATAACTTTAGTAACATATAATGTATGTACAATGATATATATAAATGTTGTTATAGCCTTAGTAAAAGTATGTACAGACTATAAGGTAAAAAGGATTATATTTACTAATATATATATACCTACATTGACGGATAAAAATGTCACTAAAGCCTTAGAAAAACTTATATATGCACTTAAGGCTTATACTACTCTACTATCCTATTCTACTCTACTTATATATATATACACACTATACAACATACACTCACTTGTATACATTACATATATACATTTTATTTGTTATACATACACTGTATGTATTATATACTTATACTATATACATATATATATACTAATGCATATATACATATATACAGTATACATATACTTATATACACACTACATAGCACACTTAGTGCATAAACACTTAGTTGTTTTCTTAAGTTAAAGAGACTCACTCTTCACACTTGGCCAAATTCCCTCACTCACCACAATCAAGTCCTCATTTATAAAAATTTTGGTTTTTTATGAGCAAACTGGGTTTTTCGTGGGATACACAGCACCTTTTCGAGTGGAACCAGATCAGTACTGGACCCGACTCTAGTTTCTTTAAGTATTTTATGTATAGTTTTGGCCTAGGCCTGACTTCGTTGAACTGGACCCAAACCAGACTGGGCTCCTAGCCCACTCAATGCTCAATAGAATCAATATATGCTCAATGGGGTTAGAGGATAATGGGTATGTCAGCGCCTGGCGCTATCGACTAAAGATGGCATGGATGGAATTGCTTATATGCAGTTGCTGGTGCTCGCTCACCTATGATGTGGGATTAACTTAAGGCTGAATTTAGTGCTACGCAGCATTTGATTTGGCCAACATTGGACCTTGAATTGCCCAAATGACATCCATTTTCAAATTAAATTATATCATTGTAAAGCCCTTACGTAGGGCTACATAATTGTATAGTTAATTTATAAAATAAGTTATTTAATTATATATAAAAATTAGTTAAAATTAGTGATTTATACACGTTAATTTAAGGTCTAATTACTTAATTAATGTACAAATTAATAAATTAATAATGCAATTGACTTTATAAATAGTTAATTTATATAATAAGGTATTTATTAAATATTTTTAATTTATTTTAGAACATTTATTTTAATTTATGTACATTTATATACACATTTTTATTTGATATTTACATATTTAAAGTATAAATACTATAATACAATATAAATATATTATAAATAGGATTAAAATAATTGAAATAATAGTATACAAGTATACAATGTAAATTACCTCAGTAATAACTTAATTTACTAATTTGTTTTATTTTAACTTAATAATTTACCTAATTAACTTAATAATCTAAGTATCTACAATAAATACATAAATAAACCAATGTACAGGTATCATATAGTATATAATACTTATTTAATATATATGTACAGTAATAGATACAATTATACAAGTATACATATTTATTTATAATTACCCTAGTATAAGTGCATATAAGTTACTATAAATTAATATATAATTATATAATTAAGTTATATATATAGTAACTCATTCTAAATACTTATTTAAATATATATAATACATTTATAAGTTATTTATATACATTATTTACATATATTACAATGTTTACATTTAACTTAGTATTAAGTTATATTTACAAGTATAAATGCTATATACAAGGAATTTTGTGAAATTTTTGACATTTTCAGATTTTTATGGTGTTGTTATGTTTTATAGAGGTAGGAGAAGAGAGAGAGAAGGTGAGATGAGGAAGAAGAATTCTTTTTGTATTTTTCAACTTGGTTTCTTTTATTAAGTTTCAAAGTAAATTGAATTGTCGGCTGGTATGTTCTACTAACTTGGGAGTTCAGAATACTTTGAAACTTTACCTACACTTAAAAATATATCTAATCCTACTCAAGACATGTTTATTTTATTTATTTACAATTTTTGTATAATTTTCTATAATTTCCAAGTTTCATCCAAAAGAGGCCTTAAGAGAATGTTGAACTAAGAACCTAAGGCCTTGAATCAACTTCTAATGGTTGGAATTGAAAGATAAACATTCAGAAACATCCAGCCGAGAGTATGCAACATTTTTGAACATTCAAGAATGATTTCTAACTTGAAATTTCATTAAAAATGAGATTTAGATAGATAAGATGTTTCACATGCTGTTGAAAATGAATTTAAAATATGGATTACAAGCCTTTTCAAACCAGATTGAAATCATAACAATACACGAATGCTTGTTCACAAAGTTCTAGCAATACAACAAAAGGTAGCTCAAGTAAACCCTCAATCTCAACTCAGGTCCATTTAATCAGTGGTTGCGATTGCTACTTGGGCAGCACTTGATACTATTGAAGACTTTAGCTGCTGCAGCTCTGATTAGACCAACTAGGTCTGATCTAAGGCACCTTAAAACCCTTAATTCACATTACATTCCCTTTGAAAAAACCATGTTCCAGACCTTGCTACCATGAAACCAGCAGCTATTACTGCTACAGCTAAATCAGCAGCTACTGCTGCTATTGTTGTCAAAACCATTAGACCATCAAGGTCTGATCCAAGCTCCTTCAAATCACATTAGATCTAAATAAGTTAGATCTAAGTGTCATTAATTCCATAAATGCATCAAGTCACAAAATACCCTGAAAATAGGGATTAGATCTACTGAATGTAGCTGCTATGAAACCTTTATGTATTGATTTGGGAGACTTGAGTCACAACACACATTTAAATAACCACATAAAAGTTGAACATGCTTAAAACTCATTTTAAGAATCAAATCCGTGTGTTAAAATCTTCATCAAATGCCCTTGGAATTCAAATCTCATATGAGATTAGCGATTGTAGAAGTACATCCCAGATATGAGATGGATAATAAAATCTCATGAAAAATCACCTCAAACTCTTTTCCAACATCTTGAAAACCAAGGGAAACAAATCTCCACTCCTAAAGAAAATCCTTGAAATCTTAATATGATTCCCATCTTACACTATAGATAGTGTAAGATGAAAATTCAATTCAAGATTTCAAAACATGGAAGCTTAATCTCCCATTCATTGCAAACCAATTAGGAAAGATCTTTAACATCTCCAAATAAAAATCAAAGCTCATAAAACACAAGAATCCCTAATCTAATGTTCCTCTCATGCCATAGACAGCATGAAGAGAGGAAAACAAATCAGGCCATACCATCATTCACAGATCATTCCAAAGCTCTGATCAATATTAAATCAAAACCACGTCTAAGAAAATTGACAATGTAGCTCATTCAAAATCAGAATAGGGTTATTGTGAATTTGCGAAATGGATGGGATGACCCTTAAATGAAATTGGTTCATGTAACAAAGCTAAGAGCTAAAGAGCTCTAGATCTGTTAATGGCCTAGATGGATGGGTGAATGGTAAATTATAATGCGAGGGAAATCAGAAGGCGATCGTAAGGCATAGGAGGGAGATTAGATGAATATGATGAAGGGGCGATTTCATCTCCTCTGATCATCGTGAAGGGGCAATTTCATCTCCTCTGATATGAAATGATCAGAGGAGGTGGCGAAAACTACCTAATCTAACCTACTCCTAACTAATCAATCCATCAGTGAATTAACTAACTAATTCTACTCCTAGAAAGCAGTAGATCTAATCTATGAAAGCATTAAAAATCTTAGCTAAGTGGATGAATGGGATGCCTGGATCCACAATGGGTTGCTGTGGCGACAAAGGGAGATGCGAGGGTCTCTAGCTGAGGAATGAGGTCCCTGAGCTGCAACTGGTCACTACAACGACGAATCAGAGGGGGAGACACCGCCCCTGTCATCGACGGTTGATGAAGGAAAAAGAGGAGGTGGAGATGTGGATGAAAGGATCGGTTCAAATGGGGAGGGAGCTGGTCAAGGTTGCACGAGCTCAAGGACAATGTTTAAGTAGGTGAGGGAGTAGTGAATCAAGGCACTGTGAGGTGAGTTTAGGCAGATTTAGGGTGGACAATGGATACAAGATGGATAGGAGGGTGGGAAGTTTTTGGACAAAATCCCACCACTAGATGGGATCTGAATGAGATTAAGATCCTCCGCGCAAATGCGTGCGAAGGATGGGGATGAATCCACCATAGGATTTGAGGGACAGAAGATTGACAGTGCTTGTAGAGTGAGTTCATCTCATGAATAGTACACAAGAGAATGAAGAGAGGGCGTAGGTCTGTTGGTGCATTTTTGAAAGAAGCCCATGGTGAAGAGGTAGAAAAATAGCGCGATAAACCCATAAGTGGTAGAATATATAACCAAGACGTCCCTCAGGTCTTGCAAGAAAGTACCTATGACTTTTAGTGCATGAAATGTGAAAGAAATGTTATACATAAAGGACCTATATGTAAATCAATGATTCCAAGGCCCTAATGATGTCAGAATGCAACCAAGTTTTTATGGCATGATAATTGAGCATGTTAGAACATAATTTCACCCTTCATTTTTACTTTTGAATTCAAACATATGTTCAATTGGCAATTAATACATCAATTTACTTAATTAATAGATAATCTCTCAAAATTGATTGAATTATGCATTTTTAACACATTTTTGATGTTTTAGGTTATTTTTATTAATTCCCATACTTAATCCATTTATAGTGTTAATAAGATAGTGTTTAACCTAGTTTCTAGCTTAATTTAGGCATTTTAGCTTTGATGAGCTACACCTCATCACCCACTCCCACCTTCTATGCTCAAATTAACTTGGGCAAAACAATCCCTTCACCTCTACAAATGTTATACCCAAGTTAATTTGATGCTCCATTGCCTACATCACCTCCCCCGACACCAGTCATCGGTACCCCATCAAAGCTCCTTCAGGCGGCCATCACACACACCCTTCCACCAAATCACCACCACCATCACCTTCGTCTCACTCCGGCAAAGCCTTCTATATATTTAATTGGGGTCTTAGACCCATATTTTGTTTGCAAGTACCCCGCCGTCACCGTCATCTTCTCTGTCATCGTCCATCTCCGTTCGATGTTCAATCACGGAGCTACCTCCTTCAGCGTATGTGGAATAGCCTCAGAAGTCTTCGTGGCTCCTCAATTCGAAGGATTGGAGCTATCTCCTACTCCAATCAACACCTGTTGCTCCACATGTTGAAGATGAAGAAGGAAGTGGGAGTATAGTCCCACATCAAAAATGGCTAATTTGGAATCCTCTTCATAACCTTTTGTTCCAAATAGTCGTTTGCTTAGTATAGGGGGTTAGGTCCCCACTACACCCATGCCCTACGTACGTGCCCTTGCTCGCTATGCATACCCAAGAAGGTCTGGGTCTGGTTATTGATCTGAACAGAGAAAGAGAGAGGATAAAAGGATTAGGCCCAGGGAAAGGGGTCGATTTTGCCTTGGGATGCATTCCTGGTCTTGAGCAGGTTTTGGCTTGCTTTGAGTTAAAGTACAGATGTCTGGACTTGGATCTGATTTCGCACTTTAAGACGTCTGAAGGCTAAGGTTGACGTCTGATGGCCATGAATTTCATTGAGTGTTGAGACTATTTGTGCTTAGTTGAAACCAAGTTTTTTGACTTAAACACTTCATTTATTTCTGAAGATTGAGAACTCAAGTTGTTATCTATTTGAGATTTGTATTCATTGCATATTATTTCTCTTTATACCAGATTATTGTGCTCATTTTATCCCATCGATTAGTGGTTAAATTGCAATTGATTTGCTCCCTGAGACGGCCTCGGAACTCATATTTTGAGCTTTATAAATTTTAAATGTTGGTTCGCTTTTGTTGACTATACTACAATGCATTATTAATCTTCGACAAAAGTACGTTAGCACTTATGATTCAATACAATGGTCTTTCTTATGGGCTTCCTTGATTAGACCATGCTTATACCTTAATTGACTGGTACATGTTAGATGTGGACATATAAGTCATTTTTTATTCTAATGACTCATTGGTCGATTCAATTTTTTCTCGATAATATGAGAAGCATTCGTAGAAGTGTGGAAAGTAAAATCTAGGGCAAGAAGGTGACTTGAAAGGCAACATGACATGCTAGATAACAAGATCTATACCTTATTTTTTATGAGTTCATTGCATTTTTACAACAAGAAGATTTTGATCAATGATTTCTGTTTGGGTTTGTTGTATAAGGACAGAAAATTGACATATGAGCGATTGGATGAACAAATAACAAAATGAATAAACAAGGGCTTGTGTCTAGTTGATTTTGACTTATAATGTTGAATTCCTATAGTTTCTTGCATGAACCTTGATGAAGTGGATTCCTCACAAGATTTTTTGTACATGAGTTGAAGTGTTACATTGAATTAAGTGAATAGAGATCTTTATGTGATCAATATGTGCATGATTTAATGTTTGCAGGGCTTGTTTCCATCCCTCCTACTACTAGGTTTGTTCAACTAAGGTCTACCTTGTTTGAGAAAGGTTAGAAGTAAACTTCCTTTTTGTCTCCCTGGTTACAATCATTTTTCATTTTTCGTTACATTTGTATTCCTTATGAACTCTAGGACATCCTAGTTACCTTGGAGGGTTAAGTTCCTTGTTGCCAGATGTCGAAAAATCATGTGACTTGAAATGTGAAATTAAAGCCATTGTAACACGCCGTTAAGACCCGAGGCATCAAAAACACTTTAAGACGTCTAGGAGTTAATCCAGACATCTGGTCAGACGTCTGGACGCCTTCCCAGATGTCTGGAAATAAATTTTTGCGTGCGTACGATTGTGAGTTTGCGCGAGTGCCGCACGCAGACTAAAAATCCGCCGACCTGCAGTGCCTTTTTCCCCCTCCCCGTGCCTACTTATACCCTCCTCTCCCCTCTCCATCGTTCACCACATCCACCCATCTCCTCCTTCCTCCAGTGCGAGCGCGAGAGTGAGAGTGAGAGCGAGTCGCCGCTGCTGCCGGGTGCAGTGGCGGAGAGGAGAGGTGCTGCGAGAAGGAAGAGGAAAGAGAGCACGCGTGCTGTGAGGGAGAGAGCTCGCTGGAGCAGCTCGAGGCCGGTCAGGGGGCGCACGGAGTGTGGTGCTGGGGAGGTTCCCCCGATGCTGCTGCAGCTCAGGCAGCGGGCGAACGAGCGCGGCACGGCCGCGCGCAATAGGAAGAGGACGAGGAGGTTCTGATTCTGGGAATTTTTCCCAGAATCAGATGTCTGGACCTACGTCCAGACGACGTGACCAACGTCTGGAGGGAGCTCCAAATGATTGAGAGGTACATATTTCCTCCTATACCTCCTTTTGTGGATACGGCCATGCAAGTCGTTCCGCCGAGGTTCTGAGACATGTCGTGTTGAGAAGGTTTTCATCGCGTGTGCAGGATTCATTTCGGGAAGGCGCGGGGACACACCCTCCCACGCAGTTTAGACGTCTGGGCAAGGCACTAGACGGCGGAGAGCATCTCCAGACGTACGGAGAGGTGGTCGGACGTCTGGAACTAGGTCTAAACGATTCAGCAGGATCCCTGGATGTCTGAGGAGTAGAGCAGAGTGAGGTATGACCTGGACCACTTTTTAAGATGTCTGGAAGGTGTTTTAGACGTCTGATTTGAGTCAGAGTTGTCATTTTTGACCCGTTTAGGGTCCGTTCGAGGTCCGATTTCCGCGTTTAAGATTTCGTTCTTCTCAGAATTAGTTCCTCTACCTGTTTGAAATACTTGTATCCTATTCTGAGTGGTTCCTTGTGATTGATCCTTGTGTTAGGACCTCGTTCTGCTGCGGCTTTAGTGGCTGCGGAGGTACGTGGACTTGCCAATCACGCCCCCATTACTCCCGATTTTATGGGTAGAGTGGCTTCCCTTAGTTAATTACAAACATTAATGCATATCTGAAATAAATAATAGATCCTAGGATATGGCATGAATCCTAGGACCTGAAAACTAGATTGAATAATAGATCCTAGGGTATGGCATGAATCCTAGGACCTGAAAACTAGATTGAATGATAGATCCTAGGGTATGGCATAAATCCTAAGACCTAGGGTTGAGGGCGAGCAGGAGGCTGCGGTTTCCAGGCGCGAGGAGGAGGACAGCAATCGTAGGGAGGGTACCGGTCAGCGGCTACCGGTCCGACTCAGAGTGTGGCTGCTTCGTCTGCACCTAGGGCTGAGGGGGGTATCAACGCCCTGAAACACAGGGATGCCAGAGCTTCAGGATCAGTAGTGGCAGGTATGGTTTCAATTTCCGGCCAACTTGTTTACACGCTTTTCGATTCTGGCGCTACGCACTCGTTTGTCGCTACCAGTTTTGCTGTTAGCTTGGGGCAGGACTGTATGTTGTTAGAGGATCCATTCGTGATCAGAGGTCTGGGTGGTCAGTTGTTTGTGGCTGAGGAGGTGTACACAGGTTGTGAGGTCAGTGTTGGGGGACACAGCCTTCCCGCTGACCTGATTATGATACAGATGGAGGACTTTGGCGTAATTCTGGGGATGGACTGGCTGTCCGCTTACCATGCCTTGGTGGACTGCTTTGAGAGGAAGATCGCCTTCTCCATACCGGAGTTGCCTTCTTTCGAGTTCCACGGGCAGCCAGTGGACAGAGGCTTCAGGTGCATTCTGCACTTCGGGCGGCGAGACTTTTGGGCCAGGGGTGTGTGGGCTTCCTAGATTGTGTGGTGGTGGAGCCCAGCCCTGTGGCAGACTTCCAGAGTATCTCGGTGGTTAGAGAGTACCCTGATGTGTTCCCAGATGAGTTGCCAAGACTACTGCCTGAGCGTAAGATCGAGTTTGAGATCTCACTGGTACCAGGGACCAGCCTCATTTCTACAGCACCATACAGGATGGCACCCCTAGAGCTGCGAGAGTTCAAGTCTCAGTTGCAGGATCTTATGGAGAAGGGCTTTGTGAGGCCCAGTGCGTCTCCATGGGTAGCCCCGGTATTGTTCGTAAAGAAGAAGGATGGTACCCTACACCTTTGTGTGGACTACAGACAACTAAATAGGGTTACCATCAAGAACAGGTATCCGCTGCCGAGGATTGATGACTTGTTTGACCAGCTGCGAGGTGCCATGGTATTCTCCAAGATAAACTTGAGGTCTGGATACCACCAGTTGAGGATCAAGGAGGTAGACGTCTCCAAGACAGCTTTCCGCACCCAGTACAGACACTGTGAGTTTTTGGTCATGCCGTTTGGGCTGACTAATGCCCCCGCTGCCTTTATGGACTTGATGAACCAGGTGTTCAGACCGTACTTGGACCAGTTCGTGGTGGTATTCATTGATGATGTGCTGATCTATTCTCGAGATCAGGCGTAGCACGGACAACACTTGCGGATGGTTTTGGACACACTGAGACGACGTAAGCTGTACACCAAATATAGCAAGTGTGAGTTCTGGTTGAGGGAGGTGACCTTCTTGGGTCATGTGATCTCTGGGGATGGCTTGGTTGTGGACCCAGCCAAGGTTGAGGCAGTGCTCAGGTGGGAGAGACTGCATACAGTTACTGAGATCTACAGTTTCTTGGGACTGGCAGGCTAGTACAGGTGATTTATCAGGGGCTTCTCGCAGATTGCACGTCCTATGACACAGATGACCCGGAAGGACATGCCCTTTACTTGGATAGACGCTTGTGAGGCATGTTTTTAGGAGCTGAAGGAGAGGCTGATTTCGGCTCCCGTGCTCACCATCCCAGACAGTAGTGGCGGGTTCGTTGTGTACATGGATGCCTCTTTGCAGGGATTAAGGGGTGTGCTCATGCAGAGGGGTCACGTTGTCGCTTACGCTTTGTGGCAACTAAAGCCCCATGAGCATAGCTACCCTACCCACGACCTGGAGCAGGCAGCTATCGTCTTCGCGCTGAAGACTTGGAGGCACTACTTGTACGGTGAGACCTTTGAGATTTTAACATATCATAAGAGCCTCAGATACTTATTCGATCAGAAGGAGCTCGACATGAGACAAAGACGTTGGTTGAAGCTCCTGAAGGATTATGACTACAGCATTTCCTACCACCCGGGAAAGGCCAACGTGGTGGCTGACGCCTTGAGCCGAAAGGCGCCAGCCAACTTGGCCAGTTTACAGGCACGGAGTTGGAGCCTCATGGAAGAGATGGGTAGCTGGCGGCCCCTAGAGTTATTGGGACACTGTGGGGCAATGACTGTGACACGACAGACAAGGCCAAAGCTGATAGATCGCATCATCACTGGACAGATGGCCGACCCATACTTGCAGTCGTTGCGTGACAGAGTACTATCAGGAGACCCTGGGGACTTCTCCTTTACAGAGGCGGTGCTGCGCATGAGGGGACGTTTGTGCGTTCCCAGGGACAAGGAGTTGTTGAGAGAGCTCCAGACTGAGGCACACGGTTCCAAGTTCACCATACATCCCAAAAACACAAAGATGTACCACGATTTGAGATGCGATTTTTGGTGGAGGGGAATGAAGCGGGATGTAGGTGAATTCGTACAACAGTATTTAGTGTGCCAGCAGGTGAAGGCCGAGCATCAAAGGCCTACGGGGCCGTTGCAGCCACTTCTAGTGCCAGAGTGGAAGTGGGAGAGTATCACCATGGACTTGGTGGTGGGCTTGCCCATTACCCAGCAAGGACACGACCCAGTTTGGGTGATCGTTGACAGATTAACGAAGACGACATGTTTCTTGCCGATCCGAGTCACCTTGGGATCAACACAGTTGGCAGAGAGGTATATCCACGACGTGGTACGTCTACACGGAGTTCCGCGGGAGATCATATCCGACCGGGATACCCGTTTTACGTCCCAGTTTTGGGCTGAGTTTCAGTAGGCCCTAGGGACGCGGTTGAGGTTCAATACAGCATACCACCCCAAGATGGACGGACAGTCTGAGCGCATGATACAGACACTTGAGGACCTTTTGCGTGCTTACGTACTGGACTGGAGGGGCTCTTGGGAGGAGCACTTGCCCCTGGTGGAGTTTGCATATAATAACAGTTATCACTTGAGCATCGGCATGGCACCCTACGAGGCTCTGTATGGACGGAGGTGTATGGCACCCTTGAGTTGGGTTGAGGTGGGGACCAAGTAGGAGGTTGGCCCCAGGCTGATCCGGCAGAGTCAGGTGGTGATCGAGCAAATTCACAAGTGACTTCGCACTATCAGGAGTAGACAGAAGAGCTATGCAGATCGGAAACACAAAGAGGTGCAGTTTGAGGTTGGGGACCACGTCTTCCTTCGCGTTTCTCCCATGAAGGGCCTACATCAGTTTGGAGTGAGAGGGAAGCTCGCGTAGAGGTTCGTGGGACCCTTTGAGGTCCTGGAGCGGGTTGGACCTGTTGCTTACAGGCTTGCCCTTCCTCCCCAGCTTTCTGGTGTGCACGACGTGTTCCACGTGTCCAACCTCAGGAGGTACGTCGCCGATCCCAGTCACGTTCTGAGCCATGAGAGCGTCGAGGTAGGTGAAGACCTGACCTACCCCAAGCGGCCAGTGCAGATTCTCGATAGAGCCATTCGGAGTTTGAGACGGAAGCAAGTACCCTTGGTGAAGGTTTTGTGGAGAAGCCAACGGTACGAGGAGGCTACCTAGGAGCCTGAGGCGGCAATGCGGGAGCAGTACCTGGAGCTCTTTGAGGGTGCGTCTTTTCGGATCGGCTTCGGCCTCTTGGAGTTTGCTATGCGTATATCGTTCCTTTTCCACACCCTAGTTAGTGCGAGTTTCGGGGATGAAACTTCCTTTGAGTTTGTTATGTTGTTAATACCTGAGGCATCAAAAACACTTAAAGACATCTGGGAGTTGGTCCAGATGTCTGGTCAGACGTCAAGACACCTTCCCAGATGTCTGGAAATAAATTTTTGCGTGCGTACGATCGTGAGTCTGCGCGCGTGCCGTGCGCAGACTGAAAACCCGCTGACCTGCAGTGCCTTCCCCCCCTGTGCCTACTTATATCCTCCTCTCCCCTCTCCCTCGTTCACCACATCCACCCGCCTCCTCCTTCCTCCAATGCGAGTACGAGAGCGAGAATGAGAGCGAGCCGCCGCTGCTGCCGGGTGTAGTGGTGGAGAGGAGAGGTGTTGAGAGAAGGAAGAGGAGAGAGAGCACGCGTGCCATGAGGGAGAGAGCTCACCGGAGCAGCTCGAGGCCGGCCGACGGGCGTGCGGAGGAGCGTGGTGCTAGGGAGGTTCCCCCGATGCTGCTACAGCTCGGGCAGCGGGCAAACAAGCGCGACGCGGTCGCGCGCAGCAGGAAAAAGACGAGGAGGTTCTGATTCTGGGAATTTTTCCTAGAATCGAACGTCTGGACCTACGTCCAAACGACGCAGGCGACGTTTGGAGGGAGCTCTAGACGACTGAGAGGTACGTACTTCTTCCTATACCTCCTTTTGTGGATACGGCCATGCAAGCCATTCCACCGAGGTTCTGAGATGTGTCGTGTTGAGAAGGTTTTCGTCACACGTGCAGGATTCATTTCGAGAAGGCACAGGGACACACCCTCCCACGCAGTTCAAACGTCTGGGCAAGGCACCAGATGGCGGAGGGCATCTCCAGACGTCCGGAGAGGTGGTCGGACGTCTGGAACTGGGTCCAGACGGTTCAGCAGGATCCCTGGATGTTTGAGGAGTAGTGCAGAGTGAGGTATGACTTGGACCACTTTTTAAGACGTCTGGAAGGTGTTTCAGACGTCTGATTTGAGTTAGAGTTGTCATTTTTGACCCGTTTAGGGTCTGTTCGAGGTCCAATTTCTACCTTTAAGATTTCATTCTTCTCATAATTAGTTCTTCTACTTATTTGAAATACTTGTATCCTATTCTGAGTGGTTCCTTGTGATTGATACTTGTGTTACGACCTCGTTCTATTGCAGCTTTAGGGGTTGCGGAGGCACGTGGACTTGCCAATCACGCCCCCATTACTCCCGATTTTGCGGGTAGAGTGGCTTCCCATAGTTAATTACAAACATTAATGCATATCTGAAATAAATAATAGATCCTAGGGTATGGCATGAATCCTAGGACCTGAAAACTAGATTGAATGATAGATCCTAGGGTATGGCATAAATCCTAGGACCTGAAAACTAGATTGAATGATAGATCTTATGGTATGGCATGAATCCTATGACCTGAAAACTTGATTGAATGATAGATCCTAGGGTGTGCATGAATCCTAGGAACAGAAACACTGAAACAAATGTCTTAAATGTTTGAATTGCAGTCTTGGAGAAGTAGATAGAACAATGATAATTGCCTGTAATTGGATAACAGCTGCCGGTGAAATGTCGAGTACTGTTGCTAGTAACTGTTACATGTAATTTCTATTGGTTGAAATTAAATTCGAGCTGCTTGTATATAAATTGGAAAGGAAAAGAAGTTGAATGTTGGAACACGTACTACATACGAATAAGCCTAAAATGATGAAACCTAATATGGCTTGGCTTGAGAAACATGAGCATGAACCCTACGGGGAATTAGGAGTAGAACTCTTGGAAATAAATGGAATGGAACTGGAAAAGTGAATGGGAAAGTTTGTTGTCTCTTGGGTATGTAGTATCAAGGAAAGCACATGTTACCTCTTAGTGCAGAGGGGAGGCAGCGACCCTAAGGACCCGGGGTTAGGTCTGGCCACTTTGTGCCGACTTTTGGCTCTCGCATACACCGTACCGGGGAGAGCTACTAGTGTAGGAAAAGAGCTAGCCACCCCACGGGCCCCGAGGTTCAGCTAGCCGTCCTACACTGACTTGTTAGGCCCACTAGGCAAACCAGGGTAGTCAGGCGAGGGTGCGCGGACTGTGAACGGGCAAGACCCCTGTTTGGTTACTGTGGAGGGGCTGGACCCCTATTACTGAGAGGGCTCTGCCCTATACTGGTTCCATGCTGTGCTTTGGGCGCACCCGTTAACGGAAATGACTGACCGCATGCTAGTGCGGGGTAGCTATACGTGCGTTTATCGCGCGTGCCGTAGTCACCGTTACGTCTGTCAACGACCTTGGGGTGGTTGACTAAGAGTAGGACCACCATGGGGGACTCTTTCGGCCAGGAGAGCACCACGTGCTACTTCTACTTTTCAGAAAAGACTGCAATCAAGATCGTCCCCATGAGGAACATTCGAGATCAAAAGAAAGACCTGAGAAATAAATCAAGAAAGAGTAAATAGAGAAATAAAGAAAGAAATTAAAAACAATACCTACTTGTCCACTTTACTATTTTTCTTAGCTAGCTGGTTGCCACTCTACTCAATATTTCACTGATGTGTCATATTTGTCACCTTTTTCAGGACCAGGTGTTGAGCTGCCAGAGCCTACGGCTGCGGAGGGTGCTGGGCCTAGTAGAGCCCAGTAGTTATACTTGTGTTGTACCCATTTTCTGTAGTAGTGAGTATTTCTGTTACACCTTGTACTCTTTTATTGTAAACTTCATATTTCTGTGCCCATTTTTAAATCTCTACTGTTGTGGTGGTATGTATTGTAATAGTTCTTTTCTTTACTGCTGTACTTTTATTACTGTTAGTTACTTGCATGGTGAATGTGGTTTATTTTACTGCTTTTTGGTTACTTTCTCGTTGGACGACTGGGTCTTGGGATTAGTCGAGTCGGTCCGATTTTCGTGTTCTGTAGGGATTCGGGAACCAGGTCGTAACACACGCACTTCCAAAATCTTTTAAATTTATAAAATTGAGTGCTGCAATGAGTATTCGGGTTGTCCAAGGGAGTCAGGATAGTTAGAAAAATATAGAATACTCTCTTGCTCACTTGAAATCTCAAATTTCTTTTTGGCTTTTTATGTTTTCTAATTTTTAGGATTTTGAAAAATAGGGCAACGAAATTAATAAAGCACTTAAGGTGAAGACAACTATAGTTAAAACAACACTTCCTCTTCCTAAGCTCACCCTAGGCACGTGTATCCCAGGATAATTAGGAATAGAATTAAAGAAACTATAGCTGCTCAAAATTAAAGTACGAAAAGAAAGGTGTAAATTGAAAGGCGAGAATTCTTTTATAAATTTAAAAGAAGAATTCACAACAATAATATCTTGAAGAACTCACTTGTGTGGAGGTTCCACATAAATAATCTTCAAGACAAAAAGGTAAATATATAACCACTACAAAATGGAAGAAGAGTAGAGAATTTGGTAGTAGTTTTTGAGTAGTGGTACAAGAGTTGGTTGTCGCTCCAGGCCTTGGTGTGCTCCTTGACTTGAAGAAGATTCTCCCCTCCTTCTTGGTTGTCCTCCACAAAAGCTTTAACAACGGTGGTCGCTCACCCTCCTCTTCCTGGCCGTCCTCCTAGTATCCTCCTTGTCCTAGCTTCATGGAGAAGAGAATGGAAGTGTTGGAGACTAGATAGGGGTGGTAGAGTTCCCCCTTAGTGCCAACATCCCACCTTCCTCCTAGGGTTGATGGTAGATAATTAGGTAGAAGATTAATGTAGACATGGATGATTTTTGGTGGTGGTTATGTGGTGGAAGGATGAATAAAAGTGGCACCAACTATGGTGGTGGTTAAGGGAGGTTGGAGCCACCTTGAAGGGTTGTATGGTGGTAGTTAACTACTTAGGGTTGGTGCCAAAATTGAAGGAGATGGAGAGGGTTGGCATAGAGGTTGGTGGTCTTCATGTTGGTGCCAAAATGAAGGGGTACAAGGTGGTGGTTAAGAGGTGGTTAAGGGTAAGGTTGGAGCCACTTTTTGAAGAGGTGTTAAGGTGTTTTGGCACCACTTCTTGAAGGGATGTGAAGGGTGGTGGTGTTGGTGGTTTGGAACCAAAATGAGGGGGCATATAGTTGGTGTGGAGTGGTAGTTATGGAGAGTGGGTTGGCGCCATTTTCAAAGGGTGCATGGTGGTTGTTTTTGGCGCCAATGATGAAGGGGTGTGAGGTGGTGTTTATGGATGGTGTTGGCGCCAACTTTAATTGGAGGTTGGGTAGACTAAGGAGTTAGGTGGCATATGCAGAAGGTGGACTTAAGTATCTAGCTTAGCTAGCTAAAGCTAGCTAGGAGCTAAGTAGAGCTGAGTTGAGCTGGTAGGAGCTAGGGCAAGCTGAGAGGAGTTGGCAATAGTTGGGAATGGAGCTTAGAAAGCTCTTGTCTTCTTCTTCTTCATTAGGGTTTTGTCTTTCCTCTTGGTCAGCCAGGGTTTAGATAATGACTTTGAATCTCGCACACCCTGACAAACCCAGAAAATACATCAAGTCAGATAAAATAACAAAAATGCCTATCTATTCATGCAAGGATCCTAAAATGCAAGTATGCCTAATGGATGCCTAAAACTGTAGTGCAACTACTTGTGAAATGTGCACAAAATTGATGATAAACATGAGCTTATCATTGCTCAATCTTGTAACCCTTACCAACCCCCAGAAAAGCCACCATGCCATGGGATACTCGATTCCCTTCGTCCTTCTCAACTCCACCAAGATGCACATCTACGCACCAACACTCTACGTTGGCCATTGTTTGGGAGGTAGCTAACTATAAGAGCATGGATTTTTTGTTTTTGAACTAAGAGGATGGGTGACTTTTGTAAGTAAGCCTTAACCTCCTTGAGTGCCTTATCATATTTTGGAGTCCATTGGATCTTCTTTTAGCCCTTCTTGAAAATGGCAAGGAAGGGCTTACATTTATTTGAGGGTCTTGAAATGAGTTCATTAAGGGTGGACACGTGTACAACTAAGGATTGAACCTCTTGAAGGGTCATTGGTGGCTGGAATTCCACGATTGCCTTGATCTTATCCAAGTTTGCTTTGATGTTATGCTTGGTCAAGAGGAACCCAGGAACTTCTTGGAGCAAGTTTTAGGATGTGATTTTTCATATTCAATCACAATCGGTATTCTCGTAGCAACGAAAACACCTCAGAGAAATTTACCAAATACTGTTGTAACATATAGCCCTTGATTAGCATATCATCAATGTAGATCTTTAAAGACCTATTATTTTGAATAAGATGAGGCTTATAGGATGCTGGTGTGTGACCCTAGCATTTTTTAGGTCAAATAGTAATAACCCTATAGCTGTAAGTACCTTGGTTGGTTAGAAAAGTAGTAAAGGGGCAGTCAATAGTGTTTAAAGAGAATTGAGAGTTGGAATCCAAAAATGACAGTATTATGTGCTTCCTTATACAATTTGGTTGATTCTAGGAAGAGGTAGGGATTCTTCAAGCAGACCTTGTTCAGGTACCTATGAAGTCCATGCACATCCTCCAACTCTCATTCTTTTTCTTTACCATGACAACAATGGATTGCCATGGTAAGTAAGCACATTCCTTGACGAACTTGGCATCAAGGGACTTCTGTATTTCAACTGTTATGGGATCCCAACATTTCATGATCTATGTCTTGAGAGGCTGGTGCACATGGGATGCAAGTGGATTCATCTTTAGGTGGCACATGATGATATTTGGATTCATGCGCACAAGGTTAGAGGCGCTCCATGTGAAGAAGTTGAAGTTTTGGTGGAGTAGGTGTTCTACTTGTGAAGATAAGCATGAAATACGCATTCATTATAGTAAATGCGTGTAGAATCTTTTAATATTCCTTTTCAGTCAAACTTGTAAATATGGAAATCAAGGTTTTCAAAGTCAGAGTCTGAGTTGTTCGTAGGGAGGCTAAGAAACTAGATCGCTTTCCTAAGATCTACGGAGTATGCAAGTAGATGAAGATTATAATATCAAGTTGAACTAGAGCGATTGGAACTAGAACTAATAGCAAGTAATAACTGGAACTAGCAACTATAATAAATAATAGAAATAAACTAAGTACTTGAAGACAAGTAGAGAATGAAATGAAATAACTAGAACTTTTTATTGCAAACAAAAGTTGGAATACAAAATCGAGGAATGTTTACAACTAGAACTAGATTAGAAATAAATTTTATTACAACTGGAATAAGGAAAAAGTAAACTAGAACTATCTAAAGCCTCGAAGGCGAGGCATAGATAGCAGTGAAGAAGCGGATGCAAAGGTGCACCTGAGAATTTGCAAGGGGAGGGCGTGCAGAGTAGGAGAAGGTTGTGTTCTGGTTGGTGTTTTGGTAGTAGAAAAGATGATCTGGGGGGGGGGTGTGTGGATAGGGTGTTTATATAGAGGTCAAGAAGGCTTAAGATTGGTTGATCCAAGTTGCCTTGGATCACCAAGATAAAGGGCTAGGATTAGGAGTCTAGGAATCAATGGGTAGGATGAAGGGATAGGTGGATGGGATAGGTTAGGTGTTGTTGGAATTGATGGAGGGTTAGGATGGCTTTGAGAGGATGATAGAGGGTTATGATTCTCTCGAATTTTTGGATTCTTTCTGTTTCAAATTTCAAGTTTTACATAAAATTAAAGTTGTATCTATCGAAATCAGCTTTTCAATGCAACTTGAATTGCTTAATTTGGATTTCAAATGAAAATGTTATGGCAAAAATACTAAAGATGTGTCATGCTGTTACAAATTTCGAGATTAAGCTTAGGATTAGGAATATGATTTGGTTTAGGGTTTTTAGATAGGGATTTAGGTAGGCAATTTAGGACCTTAGGATTTAGAACTATTGGTGGATAAATTATGGTGTATTTTGACCATCCAAAATACTTTTTATTTGAGGATAAAAGGGATGACCAAATAAGGCTTGTTGGGTCAGGATTTAGGACTAAGTTGGGTAGAAAATTAGGGTTGGTTCAGTCAATAATGGCTAGCCAATAAGGTTAGAAGTTGAGATGTGGTGGCTAGCCATTATATAGGGAAATTAGGCTAGGTTGGGTGAAAATTAGGTGAGGGGAATTAGGCTCCTAATTAGGCTGGGTCTAAGGGCTAATTGGGTTGACCAACTTGACTCAGCCATCTGCCTAAGTGAGATCAATCTCCAATCTTCCTCCTACCAAGGTCTTGTTAGCTTGATACCTGGCACCTACACACATATAAATAAGAACATTAAGGCACCATATATAGCTACGAGGAATATTCTACAAAAATCCAAAATTATACGTACACTATTTACAAAATGCTACTAAATAACTAATCTAACCTCTACGAATGCAGTATAACCTAATTTATCCTCAAACTAATAGTAGTTAGGCATAAATTATATCAATAAACTTGAAATTATCAGTAGGTGATATGTGAATTGCTTATAGAATAAAATATGTTCATTGTAGTTTGTGATAGTGCGATCATTTTAAAGATTAAGTGTAACCGGACTTGGGAGTGTGGGTCATCTCATAGGGAGGCTAAATCGTTTAGTTTCTTCCTAAGGGTCCTAACTACTTGTTTTTAGGGTTTTTGATGTTTTTATAATTTTTTGGTTTTTTTAGATATGGAGAAAGAGATGAGGCGATCATTAGAAGATCTAGACTAGAACTACTACTACCGCTAATTACAACATGCATGCATGTTGAAGGCAGAAAACTACGAATTTGGAGTTAGATTTGAAAACTCGTCATTGTAGTTCGAGTCGTGAAGAAATCTGTTCAACAGATAAAATTTATACCGAAAAATCCGTAAAGAAGTTCCGGGTCGAACATAGGGAGGCTACGTCGATCTCAAAATCCGCAATTATATTTTTTTGTATTTTTATTAAAAAGGCGAAATAATCACAATGGAATCGATATAAACAATAAGAGAGAGAGAGAACAATCACTTGGTATTTGAATAATGTTTTACAACTAAGAAAATGGGAAATGCTTACACTAGAAAGTGAGAAATTGTTACAACTAGAAAGCAGGAAATTCTACTCTAGAAAGAGATAAAAGAAAGGAGAGAGAAGTTATCCACCTCGACGAATGCTTGGAGGATGAGCTGGATGGAACGACGCCTGGAAGACGGGGAAAGGAGAGGGAAGAAGGAGGACGAAGCAAGAGGAACGGGAATGAGGAAGCACGTCGTCGTCGTCGTGGGATCCACTTCCGAAACGGGGGTGAAAACTTGGTTTTAGCTCTTGAGGAGCATCCCAGGTGTGGGACAAGCTTCTCTTAAGCTTTGGAGAGAGAGAGAGGAGAAGGGATGAGAAATTCGTAGGGTAGGGGTCTCCTTTTATAGTTGTAAGAATTGAGGGTAATTTGGTCATTTCATGCTTAAAAACATTAATTCAGGGTCTTTAGTGACGTATTTAAACGTCACTAATGCCCCTGGACGTGGGCATAGGTCAGGCGCCATGTGTGCCTCTTCCTCTTTGGCTGCCTCAATGCTCTCGCACGTTCAAAGGCTCCCAGCTATCTGATCAAGAGATCGGACGACTTAAAAAGCGTGCGCCTGCTCCTCTTCAGCACCTCTAATGCATGCACGTTTGATCATGCATCCGGAGAGGTGTGCGATTGCACATGGGCATTGGATGCATTGAGATAGCGCCACATTGTGGCTTTCAGAGCCTCTCGATGAAGATCGTGTGGCTGAATTTAGTGGCACCTCGCTCTCTTGATTTGGAGGCCAGGCACGATTTGAACCGACGCCTTTCAGAGCTTGTAGAGCACTGGACTAACGCACCAAGGGGCCTTCTTTGTCTCGCTTAGGAATTAGGCGTGCGCGATCATGGCTGTTGGATCAAGATCCAATGACCCAGATCGTCTGCACCTTTGCCTTCAGAAGTTGAACGGAGGGGGGGTGGCGGGGTGCGGATGGTTGTGATGGTGCCACGTGGCACCATCCTGACTGTTCATCTTCTTTGTGTTGTAGATGGTGCTAGGGATGTCGGATTGGACCAATTTTTGCGTCGTTAGGCTGTGATCATTGATTCGAACCCATCCGTGCAGTCGGATTTGTCATCTGAAGTGCAGATTGGCATCATCTTGGCCCTTGATCTTTAGGGTTCCTCGGTCTCTATCTGATGCTATGGATGTCCGATCAGGGCGATCTTGGAGTCGTTGAACTCCAATCGTCACCCTGATTAGATCCGTATGGTTGGATCTTCGATCTGAGGCTCCAATTAACAAGTTGCTCTGTCCCTGGCCAAAGAAAGAGACAATTACTATACAACTTGACCTAATGCATGATTATGCATGTTATGCAATATTTACAATGTATGATGCTAATATGACACTAAGAACATGCATTAATAGACATTTTAGGTTAATCAGATGTATGCATATCACACCCCCATGCCTATCTTTTGCTAGTCCCTAGCAAAAACTACATGCTATTTATAAAAGAATTAGGTTGGATTACTCGGGCACAAATCATTTTCAACATTAAGAAATTTTTACTTAGGACCTGAACTTTCAAAGACACAATAGTGCTCGGGTATCTGCCAAAATGCAGACCGCCTCAAGCCCTTTCTTTATTCAAAGAAAGATCTCTTTTTTTCTTTTTCTTCTCTTTTTTTTTTTGGATTTTTGAGTTTAGGGTTACAGAGTGGCTTTCTATGGCCACTCAACCCACCCAAGATTTGATGAGAACCCTAAGTTCTAAGCATCTTTTTGTGAATGTGATAGACTCGTTGATCAGCAATCAGAACAGGCTTCGAGTTTCTACGCCCTAGGTGACCTTAGAAAGAAATCTGCCTAAAGGTGTATCTATACAAGCAGTAGCTTTCTCCCTACTTTTATTTTTTATGTGGTTAACACAAGAGTGAATCCAGTGTATATCTCCCCGGCTTATTCTACTTCTCCACTTCTTCCTAAGTGTTTTAGGAATTTTTATGTGCATTTATTAAGCTAGGTTCTGGACAACCAATCGATGAACTGTTACCACCAACAACTTGTCAGCCATACTCGTGCGATGAAGTGTGGCTTATTTCTTTTGTTTCTTTTTCTTTCTTTTCTCCTTTTTTTTTTCTTTTCCTTTTGAACTTTCTTTTTCTTTTTCTTTTTTCTTTTAAGTAGGTGGCTTCCCTGGTTTAAGATTTACCTAAAGGTAGCAAGAAGAAAGTGGTCTTGTGACTGAGCTCTGGACAACGTACCTATGGGTTGTTACCCACGATAACTTGCCAGCCATATCACCCTAGAAGATTCATTAGCTACCCAATTTCCATTAAAATCGCCGAACAACGAGTTAGTGAGAATAGTGTGTAGATGCTTAGAGTTAAAGTTCCCTCAAATCAGAGGGCCAGTTGAAAAGGTGTGTACTTATCACCCAAACTTATTTAATCAAATTAAAATAGAATTCAGGATGGCAAGGACTCAATAAACAAATCCAAGGTGGATACCTGGGCTGATTAAGCCCAAAGACCTAAAGGGTCTTAGTGTTCAGATCCTACTGTAATATTTTCTAAGATTGAAAGGTCCTAATGTCCAAGTATTCCTTCCTAATTCAATTTTTTTTTATGTATATATAAGAAAATAAGTAGAATTTACAAGAATTCTATAGAGCTGACAAAATGATTCAAAAATGAATCCAACCCCCATGCCTAGCTGATGCAATGTCCGCATTGAAAATAAAAGACATGAAAGGAAGGGTAGAATGTAGAAGATATCACATGAATATGAAGCTCGGGTCAGCTCTGAGTCAGATTGTACAACTGCTAAGTTTAATGCTGTCAACTAGGCGTAGTCCAACCAAAGAAGTCACAACATAGCTAGAGCAACCATGTCTGAGATGGGTTGTGGAACAGTACGGTCAATAACAGGCTTCAGACATTGACCGTTGACTTTTAATGAATTACTCGTCTTCGGGTCAAAGATCTGAACAGCCTTGTTTGCAAATATCTGATCGATAATGAACGGGCCGTTCCATTTCAACCTAAGTTTTCCAGGAAAGAGCTTTAGTCAAGAATCAAAGAGCCAAACTTTTTGGTTCAGCTTAAAGCTCTTGCGGGAAATCAATTGGTCATGAAGATCTTTGGTCCGAGCCTTGTAGATCTTGGCATTCTCGTATGCATCATTTCTAAGCTCCTCTAACTCAGATAGTTGGAGTTTCGTGGTCTTCCCGGCTAAACTCAGATCTAGATTGCACTGCTTGATTGCCCAGAATGCCCTATGTTCAATTTCTACGGGTAAATGGCATGCCTTTCCATACACCAGATGAAACGGAGGCATGCCGATGGGCATTTTATATGCCATACGGTAGGCCCAAAGAGAGTTCTCAGGCTTTTGAGTCCAGTCTTTGCGATCGGGCCTAACCATTTTCTACACAATATTCTTGATCTCCCGATTGGAGATCTCGGCCTGTCCATTCGTCTAGGAATGGTAAAGTGTAGAGATTCTGTGATTAACCTCGTATTTTGCCAGCAAATTACAAAATTGGGCATTAGTGAAATGAATACCACCATCGTTGATGATGGCCCTCGAAATCCCGAATCGGCTGAAGATGTTCTTCTTGACAAAATCGATGACCACCTTGTGGTCATTGGTTCGGGTGGGAATAGCCTCGATCCACTTGGACACATAATCAACAGTGACGAGAATGTACTGATGTCCAAATGAAGGGAGGAAGGGTCCCATGAAATTGATGTCTCAAACGTCAAAAATTTCGACGGGAAGAATCGGGTTTAAGGGCATCATGTCTCTCTTGGTTACGCTCCCAAGTGCTTAGAATCGGGAACACAACCTCGAGAAATCTTGGGCATCCTTAAATAAAGACGGCCAATAGAATCTAGATTGTAAAATTTTTACAGCCGTCTTTTTCCCAGAGAAGTGTCCACCACATGCAGATGCATGGCAGAACTCGAGTATACTCTTGAATTCGTTCTCCGGAACGCATCGGCGAATAATCTAATCAAAGCCGATGCGATACAGTTCAGGGTCCTCCCAGAAGCAATATTTGGCCTTAGATTTGAGTCTATCCCATTGTTGCTTGGTCCAATCCTGAGGGATTTGACCAACGACCAAATAATTAACGATGTCAGCAAACCACAGGGTTTGGACACCTGAAACTGTAAGGATAGTCTCGTCCGGAAAAGTATCAGCAAGTGGAATGTTCGGACGAGAAGAATCACTCAGAAGTCTTGATAGATGATCTGCCACCACTTTCTGTACCCCGAATTTATCCTTAATTTCAAGATCAAATTCTTGAAGCAGAAGAATCCATCGAATAAGCTGGGGTTTGGCATCCTTTTTGGCTAAGAGATGTCTCAAGGCCAAGTGGTCGGTATATATGATGACGTGAGACCCTAAGAGATAAGCCCTAAATTTCTCCAAAGCAAACACTACAGCTAGTAATTCCTTCTTAGTAACAGTGTGATTCCTCTGGGCCTCGTCCAGAGTTTTACTAGCGTAGTAGATGACAGAGGGCTTCCTGTCAATCTTCTGACCCAAAACTGCCCTAACTGCGTAATCAGAAGTGTTGGTCATGATCTCAAATGGGGCTGTCCAAATCGGTGGTTGCAACACCAGAGCACAAGTGACTTCCATTTTAAGAAAATTAAATGCCTTACGGCATGATTCGTCGAAATCAAACGGCATTTCTTTGGTGAGAAGATTGCTCAAAGGACGAGCAACCTTCGAAAAGTCCTTGATGAATCTCCTGTAGAATCCCACATGACCAAGAAATGATCGAATTTGTTTGACAGATGTGGGAGGAGGAAGTTTAGCGATAGCATCAACTTTAGCTTTGTCCACTTCGATTCCCTGTTCAAAGATTACATGACCTAAGACGATGCCTTCTTGTGTCATGAAATGACTCTTTTCCTAGCTAAGGACCAGTCTTGTTTTGATGCATCATTTAAGAATCATTTCAAGATTAGCTAGACAAGAGTCAAATGATTCTCCAAAAATAGAGAAATCGTCCATGAAGACTTCCATAAACTCTCCCACCATGTTAGAGAATATGGCCAGCATACACCTTTGAAAAGTCACGGGTGCATTGCATAAGCCGAATGGCATCCTACGGAAAGCAAAGGTTCCGTAGGGACAGGTGAAAGTCATTTTTTCCTAATCCTCGGGATGGATAGGGACTTGCTTGTATCCTGAGTAGCCATCAAGGAAACAAAAGTACTTTTGCCCAGCTAGTCTTTTCAGGATTTGATCAATAAAAGGCAAAGGGAAATGATCCTTTTTCGTGGCTGTGTTCAGCTTCCTGTAATCAATACAAACTCTCCAAGAGGAAGCTGAATGAGTTGTGATAGATTCTCCTTTCTCATTAGTTAGAACGGTAATCCCGACTTTCTTGGAAACAATTTGCACGAGTCTTACCCAAGGACCATCAGAGATCGGATATATGATTCCTGCATCGAGCCACCTGATAATCTCCTTCTTGACCACTTCTCGCATATTTGGGTTTAATCTCCTTTGCATCTGGCAAGAAGGGCGGGATCCATCTTCTAAAAATATTCTGTGATTGCAATAAGATGGCTAGATCCCCCTAAGGTCATGAATGGTCCAACCAATTGCCTCCTTGTGTTCCTTTAGGACCTTAATCAGTTTAATCTCCTGCTCCTTTGTTAATTTAGCACTGATAATCACAAGGAGCATCTTATGTGGTCCTAAAAACTAATATTTCAGATTCTCAGGCAATGGTTTCAGTTCAAGCTGGGGTGGGTTGATGATTGAAGGTAAGGAAGATGCTGATGAAGACTCATCAAGAGAAAGAGGTTGAGAGTGAACAAAATCAATAATCTCTTCAGAAGGTGGCAGGTTTGCCATAGAGGGTTGCAGGTCCAAATCATCATCAGAGGAGGAACTTTCAAATGCAGAAACTGCCTTACAAGTTTCAATATTCACATTATCATCCTCAAGTTCCTCAATAAATCCACAATCTTCGAATTTGTTAATCGCCTTAAAAAAATCCAATTTCATTCTTTGATCCCCAAAGGTGATTTCCATGCTACCGCTCTCACAGTTAATGTTGGCCTTGGCAGTAGCCAGGAACGGATGCCTTAGAATGATGGGCATGTTCTTCAGATTTTCAGGTACATCCATGTCAAGGACAAGGAAATCTACAGGAAAATAGAAATCCTTAACCTTGACAATAACATCTTCAATAACGCCTCATAGATTTGTGACCGAAACGATCCACTAACTGCAGCATTACTGAAGTCGGCCGAAGTTCACCTAATCCGAACTTCTCATAAAGAGAAGTCAGAATTAGGTCAATGGATGCACCCAGATCGAGCAGTGCTCTATCAAAGGTGTAATATCTGATGACACAAGAAATCAAAGGAGCACCTGGATTTCTCTTTTTATGAGGGAGGTGGTGCAGGATAACAAAACTAGCCTGCTTGGAGAGTACCACCTTCCTCGGAACAGATTCTCTCGACTTACGCTTCTGTGTACATAAATCCTTTAAAAATTTCACGTAAGCCGATATATGTTTGATAGCATCGAGGAGTGGGATATTGATCTCAACATTCTTGAAAATATTTAGAAGCTCCTCATTACTATCAACAAACTTCTTCCTTGATCTAAACAAGGCCTCAGGAAAAGGAACATGAGTTGGATCTTCGAAATCAGGTTCCTGAGCCTTGATTTCTTCTCCAGAGTTCCCCTTTCTCTCTTCAAGCTCTTTAGGATTCGATAAATTAGAATAGTGTGATTGTGGATCCTGAGTTTGTTTACCACTCCTCAAGGTAACAGAATTAGCAGATGCATACCGGTTTGGGTCTTGGGGAAGGTTAGGAAAGATTGGAGGAGCTTCATTAGCCAAAAACCTTTGATTTGAGGATGAAGAAGAAGAGGAAGGACCTTGCTCAACCACCTGAGCATGTGCGTGTGGGTCCCTCTGATTCCCGTACCTATGGGCTTGATTGCCCGGATTCTGGATATTACGCGGGTTGGGTACGGGTTGAGATGGTAGAGATCCGGGTTGACGAGAATTAGCAACGAACCCCGTTTTGCAAGTTGTCCAGTGAGATTTCAATTTGCTGCATGAGCTGGAGCATAGATCCTTGCATCTCTACCATTTATCGGTTCAAATCAGCCTACCCTACGGGTTGACGAGCATTCCAAGCTGGCTGATTGACCTGATTCGGAGGCAGCTGAGTGTAAACATGACCCTGACCCATTGGTCGCTGTGGAGCATAGTTGTTGGGTCAGAATTAGGTTAGCTGCCCCAGATTTTTCCAGGAGAAGTTAAGGTGGTTCCTCCAACCTGGATTATAAGCATTAGAGTAAAGGTTGGACCTAACATTCTCCTGTACAGCAGAAACATCCTCATAGGGTGAGGATGGAGAGAAAGAAAGGGAGGGATCAGAGAAACTGGGATCAAAGGCCCCAGTTTGGAACCCGTGGGGTTCCGAATAATGCTGACTCACAGGTTGAGTCACATCAAGTTGATTCACAAACTCCCATCTAGAAGGAGCTTGTGATGAATGGAATCCCAAATTCTAGGATTGAGTGGATCGAGAGTTGTTCATTGAGTTTCTAGCCATCCACTCCATTCTCTTAACAACCAAGTCCACCTTATCAAGTTTATTACAAATCAATTCCATATTAAATGAATGAGAGTCGTGGACTTCATTAACATTCGATATGGGCTGCTGGGACTAGTTAAAAGTATCCATGGAGGCATGATTGATCGAATTCTTGCTCATCTCCTCAAACAAATCGTGCGAGCTATCTGCGTCTTTGTTGAGGAAATTGCCTCTACAAGAAGTGTCCACGTGATTTCTGAGTTGCTCAGTCAACCCGTGGTAGAAGATCTACACGAGTTGCCATTTCGGTACCTTGTGGTGTGGACACCTCCGCAATAAGTCTTGGAATCGCTCCTAGGCAACATAAAACTGCTCCCCTGGCCGCTGGGTGAAGGTAGTAATTGCCCGTCTCAAAGCATTGGTGCGTCTGACAGGGAAGAATTTCTTCAGGAAGGCCAATTTCAAATAATTCCAAGTTGCAATTGGCCTTCCTATAGTCCTGTACCAATGAGCGGCTTTATCCCTAAGAAAGTGGGGGAAGAGCCTCATGATCATTTGCTCCTCATTCACGTTTTGTGCCTTGGTGGTCTCGACCAAAGTGGTCAAGTCCTCCAAGTGCTGAAACGGGTCTTCAAATCCAAGCCCATGGAATGTTTGATCAGGCTTAACACCTGGGGCTTGATTTCTACGTCTCCGGCAGGAATCTGGATGTCGGGACGTTCCCCATAATTTGAAGGATCATAAAAATCCTTCAAGGGATAAATGCCTTGCATTCTCTAGAACCATTCTTGCATTCTCTGCAATTGTTCCAGCTGCCTTTGAAATACCTCCTGTGAATCCTGAGGCAAAGGAGGCTGTTGATCAACCATGGGATCAATTTGGCCAAAATCTAATCTACGCCTTCTAGAATACTCTAATGGTCCTTCCAATCGGGGATTCAATGACCTTCTTCCCAGCATAAATTAGGAAAAGGTCGGAAGGATTGGGGATAAGAACCCTGCAGCACAACAAAACAAGCCAGCCCTTAAGTGGGGTAGCCTAAGGATCTACAGACTCTCAGAACCCACCTTAAGATTATAGATGATTTACTCTACTTGCGTCTGCTCAATCCAACAATTTAGAAGAAGGGACTAGGGAGAAGTTTCTTCCTTTGGCTTGTGCCTCTGGTTCCTAGTGTACCCCCCAGTCGTGGTCATTTGACACTACTCTCCTAGCTAAACATCAGATTGATCAGCAGGTTAATCGTAAACAATCTCAGACTGGACCCCGAAGAGCAAATCAGTCCTTAAGGCCAATGTCTACTTGATTTTATTTAGGCCTGGGATTGTAGTACTTATGGAATGTGGTGGGCCCTTAAAATGGGTTGTGCCCTTAATTATCAATTGAGTATGTGTGAGTGCATGCACAACTAGGGTTTTCAAGCAAGATTATTTGTGATGAGTAGATTTTAATGTTCAAATCTTGCTTAAGTATCTTTTAGCGTTTAGAATTAGGTTTAATTCAATCAGGTTTGAGGCAAACCAGGTTTTCAAGCACGGGTGAAGATCACTTTCCTTTTGAAATAAAAAATAAAGTGGAGTGCCTGATATTGACATAAATTGAAAACCCTAAGAGGAAGCTACTTGGTGAGTTAATTTTAAGTTAAGTAGTGCCGCCCAAACAACTCAAATAATTGGCCACAATTGCACCACCGAGTTAGGCACACAAAGCGATTGACCTAGACTAATTTCTACTCTTTTATATGTTGATTTTTGTGTCCCAGTTCCACATATCAAAATCCGGTTGAGTAGATAAGAATCAATTATGTTATGTGCTTTGAATGTGGGTGTATGTTGTGTTTATGTTTGATTTATCCCACAAAAATATCTTTTTGTTGATTTTTTTTTATGCGAGGGTGAAATGAATGTGGCTGGAAATCCAAGCAACCAGACTAATCCTATGATTTATGCAAACACCTAGGTTAATTGGAGTTTGAATTAATGTGGTGAAATGAAATCTATGGAGGAGGAAGAATGGGGAGCACTTACAGTCGTCTTCAACTGCACTTTACTTCGATCTACCACTTGACGATTCCATGATCGAGGTATCTGCAAAATAATAGACAAGAGATAAAGCAAGTTACAAAATAGTAAAGTGCGCAAAATGCGAAAAAAAGATAAAAAAAAAATCGTTGCCTCCCTGGCAACGGTGTCAAAATGTTGAAGGCGGAAAACTATGCGTTTGGAGTTGGATTCGAAAACCCGTCGTTGTAGTTCAAGTCGCGAAGAAATCCGTTCAATAGATAAAATTTATATCAAAAAATCCATAAAGAAGTTCCAGGTCGAACATAGGGAGGCTACGTTGATCTCAAAATCCGCAATTATATTTTTTTGTATTTTTGTTTAAAAGGCGAAATAATCACAATGGAATCGATATAAATAATAAGAGAGAGAGAGAACAATCACTTGGTATTTGAATAATGTTTTACAACTAAGAAAGTGGGAAATGATTACACTAGAAAGTAGGAAATTATTACAACTAGAAAGCAAGAAATTCTACTATAGAAAGCAATAAAAGAAAGGAGAGAGAAGTTATCCTCCTCGACGAATGCTTGGAGGACGAGTTGGACGGAACGACGCCTGGAAGACAGGGAATGGAGCGGGAAGAAGGAGGACGAAGCAGGAGGAACGGGATGAGGCAGCATGGTGGCAACCTTCCTCTATAGTTCTATTATTTCGTCGTAGTATAGTATAGAGAGGTGATTACCAGTTTAATACAATTTGTTACTCGGAAATAAAGAGTTCCCGAGGTCGAACTCAGGGAGCAAACTGTATTCTAGAGATACAAATTCTTATTACAAAAATAGAGAGAGAGAGAATTTGTTGGCTTTTCTTCTTTTCTCTTTGCTTCTCCTCTTCTTCCTTCTCAGATCTTCTGCTCTCTTCCTTTGTTCTTCTTCTTTATCTGCAGTGGTGATGTTCTTCTTCTTCTTTCAGCTGTTTCTGCTCGTCTCTTCCTTTTTCTTCTGCAGAGCGGTTCTGTTCTTCTTCTTCTTCTTTCTTTCTTCTTTTCCTTTCTTCAGATCTTCTTCTCGTGCTCTTCTTCTTCTTTCAGTTCTTCCCTTGGCCTCTCTGTGTTCTCCTCTGCCTCGCCTTCCTTCTCCTTCTTTTCCTTTAGGACGTCATCTGATTTTCCAATCAGATGACTTAAACCGCCGCTGCTACAGTGCTCCTCCTTCGTTCAGCTTTCATCGTCCTTCTTCTCTGCCTCGCTCGTCTTCTTCTTCGCCTGTGCCTGCACACTTCAAAGCTCTCGTCAGCGGGCAAAAACCTATTCTACCATCCCCCCCCCCCCCGCGTTTCTCTCTCACAGAAGTCCCTCTTAGGAAAGCTCTCCCAGAGCTGCCGGGTAGTCGGGTACGGGTCGCGCCCGGGTCCAGGCCCACCGGCGTGCGTGGTGGGCGAGGAGTGCAGGTCAGTCTAAGTCGGGTCGGGCCAGGTCTGCGGGGCGTGAGCGCGGACGAGACTGGGTAACCGGGTGGGTGAAGGGGACCTCACCCCTTGTGCTGAGGCAATAAGCCTCCAGCACTTTTTCACTTTATACCGCTGCGCTCCTTCAGAGCCTTCCAAGGTGGGACTAAATGTCCCACCCCAATTTGGCGCCTGCGCGGAGGAAGCAACTGGTAATCGCGGCTTTACGCGAGGCCTTCGCGTGAGGGATTCGCCTCAACTGCAACCTAACGCTTTGCCGAAATGCCCCCGCACAGCCTGGGAGCGTGACCTGGGCACGGCGCACCTGGAACAGCAGGTCGAAGCTGCTTCGCTTCAACAATGGCGGCGACGAGCGCAGGTACCTGCCCACAGAGAAACGGCCTCTCGGCCCAATCAGAAACGCGGAGGACCTTCGCCGTGGCACGGCGAAGGTGGTCGGGGGGTGTGCAGGCGGCGGGGCGGAGCCTAGGGGCTGCCCTAGGTCAGACTGCGGGTCGGGAGATGGGTTTGTTCGGTGGAGTTGCAGAGGGTGATTTGGGGGAAGTGGAAGGGCGGAGGTTGATCAGGGTGAGGAGGCGGAGGTTCTGCGGTGGTCGGCCAGCCGTGTGGGTTGCTGGAGTGATGGGAGCGGCTCGCCGGAGGATGGCCGGAGGCGGAGAAGGTGAGGGTGACTAGGCGCGGTCGAGGGGTAATTAGATAAAAATAGCAAGGGGAAAAGAGAGAGAGAATAGAGGGAAGTAGTTCTAACCTAACTAAAGTGACGAAGGGGGCCAGGAGGCGGACGGCTGTACCTACTGTCGCCGGAGAAGAAGGTGCCCAGTGGGGGAGGACGGCGGTGACGACGGGGCAGAGGCAGCGCGAGCCGGTATTGCGCGACGCGGGAAGAGCAGGGGAAGAAGTCTCTGCTGCTGGTATTGCGGCAGAGCGAAGAGGAGGAGGAGGAAGAACCACCGGAGCTGGTGGGCGTCTGCCGGAGTGAGAAAAGAGGAAAGTTGGGGGTTTTCTCCGTCAGATCCGAGCTGGGAAGAACGGTGGAGCGACGGGGGTATTTATAGGGGCCGAATCAAAGAGGAAGGCGGAGGGAGACGACGTGTCTCCCTCGCTAGAGGACGCCGGAGATGGAAACCCATACCGTCCGTGCATTCGCACGGCCGGTATGGTGGGTTGCAGCGACCAGGGGGGTGTCCCTGCGACGGCTGACGACGCAGGGCACCCCCGGTTGACTTGCTAGCCCCTCCCCCTCACACTGCGCGATGCCATGCTCCGCGCAAGGTCACCGGAGCATGGTGCTGGTCAGGTTTTGCAGGAGGGACCTGAACGCAAAGAACGAAGGAGAGTTAGGGGCCAAAAATGCGAGGGTTCAAAAGTTGAGGGTCAAAAAGTAAATAGATGATGACCAAAATGTAAAGTTGGTCAAGAAGGTTTCTTCTTAGGCTCAAGCTTTTATACATGAAAAATTAGGACCTAAGGAATCTGATGGTGAATTTTATTTCTAGATTAAACCTTGTTTGACCGGTCAATTTATGCAAAAATCCAAATTAAGTTATTAATTGGGCATTGTTCTCAATGTAGGTCAAAATGGGTTCCTAAGGCCAAATTGAAGGTTCTAAACCCTAGAGATTATTTTTCTATGAATTTTAGAGGGTTTATTCTATTTTTACTTTGCCTCGAACCTCGTGAATTGAAGTGAGTTTGTTTTAAGGTTACAGATTATCATTTAGTTCCTTGGAATTGCTGTAGCCCTTGTCAGATCATCTCATCCCACTTTTATTCTTATTAGGTTGCTTTGACCTATGTTTGGACCCTGAATTACCCTGTATGCAGATTATACTGGTAAAATTGCATTTTTACCCCTTATGACTCGTTTTCTCCTTAAACTCAAAATTCTCTGAGTTAAGCCTTTCCTTGAGTTATATAGGAACTTTTATCCTTTGTATTAGGTCAAAATGAGCTAGTTATGGCTCATGATGAGGTTCTCATCACAGCACGTCGTCGTCGTCACGAGATCCACTTCCGGAACAGGGGTGAAAACTTGGCTTTAGCTCTTGAGGAGCATCCTGGGTGTGGGACAATCTTCTCTTAAGCTTTGGAGAGGGAGAGAGAAGGGATGAGAAATTCGTAGGGTAGGAGTCTCCTTTTATAGTTGAAAGGATTGAGGGCAATTTAGTCATTTCATGCTTAAAAACATTAATTCAGGGTCTTTAGTGACGTATTTGAACATCACTAAAGCCCCTGGACATGGGCATAGGTCGCGTGCCATGCGCGCCTCTTCCTCTTTGGCTGCCTCAATGCTCTCGCACGTTCAAAGGCTCCAAGCCGTCCGATCAAGAGATCGGACGGCTTAAAAAGCGTGCGCCCGCTCCTCTTCAGTGCCTCTAACGCATGCGTGTTTGATCGTGCATCCGGAGCGGCGTGCGATCACATGTGGGCGTTGGACGCATTGAGATAGCACCACGTTGTGCCTTTCAGAGCTGCTCAATGAATATCATGTGGCTGAATTTAGTAGCACCACCTCACTCTCTTGATTTGGAGGCCAAACGCGATTCGAACTGGCACCTTTTAGAGCTTGTAGAGAGTTGGACCAACACGCCAAGGGGCCTTCTTTGTCTCGCTTAGGAATTAGGCGTGCGCGATCGTGGTCGTTGGATCAAGATCCAACAGCCCAGATCGCCTGTGCCTTTGCCTTCAGAAGTTGAACGGAGGGGGGGCGGCCAGGTGCAGATGGTTGGGATGGTGCCACGTGGCACCATCCTGACCGTCCATCTTCTTTGTGTTGTAGATGGTGCCACGGATGTTGGATTGGATCGATTTTTGCACCGTTAGGCTACGATCATCGATCCGAACCCATCCATGCTGTCGGATTTGTCATTTGAAGTGTGGATTGGCACCATCTTGGCCCTTGATCTTTAGGATTCCTTGGTCTCTATCTGGTGTTATGGATGTTCGATCAGGGCGATCTTCGAATCGTTGAACTCCAATCGTCGCCTTGATCAGATCCTTATGGTTGGATCTTCGATCCGAGGCCCCAATTAACAAGTTGCCTTGTCCCTGGCCAAAAAAAGAGACAATTACTATACAATTTGACCTAAATGCATGATTATGCATTTATGCAATATTTATAATGTATGATGCTAATATGACACTAAGAACATGCATTAATAGATATTTTAGTTTAATTAGATGTATGCACATCAATGCACATAAAAATTAAGCATAAAACATGACAACACAAAAACATAATTTTTTTTAATGACCAACATGTTGGAGTTCAACATATTAATAAGAAAATGAGAAGGCAAATAGAAGAAGGAGAATATGAGGGGGACAAGTAGAGAGAGGGGGTCAGTAGATGTAACGAACGCGTGCCCCAGACGCCTTTTAAGACGTCTGGGATGTGGCCCAGACGTCGGACCAGACGTCTGGGATCACATCCAGACGTCTGACCAGACGTCCGAGATCGTTTCCAGACGTCTGGAGAACAGTTATGTTCGCACGGGAGATTCGTCTGCGCGCCTGTGCGCACAGACCTGCGATTCCTCTCTCTCTCTCTGCGGCTGCAGGCGTGCTGCGACCACCTTCTCTCTCCTCCTCGCGCGGCCTTAAAAGGGCCATGCCTCCCCTCCCGTCTCCACCGTCTCCTCCTTCTTCTCCTTCCTGAGCGCGAGAGCGAGCGAGCGCGAGGGCGGCAGCGGCAGCCGCAGTGAGCGCGGAGGAGGTGCGGCATGCGAGGGCGGGGCTCTGCCGTGAGGGCGAGCTCGCCGGAGCGACTTGGCCGGCCGGCGGAGGGCGCAGGGGGCGCGGAGCGACGCGGAGAGGGACCTGCTGCGGGCTGAGCAGCAGACGCGCGAGGTGCGACGCGGGCGGCGTCGCGAGCGGAGGCCGAGCAAGGTTCTGATTCTGGAAAAATTTCCAGAATCAGACGTCTGGGTTGATAGCCAGACGGCAAGGTCGACGTCTGTAAGATCATACAGACGTCTGAAAGGTGAGTTTCCGCTTTCTTCTTCCTTCTTCTCGACTGACCGTACTGAGGGAGGGGGGTTGGCTGTGCGCAGGTTCGCTGATTCGCCATCTTTGCGAATCAGACGTCTGGAAGTTGTACCAGACGGCGGGAGTGACCTACAGACGTCCATGTGGACCATCGGACGTCTGGGGTATAGGACAGACGTCCCCGCAGACTTCTGGACATCTGGGAAACCACGCTGAACAGGTAATTCTATGATCCACCGTTTAAGACGTCTGGAAGGAGTTTCAGATGTCTGATTTTGCACAGTATCGTCTTTCTCGACCCGTTTAGGGCCCGTTTGGGCTCCGTTTTCCGCGATTCGAGTTGCGTTCGTTTCAGAATTAATTCCTCTACCCGTCTACAGTAGCTATACACTGTTTTGAGACACTCCTTGTGTTTGATCCTTGTGATAGGACCTCGTTCGGTTGCAGTCTTGAGAGTCGCGGAGGCACGCAGGATTCCCGATCACGCCCCCATTACTCCTGTTGTACCTGGTAGAGTGGCTTAAGTTTTTTTTTTTTTTTAAATCTGTTAAAGTATGGAACCATAACTAGAATCTAGGACATTGCATGAATCCTAGGAATGAGAAATGTATGGAATGATAGCTCCTAGGTGATGCATGAATCCTAGGGCTGGAAAACTAGTTGTATGCTAGATCCTAGGATGTGGCATGAATCTTAGGATGGAAAAACTAGTGGAATGTATAATACTGCAGTCTTGGAAAAATGGAAAGGAATATAAAGCTGCCTGTAATTTGAATTAACAGCTGCCTGTTATGAATAAAGAAACATGTTTGAGATCATGGATTTTGAGAACGTGAATCTGGAAAGTGAAACATATGATGTTCTGAGATAAAGAGCTGGAACCCTACGGGGAATTAGGAGTGGAACTCCTGGAAAGAAAAAGGAATGGAACTGAGATATAGTTTGTACTGTCTCTTGGGTATGCAGTACCAAGGGAAGTACCTGTACCTGTTTAGTGCAGAGTGGGGCCAGCCGCCCCAGGGCCCCGGGGTTAGGATTGGCCGCTCTGTACCTACTTGTTGGCCCTCGTGTACGTAGTACCGAGGAGAGCTAGTAGTGTTAGGAGAGTACTAGCTACCCTACGGGCCCCGGGGTTCTGCTAGCCTCCTTCACCGACTTGTCAGGCCTACTAGGGCAAACCAGGGTAGTCAGGCGAGGGTGCGCGGACTGTGGAGGGGCAAGGCCCCGGTTTGGTTACTGTGGAGGGGTTGGACCCCTGTTACTGAGAGGGCTCTGCCCTGGTTCCGTGCTGTGCTTTGGGCGCACCCGTTAACGGAAACGACTGACCGCGTGCCAGTGCGGGCTAGCTACCTGTGCGTTTATCGCGGGTGCCGTAGTCACCGTTACGTCTGTCAGTGACCTTGGGGTGGTTGACTGAGGGTAGGATCACCACGGGGGACTCTCCCGGCCAGGAGAGCACCACGTGCTACTTCTACTTTTGGAAAAGACTGCAATCAAGATCGTTCCCACGAGGACATTCGAGATCAAGTAAAGGATCTGAGAAATAAATGAAATAGTGAGAAAAATTGAAAGATGTGAATAAAGGAAGTAATAAAACATAACAGCTACTGTACACTCTACTGTTGCCTTTAGTTAGTTTGCCACTCTACTCAGCGTTTTGCTGACGTGTTACACTCGTTACCTTTTTCAGGACCAGGTGTTGAGCAGCCAGGGTCGGCGGCTGCAGAGGACGCTGGGTCGAGTAGGGTCCAGTAGAGTTACCACAGCCTTTTGTATCCCTTTTGTTTCTGTTCTAGTGAGTAGTTTTTGTTTCTGCTGTACCTTCTTTACCTGCAGTTTTTGTTATATGATAAATGCTGTTTTACTGTTGTGGTGGTACCTACTGTAGTAGTTTCTTTCCTTACTGCTGTACTTTCTTACTGTTAGTTATATTCATGCTACATGTGGTTTATTTTACTGTTTTTTGGTTACTTCTTCGTTGGACGACTAGGTCTTGGGATTAGTCAAGTCGGTCCGGTTCTCGTGTCTCGTAGGGACTCGGGAACCGGGTCGTTACAGTAGAAGAGCTCGTAGATGGAGTTAGAGTTGTAGATGGTTCTTCTGAGTCAATGATGCAAAGAAGCACGGAGATGTCTAGTAGGAGACTCCCACAGTGAAGAAGAATGTCCGAGTAGAAGATGCAGAGAGCCGATGAAGAAGTTACCTTGGAGGTAGAGGAGGTGGATGGCTAAGGAGAGGTCTATTTGGTGGAGGAGAATAAGTTGTGGTGGAGGGTTATTATGGTGGAGTATGCGAGCGGTGGGCAACAATTATGGTGGAGTATGGAGGACAACTAGCATGGAGAGGGAGGGTAGAAGAAGAGGGAGGAGAAGATGGAGAGGAAGAGATGATGAAGAATGGGCATGGATGGTGGTGTTTAAATAGGCTTTAGGGTTAGTTTAAGGTCTAGGCTAGGTGGCTTAATCCTATTAGATGATAGGTAGGCTCATGGATTGATGGGAGGATCACGGGTTGAAATTTCATCTAAAGATGGAGTGGACTAAGGAGGGTAGGTCTTAGGGTTTAGGGTTATGTATGTGACTAGTGATTAAGGCTAGGTTCTTAGGGTTATGTTACAACACATGCAGTTGGCGTGGGATCATGAATGGTTAGGATATAGTCTTTGGATGGAGGGATGAGATTGAAGGGTATAGGTGGTGTGGGCTTATGGTGGATGTGGTTTGAATGCTTCAAAAGAAGAGGGCTAAATTTTGTTTAGGGTTTTTTAAATTAAGGAGGGAAAGGTGGTGTGTAAAGGAGTGGAGAAGAAGAGGTTGGTGGTGTGGGAAATAAGGTGATGTGGTAACTTATGAGTGGTGGATGGAGGAGTGGTTGGATTGGTGAGGTGGCCAGCAAAGGGTGTGCCATGTGTCAACTTTGAGAGGGATCCTACATAGAAGAACAATTATTCATTAATACAAACTATACAACTAAGCTCTAAGATTAATTAATTAACCCTAAAATGTATTGCTAATATTATAATGCAATAATGTCTAAATTTCCCTAATTTGATGCAAATATATGGATAATGCTACCTAACTAGCACGTATTAAGCATGATCTAGCTAAATTAATATGAATTCATCAGTAGGTGTAGGAGGCTTCATGCCTCTTCCTTTGAGAGGATTCCCCCAAGTGAACTAGCTAATTGGGATGGTACAAAAAGAGGGCGATGAATAGGGTTTACGTAAGACATCAAAGAATAGTAGTAGAAACTTGTGTTTACATGGAAAGCTTCACTTACTATAAACTTATTAAACTTCTAGTCCATTGATTGTGTTGGTTTCTACTTGTTAGAGAAAGTTGTGGTTCTTGAGACTTATGAGATTAGTACAAGAAGGGGGATGATTTGTGCTTAAAAAGAAAATAATAGCAATAAAAAAATCGCATCATTAATTTAAACTACAATTGAGACAAATATTTAGAGAGGAAACCCAAATCGTGAAAAAATCTCTCCTTAGATATCCCCTATCTAGGATTTTGCCTTTGCTTTCCAAGCAAGAATCACTAATCACACTACAAATCTAAGGTTGGTGCACTTCATGTATAACTTCACTTCTTGGACAACCCTAAGAAGGATTTTGTTTCTCTTCTTACAAAAAGAATGGGAAGCCTATAACCTAGGCACCGAACTTTATATAGAAATCTAAAATAGCATGATCAACAAGTCCAATGGAACCAATAGCATATGTAGTGGATGTAAATGCAATTAGGACTTGAAATATACTCCTTGAAACTTTCCATTTTTGAAATATAGAAGCATAGCACGGAGGAAGTGGGGTATGAAAGCTCTTCATAAGCTGAAATGAAAATTGATTGCTTTATAAACACTTGAAAATCTCAAGAATTTTGAAACTTATGAGCAAGTGAGAGAGAGATGTGTATGTTGGTTCTAAATTTTCAAAGGATATTTATAGATTTTGATTTTAAGCTTGGTAACCACCAAAAATTCGAATTAAAACATTTGAATTCAAAACGAAAAGGTCCAATTTTGAAAAGGTATGAAGCAGTTCATAAATCATTGAAATTAATCGATTAACCCTCGTATTAGTCGATTAATGCATTGTAGTTAATCGATTAATGAAGGAAAAATTGATCAATTAATTTCTATTCAACATAGTTTAGCCCAAAACACAAACTTACAAAATTAATCAATTAACTGATTTTATTAATCGATTAACCCTATTTTAGGAACTTCCTATTGGGTTATTAACCAATTAATTTGTAGCTTTAAATCAACTAAGGCTTTATTTAAACTTTGAAATTACTCGATTAACTGTTACTCTTAATTAATTAATTATTCGTTTTGATTGTTGGAAAGTTTGAAACTTGTGTCTTTTCATCAAAAGGTGTTTTCAAACCTATAACTAATCTTCTAGATGAACCATAAACGTTCTTAATCAATTAATTTTGAATTATTTCAAATTAAAAATAATTTTCTAAGTATTTTTCCTAGGAGATGCCATGTGTATGCAAGTGGCTCTTTAACATAAGTTTTTAGAAATATAAAATATATATAAGAAATCATTGAAGCTCCTTGAAGCTCTTTTTAATGGCACTTGAATTTCAACATCATTTTCTTTCATCACTAAGCTATGCCATTAACATAGCACTTGTTCATGCATCATCATCTATGTATAGCCATTTGCATATCAAATTTAGCTCTGCATCATAAGGTTAGACTAATCTAAATAGCATATCTTATTTTGTTAACATCAAAATTAGGTTAAATAATGTTTTACACTAACAAATTATGCATTGGTAAAAGAGAACATATATCTCATAATTAGAATTTTAATTTTAAAAAAAACAATTGTTGTACAGTTTAGATGCTACGATTTTCTACCTAACTATATGAATTCCCCAGCACTTAAACTCCAATTGTAGACCTCCTCACCGACATGACCTATAAAGCATCTTGTTTTTGCTTGCTTGTTGACATTGCTTGTGAGTGGGTATCTTAGTTGTAACAAGCTAAGCATTATATACTTTGAGCATTACGCGCTTAGCTTGAGAGAGAATCGTTAGAAAATCTATAACTATTAATGACACTAATGGATCTTGTTGTGATTCACTTAGGTGCCTTATGTAGCTTATATATTTAGTCCCACATTGCTTATTTTGGAGTATCATCAGGTGAAAGACTATACACATCGAGTCATGTAATCCTATTTATTGTGTAGTGTAGAAATAAATAAGAGAAATAAGTCGAACAAGACGTCAAAGCATCCCAATAGAAACTTGAATTATGTGGAAAACTCTTCTACACTCAAAAGGGAACAACCATGGAAAGAAACCCCTATGGTGAGATATTCTATTATTCCTTCTCGAACTACAAGTTGTTACATGATTCCACATATATATATATATATATATATATATATATATATATATATATATAACCAAAACCCATATAGCACACCCGCTAGTACCATTACAAAATCCATTAATCTCAAACATACATATATCTTCCAACATGTTGAGAGGAGTTGAAAATTTTCCTGTAAAAGCTTCTCCCATGGTTTTTTCTCTTTTTCTCTCAACAGGGATGTTCCATGCAAACCAAGTTTTAATCTGAGGTTTGTCTTACTTTGATGCATTATTTTTGTTAGTTTATGAGTCTAATTCTATTTCATTATTCCAACATATGCACTGTAATTGGCACTTTCAAAGAAGGTATATACCCAAGTTGTCCTTCCACTTTGCCTTTTCTCCTCTGCACTTCCACCTTCACATCTTTGGGGTAGGGGGTGCGTGTGAAGTCATCTTTGAGGGCTTCGTTTTCTTTACCACAGTTTTAAGGTTAGTTTTCTAGGCAATGAAACTTTTACCTTAAAAACCTAATAGAAGTTGGCGTTCCACCGTAACATTTTTGTCATTGCCCTTAGAACGATGTTGGTCGCTGTATGCCCATTTCTTCTTACTCCTACTATGTTATGAAGGGACATTTCAAGCCCAACCTTTCTTGAAATTCATGATGGCATAGCAAGTTAAAGAGTTGACATATTTTGAAACGTCAACCTCTCAACCTTTGGATCATTTAGGTGGTTAGCTTTCAACATTGTCCCACCCATTGGAAATGCTTGAGACTGCCAGTTTTCTTCTTAAGAAACCCAAGGTGCTTCCACAGATGTCCAACCAGCACCAGTCGTCAATTCTGAATGAAATCTCTTCGTCTTGCAGAAGTCAAAACCGAACCCACTCATTAGAAATACAAGATCCCATCTAGAAACCTGACAATTTCGAGACTTCCAAAAGTCCACTCTTTACTCCCTTTATTTTAATTTTATCTTGTGGTGGCAGCAAAAGCTTCACTTAGGGTTGCAAATTTGGGTTCACCTGACCCCACCTGATCCAGATTGCAGTGGATAAAATTTGACCTATTTAATTTTTAAATATGTATAGGTTTTGATTTAGAAATTTAAATAAATATGGATATCAGTACGGATTTGTGAGTTTATCCGTTTACTCAACCTACTTATCCGACGCAATTACGCAACCAACTTACCTGACTTATTTATTTCCATGTTTTTCTAACTATTTTGTATCGTATCCTTATTTTATAAGTATACGTTGAAAAATTAATATTTTATTATTTTGGTCCAAATTTCTTAATCTCTCTTATGATAGAGATACCTTTTGTGTTACACATAGCTCATACATGAAAATAAATCTTGCAAATCATTACAGATAATTGTGTGTCCAACAGACGAATTGGGACTCGATGGGTAGGTATGTGTAAGAATTTGAATTTACATGTGCGACGTGTAAATTGATGAGTATGGGTAAAGAATTTATAAATAAATATGGATATAAATATTATCGAACTCGACCCATTTATATCTCTAACTACGCAAACAACTCTGAAAAATCATATACACATGAAATATCGAACGACAAAGGATATATTTCTTACAATTTACCAAAGTTCAACAGAATTTTCCTGCTCAATTCCTCCCCATGCCACTTCCAGGAAGCAATCACTGAAAACTATACAGCAGAAGCCGGCAAGAGACACTGGCATTTGCACCAATCTGTACGTCGTAAACTGGAAGAATCTCTTGCAGTAGTACTCCTGCTGTGTAACTTGCAGACAAACCCCAAGATCAGATTTAGATTTATGCATGGAGGACCTGGCAATGGACGACCTCCTGCCTCAGGTGGCCGCGACCGGCTATAGTCGACCAGAGATTCGTCACTAACGTTCTCACTTGCCCTTTCCCCGCGATCGTCTCCCATTTAGCCTCCCTCGCCGCCTCTCCATTTCCAGGTTCTTCCGACCCACCGACGTCCACCAGGGTGATGCTCAAGTTGTTCCTGACGATGCACAGCTTCCCATTAAGCGCGACGAGCCCCTTAGCCTCCAGGGCCGGCGAGCTCCCCAGATGCATCCTCCCATCGATGCGCCCACTCCAAGAACCCGTCCCCTCGTCGTAGACCCTCAGCCTGCACCCATCGCTGCAGTCGGAAGCGTACACCTTCCCATGCAGGCAACCGCTGGGGCTCTGCCACCCGGCGATCATCCCGCCGGAGACGGCTCGCCACCTGTCCGACTCGGGATCGTAGACCTCACCCAAGACTTCTCTCCTATTGGCCCCGGTTCCCTTCAGATACCACCTCCCCCCGTGTGCGGCGCTGAGGAACGGCACCATGGCGGCGCCCATCTCCGATATGAAGAACCACCTGTTCCTGCCGGGGTCGTACATCTCCGCCGTCTTCAGGTAGCGCTCCCCTTCCCCCTCGCCGCCGGAGACGTACAGACGGTTGCCGATCACGCAGCTTCCGAAGAGGTACCGCCTGCGGAGCATGTCGGGAGCGCGATGCCACTTGTTGGTCCTCGCGCTGTAGAAGACCACGCGCCTCATGGACCCTCCCTTCGCCGGGCGGTGGTCGCGCCCTCCGAACAAGTAGAGATGGCATCCGCCCAACACTGCGCATCCAAAGCCGACGGCCTCGGAGAATTCCCTCGGGACGGGAGGGAGGGGCTGCCACGACAGCGACGAGGGGTCGAAGGCGTCCCAGGATATCCTGCCGTCCCTGTCCCTCTTGAGGACGTAGAGCCACTCCTCTGCCATCCCGCCGCTCTTGCGCAGGGAGTGGAAGTAGTTGCCGGCGAGGAGGGACTTCCACTTCCGGCACACGAGCCGCAGCCTGCGGTGCTCGGCCCGCGGTACGCGGATGAGGCACGCTATGGCGAGGTCGTCTGGGAGGCCCGGGATCAGCGGGGACTGGCTCTGGCTCCTGCCTGCGCGCGGGCCCTTCTGCCTCGCCGGGTGGATGGACGCCTTCACGCCGGATTGGGTGCAGATGCTTGATCCCGGCACGAACTTCTTCGCCACGGTGTTGGTCCTCGGTCTCGCGTCCGTGCGGCACAAGCATCCAGTCGTGTCCACCTGCAAGTTTCATGTTAGATCCTTTATCAGAAGAGAAATGGAAAATACCCTGCAGCACATGCACATCGCTTTACCACTGCTCTTATCAGCAAATCAATTTTAAGTAGGAAGAGCGTTTGGATATGACGAAAAATAAGTATGACAGAAAACGGCAGAAGAAGTCCTCTGATCGCTTTATATAGGTTCTATACATTTACGAAAGACACCTCAGACGTTACAGCTGTTGATCATCCGTCCTGTTGATCGCAAGTCCACCACTGGTTTCATCATCTATCTTGGATCAGTGCCTATCTCTTGGATGAGCAAGAAGCAACCTACCGTTTCTCGGTCTTCCACTGAAGCCTACTGTCGAGCTAACTTGGCTGTCCTCACTATTGGGTGAACTTGGTATTACTCTTTCACAAGCCCCGACGCTTCTCTCTGACGATATTGGCACTACCTACATGACTGCGAACTTGGTGTTTCATTCTCGCACGAGGCATGTCGAGGTTGATTATCATCATGTTGGGGATAAAGTTGCCATCTAGTCTCTATTTGTTCGTTATATATGTCAACTCATCACCAGACTTCGGGTGGTTGCTGAGAGACAAAAACTTCAGCCAATCAATGCAGCTTCGTTTGTGGTGGTGTGTTGATCATATTGCAATTCAAAATAATTACTGCTCTAATTCCTTGTAAGCTAACAGTGGCATCTCTTGGGATTCTCTAAAGGTTGTTACACCTTTCTGTTGTTCAAGTCGTCACAGCCACACTGATCAATAGAGCAGAAAGGTGTGAGACAGCAGTAGCTCCCTTTGTGATTCCCTTCCATCCACTGTAACAACAACCACTTAGCACCTTTGCCCTTGATACAAAGTAATATAGATAGATATCTCTACCGAAGAGAACGCGCTCTTTCGTCTGGTTAACTTTAGTAGCACTCCTGACATGTGAGAATAGTATGTGAAGTGGAACACAAGATTGGCACACATGAGATTATAATGATCTCACGAAAAGGAAGCACAAGATAGGACAACATGCTATAGAGGTTTTCCTTCTCATCTTCCCATTTAGGAAGAGGATATGCTGAACCTACCTTTTCAAAGCTACGAAATGCTTGGATGATTCGTCGATGTCTATGTTTAAACATATGTTTTGTGTGTAAAAAATGATTTGCGGAGATGTTTTATCTTCATTTACTCTGGGTGCATCTAATCGACTCCCCTTGACAAGCAGCACACTTGCCCCCAGTGTCAACAAAGTGACATTTGCTGTGCTTGTCTTGGTTCTATTAGTATGTTTATGTCTTAATCTGATTGATTTGGATCAACATCCTACATATCATCTTCATCATTCACATTCTACCATGAATCTCTTTTGTTGCTTGGAATGCTTCATGCGCCTACTAATGGTCTACTTTTTCCTATCAAATTTGTAGACGACAATCGACAACCCGGTGTAGTCTAGCTGCAGTAACCCTTATCTGAACTTCAACTACTGCCTGTTGTCTTCTATCGTTGCATATTTAGCTCTACTTGTCTTTCACCTCGATCACTTACAAAATCACATGATTAATTGTGCTAATCTACTTATGGCCTTTCTCCGTCACTTATTTGAACATCAGCTCACTATATTGTGGTGCCTCTCTTCAAAAAAGTGATACAGCAACTAATTAAATGCATACATAGGTGGTGTTTGGTAGGTGGGTCAAGTGAGTTAACCTGTGTTTGTTCAACACTTAACTTGCCTCCCACTTGTGTCAGGTTAACCCATCGTAAATTTATTTCACCTCCTCTATGGAATAGGTTTAACCTTTCTAAACACCCAAACACCAAAACCCACTTATCTACCATTTCTTCCTTATTCCTTTAAACATATTTTCCTTACCAAACACCACCCTAGAATATACAAATGGTCATTTTTCTTAAACCTCACCATGGTTGTGTGCTTCCTTGAGTGACAATTCCAGGAAAGAAACCAACGTTACTCATTAATTTATATTCTTTTAATCCAAGAATGTCAGGAACCCTATAATGCCTTCAGATATCTTCCATCAGTACCATTTAATCAAGTATTGAGCTTTCTTTTAAAAAACGTGAGAACCAGAGATAGAGGACATGATTTAAAACCAAAATGAATCTGAGTTTTCTTCTGGTCAAAGATACCACTCTAGAATCAAAGCAAAGCACGACACGAACCATGTAAAATTCACACGCAGAATCGATCCAAAACATAACAACAGGTCTGAATTTCAGAAAGCAGTAAAGGGAGCCTGGTTCAGAGATTGACACGATCTAATCTATAACGCAAGTAGATTACCAGAGATGAATTAAACAACAAATAATTAATCCCAGAAATTATAGGGCCAACAAAAAATAGACAAAAAATAATCAAATGGTTCTAGCCAGAGGCAGAGCAGGACTAAGAATTCCAATAACCAGAAATAATAATCAACCAGCCGCAAAAGCAAGAAGAAGAAACAAGGAAAAAGGGAAAAAGATGGGAATACCAGTGGAGCTTGGTTCCTCCTCCGATCCATTTAGCCTCTAATTTCACCTTCCACAGGAAGATCAGATACCCAGCTCAGACCTCAAAACCAGAAGCACTCCTTCAAATCCCCACCCAAAACACGCCTAAAATTTCTCATTAGAGGAAACAAAGATCTGGGTTATGCTCCCTTCTTCCCTCCCTCCCCTCCTTCATGGAAAGGAATTATCAGGAAACAAGCAAGGGAGGAAAGTAGACCGGTTTGTTTCAGTAGTGGGATGAGTCAGTCAACAGCGAGGAAAAATGGGTTAGTGAGAGTTTGGAGAAAGGTGGCTTCTCTGATTCCAAATATGAGGAGAATAAAACGGGGGAGGGTGGTGGAGCACACGGAACAGAGACAAACAAAGCGTGAGACCCACCAAAATTGTCATGCACACTTGACACGGTTAGCGTGCAGAGAGAGAGAGAGATGCCCATCATGGAAATGAAATCCCAACCCTATGATAAGTTGATTGTTCTTAATGAGGGCACTTTTTGCCGTTGAGGTCCCTAAGCTTTGGCCCTTTTGTCAACATGGTCCCTAATCTTTAAGCATCATGATTGATTCATTTTCTCCTAACATCATCTTATTTCTTTCGATTACTTCAAAAAAAAAAAAGAAAAAACAGGACTTATCGAGAGGAACGTTGGGCTTAAAAGGGACATTTTAGCGCAAAGAAGGGAAGTTAATTATTTATTTTATGTAAGGCAAGCATGACATTGCACCCTGAAATTGTCGAGGGACCTCAATCTATGGTGCTATGTACCAAAGTTCAAGGGTTACTTTGAAATTTACGTTCTAGTTGGGGATCTAATTAGTGTAAGCTTTTCTTGGGTGCTCCCACCGTAATACAGAAGTAGCATCATTAGTATTATAATTAGGAATGGACGAATGTTACGAAGAGGCCATTAGTGATGGCGTGAAAGTGAAAGTTTAAAGGATGCACTATTGCCAGATCTCCAGTTACTGGAGTGATTCAACTGATGATTTCAACTGTGCATCCTCATGCACACGCACCCATACACAGGCAAAACTGAGCCCTACCTTGGACCATCAGATGGCACAAGATCTCTCCAGGAATCGCAGAGGCTTCAGAGTCCTAGGTCCCGTTTGGTCGGCGTGGGCTTTTTAATTCTCCATTTGGAAAGTTTAATTCCAAAATTCACACGTACTCGAATTAAGTCTTTAATTTCGGATTTTTATAATTTCACCTGTCGTGAAATTGTCCAATTTCTCAACTATTTTTTTTTACTCCACTAAATTATTCCACCAAATAAATATCTTAAATAAAATAATACTCTATAATTCATTTGTCACGATAATAAATCTAACTAAACATTAAAATCCCTCAACTCCTCTTATTATTAATTTTTATTTATTCTAATAATCCCTCTTACCAAACGGATTCCCATAATTCTATCCAACCCGGCCTTACATTAATTAAAGTCGAGGGATTGATGTGTAAAACCAATTTACTTCACCTAGCAGCACCTTCTCTTTGAATTAGACTTATTTTTCAGATACTAAAAGTTACCGATTGAAGATGAACTTGCTAGGTTCAGCAACCTATATGGTTTTGTTTGAAATTGCCTTAAGTCAAACTTGTTCAAGTTCATAATGAAAATATTGCTATTAGTCTCCGAGAAATTAGTTGGGAGAAGTACATAGAGATGACAGGTAGGTACAGCAATCATCGGGTAAAGTAATGGCCAGTCTTAAGGAAACCAGAAGGACCTATCCGGTGATAGTTTAAAGCGAGATTTTATCACACATAAACTTCCTAAACACCATCGGATGTGAACAGATATTATTATTATATATTATATCTAATAATATCTATTACATCTACTCCTGTTAATCTATCTGTACTTATCACATCTACCTTCAGAAACTCACTCATCTCATTCATTTGATCTACCTTCACTGACAACTTTCACCTGTTACATCTATTTCAATAACTTATTTTTAATAAAAATAAAAATAAAAATCAATAATAATATATTAAATCAATCGTCACATTAATACTCCACTTAACTTCCGACATATCTTACAGCTTTACCTAATAGTTTAAATCATTACCAAGCCTCTGCCGAACCCGAATGAAAGGTAATAGATTTCTTGATAAATATTTATTTTGCAGAAAAATACGATGATGGTTGAATTTGATTCGTGATTTATAAATAGCAAACAATATGATAACCACTCTACCCTTACCTTGGCGGCCATGTGCCATCCTATCTATGGTTTCTCGAATATATGTTCTTTAATTTCCCTGCAATGCCCACATCCCACGTGCCTACGTGGATTCTACTGCTCAAAGCTAACGCAAAACATCGACTCTAAATATTTTTGCGAAGCTCTACGTCCTCGAAATCATATAATAATGAAGTTCCGGAAATAATAATAGAATTTAAGCATGTGGACGGGTCAGGTCGGCTTGCATGATACAAGGGACTTGAGTTTATTTTATCGCTTTTTGTGAAATCAATGGCAAAATCAGAGGAATTGATTCTTCAAGAAGATTATTTTTTTTTATTACTTTTTTTTTTCCCCTTTTCCTTTCAGTGAGACGGCATTGTTTCTATCATCCCATTTGGATCCTCAATCGAACGGCTGTAATTTCTTCAATTTCCAGCTCAGCAAAAATCGGTGAACCTGATCTGCAACTTGTAAAATTTTTGACCGGACTCCCTCTAAAGTCTAACGTGATGTATCCCCCATCGTTTTCTTTGTATGCACGCTGTTTTAAACGCGCCCTCACCTCACTTTTTCTTTTTAATCTTTCTTATTTCCTACCTGAATTGACCCAAAATTTTTGTATTTGCTCTTCCGTAGGGGAATAAGCTTCAACTAATAGATAACACATGGCCTCATATCGCGAAAAAAATTTTGGATTACTAATTATCGAGAAGATAATGGATGGAGAAATCTTTCATCTTTCCTATCCAAACCTTTGAAAGAGTAAGAGTGGATGGAAACTTAGTTACGAAGTGTGGGGAGGGGTTGTTTAAGTAAAAAAAAGATTATATTAATTAATAGAGGCAAAATATAAGAAATTTAAAAAGTCGGCGACTGCCCGCGCCTATCCTTCCCCAACTCCACCTCTTGATGAATGGAGAGTTTTGAAGAGGATGGTCGGTGGAGATGAGTGGCTTTGGATTAGCTATAGAATGAGGTTTGATTAAAATAATGCCCTATCTGATAAGCATTCCATTAGCGGAGTCGTATCAAAACATAAAGAATGAGATTATACATGAAAATGAGACAAATTTATCTCATCATAAGAGGCCTTACTTGGGATTACCTATGCGATCACTTTATGCATGCCCCCTGTGAGCATGTTATATCGTGTGATTTATGATGCCAACCAAACTATCCTTGGTGCAAGGCCTGGTAAGAAGGTTTAGTTGAATGCAAAATCCAAATAGGAAGTGGTGTTAAGATCCAAGTGATATTGACCTACCTTCTTTTTACCCTACACACATCTTGCACCCTGGATACCACAAGTCAACTCCTATTGTAAATAAATAGAGAAATATGTTATTCTTAAGTTAACTTTCTTATAAAGTAAAAAAGGGTGATCAATCTCACTTTTGCATATTAAAATTTAGGAATATGTTTGTGAAATAAATAGATGAATAATGAATGAGTAAAATAAATGATGAAATAAGTGAATTAACATATTTTGATATTTTAGTTGGTTAAAATTTATTTCATAAAAAGAGTAGAATAAATTTAGCTTGGCACAAGTAAGGTTTAACTCGACATAAATGAGAATTGAGTTAAGTAACATGTTAAATATTTAATCCGACGTAAGTTCTGTTAACCTAGCAACCAAAAGGCCCCTGGGGTTTTCGTTAGTGGGATGAATCCCCATAAACTTGCTATTAAGCCCTTGAATACACTCATATCTAAGTATCATCTTAAGCTATTATAGCTTCTCTGATAAAATAAAAAAAAAAACCCTCCAAACTTGTTGGAACTACGAGAAAGTTAATAATTAATAATTATATCATATACACTGCTTTTATTGGAACATGGATGTCCAGGTTAGAGGGAAGCCAATTGCGTGCATGGACAATGGACCTTAAGCACTAGTGGGTTAGCGTATGTGGACAAGAAGCCTAAAAAAGTAATGGGGAGAGATATATCACGACTTTCATGAAAGTGGGTGCCACCGCTACAATGGAGTGGATGACCCAATCCAAATAGGTTCCTCTCCAACAAGGAAAGTCGTGAGAAGGTGGATGCATCATCATCCATATGTTTCATGATGGTGGAGCGCAAAGCAGGAACAAAGAGTAAGCAAACAACTAGCATGTGTTGCTTGGTCTCTCTCTCTCTTTCGCTTACTTATTATTATTATTATTATTTAATCACTTAATCCATCTTAGTGGATTCTTTAGTTAAACATGTGATTACTTACATAGAAAAGGGTAATTTTCAGTTTAAAAAAAAAGAAAAGGATAATTTTCTTCCAAGGTCTCAAACTCTCCATCTCAATTTAGATTCCTAGCATGGACTTTTAGAAATCAATTCGCTTCTAGATCATTTTTCACATATATTCCTCAAAAGCGAAAAAGAAATGATAGCATTGAGTTTAAAATGAAGTTACCTAAATACCATTTTTACATCCACATGCTTCCCCCTCTCCCAAATTTCTGATTCATTTTTTGTCAAAAAGTAAATAAAGACGTATTATAATTTATTTTGTAACGCATAAAGTGAGAGCAATGATTTCAATCAATGTATTTTAATTTTTTGTTGGTGAAAATTACTTTTCATATATGAAAAATTATTTTTAAAGTGAAAAATCATTTATTATAGGTGAAAAATCATATTCTAAGTGAAAAATCATTTACCACCAATAGAAAGATAAAACACGCTGGTGTCTTTTCATTTTCAATCGATCTGTTTTGATTTTAAACTATTTGAAAATCATTTCCAACTAGTATATTTTGATTTTGAGTCAATCTACTTGACCAGTATATTTTCATTTTCAATCGGTTGCTTCTGATTTTCAATTGAAATGTTTTACTTTTTCTTTACATGAAAACATGAGTGGAGACCGCACATTACAGATACATTGCAACACATATTTTCATATTCGTATCCTTTATTTTTCCTGACCCTTAGAAAGTGAAGATAAGGAACCGTACGATTCAAAAAGGACCATGGTCCACACTAATGCATTTTAAAGTTTGGTCGTGACCTTGAATATCGTAGTTAAGGTTTGTAGACCTTTCGTGTAGGTTATTCATAAGTATTCCATGCAATCGGACCCAAGAGATTTGGCTCAGCTAAAACTCATACTACACTGTTGAATTTTCTTGGGGAAGGAGAGTTGTCTTGAGGTTGTTGATTTCAAATTTCAACATCCCACCACCAACATCACTTTCTTTGTTAGAAAAAGGAAACTTCTCACCTTTTGCCATCAATGCTAATTGTAATTCCCTAGTTGAAGGGGGGAGATATGCATGACGTAATATAAGGTGCGGAATTAAAATAGACAATCTCACAAAAATAAGCAATCACACAATAGGCACAAGTATTTTTAGGTGGAAACCCAAACCGTGTGAAAACCACCACCTAATCCTCTCGAGTTAAGATTTCCCGATCGACCTAGTCGATAAAATCCACTAAACTCAGTCACTTGAACGAGGGTGACTGAACATCAAGTACAACCACACTACTTAGACCGAGGGTAATGTTTCTCAAAACCCCTTCTCTTCACAAGAAGGATTTTGTCTCACAAAGAAGATGAGAATTCGCAAAGCGAATACCCAACCAAAGATAATAAAATATACAACAATCCTATAGAGCCACAAATATTTAATCCTAGCTATTATAGGAGTTAGGAAACTTTCCTTTGGTGGAAGTGCGTCGATGAGACGACGCGGGTGCGTGAACCATGCTTTGGCACAACAGAGCTCTCGTAACGTAGGCGGGAGAGTGGGTGCACAGCAGGACGAAGCTCTTAGGTGTGAAGTGAGTGCTTGTAGAGCTAGAGTTTCTTCTATTTGATCTTCTACTTCTTTTTTGACACAAGAGAGTGAAAATATTCTTGCAATGTGTGTCTTGGGTGTATTTTTACAAGCCAAGGGGTCTTCCTCTATTTATAGAGGGCCTAGGAAGGCTTTGGAAGGCTTCCATAGCCGTTTGGTACAAATCCAAAGAAAATCAGGCCATAGTCAGAATTAATCATGATTCTGACAGGGTCATCAGATGCCTGGTCCTAGCATCAGACGTCTGGAAAACCCGTTTAAGAAGTTGGGGAACTAAGTCAGACGTCTGATTCTAGGCGGGTTTCCTTCCTGATTTGAATCAGACTTAAACATGGTTCTAGTGCATGTCTATCAGATGACACACAGGACGTCTGGCACTAGGTCTGGACATCTGGAAACCTATCGTTCTGCAGAAATGAATTTCCAAGGAAGTATTGTAACGACCCGGTTCCCGAGTCCCTACGAGACACGAGAACCGGACCGACTCGACTAATCCCAAGACCTAGTCGTCCAACGAGGAAGTAACCAAAAGACAGTAAAATAAACCACATTCAGCGTGAATATAACTAACAGTAAGAAAGTACAGCAGTAAGGAAAGAAACTACTACAGTAGGTACCACCACAACAGTAGAACAACATTTATCATATAACACGAACTGCAGGTAAAGAAAGTACAACGGAAACAAAACTACTCACTATAACAGAAACAAAAGAGTTACAAAAGACTGTGGTAAACTCTACTGGACCCTACTCGGCCCAGCGTCCTCTGCAGCCGCTGACCCTGGCTACTCAACACTTGGTCCTGAGAAAGGTAACGAGTGTAACACGTCAGCAAAACGCTGAGTAGAGTGGCAAACTAACTAAATACAACAGTAGAGTGTACAGTAGCTGTTATGTTCTATTACTTCCTTTATTCACATCTTTCAATTTTCTCACTATTTCATTTATTTCTCAGATCCTTTACTTGATCTCGAATGTCCTCGTGGGAACGATCTTGATTGCAGTCTTTTTCAAAAGTAGAAGTAGCACGTGGTGCTCTCCTGGCCGGGAGAGTCCCCCGTGGTGATCCTACCCTCAGTCAACCACCCCAAGGTCACTGACAGACGTAACGGTGACTACGGCACGTGCAATAAACGCACAGGTAGCTAGCCCGCACTGGCACGCGGTCAGTCGTTTCCGTTAACGGGTGCGCCCAAAGCACAGCACGGAACCAGGGCAGAGCCCTCTCAGTAACAGGGGTCCAACCCCTCCACAGTAACCAAACCGGGGCCTTCCCCCTCCACAGTCCACGCACCCTCGCCTGACTACCCTGGTTTGCCCTAGTGGGCCTAACAAGTCGGTGAAGGAGGCTAGCAGAACCCCGGGGCCCGTGGGGTAGCTAGTACTCTCCTAACACTAGTAGCTCTCCTCGGTACTATGTACACGAGGGCCAGCAAGTCGGTACAGAGCGGCCAATCCTAACCCCGGGTCCCTGGGGTGGCTGGCCCCACTCTGCACTAAACAGGTACAGGTACTTCCCTTGGTACTGCGTACCCAAGAGACAGTATGAACAACATCTCAGTTCCATTCCTTTCTCTTTCCAGGAGTTCCACTCCTAATTCCCCGTAGGGTTCCATCCTTTTAACTCAAACATCCAGGTTTCACTTTCCAGTTTCACATTCTTACAATCCATGTTCTCACCCACGTTTCTTTATTCATAACAGGCAGCTGTTAATTCAATTTACAGGCAACTTTATATTCCTTTTCATTTTTCCAAGACGGCAGTATTATACATTCCGCTAGTTTTCCATCCTAGGATTCATGCCATATCCTAGGATCTATCATACAATCTAATTTTTCCAGCCCTAGGATTCATGCAACACCTAGGAGATATCATTCCGTACATTTCTCATTCCTAGGATTCATGCAATGTCCTAGATTCTAGCTAAGGTTCCATACTTTAACAGATTTTAATAACTTAAGCCACTCTACCAGGTACAACGGGAGTAATGGGGGCGTGATCGGGAATCCTGCGTGCCTCTGCGACTCCCAAGACTGCAACGGAACGAGGTCCTATCACAAGGATCAAACACAAGGAGTGTCTCAAAATAGTGTATAGCTACTGTAGACGGGTAGAGGAATTAATTCTGAAAAGAGCGCAACTCGAATCGCGGAAAATTGCGCCCGAACGGGCCCTAAATGAGTCGAAAAAGACGATACTGTGCAAAATCAGACGTCTGGAACTTCTTCCAGACGTCTTAAACAGTGGATCAGAGAATTACCTGTTCAGCATTGTTTCCCAGACGTCCAGAAGTCTGCGGGGACGTCTGTCGTAGCTCCCAGACGTCCGATGGTCACCCAGGACATCTGGAGGTCACTCCCGCCGTCTGGTACAACTTCCAGACGTCTGATTCGCAAAGGATGGCGAATCAGCGAACCTGCGCACAGCCAACTGCCTCCCTCAGTACGGTCAGTCGACAGGAAGGAAGAAGAAGACGGAATACTCACCTTTCAGACGTCTGTATGAGCTTCCAGACGTCTCCCTCGCCGTCTGACTATCAACCCAGACGTCTGATTCTGGAAATTTTTCCAGAATCAGGCCGCTACTCGGCCTCCGCTCGCGACGCCGCCCGCGTCGTACCTCACGCGTCTACTGCTCAGACCGCAGCAGGTCCCTCTCCGCGTCGCTCCGCGCCCCCTGCGCCCTCCGCCGGCCGACCAAGCCGCTCCGGCGAGCTCGCCCTCACGGCAGAGCTCCGCTCTCGCACACCGCACCTCCTCCGCGCTCACTGCGGCCGCCGCTGCCGCCCTCGCGCTCGCGCTCATGCTCACTGGCTGAAGGAGAAGAAGGAGGAGACGGTGGAGACGGGAGGGGAGGCGTGGCCTTTTAAGGCCGCGCGAGGAGGAGGGAGAGAGAGCGCGGAAGGTCTGCAGCCGCAGAGAGAGAGGGAAAAAGAGAGAGAGAGGGGAATCGCGGGTCTGCGCGCACAGGCGCGCAGACAATCTTTCATGCGAAAAAAAAACTGTTTTACAGACGTCTGGAAACGATCCCAGACGTCTGGTCAGACGTCTGGATTTGGTCCCAGACGTCTGGTACGACGTCTGGGTCACCTCCCAGATGTCTTAAAATACGTCTAGGGCACGCGTTCGTAACAATATAACAAACTCAAAGGAAGTTTTGTCCCCGAAACTTGCGCCAACTAGGGTGCGGGAAAAAGACGTCCGAATAACCATAACAAACTCAAAGAGGACCGAAGCCGGTCCGAAAGGACGTACCCGCGAAAAGCTCCGGGTACCGCTCCCGCATTGCCGCCTCAGGCTCCCAGGTAGCCTCCTCGTACCGCTGGCTCCTCCACAAAACCTTTACCAAGGGTACTTGCTTTCGTCTCAACCGGCGGACGGCTCGGTCTAGGATCTGCACTGGCCGCTCGGGGTAGGTCAGGTCGTCTCTCACCTCGACGCTCTCGTGGCTCAGTACATGACTGGAATCGGCCACGTACTTCCTGAGGTTGGACACGTGGAACACGTCGTGCACACCAGAAAGCTGCGGGGGTAGGGCAAGTCTGTAAGCAACGGGTCCAACCCGCTCCAGGACCTCAAAGGGCCCACGAACCTCGGTGCGAGCTTCCCTCTCACCCCAAACCGCTGTAAGCCCTTCATGGGCGAAACACGAAGGAAGACGTGGTCCCCAACCTCGAACTGCACCTCTCTGCGTCTGCGATCCGCGTAGCTCTTCTGTCTGCTCCTGACAGTGCGGAGTCGTCTGTGGATCTGCTCAACTACCTCCTGACTCTGCCGGATCAACCTGGGGCCAACCTCCCACTTGGTCCCCACCTCAACCCAACTCAAGGGTGCCGTACACTTCCGTCCGTACAGAGCCTCGTAGGGAGCCATGCCGATGCTCGAGTGATAACTGTTGTTGTATGCAAACTCCGCCAAGGGCAGGTGCTCCTCCCAAGAGCCCCTCCAGTCCAGTACACAGGCACGCAAAAGGTCCTCAAGTGTCTGTATCGTGCGCTCAGACTATCCGTCCGTCTGGGGGTGGTAAGCCGTGCTAAACCTCAACCTTGTCCCCAAGGCCTGCTGAAACTCAGCCCAAAACTGGGACGTAAAGCGGGTATCCTGGTCAGATACGATCTCCCGCGGAACTCCGTGTAGTCGCACCACATCACGGATATACCTTTCTGCCAACTGTGCTGGTCCCAAAGTGACTCGGATCGGCAAGAATCGCGCCGTCTTCGTCAATCTATCCACTATTACCCAGACTGCGTCGTGTCCCTGCTGGGTAACAGGTAAGCCCACCACCAAGTCCATGGTGATGCTCTCCCACTTCCACTCTGGCACTGGAAGCGGCTGAAGCGGCCCTGCAGGCCTCTGATGCTCGGCTTTCACCTGCTGGCACACTAAGCACTGCTGCACGAACTCACCCACATCCCGCTTCATCCCTCTCCACCAAAACTCGCGTCTCAAGTCATGGTACATTTTCGTGTTTCTGGGATGTATGGTGAATCTGGAACCGTGTGCCTCAGTCAGGAGCTCTCTCAACAGCTCCTCGTCTCTGGGAACGCACAACCGTCCCCTCAAGCGTAACACCTGGTCTGTGAAAGAGAAGTCCCCTGGGTCCCCTGATAGTACTCTGTCGCGCAAAGACTGTAAGTACGGATCGGCCATCTGTCCCGTGATGATGCGGTCTATCAGCTCTGGCCTGGTCTGCCGTGTCACCGTCACTGCCCCACAGTATCCTCGTAACTCTAGAGGTCGCCAACTGCCCACCTCCTCCAAAAGGCTCCAACTCTGTAACTGTAGACTGGCCAAACGTGCGGGCGCCTTACGGCTCAAGGCGTCAGCCACCACATTGGCATTTCCCGGGTGGTAGGAGATGCTGCAATCGTAGTCCTTCAGGAGCTCCAACCAACGTCTCTGTCTCATGTTGAGCTCCTTCTGGTCAAAAAGATATCTGAGGCTCTTGTGATCTGTAAAAATCTCGAAGGTCTCACCGTACAAGTAGTGCCTCCAGGTCTTCAACGCGAAGACAACAGCTACCAACTCTAGGTCGTGGGTAGGGTAGGTATGCTCATGGGGCTTCAGTTGCCGCGAAGCGTAAGCGACAACATGACCCCTCTGCATGAGCACACCTCCTAACCCCTGCAAGGAAGCGTCCGTGTACACAACGAACCCGCCACTACTGTCAGGGATGGTGAGCACGGGAGCCGAGGTCAACCTCTCCTTCAGCTTCAGAAAACACGCCTCACAGGCGTCTGTCCAAGCAAAAGGCACGTCCTTCCGGGTCAACTGTGTCATAGGATGCGCAATCTGTGAAAATCCTCTAATGAACCGTCTGTAGTAACCTGCCAGTCCCAGGAAACTGCGAATCTCAGTGACTGAACGCGGTCTCTCCCACCTGAGCACTGCCTCGACCTTGGCGGGGTCCACCTCCAGGCCATCACCAGAGATCACATGACCCAAGAAGGTCACCTCCCTCAACCAGAACTCGCACTTGCTGTATTTGGCGTACAGCCTGCGTCGTCTCAGAGTGTCCAGAACCATCCGCAAGTGCCGTCCGTGCTGCGTCCGATCTCTAGAATAGATGAGTACATCATCTATGAAAACCACCACGAACTGATCCAAGTACGGTCTAAACACCCTGTTCATCAGGTCCATGAAAGCAGCGGGGGCATTGGTCAGCCCAAACGACATGACCAAAAACTCGTAGTGTCCGTACCGAGTGCGGAAAGCTGTCTTGGAGACATCGGTCTCCCTGATCCTCAACTGGTGGTATCCAGACCTCAAGTCGATCTTGGAAAACACCGTGGCACCCCGCAACTGGTCAAACAAATCGTCAATCCTCGGCAGCGGATATCTGTTCCTGATGGTGGCCCTATTCAGCCGTCGGTAGTCCACACAAAGGCGTAGGGTCCCATCCTTCTTCTTCACAAACAGTACCGGGGCTCCCCAGGGAGACGCACTGGGCCTCACGAAACCTTTCTCCAAAAGGTCCTGCAACTGGGACTTGAGCTCTCGCAGCTCAAGCGGTGCCATTCTGTATGGCGCGGTGGAGATGGGGCTGGTCCCTGGTACTAGTGAGATCTCAAACTCGATCTCACACTCGGGCGGTAGTCCTGGTAACTCGTCTGGAAACACGTCGGGGTATTCTCTGACCACCGGGATGCTCTGGAAGTCTGCCACAGGGCTGGGCTCTGCCACCACACAGGCTAGGAAGCCCTCACACCCCTGGCTCAAAAGTCTCGCCGCCCGAAGTGCCGAAATGCACCTGAAACCTCCGTCCACTGGCTGTCCGTGAAACTCGAAAGAAGGCAACTCCGGAATGGAGAAGACAATCTTCCTCTCAAAACAGTCTACCAAGGTGTGGTAAGCGGACAGCCAATCCATCCCCAGAATCACACCAAAGTCCTCCATCTGGATCATAATCAGCTCAGCTGGCAGGCTATGTCCTCCAACGCTGACCTCGCAATCCGTGTATACCTCCTCAGCTACAAACAGCTGACCACTCGGACCTCTGATTACGAACGGATTTTCTAACAGTGTATAATCCTGGTCCAAACTAACTGCAAAACTGGCTGCGACAAACGAGTGCGTAGTGCCGGAATCGAAAAGCGTGTAAACGAGTCTACCGGAAACTGAAACCATACCTGCTACCACCGATCCCGAAGCTCTGGCGTCCTTGTGTGTTAGGGCGTTGATACGCCCCTCAGCTCCAGGTGCGGACGAAGCAGCCACACTCTGCGTCGGACGGGTAGGTGCTGGCCGGTACTCTCCTCGCGACTGCTGTCCTCCTCCTCGTGCCTGGGAACCGCGGCCTCCTGCGCACCCTCCAGTGCTCTGCACGGGAAGTATCTGCTGACCTCCTGCCCTAGATGGGCAGTCCCTCCTGACGTGGCCCGGCTGGCCACACTGGTAGCAGAGGGGAACCCGACTCCCGCCCTCAGTGAGTCCCTGCTGTTGGCTAGGCGGGGGTCCGGTGCTGGCGACTGGCCCCTGTCGAGGGCCCCCAAAGGCCACTGATGGCCCTGCACAACGTGACGGCTCTCCTGCGGACGTCACGTGTCTCCGTTCTCGCCGGCCCTGTGAGAAGTCTGGCTGAAAGGGCCTCTTCCGCCCACCATCGGTCTCTCGCGCGGACGGGTTGGTCTCCTCGTAAGTCATAGCTGCCTCTACCACCCTCGAAAATGTAGGCAGCTTCAGGGGTTTGACATACCCCCGGATCGCAGGCCGAAGCCCCTCGGTGAACCTCCAAAGGCGCTCCTCCTCAGTGGCTACCGCTGTCTCTGCAAAGCGGGACAGCTCCAAGAAACGCGTGCGGTACGCGCTCACAGTCATCGTCCCTTGGCGGAGAGTGTGGAACTCCCGCCTCCTCTGGTCCTGCCACGTCTGGGGAAAGTACTGCTCGCAGAAGAGGGTGATGAACTGGTCCCACGTCGGCTCGTCCCTCTCCTGTCCCCGGACCGCCCTCCACCACCGGTGTGCCGCACTCTCCAGCTGGTACGTGGCAAAGGCCACGCGGCACTCCACCGGGGGGCGAAGGGTGTCGAAGATCTTCTCCAGCTGCTCAAGCCAGTCCTCTGCCTCGGTCGGGTCCTCATCCCCCTTGAAGGAGGGGGGCTTCAGCTTCCGGAACTGTCCGAAAAGCTCGAAGTGGCGCTGTAGGGGAGGTGCTGGTGCACCTCCAGGCGAAGGTGCCTCGTGTACAGAAGTGTCGGAGGAAGGTGGGGGCGGCAGGGGCCCATCCCCTCCCTCGTGTCCAGCGCCGTTCCGTCGCGTGGTCCCACAAAGGACTCCCCCTCTGCAACCCCAGGAGGAGGTGCTCGGGGCGGTGGGTGGAGCTCCTCTCGTACAATATCTCGAATCAGTCTGGCGAGGTCCTGGGCCTGGATGCCAGGGAGTGGTGGCTGGTCCACCGAGACGTCAACGATAGCACGTCCACCTCGCCGACCTCGTCCTCGGCCGCGCCCGCAGCCAGTCTCGCCAGTCCCGCGACGAGGCATCTCCTGCAAGGAGATGCGAAACAACACGGAAACGTCAAAACAGACGGTACCTAACAAAACTTCTAAGAGCTCATGTCAAGAGATATGTTGTGGTGGCTACTCTAGCTATAAACATGTGAATTGGTTATTTTCCAGTCAGTTGATTCACTTCTCGAGATGACCTTGCTCTGATACCATCTTGTAACGACTCGGTTCCCGAGTCCCTACGAGACACGAGAACCGGACCGACTCGACTAATCCCAAGACCTAGTCGTCCAACGAGGAAGTAACCAAAAGATAGTAAAATAAACCACATTCAGCGTGAATATAACTAACAGTAAGAAAGGACAGCAGTAAGGAAAGAAACTACTACAGTAGGTACCACCACAACAGTAGAACAACATTTATCATATAACACGAACTGCAGGTAAAGAAAGTACAATGGAAACAAAACTACTCCCTATAATAGAAACAAAAGAGTTACAAAAGACTGTGGTAAACTCTACTGGACCCTACTCGGCCCAGCGTCCTCTGCAGCCGCAGACCCTGGCTGCTCAACACCTGGTCCTGAAAAAGGTAACGAGTGTAACACGTCAGCAAAATGCTGAGTAGAGTGGCAAACTAACTAAATACAACAGTAGAGTGTACAGTAGCTGTTATGTTCTATTACTTCCTTTATTCACATCTTTCAATTTTCTCACTATTTCATTTATTTCTCAGATCCTTTACTTGATCTCGAATGTCCTCGTGGGAACGATCTTGATTGCAGTCTTTTTCAAAAGTAGAAGTAGCACGTGGTGCTCTCCTGGCCGGGAGAGTCCCCCGTGGTGATCCTACCCTCAGTCAACCACCCCAAGGTCACTGACAGACGTAACGGTGACTACGGCACGCGCGATAAATGCTCAAGTAGCTAGCCCGCACTGGCACGCGGTCAGTAGTTTCCGTTAACGGGTGCGCCCAAAGCACAACACGGAACCAGGGTAGAGCCCTCTCAGTAACAGGGGTCCAACCCCTCCACAGTAACCAAACCGAGGCCTTGCCCCTCCACAGTCCGCGCACCCTCGCCTGACTACCTTGGTTTACCCTAGTGGGCCTAACAAGTCGGTGAAGGAGGCTAGCAGAACCCCGGGGCCCGTGGGGTAGCTAGTACTCTCCTAACACTAGTAGCTCTCCTCGGTACTACGTATACGAGGGCCAGCAAGTCAGTACAGAGCGGCCAATCCTAACCCCGGGTCCCTGGGGTGGCTGGCCCCACTCTGCACTAAACAGGTACAGGTACTTCCCTTGGTACTGCGTACCCAAGAGACAGTACGAACAACATCTCAGTTCCATTCCTTTCTCTTTCCAGGAGTTCCACTCCTAATTCCCCGTAGGGTTCCATCCTTTTAACTCAAACATCCAGGTTTCACTTTCCAGTTTCACATTCTTACAATCCATGTTCTCACCCACGTTTCTTTATTCATAACAGGCAGCTGTTAATTCAATTTACAGGCAACTTTATATTCCTTTTCATTTTTCCAAGACGACAGTATTATACATTCCGCTAGTTTTCCATCCTAGGATTCATGCCATATCCTAGGATCTATCATACAATCTAATTTTTCCAGCCCTAGGATTCATGCAACACCTAGGAGCTATCATTCCGTACATTTCTCATTCCTAGGATTCATGCAATGTCCTAGATTCTAGCTAAGGTTCCATACTTTAACAGATTTTAATAACTTAAGCCACTCTACCAGGTACAACGGGAGTAATGGGGGCGTGATCGGGAATCCCGCGTGCCTCTGTGACTCCCAAGACTGCAACGGAACGAGGTCCTATCACAAGGATCAAACACAAGGAGTGTCTCAAAACAGTGTATAGCTACTGTATACGGGTAGAGGAATTAATTCTGAAAAGAGCGCAACTCGAATCGCGGAAAACGGAGCCCGAACGGGCCCTAAATGGGTCGAAAAAGACGATACTGTGCAAAATCAGACGTCTGGAACTTCTTCCAGACGTCTTAAACAGTGGATCAGAGAATTACCTGTTCAACGTGGTTTCCCAGACGTCCAGAAGTCTGCGGGGACGTCTGTCCTAGCTCCCAGACGTCCGATCGTCACCCAGGACGTCTGGAGGTCACTCCCGCCGTCTGGTACAACTTCCAGACGTCTGATTCGCAAAGGATGGCGAATCAGCGAACCTGCGCACAGCCAACTACCTCCCTCAGTACGGTCAGTCGACAGGAAGGAAGAAGAAGGCGGACTACTCACCTTTCAGACGTCTGTATGAGCTTCCAGACGTCTCCCTCGCCGTCTGACTATCAACCCAGACGTCTGATTCTGGAAATTTTTCCAGAATCAGGCCGCTACTCGGCCTCCGCTCGCGACGCCGCCCGCGTCGTACCTCGCGCGTCTGCTGCTCAGACCGTAGCAGGTCCCTCTCCACGTCGCTCCGCGCCCCCTGCGCCCTTCGCCGGCCGGCCGCTCCGGCAAGCTCGCCCTCACGGCAGAGCTCCGCTCTCGCACGCCGCACCTCCTCCGCGCTCACTGCAGCCGCAGCTGCCGCCCTCGCGCTCGCGCTCACGCTCATTGGCTGAAGGAGAAGAAGGAGGAGACGGTGGAGACGGGAGGGGAGGCGTGGCCTTTTAAGGCCGCGCGAGGAGGAGGGAGAGAGGGCGCGGTAGGTCTGCAGCCGCAGAGAGAGAGGGAAAAAGAGAGAGAGAGGGGAATCGCGGGTCTGCGCGCACAGGCGCGCAGACGAATCTTTCGTGCGAAAAAAAAACTATTTTCAGACGTCTGGAAACGATCCCAGACGTCTGGTCAGACGTCTGGATTTGATCCCAGACGTCTGGTACGATGTCTGGGTCACCTCCCAGACGTCTTAAAATACGTCTGGGGCACGCGTTCGTAACAAGTATAATGGCTAGAAAATCTCTGAAGGAAGATTTTGGGTTAGCCGAGGCAAAATGGTTAAGTATCAGACGTCCGGGTTCCTCTATGGACGTTTGATACGAGGCTAACGATCATTTCCTCAACGTTCCACTAATTAGACATCTGGCAAAGGTATCAGTCGTCTGCTAAGATGTCTAGACTAAGGCCTGGACGACTGATTCTAACAGACAGAACCTACTAAGTCCATCCTAGATGTTTTTGGACATATGATCAAACAGTCAGACATCTTAAAAGTCAATATCAGACTTCTGATTTCCAGATTAGACGTCTGATAAGGCTGTCTGAACCCAATTTTGTTTTCTAAGTACTTTATAGAAAACCTAGGTATTCTAGGGTAGTGCATGTGTTTCTAAGACTACTTTAAGGGTTCTTTGAGGCTCTTTAACATAAGATCTAAGATAGAAATAAAGAGCAAAACAAAGAAACAAAATTACATAGAACAGGATAAAATGAAATCTATCCTATTCTTCATCTCCTTCCTTCTTCAAGCTTTCGCTCCTCGCGAAGCTCCTCCGCCTCTGTCAAGCTCCTCCAATCCGCCATGGATGCGAGCTCGAACTCTATCTAAACACTTGTCTCCATTTGTAATTTGACCTGAAAACTAGGTCTCAAAAGCAAATGTTAAAAGACACGTGTTTTGTTATCATCAAATAAACGATCGTGGTGCTCTAGCTCCAGCAATCTCTCCCTTTTTGATGATGAGAAAATCATAACTAATAATGTATAAAATCCTTCCCCTTTTAGACATTATAAAAAAGGTTTAATCGATTTTAAATTTCCTATAACTCCCCCTTAAAACATGCTCTTCTATAATTGGGTTGAATTTCTTTTAACAAGAGTAATGTCCTCCCCCTTTTTGTAACAACAAGATAACCATTATTTTTCTCCCCCATTCCAATGGAAATATAGCTAACTTAACAAGATCTCTCCCTTAATGATTGGCAAATAGCTCATAATTTTAACTCCCCCTATCTATATGGTAATGGAAAGATATGATTAAGGGATACCTCACCTATCCTGGCCAATAGAATGGCTCAAATGGAGGTGGTGGATGCCATATCGGATGGGGCTCCTATTCGTAGCTTGGAAGCCCGGGCATCGGTGCCGGTCTCTAGTCTGGCGGATGACGTGCGGCGGGTTGTTCGGTTGTTCGCCGTTGCGTCGGTCTTCTCGTTCTCCTCCTTGGTCTACTCCTTGTTCCTCCCAACTCGAGTTGACCATTCTTGAGCTTGTAGGTCCAGTCCTTTACGTTGATATCCTCTTTGAAACCTACAAAACAAGATTCCAATTCTTTCTTCAGTATTCAAGTGAGCTTGGATCCGGATCTATTAGCGGGTCTCCTTGACGGAGATCCTTTCTCAATCTTAGGGCTATGCAAATTTTCTACTTTGTTAATTAATTTGTTAGAATTTTCCCTACTACATGCAATTTCTTTTTCTATAATATGCATTTTAATATTTAAATCAGAAATTTCTAATTTTATACTAATATTTTCCTCAATCAATTTAGTATTTTCATTTATTAAATCTTTATTTTCTAATAACAAGTGATTATCCTTAAGACTAGCTTCTAGATCCTTGAGTTTTATTTCTAATCTTTCATTTTCACTTTTAAGAAAACTAAGATTCCTTTTAATATTTTTATTTTCTACCTTAAGTGATTAACTAAGCTCAAATAATTCATCGAAAGCATCTTGTAAATCGGGATTTATCTTATTGTCGTTGTTGTCGCTGTCGCTATCACTTCCGATGGCCATTAAGCCCATGCAGGCGATTTCTTCCTCGAGGTTCTGCTCTTCTTCTTCCTCTGAGCTCGTGTCGTCCCAAGTTGCTTGGAACGCCTTCTTCTTAGACTTCTTCTCCTTTTCCTTCTTCTCCTCCTTCTTGAGAAGAGGGCACTCTGGTCGTAGATGCCTTTTCTCATTGCAGTGGTAGCAATGTCTCGGGCTTTCTTCTTCTCCTTCTTTTCTTTTTTTGATTCCCTACAAAACTTGGAAAACTTTTTAAGTAAAAACTTAAAGTCTTCGTCATCGGAACTTACCTCGATATCTGATGCGGCTCTGAATGCGAGGGTCTTCTTCGATTTTGGCTCCACGGTATCCTTCTTCTGCTTCAGCTTTGTCTCGTAGGCCATTAGATTGCCTAGGAGATCTTCCATGTTGAGCTCCTCCACCTCGTTTGCCTCTTCGATGGCGGTGACCTTCTGCGCCCATTCTGGTGCAAGGGAACGGAGTAGTTTTCCTTGAAGCTCCCCCTTAATGAAGATCTTACCTAAAGCTTTTAAATTATTTACAATGAGAGTAAACCTAGTATTCATCTCACTTAGAGATTCGTTAGACTTCATTGAAAAAGACTCAAATTCTTGAGAAAGTAAATTTATTTTAGAAGTCTTTACCTTAGAGGTATTTTCATGAGTTACCGCGAGTGTGTGCCAGATCTCGTATGCGGTGGCGCATTGCGAGATTCTGTTAAACTCCTCTGGACTTAAAGCGCAATACAAAGAGTTCATTATTTTTGCGTTTAAAGAGAGCTCCTAGATTTGTTGTTGCGAGTAGCCTCCTGCGAGTTTCTCCGGGATGTCAAACGGCGTCTCACATCTGGCCCAAATCCTGAAGTCATTGTCTTGCAGCCAAGTTTTCATCCGCAGCTTCCAGTAGGGGTAGTTGCTCCTGTCGAAGAACGGCGGACGGGTCGTAGACTGCCCCTCGGAAATCCTGCTCGCGGAGCTACTTCCCTCCATGATCTTCTTGCTGGGTGTTACTCCAATCATGCAAAAGCCTACTTTGATACCAATTGTAATTCCATGGTTGGAGGGGGGAGATATGCGTAAGGTAATATATAGTGCGGAATTAAAATAGACAATCTCACAAAAATAAGCAATCACACAATAGGCACAAGTATTTTTAGGTGGAAACCTAAATCAGGTGAAAACCACCACCTAACCCTCTCGAATTAGGACTTTCCGATCAACCTAGCCGATCAAATCTACTAAACCCAGTCACTTGAACGAGGGTGATTGAACCATAAGTACAACCACACTACTTAGATCGAGGGTAGTGTTCCTTAAAACCCCTTCTCTTCACAAGAAGGATTTGTCTTTCGAAGGAGACGGGAATTCGCAAAGAGAATACCCAACCAAAGATAATAAAATATACAACAATTCTATAGAGCCACAAATATTTAAACCTAGCTTCTATAGGAGTTAGGAAACTTCCCATTGGTGGAAGTGTGTCGATGTGACGACGCGGGTGCGTGAACCACGCTTTGGCACAACAGAGCTCTCGTAACGCTGGCAGGAGAGGGGGTGCACAGCGGGACGAAGCTCTTACGTGTGAAGTGAGTGCTTGTAGAGCTAAAGCTTCTTCTATTTGATCTTTTACTTCTTTTTTGACACAAGAGAGTGAAAATATTCTTGCAATGTGTGTCTTGGGTGTATTTTTACAAGCCAAGGGGTCCTACTCTATTTATAGAGGGCCTAGGAAGGCTTCCATAGCCGTTGGGTACAAATCCAAAGAAAATCAGGCTGTAGTCAGAATTAATCATGATTCTGACAGGGTCATCAGATGTCTGGTCCTGGCATCAGACGTCTGGAAAACCCGTTTAAGCTGTCTAGGAACTAAGTCAGACGTCTGATTCTTGGCGGGTTTCCATCCTGATTTGAATCAGACTTAAACATGGTTCTAGTGTATGTCCTTCAGCCAACACACAAGACGTCTGGCACTAGGTCTGGACGTCTGGAAACCTATCGTTCTGCGGAAATGGATTCCCAAGGAAGAACAACGGCTAGAAAATCTCTGAAGGAAGATTTTGGGTCAGCCGAGGCAAAATGGTCAAGTATCAGACGTCCGGGGTCCTCTACGGACGTTTGATATGAGGCTAACGGTCATTTCCTCAACGTTTACTAAGACAGCCAACGTTCCACTAATTAGACGTCTGGCAAAGGTATCAGTCATCTGCTAAGACGTCTGGACTAAGGCCTGGACGACTGATTCTAACAGACATAACCTACTAAGTCCATCCTAGATGTTTTTGGACGTTTGATCAAACAGTCAGACGTCTTAAAAGTCAATATCTGACGTCTGATTTCCAGATTAGATGTCTGATAAGGTTGTCTGAACCCAATTTTGTTTTCTAAGTTCTTTATAGAAAACCTAGGTATTCTAGGGTAGTGCAGGTATTCCTAAGACTACTTTAAGGGTTCTTTGAGGCTCTTTAACATAAGATCTAAGACAGAAATAAAAAGTAAAACAAAGAAACAAAATTACATAGAACAGGATAAAATGAAATCTATCATATTCTTCATCTCCTTCCTTCTTCAAGCTTTCACTCCTCACGATGTTCCTCCACCTCTGTCAAGCTCCTCCAATCCGCTATGGATGCGAGCTTAAACTCTATCTAAACACATGTCTCCATTTGCAATTTGACCTGAAAACTATGACTCAAAAGCAAATGTTAAAAGACACGTATTTTGTTATCATCAAAATAAACGATCGTGGTACTCTAGCACCAACAATCTCCCCATTTTTGATGATGAAAAAATCATAAATAATAATGCATAAAATCCTCCCCCTTTTTGACATTATCAAAAAGGTTTACTCGATTTTAAATTTCCTATAACTCAACCTTAAAACATGCTCTTCTATAATTGGGTTGAATTTCTTTTAATAAGAGTAATGTCCTCCCCCTTTTTGTAACAAGATAGCCATTATTTTTCTCCCCCTTTCTAAAGGAAATATGGCTAACTTAACAAGATCTCCTCCTTAATGATTGACAAATAGCTCATAATTTTAACTCCCCCTATCTATATACTAATAAAAAGATAGGGTTAAGGGATACATCGCCTATCATGGCCAATAGAATGGCCCAAATGGAGGTGGTGGATGCCACATCGAATGAGGCTCCCATTCGTAGCTTGGGAGGCCGGGCATCAGCGTCGGTCTCCAGTTTGGCGGACGACGTGTGACCGGGTCGATCTTTCGCTTTTAAGTCGTTTGTAGTTTAATGTGGTGGAAAAATCGACTAATCAATTTTTAACAAGAAATAACCACTCGCAGAGGAGCGGGTCATTTCCACAGGGAGACAATAACGTATTAAAATTCGTGCCACTTAAAAATGTTTGTTCGCAGTCAATTTGGACAAGAACCAAGCCAAGATTGCCTTTAGATTAAGGTTTAAGCAAGAAATAATGCTGAAATGGCAATTATGAGAAACTACAGGATATTTTCCGCAATGCAGAGTGAATAGAATATGAATAAAATCTGGCAATGGCAGAAAATGTAAATTTTAATCAACGTTTTACTGTAGCAAAACAGGGGAATTGTTCCCCGTTGTCTTGCGCGACGAGGAGCCGATGGCTGGGCGCGGGAAGCTTGGCGGAGGTCCCTTGGATCAAGGGCTTCGAATCGGTGGTGACGGCGAGTCGCGCGGCGGCCGGAGGTGGCCGGACGAGCTCCGGCGGAGGTGCTGCAGGCGGTTGTGCGTGGGCGCGCGGAGGGTCTGCGGAGGGCGCTGGCGCGCGGAGGCGTGGCTGCGGTGGTCTGCAGGAGGGCGCTTGCGCGGTGGTCTGCAGGCGGTTGGCGTGTGCGGTGGAAGCTGCAGGTGGCTGTTGGAGGATGCTGCAGGCTGGTCTGCAGGCGTTGGAGGAGAGCGCGGAGGCGTGGCTACGGTGGTCTGCAGGAGGGCGCTTGCGCGGTGGTCTGCAGGCGGAGGCCTGCTGCAGCCGGCAGCTTCCGTGCTCCTTTTATAGTGTCTTGAACAATTTTGAAATCAGCCGCCGACCAGATCCACCACATCCGCTCCCCCTTGAATGGCTTCATCACTGCAGCAGCCGGGCGTTGGAGCGGCAGCCAGCCGTTCTGAAAGAAGACGAATAAAGAAAATATTATTAAAATATTAGGGTTATTTATGTATAGACCCTCAACTTCTATGTTAATAAAAATAATATACCTAATTGGTTATCTAATTAGATGAATGCTATTCTAAGCTAATTCTAAATGCACTTAAGATATGAATGCAATGTATGGATTATGTAATTAGATTAAAACTATGAATTAATCTATTTACATCCTCATTTATACTAAATAAATGTTAGAATTAACCTAATGTGTAGGCACTTAAATACTTAAATAGCCCACAACTATGGGCTAATCAAATACCCCCATGCCTAGTTTTTGCTAGTCCCTAGCAAAATTAAGCGAAACCTAGCACTCTAAGTAGACTAGTCAACTCACTTAGTCTTCCTTCAGAAGCATATTAAGTTCAGGTTCTAAACCCAAGGTCCCTAAGTAGTTGCTAAGTTACAGACTAGGTCGGCTAAAGACGAGTTGTAAGCACAAGTTTCCCTGATTTCTGACTCTACCCTAAAGTTTATTGATCCCTGAGATTAAAGCATCCGTGCTTTTGCATTGGTCCGAGTTATTTGAGTTAAAGGAATTTTTTTTTTTTTTTAATAAATATACTTTTTTTTTTTGTTTGATTCTTCTAAGTCTAACCTCAGATCAGCTATCAACACGGTCTGTGTCGGATTCATTGTCCCCATTACCATACCTCGAAGGGTGCCTGGCTTTCGATGCTTCGAGATAGCACCGCCCATAACGACCCCAAGAACTCCTGGCAATCGACACTTTGAGATAGTATCGCCCATGGATTTCTTAAGCGAATTCAGGCCTATGGCAATTGGCACTTCGAGATAGGGCCGCCCATGGTACCTGAACCGCGCAATGCGCTTACATGCCCCCAGTAGGATGGATATCCTAAGAGACAAGCGCCGAGGAGGTAATATGTTACCATCGCATCCTCAAGGTGAGTATATACTCGACCTCTCCTGCGGCGGGAACTCTTCCAATCAAAATATGTTTTCAAGCCTTTCTTAAGTCAAAACTAAGAGAACCAAATCTCTTTTCAGAAATTAAGTTAATTACCAGACCAAGTGTGAACAATTTGGATGCTTGGGTTACAAGGACCTGTAAACCAAAAGGTAGAATAAGACTCCAGGTACTACCCCACCTTTTAACTCAAACCCTAGCTTCCCTTCCTCAACCTCTTGAAGAATGGTCCGCAACTTAACTCCTACTTAAGTTTTTAAGTCCACAAAGGACCCTAAAGGTCTAAAGCTAGTAGCTTATTTAGCTTCTAAAGTTTGACCCTAGAATTAACTTAGTCTACCCTAGAGTTCTGATTTGCTTAAGACGGCAAGATCTAGCCAGTTAAGCTCAAAACTTCTCTTTTTATATATATATATATATATTTTTTTTTTTTTTTCTTTCTTTTTTTTTTTTTCTTTCTTTTTTTTTTTTTTTTTTTTTTAAATGCATGCTATAAACAAAATGCCTCAGGTCCTCTCCCCCATGCCTGGTTCAAACAATGTCCTCATTGAAAATCAAAAATAGCTAAAGGAAGATATTACCTGAGGCGGAGAATAGTAGGAGCTAAGGCTCCTCAAGAGTGACTTCGTCAACTAGATGGCCATCTAAAGTTATGTACGGTTTTAACCGTTGACCGTTGACGATAAAGGGAGTTGCTGAAGAGGAAGGATTTTTGATCTCCACAGCTCCATGGGGGAATACTTTGGTGATTATGTAAGGCCCATCCCAACGAGATTTTAATTTCCCAGGAAAAAGCTTAAGTCTGGAATTGAAAAGCCAGACTTGTTGGTTGGGTTCAAAGGTCTTTCGAAGAATAAACTTGTCATGCAAGACCTTAGTTCTTTCTTTATAAGCTTGAGAGGTGTCATAAGCATCATTCCTCAGCTCCTCAAGCTCACTTAATTCTAGAAATCGTGCCTTACCTGCCTTCTCTAAATCCATGTTAACACTTCGAATAGCCCAAAGTGCTTTATGTTCCAACTCAACAGGTAAATGGCACGCTTTTCCATACACAATCCGAAAGGGAGAAGTACCCAAAGGGGTCTTATAGGCTGTTCGATATGCCCACAAAGCATTATCGAGCTTTTGGGACCAGTCTTTCCTATCCGGTCTAACGGTCATTTCCAAAATATTTTTTATCTCCCTATTCGACACTTCAACCTGGCCACTTATCTGAGGATGGTAAGGGGTAGTGACCTTGTGAGTCACTCCCAGACTCCTAATTAGCCGATTGAAGTGGTGGTTTCGGAAATGAGGTCCCCCATTACTTATAATAGTCTTGGGGCAGCCGAAACGGGATATGATATTGGCCTTCACAAATTTCAAAACCACGGAGTGGTCATTTGTGCGCGTAGGAATGGCCTCTATCCATTTAGAGACATAATCAACTGCCACCAAGATATATTCATAACCATGGGGTGACAAGAAGGGGCCCATAAAGTCAATTCCCCACACATCAAAAATTTCAACAGATTGAATAGGATGTTGAGGCATTTCATTCCTCTTCTCAATCGTTCCAGTCCGTTGACATCTAATACAGGCCTTAACAAAATTATGAGAATCCTTAAATAAGGAAGGCTACCAAAAATCGGACTGAAGAACCTTAAAAGTAGTTTTCTTAGCACCAAAGTGTCCTCCACACTAAAGTTCATGGCAAAAACTCAGCACACTTTGTTGTTCCTCTTCAGGTACACAACATCTCAATACTTGGTCTTGTCCAATTCTAAATAATTCTGGCTCTTCCCAATGAAAATATCTTGCTTGAGAAATGAATCTCTTTCTTTTCTACTCATCCCAAGAGCCAGGAGTTTGTCCAGTGACCAAGTAATTTACAGTGTCTGCATACTAAGGTAAAGTTGGTGTTACCGCTATTAGAGTTTCATCAGGAAATGTCTCGCGAATGTCTCTAGAAAGAGAGTCATTAAGAGGAAGGCGAGACAGGTGGTCAGCCACAACATTTTCTACTCCTTTCTTTTCATGTATTTCCAAGTCAAATTCTTGAAGGAGTAGGATCCACCTAATCAGACATGGCTTAGAATCTTTCTTAGCAATGAGATGTTTCACTGCTGCATGATCAATAAAAATAACCACCTTAGACCCAAGCAGATAAGACCTAAACTTTTCCAGAGCAAAAACTACAGCAAGTAATTCTTTTTCAATGATGGTGTAGTTTTGCTGAGGTTCGGTTAAAGTCTTGCTTGCATAATGTAGCACATGAGGTCTTCCCTCAACCCTTTGTCCAAGGAATGCTCCCACTGCATAATCCAAAGCATCACACATAAGCTCAAATGGGAGTGTCCAATCAGGAGCTTGGAGAATAGGCACAGAGATCAAGGCCTCCTTTAGAGTGTGAAAGGCCTCGGCACACTTTGAATCAAAATTGATGGAAGATTCCTTCTCCAACAAGTCACAAAGTGGCCTAGAAATTTTACTAAAATTCTTAATAAAGCACTATAAAAGCCAGCATGGCCCAGAAAGGATATAATCTGTTTGACATTCATAGGCAATGGAAGTTTGGAAATAGAATCAATCTTCACTTTATCTACTTCCAAACCTTGCTTGGATACAACATGCCAAAGTACAATTCCTTTCTGTACCATGAAGTGACTTTTCTTCCAGCTGAGGACTAAACCAGTCTCCTTACATCACTTCAACACATTCTCCAAGTGCAGGAGACACTGGTCGAAAGATGAGCCATAAATGGAGAAGTCATCCATAAACACTTCAACACACTCATCAATCATGTCCGAAAAGATAGACATCATACACCATTGGAAAGTTACAGGAGCATTACATAATCCAAACGGCATACGCCTGAATGCAAAAGTACCGTAAGGACTCGTGAATGTCGTCTTTTCCTGGTCATCAGGAAAGACTGCCACCTGATTGTACCCAGAATATCCATCGAGAAAGCAATAATACTTATTCCCTGCCAATTTTTCGAGAATTTGATCAATAAAAGGCAAAGGAAAGTGATCCTTCTGGGTAGCGGTGTTCAGCTTGCGGTAATCAATACAGACCCTCCATCCAGTTGAGGGTCTAGTGACAACTTGTTCACCTTGGTCGTTGAGTTCCACAGTAAAGCCTGCCTTCTTTGGCACCACATGAATGGGACTGACCCATTTACTATCAGCAATGGGATATATGATCCCAGCGTCCAACCACTTCAGGATTTCCTTTTTTACAACCTCCCTCATATTAGGGTTCAGACGTCTCTGCATGTCCCTAAAAGGCTTGATGGAATCATCAGTATAAATGTGGTGCATGCAGAATGTAGAGTCTATACCCTTAATGTCAGCAATGCTCCAAGCAATAGCTTCCTTATGCCTAGACAAGCATTCAATCAAGGCTCCCTCCTGTGCCTCAGACAGCACAGCCGAAATGATAACTGGGAGCGTATCATTGGCACCTAGGAAAACATACTTGAGAGTGTCAGGGAGGGGTTTCAACTCAAGGTTGGGGGCTTGTATGGTTGAGGGTTTCATAATAGATGTCCCCATCTCAGGTAGCAAATCTGCCTTCGGCGGAAATGATGGGGGAAGAGACTCAGCAGAAACTCCTAGCAATTCCTCTAGTTCTAGTATATCCCCTTCACATTCCTCCAAGAGATGGGAATGCTCATTTAGCATGACATGCTGAAGGGGGTCATCACATAACATTGCAGGAGTTGCCTCTTCAATCAGGTCATCTATCACCTCAACTTGAGAACAATCCTCAAGTCCAGCTTGTTTGTAAGCATCAAACACATTAAGCCGGATTTTCTTATTCCCAAAGCCCATTTTCAATGCCCCAGTATTGCAATTAATTGAAGCATGGGAAGTTGCAAGGAAGGGGCGGCCCAAAATGATGGAGGGTTTGGTTGGCTTGTTGGTAGGGTCAGTGTCCAAAACTAAGAAGTCAACAGGAAAAAAGAAATCCTCCACTCTTATGAGGACATCTTCCAAAATTCCCCGTGGTGTCTTAAGTGATCGATCAGCAACTTGAAGGACTACAGGGCTAGGCTTCAGATTGCCTCCCCCAAGTTGTTCATATACATAGCTCGGAAGGATGTTCACCCCCGCACCCAGATCAAGCAGAGCCTCATCAATTTGTAAGTCACCAATAACTACAGAGATATATGGGGCCCCTGGGTCCTTAAGTTTCGGAGGTGTGCCATGTTGAACAATTGAGCTAACAGAATCAGGCAGGACAACTTTAGACTGGACCTATTTTCTAGATTGCCGCTTTTTCGTGCACAAGTCCTTTAAGAAGCGGGCATAAGACGGAATCTGCCTGATAGCTTCAAGCAAAGGCAGGTTAATCTGCACTTGCTTGAAAGTTTCCATAATCTCATCCGTCTTATCTTTGGCTCCAGATGAGCCAGCAGAAGTCTGCCCAGAGGTGGATAAGCGCTCTGGAAATGGCACTCTCGATCTCTGGGTGGAAGGGTTGTCATGTCGAGTAAGGGGTGGAACGGGGGCAACTTCTTCCGGTGAGGTGATTTCAAGCGGAGGAGATTTGGGCAAATCTTCTTCGGTGGGGGTGAAAGTCGGGGTGGATGTTTTTTTAGGGGGTGAGACTATAGGAGCATCGGGTTTGGAAATTTCTTTCCCACTCCTCAGAATAGTCACCGCCTGAGCATGCTCCCTAAAGACAATCCCTTTTCCTTTAGGATTTTCCTCAGCAGCACTTGGAAACTTCCCAGTCTCCCTCTGTCTAACGGCCTCAACAAGGTGTCCAATTTGTGATTTCATCTCATGTATAGCCTTGTCATGAGATTGGATGATGGCACTTTGACTTTCTTGCATAGTTTTCAAGATCGCCTTCAATTCATCCATCTCAGAGGTTTTAGGTTGGGCAAAGGTCTGAGGTTGGTTCATTTGATGGTTTTGAAAGGATTGCGGTTTGTAATTCCCTGAATTTGGGACATTTCCTTGTCTCCATGAAAAGTTTGGGTGGTTCCTTCATCCCTCATTATAAGTGTTGGAGAAAGGATCATTACGAGGTCTTGGACGGAACCCTTGAGCGGCATTCAAATCTGCTTGTACAAGCTCAGGGAATTGGGAGGCTAAGTGGCAATCCACAGTGGCGTGTGTATTGCCTTGACAAATTACACATTCGGAAGCTTGGGATGTGGAGGTGTTAGGTGTGAATGAACTCGGGTTCGACATAAGCCTTTCCATGTTTTGATTCAGTAATTGAATTTGATAAGCTAAATTCTGGGTTTCCCTTGCTTCATTCGCCTCCAACTTTCTTTGCATGAGAGTGGGCTTTCTATCCATGTAGGCAGAATTCAAGTGAATAGAATTCTCACTCAAAGTATCAAATAAGTTCCAAGCTTCATCCTCAGTCTTAGATAGAAAGGTTCCTGCATAGGCACCATCCACAGTTTGCCTATGAGAATCATTAAGTCCGGTGTAGAACCTTTCAACCAGTTGCCATTTAGGCACCTGGTGATGTGGGCAAAGTCTCAGCAAATCGTTAAAGCGCTCCCACGCATCATGGAAAGCTTCCCCATCCTTTTGAGCAAAACTCATGATTTCCCTCCTAAAGTGATTTGTTTTGCTCATGGGGAAGTACTTCTTCAAAAACTCCTTTTTCAGGGCATCCCAAGTATTTAAATTATCAAGGGTGTGATACCAATACTTGGCTTTGTCCTTTAGGGAGAAGGGAAAAAGGGTCCGCATTTGAGCGTCATCAGTAACGCCCTGCAGCTTCACCGTGGAACAGACCTCGGTGAATTCCTCAATATGCCTGTAAGGATCTTCCCTAGTAGTACCATAAAAGGAGGGTAGCAAGGATATGGTACTACTTTTGATCTCATATGGGTTATCCCCTCCAGGTCTACGTAGTGCTGGGCCAGCTTGGTTGGTTGGGATGAAATATTCCTTAAGGCTCCTTTGACCGGCCATTTCTACCCTTGGGAGGTCTTTTCTTAGGATTCTTTCTGGTTCAGGGTCAAATACAAGTTGTCTCCTAAGAGAACGCCTACCAAGCATGCACTACAAACACAATTCAAACGGACTTGTTTGGTCTTTACAGATTTAGGCTTTTGAATTTAATTCAAATTGTAGGTGACAAAACAAGTTACCCAATCAATTACGCGCCTATTGTCAACCTACGGCTCGCCTAAAAAGACCTAGTTGGAACTTAGGTAATCTTCCCTAAATCTCAAATGGTCAAGTAAATCCAAAGACGGAAGATCGAGGGATGCAAGTAGGCCTAAGCCTTCCTTTGAAGCTGTGCTTTCGCGGTGCTCCTCAACTACCCCCAAAAATCCGTGACAGGGCATCCCCCTCTTTGGATTTACAAAACCTTTGATCTCAAGTTCCGAACACTTCAAAATCCAACGAAAGGAGGGCTCTTGTCCTAGTATTTCCAAACCTAAGGAGTGTCTAGAAACGTGCCGTGGTGCAAGTGAAATAAGTGTGCATACACCGTCAAAGATTTTGAACTTTGAATCGCACGCCAAGTTTGAAAATCAAATCCTTGGTTTTTAAAATGTCCTTCCTTTAATTAGTCCTTTTTCTAAAGAAAATATGTGACCACTTGTTAGATTTATTCAGTACAGATTAGGTGGTCTTCGCATTAAATCCCAAATGCGATGCGTGATCAAAAATAGGATGCAAAGTAAGAGAATGAGTACCTTGCCTCCAGCGATCTTCGATGCAAAAATGCACGCAATGCAGAAAAGCAAATCTAGAGGCTGCTCATACAGACCTAAATGGTTCGTCCTAGGGCAGGCAGCTTCTAGCAGGCAGCTCATTTTTTTTCTTTTTCTATTTTTTTAGAGCTACTTATGCACAAGCAAATAAAAGAAATAATAATAATAAAAAAAATAAACCTAAATCTAAAGAAAAGGGAACAGGCTCCCAAAAATTACCCAACACGGGTCCAAAACAAAATCAGGGAACAAACCCCTCAAAATTTACCCCAGAACAAGGGTTTCAAACTAACTGTAATGAAAAATTAAGTCTTCAGTCTTAATTCTATTCTAATTAAATTAGCGATTAAATACAGTGGTGTCCGTCGCGTCCTCGTCCTTCTCCTCCTTTCAAAATTGCTTGTCCACTTCTCGTCTGGCGACGTCAAGGGTCGCCTCTCACAGTGGCTGATTCTTGCACAAAATTTCTCGCACAGAAAAGAAAATAATGAATGGTCAAATCTCTGTGCAATTGAAAAATAATCAAAATAAAATTAGGCGAAATTATTGCGTCTGTTGCCTCCCCGGCAACGGCGCCATTTGACCGGGTCGATCTTTCGCTTTTAAGTCGTTTGTAGTTTAATGTGGTGGAAAAATCGACTAATCAATTTTTAACAAGAAATAACCACTCGCAGAGGAGCGGGTCGTTTCCACAGGGAGACAATAACGTATTAAAATTCGCGCCACTTAAAAATGTTTGTTCGCAGTCAATTTGGACAAGAACCAAGCCAAGATTGCCTTTAGATTAAGGTTTAAGCAAGAAATAATGCTGAAATGGCAATTATGAGAAACTACAGGATATTTTCCGCAATGCAGAGTGAATAGAATATGAATAAAATCTGGCAATGGCAGAAAATGTAAATTTTAATCAACGTTTTACTGTAGCAAAACAGGGGAATTGTTCCCCGTTGTCTTGCGCGACGAGGAGCCGATGGCTGGGCGCGGGAAGCTCGACGGAGGTCCCTTGGATCAAGGGCTTCGAATCGGTGGTGACGGCGAGTCGCGCGGCGGCCGGAGGTGGCCGGACGAGCTCCGGCGGAGGTGCTGCAGGCGGTTGTGCGTGGGCGCGCGGAGGGTCTGCGGAGGGCGCTGGCGCGCGGAGGCGTGGCTGCGGTGGTCTGCAGGAGGGCGCTTGCGCGGTGGTCTGCAGGCGGTTGGCGTGTGCGGTGGAAGCTGCAGGCGGCTGTTGGAGGAGAGCGCGGAGGCATGGCTGCGGTGGTCTGCAGGAGGGCGCTTGCGCGGTGGTCTGCAGGCGGAGGCCTGCTGCAGCCGGCAGCTTCCGTGCTCCTTTTATAGTGTCTTGAACAATTTTGAAATCAGCCGCCGACCAGATCCACCACATCCGCTCCCCCTTGAATGGCTTCATCACTACAGCAGCCGGGCGTTGGAGCGGCAGCCAGCCGTTCTGAAAGAAGACGAATAAAGAAAATATTATTAAAATATTAGGGTTATTTATGTATAGACCCTCAACTTCTATGTTAATAAAAACAATATACCTAATTGGTTATCTAATTAGATGAATGCTATTCTAAGCTAATTCTAAATGCACTTAAGATATGAATGCAATGTATGGATTATGTAATTAGATTAAAACTATGAATTAATCTATTTACATCCTCATTTATACTAAATAAATGTTAGAATTAACCTAATGTGTAGGCACTTAAATACTTAAATAGCCCACAACTATGGGCTAATCAACGTGCGGCGGGTTGTTCAGTTGTTCGTCGTCTCGTTGGTCTTCTCGTTCTCCTCCTTGGTCTACTCCTTGTGCCTCCCAACTCAAGTTGACCATTCTTGAGCTTGTAGGTCCAGTCCTTTACGTTGATATCCTCTTGAAACCTACAAAATAAGATTCCAATTCTTTCTTCGGTATCCAAGTGAGCTTAGATCCGGATCTATTAACGGGTCTCCTTGATGGAGATCCTTTCTCAATCTTAGGGCTATGCAAATTTTCTACTTTGTTGATTAATTTGTTAGAATTTTCCCTAAGACATGCGATTTCTTTTTCTATAATATGCATCTTAGTCTTTAAATTAGAAATTTCTAATTTTAGACTAATATTTTCCTCAATCAATTTAGTATTTTCATTGATTAAATCTTTATTTTCTAATAACAAGTGATTATCCTTAGGACTAGCTTCTAATCATTGAATTTTATTTCTAATATTTCATTTTCACTTTTAAGAAAACTAAGATTCCTTTTAATATTTTTATTTTCTATCTTAAGTGATTTACTTAGCTCAAATAATTCATCGAAAGCATCTTGTAATTCAGGATTTACCTCATTGTCGCTGTTATCGCTGTCGTTATCACTTCCCATGACCATGAAGCCCATGCAGGCGATTTCTTCCTCGGGGTTCTGCTCTTCTTCTTCCTCTAAGCTCGTGTCGTCCCAAGTTGCTTGGAACGCCTTCTTCTTAGACTTCTTCTCCTTTTCTTTCTTCTTCTCCTTCTTGAGAAGAGGGCACTCTGGTCGTAGATGCCCTTTCTTGTTGCAGTGGTAGCAACATCTCGGGCTTGCCTTCTTCTCCTTTTCTTTCTTTGATTCCTTACAAAACTTGGAAAACTTTTTAAGTAAAAACTTAAAGTCTTCGTCATTGAAACTTACCTCGCTATCTAATGCAGCTCTAAATGCAAGGGTCTTCTTTGGCTTTGGCTCCGGGGTATCCTTCTTCTGCTTCAGCTTTGTCTCGTAGGCCATTAGATTGCCTAGGAGATCTTACAAGTTGAGCTCCTCCACCTCGTTTGCCTCTTCGATGGCGGTGACCTTCTGCTCCCATTCCGATCCAAGGGAGCGGAGTAGTTTTCCTTGAAGCTCCCCCTTGATGAAGGTCTTACCTAAAGCTTTTAAATTATTTATAATGAGAGTGAACCTAGTGTTCATCTCACTTAGAGATTCGTTAGACTTCATTGAAAAAGACTCAAATTCTTGAGAAAGTAAATTTATTTTAGAAGTCTTTACCTTAGAGGTACCATCGTGAGTTACCTCGAGTGTGTGCCAGATCTTGTATGAGGTGGTGCATTACGAGATTCTGTTAAACTCTTCCGAGTTTAAAGCGCAATACAATGCGTTCATTGTTTTTGCGTTTAGAGAGCTCCCGGATTTGTTGTTGCAAGTAGCCTCCCGCAGGTTTCTCCGGGATGTCAAACGGCGTCTCGCATCTGGCCCAAATTATGAAGTCATTAGCTTGCAGCCAAGTCGTCATCCGCAGCTTCCAGTAGGGGCAGTTGCTCCCGTCGAAGAACGGTGGACGAGTCGTAGACTGTCCCTCGAAAATCCTGCTCGCAGAGCTGCTTCCCTCCATGATTTTCTTGCTGGGTGTTACTCTGATTTTGCAAGAACCTACTCTAATACCAATTGTAATTCCATGGTTGGAGGGGGGAGATACGCGTGATGTAATATAAAGTGCGGAATTAAAATACAATCTCACAAAAATAAGAAATCACACAATGGGCACAAGTATTTTTAGGTGAAAATCCAAATCGGGTGAAAACCACCACCTAACCCTCTCGAGTTAAGATTTCCCGATCGACTTAGTCGATCAAATCCACTAAACCCAGTCACTTGAACGAGGGTGACTAAACCTCAAGTACAACCACACTACTTAGACCGAGGGTAGTGTTCCTCAAAACCACTTCTCTTCATAAGAAGGATTTTGTCTTACAAAGGAAACGGGAATTCGCAAAGCGAATACCCAACCAAAGACAATAAAATATACAACAAACTTACAGAGCCACAAATATTTAAACCTAGCTTCTATAGGAGTTAAGAAACTTCCCATTGGTGGAAGTGCGTCGATGTGACGTTACGGGTGCGTGAATCACGCTTTGGCACAATAAAGCTCTCGTAACGTCTGCAGGAGAGTGGGTGCACAGCAGGACGAAGCTCTTAGGTGTGAAGTGAGTACTTGTAGAGCTAAAGCTTCTTCTATTTGATCTTCTACTTCTTTTTTGACACAAGAGAGTGGAAATATTCTTACAAGGCGTGTCTTGGGTGTATTTTTATAAGCCAAGGGGTCCTCCTCTATTTATAGAGGGCCTAGGATGGCTTTAGAAGGCTTCCATAGCCATTGGGTATAAATCCAAAGAAAACCAGGCCGTAGTCAGAATTAATCATGATTCTGACAGGGTCATCAGACGTCTGGTCCTGGCATCAAACGTCTGGAAAACCCGTTTAAGCTGTTTAGGAACTAAGACAGACGTCTGATTCTTGGCGGGTTTCCATCCTGATTTGAATCAAACCTAAACATGGTTCTAGTGTATGTCCATCAGATGACACATAGGACGTCTGGCAATAGGTCTGGACGTTTGGAAACCTATCATTCTACGGAAATGGATTCCCAAGGAAGTACAATGGCAAGAAAATTTCTGAAGGCAGATTTTGGGTCAGCCGAGGTAAAACGGTCAAGTATCAGACATTTGGGGTCCTCTATAGACGTATGATACGAGGCTAACGGTCATTTCCTCAACATTTACTAAGACAGTCAACGTTCCACTAATTGGACGTCTGGCAAAGGCATCAGACGTCTGCTAAGACATCTGGACTAAGGCCTGGCGACTGATTCCAACAGACAGAACCTACTAAGTAAAGTCTATATGTTTTTGGACGTGTAATCAAGCAGTCAGACGTCTTAAAAGTTAATATCAGACGTCTGATTTCTATATTAGACATCGATAAGGCTGTCTGAACCCTATTTTGGTTTTCTAAGTTCTTTACAGAAAACCTAAGTATTCTATGGTAGTGCAGGTGATGTAAACACATTTACACTACTTAAAATGTCTATTTATGCATGTTCTTAAGCATAGGATTGCATTTCATGATATAAATATTGCATAACATGCATCATCTCGCATTTAGAGTAGTTTGAATAAAATTGAGGTTAATTGTCTCCTTTTATGTACTTGGACAGGGTAAACATTTTATCGGGGCCTCGGATCAAAGATCCAACCGTATGGATGTGATCAGGGCGACGATTGGAGTTCAACGACTCCAAGATCGCCCTAATCAGGCATCCGTAGCATCAGATAGAGATCGGGGAACCCTAGAAGATCAAGGACCAGGATGGTGTAAATCTGCACTTCAGATGACAAATCCGACCGTACGGATGAATTCGGATCGATGATCGCAGCCCAACGACACAAAAATCGAGTCAATCCGACATCCGTGGCACCATCTACAACTTCCAGAAGATGGACGGCCAAGATGGCACCACGTGGTGCCATCTCAGCCGCCCAAACGGCCACTGCCATTTTGTGAAGGCCCCCGCCCGATCGCTCTCCGCCGTCAGATGGAGATCCAACGGCTGTGGCCGCCCGGCACTTAAAACGTGCGCTCAACCATCCGCGCCCCGCAGCGCAGCGGTCGAGCGCGCTTACGCGAGCACGGGGAGCGGGTTCGAGCCGCGGTGAGGGTATTGAAGGTGCGGGTAATTGAGGCGCGTGGAGCGTCGGATGGAGATCGTGCGGTCGCGAGAGCCCGATAGCGCCGACGCGCGATTGGACGCCCCGCGTAACGCGTGATCGCACGCGCAGGCGGGCGGGTTGCAGCAGGCGCGGACGTGATTTAAGCCGTCCGATCTCGCGATCGGACGACTGAAAAGAGCTGGACGTGCACGAGCGTTGAGGAGCGGGCAGCCGAGGAGGCATGCGTGGGCGCGGCAGTGACGGCCACGTCGGGCCTTTAGTGACGGATTTATCCGTCACTAAAGACCCCTTATTTATTATTTTGAAGATGTAATGTCCATTTTGCCCCCACTCCTTGCAACTATAAAAGGAGACCCCCTCCATACGAAATTCTCATACCTTCTTTCTCCTCTCTACCCCTCCAAAGCTCAAAAGAAGCTTATCCCACACCCGGGATGTTTCTTGCGAAATAAAGTCCAATTTTCGTTCCCCTTCGGAAGTGGATCCCGCGACGACGGCGTGCTGCTCCGTTCCCGTTCTTCTGCTTCGTCCTCCTTCGTCCTGCTTCGTTCTCCTTCGTCCAAGCGTCGTCCCGTCCGGCTCGTCCTCCAAGCAATCGTCAAGGAGGATAATTTCTCTCTCCCATTCTTATTTACAACTTTTCTAGTGTAGAATTTTCTGCTTTATAGTATATTTGATTTTCCGCATTCTAGTGTAACTTTTATAAACTATTTAAATATTGAATGCATGTTCTCTTTCTCTCTCTCTCTCTCTCATAGTTTGATAGCCCCATTGTAATTATAACGCCTTGCTTAAAGAAAATCCTAAAAAAAATATAATTGCGAAAATAGACCAACGTAGCCTCCCTGTGTTCGACCCGGAATTATTTTCGGTATAAATTTTATTTGTTGAACACGAATTCTTCGCTTCCGAACTACAACGACAGGTTTTCCAAAACCAATCTCGTTAGCGTAGGTTCGTAGCGTTCAACATTTTGGCGTCGTTGCCGGGGAGGCAACGATCTTTGATTTCTCTTCGCGTTTTGTAACTTACAAGTCATTTACCTCACTTTTCTCCTTTCTTATTGTAATTGCAGGTACTCTTTTGAGGCAAGCAAAAGCGGTAGATTGGAGTAAAGTGCTGTGGAAGGTTTTGTAAGTTATCCCACATTCTTTCCCCCTCCATAGATTTCATTCGCCACATTGAATCCAGATTCCAATTAACCTAGGTGTTTGCATAAATCCTAGGAATAGTTTGGTTGTTTGGATTCTCACTCACATTCATTCCACCTTCATTTATATAAAAAAAAGCAAAAAGATAATTTTGTGGGGCAATTTTCAACAAATAGACAATGTACACCCACATTTAAAGGCACTTAACCGAATTGATTTGTTTCTACTCAACCAGGTTCTGATCTGTGGGACCGGTACACATAAAGCAACACATAAAAGAGTAGAAATCATTCTAGGTTAACCATCTTTGTGTGCCTAACTTAGTGGTGCATTTGTGGCCAATTGTTTGAGTTGCTTGGGCCACGCCACTTCAAATAAAACAAACTCATCAAGTAGCTGCCTATTAGGTTCAACTCTTAGAGATTTACCAGGCACTCCACATTCTTTTAAAGCTTTAAAGGAAAATATAAATCACCTGTGCTTGTAAAACTTGGTGTGCCAACGAAACTTGATTGAAAACACCTAAAGTTGAATCCTAAAAGCTACTAAGCAAGATTTGAATCTTAAAATTCACCACATCAAAAATAATCTTGCTTGAAAACCACTGGTTGTGTACTCACACACGAATCAATCAATTATTAAGGGCACAACCCATTTAAAGGGCCCATCACATTCCAAAGCACATTCAAACCTAGCCCTAAATAAAACAGAGTAGACGTTGGCCTTAAGGATTGGACTCGCTCTTCAGAACCCAGAACGAGATTATTTTCGATTAGTCTGTTTCTACTGTTCAATCTAATGTCTAGCTAGGGGAGCAGAGTCAAACGATCGTGGTTGGGGGGTACACTAGGAACCGGAGGCGCAAGCCGAAGGAAGAACCTTCTCCCCAGTCCCTCCTTCTAACTGGTTGGATTGAACAAACGGAAGTAGATCAAATCGTTCCTTTATCTCAAGATGGGTTTTGAGAGTCTGTAGGTCTTTAGGCTAACCTATTTAAGGACAGGTTTGATTGTTTGTATTGCAGGGCACCTTTCTTCCTCCCGTGTATCATGAATCCTTCCACATATTTCACACATTCCCGCTCTTTCCCTCCTGTTGTAAATTATCCTCAACATGACGATTATCCCAACTCGTATTGTAATCGAACATCAGTTAGTTGGGATAATTCAGATTGGGGATACAATTCCGGACCCCCGTGTTTAGGGTCTAACCCTGAATACTTTGATTCTGATTTCTATCTTTCTCAGAGCTACATCGATTATAGATCGTCTTCCTTTCATGAACAGCATAATACGATCTACAATCAAGAAGGATACACCGATCCTTACCCATCCTCTGATTTCACTGCCTTTAGGTCATTACCATCTTTTCAACAATCTGAAATGACCTATTATCAGGAAGGGTATAATGAATCTCAATTCGTTAATTCCCCTGCATTGAGCCCAAACCCTGAACCAACTCATTTGGTTCAGGTTAACCAGGTTCAAGATAAAGTTCTGGCTAACTTGAGGAATATCATTCAATCTTTAGAAGTTCAGCCAATACCTTGCATTGAGAGATTGGAGCCCCTGATTGAAATGATTGATGATTTAAACAAGTCTTTGCTGGATTGGCTCCAGGATGTTAAGGATAAGAACCCGGGTGAGTTTCTGTAACGACCCGGTTCCCGAGTCCCTACGAGACACGAGAACCGGACCGACTCGACTAATCCCAAGACCTAGTCGTCCAACGAGGAAGTAACCAAAAGACAGTAAAATAAACCACATTCAGCATGAATATAACTAACAGTAAGAAAGTACAGCAGTAAGGAAAGAAACTACTACAGTAGGTACCACCACAACAGTAAAACAGCATTTATCATATAACCAGAACTGCAGGTAAAGAAGGTACAGCGGAAACAAAAACTACTCACTAGAACAGAAACAAAAGAGGTACAAAAGGCTGTGGTAACTCTACTGGACCCTACTCGGCCCAGCGTCCTCTGCAGCCGCCGACCCTGGCTGCTCAACACCTGGTCCTGAAAAAGGTAACGAGTGTAACACGTCAGCAAAACGCTGAGTAGAGTGGCAAACTAACTAAAGGCAACAGTAGAGTGTACAGTAGCTGTTATGTTCTATTACTTCCTTTATTCACATCTTTCAATTTTTCTCACTATTTCATTTATTTCTCAGATCCTTTACTTGATCTCGAATGTCCTCGTGGGAACGATCTTGATTGCAGTCTTTTCCAAAAGTAGAAGTAGCACGTGGTGCTCTCCTGGCCGGGAGAGTCCCCCGTGGTGATCCTACCCTCAGTCAACCACCCCAAGGTCACTGACAGACGTAACGGTGACTACGGCACGCGCGATAAACGCACAGGTAGCTAGCCCGCACTGGCACGCGGTCAGTCGTTTCCGTTAACGGGTGCGCCCAAAGCACAGCACGGAACCAGGGCAGAGCCCTCTCAGTAACAGGGGTCCAACCCCTCCACAGTAACCAAACCGGGGCCTTGCCCCTCCACAGTCCGCGCACCCTCGCCTGACTACCCTGGTTTGCCCTAGTGGGCCTAACAAGTCGGTGAAGGAGGCTAGCAGAACCCCGGGGCCCGTGGGGTAGCTAGTACTCTCCTAACACTACTAGCTCTCCTCGGTACTACATACACGAGGGCCAACAAGTCGGTACAGAGTGGCCAGTCCTAACCCCCGGGTCCCTGGGGTGGCTAGCTCAGCTCTGCACTAAACAGGGGGACAGTCGCTCTCCTTGGTACTCCGTACTCAAGGGCCAGCTCACTTCCCCAATTCTATTCCTTTCGCTTTCCAGGAGTTCTACTCCTACTTCCCCGTAGGGTTCCAGAACATCTCAGAACATCATATGTTTCACTTTCCAGATTCACGTTCTCAAAATCCATGATCTCAAACATGTTTCTTTATTCATAACAGGCAGCTGTTAATTCAAATTACAGGCAGCTTTATATTCCTTTCCATTTTTCCAAGACTGCAGTATTATACATTCCACTAGTTTTTCCATCCTAAGATTCATGCCACATCCTAGGATCTAGCATACAACTAGGTTTCCAGCCCTAGGATTCATGCAACACCTAGGAACTATCATTCCATATATTTCTCATTCCTAGGATTCATGCAATGTCCTAGGTTCTAGTTATGGATCCATACTTTAACAAATTTTATTAATACTTAAAGCCACTCTACCAGGTACAACGGGAGTAATGGGGGCGTGATCGGGAATCCCGCGTGCCTCCGCGACTCTCAAGACTGCAACCGAACGAGGTCCTATCACAAGGATCAAACACAAGGAGTGTCTCAAAACAGTGTATAGCTACTGTAGACGGGTAGAGGAATTAATTCTGAAACGAACGCAACTCGAATCGCGGAAAACGGAGCCCGAACGGGCCCTAAACGGGTCGAGAAAGATGATACTGTGCAAAATCAGACGTCTGGAACTCCTTCCAGACGTCTTAAAAAGTGGATCAGAGAACTACCTGTTCAGCGTGGTTTCCCAGACGTCCAGAAGTCTGCGGGGACGTCTGTCCTATACCCCAGACGTCCGATGGTCCACACGGACGTCTGTAGGTCACTCCCGCCGTCTGGTACAACTTCCAGACGTCTGATTCGCAAAGGATGGCGAATCAGCGAACCTGCGCACAGCCAACCCCCCTCCCTCAGTACGGTCAATCGACAAGAAGGAAGAAGAAGGCGGAAAACTCACCTTTCAGACGTCTGTATGATCTTACAGACGTCGACCTTGCCGTCTGGCTATCAACCCAGACGTCTGATTCTGGAAATTTTTCCAGAATCAGAACCCTGCTCGGCCTCCGCTCGCGACACCGCCCGCGTCGCACCTCGCGCGTCTGCTGCTCAGCCCGCAGCAGGTCCCTCTCCGCGTCGCTCCGCGCCCCCTGCGCCCTCCGTCGGCCGGCCAAGCCGCTCCGGCGAGCTCGCCCTCACGGTAGAGCTCCGCCCTCGCACGCCGCACCTCCGCGCTCACTGCGGCCGCCGCTGCTGCCCTCGCGTCCGCTCGCTCTCGCGCACAGGAAGGAGAAGAAGGAAGAGACGGTGGAGACGGGAGGGGAGGCGCGCCCCTTTTAACGCCGCGCGGAGAGGAGAGAGAAAAGGCGGCAGGCCGCCTGCAGCCGCAGAGAAAAGAGGGAATATGCGGTCTGCGCGCTCAGGCGCGCAGGCGACTCGCGTGTGTCGAAAATAACGGATTTCCAGACGTCTGGAAACGATCCCAGACGTCTTATCAGACGTCTGGTTGTGATCCCAGACGTCTTGTCCGACGTCTGAGCCACCTCCCAGACGTCTTAAAAGACGTCTGGGGCACACATTCGTTACAGTTTCTACTTGGGAAATTAGCGAAATTGAGGATGAGATTCGTGGTTACTTTGATTCAATCTTGGGATGATTCCCAGGATGAACCCTCTTCAGGAAAGCCAATGACAGAACCCGCTCAGGCACCTGTTGGGGGGGACACTTGTTACGAGGCTGACCAGATTGAATTAAAGCAACCAATTAGGGATGACCTGATTTCTTCACCTGAGATCCCTGAGCCGGGTTACGAGAAAACGTATGTCTCCTGGGAACACAAAGTGACAACTGATTTTGGGACATACATTGATACGGATCCTGATTTCTTTGATGGTGAAGATTCAAGTTGCGAAGTCTCACACGAGTTTTCAGATCACGATTTTTGTGAGACGATTGGGCCTGAGGAATCTGATAGATCATTTGATAGCCCAATAACTGAGGAAACTGATCTTATTAGGGCACACGATACAGATCCAGAATCGTATTTTCTGGAGGAATCAATTCAATGCCCTGATTATCAGTTACACCCTGTTGAGCTTATTGATGATTCTAATTCTGAGATAATTAGACCCAAGTCAATTTTGATTCTGCCACATCATTTAGACTTGGAGATTCCAGACGGGGTGATGAATATACAAGAGGTCTTGGAATTTGATACACTTAATGAGGAGGATAGGAGCGGGGAAGTTCTGATTTGGGAAGTTAATTTTGGAGGAAATGGAAGATTGAGTCGAAGGGTTCCTTTTAAGCTGAAACCATCAAATCAGAACCCTTACGACATTTGTTTCGAGGATGTTCAACTCAAGCACACATTCAACGATTATCCTTTTGAGCTTCAATTCTCTGTAACCCGACATTTTGGCCTTGGGTTGCATCCTCATAAATCGCAGGCCCGACCCCGCTTGCATTCTGATTTTAGGTTTTGGGTAATTTTTATCCAGAACCTAAGATATTCTCGATTATGGGGGATGGGTCTGCACCACAATCTGGTCCACATCTGTGGACCGCTGTTGATAGGTCAAAGGATTCTTCTGTTTATATTAATTCTAACCTGCACTTGTGAATTCTTCATTTCTTTTCTTTGTATAGTGTGCCTAGTTGAAGGCACTAAACTCAGCACTTATATAATTGTTTTTCATTTTCATCTTGGAGCAGACCTGATATTCACGCAATTCAGGTGCTTTCTTCGCTTTTCCACTCTGTTTTATGTCTTTTTAATACAATGAGGACATTGCATTAGATAGGCATGGGGGGTGGATATTTATCTCTGAATTCATTCGTCAGCTCCGTAGATTTGTTTTATTTTGATTAAAAAAAAAAAGAAAAAAAAATGAAATTAGGAAAGAGAATTTGGGTTTAAGAAAATTTTCAATCTTAGGAAAAACTATATTAAGATCTGAACGCAAAGACCCTTCAGGTCGTTGAACTTAATCAGCCCGTGTATCCACTAAAATGTGGATTTGTTTTTCGAGTTCTCGCCAACTTGAATTTTATTTTAATTGGAGTAAATAAGTTTGGGTGATAAGTACACGACTTATCAACCTGCCCTCTGATTTGAGGGAATTTTGAGTTTTAAGCATCTACACACTTTGCACTGACTCGTTATTCGGCGATTCTAACGGAAATTGGGTAGCTAATGAACCTTCTAAGGTGATATGGCTGGCAAGTTATCGTGGGTAACAGCCCATAGGTAGGTTGTCCAGAGCCAAGTCGCTGGACCTTTCTCTTTTTGCTGCCTTTAGGTAAATCTTAGACCAGGGAAGCCACCTACTTAAAAAAAGAAAAAAAAAATCAAAAAGGAGAAAAGAACAAAAAAGAAATAAGCCACACTTCGCCGCACGAGTATGGCTGGCAAGTTGTCGGTGGTAACAGCTCATCGACCGGTTGTCCAGAACCCAGCTCAGTAAATGCACCAAAAATTCCCAAAACACTTAGGAAGAAGCGGAGAAGTAGAATAAACCGGGGAGATATACATTGGATTCACCCTTGTGTTGACCCCGTAAAAAAATAAAAGTAGGGAGAAAGCTACCGGTTGTAAAGATACACCTTTAGGCAAAATTCTTTTTGAGGTCACCTAGAGGCGTAGAAATCCGAAGTCCGTCCTAATTGCCGATCAAGGGCCAGGATGGTATAAATCCGCACTTCATATGACAAATCCGACCACACAGATGAATTCGGATCGACGATCGCAGCCCAACGACACAAAAATCGAGTCAATCTGACATCCGTGGCACCATCTACAACTTCCAGAAGATGGACGGCCAAGATGGCGCCACGTGGTGTCATCTCAGCCGCCCAAACGGCCGCTGGCATTTTGTGAAGTCCCCCGCCCGATCGCTCTCCGCCGTCAGATGGAGATCCAACGGCTGTGGCCGCCCGGTACTTAAAACATGCGCTCGACCATCCGCGCCTCGCAGTGCAGCGGTCGAGCGCGCTTACGCGGGGCGCGGGTTTGAGCCGCGGTGAGGGTATTGAAGACGCGGGTAATTGAGGCGCGTGGAGCGTTGGATGGAGATCGTGCTGTCGCGGGCGCCCGATAGCGCCGACGCGGGATTGGACGCCCCGCGTAACGCACGATCGCACGCGCAGGCGGGCAAGTTGCAGCGTGCGCGAACGCGATTTAAGCCGATCGGACGGCTGAAAAGCGCTGGACGTGCGCGAGCGTTGAGGAGCGGGCAGCCGAGGAGGCGCGTGTGGGCGCGGCGGCGACGGCCACGTCGGGGCTTTAGTGACGGATTTATCCGTCACTAAAGACCCCTTATTTATTATTTTGAAGATGTAATGTCCATTTTGTCCCCACTCCTTGCAACTATAAAAGGAGACCCCCTCCATACGAAATTCTCATCCCTTCTTTCTCCTCTCTACCCCTCCAAAGCTCAAAAGAAGCTTGTCCCACACCCGGGATGCTTCTTGCGAGATAAAGTCCAATTTTCGTTCCCCTTCGGAAGTGGATCCCGCGACGACGACGGCGTGCTGCTCCGTTCCCATTCTTCTGCTTCGTCCTCCTTCGTCCTGCTTCATTCTCCTTCGTCCAGGCGTCGTCCCGTCCGACTCGTCCTCCAAGCAATCGTCAAGGAGGATAATTTCTCTCTCCCATTCTTATTTACAGCTTTTCTAGTGTAGAATTTTCTACTTTATAGTGTAATTGATTTTCCGCATTCTAGTGTAACTTTTATAAACTATTTAAATATTGAATGCATGTTCTCTTTCTCTCTCTCTCTCTCATAGTTTGATAGCCCCATTGTAATTATAACGCTTTGCTTAAAGAAAATCCTAAAAAAAATATAATTGCGAAAATAGATCAACGTAGCCTCCCTGTGTTCGACCCAGAATTATTTTCGGTATAAATTTTATTTGTTGAACACGAATTCTTCGCTTCCGAACTACAACGACAGGTTTTCCAAAACCAATCTCGTTAGCGTAGGTTCGTAACGTTCAACAGCAGGTATTCTTAGGACTACTTCAAGGGTTCTTTGAGGCTCTTTAACATAAGATTTAAGATAGAAATAAAGAGCAAAACAAAGAAATAAAATTACATAGAACAGGACAAAATGAAATCTATCATATTCTTCGTCTCCTTACTTCTTTAGGCCTTCGCTCCTCGTGAAGCTCCTCCACCTCTATCAAGCTCCTCCAATCTGCCATGGATGCAAGCTCGAACTCTATCTAAACACTTGTCTCCATTTGTAATTTGACCTGAAAACTAGGACTCAAAAGCAAATGTTAAAAGACACGTGTTTTGTTATCATCAAAATAAACAATCGTGGTGCTCTAGCTCCAACAATCTCTCCCTTTTTGATGATGAGAAAACCATAACTAATAATGTATAAAATCCTTCCCCTTTTAGACATTATAAAAAAGGTTTAATCGATTTTAAATTTCCTATAACTCCCCCTTAAAACATGCTCTTCTATAATTGGGTTGAATTTCTTTTAACAAGAGTAATGTCCTCCCCCTTTTTGTAACAACAAGATAACCATTATTTTTCTCCCCCATTCCAATGGAAATATAGCTAACTTAACAAGATCTCCCCCTTAATGATTGACAGATAGCTCATAATTTTAACTCCCCCTATCTATATGCTAATAAAAAGATAGGGTTAAGGGATACCTCACCTACCGTGGCCAATAGAATGGCTCAAATGGAGGTGGTAGATGCCACATCAGATGGGGCTTCCATCCGTAGCTTAGAGGCCCGGGCATCGGTACCGATCTCCAGTCTGGCGGACGACATGCGGCAGGTTGTTCGGTTGTTCGTCTTCTCGTCGGTCTTCTCATTCTCCTCCTTGGTCTACTCCTTGTTCCTCCCAACTCGAGTTGACCATTCTTGAGCTTGTAGATCCAGTCCTTTACGTTGATATCCTCTTTGAAACCTACAAAACAAGATTCCAATTCTTTCTTCGGTATCCAAGTGAGCTTGGATCCAGATCTGTTAGTGGGTCTCCTTGACGGAGATCCTTTCTCAATCTTAGGGCTATGCAAATTTTCTACTTTGTTGATTAATTTGTTAGAATTTTCCCTATGATATGCGATTTCTTTTTCTATAATATGCGTCTTAGCCTTTAAATTAGAAATTTCTAATTTTAGAATAATATTTTCCTCAATCAATTTAGTATTTTCATTGATTAAATTATTATTTTCTAATAACAAGTGATTATCCTTAGGACTAGCTTCTAGATCCTTAAGTTTTATTTCTAATCTTTCATTTTCACTTTTAAGAAAACTAAGATTCCTTTTAATATTTTTATTTTCTACCTTAAGTGATTTACTAAGCTCAAATAATTCATCAAAAGCATATTGTAAATTGGGATTTACCTCATTGTCGCTGTTGTCGCTGTCGCTATCACTTTCCATGTCCATGAAGCCCATGCAGGCGATTTCTTCCTCGGGGTTCAGCTCTTCTTCCTCTGAGCTCATGTCGTCCCAAGTTGCTTGGAACGCCATCTTCTTAGACTTCTTATCCTTTTCCCTCTTCTTCACCTTCTTGAGAAGAGGGCACTCTGGTCGGAGATGCCCTTTCTCGTTGCAGTGATAGCAACATCTCAGGCTTTCCTTCTTCTCCTTCTTTTCTTTCTTTGATTCCCTACAAAACTTGGAAACTTTTTAAGTAAAAACGTAAAGTCTTCATCATCGGAACTTACCTTGCTATCTGATGTGGCTCTGAATGCGAGGGTCTTCTTCGATTTTGGCTCTGGGGTATCCTTCTTCTGCTTCAGCTTTGTCTCGTAGGCCATTAGATTACCTAGGAGATCTTCCAAGTTGAGCTCCTCCACCTCGTTTGCCTCTTCGATGGTGGTGACCTTCTACTCCCATTCCGGTCCAAGGGAGCGGAGTAGTTTTCCTTGAAGCTCCACCTTGATGGTCTCACCTAAAGCTTTTAAATTATTTACAATGAAAGTGAACCTACCGTTATTTTTACAACAAGATAACCATTATTTTTCTCCCTCTTTCTAATGGAAATATAGCTAACTTAACAAGATCTCCATCTCAATGATTGATAAATAGCTCATAATTTTAACTCCCCCTATCTATATGCTAATAAAAAGATAGGGTTAAGGGATACCTCACCTACCGTAGCCAATAGAATGGCTTAAATGGAGGTGGTGGTTGCCACATTGGATGGGGCTCCCATCTATAGCTTGGAGCCCCGGGCATGGTGCCGGTCGCCAGTCTGGCAGATGACGTGCGGTGGGTTGTTCGGTTGCTCGTCGTCTCGTCGATCTTCTCATTCTCCTCCTTGGTCTACTCCTTGTTCCTCCAAACTCGAGTTGACCATTCTTGAGCTTGTAGGTCCAATCCTTTACGTTGATATCCTCTTTGAAACCTACAAAATAAGATTCCAATTCTTTCTTTGGTACCCAAGTGAACTTGGATCCGGATCTGTTAGCAGGTCTCCTTGACGGAGATCCTTTCTCAATCTTAGGGCTATGCAAATTTTCTACTTTGTTAATTAATTTGTTAGAATTTTCCCTAAGACATGAGATTTCTTTTTCTATAATATGCGTCTTAATCTTTAAATTAGAAATTTCTAATTTTAGACTAATATTTTCCTCAATTAATTTAGTATTTTCATTGATTAAATCTTTATTTTCTAATAACAAGTGATTATCTTTAGGACTAGCTTCTAGATCCTTGAGTTTTATTTCTAATCTACCATTTTCACTTTTAAGAAAATTAAGATTCCTTTTAATATTTTTATTTTCTACCTTAAGTGATTTACTAAGCTCAAATAATTCATCAAAAGCATATTGTAAATTAGGATTGACCTCATTGTCGCTGTTGTCGCTGTCGCTATCACTTTCCATGGCCATGAAGTCCATGCAGGCGATTTCTTCCTCGGGGTTCTGCTCTTCTTCCTCTGAGCTCGTGTCGTCCCAAGTTGCTTGGAATGCCTTCTTCTTAGACTTCTCCTTTTCCCTCTTCTTCTCCTTCTTGAGAAGAGGGTACTCTGGTCGGAAATGCCCTTTCTCGTTGCAGTGATAGCAACGTCTCAGGCTGTCCTTCTTCTCCTTTTCTTTCTTTGATTCCCTACAAAACTTGGAAAGCTTTTTAAGTAAAAACGTAAAGTTTTCGTCATCGGAACTTACCTCGCTATCTGATGCGGCTCTGAATGTGAGGGTCTTCTTCGATTTTGGCTCCGGGGTATCCTTCTTCTTCTGCTTTAGCTTTGTCTCGTAGGACATTAGGTTGCCTAGGAGATCTTCCAAGTTGAGCTCCTCCACCTCGTTTGCCTCTTCGATGGCGGTGACCTTCTGCTCCCATTCCGATCCAAGGGAGCGGAGTAGTTTTCCCTGAAGCTCCCCCTTGATGAAGGTCTTACCTAAAGCTTTTAAATTATTTATAATGAGAGTGAACCTAGTGTTCATCTCACTTAGAGATTCGTTAGACTTCATTGAAAAAGACTCAAATTCTTGAGAAAGTAAATTTATTTTAGAAGTCTTTACCTTAGAGGTACCTTCGTGAGTTACCTCGCATGTGTGCCAGATCTCGTATGCGGTGGCGCATTGTGAGATTCTGTTAAACTCCTTTAGGCTTAAAGCACAATACAATGCGTTCATTGTTTTTGCGTTTAGGAGAGCTCCCGGATTTGTTGTTGCGAGTAGCCTCCCGTGGGTTTCTCCGAGATGTCAAACGGCGTCTCACATCTGGCCCAAATCGTGAAGTCATTATCTTGCAGCCAAGTCTTCATCCGCAGCTTCCAGTAGGGGCAGTGGCTCCCGTCGAAGAACGGCAGACGGGTCGTAGACTGCCCCTCGGAAATCCTGCTCGCGGAGCTGCTTCCCTCCATGATCTTCTTGCTGGGTGTTACTCTGATCTTGCAAGAACCTGCTCTGATACCAATTATAATTCCATGGTTGGAGGGGGGAGATATGCGTGACGTAATATAAAGTGCGGAATTAAAATAGACAATCTCACAAAAATAAGCAATCACACAATAGGCATAAGTATTTTTAGGTGGAAACCCAAATCGGGTGAAAACCATCACCTAACCCTTTCGAGTTAAGATTTCCCGATCGACCTAGTCGATCAAATCCACTAAACCCAGTCACTTGAACAAGGGTGACTGAACCTCAAGTACAACCACACTACTTAGATCGAGGGTAGTGTTCCTCAAAACCCCTTCTCTTCACAAGAAGGATTTTGTCTCACGAAGGAGACGGGAATTCGCAAAGCGAATACCCAACCAAAGACAATAAAATATACAACAATCCTATAGAGCCACAAATATTTAAACCTAGCTTCCATAGGAGTTAGGAAACTTCCCATTGGTGGAAGTGCGTGGATGTGACGTTGCGGGTGCGTGAATCACGCTTTGGCACAATAAAGCTCTCGTAACGTCGGCGGGAGAGCGGGTGCACAGCAGGACGAAGCTCTTAGGTGTGAAGTGAGTGCTTGTAGAGCTAGAGCTTCTTCTATTTGATCTTCTACTTCTTTTTTGACACAAGAGAGTGGAAATATTCTTGCAAGGTGTGTCTTGGGTGTATTTTTACAAGCCAAGGGGTCCTCGTCTACTTATAGTGGGCCTAGGAAGTCTTTGGAAGGCCTTGGAAGCTTCCATAGCTGTTGGGTACAAATCCAAAGAAAATCAAGCCGTAGTCAGAATTAATCATGATTTTGACAAGGTCATCAGACGTTTGGTCCTGGCATCAGATGTCTGGAAAACCCATTTAAGACGTCTGGGAACTAAGTCAGACATTTGATTTTTGGCAGGTTTCCTTTTTGATTTGAATAAGACCTAAACATGGTTCTAGTATATGTCTATCATACGACACACAGGACGTCTGGCACTAGGTCTGGACGTCTGGAAACCTATCGTTCTGCGGAAATAGATTCCCAAGGAAGTACAACGGCAAGTAAATCTCTGAAGGAGGATTTTGGGTCAGTTGAGGCAAAACGGTCATGTATCAGACGTCTGGGGTCCTCTACGGACGTCTGATACGAGGCTAGCGGTCATTTCCTCAATGTTTACTAAGACAACCAAAGTTTCACTAATTAGACGTCTGGCAAAGGCATCAGACCTCTGGACTAAGGCCTGGATGACTAATTCTAACAAATAGAACCTACTAAGTCTAGCCTAAATATTTTTAGATATCTGATCAAACAATCAGACGTCTTAAAAGTCAATATCAAACGTCTAATTTCCAGATTAGACGTCTGATATGGCTGTCAGAACCCTATTTTTGTTTTCTAAGTTCTTTACAGAAAACCTAAGTATTCTATGGTAGTGTAGGTGTTCCTAAGACTACTTTAAGGGTTCTTTGAGGCTCTTTAACATAAGATCTAAGACAGAAATAAAGAGCAAAATAGAGAAACAAAATTACATAGAACCGGATAAAATGAAATCTATCATATTCTTCATCTCCTTCCTTCTTTAAGCTTTCGCTCCTCACGAAGCTCCTCCAATCTGCCATGGATGCGAGCTCGAACTCTATCTAAACACCTATCTCCATTTGCAATTTGACCTGAAAACTAGGACTTAAAAGTAAATATTAAAAGACGCGTGTTTTTTTATCATCAAAATAAACGATCGTGGTGCTCTAGCACCAACACTAATATGATTGGTTGTACTCAAATATGTATATATTTGTAGGATGTAGCCTCATAGGGTAAGGAAGAAGAAGATAAATCTTGACGTCTCTCGAAGAGGGGGAGCATAGCCCCTCCCTCAAAAGTGAGGAACTCCAAACTAACACACAATGAAACAAAATAAAATAAAAACAAGAAAGAAGCAAAGAAGCATCCGTAGTTTCATCTCCGAGCTGGCTAGAGATCTACCACCATGCATGTAGATACAACAAAGCACTGCGAATAATTTTGACAGGCAAACACGATCAAGCCACCACATTGGATGCCATCAATCACAACCTGCACTGCTGTGACAAGAGCCCCTCCCTCGCTGGAGAAGTCCCCAAAGCCGAAGACAATCGAGGGTGTCGTGACCACCCTGTTGTCAGAGACTGGAGCTCCTGCTGGCGGAGTTGAATGGAGGCACTGCAAGTCAAAACATGAGACTCTCTTACCGGATGAAGGGGTAGGGGAGGAAGAGTGACCAACGATCAAGGGCGAGGGGGCCTAATCGACACAAATGTTGGTCGGGGTCTCGACAACGTAGGTAGAGTTCTTTTAGGGTGAGAGGAGAGGGACGATGGATGTGCAAGAGGATTACGAAAGTGGATGAGTGATTTTACCCAAATATGAATCATTTGAATAGACTTTCTTAAAGGGATTAAGGAGAGTTGATCTTTAAATATGTTAGGGACATCGTTTGTTACGACCCGATTCCCGAATTCCTACAGGACTTGAGAATCGGACCAAGACCCAGTCGTCCAACGAGAAAGTAATAAAAAAGCAGTAAAATGAATTTACATTCATCATGCAAGTAACTAACAGTAACAAAAGTACAGCAATAAAGAAAAGAACTACTACAGTACACACCACCACAACAGTAAAGAATTTAAAATAGGTACAGAGTATGAAATTTACAATAAATGAGTACAGGAGTGTAACAAAATACTCACTACTATAGAAAACGGGTACAACAGAAGTACAACTACTGGGCTCTACTAGGCCCAGCACCCTTTGCAGCCGTGGGCTCTTGCTGCTCAACACCTGATCCTGAAAAAGGTGACAAATATGACACGTTAGCGAAACGCTGAGTAGAGTGGCAACCATCTAGCTGAGAAAAATAGTAAAGGTGGACAAGTAGCTGTTTTTTTTTTATTTCTTCCTTTATTTATCTATTTACTCTTTCTTGGTTTATTTCTCAGGCCTTTCTCTTGATCTTGAATGTTCCTCATGGGAACGATCTTGATTGCAATCTTTTCCGAAAAGTAGAAGTAGCACGAGGTGCTCTCCTGGCCGGGAGAGTCCCCCGTGGTGGTCCTACCTTTAGTCAACTACCCCAAGGTCGCTGACAGACGTAACGGTGACTACGTCATGTCTGATAAACACACGGGTAGCTACCCCGCACTGGCACGCGGTCAGTCGTTTCCGTTAACAGGTGTGCCCACAGCACAGCACGGAACCAGTATAGGGTAGAGCCCTCTCAGTAATAGGGGTCTAGCCCCTCCACAGTAACCAAACAGGGGACTCGCCCCTCCACAGTCCGCGCACCCTCGCTTGACTACCCTGGTTTGCCCAGTGGGCCTAACAAGTCGGTGTAGGACGGCTAGCTGAATCCCGGGTCTCGTGGGGTGGCTATCTCTCTCCCTACACTAGCAGCTCTCCCCGTACGGTGTACGCAAGGGCTAGAAAGTCGGTGCAAAGTGGCCAAACTCACCCCGGTCTCAACTTGAGGGCAGCAAGCTCCCCTCTACACTAAGAGGTAATATGTACTCTCTTTGGTACCACGTACCCAAGAGATAACACACTTTCCCGTTTACTTTTCCAGTTCCATTCCATTTATTTCTAGGAGCTCGTATTTAATCTCAACCAACAGAAATTACATGCATCAGTTACTAGCAATAGTACTCTACATTTCACAGGCAGCTGTTATCCAATTACAGGTAATTATCATTATTCTATCTACTTATCCAAGACTGCAATTTAGGCATTGAAGACATTCGTTTCAGTGTTTCTGTTCCAAGGATTCATGCCATACCCTAGGATCTATCATTCAATCTAGTTTTCAGGTCCTAGGATTCATGCCATACCCTAGGATCTATCATTTAATTCAGAGATGCATTAATGTTTGTAATTAACTAAGGGGAGCCACTCTACCCGCAAATTCAGGAGTAATGGGGGCATGATCGGCAGGTCCACGTGCCTCCGCAACCCCGAAAGCTGCAACAGAACGAGGTCCTAACACAAGGAGCAATCACAAAGAACCACTCGGAATAGGATACAAATATTTCAAACAAGTAGAGGAACTAATTCAGAGAAGAACGAAATTTTAAACTCGGAAATCATACCTTAAACGGATCCTAAACGGGTCAAAAATGATAACTCTGACTCAAATCAGATGTCTGGAATACCTTCCAGACGTCTTAAAAAGTGGTCCAGGTCATACCTCACTCTGCGCTGCTCCTCAGACGTCTAGGGATCCTGCTGAATCGTCTGGGCCCAGTTCCAAATGTCCCACCACCTCTCCGGACGTCTGGAGACGCTCTCCGCCGTCTGGTGCTGTGCCCAGACGTCTGGACTACGTGGGAGGGTGTGTCCCCGTGCCTTCTCGAAACGAAACCTGCACGCGCGACGAAAACCTCCTCAACACGACACGTCTCAGCACTTCGGCTGCATCCACAAAAAGGAGGTAGAGGAGAAATTTCGTACCTCTCAGTCGTTTAGAGCTCCCTTCAGACATCGCCCACGTCGTCTGGATGTAGGTCCAGACGTTTGATTCTGGGAAAATTTCCCAGAATCAGAGCTTCCTCGTCCTCTTCCCGCTGCGTGCGAGCTTGCCACGTAGCCGCTTGTCCGCTGCTCGAGCTGCAATAGCACCAGGGGGATCTCCCCAGCAGGACGCTCCTCCGCGCACACGTCGGCCGGCCTCGAGCTGCTCCGACGGGCTCTCTCTCTTTCTCGCGTGCTCTCCCTCTTCTTCCCTCTCATTGCACCTCTTTCTCTCCGCACCGCACCCGACAGCAGTTGCTGCCCTCGCTTTCGCTCTCGCACTCACGCTGGAAGAAGGAGGAGACGATGGGGTGGTGAACGAGGGAGAGGGGATGGGGTATTTGAAGGCGTGGGGAGGTGTTTGCAGGTTAGCGAGGGGAGAGAGAAAAAGAGGAGGCCGGCATGTTGCAGTCTGCACGCGCTCGCGATCGTGCGCACGCCAAAATTTATTTCCAGATGTCTGGACCAACTCCAAGATATCTTAAAAAGTGTTTGATGTCTCTGGTCTTAACATCGTTGAAAAATGTCATGCTATTGGGGATCCTGAATAAATAGATCAGGAAAGAGTTCAAATGGTTGGAAGGTTAAAAAGGAGGAAGGTCGAACCCAAAATACAAGAACTCCAATTAAACGAGGCTATGGGGATTAAATTAGAATAAGTTAGGAATTGTGAAATCAATGTGCTTATTTGTGGAAGCAAGTGCTGAAACATATAAATTTACTCGTTTCTCGACAAACGGTGGAGGTAATTCAAAAAAAAAATTAAAAGTGAAGATCACGTCATATTGAAAAAAATAATTAAAAGTGAAGATCACCTCATGTATTTCTTATTTATGTAAAAAAATAATGTGAGTATTATTATATGGTGAAATTTATTAATATTTAAAAAAGTAATCATCGCTTTTAAATAAAAAAACATACATGTAAAATAAAATATATATAAGTATAAAATCAAAAAATATTAGTGTAAAATTAAAATGTAAGGGATGCAATAATTTTGTATTGATGTAAAAGTAAAAGAATTCACATTCAAAATTATTTTATATTATTATAAATTATTAAAATTATATTTAAAATCATTTTATATCGATAAAAACTTATTTTCTATCGATGTAAATTAATTTTTATTGATATATCCATTGATTAATAAAATAGTTGTAACTTTTTTATCTCGAGTCAGATCCACTGCCTTATAAAATTTACGTTATTTTTAGATTTTTATGCATTAAATAATAATAGTACAATGAGAATCACGATCATAAATTTTGTGTATTACAAAATGTATTAACTTTCACTTTTTTTTTTATGTTTTGTTTATTTTTGTACGATTTAGCATTACTATTTTGAAATCCTAACAATACATACAAACGGTGTTGTATGTAGATGAGTGGTGTCCCGAAGATCGTTTCATTTCAGATCAGGGTAAACATCTACCAATCTAAATATTGGTACAAACAATATGTTCGCAATAAGTAACACAAATAAAATTAAAAAAAAAATCCCTCCCGATGGCGTTTCGTTTCCCTCCCTCAAGAGAGAGCGGAAGTCAGATACCGACGTCTCGATGGCCGATCGAGGCCCCCTCAACCTTCCAGACTTTCATCCCCTCATCCGGACTACACTCCTTCGACGATCAGGTACCGATGGTCGACGTGCAACAGTTTGGCGTCGCTTGTCGTGGCTGACTGTGGCGGAGGCGTTGTGGTCGAGGGTTGGAGCTCTGGTGGACGTCCGCGGTGGCAGATCGTCACGGCCAATGGTCGTGGCTGTCAGTTGTGGTGGTTCGTTGTGGTCGGGTTGGCAATCGTCGTCGTGGGCGCTCGGATGTCATGGTTGGAGCAGCTGGCTGTTCTGGTCGCGCGAGGTGGTCGGGGCCGCAGCTGTTGTCGGGCCTAGCGTCGGTGGTGACTGCGGCGGTTCTCCGATGTGATGGCACGACCGGCGTTGGCGGCGGGAGGTGGTTGCTGTCGGTGCGGTGGCTCGTTTGTTGCGTTGTGTTCTTTTTTGTGTTGTATGTGTTTGTTAGTCTGCTTTCATTTTGGTTTCGGGGTTGGTATCTCCGTGGATTGGTTCCTTGGTTGTGCCTTGGCAGTGGGTATCTTTTAATTTATTGGTTGGATCACTTTTGGTGCAGGTTTTGGTTTTTATGTTATAGTTATTTTTACGTTTGGGAGATGTAGTTGTTCCCTTGAGGGCTTTGTTTCGGGGGGTCATACGAGACTCGAGCATATTATGATTGAGAAGTGTTCAGAACTCTATAAGTGAAAACTTTCTTTGGAAGAAAAAAAAAAAGGCCAGATTGATTATTACCTCCTACGTTACTCGAAGTATTGTCCAATTCTATACTTCCTATTTTTTGAACATGTGATGATTTTTTTTTTAATAAGGTGCTTAAATGTTTGGCTAGTTCAATGATTTTTATGGTAAGAATTTTGAATTAACAAATAAGCACAATAAAAAAAGTACGTATCAGATTTGATAACCTAATTTTACTAGGAAAAAGACATTCGTCTGAATAGAAGATGATACTTTCAATACGTACTAGTATTCGAGTGGTACAAACTCTCTATTTCTCTCTCTTTGATAGCATAGAAAATAAAAATTAGTTTATCCTTAGTATTTATACGGTGGACTTCTATGATTGTAAGTCAATTTACTTCGTGTGATTCCTTTTCAGTGGCAGTGACAAGCTTGTTGATTAGTAATTTCTCGAATCTAGAGTGACCCACCATTTTGTAGGGTATACGGATCCAGGTAAATAGGTCCCTTTGAAGGTATTAGGTTTTCATTATTTACCAGACAGTCGAATCCTTCACGTGATCCAACTAATGGGATAATTTTTCTCTTCACATCACTCATATGATGGCTTGATACTACGCGAGGTGTGCGGGGTCAATTCCCCGTGATCTGCCTATATGCATATAGTGTCCTCATGGGGGACACATTGCTGATGTTGTCTCGCCTCAACTTGGTGTCAGAGAGTGGCCGTGAAATCACAGAATGGCTCCGTGGCAAGCGAGAAATTCGAGGGTCCCTAGGTGGGTGAGGTCTCCCACCTCCCTCCATTTAACTATTTACGTAATTTACATGAAAGCTTGGCTCCCCTTCTTCCTTGTGACCTTTTAAGACTGGTTAATCTTGGTGTTTTTCACATGTTAAAAAAAGAAAAAAGAATCGAACCTCGTAATATTCAATTAGCATCGGTCTGAGAAAGCGATATCACATAAAAATTATCGAAAATCTTGTGTCCCATGGGTTGGATTCACTATGGCTTGGGCAAGTTCTGATAACTTAAATTAGGTTTATGACCTTATGCCATAGGTTCATGGATTCGAATATCTGTCTCACATGGGATGAGATCAAATCTCCAAGGTGAATCTCCATAAATTAGACGCCAAACATTTGTTTCCTAGATTCATTCAAAGGTGAATCTCCAAGAAAGCATAATCACTTAAATTTATTATAAGCTAAAATAAACTAGCAATAGGAGCGGAATTTTGATGACCCCCATGGATAAGGGGATTAAGGAAGCATTCTGGAGTATAGGGTCAGACTAAGATCTGGACACAGATGAATTTAGTGGCTACTTTTTTCGAAGGGCTTGGTAAGTTGTGTGTCTTGATCTAATTGGAGTTCGCTTCTTCTTTCTTGAGAATGGAGGATTAGTTAAGGAGGCCAATCACATGTTAGTCACTCGTCCCCAAGGAAAGGGGCCATGACCTCCCTCGAAGATGTCCGATCCATCACCTGCTGCAATGTCATCTATAAGGTAATATCCAAGATCCCACCGTCAAGGTGAGGCCCCCTTATGCCACACTTTATTGAACCCAACTAGGGATCCTTCATAAAAGTGTGTTCCGTCTCTGATTGTTCCCTCTTACCACAGGAGTTCCCAACAAGATTCTACTTGCCTAGAACCTCTTTATGCAAGTGGTGTATAATTTTAATACGGATTTGGCTAACATCAATTGAAACTGGTGTTAGACAAATCTATGTTAAAATAGGTAAACCTAGGTTAATCAATTGGTGGTTATGTAGTCAAGTAAATAGGGATTAATCTCTCTTTTGGGGGGTTAATCCCCCAAGTAAACTAAGCCTTAGGATTTGAGGAAGATTGTAGTACTCATGATTTTTCCCGGAGGGATTTTCGCCTAAATTGTTGTACCTTGTGGTTATACTTGTGATTACTTGTTCACACAATTTCTCAACACTAACATATAACAAACATCATCATAAATGAGCAATACCATCCCTATGAAATAAAGGGGTAGTTAAAAGGTGTGGGGGCGGGGGAGGGTGGTGCAATGAGCAGTGATTGCCCCTAAGGCTTCGTTTGGTTGGGGGATGTCTTAAAATCAGAGGGATATTCAAGGGAAAAACTTTGAGGGTTAGTTTAGTTGTGGGGTTAACCCCTTTTTAGTTAACACGGGTTAAGAGCTCTTAACATTGGTTTGTTTAACACCAGTTGCTATTGGTGTTAGACAAACTCGTGTTTAAGTTCTACGATTTTGTTGTGCTCTCGCGGTCACTGATTCAAATTCTTAACACCACTAAAAGTAAACATCACAAGAGTTAACACTCCAACTTAACATCAATTTAAGTAAACACAAATTAGTGTTAACACAACTCTGCAAATAAACACAATTGAAAGTTAACACTAATTTCACATTTCTTAACACTACTCCCTTAACTTTACAAGTAAACTAACCTTAAAGCAAAGATATATAACTTTTCTCACTCCATCAATCGATATAATCTATTAAAATATGTCATTCTCAAACTATTATGTTACATTACATTAACACCAATATATACTAAAAATATACTCACTCTAATATAATATAATCCCACACTCATATTATAATACTAAAATATCATTTACTAATATTACGTCACCGTACCAATCATTTCTACCTTACATATCTTATTTCATTCTGATACCATCCAAAGACACACTAATCTTTCAACCGAATGCAATCTTCCTATCCCCCTCGACACCATCCTTGCGAGATGGATTTTAATTTATTTTATGATTTATATTTCAAGTTAACATTTATTCTTAATCTTACGATAAGAGGGTTGACAAATTAGGTTTTTTCAATGCTATAATCACGATGGGATTTTAATCATTTCCGTCAACTCTACTGAACTGAAACCTAACCCTCCTATTGTTGGGCGCATACTGAGGCATGCTAGTTGGTTCACTCATGCTACCCAGCCAGGGTAGCACTCCCTCTCCTTAGGGGTGGTGAGGTCTATTGATTATAGTATAACCACTTCACCCCAAGGGGTGATGGTTAACTCTACTGAAACTCACCACCCTTATGATGCATGCCCGATCGGCTTGCTGGAACTCACCTCTGTTTTAAATTTAAAATGTAATATGGGAGGAAAACCCCTCATGCCCCCCTTCTTGGAACATACTTAATCTTCTAGGTAGATTAATTACTTTCGATCAAGACTTAAATGAAGAAATTACTCATACCAATCAACCATTTAGATAATTCTAGGGTATTTTAAAAGACTATAGGGGTGAAACATAACTAATACCATATTTAATGAAGAATTTTACTTATAATATGTCTTTTATGTTGTCTCATTTTGTGTTTTTAGTGTTGTATTTCATCTATTTAAAGAAATCGTAACACAATGATACGATTAAAATATCTAAAATCATAATTATCTTGTCAGAGGAATAAGGCTGTCGACATAAAGGCGTAATTTGATCCCTCGGTCCTATGTTTCCCAAATTAGAAATTCAAGAGTTTTTTTTCTTTTTTCTAAAGAAGAAGATCTCCATTAAGGGAATAAAAGGAGTCAAATAAAATACTCCTCGAACAAACGGGGTAGCTTTGAATCGAAGAGATAGTAAAACAAGAGTAAAAAAAAGAAAAAAAAGAAAGAAAACATCAAAGGAGTTCTTATTGCTCCAAACCGATGGATGACAACAGCGTTACCAAAGAGAAGGCCTTGACGATGGATTCGATCTGCACTAGCGAGTACTTGGAAGCCAACGATTGGCAAGAACTCAGTCGTATGATGTAGCGGTCTCAAGCGTGGTCCTAAAAAAGCTGCAGGGGGGAGGGGGTGAGTTCGAGAAGATCGAAACCAACAATCATCAACCACCAAGCCCAACTTGGAGGAAGGTAATCAACCAAACACTAAACAAATCCCCTTGCAAGCCAACAATCGACCATAACCTCTTGAATACGAGGAATAAAGAAGATATCACCATGAAATTGAAAGACAAGGCTGAGGTAGAAACTTCGCAGATGAAGGGCGGAGGATGGTGAAGGAGGGTCGGGCACACATGCCTGCAACCAGTAGCAGCGGCCATCACTGTAGTCTACGACGAAGAATCACAACAGCGAAGCTGTCGATGCCACTAGGAAGGAGGAGAGAACGAGGAAACCATGGTGTCAGAGGAGCCAATCCAAAGTGGATGAAATCGGTGAAGCATATGTAGCGATGGGAGGATGAGAAGCGAGTCTCTAACTACGGAGGTAGATCGGCTGAAGGAGGAGGGGAGGGGGTTTCAAAAGTGCAACGTAAATTAACCTTTAAATGAAAGCTAATCCAATGGAGATATAATCACTCGACCGCTTCCACATCGTATGGGAGTGCCGTAGGAAATAGAAAAGACGCTCCATTGTGTTACCTATATGCAATCAAATTCGAAAAGTAGAGATTATTATTCTTGTATCTTATCTTTGGTTCACCTGCAAAGGAAGATGCTATGGTATTTCTTTACCCAGATGATATATAATTCAATTGAAACACAAGTTGCTGAGAATTTTTTTTTTTTTTGAAAGATGGAGTAGCTTTCATTCATAAGCAACCTTACAGACTACAAGGGATGTTATATCCATCCCAAGAGTCGAAACCAACATTCAGTAAAGAGAATCTAGCAAGTTTATGGGCTAACTGAACATGCAATATTCTTTGAACATGGGACACCTGCAAGTGAGGGAAATGTCTAAGGAGGTCTCGACATTGAGGAATAATACGGAGTAATCTCTAAGAAGGTTGCTTAAGTCCATTTACTTGGCGTACCGGGGACAGAGCGTTACTGATGACAAGTCCCGAGGAGTAAGCCAATTTCAAGGCGAAGAGTAAACCTTGAAGAATAGCGAAAGTTTCGGCCTCTTCACTGAAGACAGAGGCAGACTTCATTGCTTGTGCTGCAATAATCTGGTTTGAAGCATCTAATAGAACAACACCCACAGCCGAATTATGCTCACCAACTGCAGCATCCACTACTAATTTGCAGTTATGCACCACTGCCAAAGTATCAGGAGGGTGTGTCCTGACCGAGATGTAATCATCAGAAGGTGGGAGATGAGGATTTTGATAAGCCTCTTGAAGGGAGTCCTCCCTTGAATCAGACAAAAGAGTTGTGTGATCAATCCTAACAACCTTTTGATCAGTATAGAATGCCACGACAGTTAATATATTGGAGGCTGATATATCAGGGGATTTTTGACCCGCTCCATGTACCACATGACATCTGTTGAGCCAGATATAATAAGCTGGAAAATAGGGAATATGTTCGTTTTGTTCAGCCTCCTTCAGTTGTGTTGAAATGCTGATATTCAGTTAACCAATTCTCAGCCTCCACATGGAATCTGTAACCCAATTTAAACCAAATAGCTTTTGTGTAGGGACAGAAAAGCAACAAATGGTTGATATCTTCACTGTGTTGTTTGCACGAAGGGCATCTATCATCAACTCCTGGAATTCTACGAGAGAGTAGACACTTAGTGTTGAGAGCTCCAGCCACTGCTTTCCAACAAAATAATTTAACCTTAGGAGGCAACTGTAGAGCTTGTATCTTTTTGCAATTTTCTACATCGGTGGTATCAGTCAATCTAGAGGTTCTGTCATTTAACCGAATCAAAGTTTGATAAGCTGATTTTATAAAGAAAATACCTCTTGGGTGTGGAGCCCAAATAAATCGGTCTGGCTGATCCCAATGAATGGGGGTTGCTGTAATCTTTCCAGAGGTTTCAGGAGGGAACAATTGAGATATGAGGTTTTGTTTCCAGCAAAGATTGGTAAAATCAATGATATCCTTTAGTTGGATGTCTTGAGAGGAATACTGTATAGCTGGCATAAGAGGATAATCCATATCTCTGACCCAGGAGTCTCTCCAAATATTTATTTTTGATCCATTCCCTACTAGCCAACAAATACCGTGGAACAGGGACCCTTGTACAGTGTATAGAGCTTTCATGAATGGGGAATCAGTTGACCTTGGGAAATAATCCCAGAAGGTACCATGTGGAAAGTATTTCTTCTTTAATTGGGACTGCCAAAGCCCATTCTCATCAGTAATCAAACTCCACCCCATTTTCATAAGGAATGCATAAGTTGTTAATTCGGCATCCCTGAATCCCATGCCTCCTAAATGCTTTGGAATACATAAGCCCTTCCATGCCTTTGAGTAGAAATGCCTTCTCCCCTCCTCATAGCCCCACCAGGAGTCCCTTACAATTGAATCTATAGCAGCAAGTAATTTTTTTGGGAACATATGAGTGAACATGAGATAATTTGGAATTGCTAGAAGGGAAGATTGAATAAGTATGCTTCTTCCAGCTTGAGATAGTGCTCGGTCTTTCCACCCATTTAGTTTTTTTTCACATTTGGCGATGACCAGATCAGACAAAGCTTGTTGATTAATAGTGACGATGATGGGATTCCCCAAATATATCTCCTTCTTCGTCATCAAATTTATAGAGAATTCTTGTAAGATATCGGCCTGCAGTTGAGTATTCATTCCCTTGCTAAAATAAATTTGAGACTTCAAGAAGTTTACCCTTTGTCCTGAACATAATTCATATAATTTCAGAATTGCCTTCAATTCCCAAGCTTCTTCCAAGGTGGCGGCAGCGAAAATAATAACATCATTAGCATACATTAGATGCATAACCGGCTGAGAATACCTATCTATCTGGAACCCTGAAATTTTTTTACAGTGTACAGAGGATGCAAGAGAACGAGATAAAAACTCAGAGCATAATATAAATAAATATGGTGAAAGAGGGCATCCTTGTCTAATACCATGAGTATGATAGATGATTTTAGTTTTGTTGCCATTAACTAATGCTCGAAAAGAAGCTGACGAGACACAAGACAAAATAAGATTTACAAGGGAACGGGGAAAATGCAATTGACCAAGACAAAAGTGAATGAAGCATCATTCAAGACGGTCAAATGCTTTTTCCATATCAAGCTTGACGGCCAGAGAAGGTTGTTTTCTTTTCTTCGTCTTCATGGAATGGAAGATCTCTTTTACCAAGACGACATTGTCGGATATTTGTCTACCTGTCAAGAAACCCGACTGATTAACAGCTATCAGTCGATGAAGGACCGGAGCAATTCTTCTAACAACCAGTTTTGCAACCAGTTTATATAATGAATTAGTAAGACTTATCGGTCTAAAGTCATTGGGCACAAGAGGATTAGTTACCTTTGACGCGAGAGCCAAGTAAGTATTTTCCATTTCAAAAGGCATATGTGCATTTCTGAAACAATCCACCACAAAGTTCTCAACATCCTGTCCTATTAGTTCCCAACTTCTGTGATAGAACAGAGTAGGGAAACCATCTGGCCCAGGGCTTTTTGAAGGTGGCATTTGATGAAGAACATTTTTAATCTCATCCGGTTCAGGAATAGTTGCTGCCCAAGTACATACTCTTCTTCATTAACTTCATCTACGTTGGAGAAAAAGGAAGGCAGCTCAATGCCACTATCTTCAGAGGTATATAGATGATTAAAATGGTCCCAAAAACACTTTTCAATCAACCGCTGGTCTCCAGTCTGCTCCCCATTTGGCAGTTTCAACCAATGTATGCTATTTTTTTTCTTCCTGTTAGAAGCATATAAGTGGTAGAATTTTGTATTTCTGTCACCGCTGTTAATCCATACATGCCTTGATCTTTGATGCCACTGGATTTCTTCCTTTAATTTCACTTCTTCATAATTTTTCCTCAACTCTTGCTCCTACTGAAAATTTTCCAAAGTGGGATTGGAATTCTATATTTCAGCTATCTGATTTTCAATTTTTTTCTTGGATTCCTTCCAGTTAACAGACGAAGTCTTCTTCCAACTCCTAATATTAGCAGCTAAATGACCTAGCTTTTCCGCTATCCCTTTTCCATTATTATGTGTAGCAGTCCAGCTATCACTAAGAACCACTTTGAAATCTTCTTCCATATACCAGTTCGCTTCCATTCTCCACTCTATGGGAAATTTCCAGGTCCTGCTGAAACCAACCTCTCCACATATAACCAAGCTATTTCAGAGATGTCCTCTCCTTCGTCCTTTACGGATATGGATATTAACCAAAGCCAAAAAAATTCTCATCCAGACTCCCCGCCCTTTTTCAACACTCTGTTGAGGATTAAAGATATGGACACCGTTACTCCTGAAGTGAAAAAGAAAAGCTATAAGAAGGTTGCTAGAGAATTGGGAGCCAAGCCTGATATTATTATGACTGATAGGAAGAGAGGACCTACAGATGTTACTTCCCTTGATGTGGAAATCAGTGTGAAGAAGCAAAAAATTCTGTCTGAAGATGAAGGGCTTGAGGCAGCTGAGCCACTTCAGCTGCCAAGGGCCAAATAAATTTTCTATCTTGGAATTGTAGAGGGTTGGGGGCTCCCTCTGCAATTTGACATTTAAAAAGCCTAATTAGAGCAACTAGTCCGGATGTGGTTTTCATCTCAGAGACACATTTAAAAAGCTGCAAAATTAGTAGAATTGTAAAGAGCCTAAAAATGTTCAAAAACTCTCAAGTGGAAGCAGTGGGCAAATCAGGTGGACTGTGTCTTTTATATTCTAAACGGATAATTTTCACTCCAATTTATGAGGAAAACAATTGCATACTGGCTGAAATCAGTGTGAACAACATTAACTGGATGTTGAGCTGTATGTATGGTGCTCCTTCATTGGCGAACAGAAATTCCTTTTGGTTAAGGATGGGCAAGCTGTTAGAGCCCTATGCTGAAAAACTCTTCTGCATTGGAGATTTTAATGCAATTCTTTCCACAGCAGATAAACAGGGAGGCATGGTGGTTCCGACCAGAGAATTAAAACATCTCAAGAACTTTATAGACAAGTTGGGGTTAATTGACCTTGGTTTTGCTGGACAAGCTTTCACCTGGTCAAATAGAAGGCAACCTCAATACTTGATTAAAGACAGATTAGGCAGAGTTTTTGTGGCGGGAGATTGGCTTCTCTCCTTTCCAAAAGCAGGTGTACTTCATCTTCCGGCTATTGGGAGTGACCATAGCCCTATATTATAGGATTAGGATTTGATTCATACTGCAAAAAGGTGTGGGGATTTGAAACTGGCGTGTTTGGGCTTGTCTCAGTTTGTTTTGGGGTTAACTGAGCTTGCAATGGACTTATCAGGGCCGAACCTTCGAGAGGAGAATGTGATACGGATTTCTGAGGAGGGCAAAATTCTAATTCTTTTAAGGTAGGGGGTAATTTAGTGCATTTCCGAGGAGATATAGGATTTGGTTCTGAAATATTATGGCGAGGGGGAGGAAGGGATATGGGTTAGAAATATTTTTCTGATGCTCTAATATGCAGATGATACCGTGTTCTCTATCATATGATGTCCATATTTAGGAAGGTGTTAGGACTGCAATTGAATGGGGAAAAATCTTTTCTTGTCTATTTTGGATCAAATGGAGATGAGTGCGACCAAATGTTAGAGGCACTGCATACACCAATATTTCTTTACCCATCACATATCTTGAGCTACCATTGAGGAGTCGAAAGCTTAAGAAGAGTGATTGGAGCTTATTATTTGAGAAGATTTCAACGAAGCTGGAGTGCTGGAGTACTAGGTACTTATCCAAAGGGGGAAGATTGATTATCTTGAATTCAGTCATCACAATGATGTTGATCTTCATTTTTTCTGTATTCAAAGCTCCAAAAGCAACATGGAAACGTCTGGATATAATGAGGAAATGTTTCTTTTGGAAATGAGTGAAGCATGAAGGAAGATTTTTCCAATTAGTAAAATGAAACAATATTTGTCTTCCCAAGGAGCAAGGGGGGCAGGAAATTGGGTCCCCAAGGAATTTAATGATTCTTTATTGCTGACATGGGCAATAAAAATTTTTAATGGGGGAGAGTAAGCTATGGGCTGAGATGATTAGAGGGATATATGGTGATTCACATTCAATCTGAAAGACTTTTTCCCACCAAGGCATCATCTTTCTAGAGCTCAGTGGTAGCACCTATGAAGGAGAATTGGGATTTGTTTTAGCCGGTCAGTGGTGATGGCCGACCATTTTGTTTTGGTTGGAAAAGTGGTCTTTGTTGGGAATCCTCCACCAACAGTACCCATGTGTCTATGGTCTTGCTGCTGACAGTGAGGCAAAAGTTGCTGACTTTTGGAATGAAGATGTGAAAAGATGGGAGTTGCTAGAGACGGGTTGCAGAGAGGGGAGCCGCACATGGGGGGAAAGATCAAGGTTGCTACAGGATCTGCAAGCCTTCAAGCTGGTGGGTGGTGCTGATACGTATAGATGGATGGGAGGTTTTTCATCTGCCAAGGCTTATGAGCAAATGGTAACAAGAGCACGGAGTGAGGAAACTGACGCTATTTGTGCGGGCCTGTGGAAATTAAAAATCCCTTTGAAGGTACAAATTTTCTTATGACTTTGCAAGAGAGATGGACTCATTACTGGCGACTTGAGGCATGGAAGAATGGGTGTGGCTGTTCAAGCGTGTCACCTATGTGGTTTACAGACAGACAGTGTATGACACATTTTTTCTTCGAGGTTGATTATTGATTTTGTATGGAATAAGGTCTGTGGAGGTGGGCTACTTGTTTGGGAGGACATGTGGGATGACTTTATTATGGGTGGGAGGCTGCATTGTTCCATGGCGGCTGTCTTGTGGTGTATTTGGCGTGCAAGGAATGAGTGCCTTTTTCAGGAGAGACTTGTAAATGCGGTGCGAATTGTACATGAGTGTCAGGCTCTCATACGACATTGGAGAAGCTGATGTATTTGATTTGATGATTTGTAATAAAATCTTCGGATTGCTATCGGCTTAGATAGCTTTCCTTTCGTTTTAAAAAAAAAGAAATCAGGTGAAGCAACAAACACAAACAATCAATTCACAAAACACAAGGATTTACGCGGAAACTTCTCCAGTGTAGAGGGAAAAAATCACGAGCAGAGAGAGAGAGATAATCTACTATAAAGAGAAAGATGGGGTACAAATCCCACGCTTTGGAACCCTAAGAGAGACCTCTTGATGATGCCCTCTCGGAAAAGCAAGAAGAAAATGGGAGACACAGCTCCATAAAATCCTAACACACACATATATATGGGTTACATAAATGGATCCTTAATTGGATCTAAAAATGCGCTTGCCAAGATCCATTTAATCTATGTGTGTTGGAAAATAATCGGGTTATAGTTGTTCAAGGCATGATCAATAAAATCTCTACCTTGACTTGAACTTCATGCAAAACACTGCAAAGTCATAGCAGTTGCCATCTCTCTTTGCCATCTAGCCATCTCAAGTGCTATGTAATCCAATCAAGTTCACACAGGCTATGAACTTGGTTAATGGCAAGGGCTTTGTCGTCATATCTACTGGATTATTTGCTGTAGCTATCTTCTTCATCTGAATGTCACCTTCAGTTATGACCTCATGAATGAAGTGATGCCTAACATTCATATGCTTTGTCCTCTCATGATGCATCTGGTCTTTCGTTAGATGGATGACACTCTGGCTATCACAATGAACAATGACCATCTTCGGGCCCGGACTAAGCTATGCAAATAATCATTTTTAGCAACTATAACCAATAAAACTCAAATGGAGGTATGTTTCACAACAGGTGAAAAAAATGTCATTATAGTCAATACCTTCAACTTGACTAAAGCCTTTGGCAACTAGCCTTGCTTTATACCTTGCATTAGAGACTCCTGATATGCCTTCATTTCTTTTGTAGATCTAGTTGTAGCCAATGATTTCTACCCACTTGGAGGAGTCACTAGGACCCATGTGTCATTTTTATGAAGAGATTTCATTCACTCATGGCAGCAATCTATTCTATAGAGTCTCATGATGAAACAACTTTTGAGAATCTGTTCGGTTCTCCTGCATCACAAGTTTCCTCTTCAATAAATAATGCATGCATAAATGTTGACTTAGCATATCTTGAGGGCAACTTGATCTCTTTATGCCTATGACTGCGTGAAATGTAACCTTCTTCTGCTGTAGTGGCTTCCTCTTCTTCCTCTACGTTAGATAAGTGGTTGTGATGTGGTTAGTCTGGACAAACCTCAAGCTCCACTTGCTTGTTAGCACTCACATATGTATCTATACCAAAAGAACGAACAATATAATCTTTCTTGGGAGACAACATAGCAAACTCACGAAAAATGACATTTTCCTCAATAATCACCTTGGGTGATTTAGGACCAAGACACCACAATCTATATCCTTCACCCTAGAGGCATAACCAACAAAAATACATTTTATAGGTCTAGGCTATAATTTTCCTTGATCTATATGAGCATATGCTGGACATCCAAAAATTCTCAAATTAGAATAATTAGTAGGGTAGCTAGGCCATACCTCTTCTGGAGTCCTCCCATTTAAAGCCAAGGAAGGAGAACGGTTGATCAGATAGGTTGCTGTAGTAACTGCTTCAGCCTAGAAGTAGACAAGCCTGCATTCAACAACCTGCATCGGTCTCGCTCCAATAGTGTCCTGTTCAAGCACTCTACCACATCGTTCTATTGTGTTGTATGCCTGATTGTGCGATGCTTGACATGCCCTCATTCATGCAGAATTGATTAAACTCTAAGGATCAAAACTCAAGGCCATTGTCAGTCTGAAGCCTCTTGGTCTCTTTACTTGTCTACTTCTTTAGTAGTGTCTTCAATTGCTTGAAATATTTGAACACCTCATCCTTGCCTTTGATCACATAGATCTAGACCTTCCTTGAATAGTCATCAATGAAAGTCAACATGTATCTTGCACTACCCTTTGAAGGAACTTGAGAAGGCTCCCATAGATCAAAGTGAATGTAGCCTAAAGTGTCCTTGGTCTTGTGTTTTGCAACACCAAAACTCTTATGTGTCTGCTTGCCAAGGATGTAATGCTCACAAAACTCTAACTTGCGAATACTCTGACATTGAGTAATACATGTACTTCTGTTTAGAGTATTCATGCCTTTTTCTCCCAAGTGCCTAAATCTAAGATGACATAGTCTGGTGCGATCTATCTCAAAGGATAAATCAATTGTAACAGCTACAATGCCTGTAAGTGTATCTCCTTGCAAGATAAAGAGATTTCCAGATCTCTTTCCAAACATAATTAGATGACCATTCTTGGTGGTTGTATGCTCACCATTCTCTACTGAGTATTTGCACCCCTTCTCCTTTAAGGGACTTAAAGAGAGAAGGTTCTTCGTCATCTCTGGGATGTGACGAACATCAGTAAGCATGACTATTGTTCTTGTATGCATCTTCAAGTCAATGTTGCCTATCCCAACAGTTTTGGGCTAGGTGCCATTGCCCATCATGACAACTCCACTTTCAACTGATCAATAATTAAAGAACTAATTCCTCTTCAGTGTGACATGGTAAGTGCACCTGGGATCAAGAATCCACTCATCCTTTGAGTTCAATGGAGTGGTGGCATTAACACATAGCCTCGATCTGAACATTCAACCTCCACATTACTTGCCTCAGTAGGATCATTCTTGTGTTTTCCATGCTGGTCCTTTTTCTCCTTCTTCTTACCCTTATTTTGAAGTTTCCATCACTCATCCTTTACATGCCCCTTCTTCTTGTAGTATATTAAGACCCATACTGTTAAAACACTTTAAGACGTCTGGGACTTGGGTCGGACATCTGGTTAGACGTCTAGATGCCTTCCCAGACGTTTGGAAATCAAATTTTTTGTGTACGTTCTTGCGTCTGCACGCGTGCTGCGCGCAGACAGTACGCAGCCGCATTTCTTCTCTCTCAGCTCGCCGATGAAACCCTAAACCTCACCCTTATAAACCCCCTCCTCTCCCTCACGCCACCCCACTTCCATTCCACCCTTCTTCTTCCCCAGTGAGAGCGGTGAGTAGCAGGCAGCGAGTTGTGAGCATGAGCGGCGTGGGAGGAGAGGAGCAGTGAGGGGAAGAGAGGAGAGCGCATGAGCTCGTGAGGGAGTTCGCCGGAGAGCTCACTGCCGGTCGGCGCGTACGCGAGGTGGAGAGTTGTGTCGGGGAGGTCCTCCCCGACACTGCTGCAGCCAGAGCAGCGGTCGAGCGGGCGCGGCGCGGCCACGCGCGGCGCGAGAAGGCAAGGGCAGTCTCTGGTTCTAGGTTTTTCCCAGAATCAGACGTCTGGATCTACATCCAGACGACGTAGACGGCGTTTGGAGGAGGCTTCAGACGACTGAGAGGTAAATCTCGCGACATACACCTCCCTTGCGGATACGGCCATGTAGGCCGTATCGCCGAGGCATTGTTCTGTGCCATTTTGAGAAGATTTTGCGTCGCGCGTGCAGGATTCGCTTCGGGAAGGCGCGGGACACGCCCTCCCACGCAGTTTAGACGTCTGGGCGAGGCACCAGACGACGGGAAGCGTCTCCAGACGTCTGGAGAGGTGGTCGGACATCTGGAATTAGGTCCAGACGGTTCAACAGAGTCCTTGGATGTCTGAGGAGTAGCGCAGAGTTGAGGTATAGTTCTGGACTTTTTAAAGATGTATGGAAGATGTTCTAAATGTCTGATATGAATCAGGATTGTTGTTTTTGATCCGTTTAGGGTCCGTTTGAGATCCGATTTCTACAATTAAGATTCTGTTGTTCTCCATATAAGTTCCTCTACTTGTTGGAATACTTTTATCATGTTCTGAGTGGTCTCTTGTGATTGATCATTGTGATAGGACCTCGTTTCGTTGCGGATTTAGGGTTTGCTGAGGCACGTGGACTTGCCGATCAAGCCTCTATTACTTCTGAGTTTATTGGTAGAGTGGCTTCCCTTGTTTAATTACCAACATAAATGCATATTTGGAATGAATGTTAGATCCTAGGGTATGGCACGAATCCTAGGACTAGAAACACTGGAATAGTTGTATGGAATGTATGAATCGCAGTCTTGAATGAACAAATAGAATAATAACAATTGCCTGTAAATGGATAACAGCTGCCTGTGAAATGTAAAGTACTGTTGTTAGTAACTGTTGCATGTAAATTCCTATTGTTTACCATTAAATACAAGCTGCCTGTATATGAATTGGAAATGGAAGATTGAATGTTGGAAACACGAGCTACCTGCGAATAAACCTGAAATATGAATAGTAAAGTTACATGCTACATGTGCAGAACCTGAGAAAAGGAAATAGAAATGATGAAATCTAGTATGGCTTGGCCTGAGAAACATGAGCATGAACCCTATGGGGAATTAGGAGTAGAGCTCCTGGAAATAAATGGAATGGAACTGGAACTGTGAATGGGGAAGTGAGCTGGCCCTTGAGTACGGAGTACCAAGGAGAGCGATTGTCCCCCTACTTAGTGCAGAGCGGAGCTAGCCGCCCTAGAGTTGGGACCCGGGGTTAGGATTGACCACTTTGTACCGACTTTCTGGCCCTCTAAATGCAAGATGATGCATGTTATGCAATATTTATAGCATGCAATGCAATCCTATGCTTAAGAATATGCATAAATAGACATCTTAAGTAATGTAAATGTGTTTACATCATACCCCCATGCCTATCTTTTGCTAGTCCCTAGCAAAAACTATATGCTATTTATAAAGAATTAATTTGGATTATTTGGGCTTGAGTTTATTTTCAGTCATTAAGAAATTGTCTACTTAAGATCTGAACTTTCAAAGACACAACAGTCTGCTTGGGTGAGTATTTGCCAAAATGCAGACCGCCTCAAGCCCTTGCCTTATTCAAAGAAAAATTTCTTTTTCTCTTTTTCCTCTTTTCTAATTTTTTTTGGATTTTCAAGTTTTAGGGTTTAAGAGTGGCTTTCTACGGCCATTCAACTCACCCAAGATTTGATGAGAACCCTTAGTTTTAAGCATCTTATTGTGAATGTGATAGACTCGTTGACCGGCAATTAAAACGGACTTCGGATTTCTACACCTCTAGGTGACCTAAAAAAGAGAATTCTACCTAAAAGTGTATCTTTACAACCGGTAGCTTTCTCCCTACTTTTATTTTTTTACGGGGTCAACACAAGGGTGAATCCAGTGTATATCTCCTTGATTTATTTTACTTCTTCGCTTCTTCCTAAGTGTTTTGGGAATTTTCAGTACATTTATTGAGCTAGGTTCTGGACAACTGGTCGATGAGCTGTTATCATCGACAACTTGCCAGTCATACTCGTGCGGGAAGTGTGGTTTATTTCTTTTTTTTCTTTTCTCTTTTTTTTTCTATTTTTTTTTCTTTTTTAAGTAGGTGGCTTCCCTGGTCTAAGATTTACCTAAAGGTAGCAAAAAGAGAAAGGTCCAGTGACTGGGCTCTGGACAACCTACCTATGGGCTGTTACCCACGATAACTTGCCAGCCATATCACCCTAGAAGGTTTATTAGCTACCCAATTTCCGTTAAAATCGTCGAACAACAAGTCAGTGACAAGATAGTGTGTAGATGCTTAAGACTCAAAATTCCCTTAAATCAGAGGGTGGGTTGATAAGCCATGTACTTATCACCCAAACTTATTTACTCCAATTAAAATAGAATTTAGGTTGGCGAGAACTTGAAAAATAAATCTACATTTTAGTGGATACACGGGCGATTAAGTCCAAAGACCTGAAGGGTCTTTGCATTCAAATCATAATGTAGTATTTCCTAAGATTGAAAATTTTCTTAATTCCAATTTTTTTTTAATAAAAGAAAATAAAACAAATTTATGGAGCTGACGAATGAATTCAGAGATGAATATCCACCCCCCATGCTTATCTAATGCAATGTCCTCATTGTATTAAAAAGACATAAAACAGAGTGGAATATCGTAGAAAGCACTTGAATTACGTGAATGTCAGGTCCGCTCCGAGATAGAAACTAAAAAGAACTGTATATGTGCTGAATTTAGTGCCTTCAGCTAGGTACACTATACTAAGAAGAGAAATGAAAATTCACAAGTGCAAGTCAGAATCAGAATAAATAGAAGAAACCTTCGACCTGTCAGTAGAGGTCCATAGATGTGGACCAGATTATGGTGCAGACCCATACCCCATAATCGAGAATATCTTAGGTTCTGGATAAAAATTACCCAAAACTTAAAATCTATATGCAAGCGGGGTCGGGCTTGCGATTTATGAGGATGCAACCCAAGACCAAAAAGTCGGGTTACAGAGAATTCAAGCTCAAAAGGATAATCGTTGAATGTGTGATTGGATTTGACATCCTCAAAACAAATGTCGTAAGGATCCTGGTTTGATGGTTTCAACTTAATAGGCACCATTCGACTCAGTCTTGTACTTCCTCCAGAATTAGCTTCCCAAGTCAGAACTTCCCAACTCCTATCCTCCTCAATCAGAATGTTAAATTCTGAGACCTCTCGTATATTAATCACCCCATCTGAAAGCTCCAAGTCTAAATGATGTGGCAGAATCAAAATTGACTTGGGTCTAATTATCTCAGAAATAGAATCATCAATAAGCTCAACGGGGTGTAATTGACAATCAAGGCATTAAATTGAATCCTCCAGAAAATGCGATTCTGGATCTGTAATGTGTACCCTAATAAGATCAGCTTCCTCAGTTCTTGGGCTATCAATTGATTTTTCAGATTCCTTAGGCCCAATCATCTCACAAAAATCGTATTCTGTAAACTCGTGTGAGACTTTACAACTTGAATCTTCACCATCAAAGAAATTAGGATCCGTATCAATGTATGTCCCAAAATCATCTGTCACTTTCTGTTCCAAGGAGACATACGTTTCCTCGTACCCCGGCTCAGGGATCTCAGGTGAAGAAATCAGATCTTCCTTAATTGGTTGCTCTAATTCAATCTGGTTAGCCTCGTAACACGTGTCCCTTCCAATAGGTGCCTGAATGGGTTCTGTCATTGGCTTTCTTGAAGGGAGTTCATCCTGGGAATCATCCCATGATTGAATCAAAGAAACCACGAATCTCATCCTCAATTTCGCTAATTTCCCAAGTAGAAACTCACTCGGGTTCTTATCCTTAACATCCTGGAGCCAATCCAACAAAGACTTATTCAAATCATCAATCATCTGAATAAGGGGCTCCAATTTGTCAATGGAAGGAGTTGGCTGAACTTCTAAAGTTTGTATGATATTCCTCAAATTAGCCAGAACCTTTTCTTAAACCTGGTTACCCTAAACCAAATGAGTTGGTTCAGGGTTGAGCGGGTTTGGGATCAATGCAGAGGAATTAACGAATTGAGATTCGTTATACCCTTCCTGATAATAGGTCATTTCAGATTGTTTAAAAGGTGGTGATGACCTAAAGGCAGTGTAATCAGAGGATGGGTAAGGATCAGTGTATCCTTCTTGATTGTAGATTATATTAGATTGTTCATGAAAAGATGACGATCTATAATCGATGTAGCTCTTAGAAGGATAGAAATCACAATCAAAGTGTTCAGGGTTGGACCCTAAACACGGAGGTCCAGAACTGCATCCCCAATCCGAGTTAGCCCAACTAACTGATGGTTGATGACAGTACGAGTCGGGATAATCGTCCTATTGAGGATAACTCAAAACAGGAAGGAAAGAGCGGGAATGCATGTAATATGTGGAAGGATTCATGAGAAACGGGAGGAAGAAAGCCGCCCTGCAATACAAACAATCAAACCTGTCCTTAAGTGGGTTAGCCTACAGACCTACATACTCCCAAAACCCCTCTTGAGATAAAGGAATGATTTGATCTACTTCTATCTGTTCAATCCAACCAGTTAGAAGGAGGGACTGGGTAGAAGGTTCTTCCTTCGGCTTGCGCCTTTGGTTCCTAGTGTACCACCCAGTCGCGATCGTTTGATTCTGCTCCCCTAGCTAGACATCAGATTAAACAATAAAAACAGACCAATCGAAAATAATCTCGTTCTGGGCTCTGAAGAGCGAGTCGAATCCTTAAGGCCAACATTTACTCTGTTTTATTTAGGGCTAGGTTTGAATGTGCTTTGGAATGTGATGGGCCCTTTAAATGGGTTGTGCCCTTAATAATTGATTGATTTGTGTGTGAGTGCACAACCAGTGGTTTTTAAGCAAGATTATTTTTGATGTGGTGAATTTTAAGGTTAAAATCTTGCTTAGTAGCTTTTAGGATTCAATTTTAGGTGTTTTCAAATAAGTTCTGTTGGCACACCAGGTTTTGAAAGCACAGGTGAAGATATTTTCCTTTGAAGCTTAAAAAGAATGTGGAGTGCCTGGTAAATCCCTAATAGTTGAACCTAAGTGGCAGCTACTTGATGAGTTGATTTTAATTGGAGTGGTGCGGCCCAAACAACTCAAACAATTGGCCTGTTACACCACTTAATTAGGCACACAAGTGATTACCTAATCTGATTTCTACTCAATTATGTGTTTGGATGTGTGTACTAGCTCCAAAGATCGATTTACCGGTTGAGTTTGAAATCAGATGAGGTTGTGTACCTCTGTGATATTTTTTTAATTTTTCTTTTTAATGTGGGGGTTGGGGCGGGTGTGGGTGTCAAACAATAAACAATCTAACCTTAGAGTTTATAAGAATACCTAAGTTGATTGATGTCTGTGTTATTATGTTATGAAATGAAATCTAATGGGTGGGAAGTAGGGGATAACTTACAAAACCTTCCACAGCACTTTACTCCAATTTATCGCTTTTTCCTGTCTCGAAAGAGTACCTGCAATCATAATAAGAAAGGAGAGAAGTGAGGTAAATGATTTGTAAGTTAGAAAACGCGAAGAAAAATCAAAGAGCGTTGCCTCCCCAGAAATGGCGCCAAAATGTTGAACGTCGGGTTGCTAAGCTAACGTGTTCAGTTTTGAAAAACCTATCGTTGTAGTTTGAAAGCGAAGAACTTGTGTTCAACAAATAAAATTTATACCGAAATTGAAATTTCGGGTTGAATACAGGGAGGTGGACGTTTGATTTAAAAACTACGTGTTTGTTTTTATTTGTCACGAAATAATTCAATTGATTAGAACTACTTACAATAAATAAAAAAGAGAGAGAGAGAGAGAATAAGAGAGATAATAATACAAACAAAAATCAAAAGAGATATGGAATGCACATGGAATTCATTATCAAAAGGGATTGTTCATTACACTAAATATTATGACTAGAAAGCTGGAAAATGATTACACTAGAAAGCGGTAAATCTACTCTAGAAAGCAGTAAAAGAATGGAGAGAGAAATATCCTCCTCGACGGTCACTTGGAGGACGAGCTGAACTACTCTAGAAAGTAGTAAATCTATTCTAGAAAGTTGTAAAAAGAATGGGGAGAGAGATATCCTCCTTGACGGTCGCTTGAAGGACGAGCCGGACGGGATGACACCTGGACGAAGGAGGACGAAGCAGGACGAAGGAGGACGAAGCGGAAGAACGGGAACGGGGTAGCACGTTGTCGTCGTTGTGGGATCCACTTCCGAAGGGGGACAAAAATTGGACTTTATCTCGCGAGAAGCATCCCGGGTGTGGGACAAACTTCTCTTGAGCTTTGGAGAGGTAGAGAAGAGAAGGAAGTGATGAGAATTTCTTGTGGAGGGGGTCTCCTTTTATAGTTGAAAGGAGTGGGGGCAAATTGGTCATTACATCTTTAAAACATTAAAGAAGGGTCTTTAGTGATGGATAAAACCGTCGCTAAAGCCCCATCGTGGGCGTGGTGGGCGCTGCGCGCGCGCCCTCTCGCTTTCGTGTGCGCGTAACACCTGCGCACGTCCTCTGAATCTTTGCCGTCTGATCGCGAGATCGGACGGCTTAAGATGCGCCTTCCTCGCTCCTCAATGTGTGCCCACCCGCGTGCGATGCCGCGTGAGGTGCGGGCGTGCGATAGCGTGTCGACGCTATTGAGTGCGGCCGGCTGTTGGATCGCGATCTAACGGTCGATTGAAGGCGCGCTCCCGCTCCAAATCCCGCTCGCCGCGACTTGAACTCGCGTCTGCGCCTCGCGTTAAGGCGCTAGACCGCTGTGCTGCCTCAGCCAAATGGTCGCACGGACGAATTCAGGGCACTGCATCCACAGCTATTTGATCTTGATCCAACGGTAGAGAAGCAACGCTCTGATTGAAGAAGAGAAGGTGCGACGGTGCTGGGGCCGGTTGGACGGTCGAGATGGCGCCACGTGGCGCCATCTTGGCCGTCCATCTTCTGGATGTTGTAGATGGTGCCACGGGTGTCGGATTGACTCGATTTTTGTGTCGTTAGGATGCGATCGTCGATCTAAATCCATCCGTGTGGTCAGATTTGTCATTTGAAGTGCGGATTTACACCATCTTGGCCCTTGATCTTTTAGGGTTCCTCGATCACTATCAGATGCTACAGATACCTGATTAGGGCGATCTTGGAGTCGTTGAACTCCAATCGTCACCCTGATCACATCTGTACGGTTGGATCTTCGATCCGAGGCCCCGATAAAAAGTTTGCCCTGTCCAAGCACATAAAAGGAGACAATTAACCTCCATTTTATTCAAACTACTCTAAATGCAAGATGATGCATGTTATGCAATATTTATAGCATGCAATGCAATCCTATGCTTAAGAACATGCATAAATAGACATCTTAAGTATTGTAAATGTGTTTACATCAGAGAGTCCTCTGTGGGACCACGAGACAAACACAGCGCTGGACGTGGGGGAGGGGGTGGCCCTCCACCGCCCCCACCTTCCTCTGACACTTCCGAGCATGAGCCCTCCTTTCCTGGAGGCGTAGCAGTTTCCCCACTTCAGCACCATTATGATCTTTTCGGACAGTTCCGAAAGCTAAAGCCCCCCTCCTTCAAGGGGGATGAGGACCTGACCGAGGCGGAGGATTGGCTCGAGTAGATCAATAAGGTGTTTGACACCTTTCACCCCCTTGTGGAGTGCCGCGTGGCCCTTGCCACGTACCAGTTGGAGAGCGCGGCACACAGGTGGTGGAGGGCAGTCAGGGGTCAGGAGAGGGCCGAGCCAACTTGGGACCAGTTTGTCACCCTCTTCTGCGAGCAGTACTTTCCCCAGACGTGGTAGGACCAGAGGAGGTGGGAGTTCCACACTCTTCGCCAGGGGACGATGACCGTGAGTGCGTATCGCACGCGTTTCCTGGAGCTATCTCGTTTCGCCGCAATAGCTGTGGCTACCGAGGAGGAGCACCTTTGGAGGTTCACCGAGGGGCTCCTGCTTGCTATTCGGGGGTATGTCAAACCCCTGAAACTGCCTACGTTCTCGAGGTTGGTGGAGGCAGCTATGACATATGAGGAGACCAACCCATCCGCACGTGACACTGACAGCGGACGGAAGAGGCCCTATCAGCTAGACTACTCACAGGGTCGGCGAGAGAGGAGTCACGTGGCACCCGCAGGAGAGCCGTCACACTTTGCGGGGCCGTTAGTGGCCTTTGGGGGCCCCCGACAGGGGCTAGTTGCGAGCATCGGACCCCCGCCCAGCTGTCAGTAGGGAGTCGAGTTCCCCTTTGCTACCAGTGTGGCCAGCTGGGCCACATCAGGAGGGATTTCCTGTTTAAGGCTGGAGGTCAGCAAATGCTCCCCGCACCGAGCACTGGAGGACGAGCAGGAGGCCGAGGTTCCCAGGCACGTGGGGGAGGACAGCAGTCGCGGGGAGGGTACCGGCCAGCGGCTACCCGTCCGACGTAGAGTGTGGTTGCTTCGTCCGTACCTAGGGCTGAGGGACTTATCAATGCCCTGACACACAGAGACACCAGAGCTTCAGGATCAGTGGTAGCAGGTATGGTTACAGTTTCCGGCAGACTAGTTTACACACTTTTTGATTCAGGTGCCATGCACTTGTTTGTCGCTGCTAGTTTTGCTGTCAGTTTGGGGTAGGACTGTGTGTTGTTAGAGGATCCGTTTGTGATTAGAGGTCCGGGTGATCAGCTGTTTGTAGCTGAGGAGGTTTACACAGGTTGTGAGGTCAGTGTTGGGGGACACAGCCTCCCCGCTGATTTGATTGTGATACCGATGGAAGACTTTGGCATGATTCTGGGGATGGACTGGCTGTCTGCTTACCACGCCTTGGTGGACTGCTTTGAGAGGAAGATCGTATTCTCCATGCCAGAGTTGCCTTCTTTTGAGTTTCACGGACAGCCAGTGGACGAAGGCTTCAGGTGCATTTCTGCACTTCGGGTGGCGAGACTTTTAGGCCAGGGGTGTGAGGTCGTCCTGGCTTGTGTGGTGGTGGAGCCTAGCCTTATGGCAGACTTTCAGAGTATCCCGTTGGTCAGAGAGTATCCTGACGTGTTCCCAGATGAGTTGCCAGGACTACCACCCGAGCGTGAGATCGAGTTTGAGATCTCATTGGTACCGGGGACCAGCCCCATTTCTACAACACCTTACAGGATGGCACCCCTTGAGCTGCGAGAGCTCAAGACCCAGTTGCAAGACCTTCTAGAGAAGGGCTTTTTGAGGCCCAGTGCGTCTCCATGGGGAGCCCCGGTATTGTTTGTGAAGAAGAAGGATGGTACCCTACGCTTTTGTGTGGATTATAGACAGCTGAATAGGGTCACCATCAAGAACAGGTATCTGCTGCTGAGGATTGATGACTTGTTTAACCAGTTGCGAGGTGCCACGGTATTCTCCAAGATAGACTTGAGGTCTGGTTACCACCAGTTGAGGATCAAGGAGACAGACGTCTCCAAGACAGCTTTCCGCACCCGGTATGGACACTACGAGTTTTTGGTCATGCCGTTTGGGCTAACCAACGCCCCCGCTGCCTTCATGGATTTGATGAACCGGGTGTTCAGACCGTATCTGGATCAGTTCGTGGTGGTATTTATTGATGATGTACTCATCTACTCTCGAGATCAGGCGCAGCACGGATAGCACTTGTGGATGGTTTTGGACACACTGAGACGACGTAGGCTGTATGCCAAATACAACAAGTGGGAGTTCTGGTTGAGGGAGGTGACCTTCTTAGGTCATGTGATTTCCGGGGATGGCTTGGCTATGGACCCAGCCAAGGTTGAGGTAGTGCTCAGGTGGGAGAGACCGCGCACAGTGATAGAGATTCGCAGTTTCTTGGGACTGGCAGGCTACTACACGCGGTTTATCAGGGGTTTCTCGCAGATTGCACGTCCTATGACACAGCTGACCCGAAAGGATGTGCCCTTTTCTTGGACAGAAGCTTGTGAGTCGTGTTTTCAGGAGCTGAAGGAGAGGCTGACTTCGGCTCCCGTGCTCACTATCCCAGACAGCAGTGGTAGGTTCGTTGTGTACACGGATGCCTCTTTGCAGGGGTTAGGGGTGTGCTCATGCAAAGGGGTCATGTTGTCGCTTACGCTTCGCGACAACTAAAGCCCCATGAGCATAGCTACCCTACCCACGACCTGGAGTTGGCAGCTGTCGTCTTCGGGATGAAGACTTGGAGGCACTACTTGTACGGTGAGACTTTTGAGATTTTCACAGATCATAAGAGCCTCAGATACTTATTTAATTAGAAGGAGCTTAACATGAGACAGAGACGTTGGTTAGAGCTCTTGAAGGATTATTACTGCAGCATTTCCTACCATCTGGGGAAGGCCAACATGGTGGTTGATGCCTTGAGCCGGAAGGCACCAGCCCACTTGGCCAGTTTACAGGCACAGAGTTGGAGACTCATGGGGGAGATGGGCAGTTGACGACCCCTAGAGTTACTGGGGCACTGTGGGGCAGTGACTGTGACCCGACAGGCGAGGCCAGAGCTGATAGACCGCATCATCACAGGACAGATGGCTGATACGTACTTGTAGTCATTACGTGACAGAGTACTGTCAGGGGACCCTGGAGACTTCTCCTTTACAGACGAGGTGCTGCGCATGAGGGGCCGTTTGTGCGTTCTCAGGGACGAGGAGCTATTGAGAGAGCTCCTGATTGAGGCACACAGTTCCAGGTTCACCATACATCTCGAGAACAGAAAGATGTATCATGATCTGAGATGCAACTTTTAGTGGAGGGAAATGAAGCGGGATGTAGGTGAATTCGTGCAGCAATGTCTAGTGTGTCAGCAGGTGAAGGTCGAGCATCAGAGGCCTGCAGGGCCGTTGCAGCCACTTCCAGTGCCAGAGTGGAAGTGGGAGAGCATTACCATGAATTTAGTGGTGGGCTTGCCCGTTACCCAGCGAGGACACGACGCAGTCTGGGTGATCGTTGACAAATTGACGAAGATGGCACGTTTCTTGCCAATTCGAGTCACCTTGGGACTAGCACAGTTGGCAGAGAGGTATATCTGCGATGTGGTACGTCTGTACAGAGTTTCGCAAGAGTTGTATCCGATCGGGATACCCGCTTCATGTCCCAGTTTTGGGCTGAGTTTCAGCAGTCCTTGGGAACACGGTTGAGGTTCAGTACAGCATACCACCCCTAGACGGACGGACAGTCAGAGCGCACGATACAGACGCTTGAGGACGTTTTATGTGCCTATGTACTGGACTGGAGGGGCTCTTAAAAGGAGCACTTGCCCTTGGAGGAGTTTGCATATAATAACAACTATCACTCGAGCATCGGCATGGCACCCTACGAGGCTATGTACGGACGGAGGTGTACTGCACCTTTGAGTTGGGTTGAGGTGGGGACCAAGTGAAAGGTTGGCCCTAGGCTGATCCGATAGAGTCAAGAGGTGATCGAGTAGATTCACAGGCGACTCCGCACTGTCAAGAGTAGGCAGAAGAGCTATGCAGATCGGAAACGTAGAGAGGTGCAGTTTGAGGTTGGGGACCACGTCTTCCTTCGCATTTCGCCCATGAAGAGCCTGCAGCGTTTTGGGGTGAAAGGGAAGCTCGCGCTGAGGTTTGTGGGACCCTTTGAGGTCCTGGAGCTGGTTGGACCTGTTGCTTACATGCTTGCCTTTCTTCCTCAGCTTTCTGGTGTGCATGACGTGTTCCACATGTCCAACCTCAGGAAGTACGTCGCAGATCCCAGTCACGTTCTGAGCCATAAGGGCATCGAGGTGGGTGATGACCTGACCTACCCTGAGCGACCAGTGCAGATACTAGATAGAGCCGTCCTGTGTCTGAGACGGAAGCAGGTACCCCTGGTGAAGGTCTTGTGGAGGAGCCAGCGGTACGAGGAGGCTACCTGGGAGCCTGAGGTGGCGATGCGAGAGCGGTACTCGGAGTTCTTTGAGGGTACGTCTTTTTGGATCGGCTTCGGTCCTCTTTGAGTTTGTTATGCGTGTGTTGCTCTTTTTCCGCACCCTAGCTAGCGCAAGTTTCGGGGATGAAACTGTTGGTGCTAGAGCACCACGATCATTTGTTTTGATGATAACAAAACACGTGTTATTTAACATTTGCAATTTGAGTCCTAGATTTCAGGTCAATTGCAAATGAAGACGTGTTTAGACGGAACTCGAGCTCGCATCCAGGACGAATTGGAGGAGCTTGACGGAAAACAGAGGAGGTTCGCGTGGAGCGAAAGATTGGAGATGGAAGACAAGAAGAATAGGATAGATTCTTTTTTATCCTTTCATGTATCTCTTGTATTTACTTTCTTGCTCTTTTTGATTCCTTAGAACATTATGTTAAAGAGCCTCAAAGTACCCTAAAAGTAGTCCTAGGAACACCTGCACAACCCTAGGATACTTAGGTTTTCTGTAGAATACTTAGAAAACCAATATAGGGTTCAAACAGCACTTCCAGACGTCTAATTCCCAAATCAGACGTCTGATAAAGAATTTTAAGACGTCTGACTGTTGTTTCAGACGTTTGATAACTGTTAGGCTGGACATAGTTAGTTCTGTCTGATGAAATCAGACGTCCAGACCTTACACCAGACGTCTTAGGAGACGTCTGATGACTTTGCCAGACGTCCAGTTAGTGGACCGTTGGCTGGCTTAGAAGACACTCAAGAATATGACCGTTAGAGCCTTATCAGACGTCCATAGGTCTTAACAGACGTCTGATAAATGACCGTTTTGCCTCGGCTGACCCAAAATCTCTTCTCAGAGATTTTCTAGCCGTTGCAACGTTTGGAAATCAATTCCCACGGTAAAAGTAGGTTTCCAGACGTCCAGACTTAGTGCCAGATGTCCTCTATGTCGTCTGATGGACTTGTACAAAAACCCTGTTTAGATCTGATTCAAGTCAGGGAGAAACCCGCATAGAATCAGACGTCTGACCTTGGAATCAGACGTCTTAAAGTGGCCTTCCAGACGTCTGATGCCAGAGTTAGACGTCTGATAACCCTGTGAAGTGTAATCATTGTCCTGATTTCGGCCTGATTCTCTTGGGCTTTGCACCCAACGGCTATGGAAGCTTTTCCAAGCCTTCCAAAGCCTTCCTAAGGCCTCTATAAATAGAGGGGATCCTTTGTAACAAAAACACAACATAAGAGACACTTAGAAATACACAAGATACACACTAAGAGAAACAAGAGACACACCTAAGCAACTTAGCTCCACTCTTTTGTGTCCAATTGAAGCACTTGCTCTCCAAGCTCAAGCTCTACATCTTGAGAGCATCAAACAGTTTGCGCGCCCGCTCTCCCGCCGTAGATAACGAGAGCGACGTAGCGCCATCGCGTGGCACACGCACCGCGTCATCGTCGACGCACTCCTTGCAAAGGGGAGTTTCCTATTTCCTATAGAAGCTAGGTTTAATTTTGTTGGCTCTATAGGACTGTTGTTTATTCTATCTTTGTATTTTGGTTGGGTATTCGCTTTGCGAATTCCCGTCTCCTTCGTGGGACAAAATCCTTCTCGTGGAGAGAAGGGGTTGAGGAACGCTACCCTCGTACTTGTAGCGTGGTTGTACTGAGGTTGAATCACCCTCGTTTAAAGTGATTCGTTTAGTGGATTTTGATCAACTTGGTTGATCGGAAAATCCTAACTCGAGAGGGTTAGGTGGTGGTTTTCACCCGGTTTGGGTTTCCACCTAAAAATACCTGTGTACATTGTGCGATTGATTTTTGTGAGATTGCTTTATATTTTTATTTCCGCATATTTTTACGTCACCCCTCCTGGAAGGGAACTTTCAGAAACTTCCTTTGAGTTTGTTATGTTATTAAGACCCGTACTGTTAAAACACTTTAAGATGTTTGGGACTTGGGTTAGACGTCTGGTCAGACGTCTGGATGCCTTCCCAGACGTCTGGAAATCAAATTTTTTGTGTACGTTCTCGCGTCTGCGCGCGTGTTGCGCACAGACAGTACGCAGCCGCATTTCTTCTCTCTCCGCTTGCCGATGAAACCCTAAACCTCACCCTTATAAACCCCCTCCTCTCCCTCACGCCACCCCACTTCCATTCCACCCTTCTTCTTCCCCAGCGAGAGCGATGAGCAGCAGGCAGCGAGCGGCGAGCGTGAGCGGCGTCGGAGGAGAGGAGCAGCAAGGGGAAGAGACGAGAGCACGCTAGCTCGTGAGGGAGTTCGCCGGAGAGCTCATGGCCGGTCGACGCGTGCGTGAGGCGGAGAGTTGCGTCAGGGAGGTCCTCTCCGACACTGTGCAGCCAAAGCAGCGGTCGAGCGGGCGCGGCGTGGCCGCAAGTAGCGTGAGAAGGCGAGGGCAGTCTCTGGTTCTAGGTTTTTCTCAGAATCAGACGTTTGGACCTACATCCAGACGACATAGACGACGTTTGGAGGAGGCTCCAAACGACTGAGAGTTAAATCCTGCGACGTACACCTCCCTTGCGGATATGACCATGCAGGCCGTACCGCCGAGGCACTGTTCCGTGCCATTTTGAGAAGATTTTGCGTTGCGCGTGCAGGATTCGCTTCGGGAAGGCGCGGGACACGCCCTCCCACGCAGTTCAGACGTCTGGGCGAGGCACCAGACGGTGGGAAGCGCTCTAGATGTCTAAAGAGGTGGTCGGACGTCTGCAACTAGGCCCAGATGGTTCAGCAGAGTCCCTAGATGTTTGAGGAGTAGCGCAAAGTTGAGGTATAGTTCTGGACCTTTTAAAGATGTCTGGAAGATGTTTCAGACGTCTGATATGAATCAGGATTGCTGTTTTTAACCCGTTTAAGGTCTGTTTGAGGTTCGATTTCCGCAATTAAAATTCCGTTGTTCTCCGTATAAGTTCCTCTACTTGTTGGAATACTTTTATCATGCTCTGAGTGGTCTCTTGTGATTGATCATTGTGATAGGACCTCGTTCCATTGCGGATTTGGGGTTTGCTGAGGCACGTGGACCTGCCGATCAAGCCTCCATTACTCCTGGGTTTACTGGTCGAGTGGTTTCCCCTAGTTTAATTACCAACATAAATGCATATTTGAAATGAATGTTAGATCCTAGGGTATGGCATGAATCCTAGGACTAGAAATACTGGAATAGTTGTATGGAATGTATGAATTGCAGTCTTGAATGAATAAATAGAATAATAACAATTGCCTGTAAATGGATAACAGCTGCCTGTGAAATGTAAAGTACTGTTGTTAGTAACTGTTGCATGTAAATTCCTATTGTTTACCATTAAATACGAGCTGCCTGTATATGAATTGGAAATGGAAGATTGAATGTTGGAAACACGAGCTACCTGTGAATAAACCTGAAATATGAATAGTAAAGTTACATGCTACATGTGTAGAACCTAAGAAATGAAAATAGAAATGATGAAATCTAATATGGCTTGGCTTAAGAAACATGAGCATGAACCCTACAGGGAATTATGAGTAGAGCTCCTGGAAATAAATGGAATGGAACTGGAAATGTGAATGGGGAAGTGAGCTGGTCCTTGAGTACGGAGTACCAAGGAGAGAGACTGTCCCCCTGCTTAGTGCAGAGCGGAGCTAGCCGCCCTAGGGTTGGGACCCGGGGTTAGGATTAGCCACTTTGTACCGACTTTCTGGCCCTCACGTACATAGTACCGAGGAGAGCTACTAGTGTAGGGAGAGAGCTAGTCACCCCACGGGACCCGGGGTTCAGCTAACCGCCTTACACTGACTTGTTAGGCCCACTGGGCAAACCAGGGTAGTCAGGCGAGGGTGCGTGGACTGTGGAGGGGTGTAACGAACGTGTGCCCCAGACGTCTTTTAAGACGTCTGGAAATCCGTTATTTTCGACATGCGCGAGCCGTCTGCGCGTCTGAGCGCGCAGACTACATATTCGCCTTTCCTTCCTCCTGCGGCTGCAGATTCCCCTGCCGCGAATCCTTCTCTCTCCTCTCTGCGCGGCCTTAAAAGGGCAAGCCTCCCCTCACTCCATCACCACTGTCTCCTTTCTCTTCTCCTTCAGCCAAAGCGCGAGAGTGAGCACGAGGGCGGAAGCGGCGGCCGCAGTGAGCGCGGAGGAGGTGCTGCGTGCGAGAGCGGCGCTTTGCCGTGCTGGCGAGCTCGCCGGGGCTACTAGGGCCGGCCGGCGGAGGGCGCAGGGGGTGCGGAGTGACGCGGAGGGGGGACTGCTGTGGTCTGAGCAGCAGGCGCGCGAGGTGCGATGCGGGCGGCGTCGCGAGCGGAAGCCGGGTGGTGCCCTGTTCTGGAAGAAATTTCCAGAATCAGACGTCTGGGTTGATAGCCAGACGGTGAGGGCGACGTCTGGTAGATCTTCCAGTAGTCTGAAAGGTGAGTTTTTCGTCTTCTTCTTCCTTCCTGTCGACTGACCGTACTGAGGGAGGGAGATGGGTGTACGCAGGCTCGGTGATTCGCCATCCAACGCGAATCAGATGTCTGGCTGTTGTATCAGACGGCGGGAGCGACCTCCAGACGTCCGGGGTGACCATCGGACGTCTGGGATCTAGGCCAGATGTCCCCGCAGACTTCTGGACGTCTGGGAAACCACGTTGAACAGGTAATTCTCTGATCCACTTTTAAAACGTCTGGAGGAAGTTCCAGACGTCTGATTTTGCACAGTGTCGTCGTTTTTGACCCGTTTAGGGCCCGTTCGGGTTCCGTTTTCCGCGATTCGAGTTGCGTTCCTTTCAGAATTAATTCCTCTACCCGTCTACAGTAGCTATACACTGTTTTGAGACTCCTTGTTTTTGATCCTTGTGATAGGACCTCGTTCAGTTGCAGTCTTGGGAGTCGCGGAGGCACGCGGGATTCCCGATCACGCCCCCATTACTCCCGTTGTACCTGATAGAGTGGCTTTAAGTTATTAATAAAATCTGTTAAATTATGAAACCATAAATAGAACCTAGGACATTGCATGAATCCTAGGAATGAGAAATAGATGGAATGATAGCTCCTAGGTGTTGCATGAATCCTAGGACTGGAAAACTAGATTGTATAATAGATCCTAGGATATGGTATGAATCTTAGGATGGAAAAACTAGTGGAATGTATAATACTGCAGTCTTGGAAAATGGAAAGAGATATAAAGCTGCCTGTAATTTGAATTAACAGCTGCCTGTTGTGAATAGATAACGTGGTTGAGAACATGGATTGTAAGAATGTGAAACTGGAAAGTGAAACCTGGATGTTTGAGTAAAAAGGATGGAACCCTACGGGGAAGTAGGAGTAGAACTCCTGGAAAGTGAATGGAATAGTTTTGGGGAAGTGAGCTGGCCCTTGAGTACGGAGTACCAAGGGGAGCGACTGTCCCCTTGTTTAGTGCAGAGCGGAGCCAGCCGCCCCAGGGACCCGAGGTTAGGACTGGCCACTCTGTACCAACTTGCTGGCCCTCGTGTACGTAGTACCGAGGATAGCTACTAGTGTAGGGAGGTACTAGCTACCCCACGGGCCCCGGGGTTCTGCTAGCCTCCCACATCGACTTGTTAGGCCCGCTGGGGCAAACCAGGGTAGTCAGGCGAGGGTGCGCGGACTGTGGAGGGGCAAGGCCCCGGTTTGGTTACTGTTGAGGGGTTGGACCCCTGTTACTGAGAGGGCTCTGCCTTGGACTGGTTCCGTGCTGTGCTTTGGGCGCACCCGTTAACGGAAACGACTGACCGCATGCCAGCACGGGTTAGCTACCTGTGCGTTTATCGCGCGTGCCGTAGTTACCGTTACGTCTGTCAGTGACCTTGGGGTGGTTGACTGAGGGTAGGATACCACGGGGGACTCTCCCGGCCAGGAGAGCACCACGTGCTACTTCTACTTTTTGGAAAAGACTGCAATCAAGATCGTTCCCACGAGGAACATTCGAGATCAAGTAAGAGATCTGAGGAATAAATGAAATAGTAAGACAATTGAAAGATGTGAATAAAGAAAGTAATAGAACATAACAGCTATTGTACACTCTACTGTTGTCTTTAGTTTTAGTTGCCACTCTACTCAGCGTTTTGCTGACGTGTTACACTCGTTACTTTTTCAGGACCAGGTGTTGAGCAGCCAGGGCCAGCGGCTGTAGAGGACGCTGGGCCGAGTAGGGTCCAGTAGAGTTACCATTGTCTTTTGTACCTCTTTGTTTCCGTTATAGTGAGTAGTTCTTGTTTCCGCTGTACTTTTCTTTACCTGCAGTTCATGTTATATGATAAATGTTGTTCTACTGTTGTGGTGGTATATACTGTAGTAGTTTCTTTCCTTACTGCTGTACTTTCTTACTGTTAGTTATATTCATGCTGAATGCGGTTTATTTTACTGCTCTTTTGGTTACTTCCTCGTTGGACGACTAGGTCTTGGGATTAGTCGAGTCGGTCCTGTTCTCGTGTCTCGTAGGGACTCGGGAACCAGGTTGTTACAAGAGCGAGACCCCTGTTTGGTTCTTAGGGGCTAGACCCCTGTTACTGAGAGGGCTATGCCCTATACTGGTTCCGTGCTGTGCTTTGGACGCACCCGTTAACGGAAACGACTGACCACATTCCAGTGCGGGGTAGCTACCCGTGCATTTATCGCGCGTGCCGTAGTCACTGTTACATCTGTTTGTGACCTTGGGGTGGTTGATTGAGTGTAGGACCTCCACGGGGGACTCTCCAGGCCAGGAGAGCACCACGTGCTACTTCTACTCTTCGGAAAAGATTGCAATCAAGATCGTTTCTGCGAGGAACATTTGAGATCAAGAAAGAGACCCGATAAATAAACCTAGTGATGAAAGAAAGAATAATTAGTTAAATAAAGAAAGAAATTGAAAACAACAGCTACTTGTCCACCTTTACTGTTTTAGTTAGCTGGTTGCCACTCTATTCAGCATTCGCTGACGTTTTGTACTCGTAATCTTTTTCAGGTCCAAGTGTTGAGCAGCCAGAGCCTACGGCTGCAGAGGGTGCTGGGCCTAGTAGAGCTCAGTAGTTGTACCTTTTTGTTGTACTCCGTTTCCTGTTATAGTGAGTAACTTAGTCACACTTCCGTACTCTTTTATTGTAAACTTTATATTCTTGTACCTATTTATTTTTCTACTATTGTGGTGGTGTGTACTATAGTAGTTTACTTCTTTACTGCTGTACTTTTGTTACTGTTAATTGCTTACATGGTGAATGTGGTTTATTTTACTGCTTTTTGGTTACTTTCTCATTGAATAATTGGATTTTGGGATCAGTCGAGTCGGTCCGGTCTCGTGTCCTGTAGGGATTTGGGAACCGGGTCATAACACAGTACCTACATAACTTGCTTTGTCCCTTCGACTTCTTCTTGTTGTCCCTTGACTTGTCTGTCATGCTTCGTTCAATGTTCTTACTCTTTACATTCAGAACATCCCCTTTCTCATCAGTACTAGATGTCAACTCTTGGTCCATGAGAATTGGGATGTCTTCACATTATTGAGGGTTATTTCATCCTTACCATAGAGTAAGGTCTCCTTGAAGTGCTTGTATGAGGGAGGCAACAAGCTAACAATAAAAGAGCTTAATCTTCATCTTCTATGTCTTTTTCCATATTTTCTAATTCCATAATAATAGAACTAAAAACATCAATGTAGGATTTAATGGAAGTACCTATAGACATGCGAAGCATGAATAGTCGTTGCTTAAGATGAAGACGATTTGTGAGGGCCTTGGTCATGTAGAGGCTTTCTAACGTCATCCACATAGTGACGACCAACTACTCTTTCATGACTTCATGAAGGACATCTTTGGTAGGCATAGTTGTATGTTTGCGTTCGCCTTCGCATCCACTCCTTGTCCTCATCGGACATCGTCTTGAGTGTTTTCTCCTTCCCCTTCAATGCCTTTGCTACGCCTTGTTGGATGAGAATCACCTCCATCTTAACCTTCCAAAGGCTGAAGTTAATGCTACGATCGAATTTCTCAATCTCGAACTTGGTTGTCATCTTCACAATGATGTCAATCCACATGAAAAACCTACCTTTGATACCAAATTGTTAGAAATTGTGCGAAGCAACAAACACAAATAATCAATCCACAAGACATAAGGATTTACGTGGAAACCCCTTTAGTGTAGAGGGGAAAAACCACGAGTAGTGAGAGAAAGAGATAATCAACTATAAGGAGAAAGATGGAGCACAAATCCCATGCTCTGAAATCCTAAGAGAGACCTCTTGATGGTGCCTTTTCGGAAAAGCAAGAAAATGGGAGACACACGTTTGTAAAACCCTAACACACACACACACATACACACACATATGTGGGTTACATTAAATGGATCCTTAATCAGATCTAAAAATCTAAGTCATCAAGATCCATTTAATCTATATGTGCCGGATAATAATTAGGTTGTGGTTATTCAAGACTTAATTAATAGCGATGTTAATTGACTCAATTATTCCAATTCAACAAAATTAAGAAGTACCATTGTAAGTTGTAGTACATTTACTAATAAATCCAAGTTATAGCACCTAGTTCCAATATGTACTTAAATCCCACAGGAACAAAAGAAGTTAGCATTCACATATACATAGTTGTAGATTAATGTATTTTTGGTGATTTAAATAGAAGCTATAGTTCGTCAAGCTTATAATCTTACAAGCTATAACAAGGAAACCAATAATCACATGAAGGTATACAATGTTGATATAAGAATTTGCATACACAAATAGAAAATAATATATAATAATTATCTTAATTTAAAACTACATACCTCAGTAACCTACTTCATTCGAATTCAAAATTTCCAATTAACATATCTTTATGCGTAAAAATTCAAGTTAATTTTCAATACTCAAAGATTCTTAAAGACTTATCTGTGCATTCCCCTGATCTCAACGCAACAAATGCTCCCATCCCTTTATATTATCTATGTCTATCATTCGGTCATTATGGCCTAAGAATGATAAATCGAACATGACATTGGCTTTCAAATATCCATCATTATTCTCTCTATATCTATATTTAAACTTTTTTTTATCAACATCAGTCCAAAGGCCATTAAAGGCCCGCGAGTAGCGACGCCCTCAATGGGCCTTCTTGTGGACGTCAAATTGATGCCACATGCCTATACACCCAACACCCTCTATGCCTTTTGTTTTTGGGTTTCTCATTTAATTGGGTAGTGGGGTCTACGATACTCCACTCATCATCCACGAACCGCTAACTCCCCACGCCTACCCGTTGAAGAAAAATTATCGGGTTAGAAACAGAGGCCCATTGAAGGGCGAGGGATAAAATACGGTGAGGATAAGTTAATGTGAAAGATATGTATTAATATAGGTTGCAGAATAAGTAGAGAGATTAAGGGATAAGAATATAATGATTGGTATATTGATGTGATGTTAATAGGTATTTATTTAATATTAAAAATAGGAGGAGATGATGTAGTGAGTATTTATTTAATAGTAAAAATAAAAGTAACAATTATTGTGATTTGATTGGAATGATTATAAGTAATTGTATATGAATTTGTGTTGAAGTGGTGTAAAAAAAACCTAACATAAACAATGAGTGGAAAAATATCCTTTATCAATCTTTGGAAGCATTGTGGGCCTTTAATGGGAAGCTAAAGGCCTATTAAAAAAAGAGGAGTAGCCCAAGCTAATTTAATAAATGAGCTGAAAAGGTGGTCCAAGGCTCAACCTAAAATAAAAATATTTTATCTGAGCCTGATCCTACTAAAAGAAAAAGGGGTTTGGGCTAGGTTGCACTGTCCCATTTATTCATGATCTCGATGTTTATTTCAATTATGCCTGTAAAATAATATGAAAGTGAGAGTTTCGCATCAACAATTATTTTAAAAGTATAATCAGTAATATGATTTGGTACAAGTAAAAAAGAAGAATTGTAAAGAATAATTACCATATTTAATTATGTAAATGATAGGGTTATTATATTTACCTTTTGTGTAGATTAAAAGATTTTTAAGTCATCATAAGTGCATGTGTAACTAAAATGATTCAGCTACTTGCATTGCAAATATTTGGGTTAAATATTTTACATATATAGCATATGATAAGCCAACCAAATATAATCAAGTAAGGAAAAATTACAATAGAAAATAAAACTATTCATCTTATGTGTTTATATTTAGTTCGAATTTGGATGTCCACATTTCTTTATGTCAAGAAATCAATGGTTCATATCTAATTTGAATGGGATTGCAGTATTGTATTACACAACTTATAGTTGCAGAGATCATGAGAGTTAAGGTTTTGTTGGTGGAAAAATAACATGAGTAGTTTATACTTATTTAGTGTTTAATAAATGATGCATTTATAATAAATATTTTGATAAACAATATATATATATATGTGTGTGTGTATATGATATATATTGATGTAATTGGATCAACAAGCTAGACCTTAGGTCAAGCCCACGAATGAGTCACAGAGGCTGAGTTAAGTTTGGGTCACCTCGACCTAAAGTCTAATCCATTTAATAAATGAATCATATTTACTATCCAAGCCTAACCCAAGTTAATTTTAGGCTCAGGCATGGGCTGGCCTAATCAGGCTACGTCTTAGATTGGGTTGGGCTGACTCAAACTAGTGCTTATCCCTACATGCAGCTATGCACTCCATCTCATAAAGTTGTTCTCTCCATTTACGTTTACAACAAAAGAAGGAAGAACCATGCAGCTATCCACTCCATCAGATGAAATTGTTCTCCCCACCCACGTAGGTTTCCAACAAGAGGTCCTTTTCCATCTATATCGGGCTTAAGTTTAAATAGCAGTTGTTGGGAGCTAAACGTATTCTAATTAAAGCCTCACGGATGCTATATGCTCATAATTAGAAATTACTTTGTGGCATGCATGCAGAGAACAAAAAGGAAGAGATGACGAGTCCCTTTCTTCTTAACCCTTAAATAATGTCATGTTATTTATCCTCGGAACCAAGTCTTTTCTCTTCCTAGCATATATATATATAGATGTAAAAGATTTAGGAGGAGCAATCATACTTATTATAGAGAACTATGAAAAAGAAATAATCCCGCCATATGCATCGAACCGTAGATTCCTTCAAGAAAAGAAATGAATTGAAAGGGAAGGAGACTACTTCAGACCTTGGGAGCCCACTATTGCCTTTGCGTGCATTTTAATGATAAGAAACAATGAAACATTTTCCAACTTTGAAATCATTCGTAAGGAAATTAGATGGAGTTAATGTAATGCACGGCTAAAATGATGCATACCAGAAATCCAACGGAGAGTTGAGAGAATATGCATCTTTGAACCATAAATGCTCATGCATGGAAGAGACCAACCAGGAAAGTGAAGATCTATTAATGTTTGTGGGTAACTCTCCTCCGTTCCCTCCTTTTGCCACTCTTGCCTGCCGGGGCAAACGGATCGGGTTGAGGTGAGGTTTTGTTAAATCCATATCAATGTATATTTATAAAATTTTTATCTATATCATATCCTTTTATTTATTGAGTGTAAAAATTTAAATTTATATCTATACCCATCTATTTATCAGATATCTATTAATTATAAATTGATCTTACAATCAAATCATACTTAAATTAAAGTTAAAGAAGGAAAAAATCTACAATATGATTCATTAATTTTTTATTTTTAAGAAACTCAAAATATAGGGACTTGGGTTACTCTAATTTTGTGGATCTCAATTAAAATTATTACAAAAAGAATCCTTCAAGGGGAATATATCAAAAATAAAAAATAAAAAATACAAGAAAAGACAAAATACAAATACATTTCAAATAAAAGATCATCATCCTCAAAATAAATATTCAATGAAAGCTTTAGAAGCACTTTAAACTTTTAAAATCATAGAGGGAATCATCAGGGAGATTAAGGTTAGGGAATGATGGACTTAGGATGAGATTTATATATTTCGGATAAATAGGGATTTTATTTGGGTAAAAGAATCGGGTAATCGAGTAGAGATTCATGCCCATACCTATATCCAAACCTGGTCAGGTTTTTTGGATAAAACCTATACTCGAACCTATTCGGATTCAGGTCGGGTGTTAATTTGCTTCGATCGGGTTTTAAAATCATTGTGTCGTAATATAGATGACCAAAACGAATCTAACATTAAACTTATAATTCTCGAATTTAAAATCGTTGTGTCGTAATATAGATGACCAAAACGAATCTAACATTAAATTTATAATTCTCGAAATAAAAGTATCCTGAGGTCATCTCTAGGAGTAAGTAACTGTACGAATACCATTATCCAAATTTTAAGGCTCGAGAACTAAATATAATTAATTTGATTTCCATGCATGTAATCTAGTTTGAAAGGATTAAGTTCATAATTTAATAATGTATTCGCTGAAGCTATATGTTAATTAGTGCATAATTGAAAAATAATGTAACCAGACACTATATCAAGTCAATAATAATAGTTCAACGAATATGCCAATTATTAAAGAATTCAAACAAGTTCACATCACACTCGGTTCTACATATAAAGACATTAATTACAAACTTAAGTGTAATAATCATTTGATATTTCATAAAATAAATAAATCAACTGTGAATGTGATTAAGCACTAAATGAAGAATATTTTAGTAAGGAACTTCAATCAAATCTCATTCATAACCAAGTATTGAAGAAAATCCGCAAGGATGACAAATCGATCCTTGAAAGACTATTTTTCTTACATTTGGGGTCCTTGGATCCTTGCTCTTTGGTCCCTGCAACTTTCTCTTCTTTTGCAAAGGGGTCTCTACCCTTCTTTCTCCTTTTCTCCTTTCTTTTATTCAGCAGCAGATGACGTGGAGCCTCGACGTTGGATCGGTGAACTAGTCGGAGCTCTTTGGGGCATAGAAAGATTTGCTGGAGGTGCAACGTGTTCCTTGTGGTGCCGGGAAGCTTCTTGCAAAGCTTTGAGATGTGGAGCGAGGAGAGATGATTGGCACGTGGCTGGTGAAGGTGACGGCGATGAGTGAATTATGTCAAAGTTTGCTTCCAATAGGTTGGGAAGCTCCACCGTGATGCCATGAAGGTGGAGGTGACCTTGATTTGGCGAGAGGATGGCCGGAGTGACTGGGCGGAGGTGCGAATGCGGCGAGGAGGGGTTGCGTTCGGTGGAGGCCTTAGAGCATCTAACCCTTCAATAGGAAGAGGGCTTTTGCTTCCCTTGCCATTGTGGTGCTTATGGTGTGGTCGGCGAGGGGAATTGGTGAGCAGAGTGATGAGGCGTGCTCGCCGAAGATACACCGGAGAGTCCACTGTTTGTGAGCAAGACAACTTGGAGGGAGGCGTAGTTGAGCTTGAAACCTAGATCTAAACACCTTAACCTAATCTATGGAGAGAGGGGAGGAAGAAGTGCTACCTAGGAGAGGACAAAAGGGGGCGGAGCACATGGGAGGAAGTCACCGGACGTGGGGGAGAAGTCTGGCAAGGGTGTTTGGAGCCAAGGAAGGGGCTAAGCAACCGTGTCCTTTGATGGGGAGCATGGCGAGGAAGAAGGGAAGGTGCCTGTGGTCTTGTTTGGTGGCGAGGACAGGCAAAGAAGCGAGTCAAGGAAGGCTCCAAGGTCTGCTAATGGCGTCACCCAAGGAAGAAGAAAGAGAGGAAGGGTGCAATTTTTGGATGAAATTGCTCCCTACAGTGCGGGAAAGCTTTATAGCCAACGAGCCGTGGTTGAGAGACCTTGTAGTTGCGGGAAGAGCTCCTTGAAGCACGCGGACAACCAACGATTTTGATGAGGTCTAGAGGGCTCCAACGATGGTCTCTAACGTCGAGGAGGTTGCCATTGGTTGTGGGATTGGAAGGGGACCAAGTCCACTTTAGAGTTCATGCCCAACCAGGATCGTTTGGAAATCATGCCTGAAGCTTGACATGGAGGGCATCCATGGCTTGAAGTTGGCAGGAACGAAAATGTGAAGAAGATGAAGTTAAGGGGTCTTTTGCAAGAAAACTTGAAAGATAGGGGGGTCTTCATATGAAATTGGGTTTTCAAGGGTCAAAATGCAAACTAAGTCAAAATGAAGTCTAAATGAATCCAAATTTTTATGGAAACCTAATTTAGGTCTAAGGAATTCAATAGTGACTTCAATTTTCACTTTTGATGATGTTTTCATGGTCAATTTACGTTTAGATCCAAAATATATCAAATTCCCACCTACAATTTTGTTTTAGGTCGCAACAAGTTCCGACTGTTAAATTGACTATGCCAAACCTTATAAAATATTTTTAAATTATTTTTAGGAGGTTTAGATTACATTTATTTTCATCAAAACTATTTTAATTAAAGTGGGGTTGAAATTAGCTAATTTAATTAAGGATTAACACTCAATTTGAATGAAAATCCTAAATTACTTAGTATCAACCCACTTTTAGTATATTTAATCTAAATTGACGTTTAATTAACTGTAAGTTTACCCCCCATCTATTCTGCATTTATAATTGTTCATGAAAATTGCAGAATTAATGTCTTTTTCTATTAATTCCTCTCTCTTCAGCTCTGATTGAGTTATACCCTTTTAATGTATTAATTTTAACCTTAGAACTTAGCCAAATTAAGTTAGTTATAGAGAATGATGGCGATGCCATCATCGGGTTTTACCTATTCGTTTCGGGTAGGATTGGGTTGGGTTCGAGTCAGGTTTATCGAAACTTGCATCCCTACTATCGACGTAGACATGCTTGCTGCCATTTCTTCTGATTAGGAAATTGTTGATGCATTATGAGATATCGGGCCTGACAAGGCTCCTGGGCCAGATGACTTCAATGCCTACTTCTTTAGAAAGGCATGGTCTATCGTGGGAAGAGATGTTATCTAGGGTGTGAAGTACTTTTAGGGGGATGAGAGTTTGGTGAAGGAAGTGAATCACACCTTCCTTACCCTCATTCCTAAGGAAGCTCATGTCTCTTCTCTTAGAGACTAGTAGCATGTGGAAATACCTTGTACAAGGTCATCACCAAAATCCTGGCCAAATGCTTGAGTTGCATTCTCCCCAAGCTGGTTGATGAAAGGCAAGGTGCCTTTGTCAAGGGATTCTCTATATTTGATTATGCTTTGCTTGCCTAGGAGTTCTTGAGTGGTTTTAACTCTCGAGGTGGTGTTCCTTGAATGTGCATTAAGGTGGATCTCACCAAATCTTTTGACACTATCAGGAGGGACTTTATCATCCTTATGCTAAAATCTATGGGCTTCAATGATAGGTGGATTAAATGGGTGTACTCCTGCATTGTTGCCGCTTCCTGCTTCCCCTTAGTGAACAATGTCTCGATTGCTATTATTCCCACTTCTAGGGGATTGAGGTGAGAGGATCCACTCTCCTCTCTCTTATCTCCTTGGTGATGAACTCTCCTTTCATTCTATTGGATATTCAGGTGCGTAAAGGAAGGGTCCGTCTCTATAGGATTCGTGGATCCCCCTTCCCTTTCCATCTACTATTTGTAGATGATATTTTAATTTGCTGCAGAGAAGATGAGAGAATGACAAGAGGGGTTCGTAATGTCCTCCATGCTTTGCCTTGATTTTGGAACTCATACTTAATGGCAATAAGAGTAGAGTCTACTTTTCGAGTCATACTAGCCACAGGATGGCCATTTGCCTTGGGTTGGGCATGTTGAAAGGTTTTTTCCCTTGTAGGTACCTTGGGATCAGTCTTGGAGCTGGGAGATCTGCTTTCACGCCTAAGAGGTTGGAGGATCATGTTAAAGATCTCATTGGAGGTTGGAAGAAAAAGTTGCTCTCCAGAATGGGGAGGATCTTGTGGACTAAATGGAGTGTTTAAGGTCTACTCAAATTTTCGCTTAGCAATGCTTATGTGGCTAAAAGTACTCTTCTCTGAATTAAAAAATGGCCCTCCAATTTTATTTGGGGGGATGGCACTCATTTGGTGGCTTATGATGAAATTTGTCACCCCCTTGATGAGGAGGGTCTTGGGCTCTACCGCTATGAATATTCGCAACTGGCTGCTAGTGGGAAGATGGTTTGGAGGATCACATTTGGAGTTGACTATATTTGGGCAAAATGGATGAACAATGCTTATGGAGAGTACCTTTATGCTATAAATAAGAGGTCAAACTCTAGGATTTGGGCACTCCTGCTTAGGCATAGAGATAGATTACTTTCGATCTTTCACAAGGATGGGGAATGGTCTTGGCCAATCATGGATAATGGAATCGTCTCCTTCAACCGTCTTTGTGATGCTCTTAGGTTGAGAGGGGACCGCATGAAATCTGGAAATATCTATGGGGCTCCCACATCCCCTAAAATGGAGTTGTTGTTCTTGGTTGGCGGCTCAGGGATATTCATTAACGAGGACTTGTTTGAGGGATTAGGGAATTGACATTGACCCCCAACACCCCCTTTGCAATGAGCATGAGGAAACCTCTTGCCATCTCTTCTTCTCTTGCAACTACACCCAGTCAATTTGGAGATTTGTGTGGAATGCTCTCTCCTCCCCCTCACCCATGCCCCCCTCTTTGGTGGAGGCTTGGGAAAGGGTAAGGGAGAATGTGGACCTAAAGTGAAATTGTGGATGCCCTTGGTTGCTATTGTTTGGTATGTTTGGAAAGCAAGGAATGACATGGTTCATGGTAATCGCTATAAACCTTCCACCATTCTTTCATTTGAAATCATCAATGATTGCACTTTGTAAGCATCTTGTTTAGTGTTGGACACTGATGCACTAGGGTTTGCTCTGTTTTATGGTCGGTTCACCTTTTTGAGTAAAAATTATCCCTTACTCAAAGAGAGGGAGAGAGAGAGAGGGTGGGGGGGGGGGGGGGGGTGGAGTTAACCCCTCCATCATTACCCAGAAGAATATAAATATTGTGTAAATTGCTAATTTCATCCAAGAAGTTAGTGAGTTATATAACTCATATTACAATCGTATATTGATGAATTTCTTTATTTTTTTAATAAAAAAACTCAATGACTAATCAATGAAACTTATTATTGTAATCATCATTATAATTTTGTTGGATTTCCAAAGTTGGAAAAAAAGGCTTAGCATGAGTTGAATATTATAATCTTCAACTGCCTGAACATATGAAAGGCCTCGAAATCAGCATATGCCTGATCCTCTACATTCATGTAGATGGCTTTCACATTACTCTCATGCCCTTAGTGGGGAACTTTGGTGGTAACCTTTGTCAAATCCTATTGGATGAAAGTGCTACCGACGGGAGGATTTGTTGATGGCTCCTCCAAAGCCACTTGAATTTACTCCTAGTGCATGGAGTTGGATGCCTTAGATTCCTCCACCTAGGACAAGGACAGAGCACATAGGGTTGGACAAAGAGCAATGCCTAGAAGATGAAGTAGCCCTTTTCTTTTTTAGGCGATCACCTTGCTTGACGACTCCCCTTCTGCTTTCCTCGTCTTAGTGGGAGGGTTTGCCTTGTTGAATGACATGAATGCTGTGAAGGAAAATGAAGTTAGAGTATCTCACAAAGTTATAAAGATACGTTCAAAATATTCATTGGTAGCAGGATAATTGTTGGCAATCGAAGAGTGAATCTGCCACATGTCCACCTTTTGGAGCTTTAATTTGAAGATGGCTTTATAGTCTTGAATTATCTTTGCCTTTTCCTTTGTTTGGGCGCTTGTCTTCGAGCAAATGTCCTTTGCGGATAATCCTTACCAAGAATTAAGGACTTGCAATGGCTCCCCATTATTGACCATGAAAACATGGTGGTTGTGTCCCTTCAGGCTATTTGGTGACTCCACAATATGATAACTAGGCTTCCTTGGCTAGAAAGTGTAGGTCTTAGTCGGAGGACTCCCCTTCTTAACTTTTTGGGAGATAAGGTTAAATAGCTAATGGTGAATGTTCACCTGGGAATTATTCCTAGTTGAAAACATAAGGCCATAAATGCATTCAACATTGACCAACAATGGAGTCCTAATTGGGACGATGCAAGGTTGTAGTAAGATAAATGGAAAACAATAAAAGGATCGAGTGGGATCCTTAACTCGTTCTCAATCGCATATTTACATATGATGAAATAATTTCCCTAACCAGGTGAACAGAGTCTTAGGTGATTGCTCGAGGATGCATATCTAATCCCAACTAAGCCATGTTTATGGTGAAATTTCCCTATTTCATTGTCACTTCTCATCAAAGATGGGAAATGATGAAGAGCTAGAGTCTTTGCACTAAGGTGACTAGATGTAGAGGGACCCTCACTTCTATTGGCACTGGACACATGCCTTTATCGATAACAATGCAACTATCAAAGAGTATACCTCTTCCTTTGTTTGCATGAGTGCTAAACTATGCTCACAATTTATTATAGCAGTGGTAATGATTGATAATAGCATAATCCAAGGGTTAATAAACTCCTTACCAGCTTCCCTTGGTTTTGTATGTAGTTAAATTCTTATTTGTTAATCCTAAAGCCACTAAAATCAAAATTGGTCCAAAAATTAGTTCATTAGTTTGTTACTTTAGAAAGTGAAGTTTGATCTTCAATGAATATGTAGTTTATTTTCTTCAAAACAATATAGAATAATAGATATTCCAAATATAGAAATAGATGCATATACCAACATATAACATACATTTGCACATGCATATTTGATAAGGGAAGAAAAATTCGATCCATCAAAGCTAAGGATCAGAAGGCCTTCAACCCAAGTTGGGGCAAGCCTAAAGCCCAAATTCTTGTGAAGGAGACCCAGACAAAAGGACTAAGCATGAACAACCCACACAACCGTCTAACTTCTGCCAGGTGGATCCCTAAGTGGGTTTCCACTTGAGACGGGGAGTCATGCAGGCAGCTTGGTAGGATTTGTTGGATAAGAGTTGCTCTTAGGTCATATCCTTGCTCAAGCCACCCAGCTTGTTGAACGTTTACGAACGCTAGGCTAACGTGTTCGATTTTGGAAAACCTGTCGTTGTAGTTAGAAAGCGAAGAATTCACGTTCAACAAATAAAATTTATACCGAAATTAAAATTCCGGGTTGAACACAAGGAGGCGGACGTTTGATTTAAAAACTACGCGTTTCTTTTTATTTGTTACAGAATAATTCAATTTCGAACTATCTAATTATTTACAATAAATAGAAGAGAGAGAGAGAGTAAGAGAGAAAGAGAATATTACACAGAGAAATCAAAATGAGATGTAGAATAAACAAGAAATTTTTGCATTGAAGAGATTGTTCATTACAACTAGAAAGCATAAAACAATTACTCTAGAGAGCGATAAATTTACTCTAGAAAGTGATGAGAACCTCATCATGAGTCATAACTAGCTCATTTTGACCTAATACAAAGGATAAAAGCTCCTACATAACTCAAGGAAAGGCTTAACTCAGAGAATTATGAGTTTAAGAAGAAAATAAGTCATAAGGGGTAAAAATGCAATTTTACCAGCACAATCTGCAAGCAGGGTAATTCAGGGTCCAAACACAGGTCAAACAAACTTAATAAGAAGGGAAGTGGGAAGATCTGATCTGATAAGGGCTACAGCAACTCCAAGGAATTAAATGACAATCTGTAACCCTAAAATAAACCCACTTCAATTAACGAGGTTCGAGGTAAAGAAAAAATTGACTAAACCCTCTACAATTCGTAGAAAAATAATCTCTAGGGTTTAGAACCTTCAATTTGGCCTTAGGAACCCATTTTGACTTACATTGAGAATCATGCCCAATTAATGACTTAATTTGGGTTTTTACGTAAATTGATCAGTCAAACAAGGTCTGATCTAGAAATAAAATTCACCATTAGAATCCTTAGGCCCCATTTAGTCATACATAAAAGCTTGAGCCTAAGAAGAGACCTTCTTGATCGACTTTTCATTTTGGTCCTCATCCATTACTTTTTGACCCTCAACTTTTGAAACCCTCGCATTTTGGCCCCTAACTCTTCTTCGTTCTTTGCATTTGGGTCCTCCCTGCAAAACCCTGAGCAGCGCCATGCTCCGGCGACTTTGCGCGGAGCATGGCGTCGCGCAGGGTAAGGAGGACCCTCTGCCAAGTCAACCGGGGGTTCCCTGCAACCTCTGCCGTCGCAGGGACACCTCCATGGTCTCTGCAACCACCCATACCTTCCGTGCGAATGCGCGGAAGGTATGGGTCTCCATCTCCGGCATCCTCCGGCGAGGGAGGCACGTCGTCTCCCTCCGCCCTCCCCTCTGATTTCGACTTTATAAAAGCCCTCGACGCTCTGTCGCACTCTCCAGCTCGGTTCTGACGGAGAGATCCCCCCCCCTTTCCTCTCTTCCCACTCCGACAGAGGCCCCCTTGCTCCGGCGGTTTTTCCTCCTCCTCCTCGTCGCTCTGCCGCACTACCAGCAACAGAGCTGCCTTCACCTACTCTTCCCGCGTCGCGCCGTACCCAGCGCGCGCTCACCCGCTCTCTCCTCGCCGCCGCCCTCTCTCTCTGGGCACCTTCTTCTCCGGCGACAGTCGATATGACTGTCGCCCTGCTCCGGCCCCCCCCTCGTCCCTCCGAGTAGGTACAATCTTTCCTCTTCCTCCCCTCTTTCTTTTCCTTACTGTAATTTGCATAACCACCCCTCGACCGTGTCTAATCGCCCTCACCTTCCCCATCTCCGGCCAAACTCCGGCGACTTGCTCCCTTCATTCCACCACCCCACACGACTCGCCGACCCTCACAGAACCTTCGCCTCCTCACCCTGATCAACTTCTGCCCTTCCATTTCCCTCCACTCGCCACCTGCAGACCCCCCGAACAAACCCATTTCCCGCGCTACAGTTTGACCTAGGAAAGCCCCTACGCTCCGCCCCACGGCTTGCCAGACCCCACACCTCCTTCGCCGTGCCACGGCGAAGGTTCTCTGCTTGTCTGATTAGGCTGAGAGGCCATTCTTTTGTGGACAGGTTGCTCGCCCTCCGTCGCCATTGCTGAGCCGGTGAAGCTCCTTCAACCTGCAGCTACAGGCGCACTTCGCCCAGGTTCGACTCGCCAGGACGCGCGGTTCGCAACCACGCAGTCGCCCAGGCCTGCAGTTGGGGAGAAAGCCCTGCAGTTGCTGCATCTGCTTGCAGCTCCCTCAGCTGCAGGTGCCCAATTGGGGTGGGACATTTAGTCCCACCTCGGAACTTTTGAGAGGCCCACGCCGGCATAAAGGCAAAAAGTGCCTTAGGCTCTTTGCCTCCTAAGCACGGGGTGAGGTCCCTCTCACCCGCTCGAGCTGGCCTCGTCCGCGACCACGCCCCGCGGACCTGGCCCGACCCGTTTACCCGTCCTGCACTCCTCGCCCACCACCGCACGCCGGTGGGCCTGGACCCGGGTGCGACCCGCGTACCCGACTACCCGGCAGCTCTAGGAGAGCTATCCTATGAGTGAATTCTGAGAGAGAGAGACGCGGGGGAGGGTAGAGTAGGTTTTGCCCTCTGATCGAACTTTGAGTGTGCAGGCATAGGTGAAGAAGAAGAGAAGGCAGGAAGAAGAAGAAGGACTGTGAGAAGAAGAAGAAGAAGAAAGCCACAGAGGAAAGAAGAAGAAAAGATGCACTGTAGCAGCAGCTACTTAAGTCGTCTGATTGAAAAATCAGACGATGCTCTAAAGGCAAAGAAGGAGAAGAAAAGAAGAACAGGACCGCAAGGGAGAAGAAAAAGAAAGAGACGGACAGAAAGAAGAACAAGAAGAAAAAGAAAGAGAAGAAAGAAGAAGAACGGAAGAGAAGGCAAGAAGAAAACAAGAAAAGAAGAACAGAGCAAGAATAAGAAGGAAGAAAACTGAAGACTCAAAGAGAAGAGAAAAGAAGACAAAGACGAGAAAGAAGAGAAGAAGAAGAAGCCAACAAGACAAATCTCTCTCTCTCTCTCTCTTTATTTTTTGTAATAGAAACTTCGTACCTCTAGAATACAACTTGCTCCCTGAGTTCGACCTCGGGAGAACTTTCATTTCCGAGTAAAAATTGTAATAATGGCAATGACTATCTGTACTACAATGTAATTTCTATAACAAAACAACAAAACCTAGTCACAACGCCGTTATCAGAAAGCATTAAAAGAATGGAGGGAGAAATGTCCTCCTCGACGGTCGCTTGGAGGACGAGTAGATTAATCTAGAAAGCAGTAAATCTATACTAGAAAGCGGTAAAAAGAATAGGGAGAGAGAAATCCTCCTCGACGGTTGCTTGGAGGACGAGTCGGACGGGACGACGCCTGGACGAAGGAGAACGAAGCGGGACGAAGGAGGACAAAGCAGAAGAACGGGAACGAAGCAGCATGCCGTCGTCGTCGCGGGATCCACTTCCGAAGGGGAACGAAAATTGGACTTTATCTCGCGAGAAGCATCCCGGGTGTGGGACAAGCTTCTCTTGAGCTTTGGAGGGGTAGAGAGGAGAAAGAAGGGATGAGAATTTCGTATGGAGGGGGTCTCCTTTTATAGTTGCAAGGAGTGGGGGAAAAATGGACATTACAACTTTAAAATAATAAAAGAGGGGTCTTTAGTGACGGACAAATCCGTCACTAAAGCTCCCTTCGTGGGCGACGTGGGCGGCTCGTGCGTGCCCGCTCGGCTACTCGCGCACGCAATGCCCGTGCACGTCCATTGATTTTCAGCCGTCCGATCGCGAGATCGGACGGCTTAGATCGTGTCTGCGCCCGCTGCGTTGCGCGCCCCCCCCGCGCGTCTGGTTGCACGTTTGATTGCGCGTCCAGTTGCGCGTCGACGCTATCGGGCGCGCGCAGCCGTTGGATCTCCATCTGACGCTCGTTCGCGTCTGCTCGCTTGCGCCTTCCACCCCCTCACCGCGGCTTAAACCCGCGACCTCTGCTTCGCCCGCGGCTGCGTCGCCGCTGCGCTACACGGACGAAATGGTTGTGCGGACGCTTTTAAGCGCGAGCGACCACAGCCGTTGGATCTCCATCTGACGGCGGAGAGCGATCGGGCGGGGGCCTTCACAAAATGCAAGAGGCCGTTTGGGCGGCTGAGATGGCACCACGTGGCGCCATCTTGGCCGTCCATCTTCTGGAAGTTGTAGATGGTGCCACGGATGTTGGATTGACTCGATTTTTGTGTCGTTGGGCTGCGATCGTCGATCTGAATTCATCCATGCAGTCGGATTTGTCATCTGAAGTGCGGATTTACACCATCCTGGCCCTTGATCTTCTAGGGTTCCCGGGTCACTATCTGATGCTACGGATGCCTGATTAGGGTGATCTTGGAGTCATTGAACTCTAATCGTTGCCCTGATCACATCCATACGGTTGGATCTTTGATCTGAGGCCCTGATAAAATATTTACCTTGTCCAAGCACATAAAAGGAGACAATTAACCTCCATTTTATTCAAAGTATTCTAAATGCAAGATGTTGCATGTAATGCAATATTTATATCATGAAATGCAATCCTATGCTTAAGAACATGCATAAATAGACATCTTAAGTAGTGTAAATGTGTTTACATCATACCCCCATGCCTATCTTTTGCTAGTCCCTAGTAAAAACTATATGATATTTATAAAAGAATTAGGTTAGATTATTTGGAATTGAGTTATTTTTCAATCATTAAGAAATTGTCTACTTAGGAACTGAACCTTTAGAGACACAACAGTACCCGGGAATCAGCCAAAATGTAGACTGCTTCAAGCCCTCGCCTTATTAAAAGAAAAATTTCTTTTTCTCTTTTTCTCTTTTCTAATTTTTTTGATTTTCAAATTTTTGGGTTTAAGAGTGGCTTTCTACGGCCATTCAACTCACCCAAAATTTGATGAGAACCCTAAGCTTTAAGTATCTTATTGTGATTGTGATAGACTCGTTGACTGGTAATTAGAACAGACTTCGGATTTCTACGCCTCTAGGTGACCTAACCAGAATTCTACCTAAAAGTGTATCTTTACAATCGGTAGCTTTCTCCCTACTTTTATTTTTTTATTTTTATTTTTATTTTTTTACGGGGTCAACACAAGGGTGAATCCAGTGTATATCTCCCTGGTTTATTCTACTTCTTCGCTTCTTCCTAAGTGTTTTGGAATTTTTGGTGCATTTCTGAGCTGGGTTCTGGACAACCGGTCGATGAGCTGTTACCACCGACAACTTGCTAGCCATACTCGTGTGGCGAAGTGTGGCTTATTTCTTTTTATTCTTTTCTCTTTTTTTTTTTTTTAAGTAGGTGGCTTCCCTAGTCTAAGATTTACCTAAAGGCAGCAAACTAAGAAAGGCCCAGTGACTAGGCTCTGGATAACCTACTTATGGGCTGTTACCCACGATAACTTGCCAGCCATATCACCCTAGAAGGTTCATTAGCTACCAAATTTCCGTTAAAATCGCCGAATAACGAGTCAGTGCAAAGAAAATGTGTAGATGCTTAAGACTTAAAATTCCCTCAAATCAGAGGGCGAGTTGATAAGTCGTGTACTTATCACCCAAACTAATTTACTCCAATTACGAAAGAATTAAGATGGCGAGGGCTCAAAAATAAATCCACATTTTAGTGGATACACAGGCTAATTAAGTCCAAAGACCTGAGGGGTCTTTGTGTTCAAATCATAATGTAGTATTTCCTAAGCTTGAAAATTTTCTTAAACCCAAATTCTCTTTCCTAATTTCGATTTTTTTTTTTATAAAAGAAAATAAACAAATCTACGGAGCTGATGAATGAATTCAGAGATGAATATCCACCCCCCATGCCTATCTAATGCAATGTCCTCATTGTATTAAAAAGACATAAAACAGAGTGGAAAAGCATAGAAAGCACCTGAATTGCGTAAATATCAGGTCCGCTCCAAGATGAAAATGAAAAAAAACTGTATAAGTGCTGAGTTTAGTGCCTTCAGCTAGGCACACTATACAAAGAAAAGAAATGAAGAAATCACAAGTGCAGGTCAGAATCAGAATGAACAGAAGAATCCTCTGACCTGTCAGCAAAGGTCCACAGATGTGGACCAGATTGTGGTGCAGACCCACACCCCATAATTGAGAATGTCTTAGGTTCTGGATAAAAATTACCCAAAACCTAAAATCAGAATGCAAGCGGGGTCGGGCCTGCGATTTATGAGGATGCAACCCAAGACTAAAAAGTCGGGTTACAGAGAATTGAAGCTTAAAAGGATAATCGTTGAATGTGTGCTTGGGTTTGACATCCTCGAAACAAATGTCGTAAGGGTTCTGATTTAATAGTTTCAGCTTAAAAGGAACCCTTCGACTCAATCTACCTTTTCCTCCAAAATTAATTTCCCAAATCAACACTTCCCAGCTCCTATCCTCCTCATTCAGCATATCAAATTCTAGGACCTCTTGTATATTCATCACCCCGTCTGAAATCTCCAAGTCTAAATGATGTGGCAGAATCAAAATTGACTTGGGTCTAATTATCTCAGAATTAGAATCATCAATAAGCTCAACAAGGTGTAATTGATAATCAGGACATTGAACTGATTCCTCCAGAAAATACGATTCTGGATCCGTAATGTGTGCCCTAATAAGATCAGTTTCCTCAGTTATTGGGCTATTAAATGATCTATCAGATTCCTCAGGCCCAATTGTCTCACAGAAATCGTGTTTAGAAAACTCGCGTGAGACTTCGCAACTTGAATCTTCACCATCAGGATCCGTATCAATGTATGTCTCAAAATCAGTTGTCACTTTCTGTTCCAAGGAGACATACGTTTCCTCATAACCTGGCTCAGGGATCTCAGGTGAAGAAATCAAATCATCCTTAATTGGTTGCTTTAATTCAATCTAGTCAGCCTCATAACACTTGTCCCCCCCAACAGGTGCCTGAGCGGGTTCTATCATTAGCTTTCCTGAAGAGGGTTCATCCTGGGAATTATTCCAAGATTGAATCAAAGCAACCACGAATCTCATCCTCAATTTTGCTAATTTCCCAAGTAAAAACTCACCCAGGTTCTTATCCTTAACATCCTGGAGCCAATCCAACAAAGACTTGTTTAAATCATCAATCATTTCAATCAGGGGCTCCAATCTCTCAATGCAAGGTATTGGATGAACTTCTAAAGATTGAATGATATTCCTTAAGTTAGCCAGAACCTTATCTTGAACCTGGTCAACCTGAACCAAATGAGTTGGTTCAGGGTTGGGTGGGTTTGGGCTCAGTGCAGGGGAATTAACGAATTGAGATTCGTTATACCCTTCCTGATAATAAGTCATTTCAGATTGTTGAAAAGATGGTGATGACCTAAAGGCAGTGAAATCAGAGGATGGGTAAGGATCGGTGTATCCTTCTTGATTGTAGATCGTATTATGCTGTTCATTAAATGAAGACGATCTATAATCGATGTAGCTCTGAGAAGGATAAAAATCAGAATCAAAGTGTTCAGAGTTAAACCCTAAACACGGGGGTCCGAAATTGTATCCTCAATCCGAATTATCCCAACTAACTGATGGTCGATTACAATATGAGTTGGGATAATCATCATGTTGAGGATAATTTACAACAGGAGGGAAAGAGAGGGAATGCGTGAAATATGTGGAAGGATTCATGATACACGGGAGGAAGAAAGGTGCCCTGCAATACAAACAATCAAACCTATCTTTAAATAGGTTAGCCTAAAGACCTACAGACTCTCAAAACCTATCTTGAGATAAAGGAACGATTTGATATAATTTCGTTTGTTCAATCCAACCAGTTAGGAGGGACTGGGGAGAAGGTTTTTCCTTCGGCTTGTGCCTCCGGTTCCTAGTGTACCCCCCAGCCGCGATCGTTTGACTCTACTCCCCTAGCTAGACATCAGATTGAATTGTAGAAACATACTAATCGAAAATAATCTCGTTTTGGGTTTTGAAGAGCGAGTCCAATCCTTAAGGCCAACGTCTACTCTGTTTTATTTAGGGCTAGGTTTGAATGTGCTTTGGAATGTGATGGGCCCTTTAAATGGGTTGTGCCCTTAATGATTGATTGATTCGTGTGTGAGTGCACAACCAGTGGTTTTTAAGAAAGATTGTTTTTGATGTGGTGAATTTTAAGATTCAAATCTTGCTTAGTAGATTTTTAGGATTCAACTTTAGGTGTTTTTAATCAAGTTTCGTTGGCACACCAAGTTTTACAAGCACAGGTGAAGATGTTTTCCTTTAAAGCTTAAAAAGAATGTGGAGTGCTTGGTAAATCCCTAAGAGTTGAACCTAATTGGTAGCTACTTGATGAGTTGATTTTATTTGAAGTGGTGTGGCCTAAAAAAACTCAAACAACTGGCCACAAATGCACCACTAAGTTAGGCACACAAAGATGGTTAACCTAGAATGATTTCTACTCTTTTATGTGTTGCTTTATGTGTACCGGTTCCACAGATCAGAACCCGGTTGAGTAGAAACAAATCAATTCGGTTAAGTGCCTTTAAATGTGGGTGTACATTGTGTATTTGTTGAAAATTTCCCCACAAAATTATCTTTTTATTTATTTTTATATAAATGAAGGTGGAATGAATGTGAGTGAGAATCCAAACAACCAAACTATTCCTAGGATTTATGCAAACACCTAGGTTAATTGGAATTTGGATTCAATGTGGCGAATGAAATCTATGGAGGGGGAAAGAATGTGGGATAACTTACAAAACCTTCCACAACACTTTACTCCAATCTACCACTTTTGCTTGCCTCAAAAGAGTACCTGCAATTACAATAAGAAAGGAGAAAAGTGAGGTAAATGATTTGTAGGTTACAAAACGTGAAGAGAAATCAAAGATCGTTGCCTCCCCGGCAATGGCGCCAAAATGTTGAACGTTTACGAACTCTACGGTAATGTGTTCGATTTTGGAAAACCTGTCGTTGTAGTTCGAAAGCGAATAATTCATGTTCAACAAATAAAATTTATACCGAAATTAAAATTCTGGGTCGAACACAGGGAGGCGGATGTTTGATTTAAAAACTACGTGTTTCTTTTTATGTGTTACAGAATAATTCAATTTAGAACTATCTAATTATTTACAATAAATAGAAGAGAGAGAGAGAGTAAGAGAGAAAGAGAATATTACACAGAAAAATAAAAATGAGATGTAGAATAAACAAGGAATTTTTGCATTTAAGAGATTGTTCATTACAACTAGAAAGCATAAAATAATTACTCTAGAAAGCGATAAATTTACTCTAGAAAGCATTAAAAGAATGGAGGGAGAAATGTCCTCCTCGACGGCCGCTTGGAGGACAAGTAGATTAATCTAGAAAGTAGTAAATCTATACTAGAAAGCGGTAAAAAGAATAGGGAGAGAAATCCTCCTCGACGGTTGCTTGGAGGACGAGCCGGACGGGACGACGCTTGGACGAAGGAGAACGAAGCGGGACGAAGGAGGACGAAGTAGAAGAACGGGAATGAAGCAGTACGCCGTCGTCGTCGCGTGATCCACTTCCGAAGGAGAACGAAAATTTGACTTTATCTCGCGAGAAGCATCCCGGGTGTGGGACAAGCTTCTCTTGAGCTTTGAAGGGGTAGAGAGGAGAAATAAGGGATGAGAATTTCGTATGGAGGGGGTCTCCTTTTATAGTTGCAAGGAGTGGGGGCAAAATGGACATTACAACTTTAAAATAATGAAAGAGGGGTCTTTAGTGACGGATAAATTCGTCACTAAAGCTCCCTTCGTGGGCGACGTAGGCGGCTCGCGTGCGCCTGCTCGGTTGCTCGCGCGCGCAATGCCCGTGCACGTCCATTGCTTAGATCGCGTCCGCGCCCGCTGCGTTGCTCTCCCCCCCGCACGTCTGGTTGCGCGTTCGATTGCACGTCGACGCTATCGGACGCGCGCAGCTGTTGGATCTCCATCTGATGCTCATCCGCACCCGCTCGCCCGCGCCTTCCACCCTCTCACCGCGGCTCGAACCCGCGACCTCTGCTTCGCTCGCAGCTGCGTCGCCGCTGCGCTACTCGGACGAAATGGTCGCGCGGACGCTTTTAAGCGCGAGCGACCACAGTCGTTGGATCTCCATCTGACGGAGGAGAGCAATCGGGCGGGGGCCTTCACAAAATGCAAGCAGCCGTTTGGGCGGCTGAGATGGCGCCACGTGGCGCCATCTTGGCCATCCATCTTCTGGAAGTTGTAGATGGTGCCACGGATGTCGGATTGACTCGATTTTTGTGTCATTAGGCTGTGATCGTCGATCCGAATTCATCTGTGCGATCAGATTTGTCATCTGAAGTGTGGATTTACACCATCCTGGCCCTTGATCTTCTAGGGTTCCCGGGTCACTGTCTGATGCTACGGATGCCTGATTAGGGCGATCTTTGAGTCGTTGAACTCCAATCGTCGCCCTGATCACATCCATATGGTTGGATCTTTGATCCGAGGCCCTGATAAAATATTTGCCCTGTCCAAGCACATAAAAGGAGATAATTAACCTCCATTTTATTCAAAGTATTCTAAATGCAAGATGATGCATGTAATGCAATATTTATATCATGAAATGCAATCCTATGCTTAAGAACATGCATAAATAGACATCTTAAGTAGTGTAAATGTGTTTACATCACAGCTCGATCAACTGGATCGTCTGCCTAGCTCATCAAGCACCTAGGAAAGAAATCTAGATAAGGTGGCAAAGTAAAGTAGCGACTAGAGAACCAAAGCAACAACACTGGAGCCCACCTAGCCAAGCCCTGTTGTTTTGGTCTGTTTTGTTAAATTTGTCCTTTTATTATGGCTTGCATGCTAAGCATGATATATGACATGCTTTGCGACACCTTTGCAAAGGTTGCACCTTCGGTGGTAGGGCATGCTTGAAAAAGGCTAATAGTCAGGCGTAGAACATCCCAGAACTTGTGCGCACGTTGCATGTTCCCCCTCGAGGATCAGAGGTTGCCCAAAAGGGCTCCCCCAGGGGGTGTTCTTTGCACACCTTATAAAAGGGGAACCTTATATTCGAGAGGGCTCATCAGAATCGTAGTGAGGTCATCCTGTGTTCAAAAAACCCTACAAATATTGAGATAGTGCAAATTACGTGGATTAGAGCCCCTCCTCATACGTATATCCTTCATGGTGGAACTGGTAACCAACTTCTTGAGTGTTGCCTTATTACCTTAATCAGGTCCTCTGACCTCGATCAATATCATACATGCATTTCTATATGTATGTCAATACTTGAACTTAAATCACTTTCGTTCTCATAAGTTTTTTCTAGTAACATTCTTGATGAGATGTGAATTTTTTTACCGTAGGAACCTTTGGCACTACCAAAAGCATTGACTTCTTAATAGATTCATGATACATTTGCCCCAAATTTGCTTCTAAAAAATCATCACTTGGAGGTTGAGTGAACATCCCAGTTATTTGTAAAGAATAAATGATTGCAAGCATCAACATATGGCTAGTAGGGCAGTTAGTAATAGATCTCTTAACAGTTTACCTTTATGATTAAATGTCACTGATATAACCTGATGAGGGGCAAAAGGTGCCCTCAACCTTAAAACTCTGCGACAACCCTAACAAGAGGTCTGACCACCCGAAAGTATGGATTCGACTTGCCTACACCTGAAAAGGCCTAAATATAGGCGGGTCCGGGAGACTCGACCAACCTAACGATTCGGTGGTAACTGGTGACAAGAAGATGGTTAAAAAGGTCAGACGCAACTGTGCCATCAATAAATGATGGCATGGCCATCGCAATTAATAACTTAATAACATACATATCCTGGCAACGAGCGTATCCAGTCAGAAGATCTCGCTAAAGAACTAATCTCAGCACTATAAATAGCTAAGAGGAGCCCTCGAGGCCTTCTCTCAGGCAATTCGAGAGAAAAAGAGAGATTGTATTATCGTTCCTTACTAGTGAATATTTGGGAGCATCACTCTCTCCCTAGACGTACACCATTTCGTGGTAGAACTGATTTATATATCAATCCTCTTATCTTAATGTGACTGCTTAGATCGTTGAGTCAGGCCATCCGATCACTTAAGATGTTTGATCATACCATATTTGGCTCAACTAGATTGTTGACCACATTCAAGTCACTTCCTCTCTTTTATATAATTCTAATTGAGTAATCGACTACGCTTTATAGCTTAATTTGGCTATACATTCATCAGTTTCAGAGCTTTGGGCCATCAAACAAGACTTAAATATACCTCCAAGCCCCGTTTGGTGTAGTTTTAAATGAAATTTTTATCCTACATGGCAACCATAACTACTATAGTAAATGAAAAATGCAAAATTTTTATTCCCCACCTATCACATTTACCACCATTCATCACATCTACCCCCTCACTAATCATATATACCCCCATTAACTCACTCACATCCATCACATCTACATTCCACCAACCTATTCCCCCATACAAATAAAAATATGATTTAATAATAACATTTAAACTCAATTATCACATCTACGTCCACTAACTTTCTTCTTATTCATCTAATTATCCCTCCTCACGACTCTTAAATTTTAATCAATATTAAATTTTAAACCTCTACTAAACGACTATTCAGACCATAAACCTAACTAGTCTTTGTGCGAGATGTACATAACTCTCTCTCTCTCTTATCAATTGACCCCAAATCGTTAATAGATTCCGTTTTAGGTGGTGTCTACAATTATATGTCACTTCACGCACATGCATATGTGTATCGAAAGGAACAACCTTAATATATCGACGGTCCATAAAAATGCTCACCCATCAAAGCTTTCAAATCCCATTTCCGCGTGCGTAATGTACACGTCAGCCTGTCCTAAAAAAATCAGAGAAATACGGATATCGATATCCATACCAACCGGATTGCTGACTGCTTCAGCCTGTCGAGATGCGCCAGCCGACGCACAAGTGGCGGGGATCACCTGACGTGACAACCCATCCGTCTGTCTATATTACACCACCGCAGGGCAACCCACAAGCACCGTCGTCTCGGTTTCAGATCTGCGAATCTCATTCCAGAGCTCTGTGGGAGGGGAGCGGAATTAGGAGGAGTTTGGCAGCAAATATTTGACACCTGCGGGGCTCCTCCTCCCATATCTCTCTCTCTTTGTTCATCTTAATTTCTTCTCTGTCTGCTTCTTGCAAACCTTTCGAGTGCCACCATGAAGGAAACAGCTAAGATGGAGGGACCGCTTCCCCTGACTTCGTTGAATCACGTATCTCTAGTGTGTAGATCCGTGGACGACTCCTTGAACTTCTACCAGAATGTTCTGGGATTCGTACCCATCCGAAGGCCCGGATCGTTCAATTTCGATGGCGCATGGTACATGCCTCTTTGGTCTTTACTAGAATCTTTGTTAATTCATTCCGAACGTCCCTTCATGCATGCTTCGATTTCCTCATTATCACTGCTTTTGGATCTTTTGAGATGGGCCTTCCCACTTGGTAAATTTTGCGAGTAATTTCGGAATCATGCAGGTTGTTCAACTATGGGATGGGGATCCACCTCCTGCGTTCGGAAGATCCCGGGAGCATGCCCAAGAAGAAGGAGATCAATCCCAAGGACGACCACATCTCCTTCCAGGTAGTTAAATTTTCATGGTCAATTCACCAGCTACGACTGACGCTTTAGGTAGAGGAAATAAGTGGGGGATTATTTTTGGAACGATCATTTCCCCATGTCAAATTTCATGTCATTTTCCACGCCCTTAAATCCTCACCGTCAGCTTGCAAGCTCGACAGCAAAAGGACCGTCCAAAATGGGGGAGGGGGTGGAAAAATGCATAGGAAATGGCTTGCGTAAAACATTTTCCTTATTTTTATGTACACTAATAGGTAGGACTATTCTTTTTGTTTCCTTTTTACTTTATTTTATTTTATTTCTGTGTGCGTCTAATTTGTTGCGGGAACGGGAGGCGACACTTTGTAAAGATGTTGGTAAGGTGTGTCATACTTTCCAACATGTAAACATCTTGGACGATCAGTTAGCAGGTGATGGTACCTTTTGTGAAGGTATTAGCACCTTTAAATTCTAATATGAACGTGAGAATGGCTTTTGCAAGAGGTGGTTTTTTCTCGTGGCTATATATCTCTGAGTTCTACATAGCTTACATATAAGCACACTTATGTTGTTTATGTATAGTGCGAGAGCATGGAGGCAGTAGAGATGAAGCTGAAGAAGATGCGGATCCCATACGTAAACAGGATGGTGGAGGAGGGTGGCATCTACGTGGATCAGCTCTTCTTCCATGATCCCGACGGCTTCATGATTGAGATATGTAATTGCGACAACTTACCAGTTATCACCCTCAACGGAGAACCCGTCATGGCATGTAAGAGGGCCATCACTCTTACCGCCCAGTACCAACAGCAGCAACAAAAGGCACATTTGTACACCAAGTGACAAATTGGACCCATCTTTCTCTCCCGCCATCAGTCTCAAACTGTTGATGCCTATCCCATTAATCCAAAATTAAGTTTGCCTATCTATATATGTAGCTGTAACTTATGTCTGGTATGGAATAATTTCTTGTTGGAGAGGAATTGCTGCATTTTAGCGGGTAACGATTATTGGCTTGTACGGGCATTTGCTCGTTGTATCCTTCTTGCTGTCGTGATCGCTTTTGCATTTGTTTCCTATTAATTAGATAGTTATGCCACTTCAACTTTGTGATATTGTTTGAAGGTGACTTTCCTAAGTTTGCTTTCTAAGTTCCTAATAAGTAATAATTAGTTAGAAACAACTGGAGATCTCTCCACTCCTAAAAGGCAATCACGTGAACAATATGCAGCATATGCAGATTTTTTTTTTATATCAACAATAAGCCCGCTAAAGGGGGCCCTACACAAACCCACCACCCCCCCTTCCCCAAGCCCCCATCACTCGTTTTCTCCTCCCAGCTGTCCCATCGTCCCCAGTCTCCCCCACCAATCGGGTCAATCAAAATAGTTCATTCCAATTGTTGAAAAATGTATCATTTAATTTAGGTTCTTTGAATCCTGGATGATGTTAAGGTTCAAATGGTAAAATTTATGTACTTTTTAGGTTAGTTGATGGATCTAGTATATGTATCCTAAATCATCTAAACAACTTGAATTGGGGGATCCGTGAATCATATCCACCAACCTAACTTAAAATTAAATGTATAGGTGTTTGATTTGTAAATGATATTGACATATTTTTTAGGAGTTTTCTTTTTATAATTATAGATGATATTTAATTTCTTACAAGAAAGATGAAGCATTTAGTCACTATTATATTACAAAGTATTTCACGAAAAAAAACTTTCCTTTGTTAACAAGCATGTGCAAACTTTAGGTTTTACTTAACCTAAACTTGACCTAAATTAACCTTAAATGACGCAAACCTACTTTAATTTGATTGGGTCATAGGTGGTTGTTTGTGAAATTGAATACAACTTGAATTGAACAACCCAAACTAATCGAATACACACCCCTACCCACTCCCCCTATTGTTCTATGCTTTTCTTTTTCCTCTCAAACGAAAAAAAAGCTTTCCTTTATAACTCTTATGCAGATGTTTGCTGCAACTAACTTGTCTCATATATAAGCAAAGGATGCATGAGCAAAAATGTAAAAGGTGACACATTTTATAACGTAAGGATGTAGGAGCAACAAAGAAAGTAAATTCAGAAGTGTAGATCACGTAAAGTGTTTCCTCTCTACACAAAAAATAATGTAAGTACTGTCATGTGATAGGATTTACCACTGCTAAAAAAAGTCATCACTATTTCTAAACATAAAATGGAACCACTTTACACATCGGTGGTGCAAAACCACCAAAATCACCTTTAAAATTATTTTGCATTAGTGAAAAATCACAAGATCTTAGATCCCGAATTGTTGGAGTACTGAGATAAAAAAAATTGTAATCACTTTTTGTAAAATGGAGCAGATTTTCCCACCTGCATTCTTCGACGTGATGGTTCATGTCACGCTTCATCTTGAGAATGAAGCGAGAATTGCTGGACCTGTACAGTACAGATGGATGTATCCAATTGAATGATATTTGAAGAAGCTGAAAGATTATGTCTTGAATAAGGCAAAGCCAGAAGGGTTAATCATGGAAGGATATCTTGTAGAGGAATGCATTAACTCTGTGCCATGTACATGAATGAGACAGACAATCGATTTAATCATCTTAAACATAATTATGGAGGATTTAATGGTATTGGTGAAGATTACCTGTATATATTTGACATCGGAGGAAGGTCGATCATCTGGATGGAGTTTAAGCCCATCCCGGAAATGGACCGACGATTGACACACTTGTACATTTTGAAGCAAATTCTAGAAGTTGATGAATTTTACAATGAATTTAAAGAGTCCTCTATGCCATCTACACACAACTTGCAGTTCATTGATTAGTTTAAGGATTGTGTAAATAAACTGAAAGAAACAGGGAATCCACGGTGGGTGCAGGATTTTGATATAATTGCTGATACACCTTTGACATGCGAACGTTAGTATTCGAGTTACATAATTAACACATTCAGATTCAGAGTACGGTCCATTGATGATGCTAAGGCCATGCAACAAGCGAGAGTCGTCGTAAGTTGTGACATAAGCATTGGTTGTGATGGGTATTACGGTCAAATTGAAGAGATTGTGGAAATGAGTTTTAGGTTTGACTATAGGGTGGTTTTATTCAAGTGTGATTGGTTTGATGTTTTCAAAGAAACCGTTAGATTCAAAGTTGATAAGAAACACGGTTTCTTGAGCTTATGTAAGAACCGTCGCATTCTTCAGTCATCAAAACCATTCACATTATCTTGTCAGGTAGTACAAATATTTTACGTGCCTAATACTTGCAGGAATGGATGGATAATACCCGTTAGAGCTCTATCACTTAAATAATATGATGTGGGAAAAGATCTCGACCCAGAAATGAAGTTGCCCCTTGTACAATGGATATTGATATATAAGGTAATTTAGTATTCGTATTAATTCGTATCCCAAAAATGAAATTATTAAATAAACTAAATTTTAAAGCTTACATTTAATTATTCAGAGCTTATATTTATCATTTTTTTTTCAAGCTTATGTTTATTTATTATTCCAATTTGAGTTTATTTTATTGCCATGTCATATAGATTTCTCATATTCTTTGAGGTTCTTCCCTGTGTTCTCTACTATGGTGAGATTCTTCTACTGCTTCATTCAAATTTTTTAAAAACTCTTTTCCTTTTATATGTGGGATGTGCTTATTTACATTTAATTTATATAATATCGGTAAATTTGTGATTATGTGAGGTATGCCTACTTTTTTTTGTGATTATATGGAGTGTGTCCACTTTTTTTTACTCTTATTAAATTTCTTTTTTTCGTTATTATGTGGGGCTGTACCCACTTTTCCTAATTGGATGTTTAATATTTTATTTGTTGTTGAATGTGGAGAAGTGAATGTGACGAGGAAAAGAAGAATAGGGAGGGGAAGGGGAATGGAAGGGGAAGAGGAATATGAGGAGGAAGGGGAAAAGGAAATGGAGGGTGAAGGGGATCGAATGTGAAGAAGAGGGAGAGGAAAGGGGAATGGAGGGGCGAAGGAGAAGGAAACGTGAAGAAGAGAGAGGGGAGATTGAAATTGTGAATTTAATTTTTTTTGGGAAGGGGAATGTAAAGAAGAAGGAGGGGAGATTGAAATGGAGGGGCAAAGGGGAGGGAAATGTGAAGAAGAGGGAGGGGAAAAGGGAATAGAGGGGTGAATGGGAAGGGAATGTGAAGAAGAGAGAGAGGAGATTGAAATTATGAATTTATTTTTTTGTGGGAAGGGGAATGTAAAGAAGAGGGAGGGGGGATTGAAATGGAAGGGTGAAGGGGGAAGGAAATGTGAAGAAGAGGGAGGGGAAAGGGAAATGGAGGGGTGAAGGGGAAATGAATGTGAGGAAGAGGGAGGGGAAGGGGAATGTAAAGGAGAGGGAGGGGAGATTGAAATGGAGGGGCGAAGGGGAAGGGAATGCGAAGAAGAGGGAGGGGAAATAGATTGTGAATTTATTTTTATGCCATGATTCTTTATTTTTATTTATTTTAAAATTTATTTCATATAGGATTTTTGAAAAATAAAAATATATGAAGGAAATGGTACCAAAATTTTTTAAAAGTATTTGATTATTTATTTTGTTTTTACGCAGGTTATATTCAAGAAGAAGGCTAATAGGAGTGATAGGAATGATGCCACCTTCCAGCAACTCGAGACCCCTCGCCAGCAGCCTCAGCCTCACCGTCTATAGCACCCAACTCAGCCCCCCCATGAGGAGCCCCAGGCACCTCGCTAGTAGTTTTTGAGGCCTGGAGATGTGGCTCGATATCTCCAAAGTAAGGGGACAAGGGGAACGAGGAAGGGGAAGAGTCTGATGCCTCCTCCGTCGGATTTCCTGTCAGAGGATCCTGACTAAAAGGAGAATGCACTCGCCGATGAGGACGAGGAGGATAGCAGGACGTTGGGTTGGATCATCAGCCAGAGCAGTCGAATGACCCCGAACTTTCTCAGTCGGGATGTTTTGCACCACCCTTTCGCAGTACTGGTATGAAATTAAAGTTTGATAAATTTTACGATTTATTTATTTCTTTATCATTTTAGTTTATGTTATAATTCTGTCTTCCAAGTGCACATAAGGGAAGAGGTTCCACGCAGAATAAGGACCTAGAGAGAATTCCACATGGGGTTCACATTTCAGTCAGGATCACACCAGTGGAGGAAGCAGTGGAGTATCCTCCATTTGCCAGCAGACTGTGTATGTTGACGAAGGCGATCATTTCACTCTCCTACTTCAATTGGAGGAAGGTACCAAAGGAGCTGAAGAGACAACTCATTCGAGAGTTAGAGGTAATTGGTAAAAATTAATAACTTATTTACATTTCTTTATATAAGTTTAAATTATGTAACAATTTTTGTTCTCCTACTAATGCAAGTCATCTTCGATTGGGGCAATGATCCGAACGTCCCCAAATATATCCTCAAGCACGCAGCCAAGATTCACAAGGATTGAAGATTAAGAATAAAGTAAAAGATAAATTTTAATTGTATTTGTTTACTAATATTATTTTTAACATTACAAATATATTTTTTAGTATTATAATAATAATGAGACATTGCGTAATGGGCCTCTTCTGATACAACCACAAACTTGGAAGGAAGCGTCGGAGCATTGGCATGATCCAGTGACACAGGTAAAAGTATTGCATATATTATCATTTAACTAATTTTTAAGTTAATAAATTATACCTTTATTTCAGGAGCAGGCTAAGAAGAATAAGAGAAATAGGGCTAATTAAAGCTTCATCGAAAACCTATGTCTTGGGTAAGAGGAGCATAGGTGGGATGAAATCCCTATACGTAAGTATTTTTAATTATTATTTTCTTTTAAGCCTTACATTATTTTTAATTTACAATCCGCCATACATGAAAGTGCCTAGCTTGATCGGGTAGAATTATATGAGGTTACTCATAGTAAGCTAAGTAGTGAAGGAAATAGAGAGTGGCTTCATGACGCATACCAACAGAGACACGTAAGTTAAAATATATAATACTTTTATTTCATTTTTTATTTATAATTAAATTAATCACTTAACGTAATTTAATCTTGTTTAGGATAATATGATCAACTTAATGCATCCTCCTGAACATGCTAACTTTGGCACAATTCAGCAGCCACTGACAGCAGAGGAGGCATTCTGGACAGTCATGCCACCTAAGAATGGTGGGTACGTCCAGAGTGAAGGGAGGAGCGAGATCGTTTCCACCTGGTATGGGAGAAAGGGGGCATCGTCATCTTTAGTTGAGGTACAGGAGATGAGGAAGGAGATTGCGGTATTACGTCGCCTCCACGAGGAGATGGAGCAGCGGATTGATGAGTTGACCATGCAGATCAGGGATTCCGTGACGCAGTTCAGGGAGTCGTTAGAGTAGTTGCAGCAGTTGACTCAAACTATCAAGAAGCTGCTGAAGATACTTCAGCAGGGATGTATCGATCACCCATCCTTTCATCTGTTTAGAGATCGTTGTGGCAACGACGATTTAGGTGGTGGTGGTGCTGGAGGCGTTGGTGTTGCAGCATGATTGTTATAATGTACTTTGTATATATTGTTACATATATGAAATTTTTATCCTCATTTCTAGTGTTTTAATTAAATGCAAATGTTTTAAGTTGTGTGATTGATTATGTTTTTATAGGATTTTTACTTTTCTACAGGTCTTTTACATAATTAAAAACTTTAATTAAAAAGAAAATTACAACTATTATCGACTGTTTTCCAATGGACGAGAATAATATGTGACCAAAATTACAAGATATTATTGATTGTTTAAAAATAGACGAGAATGTAAGTATAACAATCAATAATATAAATATTCTTGATCATTCTAAAATAGACAAGAATATTAACCTTTTCGACCATTATAATCAAACAGTCGATAATAGAAATATTATCGCCTATTCTAAAAATCACTAGAATAGTAATATTCTCGTCCATTCCTAACAAACGGTCGAGAATACTATCTTTACCAATAAAAAAAGGTCAACGTAGATATCTATGTCGACGGTTTGTTTATAACAGTTGAGAAGAAGCTTTGTCGACTGTTGAAAATAGATGAGAGAGACAATTACACGTCGAGTGGGGGTCTACCTTTTTTCTAACGGTAATGCTCTAGAACAGTTGGGAAAACATAATAGTGATAGTACATTCCTCGACCCTATTTCTCGACCGTTTTTTTCACATTGCCAACCATTTTTAATGGTTGTCAATATTCTTGTAGTGACACGAAGACATTTCTTAGCATCAAGCCAATACTTAAGGAAACCTAGAGGATGACTCAATAGCTCTGTAATAAAATCTAGAACATTCAACATCATTTTTAATGTTGCTCGATTTATTACCTTCATTCTAAACAATTTCAATGGAAAGCTTAAACATGACATTGAGCTAGCTTCAAGACAAATTGAACAATTGACTTCATTCAGTGCAACATATATAAAATTGACTACTTTCATCATTTCTCTCCTTTTCATTTAATGAATTGAGATAAGGTCTACTATCATTTAACAAATCCATTATTTGATAGCCATCTACTAGATGATTTTGTTCATAGTCCATTACATGATCATCATGTTCATGTTGCCTTGATGATTATCCTATCTCCTCTTCATGGGTTATCGAAATTGTATAACATGATCATATGGCATAACAAAGGAGATGTTTTAACATAACTTCTCACTCATACATTGTTACGGCCCGATTCCCGAATCCCTACGAGACACGAGAATCGGACCGACTCGACTCATACCAAGATCCAGTCGTCCAACGAGGAAGTAACCAAAAGAGCAGTAAAATAAACTACATTCACCATGCATATAACCAGCAGTAACAAAAGTACAATAGTAAAGAAAAGAACTACTACAGTACACACCACCACAACAGTAGAAATCTTAAACAGGTACATAGATATGATGCTTACAATAAAAGAGCACCATTGTAACAGGAAATACTCACTAAAATAGAAGAAACGGTACAGTACCTGGAGGTGCACTAGCATCTCCACTTCACCGCCACTTTGAGCTTTTCGGATAGTTCCGGAAGCTGAAGTCCCTCTCCTTCAAGGGGGATGAGGACCCGACCGAGGTGGAGGACTGGCTCGAGCAGATCGAGAAGGTTTTTGACACCCTTCGCCCCCCGGTGGAGTGCCGCGTGGCCTTTGCCACGTACCAACTGGAGAGCACGGCACATAGGTGGTGGAGGGCGGTTAGGGGACAGGAGAGGGACGAGCCGACCTGGGACCGGTTCGTCACCCTCTTCTGCGAGCAGTACTTTCCCCAGACGTGGCAGGACAAGAGGAGGCAGGAGTTCCACACTCTCCGCTAGGGGACGATGACCGTGAGCGCCGCACGCGTTTCCTGGAGCTGTCTCGCTTCGCAGCGACAGCAGTGGCCACTGAGGAGGAGAGCCTTTAGAGGTTCACCGAGGGGCTCCAGCCGGCGATTCGGGGGTATGTTAAACCCCTGAAGCTGCCTACATTCTTGAGGGTGGTAGAGGCAGCAATGACATACGAAGAGACCAACCCGTCCGCACGCGACACTGACAGTGGGCGGAAGAGGCCCTATTAGCGAAACTTCTCACAGGGCTAACGAGAGAGGAGACACGTGGCTCCCGCAGGAGAGTCGTCACGTTTTGTGGGGCCATCAGTGGCCTTTGGGGGCCCCCGACATGGTCCAGTTGCTAGCACCGGACGCCCGCCCAGCCGTCAGTAGGGACCCACTGAGGGCGGGAGTCGAGTCCCCCTTTGCTACCAGTGTGGCCAGCCGGGCCACATCAGGAGGGACTGCTCGTCTAGGGAAGGAGGTCAGCAGATGCTTCCCGTGCCGAGCACTGGAGGGCGAGCAGGAGGCTGCGGTTTCCAGGCGCGAGAAGGAGCACAGCAGTCACGGGGAGGGTATCGGCCAGCAACTACCCGTCCGACGCAGAGCGTGGATGCTTTGTCCGCACCTAGGGCTGAGGGGCGTATCAACGCCCTAACATATAGGGATGCTAGAGCTTCGGGATCAGTGGTGGTAGGTATGGTTTCAGTTTTAGGCAAACTTGTTTACACGCTTTTCGATTCCGACGCTACGCACTCGTTTGTCGCTGCCAGTTTTGCGGTTAGTTTGGGGCAGGACTGTATGTTGTTAGAGGATCCGTTTATGATAAGAGGTCTGGGTGGTCAGTTGTTTTTAGCTGAGGATGTGTACACAGGTTGCGAGGTCAGTGTTGGGGGACACAGCCTTCCCGCTGACTTGATTATGATACAGATGGAGGACTTTGGTGTAATTCTGGGGATGGACTGGCTGTCCGCTTACCACTCCTTAGTGGACTTCTTTGAGAGGAAGATCGTCTTCTCCATACCGGAGCTGCCTTCTTTCGAGTTCCACAGGCAGCCAGTGGATGGAGGCTTCAGGTACATTTCCGCACTTTGGGTGGCGAGACTTTTGAGCCAGGGGTGTGAGGGCTTCCTAGCTTGTGTGGTGGCGGAGCCAAGCCCTGTGGCAGTCTTCCAGAGTATACCGGTGGTCAGAGAGTACCCTGACGTGTTCCCAGACGAGTTGCCAGGACTACCGCCTGAGCGTGAGATCGAGTTTGAGATCTCACTGGTATTGGGGACTAGCCCCATCTCCACAGCATCGTACAAGATGGCACCACTTGAGCTGCGAGAGCTCAAGTCTCAGTTGCAGGATCTTTTGGAGAAGGGCTTTGTGAGGCCCAGTGCGTCTCCCTGGGGAGCCCCAGTATTGTTCGTAAAGAAGAAGGATGGTACCCTACGCCTTTGTGTGGACTACAGACAGTTGAATAGGGTCACCATCAAGACAGGTATCCGCAATCGAGGATTGATGACTTGTTTGACCAGCTGCGAGGTGCCACGGTATTTTCCAAGATCGACTTGAGGTCCGGATACCACCAGTTGAGAATCAAGGAGCCAGACGTCTCTAAGACAGCTTTCCGCACCCGATACGGACTCTGCGAGTTTCTGGTCATGCCGTTTGGGCTGACCAATGCCCCTGCTACCTTCATGGATTTGATGAATCGGGTGTTTAGACCATACTTGGACCAATTCATGGTGGTATTCATTGATGATGTGCTCATCTATTCTCGAGATCAGACGCAGCATGGACGGCACTTGCGGATGATTTTGGACACACTGAGATGACGTAGGCTGTACGCCAAATACAAGTGTGAGTTCTGGTTGAGGGAGGTGACCTTCTTAGCTCATGTGATCTCCGGGGATGGCTTAGCTGTGAACCCAGCCAAGGTCGAGGTAGTGCTTAGGTGGGAGAGACTGCATACCATCACTGAGATTCGCAGTTTCTTAGGACTGACAGGCTACTACAGGCGGTTTATCAGGGGCTTCTCATAGATTGCACGTCCTATGACACAGCTGACCTGGAAGGACGTGCCCTTTTCTTGAACAGACGCCTGTGAGGCATGTTTTCAGGAGTTGAAGGAGAGGCTAACTTCGGCTCTCGTGCTCACCATCCCAGACAGTAGTGGTGGGTTCGTTGTGTACACGGACGCCTCTTTGTAGGGGTTGGAGGTGTGCTCATGCAGAGGGGTGACGTTGTCGCTTACGCTTCGCGGCAACTGAAGCCCCATGAGCATAGCTACCCTACCCACGACTTGGAGCTGGTAGCTGTCGTCTTCGCGCTGAAGACTTGGAGGCACTACTTGTACGGTGAGACCTTTGAGATTTGCACAGATCACAAGAGCCTCAGATACCTATTTGATTAGAAGGAGCTCAATGTGAGACAGAGACGTTGGTTGGAGCTCCTGAAGGACTATGACTGCAGCATTTCCTATCACCCGGGAAAGGCCAACATAGTGGCTGACGCCTTGAGCAGGAAGGCGCCCGCCCACTTGGCCAGCTTACAGGTGCAGAGTTGGAGCCTCTTAGAGGAGATGGGCAGTTGGCGACTCCTAGAGTTACTGGGGCACTGTGGGGCAGTGATTGTAACACGACAGACGAGGCCAGACCTGATAGATAGCATCATCACAGGGCAGATGGCTGACCCATACTTGCAGTCCTTGCATGACAGAGTACTGTCAGCAGACCCCGGGGACTTCTCTTTTACAGACCAGGTGCTACACATGAGGGGACGCTTGTGCGTTCCCAGAGACGATGAGCTGTTGAGAGAGCTCCTGACTGAGGCACACGGTTCCAGATTCATCATACATCCCGGAAATACAAAGATGTACCATGATTTGAGACGTGACTTTTGGTGGAGGGGAATGAAGCGGGATGTGGGTGAATTCGTGTAGCAGTGTTTAGTGTGCCAGCAGATGAAGGCCGAGCATCAGAGGCATGCAGGGCCATTACAGCCACTTCCAGTGCCAGAGTGGAAGTGGGAGAGCATCACCATGGACTTGGTGGTGGGCTTACCTATTACCCAGCGAGGACACAACGCAGTCTGGGTAATCGTTGACAAATTGACAAAGACGGCACGTTTCTTGCCGATCCGAGTCACCTTGGGACCAGCACAGTTGGCAGAGAGGTATATCTGCGATGTGGTACGTCTACACGAAGTTCCGCGGGAGATCGTATCCGACTGGGATACCCGCTTTACGTCCCAGTTTTGGGCTGAGTTTTAGCAGGCTTTGGGGACGCGGTTGAGGTTTAGTACAGCATACCACCCCCAGACGGACGGACAGTCCGAGCGCACGATACAGAAACTTGAGGACCTTTTGTGTACTTGTGTACTGGACTGTCCGTCCGTACACAACGGTTGTATGGTGGACTGTCTAGCTAGGGTGTACTGGACTGTCCGTCCGCCAAGGCTCTTGGGAGGAGCACTTGCCCCTGGCGGAGTTTGCATATAATAATAGTTATCACTCGAGCATCGGCATGACACCCTATGAGGCTCTGTACGGACGGAGGTGTACGGCACCCTTTAGTTGGGTTGAGGTGGGGACCAAGTGGGAGGTTGACCCCAGGCTGATCCGGCAGAGTCAGGAGGTGGTTGAGCAGATTCACAGGCGATTCCGCACTGTCGGGAGTAGATAGAAGAGCTATGCAGATCAGAAACGTAGAGAGGTACAGTTTGAGGTTGGGGACCACGTCTTCCTTCACGTTTTGCCCATGAAGGGCCTGCAACGGTTTGGGGTAGAGGGAAGCTCGCGTCGAGGTTCGTGGGACCCTTTGAGGTCCTGGAGCAGGTTGGACCCGTTGCTTACAGGCTTGCCCTTCCTCCCCAGCTTTCTGGTGTACACGACATGTTCCACGTGTCCAACCTCAGGAAGTACATCGCCGATACCAGTCACGTCCTGAGTCACGAGAGAGTTGAGGTGGGTGACGACCTAACCTACCCCGAGCGGCCAGTGCAGATTCTCGATAGAGCCGTCCGCAGTCTGAGACGGAAGCAAGTACCCCTGGTGAAGGTTTTGTGGAGGAGCCAGCGATACGAGGAGGCTACTTGGGAGCCTGAGGCGACGATGTGGGAGCGGTACCCGGAGCTTTTTGAGGGTACGTCTTTTCAGACCGACTTCGGTCCTCTTTGAGTTTGTTATGCATATATCGTTCTTTTTTGCACTCTAGTTAGAGGAAGTTTCGAGGACGAAACTTCCTTTGAGTTTGTTATGTTGTTAAGACCCCGGCATCAAACGTCTTTTAAGATGTCTGGGAGTTGGTCCAGATGTCTGGTTAGACGTATGGAAGCCTTTCCAGACGTCTGGAAATTAATTTTTGCGGCATACGATTTCGCGTCTACGCGCATGCGCCAGCAGACTGACTTGTCGCCCTATTTTCTTCTCTCTCTTCCCTCCCCATCCTGCAGGCGCATCTTTTTCTTCCTCTCTCTCTCCCCACGGCGCCTTCAAATATCTTCCCCCTCTCCTCTCCCTCACCACCACTCCACCGTCTCCTCCTTCTTCCTGTTAGCATGAGAGTGCGAGGGCGAGGGTAGTAGCTGCTGCTGGGTGTGCGCGGGGAGGAGGAGGTGCAGTGAGAGGGAGAAGAGGCGGAGCGCGTGAGGAAGGGAGGGAGAACTCGCCAGAGCTGCTAGGGCCGGCTGGCGGGGGCACGCAGTAGGAGCATAATGCTGGGAAGGTGCTGCTGCAGCTCAAGCAGTAGGCGAGCGCGGCAGGCGCGGCCGTGCACAGCAGGCGAAGGGCGAGGAGGTCCTGATTCTGGGAAAATTTCCTAGAATCAGACGTCCGCACCTACGTCCAGGCGACGCGGGAGACGCCTTGAGGAAGATCCAGACGTCTAAAAGGTATAATATTCCTTTTCTTCTTCCTTTCGCGTGTACGGCCATGCAAGCCATTCCGCCGAGGGTTCTGCCTCATTTTCGTGTTGAGGTCGGTTGCATACGTGTGTAGGCTTTGTTCGGGAAGGCGCAAGGGCACGCCCTCCCACACAGATCGGACGTTTGGGCCCAGCACCAGACGGCGGAGAGAGTCTCCAGACGTCCGGAGTGACAGTCGGACGTCTGGAACTAGGTTCAGACGGTTTAGCGGGATTCTGGATGTCTGAAGAACTGCGCAGAAATAAGGTATGACCTGAACCATCATTTGAGACGTTTGGAAGATATTCCAGGTGTCGGATTTGGGGCAAACTTGTCATTTTTGACCCATTTAGGATCCGTTCGAAGTCCGTTTTTCGCGTTTTAAATTTCATTCTTCTTAGAATTAGTTCCTCTACTTGTTTACAGTACTTGTATCATGTTCTGAGTAGTTCCTTGTGTTTGATCCTTGTGTTAGGACCTTGTCCCGTTGCGGTTCTAGGGGTTGCGGAGGCGCGCGGACCTGCCGATCACGACCCCAGTACTCCCGATTTTGCGGGTAGAGTGGCTCCCTTTAATTATTTATCAACATTTATGCACTTAATAGATTCTAAGGTATGGCATGAACCTTAGGATTAGAAAACTAGATTGAATGATAGATCCTAGGGTATGGCATGAATCCTAGGACTGGAAAACTAGATTGAATGATAGATTCTAGGGTATGGCATGAATCCTAGGATTGGAAAACTAGATTGAATGATAGATCCTAGGGTGTGGTATGAATCCTAGGAACAGAAAACACCGAAACGAATGTCGTGAATATATGAATTGCAGTCTTGGAAAAGTAGAAAGAAAAATAATAATTGCCTGTAACTGGATAATAATTGCTTGTTTATGAATGGATATTAACTGTTGAGAACATGGGCTATATGAAAATAAAGCTGAAATGATGAAACCTCAATTGGCTTAGTTAAAGAAATATGAGCATGAACCCTACGGGGAATTAGTAGAGCTCCTGAGAGGTGAATGGAATGGAATTGGGGAAGTGAGCTGGCCCTTGAGTACGGAGCACCAAGGAGAGCGACTGTCCCCCCTGTTTAGTGCAGAGCGGAGCTAGCCGCCCCAGGGACCCGGGGTTAGGTCTGGCTACTTTGTACCGACTTTTGACCCTCGCGTATACAGTACCGGGGAGAGCTACTAGTGTAGGAAGAGCACTAGCTACCCCACGGGCCCCGGGGTTCTGCTAGCCTTCCTACACCGACTTGTTAGGTCCACTGGGCAAACTAGGGTAGTCAGGCAAGGGTGCGCGGGCTGTGGAGGGGCAAGCCCCCTGGTTGGTTACTGTGGAGGGGCCAGACCCCTGTTACTGAGAGGGCTCTGCCTTATACTGGTTCCGTGCTGTGCTTTGGGGCGCACCCGTTAACGGGAACGACTGACCGCGTGCCAGTGTGGGGTAGCTACCCGTGCTTTTATCGCTCGTGCCGTCGTCACCGTTACTTCTGTCAGTGACCTTGGGGTGGTTGACTGAGGGTAGGACCACCACGGGGTATTCTCTCGGCCAGGAGAGCACCACGTGCTACTTCTACTTTTCGGAAAAGACTGCAATCAAGATCGTTCTCACGAGAAACATTCAAGATCAAGAGAAAGATCTGAAAAATAATTCAAGAATGAGTAAATAGAAAATAAAGAAAGAAATTAAAAATAATAGCTACTTGTCCACCTTACTGTTTTCTTAGCTAGTTGGTTGCTACTCTACTCAGCGTTTCGCTGACATGTCACCTTTGTCACCTTTTCAGGACCAGGTGTTGAGCAGCCAGAGCCTGTGGCTGCAGAGGGTGCTGGGCCTAGTAGAGCCCAGTAGGTTACTTGTGTTGTACCTACTATACCATTTCTTCTGTTTTAGTGAGTATTTCCTATTACAACTGTACTCTTTTATTGTAGGCATCATATCTATGTGCCTATTTAAAATTTCTACTGTTGTGGTGGTGTGTACTGTAGTAGTTCTTTTCTTTACTGCTGTACTTTTGTTACTGCTAGTTATATGCATGGTGAATGTGTTTCATTTTACTACTCTTTTGGTTACTTCCTCGTTGGACGACTGGGTCTTAGGATCAGTCGAGTTAGTCCGATTCTTGTGTCTCGTAGGGATTCGGGAATCGGACCGTAACATACATCCATCCATTCTTGCAAATTTTGCAAGGACAAAAAATCAAGTTTTTGTCTATTCCACCTCTGTATGATCCTCGATCACAATGAAAAGCCTAATCTAAGAATCTCTTGACTTTGAGAGTATATTTGACAAAATTTGTACAATGCAAATATACCGATAATTTATCCATTGATACCTAAATCGATAACTAAAATGATTAATAATGGGAGCTCATAGTTATGATCCAACGATCCTCCTATTAAAAAAAAAATAAAAAGAACATATCTTACAAATATGAGCACCATCAAGTTTTCAAGTAGCCATGAATTCAAAAGTGCACTTATTAACCCATAATTATTCTTTCTACAAGGCTAAGGGCTTAGCCCTCCTCCAAAGCTCCAACTTAGGGAAACATGACTCGTTTCCTTATCAGCTTGGCTTATGGAAATGTCAAAGTCAACAAACTATGTTATGCAGGTACAGCAACATGCATTTTGCTTTATTTTTTCCATCAATCATCAGAAAAGAGTGAAAAGATAAAAATGCTTGATTGGCTAATCCCTATGTTGTAACCTATTACGTAGCTATGACGAATCAACATAAGAAAACCTGCAAGGCTCGTCATCAGTATTGACATCTTGCGGCAACGTGTACTCGATATGTCAGAATTCGAGATACATTCATTACCATAATGATTCACATTTAGTTTCTTGGTCTACTTCTGCCTTTTGAGTATCTTGGATTTATATCTTGATTGATTGGATCTCCTCCAAGTAATGGAGGAGTATGACTATGCCACGCGGGAAGGACAAAGGTAGTTGTGTTTCGTGAGTCTATTGTAGCTAGCAACTCTCTTGTTGTGAAAGGCTTATTTTGCATTTTGTAAATGTTGATGCTGATGCCCTATGTTTATATATTTGGTGGTCTATAAATCATCCCCTTTGATTAGATTATGACGCTTGGACTCTATTATACAAACTTAATATCTACTACCTGGTCAATTATTAGATAATCTTGACCTGATTATGGATTATTTACTCTTATGCCATTTGAAATGTCTATATTTCCATTCTGTTGTACAACAAGGAAATTTCTATTTGTTAACTCAACTACACAGAATTGGCAACCTAATTAAAAGATTAGCTTATTTAACTTAGTCACACTCAATAGTTATTTTCGATTGAGCAAGGGTCCTGGGATGTGACAATTTATATGAGTTATGATGGATGAACATGTTGTGTTTGCGTCATATGTGAAGTAAGTGATTTTGTTTGAATAATACATGTTATATGTGAATAATAGTAATGAAATATAAAGCTTACAATTTATATGCAAGTCTTAAGTTAAAAAGAGATGGTAAAGCAAAATTATCATACGTAGACTAATACAAGTGGTTCTAAAGAAAAGCTAGGATATATATTTTTATTGGCAGCTTGCAACCTCAAATAAAGCCCAAAGATAATTTTGGGAGGCTCTACCAGCAATTATAGTATCATTCATGCATGATTCTCTATAGCCATCGACATATGATTCCTTGCTAGAAGGTCATAACCATTGATATAGATCAAAATATAATCTGTAAGGTTTATGTCAACAATTAGGAGCTTTCATTGTTGACATAGATTTCATTGTTGAGAGTTTCAAAGTACCACTGATACCATAAAAAGGTGTACATTTAGTTAAGAAAGTTACTGGTAACAATTTGGAATCATCAAAAAAGGTTATATCTTTTTAGTGGTTCTCTCTTTGGTTGGTAGTTCTAAGTGAAACGGTAACCAATATAGTACGTCAACCGAACTTTCATCAATGGTTTGCCTTGGAAGTTTGGCGGCTGCTAACGATCCGAAAGCATCACTAGAACTTGTTATCGTTGGGGTGTGCCTTAAGATGCCGCTCGGTGGAGCATTGGTAGGAGGACCAATCTTCAATTGTTGTAAAGCTTCAAACAAATTGGAGATATAAGCAATTCCCTTATTATTAGATCATAAACTTTCCATTCAGTGGAGCGTTGGGATGATGGCGAAGTCTTCGCAAGACCACAACCACAGAGCACTCAAAGCACTCCTCTTGGGGACAGAAGTATTCTAAGAAATTCAACTAGCACCAAGTTATCTTGGATTGGACATATTCTTATTAGAAAGTATATTGGTGATTTATACCTCTTCCCTTATCTGTAAGAATGCCAACATATAGGAATGTAGCATTCAAAAATCAAAAATAAAAAATAAAAAACCTCGCAGCAGAGAGAGGTGGAGACGGACCCAAGTATTGACGTGGTTCACGTTGGCTATGATTGGGCGAAGGAGGTAGCGATCAGGCACGCGGAGGGTGGAGGAGTAGAGGAGGCGATCGGGCAAAGGAGTTGAGGGCAGAGGGCGACGGAGGGGGGAAAGTGCAGGGGGCGGAGGGCAGAGGAGCCAATCGGGTGGAGCAGTGGGTAGAGCAGAGTGGAGGGTGACGTGCATCCCTCCGTGAGAGTGCAATGAGATCTGCCGGAGGTAATGCGCGGTTGTTCCCGTTCTCCGTGATTTTATTTTGGGGTAGGGGGGAAACGGTGGGGGCATGGGATTGGGATCTTTTTTGAGGGATTTTAGGAGTTTATATTATTTGAGATCGTTTCACTTATCCATCTTCGATAAATATGACTGGAAAAATTATTTATATTATAAATTTTATTTGACAGAGAGAATAAATTTATGGAATAAATAAAAAAATAAAAAATAAATGAAATAAATAAATTAATTTATTTGAATATTTTGATGGGTTAAATTTATTTTATAAAAATAAAAAAAATAGAATAATTCGATCTCATATTAAATCAACTTAATTTGATGTAAATAGATGATAAATTAAATATTTAATTCGATATAAATCTACTTAATCGACGAATCAAATACCTCCCGAATGACTTTTTTACCGGTATTGTTCTTGTATGAACACCGTCCGCGTCAGCCCTTCATTAGGGGATGCACCGACTGCAGCCCTACGTTAAAAAATGCCTTGCCTGACTTACGTATTGTGATTGTGAAAGGAAAAGAGATGAACATGGAATGACGATAAGAAACACAACCCACTGCAGCCACGTCACCCACCACCCTCTCCCGTCCCTCTCACCCTCTCTCTCGCTCTTCCCCAAGGCGCTAACAACTTCAACCTTCCCTTCCTCTCACCAAAACACCATCACCCCTGTACGTGTGAACACACCGCCTTCCCCGACCATTTCAACCTCAGCATTAACCGTCTTTCACTAACTCCACCCATTTCTAACCGTCTCTCTCTCTCTCCACACGTAGAAAGGTGAAGGGATGGATTAATTATAGCTGTAACAAACGATGAGATGAAATGAATTCTATCGCTTTACTAACTATATGCCGGCATAATCATTTAGTCACAACAATTTTTTTCCTCTAAAAAATGATATCTAGCCGAAATTTTTTTTTCCTCCCTTTGAAAACCCTCAACATTTAAATATTAAAATACAATCAATTATTACAACATTTGTTATCAATGGATAATTTGAAATTGTGAAAAAATAAAGAAATAAACGTTGCAATGTATTTTGCAATACGTATACCCTCACTCACGTATTAGTGATTTCAACGTATGTGCTTTGATTTTTCATTGGTGGAAATTACTTTCCATAGGTGAAAATCCACTTTCCAAGTTGAGAACCATTGCATAGGTGAAAAACTACTTTTCATATGGAAAATCATTTTTCACCACTGTATTTTGATTTTTTATTAGTGAAAAATTACTATCTAGATTGAAAATCATTTTCTACAAATAAAAAATTATTTTCAACAAATATATTTTGATTTTCACTTATGTGTTTTCCTTTTTCCACTCATGTAATACTTGGGTTACTTATGGTGGACACGTGTGTGAGTGGGGGTGTGGTTACGTGAGTGGGGTTATAGAACTTTTCAATGCCATCATGATCCATTAACAATTATAACAAGATTGTCCTTCACACAAATCAATCATAGTTTATTTGAATTATTATTTCACCAAAATATATATATATACACTTAAAGTTGCTTAAAATATATTGTCCAAAACATTAAATTTGAATAAAATATTATATAACAAGATCTTAGAAACCTTAGAAATGTAATTTCTTCCTTAAAAAGAAATATCTCAAACAAATTCCTATTTTTTCTATCAATTTAACTTGTACCCTTTTAATGGGCATCATTTTTAGAATCTCAAATGCATTTAATCATCAAATTCAATGTAAATAAAGTTGGATCATAGATTGAATTCCATTAGAGTAAACTTCTTAAATATTTAGCCAAAGCATATATTACAATTAGATATCTGAAAATTTCGTGAACTCTCATTGCGAACTGCAAGTATCATCGCTAGTTATAGAAGAAAGAAGTGTCTCTCCCACTACAAGGTTTACAAATATATTTTTACAGAAAGATGATGCTCATTTTAGTAGAGGAAGGTATTTGTTTAAGTAATGGAATAAGTGGTGAGATAAAATATTTGATATGGTGATATGATATAAGCAGATGATTTTTTAATATTATGATATGGGTGTGAATAGTTGATGTATAGTGAATATATTTTAATTGGTATATTATGTTGGAATAGGTTCATTTTGATAAATATTGGTGTTGGTGGTATGAAATGAGATAGTTTAATGCTGATGTTGATCGATAGAGTGTGATAAGTTGTATCCTGATTGGACCTCCTAAGTGATCGGAGGGTCCGACTTATTGATTCAGAAATAAGTAATCGCAACGAGACAAGAAAGTTGGTAACCCAGTTCCATCACGAGGGGTGTACGTCTGGGGACAGAGTGATGTTCCTAACTATTCACTAGTAAGAAGTGATAATACAATCTCTCCTTTTTCTCTCTGATTACCTGAGAGAGGGCCTCTCTTAGCTATTTATAGTGTTGGGGGATGGTTTTGCCGTAGGATCTTCTGATCGGATTACGTCCATTGTCAGGGCATATATGTTGTCAAGTTATTAATTATGGCGGTCATGCCATCATTATTGTTGGTATGGGCATGTTGAACTTTTCTGTTGTCTTTCTGTCATCGGTTAGTACTGGGTTCTTTGGCGGGTCGAGTTCATCTGGACCTGCCTATATTCGGATCTCCCCGAGTGGAGGAAAGTCGGACCTGCCTACTTACCACACCTTCAAGTAGTTGGATCCCTTGTTGGGCTTCTCGCGATGTTTTGAGTCCGAGGGCACCTTTTGCCCCTCATCATATGCCCCTTACTCTCTTGTTGGCGAATGTTGCTAAGAGAGTAACTAAAGTATTTAAAACTCTGTACTAGATGATGGCCCCAAATGGTTTCCCAACTTTTTCGCTAAAGCGGGGAAGCATTTTCCATAAAGCGGGAGTTGCAATTATAGGCGGCCAAGGCACCCTTAGTGTTGCCATCTTTAGAGAGGTGATTATGTAATAAAGAGGTCAGAGGTGGGATACACCTTAGTTTTTGCCAGCCAATGGGAGGTGGCTTGTTGGTAGAGGGAAAGTGGGCGGGTGTGCTCGAGTTCACGCTGCCCTTAGGAGGAGGCTTTTAGGCATGTTTGCCTATTTTACTACCGGCTTTAAGATACAACTTTAGGCATGTCCGCCTGATTTACTGCAGGCCTTAAGAGGCAACTTTCTGACAGTAAGTGTGACGTATGTAGTACCTTTCGCGAGTGATGGCCAATCACTACGGGATTTGATTTTTGTCTTGTTGTATCACATGACCGGCATTAATTGCCGTTATGATGAGGCGAAAGGGCTTAAGATACTGCTCTTGCCAATGATATTATCGGCATTAATGCTGTGCAAGATATGCACACACAAGCATTTACTGTTGGTAATGATTACAGAGGTATTCCTGCCTTTAGGCGGTATGTTTTCAAATCTGCGCCGTATTCGCTGGATTTCATTTTTTTGAAATTTATACCCTGCAAGGGGGGAACCACCCGTTGCGAGGGTTATAAATAGGGGGTGTGGGGCATAGTTAATGCCCCACCTACCCTTTTTGAGTGTTTATCGACGCTGGTGTGCTCCCTTTCTTCTCAGGCAAGGTGTGAGGAGGTGTTGTTCTTAGAGCTTCTTTTCCTGATGAGTGTTGAGGACACTGTCATGTTTGGACTTGCGAGCAAAGGTAAGTCTGCCCCATCCTCGCCCGGTATCTTGCCTGAGACAAGGGACCTTTACACCTTTGCTTCTAATTTTCATTGTCGTTCCACCATTAAGGCATTTCTGAGTGAGTACGGACTCAATAGAGTTTCGTTTTAGCCCTGTGGGTCGCAGACTCGCCTATGCTCGAACGGGTCTAAGGACTTGTTCATCATTTGCAAATATGCCATAGCATATGGCCTTCGGATGCCTTTGAATCCATTCTTGTGTTCATTCCCTTGCTACTACCACCTGGCCCTCTCACAGCTTAGCCTCAATTACTAGCTGGTTTTAAATGCCTTTACCATTGTCTGCCTCCATTTGCGGATTGTCCCCCACTTGGGTCTGTTCCACTTATTTTTTTGGCTTATGCTCCTTAAGGTTAAGAAGGGCAAGCCCTCGTCAGGTACTTATACGATGTACAGCCGGCATACAAAGAACCGAATAGGTTATCTACCGATAGTCTGAAGGGGTAGGATCGGTATTTTTTCTTTGTCTTCCATGATGAGGGTCATGACATCCCTTATACCTAGCAGGGTCCATTTGATAAGGACTTGCTGCCTAGGCCTGAGGAGCTTGATTGGGTTGCTCAGGCGGACACTAATAGGATTGTTAATTTTGGGTCGATTGCTCGCTCAGAGCTTAAGCAGGAAGGCATCCGAGCGACTTTGTTGTGGGTTGAGGATTCCTATCCCATGCCATGTAAGTAGATGGGAGGTGATAGCTTCATAATGCATATCCTCCTCTCTTGTTACTTAATGGCTTGACGTTTTTATTCTTTCTTTGCAGCCTTTGGTCGGTTTGCTCGGCCGAACACTCCTAGGCATCGAGGGAGCAGTTTCTCCCACCATCGGTTGCACCGTGGGGAGGAGAGGCCTATGGAGTAGAGAGAGGGGAGTTAGTCCTCCCGCTCCAAGGAGCCTAACAGGAAGGACGGGAAGGGGAGCGAGGAGAAGGCGAAGGCTCTTCTTAAGTGCCTGAAGAGAGGTTCGAGTAGTGTGCAGTCGGCGGCATCCGCTTGTGAGAGTTCGAGTAGGGCTGAGGCGGGGGGAAGCCTAGTGGACTTTCTTGCCCCCTCAGGCCTGCCAGGACCTCCAGAAGCGTTTATGGTCCTCGACTCTTCACCCGTTGCTTCGGCGGAGATGGCTCAGGCGGGCAGAGCTAGTGCCTCCAGTGCCCCATCCGGATCAACCGCTACCTTCTCCCATCTGGCGCATGAGGTGGCCATCACCGGTGGCTTCCTTAGAGGAAGCATTTTTGAGCAGCCGCACTATAGGCAAAGCTTAACAGGGGCAAGGATGCTGGTGGACCCTTCCGGTCAAGGGGGCCTAGGCTAATCGGGCAGATAGTTGGATCTAAGGGATCTGTTCCGGAGGCTACTGGTGGAAACCTCGTGCCCGGCCGGTGGTTTCGACTCAGGCGGGGAGTTTAGGCAGCTCAGATGGGGCCTTAGTGTTGAGAGGTAGGTGATTCGACATTTGGAGGATGCCATATTTTAGGTTGCCTCTTGGCCGAGAGGCATGAATCTAAACCATGTGTTTTATTATTGCCTCTGTGCAATAGGCCTTCTCTTTTTGGAGAGGAACTTTCTCCTCATACCCGCCTATGGTTTTGAATAGGTGGAGCTTGTCGGGACTACCTTTATCCTATGTGGCGGTGCTCCTGCGAACGTTATTGGGTCTAAAGACTCTTCCACGGTGGCTGACATGGCCACTAAGTGGGCCATTACAGCCAAGGTGGAGCATCACAATTTAGCCCGTCACTTAAAGGAGGTGACTGCCACCTGAGAGAAGGTAGAGAAGACAATGGAGGATGCCCTTCGTAAGCTCCACTCGTAGCAGCAGGTGGCCCATCAAGTATCCTGGTTAGAGGAGGAGCTGAGGCAGTGATGGGAACACCATCATGAGCCATAACTAGCTCAATTTAGTCATTATCAAGGAATAAATGCTCTTACATAATCGCCAGAGAGCCCTAAGTCATTGCATAATCATTCTGAGAGAAATACAAGAAAACATGGTTAAAACTACAATTTTACCATCGTATCATGAATATAGTACAATCATGGGTTTTCCTAGGGGGTAATTAAGGGTCAAATGATCTTAAATATCCGACAAGTGGGTTCATACAAACAGAAAAGGGTTTGCGCGTGTTTTGAGAATTAAATAACTTCTGAAACCTTAAAAACAGACCCGCTTAAATAACTGAGGTTATGGTCAAGATAAACTTCACCTAAACCCTCTAAAATGCATAGAAAAATATTCTTTAGGGTTTGGTACCTTCAATTTGACTATTAGAACCCGTCTTGATCCAAAACAGAATCCTAGACTGACATTTGCCCTAATTTGAGTTTTTGCATAAATTACACAATCAAACTAGATCAAAACCTAAATCTAGCTTCAATATTAGATTCCTTAGGTCTAAATTAGGTTTGTACCAAAATTTGAGCCCAATTTGAGATCATCTTGACCAAGTTTGCATTTTGGTCCAGTCAGACTCTTTCTATCTCATTCAGACCCTTAGCTTTTTGAATTCCTTGCAACTAGCCCCCCAACCTTGTCATCTTTCTCACAAACAGGTCCTTGCACCATTTTTGTAAGGTTAAACCTTCACCATCTAGTTTTGAGCAAGGATTTCTTGCTCGATTCTCAATCAATCTCTCCTAAAATTGATACGAGGATTCCTTGGGAAGTTACCTTCCATTTGAGCCATTCCTTGGGCTCTACGTCTTTCCCAAAAGGTCATGTGAACCTTTCAAAGGTTCAGCTATCCGACATGTGCGTGACTTTCCAAGCTTGGAAGCTTCTTTCCAAGCTTGGAAGGGCTTCCTATGGCTTATAAAGAACCTTTGTTGCATTTCGCTTCTTTTGAGCAAGTCTTGGTGAATTAAAATGCCCTAGAAACCTAGCTCCGACCACCGTAGACCCATACTCTGGTGATCTCCTCGACTCTCCTGCTCCGGCCGTCCAACCTTCAAATTGGATGGCTGACTAGCTTCCTTTCTTCCTCGCGACCCTCCCCAGTCAAAGGGAGGGCATTTCCCCGTCTGACTTGTCGTCGTCGCCTCGCTGCCTCTACCTCCTCTTGCTCCAGTTGACCAACACCGGAGCCCTTTGCCTCTCTACCTCGTCCCTAAGTCCCTTTATCGCTCTCTCTCTCACTCTACCTCCTTTTTCCCACACTCACAACTCATTTACACTCGCTGCACTACCTGCACCCTCTTCATCTCCTTTCGCTCCTGCGAAGCTTTGGAGATGCCCAACCGTTGCTCCACCGCACGAACCTCGCCGCTACCGCCCCCATCAGCATCACTACGACGTCCCAAACAAAAGCTCTCTATTAATTATGGCATTCACCCTCTCCATCGCTCCACCGGCCAACCCACTTCGGCAGCACCCTCTCCGTCACTGACACACACACTGACCTCTACATGCCCTTTGACCACCACCACCGCATTCACCATTACATGGCGGACCTTCTAAGCTACTTAGTTGGGGCAGTTAGCATGTGTTCGTGTTTTTAGGTGACCCATTGGACATCCGCTGTCGCCTCAAGTTCTCCGACGAAGCCGTCAGTCCTTCTGTCACGATTCTCCCAGATTTCATCTCCAAGTTCCGCGACTGAGTCCCAGGCTTCGCCCCAGACCTTCAATTGGCATCGACATACGCAGCTACTGCTACAATCAAAGCCGTCAACACTTGCTACCGCACTACGAAGAATAGGGGACAGGATAGTCCCACATCGTGGGTTGCTGAACCGCATGCACGGCTTAAATTGAGTTTGTGCTTTATCCTCGTTGCCTCAGTAAACACGGGGTGAGGTCCCCTCGCATGCCCCATGCATGCCCTCGCCTGCGCTCACGCCTCACGGGTCTGGGCTTGGTCCGTTTACCCAGATACCTGGGTCTGGTTTGGTTTGTTGGTTCTAAGAGAAGAAGAAGAGAAAAAGGAGAGGAGAGAGGGGGGGTTTTGCTCTACCGCCCTCCTCTCAACACTTGTGAAATCTGAAGGAGGCCTTTGCCTCTGCTGGCATATTGAGTCCTGTGCTGTGCTGTCTGTGAAGCTAAGGGAGAAAGAAAAGAAGAGAAGGAAGAGGAAGAGAGAAAGAGAAGGAAGAAGAGACCCTTGAGTCTCTTGAAGGCACTATAGCAACTAGCTATTTAAGACGTCTGATCTACGCATCTACCGTTTGACTTCACATATCCAAGCCTCTCAGGATCTATTGCTTACTCATCTTGCATGAATTAATTGTGGTTGATACTGTGCAAACATTTGAAATAATTGTGGTTAAATTGTAGGGTTTATTTGGTGATTCAATTCACCATTTTAACCCCTTCTTTTTGCCCTTCATTTCTATTAAAGTTTTGATTGCAATTTCTTATATCTTTGACTTAAATTGTGATCTTGAGTATTAAATTGCCACTTGCTCTATGTGTTCGACATCGGATTTCTTTCGAGTATAAATATTATTTGTTTTTCCTGTTGATTCGAACTATATTGCAACGCGATGATTTTTAAAACTTATTTCAGAGCGATAAACAGGTAGGCCCGCCAAGGTTTGAGGAAGGTCGCCTATTTTGGCAAAAAATGGAGAGTCTCGGTAGAGCGTTTGAGACTGAAGTCGAGGCTTTGCAAGACTTGTCCAAGAGCTTGCAAAGCTCCTGCACCAATGTTCTTTTGCTGAAGGAGGAGGTGCAGGTGCTAAGGGTCAAACATTCCTCGGTCGTGAAGGGATACGAGGTGGCCCTTGAGGAAAAGTGCCTTCGCCTAGGTGCAACCATTGACAAACTTGCCGAGTTGTTGACTTGTTAGGGGAAGGCGGAGGAGGAGGCGGTAGCCCTGAAGGTGGAGCTTGCTAGGGCTCTGCATCTTACTGAGGACAAGGGCAAGGGGTTTCTCAAGCCGAATCACACTTTCCCACTGTAGCTCGATCTTGAGACTGTAATGTGATTCTTTGCCTCTGATCCATCTATGGAGGAGACCCAAGAGGTAGTCTCGAGGGAGGTCGGGAAACACACCTTGGAGGTGGTGCAGGCCCTTCTTGAGGGTAAGCAGACTTCAGTGGAGTTATGCAGTTGGTCCATGGACTAGCTTATGTTTGAATATGACCGTTAGAAAGCTGATGGGCATATTGCTGACAAAGCTTCCATAGAGTCGCCTGCAGATTACCCAGGGGATGGGGATCGACTGGGTCCTTTGGACTAGACAGTTCCTGAAGAGGAGGTGCCTAAGCGGGGACCGTTAGAGGCTGTTAATCCACCCACCCAGTCGACTAGTCCTCGTGGTGCTGTTTTTCTACTGCCTGCGAATCTAGCGGCAAATATTTTTGAAGACTGGGAGTGAAGCTCTCGAGTCTTCAAAGAGATGTTGAAGCCTTTGCTGCATTTCGTCTCATTTTTTTTTTGGCGGGAATCATGATCCTAGCCTCGGAGATGTAATTAGACAATTGTTTCAATGAAAAAGAAAAGCTTTTATTTTTTTTTTTGCATGTTTTTGCTATACATGATACAAGTGTAGATTGCTCTCATGCTAAGTAGGAGGGATTGCCTTGTCGCCTAGGGTTTGTAATTTGTAGAAGTCATCTGGACTATCTTTACAAATTTTGTATGATCCCTCCCATGGGGCATCTAGCTTTATGCTTGAGCGGCCAGGCATGGAGACTTCGCTTTTGCGTAAGAATTAGTCTCCATTTGAGAATTTTCGCTTGTGCACTCGCCTGTTGTAGGCGATCGCAGTGGCCTCTTTATGCTTTAGCACCACTTTGGAGGCTTGTTCCCTTAGCACGTCTGCTAGGTCTAGGGCCAGGCGGATTTAGTCATCGTTGGAGGTGGGATTGTAGAGTTGTGTCTGATAAGTCTGAAGGACCGCCTCAATGGGTAGTCAGGATTCCATGTCGTAGATGATGTAAACACATTTACACTACTTAAGATGTCTATTTATGCATGTTCTTAAGCATAGGATTGCATTACATGATATAAATGTTGCATAACATGCATCATTTTGCATTTAGAGTAGTTTGAATAAAATGGAGGTTAATTGTCTCCTTTTATGTGTTTGGACAAAGCAAACTTTTTATCAGGGCCTCGGATCGAAGATCCAACCGTACAGATGTGATCAGGGCGATGATTGGAGTTCAACGACTCTAAGATCGCCCTAATCAGGCATTTGTAGCATCAGATAGTGACCGAGGAACCCTAGAAGATTAAGAGGCAAGATGGTGTAAATTCGCACTTCAAATGACAAATCCGATTGCACGGATGGATTCGGATCGACGATTGAAGCCTAACGACGTAAAAATCGAGTCAATCGGACACCCGTGGCACCATCTACATCATCCAGAGGATGGACGACCAAGATGGTGCCACGTGGCACCATCTTGGCAGTCCATGGCGCCATCTCGGCCACCCAAACGCCCGCACACACCCGCTGAAGCTCCCGCATCCACCCTTCCCTGTCGTTGGGTCAAGATCCAACGGCTGTGGATGCGGTGCCTTGAAATTGTCTACACGACCATTTGGGCGAGGCAGCGCAGCGGTCCAGCACCTTATCGCGAGGTGCTGACGTGTGTTCGAGCCTCGCCATGTGAAATCTGGAGTGGGGGCCGCGCCTTCAATCGGCCGTCAGATCGCGATCCAACGGCCGCACGCGCCCGATAGCGTCCACGCGTTATTGAATGCGCGGCGTAATGCGGTATCGCACGCGTTGGGGCGGGTGCACAGCGAGGCGGGTGAAGGCGCGATCTGAGCCGTCTGATCTCGCGATCGGATGGCTGTGGACGGCTGAACGTGCTCAAGCGTTGCGTGCGCAGGCAGATGAGCGGGCACGTGTGGGAAGTACCCACTACGCCCACAATGGGGCTTTAGCGACAGTTTTATCCAACACTAAAGACCCCTTTTTTAATGTTTTAAAGATGTAATGACCAATTTGCCCCCACTTCTTGCAAATACAAAAGGAGACCCCCTCTACACGAAATTCTCATCCCTTCCTTCTCTTCTCTACCTCTCCATAGCTCAAGAGAAGCTTGTCCCACACCCGGGATGCTCCTCGTGAGATAAAATCCAAATTTTCGTCCTCCTTCGGAAGTGGATCCCGCGACGATGATGACGTGCTGCCCCGTTCCCGTTCTTCTGCTTCATCCTTCGTCGTCCCGTCCAGCTCATCCTCCAAGCGACTGTCGAGGAGGATATCTCTCTCCCCATTCTTTTTACTACTTTCTAAAATAGATTTACTACTTTCTAGAGTAGTTTGGCTCGTCCTCCAAGTGACCGTCGAGGAGGATATTTCTCTCTCCATTCTTTTAATGCTTTCTAGAGTAGATTTACTTCTTTCTAGTTGTAATAGTGAAATAAACAATCTCCTTAATGATGAATTTCCTTTTTATTCTATATCTCGTTTTGATTTTTGTTTGTAATATTCTTTCTCTCTCTTACTCTCTCTCTTTTATTTATTGTAAATAGTTAGATAGTTTTAAATTGAATTACTTTGTGATAAATAAAAACAAACGCGTAGTTTTTTAAATCAAACGTCCGCCTCCCTGTGTTCGACCCAGAATTTCAGTTTCGGTATAAATTTTATTTGTTAAACATGAATTCTTCGCTTTCAACTTACAACGACAGGGTTTTAAAACCAAACACGTTAGCGTAGAAATTCGTATGTTCAACATTTTGGCACCATTACTGGGGACATTTTGCCGACGCTTCTGATTATGCGGTTGGGGCTGTCTTGGGTCAGAAAATTGATAGAAAGCCCTCTGTCATCTACTACGCTAGTAAAACTCTGGATGAAGCCCTGAGGAATTACACTGTTACTGAAAAGGAATTACTTCCTGTAGTGTTTGCTTTGGAAAAATTCAGGGCTTATCTCTTAGTGTCTCATGTTATCATCTATACCGACCACTCGGCCTTGGGACATCTCTTGGCCAAAAAGGATGCTAAACCCTGGCTTATTCATTGGATTCTTCTTCTTCAAGAATTTGATCTTGAAATCAAGGATAAAACCGAGGTACAAAATGTGGTAGCGGATCATTTGTCGAGACTCCTAGGTGATTCCTCTCGTCCGGACATTCCGATTACTAACACTTTTCCAGATGAAACTATTCTCACAGTTTTAGGTGTCCACACCCCATGGTTTGCTGACATTGTTAATTATTTGACCGTTGGTTAAATCCCCCAGGATTGGACCAAGAAACAACGGGATAGACTCAAATCTGAGGCCAAATACTACTTCTGGGAGGACCCTGAACTGTTTCACATTGGCTCTGATCAGATTATTCGCCGATGTATACAGGAGAATGAATTCAACAGTATACTCGAGTTCTGCCATGCATCTGGGTGTGGTGGACATTTCTCCGGGAAAAAGACGGCTGCAAAAATCTTACAATCTGGCTTCTATTGGCCGTCTTTATTCAAGGATGCCCAAGATTTCTCAAGGTCATGTTCTCGATGTCAGGCACTCGGGAGCATAACTAAGAGAGATATGATGCCCTAAATCCAATTTTCCAGTCGAAATTTTCGATGGTTGGGGCATCAATTTCATGGGACCCTTTATCCCTTCATTTGGACATCAGTACATTCTTGTTGCTGTTGATTATGTGTCCAAATGGATTGAGGCGATTCCCACCGGAACCAATGACCACAAGGTGGTCATCAATTTTGTTAAGATAAATATCTTCAGTAGGTTCGGGATTCCAAGGGCTATCATCAGTAATGGTGGCACTCATTTTACTAATGCCTAATTCCAGAATTTATTGGCCACATATGGGGTTAATCATCGAATTTCCACACCTTACCATCCCTAGATGAATGGACAAGCCGAGATCTCCAATCGAGAGATCAAGAACATTTTGCAGAAAACGGTTAGGCCTGATAGCAAGGATTGGACTTAAAAGCTTGAGGACACTCTTTAGGCCTACCGTACGGCATATAAAACGCCCATTGGCATGTCTCCATTCCATTTGGTGTATGGAAAGGCATGCCATCTACCCGTAGAGATTGAACATGGGGCATTCTGGGCGATCAAACAATGCAATTTAGATCTGAATTTAGTTGGGAAGACCAGGAAACTCCAACTATCTGAGTTGGAGGAGCTTAGAAATGATGCTTATGAGAATGCCAAGATCTACAAGGCTCAGACTAAAGCTCTACATGATTAATTGATTTCCCGCAAGAGCTTTGAGCCGAACCGGAAGGTCTGGTTATTCGATTCTAAACTTAAGCTCTTTCCTGGCAAACTTAGATCTAAATGGAATGGCCTATTCATAATTGACCAGATTTTTCCAAATGGAGCTGTTCAGATTTCTGACCCAAAGATGGGTAACACATTTAAAGTTAACGGTCAACGTTTGAAGCCTGTTATTGACCGTATTCTTCCAGAACCCGTCTTAGACACAGTTGCTCTAGCCATTCTGTGACTTCTTTGGCTGAACTTCACCTAGCTGACGGCATTAAACTCAACAGTTGTACATATGACACAAGGATGATACGAGCTTCATATTCAGGTGACATCTTTCATATTCTACCCTTTCTTTCATGTCTCTTTTTCAATGAGGACATTGCATCAGCTAGGCATGGGGGGGTGGATTCATTTTTGAATCATTTGGTCAGCTTTGTGAAATTCATGTAAAATATTTTTCTCTTCTTATTTATACATAAAAAATATCAAAATTAGGAAGGATTAGTTGGACATTAGGACTTTTCAATCTTAAGAAATTTTACATTAGGATCTGAACACAAAGACCCTTCAGGTCTTTGGACTTAATTAGCCCGTGTATCTACTAAAATGTGGATTTGTCTTTCGAGTCCTCGCCATCTTAATTCTATCGTAATTGGAATAAATAAGTTTGGGTGATAAGTACACGACTTATCAACCCACCCTCTGATTTGAGGGAATTTTTGAGTTTTAAGCATCTACACACTTTCTTTGCACTGACTCGTTGTTCGGCGATTCTAACAGAAATTGGGTAGCTAATGAACCTTCTAGGGTGATATGGCTGGCAAGTTATCGTGAGTAACAGTCCATAGGTAGGTTGTCCAGAGCCCAGTCACTGGACCTTTCTCTTTTTGCTGCCTTTAGGTAAATTTTAGACCAGGGAAGCCACCTACTTTAAAAAAAGAAAAAAAAAATCAAAAGAAAAGGAGAAAAGAAAAGAAAAAAAAGAAATAAACCACACTTCCTGCACGAGTATGGCTGGCAAGTTGTCAGTGGTAACAGCTCATCGATCGGTTGTCCAGAACCGAGCTCAATAAATGCACTGAAAATTCCCAAAACACTTAGGAAGAAGCAGAGAAGTAGAATAAACCGAGGAGATATACACTTGATTCACCCTTGTGTTGACCTCGTAACAAAAAATAAAAGTAGAGAGAAAGCTACCGGTTGTAAACATACACCTTTAGGTAGAATTCTTTTTGAGGTCACCTAGAGGCGTAGAAATCTGAAGTCCGTTTTAATTGCCGGTCAACGAGTCTATCACATTCACAATAAGATGCTTACAACTTAGGATTCTCATCAAATCTTAGGTGAGTTGAATGGCCGTAGAAAGCCACTCTTAAACCCTAAAATTTGAAAATCCAAGAAAATTAGAAATGAGGAAAAAGAGAAAAAGAAAATTTTCTTTGAATAAAGTGAGGACTTGAGGCGGTCTGCATTTTGGTAGATACTCGGGCACTGTTGTGTCTTTGAAAGTTCAGATCTTAAGTAGACAATTTCTTAATGATTGAAAATAACTTATGCCCAAATAATCCAACCTAATTCTTTTATAAATAACATGTAATTTTTGCTATGGACTAGCAAAAGATAGGCATGGGGGTATGATGTAAACACATTTACACTACTTAAGATGTCTATTTATGTATGTTCTTAAGCATAGGATTGCATTGCATGATATAAATATTGCATAACATGCATCATCTTGCATTTAGAGTAGTTTGAATAAAATGGAGGTTAATTGTCTCCTTTTATGTGCTTGGACAGGGAAAACTTTCTATTGGGGCCTCGGATCGAAGATCCAACCGTACAGATGTGACCAGGGCGACGATTGGAGTTCAACGACTTCAAGATCGCCCTAATCAAGCATCTGTAGCATCATATAGTGACCGGGGAACCCTAGAAGATCAAGAGCCAAGATGGTGTAAATCCGCACTTCAAATGATAAATCCGACCACACGGATAGATTCAGATCGACGATCGCAGCATAACGACGCAAAAATCGAGTCAATTCGACACCCGTGGAACCATCTACATCATCCAGAGGATGGATGGCCAAGATGGTGCATTCGACACCTGCTGAAGCTCATGCATCCGCCCTTTCCCGCCGTTGGATCAAGATCCAACGGCTGTGGATGCGACGCCTTGAAATTGTCCGCACGACCATTTGGGCGAGGCAGCACAGCGGTCCAGTGCCTTATCGCGAGGCGTTGGCGCGCGTTCGAGACTTACCACGCGAAATCTGGAGCAGGAGGCACGCCTTCAATTGGCCGTCAGATCGCGATCCAACGGCTGCGCACGCTCGATAGCGTCCACACGCTATTGAACAAGCGGCGTAACGCGGTATCGCACGTGTTGGGGCGAGCATGTAGTGAGGCGGGCGAAGGCGCGATCTGAGCCGTTCGATCTCACGATCGGACGACTGAACATGCACAAGCGTTGCACGCGCGGGCAGCGCCCACTATGCCCATGATGGGGCTTTAGCAACGGTTTTATCCGTCACTAAAGACCCCTTATTTAATGTTTTAAAGATGTAATGACTAATTTGCCCCCACTCCTTACAAATATAAAAGGAGACCCCCTCCACACGAAATTCTGATCCCTTCCTTCTCTTCTCTACCTCTCCAAAGCTCAAGAGAAGCTTGTCCCACACTCGGGATACTCCTCGTGAGATAAAATCCAAATTTTCGTCCTCCTTCGAAAGTGGATCCCGCGACGATGACGACGTGCTGCCCCATTCCCGTTCTTCTGCTTCGTCCTCCGTCGTCCAGGCATCGTCCCGTCCGGCTCGTCCTCCAAGCGACCGTCGAGGAGGATATCTCTCTCCCCATTCTTTTTACTGCTTTCTAGAATAGATTTACTGCTTTCTAGAGTAGTTTGACTTGTCCTCCAAGCGACCGTCGAGGAGGATATTTCTCTCTCCATTCTTTTAATGCTTTCTAGTGTAATTATTTTCTGCTTTCTAGTTGTAATAGTGAAATAAACAATCTCCTTAATGATGAATTCCCTGTTTATTCTACATCTCGTTTTGATTTCTATTTGTAATATTCTTTCTCTCTCTTACTCTCTCTCTCTTTTATTTATTGTAAATAGTTAGATAGTTTTAAATTGAATTACTTTGTGACAAATAAAAACAAACATGTAGTTTTTTAAATCAAACGTCCGCCTCCCTGTGTTCGACCTGGAATTTTAATTTCGGTATAAATTTTATTTGTTGAACACGAATTCTTCACCTTCAAGCTACAACGACAACGTTTTAAAACCAAACACGTTAGCGTAGCAATTCATACGTTCAACAGTAGACTAGGCTGAAAGGCGTGTGACCTATAGAGGTCTTTTGACATGTTCTATAGCCCCATAGTACATCCGGCAACTCCTTCGCCCATCTCCCTTTGGCTGAGTCTAGCTGGTGTTTTAGTGCTAAAATGATGGTACGGTTGGCTACCTTCGCTTTCCCGTTTACTTGGGGATGACCCACAGACATGAAGCATAAGCAGATAACCCAGCTACTGCAAAATTCTTCGAACTTTTTACAAGAGAACTGGGTGCCATTGTATGTGATAATGTGGTGAAGTATCCCATATCGAGCTATGATGTTTTTGCATACAAAGGAGATAGCTTTGTCGGTTGTCGGGCTAGCATTGCTTCAGCCTCGACCCACTTAAAAAAGTAGTCCACTGCCACCAGTATGAACCTTTTGTGAGCCAGGGCTAGCGAGAAAGGGCCTACGAAGTTCATGCCCCACTTTGCAATGGGAATAGGTGACATGATAGGGACTAACTTTCTAGGTGGCAAGTGGTGCCGGATGGAAAACTGTTGGCACTTGTCACGCTTGTGAAAGAATTCTTTGCACTGTTGCCTCATTTGGGGCCAGAAATACCTCGCCTGGAATTGTCAGGCCAAGAGGGCCTTATGCCCTTCATGGTTCTCGCAAGTGTTGCCATGAACTTCTTGGAGGGCTCGCGATGCCTCTTCTTCTGTAAAGTAGAACAATAGGGGGGTGGAGAAACCTCGCTTGTACAATTGCTCGTTGATCAAGGTATACCTAGAGGCCTTTAGGTGGAACTCCTTGAGCCATGGTTCCCTCGGGGGAAGCTCGCTAGTGTTCGAGTAGGCGATGATGGGTGCTATCCATGATGAGGATTGCTCTACTGTGAATATCCTGGGAGCAAGTACTGTCAGCTCCCCCTTAGTTAAGAGGGATTGTCAAAGCCAAGCAGGCCAAGGCGTCTACCAGGGAGTTGCCGGACTGAGGTATCCGCCTAATTGAGATGGTTCTGAAGTCAGACAGCTCCTCCTTGACATTGTCGACGTACAATATCATGTTTGGGTCCTTAGCTTGGTACTCGCCATTGACCTGATTGGTGACCACCTGGGAATCCGTGTAGACTTCGAGTAGGAAGACACCTTTTGATTTGGCCACCCAGATTCCTGCTAGCATGGCCTCATACTCTACTTGGTTATTGGATGCTGGAAAAACTAGTTTGATGGCGTACTTATGAGTAGCACCATCTGGGGTGGTCAAGGCTATACCAGCTCCAGACTCGGCTGTCGTCGACGAGGCATCCACATATAACTTTCAGGGCAGAGTGAGGCATTCAAGTTTGTGAATTCCGCCACAAAGTCCGCTAAGACTTGCCCCTTAATTGCCCTTCTCGGCTGGTACTGAACATCGAATTTGGCCAGTTCCATAGCCCATTTAATCTATCATGCTGAGCCCGTGGGCTTATGTAACATTTGCCGTAGGGGGTAGTTGGACAGAACAATTATAGTTTGGGCTTGGAAATATGGGCGTAGTTTCTTGGCGGCAGTCACCAAGGCTAGCCCGAGCCTCTTAACCACTGTATACCTAGCTTCTGCACCTTGATAGGTTTTGCTAATGAAGTATATCGGCTGTTGTGCTCCTTCTCGCTCACCGACTAAGATGACGCTAATGGCAGTTAGGGACACCGCCAGGTACAAAGAAAGTGCTTCCCTGGGCTTAGGGGTCGTCAGGATAGGGGGCTCCAAAGTGCCTCTTTGAGATCCTTTAGACCTTTTAGCAGTGAGGAGTCCAGTGGCCGGTAGTTTACCCTTTTCCCTTTTTGATACACTCAAAGAAGGGGAGACACTTGCCAGAGGATCGAGACAAGAATTGACCAAAAGAGGCAATTTTGTTGACCAATGACTGCATCCCTTTTAGTGTGCTTGGCTGTTGAAGGTCCATGATCGCCTGGATCTTGTCAAGGTTGGCTTCAATCCCTTTATTAGAGACTAAGAACCCCAGAAATTTGCCGGCTGAGACCTCGAAGATACATTTCTCGAGATTCAGGTGGAGGCAGGTGCACCTTAATATTTGAAACACCTCTGCCAAATATTTTAAGTGCTAAGGGAAGTTAGATCCCTTCACAAGCATATAATCTATATACACTTCGAATGACTTTCCTAATATCTTAGAGAAAATCATCTTTACAAGGCGCTGGTAAGTTTCTCTAGCATTTTTCAAGCCAAAGGACATGACTCTATACTGAAACAGACTCCTATAAGTAATAAAGGAGGTGTGAGGTCTGTTGGCTAGAGCAAGGATGATCTGGTGATACCTGTTGTAGGCAGCCAAGAATGACAAGTGCGATTGTCCACTGCAGGAGTCCACTAGAGCATCCACCCTTTGTAAGGGGAATTTATCCTTTGGGTAGGCTTTGTTGAGGTTGGTGAAGTCATGCACATGCTCCACTTGTCGTTGGATTTCTTCACCATGACCACGTTTGAGAGCCATGTTGGATATAAGGACTCTTCAATGAATCCAGCTTCAAGGAGCTCTTGGACTTTGACCTCTGCCGCCTGCCATTGTTCGGCTGACTTGTGTCGGAATGCCTATTTGATTGTACGGGTGCCTGCCTAGATGTTCAGATGGTGTTGAATCAGGGATGGGTCTACTCTCGGCAAGTCATTGGCGGACCAAGTGAAGACGTATGCGTTGGTCCGAAGTAGGAGTAGCAACTCCTTTTTTTGGAGGGATCAAGGTTTGCTTTGACCTGTACGACCTTGGTAGTGTCATCAAGATACATCTGTATAGCCATGGCTGAAGAGCCTGGCTGCAGTCTTGAAGTTACTGGGGAATCAGTTGGATTTGCTTCCTGCTGGATTGCTTGGACTTGGTTTCTCTTCTCCCCCAATTTCTGTGGCTTGGGGGATCTTGGCTCCATGGATCGTTCTAGCTCAATCCTTTGGAGCTCATTCTCGATAGTTTTATCCCTGTGTACTATTCCTACCCTACGAGGGGATTGGAAGAGCATGAATTGAAAGTATGAAGAGGGGATTAGGCGGAAGGCGTGGGTAGTCAGGTGGCCAAGGATGTCATCAAACGCCGTTGTCAATTCGGCCACTATGAACGTAGCCGTCAGGTTGAGGTGCCTATCCCCATCACAGATGGACAAGGGAAGGCTGATCTCTTCTTTTGACATCACCTTGTGGTTGCCGAACCCCACAATCGGGTGAGTTGACAGGGAAAGATGCTCTTCTTTGAAGCCCAATCGGAGTAGTGTTCTAGAGATGAGGACATCAATAGCATTGCCTTCATCCACAAGGAGTCGGCGTTGCTATTGTCTCGCTAGTAGGAGTGTTACCAAAACTAGGTTAGTGTGCTCTGCTGGGTTAGACAGAGACGCAAACAACTTGGAGGCTGCCTGCTTGACGGGGCATCTCTCGCCCCACTGAAGAGTGGGGAATGAGTTACAGACCACCAGCCCAGAGGGGATGAGTTGCTGACCTGAGGCAGCGTTGACCCCAAAAATCACTTCGACCTTTGTGCTTGAAGATGGTGGGATATGAGCATTTTGAGGTAATTCAGCTATAGCCGCCAGAACCTGGCAATGATACTCGGTCGAGGGAGCAGGAGTGACACCACCTGTTAGATCTGGCAGGCTGAGGTGTCGTCAAATCTATAGCCCTCGATAAGGACCATGTTAACTCCACGAATTGCTGAAGCTTTTTTTTGTAGTAGCCTTCTAGACCCTCAATGGACTTTTTGCCTTTATCTTGGCCCTCACTCTGCCTGACAAAGTGGGCTAGATTTCCATGCCGGATCTGGGACTTGATCTGGTCCCACAAATCCTGGCAGTCGTCGGTGGCGTGCCCCTGGGCCTTGTGGTATTTGCAATAGGGCCCAGAGTCAACCTTCCTTTTCAATAGCTTGGGTAGGGGTAGTAGATCTTTGTTTATAACTATAGTTTAGCCAACATGTCCGCCTGATTCATGGCTAAGGGTGTGTATTATTCAAAATAATCTTGCCTAGGCTGGCAGGGTCCATTATTTCGGCCCTTGGTAGGCCGATCACTTCTCCTTTCTGGGATGCTAACCATCCGCTTGTTGAAGCGACTGCCTTCACGGATGGAGACGGGAGCGGACTCCCCTGAGGCCCTCTTCTCTTTGACCGGATTGACATCGTCTCCTTATCCCTTTGCCAACTAGTTGTGGGAATGGAAAGAATCGTCCTACTCTGCGAACCTTGTGGCTCTATCCCAGAGTTCTGCCATATCTTTGGGCGGGAAATCATCGATGTCTTACCAAAACCTTTGAGTTAGGAGTCCTGACTTGAAGTATTGGATGGCAATGGCATCGTGAGGCTGCTTACAATTGAAGTACTAGGCCTTAAATCGATCCAGGTAAGATTGGAATGATTCATTCTTCCACTGTTGAATCTCTGACTGCCTCTCAAGGTTGTCTCTAACCCTTTGTTTCCCAGCAAAGTATTGGCAGAACTTATCCGTCAGTTCTCCGAAGTAGGTGATCTGTTTTGCTTACAATTCATTGAACCATTCATGGGCCATGCCGGATAGATAGAAGGGGAATACCTGGCAGACTACCCTGTCAAGGTAGTCGTGCAACAGCATCATTTGACGATAACTCCCAACGAAGCTGTTATGGTCTGTCGTCTCGTCATACTGGGCCATGACAGGTTGCTTGAATTTTTTCAGTAGTGGGCCATCATCACCTCCTTAGTGAAAGGATAGGTGATGACGTAAGCCCATGGGATATGCAATGCATTGCCCGGGTGACTTGGCAATCAATCTCAGGGATCGATCCTTCGCTACTGGTTGCCAAAGGTTGAGCTCCTAAATGCTCTCCCGACAAAGGTGGGCGGGGAGCTTTAGGCAGACTGGGAGGAGCTTCTCCTCTCTGGCTACTGAGCTTTCATTTTAACATTTGGAGCTGTTCGCGTAGGCGGGCGTTCTCCTCCTCCACCGTACGACGCCACCTTTGCTGTTCATCTTCAGGGCTCGATCGGTAGGGCTCCTCTGACGAGATTTTGTTGAACTCCCAGATTTGTTTGATCTCCTGGAGTTTCTCAATGATTAAATGTTCTTCAGCCTTAAGAGCTACCAACCTAGCCTGATATTGCTCCTCCCTCGCTTGGGTCTCCAGGAGAGGGTCCTACCCGGGGACTCCCACCAGTTGGCCGGGGACTCCCAGCTTCTCCTTACTTGGCTTGGTAGGCTAAGGGTGTTGGTTGGACACCGAGAGACTTGATTCTGCTTGGGTTGGCAGCTTCTTGGGGCAAGCGTGAGAGGAGTTGTGAGTCGTAGGGGCGATTGGAAAGATTCAAAGGCGAGAAAATGTTATCAACTGATAATTGTTTCCCACAGGTAGCACCATTTGATTGAACCTCCTAAGTGATCGAAGGGTTCGACTCAATGAATCAAAAGCAAGCAATCGCAACAAGACAAGAAGGTTGATAACTCAGTTCCACCGCGAGGGTTGTATATCTGGGGGAAGAGCGATGCTTCCAACTATTCACTAGTGAGAAGTGATAATACAATTGATAAGTCCATATTTGTGGGTTATTTAGGTAGTTCAATGCCTAGATATTAAGTTATCTTTAACATTTATTTAGCATGCATTAGGATGTAAATAGATTAGTTTATATTTTTTGACTTGATTGCATAATTCATGCATTGCATTCATAATTAAATGTATTTAGAATTGAGTTAGAATGCAATACATTTGATTAGTTAACCAATTAGGTGCATTACATGTATTGTTTTGGATTTAACATAGAAATTAAGGGTCTGCACATAAATCATCCATCACTTCTTTTTCATTTTTTTTTTATTTTCTTCTTCTTAATTGCTACAGGAGTTGCGACCATTGAAGAGTAGCAACGTGGGCGACGAAGGCGGATCTTGGTTGCAGATGTTGCTTGATGCTCCATCTCCCTCTCCACCTTCCTGCAGCATAAGAAGAGACCTCCAACAACAGAGCAAGGGAGGCCTCCACCCCACTCCACTACTGTGTGGAGAGTTCAACTCTCCTCCGCTCATCACTGTTGGTCTCAATTGAGGCAACCAATCTCCAGCACTGTCGGCGTGTGGCGTGACAGGCCACACCGCCGCCCGGAGCTTGTTTGCACTACTATGCATCTACACCAGCCACCACCACCATCACCAACTGATGGGAACACCATCATGAGCCCTAACTAGCTCATTTCGACCCAATGAAGAGAATAATTGCTCCTACATAATCAACTGAAGGTCATAATTCATTGCATAACCTTTCTGAGAGAAAAATAAGAAATTAGGGTTAAAATTGTAATTTTACCAATGCAGTATAACCACGGGTTTTTTCAAGGGATGAACAAAGGTCAAATGGTCTTAATAAGATAACAAGTGGGTTGGATTTGAATAAAAGGGTTTGTGTATGTTCTATGAATTAAATGACTTTTGAAACCCTAAAAATAGACCCACTTAATTAACCAAGGTTCTAGTTAGGATAAAATTCACTTAAACCCTCTAAAAATCATAGAAAAATATTCTCTAGGGTTTAGTACCTTCAATTTGACCATTAGAACCCATCTTGACGTAGAATGGGGTTCCAATCAGATATTTACCCTAAATTGAGTTTTTGCATAAATTGCCTAGTCAAACGTGATCAAACCCAAAATCCAACTTCACCATTGGATTCCTTAGGTTTAAATTAGGTTTTTACCAAAATTTGAACCTAAGGGGAACTCATCTTGACCTAGTTTGCAAAAAGGTCTTATCTGATTACATTTCTACCCCTAACTTTCAAAAATCCTTGCATTTAGCCCCCTAGCTTCTTCATCATCTTTGCAAATAGGTTCCTCCACCATTATCACGGAGGAATCCTACTCCGACGACCTTTGAAATGAGATTCTCCTTGATTGCTTGGAGAATCTCCTCCAAAATTGGAAGGGAGATTCTCTGAGAAATTCCCTTCAGTATGAACCCGTCCGTAAGCCCTGATTCTTTCCCAATCTCTCATGCGAACGCATGAGAGATTTGGATCTCTTGAGAGCTTCCATCTCCAGTGAGCCTGCCTTGCTTGGAAGCTTGGCTTCCAAGCACAAAACCCTCTCTAATGACCTATTAAGAAGCCCCAGATCCAATTGATTCTCCTCAGCTTGAAATTGGGCCGGTTTCCCCTCTATTCTTCTCTCCCCTCCGGCCGCAACCCTCCGCAAGCTCTGGCGGCCTTTCCCTAGCTCCTTCGTCGCCAAACCACAATACCAGTGGCGGGGTTATCTCCTCCACCGTTTTCTACGTCGAGCAATACGCGCCAATGTCACCCTTGCCCCGTCTTCGCCGCCACCTCACCTACGGAGTTTTGTCTTCCCCACGTCCGGCAACCATACCGGCGTGGGATTCCTTCCCCTTTCGTCCCTTAGAAGTAGGTTTTTAGTCTCCCTATCTTCCCTACTTTCTTTCCCTCTCTCTATTTCCCAAAATCGACCACCGACGCTACTGACCATCGTTACCTCCTCCATCTCCAGCGACTCCTTTGGCGAGGTGCTCCTGTCGCTATGCACCTCCAACCACCTCGCCGACCACCCTACAACCTTTGCCTCACTTCCCTAATCATTTCCTCTCACTCCAATCATTCGATCGATCACCCAAACACCTCACCGAACACACCCACTCACACGCACACAGTACGCCCTAGGCACACCACCACAGCCACCCTCGCTCCACGCCATAGCCACCGTCACGATCGTCGTGCCACGGTGACCCTATTGAGCATTTTGATGCGGCTAATAGGCCCCTGTTCTTGATTTCAAGTAGTAGGTCGAAGGCTGCCATTGCTGCCAAGCTTGAAGCTTGCTTGCTATGGTCCCAGGTGCTGCTGTCCCAGGGGTTGCCTCCAGGCTGCAAGGATTAGAAGCTCGCGTCCATTCAAGTCTTTACGCGAAGGCTTTAGCAGTTGCAGCCTTGCCAATTTGGCCAAGCACCCTACTACTGATGCGCGGAAGACAGGTGGGACATTTAGTCCCACCTCGGAAATGGAGGGGTGCTTTCATGCGCATAAATTGAGAAAGTGAAAGAGGCTGTTCGCCTCCAACATTGAGGGTGAGGTCCTCCTCCCCCCTTCACTGGACTCGTCCGCAACACATAACCTGCGAACCTGGCCGACTAGACTACCCGACTTGACTTCACTCCTCGCTCACCACATACACTGGTGAGCTTGGACCCATGTATGCATTAGGTTTGATTACTCGACTGGCTATGGCTTTGGGAGGGGGAGACTGAAATACAAAGAGAGAAAGAGAGAGGAGAGCTGTGCAAGGGTAGGGGGTTTTTGCTCTGAGAGGATTGGCTCCACACTTAGCCAGATTCTGAGAGAAGAAGAGCCAGAGAAGGAAGAAGAGAGGAATGAGAGGAGGTCCGCAGGGCTTAGGGTAGAAGAAAGAAAAGAAGAAAGCCTAAGGAAGAAGAAGAGGAGGAGCACAAGGCTGAAGGAAGAAGAGATAGAGAAGAGAAGGTAGGGAAAGAGAAGAAGAAGAAAGCCAAAGGCAAAAGATAGAGAAAGCTAAGGAAAGAAGAAGCAGAAGAGAAGAGGCCAAAGGAAGAAGAGAAATCAGAAGAAGGAAAGAAGGAAGAACACTGTAGCACAAGTCATTTAAGACGTTTGATTGTAAATTCAGACGTCTGAATTTATATTTCCTTCTTTAGTCAATTTGAGTAACTATTATTTTGTCTACAATTCTTTTTACTCTTCACATACTCATATGTTGTACATTCCTAATTAGTTTTTGAGTAATATTATGTGTTCAATTTGCATTAATTGCTGAGTTTAGTATGTGAATTTCATTTGCTCCCTGTGTTCGACCTCAGAACATTTTTCAAGTAATAAAATTATATCTGTTTTGAATGCTATTTCGGTTGTACTAGAACGCAATACTTTTTAAACCCTGACTTAGCGTGATTAACATTTTGGCGCCATTTCCAGGGAGCAATGCGCAATTCACCACTATTCTCTGCATTATTTGATTATATTTGAGCACTAACTTGCTCTATTTGCTTTATTGTGATTTTGTGAGGTACTTCACAAGGAGATCTTCAGCGCAAATCAACCACTCCAGGGTAGGTAACTTCTCTATTCTTCCCTAATCAACCTCCTAATCTTGGGAAGACAAAAGGGAAACAATCAATTAGGAATCACCTGCCTTATTTTTCATAGTAATCATAATTTAAAAGGCAAGTTTCCTAAATTGCGAATTTTTTTTTTCAAATCTCATTGAAGTTGAAGTGATTCTGTTTAGAAATCCTACCCCAAAATTCCTGTGCCTATTAGGGACTATGCTTAATTTCTAATCTTCTTAGACTATGCACTTCTTGTTTGAAGTCCAAGGAGAACATTTTTGAAGATCAAAGTGGACTTGGAAATAAAGCCAATTAGGGTTTCTACATTATGATTTTGGAGTGTTAGTCACACTTGCCTGCATAAAAGGAAACAAACCCACCTGCATTTCTGTACTACCAAGCCCTTGATTGAAAACATCTAATCCAGAAAAAACCCTAAAAACAGGCCCTAAACTCACTTGAACCCTAAAATCCTTGGACCTAATAACCTGGGAGTCAAATCAGGGTGATTTCTAGGTCTTGACCTAGAGTCATTCTGCCATCTTTAGGACAGGTCAGGTAAAGTTGCTCTACATTGTAGGCCAACCAACCTCCAAATTAGGTCACAAGTCAAATCAACTACTAATTCATGTGAAAACAAAGGCACAATTAGGACATAAAATTATTAGACTTAAGAGGTCAAGTTATTCATTCTGATCTACTTGGGCCCTCAGTGACAAGGAAGGTCGGGTGGGGGAAACTGTTGAAGCTATGGGTTGCTACGCTAACGTGTTTGGTTTTGAAAAACCTATCGTAGTTTGAAAGCGAAGAATTAGTGTTCAACAAATAAAATTTATATCGGAATAGAAATCCTGGGTCAAACTCAGGGAGGTAGACGTTTGATTTAAAAATACACGTTTGTTTTATTTGTCACGAAGTAGATTAATTGATTATAAACTATCTATCTATTTACAATAAATAGAAGAGAGAGAGAATGAGAGAGAGAGAATATTACGAACAAAAATCAAAAAGAGATGTAGAATGAACATGGAATTTATTATCAAAAAAATTGTTCGTTACACTAAACATTACAACTAGAAAGCAGGAAACGATTACACTAGAAAGCAATAAATCTACTCTAGAATGCATTAAAAAGAATGGAGAGAGAATTTTCCTCCTCGACGATTACTTGGAGGACGAGCCGGACGGGACAACGCCTGGAAGACGGGGAACAGAGCAGGACAAAGGAGGACGAAGCGGGAAGAATGGGAATGGGGCATCACGTTGTCATCGTCGCGGGATCCGCTTCCAAAAAGGGGACGAAAATTTGACTTTATCTCTTGAGAAGCATCCCGGGCGTGGGACAAGCTTCTCTTGAGCTTTGGAGAGGGAGAGAAGAGAAGGAAGGGATGAGGATTTCGTGTGGAGGGGGTCTCCTTTTATAGTTGCAAGGAGTGAGGGCAATTCGGTCATTTTAATTTGAAAAACATTAAATTAGGGATCTTTATTGACGGATAAAATCGTCGCTAAAGCCCCATCGTGGGCGTAGTGGGGCGGCGCGCACACGCCTACTCGCCTCCTGCTCATGAAACGCATGTTCACAATCTGCAGATCTTAGTCGTCCGATTGAGAGATCAGACGGCTTAACTCGCCCCTCGCCGTGCCTTCTCATCGCGTGCTCCACGTTTGATCTTGCGTGAGGCACGAGCGTGCAGTAGCGCGTGGGCGCTATTGAGCACCCGCAGCCGACCGATGACGATCCAACGCTCCCCGCGCCTGCTCGCCCCTCGTTAATGCAGGCGCTCTCACCCACTACACTGCGGAGGGGAAATGGGCGCGCGGTTGAATTGTAGTGCGGCGACCCGTGGTCGTTTGACTGTTGGATGGCGATCCAACGGTCACGATTCAATGCGCGGTAGAAGGGTGCGGTCGGCTCCAAAATTAGCTGGGCCGGTTTGGGCGGCTGAGATGACGCCATGTGGTGCCATCGTGGCCGTCCATCTTCTGGATGATGTAGATGGTGCCACGATTGTCGGATTGAGTTGATTTTCGCACTGTTAGGCTGCAATCGTCGATCTAAATCCATCTGTGTGGTCGGATTTGCCATTTGAAGTGAAAATTCATACCATCGTGGCCCTTGATCTTCTTGGGTTCCTTGGTCTCTATCTGATGCTACAGGTGTCTGATTAAGGTGATCTTGGAGTCGTTGAACTCCAATTGTCACCCTGATCACATCTGTACGGTTGGATCTTCGATCCGAGGCCCCGATAAAAATTTTGCCCTGTCCCTAAATATAAAAGGAGACAATTAACCTCCATTTTATTCAAACTAATCTAAATGCAAGATGATGCATGTTATGCAATATTTATAGTATGCAATGCAATCCTATGCTTAAGAACATGAATAAATAGACATCTTAAGTAGTGTAAACATATTTACATCAGAAACCCTGTAACCTGTGGGGGTACTTTACCGTGTAGGGGTCTTTGCGGGTCTCTCCCTTCCTAGCTACTCAGGTAATTCTCAGGTGGACGACTTTCTGATCCAGGGGTATCATCCGCCTCGAACCTCTATAGTCATCCAAAAATCTTTGGGTGCCTTGATTGGGTCAATATCACATCCAGTCCCTAATCCCTTCTATTTAGAGCACACACGCAGATTTTCTTAGGGAGTTCTATTCAGATCGAATAACTTCATTCTAAACTTGAATTTTGATTCTACACCTTGATTCCATCATCTGATTCAAAAATGCAGCTTGGCTACTTAGGAAAACCATTAAAGAAACCTGAATCACAAAGATCCATGAGAGATAGAATGGTTGAGGATGCCCTTAAATTTTATGACATTGATTACAAAACCTCAAAGCCAATTGAAGACATTCAGGTTAATGTATTAACAACAACAACCTTCATCATAAACTGTGCCCAATTATTATTAACAGAAGTAACAAAGGGATCAACCTGGGGTATTCTCATAACAGGATACATCGAGATAGAAAAATTGCATAACTTTGAATATCTCCAATGTATGACAAATTCTGGACTTTGGGGAAAACACCAAGATGATCTTGAAAAATGAGAAGAAATAATGAAATTGTTGAAACAAGTTATCGATCACAAATACCCATACATGCCCCAAACAGTTAATGAAACATTTTGGAGTAATATTGAGGATCACCATGATTTCCCAAGTCCCAGGTTTAAGACACAAGGTTGTTGTGGACTCCCAACCCAAATGGAATATAACAAGCCTGATCTTGAAGTAGGGTGGGAACTCCCAATTGTAGGAGAACACAATTTTGAGCTAGCCCTAGAAAACCAAAACCCTTGTTCACCAAGCATAGAATTCCTAGACTCCTATAATAATGAGATTGAATCAGAACCTCTCGAGGGTGTAAATCCTGCCCCTCATTTGATAAGGTAACCCTCGAAGGCAATTCTGACCTAGATTTTAGTAATGCAACCCACATCCTTAGCCTAGAATCTGGATCTGAATCTTATTGGGATGATTACAAGGCCCCGTATGACGAAGATCAAAGTTTGAATCGGGATTATGATTCTGGGCCTTGATTTGATGAATGTCCCTTTCCAACATCCTCAGAAGTACAGATTGATTTTTCGAAAGTCATGCCAATCTACGATACAGAAACCAAGGAGTTGGAAGAGTGGGGTTTTGATTGGGTCTTCCCTATAAGCCAAGAACTCGAGCCTAGACCCAATAGGGCCAACTTTTTAAGCTCAGAATCTACGAATAGGCTAGACCCAAGTCAAGTTGCTGAGTCTACATCTTGTGATTTACTCTGTGGTGGAACCTCTGATCTTGAATCAAATTCAGAACTTGATTCTCGCAAATTCTCCGACGATTTCGAATCTTAGTATGATTTCAAAAAACCATTGTTTCCTGACGTCTATGATCCAAACTACAACCTCAGCACACATGATCCATTCTTCGACTCTGACTCTGAGGTCCCTAATCCCGAGATCATTGATTCAAAATCAGGTTCCATTGAGATGGAATCATTTCTTTTTGATAATCATGAAACAAAAACAAAAAGTGCCGAGAGTGACTACAACCCAGAATTGAAATCTTTTCTTGACTCAGATTTTCTTCATCCTATAAACACCCTTTAGGCATTTACCTTTAAATTTGATGGCCACTATAAGGACTTTCTAAATGAACCCACCTTTGAACCCATATTAGAAGATCCCTCATACACAATTCTTATTGATGCCACCTCTATAAATATAGAACCTATTCAAACCCATTTTCAACCCGGACACGCAACCAGACTCAATTTCTATTCTAATTCCCCTCTTACTGATACGATTGTAGATGATTTGCCTCCACATTTTTATCGGGTTTCAAACATCAATCAGACTACAAATCACTCCCCATCCTTCTCTAATCACTCCTGTAGGGTTCCTACATCCTCCACTAATTCTTTTTCATTTAAGGATCCCTATTCTGATCAGGCTGATTCGACTCAGCCAAACCCTAGCTATACACTTCCATACCCTTTTGAGTTCCAAAGTATATGGTGGGTTCCACATCTCTTGATCTACATTTATCAACCCACCAGAGCGATTGGGTTTGGGCTACATCATCAGCCTGTTGATCTGAACAAGCACCTGGTTGGACCAACCGGGCTTTTGATCAAGGTGCTTATTCTACAAAACTCATCTGATTTGACCACTCCTTCTCCAGACCATTTCCCGCTCGATTGAAGGCATTGAATTTAGCGCTTAACGGGAGGTAACCCGTCATTCCGAAAATCGAGATCCTTCTGATTATCCATCTATACTTCATGTCTAGTGTACCCTGAGTTTGGTTTTAGAACAATCGATCCCACGTCTGGCACACGTGCTAGAGCTTGAAATCATCTGCAACAGCCATCCCGACCCATTTGCCCACCCGATAATCCTATTCTAAATCCCTGAACCCAAAACTGTTTCACACCCTCTGTTTATAATGAGGACATTGCAAAACTTAGGCATGGGGGGTGGTAAAGTGCATACATACAAAAAATCAAAGTTCGGAAGAGTACTCACAAAAAATCACATATTCCAAAAATACCAAATAAATGAAAAAATTCTTGAAAAAAAAAGAACAAAAAAATGAGAGAAGAGAAAATTTTGATGGCACATCACTTTTAAGGAGAAAAAGGGGGAGGAGTTAAAAATGTCAAAAATGTGCACAAGTTGAAAAGAAAAGAAATAGTCATTAGTAAGAAATTAATGAATTGACTTAGTTCTAGACCATATCAAAAGAAAGAAAATGAAAGGAAAAAAATAGGTCTAACGAAACAAGAAGAGATTAGTAGGAATGCTGATTTTAGGCCTCTTGGGCTGCAATCCTAGGCTTAAAAATTCAAGTACCTTCTAAGATCTGGATAGTCTCCAAGAGGTTGGGGAACATGCGAAGCTTAAGTATTAGGTCTAAGGCTTAGGGAGTATTCGGCCTCCTAAACTGACCTCTGGTTTGCAGGACTCAGTAACTTAAGCACCCCAATCCACACACAGTCTGTTTCAGTATGCTTAAGTATCAAAATCACGCAAATGCGTTTAAATCATTTTGAAAAAGTCATCTAGATTAGGAGCAGCTGATCAACACAAGTTGATTTGGATGAATTCCCGGTGTAGAGTGGCGAGAAATTCCCCTTGAAGATGCGCAATAACATATCGTCTCCTCGGTGCTTGTCCCTTAGGATATCTACATATCCTACCGGGGGCATGTAAGCATTCTGTGCTGGTTCAGATGCCATGGGTGGGATTATCTCAAAATCTCGAAAGCTAGGGCTCTGGGGGTTTCCATGGGCGGTGCTATCTCAAAGCATCAATTGCTAGGGACCCTTCGAGGATTGATGATGGGTGCTAGGAATCCGATACAGACCGTGTTGTGAAGCTAATTTGAAGCTAGACATAAAAAGAAAAGAGAGAGAAAAATCTCCAAAAATAAAGAAAATTCCTCTGCCTCTCTCTCTCTCACAAAAATGCACTGCAAACTAAACGAGGCTAAAACATGTTACAAGCACGGGTGCTTTAACCGCGGAGTTCAACGAACCTTAGGTTAGTTCCTGTAGGCCTTAAAAACCTTCATGGCAGACTGAGGCGAGAGCTGGTCAGTGATGAGACACTCATCATGATCTCTAATTACTTCTAATTATCTAGTCTTCCTAGTTAATTAGCTAAGGTTATGAATATATAAGGGTTAATTATAGAATAAGGGATATTTAGTTAAGGACCTTAAAATAAGTTAAAAATGACATTTTATCATTCAGTTAACATTATTAATAATTTAGATAATAATTGGCCTCGAAATCCTATTAATCATTCCCTTAATTAATAAGATAAGTAACTTAAACCTAAGTATATAATAACTTAAGTAATTTTACTTAATCTAATAAATTAATCTAAAAAGGTCAAAAATGTAAATTCAAGGTGTAAACATAATATTTACCTTATTTAATAACATATATAAAAAGTTGAAAAAGATTTAAATTAAAATAAACCTTCAAAACCTGGGATTACATTTTAGTCCTTAATATTCATTACAGTCGGGTCCTTATTTCTCACACAGGTCCTTAAGTTTTATTACTTCTAAGTCCCTCTTCGTCTTCTTCTTCTTCTTCTTCTTCTCCAGCCAAACGAATGGCTGGCGGCAGAGAGTCACACCACCGCGTGATCACCGCCCTGCCGACATCATTCCTCTTTGTCCAAGCTCTTGCAGCTTGTGCTCACCACCTCCACTTGATCCATCGGTCTGGATTAACCAAGAATCCACTTTTTCAGTGGGAGATAACCTCACTGTTGTCGGAGACGACGACGGAGGTTAAGCTCCTCAAGCTCCTTCTTCGGCCAGACCTCGCCACTCTGTTCGCCGCAAACTACTATAAATACCCCCTCACACCTCTGATTTTAGGCAAGTTGGCTCCCTTCCCTCTTCTAACACTGCAGCCGACCCAATAGGCTATTCTTCCAAACCTCTGACGATTTCCCATTCCATCTTTTGACTTCCTCTGTCCATCTTAAGTAGCCGAGGAGATCCGTCGTGGTCTTCTGCACCTCTGACAAAGGTGCTGACCTAAGGATTCCTCTGCTCCACCTCAAATCCTCCCATTGGAGATCTTTCTTCCACCCTCTGATTTCATCGTCCGCTATGAACCTTCGGTGAAACCCTACTGACCCCTTCATCCAGGTAACAGTAGACTAGGAGTAGGAGTAGGCTAGCTTAGTTAGTTAGTTTAGTTAGTTAGGTTAGAGTAATTTCAGAATTTACCTTCATCTCCTCCGACTCCGGCGAGTTCCTTGAGCTCACCAGAGACTTCAATCTTGTCTTTTAATTCGCTGTTCACCTTCCTATATCTTCCATGTTCACTTCTAATTCACTTACTTAATCATTACTTAAATCACCTAAACGCCTAATTCAAATCTCACCTTCATTGACTGCTGACACTGTCTATGGTGACAGTAATTGGCTTAATTCCACCTTCACTGGGTTCTTTCATCACCTATCATCACTAATGAACCCTAATCGACATTATATTACCTATTATTATCATCTATAATTAAACGCCCAAATTTAATTTAGCTCCTGAGCCTGCTGTCCATGGTGGCTCAGGAATGGTTCAAACTATAAATTAAATACATATTTATGAATAATAACATATGTTGACTTGATTTAACTTCTCAATTGAGTGGTTAAATCAAGTCTTGAGCTTTAACCACTCAAATCTTTAAGAAAATAAACTTACTGTCAAATCTTTTATTTTAATGAACAAATGAGGAATTTAATGTGATAATGAGGTTCCTTGCAACCTCAGGATCAATTTTGGATAAAAAATGGTTAATTTTGTCAATCTGTACATACAATTTACATTTTCTGGACTCACCAAAGCTTCGGCAAGCTCCGGCGAGCCAAAGTTGTGTTGTAGCCTCTTAAAATTGCTAAGTAGCTCCAGAATAGTTTAATAAGGATTACTAACTGTTCTAAAGATATTTGTTTGAGGATTTAACCATTAGTGCTTTAGATGTAACTTCATCTTCCCCAACTCCGATGAGTTGGAGAAATCTGTTATGAAGGATTTGAGAAACATTTAAGGAGCTCAGAAGCTTCAATGCAATGCACTGAAGCTATTTTAACCCTCAAAACATTGTAGCAATCTTTCCTTTATTTTGTTGAACACACACTTATTTTAGTTCACGCGGCGAGCCTGAAACCTTAGAAATTAAGGACAGAACACAAATCTGAAGATCTGAATGAGTTTCAGATGATGAGAAGACTCTGATTGAGGCATTAATTTCTTAGGAGGAAGCTTAGAACAAAAAGTCAATTTTCAAGCTTCCATAGTCAAACCTGAGTCTGATAATGGAGTTCTATGCTCGAATTGAGATTTTGAGGAGTGGAAATTGTTTCTGAGATTCTGTTTGATGATCTGAAATCAATTAAAGTAAGCTCAGATGATGTATTTGAAAGTTCCCTACTTGGAGGGGTGAGATCAGCGTGATAAAAAAATGCGGAATTGAAAATATAAACAATCTCACAAAAATAAGCAATCACAAAATGTACACAGGTATTTTTAGGTGGAAACCCAAACCGGGTGAAAACCACCACCTAACCCTCTCGAGTTAGGATTTTCCGATCAACCTAGTTGATCAAAATCCACTAAATGAATCACTTTAAACGAGGGTGATTCAACCTCAGTACAACCACGCTACAAGTACGAGGGTAGCGTTCCTCAACCCCTTCTCTCCACGAGAAGGATTTTGTTCCACGAAGGAGACGGGAATTCGCAAAGCGAATACCCAACCAAAAGACAAAGGTAAAATAAACAACAAACCTATAGAGCCAACAAAGTAATAAACCTAAGCTTCTATAGGATTTAGGAAACTCCCCTTTGTAAGGAGTGCGTCGACGATGACGCGGTGCGTGAGCCACACGACGGCGCAACTTCGCTCTCGTGAACTACGACGGGAGAGCGGGTGCGCAACAGCTTGATGCTCTCAAGAGAATGGTGCTTGAGCTTGGAGAGCAAGAGCTAGCTAGGACACAAGAGAGTGGAAAGTGTAATACAAATTGTTTCTTGTGTATCTTGGTCTCTCTAGGTGTGTGTATTGTGTGTAAAGGCTCCCCTCTATTTATAGAGGCCTTAGGAAGGCTTTGGAAGGCTTGGAAAAGCTTCCATAGCCGTTGGGAACAAAGCCCAAGAGAATCAGGCCGAAATCAGGACAATGATCACATTTGACAGGGTTATCAGACGTCTAACTCTGGCATCAGACGTCTGTAAGGCCACTTTAAGACGTCTGATTCCAAGGTCAGACGTCTGATTCTATGCGGGTTTCTCCCTGACTTGAATCAGATCTAAACAGGGTTTTTGCGCAAGTCCATCAGATGACATACAGGACGTCTGGCACTATGTATGGACGTCTGGAAACCTACTTTTACTGTGGGAATTGATTTCCAAACGTTGCAACGGCTAGAAAATCTCTGAGAAGAGATTTTGGGTCAGCCGAGGCAAAACGGTCATTTATCAGACGTCTGGAAAGTCCTATGGACGTCTGATAAGGCTCTAACGGTCATAATCTTGAGTGTTTTCTAAGCCAGCCAACGGTCCACTAATTGGATGTCTGGCAAAGTCATCAGACGTCTCCTAAGACGTCTGGTCTAAGGTCTGGACGTCTGATTTCATCAGACAGAACTAACTATGTCCAGCCTAACAGTTATCAGACGTCTGAAACAACAGTCAGACATCTTAAAATTCTTTATCAGACGTCTGATTTGGTAATTGGACGTCTGGAAGTGCTGTTTGAACCCTATATTGGTTTTCTAAGTATTCTACAGAAAACCTAAGTATCCTAGGGTTGTGCCGGTGTTCCTAGGACTACTGTTAGGGTTCTTTGAGGTTCTTTAACATGAAATATCTAAGGAAATAAAGAGCAACAAAAGAAATTAAAAATACAACAAGTACAAAAGAAGGAAATCTATCCTATTCTTCATTTCCTTCCAACTTCAATCTTTCGCTCCACGCGAACCTCCTCTGTTTTCCGTCAAGCTCCTCCAATCCGTCCTGGATGCGAGCTCGAACTCCGTCTAAACACGTCCACATTTGCAATTGACCTGAAATCTAGGACTCAAATTGCAAGTGTTAAATAACACGTGTTTTGTTATCATCAAAACAAATGATCGTGGTGCTCTAGCACCAACAGTATTTAGTGGAGATTTAGTTTCTACCAATTTGGGTTACTTTCGAACCTAAACCAACAGAAGTATTGTTCTGATGAAATTCAAACTTAAAACCTGCCCAGATTGATTAGTTATAACCCTTAGAATTAATCTAAATAGATTAGGAACACTTTAAAGTGTCTGTTGCACTTGTTGAAATCTGAAAATCAATCTCTGAAGCTTTCGGAGAAGAGAAAAGCTTCTCTGCAGGTTCTGAAGGTCTTTAGAGTTTAAAATCTACTCTAACAGAAACAGAATTGCTTATATAACATATACAAACCTTTTAATAGATGAGAGAAGTCCATCTAAGGACTCTCCTGACATAAAAACACTTTCCAGGCTTTTTAAAACTCGTAGAAACCCCTGATTTCATCTCTTAAATTGAAGAACCAAACATCATTAAAACATTAAATTGACCCTAAAATTGTGTAGATTACCCTTAGAGCTTTCCAACAAACTTTAAATCATCCAATTTGGAGCTCTGGGTAGAAAGTTATGAACGATTGAATTCGGGTCCGGAAGGGGTAAGTTTGTCCCACCTCGGATATTCACGAGCACGCGCCTGGGGATAAAACTAATTTGTTCCCTTGGCTATGCAGTCGTCAGCGCTCGGCGCATCGATTCCGATTCCTTCTGATCTGATCTGAGCATTGTGTGTTCTGTGTGTGCGGGCTTATGCTTGCGGGTGTGCACCCTTGGGGGCGTGCAGATGTGAATATGCCCTGGGAGGGAGAGTGTGGCCTGGGAGGCCAGGTTGAGTCGATGCGGCTCGAAACTATGAACCAATTAACAAATGAACCGAAACAAACCTAATTGAGATTAGGCGAGGACCGAGTAAGGTCTGGTCCCACCTTGGTCTCAAGGTGCTGTGTATCCTCGAAAGGACCTCGCCGCAAATAAAAAAAAACTTTTGGTTAAAAAAGTTAAAAAAAAAACCTAGTTCAGCTGAAAGCTTAAGGAAAAGAGAAGCTACTGAAGGATGCTAAGTGCTAGAGAAGAAGGCACAGGCGCTAAGAAGTGTTAAGAAAAAAAACTAAGGAAGAAAAGAAGGCAGGAGAAGATTAAGGGGAAAAAGAAGAGAAGGAGGATAAGAAGGCAGGAACAACACAAGAAAGGTAAGAAGAAAGAGAGCTCGAGAGAAGGAAATAAAAGAGAGAAAGAATAAAAGAAAGAAAGAAGAAGATGAGAGGCTGAAGAGAGATGAAAATAAATGAATTTTCTCTTGCATAATTACTTTTTGTTCTTAATGGTAAAAGGCATGCTTTAATTGGATAACTTTTTAATTGCCTTAATTTCTTAGAATGAAATAAAATTGAAAAACTAGCATGTTTACTTGTTAATAAAGTACAACATTTTGAGTAAATATGTTTGCTTATGGAATTTTGTATATTCTTTATGGTTTAAATATTTTGACAAAATTCATGTTTTGAAAATCAAACTAGTTTTACCTCCTAAACTTAAAGAGATAAAAGAAAATTGGTGAATTTGGAGAAAATTATTATGCCTCCCAGTGAATGACCTGGACTCAACCAGTAAAAATTTCTAAAATGTTAGGTTAATTTGACCCTATATTACACAATCGACACAACTTCGAGTTAACCTAAGTGATTTCTTCTACTCTTAATTAAGTGAAATTAACTTAATTACTTAGTTGAGTGAAACCCACGCATCACCTCAAAAACCCTTGATTGCTTAGAGAATCTCCTCAAAAATTGGAAGGGAGATTCTCTGAGAAATTCCTTCCAGTACGAACCCGTCCATAAGCTCTGATTCTTTCCCAATCTCTCATGCGAACGCATGAGAGATTTGGGTCTCTTGAGAGCTTCAATCTCCGGCGAGCCTACCTTACTTGGAAGCTTGACTTCCAAGCACAAAACCCTCTCTGAAGACCTATTTAACTCAGATCCAACTGATTCTTCTCAGCTTGAAATTGGGCCGATTTCCCCTCTATTCTTCTCTCCCCTCCAGCCTTTCCCTAGCTCCTTCGTCGCCCAACCACAATACCAATGGCGGGGTTATCTCCACCACCATCCTCTGTGTCGAGCAATACCCGCCAACATCGCCCCTGCCCCTTCTTCGCTGCCGCCCCACCTACGGAGTTTTGTCTTCCCCATGTCTGGCAACCATACTGGCATGGGATTCCTTTCCCTTTCATCCCTTAGAAGTAGGTTTTTAGGCTCCCTATCTTCGCCACTTTCTTTCCCTCTCTCTATTTCCCAAAATCGACCACCGACGCTACTGACCACCGTCACCTCCATCTTCGGCGACTCCTCCGGCGAGGTGCTCCTGTCGCTACGCTCCTCCATCCACCTTGCTGACCACCCTACAACCTCCGCCTCACTTCCCTGATCATTTCCCCTCACTCCAATCACTCCATCGATCACCCAAACACCTCATTGAACACACCCACTCACACGCACATAGTACGCCCTAGGCACGCCACCACAGCCACCCTCACTCCACGCCACGGCCACCGTCACATTCGCCATGCCACAGCGACCCTGCTGAGCGTTTATATGCGGCCATTAGGCCCCTGTTCTTGATTTCAGGTAGTAGGTCGATGGTTGCCATTGCTGCGAAGCTTGAAGCTTGCTTGCTATGGTCCTAGGTGCTGCTATCCCAGGGGCTACCTCCAGGTTGTACGGATTAGAAGCCCGCACTCATTCAAGTCTTTACACAAAGGCTTCAGCAGTTGCATCCTTGCTAATTCAGCCAAGAACCATGCTGTAGACACGCGGAAGACAGGTGGGACATTTAGTCCCACCTCAGAAATGGAAGGGCACTTTCATGTGCATAAATTGAAAAAGTGAAAGAGGTTGTTCGCCTCCAACATTGAGGGTGAGGTCCTCCTCCCCCCTTCACCGGACTCATCTGCGACACATAACCCGCGAACCTGGCCAACCCAACTACCCGACTTGACTTCACTTCTCGCTCACCACACACGTCGGTGAGCCTGGACTTGGGTATGTGTTAGATCTGATTACCCGATTGACTGTGGCTCTAGGAGAGCGAGACTGAAATAGAAAGAGAGAGAGAGAGGAGAGCTGCGTAGGGGTAGGGGGTTTTTGCTCTGAGAGGATTGGTTCCACACTTAGCTAGATTCTAAGAGAAGAAGAGCCAGAGAAGGAAGAAGAGAGGAAGAAGAGGAGGACCGCAAGGCTTAAGGCAGAAGAAAGAAAAGAAGAAAGCCTAAGGAAGAAGAAGAGGAGGAGCACAAGGCTGAAGGAAGAAGAGATAGAGAAGAGAACAAGGCAAAGAAAGAGAAGAAGAAAGCCAAAGGCATAAGACAGAGAAAGCTAAGGAATGAAGAAGCAAAAGAGCAGAGGCCAAAGGAAGAAGAGAAATTAGAAGAAGGAAAGAAGGAAGAACACTGTAGCACAAGTCATTTAAGATGTCTGATTGCAAAATCAGATGTCTGAATTTATATTTCCTTCTTTAGTCAATTTGAGTAACTATTATGTTGTCTACAATTCCTTTTACTCTTCACATACTCATATGCTCTACATTTCTAATTAGTTTTTGAGTAATATTATGTGTTCAATTTGAATTAATTGCCGAGTTTAGTGTGTGAATTCCATTTGCTCCCTGTGTTCGACCTCGGAACATTTTTCGAGTAATAAAATTGTATCTATTTTGAACGCTATTTCAGCTGTACTACAATGCAACACTTTTTAAACCCTGACTTAGCGTGATTAACACCAACACCAGCAACCACTACCATCACCAACAGCGCAACCACCACCAGCAGCCATCCACGCGCGGTTAAGTCATCTGGGAAGTTTCCCGTACGTTTGAAGCCCCTTCCCCATCTCCACGCCGCATCACCTTCCTCTTCATTTTCATCTTCTTTCTAAACCACCAGCACCAACATCATAGCCACCACCAGTAGCCACCCCCCGCGCACCCTCCATAGCCCCCTACGTGTGACCACCTCTCCTCGCGCACGTGTGCACCACCTGTCAACGTGCAGCCAGCAACACGCCCGCAGCGGCTATGCACCACCATCCTCAACAGTGCGTCACCAACACCTCACGTGAGCCACTCTGCATAGCAGCAGCTGCACGCACCTCTCCCCTCTTCAACCGCATGCGCGTGACCTCCACGTGCGAGCTTCTCACAACAGTAGCATTGCCTCCCTTCGTCCGTGCGTGGAGCAGCTCCTCATAGCAGCAATAGACCCACCACCGCCGCCCCTCTTCGGTCCATCCTGCCAGCTATGGCCACCATCCGTCGTGCTACCAGCACTACCGGATGCACGCCGGCCTCGCCTAGCTTTGGTGAGATTCACGCATCTGTCCGCTACCTCCTCCGTGCGTGCGAGCAAGGCAAAAAGGATCCCCTGTTTTTGTCCCTATTAATAATTACATTTACATGCCATTTCTACCTTTTTCATTTTACCTTTATTAATTAAATATTGTGGTGGTTTTATGAGATTCCCCCTTATCTTTCATGCAAATGAGATTTCAACATATTTAGCAATTGATAGCATAACCTAAAAGGGATTTTGGAGGGAATTCAATAGTGGACATCGGTTTTTGACCTGTGCAAGTTTGTAATAGACATTGCTTCCCTGTGGATACGACCAGCTCTTCTCGAGTGGTTATTTTTAATTATTTTGATAAGTGGTTTTCCACCACTTTGATACTACTTCAACACGTCATTTTATGTGCGAAACAACAACGAAAGCGAAAATCGTCTTTTCAAATGGAGCTGTTGTTGGAGAGGAAATATGCCTAACAAATTTACGTAGATTTTTCTGTTCACTTTGATATATTTTTAAGGCTATTACCATTGATATATATTTGTGCTTTGGTGCGAGGTACGGCTACTTGGGAGGAGGGCCACACCACCCGCATCCACTCGGAGGTGGACCTTGTTTCCAACCATTGAGATAGAAGACACGGAATTCGGGACGGTGGTGGTGATGCTTGGAGATTAATTGGACTTATTAGTTATAGGTTTTTGTTTTATTTTGTGGTTAGTTTATCTTTTTTCTTGATTGTGCATAAGTAGGCAAAAAAAGGACAAAAAAACAGAAGAAAAATACAAGCTGCATGCCTAGAAGATGCATGATTTAGGATGACCATATGAGATTGTATAAGTAGCCTCTAGATTTCATTTTCTTCATTGCATGCATTTCATTGAAGATTGTTGGAGACAAGGTGTGTTCTACTTTCTTTGCATCCTATTCTGATCACGCATTGCATTTGGACCTCAATTTCAAAGACCACCAAGTTTGACTTGAAATGATTTAACAAGTGGTCACCGTGAATTTTCTGAAAAGGACTAAGTAAAGGAGGAACACATTAAAGCCCAAGGAGTTGATTTGAGACATTATACTGCTGTTCAAAATTCAAACTCAAAATTTTACGGTGAATGCACACGTGCATGACTACGCACTAAAGCACATATTTAGACACTCCTAGGTTTTTGAGCTGCTAGGAAAGAACTCTCCTACAATTGGATACCAAAGTGCTTGAAACTTAAGATCAATGGTTTGTAACTCCGCGGAGGGGGATACCCTATCACAGATTTTTGAGGGTAGTTAAGAAGCACCGCCTAAGCACAACTTCAAAGGAAGGCTTAGGCCTACTTTCATCCCTCGATCTTCTGTCTTTGGAGTACTTTACCATTTGAACTTTAGAGTAGAGCACTTAAGTTCCAACTAGGTCTTCATTAAGGCATTTTGTAGGTTGACAATAGGCACGTAATTGATTGGGCAATTTGTATTGTCACCTACAACTGGACTAAAATCTCAAAGGCCTTAATTGATTAAAGACATAAAAAGTCCTTTTGAATTATGTTTGTACTATTGGTGTATGCTTGGTAGGCGATCTCTGAGGAGACAACTAGTGTTTAATCGAGAACCTGAAAGAATCCTTAGGAAAGCCTACCAAGAGAGAAGAGAGATGGCCGAGTAAGGAGAAAATAGAATTGTGGAAAACCAACGATCTTTGAGAGATTATTTTATCCCTACCAACCAACCTGGCCATACACTACGAAGACCTGGGGGGAACAATCCTTATGAAATCAAAAGCAGTACCATATCTTCGCTGCCCTCATTCTATGGTACTTCTAGGGAGCACCCCTATAGGCATTTGGAGGAATTTACCGAGGTCTACTCCACAGTGAGATTGCAGGGTGTTACTGATGATGCCCAAGTACGAACCCTCTTTCCCTTCTCCCTCAAGGATAAGGCGAAGCATTGATATCACACTCTAGATGGTAGAGTGGATACTTGGGTTGCCTTTATGGGGGAGTTTTTGAAAAAATACTTCCCCATGAGCAAAACTAATCATTATAAGAGAGAAATCATAGGTTTTGCTCAACAAGATGGAGAGCAATTTCATGATGCAATGGAGTGCTTTAAAGATTTGTTACACTTATGTCCCCATCATCAGGTGCTAAGATGGCAACTTGTAGAAAGGTTCTACATTGGGTTAAATGACAAGCATAGGTAAATAGTGGATGGTGCTTGTGCAGGAACCTTTCTCACAAAAATTGAAGAAGAGGCTTGGGAGCTTTTTGAGACTTTGAGTGAGAATTCTATCCACCTAAATCCTTCATATTTGGATAGGAGACCCACTCTTATGCAATGAAAGATTGAGGCAAATGAGGCTAGGGATACCCAGAATTTAGCCTTGAAAATTCAATTGTTGAACCAAAATATGGAAAGTCTTATGTCTAACCCTAACCAACTCATGCCAAATGCCTCCGTTTCCCAAGCTTTAGATTGCTCCATTTGCCAAGGCAATACACACACCACTATGAATTGCCACTTGGCCTCCCAATTCCCTAAGCTTGTATAGGCGGATCTAAATGCCGCCTAAGGGTTACGTCCTAGGTCCCGTAATGATCTTTTCTCCAACACTTATAATGAGGGATGGAGGAACCACCCAAACTTTTCATGGAGATAAGGAAACATCTCAAATTCAGGGAATTATAAACCACAACCCTTTTAGAACCAACAAATGAACCAACCTCAGACCTTTTCCTAACCAAAGACCTCTGAGATGGATGAAATGAAGGCGATGTTGAGAACTATGCAAGAAAGTCAAAGTGCCATCATCCAATCTCATGACAAAGCTATATAAGAAATGAAATCATAGATAGGACACCTTGTTGAGGTTGTTAGATAGAGAGAGACTGGGAAGCTTCCTAGTGCTACTGAGGAGAATCCTAAAGGAAAAGGGATTGTCTTTAGGGAGGATGCTCAGGCAGTGACTATTCTGAGGGGTGGGAAAGAAATTTCTAAACTTGATACTCCTATAGTCTCACCTTCTGAAAGCCCATCCACCCTGACTTTCGCCCCCACTAGAGAAGAGCTCCCCAACTCTTCTCCACTTGAAATCACATCACTGGAAGAGGTTGTCCCCGTTCCACTCCTTACCCGACATGACAACCCATCCACCCAGAGACCGAGAGTGCCCTTTCTAGAGCGCTTATCTGACTTTGGGCAGACTTCTGCTGGCTCATCTGGAGCCAAAGATAGGATGTACGAAATCATGGAGACTTTTAAGCAAGTGCAGATTAACCTACCGTTGCTTGAGGCTATCAGGCAGATTCCGTCCTATGCCTGCTTTCTAAAGGACCTATGTACAAAAAAGAGGCAATCGAGGAAGCAGGTCTAATCAAAAGTTGTCCTGCCTGATTCTGTTAGTTCAATTATACAACATGGTACACCCCCGAAACTTAAGGACCTAGGAGCCCCATACATCTCGGTGGTCGTTGGTGACCTACATATAGGCTCTGCTTGATCTGGGTGCAGGGGTAAACATTCTTTCGAGCTACGTATATGAACAACTTGGAGGAGGTAATCTGAAGCCTTCCCCCGTAATCGTCCAAGTTGCAGACCGATCCTTGAAGACACCACAGGAATTGTTGGAGGATGTCCTCATGAGAGTGGAGGATTTCTTCTTCCCCGTTGATTTCCTGGTATTGAACACTAACCCTACCAACAAACCAACCAAGACCTCCATCATCTTGGGCTGCCCTTTTCTTGAGACTTCTAATGCTTCAATTAACTATCACACTGGGGCATTAAAAATGGGCTTTGTGAACAAGAAAATTTGGCTTAATGTATTTGATGCTTATAAACAAGCTGCATTTAAGGATTATTCTGAAGTTGAGATGGTAGATGACTTGATTGAAGAGACAACTCCTGCAATTTTATGTGACGACCCCCTTCAGCATGTCATGCTAAATGAGCATTCTCATCTCTTGGAGGAATGTGAAGGGGATGTACTAGAACTTGAGGAGTTGCTTGGAGTTTCTACTAAGTCTCTCTTCCCGTCATACTTGCCTAAGGTAGATCTGCTATTTGAGATGGGGACATCTATTATGAAACTCTCAACCATACAAGCCCCCAATCTTGAACTGAAACCCCTCCCGGACACTCTCAAGTATGTATTCCTTGGGCCAAATGATACTCTCCCTGTAATCATCTCATCTGCGCTATCTGATGTGCAAGAGGAAGCCTTACTAAACTACTTATCAAGGCACAAGGAAGCCATAGCTTGGATAATCACTGATATTAGGGGTATAGACTCTACACTCTGCATGCATCACATTTATACTGATGATTTCATCAAACCATTTTGAGACATGCAGAGATGTTTTAACCCTAACATGAGGTAGGTTGTTAAAAAGGAGATTCTAAAGTGGTTGGATGCTGGGATCATATATCCCATTGCGGATAGCAAATGAGTTAGTCCAATCCATGTGGTGCCTAAGAAGGCAGGATTTATGGTAGAAACCAATGACCAGGGAGGGCAAGTGGTGACCAGACCTCAACTGGCTGGAGGGTTTGCATGGACTATCACAAACTGAACACCGCTACCCAGAAGGTCACTTTCCCTTGCTCTTTATTGATCAGATCCTCGAGAAATTGGCTGGGAACAAGTATTTCCACTTTTTTGACAGATATTCTAGGTATAACCAGGTTGTAGTCTTCCCTGACGACCAGGATAAGACAACTTTTACTAGTCCCTACGACACTTTTGCGTTCAAGCGTATGCTGTTTCGATTATGTAATGCACTGACAACCTTTCAGCGGTGTATGATGTCTATTTTCTCGGACATGATTGACGAGTGTGTCGAGATTTTTATGGATGACTTCTCCGTTTACGGCTCATTTTTCGACCAGTGTCTCATGCTCTTAGAGAGTGTACTGAAGAGATCTAAGGAGACTGGTTTAGTCCTCAGCTGGGAGAAAAGCCACTTCATGGTACAGAAAAGCATTATACTTGGGCATGTTGTGTCTAAAAGGGGCTTGAAAGTTGATAAGGATAACGTTGATTCTATTTCCAAACTCCCATTACCCACGAATGTCAAACAGATTAGATCTTTTCTGGGTCTTGCGGCTTTTATAGGTTCTTTATTAAGAATTTCAGCAAAATTTCTAGGCCACTTTGTGACCTATTGGCAAAGGAATCTTCCTTCGATTTTGATTCAAAGTGTGCCGAGGCCTTTCACACTCTGAAGGAGGCCTTGATCTCTGCTCCTATTCTCCGAGCATCAGATTGGGCACTCCTATTCGAGCTGATGTGTGATGCTTCGGATTACACAGTTGGAGCAGTCCTTGGACAAAGGGTTGAGGGAAGACCACATGTGCTGCACTATGCCATCAAGACTTTAACCAAACCACAACAAAACTACACCGTCACTGAAAAGGAATTACTTGCTGTAGTTTTTGCTTTGGAGAAGTTTAGGTCTTATCTTATTGGGTCTAAGGTGGTCATTTTTACTGATCATGCGGCAGTGAAGCACCTCATTGCCATGAAAGATTCTAAGCCACAACGCATTAGGTGGATCTTACTCCTTCAAGAATTTGACTTGGAGATTTATGAGAAGAAAGTAGTAGAAAATGTAGTGGCTGACCACCCGTCTCGCCTCCCACTTGATGACTCTCCATCCAGAGGCATCCACGAGACATTTCCCGATGAAAACCTTATGGAGGTAACACCAACTTCACCCTGGTATGCTGATACCGTCAATTACTTGGTCACTGGAGAGACTCCTGGCTATTAGGATGAGCAGAAATGGAAGAGATTCATTTCCCAAGCTAGATACTTTCATTGGGAAGGGTGAGAATTATTTAGAATTAGACAAGACCAAGTATTGAGACAATGTGTGCCTGAAGAGGAGCAACAAAGTGTGTTGAGATTTTGCTATGAACTTCATTGTGGAGGACACTTTGGTGCTAAGAAAATGGCTTTTAAGGTTCTCCAGTCCAACTTTTGGTGGCCTACTTTATTTAAGGATTCTCATAACTTTGTTAAGGCTTGCATTAGATGTCAACAGATTGGAACGATTGGGATGAGGCATGAGATGCCCTAACATCCCTTCCAACCTGTCAAAATTTTTGATGTTTGGGGGATAGACTTCATAGGTCCCTTCCCTTCATCCCATGGATATGAGTATATCTTGGTGGTAATCGATTATGTCTCTAAATGGATAGAGGCCACCCGCACAAATGACCACCCTATGGTCTTGAAATTTGTGAAGGCTAATATCATATCTCGCTTTGGCTACCCAAGATGATTATAAGTGATGGGGGTCCTCATTTTCGGAACTACTACTTCAATCGGCTACTCAAGACTTTGGGAGTAACTCACAATATCGCTACCCCTTACCATCCTCAGACAAGTGGCCAGGTTGATGTGTCGAATAAGGAGATAAAGAACATTTTGGAAAAGACCGTTAGGCCTGATAGGAAGGACTGGTCCCAAAACCTTGATGATGCTTTATGGGCTTATCGAATGGCCTACAAAACCCCTTTGGGTATGTCTCCCTTTCGGATAGTGTATGGGAAAGCATGCCATTTACCTGTTGAGATTGAACATAGGGCACTCTGGGCTATTCGAAGTGTCAACCTGGATTTAGAGCAAGCAGGTAAGGCATGATTACTGGAGTTGACTGAGCTTGAGGAGTTGAGGAATGATGCTTATGACACCTCCCAAGCTTATAAAGATAGAACTAAGGTCATGCATGATAAGTATATCCTAAGAAAGACCTTTGAGCCCAATCAACAAGTCTGGCTTTTCAATTCTAGACTTATGCTTTTTCTAGGGAAATTGAAATCTCGTTGGGGTGAGCCATACATAATCACCAAAGTGTTTCAGCATGGGGTTGTGGAGATTAAGAGCCCTTCCTCTTCAGCAATGCCCTTTACCATCAACGGCCAACAATTAAAATCATATGTTACTTTGGATGGCCATCTGGTTGACAAGGTCACTCTCGAGGAGCCTTAGCTCCTTTCATTCTTCGCTTCAGGTAACATCTTCCCTTAGCTATTTTACTTTTAATGAGGACATTGTTTGAACCAGGCATGGGGGGATAGGACCTGAGGCATTTGTTTATAGCATGTATACATATTGCATTCATGAATTCATATTGCATTAAAAAAAAATTGTTGAGCTTAATTGGTTGGTTCTAATAATCTCTATAGAAGAGTTACCTAAAGTTCTGGGCTGGAACGAATGATGAGATAAGACCTTAAATGTCTTACTTCAGGAGATAAGGAAGAGATATTAATCCTAGACCCTTAGGGCTAGGTTGGCTTAAAAATCTAAGTATTTGTTAAGATACAGATTTTGCCTCAAGCAATTGAGGTACTTGAGAAGTTGGTGTATTAAGTCAAGGGCTTAGGAAGTAAAGAACTTCTCTGTTTATTCCTTGGTTTGGATATCCTTGAAATCGAAGTGTCTTTTTCACATTACACAAATTTAAAATTGGGGCAATCATGTGAGAGCTTACACTAGGTTCTGTCAGAACCGGAGTTGGGGACTCTAAATTAATGCACCTTAACTTATATTCAAACTTATTAGAGATCCCTGTGGGGTATGGCTGGCATGTCACACGCAGTTACCCCTGGGTGTGGGATGTCCAGATCTCAATCTTGCACCTTGAGTCTTCCTAGATTTTACTTTGGTGAAGCATTTAGAAAGGACGAAGGAGAGCCATTCACCAGAAAAGAAAAAGAAGAAAAAACTGAAATGGAGAATAAGAAAAATGAGGAGGAAAATAACACCTTGTTACACATAGGTGTTATTGAGAATAAAAAAAGTACCTCGTTATACATGGGTACCAAAATTATATAAAAAAATTGAAGATATAATTGAGGAGATATACACTGGGTTCGCTGTTGTGTTGACCTCAAAATAAAAAATGTGAGGAGAAAGCTGCCAAGTCTAAGTATGGTTGAACCTAGGTAGGTCTAGGTAGGTGAAGGGCAAGTCTGGTCCTGGGAATGTATAGGAAGAACAAGTATGGATGCCCATTAATCAAATTACATACTCAGCACTGACACTTTAACCTCTGGGATTTATAAACTATAGGATAAACTTAGAAGTTTAAGAAACTATTGTCCGAGACAAAAACTGAAGCAAATCAAGTCTAAATTTTGACTACTATTTGGATACCTTAAGGTCTTGTTAAACAATGGAAGATTACGCTATCGGAGTTGGTTTTGAAAACCTATCGTTGTAGTTTGAGTAGCGAAGAATTCAGGTTCAATAAATAAAATTTATACCAGAAAGGAAATCTCAGGTCGAACTCAGGGAGGCTTCGTCGATCAAAATTCGCAATTATATTTTTTCGCGTTTTTGTTTAAAAAGCGGAATAATTACAATGAAATGGAATCAATATAAACAATAAAAGAAAGAGAGAGAGGGAAAACATTCACTTGATATTGCAAAATGTTGTTACAACTAAGAAAGCGAGAAAAGATTACACTAGAAAGTGAGAAATTATTACAACTAGAAAGTAGGAAAATTCTACTCTAGAAAGTTGGAAAAAGGAATGGGAGAGAGAAGTTATCCTCCTCGACGATCGCTTGGAGGACAAGCCGGACAAGACAACGCCTGGAAGACAACGAATGGAGCGGAAAGAAGTAGGTCGAAGCAGGAGGAACGAGAACGAGACAGCACGTTGTCGTCGTTGCTGGATCCGCTTCCGGAATGGGGTCAAAAACTTGATTTTAGCTCTTGAGGAGCATCTTGGGTGTGAGACAAGCTTCTCTTGAACTTTGGAGAGGGAGAGAAGAGAAGGAAGGGATGAGAAATTCGTATGGAGGGACTCTCCTTTTATAGTTGCAAGGAGTGGGGGCATTTTGGACATTTTAATTTCAAAAACATTAATATGGGACCTTTAGAAATGGACTTAAACGTCACTAAAGGTCCATCATGGGCGACATGCGCGCTTGCCCGCTCTTCTTCTCCGCCCAAAATGCACGTGCACGTTCACACGCTCACAGCCGTTCGATCAAGAGATCGGACTGCTGAGAGCAGCTATGCCTGCGTCGCGCGCCCGCGTGCAATCACACGTAAGAGCTGTGCATCTGATTGCGCGTGGGGGATTTCTCTTGCTCCTTGTCACCCGATCTTCATTGTGCGGCTTTGATCGTGCGCTTGCTCCACGCCCGATCTTCGATTTGAGGAGCAGTGCGGCTCGAACGAGCGCCCTTTGCTCGTGAAGGGCCGCTCGACCGCTGCGCTACTCCTCCTCTTTAGGCAATCGGGCACTTTTGTACGCGCAGCTTCGCAGCCGTTGGATGAGCATCAAACGGTCGAGATCAAGCGAGCGGGTGAAGAAGGAAGGCAGCTGACCGGTCGATCTTTCGCTTTTAAGTCGTTTGTAGTTTAATGTGGTGGAAAAATCGACTAATCAATTTTTAACAAGAAATAACCACTCGCAGAGGAGCGGGTCGTATCCACAGGGAGGCAATAACGTATTAAAATTCGCGCTACTTAAAAATGTTTGTTCGTAGTCAATTTGGACAAGAACCAAGCCAAGATTGCCTTTAGATTAAGGTTTAAGCAAGAAACAATGCTGAAATTGCAATTATGAGAAACTACAGGATATTTTGCGCAATGCAGAGTGAATAGAATATGATTAAAATGTGGCAATGGCAGAAAATGTAAATTTTAATTAACGTTTTACTGTAGCAAAACAGGGGAATTTTTCCCCGTTGTCATGCGCGACGAGGAGCCGATGGCCGGGCGCGGGAAGCTCGGAGGAGGTCCCTTGGATCAAGGGCTTCGAATCGGTGGTGGCGGCGAGTCGCGCGGCGGTCGGAGGTGGCCGGACGAGCTCCGGCGGAGGTGCTGCAGCCGGCAGCTTGCGCAGCCTGTTGGCGTGAAGTCCGCCGCCTGCTGCTGCTGCGGGGGTGCTGCTGCGGCTGGCGTGTGAGGCTGGCGTGCGCGGTGGTCGGTTGGGCGGTCTGCAGGCGGTTGTGCGTGGGTGCGCGGAGGGTCTGCAGGAGGGCGCGCGGTTGTGCGTGGGCGGTGGTCTGCAGGAGGGTGCTTGCGCGGTGGTCTGCAGGCGGTTGGCGTGTGCGGTGGAAGCTGCAGGCGGCTGTTGGAGGATGCTGCAGGCTGGTCTGCAGGCGTTGGAGGAGAGCGCGGGCTGATCTGCAGGCGTGCGCAGGTATGCAGCCGGTGAGCGGTGGAGGGTGCAGGCGGTCTGGTGGCCGGTTGGAGAGTGCAGACTGAGGAAGTGGAGGTGAGCGGGTAACTTCAGACGTCTGGGAAATTTCCCAGACGTCTTAAGTTACTGAGAGGGTGGCTGATCAGTAGCTCGGTGGTGGTGGTCTGCGACGACGGCAAGGGAGTTGCACGCTAACGTGCTCACGGTAATGCAGGCGAGCTCCGGATGGCGGTGTGGCCTGTCACACCACACGCCCACGGTGGTGGAGACTCGCCGCCACGGTAGAGGCCGGCAGTATGGAGTGGAAGAGAGAGGTTCTCTCTGCACAGTGGTGGGTCGGTGGCGGAGGCCTCCTGAGCTCGGCTGCCTCCATGCTCCTTTTGTAGTGGCCTGAACAAATTTGAAATCAGCGGCCGACCAGATCCACCGTATCCGCTCCCCCTTGAATGGCTCCTTCACTGCATCACCCGGGCGTTGGAGCGACAGCCAGCCGTTCTGAAAGAAGACGAATAAAGAAAATATTATTAAAATATTAGGGTTATTTATGTATAGACCCTCAACTTCTATGTTAATAAAAACAATATACCTAATTGGTTATCTAATTAGATGAATGCTATTTTAAGCTAATTCTAAATGCACTTAAGATATGAATGCAATGTGTGGATTATGTAATTAGATTAAAAGTATGAATTAATCTATTTACATCCTAATTTATACTAAATAAATGTTAGAATTAACCTAATGTGTAGGCACTTAAATACTTAAATAGCCCACAACTATGGGCTAATCAAATACCCCCATGCCTAGTTTTTGCTAGTCCCTAGCAAAATTAAGCGAAACCTAGCACTCCAAGTAGACTAGTCAACTCACTTAGTCTTCCTTCAGAAGCATATTATGTTCAGGCTCTAGATCCAAGGTTCCTAAGTAGTTGCTAAGTTACAGACTAGGTCGGCTAAAGACGAGTTGCAAGCACAAGTTTCCCTGATTTCTGACTCTACGCTAAGGTTTATTGATCCCTGAGATTAAAGCATCCGTGCTTGTGCATTGGTCCGAGTTATTTGAGTTAAAGGAAAATTTTTTTATATATACACCCTTTTTTTTTTTTTTGATTCTTCTAAGTCTAACCTCAGATCAGCTATCAACACGGTCTGTGTCGAATTCATTGTCCCCATTACCATACCTCGAAGGGTGCCTGGCTTTCGATGCTTCGAGATAGCACCGCCCATAACGACCCCAAGAACTCCTGGCAATCGACACTTCGGGATAGTATCGCCCATGGATTTCTTAAGCGAATTCAGGCCTATGGCAATCGGCACTTCGAGATAGGGCCGCCCATGGTACCTGAACCGCGCAATGCGCTTACATGCCCCCAGTAGGATGGATATCCTAAGAGACAAGCGCCGAGGAGGTAATATGTTATCATCGCATCCTCAAGGTGAGTATATACTCGACCTCTCCTGCGGCGGGAACTCTTCCAATCAAAATGTGTTTTCAAGCCTCTCTTAAGTCAAAACTAAGAGAACCAAATCTCTTTTCAGAAATTAAGTTAATTACCAGACCAAGTGTGAAAAATTTGGATGCTTGGGTTACCAGGACCCGTAAACCAAAAGGTAGAATAAGACTCCAGGTACTACCCCACCTTTTAACTCAAACCCTAGCTTCCCTTCCTCAACCTCTTGAAGAATGGTCCGCAACTTAACTCCTACTTAAGTTTTTAAGTCCACAAAGGACCCTAAAGGTCTAAAGCTAGTAGCTTATTTAGCTTCTAAAGTTTGACCCTAGAATTAATTTAGTCTCCGCTAGAGTTCTGATTTGCTTAAGAATGCAGGACTTAGCCAGTTAAGCTCAAAACTTTTTTTTTTTTTTATATGTACAAATGTATGCAATTATGCTATGTATATCCCCAAGTACACCCCCCATGCCTAAAATCTGCAATATCCTCATTGCATAGAAGGATATTACCTGGGTCAAAGCTGGGCTGAATAGCCGAAGAACCTGCAAATCAGGTTCAAGAATTGCAGAAATAGGCCCTAAAAATGAGCAAAGCAAAGTTGGCCTAGAAAATAGGTAACCTAGGATGTTGGCGAGCTGATGATGAATCCCGATAGCAAATGCTCGCCCAACTAAAATGGGAATGAAATCTTCCCAGGTCACCAGAAGAGGTTCTAAAGGATAAACAGTTAAAATAACCTCCAAAGGGGTAGGGGTAGGATGACAAGGATCCTCCAAAAAGAATGGGGAAGGAATGGTATAGAGATAAACCCCCAGGGTAATGGACTGACTAAAGAAATCATCAATCCATACCCGATACTCCATTACAGAAAATATTGGTCTGTTAAGCCCCCTAGTCAGAACAAAAATGAGCAATTCTCTAAGGCAAGGATCATCTAGGGTGTCCAAGTTACGAGGTTGTGGGATGGCCATAAGATCTAGGTTGGGTTTAATCAGCTTGGTGTCCATCCCAAACACTCTTTCTAAATCCTCAATTTCATCCCTAGCATTCCTTGCACCATCACGTGGATCTTCCTGCTCTTCATCAGAAGTCACAATTTCGCTTTCAGATATAAGCGAATCAGAGGGTGACTTCAAAGTGAATGAAGGCAGGTTGGAAGCAACAGATCTAGGGATTATCCTATCAATGTCATCCCCGGGTTTTTGTTCTTTACTCAAATCTTCCCCGGAGTCTATATGTGAATCCACATAAATCTTAGAAATTGCTTCCAAATTTTCCATCATTTTATCATGAGGAGAAATATCATCAATGGGTGTGCCAAGGAAACCTAATTTGGTCAAATTTGTGACATCCTCAGGGGCTAACTCTTCAAATAATACATAATCACCCTTAGTGTCACTCCAAATCTTGAATGTAGGTTCCTCATATAATTCATCTTCCTCCTCATCACACAATTCATCATGTACCCGAGGTCTAGAATCATTTAATATCTCAGCAGATCCCCTAGGGTGCTCTATCTGAGGTAAATTATTTACATTGGTTACATCAGACTCCTCAGATAGGTCAATTTCTTTAGGGTTAGGTTCCCTAAGGGTGGGTTTGAGTTCCATATCGTGATCAGAAGGGAGGGTAGGATTAACAACTTGACTTTGACCCACTTCATCAAATGTCACGAAAATACTATCATCTGGGTCGAGGTCTTCCAATGGTACCATCATTCCCTTCTTTTGACTCCAATATAAATCAGGTGGATACTCAACCTTATCATCTTCCTCGGGTTGCCACCATTCTTCATCCAATGCATAGCTACTTTCATGTGTTTTTTCCTCCCACCTAAAGTGTAGATCTCTCAAGGAAGTGTCATCTAATGGGGAGGTTTCAAAATCGATCCTCGAAAAGTAGCTATTCTCCCCAGAATTTCCCTTCAACTTAAAGTGTATCTTTCCCACGGGAGATGCATCTATTGTAGAGGGGTGTACGTCATCGTCAATGGGGCAGATTGGGTGGCTAATTTCATCTCTTTCTTGTTGGCCTGCTCTCAAAGATTCTCCTAACAATTCACTCATTTCATTTTGCATTTTCTGTATTTCCATCTGCAAAGAGGAGAGGTCATTTCTATCATAAGAGAAGTCAGGCTCAGGCTTATAGTACCCAGGAGTGTTTGTCCAACCATTATAAGTTTTCAGGGAGGGTGGGTTGGGTATTTCTTTGGTATGTGGGATATTGGGCAAAGAAAATCTTGCTCCTGAGTTCTGCTCACTAATTTGGGGCTTAACTAGGCCAATACTCCTATAATAGGAGTAAAACGGATCCCAATGATTGTCATTATGTCCATCAAGGAATGGACCATCTCGACGTCTGGGATCGAAGGATGCAAAGTGGGGGTGAGGGTGTGGGCAAGATGTGAAAGGATGAAAATCAATGTGGTCCATTCTAACTCACACTTCAATCAGAATTCCCCAAGCAAGACACAATTCAAAATGGACCTTTTAGGTCTTTCCCAATTTAGGCTTTTGATTTTAAGTCAGATTGCAGGTGACAATACAATTTGTTCAATCAATTTACGTGCCTATTGTCGACCTACGGCTCGCCTAAAAAGACCTAGTTGGAGCTTAGGTGTTCTTCCCTAAATCTCAAATGGTCAAGTAAATCCAAAGACGGAAGATCGAGGGATGCAAGTAGGCCTAAGCCTTCCTTTGAAGCTATGCTTTCGCGGTGCTCCTCAACTACCCCCAAAAATCCGTGACAGGGTATCCCCCTCTTTGGATTTACAAAACCTTTGATCTCAAGTTCCGAACACTTCAAAATCCAACGAAAGGAGGGCTCTTGTCCTAGTATTTCCAAACCTAAGGAGTGTCTAGAAACGTGCCGTGGTGCAAGTGAAATAAGTGTGCATACACCGTCAAAGATTTTGAACTTTGAATCGCACGCCAAGTTTGAAAATCAAATCCTTGGTTTTTAAATTGTCCTTCCTTTAATTAGTCCTTTTTCTAAAGAAAATATGTGACCACTTGTTAGATTTATTCAGTACAGATTAGGTGGTCTTCGCATTAAATCCCAAATGCAATGCGTGATCAAAAATAGGATGCAAAGTAAGAGAATGCGTACCTTGCCTCCAGCGATCTTCGATGCAAAAATGCACGCAATGCAGAAAAGCAAATCTAGAGGCTGCTCATACAGACCTAAATGGTTCGTCCTAGGGCAGGCAACTTCTAGCAGGCAGCTCATTTTTTTTCTTTTTCTGTTTTTTTTAGAACTACTTATGCACAAGCAAATAAAAGAAATAATAAAAAAATAAATAAATAAAAAATAAACCTAAATCTAAAGAAAAGGGAACAGGCTCCCAAAAATTACCCAACACGGGTCCAAAACAAAATCGGGGAACAAACCCCTCAAAATTTGCCCCAGAACAAGGGTTTCAAACTAACTGTAATGAAAAATTAAGTCTTCGGTCTTAATTCTATTCTAATTAAATTAGCGATTAAATACAATGGTGTCCGTCGCGTCCTCGTCCTTCTCCTCCTTTCAAAATTGCTTGTCCACTTCTCGTCTGGCGACGTCAAGGGTCGCCTCTCACAGTGGCTGATTCTTGCACAAAATTTCTCGCACAGAAAAGAAAATAATAGATGGTCAAATCTCTGTGCAATTGACAAATTATCAAAATAAAATTAGGCGAAATTATTGCGTCTGTTGCCTCCCAGGCAACGGCGCCATTTGACCGGTCGATCTTTCGCTTTTAAGTCGTTTGTAGTTTAATGTGGTGGAAAAATCGACTAATCAATTTTTAACAAGAAATAACCACTCGCAGAGGAGCGGGTCGTATCCACAGGGAGGCAATAACGTATTAAAATTCGCGCTACTTAAAAATGTTTGTTCGTAGTCAATTTGGACAAGAACCAAGCCAAGATTGCCTTTAGATTAAGGTTTAAGCAAGAAACAATGCTGAAATTGCAATTATGAGAAACTACATGATATTTTCCGCAATACAGAGTGAATAGAATATGATTAAAATGTGGCAATGGCAGAAAATGTAAATTTTAATTAACGTTTTACTGTAGCAAAACAGGGGAATTTTTCCCCGTTGTCTTGCGCGACGAGGAGCCGATGGCCGGGCGCGGGAAGCTCGGAGGAGGTCCCTTGGATCAAGGGCTTCGAATCGGTGGTGGCGGCGAGTCGCGCGGCGGTCGGAGGTGGCCGGACGAGCTCCGGCGGAGGTGCTGCAGCCGGCAGCTTGCGCAGCCTGTTGGCATGAAGTCCGCCGCCTGCTGTTGCTGCGGGGGTGCTGCTGCGGCTGGCGTGCGCGGTGGTCGGTTGGGCGGTCTGCAGGCGGTTGTGCGTGGGTGCGCGGAGGGTCTGCAGGAGGGCGCGCGGTTGTGCGTGGGCGGTGGTCTGCAGGAGGGCGCTTGCGCGGTGGTCTGCAGGCGGTTGGCGTGTGCGGTGGAAGCTGCAGGCGGCTGTTGGAGGATGCTGCAGGCTGGTCTGCAGGCGTTGGAGGAGAGCGCGGGCTGATCTGCAGGCGTGCGCAGGTCTGCAGCCGGTGAGTGGTGGAGGGTGCAGGCGGTCTGGTGGCCGGTTGGAGAGTGCAGGCTGAGGAAGTGGAGGTGAGCGGGTAACTTCAGACGTCTGGGAAATTTCCCAGACGTCTTAAGTTACTGAGAGGGTGGCTGATCAGTAGCTCGGTGGTGGTGGTCTGCGACGACGGCGAGGGAGTTGCACGCTAAGGTGCTCACGGTAATGCAGGCGAGCTCCGGATGGCGGTGTGGCCTGTCACACCACACGCCCACGGTGGTGGAGACTCGCCGCCACGGTAGAGGCCGACAGTATGGAGTGGAAGAGAGAGGTTCTCTCTGCACAGTGGTGGGTCGGTGGCGGAGGCCTCCTGAGCTCGGCTGCCTCCATGCTCCTTTTGTAGTGGCCTGAACAAATTTGAAATCAGCGGCCGACCAGATCCACCGTATCCGCTCCCCCTTGAATGGCTCCTTCACTGCATCACCCGGGCGTTGGAGCGGCAGCCAGCCGTTCTGAAAGAAGACGAATAAAGAAAATATTATTAAAATATTAGGGTTATTTATGTATAGACCCTCAACTTCTATGTTAATAAAAACAATATACCTAATTGGTTATCTAATTAGATGAATGCTATTTTAAGCTAATTCTAAATGCACTTAAGATATGAATGCAATGTATGGATTATGTAATTAGATTAAAACTATGAATTAATCTATTTACATCCTAATTTATACTAAATATATGTTAGAATTAACCTAATGTGTAGGCACTTAAATACTTAAATAGCCCACAACTATGGGCTAATCAGCAGCGGCCGATGCTGGGCGGCTATGATGGCGCCACGTGGCACAATCTAGGCCGTCCATCTTTTGAGTGATGTAGATGGTGCCATGGGTGTCGGATTGGATCGATTTTCACGCCGTTAGGCTACGATCATCGATCTGAACCCATCCGTGTAGTTGGATTTGTTGTCTGAGGTGCGGATTAATACCATATTGGCCCTTGCTCTTTAAGGTTCTTCCGTCTCTATCTGGTGCTACGGATGTCCGATTAGGGCGATCTTGGAGTCGTTGAACTCCAATTATCGTCCTGATCAGATCCGTATGGTTGGATCTTTGATCCGAGGCCCTGATAAAAGGTTGCATTGTCCCTAACCATAAAAAGGAGACAATTACTATGCAATTTATGCAACTTGATCTAAATGCATGATTATGCATGTTATGCACTATTTACAATATATGGTGCTAATGTGACACTCAGAACTTGCATTAATAGACATTTTAGGTTAATCAGATGTATGCACATCATATCCCCATGCCTATCTTTTCCTAGTCCCTAGCAGAAACTATATGCTATTTATAAAAGAATTAGGTTGGATTACTTGGGCATAAGTTATTTTCAACATTAAAAATTTTTTTACTCAGGATTTGAACCTTCAAAGACACAACAATGCTTGGGTATCTGCCAAAATGCAGACCGCCTCAAGCCCTCGCCTTATTCAAAGAAAAATCTCTTTTTCTCTTTTTCTTCTTTTCTATTTTTTTCGGATTTTTGAGTTTAGGGTTAAAGAGTGGCTTTCTATGGCCACTCAACCCACCCAAGATTTGATGAGAATGCTAAGTTCTAAGCATCTTATTGTGAATGTGATAGACTCGTTAATCAAAAATTAGAACGGACTTCGGGTTTTTGCGCCTTTCGGTGACCTTAAAAAGAGAGTTCTGCCTAAAGGTGTATCTTTACAACTGGTAGCTTTCTCCATACTTTTATTTTTATGGGGCTAACACAAGGGTGAGTCCAGTGTATATCTCCCCAACTTATTCTACTTCTCCACTTCTTGCTAAGTGTTTTGGGAATTTTTAGTGCATTTCTTGAGCTAGGTTCTGGACAACCAGTCGATGAGCTGTTACCACCAAAAACTTGCCAGCCATGCTCGTGCGGCAAAGTGTGGCTTATTTCTTTTATTTTCTTTCTTTTCTCCTTTTTCTTTCTCTTTTTCTTTTCTTTTTGATGTTTTTTTTTTTCTTTTTAAGTAGGTGGCTTCCCTGGTCTAAGATTTACCTGAAGGCAGTAAGAAAAGAATGGTCCAGTGACTAGGCTCTGGACAACCTATCTATGGGCTGTTACCTACAATAACTTGCCAGCCATATCACCTTAGAAAGTTCATTAGCTACCCAATTTCTGTTAAAACTGCCGAACAACGAGTCAGTGACAAGATAGTGTGTAGATGCTTAGACTTAAAGTTCCCTCAAATCAGAGGGTGGGTTGATAAGTCGTGTACTTATCACCCAAACTTATTTAACCAAATTAAAATAGAATTCAGGATGGCGAGGACTCGAAAAACAAATCCACATTTAAGTGAATACCAGGGCTGATTAAGTCCAAAGACCTGAAGAGTCTTAGTGCTCAGATCCTATTGTAATATTTCCTAAGATTGAGTCCTAATGTTCAAGTATTCCTTCCTAAATTTTTTTTATGTATATATAAGAAGAGAAATAGAATTTACAAGAATTTCACAGAGCTGACAAAATGATTAAAAAATGAATCCATCCCCCCATGCCTAGTTGATGTATTTTCCACATTGAGAAAAAGTGACATGAAAGGAAGGGTAGAGTACGGAAGATATCACCTAAATATGAAGCTCAGGTCAGCTCTGAGTCAGACTATACAACTGCTGAGTTTAATGCCATTAGCTAGGTGAAGTCCAGCCAAAGAAGTCACAACATGGCTAGAGCAACTGTGTCTGAGATGGGTTTTGGAAGAGTACAGTCAATAACAGGCTTCAAACGTTGGCCGTTGACTTTGAATGAATTACCCATCTTCGGGTCAAAGATCTGAACAACTCCGTTTGGAAAAATCTGGTCCATAATGAATGGGTCATTCCATTTTGACCTAAGTTTGCTGGGAAAGAGCTTAAGTCGAGAATCGAATAGCCAAACCTTCTGGTTCAGCTCAAAGCTCTTGCGGGAAATCAATTGGTCATGTAGAGCGTTGGTCTGAGCCTTGGAGATCTTGGCATTCTCATACGCATCATTTCTAAGCTCCTCCAACCAGATAGTTGGAGTTTCCTGGTCTTCCTAACTAAACACAGATTTAGATTGCACTACTTGATTGCCCAAAATGCCCTATGTTCAATTTCTACACCAGACAAAACATAGACATGCCAATGGGTGTTTCTCGAACGTCTGAAGCCCCTTCCATACACCAGCAGCCATCCACGCATGGTTAAGTAGTTCGGGATGTTTCCCGGACATCTGAAGCCCCTTCCCTATCTCCATGGCGCATCACCTTCCTCTTCATTTTCATCTTCTTCCTTTTTCCTCTGTTTTCCCTCCACCAAAAACAACCCAAACCACCAGCACCAACATCGTAGCCACCACCAATAGCCACCCCCTGCGCACCCTTCATAGCCCCTTGGCGTGACCACCTCTCATCACGTGCGTGTGCACCACTTGTCAATGTGCAGCTAGTAGCATGCTCGCGCATCTCTCGCCACGCTCGCAGCTGTTGTGTACCACCATCCTCAACTGTGCGCCATCGACACCTTGCATTAGCCACCCTCTCCATGTGCATAGCAGCAGCTGCACGCACCCCTCCCCTCTTCAACCACACATGCGCGACCTCCACGTTCGAGCTCCTCATAGCAGTAGCATCACCTCCCTTTGGTCGTGTGTGGAGTAGCTCCTCACAGCAGCAACAGATCCACCGCTGCCGCCCCTCTTCGCTCCATCCCATCGGTTCCAGCCACCATCCGCTGTGTCGCCACCGTCGGATGTGCGTCGGCCCCACTTAGCTCCAGTGAGCTTTACGCCTCCTACCGCTACCTCCTCCATGCTTGCGAGCAAGGCAAAAAGGATCCCTTATTTTTGTCCCTATTAATAATTACATTTACATGCCATTGCCACCTTTTTCATTTTACCTTTATTAATTAAATATTTTGGTAGTTTTATGAGATTCTCCCTTATCTTTCATGCAAATGAGATTTCAACATATTTAGCAATTGATAGCATAATCTAAAAGGGATTTTGGGTTGACTTTTAGGGGAATTAAATAATGGACATCAGTTTTTGACCTGTGCAAGTTTGTAATAGACATTGCCTCCTTGTGGATACGACCCGCTCTTCTCAAGTGGTTATTTTTAATTGTTTTGATAAGTGATTTTCCACCACTTTGATACTACTTCAATGCGTCATTTTATGTGCGAAGCAACGACGAAAGCGAAAATTATCTTTTCAACAATCTCCCTCTTTTCTCTTTGATTACTTGAGAGAGGGCCTCGAGGGCCTCTCTTAGCTATTTATAGTGTTGGGGGTTGATTTTACTATAGGTTCTTCTGACCGGATACGTCCGTTGTCAGGGCATGTATGTTGTCAGGCTATTAATTACGGCGGCCGTGACATCATTATTGTTGATATGGGCGTGTTCCTGTCATTAGTTGGTACCAAGTTCTCTTGCAGGTTAGGTTCATCCAGACCTACTTATATTCGGATCTCCCCAAGTGGAGGCGGGTTGGACCTGCTTGCTTACCTCACCTTCGGGTAGTTGGATCTCTTGTTGGGCTTCTTGTGGAGTTTTAAGTCTAAGGGTGCTTTTTGCCCCTCATCATATCCCTTAACTTTAGATCTTATTCCATTCATATTTCTTCAGTATTTCTTCGACCGATGTGCCAAATGAAGCCTAAAGATGCCTATCCATCAACTTCCAAAAAGAATGAGTTGGAGAGGATTGAGCTATTGGACTAACCTGTCAAATTGAGCTCACACCTCCAAGAACTCTAATAGCACTAGCAACAGCTTATGGGGGTGGCCCTCGAGGCTCCTCTTCAGGCAATCTAAGAGAGAAGAGAGAAGAGAGAAGAGATATTTTATTACTAGTTTTTACTAGTTAATATTCGGGAGCATTGCCCTCCCCCCAGATGTGCACTCCTCATGACTCAACTGGGTCACCAATCTCCTTGTTTCCTTTGCAATTGCTAGTTCTTGATTTGTTGAGTTGGATCCTCTGATTACTTAGGAGGTCCGATCAATTGTGCCGTCTGTAGGAAGCAATTATCATTTGATAATGTTTTCTTACTTTGAATCTTTCTGATGGCCCCTACAACCTACAACTTCTCTCATGCTAATCCGGAAAATGTGCCAGTGTAGGTGGGCCTAGTGCCTTAGTGTCTAATGGAAACTCTCAGCATGCCAACCCCAACAAAGAGAAGTCGACTCGACGTCTCTGGTTGCTTGAGGCCCCTAGATAGGATCTCCTCGAGATGCAGGCTAGGGATGAGTATGAGGCCAAGTTGGCAGTTTTGAAGGTGGAGCACTAATCTGTCGCCGACAAGCTTAATGAGATTAAACATATTAGGGAGCTCGACAAGCCCTAGCCGGAGGAGCCCCAAAGTTTGAGCCTCAAGAATGAGCAACTGAAGTGGCATCGCATGATGGAAGAGGAGAATGCCCATTTGTGCGAACAACTTGAGAAACTAAAATGCGAGCTTTGTAGCTAGAAAGGGGAAGTTCCTCCCAGTCCACCAAAAGCCCCACACCCGACCTCGTTGGGGGAGCAGTTGCGGGCTCACCCTTTGTCCACCAGTGGCGGAGGCTCTATACCAGAGATTGTCCGCTAGGTCACCCAAGAAATGAGGGGCATACGCTTGATGATAACATCATCATCAGCCATAACTAGCTTTAATTAATCATAATCAATGGACAAATGCTCCTACAACCACCAAAGAGCCATAATTAACTGCATATCATTTTTGAGAAGAATACATCAAATCAAGGTTAAATCTACAGTTTTAACAGAAGATCATAAATGCAGAGCAATCACAGGGTTTCCCAAGGGCTAATTAAAGTTCAAATATTCATAAATGTCAAATAAGAGGGTCCATGCAGATAGAAACGGGTTTTCACGCATTTCAAGAATTAATGGACATCCGAAATCCTAATTTTAAACCTGCTTAATTAATTGAGGTTCTGATCAGGATAAAATTCACATAAACCTTCTAAAAGTCATAGAAAAATATTCTATAAGGTTTGTTATCCTTGATTTGACAATTGGAACCCATTTTGACCTAAAATAGAGTCTTGGACAAAAAGTTACCTTAATTTGGGTTTCTACACAAATTACCCAAACAAACTTGGTCAAAATCAAAATCTGACTTCACCATCAGATTCCTTGGGTCCAAATTAAGTTTGTACCAAAATTTTGGCCCAATCATAGATCATCTTGAGCTAGCTCGCATTCCAGTCCAGTCTGACTCTTTTCCTTACACACACACCCCTAGCTTTTTGAATTATTTGTGAAAAGGTCCCTATGTTTGTCTTCTTCTTTACATATTGGTCCCTCCACCATTATTGCAGAGGAACTCCTACTCCAGTGATCTTCAATCAGAGATTTCTCTTTGATTTTTTGACGAATCTCTCCCAAAATAAAAAGGGAGATCCCTGATGAAATCATCTTCCATTTGAGCCATGCATTGGGCTCTGAATCCTACTCAAAACCTAATGCGAACCTTTCAAAGGTTCAGATCTCCTTGTCGTGCAAGAACCACGTGCCTCCAAGCTTGGAAAGACAAACCGTCCTCCTTAGCTCATTTTTGGCTAGTTTCCCATCATCTTCCTTTCTCCCTGGTTGAAAGCCCCGCGAGCTCCAGCAAGCCCCTCTGTCCACCTTCCTCGTCTGCTTTCACGGACAATAGCCATAGGATTTCTCATGAGAGCCTCATCATGAGCCATAACTAGCTCATTGTGACATAATAAAGAGAATAAAAGCTCCTACATAACCTAGAAGAGGGCTTAATTGAAGGAATAAGTATTCTGGGAAGAAAACATGAGATAAAGGTTATTTTACCATTACAGTACATAAATGGGATTTCTTAGAGGAAAAACATAGGTCAAATGGTCTAAATAAGATAAAAAGTGGGTTGAATCAATCAGAAATGGGTTTATGTGCAATCCAGGAATTAAATGACATTTGGTAACCCTAAAACAGACCCACTTAAATCAACAAGGTTACGGTCAGGATAAAAATCAAGTAAACCCTCTAAAAATCATGGAAAAATATCCTCTAGGGTTTAGAATACTCAATTTGGCCTTGTGAACCCAATTTGACCTAGATTAGGGTTCTAGCTCATTAATTGACCTAATATGGGTTTTTACACAAAATATCCAGTCAAACATGGTCAAACCTAAAATCCAACTTCACCATTGGATTCCTTAGGTCCAAATTAGGTTTTTACCAAAATTTGGACCTAAGGGGAGGTCATCTTGACCTACTTTGCAATTTAGTACACCCAAATCACATTTTGGTCCCTAACTTTTGAAAATCATCGCAGAGAGCCACCTAACTTCCTCGCCAACCTTGTAATCAGGTCCTTCCGCCATTATTGGGGCAGAATCCTGCTCCGGCGAGGATTAGAGAGGGAATACTCTCTGATTCCTTAGAGATCCCTACCCAGAAATGGAAGGGAGATTCTCTGAGGAATTCCCTTCCATCTGAGGCCAGTCATGACCCCTGATTTGATCCCAATCTCTCGTGCGAACGCACGAGGGATTTGGGTATCCACCCACTTTCCTTCTCTGGTGAGCCTTCGGAGACAAAGGCGTGCCCTCCAAGCTCTGAACACACGGCCCAATACCTATAAAAGAACCCCCAAACCCGGCCGCTCATTTTCAGCTCGACCTGGCCAGGGTTTCACCTCAGATTCGTCTCTTCCTTCCCGGCCAGGGTACCCAGCGAGCTCCGGCGAGCCCCCCTTCCCTTCCTCTTCGCTCTGCCACAAAACCAATGGCAGAGACTTCTTCCTGATTCTCCTCCGCGTCGCGCAATACCCGCGCACGCTGCCTCAGACCCGTCGCCGCCGCCGTCCTCCCCCACTGGGCATCTTCTTCTCCGGCGACAGCAGGTACAACCGTCCACCTCTCCGCCCTTTCGTCCCTTTAAGTAGGTTAAAATCATTCCCCTCTATCCCCTCTTTCATTTCTTCACTGTATTTCGCTCAATCGACCCCTCGACCACCGCCGTCCACCGTCACCTTCCTCATCTCCAGCCACCCTCCGGCGAGGCGCTCCCATCGCTCCGCAGCTCCACATGCCTCGTCGACCATCACATAACCTCCGCCTCACCTCACTAAGTATCCTCCACCCGTCTATAGACCCACTACGCCGACCCAACAGTCCCCCGAACTCACCCATCCATCCGGCCACAGGGCAACCTAGGCACGCACGCCTAGGCCACCCCGCGGCCTGCCACCTTGCCCTTCACCTTCGCCGTGCCACGACGAAGGTCCTCCGGTGATCTGATTAAGCCGAGAGGCTTGTTTTGTGTCTGACAGTTTTCAAGCCCCTGCCGCCATTGACGGTGACGTGAAGCAGCACCAGGCTTCCGGTGCAGCTGACTCGGGCAAGCACTGCGAAGCTATCTGACCCAGTGGACAACGCAAAGAAGTCCGAAGCTTTGGCAATCGACGAAGAGCTTTCTGCGGGCGCGTGCGAGAGCAGGGCGAGACTGATAGTCCCACATCGGCAATCTACGAGGTGCAGGTACGGTTTAAATTGATTTTGTGTTATTCTCTCGTCACCTCCGAAAGCACAGGGGTGAGGTCCCTCACCTTACCCACGCTCGCCTCATCCGCGGTTTCACCTCGCGGATCTGGCGGGATCCGACCCGACCTTATCTGAGCACACCTCGCGCATCACCCTCACGCCGTTGCGCCTGGTCACGGGCACGCGATCCAACCCGTTAACCCAACTCTGGGAGAGCATCCTGAGAGTGGTTCACAGAGAGAGAGAGAACCGCGCGGGTGTGGGTAGAAGGGTAGGTTTTGCCTTGGCTGTGTTGTGTGCAGGAAGGAAAGAAGAGAGGAAGAAGCCAACAGTTAGCCGCTGTAAGGAGAGAAGTTCTGCCAAGGAAGCAAGAGAGGCAAGGTAGAGGAGGAACTGAAGGAAGCAGAGCCAAGGATGAAGACCCGTAGAGAGAGAAACTAACTACAGAGCAAACAAGATAGAAGAAAAGAAGCAGAGAGAGAGACACTGCAGGAGAAGAAAGAAAGAAGGCAGAAGAAAAGCAAGGCACTGCAGAGAAAGAAGAAAGGAAGAAGAATCAAAGAAGGGAAAGACATATTTTAAGGCGTCTGATCTCATGATCAGACGTCCAATTCTTTCTTTTTACCATAATTGCTTTTCAAACTCATGCATTTACATTTGAATTAAAGTTTTACCATAATTGCTTTTCAAACTCATGCATTTACATTTGAATTAAAGTTTTGAGTAATTAAAGTGTTCAATTACATTGAGATTAGTAGTAAATTCCGATTGCTCCCTGTGTTCGACCTCGGATACTTCGATTTTCGAGTAATAAAAACTTTTATTTGTTGACGACGCTTGATCACCTGTACTACGACGCAATAACTGTTAAAACACGATCGAGTTTCGCGCGTCAACAACTTCTCTTCGTATCACTTGTTCGCATCTCGCAACACCGACGAGCGCCTCTCAGATCCCCTCTTTCCTCGCCGTTTGCCCATCGGAGACATCCCCTTCTTCAGTGCCGGCTAATCAAAGCTGGCATCTTCCCTTCCCTTTCATCCAGTTAAATTAGGTTAATTAGGTTCCTTTAGCTCCCTAGGTTCTTTCACCCTCTTTTAAACCTTATTTTGACCCACGCTACCACCGCTAGCCACCTTCATCTTCATCTTTGACCACGTCTCTGGTGAGACCTCCCTAACTCCACACGCCACTAAAAGCCTTGCCAACACCTCCATAAGCTCTGCCATAACTTTGCGACCAAAAGCCTTCTTCTATTTGGGGCTATTCCCCATCCGAAACCTCTACTGAAAAACCCACCTTCTCATTGACCGCCCAGCCACTGTCCAACCACCACACGTACGCACACACCAAATCATCACCGCCACCGCACTCCTCGCACCACAGCGAGTCTTCTGAACCATTTAACTGGGGCTTTCGAGCCCATTTTCTTGCTTTCAGGTCTTCACCGCCTCCACCACTGTCACCACCATCTTCTCCGGTTCAAGTTGCTGCTCTTCGACCCTGTTCTTCACAGCTATTATTCCCAGGCAGTGCAGATTCGCCCCAGGAGTCTTCCTAGGCAGTTAATTGAAGAAAGCAACGAGGAAGCCACTCCAATTGCTTAAAGGCACCTCACTGTAGACACCGTGAGAAAGAAGATGTGGGATTAGTCCCACCTCAGAAGCACATGAGCCACTACAGCAAAATATATTGATTTTGTGCCAAGGCCTTATCGCCTCGACACATGGGGGTGAGGTCCCCCTCATGCATAGCCCTTGCACCCTTGTCTGTGCCCACATGCACGCCGACCTGGACCTCTGACCGTATACCCGTATACCCGAATACTTTATTACCCTAGTTCCAAGAGGAGGAGAAGGAATTTGTGAGGAGGGGGGGTTTGCTCCTTGAGGCATGACCTTGTGCGACAGTTAGTCGTTGAGAAGAAATGAGGCACTGGCTGAAAGAATAAGGAAGGAGAAAAGAAGAAGCTGAAGAGAAGAAGAAGAAAAGAATAAAAAGGCTCTTTGAGAGCCTTGAGCTGTGAAGGTTAAGTCGTCTAATTTGGAGAAGAAGAAGAAAAGAAGAGAAAGGCTCTTTGAGAGCCTTGAGCTATGAAGGTTAAGTCGTCTAATTTGCATAGGTGACGTCTGATTTGGGTTTTATGCGGGTACTGTTGGAACATTTAAGTACTTAAGTTGCTCGGTTGAAAATATTGTAGCATTACTTGTGTAATTGATATATATGTGCTTAAACTAATGATTGGTGATTCAAATCACCATTTTGTCTTAGATATCTTTTTGTCCCCTTAAACTCTTGAAATACTCATGTTTATCATTGAATATCATATTTGAGTAATTATTATGCATTGAATATCGTTATTGTTATTAAATTCCTATGCTCATTTATATATTCATCTTGATTAGCGTGTGAATTGCAATACTTACACTTTATGTTCGACCTCAGACTTCACTTCTTGATTTCGAGTTTATAAATTGTATTTTTTGATCGAGCTATTTAGGAGACTTTGCTACAACGAAACGAATTTAAACCTCCTATTTGGCCTTGTGTCAACAATGCCTGCGTGTGTATGTCACCACCTACCCTTTCACTGAGGAGGTCATGACGGTCCCCCTATTGGAAAAATTCAAGCAGCCTGTGATGGCCCAACATGATGGGACGACGGACCCTAATAATTTCGTTGGAAGTTATCAGTAGATGATTCTGGTGCATAGCTACCTTGACGGGGTGCTCTGTCGGGTATTCCCATCATATCTATCCGGCATGGCCCATGAATAGTTCAATGAACTACTAGCCAGACGGATTACTTGTTTCCAAGGGCTAGCAGATAAGTTCTGCTAGTATTTTGCGGAGCAGAAAATGGTTAAAGACAACCTAGAAAGACTATCAGAAGTCAGGCACTGGAAGACTGAGCCTTTCCGATCCTACCTGGCTAGGTTCAAGGCCCAATACCTCAAGTGCAAGAGGCCTCACAATGCCATAGCCATCCAGTACTTCAAGTCGGGTCTCTTGATCTTGAGGTTCTACTATGACATCGATGATTTCCTTCCTAGAGACATGGCAGAGCTATGGGACAAAGCTACAAGGTTCTCATAGCTGGCTGGTGGAAGGATACAGTGATGACGCCAATCCTATAGAGGAAAGAAGGATCCCAGGGGAACTTGCCCCTATATCCACTCCTGGGAGTAGCTGATGGGAACACCATCATGAACCATAAACTAGCTCAATTTGATCTGATTAAGTCTTTAAATGCTCCTACACAACCTTCAGAAGGTCATAATTCATTACATTAGCATTCTAAGAGAAAGATAAGAAAATAGGGTTAAAACTGTAATTTTACCATCATATCATGAATGCAGTACAATCAAGGGTTTTCCCAGGGGGTAATTAAGGGTCAAATGGTCCTAAAAGTTCAACAAGTGGGTTAGAATAGACAGACAAGGGTTTGCACGTGTTTTGAGAATTAAATGACTTTTGAAACCTTAAAAATAAACTCGCTTAATTAACTGAGGTTCTAGTCAGAATAAAATTCACCTAAACCCTTTAAAATTCATATCAAAACATTCTCTAGGATTCTGAACCTTCAATTTGACCATCAAAACCCGTTTTGACCCAAAATAGAGTCTTAGACAGACATTTGCCCTAATTTAGGTTTTTGCATAAATTACCCAATCAAACTTGGTAAAAACCTAAATCTAACTTCACCATTAGATTCCTTGGATCCAAATTAGGTTTGTATCAAAATTTGGGCTCAATCTGAGATCACCTTGACTAAGTTTGCATTTTGGTCCAATCAAACTCTTCTATCTCATTCAGACCCTTAACTTTTGAATTCTCTTACAAATAGCCCCCTAACTTCTTTGTCTTCTTCACAAGCAGGTCCCCGTGCCATTTTTGGAAGGTGAAACCTTCACCATCGAGTTTCGAGCAAGGATTTCTCGCTCAATTCTCAATCAATCCCTCCCAAAATTGATACGAGGATTCCTTGGGAAGTTACCTTCCATTTGAGCCACAGTGCGAGCCTTTCAAAGGTTCAGGTATCCTACTTCGCAGGCACCTTCCAAGCTTGGAAGGGCTTCCTATGGCCTATAAAAGAGACACCATCGCACGACCGTGCATTTTAACAAGTTTTGGCCTAAGAAATCCTCCTCTACTCCATCTCCGGCCACCTTCAAACTTGGCTTCGGCGACCCCTCTCCCCTCTCCTCTTCAGGCCGTCCAACCATCAAATTGGATGGCCGACTAGCTTCCCCTCATCCTCGCGAACCTCTCCTACCAACGAGAGGTAGTGCCTCTTCCTCAGTCAATGTCGCCGCCTCGCCGCACCAACCTCCTTCTCCAGCTCTGGTCGACCAACACCGGAGCCCTCCACCTCCCTATCCTCTCGCTAAACCCTTCTTTAGCTCCCTCTCTCTTTCTATTTCGTTTTCCTACCCTCACAGACATACACAACTGTCAACTGCCACTGTTCACCCTCACCTTCTCCATCTTCGGTCCCTCCTCCGGCGAGGCATATCTGCCACTATACTCCTCCATCTGCCTCTCCAACCACCTCATAACCTTCGCCTCAACTCCACCAACCAAATCCCTCTCCTTATTTGCCATTCCAACCACCCAATCTCCTCACCGAACAACCCACTTTCCCGCATCCGTTCCCGACTCCGTCCGGCCATCTCATGCCCTCTCATGCCACAAGATCACCACCACTGCACTCCTCGTCCACTGGTGATGCCTATGAGCTGTTTTAATGTGGCCAAAAGGCTGTGTTTGTGACTTGCAGGTTCCAACGTCCACCATTGTCTTTGTCATTACTGCTACCACGTTCTTCGAGCTCCAGGTTGCGCATGCCCTTGGTGACACCTCCAGGCAGTGTAGAATCACCTAAGGACCACTTCTAGGTGGTCAATTGGAGACCACAACACCTATGGCTACACCAATTGAGGACACATCTTCAGCTGCAGGCACTCACGAGAAGAGGCTTGTGGGATAGTCCCACATCTTGAGGACAAGAGTGCATCACAGAGCATAAATTGAATTCGTTACAGTGTCTTGTTGCCTCAGACACTTGGGGGGTGAGGTCCCTCGCTCACCCGCTCACCTACGCCTCGCTCATGACCCGTCCCCCGTGGGCTTGGTGCAGACCCGACCCGCCTAACTCGACTTCACTCCTCGGCTGCGATCATGCCCGCAACCCTGGACCCAGGTGAGCTCTAGGTCTGCAACCCGATAACCTGGTACTGTTGGAGGCTCTGGGAGAGCGTGGCCTAAGGAGAGAAAGAGAGGATCGTGTGCAGGGGCAGGGGGGTTTTGCTACAGAGAATAACGGCTGACACTTAGCCGTTTGAAGAAGAATCCCCCTCTGTGTGTGAAGAAGAGAAGAGAGAAAGAAAAGAGAAGAGAAGTCAACACAGAAGAAGAAGAGGTATGTAGAGAGGAGACATTACCCAAAGAAGAAGAAAGAGAGCTGCACAGGCAGAAAGGCAGAAGAAGAAGAAAGGCCAAGGCAAGAAGAAGAGGAGAAGGCCTGAGCCAGAAGAAATAAAGGAGAAGGAAGAAGGCCTTAGAAGAAAGAAGAAAACAAAGAAAGAAAGAAGGAAGAAGAGAAAGAGAGCAGCAGAGAAAAGAGACCCTTGAGTCTCTAGGAAGCACTGTGGCAACCAGCTGTTTAAGTCATCTGATACAAGCCTAGATCGTCTGATTGCATATATTTGAGGCTTTATTGATACTGTTGATTTAGTTGCTATTTGTAAGGAGTAATTGGTGATTCAAATCACTATTTTACTTTATTCTTTATGCACATTGATACCCAACATTATTATTATTGCGATCTCTTATATTTTTGATTCAAATTGTGATCTTAAGTTTTAAATTACCATATTACTCCCTATGTTCGACCTCAGACATCAAATTCGAGTAATAAATATTATTTATTTTCAAAGCGATTTCGGCTATACTACAACGTAGTTTTTAAAACTTCAATTTTGCTCACGAACAATAGTTGCTTCAACAAGCAAAAGGCTACCTTCCATGACTAAAGAAGCAATCGACCCGCCAAGGGCCGGAATAATGGACCCACCCTGGATGTCAATCAGGCGGACGTGTTGGCGGAGTTTGGTCCATGATGGGAACACCATCATGAGCACGAACTAGCTCATTTTGACCCAATTGAGAGAATAAATGCTCCTACATAACCAACTGAAGGTCCTAATTCACTGCATAACCCTTCTGAGAGAAAAATAAGAAAAACTAGGGGTAAAATTGTATTTTTACCAATGCAGTACAACAACGGATTTTCTCAAGGGCTAAACAAAAGTCAAAGGATCTTAATAAGATAATAAGTGGGTTGGATCAGACAGAAAAGGGTTTGTGTGTATCCTGTGAATTAAATGACTTCTTAAAACCTTAAAATAGATCCACTTGATTAACCAAGGTTCTAGTCAGGGTAAAATTCACCTAAACCCTCTAAAAATTATAGAAAAATATTCTTTATGGTTTAGAACTTTCAATTTGGCCATTAGAACCCATCTTGACCTAGAATGGGGTCTTAGATAGATATTTGCCCTAAATTAGGTTTTTGCATAAATTTTCCCATCAAACGTGGTCAAACCCAAAATCCAACTTCACCATTGGATTCTTTAGATCCAAATTAGGTTTATATCAAAATTTGGACCCAAGATGAATTTGCATTGACCTAGTTTGCAAAAAGGTCCAACCTGATTACATTTCTACCCTTATCTTTCAAAAACCCTTACAAATAGCCCCCTAACTTCTTCATCATTTTCACAATTAGGTTCCTCCACCATTATAGCAGAGGAATCCTACTTCGACGAGCTTTGGAAGGAGAGTTCTCCCCGATTGCTCAGAGAATCTCTTCCGAAATTGGGAGGGAGATTCTCTGAGAAAATCCCTCCAATCTGAACCCATCTTTGATCCTAGATTCTTTCTCAAACTCTCATGTGAACGCATAAGAGACATGGGTATCCTAAAGGCTTCCTACTCCAACGAGCTTTCCTTGCTTGGGAAGCTTGCTTCCCAAGCCCTAATCGACCTTCAGAGCTCTATTTAAAGGAGCCTAGACCTCTCTGATCTCCTCACGCTTGAATTCGGCCGCAAACACCCTTAATTCCTCTCTTCCCTTCACGGCCGTAGGTTCCTTGACGTCCGGTGACCTCCCTCGCTCCTCCTAGTTGTCCAACTGCCATACTTGCGGTGGATTCCTCCTTGACTTCATCCACACCTTGCCGTACCCGCAGGCGTCTCCCTCTCTTTGTCCTCGCCGATCTCCACTCACCAGTGCCACTCTTCGTCTCCGGCATTGGCGACAACAAGCCCGACGCCTCCGCTTGTCCCCGACGTCTCTTCACCTCCCAGATAAGCTCCCTCTTCCCTCTACATTCTTCTCTACCCTTTATTCTTCAAAATCAACCACTGTTGACCTCCATCACCTCCATCCCTTCCAACTCCGACCACCAACTTCGGTGAGGCCACTTCACCTCCATAGGCCATCCCAACCCTCGCCGACAAGCCCATAAGCTTCCCCACACTCCACTTAACACTTCCCCTCACTCCACTCACTGCGCCACTCGCTCACGCACCTCACTGAACACACCCACACCTTCACACACAGTGTGCCCTAGGCATGCTCACACAGGCACCCCCACGCCACGCCAACCACCCCAGCATCTTTGCCATGCTTCGACGACCCTTTTTGAACATTTTTACATGGCCACAAGTGATTTCAGGTTCGGGCACCCATCCACCATTACTGTCCAAGCTTGAAGCTTGCTTGCTGCGCTCCACGCCTTGTGCTACTCTAGGTGAGACCCCCAGGCGGTGCGGACTTGAGGCGCGCACGCATCCAGGCTCTCAGTTGGAAGTCGTTGCCTCTGCAACCTCGCTAATTGAGGAAGCCATCTGTTGCTGTCGCGCATGGAAGACAGGTGGGACATTTAGTCCCACCTCGGAAGTGGAAAGCTACCTGACGTCACTTAAAGGGAAAAAGTGCTAGAGGCTCTTTGCCTCCAACACTGAGGGTGAGGTCCTCCTCCCCCACTCTCACTAGACTCATCCGTGACATAACCCGCGGACCTGGCCACGACCCGACTACCCGACATATTCACACCTCACCCACTACCGCACGTTGTTGGGCCTGGTGCCGGGTACGCACCCGACTCGATTACCCGGCTGTCTGTGTGGCTCTGGGAGAACATATCCTAAGAGAGAAAAGAGAGGAGAGTGCATGCGGTTATGGGTAGGTTTTGCTACAGGTTCTTCAGGCCAACACTTGGCCGTAGCCAGAAGGAAGAAGGTTGAAGAAGGAGGACCCAAGGCAGATGAAAGGCAAAGGCAGAAGCTAAAGAAGAGGCCAGAAGAAGAAGAAGGAGAAGCTAAGGTAGAAAGTAGAAGAGAAAGGGAAGAATCTTAAAGGCAAAGGAAATCAGACAGAGGCCAGAAGAAGAAGAAAGGAGAAGACAGAGAAGAGAAAGAAAAGAAGAAATCACTTTAAGTCGTCTAATTAAAGAATCAGACGACAGATTCTAGTCTCCATTGCATATTTACATTGAATCATTTGGTGATATTGTAGGAGTATTTGGTGATCTATATCACCATTTTGCTTTCATATTTTTGCACTCTGATATTGCTATTATTGCAATTTCTTTTAGTTTAAATTGTGATCATGATTTCTAAATACCAATTTACTCCCTGTGTTCGACCTCGAAAATCATTTCAAGTAATAAAATTATATTTGTTTTGAATGCTTTTTTGGCTGTACTACAACGCAATACTTTTAAAACCCGATTCAGCGTGATGAACAGTCCCTGGATAAGGACCTATTACCCCCACCTAAACCCATGAAGAAGAAGGCTGACTCTGAGCCCTACTGCAAGTACCACAGGGTTTGCGGTCACTTCACTGAAGACTGTCGGGATCTCCATGTCCAGATTGAGTCCCAAATCTGGCATGGAAACTTAGCCCATTTCGTCAAGAGAAATGAGGACCAAGATAAGGGGAAGAGACCCATGGAGGGCCTGAAGGATTACCACAAAAAAAGCTCCAACAGCTTTAGGGAGTTAACGTGGTATTCATCATAGACTAGGAATCAGGCAGATCCATGGCCTGTTCGACCGATCAGGCTGTGTCACCCTGGCTCCCCTCGGCAGAGTACCACTGACAAGTCTTGGAGGTGATGCCAGCATTGCCCTAGAATGCCAACCACCTGCCCCCTGAGCCCATTGTCCCAGGGGTCAAAGTAATCTTCGGGGTCAATGCTGCCCCAAGCTAGCGAGCCACTCCCTTTGAGCAGGAGGTTCCTTATGCTTTCCCCACTCTTAAGTGGGGTGACAGGAGCATGGTTAAATAGACATCCTCCAGGCTATTTTCCTCTCTGCCCAATCTGGCAAAACACATAGACTCGCTCTTGGTGACACTCTTGCTGGTGAGGCAAATGAAACGTAGACTCCTGGTGGATGAAGGCAGCTTCATGGACATTTTGTTTTCAAAATGCTACCCAGGCTAGGCTTCAAAGAGGATCACCTCTCCTCATCAACTCACGCGGTTGTAAGGTTTCATAATCATAAAGTAATACCAAAGGGAGAGATTAGCCTTCCCTTATCCATTAGCGACGGGGACATGCATCTTAACTGGACGACCATGTTCATAGTGGTTGGGTTGACGGCGGCCTTTGACGGCATCATTGGTTGTCTGACGATCGACTCCTTCCACTTGATCTCCTCTTTATATTTCCAATAAATGCTTTTGCAATCCCCTCGTGGGGTGGGAACAGTGCACGGGGATCAATCAACGAGGCACGAACTCCTGATCAGGTTTGAGCTAGAACGATCCATGGAGCCAAGACCCCCCAAGCCACGGAAATGGGGGAAGAAAAGAAACCAAGTTCAAGTAATCTAGCGGGAAGAGAACCCGACTGATCTGCCAGCGACTTCAAAACTCTGACCAGGCTCTTCATCCATGGATATACAACTTTACCTTAGTGACGCTACTAAGCTTGTCCAGGTGGGAGCAGACCTTGACCCCTCTAAAGTTTAGGAGTTGCTACTCCTACTAAGGACCAACGTGGATGTTTTTGTGTGGTCCACCAGTGACCTGTCGGGAGTAGACCCGTCTCTAATCCAGCACCATCTCAATATTAAGGCGGGTACTTGTGCAGACAAACAAGCACGTAGGCACAAGTCATCCAACCAATGGCATGCGGTGGATGCTGAAGTACAGAAGCTCCTCGAAGCTGGCTTTATTGAACAATCCTTGTACTTGACTTGGCTCTCGAACGTGGTGATGGTAACAAAAGCCAATGTCCAATGGTGCATGTGCATGGATTTCACCCACCTCAATGAAGCCTGCCTAAAGGATGAATTTCCCTTACCAAGGATGGATGCTCTGGTAGACTCCTGCAGCGAAAAATATTACATTTCTTTCTTAGATGCTTACAGCAGGTATCACCAGATCAGCCTTGCTTTAGCTAATAGACCCCATACCTCATTTACAACAAATAGGAGCCTCTTTCAGTATAAAGTCATGCCTTTTAGCTTGAAAAATGCTGGAGCAACTTACCAGTGCCTTGTAAACATGATTTTTTCTAACATAATAGGAAAATCATTTGAGGTGTACATAGATGATATGTTGGTAAAGGAATCAAACTTCCCTTAACACCTGATGTATTTGTCACAAGTGTTCCATGTTCTGAGGAATGCCCACATCCTCTTAAATCCTGAGAAGTGTGTATTCGGGGTATCATCCAAGAAATTCCTGGGGTTCTTGGTCTTTGACAAAGGGATTGAAGCCAACCCCGATAAAATCCAAGCAATCATGGACTTGCAATAATCAAGTGCTCTAAAAGGTATGCAGTCGTTAGTCGGCAAAATCACCTCTTTGGGTCGATTCTTGTCTCGATATTTTGAAAAATGCCTTCCCTTCTTTGAGTGTATCACGAAGGGCAAGGGTTACACGGTCGGCCATTGGATTCCCCATTGCTAGAAGGCTTTAGAGGAAGTTAAGACGACACTTTGAAGTCCCCCTATCCTAATGGCTTCTAAGCCTGGGGAAGTTCTTTCCTTGCACCTGGCAGCGTCCTTAATCGTCATTGGCGCCGTCTTAGTTGATGAGTGAGAAGGGGCACAACGACCGGTATACTTTATTAGTAAAACCAATCAAGGTACAGAAGCTAAGTATACAGTAGTTGAGAAGCTCGGGCTAGCCTTGGTGATTGCCGCCAGGAAGTTTCACCCATATTTCCAAGACTATATTATAATGGTTTTGTCCGACTATCCCCTAAGGCGAATGTTACATAAGCCCATGGGGTTAGCACGACAGGTAAAATGGGATATGGAATTAGCTAAATTTGATATTCAGTGCCTGCCAAGGAGACTAATCAAGGGGCAAGTCTTGGAGGACTTTGTGGCGGAATTCATAGACCCAGATGCCTTCCTTACCATACCTTGGAAGCTATATGTGGACGGCTCGACTATGACAGCCAGGTCTGGGGTTGACATAGCCTTGACCACTCTGAACAGTGCTACTCATAAGTACGCCATCAAACTAGTCTTTCCAACATCTAATAACCAAGAGGAATATGAGGCGATCCTAGCTGTCATTCAGGTGGCCAAATCAAAAAGTGTCTCCTCATTGGAGATCTTCACGGATTCCCAGCTCATCGGCAATCAAGTTAGTGGTAATTACCAAGCTAGGGACCTGAACATGGTCTTGTATACTGACAAGGTCAAGGAGAAGCTGTCAGACTTCAAGACCATCTCAGTAAGGCGGGAACCTCGGTCTGACAATCCTTTCACGAACGTGTTGGCTGGCCTAGCTTCACTAATTCCTTTTAACCTAAAGGAGGATATTTGCCTCCAAACATTGAAGGATCCAACAGTACTTGCCCCCAGGATGTTTACGATAGAGCAATCCTCATCATAGATGATGCCTATCATCACCTACCTGAACACTGGCGAGCTGCTCCCAAGGGAACCACGGCCCAAGGCATTCTGCCGAAAAGCCTCCAGGTACAACTTGATAGATGGGCAATTGTACAAGTGGGTTTTTTCCACCCTCTTGTTGTGTTACCTTTCAAAAGAGGCATTTCAAGCTCTCCAAAAAGCCCATGGCGGCACTTGCGGAAACAGTGAAGGGTATAAGGCCCTCTTAGCCTAGCTATTCCAGGTAGGGTATTTCTAGCCCCAGATGAAGCAACAATGTAAAGAGTTCGTGTGCAAGTGTGACAAGTGTCAACTATTTTCCACCCGGCACCACTTGCCAACTGGAAAGTTAGTCCCTATCATGTCATCTATTCCCTTCGCAAAGTAGGGCATGGACTTCATAGGCCCTTTTTGGCAGCCCCAGCTCAGAAAAGATTCATACTGGTGGCAGTGGACTACTTCTCTAACTGGGTTGAGGTTGAAACCATGGCTAGCCCAACAGCCAATAGAATTGTCTCCTTTGTCTAGAAAAGTATCATAGCTCGATATGGGATACCTTAACACATTGTCATAGACAATGGCACCCAGTTCGCTTGCAAAAAGTTCGAAGAATTTTGCAGCAACTGGGATATCCTCCTATGTTTCACATCTGTGGGTCATCCCCAAGCAAACGGACAGGCGGACGTAACCAACCGTATCATCATCTCAACGTTAAAATGATGGTTAGACTCGGCCAAAGGGAGATGGGTGAATGAGTTGCTGAACATACTATGGGGCTACAGAGCGTGACCTCTACGGGCCACGTGCTATTCATCTTAGTATATGGCATCGAAGCCCGGTTACCCATAGAGAGGGTCCTCCTGATTTACCGAACGCAACTCTACGATCTTGCCTCCAACGACGACCAAGTCTACCTGGCTCGTGGATGAGGTAAGGGAGGAAGCCTCTGAAGTAGCGCTAAGGTACAAAGAGGTCATTGCAACCGCCTACAACAGGTGAGTGCACAAGCGGATGTTCTTAGAAAGAGACTTAGTCTTGTGTAAATGTGAAGTCTCCATGCCAAGCCTACCGAGTGGAAAGGTAGACACCCTGTGAGAGGGATTATGAAAAATTTGCAAACATAATTCGGGAGACTTCTACAGATTGCAAACCCTAGATGGTGAGGCGATCCCTTATACTTGGCATACAAGTAATTTATGCTCGTATCATGCAAAGAAAGAAAACGTAGTGAGAATAAAACTTTTATTTTTTATTTCATTGAAAATACTGTCTGTTACATCCCTCAGGACCATCATTCCTGGCTGGGCTACACACAGAGAAAAAGGAAGGAGGGGTTCCCAAGGGGACACAAAGACGATAACAACACCATCTTTGAAGACTCAGTGACTTCACTCTCAGTCTTCAAAGATATCTACTCCAGGCATCAAAGGTGGCGACGAGATGACGCGAGGTGGGATGATCGGCTGATCAGCCGGTTCCATAGCCCCTGATGAACATGGCTTGGGTGTGTCTTCTTCAGGAGCTAATGGAAGCACCATCATGAGCTATAACTAGCTCAATTTGATCTAATAAAGTCAATAAAAGCTCTTACATATCAGTCAGAAGATCTCTTGGGCAGGTTAAATTATTTTGAGAAGAAAAGAAGACTGGGTTATTTCTGCAATTTTACCAGTAATTCATAAATACAGAATAACCATGGGGTATTTCAGGGGTTCATTAATGGTCATATAGTCATAAGTGGTTAATAAAGGGGTTCATGTAGACAGAAATGAGTTTTCACACATTTCAGGAATTAAATGACATCTAAAATCCTAAAAATAGACCATCTTAATCTACTAAGGTTTTGGTCAGGATAAAATTAATCCAAATCCTCTAAAATTTATAGAAAAATATTCGTTAGTGTTTGGTACCTTCAATTTGACCATCAGAATCAGTCTTGACCCAAAATAGAGCTACAGACAGACTATTACCCTAATTTGGGGTTTTTTCATAAATTACCTAGTCAAACTAGGTCAAAACAAAAATCAAACTTCACCATTGGATTCCTTAGGTCCAAATTAGGTATGTATAAAAACTTAGGCCCAATTTGAGATTATTTAGACTTAGTTTGCATATTGGTCCAAGTCTGATTTTCTTTATCTTAAATGCCCCCTCAGCTTTCGAATTCCGTATACAAAACCCCCAACTTTATCATCATCTTCTTCAAAAAGGTCCCCGCCGCACAGAACTCCTAATCCTGCAACTCCGACGACATTCAATCAAGGGTTTCTCCTTGATTGATTGATGAAACCTCCTCAAAATTGAACCGGAGATTCCTCCTGAAATTCTCTTTCAATCAAACCTATTCTTGTGCTTCAAATCTTTCCCAATTTCTCATGTGAACGCATGAGAAATTTAGGTTTCCAACTTCGGCGACCTTCCAAGCCTGAAAGCTTGGCTTCCAAGCTCTAATTGACCCCTTGATACCTATATAAAGACTCCTAGGACCTGCCCAATCCTTCCACGCTCGAATTCGACTGGAATTACCCTCGATCCCTCCCTTCGCTTCGGCCAAACAACTCCTCGACGTCCGGCGATCTCCTCCGACTCCATCCTTCGTCCTCTTGCAATACTTGTAGCGGATTCATCTTCCTCATCTCCTTCCGCGTCGTGCCGTACCAGCCGATGCTTCTCCCTCCGTCTTCCTTGCCATTTCCGACTCATCGAGTACCTTCTTCCTCGGCACCGACCACACCAGAACCGGCGTAGCCTCTACTCCCCGTCGTTTGCCAACCACCTAGATAAATTCCCTAACTCCTCTACTTCACACACACATCAACCACACTCCATTTCGATCGCCGACTTGCTCTCACGCCCCCCATCTTCCACCTCGTCGGCATACCTCCGGTGAGTTCACACGGCCACTATGCTCCACCAAATTGGTCGCTGCTCATCCCTACACCTTCGCCTTGATCCTAGGGGTAAAATCCCTTAGTTAGGTCGATTGCCCCTCCTAACCACCTACTGAACACCTCCATCACCACACTCACTTTCCGAGGTTGTATGACCTCCTCACTCCACTAAACGCCACCGCACGGCCACCATCACGCTTGTTGTCATCCGACGACACTACTGAACTGGTTCAACAGGGTCGAAAGACCGTTCTTTGGATTTCAGGTACCTAGGGTGCAACCGCCATTACCAAAGAGCTTCACGCAAGCTTTGAAGCTTGCTTCCTAGCTAAGAGCCCTAGGTCATTGCTTCAGGTGGTGCGGAATCAGTCCAAGAATACACCCAAGTCCTTGATTGAGAGTGTAAACCCCAACAGCAGTTTCAATTGGAGATGTTTTCTCCTGCAGGCACACGCGAGCAGAAGGGGTGGGGATTAGTCCCACCTCAGATAGGGAAGAGCAGTTGTAGTGGCATAAATTGAAATTATCACATAGCCTCTTAGCCTCCTAACACGAGGGTGAGGTCCTCCTTACCTGCACTCACCGACCTGCCTAACCCACTCCCACACCTCAGCTACTACCCACGCCGGTAGCCTTGGTGCCGAGTGTGCGGATCCCTGACACCCGATTACCCGAGCATATGACCGGATATTGAGAAAGAGAAGGGGAAGAGAGAGAGAGCGCAGGGTCAGGGGGGATTTTTCTCTCGTAGGCATTTGTGCTACACTTAGTCGCAAGAAGAGAAGAAGAGCAGAGTAGAGAAGAAGAAGTACAGTGTCTTGGCACTGTAGCAGTGGTTTTGTTGTCTGATTTTCTTGATAGGGAGTGCACTGTGCACTTGGTTTGAATGGTTGATATTATTTGAATATTTTCTATTATTGTATAAGGGTAATTGGTGATTCAAATCACCATTTTACCCTATTATTTTTGCACATTGATACTTGAATTCTTGATACATCATTCTGAATTAAGTTTTGGTTGAAATTATTCATATCTTTGATTCAAATTGTAATCTTGGGATTTATTGCAATACTTGCTCCTCGTGTTCAACCTCAGATTTCTTTTGAGCTATAAATTGTATTTGTTTTCGTGATTTTTTGGCTATACTAAAATGCAACGACTTTTAAAATACCTATTTATCTCGTAAACATTTTGGCACCATTGCCGGGGAGTAACGCATAATTTTTTCTCTTGATTGCAATACTAACTTACTCTATCTATTTTGTTGTGATCTGTGCCGGGGGAATTTAACCGAGTAAGATCATCCGCACAACAGCCACTCCAGGGGTAGGTAATCTCATTTTCCATCCTCATTAAGCCCCTAATTTTGAAAAGCTAAAAGAAGAAAATCAATTAAGGACAACTTGCTTTTCATTCTTAGAATCAATTCTCACAAGTTGCCTAATTTGATTCTTTTGTGAAACAAACCGTAACCCTGATTTCTACACCTACTTAGGGTTTAAGGTATCTAGGGCTATCACCTTCTTGATTTGAGCCCTAGGTACCACATTTAGAATCAATTAATTCGATCAATTAGAGCCAACTAGGGTTTCCATCTCAGGGTTTTAGTGACACATTTGCTTAAAAAGAAGAATCAACCTCTCAAAACAATGTGTGCCTAAGCCTTGATTGAATCTATCTAATCAAGCAAACCCTAAGATTAGGCTCTAAATCTCACTTGAATTCTAAAAGCGGAACCTAATATTCTTAAAGGACAAATAGGTGAAGTTGACCCACCTTGTAGTGTCAACCAATCTTCGAATTAGGTCACCTTGCACAAAAGTATCTTAAAGTTCAAGTGGAATCATAAACACCTTGCTCTTAACTTAAAATCTGTAAACTTAAGAGGTCAAGTCACCATTTTGGTCTACTTTGACCCTCAGTGACAAGGAAGGTCTGGTGGGGGAAACCCTGTAACTCGTGGGGATGCTCTACCGTGTAGGGGTCTTTGCGAGACTCTCCCTTCTTGGCTGCCCAGGTAATTCGCAGGTGGACGACTTTCTGATCCAGGGGTATCATCCTCCCCGAACCTCTATAGTCATCCAAAAATCTTTGGGTGCCTCGATTGGGTTCGTCGGATATTCTATCTCTCATCTTCTCCATCGGTGCATGTTTGGGAGTAGGTCCTTAAGACCAGCCTTGAAACCTCCATTAGTTATTCACTCCAGTAGAGGCCAAGCCTCGACCTCCGTGTTTGTGCAACAACCCAATCAGATTGACATCTCCTCTGATTTTGAGCCTACCTCTCCCCCATGAACCATGGATCATCCAGAATGACCTGACTTTGAACCACATCTATTCTTTGATTTCAAAGATCAGATCAATGCCATCATCAACCCACCGCCGCGTCCTTAAATGCGAGATCACTATAATCCTGCAGTGGTGGAGATCGAACCCCGAATCAACATTCCCACAAGAGGACCCGAGGTGGAGCTCAAGCCTAGTATGCTTCACATGACTTCGAGGATCCTTTCCAGCACATCAAGAACTTGAAGCATCTAGCCCACACTTTCGGGGTAGATGTATAGAATCGTGACAGACTACTCTTAAAACTCTTCTCCTTCTCTCTGGCCAACAAAGATGCCCACTGGTTTCAGACTCAACCACACACAATGAATACATGGGGAGAACTTCAAACTGCCTTCCTGCAAAAATTCTATCCCATTGGTCGTACAAACACTATGTAGCACTAGATCACACACTTCTCCAAAGGAGTAGGAGAATCTCTACATGAAGCATGGGATCATTTTCTGGATCTCATGCGTAAGTGCCCCCATCATAGAGTTCCGAAGTGGGAACAAGTCCAATCCTTTTACCACAGGCTGTGTCAATGCAACCTGTGGTGGTAGCATCATGGGTCAACATGAGGACACGATCTAGGAGATTCTTGAAAACATGTGCGAGAACTCCCTAAACAATGTCACTAGGTGCGTATGACCGAACGTCCACTCGCACATTGACAAAAAATTGGGGGGTACATGAATCTCGAGGCCTTTCATCATCCGTTGATCTGGAATTAGTAGCTAGTCAATTGGATAAGGTCTCCATCATTGACAAGAAGGAGGATGACATCACTCGTCATCTGCACAAATCCACCTCTGCACCTTAAAGCACATATGTGCACTCGCCCATTGGAAGGGAGGTTGCGCATAACATCTACCACTCCCCTGGGATGGATGCATATCCACCCCCGTCTGATTATGGCCTCGGAGGCAACTCCCGGTCAGCCCACCACAGTTGAGGGAACTCTAAACCCTCGTACCCTGATTATCTCGGAGCTCTTTAGACCTGCGAGGATCTCCACGTTGTCCAGAATAATCCTTTCTCCAACACATACAACCCTGGATGGAGTAATCATCCTAACTTTTCGTGGTCGGGAAATAACCCGAATCCAAGATCCCAATTCCAACCCCGACCACAAACTAGCGACCATATCAACCCACTCAACCAAGGCCCAATCAAAATTTCCAATCTGGACCACCTAAGGAAGATCAGACATCTTTGATTCTCCAGACCTTGGTTGATATGCAAAAATAGCACAAAGAAGAAATCTCTAAACTGCGAAATCAATTGGCCCAGTTGGTAAGTGCTCGCCAGCCTGGTGTATTTCCTTCTCAGCCTCTTCCAAACCCGAATAATGTGCCGAACCAGAGGCGTGTTATGAACCAAAATCAGGACCAAGCTCACTTTGTTTATCAGGCCCCTTCTATTCCATCACCTGACGGGATGGATGTTTCAACTTCATACTCTGGATTTTAGCAGCAGACGCCTATTTTGTTGCTATGCGCTCGCCCAATTGCAAATTGGAGGGGCAGTGGGGATTCGAACCCACGCCCTCCCTTTGCAAACCGGCGCTCCAGCCATTGCGCTAGACCTTCCTTTTTGTCGTGAGGAGTGGCTTGGTGCAACCGCTTCCTAGCCGTTGGATCTTGATCCAACGGCTAGGATTGAAGGGCACAGATGAAGGAGTTGAACAGTGCTGCTGGCCGGTGTTGGGCAGCCTGGATGATGCCATGTGGCGCCATCTAGGTCGTCCATCTTCTTCTTCTTGTAGAGGGTGCCACGGTGCTCAGATTAAGATGGTTCCCGCAATGCCGAACTACGATCGTCGCTCTAGATCCATTCGTATGGTCGGATTTTCCATCCAAAACCCGTATGGATGTCGCATTGCCCTTCTGGTCATATAAAATGAAGGAATTAGTATACAAAACATACAACTATCCTAAATGCTATGCAATGGATGTTATGCAATATTTATAACATGATATGCAATGCTAAGCCTAGGAACTATCAAAAATAAGTAATTTATCATGAATTTATGTGTGTTCATCATACCCCCATGCTTACTTTTTGCTAGTCCCTAGAAAAATTAACATAAATGCTATGTATAAAAGTAGAATCAGGGTTTGAGTAATTAGGCAAAATTCATTACTTGCTTTAGAAAATCTCAACCCCAAGACCTAATTACAAAAACTTAACAGTACCCAGGTGCCTGTCAAAATGCAGACCGTCCAAGCCCTCACCTTATTTGAGAAGAGAAGATAAAATTTTTTTTTCTTATTTTTCTTCTTTTCAAATTTTTTGTACTTTTGGAGTTTGAGAGTTACGGGATAACTTTTTACGGCTACCCAACCCGCCCAAGACTCGAAAAGGACTCTAAGTGCTAAGCATCTTGTGAAAAATAGTGAAAGGCTCACTAAACGGCCATTAAAATGGACTTTGGATTTCTACGATCCTAGGTGACCTTGCCTAAAAGTTTATCTTTACGATTAGTAACTTTCTCCCTACTTTCTTTTATATGGGGTCAACACAAGGGCGAACCCAGTGTATATCTCCCCAGTTTATTCTACATCTGTACTTCTTCCCTAGGTGTTTTGGGAACTATTGTGTATTTTTTTTTTTTGTGAGTTGGGTTCTGGACAACCAGCCGATGAGCTGTTACCACTGATAGCTTTCCAGCTATACTCGTGCGGTGAAGCGTGGTTTTTATTTGTTTTTTTATTTTCTCCTTTCTTTTTTTTTTCTCTCTATTTTTTTTTTAAGTAGGTGACTTTCCTGATCTAAGATTTACCTAAAGGTAGTACAATGAAAATGGTCTTGTGGCTGGGCTTTAGACAACCGGCCGATGAGCTGTTCCCACCGACAACTTGTCAGCCATACCACCTAAGTCGGTCCATTAGCTACCCAATTTTCGTAAAAATCGATGGAAAGTGAGTTAGTACAAAAAAATGTGTGTAGATGCTTAGGCTTAAAGTCCCCCCAAATCAGAAGGCAGGTTGATAAGTCGCATACTTATCATCCTAAATTATTTACCAAATTAAAATAAATTTTAATTGGTGAGGACTCGAGACTAAATCCACATTCGAGTGGACACCTGGGCTAATTAAGCCCGAAGACCTGAAGAGTCTAAGTATTCAGGTCTCAAAGAATCAATTCCTAGAGTTTACAACTCCTAATGCCTAAGTTCTCGTCTCCTAATTCTAATTCTTTTTTATCTTTTCAAATTTTCATTTTTTTCATTTATTATTTATTTTATTTATTTTATTTTTTTTAACAAGAATCAAATAACAGGAAATCACTGTTACAACTGACAAAATGGTTATAAAATATGTCCACCCCCCCATGCTTAGCTATTGCAATTCCTCATTGTGAAAAAATGAAAGCATGTAGGAGAGTAGAAGTGGAAGAATAGCACCTGGTTTCCGTGAGACTCTGGTCAGCTTGGAACAGTCTTTACATGTGTTGAGTTTAATGCCTTCAGCTAGGCGATGATCAGCCCGTGGTGGTTACGGGAAGGTAACAGCAACCTTGTTTGAGACGGGTTCAGGGAGCACATGGTCAACAAAGGTTTGAGATGCTTTCCATTGACCTTGAAAATATTACCCATTTTTGGGTTAGAGATTTTGATGGCCCCGTTAGGGAAAATCCGAATAACGAACAGGCCGCCCCACTTAGACTTGAGTTTACCGGGGAAAAGATTCAATCGAGAATCGAAAAGCCAGACCTTCTGGTTTGGCTCAAAGCTCTTACATGAAATCATCTGGTCATGGAGAGCTTTGGTCCTTGCCTTATAGATTCTGGTGTTTTCATAAGCATCATTTCGAATCTCCTCCAACTCAGATAGTTGGAGTTTCCTGGTTTTCCCTGCCAACTCAAGGTCCATATTACATTTCTTGATGGCCCAAAATGCCCAGTGTTCAAGTTCTACGGGTAAGTGGCATGCCTTCCCAAACACCAGACGGAACGGAGACATACCGATAGGTGTTTTGTACGTCGTACAGTAAGCCCAAAGAGCATCATCTAGCTTTTGGGTCCAGTCCTTCTTATCGGGCCTAACAGTTTTCTGCAAAATGTTCTTGATCTCTCGATTGGAGACCTCAGCCTGTCCGTTTGTCTGAGGGTGGTAAGGTGTAGAAATCCGATGGCTCACCCCGTATTTGCCTAGTAAATTCCGAAATTGGGCATGAGTGAAATGTGTGCCACCATCACTGATAATTGCCCTAGGAACCCTGAACCGACTGAAGATATTTCTCTTCACAAAATCAATGACTACCTTGTGGTCATTGGTCCAAGTGGGAATTGCCTCAATCCACTTGGACACGTAATCAACAGTGACCAGAATATACTGGTGTCCAAATGAAGGAGGGAAGGGTCCCATAAAGTCGATGCCCCAAATGTCAAAAATTTCGACAGAAAGAATTGGGTTCAGGGGCATCAAATCTCTCTTAGCCATGTTCTCGAGTGTTTGGCATCGGGTGCATGACTTAGAGAATTCCTAGGCATCCTTAAATAATGACGGCCAATAGAATCCGGATTGCAAAATTTTTGCTGCCGTCTTTTTCCCGGAAAAGTGTCCACCACATGCAGATGTGTGACAAAACTCAAGTATGCTATGGAACTTGACTTCCGGGACGCAACGGCGAATAATCTGGTCTGCGCTAATGCGGTACAGCTTGGGATCATCCCAAAAGTAATATTTGGCCTCAGATACAAGTCTATCCCGTTGTTGTTTGGTCCAATCCTAAGGTATTTGACCAATGGCCAAATAATTGAAAATATCCACAAACCAGGGGGTTTGGATTCTCAAGACTGTGAGGATAGTTTCATCTGGAAAAGTATCAGAGATCGGAACATCTGGATGAGGAGAATCAATTAAGATTCTTGAGAGGTGATCCGCCACTACATTTTGTGCCCCGGCTTTATCCCTGATTTCAAGATCGAACTCTTGAAGCAGCAGAATCTAGCGAATAAGTCGAGGCTTGGTATCCTTTTTGGCCAAGAGATGTTTCAAGGCCGAGTGGTTGGTATAGATGATGACACGAGAACCTAACAGATAAGCCCTGAATTTTTCTAAAGCGAAAACTACAGCTAGCAATTCTTTTTCAGTAACGATGTAGTTCCTTTAGGCCTCGTCTAGAGTTTTGCTAGCATAGTATATCACAGAGGGCTTTTTCTCAATCTTTTGACCCAAGACAGCCTCGACGGCATAATCAAATGCGTCAACCGTAATATTAAATGGGGTTGTCCAGACTGGTGGTTGCAATACTGGGGCATAGGTGACTACTGTTTTCAATAAATCAAATGCCTTACGTCATGATTCGTCAAACTCGAATGGCGCATCTTTGGCTAAAAGGTTACTCAAAGGCCGAGCAACCTTCGAGAAATCCTTAATGAATCTTCTGTAGAAACCCACATGCCCAAGGAAAGAGCGAATCTATTTTACGGATGTGGGTGGAGGAAGTCTAGAGATAGCATCCACCTTAGCTCTATCAACTTCAATTCCTCGATTAGAGACCACGTGACCCAGGACGATGCCTTCTTGAGTCATAAAGTGGCTCTTTTCCTAGCTAAGGACCAACCGTGTTTTGATGCATCTCTGAAGGATCAATTCCAGGTTAGCCAGGCAAGACTCAAAAAAGTGTCTCCAAAAATGGAGAAATCATCCATGAACACCTCAAGACAATCTCCCACCATGTCAGAAAGGATTACCATCATGCACCTTTGAAAAGTCGCAGGCGCATTGCAAAGCTCGAACGGCATTCTACGGAATAAAAAGGTTCCGTAGGGACATGTGAAAGTTGTCTTTTCCTAGTCTTCGAGATGGATAGGGACTTGGTTATATCCCGAATAATTGTCCAGGAAGTAAAAATATTTTTGCCCAGCTAACCTTTTAAGGATTTGATCAATGAATGGTAAGGGAAAGTGGTCCTTTTTAGTGGCAGTGTTTAGCTTCCTATAGTCAATACAGACTCTCCAAGTAGAAGCTAAACGAGTGGTGAAGGTTTCCCCTTTCTCATTAGTCATAACGGTTATTCCCACCTTCTTGGGTACAATCTGAATGGGGCTAACCCATGGACTATCTGAGATTGGGTAAATAATCCTAGCATCGAGTCACTTAATTATCTCTTTCTTGACCACTTCTCGCATATTCGGGCTTAGTCTCCTTTGCATTTTGCAAGAAGGGCAAGATCAATCTTCCATGAAAATACGATGATTACAATAAGATGGCTCGATCCCCCTAAGGTCGTGGATGGTCCAACCAATTGCCTCCTCATTGTTCTTAAGGACCTTAATGAACCTCAATTCTTGCTCCTTAGTCAAATCAGCACTAATAATCATAGGTAGCGTGTTTTTAGGTCCTAAGAACTCATATTTCAAATCTTTGGGCAATGGTTTTAATTCCAGCTAGGGTGGGTTTAGAATAGAAGGAAGGGAGGATGTTGATGAAGATTCATTAGGACGATCCAGTGGAAGAGGCTGGGAATGAATAAAATCAACAGCCTCTTTAGGATGTGGCAGGTCTACCACGGAGGAGGGTTGTGGGTTGGGTTCACTAAAGCTAATAGAGTCCTCGAGTGAATTGATTTTCATACACGTCTTAAGATCCTGATCCTTGAGTTCCTCAATGAATCCACAATCCTCAAATCCTCTTATCACCTTAAAAATATCCAGAGTTAATTTCTTATCCCCAAAGGCGATCTCCATACTACCGCTTTCACAATTTATGTTGGCCTTGGCAGTAGCTAAGAACGGACGCCCCAGAATGATGGGCATGTTCCTCAAATAATTAGGTACATCCATGTTAAGGACGAGGAAATCTACAGGAAAATAGAAATCCTTGACCTTGACAATTACATCCTCAATAACGCCTCTTGGCATGGTGACCGATCGGTTCGCTAATTATAGCATTACTGAGGTTGGCCTGAGTTCACCTAACCCAAACCTCTCATAAATAGAAGTTGGGATTAGGTTGATGGATGCACTTAGGTCCAATAGTGCCCTATCAAAAGTGTATTCCCCAATAATGCATGAGATCAAGGGGGCACTGGGACCTTTCTTCTTTTGAGGAAGGTGATGCAGGATTACAAAACTTGCCTGCTCGGAGAGAATCACCTTCCTCGGAGTGGGTTCTCTCAGCTTATGCTTTTGGGTACACAGTTCTTTCAAGAATTTAGCATAAGCCAGGATGTGCTTCATAGCATCGAGGAGCAGAATATTGATCTCTATGCTTTTGAATAAATTCAAAAGCTCCTTGTTGCTGTCTAGGGTTTTCTTCTTATTGGTTTTCAATAGGGCCTCAGGGAACAGGATATAGGAATTTTCAATTTCCGGTCCCTGGGCCTTATTGTCTTCTTTAACCTCCTTCTCTTTCTTAAGCTCCCCAGGATTTTGACTTCTAGAAGGTAATTCTGGGTTCTGGGTCTGCTTCCCACTTCTTAAGCTGACAGAGTTTGTAGAGGCATAAGGGTTTGGGTCTTGAGGTGGATTAGTGAAGATTGGAGGGCCTTGGTTGGACATGTAACAAGAAGAAGAAGAAGAGGGACTCTGCTCAACCACCTGAGCATGCGCGTGTGGGCCCTTTGATTCTCATACCCTTGGGCTCTATTGCCCTGATTTTGCACATTACGCAGGTTTGGTACAGGTTGAGATGGTAGGGATCCGGGTTGTCGGGTGTTTGCAATTAACCCGGATTGCAAGTTATCCAATGATGTCTTCATTTGTTGCATAAGCTGAAGCATGGACCCTTTCATTTCCACCATCTGCCGGTTCAAATCAGCCTGCCCCGCGGATTGTTGGGCATTCCAGGATGGCTGATTAACCGATCTCGGGGGCAACTGGGTGTATACTTGACCCTGACCCATAGGTTTTCGAGATGCATAGTTGCTGGGTCGAGATTGGGTCGGTTGCCCCTGATTTTTTTAAGAGAAGTTAGGGTGGTTCCTCCATCTAGAGTTAAAAGTGTTGGAATACGGGTTGGACCTAACATTCTCCTGCATTGCATATGCATCCTCATAAAACGAGGATGAAGAGAAGGAAGGATCAGAGAAACTGGGATCAAAGGCCCTAGTTTGGAACCCATATGGTTCTGAGAAATCCTAGCTCATAGGTTGAGCCAAATCGAGTTGGTTCACGAATTCCCACCCCGTGGGAGCTCGTGAGGAATGGAATCCTGAATTCTGGGATTGAGTGGGTAAAGAAGTGTTTCCTGAATTCCCAGACATCCATTCTTCCATTTTCTTAGCAACCAAGTCCATTTTATCCAGTTTATTACAAATTAATTCCATGTCAAATGAATGAGAATCCTGGATCTCATTAGCACTTGACCTAGGTTGTTGGGATCGGTTGAATGCATCCATGGAGGGATGATTAATTGAGTTCTCTCTCATTTCCTCAAATAGGTCGTATGCGATATCTACATCCCTGTTGAGGAAATTGCCTCCGCAGGAGGCGTCCACGTGATTACGGAGTTGCTCAACCAACCTGTGATAGGAAATCTGCACGAGTTGCCATTTCGGCACCTAGTGGTGTGGACACTTCCTCAAAAGTTCCTGGAATCACTCCTAGGCACCATGAAACAGTTCCCCGACTGCTGGGCGAAAGTGGTAATCGCCCGTCGCAAGGCATTGGTCCTTCCGATAGGGAAGAATTTCTTCAAGAAAGCCGACTTAAGAGCAGCCCAAGTTTCAATCGACCTTCCTATAGTTCGGTACCAATGTGCGGCCTTATCCCTGAGAGAGTGGGGGAAAAGCCTCATGATCATTTGCTCTTCGTTCACATTCCTTGCTCTGGTGGTTTGAACCAAAGTGGTTAGATCCTCCAGGTGCTGGAATGGGTCCTCCGAGCCATGCCCATGGAAATGCTTAATCAAACTTAAGACTTGGGGCTTGATTTCTATGTCTCCGGCGGGAATCATGACGCTGGGACGTTCTCCATAGTTTGAATGATCGTAAAAATCCTTCAAGGGCTGAGCGCCCTGACCATGCATGCGTTGGAACCATTGCTGCATCTGCTGCAATACTTCCAGCTGCCTCTGAGTCAGCTCCTGATGGTTTGGAGGCGGGGGAGGTAGTTGTTGATCAACCATGGGATCTGCTTGGCTATAGCTCAACCTCTGCCTCCTAGAATGGTCTAAAGGTCCTAATCTAGGGTTCAATGACTTCCTCCCAAGCATACACTGAAAGGAAGTCGGAAGGACGGGGAAAAGAGGGCACCCTACAGCACAAGAATACAAGCTTGTCCTTAGATGGGGTAGCCTAAGGTCTACTGACTCTCAGAATCCATCCTAAGATTATGGATGATTTACTCTACTTATGTCCAAGCAGTTAGAAGAAGGGACTGGGGAGAATGTTCTTTCTTTGGCTTGTGCCACCGGTTCCTAGTGTACCCCCCAACCACAGTCGTTTGATGCTACTCTCTGGTCGGGCTTGGATAGGTTGTGTTAATATGGTGATTTAATCGTTGAAATGAGTATAGTGGTTAACCTAAATCGAGCCTAACCATCTTGTTACAAAATTTTTAACCTAGCCAACTCGATTTTATCTTGGTCACTTTTAGGCCCAGGGTTAAACTCAGGGAAGCAGGATTAGAGGTGAACAAGTTTCTATGCCTTTCCTACAATGACTCTCTTCTGTTCGTTTATTATGTTTTTGGTGTTTTTCTATTTAAGAATTTTTTCTGATAATTTTTGTCCTTGAGGTACACCCTCAAAATCAGGTTCTTGGCATTGAGCCAAATTAGGGTTCCAAAACTGGTCTTGCTATTCTCAAGACTGAGTACCTACAAGTCAAGGATTATCTTTTCTCTTTTGTATATTTTTTTTTATCTTTTTAATAGCAGGAAAGAGAAATAGAAATAAGATAAATATAGTATATATATATATTATATATGTATATAGGGGTGGGGGTGGAGGTGGAAATGGCGTGTAGTACGGTGTCGAGTTGATCGTCATCTAGGAAGACGCAACCAACAGGACGAAGTGCTGCGTGGAGTGTTGGATGGATGGGTGGAAGATGTGTGTGGAGAAGCTTTCTGTAGTCGTGTATCGGGGAATATCAGCAACTGATGCAGATATTCCCGCGATACAACGTGTGGTAGGTGATATGAAAAAAAAGAAATATATATATATATATATGTATATATATAAATATATATCTATATGTATATATATAGCGATGGTTATAATTATATAGGTGTATATGTAGTTATATATGTATATATATATATTTATAATTAGATATATATATATATATATATATATATATATAGTGATATATGTATATAGTTATATATATGTATATATGTATATAGATATATGTAGATAGATATATATATATATATGTATTTATAACTATAAATATATATGTATATATGTTTGTATATATGTATATATATGTGTATAAATATATATATATATATATATATATATATAAATATATAGATATATATATATATATATATGTATGTATGTATATATACTTATATATAATTGTATAGGTACTAATATGTATATATATATATAAATATGTATAGGTATATATATATATAAGTGTGTATATAGGCGTGTATAAGTGAGAGTGTGTGTGTACGATAGTGTGTGTGTGTATGAGTCTACGGGAGGGAGTGAGAGAGTGCTGAGAGTGAGAGAGAGAGAGAGCGTCTACTGGAGGAAGAAGGCGCAGGCATTTAAGTCGTCCGGAGGCTTCAGCCGCCATCTGATGGCCTACACGCAGGTGCAGGCGTGTAGGCGTGCGAAGAAGCACGCGCACGCTGGAGGGAGCGGGCGTGAGGGGGGGATTGCAGCGAAGCACGCTGCGGACCGCAGCGCATCGCCCTGCGCGCTGGAGTGACGCGGATGAAGACACGAATGCGGGAGCGGGCGGGTGCAGACGCGAGCGTAGGCGCTGGAGCGGGCACGGGGAGAGACGCGAGCGCGGGCTGGCGACGGTTGCAGTGCGGAGAGAGAGTGTGTGGTGACCGGATAAGTGAGAAACTTTCTGGTCACCGCACTATAGCAGCATTAGATCGCGGCTATAGTGCAAGGGAAAAAGGTTGATCGGCTGGCTTACGAGAAACTGGCTAGGCCGAGGGTGGGGATTTACGACAAGGCACGCGGAGAGGGGTAAGGGCGACCTGCTGGCACGTGCAGTGTACGCGGAATAGGCGCAGGAGGCACGTGGTGTCCTACGCTGCTGCTGGTTGCCGCTGCATCTGCTTGAGCTTCCGAGCTTGAAGCTCCTATCAATGGCGGCGATGGGCTGGAACGACGAAAACAGAGAGGTGAACCACCACGCCCACTGGCTCTTTGATGAGCTGGGCGGTGGTGGGACTCACAGTGGTAGTCAAGTACCACAGTGAGCTGCTCCTGCCTGCAGCGTAGCTCCTCAGGAGGAAGAGAGGTTGCGTATGGAGGGGAGAGGGGAGGAGACGGCCTGGAGGAAGGAAGGGTGCTGTGTGTGTTCTGTGGACCAGGCTCAGCCGCAAGGAAGATGGTTGTGCCCTTTTTAAAGAGGAAAGAGGCATGCATAGCCATGCCCTGGGCTGTATGCATGGCTAAGCATGTGGCTGGCAGGGAGTGGTGCAAAGAAGAAGTTGCCATGCTATGTAGCCGCGTAGAGAAATTCAAATCCAAATAAAAATAAAAATAAAGATGGTGAATTTGCGAGGCAGCACTTGAGGAATATGTTAATTTCAAGGACATTTTATTCACTCTCCTCCCCTCTCAAATAAATGCATGCATGCGTTTATTTTTACAAATGAGACTATGGCTACCTAATATACACTGGCAATGCTTGGAAATAGCACAAGATGGCACAATTGTTGGTGCATTTTTGCTGTGCAATCATACCCCCATGCCTATCTTTTGCTAGTCTCTAGCAAAACATTTTTGTATTGTATTTAGAAATGATCTTAAGCTGAAGATCTTCTTTAGAGGCGACATAGGTGTGTTTATTTGTTGGATATTGTGAGAACCAATTGCAGAGAAGACTTCCAGTACTTTATGTCTTATGTGACATAGGCCATCTCTCGACTAACTGGGACTCTTGATATTTAAACCTTAAGTACGATTTCCAAGATCCAGGAGGTTTTTGCCATACTTGAGAGCTCAAGAGATTATGGCTTGTGCTTAGTGAAGGATCAAGATTGACCAGATGAACATTAAGACTCAAGCCCAGGGTTTCACGAGTTTTTAAGTTCAGGTTGGTCCCAGTTTCAGCTCATGTCTTCGGATTGACCCTTAAAAAGATGACGGAAACTCAACTCCCATTTTATGACATTTGTGGCTCAAAGAAAACAGGGTATTTGTAACTTGCTCTGAAGAACTTTTATAGGGAGAAGACTTTACAGGTATTTGCGAGATATACTGACTTATTTGCATTTTTTTTTTGAAAGACGTGTCAGTATATCTCTTACAACATTATTTGGAGGAGCACACTTTTCTTTTTGGTGGGAGAGTTCCTTTTTGGTGGAAAGAGTCTCTCTTAAACACATGACTAAAGCCTAGGATAAAAAGTCTACCTGCACGCACAGGTAAGGACTCCACCTTCCCTAATGAACACTAGGGTTGGATCTTATGTTCACCTGGTCTTTCTTGATATGTGTAGTGTGAACCAAGATTACTTAGGCTCTCGAGTAGAAGCAAACCAACGAATCCTGTACTGGTATCTCAGGTACATGAATATGTCCTTAGTTAGGAGAGATTCCAATCTATCTTGTTAATGCTCAAGTGAATTAAGCCGAGCTTGAGCGAATCAAGCTTCTGTGGCCTAGAAATCTTCAAAACAGTGGTTGAATATCCATAAACACTTATTGTATTTTTGTTTCAGCCTTCAGATCATTACTAAATACCTTTTTTGTTTTTAATTAACATATTTATAGATAGATGGAGACTGCATGATACCCTAAAATACCCATATCCTATGAATGCCTGTTCACCCCCCCATGCCAAATGATGCTATGTCCTCATATGCATGCAGGGTAGGGTAGAGGAAGGACGAAAGATCGGGAATCGAGAGCTGAGGTGCAAGGTATACAGTAGAGTGGTAGGGTGGGTGGTGAAGTGAGCGTGACAGTGGTGGAGTGTTGTTGGGGTGCCTCCCAATGAGCGCTGAATTTAACGTCCCCAGGTGGATTCAGAATGAGGCACGACATTAGTTACCCTCCAGTAGGGCAACAGTTTCTCCAACGGGGGCAGGTTCATGAGTAAGATAGGATTTCAAACGTTGCTCATTGACCGTAAATTTATGCCTAGATTTGGGATCTTCAATCTCAACAGCCCCGTTGGGAAATGGTCTCGAGACCAGAAAAGGACCAGTCCATTTGGACTTCAGTTTCCCAGGAAAGAATTTGAGCCAGGCATTGTAGAGCCAAACTTGCTGAGATGGCTCAAATTCTTTCCGCCGAATATGGCTGTTGTGAAAAACCTTAGTGCGTTGCTTGAAAGTTAAGGCAGAATCATATGCTTCACGACGGAGCTCTTCCAGCTCCTGGAGTTGGAGTTTCCTTTCTCGACCACACAGGTCTGGGTCGAGGTTACATTGGCGAATCACCCAATAAGCGCGGTGCTCCAGCTCTACGGGCAAATGACAAGGCTTCCCGTAAACGATTTTATAAGAGACATACCAAAGGGAGCCTTGAAGGCAGTTCGATACGCCCAAAGTGTGTCAATCAGCTTGCCGGACCAATCCTTATGGTCAGGCCGAACCGTTTTATGGAGAATTTGCTTGATTTGCCAGTTCGACACCTCTGCCTGGCCGTTCGTCTGAGGATGATACAGGGATACGATACGATGGTGGACTCCGTATTTCCTCAGAAGTGCCCGAAAAGATGCATGGGTAAAGTGGCTTCCTCCATTCGAGATAATGGCTCGAGGGATCCCAAAGCGCGCAAAGATGTGATATTTGACAAATTGAGTGGATATAACATGGTCAGCACGGCGCGTGGGGATAGCCTCGATCCATTTCGAAACATAATCAACAGCCACGAGGATAAATTCGAAGCTGTTGGAAGGAGGAAAGGGACCCACGAAATTAATTCCCCAAATGTCGAAGATTTCCGCAGCTAGGATGGGTTGCAAGGGCATCATGTCACGACGTGACATTGATCCTAACGACTGGCACCTAGTGCAATGCTTGGCATAATTGTGTGCATCCTGGTGAAGGGAGGGTCAAAAGAAATCACACTGCAACACCTTGGCTGTAGTTTTCCTCCCAGAGAAATGGCCTCCACAGGCCTGATCGTGGCAGAAGGATAGCACACTGGGGAATTCGTTGTCAGGAATATAGCGACGGATGATTTGATCAACACCTATTTGAAAAAGAAGTGGATTATCCCAGAAATAATACTTTGCTTCTGCCATGAGACGCTCGTGCTGGTTTTTAGGCCAGCCACGTGAAAGGGATCCAGAAGCAAGGTAATTGGCAATGTTGGCATACCAAGGTCCACTTGCCACATTAATTGCCAATAGGTGCTCATCGGGAAAAATCTCATTAATTGGCAGAGTAAGTCCAATATGGTCAGGGTCCAGTCTAGAAAGATGATCAGCCACAACATTCTGGGCTCCGTCCTTATCGCAGATCTCAATGTCAAATTCTTGGAGTAGAAGGATCCAACGAATCAGTCTAGGCTTGGCATCCTTCTTGTGCATGAGATGGCGAATGGCTGCGTGATCAGTGAAAATAATAACATGTGAGCCCAGAAGGTAAGAGCGAAATTTCTCCAGCCCAAAGACGACCGCTAGTAGTTCTTTGTCAGTGGTAGTATAATTACGCTGGGCCTCGTCCAACATCTTACTGGCGTAGTACACCACGAAGGGGTGTCTATCGCATCTTTGTCCCAGGATGTCTCTGACTGCAAGGTCGAAAGCGTTACACATGAGTTCAAAGTCTTGGGACCAATCAGGTGGCTAGAGAATAGGGGCCTTGGTGACAGCACTATGTAGCTGTGTGAATGCTCGTATGCAATTGGGGCCCATATCGAAGGGTACGTCGGTCGATAGGAGATGAGTTAAAGGTCGAGAAATCTTGGAGAAATCTTTGATGAATCTCCTATAGAAACCGACGTGTCCCAGGAAGGAGTGGATTTGTTTGACAGAGCCAGGCACAGGTAAATCAGATATTACATCAAGCTTAGCTCTGTGAACCTCGATACCCCTATCAGAAATGATATTTCCGAGAATAATTCCCTCATGTACCATAAAATGACTTTTTTCCCAGGAAAGCATGAGGTTTACATCAATACATCTCCTAAGGATACAGGTCAGGTTGACAAGACATTCATCGAAAGATGGTCCAAAGACCGAAAAGTCATCCATGAAGACCTCGGGAAAGTCACCCACCATGTCATGAAATATCGCCAGCATACATCTCTGGAAAGTTGCTGGCATGTTACAAAGTCCGAACGACATCCTTCTAAATGCAAAGGTGCCTAAGGGGCAGGTAAAAGTGGTTTTCTCTTGGTCCCGGGGGTCAATTGCCACCTGGTTATATCCTCATCCAGGAAACAGAAAAATTAATTTCCCGCTAACCACTCCAAGATTTGGTCAATGAAAGGTAGCAGAAAGTGATCTTTCTTAGTTGCAGCATTGAGTTTCCTATAATCTACACACACTCTCCAGGATGAAGGAGTGCGTGTAGGGATGGATTTGCCCCTATCATTGACACGGATGGTGAGTCCCGCCTTTTTGGGCACGATGTGGATCGGACTCACCCAGGGGCTATCGCTGATCGAGTAGATTATACTCGCATCCAGCCACTTAATAATTTCCTTCTTAACGACCTCCCGCATGTTAGGGTTGAGACGTCACTGCATCTCGCGGGAAGGTCGAGCCTCCTCCGTATATATATGGTGAGTGCAGTAGGAGGGGCTAATGCCAGTTAAGTCTGATAAAGACCATCCAATGGTTGCCTTGTGTTCCATAAGGACCTTCGTTAGTTTGCACTCTTGCTCCCTGGTCAATTTTGAACTAATGATTACGGGGAGAGTTTCATTTGGTCCCAGGAAAACATACTTAAGTGTACTAGGCAGCTCTTTCAGCTTGGGAGTGGATGGTGAAAGGTCTGGCATTTCTTGGGACGAGAGTGTCCCAGGCGGATCGGAAAACAAGTCAGGAGGAATAAGTTGGCCCTCAGATTGGCCAAGAGGAGGGGCTTCTTGGATAGATGGATCCAAAAGGGAATAGCCCCAGTGAGTAGTATATGGGCTCAAGGTCCCAGTGTGAAGTTGCAAATCCACCTGATTTGGCAGGAAAGAAAGGGCAATCTGGTCTTCAAGAGTGTGGACTGGCAGTGAGTAGCCCGGATATGACTCAGACCACGAGGTATGGGAAGCGGAGAAAACCTCATCAGAAGTCTAGTCAAGAGAAGGTACAGGAATAGGGAGGGATGGGGGAACGTCATAATATGTGTTGGTCAGGCAATCGTCAGTGTTTAAAGGCAGTCCGCAGTAGTCAGAATAGGTCCCAATTAGTCCGATACACGCGCTGACAGCCATGTCCTCGTCAGACGTGTCATCCTCGATGCAATCGCAATCAAAGTTCTTGGCTGCCTTAAAGATGTTAAGCTTGAGCTTTTTAGATCCAACGACAATCTCAATACAGCCTAACTCGCAGTCGATATGGGCGTGGGCTGTGGCCAAGAAAGGTTGACCAAGGATGATCGGACAATCAGAAAGTGAGCTAGGAACTTCCTTATCTAAAACAAGAAAGTCAACAGGAAAACAGAGACTGTTGACCCTAACCACCACGTCTTCCACCACACCCTTTGGAATTTTGACAGAACGATCTGCCAATTATAACGTGACAGGGGTGGGTTTCAGATTTCCCAAGGAAAATTTTTCGAGCATGATGGTTGGTATAAGATTGATGGAAGATCCTAGATCAAGCAGGGCACGGTTAAAATTGCAGCCTTGGATGCTACAGGAAATAAGCGGTGTGCCTGGATCTTTCTACTTCGGTGGTAGATTTGACAGTATAGCACAACTCGCATGAGGCGAGAGAACCACCAGATTCTTAGTTTTCTTTGATTGTCGCCTAGGTGTTGTGTAGTCTTTGAAAAATCGGGCGACAGTAGGTATGTGGTTGATAGCCTCGAGAAGGGGTACCTTGATTTCAACATCCCTGAACAAATTACACAGGTTATCAAAGGCTTGCGTATCCTTCTTCTTGCCTTTTGGCTCCCTCAGTAGAGCCTCAGGCAATGGGACTGATTCTGGCACCAATTTGGGTGTATCGTCCTCTCGCGAATGCGGTGCGCATCCCGAATGAGAGGGCGATGAAGAAGACAGGCCAGAATCAGGTCGAGGCGGATCGACAGCCTACTTACTGCTCCTCGTAGTGATCTCATTGGACGATGCGGGTCTAGTGGGATCATAACGCGGAGGAGGGTTCCCAATAAGGATATAAGAGTGAGGTGCTGCAGCGAGATTAGCCTGAAATCCCAGTGGAATGCTCGGAGGCTGCAGAATTTGATGTACCTACCCCTGAGAAGGTCATACCTGTGGTTGAGGACCACGGGTTATGAAATTTCGCAGGTTGGGAACAGGTTGGGTTGGAAGAGTGCCCTGAGATCGAGTCGCCATGCATAGTTGACTGATCTTAGCATTCTGCTGTGCCAATTGGTGTTGAAGAGAGGTCATGTTCTCTTCATGGTGCTTTGACATTTCCGTCATCATTCGCATCAATTTATCAAGAGGACTTGATGCGTGTTCTGTTTGTGGTATGCAAGGACCCGATGGCGGAGTCGCCATAGGATTAGACTGGGCCCTTGGGATGACAGGTGCGGACGGTCGCATTAGTTCACCCGTGGGATTTTGGCGCTGCGGGTTGCTGGACCATGCGAAGTTTGGATGATTTCGCCACCATGGGTTATAAGTGGCAGAGAACGGGTTGTTCCCCAGGGCGCAAGCGTCTTCTATGCTAGAAGACGCGTCCGCATGTAAATAAGCTTCCGAGCTCACGGAGGCTTGGTCCTCCGTGTCAAAATATTGGCTTGCAGAAGCCAAATCCACATGACTTACTGAATCGCTCGATGCGACACTCAGTAAGGAAGGTCTTACGGGGTTTCTCGGGATAAGCCTAGTGTTGGAAGAATTGGGATTGTGACGAAGTGGTGAGGTGGGGGTGTTTGCCATAGAACGGGCGGGGTTGGCCAGAAGCTCGTCCAACTTCTTGTGCACGACGGAGACTTCATCCAATTTTTGTGCGATAAGGCTGAGATCTGTGGATGAATGGGAGGGTCCCATGTCAATTTCGTGGACATTACGTGGTAGGCTGGTACGATTAAAGGCGACAATGGAGGCATTGTTCATTGAGTTTTCACTCATATTTTCGAATAATTCGAATGCTCCATTCTCTTCTTTATTCATGAAATTCCCTCTGCAGGAAGCATCTGCAATCTGCTTCAAAGTCTCATTTAGCCCATAGTAGAAAATTTGGGCTATATGCCACTTAGGCAGACCGTGGTGCGAACACTTTCTGAGGAGGTCATTATATCTGTCCCATGCCTCATGAAACTATTTGCCATTTTGTTGCGTAAATGAAGTGATAGCACGGCGAAGTGCATTGGTTCGCCAGATTGGGAAGAACTTCTTGAGAAACACTATTCGCATCTCTTCCCAAGAGTGGATGGTTCTCCCAAGGGTGCATGACCACTGCGACGCTTTATCCCGCAATGAAAACAGGAACATTTTCATGAGGACTATAGGTAACCTGATATTTCTTGGTTTAACTGTTTCAGTCAATTGGGTTAGGTCTTCCAAGTGGAGAAAAGGAACTTCACTTGCAAGACCATGGAAGTGAAAATTTATTAGGCCAATTATGTTAGGTTTCAATCAAAGTCGTCCCCACCCATGGGGACCTGAATTTATCCTATGGTCTCTGTAGTAGTGGGATTCTGATAGGAGCTAAGAGACCTAGGCTCCTCCCGTTTGGGAGGGTTCTGCATTTCCTCCAATGTTTCCCTAATGGCTTCAATTTGTTCATTATACATTTCCATTTGGGCATGGAGGCGGGTTATGGGATCCAAGGCTCCACCCCCTGGTGGGTTTTGAGGGCGATTTCCTCCCTTGGGATTTGGGGGTGGGCGTGCAGCCATGTTTGTGGAGGAGGACGATGCGGCTTCTTTTCTAAAATTATCAGACAATTCACACAGTTCAGGGTTTTGTGACCTCCTCCCAAACATGCACTACTGCAGGAAGAATTGGGGAGATAAGAAGGGAACAGGAGATGAGAGAAATGACGCCGCAAAGGTACACTTGATGACAAGTCAATACAATCAAATTCCTAACCTCTACAGTGTGCCCTTAGACCTAAAGATCTAAGTTACCTACTATCACGACCTACGGAACCGAATGCGAGCACCGCGGAACCACCGGACCAGATTGAAAGGCTATTTGCCCCAGTCTTAGACACCTGATAGTACGTGGGAACCCTTACCAGCACGTAGGCGCTACACGCAGGTAGTTAGACCTCCAATCCTTAATAAGGGTCAAGTTGCTACCAGTTTTAGTTAGAGGCTTTGGATCAAGTGCTTCTGGAATGTGAAGGGTGTTATTTACGGGTAATGCCCAAGTAATTGATTTTGTAAAGTGTGTAAACCAAGCATGCAAAGAGGAAATCTCCCCGAATTGAAGTTTTAATTGGTGAATGATTTTTAGAGTTCCAGCCTTAAGTAGTATAGATTTTAGAATTTCGTTGAATTACCACTTCAACCAATCTCTGGGTTTTGAGAGAATACAAGTTTTTTTTTTTTTTTTTAAGCCCAACAAACCCTTCTTCAATGTCAGTTGGTTAATGCATGCTAAAATACAATGGGCTTCCCTAGATGGAGATTTCTATATGTGTATGCACGAGTCAATTTTAGATTAGTGTGAAAGGGAGCCAAAGCACTTCAATTCAAGTGCTCCCAATCACCAGAATAATGTTCCACATACAAGGCTCAACCATAAGATAAAGAAAAGTAAATTGTTGGGGTTGAAGAATTCGAGATCGAATCTTAGGCACGTGAAAGGTCGTGGTGGGGTTGGAATCAACTCAATTCCAAGTCTCCCCACCAAAAAGGTGATTCCGAATTGTAGATAAATGAGACAAAGAGAGATGGCAATAAATCTATTTATCTTTGACTTAAAGAATACTTCACACGGCGAAAGATTCAAGAATCAAGATTCTAGGATCTTCGCTATGCGAAGTTTGGCGCGAAATCCCGGGGCGGTGGGAGTGATGGCAAACAATCACACAAGTAATTTTTAATCTACTTGCCCCAAGAGATTCCAAGAAGTGTTTTTTAGTTTTTTTTTATTATTATTAAGGTGACAAGTTGACCTAAGTTGCTAAGAAAGAAAGACTTACTTGTTCAGCAACGTGTGCGAAGCTCCAGTGCGGTGCCGACGACTTCACGCTCTCGTTCCCGCCTTGTATATGCCCATGTCTCCGACTTTGTTTGCCTGCCTTCTCTTTGCAACTGGTTCACCTGCACACCAACAAACAGAAACACCCGTGAAGAGAAGGGTGTGAGAAGAGAAAAATTAAAGGAATGGAGTAGAAACTTACTTGAATGCGCACTTCCCTGGCAACGGCGCCAGAAAAAGGTGTGGTCGGGCTTGGATAGGTTGTGTTAATATGGTGATTTAATCGTTGAAATGAGTATAGTGGTTAACCTAAATCGAGTCTAACCATCTTTTTACAAAAATTTTTAACCTGGCCTACTTGATTTTATCTTAGTCACTTTTAGGCCCAGGGTCGAACTCAGGGAAGCGGGATTAGAGGTGAACAAGTTTCTACGCCTTTCCTACAATGACTCTCTTCCGTTCATTTATTATGTTTTTGGTGTTTTTCTGTTTAAGATTTTTTTCTGATAATTTTTGTCCTTGAGGTACACCCTCAAAATAAGGTTCTTGGCTTTGAGCCAAATTAGGGTTCCAAAACTGGTCTTGCTATTCTCAAGACTGAGTACCTGCAAGTCAAGGATTATCTTTTCTCTTTTCTATATTATTTTTTATCTTTTTAATAGCAGGAAAGAGAAATAGAAATAAGATAAATATAGTATATATATATTATATATGTATATAGGGGTAGGGGTGGAGGTGGAAATGACGTGTAGCACGGTGTCGAGTTGATCATCATCTAGGAAGACGCAACCAACAGGACAAAGTGCCGCGTGGAGTGTTGGATGGATGGGTGGAAGATGTGTGTGGAGACGCTTTCTGTACTCGTGTATCGGGGAATATCAGCAACTGATGCAGATATTCCCGTGATACAACGTGTGGTAGGTGATATGAAAGAAAAGAAATATATATATATGTATATATATAAATATATATCTATATGTATATATATAGCTAGGGTTATAATTTTATAGGTGTATATGTAGTTATATATGTGTGTATATATATATATATGTAAATATATATATATATATAGATAGATGTATGTATATATATATATATGTATATATATAGATATATATATATATATATATATATATATATATATATGTAAATAAATATATATATATAGATAGATGTATGTATATATATATATATATAGATATATATATGTATATATATATATATGTACATATATATATATCTATGTATGTATATATATATACATAGATATATGTATGTATATATATATATATATACATATATGTATGTATATATATATATACATATATACATAGATATATATATATATATATATATATAGATATATATATGTGTATTTATGTATGTATGTATATATGTATATTTACTTATATATAATTGTATAGGTACTAATATGTATATATATATCTAAATATATATATAGGTATATATATATATATATATAACTGTGTATATAGGCGTGTAGAAGTGAGAGTGTGTGTGTACGAGAGTGTGTGTGTGTGTGTGTGTGTCTGCGGGAGGGAGTGAGAGAGTGTTGTGAGAGAGAGGGAGAGAGAGAGAGCCTCTGCTGGAGGAAGAAGGCGCAGGTGTTTAAGTCGCCCGGAGGCTTCAGCCGGCGTCTGATGAACCATGCGCAGGTGCAGGCACGTAGGTGTGCGAAGATGCACGCGCACGCTGGAGGGAGCGGACATGAGGGGGGTACCGCAGTGCACCGCACTGCGCACTGGAGTGACGCAGATGAAGACACGGATGCGGGAGCGGGTGGGTGCAGACGCGAGCGTAGGCGCTGGAGTGGGCGCGGGGAGAGATGCGGGTGCGAGCTGGCGATGGTTGCAGCGCAGAGAGAGAGTGCGTGGTGATCGGATAAGTGAGAAACTTTCCGGTCACCGCACTGTAGTAGCGTGAGATCGCGGCTATAGTGCAAGGGCAAAAAGTTGACCGGCTGGCGCGTGAGAAACCGGTTGGGCTGCGGGCGGGGATTTACGACAAGGCGCGCGAAGAGGGGCGAGGGTGACCTGCTAGCGCGTGTAGAGTACCCGGAACAGGCGCCTGAGGCGCATGGTGTCCTGCGCTGCTGCTGGCTGCCGCTGCTTCTGCTTGAGCTTCCGAGCTTGAAGCTCCTGTCAATGGCGGCGATGGGCTGGAATGACGAAAACAGAGAGGTGAACCACCACGCCCACTGGCTCTTTGATGAGCTGGGCGGTGGTGGGACTCACAGTGGTAGTCAAGTACCACTGTGAGCTGCTCCTGCCCGCAGCGTAGCTCCTCAGGAGGAAGAGAGGCTGTGTATGGAGGGGAGAGGGGAGGAGATGGCCTAGAGGAAGGAAGGGTGCTGTGTGTGTTCTGTGGACCAGGCTCAGCCGCAAGGAAGGTGGTTGTGCCCTTTTTAAAGAGGAAAGAGGCATGCACAGCCATGCCCTAGGCTGCATGCATGGCTAAGCATGCGACTAGCAGGGAGTGGTGCGAAGAAGAAGCTGCCTTGCTCTGTAGCCGCACGGAGAAATTCAAAGCCAAATAAAAATAAAAATAAAAATAAAGATGGTGAATTTGCGAGGCGGCACTTGAGGAATACGTTAATTTCAAGGCTATTTTATTCACTCTCCTCCCCTCTCAAATAAATGCATGCATGCGTTTATTTTTACAAATGCGACTATGGCTACCTAATATACACTGGCAATGCTTGGAAATAGCACAAGATGGCACAATTGTTGGTGCATTTTTGCTGTGCAATCACTCCCCTAGCTAGACATCAGATTGACTAGTATAAGCAGGTTAATTGTGAATAATCTCAATCTGGATCCCGACGAGTGAATGAATCCTTAGGGCCAAAGTCTAATTGATTTTAGTTAGGCTTGGGAAATTGGTGCGCTAGAATGTGATGGGCCCTTAATGGGTTGTGCCCTTAATGATTTGTTTGAGAATGTGTGAATGTGCACAACCAAGAGGTTTTCAAGTAAGATTATTAGTGGTGAGGTGAGTTTTAGGATTTGAATCTTGCTTAATAGCTTTTAGGATTCAAATATTAGGTGTTTTCAGCCAAGTTTTGTGAGGCAAACCAAGTTTGTTGTTGAAAGCACGTGATCAAGTATTTTCCTTTAGAAATCAAGAAAAATATGGAGTGCCTGGCTTGACCTAATTATTGAATCCTATGGGGCAGCTAGAAAATGAACCTCTTTTAGATTAGGTGGTGCGACCCAAACAATTCACTCAATTGGCTCAAATGCACCACCGATTAAGGCACACAAAAAGGTGGTTAACCTAATATGATTCATATTCTTTTATGTGTTGAATTCGTGTATCGAGTCCACAGGTCGGAAGCCCGATTGAGTAGATGAAAATCAAGTCCAATTATGTGCCTTAAATGTGGGTGTACAAAGTGTGTAAATTGATTCGTCCCACAGAAAATATCTTTTTATTTTTTTGTTTTTATATAAGATGTGGGTGAGATGGGTGAAGGTGGCAAAAAAGACAAACAAAATCTATCCTAGGGTTTATGCAAACACCTAAGTGGATTAGGTCTTGGTTATGATTGTGGCGAAATGAACTAGTGGGGGGGAATGTGGGGGACACTTAAAGAGTACTCTACCTACACTTTACTCTGATCTACCACACTTGGATCTCCATGCTAGGGTACTTGCAAGACAATAGATCAAAGACAAGTAGGGTTAGTGCCATGTAAATGCAAAGAAACGCAATAAACAATAAAGTAAATTCCATTGCCTCCCCGGCAACGATGCCAAAATGGTCGGGCGTGTTTCGTGTGTTAGAGATCGGGGTTACAAGTAACCCATTGTCGTAGTTGCAAAACACGTCGATCAGATAAAATTTATACCGAAACACCAAGGGAGTCCTGGGTCGAACATCGGGAGGCGACATTTACTTTACGTGAAAATCATGCTTCATTTTGTTTCTTTTTGGTATTTCAAGGTTTTGATATTTTTTCTTGTGTTTTTGAAATTAAAGACAAGCAGAATGAATCACAAGATAGTAATGGAACAAATATGATATATATATATCAATTCAATATCGATTACAATGAATTATTAAAGTATAAAAAGAGGAGGTCAGAGGAAATCTCCTAAATCGGTTGTTCGGTGAGATGACGGCGCTTGGCGGAAGCTCGGACGAAGGAGGTGAGGAGCGGGACAACTGAGGTGAGGTGCAGGAGGACGTCGGGTTGGGGAAAGCTTCGGCGTAGCTTCGGAATGGAGGTGAGAAGACGGAGGTGATCTGCTATCGGAATAGTGGTGGGAGGACGGCTCCAAGGTGACCTATGAAGGGAGATGGGATGTTGGAGGAGTATTTGGTGGGGCAGAAGGTCGCTACACTAATAGGCACCTTGGGAGCTTGAGAACAAGCTCTAATGGAGCGTTGGTAGGCTTGCTAGAGCTTGGGAGTAGGTAGGAGTAGAGTAGGTAGAGATGGCTTGGAAGGGAGGGGGTGTAGGTCCTTTTATAGTGGAGAAGAGGCTAAAAATGGATAAAGGACCTTTAGCGACCTCCAAACCGTCGCTGGAAACATTGCTGTAGACAGCTCACCTCCACGCATGCCCTTAGCTGGCTCTGCTGGCTTGTAATAAAATAGCGACGGCTGTAAGCGTCGCTGTAGGTCAGCCCAGCTGTCGCTAAAAGCTAGCGCCAACCGCACTTGCGCCCCTCTACGCTGCTCCGCTTATCACGTGCACTGACTTCCCACGCCCTGCTGTGTGCGCACTTCCTATGCACTGGCGTACGTGTGCGCACACGTGCTGCTATGTGCTTGCCCAATTACGAATTGGAGGGGCTGCAGGGATTCGAACCCGCACCCTCCCTTTGCAAACCGGCACTCCAACCATTGTGCTATACCTTCCTTTGTGTCGTGAGGAGCGGCTTGGTGCAATCGCTTCCCAACCGTTGAATCTTGATCCAACGGTTAGGATTGAAGGGCGCGGATGGAGTTGAGCGGTGCTGCTGGCCGGTGTTGGGCGGCCTGGATGGCGCCATCTGGGCCGTCCATCTTCTTCTTGTAGAGGGTGCCACGGTGCTCAGATCGAGATGATTCCCGCGATGCCGAACTGCGATCGTCGCTCCGGATCCATCCATACGGTTAGATTTTCCATCCGAAACCTATATGGGTGTCGCATTGCCCCCATGGCCATATAAAATGAAGGAATTAATATAAAAAACTTACAACTATCCTAAATGCCATGCAATGGATGTTATGCAATATTTATAACATGATATGCAATGCTAAGACTAGGAACTATCAAAAATAAGCAATTTATCATGAATTTATGTGTGTTCATCAGTTATCGAGCAGATTTGCGATATTGAGTCCATGGTTGAAGAGCCCATTGTTGAGGAAAACCCGCTTATCCCTAATATTCAACCATAAGAGGATCAAACCCCGCAGTTAGAGGATCCTTGACTAGACCTAGACACATCTATAGCTCTTCCCTTTTCCCTCGAATCCCACCCTAAACCACTTGCTGCTGCTGATAATATAGTTAGTGAATTGAAACCCCTCTCTGACCATCTCAAATATCTCTCTTTGGGTTCTAATTAGACATTTCTTGTGATTATCAATTCTTCACTCACATCTGATCAGGAAACACGCTTAATTATTGTCTCTCGATGATCTAATTGGCATCAGCTCCTCATATTTCACACATCATATCTATACCAAAGAGGGTTCACGACCATCCCGTGAAATGTAGAGACGCCTGAATCCAAACCTGCAGGATGTCATGAAAAAGGAGATCATCAAGTGGTTAGAAGCCGATATCATCTACCCGATCTCCGACAGTCGTTGGGTGAGTCCAATCCAGGTTGTGCCCAAAAAGGCAGGACTCACCTGATTACGACTAAAATCGGAGAGACTATACCAACCTGTATAGCTAACTGGGGGAGAGTCTGTAGTGATTACCGAAGACTAAATGACTCCACGAAAAAGGAGCCTTTTCCCCTGCCATTTTTTGTTCAGATACTCAAGTAATTGGCGGGAAATCGATTCTTTTGCTTCTTGGACGGGTACTCTAGTTATAATCAGGTAGCAATTCATCCTAAGGACCAAGAGAAGACCACCTTCACCTACCCCTTTGGGATGTACGCATTCTGTAGGATGCTGTTTGGTCTCTGCAATGCACCCGCTACTTTTCAGCAATGCATGCTTGCCATATTCTCAGATATGGTAGGTAAGTACCTTGAAGTCTTCATGGATGACTTCTCAGTATTTGGGGAATCTTTTGATGATTACCTCCTGCACTTGGTCAAATCCTTAGGCGTTGTATCGAGGTGAATTTAGTTTTTCCTAGGAAAAGCACCACTTCATGGTTCCTAAGGGAATTGTCCTGGGACATCTCATCTCTGAAAAAGGCATTTAGGTTGATCGAGCCAAGGTGAATTTGATTTCTAAACTCCCTATGCCTAGCTCGGTCAAGGACATTCGATCCTTCCTGGTGCACGTCGATTTTTACCGTTTTTCATTCCCGATTTCTCGAAAATCACGTGTCCCGTAACTAACATGCTCTCTAAGGATGTCCCCATCGAGATCACAGAGGAGTACACTCACGCATTTGAGATCCTACATGATTGAGTTACTCAAGCACTAATCCTGCAATCCCCTGACTGATCTCTACCCTTTGAGATCATGTGTGATGTTTCTGACTATGCAGTGGGTGCAGTACTTGGGTAGAAAATAGATGGGAAACCCGTGGTCATCTATTACTCTAGAAAGACACTTGATGAGGCTCAGCGTAACTATACAGTTACTGAGAAAGAGCTGCTAGTTGTAGTATCTGTTCTTGAAAAATTTAGATCTTATCTTTTGGGTTCACGTGTTATCATATACTCGGATCACACTGCAGTAAGGCACCTCCTCGCAAAGGAGGATGTGAAGCCTCGATTAATCCGCTGGATCTTGCTGTTGCAAGAATTCGACCTTGAGATTCGCGACAAGGTGGGAAAATAGAACGTGGTATCTGATCACTTGTTCCGCCTCCCTTCTGACATTATTGACCCTTGCGAACCTATTAGAGAACATTTTCTTGATGAGCACCTCCTCACTATCGGTGCAAGACTTCCTTGGTACGTCAATTTGGTTATTTACTTGGCATCACACCAGATCCCGCCTGATTGGCTGAAGGCCAAGAGGGACAAGTAGCTTTCTGATGCCAAGTACTACTTCTTGGAAGATCCATACCTCTTCCGCATTGGTATTGATCATATCATCAGACGATGCATCCCAGAAGTGGAAAGTCAGGACATTCTATCCTTCTGCCATGACCAAGCCTGCGGCGGACATTTTTTCGAACATAAAACCGTAGCTAAAGTCTTCCAGTGCGGCTTTTATTGGTCCACGATCTTTAAGGATGCATATGACTACTGTAAGGCATGCACTCGTTGCCAGACCTTGGGCAACATGAGCCACCGCGATATGATGCCATTACAGCCGATTCTCGTATGCGAAATCTTCGATATATGGTGGATTGATTTTATGGGACCCTTCCCTAAGTCAGACGGCTTCGAATACATTCTTCACAGTAGATTACGTGTCCAAATTGATCGAAGCCATCCCAACCCAAACCAACGATCATAAGGTAGTAATCAGATTCATTCATCGGAACAAATTTTCTCAGTTTGGCATCCCACGTGCTATTATCTCTGATGGAGGGACCCATTTCATGAATGCTTAGTTCAGATCTCTGATGACCAAGTACTGGGCGTCACACCGAATCTCAACTCCTTATCACCCCCAAACCAACTGACTAGCTGAGTTATCAAATCGGGAGATCAAGAAAATCCTTCAGGTTAATGTTCAGCTTGACATGAAAGACTTGTCATCCCAACTTCCGAAAGCTTTGTGGGCCTATAGGATCGTCCACAAGACTCAATTAGGTATGTCTCCATTTAGATTGGTGTACGGGAAGGCATGTCACCTCCCCGTCGAGATGGAGTACAAAGCTTATTGGGCAGTACGGAAGTGCAATCTAGATCTTTCTAAGGCTGGAACCCATCGATTGCTTCAAATGAGTGAGATCGAGGAACTACGCAATGACGCATACGAGAACTCACGAATTTACAAAGAATGGGTAAAAGCCTTCCACGACAAACACATATCTAGAAAGATCTTTCATCCTAGTCAAAAGGTCCTACTCTTTGATGCCAAGCTAAAATTATTCCCAGGCAAACTCAAATCAAAATGGATTAGACCATACCTTGTCTGACGTATTTTCGAAAATGGAGCCATCGAAATCAGTCAACCCAGCCTTGATTCCGAGCCTTTTATTGTGAATGGCCAGCGACTCAAGCCATTTATTGAGCTCATTGATTCAAACTTGGCTGAGGTATCTTTTGATCTCCATTTTCCTTGAGCCTATTATGCTCTGCTGATGGCGTTAGACTCAGCGCTTAACGGGAGGCAACTCGTCATTTTCTTAAAAAAACCTAAAGCCCTTTCTGACACATCTCTTTACTGAACTCAGATTGTACTTTAGGATTCGTCCATTAGAACAACCGACTCCACCTCTGGTACTTGTACTAGAGCTTGAAATCATCCGCAACAGACATTCCAACCCGTCCACCTACCCTTTGACCCTATTCTAATGTACGATCTAAGTTGAACTCGAACCCACCTAATTTACAATGAGGATATTGCAAATCGTAGGCATGGGGGGGTATTAAAGTGTAAAACGTCGTGAGAATCAATTCACAATAAGGATTTCACCAAAAAAAAAAAGAGAGGTTGAGGAAAAAGGAGAGCCATTTTTGAAAAGGAGGAAAGAAAATTGAAAAGAAAAGAAAGGAGCAAAAAGATAAAGAAAGAAATTGAGTCCCTTCAAAATAATATGGAACTTACCTAACTTCTAGGTTGGATCAAATGATGAATTAAGACCTGGAAGGCTAAAACTTAAGGGATTAGTAGCGAATAACGACCCTAGGCCTCTTGCATCTATATTGGATTTAAACATTCACGTACTTGTCAAGATCTGGATTAATCCTCAAGAGGTTGGGCAAAATGCAAAGCTTATGTATTAGGTCTAAGACTTAGGGAGTATTCGGCCCCGTTAACTGACCTCTGATTTGCGGGACTTGGTAACCTAAGCACCCTAAATCACACACAGTTTGGATCAGTGCACTTTAGAAGATGAAATCATGCCAAATGGCATTTAACTATTCTAAAAAAGGTCCTAAGATATAGATTAGGAGCAGCTGAAAAACACAAGTTGATTTGGACGAGTTCCCGGCATGGAGAGGAGGGAAATTCCGCTTGAAGATGCGCAATAATATATCGTCTCCTCGGTGCTTGTCTCCTAGGATATCTAGATATCCTACCAGGGGCATGTAAACTCCTTGTGCTGGTTCAGATGCCATGGGTGGCATTATCATGAAATGTCGATTGCCAGGGTCTGGATTAGCTACAGAACGCCATGGGTGAGATTATCCTGAAATCTCGAAAGCTAGGGTTCTGGGGGTTGCCATGGGTATTGCTATCCCAAAGCATCGATTGCTAGGGACCCTGCGAAGATTGATGGTGGGGACAAGGAATCTGATACAGATCGTGTTTAGAGCCAATCCAAGGATGGATCTAAGGAAAAATATAATGAAAAGAAAAGAGAGGGAAAGCTATCCACAAATTAAATCCTCCTTATATGTTTGTCTTAAAATGCACTGGCAAACTGAACCTGGACTAACCGTGTTTCAAGCACGGATGCTTTAACCGCTAGGTTCAACAAACCTTAGGTTAGTTCCTGTGGACCTTAGAAACCTTCACGGTGGACTGGGGCGAAAGCTAGTCAGGTCTGGATTTGGGCTAGTACTTGAGTACATCTAGGCCTATTATTGGTATTAAGATCTGATTCCTAGAGATGCGGCTTAGTAGGGCATTCTGACGGTTACATCCGACCTAGATAACTGGTTCAATTCATAAAATTTTGCTAAAGGACTGGCAAAAGCTAGGCATGGGGGTATGATGAGAACACCATCATGAGCTACAACTAGCTCAATTTGATTTGATAAAGTCAATAAAAGCTCCTACATATCAGTTAGAAGGTCTCTTGGGCAGGTTAAGTTATTTTGAGAAGAAAAGAAGATTAGGTTATTTTTGCAATTTTACTAGTAATTCATAAATACAGAATAACCATGGGGTATTTCAAGGGTTCATTAAGGGTCATGTAGTCATTAATGGTTAATAAAAGGGTCCATGCAGATAGAAATGGGTTTTCACACATTTCAGGAATTAAATGACATCTGAAACTCTAAAAACAGACTTAATCTACTAAGGTTCTGGTTGAGATAAAATTCATCCAAACCCTCTAAAATTCATAGAAAAATATTCTTTAAGGTTTGGTACTTTCAATTTGATCATCAGAACTCATTTTGACCCAAAATAGAGCTACTGACAGATTATTAGCCTAATTTGGGTTTTTTCATAGATTACCTAGTCAAACTAGGTCAAAACCAAAATCCAACTTCACCATTGGATTTCTTAGGTCCAAATTAGGTTTGTATCAAAACTTAGGCCCAATCTGAGATTATTTAGACTTAGTTTGCATTTTGATCCAAGTCTATTTTCTTTATTTCAAATGGCCCCTCAACTTTCAAATTCCTTGCAAAAAACCCCCCAACTTTATCATCTTCTTCTTCAAAAAGGTCCCTACCGCATAGAGCTCCTAATCCTACAACTCTGGAGACAATCAATCAAGGATTTCTCCTTGATTGATTGATAAAACCTCCTCAAAATTGAACCGGAGATTCCTCTTGAAATTCTCTTTCAATCAGACCTATTCTTGTGCTTCAAATCTTTCCTAATTTCTCATGCAAACGCATGAGAAATTTGGATTTCTAACTCCAGCAATCTTCCAAGCTTGAAAGCTTGGTTTCCAAGCTCTAATCGACCCCCTGATACCTACATAAAGACTCCAAGGGCCTGCCTGATCCTTCCATGCTCGAATTCGACTAAAATTACCCTCGATTCCTCCCTCCGCTCCAGTCGAACAGCTCCTCGACGTCCGACAATCTCCTCCAACTCCATCCTTCATCTGCTCGCAATACTAGTGGTGGATTCATCTTCCTCATCTCCTTCCGCATCATGCCGTACCAGCCGACGCCTCTCCCTCCGTCTTCCTTGCCGTTTCCTACTCACTGGAGCACCTTCTTCCCTGGCGCCGACCACACCACAATCGACGCCGCCTCTACTCCCTGTCGACTGCCAACCACATAGATAAGTTCCCTAACTACTCTACTTCACACACACATCAACCACACTCCATTTCGACCGTCGACTTGCTCTCACACCCTCCGTCTTCCACCTCGTTGGAATACCTCCGACGAGCTCGCACGGCCACTACACTACACCAAATTGGCCGTCGCTTATCCCTACACCATCGCCTCGATCCCAGGAGCAAAAGCCTAACTTAGTTAGGTTGATTGCCCCTTCTAACCACCTATCGAACACCTCCATCACTGCACTCACTTTTCGAGGTCGTACGACCTCCTCACTCCACCAAATGCCATCGCATGGCCACCATCACGTTTGTCGTCATCCGACGAGACTACTGAACTGGTTTAACAGGGTTGAATGACCATTCTTTGGATTTCAAGTACCTAGGGTGCAGCCGCCATTATCGAAGAGCTTCACGCAAGCTTTGAAGCTTGCTTCCCAGCCAAGGGCCCCAGGTCATTGCTTCAAGTGGTGCGGAATCAATCCAAGAATACGCTTAGGTCCTTGATTGAGAGCGTAAACCCCAGCAGCTGCTTCAATTGGAGATGTTTTCACCAGCAGGCGCACACGAGCAGAAGGGGTGGGGATTAGTCCCACCTCGGATAGGGAAGAGTAGTCGCAGCAACATAAATTGAAAAAGTCACATAGCCTCTTCGCCTCCTAACACGAGGGTGAGGTCCTCCTTATCCGCACTCACCGACCCATCTAACCCACTCCCATACCTCGGCTACTACCCACCCCGGTAGCCCTGGTCCCGGGTACGTGGATCCTTGACACCTGATTACCCGAGCATATGACCGGACATTAAGAAAGAGAAGGGGAAGAGAGAGAGAGCACGTGGTCAGGGGGGTTGTGCTCTCGCAAGCACTTGTGCGACATTTAGTTGAAAGAAGAGAAGAAGAGCAGAGCAGAGAAGAAGAGAAGTACAGTGTCTTGGCACTGTAGCAGTGGTTCTGTCGTCTGATTTGCTTGATAGGGAGTGCACTATGCACTTGGTTTGAATGGTTGATATTATTTGAATATTTGCTATTATTGTATAAGTGTAATTGTTGATTCAAATCACCATTTTACCCCATTATTTTTGCACATTGATACTTGAATTCTTGATACATCATTCTGAATTAAGTTTTGGTTGAAATTATTCATATCTTTGATTCAAATTGTAATCTTGAGATTTATTGCAATACTTGCTCCTCGTGTTCGACCTCGGATTTATTTCGAGCTATAAATTGTATCTATTTTCGCGATTTATTGGTTATACTACAACGCAACGACTTTTAAAATATCGATTTATCGTGTAAACAGGAGCCAAGCTTCCCGGCTAGTCCACAAGCCCCAGATGGTCCACAAGTCTCGGTTGACCCGCGGGCCCCGGTTGGTCCGCAAGCAGCTTTATATGATCCTTCTCGGTGATATGATCGTTAGCTCACTAACGATCAAATAGACATGAACTGGTCCATGAACCAATTGCATAACTCCTTCACCAAAGTGTGCTTGCCTTTAAGATGGGCCTGCTATGCCACCAGAGTGTGCTTCCCGATCTCTCTCGAGACCGCCTCCCAGCTCTCCTCCATAGATGGGTCAGAGGCAAAGAATGCCATCACCATCTCAAGATCGATCTCCGGCTGGGCAGCATGCTCTAGCTCGAGCACCTTCCTGCCTTTGTCCTCCACGAGATGCTAGACCTTGGCAAGCTCGGTCCTCAAGGTCGCCGCCACCGCCTCTGCCTTTTCTTGGCTTGCCAACAGTTCAGCAAGTTTGTCGATGGTCATGCCCAGGTGAAGGCGCTCTTCCTACAGAGTCGCCTCGTACCCTCCATGATCAAGGAGTGTTTTGCCCTTAGTACCTGCACCTCCTCCTTTAACGAAAGGACGTTGGTGCAAGAGGACTTCAGGCACTCGGACAAGTCTCCCAGAGTCATGAATTCGGTCTTGTGTACTCTGAAGAGACTTTCCACTATCTTCCCGCCAAGGTAAATGGCCTTCCTCAAACTTTGGCAAGCTTGTGTCAGCTCCTCCTGCAGCTGGGACACTTGATGAGCCGCTTGCTGCTGCGACTTGAGCTTATAGAGGGCCTCCTCGGCCGTCTTCTCTACCTTCTCTCAGGCGATAGTAGCCTCTCCGAGAAGGTAGAAAACTTTACGTTGCTTCACCTTAACCGTCACGACTCACTTGGTGACCATGTCAGCTGCCTCTATGGGCCTGCTAGCTCGGCGATGTCTGAAGGAGCACCGCCACGTGGGACAAAGGTAGTCCCAAGAGCCTCAACTTGCTAAAAACCATAAACAGGTGTGAGGAGAATGTTTCTCTGCAAAAGACAAGTAAAGGGTGAGTGAGAACAAGCTTATCACTTGGAGGCAATAATAAAACATGTGGTTCAAAGTCCTACCTCCCACCAAAGAGGTAGCCCAAAATAGGGCATCTTCCAGGTGCTGGAGTACCTACCTTTTCAGGTTAGGGGCACTGCTTAAAGCGCCCACCTAAGTCGGTACCACCCAGCTGGGCACGTGGCCTCCACGAGCACCCTCCAGAATGGACCCCTTGACAAATTCGACCGTCGGCCTGATCATCCCAGAACCTTCTTGGTTGGAAGGATCCACTAACACTCTTGCCCTCGTTGCACTTCCCTTGGAGTACGGTTGTGTGAATATGCAGCCACTCAGAAAAACTCTGGTGACGGCCACCTCCTGCGCCAGCTTGAAGAAGGTACTGGCCGAGCCGGACGAGGCACTGGAGGCACTGGTTCCCCTTGTCTGAGCTACCTCTATCGAGACATGGGGCGAGGAGTCAACAAGTACAAACCCTTTAGCTGGTCCAGGTGATCCAGGAGGGGTAGGCGAGCCCACTGAGGCTTCCTCTGCCTCAGCCCCACTTGAACTCTGAGGAGCAGATGCTGCCAGCTCCCCCAAAAGAAGCATCCCTGTGGGTCCCCTCTTTAGGCGCTTTAGAGGGGCCTTTACCTTCTCTTTGCTTCCCTGCTCCTCTTTCCTCTTGTGCACTTTTGAGCCGGAGGACTGGCTCCCCTCGCCCTGCTCTACATGCTTTTCCTCCCCATGAAGGGATCAATGGTGGGAGGAATCGCTACCTAGATGCCTGGAGGTGTCCATCCGAGCAAACTAATAGAAGTCTGCAATAGAAAAAAGAGTCAAGCAAGTAACGGGTGAGGATGGTACGCGTTCTAAAGCTATCGCCTCCCCCTACTTACATGGCGTGGGATAGGAATCCACGACCCATGACAGAGCCTCCTGAAAGTCATCCCGCTTGAGTTTCGAGCAGGCAATTAGCCCAAAATGTATAATTCTATCCATGTCTACCTATGCAGACAGGTCAAGCTCCTCAGGCCTAGTCAGCAGGTCCTTCTCAAGCGAGCCTTGCCAGGTGTAGGGGACACTGTGGTCCTCAATGTTGGAAGTAAACAAAAAGTGACGATCTTTCCCTTTCAAGCTATCAGGCAGATCAACTATCCGGTACTTGGTATGTCGGCTATTTGTGGTATAGGTACCTAACGGGGGCTTGACCTTCTTCACTTTAAGGGACATAAGCCTAAAAATTAGGATGAACAGATCCAGACGGGGGACAATCTTTAGATGGAAGCAGAAAGCAATGAGGGCATTCAAAACTAGCCATCAATTAAGGCTTAGTTGCGATGGGGCCAGGTGGTAATACTAGAGGAAGTCAAAAAAGGATTCAAGGATATCTAAAGACCATACTCTTGAGGGTGCCTACGGACCTTAAGTATACTAGAAGGAAGGGGTGAACAGTATCACTCAAAAATTTAAATCAAATGTACAAAAATAAATCCACAAAAGTATCAAGCACAGATAGCACCTAGATTTAAAGTGGAAACCCAAACCGGATGAAAACCACTACCTAAGCCTCTCAGGTTAGGATTTTTTCGACTAGATGAAGCTAGTCAATCCACTAACATACCACTTGAACAAGGGTGGCACAACCTCTTTACAATGATCCATTCTCTTACTATCTTGAAGAGAAGCACAACGACAACAACGGATTTCTCCCAACAACTTAGGATCCGTTAATCAAAAGCAACAATATATAAGAACAATAAGAACCTATGAAACCTTAATAAAAGTCAAACCAGAATTTCAATGGAGGTTTGATTCGTCATGCTTTGTTAGGCATGAAAATAGGGCACAGAAGCACTTGGAGAAGCATGAGAAGCTCTTTGCTGTTGAATGGTTTTTCTACTTGAGGGTGCCGTGTAAAAAGGGTTGCGTACGACCTCTATTTATATTAGCAAATCGACCTAAATAGGAAATCAAATTAGTCGATCAATTAAAATAGATTGGTTGATCAAAATGAGGTTTGATCGATCAATGATTGGTTGATTAATTAATCTAAATGGTCGATCAAAAGGGTATTAATCAATTTCTTAAAATGGACTGATTTGATCGTTTAATTAAGTAGGTGGTCGATCAATGACTTTGGACGATCAATTAATTTATTTAGTCGATTAATAACCCTAAAAACTGTTTGAAATGTGAAGTGTGAAAATTTGTTTGACACTTATTTTGAGGTTCCTTACAAAAAATATTCTAGACTCAAAAAAGATAAAAAGACACTGTGACATAGATCAGCATCCTTTTAGCTTTGAACCATGAGAGAAGCTTAGACCCATGAGAGAGTCATTAAAAAAAAAGAAACCTTTAGTGGCGAATTAGATAGTCGAATATAATGGATTTTCCACTAATTCCTTTGAGTTAATGACAATTTTTTTTTTTATATGCTACTATAACATTTTCCGAAACAACAGTTAGCTCTAGTGGCAAATATATTTGCCACTATTGCCTTTAAGTTAGTCGCAATTGTTATTTATGATATTATAAGATTTTTGTCAAACAATAATTACCATTAATGACAAATATATTTGCCACCAAATGCTTTGACATATTTGTAAATTTTACCTATGTCACTATAATATTTTTGTCAAACGATAAATCGATGTAAGTGAAAGAAGGCTACATCTCATCTTTAACTTTTTTTCTAATAACATAAAGAGGAAAAAACTAAATTCAAACTTATTCCTTTTGACAATAAAAAACTTCTAATTTCATATAATATTAAGAAATATGCAGGGGAAAATTAATTATATTACTTTACCTTATTTTGACGGTTAACAATTAATTTTTAATCACAAATATATATTACATTCTATGTATATAACATATTTTTATTGTAATTTTTGAAACATAATTTAGGTGCAAAAAAATTATGCGTCACTAAATTTTTTTTGTCATTGTCTGATTAATATCTAAATTATAGATAACTACACTAAAAAAATAATTTTAATAAAATCTTGGTACATCTTTTGAGATAGATAAAAATAGTCATAATTGAATGAAAAAAAAGGCAATTACATTGGCGCCCATTGTAAAACAAAAATTTTGCTCCTCGCAAATTATATTTTCCCATCGTTCCCCAAAATACAGGTCGCCTCTTGTTACCTCTCGAAAAAACCTGTGTGGTGTCATCCCCAAAATCCCTCAACACAATCCTCGTGTACCTCCTCTTCCCCTTACCCCTGTTATTGAGAGAGGAAAACTATGTGATCGGAATTGGATTTTGAAAACCCGTCATTGTAATTCGATTAGCGAAGCAATCCATCAACAGATAAAATTTAACCGAAATTCGTAAAGAAATTTTGGGTCGAACACAGGGAGGATATGTCGATCTAAAATCCGCGATTATATTTTTTTGGTATTTTTGTTTGAAAGCGAGATAATTACAATGAAATTGATATTAACACTGAGAGAAAGAGAGAGATAGAGAACAATCACTTGATATAATAATACTATTTTTACAACTAGAAAGCGGGAAATGATTATAGCTAGAAAGTAGGAAATTCTATTTTAGAAAGCGATAAAAAGAAGGGAGAGAGATGTTATCCTCCTCGATGACTGCTTGGAGGACGAGCCGGACGGAGCGACGCTTGGAAGACGAAGGACGGAGCAGGAAGAAGAGGGAACGAGGCAGCACGTCGTCGTTGTCGCAAGATCCACTTCCAGAACAGGGGTGAGAAAACTTTGGATTTAACTCTAAAGGAGCATCCCGGGTGTGGGACAAGGTTCTCTAGAGCTTTGGAGAGGGAGAGAGGTAAAGGAAGGGATGAGAATTTCATAGGGTAGGGGTCTCCTTTTATAATTGCAAGGATTAGGGGCAATTTGGTCATTCCATATTCAAAAACATTAAAATCAGGTCTTTAGTGATAGATTTATTCGTCACTAAAGACCTGTCATGGGTGACATGTGCACACGCTGTGCGTGCCTCTTCTTTTGCACACACAACGTTTTCGCACGTTTAATGGATCTTTGCCGTTCGATCTCTTTCATCTCGCACGCGCCTTCTTCTGCACGTGAGATCAAGCGTTCGAAGGTGCGTCGAATTGCACATCTGGCCGATCGCTTCATCTGACCCGTCGACGCTTGATAGGATGGCCCAAATTGCGGTCTCGCATGCGAAGGAGACATGTGCTGCGCCAGAGTCGAATGGGAAACCTCTTGCCCTGTAGCGCCTCATCCACTGCGTTACGAGGCTCTTTTAGTCACGTTTTTGTTTTAGCGCTAAGCGAATTTTGGTCGTTGGATCTTCATCCAACGGTAGAAATCTTTCGTTGCTTAGGCCTTCACATGAGGAGAGCTATCGGAGGAGAGAGAGTGAGATGACGTGGCAAGTTTTCAGCCATTGGATGGGCATCCAACAGTGGAGATTCGTCGAGCGGGAGAAGAAGAAGAGCTGCAGCCGGTGTTGGGTGACTGTGATGGCGCCACGTGGTGCCATCATAACTGTCCATTTTCATTGAATTATAGATGGTGCCACGGATGTCGGATTGGACCGATTTTTGCATCATTAGGCTGCGATCGTTGATTCGAACCCATCAGTGTGGTCAGATTTGTCGTCTGAAGTGCGGATTGACACCATCTTGGCTCTTGATTTTTGAGTTCCTCATACTAGATCTGGTGCTTCGGATGTTTAATCGGGGCGATCTTGGAGTCGTTGAACTCCAGTCGTCGCCCTGATCAGATCCGTACGTTGGATCCTCAAGCCGAGGCTCTGATTAACAATCGCCCTATTCTTGGCCATAAAAGAAGACAATTACTATACACTTTGTACAATTTGACCTAAATACATGATTATGCATGTTATACACTATTTACAATGCATGATGCTAATATGACACTAAGAACATACATTAATAGACATTTTTGGCTATTTAGATGTATGCACATTACACCCCCATGCCTATCTTTTGCTAGTCCCTAACAAAAACTACATGTTATTTTTAAAAGAATTAGGATTGGATTACTCCAGCAAAAGTCATTTTCAACATTAAGAAATTTTTACTTAGGACCTGAACTATCAAAGACACAACAGTGTCCAGGTATCTGCCAAAATGCAGACTGCCTCAAGCGCTCGCCTTATTCAAAGAAGGATATCCTTCTCTCCTTTTTCTTCTTTTCTAATTTTTTTGGATTTTTGAGTTTAGGGTTACAGGGCGGCTTTCTACGGCCACTCAACCCTCCCAAGACTTGATGAGAACCCTAAGTTCTAAGCATTTGTTATGAGCATGAATATATTTTTGCTGTGAAATATTGTAGGATATGCTTTCTGCAATGAAGACGAAGTTGTGGCTTATGTGACCAAGATGGCACCTTTGGTTTCGCTTTCGGTTATTACAGATGCTCTGCAGGGTGCTCTTTCAGGTAGCAATCTCCTCACTTGGCATGACCACTTCTTAACATGATTTTAATGGATGAATATGCATATTGAAATGGTTTAAGGATCCCTTAATATTATAATTTGAGAATAGTCACATACTTTTATGTTCGTAGAGTTTTTATTTTGTGCAAACACGAGCCTTTCAAATCCTCCTCTATTGACAAGTCTATAAAAATGAAACATGTAAAGTTGATTTTCAAAGATGAGAACTCGCAGATTGTATCATCCATGTAGTACTTGGAACAAAATAAAGAATAAAGGCACTTCACATTTGCATAGATAATTTGCAAGCTTCAATGACCTAAGAATTGGTGCCACCTTAGCTTAATAGGAGGATAACGTGCACACCTTGGCCTTGACGAGGAAGACATGAAACAACCTGGCATCTGAACACCTAGAAACATTTTGTTCTTTCAGATTCTACATGTTGCAAACACCCTTTTGTTACTGTTAATAATCTGTTTATGTCAAAATTGTTCCTCCATCTAATGAATATATCTTCATATGCCACATTTGAACTAGATGAAAAAGCACCAAGGTTTAATGGAGAAATCCAGACTATTTTAATTACTTATTTTTACTGCAATGAAAGGCTACTGATTATTCACATTTATTCCTTCTAATCACCAACCAAGTAAAAAATTGACACATCCCAATAGAAAGTCTTTATTCCTAATGCTATCTTATTTTCAACCAATAGTGAAAATTTGACATATTAAAATAATGAAACCAAGAAAAGTGAGAACAATGTGCACAACACAAAAGCAACTGGTAGCTTACTTCATAAGAAAACAACCTGTGCCGTAAGGTACTGCCATTATTCATCTATGCCACTTAAATGAGATGCCCAACCACAAGAGACTAGGCATCAGATACCATTGGCAATCCTATAAAATTTAACACCTTTTGCCATAAAATGATTGAAAATTTGGTAACAGCCTTTCCAAATGATCGTTAAGACATCACTTCATTCTACTATGGAAAACATAAACCAGTAGAAGCAGCATGCATTTTTGCGAATTAACCCCCCAAACGGTCAAAATTGAAATCATTTACTTTTACACATTCACCCATGGCTATAGATTCCATGCCACACAATACTTGTTTTAAGATTCCATACTACAGGAAAACGGGTTTCATGTGCAAGAAATTATGAGCATTTCAAATTCCACATGATACTTGGCTCCTTTGCAAGCTACTGTTGGTATTATTCAGAAGGTACCTGAGTTATTTTTTACTTTCAGTGGTGATCTAAAAATAGCCTTGATTTATTCTGTTAGAGTTCATGTTACAATCAATAACTTATATGAGGTCTACTTGAGGGGAGTAGCGGAGGCTAAATAACTTAAAATGAAAAAGTTGGGGCAATTCGAGAAGGCTAGATAACTTAAATATTTTGGAATGTTAAGATAGATGCCTCTATATATATTTTTTGCAATTTCATTTGGGAGATCGTCACGCCAAGGCTATATGCGAAAATTTCAAGTGGAAATCCTAAAATATGCTTAGTGTATTGTGTTTAAGGGCGCAACTTTAGAGGATGGAAGCATATACAGTATGGGTGTAGTTTATTAAACCAATCATAGACATTGTTGTCGTTGCCAACTTGAATGAATCAATTTTTTTTTTTTTACTAAAAGGATTGTAAGCAAAGAAGTAGTAAGTGCATGGAATGAGCTTATCCTTATGAAAATTGCAGGCCCGTTGAGTTTCACAGTTGGTACCTATTGTAAGAGATATGAACAATATGGATGTCCACTGTTAGATAGAAAAATACAAAACTCTTGACTAGTATACATTTGGCACATTCTGACTCCATCCAAGGAGACAAGTTTCACACTTGCGGCATTCTACAATATGAAGCCAACTTGCCAAAGCCTGCTGTTGGAATTGGACTTGAGGGGTCTTCAGATGGCAGATATGTCACGCAGGCATACCATGGATAAACATCAGGTCAGTCATTAACATTAGTAACTCCTTCAGCGAAAATCTGGAACCTTGCTTCAGCTTCTGCCTGGCACGGCGAGCTGACTACTTTACAGATGCGCTCGTCGCCTCTTCCTTTGAGAAGTGCTAGTCAGGTTGTTGAAGCATGTGCCATAATGTTTCCTCCAATAGGTTTAAATTGCAACCCAGCAAACAATGCAGCCCCATCAATTTGTGCAACAACTTGATTGGTGATGACTATAGCGACACCAAACTCATCTGCAAGCTTTTGTAAGCTTCTAAGAAATTTTGCTAGGCGCGTTTGCCTGGCAGAAGGCTCACACCTTCCAGTAAAATCTGTTCTATACAGGCAGTGGCACTATCTACTATCATAAGTGCAAACCTGGCTTCCACCATCACAGAAGCAGCTTCAAGCATAAGCCTAGACTGATGGTCAGCGTTATATGCTCTAGCATATGCAACATTCTCCAAAACATCAGCCCCATTTAGTCCAAACCTATCTGCAATTTGTAATAGCCACTAGGGCTGAAATGACCTTTTGCATCGATGTATAAAGCTTTTCCCTCACCACCACCTTGATCCAAAGGAAGTTGACACGTGACACATAATGTATGGCACAATTGAGTTTTTCCAGAATGAAATTCAGCTTAAATTTCAGTAATGGATCCAGTTTCTATGCCACCTTGTAAGATTTTCCAAGTTCTCTTGACCCAGAAGTTATCTGAATTATTTCAAGCCTCTGTGCATGAAGTTGGCTAGCACTCGTAAAACCTAAAGGCACCAGCTTTGATGTTGCCTTAATGATCTTGTCCGCTTTTGCCTCACTGATACCTTTTATTTGCAATAGATCTTTCCTTGGTGAGAATGAAATAGACTCCACGGTACATAGACCAGCATCTTTGAGGTTTTTAACATCAACAACAACTATTCCAGAAGCCTGGAGTTGCTTGATGGGGAAGGGGCCATGCTGGATCTCCTCCGCCGCCCCCACCTCGACCTCCTCCATCATCTTCTGCCTCTTCTACTGCTGCTGCTGCGCCATTGAGAGGAGAGGATAGAGGAGAGGGAGAAGAGAAGCGAACTTGAATGAATCAATTGCATCATAGTGAACTGTATTGAGGTATCAAGAATTTTTTTTTCTTCCTTTTGATGCTTTTAACCTTTAAATTTTCTTCCACTTTGTCAATTGTATCATTTGTTTCTCTTTATATTTGTAATCAAATCCATCTAGCAGGAGCTTGCATGGATAATAAATTGTCAGTTTATTCTAGCTTCACATTATTTGAATATCGAAAAGTTAGTGGTTCTTATAAGTCTCTTGATCTTTAGATGTGGCAAAAGAATATGTTAGACTAGATGATAACAAACATATTGGAGATTTGTAGTTGGAGTCCAAAGCAGCTAAGGATCATAGTAGAGATGTTTTACATGGCAAACTGATATTTGAAAAGCGTCTTTTCTGGGAATTTGACGAGGCCATAGCAGATCCAATGTAGCTGCAGCTATCTTATGTTCAAGTGTGCACTGCCTATCTCTTATTATCTTATGCTAAACTATCAGGGGATTGGGGATATTTTGCAAAATATTTTATTAAAATGTGATTTTGGATTTTATAACAGTTATAGCTTGATTACATTTTTGGAAATTATCCTTTGAAAAGAGACAACATTGTGCAATTAACTTCTTTACAAATCTTGGTTGAGATTGGAATAATAGGAAATCCAAAGTCAAGCATGTTAGTATTTTGATAAAACCTATATCATCTTGTGCTAACTTTTTTAGCAGGTTCTTTCTTACTTATTCATGCCTTCTCCATCTAAATTTATTTGAAGTGATTGCAATGACACAAGCTAGAAGAGATTGGGAACTAGATATAGTTTCTTGTTACTGCCAAATGATAATATGATCTTACCTATTTATATCACTTTTCATTTTGATTTAGTTTTCTACAAGCTTTGAGGGTACTTCTGGATTTTTCTTTTAAACTATATATATTTGAGGGCTATGTTTTTCAAATAAAATTTTATTTTTTCCAACATACATCACTATGCATGTGCACGTGATACTTTTTAAGTAAGTTTAAAAGCATGTGGAAATAAAATTTAAAATTTATCTATTTGACATGTGGGAAACAAAAAGGTCATAGTAGAAATGGGAATGTTTTATCCTTCTATTCCGTGTCAAGTATGAAGCATGGAAAGAAAGTCTCGGAGGAAATGTAAGTGGGTGGTCTATTAAGTACTATAAGAATGGAAAGAAATATCCTACAGGCATTAGTCTATTGAGATATTAATGTGGAAAAAATTAAATGCCAAAATCCAAATCACAATCAAGAATAGAAACTACATTAAGATGCAAAATCAGGTTTGCATTTGTATAAATTAGGCAATGATTTAAGAATACAACCTATGAATTTTGCCCTCCAATTCATCTTCAAGTGGAAGATTACTGATGCCCAATTTAGGTTTGATTCGTACACACGTTCAAACCATATGTACATGCATACACACATTTAGGTCATTATTTGGTTTTGATTGCCTTTATTTGGATGTTGACATCCCTGAAGTTGGGACAATCACGACCATTTGGATTTTTATTTCAACTTTAATGGCTCAATTTTTTGTGATAAAATGCCTCAGGCAACTTCCCCTTCAAGAAAAAAGCCTAAGGTAACTAAAACATCCTAGACCTTAGTGTATGCGCTTTTCTCTATCTAAAATTTGTCTACTATTAACCATATAATTGTCTGAAAGTTGTCCACTACTAATGAATAATGTTCATTCAACAGCATGTGCAACCACCATAGACAATATTAAAATGATATTAGATGGTTTTTTTGGTCCATTTCATTTCTCTTTCTTTATACTAATAATAATAGTAGAAGGTTTTATGTCTTTGGAGACTCCCAAAGATTAGATGATGCAGTGATGCAATTAACTCCATTGCTTGAGATGCTAACTTTTAACCATCTTGTGGGTGGATGCTGTAAAGAAGAAATATTGGATGGTAGGCTTCCACTTATAGCTAAGGCCCAAGGGAATATGAAACTGTACAAACATCCTTGGTGCTTAATTTGGTTAGTGAGAGATGAATTCATCTTTATGTGTCTGTGATTTAGAATAAGTGTCTCTGCATGTATTGGATCAGTAACTTTAGATGTCTATCATAGCTGATTAATCCAACAAGGAAGCCATGGCTTTGCAATTAGCATTTATCCATTAGATGGTTGGTTATCAACAGTAGGCTTTAGTATTCACATATCGAATTGTTTAGAAAGCTTGAAATATAGAAGCCATTGAATTCAACTAGTTAACCCATCCAAACTTTTGAGTAAGATCGATTGGGTAGATAGAACTCACATTCATAATTTCAACTAGGGTAAGTTGAGAGATGTTGTCCTACTTGTATTTGTTATCTCCTTTGTATATAGGGGATAATGGGGATATGCTCTTCTAGGTTTCTATTTAATTTGATATCTTTGTGCAAAAGGCCCTCTACAACATCATATGGAAGATTAATATATTCTTATGGGTTTCTATCTAGTGATCTTTTAAAATCTAAAAAAATATTGAAGAACCCAAGGAATCCAATCTATAAAAAACAAAATATCGAAGAACCCATATCTACTGGTTGTGTTGCTTTACTATTGTTTCTTTTTGAAGAATGAAAAAAAAGATTACTATTATTTTTTCTTTTGAATGGTGTTTATTTATTGTTTCTATTTGAAGTATTAGTTGATGTTTTTGATGAAATGATGAATATAAAGAAGAAATTTGAAATGGAATTTTCTCATGGTGAACTTTTTGAGGGTTGGAGTAATGCTAATGTGAGTTTTTCTTTTGATTATCCCTTTTATGAATACATTTTTGGAAATTTAGACTAGTGACTTTTTGCTTTTAATTACTTTATTTATTTCCTGATGGAATCTAGTTAATGTTATATGTTCATTTACTTAGTATTTTGCTTACTTGTGTCTCTGACCATCATCATTTCTTCTCTCTTAATTGAAAGCTTAAGCATAAAATACTATATGACTAATTGAGTAAGAAAGACAATTGGTATTCATATAGGATTGTTAGTTGTGTTATGCTTGTTATTTTATTTATTATGGGGTAAGGAAAAAACAATGTAATATGCTACGATAGTTGTGATGGCATCGCTATCATCCTCTATAACTAATTTAATTTGGCTAAGTTCTAAGGTTAAATTCACCTAATTAACATCAAAAAGGGTATAACTCAATCAGGACTGGAGAGAGGAATTAATAGAAAAAAAGGTTAATTCTATAATTTGCATGAACAATTATAAATGCAGAATAGCTAGAGGGTAAACTTTTGATTAATTAAATGTCAATTAAGCTTAAATATCCTAAAAGTGTGTTGATACTGAGTAATTTAGAGTTTTCATTCAAATTGAGTGATAATCCTTAATTAAACAGGCTAATTTCAACCCTACTTCAATTAAAATAGTTATGATGGAAATAAATGTAATATAAATCTTTTAAAAATTAATTAAAAAATTTTTATAAGTTTGGCACAATCGATTTAACAATCGGAACTCGTTTCGACCTAAAACTGAACTGTAGGTGGGAATCTAGTATATTTTGGGTCTAAATGTAAATTGCTCATGAAAATATCATCGAAACCTAAAATTGAAGTCACCATTGAATTCTTTAGGCTTAAATTAGGCTACCACAAAAATTTGGACTCATTTGGAGTTCATCTTAGTCAACTATGCAATTTGGCCCTTAATTCCTTATTTCTTTACAAAGGACCCACTAACTTTTGATTTCTCTTATGAATCGGTTCCTGCCAGCACCGCCTCCACCATCCACCTCTACAACCTCCGGCCGCCAACTCCAACAATGTTGTTCTCACAAACTCTAACCCTCTCTTCGCGAGCCAAGGTGCTATAAATATTCCCCACCTCTCATCGGTTCATTTCGTCGAGATTTTGGCACGTCAACTCCCCCTTCTCTTTCCTCGATGTCGTCAGAGATCGGCCTTGGAGCTCCTCATCCTCTTCATCCGATGCTCTATCGTCACAATTGTTAGAGGCCTTCTCCCCTCGTCGTTGCCGTTCTCCCCATCAAAGGAAATGACCTTCTACCCCTTGTCGCTTCAATATTCCTCGCCGTCCTCTTCTTCTCCAACTCCAACATCTACTCTGGTCGACTTCCTCCCTCACCCTTCAACCTCCTCTCCTCCTCCTAGGTGATTTCTCTTCTCCCCATCTTTTTCTAGATTAGTTTAGGACTCTTAGATCTAGGATTCAACACTAACAACTTCCTCCTCTTTATTGTCTTCTACACGGCTGGCCAGGGTCCAGCCACGCTCCGGCATCCACTCAGGCGAGCACTCCTCGCCATTCCACATCACATCCCACCTAGCCGATCACCCCATGAGCACCGCCTCGATGAGAGGAGCAAAAGCCCTCTCTTAATTTGGGTTTTCGATGCCTCCACGACCCCATCGGACAAGCGCCACTGGCCGCGCCTTTGTCATGTCCTCCAAAGCTCCTCTGGCCTCGAAGCAACGATCCACCACCACCACCATCACCTTCAGCAAGGCTAGTTGATTATCTTCGACCCCTCGATTGAGCCCGAAGACCTCTCCCATGCACAGTCGACCTAGTCCGCAGCTGCCATCTTCCTCGTAGTCGGCCGTCGTACTCCAATGACCGCAAAACTCCAAACTTCGTGGTAAGCTTCCCCATGGCACGAGAAACCTTTTGCGACCACCGTCGAGAATTTTTGTGCCTTGAGGAGCTCCATTACCACTGATTTCGCTCCCCCTACGTCGTGGTCACCGGCAGTCATATCTGCCATCAATCGCCACCTTACCACTGCCATTAGATCGGTGTCTCTACGGCAACATTGCTCCGACGCATGTTGAGGAGATCCCACGATCGGAGCTCATTTCCGGCGACGCACCGTCTCTCCTTTGGCGAGCCCTACCAGCTAAAGAAGGACAGGGACTTGAACACAAAAAGAAAAAGAAACTCATAGGGACCTATCCATAGAAGAAGAAAGTTGGAAAGGACCAACTTGCAAACTCGTAGGGACTTAGTTGCAAAGAAGAAAAGAATCTAGGGACCTAAGTGAAAACATCCAAGGGTCTGAAAGTAAGGAAATAAAATTTATGGGGATGGATTAGTGATTCTCGTCTATTTTGTTAAGAATTACTTTCAATTTTTGGATGTTTGACTTATTTAATGAAACATTATCATTGACTTGACATGTTTAATATGAAATATGATTATTTTGTCATTATATGCAAGTAAGTTCCTAGTTAATATCATTTTAATTACTTGTGTGATTAAATTACTTGATTAATCATTTTTCAACTTGATTTGCACTAGAAGAATTTAAATTTATTAAGTCTAGTTCCTAGGCTTAAAATTCAAAATAGTGGTAGTCACGCATTAGCTTGCTTCCAAAGACGACCTCAGGATATTTTATTTTGAGAATTACAAATTTAAATGTTAATTCGCTTTGGTCACCTATACTACGACGCACGATTTTAAAACACGATCGAAGCGCGTTTCAACAAGTTGTCAATGTTTTCATGTGACAATGGTTATTAGGTTCATGCAATAACTCAATGGTCATAAAGAAAGGGGGAGTGGTGGTGGTAGTGTCTCCATTGAGGTATTGTACTAAGTAATATCACTAATATACATATATGCATGTGTATATTGTGTGCATTGGTGGGGAGATAGCTTTGATATAGATACGTGTATATACAGGTTTAATAATTGTAGATAGGGTGCATGTGTTGGTGTAGAGTCTGTGTCACGAGGGCAAGTGTTTTTGCTCACGTGTGTGCGTAAATCATGAGTCAGCTTTGATGCTATGTGTCTTGTGCCTTGTGTGTCTCATGTTCTTGAATATATTCTTTGTAGTCATTGTTTGCTTCCCTTATGTGAGGATCCTTTAATCCCTTCTTGAGTATTTAATTTCTATTTTTGTTTTGTTTGCTAATCAAAGGGCTATGAACCTAATGGATGCAATTGCTCCTTCAGATTTCGTGGTGGTGGTCAACATTATGAAGGTAAGAGCAATATCCAGTTATTTATCTCATAATTTGTAATTCAGTTCTATGCTTAATTTTATTTTATCAGATGTGAATGAATGCAAGGAAAAGCTTCCATGCGAATGTAATGGGTGCTCCTGTAGGAATATTTAGGGCTTGTATGAATGTTCATACAAAAACAACCTTCTTTACTTGAGTTCGGAGTATATATGCATTGGTGAGGGCATCTTCATGTGGTAGTTAGCACTAGCTCAATTAGAGTAAAAGAAGGGAAAAAAAATAAGGTCTCTCCTTCCATTTGGATTTTCTATTTTGATTTGTTTTTTGCATCGATGTCTGGCAGTTTATATATCTAGTCATTGATCTATTATTCTTGGATGCATCTTATGTAGTGATTGTAGTTTTTTTAAGTATATTACCTAATTTCATGGCTGATGTCTATAGAAAATGGCTAATAATCATTTGATCCTACCTGCATTTATTCATCTTGGACTTCATATTGATCAAGGTGTTGCTGGGGATTTGAATGATCATGGTGTTGCTTTTTTGCTTTGCATTGAAGTTTGGAAGATTGGAGCTAGTTGGGATAGTAACAATTTTAAGAGGTTATTGCTTTTGGTGGTGGAGTCTTCATGATTTATTGTATTTTTAATTTTTTCCTATATTTTCTGTTTTTTTTCTTGTTATTATCCTTAAGTGGGGATATTTTGGTGTTGAGCTTGTTGCTACTTTTTTTATATTTTTCATGTTTTATGATGTATCCCTTTAAAGGGCCCTTATTATACTTTTTTATTGAGAGAGTAATACAGTTGCGGTTACCTTTATATTTCGATCTTGTACAAATAAAAATATTTCTGGCTAAACCATATCAATAGTGATAATTAAGTGGTATAACAAGATGCCATTAAAGTGAATCAACAGTAGCAGTTAAATGACAAAAGAGTCATTAAAGTAAAACAATAATGATGATTTAGAGATAAATAATTATTGTTAAATAATATCAACAATGGTAATTAAACAACAAAACAAAACATTTTTAAAGCAAATCAATAACAGCTACATAAAGTTTATAGTGACATTAATAGTGTCAATTAAATTGACATTAATATAATTCAATGGTAACGAAATAGTGGCAAATAAATTGTTATTAAAGATGATTATTAGCGACATTAATTGCAACAATTAAAGTGATACTAATACCAATGATTTAGCGGTAATAATACAATTGTCGTTAACCTTTTAGTGATGCCAACAAAGGTGGCAATTATTTTAAGTGTCGCTAATTCTATTTAGTGACAAATATAAGGCCTATAGTGGCAAATATCAAATGTCGCTAAAAGTTATTTTTTTCTGTGGTGAGTCCTGAAATATTAGTTTCACAGATAGCGTAATTGTGGTGCATCAAAATAGAGGTACTTACATTCTCCTCCTTTTTGATGACCAAAAAATTATAATTATGTATAAAGATAGAAATATGAAGAGTTATGTATAATATCTCCCTCATTTTGTTCAACAAAACGTAAAACATGCAGCTATTAATTCAAATATCTCCCCCTTAAACATGCAATTAAAGTAGTAAGAATTATAGCATGTAATTTAAAGAGCGAAATATTTAACTAAGAGAGATAATAATCATGCACATAACTAAGTAGAAAGCAAATAGAGTCCAGATAAACATAGCAAGGTAAAATAGTCCACATGAAATATAGAGTGCTACAATCAAGAAAGCTATCAAAACAAAAATAAAACTAAGCCGAAGCAACTCTAAAGATGTCATAAATGCATCCATCGAGCTCTAGAGGTCAATGTCTAACTCTATGTCCATCGAGTCAGATCTCTCTGAAGAAGCAGGTTGGCCAAGACATAGGCATCTCTGAGCTGACGATCTGGGGGTCGACTGCTTGGATGTCCAGCAAGGAGGTGTCACCTGCTGATCTGGCACTGCTGTAGGAGGAGGAGGCAGTGCTGCTGATGATGGAGGCATGGTGGTAGATCAGCGAGAACGAGGAGGCCTGTGAAGCTATTGCTGAATCCTATGAAAAGACTCTCCAAGTCTATCCAAAAGCTAGCCTTGAGCATTCAGGTATTCGAATACCTGATGCCCATGTCTCATCATCACCATATCTGTCTCTCTCTGTCAGTGCATCATCAAGGAAATATCGTCAGTCACATCCTGAATGCTGATGTAATCCTTGCCTGTAAGCGGTCTGTCGAGAAGGCCCCACTCCTAGTCATAGAAGGACGGAGTACGTCTCACTAGAGGAGGACAGGTCGATGTAAAATGCTCATATGGCAGGAAAGGAGGAGGTACAGTAGAGGACTCTTGAGGCTGCTGCTGCTGTGACTAGTCTGCATCCTCATTAAGGGCTCCCTGAGCTTACTCCGTCTTTGTATAAGTGAGCTTATCAAATATGGAGACTCTTGTAATGAATTGTTTATGATTTATGTCCATTGGAACACTAAAATGTAGGAGGATATGAGAGAGAAGTGTCCCAAACTGCAAGGAACTGGTGGGTTGCTTGTTCATCAAATACAGAATCAAGTGGTTCCAATTGAACCGCTTGTTCTTAAGAAAGGCGTAGAGTGTAATGGGCATAATACTAGGGTAGTTCTAAAAAGAGGTTGACTTAGACATGAAATTCCAAATAAAGACACGATTAAGAAAACGTGGAAGACGACGGAAATAAGTAGACTTGGTAGGATGACCCAAGTCATAGTGTGATGGAGTGAGCAAGGTCTCCCTAGTAGAATTCTTCTGGGTCTGCTGGTGAAGCTCCAGAAAAGTAGGACCAACAAACAGACATCCTAGAATCTCAGAAATGACATCTGCCTTAACTAAGACCTCTATGTTGTAGACATTCGAGGTTAGCTCGATGTTGAAACCCTCACCTATATTCTTAAGATTGGCATAAAATAGGTGATAGACCATTGGATCAACTCGCATAAAAGTTTCGCTCAAAAATATGTAAAATCTGGTGATATGCAAATTTTTTGTGGATCCTGGGAAAGGTAGACTCAAAATAGGTTAAATCTATCGAACAACCGACATGCAGGGAAGTTGGGCTAGAATAGAAAAATGCTCACGAGCGGCCTTAGTGATGAAAAAATGGTCAAAAGTGTCATCACGATGAGCAGAAGAGGAGGCACATGCACGTTTAAGAGCCATAACAGTACTGAAATTCGACTTTGGTCAATCAAACAAGGTAGATTGCTCGATCAAAAATGAACTGGGCAGACTTTTGAAAATTTTATTTTTGGTCAATCAACCAAGAATTTTGGAAGACCAAAAGCATTCAGATGCGAAAAAAATACGAGATGCTTGGATGATTCGCGCACAAATACTACTAGATTCAACAAGCAATGACAACATCACACAAGGCAATCAAAAGTTCAAGTCATAGCACATCTAATACTCAAGAAATATCCAAAAGAAAGGGATTTAATCCAACTATTAGAGTGTACCATGATCGATCAAAGAATGGTCAATCAAGAGAGCACGACGTGGGCATTGACGGAGGCAAGCATGGCCAACGAGAGAGTAGTGTTTTTAGCCTGGAGGTTGCGTGCGTGGATGTCAAGGATATGGGGAGAGATGGCGGTGCGGAGGACGCACGAAGAATGCTCGTCATGGAGTCGGGCACAGCGTGGCTTGCTGTTGAATGCGAAGTGAGGAGATTTATGAAATAGTCGTCGTAGTACACTCAAATCTTACAACAAGCACTTAAATTTATAAACTTGAAATTAACTTGGAGTCCAAGGTTGTTTGCAGGAAGCAAATATGGAATTCACGCATTAATCTCAATTTAGAATTAATAAGCACAATTAATTGTCACAATAAAAGATGTTCAATGAATAAATTGCTCACAAATAATATTCAAATATAAATCAATGTATCTCAAGGATTCATTGGATAAAAAGAAAATGAGAATCAAAACAATGGTGATTTGAATCGCTACTTAATTAAGCATGCATCTCATGATTTCAAATAATTCACTATAATCAAGAACTCAAATAATACCACAGTGCTTTGAACCAAATCAGACGTCGGATATGTGTATCAAACGACTTAACTATCAAAGCTCAATCACAACAAGGCACACAAGGATGCCTCTCAAGCACAAGAGTCGACCTTCCTCAGAGGCTAAGTGTTAGCCTTCTCTTTCTTTAGCACGTACCTCAAGGGAGATCAATTCGAAACAAAACCCTCCATTCTCCTCACAAATCCCTCTTCTCTCAGAACCAAGTCATATCTAGGTAATTGGGTTAATAGTTGGGTAATTGGGTCATGAGCATATGTCTAGGCTCACCGGGCATGAGAGGTGAGCGAGGGTGCGTGGGTGAGGGAGGGACCTCACCCCTCCATGTGTCATAGCGATAAGGCCATGTCACGAAAACCTTTTATATGCAGTGAACGCTTCATCAATTATCGATGTGGGACTATCCCACGTCCTTCCTTCGCGAAGGAGCATCAGGGCGGATATCTCGATTGCGTGCTGCTACTGCTAGTAGTGTCTTCAATTGAAACTAGGAGTTATAACGAGGTCGGAGCAAGGTAGACGAAAGTGGTGACGATGATTGCGATGGTGGTGGCGGTGAAGACTTCAAATCACAAATACGGACTCAAGAGCCCTAATTAGAATGCTCCTGAGCTTCGCCAAGTGGCGGCGAAGGTGATGGTGGTGTTCTTGTGGTGTGTTGTGGAGCGTAGGGGTCTATCGAAGTCGGGCAAGGCAAGTAGAAGTTGGGTTGTTCGGTGGAGGTTTTGAGTGGGTGGAACCCTCAATTTCTTGAGGGGTTTTGGTTGTGGTGGTGTGGCGAAGGTTTTGGGAGTGTCGATGGAGAGTTTGGTGGTCTGTGGAAGGTGTGCGACCTCGTCGAAGCGTGGCCAGAGTGGAAGAAGATGGAAAAGGAGGTGGTGAATCGGCGGTTGAAAGAGGAGACTAAGGAGCTAAACCTAAACTACGGAGAGACCTAACTTGCGGATGAGAGGATGGGAAAGGCGTCGGCGTTGATTAGCCAGTGTCGAGAAGAAGAATCCTCCGGTGAGGGAGTGGCGAGGAATAAGAGGATCTGGGGAGCTCTCGCTAGTATTGCGAGGAGCGGAAGAAGGCAAGGAAGACGATCCCTCTGCCTATGGTATGTGGCAGAGGGCAACGAAGGGGCTTGGAGGAGACTCGTCGGAGCTGCGGCAGAGGCTGCTGGAGAGAAGAATTTGTGAAGAAATAAGACTTGAACCGAGCTAAGGAGATTGGTATGAAGTTCAGGGGCTTTTATAGAGCTCCTAGTCGAGCTCTAGATGAGGAAAGAGCTCTGATTGACTTGGGAATCAGGGTACGTGGTACCCACTTATTTCATGGATTCACTAGGGCAAATCCTCAATATTAAGGAGTCAAACGATTCTTTGTAGTGTGAACACCAATCTCACCAATTTTGGTAAGATTTGGTGGTGATTTGATTAGGTTTTGATGTGGTCAAAGTCAATCTAAAGGTTGGTTTGACCTCCAATGGTAGCAAGGACCATTCTACAAAGAAGATGATGAAGTTAGGGACCTTTTCTGCAAATATTTTGGAAGTTAGGGGCTTGATTGAGAGGAATAGAGTTTAAATGGATTGAAATGCAAACTAGGTCAAGATGGACTTTGATTAGACCTAAATTTTGGTACAAACCTAATTTAGACCCAAATTAGGGCAAAATCTCATCTGCGACTCTATTGAAGGTTAAAATAGGATTAGATGGTCAAACCAAGGGTATCAAACCTCTCAGGATATTTTTCTATGAATTTTAGGAGGTTTAGATAAATTTTATTCTGATTGAAACCTTTTTAATTTAAGTGGGTCTGAAATTAGGATTTTATGTGCTGTAGCAGTTCTCAAAATATGTGAAACCCCGTTTTTGTCTATATGAACCAACTCTTTGGACTTTAATGCTTATTAGACCTTCAATTAACCCCTAGGAAGCTATCGTGGTTACTCTACATTCATGATGTGATGTTAAAACTGTAGAATTAATCTTGATTTAGTGTTTTCTCCTTATAATGGATTTGCATTATGTAGGAACATTTGTCTTTTGATTGTGACTAATTAAAGCTAGTTATAGCTAATGATGGTGTTACCATCACTTGCTCTCGCGAGGTGCGGCGGTGGCTGATGGCGCCGGGGTTGTTGGTCGACCACGGTAGCCAGAGGAGAAGAGGTGGGGTCAAGAGGAGGAGAGGTGGGGTCAAGAGGAGGAGATCTTAGTTAGTGGTGGAGAGAATGTGGGACTGTTGGTGGGGTGTAGGTGTGTAAAAAAATAGGTTGTGTGGTAAAAATCGAGGATTTTTATACAAAGCTGGTTTAACACAATAGGTAAATACATTTAGGGTAGGTAATCGGGTAGATTAAGTGCAGTTGAGATGATTAGGGGCATGATTAGAGATGATTCGAATCACAATCGCAAAAACCAATCCACCCAGTTTTGGTCGATAAAAATCGAAAATGATCGATCAAGCAAGCTCATTGGTTGATCAGGGTTCAAACGATTGGAGGAAAAATTCCCGCCCAACTGGATTGGTTAATCAAATAATTGAGTTGATCCATCAAAACTCAAATTTTTGGAGGGAAATTTTCCACTAGAGATTTTGGTTGATCATTCAAGGAAAATTGATCAATCAAAAAGTTTGGTCGATTAATTTGAAAAAATTGATCGATCAATGGTTGAAAAAGATGCATCCCAAATACTAATTAAGCTCTTTTAACATAGATAAACCTAGTGAATGACGGATAAGATTAAATCTTTCTTTTGGTAACAGTTTCGTAAATATATCAGCTAATTGATTTTATGTTTTAATAAATTCTAAGTTGATTTCACCTTTTAGGACATAATTGATCGCGTTTTTGCGCGGTTTGTTAATTTAGGGTTTTAAGTCGTTGCAATGCGTAAAAATGGATTCACTTTTAAATTTATATTCCTAGATAGGGGAGTATCTAGGGTCGTCCAAGGATGTCAAATATTTGCAAAATTAAATCCCTTGCTTGGAAATCGAGCTCAACTTTCTTTTTGGTGTTATATATATATGATTCTTTTTTGTTTTGAAATAACGAGAACAAGGCAGGTTTGTTGATAGCAAGAAGATTCTCTATCACTACACTACTATTATAGTGACAAGTAGAACCTCTCCTTAAGCTCACTCTAGGCATGTGGAGGCCTAGAGTAATTAGGGAGAGGGAGTGAAAAAGGTTAAACAAGAATTCTACAAGACTATGTAACAAAAAAGATTAAAGGAAACTTTGATTAAAAGAGAGTGTTTTAGAAAAAACCCTAGTAGATGAATGCTTCTACTACTAGATAATTGCAACAAAAAAAATAAAATACAAATCTTCCTGAATTGTTGGTGAAGAGGGGAAGCTCCTTGCTCCAAGCTTAGTGCCTCCTAAGGTAGAAAAGTGCTCGTCCTTCTCCTTCCTTGAAAATGGTGTCCTCCAAGGTGGTAGCTACCACCTTTAATTCTCCTCCTCCAGGGGTGGACATCCACCCTAGGTTCTTCTCCTTTGCCTGGCCATCCTCCTTGAAGTGGAAAGCTCCTCCTCCTTGGCATAGCCCAAGTTGAAGAGAGCGGGGAGAAGAAGGCACCAAAGGGGCTGGTGATGTGCCCCTTTAATCTTCTTCTCTACTCCTTCTTCTTGGCCGTAGGTATAGGTGGATGTAGGTGGAAGTAAACACTAATGGAGGATGAAGAAAATGTGGGAAGTTAGGTGGGTATATATAGTGTAGGAAGGGGGGAATAGGTGGCTCTTGGAATGGATGACTAGGATAGGATATGGGGGGTAGTTGGGGATCGTAGGGCTAAGGATAAGTGGCGCCACCTAAGGGTTGCCAAGGGGGTAGTTATGGCTTTGGTGCCCTTTAGAATTGGCACCAAAATGGGCCTTCTAGAAGGCTATTAGGTGGCGCCACCTTAGGTTTCTAGAAGGGGAGTATGTGGATGGCCAGGATGGGTTTTGTGGGTAGGTGTAGGGTGGATAAAGGGGCTGAAAGTTGGTGCCAAAAGGGAGGTGGTTAGGGTTAGTTTTTGTTACAACCCGGTTCCCGAATCCCTACAGGACACGAAACCAGACCGACTTGACTGATCCCAAGACCCAGTTGTCCAACGAGAAAGTAACCAAAAAGCAGTAAAATAAACCACATTCACCATGCAAGCAACTAACAGTAACAAAAGTACAACAGTAAAGAAGTAAACTAGTACAGTACACACCACCATAACAGTAGGAAAGTAAACGGGTACAAGAATATAATGTGCAAAACGAAAGGGTATAGAATATAAAAGTACAAGAAGTTACTCACTACTATAAATGAGTACAAAAGAACTACAACTACTGAGCTCTACTAGGACCAGCACCCTCTGCAGCCGTGTGGTCTCGCTGCTCAACACTTGGACCTGAAAAAGGTTATGAGTAAAAAACGTCAGTGAACGCTGAGCAGAGTGGCAACCAACTACTAAGGTAGTAAAGGTGGACAAGTAGCCGTTGTTTTTCAATTGCTTTCTTTCTTTAACTAATTATTCTTTCTTTCACCACTTAATTTAATTATCAGGTCTATTTCTTGATCTCGAATGTTCCTCGTGGGAACAATCTTGATTGCAGTCTTTTTCGAAGAGTAGAAGTCGCACGTGGTGCTCTCCTGGTCAGGAGAGTCCCCCATGGTGGTCCTACACCCAGTCAACCACCCCAAGGTCATGACAGACGTAACGGTGACTACAGCACGCGCGATAAGCGCATGGGTAGCTACCCCGCATTGGCACGCGGTTAGTCATTTCTGTTAATAGGTGCGCCCAAAGTACAACACGGAACCAGTATAGGGCATAGCCCTCTTAGTAATAGTGGTCTAGCCCCTAAAAACCAAATAGGGGTCTCGCCCCTCCACAGTCCGCGCACCCTCGCCTGACTACCCTGGTTTGCCTAGTGGGCTTAACAAGTCGGTGTAGGGCGGCTAGCTGAACCTTTGCCCGCGGGGTGGCTAACCCTCTCCCAACACCAGTAGCTCTCCCTGGTATTGTGTACACAAGGGCCACTGAGTCGGTGCAAAGTTGCCAAACCCACCCCGCATCTCAACCCGAAAGGCCGCAAGCACCCCTCTACACTAAGAGGTAACGTGTGCTCCCCTTGGTACCATGTACTCAAGGCAAGCACACTTCCCAAAGCATTTCCAGAGCCATTCCATATATTTCTCAGGAGCTCTACTCCTAATTCCCCATAGGGTTCATGCTCATTTTCCCCAGCCCATTCCATACCAGTTTTCATCATTTCTATTTCCGTTCTCAGGTTATACACATGCAATTTGTAACTCTATTCCATCTTCGATTGATTCACAGATAGCTCATATTTCTAACATTCACCTTTCCATTTTCAATTTACATACGTGCAGCTCATAGTATGTCATTTACCGAAAACAACAGGAATTCACTTGCAACAGTTTGCTAGCACTAGTACTTTACATTTCACAGGCAGCTGTTATTTATTTTCAGGCAATTGTTATCATTCTATCTACTCATTTAAGACTACAAATCAATCATCCATTATAGACATTTCAAGTGTTTCTCATCCTAGGATTCATCCCATATCCTAGGTTCCAAACATTCATTTCACACATGCAATTTAGTTTCAATTAAATTAAGGGGAAGCCACTCCACCAGTAAACCCAGGAGTAATGGGGCTTGAACAGCAGGCTCACGTGCCTCAGCAAGCCCCGAACTCGCAACGGAACAAGGTCCTATCACAAGGATCAATCATAAGAGAATACTCAGAACAGTATAGAAAGTATTCTAACAAGTAAAGGAAATCATATGAGAAACATCGGTATCTTAATTGCGGAAACCAGACCTCAAATGGACCCTAAACGGGTCAAAAATAGTGATTCTGACTCAAATCAGACGTCTGGAATACCTTCCAGACATCGTAAAAGATTCTAGAGCCATACCTCAGTCCTGCGCTACTCCTTGACGTCCAGGAACTCCGCTGGACCATCTGGACCCAGTTCCAAACATCCGACCATCTCTCCAGACATTTGGAAACGCTTCCCGTCGTCTGGTGCCTCTCCCAGACTTCCGAACTGTGTGGCCCGCTCCTTCCCAAAGCAACCTCTGGACAAATCAACCGAAATCTTCTCAATAAGGCACGAAACAGTGCCTTGGTGGAATGACCTACATGGCCATATCCGCAAAGGAGACATACGATTGCGAACCTTACCTCTTAGTCATCTGAAACCTCTTCAAGACGTCGGCTACGTCGTCTGGACATCTCTCCAGACGTCTGATTCTGGGAAAAACCCAGAACCAGAACCTGCTTCTGCCCTCTCGCCTGCTGCTCCGGCTGCACAGTGGTGGGGAGGACCTCCCCGACGTGCTCCTCCGCCTTGCTTACACGCCGACCGGCCGTGAGATCACCGGCGAGCTCGCGTGATCGCTCTCCTCTCCTCCCCTCACTGCTCGCTGCTCATTGCTCTCACTGGAGGAAGGAGAAGGGTGGTTGGAAGTGGGGGTGGTGTAAGGGAGAGGAGGGGGGTTATATAAGGTGTGGGGTTAGGGCTTGCGTCGGGTAAGAGGAGATAGAAGGAGAAGAAAACGAGGGATACGTACTGTCTGCGGGCAGCACGCGTGCAGACGCGAGCTCGTACACGAAAATTTTGATTTTCAGATGTCTGGCCCTCAGTCCAGACGTCTTACCAGACGTCCACGTCTTACTAGACGTCTGACCTAAAGTACGAACGTCATAAAAAGGCTTAGTAACACGGGTCTTAACAGTTTTGGTGCCAACTTTTGGTGTCTTTTGGTGGTTAGTTGAGGGGTAAAAGGTGGTGAAGAGGTGGTGCTAACTTTGAGTAGAGGTGGAACTAGCTTAAGTGGGCTTAGGTGGACTTGGAGTGGTAGGTTATGTAGGTGGAGTTAGGGTTAGGTGATGAGAACCTCATTATGAGCCATAACTAGCTCATTTTGACCCAATACAAAGGATAAAAGCTCCTACATATCTCAAGGAAAGGCGTAACTCAGAGAATTCTGAGTTTGAGAAGGAAACAAGTCATAAGGGGTAAAAGTGCAATTTTACCAGTATAATCTGCATACAGGGTAATTCAGGGCCCAAACATAGGTCAAAACAGCTTAATAAGAATAAAAGTGGGATGAAATGATCTAGCAAGGGCTACAGCAACTCCAAGAGACTAAATCTGTAACCCTAAAACAACCCACTTCAATTCACAAGGTTCGAGGCAAAGTAAAAATAGAATAAACCCTCTAAAATTCATAGAAAAATAATCTCTAGGGTTTAGAACCTTCAATTTGGCCTTTAGAACCCATTTTGACCTACATTGAGAACCATGCCCAATTAATAACTTAATTTGGGTTTTTGCGCAAATTGACCGGTCGAACAAGGTTTAAGATGAAAATAAAATTCACCATCAGATTCCTTAGGTCCTAATTAGTCATGTATAAAAACTTGAGCCTAAGAAGAAACCTCCTTGACCGACTTTACACTTTGGTCCTCATATATTTACTCTTTGGCCCTCAACTTTTGAACCCTCGCATTTTGGCCCCTAACTCTCCTTCGTTCTTTGCAATCAGGTCCCTCCTGCAAAACCCTGCCAGCACCATGCTCCGGCGACCTTGCGCGGAGCATGGCGCCGCGCAGGGTGAGGTGGAGGACCTGGCATGTATACCGGGGGTGCCCTGCGTCGTCAGCCGTCGCAGGAGCACCCCCCTGGTCATTGTAAGCCACCATACCGGCCGTGCGAACGCACGGACGGTATGGGTTCATGTTCCGACCACTCTCCGGCGAGGGAGACACGTCGTCTCCCTCCGCCTTCCTCCCTGCTTCATCCCTATAAATACCCCCCGCCGCTCCACCGACGAGGGCAGCCTGGATCTGACGGAGAAAACCCCCAGCTTTCTTCTCTTCTTCCTCCGGCAGACGCTCACCAGCTCCGGCGACTTCCTCCCCCTCCACCTCTTCGCTCTGCCGCAATACCAGCAGCAGAGACTTCCTCCCCTGTTCTTCCCGCGCCACGCCGCACCCAGCTGGCGCCTCTCCAGCCCTCTGCTCACCGCCGCCCCTCTCCCTGAGCATCGTCTTCTCCGGCGACAGTCGATACGACTGTCGCCCTGTTCCTCCCCCTTCGTCCCTGCAAGTAAGTTAGACCTACTCCCTTTCTTCTCCTCTTTCTTTCCCCGCTTTCAATTTAGTCAATTAAACCCTCGACCGCTCCTGTTCACCCTCATCCTCTCCGCCTCCGACCACCCTCCGGCGAGCCGCTCCCATCACCTCAGCGACCCACACGGCTCGCCGACCACCGCAGAACCTCCGCCTCCTCACCCTGATCCTCCTCCGCCCCTCCACTTCCCACCAAACACCCTCTGCAGATCCACCGAACACACCCACTTCCTCGCTCACAGTTTGACCTAGGACGACCTGTTAGCTCCATCTCGCCCCCTGCAAACCCCCTGACCACCTTCGCCGTGCCACGGCGAAGGTCCCCCGCCTGTCTGATTTGGCCGAGAGGCCGTTCTTCTGTGACCAGGTGACTCGCCCGCCGTCGCCATTACTGCGCAGGCAGAGCTGCTTCACCTGCAGGTACAGGCACGCCTTCGCCCAGGGTTGACTCCCAGGTTGCGCAGGGACTCTCCGCGAAACGTCCCTGGTTCACAGACGGGGCGAAGGCCGAGCGGGAAGCCACGATCGCCCACTGCTCCATCCGCGACGCGCGCTCAATTGGGGTGGGACATTTAGTCCCACCTCGGAACCTCTCGCAGGCGCGCGGACGCATAAAGGCAAAAAGTGCCTTATGCTGTCTGCCTCCTGACCACGGGGTGAGGTCCCTCTCACCCGACCCGACCCGGCCTCGTCCGTGACCACGCTCCGCGGACCTGGCCCGACCCGATTAGACTGTCCTGCACTCCTCGCCCACCACGCACGCCGGTGGGCCTGGACCCGGGCCTGACCCGAACCCGATTACCCGGTTGCGCTCTGGGAGAGCTTCCGAAGAGTGATTTCAGAGAGAAAGAGAAACGCGGGGGAGGGGGGTAGAGTAGGTTTTTGCCCTCTGATGCTGAACTCTTGAGCGTGCAGGCACAGGTGAAGGACTGCGGAAGAAGAAGAACTGAAGCAGCACTGTAGCATCCGCGGGTTATCAGGCGACGTACTGAAGACAGGTGAAGACAAAGAAGAAGATCTGAAGAAAAAGAAAGAAAGAAAACAAGGAAGAACAGAAGACAGAAGAAGAAGAGCTGAAGAAAACAGAAGACAGAAGAAGAAGAGCACGAGGGGAAGATCTGAAGAAAGCAGAAGAAGAAGAAGACGAAAAAGAAAGAAAGAAAACAAGGAAGAACAAAAGCCAAAGAGGAAGAAAGAAGAGAAGAAGAAGAAGCCAAATTTTCATCTCTCTCTCTCTCTCTCTCTCTCTTTATTTTTGTAATAGAACTTGTATATCTCTAGAATACGACTTGCTCCCTGAGTTCGACCTCGGGAACTCTTTCATTTTCCGAGTAAAAAAAAAAAATTTATATTTGAAATGTTGGTAATAACCGGCTTTACTACAACGTTATAACAAACCCGGCAAAACCGACGTCTTCATTTTTGGCGCCGCTGCCGGGGAGCAACGGCTATTCTAGAGGTAAACAAGCCAAATTTTTTAAGTTCTGATAATCTCCTCTCTTTTGTGCAGCTACAGGAACTCAAGAAGACAAGCAACCACACAACCACTCCGAAGACAGGTAAATCTTTTCTCTCACTATTAACCCCTACACTCTAAAGAAGAAGAAAAGAAAAGAACAAGCAATATAGGGCTAACCTGTCTTCCATACGTAGTAACCATAAAAAGTTGCATGTTTTCAACTCATCACTCCTGCACACTATTAAGGGTATTTAAGGGCTAACACATTCTTGCTTGAGCCCTAATTGCCCAACAAAGAGTTAAATGGACCAAGTAGAGCCAACATAAGGTCAAACATTAGGATTTCAGTAGAGACACACCCCTTAATCAAGAAAAGAGGAAATCCAAAAGAGGTGTGCCCAAGCCATTGATTGAAAATAATTAACAAGAAAAATCCTAAACAATTGGCTCTCTCTAAACACTTGAACCCTAAAAGACAGGACCCAAAAAGCTCTCAAAGAAAACAAGAGGTAAAGTTGACCCCTTTGGGTTAACCAACCTTAAATTAGGTCACTCTTTGCACTTAAAAAGACTAAAGTTCAAGTGAAACCTTAAGCACCCTGATCTTAAAATTGGTAGACTTAAGAGGTCAAGATCCCCATTCTGGTCTACCTGGAACCGCAGTGACAAGAGAGGTCGGGTGGGGGAAACCCTGTAACCCGTGGGGACGCTCTACCGTGTAGGGGTCTTCGCGGGACCCTCCCTCTCTGGCTGCCCAGGTAATTCTCAGGTGGACGATCTTTCTGATCAAGGGGTCCATCTGCCCCGCACCTCTATAGTCACCCAACACATTTTTGGGTGTCTTGATTGGGTCCAGCACCTTCTAAACTTACCTCTCCCAACTGTGCATGTACGGAAGGAGGTCTCTAAGACCACCCTTAAGACCTCCATTAGAAATTCGCTCTCGTCAAGGCCAAGCCTCGACGCCCGTGTTTGTGCAGCAACACCCTCACATTATTCTCTCTTCTGATTCAGAACCAAGTTCTTCTTCTTCCCCCATCATGGCTCAGCCAGTTGAGGAAGAAAATAATCTGGAACACCAGCTCCAGCGACTCAATGACCTCTTCCAAAACTTCGTGCACCCACCACAGCGTCCTATGATGCGGGACCACTACAATCCTGCTGCGGTGGCCATTGAGCCTCGAGTTAGAATCCCGATTGGAGGACCTGATTCCGAACTAAAGCCCAACATGATTCACGCTATACCTAAATTCCATGGGCTTAATTCTGAAGATCCCTTCCAGCACATCAAACAGCTAAAGCATCTGGCCCACACTTTTGGATCAGATGCGCAAAATCGGGATATTCTTCTCATGAAGATGTTCTCCTTTTCTCTTATGGACAAGGCCGCCCATTGGTATCAAACTCAGACCCGGCCGATCAACACTTGGGAAGAACTTCAATCCGAGTTTTTGAAAAAGTTCTTTCCCGTTGGTCGGACCAATGCCTTGCGCCATCAGATTACACACTTCACTCAACAATCAGGAGAACCTCCCCATGAGGCATGGGATCGTTTTCAGGATCTCATGAGGAAGTGCCCCCATCACGGAGTTCCTAAATGGGAACAAGTCCAATCTTTTTACCAGGGACTCCGTGAGGACATCCGCCTTTTCGTCAATGCAACCTGCGGAGGAAACATCATGGGTCAACATGAAGACACCGTATGGGAGATTCTCGAAAACATGTGCGAGAACTCCATCAACAATGACTCCATGGGAGTATTCGACAGGACGAATACCCGCGCAGCGACGAATCTTAAGGGAGCACATGAGACGCAGGACCTGTCCGCATCAGTCGACCTGGAGTTAATGGCCAGTCGATTGGACAAGGTCTCAATTATTGAAAAGAAGGTGGATGAGCTGACTCAGCACTTGCAGCGAGCCACCTCTGCGCGTAACTCCTTTGCACAACCTCCTTCCACACAGGAGACTGTGCAAAACATCCTCCACCGATCCTCCCCTGGGATGGATCCATATCCATCCCCATCTGATTCTTGGACTGGAAGATCATCCGATCCTTTCTTCACCAGCCGGGGGAACTCCATTCCCCCTTTCCCTGATTCTCAGGAGGTTCCTCAGACCTGTGAGGACCTCAACGCCATCCAGAACGACCCATTCTCCAACACTTACAACCCTGGATGGCGAAACCATCCCAATTTTCAGTGGGCGGGAAATCCCCAAACCCAAAGACCACCTTTTCAGTCCCGCCCACAGCCCTCTCATCACTACCAGCCGCCTCAGCCTCGGCCCAACCCTACTTATCCATCAGGGCCAAATCAAGATCAAATGTCCTTAATCCTTCAGACTCTGGCTGACATTCAAAAATCGAATGCGGCCATTCAAAAACAGCACAAGGACGAGCTTACTGAAGTTAAAACTCAACTGGCCCAGTTGGCAAATTCTCGCCAGCCAGGCACACTCCCTTCCCAACCCCTACCTAACCCAAATAACGTGCCAACCCAGAAGCGCGTTATGAATCCAAATTTAGGCCACGCTCAATGGATTTATCAGGCCCCTACTGCCCCATCTCCAGACGAGATGGAAGCCTCAACTTCGCGTGCGGGATTTCAGCAGCAACCACCCCTCCTACCAAACCCAAACCAAAATCAGGCCGGATTAAATTCTGTAACAACACGTAGTGGTAAGACAACTCAGGACCCGCATTATCCAAACCACTCCCAGCCTGATAATCATGACCCTAGGATAGTTATCCAAGGTACCGCTGTTCCAGACCCACAACCTGGACCTATCCTAGAGGAACCAACCAAGATCCCGTTTCCTGAGGCCCTGACCAAGGGAAAGAAGACCACCAAACCCGTGGCCCCTGAGGAAGACCTGGTCAAGCTCTTTGAGCAGGTCCACATAAACATCCCCTTAATGGATGCAATCCGCCACGTACCAGCTTACGCACGATTTCTAAAGAATATATGTACACCCCAGCGTAAGCCGCGAACCAAGGGAGGGAGCCCAATTGTTCTGTCAGAGCAAGCCAGCTCTGTAATCCTTAGTAGACTCCCACCCAAGGCAAAAGATCCTGGAACTCCCCTGATCTCCTGTAAGATAGGTGGTACCCAATTTGATAGAGCATTGTTAGACTTAGGTGCATCTATAAATCTGATACCCACATCCTTACTTGACCATCTGGAAGAATCTGAGCTGAAACCAACCGAGGTGACATTACAATTAGCAGATCGATCTATAAAGTCACCAAAAGGGATTCTCGAGGATGTTATCGTGAGAGTGCGGGATTTCTATTTTCCAGTGGACTTTATAGTCTTAGACATGGATGCACCTGAGAACCCTAGGGATACACCAATCATTCTAGGGAGACCTTTCTTGGCTACTGCTAGAGCCAACATCAGTTGTGAGGAGGGCCAAATAGAGCTTAAGTTTGGAGATCAAACACTGAAAATTGATATATTTAAGGCCCAACAAGGAATTAATTGCGGCGTCATCGAGCAAATTTGTGACATCAAGACTTTGGTTGATGAATCACACCTCCAGAATGACTTGAGTATGCCTCATCAACCACAGAAGGATCTTGACCCGCAAACAGAGGAGTCCAATCCGGATGTGAACAACCCAGTAACTCCCACCCTTGAACCTCACATCTATACTGAACCACCCGCTGCTGCTGAAAACCCCATCCTCGAACTGAAACCCCTTCCTGCTCATTTGAAATACATCTTTTTGGGTTCTAATCAGACCCTTCCTGTGATCATCAATTCCAACCTCAATCCTGAACAGGAATCCCGTCTGATTGTTGTCCTCCAGCAACATCGCAGAGCCATCGGATGGACCCTCGATGATTTGACTGGAATAAGTCCCTCTTATTGTACTCATCATATCTATTCAGAAGAGGGCACACGACCTTCTCGTGAAATGCAGAGACGCTTAAACCCCAATCTGCAGGAGGTCGTGAAAAAGGAGATCATCAAGTGGTTAGATGCCGGGATCATCTACCCGATCTCCGATAGTCGTTGGGTGAGCCCAATTCAGGTCGTGCCTAAGAAGGCAGGACTCACCACTATAACGACTGAGACCGGAGAAATCATTCCTACCCGATTAGCCAACTCGTGGAGAGTCTGTATAGATTACCGTCGACTCAATTCCTCCACGAAGAAGGATCATTTCCCACTACCCTTCATTGATCAAATTCTCGAAAAACTAGCGGGAAATAGGTTCTTCTGCTTTCTTGACGGGTACTCCGGTTATAACCAGGTGGCAATCCATCCTGAGGACCAAGAAAAGACCACATTCACCTGCCCCTTCGGAACATACGCTTTCCGAAGAATGCCTTTCGGTCTTTGCAATGCACCCGCTACTTTTCAGCGATGCATGCTTGCCATATTCTCAGATATGGTAGGTGATTATCTGGAAGTCTTCATGGATGACTTTTCAGTTTTCGGAGCATCATTCGACGATTGCCTCCAACACTTGGTCCAGATACTCAGGCGGTGCATCGACGTGAATTTGGTTCTTTCCTGGGAAAAGAGCCATTTCATGGTGCCTGAGGGAATTGTCCTGGGACACTCAATTTCGGAGAAAGGTATCCAAGTGGATCGAGCTAAGGTTAATCTGATTTCTCACCTTCCTATGCCTAGCTCGATCAGGGACATCCGATCCTTTTTAGGGCATGTCGGTTTTTATCGACGATTTATCCCTGATTTTTCAAAAATCGCACGCCCCCTGACCACTCTTCTCTCCAAGGATGTTCCCTTCGAAATCTCCAAGGAATGCACTCAAGCATTTGAAATCCTGCGTGACCGAGTCACCCAAGCCCCGATCCTACAGTCCCCTGATTGGTCTCAACCCTTTGAGATCATGTGTGATGCATCCGACTTCGCTGTAGGAGCAGTTTTGGGGCAGAAAAATGACAAGAAACCTGTGGTCATTTACTACGCCAGCAAAACACTCGATGAGGCTCAGCGTAACTATACAGTTACTGAGAAAGAGCTGCTAGCTGTAGTATTTGCCCTAGAGAAGTTCAGATCGTACCTTCTGGGTTCCCATGTCATCATATACTCGGATCACACGGCTGTGAGGCATCTCCTTGCAAAGAAGGACGCGAAGCCTCGATTGATCCGATGGATCTTGCTGTTGCAAGAGTTTGACCTCGAGATTCGCGATAAAGCGGGAAAACAAAACATGGTAGCTGATCACTTGTCCCGTCTGCCTTCTGAAATGATAGACCCTTCCGGACCCATCACTGAGCATTTTCCCGATGAGCACCTGCTGACTATTGGTACTAGCCTCCCATGGTTTGCTAATATTGTAAATTACTTGGCATCTCATCAGGCCCCGTCCGATTGGCCGAAGGCCAAGAAAGACAAATTACGCTCCGATGCTAAGTATTACATTTGGGAGGACCCGTACCTCTTCCGCATAGGTGCCGATCAGATCATCCGGAGATGTGTCCCGGAAGGGGAAGTCAACAATATCCTCTCTTTCTGCCATGACCAGGCATGCGGTGGCCATTTTGCCGGGCATAAAACCGCATCAAAAGTCCTCCAGTGCGGCTTTTACTGGCCCACACTGTTCAAAGACGCATACAGTCATTGCAAGGCATGCAGTCGTTGCCAGACTTTGGGCAACATGAGCCATCGCGACATGATGCCTATGCAACCGATTCTAGTATGCGAAATCTTTGATGTTTGGGGGATTGATTTTATGGGCCCCTTTCCTGTTTCGGATGGTTTCGAATACATTCTGTTGGCTGTGGACTACGTGTCCAAATGGATCGAAGCCATACCGACCCGAACCTGTGATCACAAAATCGTTCTCAAATTCATTCATCAACACATTTTCTCAAGGTTCGGGATTCCTCGTGCAATAATCTCTGATGGGGGGACCCATTTCACAAATGCTCAGTTTAGGTCACTGATGACCAAATATGGGGTGTCTCACCGAATTTCTACTCCTTACCACCCCCAAACTAATGGTCTAGCTGAGCTGTCGAATCGGGAGATCAAGAAAATCCTGCAGGTCACTGTTCGACCTGACAGGAAGGACTGGTCGTCCTGACTTCCGGAAGCATTGTGGGCCTATAGGACCGCCCACAAGACCCAATTAGGCATGTCTCCCTTTAGACTGGTGTACGGAAAGGCATGCCACCTTCCCGTCGAACTGGAGCATAAAGCCTATTGGGCAGTACGGAACTGTAATCTAGATCTTTCTAAGGCTGGGACCCACAGAAAACTCCAAATCAGCGAGATCGATGAATTGCGCATAGACGCGTACGAGAACTCGCAAATCTACAAGGAGCGGGTTAAAGCCTTCCACGACAAACACATCTCAAGAAAGATCTTTCATCCTGGTCAAAAGGTCCTACTCTTTGATGCCCGACTCAAACTCTTCCCAGGAAAACTGAGATCTAAGTGGGTCGGACCATATTTGGTCCGACAGGTTTTTGGAAATGGAGCAATCGAAATCAGTCCACTCAGCCACGATTCTGAACCTTTCATCGTGAATGGTCAAAGACTCAAGCCGTTCATTGATGTAACTTCTACTGATTTGGCTGAGGCATCTTATATCCTCCTTTCCCCTTGAGCTTATTGCGCCCAGCCGATGGCGTAAAACTCAGCGCTTAACGGGAGGCAGCCCGTCATTCTCTTTGAAAACCTGAAACTTGTTCTGACACCTTTCAGCACTCGAAGTTCACCCTTGTAGACAGCCGACCCCAACTCAGATGATTGCATCTGGGATTTGAAATCGTCCGCAAAAATTCAACCCGACCCATTCACTCATCCAAATTTCTGTCTTAAGGAATAAACTAAGACCCCCTAGGTTACAATGAGGACATTGCAAATCTTAGGCATGGGGGGTAGGAAAGTGCAAAAACGTGTAAGAAAAGGTTTCAAACAAAAAATTCACATATGCCAAAAAAAATACCATAAAAATTAAAAAATTCTTCGAAAAAGAATAAGAGGAAAAGAGGAGAAGGAAAATTTTGTGAAGGAGAAAAGAAACAAAATGAAAAAGGAGCACAAAATTATGAGAAAAAAAAAAAAAAGTGATAGTCATTAGTAAGAAACTAAGGAATTAACCTAAGTTCTAGACCTCATTCAAAAAAATAACTGAAAAGTGCACAATAAGATTAGTAAGAATGCAAACCATAGGCATTCTTGAATAGACTCTGAGTACTCATTAAGATCTGGACACTCCTCAAGAGGTTGAGGAAAATGAAAAGCTGAAGTATTAGGTCTAAGGCTTAGGAAGTATTCGGCCTCGTTAACTAATTTTTGGTTTATGGGACTCAGTAATCTAAGCACCCTAATCTCACACACAGCCTGGTTCAGTAAGCGTAAAAATCAGAATCACGCAGAAGCGTCGCAAAAATCTGAAAAGAACACCTAGAATAGGAATGACCGATCAACACAAGTTGATTTGGACGAGTTCCCAGCGCGGAGAGGCGGGAAATCCCCTCGAAGATGCGTAACAAAATATCATCTCCTCGGTGCTTGTCTCTTAGGATATTTACATATCCTACGGGGGGCATGTAAGCACTCTGCTGGTTCAGATTCCATGGATGGCATTATCTCGAAGTGTCAATTGCCAGGGTCTGGATTCGGCCACGGAATACCATGGATGGGATTATCTCGAAATCTCAATAGCCAGGGTTCCGGGGGTTGCCATGGGCGGTGCTATCTCGAAGCATCGATCGCCAGGAACCCTTGAGGATTGATGATGGGAGCAAGGAATCTGATACAGACCGTGTTGAAAAGCTAATCCTAGGCTAGAACTAAAAAGAAAAAGAGAGAGAAAACTCTCCAAACAGAAAAAACTTTCTATCTCTCTCTTACAAAACGCACTGCGAACTGGGCCAGGGCTAAAATCATTTCAAGCACGGGTGCTTTAACCACGAAGTCCAATAAACCTTAGGTTAGTTCTTGCGGGCCTTAAAAACCTTTGCTAAAAGACTGAGGCTAAGGCTAGACAGATTTGGATCTTGATTGGTACTAGAGTATCTTTTAGGCCTATGGTCAGCATTCTAACCTAATCTATGCTCAAATGAAAAAGGCACTTATCTAAAACCATTAAAAGCTTCATGGTCTAGAACAAGGGTTGAAACCTTAAGTTTTTGCTAAGGGACTAGCAAAAGCTAGGCATGGGGGTATGATGAGAACCTCATCATGAGCCATAACTAGCTCATTTTGACCCAATACAAAGGATAAAAGCTCCTACATATCTCAAGGAAAGGCGTAACTCAGAGAATTCTGAGTTTGAGAAGAAAACAAGTCATAAGGGGTAAAAGTACAATTTTACCAGTATAATATGCATACAGGGTAATTCAGGGCCCAAACATAGGTCAAAACAGCTTAATAAGAATAAAAGTGGGATGAAATGATCTAGCAAGGGCTACAGCAACTCCAAGAGACTAAATCTGTAACCCTAAAACAACCCACTTCAATTCACAAGGTTCGAGGCAAAGTAAAAATAGAATAAACCCTCTAAAATTCATAGAAAAATAATCTCTAGGGTTTAGAACCTTCAATTTGGCCTTTAGAACCCATTTTGACCTACATTGAGAACCATGCCCAATTAATAACTTAATTTGAGTTTTTGCGCAAATTGACCGGTCGAACAAGGTTTAAGATGAAAATAAAATTCACCATCAGATTCCTTAGGTCCTAATTAGTCATGTATAAAAACTTGAGCCTAAGAAGAAACCTCCTTGACCGACTTTACACTTTGGTCCTCATATATTTACTCTCTGGCCCTCAACTTTTGAACCCTCGCATTTTGGCCCCTAACTCTCCTTCGTTCTTTGCAATCAGGTCCCTCCTGCAAAACCCTGCCAGCACCATGCTCCGGCGACCTTGCGCGGAGCATGGCGCCGCGCAGGGTGAGGTGGAGGACCTGGCATGTATACCGGGGGTGCCCTGCGTCGTCAGCCGTCGCAGGAGCACCCCCCTGGTCATTGTAAGCCACCATACCGGCCGTGCGAACGCACGGACGGTATGGGTTCATGTTCCGACCACTCTCCGGCGAGGGAGACACGTCGTCTCCCTCCGCCTTCCTCCCTGCTTCATCCCTATAAATACCCCCCGCCGCTCCACCGACGAGGGCAGCCTGGATCTGACGGAGAAAACCCCCAGCTTTCTTCTCTTCTTCCTCCGGCAGACGCTCACCAGCTCCGGCGACTTCCTCCCCCTCCACCTCTTCGCTCTGCCGCAATACCAGCAGCAGAGACTTCCTCCCCTGTTCTTCCCGCGCCACGCCGCACCCAGCTGGCGCCTCTCCAGCCCTCTGCTCGCCGCCGCCCCTCTCCCTGAGCATCGTCTTCTCCGGCGACAGTCGATACGACTGTCGCCCTGTTCCTCCCCCTTCGTCCCTGCAAGTAAGTTAGACCTACTCCCTTTCTTCTCCTCTTTCTTTCCCCGCTTTCAATTTAGTCAATTAAACCCTCGACCGCTCCTGTTCACCCTCATCCTCTCCGCCTCCGACCACCCTCCGGCGAGCCGCTCCCATCACCTCAGCGACCCACACGGCTCGCCGACCACCGCAGAACCTCCGCCTCCTCACCCTGATCCTCCTCCGCCCCTCCACTTCCCACCAAACACCCTCTGCAGATCCACCGAACACACCCACTTCCTCGCTCACAGTTTGACCTAGGACGACCTGTTAGCTCCATCTCGCCCCCTGCAAACCCCCTGACCACCTTCGCCGTGCCACGGCGAAGGTCCCCCGCCTGTCTGATTTGGCCGAGAGGCCGTTCTTCTGTGACCATGTGACTCGCCCGCCGTCGCCATTACTGCGCAGGCAGAGCTGCTTCACCTGCAGGTACAGGCACGCCTTCGCCCAGGGTTGACTCCCAGGTTGCGCAGGGACTCTCCGCGAAACGTCCCTGGTTCACAGACGGGGCGAAGGCCGAGCGGGAAGCCACGATCGCCCACTGCTCCATCCGCGACGCGCGCTCAATTGGGGTGGGACATTTAGTCCCACCTCGGAACCTCTCGCAGGCGCGTGGACGCATAAAGGCAAAAAGTGCCTTATGCTGTCTGCCTCCTGACCACGGGGTGAGGTCCCTCTCACCCGACCCGACCCGGCCTCGTCCGTGACCACGCTCCGCGGACCTGGCCCGACCCGATTAGACTGTCCTGCACTCCTCGCCCACCACGCACGCCGGTGGGCCTGGACCCGGGCCTGACCCGAACCCGATTACCCGGTTGCGCTCTGGGAGAGCTTCCGAAGAGTGATTTCAGAGAGAAAGAGAAACGCGGGGGAGGGGGGTAGAGTAGGTTTTTGCCCTCTGATGCTGAACTCTTGAGCGTGCAGGCACAGGTGAAGGACTGCGGAAGAAGAAGAACTGAAGCGGCACTGTAGCATCCGCGGGTTATCAGGCGACGTACTGAAGACAGGTGAAGACAAAGAAGAAGAAGATCTGAAGAAAAAGAAAGAAAGAAAACAAGGAAGAACAGAAGACAGAAGAAGAAGAGCACGAGGGGAAGATCTGAAGAAAGCAGAAGAAGAAGAAGACGAAAAAGAAAGAAAGAAAACAAGGAAGAACAAAAGCCAAAGAGGAAGAAAGAAGAGAAGAAGAAGAAGCCAAATTTTCATCTCTCTCTCTCTCTCTCTCTCTCTCTTTATTTTTGTAATAGAACTTGTATATCTCTAGAATACGACTTGCTCCCTGAGTTCGACCTCGGGAACTCTTTCATTTTCCGAGTAAAAAAAAAAAATTTATATTTGAAATGTTGGTAATAACCGGCTTTACTACAACGTTATAACAAACCCGGCAAAACCGACGTCTTCATTAGGTTTTTGGTGCCATGGAGGTGGATGCTAGCTAAGCTAAGCTAAGTTAAGCTAGCATAGCTAGCTATAGAGTAGAGGAATATGCATGTGGAGCTTAGGGTTTGAGGAGAGGAGATGAGGAGGGGATGCCTGGTGCTGAACTGGAGCTGGCAGCTACTGAAGAGGGTAGCATGGAGCTACTCTAGTTGTCCTAGCTTGGTAGTTCTTTGCTAGGTGCTAAGCTAAGCTAAAGTAAGCTGGCTTCTACCATAATGAGCTGAGGGGAGCTGGGTCTGGTGCTCCCGGGGTGGATCAAGCTGGTTAAGGCAGCTAAGGTAGCTTAGCTCAACTAAGTTGAGCTAAGCTAAGTCCCTGGGAGCTGGACTTGAGCTTCCTGAGCTGAGATGAATTCATCTTCATCTGGTTGGAGTTGAGTAGAGCTGGATATAGCTGGATCTAAGCTACAGTGAACTCCAGTCAACTTAGCTAAGGTAGCTAGAGCTCCGTGTAGACTAGTGGGAGCTGAGATGAGCTAGACTCAACTAAGTTGAGTTGGATCTGAGCTGACCTGAGCTAGGGTGAGCTAAGATGAGCTCTCTTGAGCTGCCATTCAGCTGAGATTAGCTGAGTGGAGCTGGGATGAGCTAACCCTAGTCCAAGTGAGCTAGGTTCCAGTTGTGGTGAGTTGGATCAAACTGAGTTCCAGTTAGTCTGAGCTCCTCCTTCACCATTTGCCTTCTTGAGTGCTAAGGTTTTAGGGATCTGTATATCTGTTTATCCCTAACACTCACAAAAATACACCAAAAAGACAATAAAAAATACAATGCATGCCTAACCTAATTAATGCTAAAATGCAGCCCAAAAACTCGTTTACGGAGTAAAATTCTAAGAGCTAGGTTTGTTTTAATGCATAAGAATGATGATAAACTGGCATTTATCACACCTCCATGCTTATCTTTTGTTAGTCTATTAGCAAAACTTTAATTGTTTGAAAAACAGAATTTTTTGGGAAATCTAATTTTTTTGACTTTTTAGGAGAAAAAGATTAAGGGACCTTGGTTGATCTAAACACAGGAGGCACGGGATTTGTTATGGATAAACATTGAGATTTGTTTTTGGATCCAACCATTAGACAAAATAGGATCAATATATCCTCCAGAAAATTCATAAATTAGCCCCTTGTTAATTCAAATGACTTGAAATTTTTGTTTTTCGGATTTTTCTGGGTCATTAATCTGATTCGCAACTTGTAAAATCCTTTAGAACATTGTGTCCGTGCTTGTGAAAAGCCAACATTTATAGGGGTGTGTTAATTAATTTATTTATTCTTTTTTTTCTCTCCCATGCTTATTTTTAGCGTAGTCTTACAACAGATGTGTCGGGATCATCATTTCCGTTACCAATCCTCGAGAGGGCTCTGGTGCTAGTACTTCGGGATAGCACTGTCCATGACACCACCCAGGAGTTTACAACCCCAAAACACAATGCGGTGTAAAGGGGCGCTCCAAGCAAACTCAAGCTCTTACTCCGACACTATAGGTAGAGCACCGTCCAAGACACTTGAGCTGCTAAAATGCGCTTTAATGCTCTATCTAAAGATATGAAATATAGATATGGAGCAGCACCGAGGCGGTAACATGTTGACATTGCATCCTCAAAGGAGGCATTTTCCTCCTTCTCGACGGTGGGAACTCAAACCAATGATCTGCTTTAGATTTTTACTAAGTCCAAACAAGGGAGTTTTTCAAATTTCTAGTTGTTTTTAAGTGTTGGCTTGTGTGTAAAAATTGACACAAGAAGTTCCTCAAGAAATGCAAGTTTTTGAATTAGAAACTAAGTCAAATACTTTCCACATTACAAAATAGGATCAAGTCACCTGAATTATCATGAGTTCAGGTGGAATTTTTAGAGAAGGATATCTGATCTAGTCTAAAATAGACCCTAAAATTCTAATGATCAGATCCACATCATCATCCCTAGTTTGTTAAAGATTAAATCCCATTGTACCCAAAAGTGAAAATTTCAACCTTAGTCCCAATTTCAAAATTTTTCCTCAAAAAGTTTTTAACATTTTTATTTTTTTGGGTATGCAAGCAGGAAAATGAAATAACTAAAGAAAAATGCATGTTTTTCTTTTTTTATTAGGTTTTGAAAATCTTAAATCGATCGTCAAATTTTAAAAACACCCCTTATGCTTAAGATATGCAATGTCCTCATGCATTAGGAGGGAAAAGGAATCACCTTAATGAAGAGCGGTCGGGTTTAGAATAGTCAAAACCTGGAAAAAAGAAGGAAAAAGGAAAGCAGGAAAAGAAATGATGGGTTACCTCCCATCCAGTGCTATCGTTTACGCCATTCAGCCGAGCGTGAAGGTATGCACGGAAGACGAAAAATCATGTAAATAGTTGGACACTTGGATGCCAGCAAAAAATGTGTCTTCTTCTAGATCCCTAGATAATTGATTAGAAGCAATATTGGGATCAAAGTTGGATGGAAAATGATAAGTGTAGCACGAGTCTGGCCATGGTTTTAAATCAGGTTGGATGCCAAACTCAGGTGGGGTTGGTGGTAGGTCCATAAGAAAGGAGTCGGGGAAGGGATGGTGAGAATTAGGTGAAGCTAGTGTGGAAAAATGGGGTGCAAGAATAGTGGGTGGGTTAGGGTGATCAGGGGGTGCATCAGGAATGGATTTGGGGTCAAGACAAGTCTCCAGATCACAGATTTCGCCGACCACTGATTCTGAATCAGAGTCCTCAAAAAAATTATGGTCGGTAAGGGTATCTATCAACATTGTCTCCTCCACCATATTGAAAATTTTCGTATCTGAGTCCTCAAAAAAGTTATTATCATGGAATCTCCTGGAGGATTTGAAAATATCTAAAGTGGTAGTTTGGCCAGCGCAAGTGATATCCATTTTGCTTGTGTGGCAATTGATATTTGCCTTTGCAGTGGCCAAAAAAGGGTGTCCAAGGATTATTGGGGAGCCCAGTAATGATTCAGGTACCTCAATGTCAAGAACCAGAAAGTCTGCAGGGAAGACACAATTCTGAACCTTGACCAAAACATCCTCGACAATCCCACGAGGTTTGATTGTAGATTGGTCGGCTAATTGCAGGGTAACCTCGACAGGTTTTAATTCACCGATATGAAATTCTTCAAATAAAATCGTGGGAATAATATTAACTAAGGCACTAAGATCAAGGAGGGCGCGATTAAAAGTAGTATCATCAATAATTACTGAAATTAAAGGCGCCCCTGGATCTTTCATCTTAAGAGGAAGCTTGCTCTGTATGACAGAGCTTATTGTTTCTAAAAGATGCACCTGTCCTAGATTTTTGGCCTGCCTTTTAGGAGTACAGGTCTCCTTCAAAAATTTGGCATAGGCAGGTATATATTTGATGGCATCTATGAGAGGAATATTGATTTGAACTTGCCCAAATAGATCCATGAGTTCTTCTGTAGTGGGCTCAGATTTCTTTTTTCTGTTGGTAGTGGGGTGGAGTGCTTGTGGGAAAGGGATAGGAATCGTGTCCTGAGATTTTTGTATTTCTTTTTCTTCCTGATGGAGAGGTGGGGAGTCAATTTGCACAGGGATTTCACCAGGTTTATGTGAGGGCCTGGGATCAATGGTGGTTTTCCCACTTCTTAAAGTAACTACATGTGCAGTCGGATTATTATTTGGAGGAGGTGGGGGGGCTTGTGGTTGCGAAAACCTGGGAGGCTGTTGAGGTGGTGGATTAGTAGGAGACTGATTCAGGTAGTGTGGATTTCTGCCCGGATATTGGTTCCTTTGGTGATTAGGGTTGGGCATGGGTTGGGACGGAAGATGTCCTGCAGTCTTTGCGTGGGAGTAACCCCAATCTGGTTGTTCAGATTTGTGATGGTGCGGGTTACTTCAGTCATTTTTGTTTGCATTTCCTGCAGGGTTCGCATCATCTAGGCATTGATGTCTTGTTGGGATGGCCAGGATGGAAGGTTGGATTCGACCCATACCCATTAAAATGATCTGGTTGGGAAGGAACCTGATTATTCCAGGAGTAGTTTGGGTAATTTTTCCAATTGGAAGAAATTTTAAAGGGCTGCTGGATGGTAGAAATATTTTGAGTGGGGTTAAGATCTGGATAGTTGTAATTCCCTAGTGAATCATGGGCAACCTCAAAATACTGGTAATAATCAGCAGGAGTAGTGTTGAGATTGTGCAAATTTTCTCTTCGTGGAAAGTTAGGTTGGGTTAGATGTGGACTATGTGGAGCTTTGGTTGATGTGGCCAATCTTTCCTCAATTTTCTCTTGATTAATATGCATCTGGTCAAGTTTTTGAGCGATCATTTGAAGATCATCTTGGGCGACAGGGATAGATTGAGTGCCTACTTCATAAACACCGAATTGCGGGTTTTGAGTTATGCAAAATGTGTTCATGGAAGCTTAATTAAATGAGTTTTCACTCATTTCTTCAAAAAGGTCATAGGCACTTTCAGCATCCTTATTTAAGAAGTTGCCGGCACACGAGGCATCGACGAAATGTCGGATTTGATCTTCTAATCCATGATAGAAGATTTGCATGAGCTGCCATAAAGGAATCTCGTGGTGCGGGCAACTTCTTAAAAGATCTTGAAATCTTTCCCAAGAATCATGGAAAGTTTCACCAGATTTTTGGTGAAAGGTCGTTAGAGATCTTCGCAGGGAATTAGTACGACCTATGGGAAATAATTTCTTGAGGAAGGCACTCTTGAGCTGAGGCCAAGTTGTGATGGGTCGGCTAATGGTCCTGAACCAATAAGCGGCCTTATCTTTAAGAGATAATGGAAAAAGCCGCATCAGGCATATGTCCTGTTTCACATTTCGGGAACGGGTTGTTTGTGCAAGAAGAGTCAGCTCTTTAAGGTGGCTGAAAGGATCTTCCCTAGGAAGGCTATGAAAGTGTTTAATCAGGTTTAGGACTGCAGGCTTGATCTTGAAGTCCCCCTTTGGTATGACCACCCCTAGTTGTTCCTCATAATAAGATGAGTCATAAAAATCTTTTAGAGGAATAACCGGTTGTTGATGGGGTGGTGGGTTTGGCCTTTGATTGGCTACATTTTGGATGTTCCTAGTCAATGTTTGTTGATTGGAATTTAATTTAGCAATCTGCTCAGCCATCAATTTTAAAAGATCAGGCAGGGGGTCTTGATGTTGTGTTTGGGGCAATTCAAGATTAGGGAGCTCCAAGTGTGGGAAGTTAAAGGTGGGTGGGTTTTGGGTGGAAGGGTTAGAATTAGGGTTAGTGGGGTTAGAGGTGGAAGTGGAAGCATTAATGGACCAACTTTGTTGATTTTCCATTTTTTGTTTAGAAGAAGAAGAAGACAGAAAAAGTGGTCTGTTTGCGTGGGGGGTGAAATGAAATGGTCCTTCCAGGTACAGATTTTGAGACCGTCGCCCGTGCATAAAATGGAAGAATGGGAGGGGAGGAGAAGAGATGGAGATGAGAGAAGTGTGCACACAAGCAACCAAAGCTAGACCTAACTTAAGGGTGACTCCCTAAAAAAAATAAACCTAAGACTTGGTCTATGTAGGAAATAAGTAATCAATAGTGAATACCCGTTCTATCAACAAATCTAGCCAAGTTGCTTAAGGGGAGGTTTAGGCCCAAACGTTTCCTAGGGAAAACCCCAAGTGCTTGTACAAACCCGCGCCTGGTCGTTTGACACGGCCCCTCAGCCTGAACACCAAATATAGATGACAGAATTGGTATTAACTAAAGAAAACTTAAGACCTATATAGCAAGCCTAAGTTGATGAAGCTTTAGGGGTCAAGTTGCTACGAATTTTAGTTAGGTCTAGGATACTATAGTGCACACGGAATGTGGAGGGCGTTAATTTGGGTTATTGCCATGTTATTTCAATTTTTTATATGTGTGCAGGAGTTGGAGAGTGGTTCCAATTAAAAAGCAAGTTGTCACATAATTTCTTGTATTTTTGTCTTTTAGGATTTGATTTAATTAAATGTGTTTTAGGGTTTTTCTTTTTAAATTTTCAAACAAGTTTGAAACTCCACAATCAAAGGAAAAATAAGTTGTATTGGTGATGGTTAATTTCCTTTAATGTGAGTTTCTAAAAAGAAAGAAATAAACTCTAAGCCAATTGTCCCTAAGATAGAAAACTACTACCAATGAATTACTTTTAGGCTTTCTGTATTAAGTAGTGGTCCAAACAAGTCAACAAACACCACTCGTTTGAAGAAAATCAAACAAAGATTCCAGAAAAGATTTTTGTAAGATTTTAGGATTTTTTGTTATAATTGTTTTGAATTTTTTCTTGTACTGGTGTCAAAGTCCCGAAATGATACCCATGGGTATTTTGGACTTTTCAATATTACCACCGACCTCAGAAAATTTTGATGATTTTATATGATGTGTAAAATTTCACAAGGATTCTAGAAACCTAAATTTCACAAAAATTGGATGAGTATAAAAATTCTAAAAATTCACGGATAGTAGCAAAATAGGAAGATTAGAGGGTGTGACCCCTCTGCAGTCCACGAATTTTTTAAAATTAAATAAAAAGCCAATTGATCTAAAATTTGGAGCAAATGTTCCTAACTTAATTTGAATTACTTTTTGAAATTTTATGATTTTAGGAGGCCTATGGTGTTGGGGATTGATTTTTCAAATCTGGACAGAAATCTGAACCCGAAAAATAGAACACCAACACTATGATTGGAGTAGTGTTTAGTGAGGTATACAAGCAAACAATGGATTTTTATGGGCACCACTCCACTTAATTAAAGTGTTTAGGGTCCTGAAAGCCAAGTTTAATATTTTTTTGGTAGTCTTTTAGCCTAAATGTGACAAGAAATGGGGAACCAACCTGAAATCGTGGGAAGAAAAGGAACTTTGAGCTTTCGCTTCTCAATTCCTGCTTTCCCACTGTAGTTCCTACGCACACTAGAGAAAAGAAAGAGAAGGGGATGAGATCCACTTCAAGCAAGAGAAAACAAAATTAAGCAAAGCCGTGCCTCCCCGGCAACGACGCCAAAAAGTGATCGCGTTTTTGCGTGGTTTGTTAATTTAGGGTTTTAAGCCATTGCAACGCGTAAAAATGGATTCGCTTTTAAATTTATATTCCTAAATAGGGGAGTATCTAAGTTCGTTCAAGGAGGCCAAATGTTTGCAAAATTAAATCCCTTTCTTGGAAATCGAGCTCAACTTTCTTTTTGGTGTTTTATATATATGATTTTTTTTTTTGATTTTGAAATAACGAGAACAAAGCGGGTTTGTTGATAGCAAGAAGATTCTCTATCACTACACTACTATTATAGTGACAAGTAGAACCTCTCCCTAAGCTCACTCTAGGCACGTGGAGGCCTAGAGAAATTAGGGAGAGGGAGTGAAAAAGGTTAAACAAGAATTCAACAAAACTATTCAACAAAAAAGATTAAAGAATGCAACTTTCATTAAAAGAGAGTGTTTTACAAAAAACCCTAGTAGATGAATGCTTCTACTACTAGATAATTGCAACAACGAAAATAAAATACAAAGCTTCCTGAATTGTTGGTGAAGAAGGGAAACTCCTTGCTCCAAGCTTAGTGGCTCCTAGGCTTGAAAAGGGCTCCTCCTTCTCCTTCCTTGAAAATGGTGTCCTCCAAGGTGGTAGCTACCACCTTTAATTCTCCTCCTCCAAGGGTGGACATCCACCTTAGGTTCTTCTCCTTTGCCTGGCCATCCTCCTTGGCGTGGCCCAAGTTGAAGAGAGTGGGGAAAAGAAGGCACCAAAGGGGCTGGTGATGTGCCCCTTTAATCTTCTTCTCTACTCCTTCTTCTTGGTTGTAGGTATAGGTGGATGTAGGTGGAAGTAAACACTAATGGAGGATGAAGAAAATGTGGGAAGTTAGGTGGGTGTATATAGTGTAGGAAGGGGGGTATAGGTGGCTCTTGGAATGGATGGCTAGGATAGGATATGGGGGGTAGTTGGGGATCCTAGGGCTAAGGATAAGTGGCACCACCTAACGGGTGCTAAGGGGGGTAGTTATGGCTTTGGTTCCCTTTAGAATTGGCACCAAAATGGACCTTCTAGAAGGCTATTAGGTTGCGCCACCTTAGGGTTCTAGAAGGGGGGTATGTGGATGGCTAGGATGGGTTATGTGGGTAGGTGTAGGGTGGATAAAGGGGATGAAAGTTGACGCCAAAAGGGAGGTGGTTAGGGTTAGTTTTGGTGCCAACTTTTGGTGTCTTTTGGTGGTTAGTTGAGTGGTGAATGGTGGTGAAGAGGTGGCGCCAACTTTTAGTAGAGGTGGAGCTAGCTTAAGTGGGCTTAGGTGGACTTGGAGTGGTAGGTTATGTAGGTGGAGTTAGGGTTAGGTTTTTGGTGCCATGGAGGTGGATGCTAGCTAAGCTAAGGTAAGATAAGCTATCTTAGCTAGCTATAGAGTAGAGGAATATGCATGTGGAGCTTAGGGTTTGAGGACAGGAACTGAGGAGGGGATGCCTGGAGCTGAACTGGAGCTGGCAGCTACTGAAGAGGGTGGCATGGAGCTACTCTAGCTGGCTTATCTTGCTAGTTCTTTGCTAGCTGCTAAGCCAAGCTAAAGTAAGCTGGCTTCTACCATAATGAGCTGAGGGGAGCTGGGTCTGGTGCTCCCGGGGTGGATCAAGCTGGTTAAGGCAGCTAAGGTAGCTTAGCTCAACTAAGTTAAGCTAAGCTGAGTCCTCGGGAGCTGGACTTGAGCTTCCTGAGTTGGGATGAATTCATCTTCAACTAGCTGGAGTTGAGTGGAGCTAGATGTAGCTGGATCTGAGCTGGGGTGAACTCCAGTCAACTCAGCCAAGCTAGCTAGAGCTCCCTGTGGACTAGTGGGAGCTGAGATGAGTTAGACTCAACTAAGTTGAGCTGGATCTGAGCTGACCTGAGCTAGGGTGAGCTAAGATGAGCTCTCTTGAGTTGCCATTCAACTGAGATTAGCTGAATGGAGCTGGGATGAGCTAACCCTAGTCCAAGTGAGCTAGGTTCCAGTTGTGATGAGCTGGATCAAGCTGAGTTCCAATTAATCTGAGCTCCTCCTTCGCCATTTTCCTTCTTGAGTGCTAGGGTTTTAGGGATCTGTATATCTGTTCATCCCTAACACTCACAAAAACACATCAAAAGGACAATAAAAAATGCAATGCATACCTAACATAATTAATGCCTAAATTTAGCCCAAAAATTAATTTGCGGAGTAAAATCCTACGAGCTAGGTTTGTTTTGATGCATAAGAATAATAATAAACTGGCGTTTATCAATAATCTCTTAGAAAATGATGCCTAACATCAATATGTTTAGTCCTAAAGTGTTGAACATAATTTTTAGATAGATTTATGGCACTGGTGTTGTCAGAAGGTATTTGTTATTTCTATAGGATAGGTCAAAATCTTCTAAGGTTTGCTTCATCCATAATAGTTGTGAACATGCTAAAGATGCAGTTACATATTTGGCTTCTGTTGTTGATAATGAAACAGTGTGTTGTTTTCTAGAGAACCAAGAGACTAGGGAATTTCTGAGAAATTAACACGTACCACTAGTACTCTTTCAGTCTCTAAAACTACTTGCATAATCAGCATCACAAAAGGAATAAAGTTCAACTATGGTTGACTTCGGATAGAAAAGTCTTAGCTCTGATGTGTGGTTTAGGTATCTAAGTATTCTTTTAACAACATTTAAGTGAATTTCTTTAGGATTGACTTGAGAACGAGTACACAAACAAGTACTGAAGAGAATATCAGGTCTACTGGTAGTTAAATATAATAAGGAACCTATCATGCTTCTATACAATTTCTGATCTATAGACTTATCTATCTCATCAGATTTTAGTTGTGTAGAAGCTTCCATAGGTGCTTCTTTTCATTTTACTTTGTCCATGGAGAATTTCTTCAAGATCTCCATGGTGTACTTGGTTTGTGATATGAAGGTTTCGGAGGATAGCTGGTCAATTTGAAGCCAGAGAAAGAACCGAAGTTCTCCCATCATACTCATCTCAAACTGATCCTGCATTACCTTTGCAAATTCTTGACATAAAAGATTATTAGTAGCATCGAAAATGATGTCATTTGCATAAATTTGTATTATTAATAGATCATTTTCTTTTCTTTTTGTGAATAAGGTTGGATCTACTTTATAAATTTTAAAATCATTTTCAATTAGATTAGTTTTTAATCTGTCATGACAAGCTTGTGGAGCTTATTTTAGACCATATAACGCTTCATTTAATTTATATATGTATTCTGGATAGTCAGAGTCATCAAAACTTGGAGGTTGTTTAACATAGACTTCTCCTTGATAAATCCATTTATAAAGGTGCTTTTGGAGTCCATCTGAAAGAGTTTAAACTCCATGTGGGTGGCAAAGGCTAACAACATTCTAATGGATTCTAGGCGAGCTACAGGTGCACATGTTTCATCAAAACCTATTCCTTCTTCTTCATTATACCCTTAGGCCATAAGTCTAACTTTGTTCCTAACAACTTCTCATTCATTCAGTTTATTCCTAAAGGCCCATTTGGTTCCTGTAATAGTCTCAGGTTTTGAAACAAGTTCCCATGCTTGATTTCTTTTGAATTGATTCAACTCATCTTCCATTACAATAATCCAGCAATTGTCAGAAAAAGCATCCTTAACATTTTTAGGTTCTAATTGTGAAACAAATGCTGTGAAAGTTAAGTGTTAATGGAAGATCTGGTCTGAACTCCTTCGAATAGTTCTCCTATCACCAATTCTTTTTGCTGATCCTTCATGTAGGATGTCTTTCAGTAGTTCATTTGAAATGTTCTCCTCTAGTATGTTTGAAGGTTCTTCTATTAGGTCATCATCATCATTTACAGAAGATTGAGGGTGAACTAGTGTCTCATCGAACGATACATGCATGGTTTCCTCAACAACATAATTCTTCTTGTTAAATACTCTATAGGCTTTACTTCTGGTTGAGTAACCTAAGAAGATTCTTTCTGAGCTCTCAGCATCAAATTTGTCAAGATTATCCTTAGTGTTAAGTATAAAACATCTACAACCAAATATCTTGAAATATGAAATTCTATGTGTTCTTCCATGATAGAGATCAAAAGGTTTTTTGTTTAGGATTGATCTAATTAAGGATCTATTTTGGATATCGCAAGCAGTGTTTACAGCCTTAGCCCAAAAATATTGAGGCAACTTTGACTCATAGAGCATTGTGCGGGAACACTCTTGCAAGGTCCGATTTTTCCTTTCAACTACACCATTTTGAGGTGCGGCTCTTGGGGAAAGAAAATTCATATTTTATTCCATATTGATTACAGATATCAGAAAAAGATTCATTCTCAAATTCTCCTCTCATTTTGTAGTCTACTTACAAGCTTACTAAAAACATCGATTATGACTAAACAATATCTACACCTGCTTAAGCTTTCAGATTTGGTTAGTCCAAACAACTCTAAGTGAAGTAGTTCCAAGGATCGAGAGGTACTTGCCATCCTTTTTGTCTTAAAAGGATTTTTGGTTTGTTTACCAACTTGACAAGAATCACAGACTTTACTTTTCTTGAAGTTGATCTTTGGCAGCCCATTGACAAGCTCATGTTTCACAAGTCTACTGATGTTTCTCAAGTGAACTTGACCTAGTCGTTTGTGCCAATGTATTGCCTCTTCCTCAGATGCAACAAGACATTCAAGGTTGTCGCGTTTGTTGAAGTTAACAGTATAAATATCTTTATGTATGCTTTCTATTAGAAGAATTTGTTTGGTTTCTCTATCTCTCATTTTAAAACTATTTGAAGTGAAAGTAATTTATATCCTTTATCACAGACTTGACTTACACTAAGAAGATTGTGTTTTAATCCACTAATTAAATGCACATTATCAAAAGATGTGGAGTTACCAATTTGACCAGTACCAACAATACGGCCCTTGTGGTTGTTCCTCAATGTAACCGTACCACCTTCCTGGTAGTGGAGTTGCAGGAAAAGGTCTTCCTCTCTAGTCATATGCTTGGAACACCTACTGTCCATGATGCACCTTCTTTTTTCTCGATCCTATCATTTGTTTGTGTTTGTGAGGTCTTGAATTCTTGGATCTATAAAGTGGCTTTAGATTTCCATTCATTTCTTGATCTGTCCACCTCTTATAATCTACTTTACCTACAAAACAAGATTTCAAAAGTATTTTTGGTACCCATTTTTGTTTGAGTCCACGGTAGTTAACTGCTGCTACCTGTTTAGGCAAGCTACCTTTCTCCTTCTTTTTGCTAGAACTAGATGCTTCATGATCATTTTTGGGTATATAACCTAACCCAAATTTTGTGGTGCTCTAGGTTTGTGCTCCTAAGAGTTTATGTAGATTTTGACTGCTCTTAGTGAATTTAGCTAGATCATTTAAGAGAATAGCAGAGTTTTCCCTTAGCTTGTCTATGTCTACTTTCAAATTATCTATTTGTGATTTTAGTGAAGCAATTTCAGCAGATAATTCCTTATTTTGTAAAGCAAATATATCTTTTTTTGCTTTCTCTTCTCCTAAGGCTTTTGCTAAGCTTTTATTTTCTATCTTTATTGAATTAGCTATGCCATGCATCTCAAAGAAAGCTTTTAATAATTCATCTTATAAAAAGGAGGTTACCTCATCTTTTAGGGCCATAAGTCCTAGGAGCGCTTCTTCTCGTGAGGTCTCTTCTTCATCTGAGCTTGAATTTGACTCATCCCAGGTGACTTGAAGTGCCTTCTTCTTTTCATACCTTTTGGGGAATCTCTTCCTCTTCTCTGATTCCTTCTTGAGAAGTGGATAATCATTGTTGATGTGTCAGTTCCCTTTGCAATTGTAGCAGATAATGGTGTCTGCTTTAGATTATTCTATCTTCTTTCTCCAACTCCTCTTGCTTTTGAGGAACTTTCTAAACTTTTTGGAGAGAAGAGCTATATCTTCCTCTTCATCTTCCCTTGAGGACTCTTCCGATTGATGGTTGGCTTCAAGTGCCACGGTCTTCTTCTTAACCCCTTCATTTTCATGCTCCTTCATGTGTTAAAGTTGAACTTCATATGCCATTGAGCTACTGATAAGATTGTCTAGTTTTAAAGTAGACAGATCCTTCGACTCTTGTATGACTGTGGTCTTTGTCTCCTAATCACTGGTGAGAGATCAGAAGATCTTCCTCACAATGCTTCATTCTTGATTTCTTGGTCTAGATTCCTTAGAGAGTTTAAAATGTCCATGAATCTCGTGAACATATCTTTGATTGATTCTCCCTTCTTCATTCTGAAAAGCTCATAAATTTGTGTTAGAAAATTGACTCTAGTTTCCTTTACCTTTGATGTCCCCTCTTGGGTGACTTCAAGGATGCTCTAGATCTCATAGGATGTTTTGCAGGCTGAGACACGATTGAATTCAACTCTGGAAAGCCCGCAGAAGATAGCGTTCATGGCCTTCGCATTATAAGTTGCCATTTTCTTTTGATTAGGCATTGCTGCCACTCCCTCCTTAATCTCAGGGCATGTGTAGTTAGAGGCAATGACATCCCACACCTCGAAATCTACTAACTCCATGAAGATTTGCATCTTGGTCTTCCAGTATCCATAGTTCGTTCCATCAAACAATGGAGGTCGAACTGGTGACTGTCCCTCTGCATATGTGTCAACAGATGATTTTGACATCTTCTGGACAACGAGGCTCTGATACCAAGTGAGGGTGCCTACGAATTTTAAGTATACTAGAGGGGAGAGGTGAATAGTATCACTCAAAAATTTAAATCAAATGTACACAAATAAATCTACAAAAGTATCAAGCATAGATAACACTTGGATTTATAGTAGAAACCCAAACCAGTTGAAAACCACAACCTAACCCTCTCAGCTTAGGATTTTTCCAACTAGGTGAAGCTAGTGTTATTTGCTCTGAATCGGGTTTTAAAATCAATGCATGTAGTATAGGTTGAATCAACGCAAAAAATAAATAATATTTGTTACTCAAGTAGAAGTTCGAGGTCGAACACAGGGAGCAATTGGAAAAAATGATTCCTAAGATTGCAATTCAACACAAATATATAAGCAATAGAATTCCAAGCAATAATGATATATGAATCAAAGCATATGTCAAAGAGTGCAAAAAGAATGGGGTAAAATGGTGATTTGAATCACCAATTACCCCTCACAATTATATTAAATATTTCAACAGTATTAATCAATTAAATGCCACGTAGGATAAGTGCACAGTGCACTTCTGTTGAATCTCAAACGTCTGCTCAGTCGGTCAGATGGCTTAAATCACTCACAGGTACTGCTCTTCTTCTTCTTCTCTTGCTTCAACTCTTCTCTTGTTTTTCTTCTTCTTCTCTTCTTCTACCTCCTTAAGCTCCAGAGAAGGCACAGCACAGGGCTCAGCACGCCAACAGAGGCAAAGGTCTCCCTCAGATTTCACAAGTGTTGAGAGGAGGGCGGCAGAGCAACCCCCCCCCCCTCTCCTCTCTTTTTCTCTTCTTCCTCTCTCAGAACCAGCAAACTAGAACAGACCCAGGTATCCAGGTAAACGGACCGAGCCTAGACCCGTGCAGTGTGAGCACGGGCGAGGGCATGCGTATGAGTGTGCGTGCGGGGACCTTACCCCCTGTGCGTGCTGAGGCAACAAGGCAGAAGCGGAAATTCAATTTAAACTGCTTGTGAGCTTTGGCGCTTTTCGATGTGGGACTATCCCACAAGCTCTCCTCTTCGTGCAGGGCCGTGAGCTGCTGGAGGGTTGATTCGTCAAATTGGGGTAGAAGATGTGGTCAATAGCCTCAATTGATCAACGACGTGAGAATTTGACCCAAGTCCACTTTGCTTGGGTGCAAGACCTGGAGCTAGCGACTGAAGATGAAGCTTTGAGCTTGCTTGAAGCTCCTCCGTTAATGGTGCTGTGGGCTCGAGACCTAAAAAAGACGAATACAGGCTAAGTGCCCTAGTTAGTATGTTTAAGAGCTTCGCCTTGGTGAGGCGAAGTCAACGGCGGTGGTTGCGTGCTGTGGCATGGTGTGTGTGGGCAGAGCGAGGTCGAAGAAGGTGTGCGTGGAGTGCTGTGTTCGAGAGACCAATCCCCTCAATTACTTGAGAGGTTTTGGTCACGCGGACACGGCGAAGGTGAGGAGCATGGAAGCGATGCGGTTGGGCATTTGTGGATGCTGCTAGGGCTCGCCGGAGGTTCGCCAAAGCGGAAGGAGATGAAGAGGGTGCAGGTGGTGCAGTGACTGTGAGGGAGTTGTGAGTGTTGGAAAAGAGAAGTAGAGTGAGAGAGAGAGAATGATAGAGGGACATAGCTAGGTGACAGAGAGACGAAGGTAGCTGGTTTTGGTCAACCAACGTCAGAGAAGGATGAGAGAGAGCAGCAACACAGCGACGATGAAGTTGGCGGAGATACGCCCTCCCTTTGGCTGGGAGGGTCGTGACGAAGAGAGGAGTTGAGGGAGTCAACCAATTTGGTTGTTGGATGGCCAAAGGAGGAGGATCAAAGAGGGTTGCTAGAGCAAGGGTTTTGGTAGCTGGAGGAGGAGAATCAGAGGTGGTTGACTCACAAAAACTTGCTGAGGGAATGCGCAAGGCCACGGTGGTCCTTTTATAGGGCTCTAGACTGAGTTCCAAGCTTGGAAAACAAGCTTAGAAACTCTGAGCTCTTCATCGGAGATTGATACCCAATCAATCAAAATGTTCGCATTAGGATTCTAGAGAGATTTAGGATTCTTGGATGGGCTTAATTGGAAGGCAATTACTTAACGAGTTTCCCTTTCAATTTTGAGAGGGATTCGTCAAGAAATCACAAAGATCTTACCGTTTAAAGGTCGTCGAAGTTTGTAAGATTAGGATTTCATGGCAGCAGGGACCTTTTTGTAAAGATGATCATAAAGTTAGGGACTTAAATGCAAATAATTCAAAAGTTAGGGGCATATGTGTGAGATAAAAGAGTCAGATAGGACCAAATTGCAAACTAGGTTAAGATAAACTCAGATTGGGCCCAAATTTTGGTACAAACCTAATTTGAACCTAAGAAATCCAATGGTGAAGTTGGATTTTGGTTTTGACCTAGTTTGATTGGATAATTTATGTAAGAGCCCAAATTAGGGCATAGGTCTATCTAAGACTCTGTTTTAGGTCAAGATGGGTTCCAATGGTCAAATTGAAGGTGTCAAACCCTAGATAATATTTTTATATGAATTTTATAGGATTTAGGTAAATTTTATCCTGACCAAAACCTCAGTTAATTAAGCAGGTTTGTTTTTAGGGTTTCGAAAGTCATTTAATTCTCAAAACACGTGAAAATCCTTTTATATCTATTTTAATCCACTTGTTAGACTTTTGAGACCATTTAACCTTTATCTAACCCCTTATAAAACCTGTTGTTATTCTGTATTCAAGATATGATGGTAAAATTATAGTTTTAACCCTGGATTCTTGTATTTCTGTTTGAAAGGATTTGCAATGAATTATGACCTTCTGATGGTTATGTAAGAGCATTTAATAACTTAATCAGATCAAATTGAGCTAGTTATGACTAATGATGGTGTTCTCATCAGCTAGTCAATCGAATAATATACTACTTGAATAAGAGCGGCACAACCTCTTTATAATGATCCCTTCTCTTACTATCCTAAAGAGAAGCACAACAACAACAACAGATTTCTCCCAACAACTTGGGATCTGTTAATTAAAAGCAATAATATATAAGAACAATAAGAACTTATGGATCCTCAATAAAAGTCAAACCAGAATTTCAACGGAGGCTTGATTCATCGTGCTTTGGAAGTCATGAAAACAGGAGCACAGAAGCACCTGGAAAAGCATGAGAAGTTGTTTGCTTTTGAATGGTTTTTCTACTTGAGAGTGTTGTGTAAAAAGGGCTACGTACAACCTCTGTTTATACTAGCAAATCAACCTGAATAAGAAATCTAATTGGTTGATCAATTAAAGTAGATTGGTCAATCAAAATGAGGTTTAGTTAATCAATCTAGTTATTTGATCAATCAATGATTGGTCGATTAATTAAACTAAATGGTCAATCAAAAGAGTATTAATCAACTTCCTAAAATAGGCTGATTTAATCGATTAATTAAGTAGGTTGGTCAATCGATGACTTTGGTCGATCAATTAATTTATTAGTTGATCAATAACCCTAAAATCTTGTTTTAAATGTGAAGTGTGAAAATCTATTTGACACTTATTATGAGGCTCCCTACCAAAAACTTCTAGACTCAATAAAGATAAAAAGACACTGACATGCAGATCAGTATCCTTCTAGCTTTGATCCATGAGAGAAGATTTAACCCATGAGAGAGTCCTGAAATATTAGTCTCACAGATAACATAATTTTGGTGCATCAAAGCAGAGGTACATACAACTTTATGGCATATTTACAAATAATGAACGGGCCCTTAGACGCGTCAAAGCATAGGTGAGTACGAGAGCCACACGAGTGAAACAGAACTCCACCAAGACCGCACTCACTCAAAAATGCCTGAATGGCAGATCGACTATGGAAATCAGAAGGAAAGCCATATAGATCCTTCGTCTCAAGCGAGATGCTGAACAAGGAAGAAGCAGACTTATCCTTACCTGCGAGCCTTGATTGCGCAGCAATCATAGGTCTTAATTGGCCTAGATTAAGCTAGGACTTAGCATAAGTTAGGGTTATTCATGCATGCATATGCATTATCTACAACTTTACTACTTTTCTTTAGCTATGCATAAAATAATGTTATAATGTGCTGATTAAGTGCATTATGTCAATTACAGGGAATAAGCTGATCAGGAGCTGGATCTGAAGCTGGATCAGGAATAACAGTTGTAGCAGAGCTGGAGTAGAAGGCCTAGTTTAGTTGTAGGAATAATAATGTAAGGGGGTTAAAAGTTTGCTATTCTATTAAGTAGGAATAAAGCAGTAAAATGTGAAGAGCTTAGGTCCATCCTAGCCCTAGGATAGCCTAGAGACTCCCCCAAGCCTTAGCCACCCTTAGATTAGGTCACAACACCCTAGGAAGCCCTAAAACCCTAGTTCCAACCCACCTATGGACGTCCAGATAAGTTTTAGGACGTCCAGGACCCTTAGCCAACTCCCGCACACTTCAAACCCACTTCTGCAGTGTTATTGGACGTCCAAACACTTTGTCAGATGTCCAATTTCTGCAGAATACCCAAAACAGAACCCGAAATCCTTCCTGACTCTTATTGGACGTCCAGAAAACAAGTCTGGACTTTTGATTTTTGAGTATAAGACGTCTGATTATATTATTAGACGTCTGATACTGCTCTCCAATTCCTGTTTTGAGATTTAAGCCTTGATCTTGGATCTCTTGGTCCCTAAACCCAATTCCAACCCCATAGGAACCTAAATTAAGGTGCCCTAACCCTAGTACATCACCTATAGACCTCCCTAAGGACCTAATTAGGTCCTCACTAAACCAAATTGACTTGGATCTTAGTCAATTCCATCAGCCTATTCAATTGGACTCAGTCCAATTGAGCCCTGATCTTAGCACACACTGTCCAATTGGACTCAGTGAGAGTCCAATTGACCTAAACCTGACTTAATTGAGTTATTTTACTCTCAATTAAGTTTCCACACACCCAACTAAACTTGTATTAGGTTTAATTGCACTTTACCTTAGTGAATTAGGGTTTATAACCCTAATTTGAGACCTACCTTGACCTAAACCCACTAGAACCCAACCTAATCAACCTAGCTACCTAAGTTTCGGCCCACACACACCATCCACGTGAAAATATCTAGCCTAGAGTTCTCTAGAACTCTCTACCATGTGTGGTTGCCTTGGTTGCCAAAAATAGCAACCAAGAGCCATTCAATTTTTAGATCCACATTTGGTGGATCTAAAAACCACCATCCACCCTCTCTCTCTCTCTCTCCCACGAGCTCCCACCATAGGCCTCTCTAGAGAATTCCATAATTCTCTAGAGAGCTTCCCTTAGGTCTATAAAAAGACCCCTTGGGTGGCCATTTGCAACCATTCACTTCGTTGGCAATTGCACTCCATTGGTGCCATTCACGCCACCTCCATAGTCACTCCACCTCCACGAGCTCACTACAACCACCATGCAGGACACCATGCTGGGATGCTGGATCAACCCTACCTCTCTCCAAGGGCCGGCCTAAGTTCCATTGGCCGCCCCTCCTTCTCTCGACCACTCCAAGGCCATCAGGGACCACCCCTGAATGCCCTCTATTCTTCAAGCTTTAAATCATGCTCTTCATAATCTTTATTGCTTTCATTTACTGCTTAGTAGTGTAGCCTTACTTCTCCCCCAATGATGCATGCGAAATCCCCCCGTTGATTCTTATATGCAATCGTTTTCTGCTAGTTAGGTTTAATTTTTAAGCATTCATGTATAAGCTTTCCTCTAGATTTCCTTGTGCAACTCTCCAATGATGAATGAAATTTCACTTTATATATATATATATATATATATATATATATATCTTATGTGTTCGAAATCACCACGAGCTGAATGATTATCATATTTGCGTGATTTAAGTGCCTGTTCTTTAATTGCCTATATACTACGCACCAGCATGTCGTTTAAATAAAGTAGAGCGGCTTTAAGATCGATTTCAAAAGAAAAACAATGCCTCCCAGAGACGAACAACCGGGACTCAAAGTCTCGATATTTTTACAAAACAATATCTTTATTGGATCGTATTTCGCAACTATACTACGATGCTTTTATCAAAAATGTGAGCTACGATTTCTTCCAACAAGCCTTGACATGACCATGTCTCAAATACTCGTCGGAGAAGAAGGCTCGCACACTCGTCGCAAATCACTTTAATACTGCAAGAGGGTTGGTGGGACATTAACTATAACCCACACCCCCTATTTGTAAGCCACTGGTGGCATGCTGTTTTTTGCTCTTGGCAGTGTTATAATGATTAATTCGTTGTAGTATATTACAAAAAACGGTCACCAGTTTATTACGATTTATTACTCGAAATTAAAAGTTTCCCAAAGTCGAACTCAGGGAGCACACGTCATTCTAGAAACATAAAGATTCATAATTTTATTACAAAAAAAAATAGAGAGAGAGAGAGTGAGCAAAAGTTTCTCTTTTTCGTCTTTCTCTTGGCTTCTTCTTTCTTCTCCCTTTTCTTCTTTTCTTTCAGCAGGTTCTTTTCTTTCTCTTTTCCTTGCTTCTTCTTCTTCTCTCTTTTCTTACTGTGCCTTCTCTTCTTCAGTCTGCCTTCTTCTTTCTTCTTCTCCTCTGCTACGGTTCTTTTTTTTTCCTCTTCCTTTTCTCTGCTTTTACTTCTTCTTTCTTCTGTGTCTTCTTCTTTCTTCAGTAGCTCCTTCCTTCTTTTCTTTTTCTTCTCTTCTTCTCTTCCCTTTCCCTAATTCAGACGTCTAATTCTTCGAGTCGGATGCCTTATCGGTGCTGTTGCTATAGTGCCTCCTTCTTCTCTTCTTCTGTTGTCTTCTTTTCTTCTTCAGCTTCTTCCTCTTCTTCTCTTTGCTGTGGCTTCTCCTTCACCTTCTTCTTTCTTCTCTCTTCTTCTTCCTCACCTGTTCCATGCAAACACGCGACGCAAAACCTACCCCTACCCTTTCCCACGTCTCTCTCTCTCTCTAAATCTCTCTTTGGTATGCTCTCCCAGAGCCGGGTAATCGGGTCGGGTCGCGTGCCCGGGTCTAGGCGCACGGCATGGGTGTGCTACGCGAGGAGTGCTCAGGAGTGGGGGTAATCGGGTCAGGTCGAGTGCCTGGGTCCATGCGCACCAGCGTGGGTGTGGTGCGCGAGGAGTGCTCAGGAGTGGGGGTAATCAGGTCGCGGGTCAGGTCCGTGTGGGCAGTGCCGCGGACGAGACCCGGTGGATAGGTGAGGAGGGACCTCACCCTAGTGTTTCGAGGCGAAAAGCCTAGAGCACTTTTTCCTCTTATGTGTGGGCGTGCGCCCACACATTTCCGAGGTGGGACTAAAGTCCCACCTCCGATCTCGGGCATTTGCAGGAGGAAGGTTCGCTCAATTGGGGCAGCGGTAGAGGCCTGCGACCCCAATTGAGGTCCTGAGTGCGTGCGCGAAAGCCTTCTGCGCAACCTAGGACCTGTTGCCTGGGACGAGGAGACCTAGGTGAAGCTCCCGAGCAAGCTTCACTCGCTCGACAATGGCGACGAGCACCTGGGTCCTGAAAACACTAAAACGGCCTCATGGCCACGTCAAAAGGCTTAGGGAGGTTCGCCCAGGTGTGGCGAGTGTGCAACGGTGGTCGACGAGACGTAAGACTGCCTGTGGCCGTGCGCCTAGGGCACACTGCGTGCTTGAGAGTGGGTATGTTCGAGGGGTGTTCTGGAGGTGTGGCATGGTGAATGGAGTGAGGATCTAGGTTCAGTGAGGTGTCACGATGCTTAAGGGGTAGTTGGCGAGGCAGATGGAGGCGTGGAGCGGTGGAAACGCCTCGCCAGAGGGTGGCCAGAGATGGAGAAGGTGGTGATGGACAGTGGTGGTCGGTGAGTGGAACAGCAAATTAATAAGGGGGAAATAAAGGGAAGAGTTTTACCTACTTAACTAACGAAAGGGGAGAAAGAAGGCACTCGGCACGTGCCTGCCGACATCGGAGGCGAAGATGCTCAGAGGAGGGTAACGGCAACGAGAAGGGGATCTGGAAGGTGCCAACTGGTGCGGCCTGGCGCGGGAGGACGAGGCAAAGTGAACTCTGTTGCAGGTGTGGCAGCAGAGTGACAAGGGGGAGGAGGAAGGGTCACCGGAGCCTGCGGGCACTTGACCTGAGGAGGAGGTGATGAGGTTTAGGGGAATTCCTCAGCCAAATCAGGCTTGACCAAATCAGCAGCCCCAGCCACTTCTTATAAAGGTGCTGGAGAGGAGACGATCTCGAGGGGGCGACGTAGGGAGCTCGTCGAAGAATGGCCGGAAAGCAGACCCATTCCTCTCTTGCGTTCGCACGAGAGGCATGGACAGCTGCAGAGCATGGGGGAGGGTCCCTGCGAAAGAGGACCACGTAGGGAACCCCCCTTTCATTTCTGAGAGCGGCCCCCATACCCTGTACGGCGCCATCCTCCGCGCAGGGTCGCCGGAGGTATGGGTGGCTACGTGGGGTGTCAAAGGGACCGTTTTGCAAAGAATGAAAGAGAAGCTGGGGGGCAAAATGCAAGGGTTCAAAAGGATAAGGGTCGAAAAGTAATTCAAGAGGACCAATTTGTAAAGTAGGTCAAATGGCCTTCCGTTAGGTCCAAATTTTGGTATAAACCTAATTTGGACCTAAGGAATCCAATGGTGAAGTTTTATTTTTTTTTTAACCACGTTTGACTGGTCAATTTGCACAAAAACCCAAATTAGGTCAAAAATTGGGTATGATTCTCAATTTAGCTCAAGATGGGTTCCAAAGGCCAAATTGAAGGTTCTAAACCCTAGAGAATATTTTTCCATGAATTTTAGAGGATTTAGTTGATTTTTATCCTACCTGGAACCTCATGAATTAAAGCGGATTTGTTTCAGGGTTATAGAATGTCATTTAATTCCTAAACGTTGCTATAACCCTTTTCGGATTAGGTCTTCTCACTTTCTTTCTTATTAAGCCCATTTGACTTGTGTTTAGATCCTTTGACACCCCGTATGTGTACTGCATTGGTAAAATTGCAGTTTTACCCCTTGTGAATTATTTTATTCTTAAATTTAGAATTCTTTGATTTAGGCTTTTCCTTAGGTTTTGTAGGTGCTTTTGTACACTTATTTGGTTCAAAATGTGCTAGTTAGGGTTCATGATGAGGCTCTCATCATACCCCCATGCCTAGCTTTTGTTAGTCCATTAGCAAAATTTTAAGGTTTTAACCCTTGTTCTAGACCATGAATTTCTTATCAAGTTTAGATAAGTGCTTTTTCCTCTTATATCCTTGATTAGGTCAGAATGCCAATCAAAGGCCTAAAAGGTACTCTAGTACCAACCAAGATCCAGATCTATCTAGCTTTAGCATCAGTATTTAGCAAAGGTTTTTAAGGCCTACAGGAACTAACCTAAGGTCTATTGGACTTCATGGTTAAAGTACCTGTGCATGAGATAATTTTAGACTTGGTTCAGTTCGTAGTGCATTTTGTAAGAGAGAGACAGAAGATTTATTTGTTTGGAGAGTTTTCTCTCTCTTTTCTTTTTAATTCTAGGTTAGAATTGGCTTTACAACATGATCTGTATCGGATTCCTTGTCCCCATCATCAATCCTCAAGGGTCCCTAGCAGTCGATGCTTCGAGATAGCACCGCCCATGGTAACCCCCAGAACCCTAGCTTTCGAGATTTTGAGATAATCCCGTTCATGGTATTCCGTGGCTGAATTCAGACCCTGGTAATTGACACTTCGTGATAATGCCATCCATGGAATCTGAACTGGCAGAGTGCTTACATGCCTCCAGTAGGATATGTAAATATCCTAAGAGACAAGCACCGAGGAGATGATATGTTGTTATGCATCTTCGAGGGGAATTTCCCACCTCTCCACGTCGGGAACTCGTTCAAATCAACTTGTGTTGATCGACTGCTCCTAATCTAGGTGACTCTTCAGGACATTTGAAAAGCTTTTGCGTGATTTTGATATTTATGCTTACTGAACCAGACTGTGTGTGTGAATTGAGGTGCTTAGGTTACTGAGTCCCGTAAACCAAAAGTCAGTTAATGAAGCCGAATACTCCCTAAGCCTTGGACCTAATCCTTAAGCTTTTCATTTTCCTCAACCTCTTGAGGAGTATCTAAATCTTAATGGGTACTAAGAGTCTATCCAAGAATGCCTAAGGTTATCATTCTTACTAATTTTGTTGTGCACTTTCCTTTTTCTTTTCCTTAATGTGGTCTAGAATTTAGGTTAATTCCTTAATTTCTTACTAATGACTATCTTTTTTTTCTTTTTCATTTTGTGCTCCTTTTTATCATTTAGCTCTTTTTCTCCTCCTTTTGTAAAATCCACAAGAATCCTTCCCTCCTTTCAATTTTTTTTTTATGTTGAAACCTTTTCTTATGAGTTTTTATTCATTTTGCACTTTCATACCCCCCCATGCCTAAGATTTGCAATGTCCTCATTGTAAATTAGGAGGGTTTTTATTTAGCTTGGTTCATGCATTAGGACATATATTTTGGTGAGTGGATGGGTCAGGGTGACTATTGCAGACGATTTCTAATCTCAGATGCGAGCACCTGAGGTGGAGGCGACTGTCCTAAAGGATGAACCTAAAGTGCAAAGAGGTATCAGAAAAGGTTCCAGATTTTTCAGAAAGAATGACGGGCTACCTCCCGTTAAGCGCTGAGTTTTATGCCATCAGCTGGGCGCAATAAGTTCAGGGAGAATGGAGGATAAATGATGACTCAGCCAAATCTGTAGAGGTTACATCAGTGAACGGTTTGAGTCTCTGACCGTTCACGATGAAACGTTCGGAATCGTGGCTGAGAGGACTGATTTCGATGGCTCCATTTCCAAAAACTTGTCAGACAAGATACGGTCCGACCCACTTGGATCGCAATTTCCCAGGGAAGAGTTTGAGTCAGGCATTGAAGAGTAGGACCTTCTGACCAGGGTGGAAGATCTTTCTAGATATGTGCTTGTCATGGAAGGCTTTAACCCGCTCTTTGTAGATTCGCGAGTTCTCATATGCATCAAGACGTAATTCATCGATCTTGCTTATCTGAAGCTTTCTGTGGGTTCCAGCCTTAGAAAGATCTAAGTTGCAGCTCTGTACTGCCCAATAGGCTTTGTGCTCCTATTCGACGGGAATGTGACATGCCTTCCCGTACACCAGTCTGAAAGGAGACATGCCTAGTTGGGTCTTGTGGGCAGTCCTATAAGCCCACAAAGCTTCCGGAAGTCGGGACGACCAATCCTTCCTGTCAGGTCGAACAGTAACCTGCAGGATTTTCTTGATCTCCCGATTTGGTAGCTAAGCTAGACCATTAGTTTGGGGGTGGTAAGGAGTAGAGATTTGGTGAGACACCTCGTATTTAGTTATCAGTGACCTGAACTGGGTATTGGTGAAATGGGTCTCTCCGTCAGAGATGATTGCACGAGGAATCCCGAACCTTGAGAAGATATTCTGATGAATGAATTTGATGACGATCTTGTGATCACAGGTTCGGGTTGGAATGGCTTCGATCCATTTGAACATGTAGTCCACCGCGAGTAAAATGTACTCGAAGCCTTCCGAAACAGGAAAGGGGCCCATAAAATCAATCCCCCAAATATCGAAGATCTCGCATACGAGAATCGGCTGCAAAGGCATCATGTCGCGGTGGCTCATGTTGCCCAAAGTTTGGCAACGACTGCATACCTTGTAGTGTCTGTATGAGTCTTTGAAGATAGTGGGCCAGTAAAAGCCACACTAGAGGATTTTTGATGCGGTTTTATGTCCGGAGAAGTGGCCACCGCATGCCTGGTCATGGTAGAAGGAGAGAATGTTGTTGATTTCATCCTCCGAGACACATCGTCGGATTACTTGGTCAGCACCTATGCGGAAGAGGTACGGGTCTTCCCAGATGTAGTACTTGGCATCGGAGCGCAACTTGCCTTTCTTGGCCTTTGGCCAATCAGACGGGATTTGATGCGATGCCAAGTAGTTTACTATATCAGCAAACCATGGAAGCCTAGTACTAATAGTCAATAGGTGCTCATCAGGAAAATGCTCCGTGATGGGTCCAGAAGGGTTGATGATTTCAGAAGGAAGGCGAGACAAGTGGTCAGCTACCATGTTCTGTCTTCCAGCCTTGTCGCGAATCTCGAGGTCGAATTCTTGCAACAGCAAGATCTATCGGATTAATCGAGGCTTCACGTCCTTCTTAGCAAGGAGATGCCTCACAGTTATATGATCCGAGTAGATTATGACATGGGAACCTAGGAGATAAGATCAGAATTTTTCAAGGGCAAATACTATGACTAGCAGCTCTTTCTCCGTAACCGTGTAGTTATGCTGAGCCTCGTCAAGTGTCTTGCTAGCGTAGTAGATGACCATGGGTTTCCCGTCAATCTTCTGCCTCAGAACCGCTCCTATAGCGAAATCAGATGCATCGCACATGATCTCAAAGGGTTGAGACCAATCAGGGGACTGTAGGATCGGGGCTTAGGTGACTCGATCATGAAGGCTCTCAAAAGCTTGAGTTCATTCCTTGGAAATTTCAAAGGGTACATCCTTGGAGAGAAGAGTATTCAGGGGGTGCGCGATTTTCGAGAAATCAGGGATGAAACGACGGTAAAAATCGACGTGCCCTAGAAAAGAATGGATGTCCCTGATTGAGCTAGGCATAGGAAGTCGAGAAATCAAATCAACCTTGGCTTGATCCACTTGGATGCCTTTCTCAGAAATTAAATGCCCTAGGATGATCCCCTCAGGCACCATAAAGTGGCTCTTTTCCCAGGAAAGAACCAAATTTACATCGATGCAACGCTTGAGTATATGAACCAAGTGTTGGGGGCAATCATCAAATGATGCCCCGAAAATTGAGAAGTCATCCATGAAGACTTCCAGATAATCACCTACCATATCAAAGAATATGGCAAGCATGCACCGCTGAAAAGTCGCAGGTGCATTGCAGAGACCGAAAGGCATCCTTCGGAACATGTACGTCCCGAAGGGGTAGGTGAATGTGGTCTTCTCTTGGTCCTCTGGATGAATAGCCACTTGGTTATAACTGGAGTACCCATCAAGGAAGCAGAAGAATCTATTTCCAGCTAATTTCTTGAGAATCTGATTAATGAATGGTAGTGGGAAATGATCCTTCTTTGTGGAGGAATTGAGTCTTCGGTAATCTATGCAGACACTCCACGAGTTGGCTATACAGGTAGGTATGACTTCTCCGATTTCAGTTGTAATGGTGGTGAGCCCTGCCTTTTTAGGCACAACCTGGATTGGGCTCACCCAACGATTGTCGGAGATCGGGTAGATGATCCCTGCATCTAACCACTTAATGATCTTTTTCACGACCTCCTATAGATTGGGATTCAAACGTCTCTGCATTTCCCGGGAAGGTCGTGCGCCCTCTTCAGAATAAATACGGTGTGTGCAATAAGAAGGACTTATTCCAGTCAAATCATCGAGAGTCCAACCAATAGCCCTGAGATGTTGCTGGAGAATAGTGATCAGACGGGATTCCTGATCAGGTGTGAATCTGGAGTTTATAATCACAGGAAATGTCTGATTAGAACCCAAGAATACATATTTTAAATGGTCGGGAAGGGGTTTGAGTTCAAGAATGGGGTTATCAGCAGCAGCGGGAGGTTCAAGGTGAGTGTGAGGTACATGGGTAGGAGTTATGGGTTTGTCTATCTCAATGTCTGCCTCCTTTAATTGAGGTGCAAGATCCTCTTGTGGTTGATGAGGAATGATCATGTTGTCCTCAAGTTGTGGTTCATCAACCAAAGCTCTAGCATCACAGATTTGTTCAATGACACTGCAATTAATTCCTTGTTGGGCCTTAAAGATATCAATTTTGAGAGTCTGGTTCCCAAATTTCAGTTTTACTTGGCCCTCCTCACAACTTATGTTGGCCCTTGCAGTGGCCAGAAAAGGTCTCCCTATTATGATCGGTGTATCCCTTGGATTTTCAGGTGCATCCATATCTAAGACTATAAAGTCTACAGGGAAATAGAAATCCCGCACCCTCACAATAACGTCCTCAAGAATTCCTTTAGGTGACTTGATAGATCGGTTTGCTAACTGTAGTGTCACCTCAGTCAGTTTCATCTCAGATTCTTCTAGGTGGTTTAGTAAGGATGTGGGTATCAAGTTTATGAAAGCACCTAAGTCTAACAATGCTCTGTCGAACTGGGTTTCACCGATCTTGCATGAAATCAGGGGAGTGCCCGGGTCTTTTGCCTTGGGTGGGAGTCTGCTCAGGATTATAGAACTGGCTTGCTTTGACAGTACAATTGGACTCCCACTCTTAGTTCTCGGCTTACGCTGAGGTGTACACATGTTTTTCAAAAAGCGTGCGTAAGCCGGTACGTGGCGGATTGCATCCATCAAGGGAATGTTTATTTGGACCTGCTCAAAGAGGTTGACCAGATCCTCCTCAGGAACCACGGATTTGGTTGTCTTCTTTCCCTTGGTCAAGGCCTCGGGAAATGGAACCTTGGTTGGTTCCTCTAGGATAGGTCCAGGTTTTTGGTTTGGGACAGGGATAGGAACATCCTGGATGACTGCCCTAAGATTTGGGTCAGTACCAAGATTGGAGTGGTCTGGATAAGGTGGATCTTGGGTCGCCTTACCACTATGGGTTGTTACAGAGTTAAGTCCTGCCTGGTTCTGGTTGGGGGTTGGTAAAATGGGCTGCTGCTGTTGATAACTAGCATAAGAAGTTGAAGCTTCCATCCCGTCAGGTGAAGGAATAGAAGGGGCTTGATAAACCATGTGTGCTTGGCCCGAGTTTGGGTTCATAACGTGCCGCTGGGTCAACACGCTATTAGGATTAAGTAGAGGCTGAGAAGGAAGCGTGCCTGGTTGGCGAGAATTTGCCAACTGGGCCAGTTGATTTCGAACCTCTGTGATTTCGTCCTTATGTTGCTTTTGAATAGCCGCATTCATTCTCTGAATGCCAGCCAAAGTTTGGAGGATGAGGGACATTTGGTCTTGGTTTGGCCCGGATGGATAAGTGGGGTTGGGCCGAGGCTGAGGCGGCTGATAAGGACGAGATGCTGGTGGACGGGGCAGAAAGGGTGGTCTCGGATTCTGGGAATTCCCCACCCACTGGAAGTTGGGATGCTTTCGCCATCCAGGATTGTAGGTATTGGAGTATGGGTCATTCTGGATGGCGTTGAGGTCCTCGCAGGTCTGAGGAGCCTCAAAAAAGTCAGAGAATAGGGGAGTAGAGCTCCCCCGGCTAGAATAGAAAGGATCAGAGGTTCCTCCGACCCGAGAGTCAGATGGGGGTGGATACTAGTCCACCCCAGGAGAAGGTTGGTGGAAAATGTGTTGCACAGTCTCCCGTGTGGGAAGGGCTGTGCGAAGGAGTTCTGCGCAGAGGTGGCTCGCTGCAAATGCTGAGTCAGCTCATCCACCTTCTTCTCAATAATAGAGACCTTGTCCAATCGACTGGCCATTAATTCCAGGTCGACTGATGTGGACAGGCCCTGCGTCTCATGTGCTCCCCTAAGGTTCGTCGCTGCGCGGGTATTCGTCCTGTCGAATAGTCCCATGGAGTCATTATTGATGGAGTTCTCGCACATATTCTCGAAAATCTCCCACACGGTGTCCTCATGTTGACCCATGATATTCCCTCCGCAAGTTGCATTGATGAACAGTCTAATATCCTCACGGAGTCCCTGGTAAAAAGACTGGACTTGTTCCCATTTAGGAACTCCGTGATGGGGGCACTTTCTCATGAGATCCTGAAAACGATCCCATGCCTCGTGAAGAGGTTCTCCCATCTGTTGCGTGAAGTGAGTAATCTGATGGTGCAAGGCATTGGTCTGACCAACGAGGAAGAACTTTTTCAAGAACTCGAGCTTAAGTTCCTCCCAAGTGTTAATCGGACGAGTCTGAGTCTTATACCAATGGGCTGCCTTGTCCATAAGGGAGAAAGAGAACATCTTCATGAGTAAGATATCCCAATTATGTGCATCTGACTCGAAAGTCTGGGCCAGATGCTTTAGCTGTTTGATGTACTGGAAGGGGTATTCAGAATTAAGCCCATGGAATTTAGGTATGGCATGAATCATGTTGGGCTTCAGTTCAAAATCAGGTCCTCAGGTCCTCCAGTCGGGATTCTGACTCGAGGCTCAATTGCCACCGCAGCGGGATTATAGGTATCTCGCGTCATGGGATGCTGCGGTGGGTTCATGAAGTTCTAGAAGAGGTCATTAAGTCGTTGGAGTCGGTGCTCAAGATTATTCTCTTCCTCAACTGGCTGAGCCATTGTGGAAGAAGAAGGTGAGTTGGGTTCAGAATCAGAGGAGAGGTCTATGTGAAGAGTTGGTGCCCAAACAAGGGTACCGAGACTCGGCCTCGAGGAGAGTGAATTTCTAGAGGAGGTTTCAAGGACCTCCTACCAAACATGCACCGATGGATTAGACGAGGTTGTAGAATCCCTACTTGGAGGGGGTAAGATCAGCATGATGTAAAAAAATGTGGAATTGAAAATATGCTAATCTCACAAAATATCAATCACACAAAAGGCACAAAGATATTTAGGTGGAAACCTAAACCAGGTGAAAACCACCACCTAACCCTCTCGAGCTAGGATTTTCCGATCAACCAAGTTGATCAAATCCACTAAACGAATCACTTAAACGAGGGCAATTTAACCTCAATTACAACCATGCTACAAGTGCGAGGGTAGCGTTCCTCAACCCCTCCTCTTCACGAGAAGGATTTTGTCCCACGAAGGAGAGGGAATTCACAAAGCGAATACCCAACCAAATAACAAAGTAAAATAACAAATATAGTCCTATAGAGCCAACAAAGATTTAAACTTAGCTTCTATAGGAATTAGGAAACTCCCCTTTGAAGGAGTGCGTCGAATCGATGACGCGGGTGCGTGAGCCACGCGACGGCGCAACGTCGCTCTCGTAAACTACAGCGGGAGAGCGGGTGCGCAAAGGCTTGATGCTCTCAAGATGTAGAACTTGAGCTTGGAGAGCAAGAGCTTTTCTTGGACACAAAAGAGTATGAAAGTATATTACTAGGTGTGTCTTTGTGTGCAAGAGGTTCCTCTCTATTTATAGAGGCCGTAGGAAGGCTTTGGAAGGCTTTGGAAAACTGGCATAGCCGTTGGGAGCAACGCCTAAGAGAATCAGGCCAAAATCAGGAACAATGATTGCACTGACAGGGTTATCAGACGTCTGATCCTGGCATCAGACGTCTGGAAGATCAGTTTAAGACATCTGGAAACAAAGTCAGATGTCTGATTTTAGGCGGGTTTCTTCCTGACTTGAATCAGATCTAAACAGGGTTCTAGTGCAAGTCCATTAGACGACATACAGGACGTCTGGCACTATGTCTGGACATCTGGAAACCTACTTTTCTGCGGGAATGGATTTCCAAGTGGGTGCAACGGCTAGAAAATCTCTGAGAAGAGATTTTCGGGTCAGCTGAGGCAAAACGGTCATTTATCAGATGTCTGGAAAGGCTTAAGAACGTCTAATAAGGCTCTAACGGTCATATCATTCAGTGTTTGTTAAGCCAGCCAACGATCCACTAATTGGACGTCTGGCATAAACATCAGACGTCTTCTAAGACGTCTGGACTAAGGTCTGGATGTCTGATTTCATCAAACAGAACTAGCTAAGTCCAGCCTAATTGTTATCAGACGTCTGAATCAACAGTCAGACGTCTTAAAACTCATTATCAGACATCTGATTTTGGAATTAGACGTCTGAAAAGGCTGTTTGAACCCTACATTGGTTTTCTAAGTTTTCTACAGAAAACCTAAGTATCCTAGGGTTGTGCAGGTGTTCCTAGGACTACTGTTAGGGTACTTTGAGGCTCTTTAACATGATTTTCTAGGGAACAAAAGGAGCAAGGAAATAAAGACAAAAGTACATGAAAGAAATAAATAGAATTCTATCCTATTCTTCTTGTCCTTCCATCTTCAATCTATCGCTCCTCGCGAATCTCCTCTGTTCTCCATCAAGCTCCTCCAATCCATCCTGGATGCGAGCTCGAACTCAGTCTGATCACGTCTCCATTTGCAATTGACCTGAAATCTAAGACTCCAAGTGCAAATGTTAAATGACACGTGTTTTGTTATCATCAAAATAAATGATCGTGATGCTCTGGCACCAACAATCTCCCCCTTTTTGATGATGACAAAATCATAAATAATAATGCAAAAAATCCTCCCCCTTTTTGACATTATCAAAAAGGTTTGATTAAATTTCCTATAACTCACCCTTAAAACATGCTCTTCTATGAATTTCTTTTAACACAAGTAATGTCCTCCCCCTTTTTGTAACAACAAGATAGATATTATTTTTCTCCCCCTTACTAAAGGAAATTTAGCTAACTTGCATCTCCCCCTTAAAAATTGACAATTAGCTCATAATTTTTTAACTCCCCCTATCTAAATGCTTATGATAAAAAGATAGGGTAAATAATTTTTTACCTCACCTATCATGGCCAATAAAATGGCCCAAATGGTGGTGGTGGATGCCACATCGGATGGGGCTCCCATCCGTAGCTTGGAGGCCCGGGCATTGGCGCCGGTCTCCAGTTTGGTGGTCGACGTGCGGTGGGTCCATCGTTTGTTCGCCGTCTCGTCGGTTGTCTTGTTCTCCTCCTTGGTTCTCCCAACTCGAGTTGACCAGCCTTGAGCTTGTAGGTCCAGTCGTTTGTGTTGTAGTTATCCCTGAAACCTACAAAACAAGATTCCAAATTTTTCTTCGGTATCCAAGTGAGCTTGGATCCGGATCTATTAGCGGGTCTCCTTGACGGAGATCCTTTCTCAACCTTAGGCTATAAAAATTATCTACTTTGTTGAATAATTTGTTAGAGTTTTCCCTTGACGGAGATCCTTGACGGTATCCAAGAGATTTCTTTTTCTATGATATGTATTTTCATTTTTAAACTAGAGATTTCAGTTTTTAAGCTAATGTTCTCGCTAATCAATTTACTATTTTCATTAATTAGGTTTCTATTTTCTAGAAACAAATTTTCATTTTCAGAAGTGTTAGAATTAGGGCTTATTTCTAGATCGTGAAGTTTATTTTCTAGCCTTTCATTTTCAAATTTAAGAAAACTAAGATTCTTTTTCATGCTTTTTTTTTCTATTTTTAGTGATTTACTAAGCTCATACAACTCATTAAAAGCATCTTGTAAATCTGAGTTTACCTTATTGTCGCTGTCATCGCTGTCGTTATCCGTTATGGCCATGATTCCAAGGCACGCGGTTTCCTTCTTCTCGAGATCTTCTTCCGAGCTCGTCTCCTCATGAGTGCCTTCCAACCTCCTCCATATCTCGTGGGTGGTGGTGCACTCTTGGATTCGTTCGAATTCCTTCGGACTCAACGTGCAATACAAGGCATTCATTGCCTTTACGTTGAGGTTGAGATTCCGAGCCTGATCTTCTGAGTAACCTATTGCGGGTTTCATAAGAATCACAAATGCGGATTCACATTTTTCCCACACCTGGAAGTCGTAGGCCTGCAACCACATAGTCATACGATTTTTCCAATAAACAAAATCTATACTTGCAAAGTATGGTGGTCGCGAGGTATCGTGTCCTTCGGTGCACAGAATGCTTTTCCCTCCATGTTTGGATCCTCGCCGGTTTGTAACGCCGATAACGCGAGACCTGCTCTAATACCAATTGTAGAATCCCTACTTGGAAGGGGTGAGATCAGCGTGATGTAAAAAAAATGTGGAATTGAAAATATACCAGTCTCACAAAATATCAATCACACAAAAGGCACAAAGATTTTTTGGTGGAAACCCAAACCGGGTGAAAACCACCACCTAACCCTCTCGAGTTAGGATTTTCCGATCAACCAAGTTGATCAAATCCACTAAACGAATCACTTAAACGAGGGTGATTCAACCTCAATTACAACCACGCTACAAGTGCGAGGGTAGCGTTCCTCAACCACTTCTCTTCATGAGAAGGATTTTGTCCCACGAAGAAGACGGGAATTTGCAAAGCGAATACCCAACCAAATAACAAAGTAAAATAACAAATATAGTCCTATAGAGCCAACAAAGATTTAAACCTAGCTTCTATAGGAAATAGGAAACTCCCCTTTGCAAGGAGTGCGTTGAATCGATGACGCGGGTGCGTGAGCCACGCGACGGCGCAACGTCGCTCTCGTAAACTACAGCTGGAGAGCGGGTGCGCAAAGGCTTGATGCTCTCAAGATGTAGAACTTGAGCTTGAAGAGCAAGAGCTTTTCTTGGACACAAAAGAGTTTGAAAGTGTATTACTAGGTGTGTCTTGTGTATCTAGGTGTGTCTTTGTGTGCAAGAGGTTCCTCTCTATTTATAGAGGCCTTAGGAAGGCTTTGGAAAACTGCCATAGCTGTTGGGAGCAACGCCCAAGAGAATCAGGCCGAAATCAGGAACAATGATTGCACTGACAGGGTTATCAGACGTCTGATCCTGGCATCAGACGTCTGGAAGATCAGTTTAAGACGTCTGGAAACAAAGTCAGACGTCTGATTTTAGGCGGGTTTCTTCCTAACTTGAATCAGATCTAAACAGGGTTCTAGTGTAAGTCCATCAGACGACATACAGGACGTCTAGCACTATGTCTGGACGTCTGGAAGCTTACTTTTCTGCGGGAATGGATTTCCAAGAGGGTACAACAGCTAGAAAATCTCTAAGAAGAGATTTTTGGGTCAGCCAAGGCAAAACGGTCATTTATTAGACGTCTGGAAAGGCATAAGGACGTCTGATAAGGCTCTAACGGTCATATCCTTCAGTGTTTGTTAAGCCAGCCAACGGTCCACTAATTGGACGTCTGGCAAAAACATCAGACGTCTTCTAAGACGTCTGGACTAAGGTGTGGACGCCTGATTTCATCAAACAGAACTAGCTAAGTCTATCCTAATTGTTATCAGACGTCTTAAAACTCATTATCAGACGTCTGATTTTGGAATTAGATGTCTGAAAAGGTTGTTTCAACCCTATATTGGTTTTCTAAGTTTTCTACAGAAAACCTAAGTATCCTAGGGTTGTGCAGGTGTTCCTAGAACTACTGTTAGGGTACTTTGAGGCTCTTTAACATGATTTTCTAAGGAACAAAAAGTGCAAGGAAATAAAGACAAAAGTACATGAAAGAAATAAACAGAATTCTATCATATTCTTCTTGTCCTTCCATCTTCAATCTATCGCTCCTCGCGAATCTCCTCTATTCTCCATCAAGCTCCTCCAATCCGTCCTGGATGCGAGCTCGAACTCGGTCTGATCACGTCTCCATTTGCAATTGACCTGAAATCTAGGACTCCAAGTGCAAATGTTAAATGACACATGACAGAAAGCCATTTTCGCGCATTTGAAAGTCGTCAAAAATCTTAGTATAGTCGCGCAAAACGTTCGTCAAAAATATTGTTTTGTAAAATAACGAGACTTGAGTCCCGGTCGTTCGTCTCTGGGAGGCGTGTTTCTATTTTTGAAATCGATCTTAAAGCCGCTCTACTTAGTATTCTGGTGCGCAATATATAGGCGGTTAAAGAACAGGCACTTAAATCACGCAAATAAAATAATCATTTAGCTCATGATGATTTCAAACACATAAAGAGATATATATATATAAATGCATTTTCATTCATTCATTAGGGGAGAGTTGTTTGTACAGGAAATCTAGAGAAAAGCTTATACATGAATGCTTAAAATTAAATCTAACTACCAGAAAATGATTGCATACAAGAATTGACGGGGGGATTTCGCATGCATCATTGGGGGAGAAGAGAAACTACTCTACTAAGCAGTAAATGAAAGCAGTAAAACTTATGAATTCATGATCTAGAGCTAAAAGAGTAGAGGGCATTCAGGGTGAAATTCCCTACTAGGAGGGGGTGATGTAATAATTGCAGAAATAAATATAAATAATCTCACAAAATAGACAATCACACGAGTACACAATTATTTTTAGGTGGAAACCCAAACCGGGTGAAAACCACCACCTAACCCTCTCGAGTTAGGATTTTTCGATCAACAAAGTTGATCAAAATGCACTAAACGAATCACTTTAAACGAGGGTGATTCAACCTCAATTACAACCACGCTACTTAAACGAGGGTAGCGTACCTCAACCCCTTCTCTTCACGAGAAGGATTTTGTCCCTCGAAGGAGATGGGAATTCGCAAAGCGAATACCCAACCAAATAACAAAGATAAAACAAGCAAGTAATCCTATAGAGCCAACAAAATAATTTTTAACCTAAGCTTCTATAGTAATTAGGATGCTTCCCTTTGAAAGGAGTGCGTCGACGACGCGGATGCGTGTGCCACGCGACGGCGTAACGTCGCTCTCGTGAGTAACGGCGGGAGAGCGAGTGCGCAACAGCTTGATGCTCTCAAGATGTAGAACTTGAGCTTAGAGAGCAAGAGAGACACAAAAATGTTTGAAAGTGTATTGCAAGGTGTGTCTTGGTGTTTCTAGGTGTTTTTTTATGTTACAAAGGCTCCCCTCTATTTATAGAGGCCTTAGGAAGGCTTTGGAAGGCTTAGAAAAGCTTCCATAGCCGTTGGGTACAAAGCCCAAGTGAATCAACCCGAAATCAAGAACAATCATTGCACTGACAGACTTATCAGACGTCTAATTCTGGCATCAGACGTCTGGATGTTCACTTTAAGACGTCTGATTTCAAGGTCATACGTCTGATTTTGGGCGGGTTCCTTCCTGACTTGAATCAGATATAAACAGGGTTCTTGTGCAAGTCCATCAGACGACATATAGGACGTCTGACACTATGTCTGGACGTCTGGAAACCTACTTTTTCTGTGGGAATGGATTTCCAAACGTTGCAACGGCTAGAAAATCTCTGAGAAGAGATTTTGGGTCAGCCGAGGCAAAACAGTCAATTATCAGACGTCTGGAAAGTCCTGTGGACGTCTGATAAGGTTCTAACGATCACATTCTTGACTGTTCGCTAAGCCATCCAACGGTCCACTAATTGGACGTCTGGCAAAGTCATCAGACGTCTCCTAAGACGTCTGGTCTAAGGTTTGGACGTCTGATTTCATCAGACAACACTACTTAAGTCCAGCCTAATTGTTATCAGACGTCTTAATCAACAGTCAGACGTCTTAAAACACTTTATCAGACGTCTGATTTTGTAATTAGACGTCTGGAAACTCTGTTTGAACCCTACATTGGTTTTCTAAGTTCTCTACAGAAAGCCTAAGTATCCTAGGGTTGTGCGGGTGTTCCTAGGACTACTGTTAGGGTACTTTGAGGCTCTTTAACATGATGTTCTAAGGAAATAAAAAGAGCAAGCAAATAAAGATAAAAGATACATGAAAGGTTTAAACAAAAATCTATCCTATTCTTCTTGACATTTAATCTTCAATCTATCGCTCCTCGCGAATCTCTTCTGTTCTCCATCAAGCTCCTCCAATCCGTCCTGGATGCAAGCTTGAACTCCGTCTAATCACGTATCCATTTGCGATTGACCTGAAATCTAGGACACAAAGTGCAAATGTTAAATGACACGTGTTTTGTTATCATCAAAACAAATGATCGTGGTGCTCTAGCACCAACACAGGGGTGGTCCCTGATGGCCTTGGAGTGGTCGAGAGGAGAATGAGGGGCGGCCAATGTAGCTTAGGCCGACCCTTGGAGAGAAGGGTTGATCCAGCATCCCAACATGGCGTCCTCCATGGTGGTGGTAGTGAGCTCGTGGAGGTGGAGTGAGTGGCTAAGTGGAGGTGGCATGAATGGCACCAATGGAGAGTAATTGCCAAGGGAGTGAATGGGTGCAAATGGCCACCCAAGGGGTCTTTTTATAGACCTAAGGGAAGCTCTCTAGAGAATTATGAAATTCTCTAGAGAGGCCTATGGTGGGAGCTCATGGGAGAGTGAGAGAGAGAGGGTGGAAGATGGTTTTTAGATCCACCAAATGTAGATCTAAAAATTGAATGGCTCTTGGTTGCTATTTTTAGCAACCAAGGCAACCACACATGGTAGAGAGTTCTAGAGAACTCTAGGCTAGATATTTTCGTGTGGATGGTGTGTGTGGGTGCATGTGGGTCGAAACTTAGGTGGCTAGGTTGATTAGGTTGGGTTCTAGTGGGTTTAGGTCAAGGTAGGTCTCAAATTAGGGTTAAAAATCCTAATTCACTAAGGTAAAGTGCAATTAAACTTAATACAAGTTTAATTGGGTGTGTGGAAACTTAATTGAGAGTAAAACAACTCAATTAAGTCAGGTCTAGGTCAATTGGACTCTCACTGAGTCCAATTGGATAATGTGTGCTGAGATCAGGGCTCAATTGGACTCAATGAGTCCAATTGAATAGGCTGATGGAATTGACTAAGATCCAAGTTAATTAGGTTTAGTGAGGACCTAATTAGGTCCTTAGGGAGGTCTAGAGGTGATGTACTAGGGTTATGGCACCTTAATTTAGGTTCCTATGGGGTTGGAATTGGGTTTAGGGACCTAGAGATCCAAGATCAAGGCTTAAATCTCAAAATAGGAATTGGAGAGCAGTATCAGACGTCTAATTATAGAATCAGACATCTTATACTCAAAAATCAGAAGTCCAGACTTGTTGTCTGGACGTCTAATCAGAGTCAGGAAGGATTTCGGGTTCTGTTTTGGGTATTCTGCAGAAATTAGACGTCTGACAAAGTGTCTGGACGTCCAATAACACTGCAGAAGTGGGTTTGAAGTGTGAGAGAGTTGGCTAAGGGTCCTGGACATCTTAAAACTTCTCTGGACATCCAGAGAAGGGTTGGAATCAGGTTTTAGGGCTTCCTAGGGTGTTGTGACCTAATCTAAGGGTGGCTAAGGCTTGGGGAAGTCTCTAGGCTATCCTAGGACTAGGATGGACCTAAGCTCTTCACATTTTACTGCTTTATTTCTACTTAATAGAATAGAAAACCTTTAACCCCCTTACATTATTATTCCTATATCTAAACTAAGCCTTCTGCTCCAGCTCTGCTACAACTCCCGTTATTCCTGATCCAGCTTCAGATCCAACTCCTGATCAGCTTATTCCCTGCAATCGACATAATGCACTTAATCAGCACATTATAACATTATTTTATGCATAGCTAAAGAAAAGCAGTAAAGATGCAGATAATGCGTATGCATGCATGGATAACCCTAACTTATGCTAACTCCTAGCCTAATTTAGGTCAATTAAGACCTAGGATTGCTGCGCAATCATACCCCCATGCCTAAATCTTGCTAGTCCCTAGCAAATGCAAGACTAAATTATTTACAGCAAGGGTCCCTAAGGGACTGGTTATTTTATCAAGTGTTTGCGTAGATATTTTTCTCCCTTTTGGTTTCATCCTATGCTCTAGAAATCCAGACAATCGTGAAAGTGCAGCTATGTAGCTTTTGCAACGGATTCGAGTGAAAAACTGATTTACCTCTAAAGCATGTACTTGACCCCTAATAAAAATTCTAGCGGGATAGGCGGATTTCTTCCCTCAGGGTATTCAAGATATTTTATTAATTCCACCCTGGCTTTAGGCTTAGGTAGAGAATCTTTGAGGGAAAGGATTGTATATTTGGTAGCTCATTATTACTTGGTGCTACATAGAGACTAGTACTACAGAATCCAGATTCCCGAATTACTAAGTAACTCAACTCAGAGAAAGACGAGAAAAACTATGCTCCCTTTTGATTCCTTTGTATTCATTCTCTCTTGCACTTTTTCTTTCTTTTTCTTAGAGCTCACAACCTCACCAGATTCACACATATGTTCTGTATTTGGTGGTCTCACTAGGCATTAACACTTTAATTGAGTTCTCATAACCCTAACACTAAGTCGAGATTCCTCAGCCAGTATTTGGGCAGTCAAAAACATAAGAAAAATAGGTTAAGGCCATATTTAGTGGAGCTCAATTTTGTTTGGTGGTATTGCCTCGATGAAATAAACACTAAATATTCGTTCTTTTCTTTGCTTTTTCTTCTTCTTCTAATAATTTTTTTTTCAATTTTTTTTCAGTTTTTCTTTCTTTTCATCATTCTTTTTCTTTTTCTTATTTTTTTTTTAATTTTTTTTTCAGCATAACACAACTGGCATACATCCATGAACTTTATTAAGGAGGCATTATTGGGGATTGGTGGTACTCAAGAGACATTGGGTGGCTTATTTGGTGGAAGTGCCTACTCACGGCACCGGGAGAGACGGATAGGACAGTGTATTTCTGACCTTGACATCAATACCCTCCTTCAGCCGAGGATTCCGTAAAGAATGGTCGTAACCATCCACCTTAGCCCTAGTTTTATGAAAACTCACTCTCCGCGTATTTGCCTTATTCGGTGGCTCTCATAATTTCGCACAAAAATGTATACGCGGGAACCGAGAGCGAAAACTATGTCTAATCTCAGAGTATCTCACCTAATTATCTAGGATTCTAGATTCCTTGCACTAATCTTAGAGCACCAGTATACTCTACTCTCTCACACTATTTGGTGGATTTTTGGAGGAAAATTTGCCTGACTCCCAAAACATTGTCCAAGGGTTCAGGAAAAGAAGCACTGCTTCTTCTTGATAGATTGAAGACGTTTATCAGCCTTCACCGTGAATCCATTGCAAATTCTACGTGTGTGTGAAAAGTTGTACTGGATTCCAGATTACAGGAATCAACGAAAGGATAAAAATCCCTAATGCATTCTCTTAATAAAATAATCTTATTCATGAATGCAATATGTATATATGTTATAGACATGTAACCTCGTATAATTTGTACTTCGTGAATTTCCCGTATCGGGTTACAATCAGCATGACCCTAAATTGAGAACAAAAGGTGAGCGGGTGAGTCGGAATTGGTTGTTGCGAACGATTTCTAGCTCCAATGCGAGCATTGGAGGTGGAGTCGATTGTTCTTTTATTTAAGGTCCTAAAGTACGTTTTGCATGCAGCTCCGAGGTTTTCCTAAGTGTTGGCACAAAAATTTTTTTCAGTTTTTCTGTATCTACCCCCCCATGCCTAAGTTCTTGCATGTTCTCATGCATGAATATAAAAGAAAATTAATCTAACAGAGGATGAGTGGGTAGAAGTCACCTGTAATTGCTCCTGAAGTTATACATTCAGCACCGGCCAACCTGTTAACATGCAATATACAAAAGGGAAATATGCTAAAGCAAAAATATGCTATGTATAAAAATGGTTATGTATAGATGATGGTGAAATGGTATTTATACGTGCTGAGTTTAATGCCTCCAGCTGGGCAAAAGCTCAATGAGATGTGTCATTTCTAGCATAGGAGCCGGCTAAGATTAAGAGAAAGATGTGCTCCTATGCTCCTAAGATCAGTGGTCCAGAGATGCGGACCAGCTGATTGTGCACCCCTACTCCGAAAAGTCTAGCTATAAGAAAGTGTGGAGTGGTGGTGGAAAATAAAGGATAATCAGAGGGGGGATCATGATGTTGATTCAGCTGATTTATCATGTCCCACAATTCAGCAGGAAGTTGCTGAGGGAGTAGATCAAAATGTACCTCAGAACCAGAATCTGAGTCAGAGGGATCCTCATAATGATAATTGACATCAAAGATCATGCCCTCTCCAGGCTCTGGGTCATATGGGGGTATCCGTGAAAGTAGAAGATCTGTGGGGAGGTCACTGAAATCCTCGTCAGAAATTACTTCATCCTCATTAGTACCCATCTCTGATTCATCGGAGGCTGACTCTTCAGGCTCGGGGTCGAGCCATCTATTAGATTGACTAGGATGATAGGTGCATCTCCAGCTCATTCTGCTCAAAGCTTTACCCTCATATGCATTGGGTTCCTCAATAATTCCTGCCTCAGGTACCATATTTATTTCTTCAGTTAAGTCATCCATAGCTACTTCTGGTTTTCGGATGTTAGGATCAGGGATAGAAAGTGTCATCTCAGAATCTCTAATATCCAAAATAGGGATGTAGGTGAAAGAAGAAGAGTGCAGATCAGAAGATGTTGGCTCTAGCACAAGTTCACCTACAATGGGAAGTGGTCTAGATTGATCAATAGTGTCGCATGTAATGTCTGCCTTAGGATCCATATCCTCAATTGGATCCGCTTCCCCTATCTCGATTGGGTTATCCAACCCAAAAGGTGTCTCCCAGGATTCAGGATAATCTGATTGTGGCTCAGTCCTGGAGATATCAGTCCTTTCCTCAATTTTCTGAATGGAGTTCTCAGATGAACCCATTCGGCATACTTCCTGCTCCTGTCTCATATCCATGCTAGATTCTTTTTCCCTTGAGTGATCTTCAGGCATCTACTCCCGAGAATCTTCTGTGTGTTCTTTTGGCGTAGTTGTTTCAGATTCTTCGAGGTCTTCAATGCTATTTTCCACTTGATATCTCAAAAGCAATAGTTCTTGAGTTTCCTGATTTTGTCCAATTCACCTTGTTATCTCTGCTGTTTCCTGAAGGAGCTCCATCACGGCTTGTTGATGCGGAATCCGGCTTTGTCTTTGGTTCGGCTCAATGATAGCCTGGATTTCGTGTAGATAGGATGAGGCCTTTTCCTTAGCGCTCGCTATAGCTCTCTGTATTCTATAATGTGGCTGCATATGCACCGGTAGCTCTTCAGGGGTTCCAGGGGGTGAATCAGGTCTACCCATGTTCCATGGGTGAGAAGCAGGAGTATGAAATCCATATCCTAGGTTATAAGATGCGATCCTTTGAGGGACTGACTGGTATGGGTCATAATATCCAGGGTTAGGATATGGGTTAACCATTTTGGTAACCCAAGGAGAAGGATCAGGCGAAGCGAAAAGTCATCTTCGCCGCCTTGGGTTTTGATCCCAAGGTTGAGCTGATTTAGTGACCCAAGCTCTCAGATAAGCTCATGGGTCCAGCTCTTCTGGATCCTGATTAGGTCCAGATCCAATGTTAGCCATTGCGGCTCAGCAGATAGAAGAAATGGGGCGAGAAGATGGTCCAGGCGAGGTAACTTGCCTCCTTGGGAGTGGCTCCCAACGTCCAAACAAGTGAGGTCGAAGTGACCTCCTTCCGTGCATACACCGCCCAACCCCTGGGTTGGTGTAGCCACGTAGAACAAGGCTAAGGCCCTGTCAATCAAATGGTCCTTATAAATCAGGTGACCATATTTTTCGTTAGGGATTGGAATTCCTGAAGATAAGTTCGTCATATAACTGACTGAATGTGAATCCCGCCTCTCAAACTAACCTAGCAAGTCTGGTTACGAGGGGACCAAGGGGAAGGTTCTTCCTTTGGCTTACGCCTCCGGTTCCGTTGACCCCCGAGCCGTGGTCGTTTGACACTACCCCGCAGACTTAGTCACCAGGTTTGGCAAGAGAAATTAAATTCATTCAGTAGTACGACAACGAACTCGGGTTGAATTTGTGTTTTAAAATTATTTTTAACCTGTCTTCTTCAGTGGGGTTTGTGGTGAGTAGCCCACAAGGTGACCAAGCTTACCGGCTAACTAGACTTGATTAAGTCTAGGTTAGCCAAAAGTGCGGTCTCTAGTTGTGATCCTAAAGGTTCAACCTAAGTTGCATGCACTTCTACGGTTTTTTTTTTATTTCAACAGACCACAAAAATAATGTAGATTCTCTTATAATAATTAAAATCCAATTAATTTGAAATTTTGTAAGTAAATTCCTTTTTCAATTAGTTTTTTAGAGAATATTTTTTTGAAATTTTTACTATTTCAATCAAATTTTTAAGGAATTTTAAATATCAGGGGGTCAGATTTGGAACTTTGACCCCTAAATGGTTTTTCGCTTTGAAATAGTATCAAATGATCTTCAAAAATTTGGGAAAAATATGAAAAATAAAGGAAATTAGATCAGATTTTAAACCCCACCAGTTTTAGTCAAAAAAGATATGCAGATTTCTTGAAATCGATTTTTGAAATTTGAAAAATTTTGAATCTGTGTCAATCTGACCCCGTGCACTTCGCGAATTTTTAAAAATTTTATATTTGGAGTTTTCTCAAAGTAACGGTAGAATTTAAAAGATGTTTCGAAATTGAAGGTTTTGCCCGAATTTCAGAATTTTTCGCTAACGGATTTTTCGGCAATCGAATTTTTAGTTGAGATTTGAAATCTGCCAAAAATCAGAAGGTGGTGGAAAAGCTTTTAAAGAGGTTTGAATTTAAAATTCAAGCCTTCCACCAAAAAAGCTTTTTTTTTTATTTTTAATATTTTGCACTTTTTTTTATTTTTTTTTTAAAAAGAATTTTCCAAAAGATTCAAACGGAAATATCTCTTTTTTTTTCTCTTTTTTTTCTAACCTAGATTCAAAAGGAAACCTAATTTAGATTTTTTTTTTTAATTTTTTTTCTTTTTGATTTTTTTTTATTTTCCACGAAAATGAGAAAAATATTTTTTTTCTTTTTTTACAGAAGAAATTACAGGAAGTTGATCTAGTCCTAGGGTTCAGAAAATAAACCTACTCTAAGAGAATGTGATGTGCACCTGACTTTCTTCGCCGCGCTCGATGTGTGCGCAGATCCCATTTTTCTTTCGTGTTCCTACACATCAACAACGAAGTAGAGGCAAATTTGTCAATGATAAGTAAAAGATCGAAATCAATAAAAATGACATTGCCTCCCCGGCAACGGCGTCATTTGACAGAGAGCCGTTTTCGCGCATTTGAAAGTCGTCGAAAATTGTAGTATAGTCGCGCAAAAACGCTCGTCAAAAATATTGTTTTGTAGAATAACGAGACTTGAGTCCCGGTCGTTCATCTCTGGGAGGCGTGTTTCTGTTTTTGAAATCGATCTTAAAGCCGCTCTACTTAGTATTATGGTGCGCAATATATAGGCGGTTAAAGAACAGACACATAAATCATGCAAATAAAATAATCATTCAGCTCATGGTGATTTCAAACACATAAAGGGAGATATATATATATAAATGCATTTTCATTCACTCATTAGGGGAGAGTTGTTTGTACAGGAAATCTAGAGGAAAGCTTATACATGAATGCTTAAAATTAAATCTAACTACCAGAAAACGATTGCATACAAGAATCGACTGGGGGATTTCGCATGCATCATTGGGGGAGAAGAGAAACTACTCTACTAAGCAGTAAATGAAAGCAGTAAAACTTATGAAAAGCACGATCTAGAGCTAAAAGAGTAGAGGGCATTCAGGGGTGGTCCCTGATGGCCTTGGAGTGGTCGAGAGGAGAATGAGGGGCGGCCAATGTAGCTTAGGCCGACCCTTGGAGAGAAGTAGGGTTGATCCAGCATCCCGGCATGGTGTCCTCCATGGTGGTGGTAGTGAGCTCATGGAGGTGGAGTGAGTGGCTAAGTGGAGGTGGCATGAATGGCACCAATGGAGAGCAATTGCCAAGGGAGTGAATGGGTGCAAATGGCCACCCAAGGGGTCTTTTTATAGACCTAAGGGAAGCACTCTGGAGAATTATGAAATTCTCTAGAGAGGCCTATGGTGGGAGCTCATGGGAGAGTGAGAGAGAGAGGGTGGAAGGTGGTTTTTAGATCCACCAAATGTGGATCTAAAAATTGAATAGCTCTTGGTTGCTATTTTTGGCAACCAAGGCAACCACACATGGTAGAGAGTTCTAGAGAACTCTAGGATAGATATTTTCGTGTGGATGGTGTGTGTGGGTGTGTGTGGGTCGAAACCTAGGTGGCTAGGTTGATTAGGTTGGGTTCTAGTGGGTTTAGGTCAAGGTAGGTCTCAAATTAGGGTTATAAACCCTAATTCACTAAGGTAAAGTGAAATTAAACTTAATACAAGTTTAATTGGGTGTGTGGAAACTTAATTGAGAGTAAAACAACTCAATTAAGTCAGGTCTAGGTCAATTGGACTCTCACTGAGTCCAATTGGATAATGTGTGCTGAGATCAGGGCTCAATTGGACTCAATGAGTCCAATTGAATAGGCTGATGGAATTGACTAAGATCCAAGTTAATTAGGTTTAGTGAGGACCTAATTAGGTCCTTAGGGAGGTCTAGAGGTGATGTACTAGGGTTATGGCACCTTAATTTAGGTTCCTATGGGGTTGGAATTGGGTTTAGGGACCTAGAGATCCAAGATCAAGGCTTAAATCTCAAAATAGGAATTGGAGAGCAGTATCAGACGTCTAATTATAGAATCAGACATCTTATACTCAAAAATCAGAAGTCCAGACTTGTTGTCTGGACGTCTAATCAGAGTCAGGAAGGATTTCGGGTTCTGTTTTGGGTATTCTGCAGAAATTAGACGTCTGACAAAGTGTCTGGACGTCCAATAACACTGCAGAAGTGGGTTTGAAGTGTGAGAGAGTTGGCTAAGGGTCCTGGACATCTTAAAACTTCTCTGGACATCCAGAGAAGGGTTGGAATCAGGTTTTAGGGCTTCCTAGGGTGTTGTGACCTAATCTAAGGGTGGCTAAGGCTTGGGGAAGTCTCTAGGCTATCCTAGGGCTAGGATGGACCTAAGCTCTTCACATTTTACTGCTTTATTTCTACTTAATAGAATAGAAAACCTTTAACCCCCTTACATTATTATTCCTATATCTAAACTAAGCCTTCTGCTTCAGCTCTGCTACAACTCCCGTTATTCCTGATCCAGCTTCAGATCCAACTCCTGATCAGCTTATTCCCTGCAATCGACATAATGCACTTAATCAGCACATTATAACATTATTTTATGCATAGCTAAAGAAAAGCAATAAAGATGCAGATAATGCGTATGCATGCATGGATAACCCTAACTTATGCTAACTCCTAGCCTAATTTAGGTCAATTAAGACCTATGATTGCTGTGCAATCAACACGTGTTTTGTTATCATCAAAACAAATGATCGTGGTGCTCTGGCACCAACAGAGGTAAGCAGGTGTTGGACCCAATCAAGACACCCAAAATGTTGGGCGACTATAGAGGTTCGGGGTGGATGGTACCCCTTAATCAGAAGGTCGTCCACCTGAGAATTACCTGGGCGGCCAGAGAGGGTGAGTCCCGCGAAGACCCCTACACGGTAGAGCACCCCCACGGGTTGCAGGGTTTCCCCCACCCAACCTCTCTTGTCACTGAGATTCCAGGTAGACTAGAATGGGGACCTTGACATCTTAAGTCTACCACTTTTAATTAGGATCAAGATGCTTAGGGTTTCACTTGACTGTTAACCTTTTAAGTGCAAAGAGTGACCTAATTTAAAGGTTGGTTGGTCCAAGGGATCAACTTCACCTATTAGTTCCTTTTAGAGCTTATTAGGTCTTGTCTTTTAAGGTTCAAGTGATTTAAGAGCCGAATTGCTTAGGGTTTCTCTTGATAGATGTTTCTAAGCAATGGCTTAGGCACGTTTCTTTTGGGAATTCTCAATTTTTGATTAGAAAGTGTCTCTAAAATCCTAGCGTTGAGTCTTAAGTTGGCTCTAATTGGTCCAGTTAGTTGCCTCAAGATTAGGTAATTAGGGCTCAAGCAAGAAGGTTTTAGCCCTAAATACCTTTAGTGAATGTACAGATAAAATGTGTTGAAATTTGAAAACAGGCAACTTCTGTGATTCATTAGGTATGGACGACAGGTTATTCCTAATTTGCTTTTTCCTTTCTTCCACTTTAGAATTTCAAGGGCTTAAAATAGAGGATAGAAAATTACCTATCCCTTAGTGTGGTTGTTGTGCAGCTGCTTGCTCCTTCTTGATTTCTTATGCCTGCACAACAAAAGAGAAGAGCTTAAGTCAGTAATAAATCAAAAATTGTGAATAAATAGCTTCTAGAATGGCCGTTGCTCCCCGGCAATGGAGCCAAAAACTGGTGCTGGTGCTGTTTCATGCTCTTGGCGATGTTATAATGATTAATTTGTTGTAGTATATTACAAAAAACGGTCACCAGTTTATTACGATTTATTACTCGGAATTAAAAGTTTCCCAAGGTCGAACTCATGGAGCACACATCATTCTAGAAACATAAAGGTTCACAATTCTGTTACAAAAAAAAATAAGAGAGAGAGAGTGAGTGAGCAAAAGTTTCTCTTTTTCTTCTTTCTCTTAGCTTCTTCTTTCTTCTCTCTTTTCTTCTTTTCTTTCAGCTGGTTCTTTTCTTTCTCTTTTCCTTACTTCTTCTTCTTCTCTCTTTTCTTACTGTGCCTTCTCTTCTTCAGTATGCCTCCTTCTTTGTTCCTCTCCTCTGCTGCGGTTCTTTTTTTTTTCTCTTCCTTTTCTCTGCTGCTGCTTCTTCTTCTTTCTTCTTTCTTCTTTCTTCAGCAACTCCTTCCTTCTTCTTTTCTTTTTCTTCTCTTCTTCTCTTCCTTTTCCCTAATTCGAACATCTGATTCTTCAAGTCGGATGCCTTATCGGTGCTATTGCTACAGTGCCTCCTTCTTCTCTTCTTCTGGTGTCTTCTTTCCTTCTTCAACTTCTTCCTCTTCTCTTTGCTGCGGCTTCTCCATCACCTTCTTCTTTCTTCTCTCTTCTTCTTCCTCACCTATTCCCTGCACACACGTGACGCAAAACCTACCCCTACCCTTTCCCACTTCTCTCTCTCTCTAAATTTCTCTTTAGTACGCTCTCCCAGAGCCGGGTAATCGGGTTGGGTCGCGTGCCTGGGTCCAGGTGCACCGGCATGGGTGTGGTGCGCGAGGAGTGCTTAGGAGTGGGGGTAATTGGGTCGGGTCACGTGCCCGGGTCCAATCACATCGGCGTGGGTGTGGTGCGCGAGGAGTGCTCAGGAGTGGGGGTAATCGAGTCACGGGTCAAGTCCGCGTGGGCAGTGTCGCGGATGAGACCCGGTGGATAGGTTAGGAGGGACCTCACCCTTGTGTTTCGAGGTGAAAAGCCTATAGCACTTTTTCCTCTTATGTGTGGATGCGCGCCCACACACTTCCGAGGTGGGACTAAAGTCCCACTTCCAATCTCGGGTGTCTGCGGGAGGAAGGTTCGCTCAATTGGGGTAGCGGCAGAGGCCTGCGACCCCAATTGAGGTCCTTAGTGCATGTGCGAAAGCCTTCTACGCGACCTGGACCTGTTGCCTGGGACGAGGAGACCTGGGTGAAGCTCCCGAGCAAGCTTCACTCGCTCGATAATGGCGGTGAGCACCTAGGTCCTGAAAACATTAAAATGGCCTCACGGCCACATCAAAAGGCTCAGGGAGGTTTGCCCAGGTGTGGCGAGTGTGCAGCGATGGTCGGCTAGACGCAAGAGTGCCTGTGGCCGTGCAGCTAAGGCACATTGCATGCGTGAGAGTGGGTGTGTTCGGGGGGTGTTCTGGAGGTGTGGAGTGGTGAATGGAGTGCGGATCTAGGTTCAGTGAGGTGTCGCAGTGCTTAAGGGGTAGCTGGCGAGGCAGATGGAGGCGTGGAGCGGCGGAAACGCCTCGCCGGAGGGTGGCCGGAGATGGAGAAGGTGGTGATGGACAGTGGTGGTCGATGAGTGGAACAGCAAATTAATAAGGGGGAAATAAAGGGAAGAGTAAAGGGAAGAGTTTTACCTACTTAACTGATGAAAGGGGAGGAGGAAGGCACTCGGCATGTGCCTGCCAACGCCGGAGATGAAGATGCCTAGAGGAGGGAAACAGCGATGACGAGGGGATCTGGAAGGCGCCAGCTGGTGCGGCCTAGAGCGGGAGGATGAGGCAGAGTGAACTCTGCTGCAAGTGTGGCAGCAGAGTGACGAGGAGGAGGAGGAAGGGTCACCAGAGCCTATGGGCACTTGACCTGAGGAGGAGGAGACGAGGTTTGGGGGAATTCCTCAGCCAAATCAGGCTTGACCAAATCAGTAGCCCCAGCCGCTTCTTATAAAGGTGCTGGCGAGGAGAGGATCTCGAGGGGGCGACGTGGGGAGCTTGCCGGAGAATGGCCAGAGAGTAGACCCATTCCTCTCATGCGTTCGCACGAGAGGCATGGGTAGCTACAGGGTAAGGGAGAGGGTCCCTGCGAAAGAAGACAACGTAGGGAACCCACCTTTCGTTTCTGAGAGCAGCCCCCATACCCTGCGCAGCGCCATCCTCCGCGCAAGGTCGCCGGAGGTATGGCCAGCTGCGTGGGGTGGCAGAGGGACCGTTTTGCAAAGAACAAAAGAGAAGTTGGGGGGGCAAAATGCAAGGGTTCTGAAAGATAAGGGTCGAAAAGTAATTCAAGAGGACCAATTTGTAAAGTACGTCAAGATGGCCTTCCCCTAGGTCCAAATTTTGGTATAAACCTAATTTTGACCTAAGAAATCCAATGGCAAAGTTTGATTTTTGGTTTGATCACGTTTGATCAGTCTATTTGCACAAAAACCCAAATTAGGTCAAAAATTGGGTATGGTTCTCAATTTAGGTCAGGATAGGTTCCAAAGGATAAATTGAAGGTTCTAAAACCTAGAGAATATTTTTCCATGAATTTTAGAGGGTTTAGTTGATTTTTATCCTACCTGGAACCTCATGAATTAAAGCAGATTTGTTTCAGGGTTATAGAATATCATTTAATTCCTAGAAGTTGCAATAACCCTTTTCGAATCAAGTCATCCCACTTTCTTTCTTATTAAGCCGATTTGATCTGTGTTTAAACCCTTAGACACCCCGTCTATGTACTGCATTGGTAAAATTACAGTTTTACCCCTTGTGAATTATTTTATTCTTAAATTTAGGATTCTCTGATTTAGGCTTTTCCTTAGGTTTTGTAGGAGCTTTTGTACACTTATTTGGATCAACATGTGCTAGTTAGGGTTCATGATGAGGCTTTCATTAGCCACGTTACGAGAGGTTCCCCCCTTGTAGGGCATAGATTTCGAAGAGAATAAATCTTGCTGGATACAGTGCGGATTTCAAAAGATACTGCCAAAACATAGAGATACCCCGATAATCACTACAAGCATTAAATGCCCATGCGTGCATATCTTACACTGCAATAATAGCGATCACATCGCTGGCAAGTGCAGTATTTGTGGTTGTTACGCCTCAACATGACGACAATTAAGGTCAGTCTTGTCACACAAGACAATAATCAATCCCGTAGAGATTGGCCATCACTCGCGGAGGGTGACACACACGTCACATTTATTCCTGGGAAGCTACCTCTTAAGTCCAGTAGTAATCCATGTGGACTTGCCTAAAAGACACCTTCTAAGGTCGGTAGGAACTAATGCGTTAAATACGTGTTTTGTTAAATATGTGAATTAAGACGTTGAGTTGCGTATATTTGCAATCTCTTTTGAAATTTATAACCTAGATAGTGGTGGTATCTAGGGTCATCCAAGGAAACCAAATTGTTAGTCAAATAACTCATTCTCTCTCTCGCTCTCTCAAAATGACACTTGTATTTTTGATTTTGTTGTTGTTAGGGTTTTGAAATATCGGACAATAGAAATGCGAATACGCGAAAGAAAATTACGCCAAAAGACTAGAGCATAAGTGAAAAAATGATCTCTCTAAGCTCACCCTAGCTATGTGGTGACCTAGGATAATTAGAGAGAGTGTGTGTGCAATAAGAGATAAAAGAAAGAGGCTTGAAACTAATCAACACATGAACTGGAAGGCAACTTGCTTTTTGTATTGCTAATAAAAATAAAGTCACATGTAGAGGAATGCTTCTACAAAATCAAGACAATAGCTACCACAAAAAAATAAGAAAGATAGAAGAAGATAAAAGTCCTCCAGATGAAACTCAGAATGACCTTTGCTCCAAGCTCGATAGCTCCTATGCTTGAAGAAGATGCTCCCTTGCTCCTTTCTTGCTCCTTTCTGAATCCTCCAAGGGTGGATGTCCACCCTAGCTTTTGCTCCTCTACTTGCCTGTCTCCCTTGGTGTTGCTCCTTGTCCTTAACACAAGAAAGAAGGGAAGAGGAAAAAAGGCACCAAGGAGGCTGGGTTTGCCTCCTTAATCTTCTCTTCTTCTTCTTCTTGGCCGAATTATATTGTAGATGTAGGTGGAAATAATGTAAGCCAAAGGATGGGAATTATATGGTGGTAGGGTAGGGTATTTATAGGATGGGAAGGAGGGTGGTTATGGTATTTTTGGAGGTAAATGAAGAAGTGATTAGATATTTTTGGAGGAAAGAATGGGAGGGAAATGAAGAGGTGACTTGGTTTTCCCTCCAAAAATGCCTTCTAGGAGGTGTTGATTTTGGAGGGAAAAAATAGAAGGTGAAGATAGATTTTGATGGTGGATGTAGGGTGGTGATGGAATGGATAGTTGGCACCAAATTGAAGTAGGTGTAGGTGGTACTTTTGGTGGAGCTTAGGTAGTAGGGTAGTAGGCCATGAGTAGGGAGCTTAAGTAGAGCTAAGCTAAGCTAGCAAAGCTAGCTTAGCTAGTAGAGTAATGGAGGAAGGAGTAGAGGAGCTAGGGTTTTGGTTGGAGGAGCTAAGAAGGAGCTGCATTGGAACTTGCTGGAGCTGACTGCTGCTGAAGAGAGTTGAAGCTGAGCTCAATAGCTAGCTTAGCTATCTAGTTCTTTGCAAGCTGCTAAACCAAAATAAGTTGAGCTGATTTGATTTGACTTGAGCTGAGGTGAGCTGTGGCTAGCATTCCCGAAGACTACCTAGCTAGCTAAGGTAGCTGGCTTAGGTCAAGTAGCTCAGCTCAACCAAGTTGAGCTGAGTTGAGTCTTCAAGAGCTGAGTTGAGCTGTCCTGAGCTAGTTGAGAACTTCTTCAAGTGACTAGGCTTAGCTAGTTGATGGTAGTTGCTAATCCTAGTCAGGTAGAGCTTCCATGAGATGAATGGAGCTAGGAGAAGTTGAGGAGGAGCTGGGATAAGTTGAGTTAAGCTGGCCTGAGCTACCATCCAGTTGAGGTGAGCTGAATGGTGCTGAGATGAGTTGATCTCAACTAAGTTGAGTTGGAATGAGGTGGAATGAGCTGAAGTCTAGCTGAGGTGAGCAGGATTCAACTGAGATCTAGCTGAATTGGGCTTCTCCTTCATCTTTTGCCTTTCTTAATGCCAAGGTTTGTGTGATATGATTTTTTGTTTATCCCTAACACTCAAATAAGGATGTCAAAAATAATAAAAAGAATGCAATGCATGCCTAACTGATGAGAACCTCATCATGAGCCATAACTAGCTCATTTTGACCTAATACAAAGGATAAAAGCTCCTACATAACTCAAGGAAAGGCTTAACTCAGAGAATTCTGAGTTTAAGGAGAAAAGAAGTCATAAGGGGTAAAAATGTAATTTTACCAGTATAATCTGCATACAGGGTAATTCAGGGTCCAAACATAGGTCAAACAAACCAAATAAGAAGGAAAGTGGGATGATCTGACAAGGGCTACAGCAATTCCAAGGAACTAAATGATAATCTATAACCTTAAAACAAACCCACTTCAATTCATGAGGTTCGAGGCAAAGTAAAAATAGAATAAACCCTCTAAAATTCATAGAAAAATAATCTCTAGGGTTTAGAACCTTCAATTTGGCCTTCAGAACCCATTTTGACCTACATTGAGAACCATGCCCAATTAATAACTTAATTTGGGTTTTTGCATAAATTGACCGATCAAACAAGGTTTAATCTGGAAATAAAATTCACCATCGTAATCCTTAGGTCCCAATTAGTCATGTATAAAAACTTGAGCCTAAGAGGAAACCTTCTTAACCAACTTTACACTTTGGTCCTCATTCATTTACTTTTTGGCCCTCAACTTTTGAACCCTCACATTTCTGCCCCTAACTCTCCTTCGTTCTTTGCATCCAGGTCCCTCCTACCAAAACCTGACCAGCACCATGCTCCGGCGACCTTGCGCGGAGCATGGCGCCGCGTAGGGTAAGGGGGAGGGTCTGGTGAGACAACCGGGGGTGCCCTGCATCGTCAGCCGTCGCAGGAACACCCCCTGGTCGTTGCAACCCACCATACCAGCCGTGCGAACGCACGGACGGTATGGGTCTCCATCTCCGGCGTCCTCCGGCGAGGGAAACACGTCGTCTCCCTCCACCTTCCTCTCTGATTCGGCCCCTATAAATACCCCCGTCGCTCCACCGTTCTTCCCAGCTTGGATCTGACGGAGATACCCCGTCAATTCCTCTCTTCCCACTCCGACAGACGCCCTCCTTGCTCCGGCGGCCTCTCCTCCTCCTCCTCGTCGCCCTGCCGCACTACCAACTGCAGGGTTGCCCTCCCTCACTCTTCCCGCGCCACGCCGCACCCAGCTGGCGCCTCTCCAGCCCTTTCCTCGCCGTCGCCCCTTCCCCTGGGCATCTTCTTCTCCGGCGACAGTTGATACGACTTTCGCCCTGCTCCGGCCCCTTTCGTCTCCGTAGCTAGGTCATAACTTCTCCCCATCTCCCCCTCTTTCTTTTCCTCACTGTCTTTTATTTGATTAAACCCTCGACCGCTCCTGTCCACCGTCACCCCCTTCGTGTCCGGCCAAACTCCGGTGAGACACCCCCATCACTCCACAGCCCCACACCCCTCGCCGACCCTCACAGAATCTCCGCCTCCTCCCCCTGATCAACCTCCGCCCTTCCACGTCCCGCCACTCGCCCTCTGCAGACCCCCCGAACAAACCCACTTCTTCACCCGCAGTTTGACCTAGGGCGACCCTCACGCTCCGCCCCGCCGCCTGCCAGACCCCCCACCACCTTCGCCGTGCCACGGTGAAGGTTCTCTGCGTATCTGATTAGGCCGAGAGGCCGTTCCTCTGTGTACAGGTGTCTCGACCGCCGTCGCCATTGCTGCGTGGAAGGAGCACCTTCAACCTGCAGCTCCAGGTGCGCTTCGCCCAGGCCTGACTCCCAGGCTGCGCGGGGCGCCTCCGCGAAGAGTCCCAGGCTCGCAGCTGGGGCGAAGGCCTCGCGTGAAGCCGCGATTGCCCGCTGCTTTCTCCGCTGCGGGCGCTCAATTAGGGTGGGACATTTAGTCCTACCTCGGAAAGCCACTGAGGCGAACGGGCGCTTAAAGGCAAAAAGTGCCTTAAGCTGTTCGCCTCAGTTCACGGGGTGAGGTCCCCTTCACCCGCCTGGTTACCCGACCTCGTCCGCGCTCACGCCTCGCGGACCTGGCTCGACCCGATTAGCCCGACCTACACTCCTCGCCCACCACCGCACGCCGGTGGGCCTGGACCCGGGCGCGACCCGCGTACCCGATTACCCAGATGCTCTGGGAGAGCCTTCCTAAGAGAGAATTCAGAGAAAGAGAGACGCGGGGGTGGGGGAGGGTAGAGTAGGTTTTGCCCTCTGACGTAAACTCTGAAGTGTGCAGGCACAGGTGAAGAAGAAGGACCGCGGAAGAAGAAGAAAGTTAAGGGAGACACTGTAGCAACAAGCAGTTTAAGTCGTCTGATTGGAAAATCAGACGACGTCCTGAAGGGAAAAGAAGAAAGAAGGAGAGACGACGTCCTGACAGGAAAAAGAAAAGAAGAAAGAAGAAGATCTGAAGAACAAAAGAACAAGGAAGAACAACAGAAGAAGAAGAGGACCACAAGGAGATAAACACAGAAGAAGAACAGGAAGAACAAAAGCTAAAGAGAGAGAGCGACAAAGAGAAAGAAAGAAGAAAAGAAGAAGAACTCAAACTTTCATCTCTCTTCCTCTCTCTCTCTCTCTTTATTTTTTGTAATAGAACATGTATATCTCTAGAATACAACTTGCTCCCTGAGTTCGACCTCGGGAACTCTTTTATTTTCCGAGTAAAAAAAATTATATATTTGAAATGATGGCAATAACTGGCTATACTACAACGACATAACAATAAAACCCGGTTATCTCTTCACGCCATCGCCTTATCAATTTGGCGCCGCTGCCGGGGAGCAACGGCTATTCTAGAGGTAAACATTCCTGTTTCTTTTTAATTTCTGATAATCTCCTCTCTTTTGTGCAGCTACAGGAAATCAAGAAGACAAGCAACCGCACGACAACCACTCCAAGGACAGGTATTTGTTTTTTTTTTTCCTCTCGTTATTAACCCCTAAACTCTAAAGAGGAAGAAAAGAAAAGAACAAGCAATATAGGGCTAACCTGTCTTCCATACTTAGTAACCATAAAGAGTTGCATGTTTTCAACTCATCACTCCTGCACACTATTAAGGGTATTTAAGGGCTAACACATTCTTGCTTGAGCCCTAATTACCCAACAAAGAGTTAAATGGACCAAGTAGAGCCAACATAAGGTCAAACATTAGGATTTCAGTAGAGACACACCCCTTAATCAAGAATTGAGGAAATCCAAAAGAGGTGTGCCCAAGCCATTGATTGAAAATAATTAATAAGAAAAATCCTAAACAATTGGCTCTCTCTAAACACTTGAACCCTAAAACAAGGCCTAACTTCTCAAGGAAACCACTAGGTGAAGTTGACCCCTGGGGTCAACCAACCTTCAAACTAGGCCACTTTGTTCACAAAAACACCTAAAGTTCAAGTGAAAACCTAAGCACCTTGATCTTAACATAAAAAAAGGTAGACTTAAGAGGTCAAGATCCCCATTCTGGTCTACCTGGAACCGCAGTGACAAGAGAGGTCGGGTGGGGGAAACCCTGTAACCCGTGAGGACGCTCTACCGTGTAGGGGTCTTCGCGGGACTCACCCTCTCTGGCTGCCCAGGTAATTCTCAGGTGGACGATCTTTTTTGATCAAGGGGTCCATCTGCCCCGCACCTCTATAGTCACCCAACATTTTGGGTGCCTTGATTGGGTCCAGCATCTTTTAATCTCATCACATCCTTCAGTATATGCTTGGAAGGAGGTCCTTGAAACCTCCTTTAGGAATTCACTTGCCCTGAGGTTAGGCCTCATTTCCCTTGTTTATGCAGCACCACCACATTAATCTTTCCTCTGATACTCCCTTCTTCCATCTTGGCACAACATGAGTCTACATCGAAGCCTTTGATTCCACATCTTGATTCCACCACCTAATCCAAATATGCAGCCAAACCACCTAAGACTACCATTCAAGAAACCTGAATATCGGAGATCTATGAAAGATAAAATGATCGAGGATGCCATAAAATTCTATGAAAAAGAAGAAAAAACCTCAACACCAATAGGAGATATTCAGGTTGATGTCCCAACAACCACAGCCTTCATCATAAACTGTGCCCAAACTCTATTGACAGGAGCCATAAAAGGATCAACCCGAGAAGTTCTCCTAACAGGATACATTGAGATAGACAAATTACACAAATCTGAATACCTTCAATGCTTGACAAATCCTGTACTTTGGGAACAAAACCAAGATGCTCTTGAAAAACGGGTAGAGATGATGAGACTTTTAGAAAAAACTATCAACCAAAAATACCCGTATACACCAGAAACAGAGGATGAGTCATCTTGGAACAGTACTAAGAATCAATCCAGTTTCCCAGACCTCGGGACTGAGGCACAAGGTGGTTGTCGACTCCCAACCCAAATAGAAGATAGCATTAAAATAGGTTGGGAAGTTGCAGGAGAACACAATGCTGAGCCAACCCTAGGCCATAAATCACCAAGCTTAGAACTCCAAGACTCCTGCAATAACAAGATTAGAACTGAACCTCTGGAGGGTATAAATTCCGCCCCTTGTTTTGATAAGGTAACCCTCGAAGGTCATTCGGACTTCGATTCTAGTAATCCTACCCACATCCTAAACCTAGAATCTAGATCTGAAAGTTATTGGGAAGATTATGAGGCCCCATATGAGAAAGATAAAATTTCTAAAGAAGAACATGATTCTGGGCCTCTATTTGATGAATGTCCTTCTCCAACATCCTCAGGAAATCTAATTGATTTTTCAGAAGATATACCAATTTACGATACAGAAACCGAGGAGTTGGATGAGTGGGGTTTCAATTGGGTCTCTCCTACCAGTTTGGAATTTGAGCCTAGCCAGAACATTTTTTTAAACCCAGAATTGACATATAGGCTAGAACCCAGTCAGGCTGCTGCTGATGATTTTTGCTGTGGTGGAATTCATGATCATGAATCTCAATTTCGCCAACTCTCCGACAATTTCAGATCTGACTATAATTGCGGAGAGACTTTCCTTCCTAAACACGCCAGGCCCATCTACGACCTCAGTTCACATGACTCTGACTCCGACTCTGAGGTCCTGATTCCCGAGATCACTGATAACACAGAATCATTCCTTTTCGATCCTCAGGAACCAAAAATAGAAAATGCCAAGAGTGATTGCAACCCAGAATTCAAATCTTTGCTCAAATTAGATTTCTTTCATCCTACAGACACTCTTCAGGCATTTGATAGTTACCTAGAGGACTCTTTACAGAAAATCACTTGTCATTCCTTTCTAGAAGAGCCCTCACACACAGTTGCCACCTCGTCTGCACACACAGAACTAATCAAAACCTCTTCCCAACCCCGGCCCGCAACCGGACTCAATTTCTATTCAGATTCACCTCTCACCGAGCTGATTGCATTTCCACATCGGGTTTCGAACATTGATCAGACTACATACCATGCTCTATCATTCTCTGATCACCCCTGTAGGGTTTCCGCGTCATTCATTGATTATTCTACGGGTCCCTACTCTGACCAGGCTGATTCGACTCATCCAAACCCTGCGTTTACACTTCCACATCCATCTGAGCTTCATAGTTTATGGTGGGCTCCACACCTTTTTATCCACATCTATCAACCCACCAGATTGATTGGGTTTGGGCTGCATCATCAGCCTGTTGATCTGAACAAGCACCTGGTCGGACCAACCAGGCTCTTAATCAAGGTGCTTGTCTTACAAAACTCCACTGATTTGACCATCCCCTCTCCATCGCATTTCCCGCTTGGCTGAAGGCATCAAATTTAGCGCTCAACGGGAGGCAGCCCGTCATTCTCTTTGAAAACCTGAAACTTGTTCTGACACCTTTTTGCACTTGAAGTTCACACTTTAGGACAGCCGGCTCCACCTCAGGTGCTTGCATCTGAGATTAGAAATCGTCCGCAACAGTCACCCCGACCCATTCACTCATCAAAACATCTGTCCTAATGTATGAACTAAGTTGAATAAAAACCCCCTAGGTTACAATGAGGACATTGCAAATCTTAGGCATGGGGGGGTATGAAAGTGCAAAACTTGTAAGGAAAGGTTTCAAACAAAAAAATTCACATATGCCAAAAACACCATAAAAATTAAAAATTTTTGAAAAAGAATAAGAGGAAAAGAGGAGAAGGAAATTTTGTGAAGGAGAAGGAGAAAAGAAACAAAATGAAAAAGGAGCACAAAATTATGAGAAAAGGTGATAGTCATTAGTAAGGAACTAAGGAATTAACCTAAGTTCTAGACCTCATTCAAGAAAATAAATGAAAAGTGCATGGTAAGATTAGTAAGAACGCAAACCTTAGGCATTCTTGATAGACTCTTAGTACCCATTAAGATCTAGACAATCCTCAAGAGGTTGAGGAAAATGAAAAGCTGAAGTATTAGGTCTAAGGCTTAGGGAGTATTTGGCCTCGTTAACTAATTTTTGGTTTACGGGACTCAGTAACCTAAGCACCCTAACCTCACACACAGCTTGGTTCAGTAAGCATAAAAATCAGAATCACGCAGAAGCGTCGCAAAATTCTGAAAAGAACACCTAGAATAGGAGCGGCCGATCAACACAAGTTGATTTGGACGAGTTCCCAGCGCGGAGAGACGGGAAATCCCCTCGAAGATGCGTAACAAAATATCATCTCCTCGGTGCTTGTCTCTTAGGATATTTACATATCCTACTGGGGGCATGTAAGCACTCTGCTGATTCAGATTCCATGGATGGCATTATCTCGAAGTGTCAATTGCCAGGGTTTGAATTCAGCCACGGAACACCATGGATGGGATTATCTCGAAATCTCAATAGCCAGGGTTCCGAGGGTTGCCATGGGCAGTGCTATCCCGAAGCATCGATCGCCAGGAACCCTTGAGGATTGATGATGGGAGCAATGAATCTGATACAGACCATGTTGAAAAGCCAATCCTAGGCTAGAACTAAAAAGAAAAAAGAGAGAGAAAACTCTCCAAACAGAAAAACTTTCTCTCTCTTACAAAGCGCACTGCGAACTGAGCCAGGGCTAAAATCATTTCAAGCACGGGTGCTTTAACCACAAAGTCCAATAAACCTTAGGTTAGTTCTTGTGGGCCTTAAATACCTTTGCTAAGGACTGAGGCTAAGGCTAGACAGATTTGGATCTTGATTGGTACTAGAGTACCTTTTAGGCCTATGGTCAGCATTCTAACCTAATCTGAGCTCAAATGAAAAAGCACTTATCTAAAGCTATTAAGAACTTCATGGTCTAGAACAAGGGTTGAAACCTTAAGTTTTTGCAAAGGGACTAGCAAAAGCTAGGCATGGGGGTATGATGAGAACCTCATCATGACCCATAACTAGCTCATTTTGACCTAATATAAAGGATAAAAGCTCCTACATAACTCAAGAAAAGGCTTAACTCAGAGAATTCTGAGTTTAAGAAGAAAACAAGTCATAAGGGGTAAAAATGCAATTTTACCAGTATAATCTGCATACAGGATAATTCAGGATCCAAACATAGGTCAAACAAACCAAATAAGAAGGAAAGTGGGATGATCTGACATGGGCTACAGCAATTCCAAGGAACTAAATGATAATCTGTAACCTTAAAACAAATCCACTTCAATTCACGAGGTTCGAGGAAAAGTAAAAATAGAATAAACCCTCTAAAATTTATAGAAAAATAATCTCTAGGGTTTAGAACCTTCAATTTGGCCTTCAGAACCCATTTTGACCTACATTGAGAACCATGCCCAATTAATAACTTAATTTGGGTTTTTGCATAAATTGACCGGTCAAACAAGGTTTAATCTGGAAATAAAATTCACCATCGTAATCCTTAGGTCCCAATTAGTCATGTATAAAAACTTGAGCCTAAGAGGAAACCTTCTTGACCAACTTTACACTTTGGTCCTCATTCATTTACTTTTTGGCCCTCAACTTTTGAACCCTCACATTTCTGCCCCTAACTCTCCTTCGTTCTTTGCATCCAGGTCCCTCCTGCCAAAACCTGACCAGCACCATGCTCCGGCGACCTTGCGCGGAGCATGGCGCCGCGCAGGGTAAGGGGGAGGGTCTGGCGAGACAACCGGGGGTGCCCTGCGTCGTCAGCCGTCGCAGGAACACCCCCCTGGTCGCTGCAACCCACCATACCGGCCGTGCGAACGCACGGACGGTATGGGTCTCCATCTCCGGCGTCCTCCGGCGAGGGAGACACGTCGTCTCCCTCCGCCTTCCTCTCTGATTCGGCCCCTATAAATACCCCCGTCGCTCCACCGTTCTTCCCAGCTTAGATCTGACGGAGATACCCCCTCAATTCCACTCTTCCCACTCTGACAGATGCCCTCCTTGCTCCGGCGGCCTCTCCTCCTCCTCCTCGTCGCCCTGCCGCACTACCAGCTGCAGGGTTGCCCTCCCTCGCTCTTCCCGCGCCACGCCGCACCCAGCTGGCGCCTCTCCAGCCCTTTCCTCGCCGTCGCCCCTTCCCCTGGGCATCTTCTTCTCCGGCGACAGTCGATACGACTGTCGCCCTGCTCCGACCCCTTTCGTCTCCGTAGCTAGGTCAGAACTTCTCCCCATCTCCCCCTCTTTCTTTTCCTCACTGTCTTTTATTTGATTAAACCCTCGACCGCTCCTGTCCACCGTCACCCCCTTCGTCTCCAGCGAGACACCCCTATCACTCCACAGCCCCACACGCCTCGCCGACCCTCACAGAATCTCCGCCTCCTCACCCTGATCAACCTCCACCCTTCCACGTCCCGCCACTCGCCCTCTGCAGACCCCCCGAACAAACCCACTTCTCCACCCGCAGTTTGACCTAGGGCGACCCTCACGCTCCGCCCCGCCGCCTGCCAGACCCCCCACCACCTTCGCCGTGCCACGGTGAAGGTTCTCCGCGTATCTGATTAGGCCGAGAGGCCGTTCTTCTGTGTACAGGTGTCTCGACCGCCGTCGCCATTGCTGCGTGGAAGGAGCACCTTCAACCTGCAGCTCCAGGTGCGCTTCGCCCAGGCCTGACTCCCAGGCTGCGCGGGGCGCCTCCGCGAAGAGTCCCAGGCTCGCAGCTGGGGCGAAGGCCTCGCGTGAAGCCGCGATTGCCCGCTGCTTTCTCCGCTGCGGGCGCTCAATTAGGGTGAGACATTTAGTCCCACCTCGGAAAGCCACTGAGGCGAACGGGCGCTTAAAGGCAAAAAGTGCCTTAAGCTGTTCGCCTCAGTTCACGGGGTGAGGTCCCCTTCACCCGCCCGGTTACCCGGCCTCGTCCGCACTCACGCCTCGCGGACCTGGCTCGACCCGATTAGCCCGACCTGCACTCCTCGCCCACCACCGCACGCCGGTGGGCCTGGACCCGGGCGCGACCCGCGTACCCGATTACCCGGATGCTCTGGGAGAGCCTTCCTAAGAGAGAATTCAGAGAAAGAGAGACGCGGGGGTGGGGGAGGGTAGAGTAGGTTTTGCCCTCTGACGTAAACTCTGAAGTGTGCAGGCACAGGTGAAGACGAAGGACCGCGGAAGAAGAAGAAAGCTAAGGGAGACACTGTAGCAACAAGCGGTTTAAGTCGTCTGATTGGAAAATCAGACGACGTCCTGAAGGGAAAAGAAGAAAGAAGGAGAGACGACGTCCTGACAGGAAAAAGAAAAGAAGAAAGAAGAAGATCTGAAGAACAAAAGAATAAGGAAGAACAACAGAAGAAGAAGAGGACCACAAGGAGATAAACACAGAAGAAGAACAGGAAGAACAAAAGCTAAAGAGAGAGAGAGACAAAGAGAAAGAAAGAAGAAAAGAAGAAGAACTCAAACTTTCATCTCTCTCCCTCTCTCTCTCTCTTTATTTTTTGTAATAGAACATGTATATCTCTAGAATACAACTTGCTCCCTGAGTTCGACCTTGGGAACTCTTTTATTTTCCGAGTAAAAAAAATTATATATTTGAAATGATGGCAATAACTGGCTATACTACAACGACATAACAATAAAACCCGGTTATCTCTTCACGCCATCGCCTTATCACTAACCTAAGAGAATTCCTGAATGCAACAAAAAACCCGATTATGGAGTTGAAATCCTAAGAATTAGATGTGTTTTAGGGCATAAGAAAGCTGATAAATTGGCGTTTATCAGGAACTCAGGAGCACTCACCCACGTTCCCCTCAGCTAAAAGCTGCCTCCTAAGGTCAGTAGGAACTCAGGCATACCCTCCCACATTCCCTTTAATAAAAGGCCGCCTCCTAAGGTCAGCAGGAACTCATTCATACCCACCTACTTTCCCGTTAATACAAAGCTGCCTTTCTAAGGCTGGCAGTCTAATTTCAATGATCATGCGTCACAAGATTAAAGGCACGTTTGCTGCCTAAAATTACAACTCCAGCCCTATGACCAATGCTCGCCTCGCTTTAATGAAAAAAGTGGGAAAACCATTTGGGGGCATCGTTTACTACGGAATTTTAAATACTTTAACTATTCTCTCAACAGCATCTGCTAGCTAAAGAGTAAGGGGCATATGATGAGGGGTAAAAGTGCCCTCAGACTCAAAACTCCACTAGAAGCCCAAGAAGGGATCCGACTACCCGGATGCGAAATAACAGGCAGATCCAGCCTTGCACTATCTTCCTCAGCTTAAGTGGATCCAGACCCACCCACATCTAGGTGGGTTCGGACAGACCCGACTTGCCAGAAGATCTGGTTTGACCGAGGTCAGAAAGGCAGTGAAAAAGTCTAAGACACCCATTTTGACGATAATGATGGCATTACCGCTATCATTAATAGCCTAACAACAAACATACCCTGACAACGGACATGTCCGAGCAGAAGATCCTACGGCAAGATCATCTTTTAGCACTATAAATAGTAAAGAGAGGCCCTCGAGGGTCCTCTTCAGGCAATCTAAGAGAGAAGAGAGAAGAGATATTGTATTACCACTTTTTACTAGTGAATATTTGGGAGCATTACCCTTCCCTCAAATGTACACCGCTCATGGTGAAATTAGGTCACCAATTTCATTGATTCCCTTACGATTGTTAGGTTTTTATTCGTTGAGTCAGACCCTCTTATTACTTAAGAGGTCCGATAAGTGAGTAAGGGGTGAAAAAAAACTACCTTTTTTTAAAAAAAATTAAAAAATAAATAAATTCTTCTAATGAGCTTTTTTCTACTCACTTGTATATTGCTTCATTGGGTGCAAATGCTACCACAAAAATAGAATCATGCATCCCATCCATGGAAATAGGACTTTCTTTTGCTAACTTGGCAACAAATAACCTTGAAATCCATTTTTTTGCATTATTTACTACCTCTTCCATGAATCATGATACTATCTTGCTGGGGTTCTCTTAATTAAAAAAATAAAAATGGTAGCAATGTGTTCCTTTCCGGCTAATGAAACTCTTATCTTACTCTCTAAGGTTTAGTTTACTTGGTGAATTAATCCCTCAAAATGAGGATTAACCTCCGTTTACTTAATTATTTAACATTTCATTTGTTAATCCAGGTTTATCAACTTTAACACAGATATGTCTAATATCAACTTTAAAATTATGTTAAAATTATATACCACTCATGCCTTTACATCTCTCATGTAAAATATACCTAGCAACACTACCACGTAAACCTCACAAAGGTTAATATTAGAACTCAACAATAATTCAAATAAACATAAACCAATGGTAACATCATTTTACAAGTAAACACAATTATAGGTTAATACTAATTTTACATTTCTCAATATCTCTTTCCTAATCCTCTAAGTAAATTAACCCTAAATGATCCAACTCTCATCTATCAAGACAGTTCGTAATTCCACAGGCATCATGTCGGAAGTGCATAATTAGGTAATAGCTGACAATCCTCTTTTGACATTTATTCAAATGAAAGTTGGTCAACATCAACGATTAATATTCTCCTTTCGTGTCCAACCAATTTGGGTGCCCTCAACTTCTACCTTTCCCCAACCAATAGCTGAATTATTTGAACCCAAGTTTGCTCGGTAAGGTTGAGAAGGTGCCGCTGCCATGTTGGACCAATTTTGGCCAAAATTTGACCACCATATCTAATATGTGCATCAGAAACCTTTCGTACATCGCGTGCCTCTATTGAGATTATTCCGGAAATAATAACCAATTTGTCATCTGGACAAAACATAGAAAAGGTATCGTTCATTGTAGATCCATTCTCAGACAAATATCAGATATAGACGATGAGATTTACAAAGGATCAATAATAACAATAACAACAACAATTAATTCTTTTCCCACACTAAATAGGATCGGCTAATAGATTTACAAAGGACCAAAAAAAAAAAAAAAGAATTGAGGAATTGATGAGTTGAATGTAACCTGAGACCTAATTTACGAAAGGGGTTAAACCTTATTTTAGAGGGGTTATCTCTTGTTTACATCGGAAGATAACCCAACCCCTTTTGGTTTCGCAAACACGGGTTAATGCAACTCAGGATGGCATGCTGGTTGGTTCAACCCTTGTTTGTGATCCGTGTTCTGTCACGGGTGCTGCTCCCACCCGACGCTTCCCAACTATGCCCCTTGTCCTTTGTCCCTCTCCCCAACCTCCACTTTCTCCACATTTATCTCTACTGCAAGAGGCAAGTGGCATTGCTTTCGTTCTGAAGAAATTTCAGGTAATGATGATTTTGGTAGCTTTTGAAAGAAGAATAGGGTAAAGGCTAGAATTAACTGCTAACTCTTACTTAGCTCGGATGTGCCTTAGTTGAGTTTGTTATCTATTGCCTAGAATAATTTCTGTAGCAACAGTCGCAGATAAGAACAATCGGTACTTGGATTCTCACTTAAGAAAACAACATCCTGTCATTGCTGTGGTTGCATCAAAGGAAGAACTCGCTAAGATATACTTAAATTAACCCATGGAAAACCTACCTATGACATAAACAGTACTCCATGATAAGAAACATGCTGCTGCTTGTGTTTCATGTTATCTTCTTCCCATGTACTTTCATTTAAATGATAACAGAAATGTTAGTGCTTTAATTCCCTTACTGTCAATGCTGCACACCAGTACGTCTAATTGAATTTAAAAAATACCTTCTTTGCAACTCTGAAAATGAGCCCAGCTATAAGGGCCCATTATCGCATGACCACTAGGAGATGAAATTACTCATAAGTTAGAAGAAATTAATATTTTCATCATATATCACTATTATTAATTCATAATTAGTGTATAAATTTTACATAAATATTACTACAATTCACAAAGCATAATTTTTATCTAATATAATCATCATTAAATCATTAATATAAAATTTCATTATGCAACTTTAAATATGATTACACCTAATTACAATATAATTAATGCAATTAATTTAAATGATAATGTGATTTGCCACATTATAAATATTTAATATAAAACTACAACATCGACTAACTTACCTATGACACTGGAGGCAAATTTATCTTTTGTCAAATTATTCCCTCTTTTAACACTCGTATCCAAGTAAATTAACCCGCCTTATCCCACTATAGGATAACCCTCATTCCTACCATCCATTCTTGAGTAAACAGAAACAGGGGTCAACACCTATTGTCAGATAGGATGGAGAATGTTTTACAAACAGACACGTGTATGCAATTGAAAAATTATTATCTTCCAGGAGTGGTATACTAATCTTAAATGCCTAATCGATATTCTTATAACCTCTGGATTCGCTTCACATATTCCCCATGACAAGCCCTCGAATTTTCGCTTCTCTATTGACAGAGAATAGGATCCCTTCTTGAGAGGTATTCAACTTCTGATCACGTTATATTCCCACGTTATACCTTTCCCACCAAATAGATTCGCCAAACCCACATATATATTCCCTTTCTGGAGAGATGAGAACCCTCATTATAAATACCATGGCAAATGCCCACTTCTCTCATCAATTTAGCCACCACCACCACCCATACACTTAATCTCTAGATCTCCAATTAAGAGCCCATTTAAATAGTGTTTGGTTGGAAGACACTTAAAGATGGCCAAGAACAGCCTTGCCTTTGCGCGAGGGCAGGATCAATTCGGGAAAGCAGCTAAGCCTCATGATCATGACAAAGCACATCTTAACCAGAAGAACCCCAACACCACCAGCACCACTACGGCGGTGACGAAGAAACCCACAAAGGAGTTCGAAGACATCGACGAGTGCGCCGACGAATTCATCAAGCAGTTCCGTAATAGACTACAGCTCGAGCGTCTCCAGTCCATTGAGAATTACCAACAGATGCTCGCAAGGAGCCTTTAGATACTGAGAGATATATATTACCTTCCTATATATATATATAAGATTAATTATGTCAGTGGTGGTATGTAATACCGTATGTTCTGTCCTGTGATTCGTGCAGAACAATTACCAGCTGCATAAATAAATGAACCCTCCCAAGCCATCTATTTTCGTTTTTATTCATCTCATGCATGAAAAGGCCACGTGTGACAATGTAACAAAGTTCTAATAGTTATGTAGAAACAATTTACTGGAAGTACAAAACAGTAATTCTGCGACTCTGCTAATTCAATTCAATGAACAAAGAAGAAGATGACGACTCCATATATAGTTCATGCATATAGAGTGGCCAGCTCATGTTCCATGCTGGAGTATATGTGAAGCACATACGGCATGGAAATAACGGTTATGTCGATGTTAATAAACTATTTATATATGTAGCAATTTGGAGTAGATACGAGAAAACAAATTATCGATGGCTTGCTTTGCATTTCACCTTAACCAACTACCCAATACATATAAGTTCATCGAACAATTCTTTTCTAGCATTCCACCATGAGAAAATTTGCTTTTCGCAACGGCTATTTGGTGAAGGCCTCGAAACCGTCCCAAAGAGTCACTTTTTGTGACAATTATTAGATCCACCATCTCTGAAAGGACGAACCAGACTTCCATTCACAAGTACTAAATGCGGTTAGTTATAATCATTCATGATGATTGTTAAACTATCGTGCATTAATGTTTATGTGACAGTTTTTGTGTGATCATTGCGCAAGGGAAGAGGGAATTTTTTCATTTTCGCAACGACATGGAATTTGAGATGATTTTGCGTCGATTATTAGATAAACCATCGTGAAGAAGGATACTTTACCATAACAGCATGCTTGACCCCCTCATCTTCCTTACATCCTCTCCTCCTCCTCCACATGACCTCCAACATCCTCGTCACAGTCGAGGACACTTGTCATCGACATCTCCCCTACATCACTCCTCTTGCACTCCAGTAAACCCTCCCCCTGCTCCACTACCATCGCCACCTATCATCCTTTACATTTATTCCTCGATTATTAACTAATTTTCTCTTTTATTTTAGCACCAATTGACTAAGATCCAACCATTCTTTTGACGGTTGAAATATCGAACATCTTCAAAGATGTAATTATTTAACCCTTCAAACAAATATGTCGCCAAGTCACCAGTACAGGACTTTTTCTATATATTTTAATTTAGCCGACAAAAATTCATCAATTTTCTTAAAATTATGGGAGATAGTCACAAACTTACACTAGGTTTAGCAGCGTGATAATGTCCATTAATTCCATGATAGAATAAGAGAGAGATAACTTAGAAAAGATGATTGTTTGGAGGGATGAGATAAGTAATGAGATAAAAATAATTGGTATATGATGATATGATGTTAGCAGATGATATTTCAATATTATGATTTATATGTGAGTAGATTGATGTAATGTAATTTATGCTTTTTAATAAGTATATTATGCTTGAATTGATATATTTTAATATATATTGATGTGGATGTGATGTAATCGAATAATTTAAAAGTGATATTAATAGATATTGATGTTGATTTGATAACATGAAATAATTTGAAGTTTTTTAACCTTGAGATCTATTCCTTTCCTTTAATATCTTTGTAACTTTGAAATTAATAACCCTTTAATAATTCCGTTACCAATTAAACAGTGGCTTAGAGTCCTCTGTGTAGAAGTCAGTTGTATGATTCCATGCTTTCTAGAAACAAGGAATTGTACTCTAATTCCAGGCGGGATTTGCAAAGGGAGATGAGAATCGAATCTCTACCCAAAGGGACTTCAGAGATATGCAAAGAGTGGGTCCTTCGAGTTTTACATTCAAGTTGTTACTTCTACTTATCCACATAAGACCAGCATTAGGTAATTCTTATTAATTAATGTGAGTGAAAAGGTTTCTGTTTGCACCGCCATAGTTTCTTTTTTCTTTTGTTAAATAAGATTTCATTAAAAGGGAAAGAATCCAAGGACACACCTCATGAGGGGAAGGAAGAGAGAGAGGAATACATCCTCAAAGAGGGGAAGTTGCTTCCCGCCAAAATGGAGGAAAGCTAAAATATAGCAAAAACAAGGTAAGAAATAAAGGGATAAAGAAAAATAAGTGTCATGCGATCAGGAACCAATCGAACTTCCGAAGGAATGCAACCCCATGCTCATTGAATGGCTAAGAAACCAAATAAGTTGGTCCCTGACATACGTCAGGAATTCTGGCTGTGATATACACAAGGTCACACATGGTTACCATCAAAATAAGACTATACTATAAAAAAGAAAAAAGGACAATCATCTCCAACGAACTAAGATCTGCTGCGACAAACACAAGCCATGACCGTTGCGACCTCCGACATCGTATCCGCTGCGTCGACTGTAGCACTGATCGCATTGGCCTCTGTTGACGCGATCGCCATGTCGCTCGTAGACCAACCGTGACGCCAACTGTACGAGCAACCTAGAAGGTTCGTCGACCTCAATCGAAGCTCCAACCGCTATGATTAGCCACGACCGATGATACCACAACCGCCAAAGCTGCGCGGTGAACGACCGCGTGCAAGACCTCGAACGAAGCTCCAACCATACGATCGGCTGCGACCACTGACACTGCCATCGCACCTCTGCCAGACACAATCAGCCTCAGCTGTGCATGTCACCAAACTGCTTCGATCGTTGAGGATGAGAGGTCTAGAGGAAGGGAGGAGGATCTAGAGGAGGGGTGGCCGATCGAGGCCCTGAGGCGACTAGGGTTTCTTGTCGCTGGATAGGGGGAGGGAGAGGGAGAGGAGGAAGCGACTAGGGTTGAATCGTGTGTTCGAATCGCCATAGTTAATAAGTCCTATCTTTTACTGTATACTAAAGTGAGGTTTTGGCTACCACATGTTGATCCCTCCGTCCCCCCCTCGCAGTCGTTGGTTTCTCTCTCTCTCTTAATTGCCTCTAAATTTAGTAGGATGGCTCATAATTTTGAGAAAGTAATTCTTATCATCTAAAACCAATCGATGGAATCATACTTTCAAAACTTTAGGCTAGCTCTAAACTAAAGAAAGGATTGTTGCAACAAGTTGGCTAGATGGGTCCAAGGCTTTGGATGGTGTGGGAAACATGCGGCCTGGAATGATCCCATCAGTGCAGTTAGTGGTCATCAATCAAGCATCACATGTTGTACACCTTAGAAAGAGATGTCAACTTCGTCACTTTCTCAAAAAAGAAAAAGAAATATTTGCTGCAATGTATTCCGTAACGTATACATTCAAACTCCCCTCCTTAGCCAAAAAAGAAAAAAAAAACCCTCTTACACATAGGTTTCACTTCAACAGAGTGATATCAATAAAAAAAAACTACCTATTATATCATAGGTGAAATAATAAAAATATTAAATTTTATCTTTTAAAAATCAAAACACAATAGTTAAATAAAATAAAATATTTTAATTTTTCACCGATAAAAATAATTTTTTACATGAAAAATAATTTTTCACATGTAGGATGTAATTTTAAGAGTTAAATTAATTTATTATTTATTATCTCTCACTTAATTTGTGCTCTTTATGAATCCTTTATCTATTTTAGTTAATGCATTTCAGGCATCAAAGTTTAAATAGCATCAATTTTTCTTATGTGAAAATAGTTATAGTAAATGAGGAAGAATCCAATGCAAGCATATGCATAAAAAGAAACATAACATCCTCACCTGTGAAGAAGAAAATTCGTCCTATAGAAATGAAAAAATTCAAAATGGTAAAAGAAAATAAAAATAAAGAAGAAAGAAAATAAAATGTGATACAAGATCTTTTCGAAGAAAACTAACTCCATGATTATAGATACAACGAAATGCTAACCGAACACCACCTAATTTGAAAAAGAACATGGATTCATTTCATTCTGTGGACGGAAACTCTGGAAATCAACTATAATAAACGGTTGTGACTTTTTTCTCAAAAAAATTATAATAAAAGGTTTTTTTAAGAGATAAAAACTACAGTACAGAGAAGGTTGTTCCATCAATTACATGGAAGAGATACCTCTCAAGCGTGGAAGTGCGTCCCACGCTCAGCCCTTTAACGGCCCAAAAGTTTTTCCATTGCAGCAATATGGTGGGATCGTTACTGTTAATTTCTCTGACCTCAAACGAAAATGCTGCTCGCCTCTGTCACTTATCAATATATCAGCAGCGACACGAGCACGGAAAAATTTATCGCAAACATATTTGCAATATATGATCAAAACGAATCACATAAAAATTAAAATTAATAGATTGAAAATAAAAATTAATTAATTAAAAATTAAATAAATCAAAATATATTGATTGAAAATATTTTTTACTTGATTAAAAATCAAAATATATGAGTTAAAAATTAAAATATATCGATTAAAAATAAAAAATACAAGGATGTATTTTGTATTTATATTAGTGATAAATAATTTTTCACTTGGACCGTAATTTTTAATTTATGAGAAGTAATTTTTCACTTAGAACGTGATTTTTTACATATGAGAAGTGGTTTTTCACTTACAAAGTTATTCTTCTTCTATTAAAAGTGATTTTTATTGGTGGAAAATTAAAATACACCGATTAAAACTACCACTCTCACTTTATGCGTTGTAAAATATGTTACAACATGCATTTATTTACCTTTTTTCTTGTCACCCTACTACAAAATGCACTATTTGCAATGTTTATTAAGCGACGAATAAAAAATCGTCGCTAATGGTTACCCTTAGGGATGATAATCTAAATAACCGTTGTCTAAAGTTCCTCCCTCCTCCACCAAGCCAAAGCTACCGCTCGCAGTTCTTTAGGGGTAGTTTTCAAATTAATCATTGCTAATTATTCATTGAAAGTGCAACAAAATTGTCACGCTGGTGAAATATTTACGAAAATTGGTGACAGTTATAACTATAACTATTCCTAAGCGTGCCTCGTAATTTTCCTTTAGCAACGATTTTTTTTGGAAATCGTCGCTAATGCCGAAGATATTTTCCACCAAAATCGATCTAATTCCTCTTCTCCTCTCATCTCTTCTCCTCTCCGAGTCTAAGCGAGTGAGCCTCCTCCGATCAACCGCACTTCCTCCCCACCTCATCATGCGAACGTGGTGAGGTGTACCTCATCATAGCTAAAATGCCTAAATTTAGTTAGAAACTAGGTAAAACACTATATCATTAATATAATAAAAGGGTTAAGTGTGGAAATTAGCAGAAATGACCTAAAACATCCAATTCTTGTTAAAAATGCATAATTAGATCATTAAATGAGATATTCTATTAATAAATATAAAATGATGATCCAATTGCAAATTTAACATATTTTTTAGCTCAAAAGTTTAAATTAAAAGTGAAATCATATTCTTAAATATTCAGTTGAGCTCCAATAAAAATCTCATATCATTTAGACATCAATAGACCTTGTATTCATTAGATTACATTTAGGTCCTCATGGATAACTGTTACGACCCGATTCCCGGATCCCTACAGGACCCGAGACTGGCTCGCCTCGACTAATTCCAAGGCCTAGTTGTCCAACAAGAACTAACCAAAAAGTAGGAAAGTAAACCACATTCACATATGCAATATAACTAAGCAGAAGAAACGTACGAAGCAGTAAATGAAAATAGATCTGTTGTTTCAGTACATACTACCACAACAATAATAACAACGGAAAGCGAAAAGTAAACAGTAGTAATAGAACAGTAACTAAAAATTCGTTACTTACTACAACAGTAGAGAAAATAAAAGGAAGTGCGAAAGAAAACTACGGCTGGACTCGACTGGGCCTAACACCCTCCGCAGCCGGAAACTCGGGCTGCTGAACTCCTGATCCTGAACAATGTTATGACAAGACAGAGTCAGCAAACACTGAGTAGAGTAGTATCTACATTACCTAAGTACTGAACAATAAAAACAACAGGTTTAATTCTCATTTCCATTTATCTGTTTTATATGTTCCAGTGTTATCCATTTCTCAAAGTATCTAGATATTTCTTGATCTTGTATGTTTCTCGTGGGAACGATCTTGATTGCAGTCTTTTCCGTAGAGTAGAAGGTATACGTGGTGCTCTCCTGGTCGGGAGAGTCCCCCATGGTAGTCCTACACCCAATCAACTACCTCGAAGTTACTGTCAAGACGTAGCGGTGACTACGGCACGTGTGATAAGCGCACGGGTAGCTACCCAGCATTGACACGCGATCAGTCGTTTCCGCTAGTAGGTACGCCCAAAGTACAGCACGAACAGTATAGGGCTTTGCCCTCTCAGAACAAGAGTCTCGCCCCTCAAAACTAAACAGGAGTCTCGTCCCTCCATAGTTCGTGCACCCTCGTCTGACTACTTCGATTTACCCAGAGGGCCTAACAAGTCGGTATAGGGTAGCTAGATGAACCCCGGGTCCCGTGGGGTGGCTAGCTCCCCCCCTACACAAGTAGCTCACCTTGGTACCACGTACGCGAGGGCCAACAAGAGTTGGTGTAGAGTGGCCAATCTTAACCCCGGGTCTCAACCCAAGGGAGGCTAGCTCCGCTCTACACAAAAGGGGACAATTGCTCTCCTTGGTATCACGTACTCAATGGCCACCACACTTCCCATCTACATTCCAGATTTCCGTCTATCCACAGGAGTTCTTGATGAGAACCTCATCATGAGCCATAACTAGCTCATTTTGACCCAATACAAAGGATAAAAGCTCCTACATAACTCAAGGAAAGGCTTAACTCAGAGAATTCTGAGTTTAGGGAGAAAACAAGTCATAAGGGGTAAAAATGCAATTTTACCAGTATAATCTGCATACAGGGTAATTCAGGGTCCAAACATAGGTCAAAGCAACTTAATAAGAATAAAAGTGGGATGAGATGATCTAGCAAGGGCTACAGCAATGATAATCTATAACCCTAAAACAAACCTACTTCAATTCACGAGGTTCAAGGCAAAGCAAAAATGGAATAAACCCTCTAAAATTCATAGAAAAATAATCTCTAGGGTTTAGAACCTTCAATTTGACCTTAGGAACCCATCTTGACCTACATTGAGAACCATACCCAATTAATAACTTAATTTGGGTTTTTGCGTAAATTGACCAGTCAAACAAGGTTTAATCTAGAAATAAAATTCACCATCAGATTCCTTAGATCCTAATTAGTCATGTATAAAAACTTGAGCCTAAGAAGAAACCTTCTTGACCAACTTTACACTTTGGTCCTCATATATCTACTTTTTGGCCCTCAACTTTTGAACCCTCGCATTTTGGCCCCTAACTCTCCTTCGTTCTTTGCGTTCAGGTCCCCCCTGCAAAACCTGCCAGCACCATGCTCCGGCGACCTTGCGCGGAGCATGGCGCCGCGCAGGATAAGGGGGAAAGCCTGGCAACTAAACCGGGGGTGCCCTGCGTCGTCAGCCATCGCAGGGACACCCCCTGGTCGCTGTAACCCACCATACCGGCCGTGCGAACGCACGGACGGTATGGGTTTCCATCTCCGGCGTCCTCCGGCGAGGGAGACACGTCGTCTCCCTCCGCCTTCCTCCCTGATTCGGTCCCTATAAATACCCCCGTCGCTCCACCGTTCTTCGCAGCTGGGATCTGACGGAGAAACCCCCAACTTTCCTCTCTTCTCACTCCAGCAGACGCCCACCAGCTCCGGCGGTTCTTCCTCCTCCTCCTCTTCGCTCTGCCGCAATACCAGCAGCAGAGACTTCTTCCCCTGCTCTTCCCGCGCCACGCCGCACCCAGCTGGCGCCTCTCCGGCCCTCTGCTCGCCGCCGCCCCTTCCCCCGGGCATCTTCTTCTCCGGCAACATTCGATACGACTGTCGCCCTCTCCGGCCCCTCCTCCTCCTGCTAAGTAGGTAGAACTCCTCCTCTTCCTCCCCTCTTCCTTTTCCTCACTTTAAACATCTACTGTCGCCCTCGATTCCGACCCCTCACCCTCACCTTCTCCGCCTCCGGCCATCCTCCGGCGAGCCGCTCCCATCACTCCAGCAACCCACACGGCTCGCCGACCACCACAGAACCTCCGCCTCCTCACCCTGATCAACCCCCGCCCTTCCACTTCCCCCACATCACCCTCTGCAACTCCACCGAACAAACCCATCTTCCGACCCACAGTCCGACCTAGGGCAGCCCTTGCACGCTGCCCCACGCCTCGCCACCACCCACACGAGCTTCGCCGCACTCTGGCGAAGCTCCCGGCACCTTCTGATTAGGTCGAGAGGCCGTTTTGCTGTCAACAGGTCACCCATCCTCCGCCGCCATTGCCATGCAGAAGGAGCTGCTTCCGCCTGCAGCTGCAGGCGGGCCACGCCCAGATTCGACTCCCAGGCAGTGCGAGGCATTTCGACAAAGCGTCAGGCTGCAGCTGAAGCGAAGCCCTCGCGCGAAGGCCTCGCGTAACGCCGCGACACCAGCTGTTTCCTCCGCGCAGGCGCCAACTCGGGGTGGGACATTTAGTCCCACCTCGGAAAACTCTGAAGAGGCGCAGCGGTATAAAGTGAAAACGTGCTGGAGGCTTATTGCCTCAGCACACGGGGTGAGGTCCCCTTCACCCGCCCGGTTACCCGGTCTCGTCCGCGCTCACGCCCCGCGAACTTGGCTCGACCCGACTTAGACTGACCTGCACTCCTCGCCCACCACGCATGCCGGTGGGCCTGGACCCGGGCGCAACCCGTACCCGGCAACCCGGCAGCTCTGGGAGAGCTTTCCCAAGAGTGGCTTCTGTGAGAGAGAGACGCGGGGGGAGGGTAGAGATAGGTTTTGCCCCTCTCTGATCAAGCTGTGTAAGTGTGCAGGCACAGGTGAAGAAGAACCGTGGAAGAAGACGAAGGCTGAAGGAAGGAGGATCACCGAGTGGCACTGTAGCAGCGGCGGTTTAAGTCGTCTGATTGGAAAATCAGACGACGTCCTGAAGGCAAGGAAGGAGAAGGAAGGCGAGGCAGAGGAGAACGCAGAGAGGCCAAGACAAGATCTGAAGAAAGGAAAAGAAAGAAAAGAAAGAAGAAGAAGAAGAACAGGACCGCTCTGCAGAAGAAAGGAAAGAAAGAAGAAGAAGAACAGGACCGCTCTGCAGAAGAAAGAAAAGAAGAAAAAGAAGAAGAACAAAAAGAAGAGAGCAGAAGATCTAAGAAGGAAGAAGAGGAGAAGCAAAGAGAAAAGAAGAAAAGCCAGCAAATTCTCTCTCTCTCTTTCTTTATTTTTGTAAAAGAAACTTGTACCCCTAGAATACAACTTGCTCCCAGAGTTCGACCTCGGGAACTCTTTATTTCCGAGTAACAAATTGTATTAAACTGGTAATCACCTCCCTCTATACTATACTACGACGAAATAATAAAACTATAGAGGAAGGTCGCGAACCGACACCAGTTCTACTCCTAATTCTCCGTAGGGTTCATGCTTGTGTTCACCTCATTTATCCCGATTCAGATCTCATCTTTCATAATTCATTTCTCATTCATATACAGGTAGCTCGTGTTTTCATAATTCAAATCTCAATACATGCAACTGGTGATTTCACAGGTAATTGTTCATTAAATACAAGCAACTCATCATTATAATACAGGCATTTTCATTTCTCTACCTTAGGGTTCATGCCACATCTAAGGTTCCATTCAACTACTTCCACAAGCACATTCTTATTCAAATATTATTAACGGAATTAAACCACTATACCAGGAAACTCAGGAGTAATGGGGGCTTGAACCGCAAACCCAGACATCTCTGCAAGCCTCAAACACGTAGTAGGTTGAAACCCTATACCAAGGAATGCATCACAAAAGGAGAGTTCAGAATAGTGTAAAACAGACTCTAGTACGTAGAGGAACTCGAGAGGAAAGTACAGGTATTTCATTTACGTAAAATAGACCCCGATCGAACCCTAAACAAGTTAAAAACATGCCTACTGTTCAAAATCAGATGTCTGGGAATAATCCTAGATGTCTTAAAAGGCGTTAGATCTTACCTTATATTCCTGCAGTATCCTCAGACGTCCAAACATTCTCTGCGATCGTCTGAAGGCAGTTCCAGACGTCAGACAATGCCTCCGGTCGTCTGGATGTACCTCCGAACGTCTGGTGATGTACTCAAACGTCCAAAAATGAGTGGAAAAGAGTTCTGTGGACCTTCCCAAGGGCCTTTACCTACGTACAAAATCGCAGGTCCAAATCAGGCCCGACCAGCTTCTGCAGTGAGGCATGCATGGCTGTAACCGCGGAAAAGAACGTACCTTGCGATATAAGTGCTTTCAGACGTCTGGTTATAGACCTGGACGTCCAGCTGCCGCCACGGTCATCGGGTTGACTCTCCAGATGTCTGATACTGGAAAAATCCCAGTATCAAAAACTCCCTTCAGCTTGCTCCGCTCGCTCGCCTCGCACCGCAACAGCCCCAGCCACTGCAGAGGGCCAGGAGGTTGTCTCCCCGAGCGCTCTCCTCCTCCCGTACGCGCCTGCCGTTGGCCGTGCGAGCTCTGTCGAGCCTCCACCGCAGCTCCATCGACCTTAGGCCTCCTCCTCCTGCGATCTCCTCCTTCCTCCCTTTTGCTCTCTCTTGCTCGCCCCCTCTCGCCACTCCCGCACAAGCATTGAAGGTGGTGGTGGCTGTGGTGTGTTGAGTGGAGAGGAGATAGGAGGGGGGGTTTATATAAGAGGGTGAGGGGTTTAGGGTTCGAGGGAGGTGAAGAAGAGAGAGAGGAAGGAACGGTTCTGCGCACCGCCCACGCGCAGAGCGCAATGCATAGTACAAAAATTCCACTTTCAGACATCCGAGAAAGGCTCCAGATGTCTGGACAAACATTTGATTGAGACTCCAGACGTCTTAAAAGGCTAAAAAGTAACGTCTCCTTACAATAACATTTTATTCTTGCATAAAACCTCCAAGGACCTCATTTTAAACGCTCAGGGAAATTTTTGATAGACTTTTGGACCCTACTGCAGCAAATCTTATTACTTATGAGTTCCCTTGCAATTCTTCTACCTCTTCATACTTTAGGACTTGTGTACAAAATATCCAAAAGACCTGATGTAATGTCCACTATAGCTGTGAAGAACTTGCGCTACAAGCATGGTTGATCTTGTGTGCTTTTCATTTGACGGCTGATCCTTCTCCAAAATCTATGCGCCTTTCCGTGATTATCCCTCACCTCCCCCAAATCTAATCCTATTGTGGGAATTTGGTTCTAAGCTTCCCGCCCTCCTCTCGAGCTCATCCCTACTGTTGACCCTATCCACACCTAGTCTCACCTAATTGGTTACCTGATCCACTTAAGCAGCTACTTAAGCACCTCTTTGGACCCCTACACATGCCATCACCTCCCTACTACACCTCTTGAGGCGATCCTTTCTTCCCTCCGGTTTCCTCTCCTCATCAACCTCTGCTCCATTGTTGTGGTAGTGGAGCACAAATTCCTTCGACCTCTCCTCGCCACTAAGGATCTCATAACACCTAAGGGTGATCTGAGCTCCACTAGAGAGCTTTGCCTCTGCTAGAGCTCCTCCCACCATTCATCACTGCAGCCACCAACTGTAGTTCTCCCCAGGTCCCATTCCTCTTATTAGATTAGGATTTCCTGCTTCCTAGATTAGTTGTAGTACCTGTAGTGTAGATTAGTTAGGTGCAGTTTAGATGTTGAATTTGATGATTGATTAGCTTAGATTAGAGTTAGATTATATTAGATCGATTTCGCCCTCTCTGATCAAATTTAGATCAAAGACGTATTTTTCCACCTACATTTTGACTCATGAATCTCCCTCTACACTCAACAATTCATTTCTGATTTTCCCCCACATAATTTACTTCATCATTCACCCATCCATCAAGCCATTAGCAGATCTAGACCTTTCTAGCTCTTAGACCTGTTACATGCACCCATTCCATATGGGGGTCTTCCATTCACCCTAGAAATTCTCAAAGACCCCCCAATCTAATTTCAATTGAATTGATTCACTCGATTCTTTCATAATTGGTTTTCACGCCCAATCTTGCAATTTAGGATTTAATTTGGTGAGAAATGATTTTTATCGAGTGAATTGGGTTTTTATGAGTTTAATTGATTTGAATGTTATGGGGTTAAGCTATTTGAACTTTATTCTTGTCACTGAATTTGAAACTTGATTTCTGATTTTTTTTAGCACTTTGGCAGCTCAAGCCAATGAGAATCAGATGTACTGATTCGAGGCTTGAGCAATGATCCAATGAGTTTGAATGGATCACCAATAGTTCCTGTACACCAATCAATGGTGTGTAGGAACTCTAGATGATCATATCATCATAGTGATTCTAGATCAAATGCTCACATGGGTGACAACTTGGATTTATTGGAAATTAACTCAAGTTGAAGTTTATTGATTTAATCAAGTTTGGAATGTTTTAAGGAAGATCTGAGATTAATTTCGGTGGGTTTCACGGTCTAATTTAATCTTCTCTCTTCATGCTAGCTATGGCATGAGAGAGAGAGGGATTAGGTCAAAGTTTCTCTTACTTCTCTTAGTTTTGATTTTGATTTGGATGAGAGTTTAAATCTGTTACAAAGGTTTTGCAACAAGTGAGAGTGAAGTTTTCATGTTCTGAAAGCTTGATTTTATCTTCATCTTCCCACTATCTTTAGTGTGAAGTGAGGATCAAATTAGGTTTTCTAATATTGAGGAGATTTTGATCAGAGTTTGAAATGCATGTTTGATGACATAATACCATGTGTAACGTCTTAAGTGGATGATTCAATGGTTTAATTACCTGATCTGAGTTGTTTTCTCCACTTTCTATAGTGAAAGGAGGCAAGCAGTCAGGTTCATTGAGACAAAATGAAAGTGATGATTTAGCTGGAAACACTTCTAGACATTCCATAAGGTCTGAATCAGGCACATTAGACCTGAGACAATGGTATTTGCAGCAGCATGTAATTGCTAAGAATTCAGCAACTATTCTGATGGACTGAAATAACAGCAGCAACAGCCACTGTTATGGACTATCTTGAGTTGGATTCAAAGAGTTTTAGCTAGGATTTTGAGGATTCTATGTAGCTAACATGTGTATATGGTTAGAACACTTATGTACAAGCATTCATGTACTTGGATTGAATTTTAATTGCTTGTAATATTGTTTAAATCCACTGTCAGCTACTTGTTTAAGGTTCAAACTATCCAATTTATAAATTTGAATGAAATTAAATTGAAAATCATGTTTAAACGTTTAAACATCTTTTATATGAAGTGCTGAATATGTTTGAAGGCTTTTATCTCAATTCCATCCTTGAGAACTTATTTTAATGCCTTAGGTTCTTAGTTTAAACCTCATTAAGGGCCTAATGTGGGCCAATTATGGGCCTAAAAATAGATAAAAATGCATCCTAATTGAACTAGAGTCGACTCAGTAGTAGTCTAGTCACACCCCCTTAGAGTGCTGTATATCCCATGAAAGGCTAGTTCACCCATAAAAAAACCAAATTTTTAATTTAAGTGAACTGAACCGAAGTGCTAAGTGAGAGATAGAGGGCTCTAAAAAAACTAAGTGTTGAGAGAGGAGAGTGCGAGCGTGTGTGAAAAAAATCTAAGTGTTGGAGAGGTTGAGAGGTTAATTACCTTATGTGTAAGTGTGAGTGTAGCGTGTGTGTATGTATAGTATGTTTATAAGTATATAATATAAAATATATGTATATGTACAATAAATAAAAAAAATATATAATGTATATGTATACATATGTAATATATATATACATAAGTAAAATAGAATAGTATATGTCATTCGAGCCTTATATAAATATAAATAAATTCTAAGATTTTAGTGATGTATGTATGTATCACTGTAAATATATATTTATGTTAGTAAACATAGTCTTTTTTTTTTGAAAAAGAAATGAATGCTATTGAATCACCGATAGCAAACCAGGAGAGCTATTATTACTAAAAATGAAACAATTACATGATCGAACCCCAATGCTGTATGAGACTCCAGAAAAAATTTACAATATTATCCACATACACTGGGGTCTCCTGAAAAACACACTCATTTCTAGCCCTCCATACAGCCCATAACAAAGCCACCATATGTAAACACGGCTTATTCCCATCCACTAGACAATGCCACAGATTCTCCCATGTGGGTAGAGACTCATTACATACTCTCCTCCATACATAATCAGTGATCATACATGAAGAAAAGATATGAATGCTAGAATCATTATGCATCCCACATAGGTGGCAAAACTGGGTGGGGGTACCCATCCTCCTGTGCCTCAGATCTCAAGTAATCAAGCCGTCCCTTCTGCAGAGCCACAAAAAAATTTGTATCTTCAATGGAATTTTTAAATTCCACAGCTTCTTCCCCATCTCATCAAATTACGCCATCCTGGAAGACATTATCAGCTTGTCATAAGCAGCCGCAGTAGAAAACTTACCCTCCCATTTGTATGTGTCATATTCATGAGGCATGGGTTTAAAGGCAGCAAGTTCTTGCATGAGACGTTCATTCTCTACTCGTGTCCTTATTTCATGATTATTCCACAACATTATTGAATGACCACTGCTCAGATTCTGCATCCCAATAATCGGACACCACAGCATTTTTATCCGAAGCCGCTGCATAAGCAAGGGGGAACCTATCTTTAAACACCCCCCCAGATACCCAATTTTCTAGCCAGAACTTGAAGCTTTTCCCATCACCTAATACAGATTTGAAAAAATTCCAATTGTCCCTCAGGGCGTGCACCACTGAAGACCAAAAGGGAGAAGGTTTATGGGGGTTTAGATGATTATTCTCATCATTGGCAGTCCCATAACTGTCCTGAATGATTTCTATTCAGATTTTTTTTCTCCCTGCAGCAACCGAACAGCCTACTTCAATAGCAAAGCTTCATTGAATTCCTTAAGGGATCTAACACCCATACCTCCCATCTTTTTTGGCTTCCAAATTGAGTCCCACTTCAAAGGTTGAAAATAAACCCCTTGGTGAGAGGCCCCTTTCCAAAAGAATCTTTTGCGCATCACATCAAGTTTTTTCCAGATTGAGTTCAGGGCTTTAAGAATAGAGAAGAAGAATACTGAAATCGAAGTGATGATAGAATTCAGTAATGTATACCTCCCCCCTTTTGATAAGTATCTACCGCTTCAGCCCTCCAATTTTGTAGCCACCTTTTCATATAGGAAAGACCAATCTGCTTTCTTCATCTTAGAACATTTTAAAGGCAGACCCAGATATTTAATAGGCAATGAAACCAAAGGTGTACCCAGAATGGTAGAGATGTCATTCTATAACACACCATTCATCCCAAAGCAGACCAGGGAGGATTTATTTCCATTCAGTCTGAGACCAGAAATCTCCCCAAAAATCTTTACCATATGTATAAGTGCTTGCACTTCCCTCTTCCCCCCTTGCACAAAAAAAATAGTATCATCTGCATATTGGAGTATAGGAGCTAGAGCCCTATGATTAGACATTGAATACCCCCTTATAAAATCATCCACTGCCAGTTTGCAGGCGTATCTTGCCAAAGTATCCACAGCAAGGTTGAAAATCAAAGGAGCAATTGGGCAGCCTTGCCTAACTCCACACTTGGGCTGAATCCACAAGCGACATGGTTTCCCATTTATCAATGGGGAAAAAGAGGCTGTCGTAATGCACCTCTTCACCCGCTATATCAATAAAGGTGGAAACTTCCTTCTTTTAAGAATCTCCCACAGGTACGACCAGGAGACTGAATCATAGGCATTGGAAAAATCTACTTTCCATACAAAGGGCTTGGTCTTTCTCCTGTGCCAACCATTACCATCTCCTGCGCAACAATGAAAGACTCTTGTAATGATCTCCCAGGAAGAAAAGCTAACTGGACAGGCATTATCAAGTCCTTTAAAACCTCTCGCAATCTATTGGCTATAACCTTACTAATAATAAGATAGATGGAATTAGATAGTGCAATGGGTCTATAATCAGAAAACCTCTCCGCACCTGATTTCTTTGGAAGCAGAAACATATAGGATTTGTTCAACCTCTCAAAACCAGAGTTGCCCAGTTCAAATTCATGAATAACCTTTAATACATCCACCTTGACAACACTCCACAGCTCTCTGTAAAAGAACACCTGAAATCTATCCGGACCAGGAGTACCTTCATTATTTAAATCTTTAATAGCTTTTAGTACTTCTTGTTCAGATATAGGAGTGACAAGCAAGTCTCTCTGATCATCACTGACACAAGGGAAATCCACCGATGCCATCCTCCAAGAGCCTCTTGGAGCAGCCTTGGATATTTCTTTAAAATATTTACCTACTTCAGTTCTGATTTCACTAACAGAAGTAACAGTTCTCTCTTCCACTTTAACTGATGAGATAAGATTGAATCTCCTCCTAGCATTGGCCGCAAGATGGAAAAACTTCGTGTTTGCATCACCCTCTTTGAGCCATAGCTATCTAGATCTTTCACGCCAGTCCATTTTTGTTTTTAGATCCTCCTCCCCCACTACAGATTGCATCTGCTGCCTCAGCTGCTGTTCCTGGAGGTTCAAAGACTGCCTACACTCTATCAAATCCAAGTCCCTGATTGCTGCCAGAGCCTCTCTCCTCTTCTGTTCTATGATCAGAGTAACAATCTACCCATATTCTTTAAGCATATCACGCAGGACTAACAGTTTTGTAGCCAGCTGCTGTGTAGCAGACCCTTGCACAGCCTTGTTCTGCCACCACTGAGACACCATTTGCACAAAACCTGCCTCCCTAAACCAAGATCTCTTGAGTTTGAAATATGATCCAATGTCTAAACTCATCCCACTGTCCCATACAAGCGGAGTGTGATCAGAGAAAGGCCTATCCAGGCTCATAATTGCTGATAACTGATGCCTCTCCAACAAGCTAGGACTGCCAAAAAACCTATCCAATTTGGAAACTTGTCCACTGCCATTTCTCCAAGTAAACTCCACACCACTAATGAGGTATTTAGTCAGTCCCATGTTCTGCACAACCATTTGAAAGCCTGCCATTGAGCTGTCCACTCTCCCATCTGGATTGTCATCACCTGAGAGATAACAGTTAAAATCACCCCCTAGCAGCCAAGGGACCTCCTGCACTCTTTGATGCATTACAGAGAGCCCCTCCCACAAGCCAGCCCTGTCTGCAGCCACACAAGGGCCATAAATGCAAGGCACAAACCATTCCATATCTCCTTGGGGTGATTGGCATCTGCAAGAAAGCATGTACCTGTCACGAATAACTTCAGTTACTAAAAGGTAAAACTTTCTCCACCAAAAGGCCATTCCACCAGACCTTCCAGAAGCACCCTTAACCACAACATCACTGCGACCAGATTGCTTAAAGCAATCCCATTCCTGACCATTCTCCATCTCCAAATGTGTCTCTTGAATGAGAGCACAATCAATCTCCCACTTAGAGAGATATCTACACAAGTCCTTCTCATTTTATTGCGCAACCCACGCACATTCCAAGTCATCACTCTCATTCCTTGATAGAGTGGTCCCCTTGGACCATACAACCCACAAACTCAACCATAATAGAATTTGCAATATTGTGCTCCTCAATAGGGGGCAAGTTATCCTTCCTTCTCCTTCTAAGCATGTAGGGAGATCTACCCACACCGCTTTTCTGATTGGATCCACTACCATATTTCAGATCAGTAGGAATTGAGAGCTGCATCTAGTTTGCCTCTTTGAGCACACTGCTGTCATTTTTTAGCACCAGTTCCCTTCCTATCCTGCCCTCCTCTTTACTGCTAAGCATCTCTGAATTTGTCACTGAATTCTCAGCAACCTCTAAATAACCGTCCTCTTTGACTACCATGGCTCGGCTGCAATCACCAGCTATATCAACCTCTTCCATCAGGTCCTCCTCAACATAGTCCTGGTGGCAGTCCTTCCTCTTTTTAGGCTCAGGAGCATCAACAGGAGGAATGCAGCCAGGCCTTTCATCCTATTTCCTCACCTCAGTGCTGGCTCCAGACGTCTTATCCTTCCCTTGTTCAACCTGCCCAGGAACCTTTCCAAGCACTACTAGCCGAATAAGCCAAGAAGTGCTCCCACATCTAATTGTAACCATGTCAGGAATTGAGCCAGCACTGAAGACATCAGCCTCAATTCTAAGAGATCTGATGTCCCCCTCTCCAATCAAAATTTCAGACCCATCACAGATGGATGCAAAGCCTGCTAACATCTTAGTAACAACCCCCTTAGATCTCAGATGTAACGGCAGGCCAAAAATCTCAAGAAGAATCCTCCTAGAGCCCACTCTTTGGGGAGGCCGATCAAGGAGAGCCCCATCAAAGGGAGACACCATTCTCCAAATCACAATAAATTCTTCAAAGGAGCTTGAACGAAATCTCAGTCGTTCAACATCCATCATACCCAAACCGTATACCAAAAATCGAGATTGGGAGAGCATGGCTGCCTTCCAGCCCGTAGACAAGAGATTTAAGGAACATACCAGGTTTTGAAGCCTATCTATCGATGGTTTGCCTGCCATGATCTTGCCTATCAAAGCACCCCTCAGCATGATCTCCACAGATGAGATTTCTTCAGAAATCGGTATCTCAACTTAATTGAGTGCCTGCCCAATGCCGACGGCAGCAGCGGTTGGGCTTCTTTCTTCACCCTCTAGATAGGGTGTGAGAATACCCTCTTTGTCTGCAACGGAACCCTCCTAGGGCATGACTCATGTTTGTGCCCTTCTCCCCTGCACGCCAAGCAGATCAAAGGGTTTCTGCAAATCGCCGCCACATGTCCCCTTTGTCTGCATCTGAAACAAAGAACGTCACCGTTCAACCTCCTCCAGGGCCTTCTTGGAACGTTTTTAGACGTCCTACCACGCCTTTCCTGCCATACCCGCTCCCTTCTCCTCCAAGTCCTCGATCTCCACGTCCTCCACTCGCCTCCTTCTCTAGCCCTAGATGCCTTCACCACGCCACTGCCTGCTGCCCGACGCCGATTGCTCTCTCACCCTCTTTCTCTCATTTTCTCCCGGGTTCAGTAAACATAGTCTTTTAACTTATGTGTTGTACATATTTTTACTAAGGCTATAAAGACATATATATATGTTACTGTATATATAGTATATATTATAAGAGTTAATATTATATGTTAGTATATTTAGTCAAGTGTATATTAGTAGTTATTTTTGTTCCTATACTTAGGTATTATTTAGAATAGTTATACATACTAACATGGAGTAATTATACTTTTTTTTATGCCTATTTAGTTGTAAATATATTTAAGGCATTGTAGTGAGTATTATCTGATTCTTTTGTAGATAATTGACCAATTCATTCATTATTTGATTTATTGATTCATGTTGTAAATATAATTGATATTTTTGGAAAAAAAAATATTTTTGGAACATAGAGAGTGATTTATATTAATAATGTCCTGTAATAAACCAGTAAAGAGTGATTTATATTAATAATGTCCTGTAATAAACCAGTAAAAATTATGTAAATAAATAAAATGACGTGATATCTATTTACATTATAACAACTATATTATGATAACGACAGCATTAAAACAACATTTTTATTACAATACGATGTTGAGCGATCAAATTTTTGGCGTCGTTGCTAGGCACCAAAACTCGACAATAGTGCTTTATTATGATTGATAATGGCAACCATGTGAGGCCATTCCTCGCCCCGACATGCGACCGTCGCCCAGTAAGGATGCTTCGACCAACACCCCAACTATCGCGCGACCACTGTAATTCTTGGTGGATAGGGGTGAGAACAAGCGTGATACAAATATAATGCAAAAATAATATAAAAATCACACAAAAATACAATCTCATAAGCACACAAGAATTTTAGGTGGAAACCCAAACTTGAGTAAAAACCACCACCTAAACCTCTCGGTTTGGGATTTCTCGATCGACCCAGTCCATCAAATCCACTAACCAAACTACTTAAACGAGGGTAGTTTAACATCTTACAACCACGCTACTTTATACCTAAGGGTAGCGTAGCCTCAAACCCCTCCTTTTCACAAGGAGTATTTTGTCTCGCGATAGAGACGAGAATTCTCAAAGTGAATACCCAACAAAAAGTAAAATTACAACAGTCTTATAGAGCCCAAATAAGTATATATAAAATCCAGCTTCTATAGGCAAAAGAAACTTCCCTTAATAGGAAGTATGTAGGCATGATCGCGGTAGAGTTTCAATGCTCTCAGATTTGTTGAATAGGACTTGGAGAGAAAAATCACTTTTCTATCTCTTCTTGGACACAATATGAGTGGTAGTAGTATTTTTTAGGTGTGTTGTGCTTAAGAAGATGCTACTCTATTTATAGAGGCCCTAAGAAGGGTTTAGAAGGCCTTGGAAGGTTTCTATAGCCGTTAAGAATAAATCCAAGGCAAATCAGGCCAAAATCAGGGTCATTTATGATTTTGGCAGGGTTACCAGACGTCTAGACTTAAGGTCAAACATCTGGGTCTTCGTCTAATCTAAAGGTCAGTCATCTGATCTAGAAGAGTTGATCATCTAGACGGTGTTGAATCAAAACAGACATCTAAGAAGTCAATTATAAGACGTCTGGGAAACTAGTTAGGTATCTAATCCTAAGATGCCTTTCGTCTTGTCTTCACCAGATTGCAACAAGGTTCCAAAGTTGTAAGCGTCAAACGACATATTGGGCATCTGACAAAAGGTCAGGACATTTGGAATGAGAAACCTATGCAGAAATTGATTTCCCAAGGCTTAAACAGCTATTAGGGTCTAACAAAAGTAGATTTGGGTCAGATCTTAGCCTAACGTCTATTTATTAGACATCTGGGATGATTTATGGACGTGTGAAAGTACATGTAAGTTTGATTAAGAATTAATCTTCTAAGATAATGGTCTGATAGGCCAACGGTCTTATTATTGGATGTCTAACAAGGTCCTCAGACGTATGGACTATGGGCTGGATGCCTTAAGGTGGTAGACAGAGAGTAAGTGTCCAGCCTAAGTGTTTTGGATGTTTGGACAAAAGGTCGGACGTCTTAAAAGTCAAGATCAGACGTCTGATGTCTAGATTGAACGTCTAATCAGCCTATCTGATTACTGTTTTGGTTTTCTAAGTGATTTCTAAGATTGTCTAAGTATCTTAGGGATAGTATAAGTGTTCCTAGGACAAAGGTATGGTACTTTTGAGCTCTTTAACAATATTTCTAAGGAAATAAAAGAGCAAAGAAATAAAGGACAAATATATACAAAACAAAATGACTTCCATCCTATTCTTCATCTTCTTCTTCCTTCTTCAAGCTTTCGCTCCATGCGAAGCTCCATCTTCTCTTCTCCATCAAGATCCTCCAACCCATCATGGATGTGAGCTTGAGCTCCTTCGCCCTTGAATTCATTTGTATTATTGTTTGCATGCTAAATCGGAGTTTTTGCAAGTGAATAGATAAAATTTATACTTGAATAAAATCCAAGGTCATCACTGGGAGCAAGTAACAAAATATATCTCAAGATTGCAATTTTATCACAAGATATTAATATGATGAAATTTCCAAACACAAATGATATGTATATAGGAGCAAATGTTGATAGTGCAAAAAGATTAGGGTAAAAATGGTGATTTGAATCACCAATTACCCTAATTATAATAATACCAAATATCTCAACAGTATCAACCAAATTTAATCCACGCAAGCTAAGTGCACAGTGCACTATGTCAGACAGTTCAGACGATGGAGCTCTCAATGAGACGGCTTAATCATCCAGATGCTACAGTGCTAAGAGGGCACTCTTCTTCTTCCTTTCCTTTCTCTCCTCAGGCTCAAGGGCAAACACAGCACAGAGGATCGGTTGCCTCGTAGAGACTAAGTGTTGAGAGGTGGGCAGCAAAGCAAAAGCCCCCCTCTCTCTCTTTCCCTTTCTATTCTTCTTCTCTTTCTCTCAAACCTAGGGCTAACCAGGTAATCGGATATACGATCAGAGGTCCAGACCCGTTGGCGTGGGGTAGCGGGTGACGGTGCGTATGGAGGTGAGTGGGAACCCGACCCCTGGTGATCTTGAGCGATAAGCCCACTTCACGAATTCAATATATGCAACTTTGAATGCTTGGTAGTCCACAATATGGGACTATTAAGTCCCTATTCTTCGCGTGAGTAGCAGCTAGTGAAGATGCCTACAATTGAGGCAATTGCAAGCGCTGGCGTCCCCAATCAAGGACCTGGGAAGGGTCCTGAAACCACTCCAAGTGAACTGGGGCTAAAATCTAGAGCGAATGTGTCGGAGGACTGAAGGCATAGTCGGCGAAGCCGGGGCGGTGGCAAAGCTCCGGAGGAATACCTGCAAGCACAAGAACATCCTCACGGCCACGTAAAACAGGTTCAAAAGAATCGCCGGAGTGTGGTGACTGCAGTGGTGTCGATGGTGCCCTATGCAGGTGCGTGTGTGAGCATGGTGAAGACGGATAAGGTCGGAGTTCGTGGAGGTGTTCGGTGGAGGGCTAAGGCAAGCAATCCCCTCAATTTCTTAAGGGGTTTTGCTCGCACGGAGGAGGTGGAGCTTTTGGGACCGAAGAGAGGTGGTTTGGTGGAGTGGAGCGAACGTACAACCACGTCGGAGGCATGCCGGCCATGGGGAAGATGAAGGTGGCTCGGCTGCGGTGGTAGTCAAATTTGAGTTGTGGCAGTACGGTGATAAAGAGTAGGTGCTAGGGAGTCGATGAAACCAAATGGTGATCGACAAGGGAGAGGAGCGACGTCGGGTTTGGTATAGCCGGTGGCAGAGACGAAGGTGCTCCGGTGAAGGTGAGACGACTAGGACGAAGGGAATTTGGGCGCCCGCGGGTATGGCACGACATGGAGGAGGGAGAGGAAGGAGAATCCGCCAATGGTATCGTAAGTGGACGATGAGAGTGGGCGGAGAGAGTCACCGGATGTTGTGGAGCCTTTCGGCCGGAGAGGATGGAGGAAGGAGAGATATTCCGGCCAAAAACGAACGTGAAGAGGACTATTTATCCTCAGGGGTCTTTAAATAGGCCTTAGATGAAGGTTTGAAGTTTGGACACTAAGCTTTCAAGCTTGGTAATTTCACCAGAGAAGGACACCCACATCTCTCATGCATTCGCATGAGAGATTGGGAAAAAATTGGAGACTTGGACATGGCTCAATAGGAAGGAGATTACCTGACTAATCACCCTTTCAATTTTGGGAGGGATTCGTCAAGTAATCACTACGTTCTTGACAAAAGAAGTTCGCTGGAGTAGGATTCCTCCACAACAATGGTGGAGGGACATTTTTGCAAAGAGTGATGACAAAGATAGCGGGTATTTGCAAGGAATTTCAAAAGTTGAGGGGTTGTACGAGAGAGAAAGAATCATATTGGATCAAATTATAAACTAGGTCAAGAAAATTTCTGATTGGGCCCAAATTTTGACACAAATCTAATTTGGACCTAAGAAATCTAATGGTGAAGTTAGGTTTTGGTTTTGACCTAGTTTTCGTGGGTAATTTATTAAACCTAAATTAGGACAATAGTCTGTTTGAGACTCTATTTTAGGTCAAAATAAGTTCAGATGGTTAAATCAAATATGCTAAACCCTAGATAATATTTTGATATGATTTTTAGAGGATTTAGGTAAATTTTATCATGACTGATGTAAACACATTTACACTACTTAAGATGTCTATTTATGCATGTTCTTAAGCATAGGATTGCATTGCATGTTATAAATATTGCATAACATGCACCATCTTGCATTTAAAGTAGTTTGAATAAAATGGAGGTTAATTGTCTCCTTTTATGTGCTTGGACAGGGCAAACTTTTTATCGGGGCCTCGAATCAAAGATCCAACCGTACGGATGTGATCAGGGCAACGATTGGAGTTCAACGACTCCAAGATCACCCTAATCAGGCATCCGTAGCATTTGATAGTGATCGGGGAACCCTAGAAGATCAAGGGCCAGGATGGTGTAAATTCACACTTCAAATGACAAATCCGACCGCACGGATGAATTCGAATCGACGATCGCAGCCCAACGACGCAAAAAATTGAGTCAATCCGACATCCGTGGCACCATCTACAACATCTAGAAGATGGACGGCCAAGATGGCACCACGTGGTGCCATCTCGGCCGCCCAAACGGCCGCATGCATCCAGTGAAGTTTCCGCACCCACTCCCTTTGTGAACGGCCGCACCACAATTCGCCTGCTCGACCATCCACGCCCCGTAGCGCAGCGGTCGAGGGCGATATCGCGAGCAGCGAACGCGCGTTCGAGCAGTAGTAAAGGGGAGAAAGGCACGGGCGGGCGTTGGATCGTCATCGGGTGGCTCAGATCCTCCGATAGCGTTCACGCGCTATTGCACGCGCGGCGAGGACGCACGGGTGTTGTACGCGGGCAGTTGAGGAGGCACACGTAGGGAGTGTTGGAGCTAGCACACCACGATCATTTGTTTTGATGATAACAAAACACGTGTTATTTAACATTTGCAATTTGAGTCCTAGATTTCAGGTTAATTGCAAATGTGGACGTGTTTAGACGGAGTTCAAGCTCGCATCCAGGACGGATTGGAGGAGCTTGACGGAAAACACAGGAGGTTCGCGTGGAGCGAAAGATTGGAGATGGAAGACAAGAAGAATAGGATAGATTCTTTTTTATCCTTTCATGTATCTCTTGTATTTATTTTCTTGCTCTTTTTGATTCCTTAGAACATTATGTTAAAGAGCCTCAAAGTACCCTAAAAGTAGTCTTAGGAACACCTGCACAACCCTAGGATACTTAGGTTTTCCGTAGAATACTTAGAAAACCAATATAGGGCTCAAACAGCATTTCCAGACGTCTAATCCCAAAATCAGACGTCTGATAAAGTATTTTAAGACGTCTGACTGTTGTTTCAGACGTCTGATAACTGTTAGGCTGGACATAGTTAGTTCTGTCTGATGAAATCAGACGTCCAGACCTTAGACCAGACGTCTTAGGAGATGTCTGATGACTTTGCCAGACGTCCAATTAGCGGACCGTTGGCTGGCTTAGAAAACACTCAAGATTATGACCGTTAGAGCCTTATCAGACGTCCATAGGACTTACCAGACGTCTGATAAATGACCGTTTTGCCTCGGCTGACCCAAAATCTCTTCTCAGAGATTTTCTAGCCATTGCAACGTTTGGAAATCAATTCCCACAGTAAAAGTAGGTTTCCAGACGTCCAGACATAGTGCCAGACGTCCTGTATGTCGTCTGATGGACTTGTACAAAAACCCTGTTTAGATCTGATTCAAGGCAGGGAGAAACCCGCATAGAATCAGACGTCTTAAAGTGGCCTTCCAGACGTCTGATGCCAGAGTTAGACGTCTGATAACCCTGTCAAATGCAATCATTGTCCTGATTTCGGCCTGATTCTCTTGGGCTTTGCACCCAACGGCTATGGAAGCTTTTCCAAGCCTTCCAAAGACTTCCTAAGGCCTCTATAAATAGAGGGGAACCCTTGCAACACAAGATATACACTTAGAAAAACACAAGACACACCTAAGCAACATACTTTCCACTCTTTTGTGTCTCTCTTGCTCTCCAAGCTCAAGCTCCATCATCTTGAGAGCTAAATTCAGTTTGCGCGCCCGCTCTCCCGTTGTTGTTCACGAGAGCGACATAGCGCCATCGCGTGGCACACGCATCGCGTCATCGTCGACGCACTCCTTGCAAAGGGGAGTTTCCTATTTCCTATAGAAGCTAGGTTTAATTTTGTTGGCTCTATAGGACTGTTGTTTTATTTTATCTTTGTATTTTGGTTGGGTATTCGCTTTGCGAATTCCCGTCTCCTTCGTGGGACAAAATCCTTCTCGTGGAGAGAAGGGGTTGAGGAACGCTACCCTCGTACTTGTAGCGTGGTTGTACTGAGGTTGAATCACCCTCGTTTAAAGTGATTCGTTTAGTGGATTTTGATCAACTTGGTTGATCGGAAAATCCTAACTGGAGAGGGTTAGGTGGTGGTTTTCACCCGATTTGGGTTTCCACCTAAAAATACCTGTGTACATTGTGCGATTGATTTTTGAGATTGCTTTATATTTTTATTTCCGCAATTTTATTACGTCACCCCTCCTGGTAGGGAAACTTTCAGGGAGCACCACTACACCCACGTTGGGGCTTTAGCAACGATTTTATCCATCACTAAAGACCCGTTATTTATTGTTTTAAAGATGTAATGACCAATTTGCCCCCACTCCTTGCAACTATAAAAGGAGACCCCCTCCATATGAAATTCTCATCCCTTCCTTCCCTTCTCTACCTCTCCAAAGCTCAAGAGAAGCTTGTCCCACACCCGGGATGCTTCTCGTGAGATAAAGTTCAAATTTTCGTCCCCCTTCGGAAGTGGATCCTACAACGACGACGGCGTGCTGCTCCGTTCCCATTCTTCTGCTTCATCCTCCTTCATCCTGCTTCGTCCTCCTTCGTCCAGGCGTCGTCCCGTCCGGCTCGTCCTCCAAGCGACCGTCGAGGAGGATATCTCTCTCCTTATTCTTTTTACTGCTTTCTAATATAGATTTACTACTTTCTAGTGTAGTTCTGCTCGTCCTCCAAGCATTCATCGAGGAGGACATTTCTCCCTCCATTCTTTTACTGCTTTCTAGAGTAAATTTATCGCTTTCTAGTGCAATTATGTTATGCTTTCTAGTTGTAATGAATAATCTCCTTAATGATAAATTCTCTGTTTATTCTACATCTCATTTTTTATTTCTATGTGTAATATTCTCTCTCTCTCTTACCCTCTCTCTCTCTTCTATTTATTGTAAATAATTAGATAGTTTTAAATTGAATTACTTCGTGACAAATAAAAAGAAACGCGTAGTTTTTAAATCAAACGTCCGCCTCCCTGTGTTCGACCCGGAATTCTTTTCGGTATAAATTTTATTTGTTGAACACGAATTCTTCGCTTTCAAGCTACAACGACAGGTTTTCCAAAATCGAACACGTTAGCGTAGCAATTCGTGCGTTCAACAATGACCAGAACCTCAGTAGATTAAGCGGGTTTGTTTTTAGGGTTTTAGATGTCCATTAATACTTGAAATGCGTGAAAACCCATTTATGTCTGCATGGACCCACTTATTAGGCATTAATGATCAAATGACCTTTAATAAACCCCTGGCATGCCCCATGGTTATTTTGTATTTGTGATAAGTTGGGAAAATTGCAGAAATAACCCTATTTTCATCTCTTCTTCTCAAAATGATTCATCCTGCTCAAAAGACCTTCTGACTGATATGTAGGAGCTTTTATTGACTTTATAAGACCAAATTGAGCTAGTTATGACTCATAATGGTGCTCGCATCAGTACAATACATATCACCACCACAATAGTAGAAAAGTAACAAGGTACAGGAACATAAAGTACAGAACATAAAGGTACAAGAGTCTAACTCACTACTATAAAAGGAGTACAACAAAAAGAAGCTACAGCTACTGGGCTCTACTGGGCCCAGCACCCTCCGCAGTTGTAGACTCGGGTTGCTCAACACCTGGACCTAAAAATGGGTTATGAGTACACAAAGTCAGCAAACGCTGAGTAGAGTGGCAACCAACTAACTAAAGCAGTAAAAGTGGACAGGTAGCTATTGTTTTCTAATTACATTATTTCACAATTTATTCCTTTTCACCCATTGGTTTATTTATCAGATATCTTTCTTGATCTCGAATGTTCCTCGTGGGAACGATCTTGATTGCAATCTTTTCAGAAGAGTAGAAGGCACACGTGGTGCTCTTCTGGCTGGGAGAGTCCCCCGTGGTGATCCTACACCTAGTCAACCACCCTAAGGTCACGGACAGACATAACGGTGACTACGGTACGCGCGATAAGCGCACGGGTAGCTACCCTGCACTAGTACACGGTCAGTCGTTTCCGCTAATGGGTGCACCCAAGTATAGCACAGAACAGTATAGGGCCTAGCCCTCTTAGTAACAGGGGTTTAGCCCCTAAGAACCAAATAGGGGTCTCGCCCCTCCACAGTCCGTGCACCATCGTCTGACTACCCTGATTTTCCTAGTGGGCCTAACAAGTCGGCATAGGGTAGCTAGCTGAACCTCGGGCCCCGTGGGGTGGCTAGCTCTCCCCCTACACTAGTAGCTCTCCACGGTATCGTATACACGAGGGCCAAGAAGTCGGTACAGAGTGGCCAATCCTAACCCCAGGTCCCAACCCAAGGGCGACTAGCTCCGCTCTGCACTAAACAGGGGGACAGTCACTCTCCTTGGTACTCCGTACTCAAGGGCCAGCTCACTTCCCCACTCACATTTCCAGATCCATTCCATTTATCTCCAAGAGCTCTACTCCTAATTCCCCGTAGGGTTCATACTTATATTCCTCATGCCATGCCATACCAAGTTTCATCATTTCTATTTCCATTCTCAGGTTATACACATGCAGCTTGTATTGTTATCGTTCACATTTCCATACCCAGGTTATACACATGTAGCTCGTATTTCCATCATTCACATTACCATTCTCAAATTATATACATGCAGCTCGTATTATGTCATTTAACGTATACAACAGGAAAGTTACATGCAATAGTTTACCAGCATAAGTACTTCATATTTCACAGGCAGCTGTTATTCAATTATAGGCAGTTGTTATCATTTCTGTCTACTCATTCAAGACTGCAATTCAATCATCCAATACAGACATTTCCAGTATTTCTTATCCTAGGATTTATGTCATATCCTAGATTCTAATCATTTATGCCACACATGCATTTAGGTTTGTAATTAAATTAGGCAAAGCCACTCTATCAGTAAACCTAGGAGTATTGGGGACTTGAACGGCAGGCTCACGTGCCTCAACAAGCCCTGAACCCGCAACGGAATGAAGTCCTATAGCAAGGAATAATCACAATGGAACATTTAGAACAGTATAGAAAGCCTTCTAACAAGTAGAGGAACTCACAAGGAACACATCGGTATCTCATTTGAGTAAAATGAACCTCAAACGGACCCTAAACAAGTTAAAAATAAGGTTTTTGACTCAAATCAGACGTCTGGAACAACTTCCAAACATCTTAAAAGTGTTCAGTAACATACCTCAAGCCCTGCGTCAACCTCAGACGTCCAGGAACTCTTCTGGACCATCTGGACCCAGCTCCAAACGTCCGACCACCTCTCCGAACATCTGGAAGTGCTTCCAATTGTCTGGTAAGCTCCCAAGACATCTGAAATGCATGGGCAGGTGTGCCCCACGCCTTCCCAAAGCAAATCCTACATGAAATCTACCAAATCTCCGCAAAAAGGCCATGTGAAGAGTAGCTGCGGAGTGGCCTGCATGGCCGTATCCGCAAAGGGAACGTACCTTCGCGAAACTCTCTCCTCAGACATTCTAGAACCTCCTCCAGACGTCCGCTCCATCGTCTGGAGGTCACTCCAGACGTCTGATTCTGGGAAAAACCCAGAACCAGAACCTGCTTCCGCTCTCTCGTGTCGCGCATGGTCGCGCCTCACCGCCCCTTCGCCTGCAACTCCGGCTGCAGTAGTGTTGGGGAGGACTCCCCCGACGCACTCCTCCTCTTCGCGCGTGCGCTGCTCCGACCGTGCGCTCCCGGCGAGCTCCCACGCAAGCTCGCGAACTCACTCTCCTCCTCCTCTCCTTACGCCGCTCCTCCTCAACACCGCTCTCGCTCACGCCGGCTATCCCGCTGGAGTTGAGAAGAAGAGTGGAAGATGGCTGGTGTGGGGAGAATGAGAGAGGGGGAAGGGATTTATAAAGTTCGAGGTTTAGGGTTTGCTGAAGGCGGGGAGAAAGAGAAGGGAAGGAAAACAAGAGTACTGTCTGCGCGTAGCCCGCACGTAGACGCGAGCTCGTACTCAAAATTTTTTGATCTCCAGACGTTTGGGAAGGTGTCCAGACGTCTTAAAAGGCTCAAACAGCACGGGTCTTATTACGAACGCTTTCCAAGACAATTTTTTAAGACGTCTGGGAGGTGGCCAGACGTCTGACCAAACGTCTAGAACCCCTTCCAGACGTCTGGGATTTTTTTTTCTATGGCGTGCGGGGCTGCGTCTGCGTGCAGGCGCACGTAGACCTACAACCGTTGCACCTCCCCCCTTTTTCCCTCTCTCCTCCTGTAGGCGCAGGCTGCGCTCTCTCTCTCTCTCCCCGCGCAGCCTTATAAGGCCCTCGCCCTCTCCCTCACTCTCATCCCCTCCGCTTCCTTCTTCTTCTTCCAGCCGGTGCGAGAGTGCAAGCGCGAGCGAGCGGCGGCAGCGACAGCCGCGGCGAGTTGCAGGAGGAGGTGTTGCGCGAGGGAGGAGACGCTCGACCGTGAGGGCTCGAGCTTGCCGGGCAGCTAGAGCCGACCGGCGGGGGACCAGCGGGCGTGGAGTGACACGGGAGGGCTGCTGCAGATCGACCAGCAGGCGAACGAGGCACGGCGCGGCCGTGCGTTGCTGGCGGAGAGTGAGTCGAGCTCTAATTTTGGAAATTTTTCCAGAATCAGACATCTGGGCTTCCAACCAGACGACGGTGAAGACGTCTGGAGGACTGTCCAGATGTCTGGCAAGTAAGTTATTTTCGTCCTTCTTCCTGTTCTGCGACCCGTCGTACTGAGAGCGAGGAATGGATGCGTGTAGGTTCTGAGACTCGCCATCCAACGAGAATCGGACGTCTGGCCGCAGTGCCAGACGACGTGAAGGATTCCAGATGTCCGGGGTGACCATCGGACGTCTGGGAACTAAGCCAGACGCCCCCGCAGGCTTCTGGACGTCTGAGGGACTACACAGAGCGAAGGTACCATCTGACCCACATTTTAAGACGTCAGGAAGAGGTTCCAAACGTCTGATTTTGAACTGTTTCGTCGTTTTCGGCCCGTTTAGGGCCCGTTCGGACTCCGTTTTCCGCGTTTCGAGTTGCGTTCTTTTCGGAATAAGATCCTCTAACCGTTTATAGTAATTATATACTATTCTGAGAAACTCCTTGTATTTTATCCTTGTGTTAGGACCTCGTTCCATTGCAGTCTCAGAGCTTGCGAAGGCGCAAGGGATTTCCGACCACGCCCCAGTACTCCCGTTGTAGCTGGTAGAGTGGCTTTTAAAGTTATTAACATAATTTTTTACAATTATGGAACAATTAATAGAACCTAGGGCTTTGCATGAATCCTAGGAATGAGAAACCAGATTGAATGATAGATCCTAGGGTATTGCATAAATCCTAGGGCTAGAAAACTAGATTGAATGATAGATCCTAGGGTACGACATGAATCCTAGGATTGGAAAACTAGTGATATGAATATAGATATTGCAGTCTTGGAAAGTGTGGAAAGGAAATAATAGCTGCCTGTAAATTGATTTAACAGCTGCCTGTTATGAATAAATGAACATGATTGAGAATATGGGTTGTATGAACGTGAAACTGGAATGGTGAAACCTGAATGTGCTGAGTTAAAAGAGCTGGAACCCTACGGGGAATTAGGAGTAGAACTCCTGAGAAGAGAATGAAATGGAACGGAGAAGGAAAGATGTCGAGGTGTGTTGTCTCTTGGGTACGTAGTGCTAGGGGAAGCACGTGTTACCTGTTTTGTGCAGAGCGGAGCCAGCCGCCCCAGGGACCCGGGGTTAGGTCTGGCCACTTTGTACCGACTTTTGGCCCTCGTGTACACAGTACCGAGGAGAGCTACTTGTGTAGAGCGAGTACTAGCCACCCCACGGGTCCCAGGGTGCTGCTAGCTCACCTACACCGACTTGTTAGGCCCATTGGGCGAACCAGGGTAGTCAGGTGAGGGTGCGCGGACTGTGTTGGGGCAAGACCCCTGTTTGGTTACTGTGGAGGGGCTGGACCCCTGTTACTGAGAGGGCTCTGCCCTATACTGGTTCCGTGCTGTGCTTTGGGCGCACCCGTTAACGGAAACGACTGACAGTGTGCCAGTGCGGGGTAGCTACCCGTGTGTTTATCGCGCGTGCCGTAGTCACCGTTACGCCTGTCAGCGACCTTGGGGTGGTTGACTGAGAGTAGGATCACCACGGGGGACACTCCTGGCCAGGAGAGCATCACGTGTTACTTCTACTTTTCGGAAAAGACTGCAATCAAGATCGTTCTCACGAGGAACATTCGAGATCAAGTAAAGGATTTGAGAAATAGATAAATTGTGAAACAATAGAAAGACGTAAATAAAGAAAAAAAGAAAATAAAATAGCTACTGTACACTTTACTGCTTCTTTAGTTTAGTTGCCACTCTACTCAGCGTTTCGTTGACGTATTACACTCGTTACTTTTCAGGACCAGGTGTTGAGCAGCCAGGGTCAGCGGCTGCAGAGGACACTGGGCCGAGTAGGGTCCAGTGGAGTTACCGCATTTCTTTTGAACCTCTTTTTGTTCCACTGTAGTGAGTAGTTCTTGTTAGTCTCTGTACTTTTCCTTACTTGTAGTTCATGTTATGTTATAAATGTTGTTCTACTGTTGTGGTGGTACATGATGTAGTAGTTCCTTTTCTTACTACTGTATTTTTGTTACTGCTAGTTATATTCATGCTGAATGTGGTTTATTTTACTACTCTTTTGGTTACTTCCTCGTTGGACGACTAGGTCTTGGGATTAGTCGAGTCGGTCCGGTTCTCGTATCTCGTAGGGACTCGGGAATCAGGTCGTTACGAGATGGTATCAGAGCAAGGTCGTCCCTAGAAGTGAATCAATTGACTGGAAAGTAACCAATTCACATGTTTATAGCTAGAGTAGCCACCACAACATATCTTTTGACATGAGTTCTTAGACGTCTTTTGTTAGATATCGTTCTGTATTGACGTGTCTCGTTTTCTTCCGCGTCTCCTTGCAGGAGATGCCTCATCGCGGGACTGGCGAGACTGGCCGCGGGCGCGGCCGAAGATGAGGTCGGCGAGGTGGGCGTGCCGTTGTCGACGCCTCGGTGGACCAGCCACCACTCCCGAGCATCCAGGCCTAGGACCTCGCCCAGCTGATACGGGACATTGTGTGAGAGGAGCTCCACCCACCGCCCCGAGCGCCTCCCCCTGGGGCTGCGGAGGGGGAGTCCTCTGTGGGACCACACGACGAACGCGGCGCTGGACACGAGGGAGGGGATGGGCCGCCGCCTCCCCCACCTTCCTCTGACACTTCGGTGCACGAGGCACCTTTGCCTGGAGGTGCACCAGCATCTCCACTGCAGCGCCACTCCGAGCTCTTCGGGCAGTTCCGAAAGCTGAAGCCCCCCTCCTTCAAGGGGGATGAGGACCCGACCAAGGCAGAGGACTGGCTCGAGCAGCTGGAGAAGATTTTCGACACCCTTCGCCCCCCGGTGGAGTGTCGCGTGGCCTTTGCCACGTACCAGCTGGAGAGTGCGGCACACAAGTGGTGGAGGGCGGTCAGGGGACAGGAGAGGGACGAGCTGACCTGGGATCGGTTCGTCACCCTCTTCTGCGAGCAGTACTTTCCCCAGACGTAGCAGGACCAGAGGAGGCGGGAGTTCCACACTCTCCGCCAAGGGACGATGACCGTGAGCGCGTACCGCACGCGTTTCCTGGAGCTGTCCCGCTTTGCAGCGACAGCGGTAGCCACTGAGGAGGAGCGCCTTTGGAGGTTCACCGAGGGGCTCCGGCCTGCGATTCGGAGGTATGTCAAACCCTTGAAGCTGCCTGCACTTTCGAGGGTGGTGGAGGCAGCCATGACTTACGAGGAGACCAACACGTCACGCGAGACACTGACGGCGAGCGGAAGAGGCCCTTTCAGCCAGACTTTTCACAGGGCCGGCGAGAGAGGAGACAAGTGGCATCCGCAGGTGATGAGAACCTCATCATGAGCCATAACTAGCTCATTTTGACCTAATACAAAGGATAAAAGCTCCTACATATCTCAAGGAAAGGCTTAACTCAGAGAATTCTGAGTTTGAGAAGAAAATAAGTCATAAGGGGTAAAAATGCAATTTTACCAGTATAATCTGCATACAGGGTAATTCAGGGCCCAAACATAGGTCAAAGCAGCTTAATAAGAATAAAAGTGGGATGAGATGATCTAGCAAGGGCTACAGCACTTCCAAGAAACTAAATGATAATCTGTAACCCTAAAACAACCCACTTCAATTCACAAGGTTCGAGGCAAAGTAAAAATAGAATAAACCCTCTAAAATTCATAGAAAAATAATCTCTAAGGTTTAGAACCTTCAATTTGGCCTTCAGAACCCATTTTGACCTACATTGAGAACCATGCCCAATTAATAACTTAATTTGGGTTTTTACGTAAATTGACCGGTCAAACAAGGTTTAATATAGAAATGAAATTCACCATCAGATTCCTTAGGTCCTAATTAATCATGTATAAAAACTTGAGCCTAAGAAGAAACCTCCTTGACCGACTTTACACTTTGTTCCTCATATATTTACTCTTTGGCCCTCAACTTTTGAACCCTCGCATTTTGGCCCCTAACTCTCCTTCGTTCTTTGCGATCAGGTCCCCCCTGCAAAACCTGCCAGCACCATGCTCCGGCGACCTTGCGCGGAGCATGGCGCCGCGCAGGGTGAGGGGGGGAACCTGGCAAGTAAACCGGGGGTGCCCTGCGTCGTCAGCCGTCGCAGGGACACCCCCTTGGTCGTTGTAACCCACCATACCGGCCGTGCGAACGCACGGACGGTATGGGTCTCCATCTCCGGCGTCCTCCGGTGAGGGAGACACGTCGTCTCCCTCCGCCTTCCTCCCTGTTTTGATCCCTATAAATACCCCCCGTTGCTCCACCGACCGGGGTAGCTTGGATCTGACGAAGAAAACCCCCAACGTTCCTCTCTTCTCTCTCCGGCAGACGCTCACCAGCTCTGGCGGTTCCTCCCCCTGCTCCTCTTCGCTCTGCCGCAATACCAGCAGCAGAGACTTCCTCCCCTGCTCTTCCCGCGCCACGCCGCACCCAGCTGGCGCCTCTCCGGCTCTCTGCTCGCCGCCGCCCCTTTCCCTGAGCATCGTCTTCTCCGGCGACAGTCGATACGACTGTCGCCCTGCCACTCCCCCTTCGTCCCTGCAAGTAAGCTAGAACTACTCCCCTTCTTCTCCTCTTTCTTTCCCCGCTTTCAATTTATTCAATTAAGCCCTCGACCGACCCTGACCATCGTCACCCCCTTCATCTCCGGCCACCCTCCGGCGAGATGCTCCCATCGCTCCACAGCCTCACACACCTCGCCGACCCTCACCGAACCTCCGCCTCATCACACTGAGCACCCCCCACCCCTTCACTGCCACTCCACACCTCCATAACGCTTCCCCCAACAAACCCATCCTCCGACCCACAGTCCGACCTAGGGCAGCCCTTGCACGCCGCCCCACGCCTCGCCACCACCCACACGAGCTTCGCCGCACCCTGGCGAAGCTCCCGGCACCTTCTGATTAGGCCGAGAGGCCGTTTTTCTGTGAACAGGCCACCCGACCTCCGCCGCCATTGCCGTGCAGAAGGAGCTGCTTCCGCCTGCAGCTACAGGCGCGCCATGCTCAGCGCCACGCCCAGATTCGACTCCCAGGCCTTGCGAGGCGTTTCGACAAAACACCAGGCTCGCAGCTAGGGCAGAAGGCTTCGCGTGACGCCGCGATCGCCCGCTGCTTTCCCCGCTGCGGGCGCGCAATTGAGGTGGGACATTTAGTCCCACCTCGGAAAAGTCTGAAGAGGCGCAGCGATATAAGACGCAAAAGTGCTGGAGGCTTACTGCCTCAGCACACGGGGTGAGGTCCCCTTCACCCGCCCGGTTACCCGGTCTCGTCCGCGCTCACGCCCCGCGGACCTGACCCGACCCGACCCGACTTAGATTGACCTGCACTCCTCGCCCACCACGCACGCCGGTGGGCCTGGACCCGGGCGCGACCCGTACCCGACTACCCGGCAGCTCTGGGAGAGCTTTCCTAAGAGTGGTTTCAGAGAGAGAGAGACGCGGGGGGAGAGGGTAGAGTAGGTTTTGCCTCTGACGTAAAACTCTGAAGTGTGCAGGCACAGGTGAAGAAGAAGGACCGCGGAAGAAGAAGGAAGCTGAGGGAGACACTGTAGCAACAGGCAGTTTAAGTCGTCTGATTTGGAAATCAGACGACGTCCTGAAGAAAAAGAAAAAAGAGAAAGAAGGAGGGGCGACGTCCTGACTGGAAAAAGAAAATCTGAAGAACATCGGAAGAAGGAGAGGCAGAGGAGAACACAAAAGAACAAGGGAAGAACTGAAAGAAGAAAAACAAAGAAGAAAGAAGAAGATCTGGAGAAAGACAGAAGAAAAAGGAAGAGCAGGAACAGCTGGAACAAGAAGAAGAGCATCACCACTGCAGAAGAAGAACATCACCTCTGCAGACAAAGAAGAAGAAGATCTGAGACGAGGAGAAACAAAGAGAAAAAAAAAGACACCAAATTCTTTCTCTCTCTTTGTTTATTTTTGTAAAAGAAACATGTATATCTCTAGAATACAACTTGCTCCCTGAGTTCGACCTCGGGAACTCTTTTCCGAGTAAAAAAAAAAAAAATTTTTTTATTTGAAATGATGGCAACAACTGGCTATATTACAACGACATAACAATAAAACCCGGTTATCTCTCGAAGCCATCGTTATCAATTGGCGCCGTTGCCGGGGAGCAACGGCTATTCTAGAGGTAAACATTCCTGTTTCTTTTTAATTTCTGATAATCTCCTCTCTTTTGTGCAGAAAACTACAGGAAATCAAGAAGACAAGCAACCGCACAACAACCACTCCGAGGACAGGTAAATTTTTCCTCTCGCTATTAACCCCTAAAATTCAAAAGAAAGAAAAGAACAAGCAATATAGGGCTAACCTGTCTTCCATACTTAGTAACCATAAAAGTTGCATGTTTTCAACTCATTATTCCTGCACACTATTAAGGGTATTTAAGGGCTAACACATTCTTGCTTGAGCCCTAATTACCCAACAAAGAATTAACTAGACCAAGTAGAGCCAACCTAGGATCCAACACTAGGGATTTAGAGACACACTCCTTAAGCAAGAATTGAGAAAACCAAATGAAGTGTGCCCAAGCCCTTGTCTGAAAATACCTATTCAAAGAAAACCTAAAACAATTGGCTCTCTAAACACTTGAACCCTAAAAGAAAGGACCCAAAAAGCTCTCAAAGGAACAAGAGGTAAAGTTGACTCCTTGGGTCAACCAACCTTAAAATTAGGTCACTTTCTCACTCAAAATACCTAAGAGTTCAAGTGTAACTTTAAGCACCCTGATCTTAAGCTAAAATTGGTAGACTTAAGAGGTCAAGATCCCCATTCTGGTCTACCTGGACCCGCAGTGACAAGAGAGGTCGGGTGGGGGAAACCCTGTAACCCGTGGGGACGCTCTACCGTGTAGGGGTCTTCGCGGGACTCTCCCTCTCTGGCTGCCCAGGTAATTCTCAGGTGGACGATCTTTCTGATCAAGGGGTCCATCTGCCCCGCACCTCTATAGTCACCCAACACATTTTTGGGTGCCTTGATTGGGTCCAGCACCTTCTAAACTTACCTCTTCCAACTGTGCATGTACGGAAGGAGGTCTCTAAGACCACCCTTAAGACCTCCTTTAGAAATTCGCTCTCGTCAAGGCCAAGCCTCGACGCCCGTGTTTGTGCAGAAACACCCTCACATTATTCTCTCTTCTGATTCAGAACCAAGTTCTTCTTCTTCCCCCATCATGGCTCAGCCAGTTGAGGAAGAAAATAATCTGGAACACCAGCTCCAGCGACTCAATGACCTCTTCCAAAACTTCGTGCACCCACCACAACGTCCTATGATGCGGGACCACTACAATCCTGTTGCGGTGGCCATTGAGCCTCGAGTCAGAATCCCGACTGGAGGACCTGATTCTGAACTAAAGCCCAACATGATTCATGCTATACCTAAATTCCATGGGCTTAATTCTGAAGATCCCTTCCAGCACATCAAACAGCTAAAGCATCTGGCCCACACTTTTGGATCAGATGCGCAAAATCGGGATATTCTTCTCATGAAGATGTTCTCCTTTTCTCTTATGGACAAGGCCGCCCATTGGTATCAAACTCAGACCCGGCCGATCAACACTTGGGAAGAACTTCAATCCGAGTTTTTGAAAAAGTTCTTTCCCGTTGGTCGGACCAACGCCTTGCGCCATCAGATTACACACTTCACTCAACAATCAGGAGAACCTCTCCATGAGGCATGGGATCATTTTCAGGATCTCATGAGAAAGTGCCCCCATCACAGAGTTCCTAAATGGGAACAAGTCCAATCTTTTTACCAGGGACTCCGTGAGGACATCCGCCTTTTCGTCAATGCAACTTGCGGAGGAAACATCATGGGTCAACATGAAGACACCGTATGGGAGATTCTCGAAAACATGTGCGAGAACTCCATCAACAATGACTCCATGGGATTATTCGACAGGACGAATACCCGCGCAGCGACGAATCTTAAGGGAGCACATGAGACGCAGGGCCTGTCCGCATCAGTCGACCTGGAATTAATGGCCAGTCAATTGGACAAGGTCTCAATCATTGAAAAGAAGGTGGATGAGCTGACTCAGCACTTGCAGCGAGCCACCTCCGCGCGTAACTCCTTTGCACAACCTCCTTCCACACAGGAGACTGTGCAAAACATCCTCCACCGATCTTCCCCTGGGATGGATCCATATCCATCCCCATCTGATTCTTGGACTGGAAGATCATCCAATCCTTTCTACACCAGCCGGGGGAACTCCATTCCTCCTTTCCCTGATTCTCAGGAGGTTCCTCAGACCTGCGAGGACCTCAACGCCATCCAGAACGACCCATTCTCCAACACTTACAACCCTGGATGGCGAAACCATCCCAATTTTCAGTGGGCGGGAAATTCCCAAACCCAAAGACCACCTTTTCAGTCCCGCCCACAGCCCTCTCGTCACTACCAGCCGCCTCAGCCTCGGCCCAACCCTACTTTATCCATCAGGGCCAAATCAGGATCAAATGTCCCTAATCCTTCAGACTCTGGCTGACATTCAAAAAACGAATGCGGCTATTCAAAAATAGCACAAGGACGAGCTTACAGAAGTTAAAACTCAACTGGCTCAGTTGGCAAATTCTCGCCAACCAGGCACACTCCCCTCCCAACCTCTTCCTAACCCAAATAACGTGCCAACCCAGAAGCACGTTATGAATCCAAATTTAGGCCACGCCCAATGGATTTATCAGGCTCCTACTGCTCCATCTCCAGACGAGATGGAAGCCTCAACTTCTTATGCGGGATTTCAGCAGCAGCCACCCCTCCTACCAAACCCAAACCAAAATCAGGCCGGATTAAATTCTGTAACAACACGTAGTGGTAAAACAACTCAAGACCCGCATTATCCAAACCACTCCAAGCCTGATAACCATGACCCTAGGATAGTTATCCAAGGTACCGCTGTTCCAGATCCACAACCTGGACCTATCCTAGAAGAACCACCCAAGATCCCGTTTCCCGAGGCCCTGACCAAGGGAAAGAAGACCACCAAACCCGTGGCCCCTGAGGAGGACCTGGTCAAGCTCTTTGAGCAGGTCCACATAAACATCCCCTTGATGGATGCAATCCGCCACGTACCAGCTTACGCACGATTTTTAAAGAATATATGTACACCCCAGCGTAAGCCGCGAACCAAGGGAGGGAGCCCAATTGTTCTGTCAGAACAAGCCAGCTCTGTAATCCTCAGTAGACTCCCACCCAAGGCAAAAGATCCTGGAACTCCCCTGATTTCCTGTAAGATAGGTGGTACCCAATTTGATAGAGCATTGTTAGACTTGGGTGCATCCATAAACCTGATACCCACATCCTTACTTGACCATCTAGAAGAATCTGAGCTGAAACCAACCGAGGTGACATTACAATTAGCAGATCGATCTATAAAGTCACCAAAAGGGATTCTCGAGGATGTTATCGTGAGAGTGCGGGATTTCTATTTTCCAGTGGACTTTATAGTCTTAGATATGGATGCACCTGAGAACCCTAGGGATACACCAATCATTCTAGGGAGACCTTTCTTGGCTACTGCTAGAGCCAACATCAGCTGTGAGGAGGGCCAAATAGAGCTTAAGTTTGGAGATCAAACATTGAAAATTGATATATTTAAGGCCCAACAAGGAATTAATTGCGGCGTCATCGAACAAATTTGTGACATCAAGACTTTGGTTGATGAATCACACCTCCAGAATGACTCGATTATGCCTCATCAACCACAGAAGGATCTTGACCCGCAAACAGAGGAGTCGAATCCAGATATGAACAACCCAGTAACTCCCACCCTTGAACCTCACATCTATACTGAACCACCCGCTGCTGCTGAAAACCCCATCCTCGAACTGAAACCCCTTCCTGCTCACTTGAAATACGTATTTTTGGGTTCTAATCAGACCTTTCCTGTGATTATCAATTCCAACCTCAGTCCTGAACAGGAATCCCGTCTGATTATTGTCCTCCAGCAACATCGCAGAGCCATCGGATGGACTCTCGATGATCTGACTGGAATAAGTCCCTCTTATTGTACTCATCATATCTATTCAGAAGAGGGCACACGACCTTCTCGTGAAATGCAGAGATGCTTAAACCCCAATCTGCAGGAGGTCGTGAAAAAGGAGATCATCAAATGGTTAGATGCCGGAATCATCTACCCGATCTCCGATAGTCATTGGGTGAGCCCAATTCAGGTCGTGCCCAAGAAGGCAGGACTCACCACTATAACGACTGAGACCGGAGAAATCATTCCTACCCGATTAGCCAACTCGTGGAGAGTCTGTATAGATTACCGTCGACTCAATTCCTCCACGAAGAAGGATCATTTCCCACTACCCTTCATTGATCAAATTCTCGAAAAACTAGCGGGAAATAGGTTCTTCTGCTTTCTTGACGGGTACTCCGGTTATAACCAGGTGGCAATCCATCCTGAGGACCAAGAAAAGACCACGTTCACCTGCCCCTTCGGAACATACGCTTTCCGAAGGATGCCTTTCGATCTTTGCAATGCACCCGCTACTTTTCAGCGATGCATGCTTGCCATATTCTCAGATATGGTAGGTGATTATCTGGAAGTCTTCATGGATGACTTTTCAGTTTTCGGAGCATCATTCGACGATTGCCTCCAACACTTGGTCCAGATACTCAGGCGGTGCATCGATGTGAATTTGGTTCTTTCCTGGGAAAAGAGCCATTTCATGGTGCCTGAGGGAGTTGTCCTGGGACACTCAATTTCGGAGAAAGGTATCCAAGTGGATCGAGCTAAGGTTAATCTGATCTCTCACCTTCCTATGCCTAGCTCGATCAGGGACATCCGATCCTTTTTAGGGCATGTCGGTTTTTATCGACGATTTATCCCTGATTTTTCAAAAATCGCACGCCCCCTGACCACACTTCTCTCCAAGGATGTTCCCTTCGAAATTTCCAAGGAATGCACTCAAGCATTTGAAATCCTGCGTGACCGAGTCACCCAAGCCCCGATCCTACAGTCCCCTGATTGGTCTCAACCCTTTGAGATCATGTGTGATGCATCTGACTTCACTGTAGGAGCGGTTTTGGGACAGAAAATTGACAAGAAACCTGTGGTCATTTACTACGCCAGCAAAACACTCGATGAGGCTCAGCGTAACTATACGGTTACTGAGAAAGAGCTGCTAGCTGTAGTATTTGCCCTAGAAAAGTTCAGATCATACCTTCTGGGTTCTCGTGTCATCATATACTCGGATCACACAGCTGTGAGGCATCTCCTTGCAAAGAAGGATGCGAAACCTCGATTAATCCGATGGATCTTGCTGTTGCAAGAATTTGACCTTGAGATTCGCGACAAAGCGGGAAAGCAAAACGTGGTAGCTGATCACTTGTCCCGTCTTCCTTCTGAAATAATTGACCCTTCCGGACCCATCACTGAGCATTTTCCCGATGAGCACCTGCTGACTATTGGTACTAGCCTTCCATGGTTTGCTAATATAGTAAATTACTTGGCATCTCATCAGACCCCGTCCGATTGGCCGAAGGCCAAGAAAGACAAATTACGCTCCGATGCCAAGTATTACATTTGGGAAGACCCGTACCTCTTCCGCATAGGTGCCGATCAGATCATCCGGAGATGTGTCCCGGAAGGGGAATTCAACAGTATCCTCTCTTTCTGCCATGACCAGGCATGCGGTGGCCATTTTGCCGGGCATAAAACCGCATCAAAAGTCCTCCAGTGCGGCTTTTACTGGCCCACACTGTTCAAAGACGCATACAATCACTGCAAGGCATGCAGTCGTTGCCAGACTTTGGGCAACATGAGCCATCGCAACATGATGCCTGTGCAACCGATTCTAGTATGCGAAATCTTTGATGTTTGGGGGATTGATTTTATGGGCCCCTTTCCTGTTTCGGATGGTTTCGAATACATTCTGTTGGCTGTGGACTACGTGTCCAAATGGATCGAAGCCATACCGACCCGAACCTGTGATCACAAAATCGTTCTCAAATTCATTCATCAACACATTTTCTCAAGGTTCGGGATTCCTCGTGCAATAATCTCTGATGGGGGGACCCATTTCACAAATGCTCAGTTTAGGTCACTAATGACCAAATACGGGGTGTCTCACCGAATCTCTACTCCTTACCACCCCCAAACTAATGGTCTAGCTGAGCTATCCAATCGGGAGATCAAGAAAATCCTGCAAGTCACTGTTCAACCTGACAGGAAGGACTGGTTGTCCCGACTTCCGGAAGCACTGTGGGCCTATAGGACCGCCCACAAAACCCAATTAGGCATGTCTCCCTTTAGGCTGGTGTACGGAAAGGCATGTCACCTTCCCGTCGAACTGGAGCATAAAGCCTATTGGGCAGTACGGAACTGTAATCTAGATCTTTCCAAGGCTGGGACCCACAGAAAATCCAAATCAGCGAGATCGATGAATTACGCATAGACGCGTACGAGAACTCGCAAATCTACAAGGAGCGGGTTAAAGCCTTCCACGACAAACACATCTCGAGAAAGATCTTTCATCCTGGTCAAAAGGTCCTACTCTTTGATACCCGACTCAAACTCTTCCCAGGAAAACTGAGATCTAAGTGGGTCGGACCATATTTGGTCCGACAGGTTTTTGGAAATGGAGCAATCGATATCAGTCCACTCAGCCACGATTCTGAACCTTTCATCGTGAACGGTCAGAGACTCAAGCCGTTCATTGATGTAACTTCTACTGATTTGGCTGAGACATCTTATATCCTCCTTTCCCCTTGAGCTTATTGCGCCCAGCCGATGGCGTAAAACTCAGCGCTTAACGGGAGGCAGCCCGTCATTCTCTTTGAAAACCTGAAACTTGTTCTGACACCTTTTAGCACTCGAAGTTCACCCTTGTAGACAGCCGACCCCAACTCAGATGCTTGCATCTGGGATTTGAAATCGTCCGCAAAAATTCAACCCGACCCATCCACTCATCCAAATTTCTGTCTTAAGGAATGAACTAAGACCCCCTAGGTTACAATGAGGACATTGCAAATCTTAGGCATGGGGGGGTATGAAAGTGCAAAACTTGTAAGAAAAGGTTTCAAAAAAAAAAAAATTTTCGAAAAAGAATAAGAGGAAAAGAGGAGAAGGAAATTTTGTGAAGGAGAAAAGAAACAAAATGAAAAAGGAGCACAAAATTATGAGAAAAAGTGATAGTCATTAGTAAGGAACTAAGGAATTAACCTAAGTTCTAGACCTCATTCAAGAAAAGTGCACAAAGAGATTAGTAAAGAATGCAAACCTTAGGCATTCTTGAATAGACTCTTAGTACCCATTAAGATCTGGACACTCCTCAAGAGGTTGAGGAAAATGAAAAGCTGAAGTATTAGGTCTAAGGCTTAGGGAGTATTCGGCCTCGTTAACTAATTTTTGGTTTACGGGACTCAGTAACCTAAGCACCCTAACCTCACACACAGCCTGGTTCAATAAGCGTAAAAATCAGAATCACGCAGAAGCGTCGCAAAATTCTGAAAGGAACACCTAGAATAGGAGCGGCCGATCAACACAAGTTGATTTGGATGAGTTCCCAGCGCGGAGAGGCGGGAAATCCCCTCGAAGATGCGTAACAAAATATCATCTCCTCGGTGCTTGTCTCTTAGGATATTTACATATCCTACTGGGGGCATGTAAGCACTCTGCTGGTTCAGATTCCATGGATGGCATTATCTCGAAGTGTCAATTGCCAGGGTCTGGATTCGGCCACGGAACACCATGGATGGGATTATCTCGAAATCTCAATAGCCAGGGTTCCGGGGGTTGCCATGGGCGGTGCTATCTCGAAACATTGATCGCCAGGAACCCTTGAGGATTGATGATGGGAGCAAGGAATCTGATACAGACCGTGTTGAAAAGCCAATCCTAGGCTAGAACTAAAAAGAAAAAGAGAGAGAAAACTCTCCAAACAGAAAAATTTTCTATCTCTCTCTTACAAAACGCACTGCGAACTGAGCCAGGGCTAAAATCATTTCAAGCACGGGTGCTTTAACCACGAAGTCCAATAAACCTTAGGTTAGTTCTTGTGGACCTTAAAAACCTTTGCTAAAAGACTGAGGCTAAGGCTAGACAGATTTGGATCTTGATTGGTACTAGAGTACCTTTTAGGCCTATGGTCAGCATTCTAACCTAATCTATGCTCAAATAAAAAAGGGCACTTATCTAAAACTATTAAAAACTTCATGGTCTAGAACAAGGGTTGAAACCTTAAGTTTTTGCTAAGGGACTAGCAAAAGCTAGGCATGGGGGTATGATGAGAACCTCATCATGAGCCATAACTAGCTCATTTTGACCTAATACAAAGGATAAAAGCTCCTACATATCTCAAGGAAAGGCTTAACTCAGAGAATTCTGAGTTTGAGAAGAAAATAAGTCATAAGGGGTAAAAATGCAATTTTACCAGTATAATCTGCATACAGGGTAATTCAGGGCCCAAACATAGGTCAAAGCAGCTTAATAAGAATAAAAGTGGGATGAGATGATCTAGCAAGGGCTACAGCACTTCCAAGAAACTAAATGATAATCTGTAACCCTAAAACAACCCACTTCAATTCACAAGGTTCGAGGCAAAGTAAAAATAGAATAAACCCTCTAAAATTCATAGAAAAATAATCTCTAGGGTTTAGAACCTTCAATTTGGCCTTCATAACCCATTTTGACCTACCCCGAGCGACCAGTGTAGATGCTAGACAGAGCCGTCCGGAGTTTGAGACAGAAGCAGGTACCCCTGGTGAAGGTCTTGTGGAGGAGCAAGAGGTACGAGGAGGCTACCTAGGAGCCTGAGGCAGCGATGCGAGAGCGGTACCCGGAGCTTTTTGAGGGTACATCTTTTCAGACCAGCTTCAGTCCTCTTTGAGTTTGTTATGCGTATGTTGTTCTTTTCCGCACCCTAGCTAGCTCAAGTTTCCAGGGCGAAACTTCCTTTGAGTTTGTTATGATGTTAGGACCCATGCTGTTTGAGCTCTTTAAGATGTCTGGACTGTGGGTCAGACGTCTGGTCAGATATCTGGACACCTTTACAGACGTCTAGAAATCAAAAATTTTGAGTATGAACTCGCGTCTGCACGCGTGCTGCACATAGATAGTACCCCCTTCATTTTTCTTCTTCTCTCTCCTTCCGCCCCTGACGAAACCCTAAACCCACACCTTATATAACACCCCCTCCTCTCCCTCATTCCACCCAACTTCCCAGCCACCTTCCCCCTTCCCTCTAGCAAGAACAGTAGAGCGAGTGAGGAGTGGCGTGAGAGGAGAGGGGGAGCAGTGTGAGAAGGAGAGGAGAGCAAGCTTGCGAGCTCGTGTGGGAGCTTGCCGGTGAGCTCACGGCCAATCGGCGCGTGTGTAAGGCGGAGGAGTGAGTCGAGGAGATCCTCCTCGACACTACTGCAGTCAGAGCAACAGGCGAGAGGGCAGAAGCTGGTTCTGGATCTGGGTTTTTACGAGAATCAGACGTCTGGAGGAGGTTCCAGATGACTGAGAAGTAGGCTTGACGAAGGTACATCTTCTTGCGGATACGGCCATGCAGACTGCTCCGCCGAGGCACTGTTTCATGCCTTTTGATGGAGATTCAGTTGATTCACGCAGGAGTTGCTTCGGGAAGGCGCGGGACATGCCTGCCCACGCACTTTGGATGTCTGGGCGAGGCACCAAACGACGGGAAGTGTTTACAGAAGTCTGGAGAGGTGGTTGAATGCCTGGAACTAGGTCCAGATGGTCCAGCAGAGTTCCTGGACTTCTAAGGAGTGGCACAGAACTTGAGGTATGGCACTGGACACTTTTAAGACGTCTGGAAGTTGTTCCAAACGTCTGATTTGAGTCAGAATCACTATTTTCGACCCATTTAGGGTTAGTTCGAAGTCTGATTTCTTTAATTAAGATACCAATGTTTTCCGTATGAATTCCCCTACTTGTTGGAATATTTTCTATACTGTTCTGAGTATTCTCTTGTGATTGATCCTTGTGATAGGACTGGTTTCCGTTGTGGGTTTGGGGCTTGTTGAGGCACGTGAGCCTACCGTTCAAGCACCCATTACTCCTGGGTTTACTGGTAGAGTGGCTTCCTCTTAATTTAATTATAACCTAATTGCATGTGTGGAATGAATGATTAGAACCTAGGATATGGCATGAATCCTAGGACTAGAAATACTGGATTGTCTGTATTAAATGAATGAATTCTAGTCTTGAATGAGTAGATAGAATGATAACAATTGCCTGTAAATGAATAACAGTTGCCTGCAAAATATGTAGTATTTGTGTTAGTTAACTGTTGAATGTAACCTTCCTGTCGTACTCGTGAAATGATGTAATATGAGCTGCATGTATATAATTTGAAAATGGAAAGGCGAATGTTGGAAACATGAGCTAATCTGTGAATAAACTGAATATGGAATAGAGTTACAAATTGCATGTGTATAACCTGAGAATGGAAATAAAAATGATGAAACCTAGTATGGCTTGGCCTGAGAAATATGAGCATGAACAATACGGGAGATTAGGAGTAGAGCTCCTGGAAATAAATGGAATGGAACTGGGAATGTGAGTGGGGAAGTGAGCTGGCCCTTGAGTACGGAGTACCAAGGAGAGTGAGTGTCGCCCTGTTTAGTGTAGAGCGAAGCTAGCCGCCCTTAGGTTGGGACCCGGGGTTAAGATTGGCCACTCTGTACCGACTTCTTGGCCCTCGCGTACATAGTATCGGGGAGAGCTACTAGTGTAGGGAGCGAGCTAGCCACCCCACGAGACCCGAGGTTCAGCTAGCCACCCTACACCGACTTGTTAGGCCCACTGGGCGAACCAGGGTAGTCAGGCGAGGGTGCGCGGACTGTAGAAGGGTGAGACCCCTGTTTGGTTCTTAGTGGCTAGACCCTTGTTACTGAGAGAGCTATGTCCTATACGGGTTCCGTGCTGTGCTTTAGGCACACTCGCTAATGGAAACGACTGACCACGTGCCAGTGCGACGTAGCTACCTGTGCGCTTATCGTGAGTGCCGTAGTCATTGTTACGTCTGTCTGTGACCTTGAGGTGGTTGACTGGGTGTAGGACCACCACAGGGGACTCTCCCGGCCAGGAGAGCACCACGTGCGACTTCTACTCTTCGGAAAAGACTACAATCAAGATCGTTCCCACGAGGAACATTCAAGATCAAGAAAGAGACCTGATAAATAAACCAAGTGGTGAAAGAAAGAATAATTAGTTAAAAAAAAAATAAGAAATTGAAAAACAATAGCTACTTGTCCACCTTTTCTGCTTTAGTTAGTTGGTTGCCACTGTACTCAGCATTTGCTAATTTCATGTACTCATAACCCTTTTCAGGTCTGGGTGTTGAGCAGCTAGAGCCTATGACTGCAGAGGGTGCTAGGTCCAGTGGAGCCCAGTAGTTGTAGCTCTTTTTGTACTCGTTTGTAGTAGTGAGTAGCTTCTTATACCTTTATATTCTGTACTCTTTTGTTCTGCACATTATATTCCTGTACCCGTTTACTTTTCTACTATTGTGGTGGTGTGTACTGTAGTAGTTTTACTTCTTTACTGCTGTACTATTGTTACTGTTAGTTGCTTAGCATGGTGAATGTGGTTTACTTTACTGCTTTTTGGTTACTTTCTCATTGGATGACTGGGTCTTGGGATCAGTCGAGTCGGTCCGATCTCGTGTCCTGTAAGGATTCGAGAACGGGGTCGTAACAGAAGAGTACCTCTTTGTTTCTGTCATGGGCCTTATTTATATTTTTTTTGCAATGGGATGTAGAAAATCGAATGCCCACTTTGCTCGTACCCCTCTGGGGATCATAACCGCTAAATAGGAAATGACAATCCCATCCATCACGGAATTGCATTTCCCTTAAGATTTCTATGTATTAAATCTCATATCCTTATGAGAAGTGAATGATCAATTTACATAATTAGACCACTTTATGACCATAAATGTGATGTTTAAACATATTTATATATATAACGTATAATTTTGTAGTAATAATATATGTCAGTTTGCATTATGATTCTAACATACTTCACTATTAACAGGGAAATATTGGTTTCTTTACGTGATACATATTTTATAGTTAGTAGTCATGTTTTGTATGTTTCTTTGATTTTCATCAATGCCTTGAGTATATAAATAGTTAAGGTAAGCTTTAGGTGATTGACTAACATTTCATATGTGTTGAGTTTGTAGACAATGATCTTGTTTGCTATATACTTCTATTTTGTAGCCTAAGATTGGAGGTGTATGTAAATGGAGGAGACTAGAGGTGAGTTGAGGGAAATCTCGAGTTTCACGTACCTGAAAGAGTACAAAAGGCAGAAAATGAGGTACCTATCCTCGTCAATGAAAGAAAGACTACCTGCCAACCAAAAACCCATCCGCCTCGTGATGCATCAACCAATTGCCAACCACCACTGGTGTGCCCATGATCCTTTGGTCCATGAGATGATTAGCTTCAACTAATATAAAGCTTGTAAGGCTATTAATCACTTTTAGGTTGTGATGGTGTTATGTTATCTTAATCATACAAAGGCCAGGTACACTTCATATGCATGCTCTTTTTTTTAGTAGGTTCATATGTGTGTGTGTATGTGTGTGTGTGTGTGTATATATGTCGTTTTTGCAATTTCGCGGCACTTTATGGAATCTGATAGCAAAAGGAATTCTTCAACTTCAGAGGAGGCTTGAGGATGTCAACTATTACCTAATCATCTACTTTTTACCCTTAATGTTGGATGGGCCTTTTTTCTTCTGCTAATTTAGCTGATGATCCCCTTGAACCACAAGCCAAATTAGATTATTGACCAGGGAAAGCAATTTGCTTTATGGCTTCACCATTTTTTTCCCTCTAAATATCTTGGGAAAGAAAAGATTCAACTCTTAAGAACTGGGAAGTTTTAAGCTAATAATGTAAAACCCATAAATGGTTATAGCATGGTATTCATACTGGTGCTTCCTCTCTTTTTGTAATTATTCTCTCTTTGATATACATAAGTTTAAGGACATCTTTCCTTTTCACTTAGAATTTAGCTGAGAAGGTAATATAGAAGCTCCCTTTTGAAATCTAGTTTGCATTTTCTTATGCTGGAACTTCAAAATTTTACACTGTTACCAAGTTGAAGGTCTTTACTTATTTAGAACTGGCAATGAAAATTACTCAATGTAATAGAATTTTAGAATGAAGGTAGTGGCTAGGGAGGACTTTGCATAATAGTGATTTAATCAATTTTTCAAACAACAGAGATAAAGATTATATAGTAGTTCTTTATGTTTGCCTTTTTTTAGTATTATGGCTACATATGATTGAAGAGGTAAGTATATTTTTTTCTAGAGATATTCATTTCGTCAACCTCCAGTTGGTGTTTTTAATGGCATTACGCCTTATTTGTATGTCATACGTGGTATGTTGGTAGTCTTAACCCTAAACAATTTAGCAAAGAATTTTCCATTGTCTTGTTACATGCAATACATGATGAGGCCATTTTCTAAGTGCTTGAAGTTCTGTATGATTATCTGCTTGATGGATCAAGTCAATCAAATCTATAAGAAAGCTCAGAATTTGAAGTCTATTAGAAGAAGAGATCAAGATGTAATTTCTACTGCTTGTCTATACGTTACTCGTAGATAGGAGGATCATCCTTGCACTGTAAAAAGCATGATACCAGTTCATTGAGTTGTTTCTATGTTCCGTTGTTCAATGTTTTATGAACCCTCTACATTTTTCACTTTCAAATAGAAATTTGTTCTAGTGCTAATGGACCCTAAAGAAAGAAATTGGCAGAGCAAAGGAATTCATTGTAAAACGGTTACGGTATGAGATGCTGTAGCAAGTAATTGGGATGCTGTGAAGTTGAGAAAATGCATAGTAAAAAGGAGGTTAAGAAGGAATCCAAGAAAAAATTGGATTGTTAGAACCAATGTCCATTCTTTCACAGCATGTGACATATCACATCCTCAAGCTTAGCATGATCTTAACTAGTTGCTTCTTGTTTCTTTGATTTCCACAAAAGTAGTTTCTTTTAAAGGAGATGCACACATAAATAGTTAATAAGCTCTTGTTATTATTGATTATTTCCTTTGAATTTAGTATGAGATTACTTTCTTAGTTGTCTCTTTATGTTTCTAAGCATTCTACTCTTGCCATAAGTTTTGTACTACATTATATCACGATTTTATGCAACCCAAGGTGGATTTAATTTGTTATGCCAATATGAACTTGCTATGATAACTGTTGATGGAAATCATCCATAAGTTGTACATGTCAAAGGCACACTTGCAAACATTCTACATGATTGCACCTTCTCTCATTTTATTCCTTTGTTTTTTTTTCATCCTGTAAGGGGTACAACTTCATATCGTATTGTGAATTCTCTAATTTCTTAAACATATTGAAATAGCGGGAAACTTTGGTCTCTTTCTTCTTTTCATTGCTTCCTGTTTCTTTTATGGTTTAACTAATCTTACTAGTTTTTAACTTTGTTCCTTTAATTTTTGGACTGTAAGGGATTTGTACTACCTATGGGTCATCTTATTATTGCCAATCCTACCTCTATTATTGCCTTGCTTCCTATTGAAGGGTGGGCTTAATCTACTATTTGCTAGTAGAATAGGTTACTCATCCTTTTTTTATCTTAATGAATAGGTTAAGGAGGATTTTACTTATGCATACGTAAATTATAATTTCTTTTTTCTTCAAGAGCTATAGCATCATGTTTAATGATTTGCAGTTGTGCATCATCTCGAGTTCGAGAACCTTTTCAAGCTGCTCAAGTTCTCATAGTTGAAGCATGTGGCAACCAATGAACCATTAGGGCAATTGGAGGAAGGCCTAAGAGGGCTTACATTTTTATGAATAGCTTCTAAGATAGAAGCTACTTGTACCATCTAGTCTTAGGTTGGAATGTTGTTTACCAATTTAAGAGTGTATAAAGTGAGATCGATAGATACTTGTGGCTTATGTTGCTTATATTGTTTGTAGATATATGATACGGGAAATACTCGTTTTGTTAAATATGTGAAATAGTGTCATACACGTAAATCCTCAATCAACTCTTAAATTTGTAAACCTAGATAGCAGAGTATCTAGGATCGTCCAAGCAAGCCAATTTGTTAGTCACAAAAGTTGATTCTCTCTCTTGCCTCTCAAATGCCCACTTTGTATTTTTGTATTTTTGATTTTGTTGTTTTTAGGATTTTCAAAATTAACGACCACTTGTCTTTTCAAAAAAAAAAATAATGACCACTTGAAAGCGAAGATGAACTACGCTAAAACTATGCAGAAGTGACAAGAATAAACTCTTTCTTCTAAGCCCACCCTAGGCAAGTCACCTAGGGTAATTAGAAGAAGAGAGTGTGGTGAACTAAACTACCATCAACATGAAAACACACTAAGTAGAAAGCATGAGATTGGAAGGCAAAGTTTGAACTTGTATTGCTAGCAAACTAGATGAAATGTAGCTGAATGCTTGTTACATAGAAAAAAGAATAAGAACACACTAGCTAATACAAGAAAATGAAAAGATGAAGAAAAAAGAAGGGATCCTCTAGTAGAAGCATTGGATGGCCCTTGCTCCAAGTGCAGTTGCCTCGCACTTAAATGGGCTCTCCTTAGCTTTCTTCTTCAAGTAGTCCTCTTCCAAGCTTCCCTCAAGGGTGGATGTCCACCACCCTCAAGGCTCCTCCCTGCCCAGCTATCCCCTCTGGATGAAGACCTCCTCCTTGGTGTGGCATAAGGGAGAGGAAGAGAGAGGAAGAAGGCACCAAGGGGGTGGGTAGGTTGCCCCCTTGTTCTTCTTCTCTTCTTCCTTGGCCTTAGGTGTAGGTGGACATGGATGGAAATTAAACTAAGGGAGGACATGGTGTGGTGGTGATTATGGGGGGTAGATATAGGAGTGGAGAGGTGGTGGTTGGCGTGGCCTAATTGGAGGGCTAGGATGGCATGATCGAGGTGGTTAGTTGATCCTGAGGTGGAGAATTGGTGGTGCCAACTCAATGGATGCAAAGGGTAGTTAATGGGTGAAAGGGGACCATCCAAGGTGGTGGTTACCACCTCAATTTTGGCACCAAGAATGGGTTTCTAGAAGGGTTCTCTTTGGCGCAAAAATTGGATGCTGCAGATGGCCATAGGAGATGATTGGATGGTGGTGATGTGGTGGGATTTTGGAGGGAAAAGTGATGACAAGTATGGGTTGGTTATGGAGGGTTTTGGTGTCACTTTTGTGGTGTCCCTTGGTGGTAGTGGTGTGTGGTGTTAGGGTTGGCACCAAAAGGAGTAGGAGTAGGAGAGCTTAGGTGGACTATAGGTAGGCCTATTTGGTGGAGCTAGTTAGATGAGGTTTAGGGTTAGGTTTTGGTGGCCAAGGAGGTGACTAGCTAAGCTAAGCTAGCTTAGCTAGTAGATGAGTAGCGGAGAAAGTAGGTAGAGCTAGGGTTTTGGAGGATGAGCTGAGGAAGTGCTGTATTTGAGCTGCACTGGAGTTGAAGGCAGCTGAAGAGAGCTGCATGTGATCTCCTTAGCTAGCTTAGCTAGTTAGTTCTTTGCTAGCTGCTAAGCCAAGCTAGGATGAGGTGGCTTCTACTGTGAGCTGAGGTGAGCAGGGTCTACTTTTTCTAGAGATTACCTATCTAGCTAGCGTAGCTAGCTTAGTTCAGGTAGCTAAGCTCAACTAAGTTAAGCTGAGTTGAGTCTCCGAGAGTTGGACTTGAGGTGGCCTGAGCTGGTTGAGGACTTCTTCAACCAACTAGGCTTAACTAGTTGATGTTAGTAGCTAGTCCTAGTCACGTAGAGCTACCAGTGAATTGTTTTGAGCTGGAGGAGCTAGAATGGAGCTGGGATCAACTGTCTTGAGATAGTTTGAGCTGCCATCCAACTGAGGTGAGTTGAATGGAGCTAAGGTGAACTATCTTGAGTTACCATTCAACTGAGATGATTGGAATGGAGATAAGGATAAGTCGATCCAGCTAGAAGGAGCTAGGATCCAATTAGGATGAGTTGGATCCAGCTTAGATCCAGCTGATGTGAGCTTCTCCTTCATCTTTTGCCTTCCTGAGTGTCAGGGTTTGTGGGATTTGACATTCTACCTATCTCTGACATTCAAATAAACACATCAAAACCATAACAAAATGCAATGCTTGCCTATCCTAAGTGAATGCCTAAATGCAGCCTGAAAATCAATTTACGGAGTTAAAACCCTAAGAGCTAGACCAGTTTTAGGGCATAAGAATGATGATAAACTGTCATTTTTCAATACATAATTTTCTTTTAGAATCCTATAGAAAAATGATTTCATTAGATGTGAATATGAATAATTCAATTTGTTATTTCAAAAGTCATGTCTTATATATTTTGCTTTAATCTTACTTGAATGAAGGTAAACATTGTTGTCTATGGTAAGGCTCAATCTCAAATCTATTAAGATATTGCAAGATCAGAACATTGAATATGATTTAATAATGAAAACCTCCATATCTACTTTGATAAATCTAGTGACAGATAGTCATGATGGTATTATGTGAAAAGAAAGTTAGAGTTACTACCTATAGTGACGGTTTTACCAACAATTTTTATGCTACACCAACTGATAAAATCGTCACTGTTGTTGCTTTCACATAAAATGGGCAACTTTAAAAATGTGACAATCACTGTAGCTCTAGTTACAATAGCGACAGTTTTCACCATCGGTTTTGCTGACAGTGACGCCTCTTAGGAAAATGGCTACAAAGATCGTCGGAATAGCACTTTATACCTACAGTGACATTATTTTACCTTATACAGACAGTTACTAATCGTTGATGTAGGTGCAGACTGTTATTGTGGGTCAAGCTATAATTTTTTCTATTAGAAGATATCTTATTGAAGAGTTAATATTATCTCAATCTTTTAGGGTTACTTACAATATTTTAACAATACCTGGTCACATTTTAAAGCCTACTTAACTCATCCATTATCTTAAACATCTCATTTAAGTCGCTTTTATAATTCATCGTCCCATAATCTACCTATATCTTTAATTTTGTTTGATTCAAGTACATCCTTAAAACTAATTGTTAATTAGATGTCATATTCCTTCATAATTATCTAATTATCAAATTCCTCTTCTATGCAACCAATAGTTATGTTTGATTTGACCTGACCCAACCACTAAGAAATGAAAAGTTGCATTATTAAATAATTGATAATGTTTCTTAATCATCTAATTTCTTCTATACTAATTGATTAGGTCCCATCTTAAAAGCTTAATTGCACAATCAAAATATTGTAACAATATCAATTAAACATTTAACCAAGGCTATTAAATGTTTAGACTCTCTTTTAACTACAAAGAGTACAATGTTTTGAGTAATCTTTAATAAGGTCTCCTAACCATTTAATTATCTCTTAGTTTGAACAATCTACCTACATACTACATAAACTAATTGTTTAATCTTTTCTCCTAACCATTTAATTTCATATCGTTTGGTATATTTAACATATATCTATTGTTTTAAAAGTTGCATCCTTTTACTTCAAATCCTAAATATTCTAAAACATTTATAAGTTGATTTTGGGGATCTTAAATGCTTTTACTAATATCCTTGAAGTTTCTTGCATAAAATACAAATTTCAATGTTATGTAAATACTCTTAATCTATTATTTAGAGAGTTTCTGTATACATTAAGAGTCTCATTTAAGTAATATTTAGATTGTTTTAAATACAATAAGATCATGTAATTTACTAGAACAAGTAGATTTCTAATAAAGTTGTAAATAAAACAAGCAACTTTCTACTATATATTTGTCATTTAACATTAGCCTTAGATAAAAAAAACTTAATATACCAAGAAAACATAATAAAATACACTATAACAAAATACGTCTTTAGTGACCATCTTTTAAAAATGGATTTACTTTTAGTTACCAGGAAAAGGCAGGTGACAAAAAAAATTGTCTCAAAAAATTAGTTAACTTTTTTAAAGTAGATTAGACGTCCCTAAAATTTGGTCACTATACCTTTTAAAGAACTTTCCCTCCAATCTAATTTTGCCTCCCACCGAAATAGATTTTTTCCCACTCTAAGCCACTTCCCTCCTGCCAGCCCCCCCAAATGAAACCCTACCTATGCCTCCTTGAGTCCCCTCCTCCGGGACCCCCTATGCCCCACTCTAGCCCTCCCCAGCCCCTCCGAGCCCTGCAGCCACCCTCGCAATAGCAACCACTCCACCCGCCACCCCTCCCTCCTCTCCTAAGAGTCGTCGCTGCCGTCGCCCCTCTAACCCCTCTCCCTACTCGTCGTCGTGAAGAACAACAACGTCAGACTCAAGTACAAGCCTCAGATCTCCGCTCCCTCAGATCCTCCTTGCTCATACGCTCCTCACTCCCTCAGACCTGCCGTTCATACCCTCCTTCCTCCCTCAGATATGCCGCCACCGCTGCTACCAATGTTGCTTCTCATCATCCTTAAGGAGCTACAGATCTCAGGCTACTTGAACAGCTTGTAAACATTTGGGAATCGAATCCCTGTCATCACTTCACAGGATGCTACAAGCTACATCTACTCAGCCATCTCCTTTCAAGAAGTCCTCAATAAGGGATGAGGTTGGCAACTAGTCTGTCCTTATCTAGCCGATTTCTCCTATCAACTCTTGGTCTGTTGGCCTTCTTGTGCATTGTGTACCTCTACTTTGCAGTAACTCTTGGGGGAACAAATTCATGTTTGGGGAAGACAGGGGCTGAGAAGGCACTCTATCAGGCAAAATCATCCTTGTTTACATGGGAGGAAGTTAAAGTTCCAATAGTATTGGCTTCAAAGATAGTAAGAACTTTGGTTTGTCCATCCTTTTTTGTTGTTGGTAATTTGGTGTTGTGGTCCTAAGGCCAAGTTTAAATGTGACATGCTCATGTTGGACTGGAGGAGCAATATTCTTATTGTAAGAAGGAATGTATTAGCACCTGCATTTTTCATTGATACTAGAAGTTCAGTGAAGTGGTGATGTATGAAGTATAAATTTTTTTATGTGGTTTGATCATTTTTTCCTTTTAAAAAAAAACCACGTCTAAGTAATTTTTGTCCAACCCCTCTGAAGGAATAGCTGGGGAGTGGAGGGGCTAGTGGAGAAGGGAAGGTTCAACAATTTTATGTCCTATTCTATTGTTGATAATCCAAATGTAAATGTCCTCTTGAACTTTTACATGATTCAATAATTCATCCGACAATCTTGGATTCCTTGTCGGATACAACTCTTTTCATTTCCAAAATTATGTTCTTTGAAACAATGCCTGTTAAAAACATTTAGCAAGTAAAAAAAAATTGACTCTTGTGCAAACATTTTGGTAGCAAAGCAGACCTTGCCAATAGATAGGAGTTGAGTGTACTAGCTTCACATGTGCATCCCTCTGTGGCAACCATGACTCATAGCCTCACATGTTGTTATATGGTGCCAATGTTGTGTACAATGGTGACCCCTTGAATGATTTGTCACTGGCTTCATTTCTCAATAAATTCATAGAGAAAAAACCAAAGAAAAACTAAAGAGAAGATGTTGTTTGGCATGGTGGTTCTCAAATTGCTCCAACAAGAGAGGTATACATAATGCTCATATCCTTTGAGTGATTCAGACATAGGTATGCAAAATTTAATCTCTGATATCGTTGTTGTCCCTGGAGTTTGAATCTACCAGTTTGTCCTTGATCTTCTCAGAAGAATTATTTATTCATGCTATTTACATTTTGTTAGCTTTTTAGAGTTGAGAAACCACTTTTGGCATTTAAGATGGGCTAATATGTTTTGGTTTATTGAAAGGGTATCTAGAACTATCCTTATAAATAGTTTCTGTACATATCTCACTAGTATCATCGTTTAAAATATAGGTGATTTCATAGGTGTAGGTAGGAGGTGGGTTCTAGTGGACACAATGATTTTGGTGTTTATTGGTGCATGTTAAGTATAAAACTTGTAAGATTTCTTATGCTTCATGTTGTTGGAAAGACCCTTTTCATTAGCCATCTCTTCGGCTTTCTCTATATTTGTATTGTGTTATTTAATACAATGCATGAAATTCAAATTTGAGAAGGAAATTAGAAAAAGGGCACAATTGGTAAGGGAGTCATGCATGCAAGTTCAGGATTCACCAATTACGGATGACAGACACATGGATAAGAAGCTCATAGAATTAGACTCAGGTCCCATTTTTCATAATATCACCGGGGTCATCCAATGATTGCTTACACAGGTGAGCTTTTTTTTTCCTTAGTTTTTTTATAAGGATGTGGAGATTCTCGGTCAACTAGTAATGGTTTCCTTTCCATTACTTTCCTCCATTTTCCAAATGCACAACCTAGACTGGATCAAGTGGAAGTGGAATAGATAACGATACATTTTTGCCCCTTTTCCACTTCCGATTTCATGATCAACTGGAGCTTGGTTCATATTAGAGCCATGAGTTGGTTTCTTTCCCCTAACTATCGAGTGGCTTTATAAATGAGGAATAAGTTTGTTGGCCACCTTACTTGGTTTCCTTGTAAAGGGGTTAGCAATGGCTACAAGAGAAAAAAGGTAGAACTATTTACATTTAGATTTTCATAAATGTCATTTGGGATAGATCTCTATTCATGTGTGATAGTTATACAGAAAGTGGTATTTACCTTGGAATCACTACTATATATGCTCGACTAAATTCTACTTCCAAGTTTCAATTCTCACTACTTATAAATTATAGGATTTCTCTAACCCTTGAACTTTCGAGTCAAGTGTTATTTAACTATGAATTTATTGGGTATGATTTTCCAGAAACAGTAGCTCCTTCTAAAGCAATAGCAAACTCTACGCGAAAGGTGTTATTGAAGAGTAAATTACTAGCTGTTTTTACTGCTTATTACACTGTAATTATTTTCCTAGATTTAAGCTTCACTTTACTCATCTTATATGAATTCTTTCTTATTTTTAGTCAAATTTTGAGGATGTATTTTATGATGCTTATCCTTCTCATGCAACAACTTTGATGATTCTAGAGGTTGGTTGCTTAATATTCCATGGACAAACATAAAGGGGCTACATTTTTCTCTTAATTTCTCTCCTTTCCTTTTATTTCTATTGGCTTGAGCTTATAGCAGGATGCAGGTTCGATCAGTATATTCCAAGAGGGATTTTAAGTGGGAAAACTTAAGAAAACTAGCTCTTAAAGTATGCACCGAATTATGTATCTTATTTTACATAGCATAATCTTTCTCCAAAGAGGTAATTCCTAATAAATTCTTGATTTGCAGATGGTAGATGAATCCAACTCTAAATTGATGAGAGAATATATCTCAGAGACCAGTCACTTTGACAATGGGAAGTAAGATAATGCAAGCCTATATATTTCTTTTCCCAATTTATTTAAATGTATCTATAGATATCTATCTATTATTTAGAGAGATTCTTCAAAAATTATGTATATTTATGAGATAGGTTATACATCACTCTAGCATATATGATCCTAGTGATTACAAAATTTATACCTACAAAAACATGGGTGCTTCTGAACCAAAACTACAAGACTTATCAATTTTTACTATGTTGTGCCATCTCAATTTAGTTGCTATTTTTGTATATGTAATTACTGTAGCAATGGAAGATTTCTTGACCTATATTAATCAATAGAATTTAAATTGCATGTTTACTTGTGAATTTAGGATGCATGTATTCCTATAAAGTTTCTTGGAGAGGATAAGACTAAGTTACCAAATCATAGAGAAGTTCCTAAAGTTACATTTTCCCTTGTAAATAGAGGAGCAGAGAATCCTGAATAAGCGACAAGAGTCAGTGCGTGGTAGCAAAGAGTCTTGAGTTGCTCTAAGATCACTAATCTAATTACTACTAGCTTGTCATTGGCTTCTCTCCAAAATATATAGCTGGGACCTACATACTTGTCACCATTTAGTTCCCATTAGATGTCCCCCATCCTGCATCAAACATGCATGAAACTTGCTACCTATGGTTAACTTTTCATTTATGTAGATGTCCCCCATATCATTGTAGTTTGGCTCTCATCTAGGGTCCTAGATCTAGTGTTTAATTCTGACACTTCCTAGACTTAGATTAGTCCATTATTAAATCCACTTTGGTGTGGATGGATTGTATTGGTTTACATTGGATCAAATTGAAGTTGTCCATTCAAAAGGATTGAATTTCTCGATTTGAATTCTTCATGTAATGAAATGGTTTGTAAAGTCCACTCCAATGTGATGCAGCCCCTAATTCATTACAAATAAATATAGTTTTAGATAATACGGTTATAGCAGATTGCCATCTCATATATGTTGACTATTTTGTCATAAACACTCTTTTTATTTGTTTCACATAAATGGGCGAGTTTACTCATTTTCATTCTTTGCTACCATCACCAGCTGTAGCAGCAGTTGGCTAGCTGATGGTTCACCTCCAGCAATAGTAGGTGAAGCTGCAAGACAAGTTTAGGGGGAGCAGTAGCTCAACCAATTCATGCCCTCTGCCCACTTGCAATTCATCCATCAGCAGCTGTAGTATAGTAGCAGCAACAGCAGCAGTCGCTAGTAGAGGGTTCACCTGCAATAGAAGTAGGGGATCAAGGGGTTCTGCAGGGATCACGAAAGAACTACTCCAGGCAGACACTGTCGCTAAACATCCGTCGAGAAAGAGCAAATTGGAAATTTCGCAGCTATCTGAGTAGACGAAGACCCCTTGTCAGAGCAATGACTTTCTTCTCAAGATTCTTCGTGGTGTTAAATTAGATTAGTTTTAACTTCTTTTAAAGAGGAAAAAAAAAGAGTTGAGTGCTCTTTTGTATTATGATGTAATTTTTTATTGTTCTTTTTTGTAATTTCTTCACAACATTGCAACAAGTATTTTGTATTTTCATTTCAATAAAAATGATGTCCTTTGTCAAAGATCACTTTTGTCAAGCTATGCATGCTATATGTGTTACTATGATTAAGAATGTTCTGATATTTTATCTTAATAATTAACATTTACAATTACATATTCCTTAAAAGATTATGAGGAGCACATATTTTTGTTCCTAAAACTTATGGAGATCGAGTAATTTGTCCCTAAAAAAAATCAAATGCCAAGTCATTATCATCTTTTGTGTCTAATCTACTGTGACCAATTTTCTGTCACAATAGTTTTGAAAACAGAAAATCTGTCCTCAAAACTTTTAGTGACCCTCATTTAGGAATGAATTTTTGGGGATGGATTTTAAATCCATCCCCCACCCTAAAATCTGCCCCCATAGCCTTCAATTCTGTCTCCAAAGGTTTTCACTACAAATCTATTTTGCTGTAGTGATACAAAAATAAGGGTGTAGCCTTGATGCTGGTTGGATAGGACTATAGGTGGAAAAACCAATTTATGCACCACATTTCTTGGATTGATTTTTTTATTAAGTTAAAAACCAACTTGATTTGTTTCAAAATGGTTATCAAAATAGGGAAACTCATAATGGAAATGAGTTTTTGATTCTTTTATTTGTCGAATTGAAAAGTAAATCAAATCTTTTCAAAATCAAGTTTTTTTGATTCCATCTGATTCAGTTTATGATTTTGTTGTTTTAAGTAGCTCTAGCTCAATTTTGCTTGGTTGTTGTTTTTGGAAAAGATTGTTGATTGTTAAATTGGACTTCTTAGAAGATAAGTATTCCCTCACATTTTGTTTACCAATTTTATCATGATTTTACTCCATCATATACTTTAAGTATTTAGTAATTAGGGGATTTTCCATATGCTATTTGTAGTCTAAATTAAGTCGATTGCTATCGTATTATGTGCCACGTTGCTTAACCTGGTTGGGTGAAGCATCTCAAGGATGGCATATAGGAGCATGTAATATGGAATCATTTAAATTAAGATCTACAAGTAGTTGAGGCAAGGTAGACTATAAACTTAACAAAAGCACATATTTCTTATAAGGGACAAAATATAAAAATCATAAATAGCATATGTTGATGTTTTAATAGAGCATAACTTGATGAACGGTGTGCCTAGATAGTATATTGTATGCATGAGTATAGATCTCCATCAATCTATATTAATTGCAAGCATAGTGCTTTTTTAGTTATCATTTAATTTATGAAATAAGTATACATATTTCCACATTAATCATACAAAATTATGTATACATAATATTTTTATAGCATATTAACTTTGGAATGTCTATTTGATTATAGATTTTAATTAGTAGATGTTCATCAAATGACAATGAGAATAACTGCAAGATGCTAAGATTTATATTTTAAAAGAATGAATATTTCAAATCAAATATTAACTAAAAAATAGCGACCATATTTTTGAAAGTTTGTTTAGGTACTCGATCTGTGGGTTTCTCGTTTTCTCTTAGTAGATGGGTAAAACTCTCTTTAACGGTTGTCCAGAAGAGGGGAATTGTATTTGAGAAACACCACTGATGGTAACAATATCACCTATCATAACTAGCCTAATTTAGTCAAAATCTATGGTTAAATGCTCCTTCATAACCATCAGAAGGTCATAATTCTATTCTGAGTTGAATGCGAGAGGAAGACAAGAAATTGAGTTAATTCTGCTATTTTAACGAAAAATCATGAATGCAGGTTAACTTAGGGGTTAATCAATGCTTAATATAAAGTTAAATAAACTTAAATTCTGAAGAAGTGGGCTCAAATTGACTAAGGGTTTTCAGAGATTTGAGAACTAATTTAATAATAAAAATTGTAATTTTTTTGACAAAGAGAAAGGAGCGCTATCGTTTACGATAGTGTCTTGCTTTATTAATTAAATAACCTAGTTACAAATTATCCAACCAAAGCTTTACATGAAAATCCATATCCGCATATAGATTTTCAATCCACACATTCCCCCCCTCAAAAAATAGCATCATTGCATGCTTTCCACACGACGCACAAGATCGCCGCCATGCGCACATGGGGGCTATTGCTGGATAGAAAAGAGTACCACAACATATCCCACATAGGCAGAGAAGAGGAATAGAATCTCTGTCAAACGTTGTTTGTAACCAAGTAGGCGCTAAACAGGTGATCCATGTCATCCTCCTTAAAACGACACAAGGGGCAACAGACATGTGGTGTGCCAAGGATTCGTCTTCTGTATGCACCAGTCATTAGCCCTTAACTTCTCATCAACCAGAGAAACACCTGGACCTTCAGTGGGACCTTGATCTTCCAAAGGTGTGCACAGCACCTTTTATGCTCATCCACCACATCCTCCTGCAACAAGATCAAGTAGGCCTTAGAAGATGTGTAAAACTCTCCTTTTCCACTCGAACCTGTCAATGCCTTCTCTAGGCTGAAATGCTGCCAAAACATCTCTTAGCTTGTCAGCTTCTCCACCCAATCTAGTAGTAGGTGCATTCCCCGTTTGTATTAGCCACCGGCCATTCTCTTGGTGCCACTTGTCCGCCACTGAAGCCCCCTTCCTATCAAAGGCTTCATAGACACGTGGAAAGGTGTCTTGCAGCCTCCCGAGCCCACTCCAATCATCTTCCCAAAAAGCAAGGTCTTCTCCCCTTCCCTGCGTGGGGAAAAACAACCCCCACCAGCTCTCCATAACCGTAGAAAATGAAGCCTAGAAAGTGTTGGTGCTAGAGCACCACGATCATTTGTTTTGATGATAACAAAACACATGTCATTTAATATTTGCGCTTTGAGTCCTAGATTTCAGGTCAATCGCAAATGGATACGTGATTAGACGGAGTTCGAGCTCGCATCCAGGACGGATTGGAGGAGCTCGATGGAGAGCAGAAGAGATTCGCGAGGAGCGATATATTGAAGAAGGAAGGAGATGAAGAATAGGATAGATTTCCTTCTCTTGTACTCATTGTATTTTTCGTTTCTTTTGTTGCTCTTTATTTTTGTTACTTAGATTCATGTTAAAGAGCCTCAAAGTACCCTAACAGTAGTCCTAGGAACACCTGCACAACCCTAGGATACTTAGGTTTTCTGTAGAAAACTTAGAAAACCAATATAGGGTTCAAACAGAGTTTCTAGACGTCTAATTCACAAATCAGACGTCTGATAAAGTATTTTAAGACGTCTGACTGTTGTTTCAGATGTCTGATGACTGTTAGGCTGGGCATAGTTAGTTCTGTCTGATGAAATCAGACGTCTAGACCTTAGACCAGACGTCTTAGGAGACGTCTGATGACTTTTCCAGATGTCCAATTAGTGGACCGTTGGCTGGCTCAGCAAACACTCAAGATATGACCGTTAGAGCCTTATCAGATGTCCATAGGACTTTCCAGACGTCTGATAATTGACTGTTTTGCCTCGGCTGACCCAAAATCTCTTCTCAGAGATTTTCTAGCTGTTGCAACGTTTGGAAATCCATTCCCACAGAAAAAGTAGGTTTCCAGACGTCCAGACATAGTGCCAGACATCCTGTATGTCGTCTGATGGACTTGCACAAAAACCCTGTTTAGATCTGATCCAAGTCAGGAAGAGACCCGCCCAAAATTAGACGTCTGACCTTGAAATCAGACGTCTTAAATTGAACTTCCAGATGTCTGATGCCAGAATTAGACATCTGATAAGCCTGTCAGAGCAATGATTGTTCCTAATTTCGGGCTGATTCTCTTGGGCTTTGTTCCCAACGGCTATAGAACCTTTCCTAAGCCTTCCAAAGCCTTCCTAAGGCCTCTATAAATAGAGGGGAACCTTTGCAACACAAACACACACTAAGAGACACCTAGAGAGACCAAGATACACAAGAAACACTTTGTAATACACTTTCCACTCTCTTGTGTCCTAGCTAGCTCTTGCTCTCCAAGCTCAAGCTCCATTCTCTTGAGAGCATCAAGCTGTTGCGCACCCGCTTTCCCGCCGTTGTTCACGAGAGCGAAGTTGCGTCGTCGCGTGGCTCACGCACCGCGTCATCAACTCAACGCAGTCCTTGCAAAGGGGAGTTTCCTAATTCTTATAGAAGCTAGGTTCATAATTACTTTGTTGGCTCTATAGGATTACTTGTTTATTTTATCTTTGTTATTTGGTTGGGTATTCGCTTTGCGAATTCCCGTCTCCTTCGCGAGACAAAATCCTTCTCGTGGAGAGAAGGGGTTGAGGTACACTACCCTCGTCTAAGTAGCGTGGTTGTATTGAGGTTGAATCACCCTCGTTTAAAGTGATTAGATTTAGTGGATTTTGATCAACTTGGTTGATCGGAAAATCCTAACTCGAGAGGGTTAGGTGGTTGTTTTCACCCGGTTTGGGTTTCCACCTAAAAATTCTTGTGTACTTGTGTGATTGTTATTTTGTGAAGATTGTTTATTTTACTTCCGCAATTATTACGTCACCCCCTCCTGGTAGGGCTGGAAATTTCATTTGGTATCAGAGCAGGTTCTTGCGAGTTCGGAGTAACACCCGGCAAGAAGATCATGGAGGGAAGCATAGCCGCAATCAGAATCTCCGAAGGGCAGTCCACCGTCCGACCACCCTATTTCGACGGGAGGGACTTCGGATATTGGAAGTTGAGGATGAAGACGTGGCTCCAAGCCACTGAATTCGAGATATGGGGATGTTGCAAAACCCCATACGAGATCCCGAAGCGACCCCAAGGAGGCTACTCGCAGCTGCAGATTCGAGAGCTTTCACTCAACGCAAAGGCAATGAATGCCTTGTATTGCGCGTTGAGTCTGAAAGAGTTCGAGAAAATCCAAGAGTGCACTACCGCCCACGAGATATGGAGGAAGTTAGAAGACACTCATGAAGAGATGAGCTCGGAAGAAGATCTCGAGAAGGAGGAAACCGCTTGCTTTAGTTTCATGGCCAGAGGAAGCAATAGCGACAGCGAAAGCGGAAGCGACTCCGACAACGAGGTAAATCTCGATCTACAAGAAGCTTTTAATGAACTTTTTGAAGTTAGTAAATCACTAAAAATAGAAAATAAAAGTATTAAAAAGAACCTTAGTTTTCTTAAAAATGAAAATGATAGGTTAGAAAAATAACTTAAGGACATAGAAGCTAGTCCTAGAATTGATAACCTATTATTAGAAAATCAAAACCTCATCAATGAAAATAATAAATTGATTGAGGAAAATGTTAGTCTAAAAATAGAAATTTCTGATTTAAAGACTAAGATGAGTATTATAGAAAAAGAAATTGCATGTCTTAGGGAAAACTCTAACAAATTAATCAACAAAGTAGATGATTTATATAGCCCTAAGGTTGAGAAAGGATCTTCGTTAAGGAGACCCGCTAACAGATCCGGATCCAAGCCCACTTGGATACCGAAAAAAGAATTAGAATCTTATTTTCTAGGGTTCAGGGATAATTACAACACAAAGGATTGGACCTACAAACTCAAAGCTGGTCAACTCAAGTTGGGAGAACCAAGGAGTAGACCAAGGAGTAGAACAAGAAGACCGACGAGACGGTGAACAAGCGACGGACCCGCCGCATGTCGACCGCCAGATTGGAGACCGGTGCCAATGCCCGAGCCTCCAAGTTACGGATGGGAGCCCCATCCGATGTGGCATCCACCACCACCATTCGGGCCATTTTATTGGCCATGGTAGGTGAGGTAAAAAATTCTTTACCCTATCCTTTTATCATAAGCATTTAGATAGGGGGAAATTATAAGCTAATTGTCAATTTTTAAGGGGGAGATATAAGGTAGCTAAATTTTCTTTAGAAAGGGGGAGAAAAATAATAGTATCTTGTTGTTAAAAAAAAGGGGGGAGGCATTACCTTTGTCAAAAGAAATTTATAGAAGAGCATGTCTTAAGGGGGAGTTATAGGAAATGTAAAATCAATTAAACCTTTTTGATAATGTCAAAAAGGGGGAGGATTTTCTGCATTATTATTTATGATTTTGTCATCATCAAAAAGGGGGAGATTGTTGGTGCTAGAGCACCACGATCATTTGTTTTGATGATAACAAAACACGTGTCATTTAATATTTGCGCTTTGAGTCCTAGATTTCAGGTCAATCGCAAATGGATACGTGATTAGACGGAGTTCGGGCTTGCATCCAGGATGGATTGGAGGAGCTCGATGGAGAGCAGAAGAGATTCGCGAGGAGCGATATATTGAAGAAGGAAGGAGATGAAGAATAGGATAGATTTCCTTCTCTTGTACTCATTGTATTTTTCATTTCTTTTGTTGCTCTTTATTTTTGTTACTTAGATTCATGTTAAAGAGCCTCAAAGTACCCTAACAGTAGTCCTAGGAACACCTGCACAACCCTAGTATACTTAGGTTTTCTGTAGAAAACTTAGAAAACCAATATAGGGTTCAAACAGAGTTTCCAGACGTCTAATTCACAAATCAGACGTCTAATAAAGTATTTTAAGACGTCTGACTGTTGTTTCAGATGTCTGATAACTGTTAGGCTGGACATAGTTAGTTCTGTCTGATGAAATCAGATGTCCAGACCTTAGACCAGACATCTTAGGAGACGTCTGATGACTTTGCCAGACGTCCAATTAGTGGACCGTTGGCTGGCTCAGCAAACACTCAAGATATGACCGTTAGAGCCTTATCAGAGGTCCATAGGACTTTCCAGACGTCTGATAATTGACCATTTTGCCTCGGCTGACCCAAAATCTCTTCTCAGAGATTTTCTAGCCGTTGCAACGTTTGGAAATCCATTCCCACAGAAAAAGTAGGTTTCCAGACATCCAGACATAGTGCCAGACGTCCTGTATGTCGTCTGATGGACTTGCACAAAAACCCTGTTTAGATCTGATCCAAGTCAAGAAGAGACCCGCCCAAAATTAGACGTCTGACCTTGAAATCAGACGTCTTAAAGTGAACTTCCAGATGTCTGATGCCAGAATTAGACGTCTGATAAGCCTGTCAGAGCAATGATTGTTCCTGATTTCGGGCTGATTCTCTTGGGCTTTGTTCCCAATGCTATAGAACCTTTCCTAAGCCTTCCAAAGCCTTCCTAAGGCCTCTATAAATAGAGGGGAACCTTTGCAACACAAACACACACTAAGAGACACCTAGAGAGACCAAGATACACAAGAAACACTTTGTAATACACTTTCCACTCTCTTGTGTCCTAGCTAGCTCTTGCTCTCCAAGCTCAAGCTCCATTCTCTTGTGAGCATCAAGCTGTTGCGCACCCGCTCTCCCGCCGTTGTTCACGAGAGCGAAGTTGCACCGTTGCGTGGCTCACGCACCGCATCATCAACTCGACGCAGTCCTTGCAAAGGGGAGTTTCCTAATTCCTATAGAAGCTAGGTTCATAATTACTTTGTTGGCTCTATAGGATTACTTGTTTATTTTATCTTTGTTATTTGGTTGGGTATTCGCTTTGCGAATTCCCGTCTCCTTCGCGAGACAAAATCCTTCTCGTGGAGAGAAGGGGTTGAGGTACGCTACCCTCGTCTAAGTAGCGTGGTTGTATTGAGGTTGAATCACCCTCATTTAAAGTGATTCGATTTAGTGGATTTTGATCAACTTGGTTGATCGGAAAATCCTAACTCGAGAGGGTTAGGTGGTGGTTTTCACCCGGTTTGGGTTTCCACCTAAAAATTCTTGTGTACTTGTGTGATTGTTATTTTGTGAAGATTGTTTATTTTATTTCCGCAATTATTACGTCACCCCCTCCTGGTAGGGCTGGAAATTTCAGAAAGGTGATGAATCTTTATCTTGAATCACTTCTTTCAATCATCCTGAACCACCATAGGGGCCCCTTACCACCTCCTACCACATCCCTTCCTCCCCCCTCAGGATCTTCACTCCCCACTTAAGTACTAAGGAGTCACTAAATTCCCTAAGACTTCTCACCCCCATACCACCATGCTTCTTAGGGGTACACACTTGACGCCACTTGACAGGTTGCATAAGGTGGACATTATGTGCCTGGCCTTTCCAGAAGAAACGGTTCCGCAACTCATCAATCTTATTCACCATTGAGTCAAGTTTCCTAAATAGTGAGAAGAGAAAAACAAGCAAGACTGAAAAGACTGAATTAAGCAAAATTAGTCTTCCCCCCTTAGAAAGGAAGTGGCCACACCACCCAGCCATCTTGGCCGACATCTTCTCGAAAAGCACCATCTAGTCTTTTTTCTTCATTTTCTTTGCCTGAAGGGGCAACCCAAGGTATTTGATTGGCAAGCTAACAATTGGTGTCTGGAGGATCTGGGATAACTTATTTCTCACTCTGCAGGCATCCCCAAAACACACCAAGGAGTACTTTGCATCATTGATCTGAGGACTCGAAACCTCTCCATACTTCAGGCACTCAGCCTCATACTCCCCTCCTTCTACAAAAAGATAGTGTCATCAGCAAACTACAGTATGGGCATCAAAGCTCTCTATGATGAGAGCATATACCTGTGGATAAGGTCACCAGAGAAGGCTTTAAAAGCAAAATGGACAAGGATGTCAACGACCAAAATGAATACCAAAGGGGCGACCAGGCACCCTTGCTTAATGCCCTTCTGCAGCTGGATCCAACAGCCCGTTGGATGGCCATTAACAAGAGACGAAAGGAGGAGATAGTTATGAATCATCTGATCCACTAAATCCACGTCTCCGAGAAGCCTCTCCTTTGGAAGATTTCCCAAATGTATGCCCAAGAAAATGAGTCATACACCTTAGAGAAATCTACCTTTCACAAAAAGGCCTTCTTCCTTCACCACACCCATCTAGGCACCATTTGATGGTAACACCATCATGGGCCCTAACTAGCCACATTTAGTTATGTTTGATTGATAAAAGCTCCTACCCAATCATCTGAGGGTCATAACTCCGTATCATTCTGATTTGAGAAAAGAACTAGGAATCAGGGTTAATTCTGTAATTTTAATAGCACATCACAAACACAGGTTAACCACAGGATCACTCAAGGGTTAAATAAAATTCAAATCAGCTCAAAAGTCTAAAAAGTGGGTCAACACTAACAGAAATGGGGTTTCATGCATTTTAAGGGCAAAAACATTACACAAAACCCTAACTATCAACCTACTTAAATTGAAGAGATTCTGATCAAGATAAAATTCATCTAAACCTCCTAACAGTCATATAAAAATATTCTAAGAGGTTTGGTACCCTTGGTTTAACCATCTAAACCTATTTTGACATAGAACAAAGTGTCATACAGGATTTTATCCTAATTTGGGTTTCTATGCAAATTGCCCAGTCAAATATGGTCAAAACTCAAATCCAAATTCACCATTAGATTCCTTAGGTCAAAATTATGTTTGAGCCTAATCAGAGTCCATCTTGACCTAGTTTGCATTTTAGCCCTTTAAATCTCTATTTCTCACAATAAGACCCTCAAGTTTTGAATTTCTTACATTCTAGTCCATAAGTTTATCATCGTTCTTTGCATTCTAGTCCCTACCACCATTGGTGTGAATGAAAGCTTACCATTGACTTTTGAGCGAGAATTCCTCGCTCAATTCTTGCCCAAACCTCTCCAAATTTGGAGAGATTGCCCCTGATAGGATTCCCCATAGATTAGAGTAGGTTTTAAGATCGATTGTGGCTGGATTTGTCACCGGCTAACCTTAGAATTTCAAGGTCCAAAAAATTGACTTGGGGTTTACTTATTCTAGCTGTTTTCATGCTTCTAAGAGCTCTATAAAGGGCCCTAGGATCCTCACCGTCCTCAGCTCAGAAAAAGGCCACAAAACCTCTTCTTCTTCCTCGGCCATCCCCGACTGAAGCTTCGGTGGCCTGCTATCCTCTCCTCTTCCATGCCTCCAACGGCCAAATTCGTGACACCAAGCTCTTCCTCTCATCTTCATGACTAGACCCAACCCTAGTTCGATCGTTCCAAGCCCTGTCTTCGCTGTCATCTCCCTCAACGGGGATTTCGTCTCCTCTATCACTGGTCAATCAAAGATGGCCACATCTCGCCTTCTTTCTCTCTCTAAGTCTCTCTTCTCTCTTCCTCTCATACCCCTGATTCTTTCTTCCACCTTAGACCTTAAGTTCAAACACGATATCACCTTCACCCTGTCATCTTCCCCAACACTGACGGGAACTCTAGCGAGTTTGCACCATCACACCATGCCACCAAATCACCCGCTACCTGATCCAAAAGCTCCGCCACATGTCGCTAATCAAAAGCCCCAAAGAAATTTGGGGTTCTGATCTCTCCACTAGGTCACCGAGCACCACCTTCTTCGTTCACTCTCTTTGACTTAGTATACATTGACACACACGCCTTCACAACATGCCACAACCACCACGACACTCGCCACACTTAGGCGAAGCTCCTAAACAATTTTGACGAGGCTGCATAGCCGTATTTTCTTCTTTAAGGTTCACCAGTTCACCGTCACCGCCACCATCTTCTTCGACCATGATAGCACTCCTCCAACCATCACGCACCTAGTTGCTATCCTTAGAAGCTGCGGCTCACCCTGACGAAGAGCTTTAGGTCTGCAGTAGAGTAGCGAAGCCCAGCAACTACCTCGATTTGGAAGGAACCTTCATCAGCTGCGCGCGAAGAAACAGGGACGAAGATAATGATGATAACATCATCATGAGCCATAACTAGCTTTAATTAGTCATAATCAAGTGACAAATGCTCCTACATAGTCGCCTGAGAGTCATAATGCCATTCAGATCCATTCTGAGAGAAGAATAAGAAAGTTGGGTTAATTATGTAATTTTAACAGCATATCATGAACACAGAATAACCATGGGGGTTTTCAAGGGTTAATCTAAGGTCAAATGAGCACTAAAATCTAATAAGAGGGTCCATACAGATAGAAACAAGACTTTACACATTTCGAGAACCAATACATCACCCAAAACCCTAATTTCAGACCCGCTTAAATTACAGAGGTTATGGTTAGGATAAAATTCATATAAATCCTCTAAAATTCATAGAAAAATATTCTTTGAGGTTTGGTATCCTTGATTTGACCTTTGGAACCCATTTTGACCTAAAAAGGAGTCTCAAACGAAATTCTACCCTAATTTGGGTTTCTACACAAATTACCCAGTAAAACTTTGTCAAAACTGAAATCCAACTTCACCATCAGATTCCTTGGGTGCATATTATGTTTGTACCAAAATTTAAGCCCAATCAAAGTTCATCCTGACCTAGTTTGCATTTCAGTCTCCAAATCTCTATTCCTTACATCCAGGCCCTTAGCTTTCATCTTTTCATTACAAATGAGCCCCTACCATTTGAGCTCTCTTGCAGTTGAGTCCAACTACCTTCTTCTTCCTCGTGAGCACACAGAAGAACAAAACCCATAGGTAGTTGGATCCTAATTAGGATTCTTTCCTCATCTAACCTCCAAATCCTTCCAAATTTAGAGGAATCGAGGATTAGATCATTGTCTACCATATGCACCTACTTGATTGGCCCAATCAGGACCTAAAAAGATCCATGGCACTTTGGGATTCATGAAAAGGAATCACTCTGATTCCCAATCAGATGCACGAAATCAATGAAATTCTTGGCCTAAATGTGCTCAATATAAACTCCTCTCCATATCTCACTCCTTAGTCGAGTTTAGGCCTAAAACACTCAAGTTCTTCCCTTCTCCAGCTGTCCTTCGACTCGACTCTAGTGACCTTCTTCGACAACCTCTTCAGGCTAGCCAATAGCCAAATTGGCGCGGCCTTAACCTTCCTCTTCTTCCTTCGCCTCTTGCCAACCAAAGCAGAGGTCACCTTCCTCTTTGACGCCACCGCTTCTTCTCAATGGAGCCCTCTTCATCTCTAACACTGGCCAATCATAGCCGGTAACAAATCCTACCCCCTTTATCCTTTAGTTAGGTCCAACCTCTCCCTCTTCTCTTCTTGAATCCTCTTAGCTCTTTCCTTTTCTGATTTGACTGGAAACTCACCTTCCACCACTCTATCTCCTTCTGCTCTGGACAAGCTCCAACATGGTCATACTACCTCCAAAGACCACCAAACCCTTTGCGATCGCTCCCAAAAACTCTGCCATCCCATGCCAATCAAAACCCTTCAAGAAATTGAGGGAATTGATCACTCCACAGCTCCACCGAACATGCCCTCTGCTGTACACCATATCCAAGGTTTCTAGGCCTCCACACGCACTCCCACACCATGCAACCACCACCATCACCTTCGCCATGCTTCAACAAAGCTCCTGAGCATTTTAACCGAGGCTTTTAAGCCCGTATTCGTGAAGTGCAGGTTCGCCGTTCGCCATCGTCTTCTCCGACCATGTTCGTCGTGCTCCGAGCAGGTGTTCTCGACGTTTTGTGTGGGTTTAAAGGATGTCACGTTGTAGTATAACCGACAAAACGTCTAAACAAATATAAAGAATTTTATTACTCAAAGACCGGAGTATCCGAGGTCGATCACAGGGAGCAAATGGAATTTACTACTAGTCAAAATGTAATTGAACACTCTAATTTACTCAAAATATCAATTCAAATGTGAATGTATGCAATTAAAAATAATTAGGACAAAAATATGAAATTGGATTTCCCTTTTCTTCTTGATTATTCTTCTTCTTCAGCAGTCTCTCTTCTTCTTATGCTGTTGCAGTCTTTGCTTTCTTTCTCTTTCCTTCTTCTGCCTTGCGAAGCCCTTCCTTTCCTTCCTTCGGCTTTTGATCTTCTGATCTTCTGTGACTTTGCTTCTGCCTTGCTCTTTCTTTTCTTCTTCTCTACCTTTGCTTCTTCCTCTTCTCTTCTGTGGTCTTGCCTTGCCTCTCTCTTCTCTGTTCTTCCTGCCTTTCCTTCTGCTTTCTTTCTTCTTCTCGCGGCCGAGTCTTTCTTCTCCTGCGTTCAGCCTGTGCCTACACAGAACAAAACCTAACCCTTCTCCCTCTACCCGCGCGTCTCTCTCTCTCAAGCAATTCACTCAGGGACGCTCTCCCAGAGCCACAGCCATAATCGGGTCGGATCGTACCCGGGACCAGGCGCACCTGCAGGTGGTGTGATGCGCGAGGAGTGCGTAGGTTTAGGTCGGGTCGGATCCACCGGATCCGCGTGGCCAAGCCACGGACGAGGCAGGTGTGGGGTCAGTGAGGGACCTCACCCCTGTGTTTACGAGGCAGTAAAGCTATATCACAAAAACACTTTATACCATACCTGTGCCTTGAGATTCCACGATGTGGGACTAAAGGTTCCACCCTTCCTTTGCGTGCGCCTGCAGACTCTCGTATGCAATTGCCCAAGCTGATGGCTCTGTTGGCGCTCCGTGCTGGACTCACTCACCTTGCGACACTCGCGTGAGTATGCAGCACCTGTAGCCTGGGAGACCGGGTGCCTGGAGCTTCATTGGAGCTTCATCAGAGGTCGTCCATGGCGGCAGGAGCTCAAACACTATCATGCACAAAACTAGCCTCTCGGCCAAATCAGATCAGCTAGAGACCTTCGCCGTGGCACGGCGAAGGCGGTGGACGACGCTGCAGGCCGCAGGTCGGCCTAGGCGTGTGTGCCTAGGTCAACCTGTGGCCGGAGATGGTGGGTTGTTCGGGGGGTGATTATGGAGGTCTGGAGTGGCAGCTGTGGGGTGGAGCGAGTTCTTGGTGGTGAGGCAGAGCTCTCGAGGTGGTTGGCGAGCCGTGTGGGGGGCTGGAATGGTGGAAGCGGCTCGTCGGAGGTCGGTCGGTGATGTGGAAGATGAGGGTGGTCAGCGTCGGTCAAGGGGTAATCAGATGAGATAACAGGGGGAAAAGAGAGAGGAGAGGATGGAGAGGAGTTCTAACCTAATTGTAAGGCCGAAAGGGGACGGAAGGCGGACAGCAGTACCTGCTGTCGCCGGAGAAGATGACGCCCAGTGGGGGAGAACGATGGCGATGATGGGGCTGAGGCGGCGTGCGCGGGTACTGCGCGACGCGGAGGGAAGTCAGGAAGCTAACTCTGCCACTGGTTTTGTGGCAGAGCGAAGAGGGAGGGGAGGGGGGCTCGCCGGAACTTGCTGGGACTTTTGGCCGGGCAGGAGGAGACGAATTGGGGGTGGACACTCGGCCAAATCAAGCTCTCCCTGAGCGACCGGAGGTGTAGTTTTTTTTATAGACGCTGGGCCGGGTGTGCAGGGCGTGAAGGGCACACCAGCGTCTGAGGTTGGTCGCCGGAGATGGAAAGCGGTTAAGATACCCAAATCTCTCGTGCGTTCGCACAAGAGATTTGGTTCACACCAGGGACTGTGATTAGCCTTAGATGCAAGGGAATTCCTCAGAGAATCTCCCTTCCATTTCTGGGAAGGAATCTCTGAGGGATTAGAGAGTAATCCTTCTCTGAACCTCGCCGGAGCGAGGTTCTGCCCTAACAATGGTGGAAGGACCGGATTGCAAAGGGGGCTAAAAACCTAGGGGGCTCTCTGCAAAGATATTCAAAACATAGGGAGCAAATTGTGCTTTGGGTGTACTAAATTGCAAAGTAGGTCAAGATGACTTCTCATTAGGTCCAAATTTTGGTACAAACCTAATTTGGACCTAAGGAATCCAATGGTGAAGTTGGATTTTAGGTTTGACCTCGTTTGACTGGACATTTTGCGTAAAAACCCAAATTAGGTTAATTGAAGAGCTAGGACCCTAATCTAGGTCAAACTAGGTTCCAAAGGCCAAATTAAATGTTCCAAACCATAGAGGATGTTTTTCCATGATTTTTAGAGGGTTTACTTGATTTTTTTATAACCGGAACCTTGTTAATTAAAGCGGGTCTGTTTTAGGGTTACCAGGTGTCATTTAATTCCTAGATTACACATGAACCCATTTCTGATTGACTCAACCCACTTTTTATCTCATTTAGACCATTTGACCTATGTTTTGCCTCTGAGAAATCCCGTTTATGTACTGTAATGGTAAAATTGCAGTTTCAACCTTTATTTCATGTTTTCTTCTCAGAGCACTTGTTCCTTCAGTTAGGCCTTCTTCTAGGTTATGTAGGAGCTTTTATCTTCTTTATTGGGTCAAAATGAGCTAGTTATGGCTCATGATGAGGCTCTCATCATACCCCCATGCCTAGCTTTTGCTAGTCCCTTAGCAAAATTTCAAAGTTTTAACTTCCATTCTAGACCCTGAGTGTCTGTCAACAATGATAAGTGCTTCTCCTTTTCTTTTGTGATTAGGTGGGAATGCCGACAATAGGTCTAGAGGTACTCAAGTACCAACCAAAATCCGGACCTGTTCCGCTTTAGCCTTAGTCCTCCGCAAAGGTTTCTACGGCCCACAGAAACTAACCTAGGGTTTGTTGGACTCCGCGGTTAAAGCACCCATGCTTGAGACATTTTTAGCCTAAGTTCAGTTTGCAGTGCATTTTTTGTAGGAGAGAGATAGAGGATTTATTTGTTTGGAGAGCTTTTCTCTCTCTTTTCTTTTTATTTCTAGCTTCGGATTAGCTTCTCAACACGGTCTGTATCGGATTCCTCGTCCCCATCATCAATCCTCAAGGGTCCCTGGCTTTCGAGATTTCGAGATAATCCCACCCATGGCAACCCCCGGAACCCTGGCTTTCGAGATTTATAGATAATCCCGCCCATGGCGTTCCGTGGCCGAATTCAGACCCTGGCGATCGACATTTCGTGATAATGCCACCCATGGTATCTGAACCAGCAGAGTGCTTACATGCCCCCAGTAGGATATTTAAATATCCTAAGAGACAAACACCGAGGAGATGATATGTTGTTACGCATCTTCGAGGGGAATTTCCCGCCTCTCCGCGCTGGGAACTCGTCCAAATCAACTTGTGTTGATTGGCCGCTCCTAATCTAGGTGACTTTTTCAGAATATTAAACGCTCTTGCGTGTTTTGGATGTTTTATGCGCACTGAACCAGACTGTGTGTGAATTTGGGGTGCCTAGGTTACCGAATCCCGCAAATCGGAGGTCAGTTAACGAGGCCGAATACTTCCTAAGCCTTAGACCTAATACTTAAGTTTCGCATTTTCCTCAACCTCTTGAGGATTATCCAGATTTTAACGGATACGTGAATTTTTAAGCTAAAGATACTAGCCCAAAAGGCCTAAGACCAGCGTTCCCGCTAATCTCTTGTTATGTTTCCTTAGCACTTTTTCTTTTGTTTCTTTTCTTGATCTGGTCTAGAAGTTCAGTTAATTCCTTAATCATTTACTAATGACTTTTTCTTTTTCTTTTCCTTTTGTGCTCCTTTCTTCATTTTTGCTCTTTTTCTCCTCCTTATGATTATATGGCTCACAACATTTCCTCCCTCCCCATTTTTTTTTTGTTCCTTTTCGTAATTTTTCAATTTTTTGTGTTTTTGACATATGTGAATTTTTTGTGAGAATCCTTCTGATTTTTTTCTTGGTTTTGTATGTATGCACTTTATCACCCCCCCATGCCTAAGTTTTGCAATGTCCTCATTGTAAACAGAGGGTGGGAATTAGTGTTGAGGTCAGGGGCTTAGAACAGGATACATCGGGTGGGTGAATGGGTCGTAAATGACTGATGCGGATGATTTCAAGCTCTGATACGTGTACCAGAGGTGGGATCCTCTGTCTAAGGCTGGTCTCAAGATGCAATAGACGTGGAGTCCAGATGGATAATCAGATGGGTCAATGTGTTTGGGATGACAGGTTGCCTCCCGTTAAGCGCTAAATTTAATGCCTTCAGCCGAGCAGAAAATGGGGTGGAGAGGGAGTGGTCAAATCAATGGAGTTTTGGAAAACAAGCACCTTGATTAAGAGCCTGGTTGGTCCAACCAGGTGCTTGTTGAGATCAGTGGGCTGATGATGTAGCCCGAACCCAATAAGTCTGGTGGGTTGATAGATGTAGATCAGCAGATGCGGAACCCACCATATGCAGTGACGTTCTGATGGATATGGAAGTGAAAACTCGGGTTCAGGCTGAGTCGAATTAGCCTGGTCAAAGTAGGGTTCTGAAAAATTATCCATGTAAGGTGTGGAATCCCTACAGAGGTGATCAAAGGATGGAGGCTCCTGATTTGTGGTCTGATCAGTACCCGATACCTGGTCTAGATATGGAGTTGAATCATCTGCAAACGGCTCAGTGAGAGGTGAATCGGAATAGAAATTGAGTCTGGTTGCGGGTCGGGGTGGGGAACGGGTTTTGATTGGTTCTGTATATGTGGAGCAAGTGGCTTCAAAGAAGATTGACATGTTATAATCAGGAGGCAGATTTTCTCCAATGTTATGGTCAGATTCGAGATCGTCGGAGAGTTTGCGAAAATCAAAGTTTGAATGAGATTCTAGATCATGAGTTCCACCATAGAATAAATCATATGTTGTATATTCAGCAGCCTGACTGGGATCTAGCCTAAATGTTAATTCTGAGCTTAAAAGGGTATCCTTATCTGGTAGAGGGTCAGATTCGAAGCGAGTAGGGCAGACCCAATTGAAACCTTGCTCGTCCAACTCCTCGATTTCTGTGTCGTAGATTGGCATGACTTCCGAAAAATCGATTCGTTCCTCTGAGGAGGTTGACGAGGGATATTCATCAAATCGAGGCCCAAAATCATATTCTTCATTAAGAGATTGATTTTCTTCATCTGGGGCCTTGAAATCTTCAAAATATGTTTCAGATCTAGGTTCTAGGCTTAGGATGTGGGTTGAATTACTAGAATTTAGGTCTGAATAACCTTCGAGGGCCCCCTTATCAGAATAAGGGACGGAATTTACACCCTCGAGAGGTTCAGTTCTACTCTCATACTTGCAGCAGTCTTGGGATCCTAAAATGGGCTCATCATGGTCTTTTCCTGCATTTGGAGCTTCCCAACCTTCTTCAATATCAGGTGCATTATACTCCATCTAGGTTGGGAATCCACAACCATTTTGTGCCTCAAACCCGAGGTCAGATTTATCCTCGATGTTGTTCCAAGATAGCTCATCCTCTGTTGGTGGTATGTACGGGTATTTCTGATCAATCACTTGTTTTATTAATCTCATTATCTCTTCCCGTTTTTCAAGATTATCTTGGTGTTGCTGCCAAAGTCGAGGATTTGTCATACATTGAAGGTATTCACTATTGTGCAATTTTTCTATCTCAATGTATGCAGTAATGAGCAAGTCACGGGTTGATCCTTTGTTGGCTTCTGCTAATAGTACTTGGCACAAGTTATGACAATGGTTGTGGTTGTTGGGACATCAACCTAAATGTTTCCTATTGTTGTTGAGGTTTCTTCATTTTCATAAAATCTCATGGCATCCTCAATCATTTTATCTCTCATGGATCTCTGGTATTCAGGTTTCTTGAATGGTAGTCCTAGGTGGTTCGGCTGCATATTTGGATCAGGTGGTGGAATCAAGATCAGAGTTTGACTCAAGATGTGTTATGAAGCGATCAGATCTGAATAACGAGTCCCACTGAAAATGAGTGTGTGTGCTCTAAAGAGAAAAGATGCAGGACTGGAGATGTTCTTGACCCAATCAAGACACCCAAAAGATGTTTGGATGACTATGGAGGTTCGGGGCAGATGGACCCCTGGATCTGAAGATCGTCCACCTGAGAATTACCTGGGCAGCCAGAAAGGGAGAGTCCCGCAAAGACCCCTACACGGTAGAGCATCCCTACGGGTTACAGGGTTTCCCCCACCCGACCTCTCTTGTCACTGAGATTCCAGGTAAACCAGAATGGGGACCTTGACCTCTTAAGTCTATCACTTTTTATTTCAAAGGTGCTTTTAGGGTTCTCACTTGAACTTTAGATGTTTTTGGTATTGTGACCTAATTTAGAGGTTGGTTGACCCAAGGGGTCAACTTCACCTGACCTGTCCTATAGATGGCAAAATGATTCTAAGCTCGGAGCCTAGAGATCACCCTGATTTGACTCCCAGGTTATTAGGTCAAAAGAAAATTTTAAGATTCAAGTGATTTTAGAGCTCAATTTTAGGGTTTGTCTTATTTAGCTTTCTTCAATCAAGGGCTTGGGTAGCACACTGATGCGGGAGGGTTTATTTCCTTTTACACAGGCATGTGTGACTAGCGCTTCAAGACCCTAATGTGGAAACCCTAATTTGGTTCTATTTCCAATCCTCTTTTTCTTTTTCAAAAGTTCTCTTTGGACTTATAAACAAGAAGTGTGTGGTCTGCCGAGATTAAGCGTTATTTCAATTAGGCACAAGAATTTGTGGGATGGGAAAAAAAAATCACTCCACCTTCAAGAATATTTGCAGAAATTTTCGCAAAATCAAGAAATGTTTTGCCTTAGAGATGGTGATTACTATATAGAGAAGGCAATTGATTCCTAAATTGATTTTCTTCCTTTTGTCTTTCAAAGATTAGGGGATGATTAAGGAAGAAAAGAAATTACCTGCCCTGGAGTGGTTGACTTGCGGGAGAGATTTTCTCATGAAGTACCTGCAAGATCACATCAAAGCAAAGTAGGATAAGTTAGTGTTCAATATGATAAAAAGAATGTAGAGACTAGTGGTAAATCGCGCATTGCTCCCCGGCAACGGCGCCAAAATGTTCTCGACGTTTTGTGTGGGTTTAAAGGATGTCACGTTGTAGTATAACCGACAAAACGTCTAAACAAATATAAAGAATTTTATTACTCGAAGACCGGAGTATCCGAGGTCGATCACAGGGAGCAAATGGAATTTACTACTAGTCAAAATGTAATTGAACACTCTAATTTACTCAAAATATCAATTCAAATGTGAATGTATGCAATTAAAAATAATTAGGACAAAAATATGAAATTGGATTTCCCTTTTCTTCTTGATTATTCTTCTTCTTCAGCAGTCTCTCTTCTTCTTCTGCTGCTGCAGTCTTTGCTTTCTTTCTCTTTCCTTCTTCTGCCTTACGAAGCCCTTCCTTTCCTTCCTTCGTCTTTTGATCTTCTGATCTTCTGTGACTTTGCTTCTGCCTTGCTCTTTCTTTTCTTCTTCTCTACCTTTGCTTCTTCCTCTTCTCTTCTGTGGTCTTGCCTTGCCTCTCTCTTCTTTGTTCTTCCTGCCTTTCCTTCTGCTTTTTTTCTTCTTCTCGCGGCCGAGTCTTTCTTCTCCTGCATTCAGCCTGTGCCTACACAGAACAAAACCTAACCCTTCTCCCTCTACCCGCGCGTCTCTCTCTCTCAAGCAATTCACTCAGGGACGCTCTCCCAGAGCCACAGCCATAATCGGGTCGGATCGTACCCGGGACCAGGTGCACCTGCAGGTGGTGTGATGCCCAAGGAGTGCGTAGGTTTAGGTCGGGTCGGATCCACCGGATCCGCGTGGCCAAGCCACGGACGAGGCAGATGTGGGGTCAGTGAGGGACCTCACCCCTGTGCTTACGAGGTCGTAAAGCTATATCACAAAAACACTTTATACCATACCTGTGCCTTGAGATTCCACGATGTGGGACTAAAGGTTCCGCCCTTCCTTTGCACGCGCCCGCAGACTCTCATATGCAATTGCCCAAGCTGATGGCTCTGTTGGCGCTCCGTGCTGGACTCACTCACCTTGCGACACTCGCGTGAGTATGCAGCACCTGTAGCCTAGGAGACCGGGTGCCTGGAGCTTCATTGGAGCTTCATCAGAGGTCGTCCATGGCGGCAGGAGCTCAAACACTGTCATGCACAAAACTAGCCTCTCGGCCAAATCAGATCAGCTAGAGACCTTCGCCGTGGCACGGCGAAGGCGGTGGACGATGCTGCAGGCCGCAGGTCGGCCTAGGCGTGCGTGCCTAGGTCAACCTATGGCCGAAGATGGTGGGTTGTTCGGGGGGTGATTATGGAGGTCTAGAGTGGCAGTTGTGGGGTGGAGCGAGTTCCTGGTGGTGAGGCGGAGCTCTCGAGGTGGTTGGCGAGCCGTGTGGGGGGCTGGAATGGTGGAAGCGGCTCGCCGGAGGTCGGTTGGTGATGTGGAAGATGAGGGTGGTCAGCGTCGGTCGAGGGGTAATCAGATGAGATAACAGGGGGAAAAGAGAGAGGAGAGGATGGAGAGGAGTTCTAACCTAATTGTAAGGCCGAAAGGGGATGAAAGGCGGACAGCAGTACCTGCTGTCGCCGGAGAAGATGATGCCCAGTGGGGGAGAACGGCGGCGACGACGGGGCTGAGGCGGCGTGCGCGGGTACTGCGCGACGCGGAGGGAAGTCAGGAAGCTAACTCTGCCACTGGTTTTGTGGCAGAGCGAAGAGGGAGGGGAGGGGGGCTCGCCAAAACTTGCTGGGACTTTTGGCCGGGCAGGAGGAGACGAATTGGGGGTGGACACTCGGCCAAATCAAGCTCTCCCTGAGCGGCCGGAGGTGTAGTTTCTTTTATAGACGCTGGGCCGGGTGTGCAGGGCGTGAAGGGCACGCCAGCGTCTGAGGTTGGTCGCCGGAGATGGAAAGCGGTTAAGATACCCAAATCTCTCGTGCGTTCGCACGAGAGATTGGGTTCACACTAGGGACTGTGATTGGCCTTAGATGGAAGGGAATTCCTTAGAGAATCTCCCTTCCATTTCTGGGAAGGAATCTCTGAGGGATTAGAGAGTAATCCTTCTCTGAACCTCACCGGAGCGAGGTTCTGCCCTAACAATGGCGGAAGGACCGGATTGCAAAGGGGGTGAAAAACGTAGGGGGCTCTCTGCAAAGATATTCAAAACATAGGGACCAAATTGTGCTTTGGGTGTACTAAATTGTAAAGTAGGTCATGATGACTTCTCATTAGGTCCAAATTTTGGTAAAAACCTAATTTGGACCTAAGGAATCCAATGGTGAACTTGGATTTTTGGTTTGACCTCGTTTGACTGGACATTTTGCATAAAAACCCAAATTAGGTTAATTGAAGAGCTAGGACCCTAATCTTGGTCAAACTAGGTTCCAAAGGCCAAATTAAATGTTCCAAACCATAGAGGATGTTTTTCCATGATTTTTAGAGGGTTTAATTGCTTTTTTTCTGATCGGAACCTTGTTAATTAAAGCGGGTCTGTTTTAGGGTTACCAGGTGTTATTTAATTCCTAGATTACACATGAACCCATTTCTGATTGACTCAACCCACTTTTTATCTCATTTAGACCATTTGACCTATGTTTTGCCTTTGAGAAATCCCGTTTATGTACTGTAATGGTAAAATTGCAGTTTTAACCTTTATTTCATGTTTTCTTCTCAGAGCACTTGTTCCTTCAGTTAGGCCTTCTTCTAGGTTATGTAGGAGCTTTTATCTTCTTTATTGGGTCAAAATGAGCTAGTTATGGCTCATGATGAGGCTCTCATCTGCAGGTCTGACCTCAATTCCACTTCCAAGCACTACAACCCAACTCCAAGACCCTTCCTAGGTCCTCAATCGAAAACTTCAACTGCAGTTGCTACTCTAATTGAAGACATGTCTGAAACTATTGTGCGCGGAAAAGAGGAGGTGGGATAGTCCCACCTCGTATGCTGGAGAGCTTGTGAAAGCATATAAGTCGATTTTGTGCCATACCCTCCGTGCCCAAGACACGGGGGTAGGGTCCCCTTACACATCTATCCTTATGCCTCGCCCACGATATACGCATGCGGGTCTAGCCAATCTTCATGATCCGATAACCCAACATATGACCCAATTACCCCTAGTCTGAGAGAGAAGAGGACAGAAGAGATTGGTGAGGGGGAAGGGGGTGGGTTTTGCTCTAAAGCCCTTGCCCTTGTACTAAAGAGAAAGAAGCTTATATTTAGCCTTGGAAGAAGTGTTAGCCGTGTGCTATGTATGAAGGCTTGAGAAGGTCTAAAGAAGAAATCCTTGGTCTCTGAAGGCTTGAGAAGAAGAAGAGAGAGCTTGTGCTTGTGTGTGCCTTCTGTGAGGCACTATGCTAAGTGTGGTTAAGTCATCTAGTTCTGTGAAGGTGATGTTTGATTGAGGTTGATGCTGGCACTGTTGAATTATTTAAGTACCTAAGTTAATATTGATTATCTGATTGAGATACTGTTAAATGATTTAAATGTTGAGATATATGCTTAATTAAAGATGAATAATTGGTGATTCAAATCACCATTATTTTGTCTTCCTATTCTTTTTGTCTCATGATCCTTTGAATTACATTTGAGTATCAATTAGAGCAATCCATTTATTGCATATCTTTTATTATGCTCAATTTATTATGCTCATTTATTCCAATTAGAGATTAATGTGTGATTCCACATTTACTCCTTGCGAGTGAGCTCAGACTCCCTTTAGATTCTGAGTTTATAAATTTAAATATTTTGTTGTGCAAATAAAGAGTGTATTATAATGAACACATATTTAAACCTCCTCGATTGCCTAACAATAGATAATCCCACTTCGTGCAATTCTAGAGCAAGCACAGCATATAAAGCGATTCGCCTCTTCAGCTATTCGCCTCAACACGCACGGGATTGAGGTCACCGCACATGATGAGGTGTGGCTCATCATAGCTAAAATACCCAAGTTAAGCTAGAAATAAGGTTAAATACTATTGAATTAACACATGAAATGGGTTAAGTGTGGGAAATAGAAAAAAAGACCTAAAACATCAATTTTGTGTTAAAAATACAAAATTAGGTCATTTATTGAGATATTCTATTATTAAATATAATTGCAAATTTAACACATAAATGAGTTCAAAAGATCAAATCAAAGTGAAATTAACTTCTAATATGTTCAATTAAGCTTCAATAAAAACTTGCTAGCATTTGGACATCAATAGGACCTTGCATTGAGATATTCACATTTAGGTCCTTCATTCATAACATTTTATCTACTTTAAAACCTTCCAGGGACTGTTTTGAAAGATGCAAGGGCCTACTTGAAAATCCTAGGGATGGCTCTGCATCGCTTCTTCACCACTTATGGGCCTCAATGCAAAAATTCTACCCCTTCGCCACTTTGGCCTTCTTTGTAAATCCGCTAACACATCTGTTGTAGTGCCGACCCACTGTAGCGCTCAATGAACACATTAGATCGTGGCTGTCCATCCTTCATCAGCTGATCTTGTGGCTCTGATTCATTCGAAGCTTCACACGAATTTGCGCATAGCTTCACCAACTTGCCCAGATCCTATTCAATGGCTGCATTTTGATTTGACATCATCACGCATCCTCTCCTCTCATCCTCACCGTGGATGCCCTAATCACCTAATTTCACCCTCACAGTGACCTGAATCACTCTCATAGTCTACTTAAGCTCCTTCCTGAGCTCACGTGTAAAGAATCGCTCCCTCCTCCTTGAGAGATCCCTTCGTCTACCCCTCCAATAGCTCCCTCCTTCTTCGGTGGTCTGTGACAAGGACTACTTTCTCCCTCATTTCGTTGCCTTTAGCCGTTGACTACTGGCCCTTGAGAGTCACCTTCATCCACTGGAGGTCTTCTCCCATTTCTTCCTCCTTAGCTGCTAGCTTTGGATCCAAGAGAGTCCTCTTCCTCTGATTAGTTAGGTTTTCAATGCTTTCTTAGTATACTTTTATTGCTTTCTAGATAAATTATAGTGTTAGATTAGCTTAGGAGCAGAGTAATTTAGCTACGATCCACATCTCTCTGATCAATTTAGATCAGAGAGACTTTCATACACATCATCAACTCATTTTTCTCCCCTTTCATTCCATTTGATCGCCTTCCTTTTCCCTCGATTTGAATTTCACTGATCACCCATACATTAAGGTCTAATTTTAGACCTGAGAACCTTAGTTCTCAGATCTGAAATTAGCACCAAAAATCACTTTAGGGGTCTCCCATCTATTTCGTAATTCCACAAAGACCCTCGATCTTGTTCTATCAACTCGAATTGCTCGATCTTGTTTGAATTTTTTTTCAATGTTCAAATCAATGATTTGGAATTCATTTGAGATTTTTATCGATTTAATTGAGCTTTTTGAGATTCAATGGGTTTGATTATGATGTATGCAAGGATTCCAATGTGTTTGAGCTTTGTTTTGATTTGTGGATGAGCATATATCTAATCTAAGCCCTTTATTGGAGAGTTCCTTCAAGGAGAATTAGTAATTCTGATTTGAGATGGAACAAGGACCCAATGGGTCTTGATCAATCCACAAAATCACCTTGAACACCCATCAATGGTGTTTAAGGAGATTGAGTGAGGAGATCAATGAAAGACCCAAAGCAAATGCCTAATTGGGGTGACATTTTATCCTCCATATGTCCACTTGCATGACCCTATATTGGAGTTGTGATGGAGATTTTAAAAGGTTCTTGGAAGAGGATTTGAAAGGTTTTCAAAGGGGATTGAAAGTCCATTTTCTAAACATGATTTCAAATCTTCTTCTCGGATCTTGGAAGAGTTTTATACTGAATTTCCCATCAGATTTGCTGGAATTGAGCAATGGCTACAACAGCAGCCCTTTAAGACATCTGGATTGAACTCATTTAGCTAATGAAGTTATTGAGCAGATCAGCAGCTATTAACTGAGATGTTGTTCAGCAACTGTTGCTGCTATCTTTGCTGCATTTGCTGCTTTAGCTATTCTGTTGGACTGAATTGGGTAGTTGTAGCTGGAATTTGAAGTGTTAAACAACTGATATGTGTTGCATAGTGCATTTTATATGTACAATCTTTCATGTAGGGTTAATTGTCTTTAGATCTCATTAAATTGGCTTGTAATTTGATTTTAAATTTCCATTGTCAGTTAACATATGTGTAATCTGCCCAAATATAGAAAATGGGTTGAAATTGAGTTGAAATTCACATTTCTATGTTTGAACAACTTCCTTATAATGTGATGAACATTTCTGAATGTCTGAACTACCTTTCCAGCCCTTAGAGGTCAAATTGAGGCCTTAGGTTATCCTTGAAAACACTCTTTAAGGCCTTAAATGTGATAGATTTGTAAATAAATAAAAATACTAAAACTTTCAAAAAAACTAAAATAAACATGTAGCGAGTAAGAATAAGTATAGTTTTAAGTGTATGAAAAGTTTGAAGGTCATTTGAATTGTCGGTTGGTATGTTCTACCAAGTCGAGAGTTCAGTATACCTTAAAACTTAATAAAAAAAAGCTTAACCTAAAAAAATCCCAAAAACACTCTATTTTCCTCATCTCTTTCTTTCTCTCTCATACTCTACCTCTATTATACATATAAAACCCACAAAAATAAGAAAACTAGAAAATTACCTAAAAATACTATGTATACTATGTAAATACATGTATATATAAGCTATTTATTAAGTTAATTATGTATGTAGTGTATAATATGTAAATAAACTGTATATATAACTTATATATGTATTCTATAGTATAAATTAAGTATTTAGGATAAATTATTATATATATAACTTTATTAAATAAGTATCTATTAATTAATTAACTTAAATGTATTATAAGCTACAAAATTATATAAACCCTAATAAATCTAATTATTGCTAAGTAATACTATACATACATATTTATATACTTATTATGTACACTAGAATACCTGCAAACTAATTTAATTATATTTATACAGTAAATAATTAAGTTAATAAGTTATTATGTAAATTACTAACTTAAAATAAAAGAAATTAGTAAATTAAGTTATTATTGAAATAATTTATATTTTATACTTGTATTATAATATTTTAAGTATTTTAAACAAATTTAACTATATTTATATTGTATTATATAATTTATACCTAATTTATATGGAAAATACCTTAAAACTGATATTTAAATGTATATAAATTAAAATAAAACTTGTAAAATACAATAAAAATATGTATTAAATAATTTAACATGTATACTAATACTTTATAATGTCAATTTGACAGTTAATTATGTAATTTATACTTTAATTAACAAATTAACTTATAAACCAATGTGTATAATTTGTAAAGTTTAGCTAATTTATTTTTATATTAAAATTAATTATTTTTGTAAATAAATTACATAATTATATAGCCTTATATAAGTGCTTCATAACCATATAATTTAATTTAAATTCGAAACTAATTTGGGCCCTCAAATTGAGGGCCAATGTCAAGTAAATCAAACATTGCCTGTGCTGAAGACACGACGGCCGTGGCTGGTGCTTTAGCACCACATCAGAAGTAAACGAGCACATACAACGCTATATAAGGAATTCTTCACGAAGGCTTCTCATTCGTCATGGCGTTGGGTGCCCCACACATATACCCTTTCCCTCTCTTGGGCAAACGAATGAATTGAGATTATTTGGCTGTGGCTGTGGCTATGGTCTGAAATGTGAGTGCAGTGCGTGGTTGGGAGCTGTGCACTATGCATGGGCCTGATTAGGCCCAAAAATGAGACATAAACTTGATTAAACCCACCTAATTAGGGATTAGGATGACTATAGTAGAGGTTTGGTCCCACCCTTGAGGGTGTTGTATATCCCTCGAAAAGGTCGCCCGCTAATTAGGAACCAATTTTTGTAATTAGTGAACAGTAATCGAAGGGGAGTTAAGCCATAAAAATTCTAAGTGTTGAAACGACTATGGACTGAAGGCCCTGTGCAGCTAAGTGTAAAGCCTAAGAGACTAATTAAGGAAAGAAGGCATAGAACAAAGAAGAGAGGAATAAGCAAAAAATGGTGAAGTGTTGGCCAAAGCCTCTGTGACCCTGTGTAATAGTGTTGCAGTATATTTGTGTAGTGTGTGTTATGTGTGCGTTAAGTATGTGTGTGTGTATATATATATACTGTATATATGTAAATAACATATGTATAAGTAAAGAGTATACGTTAGTGTAAGTATAGAGATATATAACATTAGCGCTTTAGTGACAGATATATTCGTCACTATAGATGGTAGTATATGTCTGTATAGATTTTAGTTTTTACCTTAGCTTTTGTATGTAGTTTTTTTAAGGCTATAGCGACATTTGTATCGATCACTATAGGTATATATATGTCAGTATAGACACCACTTTTTGCCTTACGTTTATGTACATAATTTTACTAAGGTTTAGCGACACTTTTATACATCGTTGTAGATATATTATATGTTACTATAGATATTAGTAAGTTAATTTTAGTATAGTACATATTAATTCTTATTCTTGTACCTATATCTAAGTATTATTATTATAAGTTGTAAATAGATAATATAGAGTAATTATAAATGGTTTTTGATGCTTGTTTGTATATAATTACTTTCAAGCATTGTAATGTATTATAATTCATTCTTTTGTATATAATTGATTCATTCCTTGATTCTTTGATTCATTCATTCATTATTGTATATAAAATCAATCTTTTTGGAATTAAAAGAATATTTTTGACTTAGAGAGATGTATATTAATAACTACCTCACAGAAAAAATTAAGTAAATAAATAAAAACTGACGCGACATTTGGTTTGCATTTGTGACATATACTACAACAACGACATTTTTATTACGAACCATAGAAAGCGCTTGATTAGTGCACACCCCAACGCACATGCTTGCAAGCGCTCGCTTATGTGCCCTTGCCTACGATCACTTCCACAGGTCTGGGCCAGATTTGATGTTTGATTCACTTGCAATTATTATTTTTGATTACTGTGATTAGTGAATTAACTGCTTATAATTGCTCTCTAAGAACGACCTTGGACTCACTTCTTTCCCGAGTTTATAAATTTAAGTGTTGTATCGCTTTTGTTCGCTATACAATGATGTGTTTTCTTAAAACTCGATGAAAGTGATGCAACACCATCTCCTGGGCAAGGAAAAAAGATTCCTGCAAAGACTATGCTTTAAAAAAGTAGACTGTATCGGACTGATGAGTGGCTACAAGATCTCTCATACGATTGACCAGTATCTTCCCAATCAATAAGTAAATGGCATTTGACAATGCAATGGGCCTAAAATCATAAAGGGACTCCACACCCACTTTCTTTGGGAGAAGGAAAAGAAGGGACCTATTGATTTTTACCATCCCAAAGTTTCCCCTATGAAACTCCTCCAAGACTCCCATGACATCTTCTTTAAGCACCTGGCAAAATTCCTTGTAAAAAAGGACAGGGAAATCGTCTAGGCCAAGTGACCCTTCCACCTTCAATGCCTTTAATGTCATGGTCACCTCCTCCAAACTGATCTATATACATAACTACTGACTTGCTTCTTCACTCAGCCTTGTCATGTTAGACGTGGTGAGCTTCCACACCCCTTTCACACCTGCCTGTGTGGTGTCTGTATAATATGAGTTAGCTAGGCCACAAAGATCGGCTGGTGATTCAGCCACTTGATCTCTATACTGGAGAGTAGTGATCATGTTAAACCTCCTCACAGCTGATGCATGGAAAAATTTAGCATTTGAATCTCCTTCCTTCAGCCACAGCTGTCATGACTTCTGACAGCAATCCACCTCTCGCTTCAGATCTTCCTTGGCCATAATATCCTATAGGTCTTCTCTCATTTCCTAATCTTTGTCAGTGAGCACACCCTACCCCTCCTCGTCCAACCTCTTCATGCCCTCCATGGCTTCGATCTTTTTCTGAGCCCTCACATGCACCAATGATTTTTTAAAATCAAAGTACATAAGGTGTAGACCTCATAACTTCGCCTCTAAGCGCTGCGTAGCTAAGCCCACCACCTCTTGTGACTCCCACCAAGACGTCACCATATCTCAAAAACCTTCCTCCTTGAGCCACGACTTCCGAAATTTGAAGTACGTTCTCATCCTGGCACCCGCTCCACTTTCCCATGTAAGATCTATAGAGCACAAGCACACTAGAAGGGGGCGATGAATAGTGTGGCATATAAATAAAAATTGCAAGAATAAGCAAACCACAAAAAGCACATGAGATGTTTAGTGGTTCCCCTCACTCGGGTACTCCACTACCTAAGTTTCCTGACTTAAGATTAACGTAAATTGCAATATAGCCATTCCAATTAGGCACAATGGTAGTTGGTATCAGTACTGAAGTTGTGGTGCTGGTACTGACTGCTCACAGTCAGCCCAACAATGCCTAGAGTACCGGTATTGATCATTGGTATCGGTACTCAGTGCATTCTGTTGAGTAACAATAAAGTCACTTGGTACTGGTACTTATCACTAGTACCGGTACTTGTGACTCACAGGCAACGGGGCTGTGAACACTTAATACCGGTACTCATGATGAGTATCGGTACTTGTTGTTCACAGTTTGGCACTTAGGCCCAAACCTATGCATAGCATTAATAACGATAAGGTTGTTGTGCAATGATGGTAGTTATTATGATGGTGTTGATGTGGATATTGTGTAATGGTGTATGTGTTGTAGTAATTGAGATACCATGAGTGTCATTGTGGTGAGTTGTATGGAATACCAATCATTACAACCATTATTATTTACTTATCTAATTTTTACTGGTTTTATTCCAGGTCGTTCACTGGGAAGCAATTTATTGAATTATATCGCTCTTTGATCTTAAAATTATCCTCTAATTCCAAAAAGAAGCTTTACATCTTATTAAAGAATGAATGAATGTGGACATGGTTTGTCCACTTGCTAACAATTAATTGTAATGCTTGCAAAAACTAACTATAAACAAGCACCAAACAATTTATCACTATACTTTAAATTATGTCTTTACACGTTATAGTATTAATACTTACATGAAAGTACACAATAGACTAAGATGACATAGTATATTAACTTAACTTACTAGTATGTTATCTACAGTAACACATACAACAGTTTTAGTGACAGACGTAAGCATCACTAGATCCCAGAAAACACTATATACAAACCTAAGAAGGGAAACTGAGCTCTGCAGTGACACTTATGGTGACATTTTATTCTGTTAGTAAATATATGGGTTTATTTATAAAAATAATTGCTATACTACGTATACATATATATATATGTTTATATTTTTATTGTATGTGTATTTACTTACGTATGTACATCTTCTCTCTCTCTTCTCCTTCACACAAATCTTCATTAGTTGTTCTTCTTCTGTATTTTCATTCAGCCTTAATGACTTTAACACGCTGCGGCGGAGAGGCGCTTAACAATCGTCGTTAACTCTCTTTAATTAATTAAAAATGTGTTTAATTTGCAGGTACGCTTTTGGAGGGATACACAGCACCGAGAGGGTGGGACCAAACCTCTACTAAGAGCACCCTAATTCTCATTAGGCCACTTAACCACGTTTTTCTTAACTCAGCACAGGGCCTTCTCAGCCCCACGCATCTACGAGCCCCCAGCCCCACATAAATCATGTTCAGAATGCTCAGTATGTATCAATGTACAGGTTGTTTCGGGCACCTGGTGCCCGTGACGACTGTACAGCATATAACACAAATTCATTATAAACCGCTGCGTGTGGTTTGCAGCGCACGATGTGGCGCTATTTGAGCGCCACATCTACGCTGGAAATCGCATGCAGCTGTGGGCTGGAAGCAATTTTGGCCCTCAATTCGAGGGCCATAATTTATTTAAAAATAAAAATAAATTATGGAAAATAAAGTATTTACATAATACTATATAATTGTTTAATTAATTTTAATTTTTAATTAGATTTACTATATAAATAAATTTACTAAAGTGGACTATTTTTATACACTGATTTTGGTGTTTTCTTGGTTAATTACTTATAGATTAGTTATTAGATGGTCTAATTGACCTCATACAGAGTTATAATACATATATAAGTATTTTATAGACATTTTTATTATATTTTTCCGAATTAATATATGTGTTATTTATATTTAAATAGCAGTTTCAATTGTTCTGCTTATAAATTAAGTTAAACTTAATGTAATCAGGTATGAATATACGTAAATTAGCTTAAATTACTTAAAGTATTTTAGTCTTAGTATACAGATTCAATATAACTTAATTATAATTCTAAATTACTAATTTAACTAATTTAATTTAATAACTTAGCTATAAACTTAATAAATTCATTATTTATTATCTATAAAGGATTAAATTAAGATAAAATATTTTATTTACTTATAATCTACATATACATAGATATATATACAGTTTTATAGTTTAAAGTACTTACTGATCTATTCAGTTTAATATTACATATAACTTAGTTCAATTTATATATAGTTATATAATTATTGTATTTATTGTCTAAACTAGATCTAAACCTAAATTACAGTATTATATTTACATAGTTAAGTATACAGTATATATATATATATATATTTACACTATCTATTTACATATGTAGCCTAATATATAGCTTAAGTCTATATAAGTATACTTAATATACAAAGTAATATATATATGTACATATATAGATATATAAATATTTTTATTTCTCTTTTGGGTGTTTCATTCTAATTAGTTTACTGTTGTTATAGGTTTAACAGAAGTAGGAGAGAAGAAGGGAAGAGTTAACTGAGGAGAGAGTCCTCAGTTCAGTTTTCTCTTTCAAAACATGTTTAGGATGGTGATTTATGACTAAACTAGCTGACAGAGTTGAGAAAGAGTAGACATGTATGTACCGAAATTAGAGCTCAAGTATTGAACAAGAAAATTTGTTTACATATGAGATGAAATACAATCTACTGTCAGCTAAGATCAAATTAGAGTCTACAAGGTTTAACACTAGAACCTAGCTGTTACAACCTATAATAACTAGACAGTAGCAGCAAAAGATCTTCCAGACTCTGCAGCAGCTTAAGTCACTGTCCAAATGGGCTAACTGCTGCTGCAGTTAGTCCATTTGAGAAGAAATGTGAGTTTGGAGAGAAAAAACATGTAGCTGCAAGATGCAGCACTTTGCTTTGTTTATTGGGATCAGAGTCAAACAAATCCAAACTGAAAAGAAAATCAGTCAATCCCAAATCTGACAAGGGTTTAATTTCTCATTAAATCACTAAATACCCCAATTCAAATGCCAAAAACCCTCATCAAAAACTTCATTTCAGATGAAATCCACGAATATCATTGAATTAACTATTCCTAATGCTATGGACAGCATGAAGGAAGAATCAATTCAATCAATTAAAGCCCATAGTTCAAATCCTAGTTTCATGAAACCTTAAGGAGTATTGAGAACTTCTTAGGTTAGGAAATCACCAAACAGCCACTAACAAAACTTATGAATGTGAGATCAGACTTCAAATTACCACAGTAATTATCCTTAGATCTGACTTGCATTCAATGCATTCAAGACATTATCAAATCATATTTATGTATGGCTCTTCTGAGATGATTTCTGTCACCAGAAATCCTCTCAGATTCCTTGCCAACAAGGAATTCAAATCAACTTCATTCAATTCGTCAGATTAGGCAGTAAAACCAAAAAGAAAAATCCTTAAAATCCACATTGAGGAGAAATCTGACAAACTGAAAATTTCAGCCCAAAATTAGGGGCTTTTGTGATCAAGAGTGAGGTGAGTGGGAAGCCCCTTAAGTGCTTGTTGATGCCAATCTCAGATCTGAGGTTGAAAACCAACCAGATCTGAAATTGGGTTAGAGTGTATGGGTGGAAGATGAGAAAACATATCGTGGAAAATCAGAACTGGACATGAAAATATGGAGAGGGAGATAATTTGAAAACATGGTCTTATGAAGTCTTCCCCTCTGATCTGGAATGATCAGAGGAGGTGAGGGGGGGAGTTTAAACCTAATTCTACTACTACAGCTACTTTATCCTACGGCAAAATTAAATATTAACAATTACCTTAATTCTACTCTAAACTACTTAACTACAGCTAAAACTAATATGCAGAATTATAAGCCTAATCTAATAGGAAGAATGGGACCTATGGGTCCTTAGCCGGTGGCTAAGGAGGAAGAAAGGAGGAAGATGACTCCAGCAGAGGGAAGAGTCTGCTAGTGAGGCTCCAAGGTCATCCTCAGGTGCTACGAAGTCCTTAGCGACGAGGAGGTCGAGAGAAGGTGATGATTTCACAGCCGGTGGCTGTGAAATCAGAGGCTTGATGGGGAGGAGGGACTGGAGTGGACGAATGATCGCTAAGAGGTGTAGGAGGGAGCGATCCCTTGCACGCAACACCACTGAGGTGCTTAAGTAGCATGCTCAGTGGCTGAGATCACCGTGCAGGTGAGGATAATCAAGATGCAACCGGCGGCGAGGATGAGAGGGGCGGAGCTCGTGGTGAGCTAAGCACAAAATCTGACCGTCAAATGAGATCTGGGGAGAGGGGTGATCGCATGCGCCAAATCGCATGAAGCTTCTATTCAAATCTTACCGCAGATCAAGATCATGAAGAGTGATGGACGGCTGAGATTGGTTGTGTTCTTCGCGCGCTATAGTGCGTGCGAAGAGCAGCAGGCCTCTCTCTGAAATAAAGGAAAATTTGCAGACAGACCCTTGAATGAAGGGGTAGAAGAATTGCATGCATGCCCATAAGTGAAAAGAACTATGACTGGAAGGGCCCTGCAGCCTTTCAAAAGGGTCCCTACAGCTTACAAGTAGGTCCAAAGGGGAGTTTCTAAGGGTAAGAGTGTAATGCATGAAGGACCAAAGTGTAAACTACCTATTTCATAACCTAAATGATGTCCAATTGTCTTCAAATTTTTATATGTGCTTAATTGAACATTTAAGACATTAATTATACTTCTGATTTGGCCTTTCAAACTTATTTATGTGTTCAATTGACGCATGGATCATCATTTGTACTTTGCTTTCAGAATATCTCATTTTGTGACCTAATTATGAAGTTTTAACACAGAGTAAAGGTTTTAGGTCTTTTTCTTTAATTCCCACACTTAACCCTTTTTATCTGTTAATTTGATGTTGTTTTACTTAGTGTCTAGCTTAACTTTAGCTTTTTAGCCATGATGAGTAGCCACTCATCAAGCATGTATCGGTACTTATGACTAGTATCGGTACTTGCTACAAGTACCTTGTTTTACAAGTTTAAACCAAGTTTTATGGAGATCTTATCTTAGTTATATGGTAATATTTTCAAAGAGCCAATCTTTAGTTTTAAAATGAATGCGTGAACGTGATTTTGATCCCTAATTATCTCTACTTTGATTTTAACTCCTAAGATATCTTTTTCATGTTAGGAGACATACAAAAGTTCTAAGATACAACTAAACTAAACTATAGTCTTCAATCTTCATGCCATCATTACTTCTTTCATCCATCCTTACATTCTGTTATTTCCTAAAAATAACACTTCATAAACTCATTAGATTTAAAAATAGTTTTGTTAACACCAAAACATAAAAGAGAAGTGGAACTAGGTTCCAACAATCTCCACCTTTTTGTTGTTGACAAAATAATAGAAATACCTATATTTAAAATAATAGAAACCTCATAAGAGAAGGAATACAAAAAGCTGCACTAGGAGAGAAACCTCCCCCTCAAACTAAGCTTCCTTATTTTAAATACAGTGTATTTACCATTTCTCCCCCTTTTTGTCAATCAAACAAAAAGAATATATCAATATGCATAGACAATGATTAGGTATGAAACAATATTGTAGAGAAATAATCATAAGAAGAAAACAAGCATATTAAAAGTTATAACAATCATAATTGAAGTCATACATTATTAAAAGACATAATAACCAAGCAAAAACATGTTGAAATGTTCAATACATGAAAATATAGACTAAAAACTAATTGCGAGGACGTTTTCTAATAGACTTTTGAGCATGTTTGCCCTGATATTTTCAGTCATATGGAAATATTATAGTTTACCCCCTTTTTAGCAATATTGGGTAAATTACAGTTAGACCCTCAGGGAATTTTGTAGTTGCAATAAAGTTATTAAGCAATCAATTTGTTAATTTTGAATTTCTTTTATTATACAAAGTCCTAAATTTCTTCTTATAAAGTAGAATCTCTCTACTGCAAGAGGTTTTGTAAAAATATCTACCAGTTGATTTTGAGTGTCTACAAATTCTAATTGTATGGAACCTTGAAGCACATTATCTCTAAGGAAATGATGTCTAACATCAATGTGATTGGTACATGAATGATGTATCAAATTATTGGATAAATTTATTACGCTTGTATTATCACATAAAATTTTGGATTGCGCAAAAACTAATCGAAAGTTGGACAAAGTCTATCTTATCCAAATGACCTGAGAGCAAGCAAGTGAAGCAGCAATATACTCTACTTCAGTCATAGAAAGTGAAACACAAGTCTATTTCTTAGAGAACCATGAGACTAAGGATTCTCCAATAAAATGACATGTGTCACTAGTGCTTTTTTAGTTTGTCCGACTCCTTGCATAGTCTACATCACTATAGGATAGTAGGTCTAATGTTTGTGCTTTAGGATAAGAAAGACTAAGGTCTCTTGTGCTATTTAGGTATATAAATATTCTTTTTATTGCATTAAAATGAGATTCCTTGGGTTCGGATTGGAATCTCGCACATAAACATGTAGCAAAAGGAATAGCAGGTTTAAAGGTTGTAAGGTATAAAAGTGAACCTATCATACCCTGGTATTTCTTTTCATTTACCTTCTTGACAAATAAATCTTCACCAAGAGAAACAGATAAAACAATTGGAGCCTCTTTTCCATTTACTTTTTCAAAGTCAAACTTTTGAGAATTTCAAGAACATATTTAGTTTGACTAATGTATATACCTGTGTCTAATTGTTGACTTTGGAGGCCTAAAAAGAATCTGAGTTCACCCATCATACTCATTTCGAACTCAGTCTTCATAGTCTCACAAAAATACTGACACAGTGACTCCTTGGTTGATCCAAATATAATATCGTCAATGTATATTTGAACCAACAGGATGTCATCTCCTTCTTCCTTTACAAAAAGAGTTGAATCAACAACCCCAATTCTATATCCATGCTGGAGAAGGAAGGACCTAAGCCTCTCATACCAGGTCTTGAGAGCTTGTTTAATTCCATATTTGTTTACGCGATAGATCGGTGTTTGAAAAGTTGTTGCACTGTAGTATAACCAATAAATCATGAAAACAGATACAATTTATACTCGAAAGAAATCTGAGGTCGAACACAGGGAGCAAGTTTTGCAATAATCTCAAGATCACAATTTGAATCAAATATATGAGTAATTTCAACCAAAACTTAATTCAGAATTATTTGAGAATGATGTATCAAGAATTCAAGTACAAATGTACAAAATTAATAGGGTAAAATGTTGATTTGAATCACCAATTACCCTTACACAATAATAGCAAATATCCAAATAGTATCAACTAATCAAACCAAGTGCACAATGCACTCCCTGTCAAATAGATCAAATAACAAAACTCTCAATCAGATGGCTTAACAGTCAACTGCTACAGTGCCAAGAGGGCACTCTTCTATTCTTCAAGCCTTAGCTCTTCCTTGGCTTCTCTTCTTTCTTTCCTTGTGTATAGCTCCTTCCTGCAACTAAGTGTCGCACTAGTGTCTGCAAGAGCAAAACCCCCTAACCCCACGCTCTCTCTATCTCTCTTCTCTCTTTCCAGGGGTAACTGGGTATTCGGGTTTGGATTAGAGCATACCCGGGACCAGGGTTGCGGGCGTGGGTTGCAACAGAGGTGTGAGTATAGCTTAGGCAAGTTATCGGGTATGAGCCAAGCTCGCGTGGAGTAGTGTTACAGGAGAGGCATGAGGGGGACCTCACCCCCCTGTGTTACTTGAGGAGGATACCTAAGATGAGAAAATCAATTTATGCACTACAAGGGGCGCTGTGCTCCACGAGGTGGGGCTAAATCCCACAGCTTCTTCGCGCGTGCTTGCTGATGGAATGCTCTCCCAATAAGATCTGAAGTAGCACTCGATGCTTCAAATTGGGGGCCTAGGGGGTGCACCTGCAGTGGAGACCTCAAGAACAGGGTCTGGAGCTTTGTAAAGAAGCTCCAACAATGGTGCAAACAAGTCCTGTACCTAAAATCAATAAGACGATCTTTCAACCACATTAAACCAATTCAAAAGGTTCGCCGGAGCACAACGAATGTGGTGGTGGTGGTTTAGTGGTGTAAGAGTGAGTGTGGCAGCCGGACGGAGGCAGAGATAGTCAGAGAAAGTGGGTTTGTTCGAAGGGCATTTTGGGTGGATGGGAGGGAAAATAGAGAGAGGGGTTTTGATGGGTGGAGTACGGCGGAGGTTATGGGCATGTTGGTGAGGTGTTTGGTGGCTTGTGAAGGTGGAGCAAACTCGCTGGAGATGTGGCCAGAGGTGAAGACGAAGGTGGCGGGTGGTGGCGTCGAGGGTTGAAACTAAGTTTGAAAGGGGGAGAATTAACCTAAGAGTCTAAGGGAATTATTCTAATCCTAATTTAATGGACGAAAGGGAGAGAATGACGCCAGCTTTGATTGGCCGGTGTCGGGGAAGAAGGTGCTTCGGTGAGTGATAGGACAGTGAGGACAATGGAGGGAGAGACATTGGCTGGTACGGCATGACGTGAAGGAAGATGAGGAAGGAGAATCCACCGTCGGTATTGAGCTTGTATACATGCTCTAGGTGTGCTGGGTTTTCAAACCTGGGAGGCTGATGACCATAAACTTCTTCCTTAATGTAGCCATTAAGAAAAGCACCCTTGACATCCATTTGATATAACTTGAAGCCCTTTACACTTGCAAAAGCAAGTAGCATCCATATCGACTCCAAGCAAGCAACAGGAGCATATGTCTCATCGAAGTCAATACCCTCCTGTTGGTTATAGCCTTGAGCTACAAGTCTCACTTTATTCCTGATTACTGAACTAGATTCATCCAATTTAGTTCAGAACACCCACTTGGTTCCAATGATGGAATTACCCTCAGGAGTGGGTACCAAGTTCCATACATTGTTCCTTGTAAATTGGAGTAGCTCCTCCTACATAGCTACAACCCATGATTCATCCTCTAATGCCTCATCAACTTTCTTGGGTTCAAGTTGAGAAACAAAGGCATTAAGGACAAAATCATCTCTATAATGAGATCGGGTTTTTACACTTTGTTCAATATCTCCTATAATTTGACTTTGAGGGTGATCCTTGTGGTGTACCCATTCTTTTGGAAGATCATGTACATTTCGAGAATCCTCCATTTTCGATACATCGACGAAGGGGTTATCTTCATCATCAGAATCTAAATGATTTGGTTCAGGTTCTCCTAAGTTTGTTTCATCAAATGAAACATGCAGGGATTCTTCAATAACAAAGGTTCTATTATTAAAGACTCGATAGGATTTGCTTCTAGTTGAATAGCCAATAAAGATGCCTTCATTACCTTTAGCATCAAACTTATCAAGTCGATCTCGAGTGTTTAATAAATAACATCGACTTCTAAACACCTTGAAATATGAAATCCTTGGAGACTTCTCATAGTAAAGCTCATACAGAGTTTTCTTAATAATAAGCCTTAAGAGAGTTCTATTAAGAACATAACATGTCGAATTAATTGCTTCAGCCCAAAAATATTTTTGAAACCCAGACTCTAAGAGCAAAGTTCGGGTGCATTCTTGTAGAGTGCGATTCTTGCGCTCTACAACACCATTCTGAGATGGTTCCTGAGGAAATGAAAATTCATGGGTTATGCCTGAATTGACATAAAAACTTGAAAATTTTTCATTTTAAATTCACCCCCATGATCAGTACTAAGTCTATGAATTGAAGATGATTTTTCCTTTTGAAGTCTTCGAGCAAGACTTAGGAAGGAATCAAATGAGTCATCCTTGTGTTTCAGGAAGATGACCCAAGTGAACCTTGAGAAGTCATCAATAATTAGGCAAAATTTTGATCCATTTAGGCTCTCAAATTGTGTTGGCCTGAATAAATCAAGGTGTAACAACTCTAAAGGTCATGTGGTTGAAACCAAGTCTTTTGATTTGAAAGAAGCCTTATGCATTTTTCTGAGTTCACAAGATTTGCACAACTCATCCCTTTTATAAGTTGGTTTGGGTAGGCCCCTTATTAACTCATTTTTGGCTAACTTATTTAGATGTTTGTTAATAATGTGACCTAGCCTACGGTGACATAGATCTACTTCAACATGGGATGCAAGCAAACATTTTACAAATTTCTCTTGTGAAAAATGAAGAGTATAGATATTTTCATATCTATGACCTTCAATTAAAACTGTGTTTGTTCCCTCTTTTAATCTTTTAAAACCAACTTTAGTAAATAATACATCGCATCCATTATCACATATTTGACTAACACTAAGCAGGTTATGTTTTAAATTTTCTACTAAAAGAACATTATGTACCTACTTAGAGGAATTACCTATTATACCTTCACCAATAATGTGAGAATGGTTGTTGTCGCCCAACTTGACATGTTCGCCATCTTGGATTCTTGTCCACTTGATAAAGAGGTCGAAGCAACCCGTTATATGCTTGGAACATCCATTGTCTATGATCCATTTGTCCTTCTTGACCTCCAAAATAGTTTATCAAATCTGATTTAGGTACTCATTTTCTTTTGGGTCCTTGATGGTTAGTACTCTTCAAATCCTTAGGTTTATAGATCACCTTTGTATTAGATCTATAATTCTTAGGATTTTTGACCTTTTGATAAATCCATACATGTCTAGGTGCATGTGACTTATTTTGTGTGTTCTTTTTATTATTGAATTTGGCTTTTAAATTATTACAAAATTCTGTATTTAACCTAGTTATTTTTAAATTATTCAATATTCCCTCAAAATGTTCATAAATGTCCTCTAATTCTACTATTTTTGCATGTAATTGTGAGTTAGTATCTTTTGCTATGTCTAACTCTATTTCTAAACAAGATTTTTCTACTTCTAGAGTCTTATAATTATCATGCAAGACTTTATTTTCCTTTTTAATCATCCTAGCTTTATGATATAACTCTTCATAAGATTGTAATAATTCATCAAAGGTAATTTCAGAATCTACCTCGTTTTCAAATTCATCGTTGTTGGCCATTAAGCAGAGATGTGCAACCTCTGTTTCTTCATATTCATTGGAAAATGATTCCGTGCCGGAATCACTATCATCCCAAGTCACTTTGTATGCCTTTCTTGATATCTTCTTTTTCTTCCGATCGAGTTTTTTGTCTTTCTTCTTTTCTTCCTTCTTCTTCTTGATCATTGGGCAATCTTTTCGTACATGCCCCTTCTTCTTGCACTCAAAACAAACAATGTCATTTGAAAATTTATTGACTCTCTTACCTTGTTTTTGGATGAATCTTTGAAATCTTCTTGTTAGAAGAGCAAACTCCTCTTTGTTGGAATTGGAATCATCGAAGTTCGAATCCTCCTTCATGGCTTTGAAAGCAAGCTCCTTCTTCTTGCTTACTAATCTCTCCTCATTCTTCTTCATATTCTCCAATTGGACCTCATACGCCATGAGGCTTCCAATCAAGTCATCCAAGGGGAGAATGGATAAATCCTTAGCCTCTTGGATTGCTATGGACTTTGGAGACCAATCACTTGTAAGGGATCTCAAGATCTTTCTTACAAGTTGTTCTTCTGTAAACTTCACTCCCAAATTCTTCATGGGGTTGATGATATCCCCAAATCTCCTGTACATCACTTTGATTGTTTCTCCTTCTTCCATCCTGAAACACTCACAACTCTTAGTTAGAATTGAGACTCATGTTTCTTTTACCTTGTTTGTACCTTCATATGTGACTTGAAGAGTATTCCATATCTTGTACATGGACTCATACGCGGAGATACGGTTGAACTCCTCCCTTGATAACTCACAATAGAGTGCATTCATTGCCTTTTCATTTTCAGCGATCTTCTTCTTTTGATTCGCCATCCAAACAACGCCTTCTTGCAGCTCCGGATCCGTGTACTTCTCTTGAATGAGAGTACATGAGTCTTCATCCATGGCATTGAGGAAGATTTGCGTCCTCCTCTTCCAGTATCCATTGTCCATCCCATCAAAGTAGGAAGGACATGTGGATGACTGTCCTTCGGTGCGCTTGGCTGATGATGCAATTGTGAGAGAGAATATTTACTTTTTTTCGCGACCTGCTCTGATACCACCTGTAGGATCTATAGAGCACAAGCACATTAGAAGGGGGCAATGAATAGTGTGGTATATAAAAAAAATTGCAAGAATAAGCAAACCACAAGAAGCACACAAGATGTATAGTGGTTCCCTTCACTTGGGTACTCCACTACCTAAGTCTCCCGACGTAGGATTAACATAAATTACAATATAGCCATTCTAATTAGGCACAACGGCTAGTTGGTATTGGTACTGAAGTTGTGGTACTGGTACTAACTGCTCACAGTCAGCCCAACAATGCTTGGAACATCGATACTGATCATTGGTACCGATACTCAGTGTATTCTGTTGAGTAACAATAAAGTCACTTAGTACTGGTACTTATCACTAGTACCCTTACTTGTGACTTACAGGCAACGGGGCTGTGAACACTTAATATCGGTACTCATGATGAGTACCGGTACTTGTTTTCACAATTTGAGACTTAGGCCCAAACCTGTGCCTAGCATGTACCGGTACTTGCTACAAGTACCTTGTTTTACAAGTATAAACCAAGTTTTATGGAAATCTTATCTTAACTATACGATAATATTTTCAAAGAGTTGATCTTTAGTAGTAGAATGAATGATTGAATATGATTTTGATCCCTAATTATCTCTACTTTGATTTTAGCTCCTAAGATATCTTTTTCTTGTTAGGAGACATATAAAAGTTATAAGATACAACAAACTAAACTAAACTATAGTCTTCAATCTTCATGCCATCATTACTTCTTTCATCCATCCTTAGATCCTATTATTCCCTGAAAATAACACATCATAAACTCATTAAATTTAAAAATAGTTTTGTTAACACCAAAACATAAAAGAGAAGTGGAACTAGGTTCCAACATCCCAGACCAAAGGGGTATGGTTCGAAAAAGGTCTTCCCAACACTGTTACAAACGCCATATGATAAGTGCCCTTCAAATCCAGGCTGCCCAAGAAGCGATCTATCTTCGACATCAAGCCATTGCCATTCCTTCACATGTATGTTGCACCTGACAAGGGGATGTCCACCAACTCTAACTCATCAACCACATGCTGAAAGTCGTGTGTAGAAGAGTCAACCGTACCATCCGATCTGTCATTTGAAAGTAAGGTGGTGTTGAAATCTCCACCCACAAGCCACACTGCTCCTTGTACCCACCCAACTGCATCCCTCAATTCATCCCATAAGAGCAATCTGTCACTCTGCTTATAAGGCCCATAAATCGAAGAAATGTACATCATAGCACTATCCATCTCTCTGATGAAGCAACAAGTAATCATATATCTACCAATCTTCTTCTCTTCCAGACGAAAGGCAATTGGACCTCCACCACACGCACAGGCCTCCTGCTTGCCCAGAAGATCAAACGCCCTCCAATCGGGCCTCATCCCTTTTCAAGGGAAACCACTCCCCTACTCCATCCCCCTTAATGTGAGTCTCTTACAACAAAGCACAATCAATCCTTCACTCTTGAAGGTACTTGACCAAAATATCCTGCTAGGTGCGGTCTCGTAGACCCCTAACATTCCACATTAGGGTCATTCACATGTGATGGTCTATTTATCCCCGTTATGATCTCCTCTGCATGCAACATAGAGAATGCTGGCCACTTATTTCACGTCTACTCTAGATGATCCCCTGCTTCAAAGATTATACCTTCCCCTACCTGCGGTAACCCTACGAGAAGGTGTATCAGACCCTTCATTGTAGGCACCGCCCTCAGGCATAGAAAACACAAACATGCTGCTATCTCCTTGTACCTGTGGCTGAACAACATTATGAGCTTCTTCTCTAGCAGACATTCTCCCATCATGAAGGATTATCTCCTGATCACCCCTATATTCCATGGGCTCACTGTCACCCATTTCTTCTTCACCTCTCATCTGCACCTCCTATGTTTCCTCAATGACCTTACATTTCTTCTGAGTATTACTTCCTGAAGCCTAAGACTCTTGCACCATAGGGCCCCATTGCATGTCCACATCCCTCCCACGCTTAGCCTCCTCTTTCCTCTCCTTCGTCTCCACCACCACCGGTTGTACCGTCACCCTGATAGATAGAAGCCAGGATGAGCCACCGCATCGAAGGACCACCATCTCATGGAACAACTCACTATGTCTCAGTTGAACCTCCACTGTCACTAAGCTTTCATCGCCTTCTGTTAGACCCATTATCGAGCCTTCTTTTAAGGAAGCAAAACCTGCAATGATGCTCTCAACGACTGCATTGGAACAAAGATGCAATGGCAATACTCTGACTACAACCACACCATCTCTGGTGAAAACATGTTTTGGCGGTCTCTCATTTAAAGCCCCATCAAATAGGGAAATTAATCTCCACAAATTCGAAATCGATTCATAACAAGAAGAAGAAAACTTTAATGAATCGACATCAAAATTTGACAGTCCAAAAAGCAAGAACCTCGAAGGGTTCATCAACATAACTTTCCACATCAATGAGGAAGGGGAAGGGATCTTACGAAGCCTTCGATAGCATCCAAGGAAAGGGCACCTACCATGATCTCCCCGACAAGAGATCCCTAGAGGAGCGCCTCCGCTGCAAGGACATCCGACGAGAGAGGAACTTTGATGTCCAAAAATGGTGCAGTCGAGGCCTTCAATTCTTGCCATGCATGTTCCCTACGTGCTTCTCTCTCCCTGTACCTCGATTCACGTTGGAAGACCCGACGACTAGGTCTTGGACCTGCATCTTGCTATGGAGGGTCAAAACCCCCACATGATCTCGATAACCCATGTCGCCCTTCCCGAGGCCCTTCTCTTCAGCACATGCTTCTCTTGTGCCCTAGCCCACCACATGCAAGGTAAATGAGAGAATTGCGACAGTCCATAGTGATGTTCCCTCATTCCCTGCATCGAAAGCACAAAACCCCCTCTCCAAACCCTCGCTATGATCTTCGCCTATCAAAGCCTCGCGACCAACTTCACCTGGCCCACCGTCCGTCAAAGCCCCCACCTTCCCCTCTCTAACCACCGCCTCCTCGCCGTCGATGCTCAACCCTCCTCCATCCATCGGCCGAATCGCCCGAGCCATCCATCTTCCTCCTTCCAATCTTTTCAACCTGACCTTAATGGCTACTTGAAAGGGAGGGCGAAGTCAAGGTCCTCATGAAGCACTGAAGGTCGGAGGGAACCCTATCGGTGAGAGACATGACCCTTGATGATAACGTCATCATCGGCCATATCTAGCTTTAATTAATCATAATCAAGAAATAAATGCTCCTACATAATAGCCAGAGGACCATAATTCACTACAAATCCATTCTGAGGGAAATATAGTAAAACAAGGGGTAAAAATGTAGTTTTAATAGCATATCTCAATTGCAAAACAATCATGAGATTTTTTAGGGGTTAATTAAAGGTCAAATGGTCTTAAATGTCTAACAAGAGGGTCCATGCAGACAAAAATGAGTTTTCATGCATTTCAATAATTAAATGACATCTGAAATCCTAAAATCAGACCTCGCTTAATTAACTGAGGTTATGGTCAGCATAAAATTCACCCAAATCCTCTAAAATTTATATAAAAATATTCTATAGGGTTTGGTATACTTGATTTGACCATTGGAACCCAATTTGACCTGAAACAGAGTCTTAGACAAATAATTGCCCTAATTTGGATCTTTGCATAAATTACCTAGCCAAACTTGGCCAAAACCTAAATCCAACTTCACCATCAGATTCCCTGGGTCAAAATTAGGTTTGTACCAAAATTTGGGCCTAATCAGAGATCATCTTGACCTAGTTTGCATTTTGGTCTAGTCTGAATCTTCTCTTACACACATGCCCGTAACTTTCAAATTCTTTACAAATAGCCCCCCAACATTATCGTCTTCTTCACCAACAGATCCTTGCCACCTGCAAATCCTAAACCTACTTCACCAGCGACCTTTGATTGTAGAAATCTCCCTAATTGATTGACAAAACTCTCCCAAAATAGAAAGGGGAATTCCTGAGGAAGTTGCCTTACATTTGAGCCATGTACGAGGCTCTGAATCCTACTCCAAAGCTTGTGCGAACCTTTTGAAGGTTCGGGTCTCCTCCTTGTGCGTAAGCCCTAAGCTTCCAAGCTTGGAAGGCCTCCTTGAGTGATGCGTCCTCTCCTCAACATAGTTAATTAAGTTAATTGTGCTTAATTATGTGCAGAAGAAAGTAACTTAGGTCAACTTGAATTTGTGTCGATTGAGTAGTATTGGGTCAAGTTAACCTAACATTTTAGATTTTATTTCTTTTAACTGGTTGAGTCCAGGTCGTTCGCTGGGAGGCATAGCTTATTTAGAATTCACCAATCAATCTTAGCTACTCATAGAAGAGTATAATTAAGTTTATTTTAAGAACATGAACTTTACCTAATGATTTCAAATTAAAAGACTATGCAAAATTCCATAAGAAAACATATTTACACAAATGATCTTCTTTAATAACAAGTAAACATGTTAATTTCTATTTATTTCAAAGAGATTAAGGCAATAGAAAGTATTACTAATAAAAGTATGCCTTATTACAACATTAAACTCAAAAAGGAAATTAAAATATTGCAAGAAATTAAACCATTTCTCTTCTCTTTGTCTTTAGCCACTCTCTCTTTTTCTTCTTCTTTTCCTTCTTTCTTTCTCTTTCTCTGCCTCTTCTCTTTAGTGCCTGTTCATCCTTCCTTTCTCTTATGAATTCTCTCTTCCTTCTCCTTCTCTTCCTTTCCTTTGCTTCTTCTCGTTAGCATCTTTACCATCTGAGCCTTAGCACTTCTCTTTAGCACTGAGCCTTAGCATTTCTTCCTTCTTTCCTTAGCATTTCTTCCTTCTAAATCGAACTGGTTTTTTTTCTTTTTAACCAAAAATTAGGTTTTTTTTTATTGGCATCTTGGATCAGTCGGGGATACACAGCACCCCTCTCAGGGTGGTACCAGACCCTACTAGGTCCAAGCCTGGTTCATTTTAGTTCAATTTATTTCCAGTTCATAGTCTCGAGCCAAACCGGCTCACGGCCTCCCAGGCCCTCGCTCATGCCCTCACGGGCCCACACTCTCACGCCCACAGGCGCACACACACCTATATGCTTGTTTGGTTTCCTTGCGCCATGTGCTGTTGACTAAAGAGGCCATATCACAAAAACCTTTTATTCCCAAGCGGCCGCTCAGATTTTTCCAAGGTGGGACTTAGTTTCCCCCTCCTAGACCAAACTTCAAACGTCGATTTCTCCTAGGTCAGAGCTTCGTTCCAAGCAAATAAAAGCTTGTTGGAAAGCTCTTTAGTTGCTCTACAGGATTGAAGTGTCAATTTAATTCAAAGGGGAAGTTAAGCTCTTTGATTTGAAGGGCAAAGATTCTGGTATGTCTATGTCTATTATGGCCTGGAAAGTGAATTATTGGTTCTAAAGTCCACAGACTGGACTTTCACTTCCAGATGAAGTGTTAAAAGGTTTAGGAGATGAATTCTGCAGCTGCTGATGGAGGTTTTGAGCTCTCAGGAGCTTCAAAAGAGGTACAGAAACTCAAAGCTTCTTAGGAAGCTTCAGAACTAAGAATCAGGTTTTGAAAAGTCCTAACAAACAACTAAAGACCTGATTAACCAGATTAAACAACTTCTAGAGGTTGTTACAAATCCATCTGGGCAGAGTTTGCATTCAAATATCATCAAGAAGATACTGTCGTCAGTTTGGGTTCAAAAATAACCCAAACTGGCAGAAATCAAACCCTATCAAATAACCCATCAGAGCTCACTCAAATCTCTTCTGAATCATTCACAATCTTCTAAGAAATAATTTGAATTCCTTAATTTGTCAGATTGAATCCAGAATCAAAGAATCAGACTCAGGTTTGACTACTAAGCTTCAAACTTTGACTTTCTAAGTTAAACCTTTTCACAGGGAATTAACACCTTAAACAACATCTCTTCAATCTCAGGAACATGTTCAGACCGTTAAATTGATGTTTCATCTAAAGTTCCTAGGGATTCAGGCTCATTGCCTGAGCTTCAAAAAGTGTTTGTTCGTCAGGATAAACCAAAGGTTGTTACAGTGGTTTAAACATGGAAATGAACTCAGGGCAAGTTTCTGAAGCTTTCAGACTTCTTAAATGCATCTTAAACCAAATTGTCAGACTTCTCCAACTCTGTCGGAGTTGGAGAAGATGAAGACCTATCATAAGCTCCAGATACTTAAATCTCAATGAAACAACCTCAGCTTGATCAGTGAACCTAAAATCATTGATCTGGAGCTTGTCACTCAGTTCTATAGGCTGAAGAGCTTGTTTTGACTCGTCGGAGCTCGCTGGAGCTCCGGTGAATACAGAAAAAGGTAAAATTGTGTACAGAATGAGAAATTATGCCATTAAAGATTTGAAAAGGTTCCTGAGGTCACAAGGAACCTCAGGAACAAATAAATTCTGTCACTTGTTCATTAAAATAAAGATTTAACCGTGAATTCATTTTATATGGAATCTGAGTTGGATTAGGCTCAGGACTTGCTTTCCCACTCAATTGAGTGGAGGAAACAAGTCAACAGATAATTGCGATGATAAATATATGTATATATAATTAATGATTTGAACTACTCATGAGCCACCATTCACAGCGAACTCAGGCGCTTAATTAAGATTGGGCGTTTACATTATATGTGGTAATTACTCGAATTAAAGTGAAGTTTAGGGTCCTTAGGTGATGAATAGATGATGGAGGACCCCAGTGAAGGTGTAATTAGGTCAACTACTACTGCCATGGATAGCAGAAGTAGTTGGTGGAGGTGTAGGTGGTTTAGGCGATTAAGTGATCAAATTAGTAATTAATGACTATACAAATGATCATGAAAGATGGAAGAAGGTGGACAGTGACTTAAAAAGACAAAATGATTGCTCCTTACAAGCTCAAGGAGCTCACCGGAGTTGAGGAAGACGAATGCTAAATCTAACATTATAGCTACCTAAACTACCTAACTAACTAACTAAACTAATCTACCACCTAATCTACTGTTACCTGGACAAAGGGGATAGAGGATCTCCATCGAAGACTCATGACGGAGGAGGAAATTAGAGGGTTGTCAAAAGATCTCCAGCGGGCAGTTGTAAGGTGAAGCAGAGGAGAGCTCCTAGTTAGCACTTTCCAGAAGATGCGGCTGACTTCGGCAGAGATCCAGAGCTATTGAAGATGGATGGAGGAAGTCGGATGAGGCGGAGGAAATTCGTCGGAGTTTGGAGAGAATAGCCTATTGAAGTCAGCTTTAGTGAAGAAGAGGGAAGGGAGATAACTTGGTGGAAATCGAGGGTGTGAAGGGGTATTTATAGGTGACGGCGACTAAGAAGGAGGTGGAATCTGGATGAATTAGTGGCTAGGAGGGGAATAACCACCAGCATCTTCTCCAACATTGGTGAGGTTATCTCCAACCCTAAAATAGGATTTAGGCATCATCCAGACTGGTGGATGAAAAGGGGATGCTGAGCACAATCTCCAAGAGCTTGGAGAAGAAGGGATGACGTCGAATTGGCGGTGATCAAGCGGTGGATGCACCTTCAGTCGTCAGCCGTCCAGACGGTTGAAGAAGAAAAGAAGAAGAAGTTTAGGGACTTATTCGTAGTGAAACCTAAGGACCTAAGTGGAAAATAAGTACCTGATTGAAATAAAATTTAAGGATTAAAATGTAAACTCAGGTTTTCAAGGTTTATTTTAATTTAAATCTTTTTTGACCTTTTATATATGATTATAAATAAGACAATTACTATATTTAGACCTTGAATTTATATTTTTGACCTTTTTAGATTAATTTATTAAATTAAGTAATGTTACTTAAGTTATTACATACTTAGGTATATACTATACTTAAGTTAGTTAACACATTAATTAGATGAATTATTACTAATATTTTAAGTCCAATTATTAATTAGATTATTAATAATATTAATTGGATGATAATATAGCATTTTTAACTTATTTTAAGGTCCTTTACTATTTATCCCTTATTTAATACTTAACCCATATATTCACATATTTCTTGCTAATTAACTAGGAAGACTAGTTAATTAGGGGTAATTAGAGACCATGATGAGCTTCTCATCATTGAGCCTTATAAATAGAACCCTGTTGCATGGCCGAGTTCCTTATCTAAGTTTCGGCCAAAATATCCTCTTCAAACTCCTTCCCCGGCCATCTCCGACTTGGCTCCGGCAAGCTCTTCCCTCTGTCGTCCTACGCCCCCCCAACACCCAAATTGGGAGTGCCATCATCTTCGTCTCCTTCATTCGTTCCTGGTGTGCCAATGCCAGGGTCGTCCTCCCCTCTTTTCCTTGCCATCCACCTCAATGGAGCATTCTTCTTCCACGGCGCTGGCCTGCCACCGCCGGTGCCAACCCTACCCCTTCGTCTAGTAGATTAGGGTTAGTTTAGTTAGTTTAGCATCTTAGGTTAGTTTTACACCCTCAAAAACCAAAAAGACCCCTCGACACCGTGAATCACCTTCATCTCCTCCGTCTCCGCATCAAACCTCCGGCGAGGCGTCTCCACCGCTACACCCCTCCATCCGCCTTGCCACCATGCCCTACACCTCCACCTCAACCACCCCCACAAAAGCCCTAACATCTCCCCTCTGATTACTCATCCTAACACCTTGATGACAGACCCATTGCCACACCACCATCTTCGACCTCCTCACACCACCATACACCCTCTCACGGCACGCCACCACCACTACCACTCTCGCCGCATTAGTGAGAAGCTCTTGAGCATTTTAATTGGGCCATTTAGCCCATATTCTTATTTTCAGGTGTCCTCGCCAGAGCTCCACCACTTCTGCCATCACCGCCTTCGTTCTTCGAGCTCCAAGCGTTAAAGGCCCCAGGTGCACCCTCCAGGAGATGCGGATACCTTCCATGAAGCAACCCAAGTCTCCAATTGGAAGCATCGTGCGCTCCTTCAGCTTCAATTGGAAGACCACTGCTGCTGCCAGCCGCACGAAGAAGAGGGTGGGATTTAGTCCCACCTCGAAAATACAAGAGCACTTGGAGTGCTATAAATTGATTTTGTCTCTATGCCTTACTACCTCCTAACACGGGGTGAGGTCCCATATCCTCACTCACTCACCGGCGTAGCCCACCTCAACACCTTAGCTGTGACACTCACGCACATAGCCCTAGTCTCGGGTACACGGATCCCTGACACCTGATTACCCGAGCATATGACCGAACATTGAGAAAGAGAAGGGGAAGAGAGAGAAAGCACGGGGTAGGGTTTTGCGCTTTTGTGCATTGGCTAACACTTAGCCAAAATTCAGGCACTTTCCCTTATGATTAGAGAAGAGAAAAAGAGATTGAAGAAGAAGGCCTGAAGAAGAAGAGGAAAGAAAGAAAAGAATTGTAGAGGCTAAACATTTAAGTCGTCTGATGAATTAATTCAACGTCAGACTTGGGTACTGCAGTGAGTGCTATTGATATATTTGAGTACCTAAGTTGGATGATTGACGACACTATGGCATTATTTAACTTGATGCACATATATCTATATTGAGTAATTGGTGATCCAAATCACCATTATTTTATCTAAAATTCTTTTTATCTCCTCATATACTCATGTTATACATTGCATATTAGTTTTTGAATAATTAATTATGCTTATTTATATTATTTATTGAAATTAGTGTGTGAATTTCCTATTTACTCTCGGTGTTCGACCTCGAACTTCAATTCGAGTAATAAATTGCATTTGTTGATTGAGTGATTTAGAGGATACAACAATGAACGCATATTTAAATCTCCTCATTCGTGTTCAACATTTTGGAGTCATTGCCAAGGAGCAATGCGTAATTCATCGCTATTCTCTTGCTATATTTTGATTATATTTGAGCACTAACTTGCCCTGTTTGATTTCTTGTGATTTTGCGAGGTATATCACAAGGTGATCTTCCGCGCAAAACAACCACTCTAAGGCAGGTAACTTTTTCCCTAATCAACCTCTTAATCTTGGGAAGACAAAAAAAAGGAAAATAATCAATTAGGAATCACCTACCTTATTTTTATAGTAATCCTCATTTTAAAAGCAAGTTTTCCTGATTGGTGAAAATTTTCATATCTGATTGGAGTTTGAAGCGATTTTGTTTAGAAATTCCCTACCTTATTTGCCTGTACCTATTAGGGACTATGCATAATTTGTAATCTTCTTGGACTATGCACTTCTTGTTTGAAATCCAAGGAGAACAAGTTAAGATCAAATTGGATGCAGAATAGAGCCAATTAGGGCTTCAATTTTAGGGTTTTGGAGTGCTAGTTCACACTTTCCTGCATAAAAGGAAACAAATCCACCCACATTTGTGTGCTACACAAGCCCTTGGTTGAAAAGATCTAATCAACAAAAATCCTAAAAATCAGGCTCTCAATTCACTTGAACCCTAAAACTCTTGGACCTAATAACTTGAGAGTCAATTTAAGGTGATTTCTAGGTCTTGACCTAGATTTTATTCTACCATCTTTAGGGTAGGTCAGGTGAAGTTGGTCTACCTAGTAGGCCAACCAACCTCCAAATTTGGTCACAAGTCAAAATTAACTTCTAATCAAGTGGAATTAAAGGCACAAATTAGGACTTAAAATTAGTAGACTTAAGAGGTTAAGTTATCCATTCTAGTCTACCTGGACCCTCAATGACAAGGAAGGTCGGGTGGGGGAAACCCTGTAACCCGTGGGGACACTCAACCATCTAGGGGTCTTTGCGGGACTCTCCCTTCCTGGCTGCCCAGGTAATTCTCAGGTGGATGACTTTCTGATCCAGGGGTATCATCCGCCCCAAAACTCTATAGTCATCCAAAAATCTTTAGGTGTCTTGATTGGGCCAAATTTCACATCCAGACCCTCATCTTTTCTATTAGAGCACATACACAGATCTTCTTAGGAATTTTTAATTTGATCTGCTCAACTGCAATCTAATCTTGAGTTTGATTCTACATCCTGATTCCACCACTTGATTCAAAAATGCAACCTGGGGGTATGATGAGTGGCTACTCATCATAGCTAAAAAGCTAAAGTTAAGCTAGATACTGAGTAAAACAACATCAAATTAACAGATAAAAAGGGTTAAGTGTGGGAATCAAAGAAAAAGACCTAAAACCTTTACTCTGTTTTAAAATTTCATAATTAGGTCACAAAATGAGATATTTTGAAAGCAAAGAACAATGGTGATCCATGCGTTAATTGAACACATAAATAAGTTTGAAAGGCCAAATCAAAAGTATAATTAATGTCTTAAATGTTCAATTAAGCACATATAAAAATTTGAAGGCATTTGGACATCATTTAGACGATGTAATATGTAGTTTAAACTTAGGTCCTTCATGCATTACATTCTTGCCTTTAGAATTCCTTTTTGGACCTACTTGTAAATTGCAGGGACCCCTTTGAAAGGCTGCAGGGTCCATCCTGTTGCAATTCTCTTCACTTATGGGCCTGTACGTAAATTTTCTACCCCTTTGCGCAGGGGTCTTCCCTGCAATTTTCCCAACATTTCAAAGGTCGACCTGCTTCTCTTCGCACGCACTGTAGTGCGCGAAGAACATGGCAGATCTTGGCTGTCCGTTGCTTCTCGCGATTTCGATCTGCAGTCGGATTTGAATAGAAGCTTCGCACGAATCGACGCGTGCACTCACCCCTCTCCCCAGATCCCATCTGACGGTCAGATTTTGAGATTGGCTCGCCGCACACTCCTCTCCTCTCATCCCCACCGCCGGTTACCTCATCGATTATCCTCACTCGCTCGGTGATCTCAGCCACTGAGTTTGCTACTTAAGCACCTTAGTGGTTGCGCGTGCAAGGGATCGCTCCCTCCTACATCTCTTAGCGATCGTTCATCCACTCCAGTTCCTCCTCCCCATCAATCCTCTGATTTCACAGCCACCGGCTGTGAAATTGTCACCGTCTCTCAACCTCCTCATCGCTAAGGACCTCGTAGCACCTGAGGACGACCCTGGAGCCTCACTAGTAGACTCTTCCCTCTGCTAGAGTCATCTTCCTCCCTTCTTCCTCCTTAGCCACTGGCTAAGGACCCATAGGTCCCATTCTTCCTGTTAGAGTAGATTTATCATTCTACAAATTAGTTGTAGCTGTAGTTAAGTAGGTTTAGAGTAGAATTAATGTAATTTGTAGTGTTTAATTTTGCTGTCATGATAGAGTAGCTGTAGCAATAGATTTAGGCTATAATTCCCCCCTCACCTCCTCTGATCTGGAATGATCAGAGGAGAAGGTTTCACACAATCATGATCACAAGTTCTCTTTCTCTTCATATTTTCATATTCACCTCTGATTTCCACGACCTGTTTCTTGCATTCCACCCATACATTCAGACCTAATTTCAGATCTGATTGGTTTTTAACCTCAGATCTGAAATTGGTGTCAAAAAGCACTTAAGGGGCTTCCCATTCACCTCACTCTTGTTCACAAAAGCCCCTGCTCTGAGCTTGAAGTTATCAGTTTGTCGGATTTTTCTTTAACTTGGATTTCAAGGATTTTTCATTCAATTTGGTTTTAACTATTTTGATCTGACAAATTGAATAAATTCTGATTTGTGTTCATTGTTGGCAAGGAATCTGAGATGTTTCTGATGTCAGAATTCATCTCAGAAGAGCCATATTCATATCTGAGTTTGATGAAGGTTTTAATGTATTGAATGCAAGATAGAACTAAGGAAAATCACTGTGGTGATTTGAAGTTTTATCTTGCATCCATGAGTTTGTTTTAGATGAAAGCATTGATGATTTCCTAACCTAAAGAGTTCTCAATACTCCTTAAGGTTTCAGAAACTGGGATTTGAATTATGGATTTTAATTAACTGATTTAACTCTTTCTACATGCTGTCTATAGCATTAGGAAGAGTTAGATCAGTGTTTTATTGACTCAATCTGATGTGAATTTATTGATAAGGGTTTTTGCATTTGAATTGGGGTATTCAGTGATTTTAATGAGAAGTGAAACCCTTGTCAGATGGGGAATTGAGAGAGTATTTCTTTTCTTTAGTCTTGATTTATCATTTTCATCCCAGTGGTCACAGCAAGTTGCTGCACTTTGCAGCTACATTTTCCTCCTCTCCTAACTCAGATTTTATCCCAAATGGATTAACTGAAGCAGCAGTTAGACCATCTGGAATCTGATCTGAGCTGCTGCAGGGTTGGTCTGTAAAATCCATGTTGCTGCTGCTGTCTGACTATCTTAATTTGTAGCAGATAGAATCTGATGTAAAACCCTGTAGAATGTATGTTGAATGTAGCTAACATATAGATGTATTGCTTTCCTTGTGTATACAAGCTTCCCTGTTTAAATAATTGAACTTAATTTCTGTGAATGCTTGTTTTATCTTTTTCAAATGTTGTTAGCTAGTTTAGTTAAAACTAACTGTCCAACACATGATTTAAAGGGAATCTAAGCTAAGGAATGTATTAAAATTGGTAAACACTTCCCAGATTTCATCCTGAATGAAAATAAGGTAGTCACTGCCTTTTCACACCTTTTAAGACCCATCCTAAGCCTTTAGGATCCCTTAGAAATCTTTTGAAAGGCATAGGTTGGGTGAGATTTAAAATTCAATAAAAATTAGTAAAAATTCTAAAAAATTAAAATAAAACTGTCTGATCAAAGATCAGAAAGTTTCCTATCCATATACCAAGTTTCATGGCATGCAAAACCCTTGACTTGGTAGAATTTTCCAGTCAATGGATTTGTATACCATGAAGCATAATACTAAAAGTCATATCTAAAAAAAAAAAAACATCAAACACACCTCTTCTCCTCAACCAATTCTTCCCTTCTCATCTCTTATTTCTATAATATTTATAAAAACCATAAAAAGTGAAAAACTCCAAAAAGACCTAAAAAATTACTTTGTATATTAAGTATACTCTTGTAAACATAAGCTTTATACTAGGATATATATGTAAATAGGTAGTATATGTACATAAACTGTACAAATAACTATGTAAATATATTGCATACTATAAATTGGATATCTAATTTAGATCAAACAGTATATACATTAATTATATAACTATCTATAAATTAAACTAACTTATATGTATTCTTAGACTAAATAAATCAATAGATAGTATAAATAATAGTATTAAACTATAAAACTGTATATATCTATGCATATGTAGATTATAAGTAAATAAAACCCTGTACCTTAATTTAATTTTTTATACATAATAAATAATGAATTTATTAATTTAATAGCTAAGTTGTTAAATTAAATTAGATAAATTAGTAATTTAGAGTTATAATTAAGTTAATTGAATCTGTATACTTAGACTAATATACCTTAAGTAATTTAAGCTAGTTGAAGTATGTTTATACCTTATTATATTACTTTAACTTAATTTATAAGTAAAACAGTCAAATATGCTATTTAAATGTAAATAGAACAGAAATTAATTCTAAAAAATATAATAAAAATGTTTGTAAAATACTTATACATGTATACTAACTCTGTATAAGGTCAATCAGACCATATAGTAGCTAATTTATAAGTAATTAAAGAATAAAACACCAAAATCAGTGTGTAAAACTGTATACTTTAGTGAATTTATTTATATAGTAAATATAATTAAAATTTCAAATTAAGCATACAATTGTATAGTATTATGTAAATACTTCACTTTCCCATAATTTATTTTTATTTTTAAATAAATTATGGCCCTCGAATTGAGGGCCAAAATCTCCTTCAACGAGTAGCCGCGCACATTTTTAGTGCAGATGCGACTCTCGAATAGTGCCACATCGTGCACTGTAAAATGCGCGCAGTGGTATAAATTGTTTTTGTTAACTTATAGGGCAGTTGTCACGGGCACCGGGCGCCCGAAACAACATACACTATTAACATTCTGAGCATATTCTGAGCATTTGATTGAGCTTGAGGGGCCGGGGGTTCGGGGAGGGGTGTGTGTGCGCGGGCTAAGAATGCCCATGTTCTGAGCTTGGTAAAATGGAATTAAGTGGCCTAATGACAATTAGGGCACACTTAGTAGAGGTTTAGTCCCACCCTCTGGGTGCTGTGTATCCCTCGAAAAGCGTGCCCGCAAATTAAACACATTTTTGATTAATTAAAGAGAACCAATGACAGTAGCTAAGCACCCTACGCCGTAGTTTGTGAAGACTGTTAACGTATAATTAAAACAAAGAAGAAGAATAACAGAAGAAGAGTAGTATGGAATGAAAGAGAGAGAAGGTATAAATACGTATAGTGAATCAGAGAGAGAGAATACAGATACAAAATATATATATGTTGTATAGCCAATTACTTTTATGTAAATAAATTCATACATTTACTAACAGAATAAAACGTCGCCATAATCGTCGCTACAAACCCTGGTTTTCCTCTATAGGTTTGTATATAGTATATTCTGAGATCTAGTGACGCTTACATCTATCACTATAGCTATTGTATGTGTTACTGTAGGTGTCAGATTAGTAAGTTAAGTTAGTATACTATGTAATCTTAGTTGGTAGTGTACTTTCATGTAAGTATTAATACTATAACTTGTAAAGAGATGGTTTAGAATATAGTGATGAAGTGTTTGGTGCTTGTTCATAGTCATTTTTTGCAAGCATTTTGATTCATTCTTTGTGAGTAGGAAAACCAAGTCTTCATTCATTCATTCTTTATTAGTTGTAAAACTTCTTTTTGGAATTAAAGGATAATTTTGAGATTAAAGAGAGATGTAAATTAATAATTACCTCCTAGTGAATGACCTAGAATAAAACCAGTAAAAATTAGATAAGTAAATAATAATGGTCGTAATAATGACTGGTATCCCATACAATTTACTACAATAACACTAATGGTATTTTCATCCATCAATACATTACCTCCACTATTGCAAATTATAACCATCATTTGCTATATGGGAAGACTGTTTAGGAAACTTGAGTCCCAAATGAGCATGAAAGAAAAGATAATTGAGAATGCTTATAGAAACCATGAAGAATATTGTAAAAGGGACATTTTGGATAAATTCAAGAAAACAATGAACCACATTTCGAACCGTATGGAGATGATATGGATACAACTAAACCACGGTTCAACCTAGGATGATCTCTTAGCAGAACACATGGAATTGGTGAAATTACACAACAATGATTATATGCAATATTGGTCAAATCCTTCAGTTCTAGAAGAACTACAAAATTTTCTGGGAAAACGGGGAGAATTTCTGAATAAATTGTATAGATCCATCGATCAAAAATACCTGTCAGAAGATAAGATGACATCTTGGAGTAATTCCAGTAATCCATGTAATTTCCCAAATCTTGGGTTTGATGATCAAGCTTGTTATGGACCCCCAACCCAAATGGAATCTGATTCAAATTACGAACAAATTGACATTCCTGAACTTGAGACAGGTTGGGAGGATCCAATTACAAGTGTTCACAATTTTGAGCCAGCCCCAGAAAATTGAAAGCCTGGTTCACCGAGCTCAGATTTCCCAGACACCTGTGATACTAAGATTGAATCAGAACCTCTCGCGGGTGTAAATTCTGTCCCTTATTCTGATAAGGTGACTCTTAAGAACAATTCTGACATCTCTTTAGAGCCCAATCTAGATTCTAGTGATCCAACCCACACCCTTAACCTAGAATCTAGATCTAAGCCTTATTGGAATGATTACAAGGCCCCGTGTGGTGGAAATCAGATTTTGAATTTGGATTATGATTCTGGGCCTGTATTTGATGAGTGCACCTCTCCAACCTCCTCAGAGATACAGATTGATTTTTTGGAAGTCATGCCAATCTATGATACAGAAACTGAGGAGTTGGAAGAGTTAAGAATAGATTGGATCTACCCTACGAGCAAAGAACCCGAACCTATGCCTAATAGGGATACCTTTTTGAGGTCGGAATATGAAAACAAGTTAGATCCAAGTCAAGTTGCTTCTCCACATCTTGATTTACTCTGTGGTGGAACCCCTGATCCCAAATCAAATTTAGAACATGATTCTCACAAGTTCTCCAACGATTTCGAATCTTACCCTGATTTTGGAGAACTGTTGTTTCCTGACAAATCCAAACCAATTTGCAACCTCAGCAACTACAACCCATCCTTTGATTTTGACACTGAGGTTAATGATTTGAAAGAAACCACCTCTTCCACAGCATATACAGAGCCTTCCAAAAACCGTTTCCAACCCTGACCTGCAACCGGACTCAACTTCTACTCTGATTCGCCTTTCAATGAGCTGGTTGCAGATGATTCTCCTCCATCTTTTAATCTGGTATCGGATATTGATCATACTGCAAATTACATGCCATCTTTCTCTGATCACCCTCATAGGGACCTCACATCTTCCACAAATCCATTCTCTTTCGAGGGTCCTTACTCTGACTAGGCTGATTGGACTCAGCCAAACCCTAGTTTCACAATTCCACATCTACTTGAGCTCCATAGCATATGGTGGGTTCTGCATCTACTGATTCACATCTATCAACCCACCAGATTAATTGGGTTTGGGTTACATCATCAGCCTGTTGATCTGAACAAGCACCTAGTTGGACCAACTAGGCTATTGATCAAGGTGCTTGTTCTACAAAATTCATCTGATTTGACCACTCCATACCATTTTCTGCTTGGCTAAAGGCATTGAATTTAGTACTTAATGGGAGGCAACCCGTGGTACCAAAAACCCGAGATCCTTCTGATTATCCTTTTGTACTTCACGTCTATTGCACTCTAAGTTCAGTTTTAGAACAGTCAACTCCACCTTTGGTACTCGTACCAGAGCTTGAAATCGTCCACAACAGTCATCTTGACCCATTCGCCCACTTGATTATCCTATTCTAATCCTTGAACCCAAACTGATTTCATACCCTCCAGTTTACAATGAGGACATTGTAAAACTTAGGCATGGAGGGGGTGTTAAAGTGCAAACATAAAAAAATTCAAAGTTCTGAAGGGTTCTCACAAAAAAAATACATATTCCAAAAAACCAAAAAAAAATAAAATTTTGAAAAGAAAAAAAAATGGAGAAAGGGGAGGAAATTTTGAAAAAAAATTCTTGAGAGGAAGAGAGTAGGTGATTTCAAATGTCAAAATGGAGCAACAATTTGAAATAAAAAAGGATAGTCATTAGTAAAAGATTATGGAATCTATTTAAGTTCTAAACCAAATCAAAAGAAAGAAATAAAACTCAAAAAGTGCTAAGAGATATGAATATTAGTATGAGTGCTGATCTTAGGCCTCTTGGGCTTGTTTTAGCCTTAAAAATTCAAGTATCTGTTAAGATCTGGATAGTCCTCAAGAGGTTGAGGAAAATGGGAAGCTTAAGTATTAAGTCTAAGGCTTTGGGATTATTCAGCCTCGTTAACTGACCTCTAGTTTGCGGGACTCGATAACCTAAGCACCCTAATCCACACAATCTGGTTCAGTGTGCTTAATTATCAAAATCATGCAAAAGCATTAATTCTGTTCTGAAAAGATACCTAGATTAGGAGCTGCTTATCAACACAAGTTGATTTGGATGAGTTCCCGGTGCGGAGAGGTAGGAAATTCCCCTCGAAGACGTGCAATAACGTACCGTATCCTTGGTGCTTGTCTCCTAGGATATCTAAATATCCTACTGAGGGCATGTAAGCACCTTGTGCTGATTTAGGTGCCATGGGCAGGATTATCCCGAATTGTCGATTGCCAGGGCCTGAATTTAGCTACAGAATGCCATGGGTGGCACTATCTCAAAGTGTCGAAAGCCCGGGTTCTGAGGGTTGCCATGGGCAGTGCTATCTCGAAGCATCGAAAGCCAAGGACCCTGCGAGGATTGATGGTGGGAGCTAGGAATCCAATACAGATCGTGTTGTAAAGCCAATCTGAAGCTAGAAATAAAGAAGAAAAAGAGAGAGAAAACTCTCCAAAAAAGGAAAAAATTATTCTCTCTCTTTTACAAAAATGCACTACAAACTGAACCTAGGCTAACCATGTTTTAAGTGCAGGTGCTTTAACCGCGGAGTCCAACGAACCTTAGGTTAGTTCCGGTGGCCTTAGAAAACTTCGCGACAGACTGAGGCTAAAGCTGGTCAGGTTCGAGTCTTGGCTGGTAGTTGAGTACCTCTAGGCCTATTGTCATCATTCTGACCTAATCTACAAAAGAAAGCACACATCAATGTTCTAAGCATAAAAAGGCATGGTTTAGAATTTGAGTTAATTCCATGAGATTTTGCTAAGAGACTAACAAAAGTTAGGCATGAGGGTATGATGATAACATCATCATCAGCCATATCTATCTTTAATTAGTCATAATCAAGGAATAAATGCTCCTACATAACAGCCAGAGGACCACAATTCACTGCAAATCCATTCTGAGGGAAATGCAGCAAAACAGGGGTAAAAATGCAGCATTAATAGCATATCTCAATTGCATAACAATCACAAGATTTCTCAGGGGTTAATTAAAGGTCAAATGGTCTTAAATGTCTAACAAGAGGGTCCACGTAGATAAAAATGGGTTTTCATGCATTTCAAGAATTAAATGACATCTGAAATCCTAAAAATAAACTCTCTTAATTAACTGAGGTTCTGGTCCTAATAAAATTCACCAAAACCCTCTAAAATTCATATAAAAATATTCTCTAGGGCTTGGTATGCTTGATTTGACCATTGGAACCCAATTTGACTTAAAATAGAGTCTCAAACAAATAGTTGTCCTAATTTAGGCTTTTGCATAAATTACCAAGCGAAATTGGTCAAAATCTTAATCCAACTTCACCATCAGATTCTCTGAGTCAAAATCAGGTTTGTGCCAAAATTTGGGCCCAATCAAATATCATCTTGACTTAGTTTGCATTTTAGTCCAATTTGAATCTTTTCTCTCACACACATGCCCTTAACTTTCAAATTCTTTATGTTTGCAGTGCTTGATCGTGTTTTAAGTCAGTTACATTGTCGTATAGGTGACCAAGCGTTGACAACAAATAATATTTTATTACTCGAAAACCTAAGTATCCGAGGTCGAACACAGGGAGCAAATGAAATTTATTCACTAATCTCAATAATGTAATTGAACACTTAGAATTACTCAAAACTTAATTCAGAATTTAAATGCAAGAGTTTAAAAGTCAATTGTGGCAAAAATAGAGAAATTGGACGTCTGATTCTATGATCAAATGTATTAAAAAGATATCTCTCTTCTCTCCTATTTCCTGTCTGCTTTCTCTTCTTCTTCTGACTTTCTTTCTCTGATTTTCCTCTTTCCTTAGCTCTTTTTCCTCTATTTTTCTTTGGTTGTCTACTTCTTCTTCCTTATCTCTTCTTTGTAGCTCTTTCTAGCTTTTCCTTTCTTCTTCCTTCTTATTTTCCTCTGTCTTCTACCTTTCCTTATTAAATCTTCTCTTTTCTGCTGGATGTCTGCGGCAAAGTGTCAACTTCACCTTCTTCCTCTGCGGGTCTTTTTCTTCTTTCTTCCTTCTTCCTCCTTTAGCCTTCCTTAGCTCTGCTTCCCTTAGCCTCAACCTTTATTCTTCTTCCTTAGCTTCTGCCTTAGCTTCCTTCAACCTTAACTCTCCTCTGACTTCCTCTTATCTTTGGCTTCTTTCCTTCTTCCCTGCACACACAACATCGAAGAGCAAAACCTACCCCTCTACCCACCCCCGCATCTCACTCTCTATATATCTCTCTTTGGTAAGCTCTCCCAGAGCCAGGTAATCAGGTCGGGTCGCGTGCTCGGGTCCAGGCGAACCAGTGTGGGTGTGGTGCGCGAGGAGTACTCAGTAGGTTAGTCGGATCGGGTGCCAGGTTCGCGAGGGAGATGTCACGGATGGGGCGTGATAGGTGAGGGACCTCACCCCAGTGATTTCAAGACAAATAGGGGAGAACACAAAATCAACTTAAACCACTCAAAGAACTCAAGACTTACTGAGGTGGGACTAAAAGTCCCACCCTATTCTGCTGACAATTGCAGGAGAGTGACTTCACAATAGATGCAGCTGCAGGTCTTGCCGCACTTGCTCCCAGGCTAGATTCACTCTCGCCCATAATCCGTGCAGCCTGGGACCTGAATTCTGGAGTTTGCTTCCTGCAGCTGGAGAACAAGCAAGCTCAAGTGCTCGTTAATGGCAGACGAGTGCTCTACCCTACATGACACAAAAGGAGCCTTGCGGCTCTATCAGACCACAGGAGAACCTTCATCGTGTCATGGCGAAGGTGAGGTGGGGGTCGGCGTGGCTCAGACCAGCCTAAGCGTGCGTGCCTAGGTTGGACTGTGACCGTGTGAGTGGGTGTGTTCGGTGGAAGCGTGGAGTGCGTGTGGCGGTCTGTGAGTGGGTGGAAAGTGTTCAGTGGACTGTGGTGGAGGTGTTGAGGTTGGTGGCGAGACGTGTGGAGGCGTGGAGCGATGGATGCATCTCGCCGGAGGTTGGCTAGAGATGGGGAAGATGCGGGCGGATAGTGGCAATCGAGGAGTAATTTGTGAAATAAATTGAGGGGAATTGAAGAGGGGATAGAGATGAGTGGTTCTAACCTAACTAAGTGGATGAAGGGGGAGAGATGGTGACTGACAGTACCTGCTGTCACCAGAGAAGACGGCGTCCAGTGGAGGGAGACGGCTGCGATGATGGGGCTAGGGATGCTCGCGCGGGTGTTGCCCGACGTGGAGGAAGATGGTAAGGGTGGCTCTGCCACTGGTATTGTGGTAGAGCGACTAGAAAGAGGAGGGAGGCTCACCGGAGCTCGTTGGACTACTTGACCGGAGGAGAAGAGGATGAAACTGGGGTGGATCTTTTGCCAACTCGAGCTCAGGAGGTACGACCAGGGTTGAGGATCCTTTTATAGATGTTGGTAGGGATTCCTGTGCTTGGAAGACAAGCTTCCAAGCGCGTGAATCCTCGCTGGAGATGGAATCAGTTAGAGACCCAAATCTCTCGTGCGTTCGCACGAGAGATTGGGTGTAAATCAGAGATTAGGATCGATCTCAGATGGAAGGAAATTCCTCAGAGAATCTCCCTTCCAAATTTGGGAGGGGATCTCTGAGGAATCAAGGAGTACTCCCCCTCCATTCCTCACCGGAGTTGGATTTCTCCCCATTAATGGAGGAGGGACTTGTTTGTAAGAGTGGTGAGGAAGTTAGGGGGTTTGTGTAATGGTTTTCAAAAGATAGGGCCCAAAATGTAATTTGGGTGTACTATTTTGCAAAGTAGGTCAAGATCACCTCCCCTTAGGTCAAAATTTTGGTAAAAACCTAATTTTGACATGAGGAATCCAATGGTGAAGTTGGATTTTAGGTTTGACCACGTTTGATAGGATATTTTGCATAAAAACCCAAATTAGGTCAATTGATGAGCTAGGACCCTAATCTAGGTCAAAATAGGTTCCAAAGGCCAATTTGAAGGTTATAAACCCTAGGGGATATTTTTCCATGAATTTTAGAGGGTTTAATTGATTTTTATCCTGACCAAAACCTTGTTGAATTAAGCATGTCTATTTTGGGGTTACTAGATGTCATTTAATTCCTGGATTATACATAAACCCATTTCTGATTGAACCAACCCACTTTTCATCTTATTCAGATCATTTGACCTATGTTTTGCCTCTGAGAAATCCCGTTTATGTACTGCAATGGTAAAATTACAGTTTTAACCCTTATTTCATGTTTTCTTCTCAGAACACTTATTCCTTGAATTAAGCCCTTCTCTAGGTTATGTAGGAGCTCTTATTCTCTTTCTTAGGTCAAAATGAGCTAGTTAGGGCTCATGATGAGGCTCTTATCATTCCCCCATGCCTAGCTTTTGCAAGTCCCTTAGCAAAATTTCAAGGTTTTAACTTCTATTCTAGACCCTGAGTGTCTGTCATCAGTTATGATAAGTGCTTTTCTTTTTATTTTGTGATTAGGTCAGAATGCTGACAATAGGCCTAGAGGTACTCAAGTACCAACCAAAATTCGATCCTAACCCACTCTAGCCTCAATCCTCCGCGAAGGTTTTTAAGGCCCGCAGAAACTATCCTAAGGTTTGTTGGATTCCGTGGTTAAAGCACCCGTGCTTGAGACATTTTTAGCCTAGGTTCAGTTTGCAGTGCGTTTTTGTAAGAGAGAGACAGAGGATTTATTTGTTCCGAGAGTTTTCTCTCTCATTTCCTTTTATTTCTAGCTTCAGATTGGCTTCTCAACACAGTCTGCATCAGATTCCTCGTCCCCATCATCAATCCTCAACTGCCCCTGGCAGTTGATGCTTCGTGGTAGCACCGCCCATGGCAACCCCTAGAACCCTGGCTTTCGAGATTTTGAGATAATCCCGCCCATGGCGTTCCGTGGCCAAATTCAGACCCTGGCAATCGACATTTCGAGATAATGCCGCCCATGGTATCTGAACCAGCAGAGTGCTTACATGCCCCCGGTAGGATATTTAAATATCCTAAGAGACAAGCACCGAGGAGATGATATGTTGTTACGCATCTTCGAGGGGAATTTCCCACCTCTCCGCGTCGGGAACTCGTCCAAATCAACTTGTGTTGATCAGCTGCTCCTAATCTAGGCAACTTTTTCAGAGTATTAAAATGCTTTTTGCGTGGTTTTGATAGTTATGCACACTGAACCAGACTGTGTGTGAATTGGGGTGCTTAGGTTACCGAATCCCACAAATCGAAAGTCAGTTAACGAGGTCGAATACTTCCTAAGCCTTAGACCTAATACTTAAGCTTCGCATTTTGATAACGATGGCTTCGAGAGATAACCGGGTTTTATTGTTATGTCGTTGTAATATAGCCAGTTGTTGCCATCATTTCAAATAAAAAAAATTTTTTTTTACTCGGAAAAGAGTTCCCGAGGTCGAACTCAGGGAGCAAGTTGTATTCTAGAGATATACATGTTTCTTTTACAAAAATAAACAAAGAGAGAGAAAGAATTTGGTGTCTTTTTTTTTTTCTCTTTGTTTCTCCTCGTCTCAGATCTTCTTCTTCTTTGTCTGCAGAGGTGATGTTCTTCTTCTGCAGTGGTGATGCTCTTCTTCTTGTTCCAGTTGTTCCTGCTCTTCCTTTTTCTTCTGTCTTTCTTCAGATCTTCTTCTTTCTTCTTTATTTTTCTTCTTTCAGTTCTTCCCTTGTTCTTTTGTGTTCTCCTCTACCTCGCCTTCTTCTGATGTTCTTCAGATTTTCTTTTTCCAGTCAGGACGTCGCCCCTCCTTCTTTCTCTTTTTTTTTTTTTCAGGACGTCGTCTGATTTCCAAATCAGACGACTTAAACTGCCTGTTGCTACAGTGTCTCCCTCAGCTTCCTTCTTCTTCCGCGGTCCTTCTTCTTCACCTGTGCCTGCACACTTCAGAGTTTTACGTCAGAGGCAAAACCTACTCTACCCTCTCCCCCCGCGTCTCTCTCTCTCTGAAACTACTCTTGGGAAAGCTCTCCCAGAGCTGCCGGGTAGTCGGGTACGGGTCGCGCCCGGGTCCAGGCCCACCGGCGTGCGTGGTGGGCGAGGAGTGCAGGTCAGTCTAAGTCGGGTCGGGTCGGGTCAGGTCCGCGGGGCGTGAGCGCGGACGAGACCGGGTAACCGGGCGGGTGAAGGGGACCTCACCCCGTGTGCTGAGGCAGTAAGCCTCCAGCACTTTTGCGTCTTATATCGCTGCGCCTCTTCAGACTTTTCCGAGGTGGGACTAAATGTCCCACCTCAATTGCGCGCCCGCAGCGGGGAAAGCAGCGGGCGATCGCGGCGTCACGCGAAGCCTTCTGCCTTAGCTGCGAGCCTGGTGTTTTGTCGAAACGCCTCGCAAGGCCTGGGAGTCGAATCTGGGCGTGGCGCTGAGCGTGGCGCGCCTGTAGCTGCAGGCGGAAGCAGCTCCTTCTGCACGGCAATGGCGGCGGAGGTCGGGTGGCCTGTTCACAGAAAAACGGCCTCTCGGCCTAATCAGAAGGTGCCGGGAGCTTCGCCAGGGTGCGGCGAAGCTCGTGTGGGTGGTAGCGAGGCGTGGGGCGGCGTGCAAGGGCTGCCCTAGGTCGGACTGTGGGTCGGAGGATGGGTTTGTTGGGGGAAGCGTTACGGAGGTGTGGAGCGGCAGTGAAGGGGTGGGGGGTGCTCAGTGTGATGAGGCGGAGGTTCGGTGAGGGTCGGCGAGGTGTGTGAGGCTGTGGAGCGATGGGAGCATCTCGCCGGAGGGTGGCCGGAGACGAAGGGGGTGACGATGGTCAGGGTCGGTCGAGGGCTTAATTGAATAAATTGAAAGCGGGGAAAGAAAGAGGAGAAGAAGGGGAGTAGTTCTAGCTTACTTGCAGGGACGAAGGGGGAGAAGCAGGGCGACAGTCGTATCGACTGTCACCAGAGAAGACGATGCTCAGGGAAAGGGGCGGCGGCGAGCAGAGAGCCGGAGAGGCGCCAGCTGGGTGCGGCGTGGCGCAGGAAGAGCAGGGGAGGAAGTCTCTGCTGCTGGTATTGCGGCAGAGCGAAGAGGAGCAGGGGGAGGAACCGCCGGAGCTGGTGAGCGTCTGCCGGAGAGAGAAGAGAGGAACGTTGGGGGTTTTCTCCGTCAGATCCAAGCTACCCCGGTTGGTGGAGCAACGGGGGGTATTTATAGGGATCAAAACAGGGAGGAAGGCGGAGGGAGACGACGTGTCTCCCTCGCCGGAGGACGCCGGAGATGGAGACCCATACCGTCCGTGCGTTCGCACGGCCGGTATGGTGGGTTACAACGACCAAGGGGGTGTCCCTGAGACGGCTGACGACGCAGGGCACCCCCGGTTTACTTGCCAGGTTCCCTGTAACGACCCGATTCCCGAGTCCCTACGAGACACGAGAGCCGGACCGACTCGACTAATCCCAAGACCCAGTCGTCCAACGAGGAAGTAACCAAAAGACAGTAAAATAAACCACATTCAGCATGAATATAACTAACAGTAAGAAAGTACAGCAGAAAGGAAAGAAACCAGTACAGTAGGCACCACCACAACAGTAAAACAACATTTATCATATAACAAAAACTGCAGGTAAAGAAGGTATAGCGGAAACAAAACTACTCACTAGAACAGAAACAAAAAGGGGTACAAAGCTGGGGTAACTCTACTGGACCCTACTCGGCCCAGCATCCTCTGCAGCCGCCGACCCTGGCTGCTCAACACCTGGTCCTGAAAAAGGTAACGGGTGTAACATGTCAGCAAAACGCTGAGTAGAGTGGCAAACTAACTAAAGGCAACAGTAGAGTGTACAGTAGCTGTTATGTTCTATTACTTCCTTTATTTACATCTTTCAATTTTTCTCACTATTTCATTTATTTCTCAGATCCTTTACTTGATCTCGAATGTCCTCGTGGGACGATCTTGATTGCAGTCTTTTCCAAAAGTAGAAGTAGCACGTGGTGCTCTCCTGGTTGGGAGAGTCCCCCGTGGTGATCCTACCCTCAGTCAACCACCCCAAGGTCACTGACAGACGTAACGGTGACTACGACACGCGCGATAAACGCACAGGTAGCTAGCCCACACTGGCACGCGGTCAGTCGTTTCCGTTAACGGGTGCGCCCAAAGCACAGCACGGAACCAGGGCAGAGCCCTCTCAGTAACAGGGGTCCAACCCCTCCACAGTAACCAAACCGGGGCCTTGCCCCTCCACAGTCCGCGCACCCTCGCCTGACTACCCTGGTTTGCCCTAGTGGGCCTAACAAGTCGGTGAAGGAGGCTAGCAGAACCCCGGGGCCCGTGGGGTAGCTAGTACTCTCCTAACACTACTAGCTCTCCTCGGTACTACCTACACGAGGGCCAACAAGTCGGTACAGAGCGGCCAATCCTAACCCCGGGTCCCTGGGGCGGCTGGCCCCACTCTGCACTAAACAGGTACAGGTACTTCCCTTGGTACTGCGTACCCAAGAGACAGTACAAACTACATCTCAGTTCCATTCCTTTTTCTTTCCAGGAGTTCCACTCCTAACTCCCCGTAGGGTTCCAGCTCTTTATTTCAGAACATCATATGTTTCACTTTCCAGATTCTCGTTCTCAAATTCCATGATCTCAAACATGTTTCTTTATTCATAACAGGCAGCTGTTAATTAAATTTACAGGCAGCTTTATATATTCCTTTCCATTTTTCCAAGACTGCAGTAATATACATTCCACTAGTTTTTCCATCCTAGGATTCAAGCCATATCCTAGGATCTATCATACAATCTAGTTTTCCAGCCCTAAGATTCATGCAACACCTAGGAGCTATCATTCCATATATTTCTCATTCCTAGGATTCATGCAAAGCCCTAGGTTCTAGTTATGGTTCCATACTTTAACAGATTTTATTAATACTTAAAGCCACTCTACCAGGTATAACGGGAGTAATGGGGGCGTGATCGGGAATCCCGCGCGCCTCCGCGACTCTCAAGACTGCAACCGAACGAGGTCCTATCACAAGGATCAAACACAAGGAGTGTCTCAAAACAGTGTATAGCTACTGTAGGCGGGTAGAGGAATTAATTCTGAAACGAACGCAACTCGAATCGTGGAAAACGGAGCCCAAACGGGCCCCAAACGGGTCGAGAAAGACGATACTGTGCAAAATCAGACGTCTGGAACTCCTTCCAGACGTCTTAAACGGTGGATCAGAGAATTACCTGTTCGGCTTGGTTCCCCGGACGTCCAGAAGTCTGCGGGGACGTCTGCCTAGATCCAAGACGTCCGATGGTCCCTCCGGACGTCTGGAGGTCACTCCCGCCGTCTGGTACAACTTCCAGACGTCTGATTCGCAAAGGATGACGAATCAGCGAACCTGCGCACAGCCAACCCCCCCTCCCTCAGTACGGTCAGTCGACAAGAAGGAAGAAGAAAGCGGAAACTCACTTTCAGACGTCTATATGATCTCACAGACGTCGACCTTGCCGTCTGGATATCAATCCAGACGTCTGATTCTGGAAATTTTTCCAGAATCAGAACCTTGCTCGGCCTCCGCTCGCGACGCCGCCCGCGTCGCACCTCGCGCGTACGCTGCTCCGCCCGCAGCAGGTCCCTCTCCGCGACGCTCTGCGCCCCCTGCGCCCTCCGCCGGCCGGCCAAGCCTCTCCTGGCGAGCTCGCCCTCACGGCAGAGCCCCGCCCTCGCACGCCGCAGCTCCTCCGCGCTCACTGCGGCTGCCGCTGCCGCTGCGCCCTCGCGTCCGCTCGCTCTCGCGCACAGGCAGGAGAAGAAGGAGGAAGATGGTGGAGACGGGAGGGGAGGCGCGCCCCCCTTTTAACGCCGCGCGGAGAGGAGAGAGAAGGCGGTCGCAGCCGCCTGCAGCCGCAGAGAAAGAGGGCAGAAATGCAGGTCTGCGCGCACAGGCGCGCAGACGAATATCCCGTGCGAGCATAACTGTTCGCCAGACGTCTGTAAACTATCCCGGACGTCTGGTCAGACGTCTGGATGTTATCCCAGACGTCTTGACAGACGTCTGGGCCACCTCCCAGACGTCTTAAAAGGCGTCTGGGGCACGCGCTCGTTACAATATAACAAACTCAAAGGAAGTTTCATCCCCGAAACTTGCGCCAACTAGGGTGCGGGAAGAAGATGTCCAAATAACCATAACAAACTCAAAGAGGACCGAAGCCGGTCCGAAAAGACGTACCCGCGAAAACTCTGGGTACCGCTCCCGCATTGCCGCCTCAGGCTCCCAGGTAGCCTCCTCGTACCGCTGGCTCCTCCACAAAACCTTTACCAGGGGTACTTGCTTTCGTCTCAACCTGCGGACTGCTCGGTCTAGGATCTGTACTGGCCGCTCGGGGTAGGTCAGGTCGTCGCTCACCTCGACGCTCTCGTGACTCAGTACGTGGCTGGGATCGGCTACGTACTTCCTGAGGTTGGACACGTGGAACACGTCGTGCACACCAGAAAGCTGCGGGGGAAGGGCAAGTCTGTAAGCAACGGGTCTAACCCGCTCCAGGACCTCAAAGGGCCCCACGAACCTCGGCGCGAGCTTCCCTCTCACCCCAAACCGCTGTAAGCCCTTCATGGGCGAAACACGAAGAAAGACGTGGTCCCCAACCTCGAACTGCACCTCTCTGCGTCTGCGATCTGCGTAGCTCTTCTGTCTGCTCCTGACAGTGCGGAGTCGTCTGTGGATCTGCTCAACTACCTCCTGACTCTGCCGGATCAACCTGGGGCCAACCTCCCACTTGGTCCCCACCTCAACCCAACTCAAGGGTGCCGTGCATTTCCGTCCGTACAGAGCCTCGTAGGGAGCCATGCCGATGCTCGAGTGATAACTGTTGTTGTATGCAAACTCCGCCAGGGGCAGGTGCTCCTCCCAAGAGCCCCTCCAGTCTAGTACACAGGCACGCAAAAGGTCCTCAAGTGTCTGTATCGTGCGTTCCGACTGTCCGTCCGTCTGGGGGTGGTAAGCCGTGCTAAACCTCAACCTCGTCCCCAAAGCCAGATGAAACTCAGCCCAAAACTGGGACGTAAAGCGGGTATCCCGGTCGGATACGATCTCCCGCGGAACTCCGTATAGTCGCACCACGTCACAGATATACCTCTCTGCCAACTGTGCTGGTCCCAAAGTGACTCGGATCAGCAAGAATCGTGCCGTCTTCGTCAATCTATCCACTATTACCCAGACTGCGTCGTGTCCTCGCTGGGTAACAGGTAAGCCCACCACCAAGTCCATGGTGATGCTCTCCCACTTCCACTCTGGCACTGGAAGCGGCTGAAGCAGCCCTGCAGGCCTCTGATGCTCGGCTTTCACCTGCTGGCACACTAAGCACTGCTGCACGAACTCACCCACATCCCGCTTCATCCCTCTCCACCAGAACTCGCGTATCAAGTCATGGTACATTTTCGCGTTTCCGGGATGTATGGTGAATCTGGAACCGTGTGCCTCAGTCAGGAGTTCTCTCAACAGCTCCTCGTCTCTGGGGACGCACAACCGTCCCCCCAAGCGTAACACCTGGTCTGTGAAAGAGAAGTCCCCTAGGTCCCCTGATAGTACTCTGTCGCGCAAAGACTGCAAGTACGGATCGGCCATCTATCCCGTGATGATGCGGTCTATCAACTCTGGTCTGGTCTGCCGTGTCACCGTCACTGCCCCACAGTACCCTCGTAACTCTAGAGGTCGCCAACTGCCCACCTCCTCCAAAAGGCTCCAACTCTGTAACTGTAGACTGGCCAAGCGTGCGAGCGCCTTACGGCTCAAGGCGTCAGCCACCACATTGGCCTTTCCCGGGTGGTAGGAGATGCTGCAGTCGTAGTCCTTCAGGAGCTCCAACCAACGTCTCTGTCTCATGTTGAGCTCCTTCTGGTCAAAAAGATATCTGAGGCTCTTGTGATCTGTAAAAATCTCGAAGGTCTCACCGTACAAGTAGTGCCTCCATGTCTTCAGCGCGAAGACAACAGCTGCCAACTCTAGATCGTGGGTAGGGTAGGTATGCTCATGGGGCTTCAGTTGCCGCGAAGCGTAAGCGACCACGTGACCCCTCTGCATGAGCACACCTCCTAACCCCTGCAAGGAAGCGTCCGTGTACACAACGAACCCGCCACTACTGTCAGGGATGGTGAGCACGGGAGCCGAGGTCAACCTCTCCTTCAGCTCCAGAAAACACGCCTCACAGGCGTCTGTCCAAGCGAAAGGCACATCCTTCCGAGTCAACTGTGTCATAGGACGTGCAATCTGCGAAAACCCTCTGATGAACCGTCTGTAGTAACCTGCCAGTCCCAGGAAACTGCGAATCTCAGTGACTGAACGCGGTCTCTCCCACCTGAGCACTGCCTCGACCTTGGCGGGATCCACCGCCAGGCCGTCTCCAGAGATCACATGACCCAAAAAGGTCACCTCCCTCAACCAGAACTCGCACTTGCTGTATTTGGCGTACAGCCTGCGTCGTCTCAGAGTGTCCAGAACCATCCGCAAGTGCTGTCCGTGCTGCGTCCGATCTCTAGAATAGATGAGTACATCATCTATGAAAACCACCACAAACTGGTCCAAGTACGGTCTAAACACCCGGTTCATCAGGTCCATGAAAGCAGCGGGGGCATTGGTCAGCCCAAACGGCATGACCAAAAACTCGTAGTGTCCGTAGCGGGTGCGGAAAGCTGTCTTGGAGACGTCGGTCTCCCGGATCCTCAACTGGTGGTATCCAGACCTCAAGTCGATCTTGGAAAACACCGTGGCACCCCGCAACTGGTCAAACAAATCGTCAATCCTCGGCAGCGTATATCTGTTCTTGATGGTGACCCTATTCAGCTGTCGGTAGTCCACACAAAGGCGTAGGGTCCCATCCTTCTTCTTCACAAACAGTACCGGGGCTCCCCAGGGAGACGCACTAGGCCTCACGAAACCCTTCTCCAAAAGGTCCTGCAACTGAGACTTGAGCTCTCGCAGCTCAAGCGGTGCCATTCTGTATGGCGCGGTGGAGATGGGGCTGGTCCCTGGTACTAGTGAGATCTCAAACTCTATCTCACGCTCGGGCGGTAGTCCTGGTAACTCGTCTGGAAATACGTCGGGGTACTCTCTGACCACCGGGATGCTCTGGAAGTCTGCCACGGGGCTGTGCTCTGCCACCACACAAGCTAAGAAGCCCTCACACCCCTGGCTCAAAAGTCTCGCCGCCCGAAGTGCCGAAATGCACCTGAAACCTCCGTCCACTGGCTGCCCGTGAAACTCGAAGGAAGGCAACTCCGGAATGGAGAAGACAATCTTCCTCTCAAAGCAGTCTACCAAGGTGTGGTAAGCGGACAGCCAATCCATCCCCAGAATCACCCCAAAGTCCTCCATCTGTATCATAATCAGGTCAGCTGGCAGGCTGTGTCCCCCGATGCTGACCCCGCAACCCGTGTACACCTCCTCAGCTACAAACAGCTGACCACTCGGACCTCTGATTACGAACGGATTCTCTAACAATGTATAATCCTGGTCCAAACTAACTGCGAAACTGTCTGCGACAAACGAGTGCGTAGCGCCGGAATCGAAAAGCGTGTAAACGAGTCTGCCAGAAACTGAAACCATACCTGCTACCACGGATCCCGAAGCTCTGGCGTCCCTGTGTGTTAGGGCGTTGATACGCCCCTCAGCTCTAGGTGCGGACGAAGCAGCCACACTCTGCGTCGGACGGGTAGGTGCTGGCCGGTACCCTCCTCGCGACTGCGGTCCTCCTCCTCGCGCCTGGAAACCGCGGCCTCCTGCGCGCCCTCCAGTGCTCTGCGCGGGAAGTATCTGCTGACCTCCTGCCCTAGATGGGCAGTCCCTCCTGACGTGGCCCGGCTGGCCACACTGGTAGCAGAGGGGAACCCGACTCCCGCCCTCAGTGAGTCCCTGCTGTCGGCTAGGCGGGGGTCCGGTGCTGGCGACTAGCCCCTGTCGAGGGCCCCCAAAGGCCACTGATGGCCCTGCACAACGTGACGGCTCTCCTGCGGACGCCACGTGTCTCCGTTCTCGCCGGCCCTGTGAGAAGTCTGGCTGAAAGGGCCTCTTCCGCCCGCCGTCGGTCTCTCGCGCGGACGGGTTGGTCTCCTCGTAAGTCATAGCTGCCTCTACCACCCTCGAAAACGTCGGCAGCTTCAGGGGTTTGACATACCCCCGGATCGCAGGCCGGAGCCCCTCGGTGAACCTCCAAAGGCGCTCCTCCTCAGTGGCTACCGCTGTCGCTGCAAAGCGGGACAGCTCCAAGAAACGCGTGCGGTACGCGCTCACGGTCATCGTCCCTTGGCGGAGAGTGTGGAACTCCCGCCTCCTCTGGTCCTGCCACGTCTGGGGAAAGTACTGCTCACAGAAGAGGGTGACGAACTGGTCCCACGTCGGCTCGTCCCTCTCCTGTCCCCGGACCACCCTTCGCCCCCCGGTGGAGTGCCGCAGTACAGAGCGGCCAATCCTAACCCCGAGTCCCTGGGGCGGCTGGCCCCACTCTGCACTAAACAGGTACAGGTACTTCCCTTGGTACTGCGTACCCAAGAGACAGTACAAACTACATCTCAGTTCCATTCCTTTTTCTTTCCAGGAGTTCCACTCCTAACTCCCCGTAGGGTTCCAGCTCTTTATTTCAGAACATCATATGTTTCACTTTCCAGATTCACGTTCTCAAATTCCATGATCTCAAACATGTTTCTTTATTCATAACAGGCAGCTGTTAATTAAATTTACAGGCAGCTTTATATATTCCTTTCCATTTTTCCAAGACTGCAGTAATATACATTCCACTAGTTTTTCCATCCTAGGATTCATGCCATATCCTAGGATCTATCATACAATCTACTTTTCCGGCCCTAGGATTCATGCAACACCTAGGAGCTATCATTCCATATATTTCTCATTCCTAGGATTCATGCAAAGCCCTAGGTTCTAGTTATGGTTCCATACTTTAACAGATTTTATTAATACTTAAAGCCACTCTACCAGGTATAACGGGAGTAATGGGGGCGTGATCGGGAATCCCGCGCGCCTCCGCGACTCTCAAGACTGCAACCGAACGAGGTCCTATCACAAGGATCAAACACAAGGAGTGTCTCAAAACAGTGTATAGCTACTGTAGGCGGGTAGAGGAATTAATTCTGAAACGAACGCAACTCGAATCGCGGAAAACGGAGCCCAAACGGGCCCCAAACGGGTCGAGAAAGACGATACTGTGCAAAATCAGACGTCTGGAACTCCTGCCAGACATCTTAAACGGTGGATCAGAGAATTACCTGTTCGGCTTGGTTCCCCGGACGTCCAGAAGTCTGCGGGGACGTCTGCCTAGATCCAAGACGTCCGATGGTCCCTCCGGACGTCTGGAGGTCACTCCCGCCGTCTGGTACAACTTCCAGACGTCTGATTCGCAAAGGATGACGAATCAGCGAACCTGCGCACAGCCAACCCCCCTCCCTCAGTACGGTCAGTCGAAAAGAAGGAAGAAGAAAGCGGAAACTCACTTTCAGACGTCTGTATGATCTCACAGACGTCGACCTTGCCGTCTGGATATCAATCCAGACGTCTGATTCTGGAAATTTTTCCAGAATCAGAACCTTGCTCGGCCTCCGCTCGCGACGCCGCCCGCGTCGCACCTCGCGCGTACGCTGCTCCGCCCGCAGCAGGTCCCTCTCCGCAACGCTCTGCGCCCCCTGCGCCCTCCGCCGGCCGGCCAAGCCACTCCTGGCGAGCTCACCCTCACGGCAGAGCCCCGCCCTCGCACGCCGCAGCTCCTCCGCGCTCACTGCGACTGCCGCTGCCGCTGCGCCCTCGCGTCCGCTCGCTCTCGCGCACAGGCAGGAGAAGAAGGAGGAAGATGGTGGAGACGGGAGGGGAGGCGCGCCCCCCTTTTAACGCCGCGCAGAGAGGAGAGAGAAGGCGGTCGCAGCCGCCTGCAGCCGCAGAGAAAGAGGGCAGAAACGCAGGTCTGCGCGCACAGGCGCGCAGACGAATATCCCGTGAGAGCATAACTGTTCGCCAAACATCTGTAAACTATCCCGGACGTCTGGTCAGACGTCTGGATGTTATCCCAGACGTCTTGACAGACGTCTGGGCCACCTCCCAGACGTCTTAAAAGGCGTCTGGGGCACGCGCTCGTTACATTCCCCCCCTCACCCTGCGCGGCGCCATGCTCCGCGCAAGGTCGCCGGAGCATGGTGCTGGCAGGTTTTGCAGGGGGGACCTGATCGCAAAGAACGAAGGAGAGTTAGGGGCCAAAATGCGAGGGTTCAAAAGTTGAGGGCCAAAGAGTAAATATATGAGGACCAAAGTGTAAAGTCGGTCAAGGAGGTTTCTTCTTAGGCTCAAGTTTTTATACATGATTAATTAGGACCTAAGGAATCTGATGGTGAATTTCATTTCTATATTAAACCTTGTTTGACCGGTCAATTTACGTAAAAACCTAAATTAAGTTATTAATTGGGCATGGTTCTCAATGTAGGTCAAAATGGGTTCTGAAGGCCAAATTGAAGGTTCTAAACCCTAGAGATTATTTTTCTATGAATTTTAGAGGGTTTATTCTATTTTTACTTTGCCTCGAACCTTGTGAATTGAAGTGGGTTGTTTTAGGGTTACAGATTATCATTTAGTTTCTTGGAAGTGCTATAGCCCTTGCTAGATCATCTCATCCCACTTTTAGTCTTATTAAGCTGCTTTGACCTATGTTTGGGCCCTGAATTACCCTGTATGCAGATTATACTGGTAAAATTGCATTTTTACCCCTTATGTCTTATTTTCTTCTCAAACTCAGAATTCTCTGAGTTAAGCCTTTCCTTGAGATATGTAGGAGCTTTTATCCTTTGTATTAGGTCAAAATGAGCTAGTTATGGCTCATGATGAGGTTCTCATCATACCCCCATGCCTAGCTTTTGCTAGTCCCTTAGCAAAAACTTAAGGTTTCAACCCTTGTTCTAGACCATGAAGTTTTTAATAGTTTTAGATAAGTGCCCTTTTTTATTTGAGCATAGATTAGGTTAGAATGCTGACCATAGGCCTAAAAGGTACTCTAGTACCAATCAAGATCCAAATCTGTCTAGCCTTAGCCTCAGTCTTTTAGCAAAGGTTTTTAAGGTCCACAAGAACTAACCTAAGGTTTATTGGACTTCGTGGTTAAAGCACCCGTGCTTAAAATGATTTTAGCCCTAGCTCAGTTCGCAGTGCGTTTTGTAAGAGAGAGATAGAAAGTTTTTCTGTTTGGAGAGTTTTCTCTCTCTTTTTCTTTTTAGTTCTAGCCTAGGATTGGCTTTTCAACACGGTCTGTATCAGATTCCTTGCTCCCATCATCAATCCTCAAGGGTTCCTGGCGATCGATGTTTCGAGATAGCACCGCCATGGCAACCCCCGGAACCCTGGCTATTGAGATTTCGAGATAATCCCATCCATGGTGTTCCGTGGCCGAATCCAGACCCTGGCAATTGACACTTCGAGATAATGCCATCCATGGAATCTGAACCAGCAGAGTGCTTACATGCCCCCAGTAGGATATGTAAATATCCTAAGAGACAAGCACCGAGGAGATGATATTTTGTTACGCATCTTCGAGGGGATTTCCCGCCTCTCCGCGCTGGGAACTCGTCCAAATCAACTTGTGTTGATCGGCCGCTCCTATTCTAGGTGTTCCTTTCAGAATTTTACGACGCTTCTGCGTGATTCTGATTTTTACGCTTATTGAACCAGGCTGTGTGTGAGGTTAGGGTGCTTAGGTTACTGAGTCCCGTAAACCAAAAATTAGTTAACGAGGCCGAATACTCCCTAAGCCTTAGACCGAATACTTCAGCTTTTCATTTTCCTCAACCTCTTGAGGAGTGTCCAGATCTTAATGGGTAGTAAGAGTCTATTCAAGAATGCCTAAGGTTTGCATTCTTTACTAATCTCTTTGTGCACTTTTCTTGAATGAGGTCTAGAACTTAGGTTAATTCCTTAGTTCCTTACTAATGACTATCACTTTTTCTCATAATTTTGTGCTCCTTTTTCATTTTGTTTCTTTTCTCCTTCACAAAATTTCCTTCTCCTCTTTTCCTCTTATTCTTTTTCGAAAAATTTTTTTTTTTTTTTTTTGAAACCTTTTCTTACAAGTTTTGCACTTTCATACCCCCCCATGCCTAAGATTTGCAATGTCCTCATTGTAACCTAAGGGGTCTTAGTTCATTCCTTAAGACAGAAATTTGGATGAGTGGATGGGTCGGGTTGAATTTTTGCGGACGATTTCAAATCCCAGATGCAAGCATCTGAGTTGGGGTCGGCTGTCTACAAGGGTGAACTTCGAGTGCTAAAAGGTGCCAGAACAAGTTTCAGGTTTTCAAAGAGAATGACGGGCTGCCTCCCGTTAAGCGCTGAGTTTTACGCCATCGGCTGGGCGCAATAAGCTCAAGGGGAAAGGAGGATATAAGATGTCTCAGCCAAATCAGTAGAAGTTACATCAATGAACGGCTTGAGTCTCTGACCGTTCACGATGAAAGGTTCAGAATCGTGGCTGAGTGGACTGATTTCGATTGCTCCATTTCCAAAAACCTGTCGGACCAAATATGGTCCGACCCACTTAGATCTCAGTTTTCCTGGGAAGAGTTTGAGTCGGGTATCAAAGAGTAGGACCTTTTGACCAGGATGAAAGATCTTTCTCGAGATGTGTTTGTCGTGGAAGGCTTTAACCCGCTCCTTGTAGATTTGCGAGTTCTCGTACGCGTCTATGCGTAATTCATCGATCTCGCTGATTTAGAGTTTTCTGTGGGTCCCAGCCTTGGAAAGATCTAGATTACAGTTCCGTACTGCCCAATAGGCTTTATGCTCCAGTTCGACGGGAAGGTGGCATGCCTTTCCGTACACCAGCCTAAAGGGAGACATGCCTAATTGGGTTTTGTGGGCGGTCCTATAGGCCCACAGTGCTTCCGGAAGTCGGGACGACCAGTCCTTCCTGTCAGGTTGAACAGTGACTTACAGGATTTTCTTGATCTCCCGATTGGATAGCTCAGCTAGACCATTAGTTTGGGGGTGGTAAGGAGTAGAGATTCGGTGAGACACCCCGTATTTGGTCATTAGTGACCTAAACTGAGCATTTGTGAAATGGGTCCCCCCATCAGAGATTATTGCACGAGGAATCCCGAACCTTGAGAAAATGTGTTGATGAATGAATTTGAGAACGATTTTGTGATCACAGGTTCGGGTCGGTATGGCTTCGATCCATTTGGACACGTAGTCCACAGCCAACAGAATGTATTCGAAACCATCCGAAACAGGAAAGGGGCCCATAAAATCAATCCCCCAAACAACAAAGATTTCGCATACTAGAATCGGTTGCATAGGCATCATGTCGCGATAGCTCATGTTGCCCAAAGTCTGGCAACGACTGCATGCCTTGCAGTGATTGTATGCGTCTTTGAACAGTGTGGGCCAGTAAAAGCCGCACTGGAGGACTTTTGATGCGGTTTTATGCCCGGCAAAATGGCCACCGCATGCCTGGTCATGGCAGAAAGAGAGGATACTGTTGAATTCCCCTTCCGGGACACATCTCCGGATGATCTGATCGGCACCTATGTGGAAGAGGTACGGGTCTTCCCAAATGTAATACTTGGCATCGGAGCGTAATTTGTCTTTCTTGGCCTTCGGCCAATCGGACGGGGTCTGATGAGATGCCAAGTAATTTACTATATTAGCAAACCATGGAAGGCTAGTACCAATAGTCAGCAGGTGCTCATCGGGAAAATGCTCAGTGATGGGTCCGGAAGGGTCAATTATTTCAGAAGGAAGACGGGACAAGTGATCAGCTACCACGTTTTGCTTTCCCGCTTTGTCGCGAATCTCAAGGTCAAATTCTTGCAACAGCAAGATCCATCGGATTAATCGAGGTTTCGCGTCCTTCTTTGCAAGGAGATGCCTCACAGCTGTGTGATCCGAGTATATGATGACACGGGAACCCAGAAGGTATGATCTAAACTTTTCTAGGGCAAATACTACAGCTAGCAGCTCTTTCTCAGTAACCGTATAGTTACGCTGAGCCTCATCGAGTGTTTTGCTGGCGTAGTAAATGACCACAGGTTTCTTGTCAATTTTCTGTCCCAAAACCGCTCCTACAGCGAAGTCGGATGCATCACACATGATCTCAAAGGGTTGAGACCAATCAGGGGACTGTAGGATCAGGGCTTGGGTGACTCGGTCACGCAGGATTTCAAATGCTTGAGTGCATTCCTTGGAAATTTCGAAGGGAACATCCTTGGAGAGAAGTGTGGTCAGGGGGCGTGCGATTTTTGAAAAATTAGGGATAAATCGTCGATAAAAATCGACATGCCCTAAAAAGGATCGGATGTCCCTGATCGAGCTAGGCATAGGAAGGTGAGAGATCAGATTAACCTTAGCTCGATCCACTTGGATACCTTTCTCCGAAATTGAGTGTCCCAGGACAATTCCCTCAGGCACCATGAAATGGCTCTTTTCCCAGGAAAGAACCAAATTCACATCGATGCACCGCCTGAGTATCTGGACCAAGTGTTGGAGGCAATCGTCGAATGATGCTCCGAAAACTGAAAAGTCATCCATGAAGACTTCCAGATAATCACCTACCATATCTGAGAATATGGCAAGCATGCATCGCTGAAAAGTAGCGGGTGCATTGCAAAGATCGAAAGGCATCCTTCGGAAAGCGTATGTTCCGAAGGGGCAGGTGAACGTGGTCTTTTCTTGGTCCTCAGGATGGATTGCCACCTGGTTATAACCGGAGTACCCGTCAAGAAAGCAGAAGAACCTATTTCCCGCTAGTTTTTCGAGAATTTGATCAATGAAGGGTAGTGGGAAATGATCCTTCTTCGTGGAGGAATTGAGTCGACGGTAATCTATACAGACTCTCCACGAGTTGGCTAATCGGGTAGGAATGATTTCTCCAGTCTCAGTCGTTATAGTGGTGAGTCCTGCCTTCTTGGGCACGACCTGAATTGGGCTCACCCAACGACTATCGGAGATCGGGTAGATGATTCCGGCATCTAACCATTTGATGATCTCCTTTTTCACGACCTCCTGCAGATTGGGGTTTAAGCGTCTCTGCATTTCACGAGAAGGTCGTGTGCCCTCTTCTGAATAGATATGATGAGTACAATAAGAGGGACTTATTCCAGTCAGATCATCGAGAGTCCATCCGATGGCTCTGCGATGTTGCTGGAGGACAATAATCAGACGGGATTCCTGTTCAGGACTGAGGTTGGAATTGATAATCACAGGAAAGGTCTGATTAGAACCCAAAAATACGTATTTCAAGTGAGCAGGAAGGGGTTTCAGTTCGAGGATGGGGTTTTCAGCAGCAGTGGGTGGTTCAGTATAGATGTGAGGTTCAAGGGTAGGAGTTACTGGGTTGTTCATATCTGGATTCGACTCCTCTGTTTGCGGGTCAAGATCCTTCTGTGGTTGATGAGGCATAATCGAGTCATTCTGGAGGTGTGATTCATCAACCAAAGTCTTGATGTCACAAATTTGTTCGATGACGCCGCAATTAATTCCTTGTTGGGCCTTAAATATATCAATTTTCAATGTTTGATCTCCAAACTTAAGCTCTATTTGGCCCTCCTCACAGCTGATGTTGGCTCTAGCAGTAGCCAAGAAAGGTCTCGCTAGAATGATTGGTGTATCCCTAGGGTTCTCAAGTGCATCCATATCTAAGACTATAAAGTCCACTGGAAAATAGAAATCCCGCACTCTCACGATAACATCCTCGAGAATCCCTTTTGGTGACTTTATAGATCGATCTGCTAATTGTAATGTCACCTCGGTTGGTTTCAGCTCAGATTCTTCTAGATGGTCAAGTAAGGATGTGGGTATCAGGTTTATGGATGCACCCAAGTCTAACAATGCTCTATCAAATTGGGTACCACCTATCTTACAGGAAATCAGGGGAGTTCCAGGATCTTTTGCCTTGGGTGGGAGTCTACTGAGGATTACAGAGCTGGCTTGTTCTGACAGAACAATTGGGCTCCCTCCCTTGGTTCGCGGCTTACGCTGGGGTGTACATATATTCTTTAAAAATCGTGCGTAAGCTGGTACGTGGCGGATTACATCCATCAAGGGGATGTTTATGTGGACCTGCTCAAAGAGCTTGACCAGGTCCTCCTCAGGGGCCACGGGTTTGGTGGTCTTCTTTCCCTTGGTCAGCAGGAGAGCCGTCACATTTTGCAGGGCCATCCATGGCCTTTGGGGGCCCTCGACAGAGGCCAGTCGCCAGCACCGGACCCCCGCCCAGCCGACAGCAGGGACCCACTGAGGGTAGGAGTCGGGTCCCCCTCTGTTACCAGTGTGGCCAGCCGGGCCACATCAGGAGGGACTGCCCGTCTAGGGCAGGAGGTTAGCAGATACTTCCCGTGCAGAGCACTGGAGGGCGTGCAAGAGGTCACGGTTCCCAGACGAGAGGAGGAGGACAACAGTCATGAGGAGGGTACCGGCCCGCACCTGCCCGTCCGACGCAGAGTGTGGCTGCTTCATCTGCACCTAGAGCTGAGGGGCATATCAACGTCCTGACACACAGGGATGCCAGAGCTTCGAGATCGGTGGTGGCAGGTATGGTTTCAGTTTCCGGCAGACTCGTTTACACACTTTTCGATTCCGGCGCTACGCACTCGTTTGTCGCAGCCAGTTTCGCAGTTAGTTTGGGCCAGGACTATACGCTGTTAGAGAATCCGTTCGTAATCAGAGGTTCGAGTGGTCAGCTGTTTGTAGCTGGGGAGGTGTACACGGATTGCGAGGTCAGCGTCGGGGGACATAACCTGCCAGCTGACCTGATTGTGATACAGATGGAGGACTTTGGCGTAATTCTGGGGATGGACTAGCTGTCCGCTTACCACTCCTTGGTGGACTGTTTTGAGAGGAAGATTGTCTTCTCCATGCCGGAGTTGCCTTCTTTCGAGTTTCAAGGACAGCTAGTGGACAGAGGCTTCAAGTGCATTTCGGCACTTCGAGCGACGAGACTTTTGAGCCAGGGGTGTGAGGGCTTCCTAGCTTGTGTGGTGGCAGAGCCCAGCCCTGTGGCAGACTTCTAGAGAATCCCGGTGGTCAGAGAGTACCCTGACGTGTTCCCAGATGAGTTACCAGGACTGCCGCCCAAGCGTGAGATCGAGTTTGAGATCTCACTAGTACCAGGGACCAGCCCCATCTCCACCGCGCCATACAGGATGGCACCGCTTGAGGTACAAGAGCTCAAGTCTCAGTTGTAGGACCTTTTGGAGAAGGGTTTTGTGAGGCCCAATGCGTCTCCCTGAGGAGCGTCGGTACTGTTTGTGAAGAAGAAGGATGGTACCATACGCCTTTGTGTGGACTACCGACAGCTGAATAGGGTCACCATCAAGAACAAATATCTGCTGCCGAGGATCGACGACTTGTTTGACCAGTTGCGGGGTGCCACGGTATTCTCCAAGATCGACTTGAGGTCTGGATACCACCAGTTGAGGATCAGGGAGACCAACGTCTCCAAGACAGCTTTCCGCACCCGGTACGGACACTACGAGTTTTTGATCATGCCGTTTGGGTTGACCAATGCCCCCGCTGCTTTCATGGACCTGATGAACCGGGTATTTAGACCATACTTGGACCAGTTCGTGGTGGTATTTATTGATGATGTACTCATCTATTCTCGAGATCGGACGCAGCACGGACAGCACTTGCGGATGGTTCTGGACACTCTGAGATGACGTAGGTTGTACGCCAAATACAGCAAGTGAGATTTCTGGTTGAGGGAGGTGACCTTCTTAGGTCATGTGATCTCTGGAGACGGCTTGGCGGTGGATCCAGCCAAGGTCGAGGCAGTGCTCAGGTGGGAGAGACCGCGTTCAGTCACTGAGATTCGCAGTTTCCTGGGACTGGCAGGCTACTATAGACGATTCATCAGAGGTTTTTCACAGATTGCACGTCCCATGACACAGTTGACCCGGAAGGACGTGCCCTTCACTTGGACAGAGGCCTGTGAGGCATGTTTTCAGGAGCTGAAGGAAAGGTTGACCTCGGCTCTCGTGCTCACCATCCCTGACAGTAGTGGCAGGTTCGTTGTATACACAGACAACTCCTTGCAGGGGTTAGGAGGTGTGCTCATGCAAAGGGGCTACGTTGTCGCTTACGCTTCGCGGCAACTGAAGCCCCATGAGCATACCTACCCTACCCACGACCTGGAGGCACTACTTGTACGGTGAGACCTTCGAGATTTTCACAGATCACAAGAGCCTCAGATACCTTTTTGATCAGAAGGAGCTCAACATGAGATAGAGACGTTGGTTGGAGCTCCTGAAGGACTACGACTGCAGCATTTCCTACCACCCGGGAAAGGCCAATGTGGTGGCTGACGCCTTGAGCCGAAAGGCGCCCGCACACTTGGCCAGTTTACAGTTATAGAGTTGGAGCCTTTTGGAGGAGGTGGGCAGTTGGAGACCCCTAGAGTTATAGGCGCACTGTGAGGCAGTGACTGTAACACGACAGACTAGGCCAGAGCTGATAGACCGCATCTTCACAGGACAGATGGCCGATCCGTGCTTGCAGTCCTTGTGCAACAGAGTACTGTCGGGAGACCTAGGGGACTTCTCTTTCACAGACCAGGTGTTGCGCCTGAGGGGACTGTTGTGCGTTCCCAGAGACGAGGAGCTGTTGAGAGAGCTCCTGACTGAGGCACATGGTTCCAGATTCACCATACATCCTGGAAACGCGAAGATGTACCACGACTTGAGACACGAGTTTTGGTGGAGGGGGAAGAAGCGGGATGTGGGTGAATTCGTGCAGCAGTGCTTAGTGTGTCAGCAGGTGAAAGCCGAGCATTAGAGGCCTGCAGGGCCGCTACAGCCGCTTCCAGTGCCAGAGTGGAAGTGGGAGAGCATCACCATGAACTTGGTGGTGGGCTTACCTGTTACCCAATGAGGACACGACGCAGTCTGGGTAATTGTGGATAGACTGACAAAGACGGCACGATTCTTGCCGATCCGAGTCACTTTGGGACCAGCACAGTTGGCAGAGAGGTATATAAGCGATGTGGTCCGACTACACAGAGTTCCGCGGGAGATCGTATCTGACCGGGATACCCGCTTTACGTCCCAGTTTTGGGCTGAGTTCCAGCAGGCCCTGGGGACGTGGCTGAGGTTTAGTACAGCTTACCAACCCCAGACGGACGGACAATCGGAGCGCACGATACAGACACTTGAGGACCTTTTGCATGCCTGTGTACTGGACTGGAGGGGCTCTTGGGAGGAGCACCTGCCCCTTGCGGAGTTTGCATACAACAACAGTTATCACTCGAGCATCGGCATGGCTCCCTACGAGGCTCTGTACGGACGGAGGTGTACGGCACCCTTGAGTTGGGTTGAGGTGGGGACCAAGTGGGAGGTTGGCCCCAGGTTGATCCGACAAAGTCAGGAGGTAGTCGAGCAGATCCACGGGCGACTCCGCACTGTCAGGAGCAGACAGAAGAGCTACGCAGATCGAAGACGCAGAGAGGTGCAATTCGAGGTTGGGGACCACGTCTTTCTTCGTGTTTCACCCATGAAGGGCCTGCAGCGGTTTGGGGTGAGAGGGAAGCTCGCGCTGAGGTTCGTGGGGCCCTTTGAGGTCCTGGAGCGGGTTGGACCCGTTGCTTACAGACTTGCCCTCCCTCCTCAGCTTTCTGGTGTACACGACGTGTTCCACGTGTCCAACCTCAGGAAGTACGTAGCCGATCCAAGTCACGTACTGAGTCACGAGAGCGTTGAGGTGGGCGACGACCTGACCTACCCCGAGAGGCCAGTGCAGATTCTTGACAGAGCCGTCCGCAGTTTGAGACGAAAGCAAGAACCCCTGGTGAAGGTTTTGTGGAGGAGCCAGCAGTACGAGGAGGCTACCTGGGAGCCTGAGGCGGCAATGCGGGAGCGGTACCCGGAGCTCTTCGCAGGTACGTCTTTCGGACCAGCTTTGGTCCTCTTTGAGTTTGTTATGTTTTTATATGACGTTTTCCCCGCACCCTAGTTAGCGCAAATTTTAGGGACGAAACTTCCTTTGAGTTTGTTATATTGTTACGAACGCTTTCCAAGACGATTTTTTAAGACGTCTGGGAGGTGGCCCAGACGTCTGGAACCCCTTCCAGACGTCTGGGATTTGTTTTTTTTGTGGCGTGCGGGGCTACGTCTGCACGCAGGATTGCGCAGACCTGCAACCGCCGCACCTCCCCCTTTTTCCCTCTCTCCTCCTGCAGGAGCAGGCTGCGCTCTCTCTCTCTCCCCGCGCAGCCTTATAAGGCCATCGCCCTCTCCCTCACTCTCATCCCCTCCGCTTCCTTCTTCTTCATCTTCCAGTCGGTGCGAGAGTGCGAGCGCGAGCGAGCGGCGGCAGCGGCAGCCGCGGCGAGTTGCAGGAGGAGGTGTTGCACGAGGGAGGAGATGCTCGACCGTGAGGGCTCGAGCTTGCCGGGACAGCTAGAGCCGGCCGGCGGGGGAGCAGCGGGCGTGGAGTGACGCGGGAGGGTTGCTGCAGCTCGAGCAGTAGGCGGACGAGGCGCGGCGCGGCCGTGCGTCGCGGGTGGAGAGCGAGTCGAGCTCTGATTCTGGAAATTTTTCCAGAATCAGACGTTTGGGCTTCCAACCAGACGACAGTGAAGACGTCTAGAGGACTGTCCAGACGTCTGGCAAGTAAGTTATTTTCGTCCTTCTTCCTGTTCTGCGGCCCGTCGTACTGAGAGCAAGGAGTGGATGCGTGCAGGTTCTGAGACTCGTCATCCAACGAGAATCGGATGTCTGGCCGCAGTGCCAGACGACGTGAAGGACTTCCAGACATCCGGGGTGACCATCGGACGTCTGGGAACTAAGCCAGATGCCCCCACAGGCTTCTGGACGTCTGAGGGACTACACAGAGAGAAGGTACCATCTGACCCACAATTTAAGACGTCTGGAAGAGGTTCCAGACGTCTGATTTTGAACTGTTTCGTCGTTTTCGGCCCGTTTAGAGCCCGTTCGGAGTCCGTTTTTCGCGTTTTGAGTTGCGTTCTTTTCAGAATAGGATCCTCTAACCGTTTACAGTAATTATACATTATTCTGATAAACTCCTTGTGTTTGATCCTTGTGTTAAAATCCCATTCCATTGTAGTCTCAGGGGTTGCGGAGGTGCAAGGGATTTCCAACCACGCCCCCAATACTCCCGTTGTAGCTGGTAGAGTGGCTTTTAAAGTTATTAACATAATTTGTTACAATTATGGAACAATTAATAGAACCTAGGGCTTTGCATGAATCCTAGGAATGAGAAACCAGATTGAATGATAGATCCTAGGGTATTGCATGAATCCTAGGGCTGGAAAACTAGATTGAATGATAGATCCTAGGGTACGGCATGAATGCTAGAATTGGAAAACTAGTGATATGAATATAGATATTGCAGTCTTGGAAAGTGTGGAAAGGAAATAATAGCTGCCTGTAAATTGATTTAACAGCTGCCTGTTATGAATAAATGAACATGATTGTGAATATGGGTTGTATGAACGTGAAACTAGAATGGTGAAACCTGAATGTGCTGAGTTAAAAGAGCTGGAACCCTATAGGGAATTAGGAGTAGAACTCCTGAAAAGAGAATAAAATGGAACTGAGAAGGAAAGATGTGGAGGTGTGTTGTCTCTTGGGTACGTAGTGCCAGGGGAAGCACCTGTTACCTGTTTAGTGCAGAGCGGAGCCAGCCGCCCCAGGGACCCGGGGTTAGGTCTGGCCACTTTGTACCGACTTTTGGCCCTCGTGTACACGGTACCGAGGAGAGCTACTTGTGTAGAGCGAGTACTAGCCACCCCACGAGCCCCGGGGTGCTGCTAGCTCACCTACACCGACTTGTTAGGCCCTTTACTGCTTCTTTAGTTTATTTGCCACTCTACTCAGCATTTCGTTGACGTGTTACACTCGTTACTTTTCAGGACCAGGTGTTGAGCAACTAAGGTCAGTGGCTGCAGAGGATGCTGGGCCAAGTAGGGTCCAGTAGAGTTACCGCATTTCTTTTGTACCCCTTTTTGTTCCACTGTAGTGAGTAGTTCTTGTTACTCTCTGTACTTTTCCGTACTTGTAGTTCATGTTATGTTATAAATTTTGTTCTACTGTTGTGGTAGTACATGCTGTAGTAGTTCCTTTTCTTACTGCTGTATTTTCGTTACTGCTAGTTATATTCATACTGAATGTGGTTTATTTTACTACTCTTTTGGTTACTTCCTCGTTGGACGACTAGGTCTTGGGATTAGTCGAGTCGGTCCGGTTCTCGTGTCTCGTAGGGACTCGGGAATCGAGTCGTTACAGGTCTTAACAACCCGCTCTTTGTAGATTTGCGAGTTCTCATACACGTCATTGCGTAGTTCCTCGATCTTGCTCATTTGCAACTGACGGTGGGTTTTGGCCTTAAGTAGATCTAGATTGCACTTCCGTACAGCCCAATAGGCTTTGTGCTCCATCTCGACGGGGAGGTGACATGCTTTCCAGTACACTAATCTGAACGGAGACATACCTAATTGGGTTTTGTGGGCGATCCTATAAGCCCACAAAGCTTCTGAAAGTCGGGTCGACCAGTCCTTCCTGTTAGGCCGAACAATGACCTGGAGGATTTTCTTGATCTCTTGATTAGATAGTTCAGCCAATCTGTTGGTTTGGGGGTGATAAGGAGTTGAGATTCAGTGTGACACCCCATATTTGGTCAATAAGGATCTGAACTGTGCATTTGTAAAATGGGTCTCTCCATTAGAGATAATGACGCGCGAGACACCAAACTGAGAGAAGATGTGCTGATGAATGAACTTGATTATCACTTTATGATCATTGGTTCATGTCGGGATAGCTTCGATCTATTTAGACACGTAGTCTGCAACGGTTTTGACGGCTCACGTGCCTGGATACATCCCACATACTAGGAGGCACATGCAAGTAATTAAAAGTCAGTTACATTAATTTCAATTATATAAAAATTAACTGCAAATATATATATATTTACAGGGTCATATGATGGATTTGATCCATCCTCTTGAGGTCGCAGACAAGAACTCCGAAAATGTTCTGCAGATGCCTCTGATGCCAAAGGAGGCCTTCAGGACCGTCATGCCTCCAGAGCATGGAGGCTTCATCCGTAGCATTAGGAGGAGTGCAACGATCTCCTCCTAGTATGGTAGGAGAGGATCCTCCTCGTCCACCCACGACAACAGTCTACGCACCAAGGTTCAGACCTTATAGCGTCGAGATGCGAAGCGGGAAAAAAGGTTGAAAGAGGTCACCGCCCAGCTGGAGGCCGCTACTTGTAGTATGAACTGTCAGAAGGAGTTGTTAGAGCAGCAGAACAAGCAATAGGCAGAGGTCTTGTCCTATATCCGAGGTGGTGGTGGACTTGATCATTCGTCATTCCACATTCCAAGGTGTGGCGATGTCGATGATGGTAGTTTTGGGGCTGGTGGCGTAGGTGCCACAATATAGCTTATATGTGTTTATATTTTTCACATTTTTATTATTATTGTAATATTTGAACATCATTTATAAATATATATATATTAGTTTCATTGTATAATTTCTTTTGATTAAATATTTTGAACAACTTAGGTTGTTTTCGAGTATCTTTTATTTGGTCGGTGTAATTCTGAAATTAATTTTTTTTTAAAAAAAATTAAAGTATTATTAGTGACAGTTATAACCTAAATCGTTATAAATTACATTCGATGACCGTTTAATAACCATCACCATAAGTCCATTACGCGTCACATGATTTTGGCGTGAGGTATTCCATCTCTTTCGGTGACTGTTTAATAATCGTCGCTAATACTAAAAGATGAAAGTTTTAACAGAAATCATCCTTAAAAAGTATGTATTTTCTTGGCACGTAAATTGGGTTCTCACCAAAAACATTAGCGACGGTCTATTTGATAACCGTTAGTAATTTACTTTAACGACGGTTAGAAAATCGTCGCCAAAACATACTTCCATGTTCACCCGCACACTCTGAGGAGACGATAGGAGATTGTATCTATCGCCAAATTGAAACAGCAACGCGATATATCATGATGATGTGTGACAACGATTGTAAGGCTATTGGCGATAGTTTATAATCATCGCCAACCCTACATACTGTTGTAGTGTCAGGAACCGTTATGTATGGGTGTAGCAAAACCCATTGATTTACTGAACTACAAATGTTAAGGGTGTGTGGCCAACCAAAATATATTGAGATTTAAGGGTCATCAACATGCAAATTCGATCACATAACAAAGAAACCTCGGTCAAGAGTCGAAAGTATAACAAGGGCAATGCTTTAAGGCAATCATAATTTAGGTCAAAGGTAGCAAAGCTAAATTAACAAGCCTAAAATCTCAAATTTAAGATGGTTAAGCGTAAAGGTTGAGAACCAAAACTGAAAATTGTAGAACATTATTATTGAAGTAATCAGGCAAGTCGGAGGGATGGTTACTGATGCAAGCAGCACCCGGCCAAACATCATGCGCTTTCTTTTTTTAACTTTGCTTAATCACTACTTGTTGCAGGTTATTAGTTATTTAGATGGGATAATTTGAATAGGTACGGTGCAAGTTATAATTGTGGCAGACGGATTGATATATTATAAATTATATATTTATGTAATTTAAATGTAAAGAAAGATTATTATTTATTTACTTTATATTTAATATTAACTATTTTTTAATTTAATTTTGTTAAAATTTAAAGTAAGTGAAATTTAGATGAGATTGATAAATTTACATGTTAAAAATAAAAAATTAAAGGGATTTGCATTGATGCCATTAAAATATTTTAAAATTAATTAAATATCATTCACTTTACTATATTATCTATTATACAATTTAAAAAAATCACACTATTTTTGTATTTACCATTCTATTAGTCATAACGATTGCATTTAATTATTTTGATTTTATATTTAATAAAAAATCTTTTTTAATCCTTGAAATTTATTTTTTTAATTGTTACCCCCCCCCCCCCCCCCTACTTAGCCTCCCTCCACCTTCAACCACCCCCGACCACTCTAGATCACCCCTCCACCTTCTCCACCCTCAAACGCCCCCGCCATCCTCATCCACCCATCCATCCCCAACCACCTCCACACAGTTAGAGATGGGGGGGGGGGGGGGGGGGGGGAATGCAGTGGTGAGGGAGAAATTTTTTTAAAGAATTAATGATTAAAAATAAAATTAAAAAATTAAATTTTCTTACATTTAACGTAAAATCATTAAATTTAATGATAGTAATTAATAAAGTAACAAATATAAAATAAAGTAACCATTTTAATAACATAATTAATAATACAGTGTAGTGAACGATTTTTGTATAATTTTAAAAAATTTCAACGACACTAGCTCACATGTAAACAACTCTCGTAAATTATTTGCCAATGTTATTGTTCAATCACCGTTTCCCAGCTGTTATCACGTTAGCCACCTCATGATTTTTGTCCCCGAGTCCAACGGGCCCTGTGAGGCTGAAGAGCTTTGTGGGGATCTGTCTCATCGATGAGATGGAATCGACGTGGACAGGTAAGGGAAAAATCACGAATCACATGGGATGGATCGTGGACCCGTCCGTATCCATTCCAGGTTCTCCTACGCGGCCGCCATTCTATACCCCAAACGTTTACGCCACTCGTCGTCTGTTGCCGTCGCCAACAAGGACAAGTCAAATTGATCCAACCGTCCTTCCAGTTGTACAATTTAGATTTGATTTCTTGCTGAGCATCGGTACGGTATTACATGTCCTTTATTTATATCCCTGATCACGTATGTGCCTTGATATTATATAGAGTAATTACTTACTCAAGCTTCCTTTCACACCATTCCCCACGTCAACGTATCACTCCCGTCTGCTATCAACGATCGGGAGTGGTTCTAACTCTTGAATCTGTGCCCCCATCTTTGACAAAAAGGAGACATAAATCTTGATGTGAAAATGAACTTACGTTATCCAAAAATTACTACGTGGTGTGTTAATTTCTACGTAATTTTAGCATGAAAATCTAAAGGGAAGTCAGTAAATGATTTGTCGAAACCTTTTTCTATGAATGTAATATACACCGCCCTCCCCGCTCTCTCATTTAAAATCAGATACACGCTTAAACCTTTTTTCAATTCACTACCCAAGTTTTGTCGTTATCGGAAGAATCGGCGGATGAGATTTAGGGTGAGAGATGTGATGTCAGAAATAACTTGAAGAAACCAATGCCCATCCTAGAGATATCTTGTGGGTGAGATAAGGTTGTGTATGCCTCTGGGTTAACAGGTGGGATAAGAGGTGAGTTAGGAATAGGCTTCGGTTAAGATTGCATAGGATGCGAGATATTATTGGAAGTTGTGTTTATACGAATTTTGAAATTCACTAATATTTTCTTTTTTCATATATAATTTAAAAATATTATCTAATAATTACAATCTATTACATTAAAACTTACTATTTTTCCCTCTTTAAATACAAAATTACCATACCAATTATTATAAACCTTCCAATTATTACAATCTTACCCATCAATATAAATCCATCTACTAATTACCTTATTATACTAATTTTGTTAGAATACTTTAAATGTTTTGAAAATATTCTTCTTATACTTATTTTATTTTAATTTTATTTTAAAATAATACTATCCTCCAATCATAACCTAAGATGAGAGTGTTCGATTGCATGGTAAGACTGATTGGTTGAGACAATGTGACAAGTATTATCTTGGAAATGCAACATTGTCATCTTGTCTGGACAAATCCACCTCAAAGAAAAGACAGCATTTTACCTTTAAAATGTTGACTATGTATTACGATGTTAAGGTTACGTTAGGTTGTGGTAACTTAGGAGAGCTATTTTTTTGTGGATATGCAATGATCGGTAATTTGGTATGGTAATGTGATAAGAGATATTTTTTTATTAATCTGATAATATAATGCTAGTTGTTGGATGAGAAGAGTTTTTTATGAGCTTGGAAAGTATAGATGTTATTAATTAATGGTCGGTGACGTGTGACATTTCTTTTTTCAAAATTAGAGGATAGCGGAGAGGTGTCTTGGCATTGAAGTTGTCTCTGGTTCTTTAGAGGTTAATTTGTGTAATTTTCTTTTGCAACGTTACAACTGGTTCTATTTGTAACGTCAATTATGCGATACCTATGATAAATAAACCAGCGACATTTGCAGTCAATGACGGTGGCACGTGGGTGTAAATCGTAAACAACCATTGTTGTTGGATATAAGTATCTCTGTAAATGAAATGAATGGTTACCATTCCAAAAATAAAATGTACTCACCTTTTCATCCCAAATACGTTTTCCTTGCTTTGTCAGCTTTATTATTTGATGTTGCTGTTTGAAATAATATTTTAATTAATTACGCATAGAATTTCCTTTGAGGATAGATCAATTCAACCATATGTTTATTACTTTTCTCTTAATACACTTCGCTGCAGGTTTGCACCTTTGGAACAACTCATAGAATGGTTGGCTTGAATGATGACAGTGTTACTCTTTTTAAGTGAGGAGTTGGTCATTGCATTGGTTCATGTAGCACGTTTATTACATTAGAAGTAGGTTCATATGATACTACACGAGCATGTTCAGCGCTACGTGGATGAACAAAACTACGACTACTAGTTTCTGAGTATCAAATCAACTTTTTTAGCAACATCTTTAATGTCCAATAGGTGAACGGCTGACTCTTTCATCCCTTTAAATTTGTCACTTCTGCCATCAAATCATTCACTTGCTTTCCTCTTGTGTTTTCTACCTTGCTAACGACTTGCAATCTCTTTCGTGGGATTGACCCAGATGAAAAAGTCTCAACTGCTTGATCTACATGTGTAAAATTGAGACCCTCTACTCCGAACTTTTGAGGATATCCTCAACACATGTTACGACTCTGTAACGATCCAAGCCTAGTTTCGAATCTAATCAAGAAAAATTAACATTTACAACTTGTTGAGTATGAACTCAACGAACTCAACCAACCACCCAAAATATTTAAGTCGAAGTTCAATCCTCTTATATCCCACCACTCACTTTCATGAGTTTACAATATGTGACTTTTTTTTTTTTGATGTTACAATCTCTCTCACTTGAAATCCTAACGTCCTCGTAAGGGTTTGATCCTCCCAGTAATAGTGGTGGCTCCATCTCATAATGTACTCTTTGGTTGTCTCAAGGGCAACCCTTTCCTCCTATTAGAGGGAGTTTGGCTCTTATGCCATTCTTGTTATGACCCGACCCAAACCTACATGGGACTAGGTCAGACTATGTCCTTATCCCAAGACCCAATTGTCCATCGAGTAACAAATGTAAAACAACAACATTTACCACGCATGCACTATAGCAGAAATTTAATGACTAGAAAGAAGTAAATAAAAACCATGGGTTGGGATCAATACCTAAGAAATAACAAATGTTCATACTATGCCATCACAATGAAAGAAACTAGTGCAGAAATTAAATTAGTTCCAAAGATAAGTACTCACAATCACATAAAAAAGAAAGCGATAAAGGCTAAACTACAGCTAGTCATAGATGAGCCCAGTTTCGTCTCTCTTGGCAACCAATGAAATTGGCTGCTCACTTTTCTCACTTGGGTACAAGCAGGGTAGGCGTCAGTAAAGGCTGAGTAGAGTGACAATAGAGAAAGTAAGCATGTAACTAACGAGCAGTAGAAAAATTTATCTTGTGCAAGTATTTATTGCAGGTAAGAGAAAACATGACATGTCTCACATCCATTCTCCTTTATTTAATTAATCAACGTTAACTTAATTTGTTTCTTCCCATGGGCAACACTAAGACTAGATCACTTTTTCATTTTATTCATTTATCCCTCACCAAGACGACCTTGTTGCAGAAATCTCGTAGTGCAGGGCGTGCACACAGCGCACTCCTGGCCAAGAGAACACCCCGTGTTTGTCCTATACTCAGCCTATCACCTTGGGGTCATTGTCATGGTATAACGGTCACTATGGTCTACGTGATAAATGCATGGAGGATTACCCCACACTGGCACACGGTCAGTCATTTTCGCTAATGGGTATGTCATGACGGAACATAACAGAACACAACAGGGGCCACACCCCTTAACAGCTCTGCGTACCCTCACCGGACTACCCTGATTGACTCTATGTGCTCCCAACAAGAGTCAGTGTAGGAAAGTCATACCTACCCTAAGTCCCCACCCGGGAGGTCAGGTCTCCCCCTACACAACGGGGCAATCAGCTCTTCTCGATACGGGTGTACTCAAGGGCCAGCTCATCCCCACGACCGATCACTAATCTACATTATTTACACTCCATGTGCATAATACTGACCTCAACACCATTACTGAAATTTCTAAATCACCCAAGAGTTCAAGCAAGTTTCCCTAGTTTAGTTGTTGACCAATCCGAGTACCATCAAATCCAAGGTTCACCATTATCAGTGAGATATCTAGTTTTGCCCATAGGGTTCACAGAAATCCTAATTGGTTGCTAACACATTCATGCTACGTTGTAACCACCATTCCACTAACCACGAGCAAGTATCTAGTTGTCCCTAGACTTCACGTTCACCCCTATGTAGTTGCTAAGAATTGCATGTCAAAAGGTCTGCCTCACCATCATTGAGGCCAATCACATAGTTGTAACATCACCTAAAACCCGACCATAACTAGGCAATAAATATTTTTAAAATACTATAAATGGATGTAATCCATGTTCTTCATAAGAGATTAGGTCACACAAGCATTCATCTCAGGGATTTGATTCTCACATAGGAGGAGTTTAAAGTCCTATGGCATTTTGGGATGAGAAATAAAGTGTAGAGATAGAGACCACTCTAACTTTACTCTATGGAAGGGACGGAGGTGCAGATGACTTGCTCGTACATCTCACAGTCGCTGTGTAACCTGCTTTCTCTCAGACGCCAAACCTAGGGCATCGATGAGTTCAAACAAGGTTATGTATGCTTTAATTAAAATTCCAGTAGCCTAAAAATGTTTACACAGAGTCATAAATGGTACCAACGTGTCGGAAATTAAACAAGCTTTCCAATGATACCTTATATATGCAATTTGGAGGTCAAATGATCCCTAGACTGGCCCAAAAATGGGTTTTGGTTCGCTTGAACCGACTTGGACTAGTTTAGTCCACTCGGTCCAAGTGAACCAACTAATCACTGTGCCTCCCTTCCCTTGATACGTGCACCTGCGACCTCGGCAATCGCACTACCGCTTCGCTGCTCGCACCCTCATTGCTCGCTCGCCATGCCTACATGTGCCTCGTGTCGTATGGCCAACTCAAGCATCGCGTGTGCACGATCTCCTCTTCACTGCTCTCAACCGACCTTGAGTGCAGCGTGCCCACGCGTTCCCACGCACCTGCGTCGGTGCCGCAGCACACTTACCCTCCTTTCTTAGCCTATGTGTGTGGAGGACGAGATGGAGTAGACTCCCCCTCTTGCCCTTCCTCTTTGTCCCTCTCTACTGGCGTGCGGCAAGGGGGTATGCTGCTCGAGGAGCTCACGATGTGCGGTGGAGGTGGTGGGGTGCGTGCAATGCAACAATGAGAGGGGATTTTTATAAGGGTAGATTTAGGGTTTTTTAGGGGAAAATGCAGATTTTGTCCCAAGATTATTTTCTTAGGGGTTTCTAGAACATAACTTAGGGGGGTAGAAACTTGAGCCTAGCTCCCTTGCAAGAAGAGAAAATTAGGTGGGGTTCCTTACGTGGGTTTAACTAATATGCAAACAATTGTTAAAATGCCCCTGAGAGTTTGGAAATTTATAAAAGGAACCTCGGATGCCCATTTCGTCGCATGACGAATGCAAAGACCACCCTAGAGTTTTGGGAATCTCGTGATGACCCCTGGGGTCAAATTTAAAGAGTTTGGGGAAGGTCATTTCAGACTCAAACTCTTGCCCTAGTAGAAATCGAGGTTCTCCCAAGATCTTGATTGCTTAAAATATAAGCATAAAACACAGTGCATGCACAACACATAACATCACATATACAGAGCATGTAAGAGAAGAATAAATCTGAATTGAATGAAAATCCTAAGCATTCAATTATCATTCAATGCCATCACACAAGGAAAGAGGGAAAAAGCCTGGAGAAAACAATACTGAAAGAAAATTTATTGGAAAGAAGAACTATGGCTAAAGAGAAATGGTCCTATAGAATAGTTATGGTGTAGAATGCCAACCAACACCATCTCCTCTCATAGCCGTAAGACTCAACTACTATCAAAACCTAAATACAAAGCCTAAATAGAAAAGTCGCTAAAGCTGAGTAAAGTAGTAAACAGAGGCATAATATCAATAAGAACTATAGGAAAAATCACTAAGACTAAAAAGAACAAGTACTTTTCATATTAATTATTTAATAATTTATTTATTTCTCAAAATTCAGATTATCTATACCCTCTCATTCTTTCATTCATCACAAACTCATATTCCTCGAAAGGTGTAAGGGGATATTGGTGCGATATCTCAAACAGTGAGATCAATAGGAGACACTCTCTTGGCTACAAGCATGGCCTACATCTACTCCACTACTTGGTTAATTGCCCTGGGGTCCCAACCTAAGTGAATTGGTGACTACGAGCTCGTGTAATATGCATGCGGGGCACTACTCCACACTGGTAGACGATCAGTTATCTCCATTATAGGGTACGGAAGAAAACAGTAACAGGCCTCTAACAGTAACACGTACCCACATGCACCTGGCTACCTAGTTGGCTAGACAACCTAATAAAAGAGTTGCAGGAAGGCTAGCCCACTCCTTAAATAAGTCTTTGCCTCTAAGTACGGTGCAGCTAGTCGTGACATTGCTATCCGGAATGAGACTAGTTATTTAACTAATCTCATGAGTTCCCATGTTTACCATCAATACAACAAGATGTATCATGATTTGAGGAGAGATTTCTAGTGGCGTAGGATGAATAAAAATGTTGGAGAATATTCCAAAGAGTGCTTGATTTGTTAGCTAGTGATGTCCAAACGTTAAAGGGCTACAAGTCCACTCCAGCCCCTTCCCACACCTAAATGGAACTGAAAGAGTGTTAAAATGGAGCTAGCGATTGAACTGCCACTTACTCAAAGGGGTCACGACTCCATCTGGGCAATCATTGATAAGCTAAGAGAGATTGTGCAACTGCTATTGATCTAAGTGTTGAGTCAAAAATCATCGTAGTTTAGGAAAATATCGCATCGTAGTATAGTGATGAAAGTAGAGACGACATTTAAATTTGTAAAGCTCAAAAAACCATTACTTCCGAAGTCGTTTGCAAGAAGCAAATGTGGAATTCAAACACAAGTCAAAGTGTGATAAATAATGAGCACAATAATCAATCCACCATAATGATATACAATGAATAAATGATTCACTAAAAATGCATTCAATATGAATCCAAAATGTATCCTAAGAATTATTGACAAAAATATAAATAGAAGCCTAAAAATGGTGGTTGGAACCACTAATTAAGCCCTACAATTAGGCACAATTCCCAATGATCAGATCTTAATTAAGAACCAATAGTATCCTTAAATCAGAGCCTTAATTTTCCCAAATCAGACGTCGGGTGCAACGGTCGGACGACTTCAGTAACAAGCACATCAGCCTTTCAAATTTCAAGACAAAAGTCCCCTCAGGCATGAATCTCGAGGTCCAAAACCACACCTAGGCTCTCACCTAGGCATGTGCTCATGTGCGTGTGTGTGTGCGTATGGGTAGGGTTAGGGGACCTGACCCTCTCTATTCATGGGTAAAGAGCCCATGCACCGGAAACGTTGGATATCAAAATCTAATTTGCGATTTAACTATGTGGAACTATGTTATCTCGTTTCTTTGCATGTGCATCAGGTGATGAAGCCTAGTCCAATTGCTGCCATTGTGTTTGTTCTTGTGTTGAATTGAATTTGCAATGAGACTCCTGAGGTGACTCGGTGATGCTGCAAGGTGGTGGAGAGGTTGGAGATGGACAATGAATGGCGGGCGATGGCGGAGATGAGCGGTGAACGACGAATGATGTCGGAGATGGGTGATGGTCCGGCGAACACCTAAAAGCACTAAAGCAGGCTTAACGCCCTGATTAAACTAGTTCAAGACCTTTACTGAGGTGCATAGAGTGCAAGGTGGTGGCTATGAGGTGTTTGGTGGTCGGTGGAGGTCTGTCGATGATGGTGGAGGTGAGCGGAGGTGGGTTTGTTTGGAGAGGAGTGTGAGTGAGTGTAACACCCAATAAACATGGGCTTTTATTTTGTGGAGTGAGACAGAGATTTTGGCGATGGAAGTGTGTTGTTTGGGGGAGTGTAGTGGTCGTGCGACTTCATTGGAGGCGTGGCTGGAGGCAGAGAAGGTGAGGAGGGAATCGATGATTTGACGGTCGAATCTAGGATCTAAGATCCGATTCTTAACCTAGAGAGAGAGAGGAAGATATAACCCTGGTTTATTGGATGAAAGGGGTAGGGTCTCGCCTCGGCGTATGGTAACACCATCATTAGCCATAACTAGCTTTAATTAATCATAATCAAGAGACAAATGCTCCTCAATAATCGCATGAGAGTAGTAATTTCATTCAAATCCATTCTGAGAAGAAAATATTAAAATAGGGTTAAATATACAATTTTAACATCACATCATAAATGTAGAGTAACCACGGGATTTATCAAGAGCTAATTAAAGGTCAATTTAGCATTAAAGTCCAAAAAATGGGTTCACATAGATAGAAATAAAGTTTCACGCATTCCGAGAACCAAAACAACACACAAAACCTTAATTTTAGACCAGCTTGAATTGAACAAGTTATGGTCAGGATAAAATTCATCTAAAACTCCTAAAATTTATATAAAAATATTCCAAGAGATTTAGTATCTTTGGTTTGACCATTTGAACCCATTTTGACCATGGACAGAGTCTACTACGAGATTTTATGTAAATTACCCATTCAAACGTGGTCAAAACTCAAATCCGACTTCACCATGAGATTCCTTAGGTCTAAATTAGGTTAAAGCCAAAATTTGGGCTCAATCAAAGTCCATCTTGACTTAATTTGCACTTCAGTCCCAAAAACCTCTATTTCCTATGCTCTGACCCCTAACTTTCCAAATTCCTTTCAAATGGGTCCCTAACTTCATCTTCTTTGCATAAATACACCTGCTACCATTGATAGGTCAATCGACCTATAGGCGTGCTTTGACCATCTTAAATCCTCTTCAAATCACCTCCAAATCCCACCAAATTTGGTGAGATTGGAGTTCACACATTGGAGATTCATGTGAACTCAATTCTTGACATTGATTCGTGGCTGAAAGCTCATGCAAACCCATAGAATTCGTGGGATTCTTTGTTTTCAAATCATGATTCAATCAGGTTCCTTTCCTAATTTTGAGCTCAGAATTGAGCTCTATAAAGATCCCTCTTTCTCAGGCTGTCCTCTTTAGACAGGTCTACGTCGGAATTTCCCTTCTACCCTCCTCTCCGGCTACAAACTCCATGGGCTCCAACAACCTTCTCAACCCCTCTCTTTAGGACCTCCAATGGATAAATTGGGCATCCTTCCTTGATCCTTATCTTCTTCTGCTCCTCGCCGTACCCAGCAGGAGCTCTATCCTCCATCGTCGTCACCGCTTCTCATCACCGGAGACTTCATCATCCACGACGTTGGTGAAGCAAGCCACCGTGGATTTCCTCCCCCTTTCATCCAGTAAAGTAGTCCTCTCTCACCCTCTTAGTCTCTAAGTTATTTTTAGGTGTTTAGCTGTTAGGTTAGCCCTCAATCTCTCCCTCTCCGACTCCTTCTTCCCTGCCTCCGACATGGTCATCCCGCCTCCACACCGCTCCAAATGCCCCACCATCACTACCATTAGCACCGCCTCACCTTCACCTTCAAAATCCCTCTACAAATTTTGCCATCCACCCACTCCATAACCCCACTAGACGACCCATCCCTTAGCTATCTTCTCCGACATTGTCCGATCACCACAGACCTCCAACCACCACGCCGACGCCACCATCATCTTCCTCGCCTCACGGTGACTCTATTGAACGCACTGATTGGGGCCTAGAGCCCATATTTTGACTTGAAGGTGATTGACAGAGCTCTGCCATCGCTGCTACCTTCTCTGACGACGTCTGCCAACTTTCGCCACTCCCCAAGCCTGATTCTACCTCTAGGCGCTGTGGACTACACCCACAAACCTAGCTGCAGCCTTAATTGAGGAGCAAACAGCTGCAACAGAATCAATCAAAGGAGCTTCTCCCACCTGCTGTAGCATGAAGCAAATAGGCACTCTTTAGTGCAACATCATAAAGACAGAGTCCACAAATGCGGTATAAGTGGAAATTGTGACGAGGGCTTATCGCCTCATCACATGGGGGTGAGGTCCCTTCACCCACGTGCTATCCCACACACCTCATCACACCTCACCTGCAACCCACATGCACGTGGGTCTAGTCCCTATACCCGATTACCAGACTATCCTATAGCCGGTTCTAGAATGCAGGAGAGGGGAGGGTTTTGCACTGTTGACCTTGGGATTCATGCATCTCCTTTCCTTTCTCAACACTTAGCCATTCTCTGCTTGGGATGAGGTGTTGGCTCTCTATGCTTTCTCCTGCCATACCTTGTGATCACTTAAGGCGTCTGAGATTTACTTGACGTTTGATTGAGGCCCTTAGCTGTGGTACTACGGAATTATTTGTCTACTTGTGCTCTATTCTTGACTTTGGCTTAGGTCTGAATTCTGATTACTGTGGAGAAATTTGAGAACTTGAATTGGCTTGAAGCATTTAAGGATGTGTTTAATGTAAGGAATTAATTGGTGATTTAAATCACTATTCTTTTTAGCTTTTATTCTTTTTATCCCATGACTTCTTGAGATTCAATTTGGGCTGATATTACATATATTTTTTATTATTAATTCTTATTGCATATCTCTATGATTGTGCTCATTATTTCTAAATGCGATTAGTATTGTAAATTCCATATTTGCTCCTTGCAAACGACCTCGAACTTACACTGATTTCGAGTTTATAAATTTAAGTATTTATGCTAATTTCGTCCTATACAACAATACATATTTCTTAAAATGATGATTCTCGTGCATAAACAGCCTTGCCGAACGTAAGGGAGACGAAGCCTTTGACAAGGAGAAGCGACGACGATGAAGGGGGTTAGAATTCCTATTGTGGTCGACGAGGAGGGGCGGAAGCTAAGGGAGATGGAGGGCCAGCCTAAGAAAGAAGAATGAGAAGGTCGCTAGAGCTACAGTCGGAGGTGGTCGAAGAAGGTGAGGAGGAAGAGTTTTTCGCCAAAACTAGGCTCAGAAACACCTTGGGAGTTAGGGGAGCTTAAATAGAGCTCAAATGTCCTCTCAATCCCTAAAATTCATGAGATCTCTTCTAGAAATCAAAGGAGTTTCCTATTTTTTGAATCTAGGATTTGGTGGAGCTTTACATGCTCCAATTTGGGTAGCAAGTAGGTGCAATCGATAGTGGATCACTTGACGACCAATTCCTCCAAATGTGGAGGGACTTAGTGCTCAAATGTGAGAGATTTCCTAGTTTGAAGAAGGCAGGTAGTTGGGTGAAGATGTTGTTCATACTCTAATGGTGATAGGGACCTTTCTAAAAAAATTACGAGAAATTTAGAGGCATCTTGGTAATAAACTTGAAACATAGGGGTCTAGATGTGAGAAATAGAGTTTTTAAGGACTAAATTGCAAAACTATGTCAAGATGGACTTTGGTTGGGCCCAAATTTTGATTTTAACCTAATTTAGAACCAAGAAATATAATGGTCAAATTGGATTTGAGTTTTTACCACGTTTTACTGGAAAAATTACACAAGAGCCCAAATTAGGGTAAATTCCTGTCTGAGTCTCTGTTCTTGGTCAAAATGGGTTCAGATGGTCAAAGTGAAAGTATCAAACTTCTTAGAATATTTTTTAATGAATTTTAAGAGGTTTAGATTGATTTTATCTCAACCAAAACCCTTTCAAATTAAGTAGGGCTAATAATTGAGGTTTTAAGTGTTGTATTCGCCCTCAAAATGCGTAAAACCTTGATTCAATCAGTGTGAGCCTAGTTTTTGGTTTTTAAAGTTCATTTGAAAATTAATTAATCCTTGAGTAACCTCGTGATGAATCATCATTTGTGATATGCTGTTAAGACAAAAGAATTAATTTTATTTTCTTGTCTTCTTCTCAAATCAAATCAGTGCGGAATTATGATACTTATAAGATCATTTAGGAGCATTTATTACTTGATTCTGACTAAATTAAGATAGTTATGAAGAATAATGACGTTACCATCACAAAGTCACGATCATGCACAGCTGGCTAATCCATATGTCCATTAGATCATGCATCTTCATGAAGTCTTGAAGGAGATTATATCATAAATAGATTCCAGGTTTACCTCTCAATTCTAGAGAGGATTGCAGCAGGCCTTAGAGACTCAATTGAGGTTCATTACAGCCTACCTGTTAAGACCCATGGCATCAAAACACTTTAAGACGTTTGGGAGTTTATCCAGACGTCTGGAAATTAATTTTTGCATGCGTACAACCACGAGCCGTAAGAGGTGCAGTGGTGGAGAGGAGAGGTGTAGCGAGAGGGAAGAGGAGACAGCTCCCGAGCCGTGAGAGAAGAGAGCTTGCCGGAGCAGCTCGAGCCCGACTGGCATGCGCGAGGCAGAGTGTTATGTCGGGAAGTCCTCCCCAACGCTTCTGCAGCTAGAACAGCGGGCAGACGAGCGCAGCATGGTCACGCGCAGCGGGAAGAAGACAAAGGAGCTTCTGATTCTAGGATTTTTCCCAGAATCAGACATCTGGACCTACATCCAGACGATGCGGACGACGTCTAGAAGAAGCTCCAGACGGCTGATAGGTACGTACTATGCCTATACCTTCCTTTTTGTGGATATGGCCATGTAGGTCATTCCGCTGAAGCTCTGTCGTGTGCCTTGCTGAGGGATTTTTGCGTATGCGTGTAGGATTCACTTTGGGAAGGCACGGGACACGCCCTTCCACGTGGTTCAAACGTCTGGGCGGGTCACCAGACGGTGGAGAGCGTCTCCAGACGTCCGGAGAGGTGGTCGAACCTCTGGAACTAGGTCCAGACGGTTCAGCAGGATCCTGGACGTCTGAAGAGCAGCGCAGAGTGAGGTATGACCTGGACCCCCTTTTTAAGACGTCTGGAAGATGTTCCAGACGTCTGATTTGAGTCAGAGTTGTCATTTTTGACCCGTTTAGGGTCCGTTCGAGGTCCGATTTCCGCATTTAAGATTCTGTTCTTCTCAGAATAAGTTCCTCTACTTGTTTGAAATACTTTTATCCTGTTCTGAGTGGTTCCTTGTGTTTATCCTTGTGTTAGGACATCATTCTGTTGCGGATTTGGGGGTTACGGAGGCACGTGGACCTACCGATCACGCCCCCATTAGTTCCAATTTTGGAGGTAGAGTGGCTTCCCTTAGTTAACTACAAATATTAATGCATATCTGAAATAAATGATGGATTCTAGGGTATGGCATGAATCCTAGGACCTGAAAACTAGATTGAATGATAGATCCTAGGGTATGTCATGAATCCTAGGACCTGAAAACTAGATTGAATGATAGATCCTAGGGTATGGCATGAATCCTAGGACCTGAAAACTAGAGTGAATGATAGATCCTAGGGCACAGCATGAATCCTAGGACTAGAAACACTGGAATGATTGTATTAAATGCCTGAAATGTAGTCTTGAAATGAGTAGATGGAGTAATAACTGCCCGTAACTAGTTAACAGTTGCCTGTGAAACGTAGAGTACTGTTGTTAGTAACTGTTACATGTAATTTCTGTCAGTTGAAATTAAATACGAGCTGCTTCTATATAAATCAGAAAGGAAAGATGTTGGAATGTTGGAAACACGTACTATATGCGGATAAACCTGAAATGATGAAACCTAGTATGGCTTGGCATGAGAAACATGAGCATGAACCCTACAGGGAATTAGGAGTAGAACTCCTGGAAATAAATAGAATGGAACTGGAAAAGCGAATGGGAAAGTGTGTTGTCTCTTGGGTACGTAGTACCAAGGGAAGCACATGTTACCTCTTAGTGCAGAGTGGAGCCAACTGCCCTAGGGATCCGAGGTTAGGTCTAGCCACTTCGTACTGACTTTTGGCCCTCGCGTACACTGTACCGAGGAAAGCTACTAGTGTAGGGAGGGAGCTAACCACCCCACGAGGCCCGGGGTTCAGTTAGCAGTCCTACACTAACTTGTTAGGCCCACTGAGCAAACCAGGGTAGTTAGGCGAGGGTGCGCGGACTGTGGAGGGGCGAGTCCCCTGTTTGGTTACTGTGGAGGGGCTAGACCCCTGTTGCTGAGAGGGTTCTGCCCTATACTGGTTCCGTGCTGTGCTTTGGGCGCACCCGTTAACGGAAACGACTGACCACGTGCCGATGCGGGGTAGCTACCCGTGCGTTTATCGTGCATGCCGTAGTCACCGTTACGTCTGTCAGCGACCTTAGGGTGGTTGACTGAGGGTAGGACCACCATGGGGGACTCTCCCGGCCAGGAGAGCGCCACGTGCTACTTCTACTTTTCGGAAAAGACTGCAATCAAGATCGTTCCCACGAGGAACATTCGAGATCAAGAGAAAGACCTGAGAAATAAACCAAGAAAGAGTAAAATAAAGAAAGAAATTAAAAACAACTACTTGTCCACCTTTACTGTTTTTCTTAGCTAGCTGGTTGCCACTCTACTTAGTGTTTCGTTAACGTGTCGTACTTACCACCTTTTTCAGGACTAGGTGTTGAGCAGCCAGAGCCTACGGCTGTGGAGGGTGCTGGGCCTAGTAGAGCCCAGTAGTTGTACTTTTGTTGTACCCATTTTCTATAGTAGTGAGTATTTTGTTACACTCCTGTACTCTTTTATTGTAAACTTCATATTCTGCACTTGTTTTAAATTTCTCTACTTTTGTGGTGGTGTGTACTGTAGTAGTTCTTTTCTTTATTGCTGGACTTTTGTTACTGTTAGTTACTTGTATGGTAAATGTGGTTTATTTTACTGCTTTTTGGTTACTTTCTCATTGGACGATTGAGTCTTAGGATCAGTCGAGTCGGTTCGATTCTCGTGTCCTGTAGGGATTCGGGAACCGGGTCGTAACACTACCACCCTCAGATGGACAAGCAATCTAAGTGCATGATTTAGATCCTTGAGGATTTACTATGAGCTTGTGTTATGGAGTGGAGAGTCTCCTGAGAGGACCACTTGTCCTTGATGGAGTTCACGTACAACAACAGCTATCATTCCAATATAGATATCGCTCCATACGAGGCACTTTATAGGTTGAAATGCATCTCTCCCCTATGTTGGATGGACGTCGAAGCGAAATTAGAAGTCAGGCCAAGAATGATTTACTAATGTCAAGGGGTGATAGAGTAGATCCATAAGAAACTTCTTATAATGAAAAACTGCAAAAAAGATATGAAAACCACAAACACATGGAGTTAAAGTTTGAGGTCAATGATCATATCTTCCTTAGAGTCTCGCCCATGGAGGGCATACAGCCGGTTAGGGTAAAGTGCAAGTTGCCTCCAATATTCATGGGCCCGTTTGAGATCCTTAAGAGGGTTGGACATGTTGAATGCTGTACATGACGTCTTTCATATCTCCAACTTGAGGAAGTATGTTTCAGATATGAATTATGATGACGTGGGGATAAAGGAAAACCTGACCTACCAGGAGCATCTAGTGTAGATCTTAGACCCGATGATCAAGAGGCAAAAAATAAATGAAGTGATATCTCTAGTGAAAGTGCTCTAGAGGAGCCAAAGATATGAAGAGGCAACTTGGGAACTAAAGGTGGACATTCTTGAATGATAGCCAAAGTTGTTCGGTGGTAAGTTGCAAAGCCCTACTTTTGACCTCTCTAGGGTTATTACAACTTTTAAGGTTGATATCAACTTCTATTATTTATAGTTTTACACTTATGACTTTACTTGAGTTTTGGGGACGAAAGTCCCTTTAAGGTTGTTATATTGTTATGACCCAAACTAGATCCGAGCCCAAATCTAGATCAAGCATGTTGAGGCAAACCCTTTGACTCTTGTTAGGCGCAAATCAGGTTAATATGGCTTGAAAATGAGGTAACATAAGTTTAAGGTCAACCATGGTTGTTACGAACAGAGGCATCAGACGTGTTTAAGACGTCTGGGAAGTGGCCCAGACGTCTGGCCAGACATCTAGAACCCTTCCCAGACGTCTGGTATTTAATTTTTCGGCGCGCGAGTAGACTGAACCCGCCGCCTTCGTTCTGCTCTTTCTCTCCCTCCCTGCAGACGATGCAACTTCTCTTCTCTCTCTCCCCGCACTGCCTTCACATAGGGCTCCCTTCTCCCTCACCCTCACTCCATCCGCCTTCATCTTCTCCTCCCTGCGAGCGAGCAACTGCGGCTGCAGTAGGCGTGTGGGAAGGAGTGTTGCGAGAGGAAGAAGAAAGCTCAACCGAGAAGGTGCGAGCTTGCCAGGGCAGCTGGAGCAGGCCGGCAGGGGAGCAGCGGGCGTGGGGTGTCGCGGAGGAGCTGCTGCAGCTCGGGCAGCAAGCAGACGCGGTGCGACGCGGCCGTGCATCGTGGGCGGAGGACGAATAGGGTCCTGATTCTGGGAAAATTTCCCAGAATCAGACGTCTGGACTTACATCCAGACGACACGTAAGACGTCTGGAGGAAGGTCCAGACGTCTGACAGGTACTATATTTTCCTACCTTCTTCTATTTACACGTGTACTGCCATGCAGCCGTCGACCGCGTTCTCTGCGCCTCTTCGTGATTAGAGCGGTTGCGTGTGTGCGTAGGTGTTGTTCGGGAGGGCGCGAGGGCTTGCCATCCCATACGGATCAGACGTCCGGCCACAGTACCAGACGACGGAGAGGACCTCCAGACCTCCTGGGTGACAATCGGACGTCTGGAAACTATCTTCAGACGATCCAGCGAGCTTCTGGACGTCTGCAGGACTGCGCAGAACAAGGTATGGCATGATCGACATTTTAAGACGTCTGGAAGAAGTTCCGGACATCTGATTTTAGGCAGACTCGTCGTTTTTGACCCGTTTAGGGTCCGTTAAGAGTCCGTTTTCCGCGTTTCAAGTTTCATTCTTCCCAGATTTATTTCCTCTACCTGTTTACAGTAATTGTATACTGTTTTGAGTAGCTCCTTGTCTTTGATCCTTGTATTAGGACCCCGTTCCATTGCGGCTCTAGGGGTTGCGGAGGCGCGCGGAATTGCCGACCACGCCCCCAGTACTCCCGATTTCGCGGGTAGAGTGGCCCTTTAAATTAACTAACAAAATTTGTACAATTACGAAAAAATTAATAGGGTCTAGGGCATTACATGAACCCTAGGACTGAGAAATTAGATTGAATGATAGATCCTAGGGAATTGCATGAATCCTAGGATTGGAAAACTAGATTGAATGATAGATCCTAGGGTACGGCATGAATCCTAGGACTGGAAAACTAGTTGAGTATATAAACATTGCAGTCTTGGAAAAGTGGAAAGGAAATGATAACTGCCTGTAAGTTGGTTAACAGCTGCCTGTTATGAATGGATAATTACGGTTGAGAACATGAATTGTATGGACATAAAGCTTGAATGGTGAAACCTGAATTGGCTGAGTTAAAAGAGCTTGAACCCTACGGGGAATTAGGAGTAGAACTCCTGACAAGTGAATGGAATAGAATAGGGGAAGTGAGCTGGCCCTTGAATACGGAGTACTAAGGAGAGCGACTGTCCCCCTGTTTAATGTAGAGCGGAGCTAGCCGCCCCAAGGACCTGGGGTTAGGTCTGGCCACTTCGTACCGACTTTTGGCCCTCGTGTACACAGTACCGAGGAGAGCTACTAGTGTAGGGAGAGCACTAGCTACCCCACGGGCCCCGGGGTTCTGCTAGCCCTCCTACACCGACTTGTTAGTCCCACGGGGCAAACCACGGTAGTCAGGCGAGGGTGCGTGAACTGTGGAGGGGCAAGACCCCTGTTTGGTTACTGTGGAGGGGCTGGACCCCTGTTACTGAGAGAGCTCTGCCCTATACTAGTTCCGTGCTATGCTTTGGGCACACCCGTTAATGGAAACGACTAACCGTGTGCCAGTGTAGGGTAGCTACCCGTGCGTTTATCGCGTGTGCCGTAGTCACCGTTACGTCTGTCAGCGACCTTGGGGTGGTTGACTGAGGGTAGGACCACCACGGGGGACTCTCCCGGCTAGGAGAGCACCACGTGTTACTTCTACTTTTCGGGAAAGACTACAATCAAGATCGTTCCCAAGAGGAACATTCAAGATCAAGAGAAGGATCTGAGGAATAAATCAATAGTGAATAAATGGAGAAATATAAAGAAAGAAAGTAAAAATATAACAGCTATTGCCCACTCTACTGCTTCTTCTAGCTTTTAGTTGCCACTCTACTCAGCGTTTCGCTGACGTGTCACCCTTGTTACCTTTTCAGGACCAGGTGTTGAGCAGCCAGAGTCAGCGGCTGCAGAGGGCGCTGGGCCTAGTAAAGCCCAGTATTGTTACCTGTAGTACTTCCTGTACTTTTCTTTTCGCTATAGTAAGTAGTTTCCTGTTACTCCCTGTACTCTCTTTATTGTAAGCTTCATGTTTATGTATATGTTATTTCTCTACTGTTGTGGTGGTGTATACTGTAGTATTTCTTTTCTCTACTGCTGTATTTTGTTACTGCTTGTTATATACATGTTGAATGTGGTTTATTTTACTGCTCTTTTGGTTATTTTCTCGTTGGACGACTGGGTCTTGGGATTAGTAGAGTCGGTTCGATTCTCGTGTCTCGTAGGGATTCGGGAATGGGGTCGTTACAAGATGGTATCAGAGCAAAGTCATCCCGAGAAGTGAACCAACTGACTGGAAAATAACCAATTCACGTGTCTGTAACTAGAGTAGCCACCACAACGTTTCTTTTGACACAAGCTCTTAGACTTCTTCGTTGGATATCATTCCATATTGACGTGTTTCCGTTCTATTTCGCGTCTCCTAATAGGAGATGCCTCGTCGCGGGACTAACGAGGCAGGCCGTGGGCACGGCCGAGGACGAGGTCAGCGAGGTGGGCGTGTTGCGGCCGACGTCTCAGTGGACCAGCCACTGCTCCCAGCCATTCAGGCCCAGGACCTCGCCCAGCTGATATGGGATATAGTGCTAGAGGAGCACCACCCACCGCCCCGAGCACCCCCCCTGGGGCTGCGGAGGGGGAGTCCTCTGTGGGACCACGCGACGGACGCGGCGCTGGACACGGGGGAGGGGATGGGCCGCCACCGCCCCCACCTTCCTCCGACACGTCTGTGCATGAGGCTTCCTTGCCTGGAGGTGCACCAGCATCTCCACTGCAGCGCCACTTCGAGCTTTTCGGGCAATTCCGAAAGCTGAAGCCTCCCTCCATCAAGGGGGATGAGGACCCGATCGAGGCGGAGGACTGGCTCGAGCAGATCGAGAAGGTTTTCGACACCCTTCGCCCCCCGGTGGAGTGCCGTGTGGCCTTTGCTACATACCAGCTGGAGAGTGTTGCACACAGGTGGTGGAGGGCGGTTGGGGGATAGGAGAGGGACGAGCCGATGTGGGATCAGTTCGTCACCCTCTTCCGTGAGCAGTACTTTCCCCAGACGTGGTAGGACTAGAGGAGGTAAGAGTTCCACACTCTCCGCCAGGGGACGATGATCGTGAGCGCGTATCGCACGCGTTTTCTGGAGCTATCCAGCTTCGCAGCGACAGCAGTAGACACTAAGGAGGAGCGCCTTTGGAGGTTCACCGAGGGGCTCCGGCTTGCGATTCGGGGGTATGTCAAACCCCTGAAGCTACCTACATTCTCGAGGGTAGTGGAGGCAGCTATGACCTATGAGGAGACCAACCCGTCCGCGCGAGATATTGACAGCGGGCGGAAGAGGCCCTACCAGCCAGACTTTTCACAGGGCCGGCGAGAGAGGAGACACATGGCATCCACAGGAGAGCCGTCACGTTTCGCAGGGCAATCAGTGGCCTTTGGGGGCCCTCGACAGGGCCCAGTTGCTAGCACCGGATCTCCGCCCAGCCGACAGGAGGGACCCACTGAGGGCGGGAGTTGGGTTCCCCTCTGCTACCAGTGTGGCCATCCGGGCCACATCAGGAGGGACTGCCCGTCTAGGGCAGGAGGTCAGCAGACGCTTCCCGCACCGAGCACTGGAGGGCGAGCAGGAGGCCGCGATTTCCAGGTGCGAGGAGGAGGATAGCAGTCACGAGGAGGGTACCGGCCAGCAGCTACCCGTCCGATTCAAAGTGTGGCTGCTTCATCCGCACCTAGGGCTGAGGGGCATATCAACGCCCTGACACACAGGGATGCCAGAGCTTCGGGATCAGTGGTGGCAGGTATGGTTTCAGTTTCCGGCAGACTTGTTTACACACTTTTCGATTCCGGCGCTACGCACTCGTTTGTCGCAGCTAGTTTCGCAGTTACCTTGGGGCAGGATTATATGCTGTTAGAGGATCCGCTTGTGATCAGTGGTCCGAGTGGTCAGCTGTTTGTAGCTGAGAAGGTGTACAAGGGTTGCGAGGTCAGTATTGGGGGACATAGCCTTCCCGCTGACCTGATTATGATACAGATGGAGGACTTTGATGTTATTCTATGGATGGACTGGCTGTCCGCTTACCACGCTTTGGTGGACTATTTTGAGAGGAAGATTGTCTTCTCCATACCGGAGTTGCCTTCTTTCAAGTTCCACGGTTAGCCAGTGCACGGAGGCTTCAGGTGCATTTCTGCACTTCGGGCGGCTAGACTTTTGAGCCAGGGGTGTGAGGGCTTCCTAGCTTGTGTGGTGGCAGAGCCCAGCCCTATGGTAGACTTCCATAGTATCCCGGTGGTCAGAGAGTACCCCGACCTGTTCCTAGACGACTTGCCAGGACTACCACCAAAGCATGAGATCGAGTTTGAGATCTCATTAGTACCAAGGACCAGCCCCATCTCCACCGCACCATACAGGATGGCACCACTTGAGCTGCGAGAGCTCAAGTCTCAGTTGCAGGATCTTTTGGAGAAGGGCTTTGTGAGGCCCAGTGCGCCTCCCTGGGGAGCCCCGGTACTGTTTGTAAAGAAGAAGGATGGTACCATACGCCTTTTTGTGGACTACCGACAGCTGAATAGGGTCACCATCAAGAACAGATATCCGCTGCCGAGGATCGACAACTTGTTTGACCAGCTGCGAGGTGCCACGGTATTCTCCAAGATCGACTTGAGGTCTGGATACCACCAGTTGAGGATCAGGGAGGCTGACGTCTCCAAGACAACTTTCCGCACCCGGTACAGACACTACGAGTTTCTGGTCATGCCGTTTGAGCTGACCAATGCCCCGCTGCCTTCATGGACCTGATGAACCGGGTATTTAGACCATACTTGGACCAGTTCGTGGTGGTATTTATTGATGATGTACTCATCTATTCTCGAGATCGGACGCAGCACGGACAGCACTTGCGGATGGTTCTGGACACTCTGAGATGACGTAGGTTGTATGCCAAATACAGCAAGTGAGATTTCTGGTTGAGGGAGGTGACCTTCTTAGGTCATGTGATCTCTGGAGACGGCTTGGCGGTGGATCCAGCCAAGGTCGAGGCAGTGCCTAGGTGGGAGAGACCGCGTTCAGTCACTGAGATTCGCAGTTTCCTGGGATTGGCAGGCTACAACAGACGATTCATCAAAGGTTTTTCACAGATTGCACGTCCCATGACACAGTTGACCCGGAAGGACGTGCCCTTCACTTGGACAGAGGCCTGTGAGGCATGTTTTCAGGAGCTGAAGGAGAGGTTGACCTCGGCTCTCGTGCTCACCATCCTTGACAGTAGTGGCAGGTTCGTTGTATACACGGACAGCTCCTTGCAGGGGTTAGGAGATGCTCTCATGCAAAGGGGCCACGTTGTCGCTTACGCTTCGCGGCAACTGAAGCCCCATGAGCATAGCTACCCTACCCACGACCTAGAGCTGGCAGCTGTTGTCTTCGAGCTGAAGACCTGGAGGCACTACTTGTACGGTGAGACCTTCGAGATTTTCACAAATCACAAGAGCCTCAGATACCTTTTTGATCAGAAGGAGCTCAACATGAGACAGAGACGTTGGTTGGAGCTCCTGAAGGACTATGATTGCAGCATTTCCTACCACCCGGGGAAGGCCAACGTGGTGGCTGATGCCTTGATCCAGAAGGTGCCTGCACACTTGGCCAGTTTACAGGTGCAGAGTTGGAGCCTTTTGGAGGAGATGGGCAGTTGGCGACCCCTAGAGTTACGGGGGCACTGTGGGACAAGGACTGTGACACGACAGACGAGGCTAGAGCTGATAGATCGCATCATCACAGGACAGATGGCTGACCCGTACTTGCAGTCCCTGCGCAACAGAGTACTGTCAGGAGACCCGAGGGACTTCTCTTTCACAGACCAGGTGCTGCACCTGAGGGGACGTCTGTGTGTTCCCAGAGATGAGGAGCTGTTGAGGGAGCTCCTGACTGAGGCACATGGTTCCAAATTCACCATACATCTCGGAAACACGAAGGTGTACCATGACTTGAGACGCGAGTTTTGGTGGAGGGGGATAAAGCGGGATGTAGGTGAATTCGTGTAGCAGTATTTAGTGTGCCAATAGGTGAAAGCCGAGCATCAGAGGCCTGCAAGGCCGCTATAGCCACTTCCAGTGCCAGAGTGGAAGTGGGAGAGCATCACCATGGACTTGGTGGTGGGCTTACCTGTTACCCAGCGGGGACATGACGCAGTCTGGGCAATCGTTGATAGATTGACGAAGACGGCGTGGTTCTTGCCGATCCGAGTCACTTTGGGACCAGCACAGTTGGCAGAGAGGTATATCCGCGGCGTGGTACGTTTACGCAAAGTTCCGCGGGAGATCGTATCCGACCGGGATACCCGCTTTACGTCCCAATTTTGGGCTGAGTTTCAGCAGGCCCTGGGGACGCGGCTGAAGTTCAGTACAGCTTACCACCCCCAGACGGACAGATAGTCTGAGCGCACGATACAGACACTTGAGGACCTTTTGCATGCCTGTGTACTGGACTGGAGGGGCTCTTGGGAGGAGCACTTGCCCCTGGAGGAGTTTGCATATAATAACAGTTATCACTTGAGCATCGGCATGGCTCCCTACGAGGCTATGTACGGACGGAGATGTACGGCACCCTTGAGTTAGGTTGAGGTGGGGACCAAGTGGGAGGTTGGCCCCAGGCTGATCCAACAAAGTCAAGAGATAGTCGAGCAGATTCACAGGCGACTCCACACTGTCAAGAGCAGGCAAAAGAGCTACGCGGATCGGAAACGCAGAGAGGTGCAGTTTGAGGTTGGGGATCACGTCTTCCTCCGTGTTTCACCCATGAAGGGCCTGCAGCGGTTTGGGGTGAGAGGGAAGCTCACGCCGAGGTTTGTGGGGTCCTTTGAGGTCTTGGAGCGGGTTGGACCCGTTGTTTATAGGCTTGCCCTCCCTCCTCAACTTTCTGGTGTGCACGACGTGTTCCACGTGTCCAACCTCAAGAAGTATGTCGCCGATCCCAGTCACGTCCTAAGTCACGAGAGCGTCGAGGTGAGCGATGACCTAACCAACCCTGAGCGGCCAATGCAGATTCTTGACAGAGCCGTCCGCAGTCTGAGACGAAAGCAAGTACCCCTGGTGAAGGTTTTGTGGAGGAGCCAGCGGTACGAGGAGGCCACCTGGGAGCCTGAGGCGGCAATGCGGGAGCGGTACCTGGAGCTTTTCGTGGGTACGTCTTTTCGGACCGGCTTCGGTCCTCTTTGAGTTTGTTATATATATATATATATATATTGTTCTTTCTCGCACCCTAGTTAGCGCAAGTTTCGAGGACGAAAATTCCTTTGAGTTTGTTATATTGTTACGAATGGGGCATGAGACGTGTTTAAGACGTCTGGGAAGTGGCCCAGACATCTGGCCAGACGTCTGGAACCCTTCCAAGACGTCTGGTATTTAATCTTTTCGGCATATGGGTTCGCGTCTGCACGTGTGCGCGCGCAGACTGAACCCGCCGCCTTCATTCTTCACTTTCTCTCCCTCCCTGCAGACGACGCCGCTTCTCTTCTCTCTCTCCCCGCGCTGCCTTCAAATAGCGCTCCCCTCCCCCTCACCCTCACTCCATCCGCCTTCATCTTCTCCTACTCCCTGCGAGCGAGCGAGTGCGGCTGCAGCGGGCGTGTGGGAAGGAGTGTTGCGAGAGGAAGAAGAAAGCTCGACCGAGAAGGTGCGAGCTTGCCGAGGCAGCTAGAGCCGGCCGACGGGGGAGCAGCGGGCGTGGGGTGTCGCGGAGGAGCTGCTACAGCTCGGGCAGCAGGCGGACGCGGCGCGACGCGGCCGTGTGTCGCGGGCGGAGGACGAACCGGGTCCTGATTCTGGGAAAATTTCCCAAAATCAGACGTCTAGACTTACGTCCAGACGACGCGTAAGACGTCTGGAGGAAGGTCCAGACGTCTGACAGGGACTATATTTTCCTACCTTCTTCTATTTATGCGGTACGGCCATGCAGCCGTCCGTCGCATTCTCTGCACCTCTTCATGATGAGAGCGGTTGCGTGTGTGCGCAGGTGCTGTTCGGGAGGGTGCGAGGGCTCGCCATCCCACGCGGATCAGACGTCTGGCCACAGTACCAGATGACGGAGAGGACCTCCAGACTTCCTGGGTGACAATCGGACATTTGGAAACTGACTTCAGATGATCCAGTGAGCTTCTGGACGTCTGAAGGACTGCAGAGAACAAGGTATGGCATGATCGACATTTTAAGATGTCTGGAAGAAGTTCCAGATATCTGATTTTAGGCAGACTCGTCGTTTTTGACCCGTTTAGGGTCCATTCGGAGTCTGTTTTCCGCATTTCAAGTTTCATTCTTCCCAGATTTATTTCCTCTACCTGTTTACAGTAATTGTATACTGTTTTGAGTAGCCCCTTGTATTTGATCCTTGTATTAGGACCCCGTTCCATTACGGCTCTGGGGGTTGCGGAGGCACGCGGGATTGCCGACCACGCCCCCAGTACTCCCAATTTCGTGGGTAGAGTGGCCCTTTAAATTAATTAACAAAATTTGTACAATTACGAAAAAATTAATAGGGTCTAGGGCATTGCATGAACCCTAGGACTGAGAAATTAGAATGAATGATAGATCCTAGGGAATTGCATGAATCCTAGGACTGGAAAACTAGATTGAATGATAGATCCTAGGGTACGGCATGAATCCTAGGACTAGAAAACTAGTTGAGTATATAAACATTGCAGTCTTGGAAAAGTGGAAAGCAAATGATAACTGGCTGTAAATTGGTTAACAACTACCTGTTATGAATGGATAATTAGGGTTGAGAACATGAATTGTATGGACATAAAGCTGGAACGGTGAAACCTGAATTGGCTGAGTTAAAAGAGCTTGAACCCTACGGGGAATTAGGAGTAGAACTCGTGAAAAGTGAATGGAATAGAATTGGGGAAGTGAGATGGCCCTTGAGTACGGAGTACCAAGGAGAGCTATTGTCCCCCTGTTTAGTGCAGAGCGGTGCTAGCCTCCCCAGGGACCCGGGGTTAGGTCTGGCCACTTTGTACTTTTTGCCCTCGTGTACACAGTACCGAGGAGAGCTACTAGTGTAGGGAGAGCACTAGCTACCCCACGAGCCCTGGGGTTCTGCTAGCCCTCCTACACTGACTTGTTAGGCCCACGGGGCAAACCAGGGTAGTCAGGCGAGGGTGCGCGGACTGTGGAAGGGCAAAACCCCTATTTGGTTGCTGTGGAGGGGCTGGACCCCTGTTACTGAGAGAGCTCTGCCCTATACTGGTTCCGTGCTATGCTTTGGGCACACCCGTTAATGGAAACGACTAACCGTGTGCCAGTGCAGGGTAGCTACCCGTGTGTTTATCGCGCGTGCCGTAGTCACCGTTACGTCTGTCAGCGACCTTGGGGTGGTTGACTGAGGGTAGGACCACCACGGGGGACTCTCCCAGCCAGGAGAGCACCACGTGTTACTTCTACTTTTCGGGAAAGACTACAATCAAGATCGTTCCCACGAGGAACATTCAAGATCAAGAGAAGGATTTGAGGAATAAATCAATAGTGAATAAATGGAGAAATATAAAGAAAGAAAGTAAAAATATAACAGCTACTGCCCACTCTACTGCTTCTTCTAGCTTTTAGTTGCCACTCTACTCAGTGTTTCGCTGACGTGTCACCCTTGTTACCTTTTGAGGACCAGGTGTTGAGCAGCCAAAGTCAGCGACTGTGGAGGGCGCTGGGCCTAGTAGAGCCCAGTAGTGTTACCTATAGTACCTCCTATACTTTTCTTTCCGCTGTAGTAAGTAGTTTCCTGTTACTCCCTATACTCTCTTTATTGTAAGCTTCATGTTTATGTATATGTTATTTCTCTACTGTTGTAGTGGTGTATACTGTAGTATTTCTTTTCTCTACTGCTGTATTTTGTTGCTGCTTGTTATATACATGTTGAATGTGGTTTATTTTACTGCTCTTTTGGTTACTTTCTCGTTGGACGACTGGGTCTTAGGATTAGTAGACTCGGTCCGATTCTTGTGTCTCGCAGGGATTCGAGAATCGAGTCGTTACAATGGTGAACCCTCGAGAAAAACTACTCAAAATGTGTCATGTAGGGTACCATTGGATTCGTTTCGTCATAAGTTTTCCAATTATTCCTATTTCACAGAAATTTAAGTTGTATATCAAAAGATACACATGAAACCCACTTAATGAGAATGTATGCCCTTGTAAATCGAAATTGGGTATTCTAGGGGTCATCTTTATCAAAACATGAGTTCCAAATCATTTTAGACTTTGCATCATTTCAAACCTATTGGTACCCATTGAGCTCAAAACGAGTCAGAATGCTTCGTACAATGCAAAAAATGCATATTTTCGATCAACCCTCGATCGAGCATTCTTAAAAGGGAGTCATATGTGATATTGTTGAATGCATCTCATCCCAAGCTTTATAACGGAACTTTTTTTTCATGAATCCAATGTATGTAGCTTAGTTACATCAAAATTAAGACAAACAAGATGAGACGAGGCAGAACCAGTATCATAAGGCTATTATCTACCTCATTTCACTTGATGTACTACGCAAGGTTTCCATTGTAGATCTCGATTTCAATTTGATCTTGCAGATCCTAGCGATCCTCGGAGGCATACCCCTTTGCCCCATGGTACATGTAGTATAGGTCTCTTGGGGCAGGTTGTTTGAGTGATGATGAAGGGGGGGAGTTCTCCCATACCAATGGCGAGTGCACTTGCTAAGACGTCCGCTTGATTGCAAACCAACAGAGTGTATTCTTGAAAGAAGTCTCTCCTAGGCTACTAGTGCTGCTCCTCGCATTTGTTACTGCAACTGTCTTTTCATCTCTCATTTCGGCGACCAGTCGTTTGGTTGCAGTTCGAGCCCTCCTGTGTTATCGATGCTCGTCTACCTTTACTTTAGGTTGGAGTGTTTCCTGCTTGCTCCTCATCTTGCATTAGTGCTACTTTTAACCAGGAATAGAAGGACTCATCCCTAACTGTGTAATGATTAGTGTGGTCTTCAACATCTAGATGGCTATTTGATCATAAGGACTTCAACATCTAAAGTACTTGGTTTTGAACCTGTTCTGGTATGAACTAAATGATGTTAACACCATCATTAGCTATAACTAGCTTAATTAGTCAGAATCAAGAGATAACTGTTCCTTAATAATTGCATGAGGACCGTAATTCCACTCAGATCTATTTTGATGAGAGAACAATAAAATAAGGCTAAATCTGTAGTTTTAACATCACATCAAGAATGCAAAGTAATTATAGGGTCACCTAGGGGTTAATTAGGGGTTAATTAAGCATTAAAGATTAAAAAGTGGGTCAGCATTGACAGAAAAAGGATTTCACGCGTTTTGAGAACTAAATTAAAGCATAAAACCCTAATTATCAACCTACTTAAATTAAAGAGGTTCTAGTCAGGATGAAATTCATCTAAACCTCTTAAAAATCATAGAAAAATATTCTAAGAGATTTGGTACCTTTGGTTTAATCATCTGAACCCATTGTGACCCAGAATAGAGTTTCAGACGAGTTTTTGCACTGATTGGGACTTCTGTGAAAATTTCCCATTCAAACATGGTCAAAACTAAAATCCAAGTTCACCATTAGATTCCTTGGATCTAAATTAGGTTAATAGCAAAATTTAGGTCTTATCAAAGTCCATCTTGACTTAGTTTGCAATTTAATCCCTCAAACCTTTATTTCCTACACTCAGACCCCTAGCTTTCGAAATTCTTTGCAAATAGGCTCTAGTTTCTCATCTTCTTCACGTTTAGGTCCTTTCCACCATTGACAAGTCAATGGACCTAAACACCTACTTTAACCAACTAGAAACCTCAACAAATCAACACCAAATCCCAACAAATTTGGTGGGATTGGTGTTCACATTGCAGAGAATCAATTGAGCAAGAACTTAGCTCATAATTCGTTGTATAAAGCCCTAGCGAACCCACGAAAATTGTGGGATTTCTTGTTCCCAAATCTCAACCCAATTTAGCTTCTTTCCTCAATTAGAGCTCGATTTTGAGCTCTATAAAAGCTCCTGAAGGTCCCAGCATACTCGGGAGTCTGGTCTGGCCCTAAAATCTTCTTCCTTCTCTCTATGGCCAAATCCTCTGTGACACCGGTGAGCTCCTCAATTCCCCTTCATTGTCCTCTGCCATGTACAATAGGCAGAGGGAACATCTTCCCCCACTTCATCCGCCCCTGGCAGGCCAAAACCAGGGCTGCCCCAACCCCTTCCTCCTCGCCATCCTCATCTCCGGAGTATTCATCTTCTCCGACACCAACCAATCACAACCAATAATAACTTCCCTCCCCTTTTTTAATAATTAGGTCTCCTCACCCACTCTCTCTCTAATTTCGATTAGGACCCTTTATGTCTCAATTCCACCGCCGATGGCCTCCTTTCCCCTCCGTCTTCCCTAGCGTTGGCGAAACTGTGCTACTACCACAAATTGCCAATCCACCCACTACGACTCCTAGAAGCTCTGCCGCGACGCCACCATCAAAAGCCCTCACCCAATTTCGCCTTATGACTACTCGTGCACCCCACTGAATGCCACCTTCCTCGTTCACCCTCTCCGACTTCACTACTCACTCACACACATCATCACAACATGCCACGACTACCACTTCACTCGCCGTGCTCCGACGATCATACTGAATGTTTTAACTTGGGCAATTAGTCCATTTTCATGCATTTCAAGGTTTAACCGGAGCACAAAGACCTACTCCGACTTCAGCCGCAGTTCTACGACCTACTTCAACCATGCTGCAATCTCCAGGACTTGCGAAAGACCATCACAACTTGCTCCAGATCCTCAATTGAGCCGCATCCAACTGTTGCAATGTGCAATCAAGGAAACTCTTCAACATTGCTACAAGAAGAAGGATGACGTAAGATAGTCCCACATTGACTGCGTCAAAATGTTCTCAGTGCATAAATTGAATCTGCGCTCTTAGCTCGATGCCTCAGAGAGCACGGGGTGAGGTCTGATGCACGCCTCATCACACGTGCTATACGTGCGCTCCCTCACGCGCCCTCACCCGCGATTCTGCCCGCGGATTTGGGTCGAATCTGATTACTCTGATACCTAGGTCCAATTTGGTTGTGAAGGAAGGAAATTTGAGGGTAGGGGTAGGTTTTGCATTGGGATTCATGCACGTGCCTTGGGATACATGAACACACTTAGCGATTTCTAAGTTGTTGGTATTGAGGCTCTAGTGGCTTTAAGTTGTCTAAGGTTCAACTCCGACATCTGATTGTGTTTGATCTGGAGGCACTGTTGATACATTTGAGACTTGAATCAGATACTCATCTAACGTGGATATTTGAATAAGTGGTTCTAACCACTGTTGAAAAGTTTGAGTGCTGATTTCATTGGGATGTGTGCTTAATGTGGGAGATTAAGTGGTGATTTAAATCACCATTTTTAGGGTTTCTAATCTTCTTTTTGTCCCATTATTTCTTGAGATACAATTGTCACTAGTGCATTCTAGTTTGCTCCTTACAAACGACCTCGAACTCACTTCTATTTCCTGAGTTTATAAATTTAAATGTTGTTGCGATTTTTGTCATTATATTACAACACAATCATTTCCTAAAACGACGATTCTTGCTAACAACACTAAACAATTCGCCTTCCTCTGGTAGATTTCTGTTAATTTCCCTGGGCTCTCTTGGGTCCACCACTACTTGGAGAAGTACTAGCATAATTTCTTGTCTAACTCTTGGAAGGAAGCAATTTGATTAGTGGGTAGGTCTCTGAGCCACTCGTGGATAGGTCCGGCTGAGAGAGAAGGAAAGACTTGGCACGTGACCCTGTCTGGGTAGCCATGGATCAACATGTGTTGCTGGTAATTATCTATGAAGACTGTGAGATTAGAGTTCCCGTCGTATTGGCGAACGGTGGCAGCAACTAGCTTTTCTTAAGTCGTTGTAGTACAGATAGTTATTGCCATCATTTGCTAATATTTGTTACTCGGAAAATACAGTTCTCCCGAGGTCGAACTCAGGGAGCAAGTCGTATTCTAGAGATATACATGTTCTATTACAAAAATAAAGAGAGAGAGAGAGAGAGAGATGAAAGTTTGGCTCTTCTTCTTCTCTTTGTCTTCTCTCCTCTTTGGCTTTTGTTCTTCGTGTTCTTCCTCTATTTCTTGGTTGGACGATCCTGTCTTTTTCTTCTCTTTTATTTTCTTCTTTTCTTGCTTCAGATCTTCCTCCCGTGCTCTTCTTCTTCTTTTCATCTTACTTCTCTTCTTCTTCTGCTTTCTGTTTCTTCACTTGGCTGCTCCTTCACTCTTCTTTTCTTCTTCTTCTTTGTCTTCTGATCTCTGCAGAGTCTTCACTTGGCTTCTCTGTGTTCCTCTCTTTCCTCTGCCTCGCCTTCCTTCTTCTTCTTTGCCTTCACCTGTCTTCAGGACGTCGTCTGATTTCTCAATCAGACGACTTAACCCACGGATGCTACAGTGTCAATTCAGTTCTTCTTCCGCAGTCCTTCTTCTTCTTCACCTGTGCCTGCACGCTTAAGAGTTCAGCATCAGAGGGAAAAAACCTACACTACCCCCCTCCCCCGCGCGTCTCTTTCTCTCTCAGAATTCGCTCTTAGGACAGCTCTCCCAGAGCAACCGGGTAATCGAGTACGAGTCGCGCCCGGGTCCAGGCCCACAGGCGTGCGGTGGTGGGTGCGGAGTGGTAGTCAAGTCGGGTCGGGTCGGCCGGATCCGCGTGATGAGATCGCGGACGGACCGGGTGAAGCAGTGTGAGAGGGACCTCACCCCGTGTGCTGAGGCGATAAGCCTACCGCACTTTTTCAACTTATATCGGCGCTCCTCTTCGAAGTCTTCCGAGGTGGGACTAAATGTCCCACCCCAACGTGAGCGCCTGCGCGGAGGAAGCAGCGGCAGCGAGAACTTCGCGTGAGGGCTTCGGGCGAGGGCTTCGCCCGAACTGCAGCCTGACACTTCGCGAAGCTACCCCGCGAAGCCTGGGAGTCTGACCTGGGCGTGGTGTTGCCTGGAGCAGCAGGTCGAAGGAGCTTCGCTGCTCAGCAATGGCGATGGCGAGCGCGACACCTGTTCACAGAAGCACGGCCTCTCGGCCTAATCATATATGCGGAGAACCTTCTCCGTGGCACGGCGAAGGTGGTCGGAGGGTCTGCAGTGGGCGTGGTGGAGCAAAAGGGTCGCCCTAGGTCAAACTGCGGGCGGAGAAGTGGGTGTGTTCGGTGGATCTGCAGAGGGCGTTTGGTGGGAAGTGGAGGGGTGGAAGAGGATCAGGGTGAGGAGGCGAAGGTTATGCACAGGTCGGCGAGCCGTGTGGGGTGCTGGAGCGATGGGAGCGGTTCGCCGGAGTTTGGCCGGAGGTGGAGAAGGTGAGGGTGATCGGTGGGAAATCGGGGCCGACAGTAAGGGTTTTCAGTATGGAAAAGAAAGAGGGGAGGAAGAAGAGAAGTTTTACCTATTAAGCTGGACGAAGAGGGGTTGGCGCAGGCGACAGTCGTATCGACTGTCGCCGGAGAAGAAACTGCCCAGAGGAAGGGGCGGCGGCGAGGAAGGGACCGGAGAGGCGCCAGCTGGGTGCGGCGTGACGCGGAAAGATCGAGGGAAGGTAACCCTGCTGCTGGTAGTGCGACAGGGCGACGAGGAGGAGGAGGAGAGGCCGCCGGAGCAAGGGGGCGTCTGTCAGAGTGGGAAGGGAGGAATTGAGGGGGTGTCTCCGTCAGATCCCAGCTGCGAAGAACGGCGGAGCGACGGGGGTATTTATAGGGGCAGAATCAGAGAGGAGGGCGGAGGGAGACGACGTGCCTCCCTCGACGGAGGACACCGGAGGAAGGAGACCCATACCGTCCGTGCGTTCGCACGGGCGGTATGGGCGGTCGCAGCACTCAGGGGGGTGTCCCTGCGGTGGCTGACGACGCAGGGTACCCCCCATTGACTTGCCAAGGCCCCTCCCTCACCCTGCGCGGCGCCATGCTCCGCGCAAGGTCGCCAGAGCATGGCGCTGCTCAGGTTTTGCAGGAGGGACCTAAACGCAAAGAACGAAGGAGAGTTAGGGGCCAACATGTGAGGTTCAAAAGTTGAGGGCCAAAAAGTCGATATATGAGGACCAAAGTGTAAAGTTGGTCAAGAAGGTTTCTTCTTAGGCCCAAGTTTTTATACAAGACTAATTAGGACCTAAGGATTCTGATGGTGAATTTTATTTCTAGATTAAACCTTGTTTGACCAGTCAATTTACGTAAAAACCCAAATTAAGTTGTTAATTGGGCATGGTTCTCAATGTAGGTCAAAATGGGTTCCTAAGGCCAAATTGAAAGTCCTAAACCCTAGAGATTATTTTTTTATAAATTTTAGAGGGTTTAGTTGATTTTTACCTTGCCTCAAACCACGTGAATTGAAGTGGGTTTGTTTTTAGGGTTACAGGCTGTCATTTAATTTCTTGGAGTTACTGTAGCCCTTATTGAGTCATCTCATCCCACTTTTCTTCTTATTAGGTTGTTTGGACCTATGTTTGGATCCTGAGTTACCCTATTTTTAGATCGGATTGGTGAAATTGCATTTTTACCCCTCAGTTTATGTTTTCTTTGCAAACTCAGAATCTTTCTGAGCCAAGCCTTTATAAGGTTATGTAGGAGCTTTTATTCTCTGCATTAGGTCAAAATGAGCTAGTTATGGCTCATGATGAGGTTCTCATCACGTATTGTAGCAAGGTAGGGTGTTTAAAGAGTAAGGGCAACAAGGCATTCCTTACCTCTTCCGTGATTGGGAAGGTGGTAATGAAGGGCCACCTATGTATGACCCTTATTTCCTGAACAACGTCAAAGGTAATCTCCAATATTCGTCCTTCTTGACAAGAGGGAAGGAGTGAGGTTTGAGTGGCGGGGTGGGAGTTTACCTCGAATTACCCTCAATCTTCTTGACGATGGTCGAGCTAGCAAAGCTCCTTGACCTATTTCCTTAAGTAGGCATTTTTTTCCTTGACCTTGCAAAGGCGCTCATTCCCACCCTCGTGCTCCCCCACCTTCTCATTCATGGTCACCTCCTTGTGGTGTTGTGCTTCCTAGAGGGACTTGGCATACTGTTGTTGTTCCTTCCAGATGGTCTCCAACTGTGCTAGGTACTTTTCCTCATCTTCCTCTTCCTGCCGCAAGGGGTCAAATGGCTCCTACTGACTTGGAGTCTAGACCTCAAGGGAGTCTGCCTTCTCCTCCTGGCAGGCAGCATCCTTGCGAGGGTCCACTGTCTTCAAGGAGTGATGCTCTAACTCCTGGCGAGGGGCTTTGTGGGAGCGACCTCCTTACTATCTTGATTTTCAGAGTAGTATTGTTTCTTTGGCCAGGGCTTTGGAGCCATTAAAAGTAGTTTACATAAGTCTAAGCTTTTCAACTGGTAAGGCTGTTCAAAAATTCCGATAGATGGTGCTAATGATCAAGTCTAGAGCAACCCAATCCATAATAGTATGCAAACCACTAAGTAATCACACAAACATAAGAAAGTTATCGACCTAGTTCCACCGTAATGATATACAACTAGGGAGAGAATCTAATCTTCAATTGTTCATTATATCGAGAATTACAGGTTGTAAGGATGCTTAAGGTTCAATGCCACTTACAGAGAAAATTCAACCCTTTCTATAGGGTGCTTAGGAACAACATATATAGGGGGTAGTCATTCCCTTTCTCGTTGCTTGATGTCGACCCTTCCACTCCTCCAAGGGCCTCCAGCATCATTTCGTCTCCCATACGGCTCTGCACTACCCATCTCGCTTAGCCATCTACTACACCTTGGCCAAGAGGCTCAATTGCCTTGGTCTCGACAACCCTAGGTTGTCTGCGTGGTGGCAACCTGGGTTTGGTTCTATAACAGCTTCCCAGATCAAGTACCCTGATGGCCTCCCAGGTCGATTCTTTTGGCATGCATCAAGGCTAGAACCCTTGACGGGCATCAGGATTAAGATCTCTGGCAAGCATCTAGTTTGGGCTTTCTGTCGGTTACTTGAGTCAGCTAAACCCGACATGTGGTGGGTCGACTGGCCTAAGGGTCCTTTCATGGGCTTATTTTGGACTCTTTTGATTATGGCCCCACCATTCCTAGGCTTGTTCTTTTCTTCCCCTGTCATTACCCACTCTAACATAATATGTCAATTAAATATATTTACCATATCATATTAACTCGTCTCAAACTCATTCCATAAAATTAAAATATCATTCACTAATATCACATCACCATATCAATTATTTTTAACCCACTACTTCTCTCATCCCCTCATACAAACATCCAACATAACTTATCCCTTATCCATCCTATCTAGAGACAAACTTATATCCCTTATCTAAATGCAACCATAGAGGTGTACTTCCTTCACCATCTACTTGAGGGAGCTACATCCCAAGAAATCTCTCTTTCAATGCAACAAAGCCTTCTTCAATTAAAGATGTGACTTCTACATATATTTTCTCATGATATCTTTTGTAACCACTTAAGTAAATCCAACTTCCTATTATTCATATAAGTATCCTAAAAGTAATTGTGATCTTAAATATGTATCTTGTCATCACACAGTACATAAAAGTTAAAATGACCTGACTTCAAAAATAAGGTAATTTACATTTAAGATCTCGTTAAAGTCAAGCTCAATTAATTTTGAGAAATGGATGAGGATGAATTGTGTGGAGATTTAAACATAAAGAAAATAAATTTTCTAATTGATATCCATTAATTTTAATGATAGATTTGGTAGAGAGTAAAATATATGAAAATGAATCGACTTTTAAATATCAGCCACTAAAAACTTAAGATAGTTAAATATCACAAATGATTTCATTGAAAGCTTGGTATGTTAGAATTAGTTAAAACAAAAAGATGATTTTATATAGAAAAGATAATTTTAAGACAGCATGAATGATGATCTGTCGATTTTCCAGTGGGGTTTTCACGTGACATCCACCAACCAATTGGTAGCGTATCACATCATTTCCCACATTTGCATACGCGTAACGGAAAAGATGGAAAATTGTTTTTTTTTTTTTGTTTTTTTTCGAGAGGAAAAGGAAAAACACAAAACGGAAGGGGAGTGTGGAGACAGATGGGGACGATCGGACGGCTTGGAAGAGAAAACGCGTGATGGGGAATGGACCCCCTTGAGTGGGTTTATTATTGATTAAAAAAAAAAAAATCTGCATATGCTGCACGCTCCTTATAATGTTCACATGATTGCTTTCGGCCGTGGAGAGACTTCCAGTAGCTTCTAACATTATTACCTATTAAGAAATTAGAAAATTAACTTAAGAAAGATGATCACAGAGTTTGAAGCCCATAAATAAGGAACGGATGCAATAGCGACGTATCAAAATGAGTAAGAAGGGTACAACAAGCAAATGCCCCTGTAAGCTAAAAATTGATACACGTTAAAATATAGCAATTTCTCTTTGATAAGCAATTATCGCATATCGGACAACGTTACAGATAGGCATACTTAATTTTACCTTAATGGGATTGGAATCAAATGGTTGAGATTGATGGCTACATAGAAAAATAGGTTGAATTTGTCACTTTGTTTACAAATGTGTCTTTTGTTGCTACTACTCCTGGTACATTGCGGTATGAGTGCTAGCCCTTTTACATGTCATGGTGGTTCTTCCATTGAGGGTGATAGCCAGCAAGTTTTCGCAATTACATATCTCAATCATAGAGTCGTTGGAATTGTGGAAGAAAAGTTGATCGATGTAGAAAATTAAAATGATCTAAGGCATATTAAGGTCATGTGAGAGTGCTTTTATGAATTTTATCCATGAGACTCCTAGGTTTGTCTAAAACGATATGGTCTGGAGCTTTCCTTACATTCTATCAATAAAAAAAGTTAAAATTACAACACGAATGCCTAAGTTACATTCAGACCTAACTTCAAGACTCTTTGTTGAACTCTTCACCGTTTGATTTCTCTCCTTGATTTTTTAGCCTCAATTCTTCACTTTCCTTGAGCTTGACTATCCTTTAAGTCTTCGCTCATTGATCCTTCTTATGAAGCATACTCAAGAGTCGATTTTGACATTCAAGCTATTTGGGTCCTTTTTCCTATTTGTTATTTCTCATGCAAGCAATACATATGCAATATGATTTCTCAATTTTAATCTCGTAATTAATTTTGAGATATTTGTTATCATTAAAATCATATATTTAAATATAAATGAAGCGCTTAATGACTTATTGTTACAGAGCAAATTAGGAGATTTAATATGCGTTCGTTATAGTACACTCCTAAATCACACAACAAAATTTTTAAATTTATAAAACTTAGATTCTAATTGAAGTCCAAGATCACTTGCAGGGAGCAAATGTGGAATTCACGTATTAATCTTCATTTAGAATAAATAAGCACAACAAATTGAGTACAATAACAAATATGCAATGAATAAAACTTGACAAATTAATATTCAACTATAATCTAATGCATTTCAGAAAATGTAAAGACAAAAGAAATAGAGAAAACCTAAAAAGTGATGATTTAGATCATCATTTAAATCCCCCTAATTAAGCATGCATCTCATATTCAATTTATTCAAATAATCCAACAGTATCTTCAATCAATTCAACTTAGGTACTTAAATAATCCAACAGTATTAGCATCAACCTTTCAGAAGACAGGAACAAGGCATCAAATGCCTTAACAGAAGCACAGCTTCACAAGCACAAGGTTCTCCTTTCTTCAAGCATAGCACATGGCTAAGTGTTAGCCTTCCTTCAACACATGCCCAAGGCACTTCAAAGCGAAACCCTCCCCCCTCCTCTCACAAATCTCTCCTCTTTCTTTTCTCTCAAACTCAGGGGTAATCGGGCATGTACGCGGGTTATCGAATCTGGGCAGGGGACCAAGCTCACCGGGCGTGAGGGTGAGCGAGGTGTGCGAGCGCAGGTGTGCGGAGACCTGACCTCCGGTGTCTTGGGCGATAAGCTGAGATCACAAAATCAACTTATGTGCCTACAGAAGCCCTTCACGTTACGATGTGGGATTAAACATCCCTGCCTTTCTTCGCGTACGCAGCTGGAAATCGCGTCTCCAACTGGAGTAGTTGCTAAGGCTCTTCCACTCGATTGAAGCCCTGGAAAGGTTCCTGGGACTAGGCCGTAGTGTCTGGAGGTAGTAGCAGGGTCGTGGCAAGTCGAAGTGAGGTGGACGGAGTCGGAGATGATGGCGGCGATGGCAACAATGGTGAGACCTACACTTCACGAATACGAGCTCAAAAGCCCTGGTTAAAATGCTCCTGAGCTTCACCGGAGGACGGCGAAGGTGATAGTGGGGTGCTTGTGTCGTGCGGAGGTGTGTGGTAACGTGACGAAGTCGGAGAAGAGGTGTGGTGTGGGTGGTGTTCAGTAGGGGTTTTGAGTGATTAAATCCCTCAATTTCTTAAGGGGTTTTTGTCGCGGAGGTGTGGTGGATGTTTTGGGACCGACGGTGTGGAGTTTGGTGACTTGTGGAGTGTGGGCAACCTCACCAGAGTTCAGTTAGAGTAAAGGAAGACGAATGGCGTGAGGGTGTATCGGCGGTTGAAATAGAAGAGGAAGGAGTTGGGAAGATTCAGGAGAAGAGGGAGAAGATAGTGTTAGTTCAACCACTCGATATAATATTTTGATGATTTTACAAAATGAAGAAAATGAAATAAAAAATAAAGCGTAGCATATTATTTTCTCTCTGTAATAACATATTTGCAGGATTTCAAAAAGCTTTCCAAGACGGGAGATTAAAAGCGTAAAGAAGAGTAGCATAAGTATTAGGTCTTAGGATTTTTCATGTAAACTTTCAAAGGTTGTAATTTTCATTTTATTTGAGTCTAGAAATATTGTAAAGAGCCCCTGAACAAAACCTATAAATAGCTAACTTAGGCTCTCTACACTTAGGATAAATTAGAAACAAAAACCCAACACTTATACTTTTATCAGATGTCCATAACAAATGCCAGACGTCTGATTTTCCACTTTAAGACGTCTGGCATGTGTATCAGACGTCTAATTTCAAAGATTTCTGCCTTTGTTATCTCCTCATAGACATCAGTCGAAGGACTTCACTTTCAGACGACGATAACCTTTCACAGACGTCTGATTCTTTACCCAGACGTCCTCATACTAACCGTTAGAGCATGTGTAGGAAAAAGAATTTCCAGACGTCTGGAGACACTTACAGACGTCTGCCTTTGAACCGTTACCCATGATTTTCTGTGCGTATCTCTCTACGGCCACATAATCTTTTGACAGAAGGAGGAAGGAAGAGTATTTAGGTTTACAGATGTCTGGTAATATTATCAGACGTCCATATCGACGTCCGATCCTCTAAACCTAGAACCCAGTTTGGATCTGATGATAACAGGAACGAATGCACCATTCATTAGACGTCCAATGAAATAATCAGACGTCTTATGAGATAATTTCAGACGTCCTTCTTTTGATCCAATAGAGTCAGTTAAGGATGTCCTGCAGTATTAGACGACCATAGGAAAAATCAGACGTCCTATAAGACGTCTGATACTATAATTAGACGTCTGATGTTGCTGTCAGACTCATCATTACCCTGATTTTGTGTGGATTTCGTCCTAAACTCTTGGGATTTGTTTCCAACGGCTAGAAGAGCTCTCCCAAGTGTTCTTGAAGGTTCCAAACTTGCCTATAAATAGACTACAACTCCTCTTAGGCAAGACACACACCTCTTGAGATACAATTCCATTAGAAAAATCTCTTACTCACTACTCTAAGCTCCATCTTGCCCTTGTGCTGTGCTAATACTCTGATCAAAGGGCAAATCCATACTCCCGGCTCGCTCCGTTCTGCAAATCATCAGGGAGTTCTTTTCATGCTTAGTAGATAAGAAAGCAACTAAATTATTGGGGTGCTCTATAGGTGTTATTTTTAATTTCTGTATTTTGGGTATCCAGCCTGTCGGGTCCCCGTCTCTTCATTTTGAAGAGAGAAACCTCCGTTTAGGGATTGGAGGTGGGAATTGTAATTGAGGTACACTACCCTCGTTTAAGTAGTGTGGTTGTGGATTGATCACCTTGTGATCGAAAATCCTAAGTCAAGAGATTGGCTTAGGTGGTGGTTTTCACCCATCTTGGGTTTCCACCTAAAAATAATTGAGTATATTGTGTGATTGAATTTGTTGTATTACAATACTCTATAATTTCACTATTCACCCCCCCTCTAGTGCAATTTCAGATAGGACCTAAATTAATGGATGAAAGGGCAAGGAAGGTGCCGATTGTGATTGGCTGGCACAAGGGAAGGTTTAGCCTTCGGTGATGGAGTGGTGAGGAAGAAGAGAGTCTGGAAGGCTTCTGTCGGTATCGCGAGAAGCGAAGAAAGGTGAGGAAGGCAATCCCACTGCCTATCGTACGTTCCAGTGGGTGAGGATGTCGGGGAAGAAGACATCACCGGAGCTACGGTGGAGGTGACCGAAGAAGGAGAATTTGTGAAGAGATGAGGCCAAACCGAGCTCTCTAGCGATACCTGAGACATCAAAGTACAAGCTTTAAGCCCAAATTAGAAGGTTCTGGAGCATCGCCATGAACCAAGGAGAGTGACGATGGTGATGGTGGAGTGTTTCGTAGTTTTTGGTGGCCAGATGAAATCGAAGATGATGGATGGAGGATGGGCTCTCTGATAGAGCGATTGGGTGATGGTGAGGTGAAATTAGTTGAGGGTTTTTGAAGGTGGAGGTGAGGCGGAGGTTGTGGAGGTGGTAGTGGGTTGTTTGGAGGTCTATGGTGTGCGGATGACCTTACTAGAATTCGATCGGACATGGCGAAGACGATGCGGTTGAGTGTGAGTTAGCGGTCAAAATAGGAGAGGAATGAGATAGGGAGATTTAAGAGAGGGAGAGGAATAGATTGAACCTAACTAAAGGACGAAGAGGATGCGAAGAGGTGCCGACTGTGATTGGCCAGCACTAGGGAAGGAGAAGTCTTTGGTGGTAAAGCAGCGACGACGAAGAGGTTGTAGTCGACGAGGCTTTGGCCGGCCACCATCAGCAGAAGGTGAGGAAGAAGGAGGTGCTTCCAATTTGATGGTTGGAGCCACGGACGTGGGGGAACAAGGAGGTCACCGAAGTCACTGTCAGAGTTGGCCAGAGGAAGAAAGAAAGAAGGTTTTAGGGCTAAACCGGACTCAAGAACAAGGCCTAAAGCTCCAGGAGCTTTTACAGAGCTCCAATGTGCTCTTAATTCCTAAATTGAGCAAGATTTTCTCTAGGAAACAGAGGAGTTTCCTCTTTTTGAAATGAGAGCTCAGTGGAGCTGTTCAGGCTACAATCAAGTAAAACTTGAGGTGCAATCGACAGGGAATCCTTCAAGGACTAATCCCTCCAAATTTGGAGCGATTTGGTTTGCCAAATGAAAGAGCTTTCCCTCTTTGAAGTCGGCGGTCTTTGGGTTTTAGGACTCTATGCGGGGATCAGGCAGCAGGTGGCTGTTGGTGAAGATAACAAACATAGGGGGCTGTACACAAGGAATTTCAAAAGCTAGGGGCTTATATGTGAAGAATAGAGTTTAAATGGACTAAAATCTAAACAAGGTCAAGATGAACTCTAATTGGGCCTAAATTTTGCTAAAAACCTACTTTGGACCCAAGGAATCTGATGGTGAAGTTAGATTCAGTTTTGACCAAGTTTGACTAGACAATTTGCGCAGAAACCCAAATTAGGGCGAAATCCGTCTGAAACTCTGTTCAAGGTCAAAATAGGTTCAAATGGTCAAATCAAGGATACCAAATCTCAAGAAATATTTTTATATGAATTTTAGAAGGTTTAGATTAATTTTATCTTGACTGGAACCTCTATATATCAAGTGGGTCTGAAATTAGGATTTTGTGTACTAAATCAGTTCTCGCAACACGTGAAACCCTATTTTTGTCTGTGTGGACCCTCTTATTAGACTTTAATGCTCATTAGACCTTGGATTAACCTCTGGAAAACCCCATGGTTACTTTGCTTTCATGATATGATATTAAAATTGTAGAATTAATCATGTTTTAGTGTTCTCTCATAATGGCTTTGTATGGAATTTTATCTCTCAGGCAACTTTGTAAGAGCATTTGTCAATTAATTATGATTAATTAAAGCTAATTATGGCTTATGATGGTATTATCATCACTTATACACCTACATTCTCCCTATTTTTGATGAGGACAAACACTCAAAGAAAGAGCTTAGAAACCTTCCCCTTACTAAATACTCCCTCTTGATTTCATAAAGGTTTAAACAAGTTCATAGTATATCCATTCCTCCCCCTTTTGGCATTATCAAAAATTCCAATAAGATATATTTCTGCAAGCTAAGAGAATCATCTAAACCATAAAAAGCAGTTTGAGAATAAAAATATGCCAAAAAGCCACACAACAAAGATAAGAAATTCAACATACGAAAACAATGATTAGAGTACATGCCAAATTTAAAGACAAAAAATAAATGTCTATGATAGCTTAAGGTTCACAAGTGCATTGGATAAGTGCTACTACATTTCTAAATTCATGCTCAAACTAATGCATAGTGAACTAATGTAGATGCATGAAAGTCTAGATAGAATAACATGGCATCCAAAGCTAGTCTCAACGCTTTCCCTTTCCTTTGGTGGGTACACAAACTTACTTCTTGATGTCTAAAATGTCTTCACGTATCTCAGAGAGTTCTTATGCAAAGTGTTGATGAACATTGACTAAATAATTGTTGTACACCTAACTTTGTAGATGCATACTCTTCAATGAATCAACTAGGTAACTGATCCCTTCCACAATGTCAGTAGAGGTTTACGAGGAATAATTAGTACACGGGTTTGAATGGGATCTAGCCCATGCCCAACACTAGTAGAAAAAGCATTGCTCGTGACAGATATTTTTGACCGTTCAAGTAACGGTTGGAAATAATATTATTCTCGACTGTTTTAATAGGAACGGTTGCCAAAAAGTCTGATCATTAACTTTGCCATCTGGAAAACAGTCAAGGAGGTTGAGACCATTCTCGACCGTTAGAAACAATCGACAATAAAAATTTACTCGATCGTTGTTATATAAACGGTCGAGGATAAATGAAATCCTCGACTATGCAATATATAACGGTCGAGAAAGCGAAGTAAAATTAAGATGTCTGGTTGACACCATTGTCAACCATTTATAATGGTCGAAAATAATAATATAGTCAATTGTTTCCATATTAACTGTCAACGATAATGCTTTCATAACCCGCAAGCGCAGGTGAGTAAATTTTCAAAATCTTTCGTTGGCCGTTCGACCTTAAGGGTCGGGAAAGGAATTATTCTCGACCGTTATTCTAGATTGTTTCTTAGGAACAGTTAAGAAAGTAGACTAAAATCCCTAGCCTTGCCCCAACTCCCTCCCCCTTCCTCCCAAATCACTTTCTTCCTCCTGAGCGCTCCCTCCTGCACCCGCATGACCTCCTTCGCGACCCTCGCTGCGACTCCTCCTCCGCCTCAACTCCTCCGCGACCCCTAGCACCAATAGTATCCCTCCACCTTCATGACGCACCTCGCTGCAGGTAGCCCTCCTCCTCATCTTCTTCCTCTTCCACTCGCCTCCTCCTTCCCCTCCCCATCGTCATCGGCCTGAAGACCCCCTCTTCCTCGACCACCACCAGCACCACCATCACCAGCGACCACCTGCCACCACCACCAACACCTCTACCACCACCACCCACAGCACCCCCACCCCCTACGGCCACCACTAGCACTCGCTGCCGCCACCTACTGCCCCTGTTGCCGCCACCACCAACATCTCTGCCACCACCTTTGCCGCCTCCCCTCCTTCTCACTTGCTCGTGCCCCTACCACCTCCCTCACCTTCTCTCCTCCTCGCCCGCATGGCTAGCCTACCCCCCCTCCCCACCACCGTGCCTTCCCCTCTACCTGTAGCCCCCCTTCCCCCTGCCTATAGTCCCCCATTCCCCCCACTGTAGCCCCCCTTTCCCCTGCTTGCAACCCCCCCAATAAGAATTAATCTAAGTTTTTAATTAAAAATTTATGTTATTTTTAATTTGAAATAAAAGGTGATGTGCTTAGATTTCAGCTTCCATGGCTTATACTCCCTTAATTTTTATATTCCAAACCTAGCCTGAATTCCACAAACAACCTGCATTTAATATTTATATTCTGACTATACGTGGTTCGTCTTCACTCATACCATGTCAGCCTGAATTTGTAGAACTCCAACTAAAGAATTCCAAAGTTCAAACTCACAGGTAAACCAATAGGAGTTGGTCTTAATAGATATTTTTTAAACAAATTTAGAAGCATAATACAAGAAAAAAATTGCATATTGCACAACAACAAGAAACAGAGATGCAAACAACTCCAACTAGCTTACAAATTGCAAGAAACCTTCCATGCAAAAAAGCCACTAAAGACACAGAAAATGGATAAAGCTCAATAGAAGGAACCACCAAAAGAAAAAACATTGCAATACAAGGTGGATGAAGACACAACAAGAACCAGTTAAGCAGTAAAAACGTCAACTTACTCCTTCCACTACTAAACATGTTATTGCCATGGTTCCACCCAAGTAGATGTCTCCTAGCATTTCCCTTCCATGCTTCCTCAAAACCAGCAAGCTCATCTGCACATTAACATGGTCTCTTTAGTAAGACAAAGTATGTTATACAAACAAGTTTGTAGGAAAATGCAAAAGAATGCCATGGTACATTAGTAATACTACCAAGAATGCTATACAAACAAGTTTGCAAACAAATCCAAAAGGCCCTCTAGAAGAGAAATGCAAAAGATGAATAAACTAAAGGAAACGCATCGCCGGACCTTCATTTAGATTATGCAGAGTTTGCGTTGTACCAACCCTGCCATCAGAACTAAGCTTCTTGGTAAGAGAATGCCCCTACTTGCACAAAAGACAGAATCGGCATAACAATACAAACCACAAAATATCTTTTAGCAATTCAAATGATGGGAAAAGATTAGAATGATCTGTCACCTTCCCATGAAGTTCCCTGGAAATCCTATGAGTGGCCTAACCAGTTGTTGCGTCGGCTTCTTTTCTCTCTTCCACAGCCACTTGCTCCACACCAAACAAATAAACATGATCAACCGCAAACCACGATGCCAGGCATCCTCACATAACAAAACCTCACGTACCCTGTCACCTTCGGTCCTCCTGGTCATCGATAAAGTATAATATTCTCCATCAACACCACCATAGGTCACGGTTGAGCCACGAAACGTATATGCCCATGCATTACCAGGACCACTAGCACCACCATAGGCCTTGGCCTCTGCAATTCACACATTGGAGTCAAGCAAACAAATGGAGCAATTCAAATTTACCAAATTGGATACTAAGCTATTGGTGGAAGCTTCATCTCGAACCTTCCATAACTTCATCGGGGTATTGGAATGGTTATCAATCATTAATGAAAATTTTGATTGAATCAGATGTCTAAAAATAACAAATCAATCTGAATTGATTACCACTTCCGATCACCATTGAATTGTGTTCCCAAATTGTTTGAATTATTTGTTATTTATGTTTGATTATGAAATTTTTATTACAACTTTGTAAAAACACACACTTATACAAATTTAGATGTACGGTAATGACAAACAATAGGAATTCTAACCCCTAGGCAACAAGTCATGGGAGGGATATAATTGTGTCAAAATACTAGCCTGTCGAGACTTATGATCATGTTATATGGACAATACAGAGTGTGTGTATGCCTTACCTACATGCACGATGCATTGCCATAAGTGTCGTCATCCTTTGTTCAGAGAAGTTCTGAACAAAAGGGAGTCCTTGAAGATTTGATCACAACTTAAAGTTACTTCTTGCATGTAGCTATTGTTTGGAGAAATTTAAGTTGCATTTTCTCGCTCTTCTCTGGTATATCAACTAATCTTAGCTCTGTTCCTAAAGCGCCCTTTAGTGGGGGCTATTGGGGTTGTTGTTAAGGTTAGTCTTGGGGGGTATACTGGAGAAGTGCAGGGAAATGCTGTCGAAATTTCTTCAAACACTGGTTTCATGTAAGAAGTAATGTTGCAATCAAATCTTCAAGGATGGGCTATCAAGTGAAAATCTTCTTAAAATACACATTTCTTCTTTATTCGAGTATGGCTTATGAATGATCTAAAAATACACATTCTTACCTTATTCAAGTCCAACTTATGAGTGGTTGCCTTTTACATTTAGGATAATTATCATGGATAAGTCATGGATCAGTATGAGGAATTCGAATTACCACGACTACAAGAGTGGAGTGATTTTGTTTTTGAAGTGGACATTTCATGATGATAGGAAGACATTTAGATGAAGTGAATTCCTTCAGCTGATTTTATGCTCATGTAGACAGTGTTTGTAATGACCTGTTACATTTTTAGCCGGATAAGACGTTTGGAGTTTCAGTCAGATGTCTATCCAGATGTTTGGACACGTGCTCGGACGTTTAAAAGTGGGAAATTTCGTACTGCACTTTGTGCTCTACGTGTGGGCGACACGTAGAGGACTTTCTCTCTCCCCGCACCCTTACCCCGAACCCTAACTTCCCTCCTATATAAAACCCTCACCTTTGCCTCCTTCACCCCTCACACCACTCCAGCCACCGCCACCTCCACCTTCTCCTGCAACAGCCACATCCCCTTCCGTCTTTGCTGCAGTCGCGGCATGGAAGGAGAGCAGCCGGCGAGGGGAGAGCAAGGAGGAGAGAGAGCAAGAGAGTGCAAGGGAGTGAGAGCGGGGGAGGAGGACGATGGCTGCGGGAGCTCGTTGGAGCTCGAGGAGTAGTCGTGGGAGAGAGGAGGACGCTAGTGAGGAGCTGCTCAAGCTTTTGTAGCTACTGGAGCTGCCGCTGCGAGCGGAGGTGCGAGCGGGGCAAGCTGTGATAAGGTTCTGGTAGTGGAAGTTTTCCAGTATCAGACGTCTGGAGTAAAGTCCAGACAACTAGCGAGGCACCAAGATGTCCGGAGGTGAGGCCGGACGTCTGAAAGTGCCATATAGCGAGGTACGTATCTTCCTTCGCCATGCATATTGTAACGCAGGGGATGTCGGTTGGCCGTTATGTCTGCAAGTGCTCGTACGCAAATGCAAGCTTTGGGAATGTATGCGGTGCACTTTCCCAAGCACTTTTGGATGCCTGATCACGTTGCCAGACGTCCGGAGGTGCTTCCAAACTATTGGAGACCTAGTCCGACGTCTGGAACTACCCCCAGACAGTCGCAAAAGGAGTCTGAACGTTTGAATCACCCGCAGGAAGGGTGAGGTGAGTTCTGATGTCTTTTAAGACGTTTGGGACTAGTCCCAGACATTTGATTTTGGTCAGCAACTGTATTTTTGGCCCGTTTAACGTCCAAACGGAATCTGATTTCCGCAAACAAAGTACCGTCACTTTCCACTCGAGTTCCTCCACGTGATTGTGTTGAGTATCTACTATTTTGAGCTCGTCTAGTGTACATTGGTCGCTGATATAGGTTACCAACCACTAGCGAGTTCGAGGCCTGCGGAGATGACGAGATCTGCGGCACAAGTCCACATTCCTCTCATGATACCCGGTAGAGTGGTTTAATTCAGTTGTTAATATTTAAATAAGAATGTGCTTGGCTGGAATAATCAGATTGAACTCTAGGATGTGGAATGAACCCTAGGATAGAAATGAATGAGTCTTTTTGAGCTGTACTGTTTACTTGAATGCATGGTTAAAATAAATTGCTAGCAAATGCCTTTAATATAATTACGAGATGCATGTTAAAATATGAGCTGCCTGTATATGGATGAGGAACGAGTTATGACACATGAGATCTGGACCTAGATAAATGAGATGAATATGAGCATGAACCCTACAGGGAATTATGAGTAGAACTCCTGTGGATGAAAGGAATCTGGAATGTAGATGGGAAGTGTGCTAGCCCTTGTATACACGGTACCAAGGAGAGCGACTGTCCCTTTTCAGTGTAGAGCGAAGCTAGCCTCCCTTGGGTTGAGACCTGGGGTTAGGATTGGCCACTCTACACCGACTCCTGTTGGCCCTCGCGTACATGGTACTGAGGTGTGCTACTAGTGTAAGATGAGAGCTAGCCACCCCACGGGACCCAAGGTTCAGCTAACCACCCTACATCGACTTTGTTAGGTCCTTTGGGAAAATCGAGGTAGTTGGACGAGGGTACGTGGGCTGTGGAGGGGCGAGACCCCTGTTCTCAGAGGGCAAGGCCCTATACTGCTCCATGTTGTACTTTGGACGTACTCACAAGCGGAAATGACTAGCCGCGTGTCAGTATGGGGTAGCTACCGGTGCGCTTATCACACATGCCGTAGTCACCGATACATCTCAACAATGACCTCGAGGTGGTTGACTGGGTGTAAGACTACCACGGGGGACTCTCCCGATCAAGAGAGTGCCACGTGTACCTTCTACTCTACGAAAAAGACTGCAATCAAGATTGTTCCCACGAGGAATATGCAAAATCAAGGAATACCTAGATACCTTGAGAAATAGATAAACCAGAAACACATAAATATGATAAATAAAAATGAGAACTAAACCTGCTTGTTGCTTTTACTTTACTTGTACATAGTTAATGTAAATACCACTCTACTCACCGTTCGCTGACTCTGTCTTTTCGTAACCTTGTTTAGGACCAGGAGTTGAGCAACCCGAGTTTCCGGTTGCAAAGGGTGTTGGGTCCAGCCGAGCCCAGTCGTAGTCGTTTTCTAACTCTGTCTTTTCATCTACTATTGTAGTGAGTAATGGACACATAGTTTACTGTTCCTACTACTTTCTATTTCCTTTCTATTTTCTGTTGTTGTTGTGGTGGCATGTACTATGTTTTAAGACAATTGTTCTACTTTCTTTACTACTCGTTCTTTTCTTCTGCTTAGTTATATTGCATGTGTGCATGTGGTTTATTTTTCTGCTTTTGATTATTTCTTGTTGGACGACTAGGTCTTGGGATTAGTCGAGGTGAGTCGTCCTCGGGTCCTGTAGGGATCCGGGAATTGGATCGTAATAGTGTTTGAATGGGTATTTCCATGATCGAGACACAGTTTTTGTAACGAACGCGTGCCCCAGACGCCTTTTAAGACGCCTGGGAGGTGGCCCAGACGTCTGACAAGACGTCTGGGATTACATCCAGACGTCTGACCAGACGTCCGGGATCTTTTACAAACGTCTGGAGAACAGTTATGTTCGCACGGGAGATTCGTCTGCGCGCCTGTGCGCGCAGACCTGCGATTCTTCCCTCTTTTCTCTGCGGCTGCAGGCGCGCTGCGACCGCCTTCTCTCTCCTCCTCGCGCGGCCTTAAAAGGGCGTGCCTCCCCTCCCGTCTCCACCGTCTCCTCCTCCTTCTCCTTCCTGTGCGCGAGAGCGAGCGGACGCGAGGGCGGCAGCGGCAGCCGCAGTGAGCGCGGAGGAGCTGCGGCATGCGAGGGCGGGGCTCTACCGTGAGGGCGAGCTCGCCGGAGCGGCTTGGCCGGCCGGCGGAGGGCGCAGGGGGCGCAGAGCGTCGCGGAGAGGGACCTGCTGCGGGCTGAGCAGCAGACGCGCGAGGTGCGACGCAGGCGGCGTCGCGAGCGGAGGCCGAGCAGGGTTCTAATTCTGGAAAAATTTCCAGAATCAGACGTCTGGGTTGATATCCAGACGGCAAGGACGACGTCTGTAAGATCATACAGACGTCTGAAAGGTGAGTTTCCGCTTTCTTCTTCCTTCTTGTCGACTGACCGTACTGAGGGGGGGGGTTGGCTGCGCGCAGGTTCGCTATTCGCCATCCTTTGCGAATCAGATGTCCGGAAGTTGTACCAGACGGCGGGAGTGATCTACGGACGTCCGTGTGGACCATCGGACGTCTGGGGTATAGGAAGGACGTCCCTGCAGACTTCTGGACGTCCGGGGAACCAAGCTGAACAGGTAATTCTCTGATCCACCGTTTAAGACGTCTGGAAGGAGTTCCAGACGTCTGATTTTGCACAGTATCGTCTTTCTCGACCCGTTTAGGGCCCGTTTGGGCTCCGTTTTCCGCGATTCGAGTTGCGTTCGTTTCAGAATTAATTCCTCTACCCGCCTACAGTAGCTATACACTGTTCTGAGACACTCCTTGTGTTTGATCCTTGTGATAGGACCTCGTTCGGTTGCAGTTTTGAGAGTCGCGGAGGCACGCGGGATTCCCGATCACGCCCCCATTACTCCCGTTGTACCTGGTAGAGTGGCTTTAAGTATTAATAAAATCTGTTAAAGTATGGAACCATAACTAGAACCTAGGGCATTGCATGAATCCTAGGAATGAGAAATATATGGAATGATAGCTCCTAGGTGTTGCATGAATCCTAGGGTCGGAAAACTAGATTGTATGATAGATCCTAGGATATGGCATGAATCCTAGGGTGGAAAAACTAGTGGAATGCATATTACTGCAGTCTTGGAAAATTGGAAAGGAATATATAAAGCTGCCTGTAAATTTAATTAACAGCTGCCTGTTATGAATAAAGAAACATGTTTGAGAACATGGATTTTGAGAATGTGAATCTGGAAAGTGAAACATATGATGTTCTGAGATAAAGAGCTGGAACCCTACGGGGAATTAGGAGTGGAACTCCTGGAAAGAAAAAGGAATGGAACTGAGATGTAGTTTGTACTGTCTCTTGGGTACGCAGTACCAAGGGAAGTACCTGTACCTGTTTAGTGCAGAGTGGGGCCAGCCGCCCCAGGGACCCGGGGTTAGGATTGGCCGCTCTGTACCGACTTGTTGGCCCTCGTGTACATAGTACCGAGGAGAGCTACTAGTGTTAGGAGAGTACTAGCTACCCCACGGGCCCCGGGGTTCTGCTAGCCTCCTTCACCGACTTGTTAGGCCCACTAGGGCAAACCAGGGTAGTCAGGCGAGGGTGCGCGGACTGTGGAGGGGCAAGGCCCCGGTTTGGTTACTGTGGAGGGGTTGGACCCCTGTTACTGAGAGGGCTCTGCCCTGGTTCCGTGCTGTGCTTTGGGCGCACCCGTTAACGGAAACGACTGACCGCGTGCCAGTGCGGGCTAGCTACCTGTGCGTTTATCGCGCGTGCCGTAGTCACCGTTACGTCTGTCAGTGACCTTGGGGTGGTTGACTGAGGGTAGGATCACCACGGGGGACTCTCCCGGCCAGGAGAGCACCACGTGCTACTTCTACTTTTGGAAAAGACTGCAATCAAGATCGTTCCCACGAGGACATTCGAGATCAAGTAAAGGATCTGAGAAATAAATGAAATAGTGAGAAAAATTGAAAGATGTGAATAAAGGAAGTAATAGAACATAACAGCTACTGTACACTCTACTGTTGCCTTTAGTTAGTTTGCCACTCTACTCAGCGTTTTGCTGACGTGTTACACTCGTTACCTTTTTCAGGACCAGGTGTTGAGCAGCCAGGGTCGGCGGCTGCAGAAGACGCTGGGCCGAGTAGGGTCCAGTAGAGTTACCACAGCTTTTGTACCCCTTTTTGTTTCTGTTCTAGTGAGTAGTTTTTGTTTCCGCTATACCTTCTTTACCTACAGTTCTTGTTATATGATAAATGCTGTTTTACTGTTGTGGTGGTACCTACTGTAGTAGTTTCTTTCCTTACTGTTGTACTTTCTTACTGTTAGTTATATTCATGCTGAATGTGGTTTATTTTACTGTCTTTTGGTTACTTCCTCGTTGGACGACTAGGTCTTGGGATTAGTCGAGTCGGTCCGGTTCTCGTGTCTCGTAGGGACTCGGGAACCGGGTCGTTACAAGATGGTATCAGAGCAAGGTCGTCCCGAGAAGTGAATCAACTGACTGGAAAATAACCAATTCACATGTTTATAGCTAGAGTAGCCACCACAACATATCTCTTGACATGAGCTCTTAGAAGTTTTGTTAGGTACCGTTTGTTTTGACGTTTCCGTTTTGTTTCGCGTCTCCTTGCAGGAGATGCCTCGTCGTGGGACTGGCGAGACTGGCCGCGGGCGCGGCCGAGGGCGAGGTCGGCGAGGTGGACGTGCTGTCGTTGACATCTCGGTGGACCAGCCACCACTCCCTGGCATCCAGGCCCAGGACCTCGCCAGACTGATACGGGATATTGTACGAGAGGAGCTCCGCCCACCGCCCCGAGCACCTCCTCCTGGGGTTGTAGAGGGGGAGTCCTCTGTGGGACCACGCGACGGACGCGGCGCTGGACACGAGGGAGGGGATGGGCCCCTGCCGCCCCCACCTTCCTCCGACACTTCTGTACACGAGGCACCTTCGCCTGGAGATGCACCAGCACCTCCCCTACAGCGCCACTTCGAGCTTTTCAGACAGTTCCGGAAGCTGAAGCCCCCCTCCTTCAAGGGGGATGAGGACCCGACCAAGGCAGAGGACTGGCTTGAGCAGCTGGAGAAGATCTTCGACACCCTTCGCCCCCCGGTGGAGTGTCGCGTGGCCTTTGCCACGTACCAGCTGGAGAGTGCGGCACACCGGTGGTGGAGGGCGGTCCGGGGACAGGAGAGGGACGAGCCGACGTGGGACCAGTTCGTCACCCTCTTCTGCGAGCAGTACTTTCCCCAGACGTGGCAGGACCAGAGGAGGCGGGAGTTCCACACTCTCCGCCAAGGGACGATGACCGTGAGCGCGTACCGCACGCGTTTCTTGGAGCTGTCCCGCTTTGCAGCGACAGCGGTGGCCACTGAGGAGGAGCGCCTTTGGAGGTTCACCGAGGGGCTCCGGCCTGCGATCCGGGGGTATGTCAAACCCCTGAAGCTGCCGACGTTTTCGAGGGTGGTAGAGGCAGCTATGACTTACGAGGAGACCAACCCGTCCGCGCGAGAGACCGACGGCGGGCGGAAGAGGCCCTTTCAGCCAGACTTCTCACAGGGCCGGCGAGAACGGAGACACGTGGCGTCCGCAGGAGAGCCGTCACGTTGTGCAAGGCCATCAGTGGCCTTTGGGGGCCCTCGACAGGGGCCAGTCGCCAGCACCGGACCCCCGCCTAGCCGACAGCAGGGACTCACTGAGGGCGGGAGTCGGGTTCCCCTCTGCTACCAGTGTGGCCAGCCGGGCCACGTCAGGAGGGACTGCCCATCTAGGGCAGGAGGTCAGCAGATACTTCCCGCGCAGAGCACTGGAGGGCGCGCAGGAGGCCGCGGTTTCCAGGCGCGAGGAGGAGGACCGCAGTCGCGAGGAGGGTACCGGCCAGCACCTACCCGTCCGACGCAGAGTGTGGCTGCTTCGTCCGCACCTAGAGCTGAGGGGCGTATCAACGCCCTAACACACAGGGACGCCAGAGCATCGGGATCCGTGGTAGCAGGTATGGTTTCAGTTTCTGGCAGACTCGTTTACACGCTTTTCGATTCCGGCGCTACGCACTCGTTTGTCGCAGCCAGTTTCGCAGTTAGTTTGGACCAGGATTATACACTGTTAGAGAATCCGTTCGTAATCAGAGGTCTGAGTGGTCAGCTGTTTGTAGCTGAGGAGGTGTACACGGGTTGCAGGGTCAGCATCGGGGGACACAGCCTGCCAGCTGACCTGATTATGATACAGATGGAGGACTTTGGAGTGATTCTGGGGATGGATTGGCTGTCCGCTTACCACGCCTTGGTAGACTGCTTTGAGAGGAAGATTGTCTTCTCCATTCCGGAGTTGCCTTCCTTCGAGTTTCACGGGCAGCCAGTGGACGGAGGTTTCAGGTGCATTTCGGCACTTCGGGTGGCGAGACTTTTGAGCCAGGGGTGTGAGGGCTTCTTAGCTTGTGTGGTGGCAGAGCACAGCCCCGTGGCAGACTTCCAGAGCATCCCGGTGGTCAGAGAGTACCCCGACGTGTTTCCAGACGAGTTACCAGGACTACCGCCCGAGCGTGAGATCGAGTTTGAGATCTCACTAGTACCAGGGACCAGCCCCATCTCCACCGCGCCATACAGGATGGCACCGCTTGAGCTGCGAGAGCTCAAGTCTCAGTTGCAGGACCTTTTGGAGAAATGTTTCGTGAGGCCCAGTGCGTCTCCCTGGGGAGCCCCGGTACTGTTTGTGAAGAAGAAGGATGGGACCCTACGCTTTTGTGTGGACTACCGACAGCTGAATAGGGTCACCATCAAGAACAGATATCCGCTGCCGAGGATTGATGATTTGTTTGACCAGTTGCGGGGTGCCACGGTGTTTTCCAAGATCGACTTGAGGTCTGGATACCACCAGTTGAGGATCAGGGAGACCGACGTCTCCAAGACAGCTTTCCGCACCCGCTACGGACACTACGAGTTTTTGGTCATGCCGTTTGGGTTGACCAATGCCCCCGCTGCTTTCATGGACCTGATGAACCGGGTGTTTAGACCGTACTTGGACCAGTTTGTGGTGGTTTTCATAGATGATGTACTCATCTATTCTAGAGATCGGACGCAGCACGGACAGCACTTGCGGATGGTTCTGGACACTCTGAGACGACGCAGGCTGTACGCCAAATACAGCAAGTGCGAGTTCTGGTTGAGGGAGGTGACCTTTTTGGGTCATGTGATCTCTGGAGACGGCCTGGCGGTGGATCCCGCCAAGGTCGAGGCAGTGCTCAGGTGGGAGAGACCGCGTTCAGTCACTGAGATTCGCAGTTTCCTGCGACTGGCAGGTTACTACAGACGGTTCATCAAAGGATTTTCACAGATTGCGCATCCTATGACACAGTTGACCCGAAAGGATGTACCTTTCGCTTGGACAGACGCCTGTGAGGCGTGTTTTCTAGAGCTGAAGGAGAGGTTGACCTCGGCTCCCGTGCTCACCATCCCTGACAGTAGTGGCGGGTTTGTTGTGTACACGGACGCTTCCTTGTAGGGGTTAGGAGGTGTGCTCATGCAGAGGGGCCACGTGGTTGCTTACGCTTCGCGGCAACTGAAGCCCCATGAGCATACCTACCCTACCCACGATCTAGAGTTGGCAGCTGTTATCTTCGCGCTGAAGACATGGAGGCACTACTTGTACGGTGAGACCTTCGAGATTTTTACAGATCACAAGAGCCTCAGATATCTTTTTGACCAGAAGGAGCTCAACATGAGACAGAGACGTTGGTTGGAGCTCCTAAAGGACTACGACTGCAGCATCTCCTACCACCCGAGAAAGGCCAATGTGGTGGCTGACGCCTTGAGCCGTAAGGCGCCCGCACGCTTGGCCAGTCTACAGTTACAGAGTTGGAGCCTTTTGGAGGAGGTGGGCAGTTGGCGACCTCTAGAGTTACGAGGGTACTGTGGGGCAGTGACGGTGACACGGCAGACCAGGCCAGAGTTGATAGACCGCATCATCACGGGACAGATGGCCGATCCGTACTTGCAGTCTTTGCGCGACAGAGTACTATCAGGGGACCCAGGGGACTTCTCTTTCACAGACCAGGTGTTACGCTTGAGGGGACGGTTGTGCGTCCCCAGAGACGAGGAGCTGTTGAGAGAGCTCCTGACTGAGGCACACGGTTCCAGATTCACCATACATCCCGGAAACACGAAAATGTACCATGACTTGAGACGCGAGTTCTGGTGGAGAGGGATGAAGCGGGATGTGGGTGAGTTCGTGCAGCAGTGCTTAGTGTGCCAGCAGGTGAAAGCCGAGCATCAGAGGCCTGCAGGGCCGCTTCAGCCGCTTCCAGTGCCAGAGTGGAAGTGGGAGAGCATCACCATGGACTTGGTGGTGGGCTTACCTGTTACCCAGCGAGGACACGACGCAGTCTGGGTAATAGTGGATAGATTGGCGAAGACGGCACGATTCTTGCCGATCCGAGTCACTTTGGGACCAGCACAGTTGGCAGAGAGGTATATCCGTGATGTGGTGCGACTACACGGAGTTCCGCGGGAGATCGTATCCGACCGGGATACCCGCTTTACATCCCAGTTTTGGGCTGAGTTTCAGCAGGCTTTGGGGACGAGGTTGAGGTTTAGCACGGCTTACCACCCCCAGACGGACGGACAGTCGGAACGCACGATACAGACACTTGAGGACCTTTTGCGTGCCTGTGTACTAGACTGGAGGGGCTCTTGGGAGGAGCACCTGCCCCTGGCGAAGTTTGCATACAACAACAGTTATCACTCGAGCATCGGCATGGCTCCCTACGAGGCTCTGTACCGACGGAAATGCACGGCACCCTTGAGTTGGGTTGAGGTGGGGACCAAGTGGGAGGTTGGCCCCAGGTTGATCCGGCAGAGTCAGGAGGTAGTTGAGCAGATCCACAGACGACTCCGCACTGTCAGGAGCAGACAGAAGAGCTACGCAGATCGCAGACGCAGAGAGGTGCAGTTTGAGGTTGGGGACCACGTCTTCCTTCGTGTTTTGCCCATGAAGGGCTTACAGCGGTTTGGGGTGAGAGGGAAGCTCGCGCCGAGGTTCGTGGGGCCATTTGAGGTCCTGGAGCGGGTTGGACCCGTTGCTTACAGACTTGCCCTTCCCCCGCAGCTTTCTGGTGTGCACGACGTGTTCCACATGTCCAACCTCAGGAAGTACGTAGCCGATCCCAGCCACGTACTGAGTCACGAGAGCGTCGAGGTGAGCGACGACCTGACCTACCCCGAGCGGCCAGTGCAGATCCTAGACCGAGCCGTCCGCAGGTTGAGACGAAAGCAAGTACCCCTGGTAAAGGTTTTGTGGAGGAGCCAGCGGTACGAGGAGGCTACCTGGGAGCCTGAGGCGGCAATGCGGGAGCGGTACCCGGAGCTTTTCGCGGGTACGTCTTTTCAGACCGGCTTCGGTCCTCTTTGAGTTTGTTATGGTTATTTGGACATCTTTTTCCCGCACCCTAGTTGGCGCAAGTTTCGGGGAGGAAACTTCCTTTGAGTTTGTTATATTATAACGAACGCGTGCCCCAGACGCCTTTTAAGACGTCTGGGAGGTGGCCCAGACGTCTGACAAGATGTCTGGGATTACATCCAGACGTCTGACCAGACGTCCGGGATCTTTTACAGACGTCTGGAGAACAGTTATGTTCGCACGGGAGATTCGTCTGCGCGCCTGTGCGCGCAGACCTGCGATTCTTCCCTCTTTTCTCTGCGGCTGCAGGCGCGCTGCGACCGCCTTCTCTCTCCTCCTCGCGCGGCCTTAAAAGGGCGCGCCTCCCCTCCCGTCTCCTCCTCCTTCTCCTTCCTGTGCGCGAGAGCGAGCGGACGCGAGGGCGGCAGCGGCAGCCGCAGTGAGCGCGGAGGAGCTGCGGCGTGCGAGGGCGGGGCTCTGCCGTGAGGGCGAGCTCGCCGGAGCGGCTTGGCCGACCGGCGGAGGGCGCAAGGGGCGCGGAGCGTCGCGGAGAGGGACCTGCTGCGGGCTGAGCAGCAGACGCGCGAGGTGCGACGCGGGCGGCGTCGCGAGCGGAGGCCGAGCAGGGTTCTGATTCTGGAAAAATTTCTAGAATCAGACGTCTGGGTTGATATCCAGACGGCAAGGACGACGTCTGTAAGATCATACAGACGTCTGAAAGGTGAGTTTCCGCTTTCTTCGTCCTTCTTGTCGACTGACCGTACTGAGGGAGGGGGGTTGGCTGCGCGCAGGTTCGCTATTCGCCATCCTTTGCTAATCAGACGTCTGGAAGTTGTACCAGACGGCGGGAGTGATCTACGGACGTCCGTGTGGACCATCGGACGTCTAGGGTATAGGAAGGACGTCCCTGCAGACTTCTGGACGTCCGGGGAACCAAGCTGAACAGGTAATTCTCTGATCCACCGTTTAAGACGTCTGGAAGGAGTTCCAGACATCTGATTTTGCATAGTATCGTCTTTCTCGACCCGTTTAGGGCCCGTTTGGGCTCCGTTTTCCGCGATTCGAGTTGCGTTCGTTTCAGAATTAATTCCTCTACCCGCCTACAGTAGCTATACACTGTTCTGAGACACTCCTTGTGTTTGATCCTTGTGATAGGATCTCGTTCGGTTGTAGTCTTGAGAGTCGTGGAGGCACGCGGGATTCCCAATCACGCCCCCATTACTCCCGTTGTACCTGGTAGAGTGGCTTTAAGTATTAATAAAATCTGTTAAAGTATGGAACCATAACTAGAACCTAGGGCATTGCATGAATCCTAGGAATGAGAAATATATGGAATGATAGCTCCTAGGTGTTGCATGAATCCTAGGGCCGGAAAACTAGATTGTATGATAGATCCTAGGATATGGCATGAATCCTAGGGTGGAAAAACTAGTGGAATGTATATTACTGCAGTCTTGGAAAATTGGAAAGGAATATATAAAGCTGCCTGTAAATTTAATTAACAGCTACCTGTTATGAATAAAGAAACATGTTTGAGAACATGGATTTTGAGAATGTGAATCTGGAAAGTGAAACATATGATGTTCTGAGATAAAGAGCTGGAACCCTACGGGGAATTAGGAGTGGAACTCCTGGAAAGAAAAAGGAATGGAACTGAGATGTAGTTTGTACTGTCTCTTGGGTACGCAGTACCAAGGGAAGTACCTGTACCTGTTTAGTGCAGAGTGGGGCCAGCCGCCCCAGGGACCCGGGGTTAGGATTGGCCGCTCTGTACCGACTTGTTGGCCCTCGTGTACGTAGTACCGAGGAGAGCTACGAGTGTTAGGAGAGTACTAGCTACCCCACGGGCCCCGGGGTTCTGCTAGCCTCCTTCACCGACTTGTTAGGCCCACTAGGGCAAACCAGGGTAGTCAGGCGAGGGTGCGCGGACTGTGGAGGGGCAAGGCCCCGGTTTGGTTACTGTGGAGGGGTTGGACCCCTGTTACTGAGAGGGCTCTGCCCTGGTTCCGTGCTGTGCTTTGGGCGCACCCGTTAACGGAAACGACTGACCGCGTGCCAGTGCGGGCTAGCTACCTGTGCGTTTATCGCGCTTGCCGTAGTCACCGTTACGTCTGTCAGTGACCTTGGGGTGGTTGACTGAGGGTAGGATCACCACGGGGGACTCTCCCGGCCAGGAGAGCACCACGTGCTACTTCTACTTTTGGAAAAGACTGCAATCAAGATCGTTCCCACGAGGACATTCGAGATCAAGTAAAGGATCTGAGAAATAAATGAAATAGTGAGAAAAATTGAAAGATGTGAATAAAGGAAGTAATAGAACATAACAGCTACTGTACACTCTACTGTTGCCTTTAGTTAGTTTGCCACTCTACTCAGCGTTTTGCTGACGTGTTACACTCGTTACCTTTTTCAGGACCAGGTGTTGAGCAGCCAGGGTCGGCGGCTGCAGAGGACGCTGGGCCGAGTAGGGTCCAGTAGAGTTACCACAGCTTTTGTACCCCTTTTTGTTTCTGTTCTAGTGAGTAGTTTTTGTTTCCGCTGTACCTTCTTTACCTGCAGTTCTTGTTATATGATAAATGCTGTTTTACTGTTGTGGTAGTACCTACTGTAGTAGTTTCTTTCCTTACTGCTGTACTTTCTTACTGTTAGTTATATTCATGCTGAATGTGGTTTATTTTACTGTCTTTTGGTTACTTCCTCGTTGGACGACTAGGTCTTGGGATTAGTCGAGTCGGTCCGGTTCTCGTGTCTCGTAGGGACTCGGGAACCGGGTCGTTACAGTTTTGGAGCATGTAATATGTAACGATTGGTGGCAACATTACGTAAATTGGACAGCTCATGATGAACAAATGAGAGAAGTTAGGAATGAGACAATTAAAGCCTTTGAAGGAAGTGATGATAATCAAGGAGATGAATTGGATGAAATGTTACATGATATGAGAGCAGCAGACCATGAGGATGCAGATGATGATGAGGCATTATCAGTTTGTAATGAGTTATACAATGCAATCAAGGCAGCAGAGGATCCAATTGCTCCTGGAATAACATCAATGTCGAAGTTGTCATTCCTTCTGAAATTGTTTCAAATGAAAGTGATGAATAGAGCCACAACGAAATTAATGTCTAAGATTCTGGAATTCATTGGAGATCTGTTAAATAATCCTGCTAGATATTCTAAGTCATGGTATGATGCAAAGAAGCAGATACATGGGCTCGAACTGAAATGTGAGAAGATTGATGCATATTGTAATGACTGCGTCTTATGCAAAAATGAGTACTCAGGGTTGACTAATTGTCCTAAATGTGGTGAGGAGAGATATAAGGTGGGTAAGTCAACAAACATCGGCGGGAAGAAACAACCAGAGAAGGTTCTTCTTTATTTTCCACTAATCCCTAGGCTACAACGCTTATTCATTTCCAATAAAATAGCAAAACTGATGTCGTGGCATCAGGATAATAAATCGAAAGATGGATGCATCCTCATCCAATAGATTCTGATGAGTGGACCAGATTTAACGAGAATCACGCATTATTCGCAAAGGAGGCACGGAATGTAAGACTAGGTCTTGCAAGTGATGGATTCAACCCATTCAAGAGCATGTATCCATTGTATTCCATATGGCCGGTGGTCATGGTAACTTATAACTTACCCCAATGGCTATACATGCGATCTTCATTCATGATGTTGACACTCCTTATCCTAGGATCCAAGCAACCAAGAAATGCAATAGATGTTTACCTTCAACCATTGATTGATGAACTAAAAGTGTTGTGGTATAATGGTGTTCAAACATATGATGCACACAAGAAATAGTTCTTCCAATTGCACGCAGCATTACTGTGGACAATCAATGACTTTCTAGTATATGCGAATTTGTCAGGATGGAGTACGAAGGGGAAGTTCGCCTGTCCAATCTGTATGGATGATACTCATCACTTGAGATTACCTGAAAGCAAGAAGTTTTGTTACTTAAGGCATCGTAGGTTTTTGCCCATTGAACACAGATCGTGAATGTCACAATTCAAGGACAGATTTGATGGTAAAGCATGTCGGTATTCATCGAGGAATCCGAAGAATAAACTCAATACAAATTCTATTAGGCTATCAGGGATGAAAATCATGGAGACATTGCAACAGCTCGGAGAAATACGTTTAGATCATCTTTTTAAAAATGACTTGGCTTCCTTGCGACACTCAGGGTTTAGGAAGAAAAGCATATTTTTTATGGAGCTTCCATATTGGAAGGATTTGACAGTGCAACACAATTTAGATGTTATGCATATCGAAAAGAATGTAATGGATAATATTTTTGATGTATTAAACCTAACAGATAGCTCGAAGAATACAATTAAAACAAGGAATGATATGAAAATTTTGGGTATTCGTCCTAAGTTGCACGTTAAAGAAGGAGGGTCTCACTTTCCAGAAGCTATATACAATCTTATCGGAGAGCAAAGGCAAATGATTTTCTCGTTCCTTAATAACATTCGGGTTCCAGATGGGTATTCATCGCAACTTTCATGTTGCGTAAATGAAGCGTAAAAGAAGATTACTAGGTTAAAAAGTCATGATTCTCATGTGTACATGCAAATCTTATTCCCACTAGCGATACATGGAGTGATGCCTGATCCGATAGTCGAATCTTTGACGGAGATGAGTAAATATTTTAAAGTTATCTATTTAAGACATTAGATACCGAATTGCTAAACTATTGAGATAAAAAAATTGTAATCACACTTTGTAAAATGGAGCAGATTTTCCCGCCTGCATTTTTCAACATTATGGTTCATGTCATGCTTCATCTTTCAAATGAAGTGAGAATTACTGGACCCGTGCAATACGGATGGATGTATCTAATTGAACGATATTTGAAGAAATTGAAATATTATGTCTTGAATAAGGCTAAACCAGAAGGGTCAATTGTTCAAGGCTATCTTGTAGAAGAATGTATTAACTTCTGTGCCATGTACATGAATGAAACAGATAATAGATTTAATCGTCTTGAATGAAACTATGAAGGAGAATTTAACGGTAATGATGAAGATTGTCTATCCATATTAAACATCAGAGGAAGGTCGATCCTACAGACGAAGGTTAAGCCCACATCGAACATGAACCGACGTTTAACACACTTGTATATTCTGAAGCAAATTCCACAAGTGGATGAATTTTACAATGAATTCAAAGAATCATCTGATACATCTACACACGAATTCTAGTTCCTTCATTGGTTTAAGGATCGTGTAAATAAACTAAAAGAAAATGGGGATCCACGATGGGTACAAGATTTTGATGTAATTGCTGATACACTTTTGACATACTAACGTTACCATTTCGGATACATAATTAATGATTTCATATTCAAAGTATGATCCATTGATGATGCAAAGGCCACGCAACAGGCGGGAGTTCTTGTTAGCTGTGACCTAAGCACTGGTTGTGATGGGTATTACGGCCAAATTGAAGAGATTGTGAAAATGAGTTTCATGTTTGACCGTAAGGTAGTTCTATTCAAGTGTGATTGGTTTGATGTTTTTAAAGAATGCATTGGATTCAAAATAGATAAGAAACATGGATTCTTGAGCTTAAGTAAAAACCGTCACATCCTTCGATCATCAGAACCATTCACACTAGTTTATTAGGTAGCACAAGTATCCTACGTGCCTGATAATAGCAGAAATGGGTGGATTATACCAGTTAGAGCGCAACCACGTGAACAATACGATGCGGGAAAAGATCTACATTCAAATGTTGAATTTAAAGCATATCAACAAAACCCACAAAGTGAAGAACTTACCCCTTGTGGTACCGACATTGACATCTAAGGTAAATTGTCAAAAGTATTAATTCATAACCATAAATATAAATAAATTATGAAATTTCTAGTTTGCTTTGTTTAAATTATCTTTAAATTATTTTATATTTTATTAAAGGTTATGTTCATTTATATATCAAAATTAATTTTTTTTATTATCTTCTCATATAGATTCTTCGGATTCTCCTATTATTTGTGCACCGACTGTTTCAATTTCGTCACTATGGTGAGTTTCTTATTACTTTTTTTTTAAAATACTATTATCATGTTAGATGTGGGGTGTGCCCACTTAGGTTTATTTCTTGTGTGGGGGTGTGCCCACTTAGATCTATTTTAAGAGTGGGGTGTGCCCACTCATGTTCATTTTTTGCGGGGTGTGCCCACTTAGATTTTTTTCTTATGTGGAATGATGCTTTTTTTTTTGTATCTTGAATGTTTTATGTTGAAGAAAGAGGAGAGGAAATAAGAAGGGGAGGGTAATTAAGGAAGGAGAAAGAGAAGGGGAGGTAAGGGAGAAAGTGAGAAAGAGAAGGGGAGGGTAAGGGAAGGGGAAAGAGGAGAAGAAAAAGGAGAGGAAATAAGAAGGGGAGGGTAACTAAGGAAGAAAGAGAGAAAGAGAAGGGGAGGTTAAGGAAATAGGGAGAAAGTGAAGGGGAGGGTAAGGGAAGGGGAAATAGGAGAAGAAAGAGGAGAGGAAATAAGAAGGGGAGGGTAACTAAGGAAGAAAGAGAGAAATAGAAGGGGAGGTTAAGGAGAAAGGGAGAAAGAGAAGGGGAGGGTAAGGGAAGGGGAAAGAGGAGAAGAAAGAGGAGAGGAAATAAGAAGGGGAGGGTAACTAAGGAAGAAAGGAAGAGAGAGAAGGAGAAGAGGAAGGGGAGAAAGAGGAAGGGAAGGTTAAGGAGAAAGGGAGAAAGAGAAGGAGAAGAAAGAGGAATGGGAGGGTAAGGGAAGGGGAAACAGAATGAGAGAAATAGGAAAGGGAGGGAAATGGAGAAAGGGAAGGTTATTTCATTTATATACGCTCATTTCATTTTCAATTATTTGTATATTTATTTCATACAGGATTTTTGAAATATCACAATATATAGGGGAAATGCTGTCGAATTTCTTAAAAAAATATTTGATTATTTGTGATGTTTTTACGCAGGTTATTTTCAAGAAAAAAGCTAATAGGAGGAGTAGGGAGGAGGCTCAGGCCTCCTAGCAGCCTGAGGCCCCCTACAGCGACCTGAGGCCCCCCGCCAGAAACCTCAACCTCAGGCTCATTGCCAGCATCCTCAGCCTCAACCCCAGGCACCTCGCCAGCAATTTCTGAGGCCTGGAGATGTAGCTCGATATTTCCAAAGTCAGGGGAAGGGAGGTAGGGGGAAGGGGAAGAGTCCGATGCCTCCTTCAACGAATCTCCCAGTAGAGGATTCTAACTATGAGGAGGATGCACCCGTCGATGAGGAGGATAATACTTCATTTGATGAGGAGAACGCTAGATTGGATGATCAACTAGAGCAGGCGGCTAATCCAGATCCTTCTCAGACAGGATGTTCTGCACCACCACCACCTGCCCGCGGTTTAGGTATGAATTTAAGGTTTGGTAAATGTTATGTTCTCAATTTTTTTCTTTGTTATTTAATTTTATGTTATAATTCTGTCTTATAGGTCCACATAGGGAGAAGGGTCCCATGCCGAATAGGGACTTAGAGAGAATTCCGCATGGGGACTGCATTTCAGTGCGGATCACACCAGCAGGGGAAGCAGTGGACTATCCTCCATTTTTCAGCAGATTGAGTACGCTGATGAAGACGATCATCCCACTATCCCACTTCGATTAGAGGAAGGTGCCAAACGAGCTAAAAAGGTAGCTCATTCGAGAGTTAGAGGTAATTAGTAAAAACTAATAACTTTTGTAAATTGCTTTATATAAGTGTAAATTATGTAATAATTTCTGTTCTCTTTCTAATGTACGCCACGTTTGAATGGGGCGATATCCAAACATCCCCAAATATATCCTCAACCACACAGTGAAGATTCATAAAGATTGGAGATTTGAGATGAAAAATAAGGTAAAAGATAAATTTTAACTATATTTCTTTATTTCCTTTACCACTATTCAAATATTATTTCTAACATTAAAATTATAATTTTTAGTATTATAAGAACAAAAATCATGATGAGGCATTACATAATAAGCCTCTTTTCATACAGCCACACATTTGAAAGGAAGTGTGCGAGCATTGGTATGATCCAGCGACGTAGGTAAAAATATTTCATATATTATCATTTATTTAAATAATTTCTAAGTTATTAAATTGTACCTTCATTTTCAGGAGCAAGCCAAGAAAAATAAGGAAAATAGGGATAAGGCTCCACCGAAGACCCATGTCCCGGGAAGGAGTATAGACGGGAGGAAATCTATATATGTAAATATCTTTAATTAATATTTTCTTTTAAGCCTTACAAAAATTTTTAATTTATTAAAATTAACTGTTTCAAATTATTGCAGTCCGCCATGCATCTAGGTGCCCAGCTTGATCGGGTGGGAGTATATGAGACCACTCATAGCAAGATGAGAGAAGAGGAAAATAGAGAGTGGATTCACAATACATACCAACAGAGACACATAAGTTAAAAAAATACAATACTTTTATTTTATTTCATAATTATATAATTAAATGAAATTACTTAACGTAATTCAATATCTTTCAGGATAATATGATCAACTTAATGTATCCTCCTAAAAATGCAAACTCCAGTACAGTTCAGCAACCACTGACAATAGAGCAAGCATACCGAACTGTCATGCCACCTGAGAATGGCAGGTACGTCTGTAGCGCAGGGAGGAGCAAGACCGTCTCGGGGTGGTATGGGAGAAGGAGAGCATCATCCTCTTCAGCTGAGGTGCAAGAGATGAGGAAGGAGATTGCGGCATTACACTGCAAAGACGAGGAGAATGTGTTGTGAATCAAGGAGCTGACGACGTTCGTCAAGGAGAACACGACGCAATTCAAGGAATCCAATAAGACCATGAAGGAGCTCCTGGCATTACTTCAGAAGGGAGAAATTGATCACCTCGCCCTTCATGAGTTTAGAGATCGTCATGATGACGATGATTTAAGTGGTAGCGATGCTGGAGTCATTGGTGCCACAGCATAATTGTATTCTTTATATATATTACCATTTCTAATGAACTTTGTATACATTACTTTTATTTATAAAATTTTAATTTTCATTTCTTCTGTTTTATTTAAATGCATAAATTTTTAAGTTGTGTGATTGATTTATGCTCTTAATAGGGCATTATTTACAGGTCTTTCACATAAATTAAATATATATTTTTTAAAAATTCCTTATTATTCTCGACAGTTATTTAAATATGGTCGAGAATTGTTAATATTATCGATTATTAAAATGGTCGCCAATATGACTTTTTCTGACCGTAATAAAATAACCGTCACAAATATTTAACATTCTCGATTGTTTAAAATAGTCTACAATACGAGTTTTCTTGACCGTTACTCAATGACTGTCGCAAAAAGTTAACATTATCAACCGTCCGTAAACTAAAGAAAATATCATTATTTTCGACTGTTATTAACAAACGGTTGGAAATACGCTCTTACTCGACTGTCTAAATAACGGTCGAGGTAAATACTTTCGCCGACCGTGGACATTAAACAGTCAAGAAAGAGCATTACTGACCGTTGAAAACTGACTAAATGTCGAGTGGGGTACGCCTTTTTTTCGACCGTATTGTTCAATAACGGTTGAGAAAACCCAATCGCGACTGTACATTCTGTAGGAATATTCAACGGCCCTACCAGGAGGGGTAACGTAATAAATTGCGGAATATAATATGAACAATCTCACAAAAAATCAATCACACAATGTACACAATAATTTTTAGGTGGAAACCCAAATCGGATGAAAACCACCACCTAACCCTCTCGAGTTAGGATTTTCTGATCAACCAAGTTAATCAAATCCACTAAACGAGTCACTTTAAACGAGAGTGATTCAACCTCAATTACAACCACGCTACAAGTGCGAGGGTAGCGTTCCTCAACCCCTTCTCTTCACGAGAAGGATTTTGTCCCATGAAGGAGACGGGAATTCGCAAAGCGAATACCCAACCAAATAACAAAGATAAAATAACAAATATAATCCTATAGAGCCAACAAAGATTTAAACCTAGCTTCTATAGGAATTAGGAAACTCCCCTTTGCAAGGAGTGCGTCGAATCGATGACGCGGGTGCGTGAGCCATGCGACGACGCAACGTTGCTCTCGTGAACTACGGTGGGAGAGTGGGTGCACAAAGACTTGATGCTCTCAAGATGTAGAACTTGAGCTTGGAGAGCAAGGGCTTCTCTTGGACACAAAAGAGTGTGAAAGTGTATCTAGGTGTCTTTTTGGTGTCTCTAGGTGTTTGTTGATGTGCAAGAGGTTCCTCTCTATCTATAGAGGCCTTAGGAAAGCTTTGGAAGGCTTTGAAAAGCTTCCATAGCCGTTGGGTGCAAAGCCCAAGAGAATCAAACCGAAATCAGGAATAATCATTGCACTGACAGGGTAATCAGACGTCTGATCCTGGCATCAGACGTTTGGAAGATCAGTTTAAGACGTCTGAAAATAAGGTCAGATGTCTAATTTTGGGCAGGTCTCTTCCTGACTTGGATCAGATCTAAACAGGGTTCTAGTGCAAGTCCATCAGACGACATACAGGACGTCTGGCACTATGTTTGGATGTCTGGAAACCTATTTTTTCGTGGGAATGGATTTCCAAGAGAGTGCAACAACTAGAAAATCTCTGAGAAGAGATTTTGGGTCAGCCAAGGCAAGACGGTCATTTATCAAACGTCTGGAAAGACTTAAGGACATCCGATAAGGATCTAACGATCATATCCTTGAGTGTTTGCTAAGCCAGCCAACGGTCCACTAATTGGACGTCTGGCAAGTCCATCAGACGTCTTCTAAGATGTCTGGACTAAGGTCTGGACGTCTGATTTCATCAGACAGAGCTAATAAGTCCAACCTAAATGTTATCAGACGTCTAAATCAACAGTCAGACGTCTTAAAACACATTATCAGACGTCTGATTTTGGAATTAGACGTCTAGAACAGCTGTTTGAACCCTTTATTGGTTTTCTAAGTTTTCTACAGAAAATCTAAGTATCCTAGGGTTGTGTTGGTGTTCCTAGGATTAATGTAAGGGTACTTTGAGGCTCTTTAACATGATATTCTAAGGAACAAAAAGAGCAAGGAAATAAAGATAAAAGTACATAAAAGAAATAAATAAAATTCTAACATATTCTTCTTGTCCTTCCATCTTCAATCTATCGCTCCTCGCGAATCTCCTATGTTCTCCGTCAAGCTCCTCCAATCCATCCTGGATGCGAGCTCGAACTCCGTCTAATCACGTCTCCATTTGCAATTGACCTGAAATCTAAGACTTCAAGTGCAAATGTTAAATGACACGTGTTTTGTTATCATCAAAACAAATGATCGTTGTACTCTGGCACCAACACATTCCTCGACCCTTTTTCTCGACGGTTATTTGAACATTTGCGACCGTTTTTAACAGTCGAGAATACTCAATTTTCTTGTAGTGCAAGCCAGAGATATGATGGGGTACCTCCTAAGGATAATAGTCGTACATAAAGGCGGTCCCTTGCCTGGCATGAGAGCTACCATCTTTATCATCCTGATCATCGATGTCTTCATCGATATTATCTTTATCATCATCATCATCATCATCATCATCATCATCATCAAGGATGCGCATTTTCTTGGTGGTAGTGGTGTTGAAGCATCATGCTTTTGGATTCTAGAAGATTGGGGAGTGTCTAGACAGATTCCAAAATGAGTAGCAATACAAGCACTAATGTTGGAAAAAGGGAGAAACAAGGGAGAAACGAGATAGGATCTTTCACCATCTCACAAAGGACAATCTTAGGCCAACTTAGTGGTTTTTTGCTGATGATGGCATAACTGACAAAGCTAAATCAATGGAAATGTGGTTAAAACCACTTGACTGTTTCTTTGGAAAGAGGCCATAGTAGAGAATTCTAGCTACAAGCTTGGGAGTGTCATACATTGTGTTTGGAGCAAGTCTATAGTTTCCTACAATGAAACTATTCAAGGGTCCTAAGTCCCCAAGGATGTTATGGTACCCAATGTAATTGGCAAGACATTAGGGTGTGTGCCCCTCGTGAGACACCCTAAAAATTCTACACAACCTACGAGTGTCAAAGATAATCTCTTTTCCAGATAGGTTGGTTTTAAGAACCTTTCCAAATGTAGGATTCTCAGCCAAAGACATGTTTGCATGCCAAATTTTGGTTAAGAAAGGGTAATGGATTAAATTTGAGTCATAGTCGAAATAGGTAGAAAAACCATTAACATCAAATAGGGACTTGAGAACCAATTTATTAAAATCATTTGAATGGAATGAGTAGAGAACAAGGCATATCTAGTAAGTCTCTCCTTAACCTTATTTGAGTTAGCACATCTAAGAAGTTCATTTTGAAAAGGGTCCAAGAGTGCTTCATCGAATGACGCCATAGCTTTCGCCTTCCCACTCTTTGTCCTTGGAGGCATGGTGAACTAGTTTGGGAGGTTTAGAGATGGTTTAGAGGTAATTGGTAGCAAAAGGAAGCAAGACAAACTCGACAGCCAACAGCAATAGGCTATCTAACATTAGATAGTCCTAACCTAATGTTAGATGGTCTGGAAAATGCAAATTAAGGGTTGGAACGAGTGTTAATTCAATAAAATCAAAGTGCTAATGATGGATGGTGCTTGAAAGGTATAAAATACATCCGAACCACAACATATAATCATCAATCACACATCAATCACAAAATCCCCAAATGGTAGCTCTAGCCAAGGAAAAAATAAGTGAAGAAGGAGCAAAAAGATAGCTGACCAAGTAAGGGACCCCTTCATGGCTTAAGATCTAATGATAGATCTCTTCCAAAGCCAAGAGCACCCCTTAAAATCTTAACAAAGGAGGTTCGAGGGTGGAGAAGGTAAAATGGAATGAAGAAGAGAAGTGTTGCAAAGAAAAAGCCAAAGGGTTGAATAAAATAACCCTCATTGAAATAATTGTACCTATGCACTTAATAAAGTCCCAATTATAATGTGACTCCTTCGGATGCCATGATTTCATTCTATGTTTTGAATATGACTAACAAAAATGCATGAGTTGTTAGGCCTTAATGCCCTTTAACCTACAAAATCCTAATTTTCACTAAATTTCACTAAACCTCTCATAATTAAATGATTTAGTAAATATCCACTAATTGATATTCTACGTATATAAATTTTAATTTAATCTCACTTTTAAGTACATCCAATAATTCTAATTAATTATTAGAGGTGGGTTTTATCGGCGTATGTGGTGAGTTATTGGTAATTATTGATGATGTTTGATAATTTTTTGTATTTTTAGATAGGAAAGTACAGTGGAGGTGGTTTGTAAGTGTGTGACATTTTTTATCTCTATTAACCTAAATAGAAGTAAATAAAATATAAATTTGCATGGACTACCAATTTTTAACGTAAAACTCGTAGTACGTATGCGGAATCTTTCATTTTATGAAATGAAATGAGAGAAATACGTTGACATAACAGGTACATCTTAAATGTTAGTGATTGTATATCTTTCTACGTTATCAAAGTACATGCTAATCCAAACGCCATCCATATATGTAGTTACATTCCCACTTTGCATACCATAGATTACATTTCATGGATCTAACCATCGTCATGTGTAAATATCATAACATGGCTATTAAAGTACGTACACTTTTGGCATCGTGATTTTTATGTCATCACATTTTTTATACTTGAAATACAAAATCAAAATAAACCTTCGAAGTTCAGATAAGTAGATTGAAAGAAAAAATTTTGAGTACCCTACAGCTATATAAATAATGCTAGAATGTTTCTCCATTTTCCACCCAATACATAGGTTGAGAGAATACTTCATACGATGGAAAAATGCTACTTTACATTCATGCAAACCAAAGTATATTGTTAGAAGTACCTTCCTACAAGACACCGATGCCACTCATGAACCTGTTGAACAAATACCTACGTTAAAATGTGCACGAATACAAAAATGAAATGAATAGTTACACATGTAGATCTACTTATATATGTATCCATTGACTTTAGTCATTTACTAAAATTATCATGCAAGTATCCTCGTTCGAATCCCATTAGTTGTCATCTATCAATTCTCTAATAAGATGATAATTATAGTAGAAATGAATTCAATATTTATACAACCATTTTAGCAAAGTGAAATAGTTAGTTTATTGGACAAACTCTATGTACGTCTTACACCGACAAAGACAAGTGAAATGTCTGCCTCGATATTTGCCTTCCTGCCTCCTCCTAAATAAAGCATGGAGAAGAACTCGGGGATGCTCCACCGAAAGGAAGTAGTCCATGCTGATGCGAAAATGAATGCAATAATGTTTATGTCCCAAATGTTGAGAAGTCCGACCATTAAGAAATGTTGCTCGCATGCGTTTCCTACCATTAATATCGTCGAACCATGCATTTAATATTGAGTCCGGAACTTCCATCTTATTTGACCTTTGTTGGAAATAGAGTACCGTATTTAAACATGTTAAAGAAGACGATGCACATGTTCACAATAAAGAAGTAAAAATGCAAAACCCCTTACTTACAATTTATTGAAGCTACGTAAATATACCTGCAACATTTTGAGTAACCCAAGAAGAATGCTAATTACAGTCCATTTAGAGAGTAGATATGGTTCCATGCAGTACATCATCAATATTACGTTAATAATAATGTAAAAGCACGTATTGCGTAAAGATTTCGACGTAGATGAAGATGTTCTACGCACTTGTTGCATTTAATCAAATTCGGAAACCTTGCTAAAAAATACTCCTTATGACATGGATGTCATTGGGGAAAATAACGCACGTGTAACGTAGAACATGATAACCGAAGTGATGACATAGAACATGATAACATAAGGTGTAGTTTCACGATAGAGATGCTCCGTACGAAGTACATGATCATCGTAAAATAGTCGACCGTCCAAATCACCAAAGCATGCCAAGTAGATGGCCTAAATAAAATAAAACTACAAGTAAGAGTGTAATGCACGCACTCCTATGCAATCCTCCTCCTCATCGCATTGATTAAAAAAATGTGATCTACATCACTAAAAACAAAATCCCCCTAATGGCAACCATAAAACGCTATTTCGATTCTATATATGGATGGCATCATTAAGAAGAGTTTTCTACCAAGTTACAACGTAAACCCTTAGTACGACACTTCACGTACGATATGGACTCAAGCTTTCCGTGATGGCTGCAACAAGTACATCAATGGTATTTAAACAAATATCAAATGTGTAAATCGTACGAGAAGATTGTGCGTAAGCAGAAATTACCTTTTTAATAGAATAAGTGTGTTGCACTTTTACTTCAAAGAAAACTGCAAGTGTAATGGAAAGAAACATGTAAGAGCTGACGACATTACCCCAACTCTTCGACAATCGTTCAGTAAATGTGTTGTGCTGGAAAATCAGAACACATTCAAGATGCAAGTATGAAAAATTACGGCAACCACTGCAACTGATACATTGTAACCTTATATGTAAGTTTTATTTTTTTTATGTAAATCTTCTATGTAACAACCTGCTAGTGTTAAGTGAGGAGTACAACTGGATTGACGTCATTTTATTTATTACCTCCATGCGGGTAGTACCACATACATCCTCACAACAACGTCGAGCAGCAATGGAAGGACTAACAGCTTCGTGTGGAAAATCAATTTTATAGTCAATACCTTCACATCTATTACTTTGAGATATGTCTCATTGATCTACTCCCTTATAACTGTCAATTCCATCATGAAATCGTTCTTTCCAATTTTTATTTTGTCTTCCTCCTCTGTGGACAAATTATTCTTCCTGGTGGGATCCACACATAGATCAGTAAAAGTGCAATCCCTTGCTCCAAGCTGGCCATTGTGGATGTCCGCACCACATAAGAGAGTTGATATTCGCAGTGTAGAACTCTGTTTCTTAACAACAAATGAGACGAAGATGCCATGTTGGTTTGCGTTACCTCAAAACATCAATAAATTAGAAAATGGAAATCAATATGTGTCGTAAGGAAAACCGATACCTAATGCAGCATGAGATTTGATATGCTTCCTATGCTGATCATGAATATTAGAAATTTGATTAAAGTTGCAATAACCAAGTAAGTACATGAACATGGTCGAACAACCACAAGGTTATTAAAAAAGCTAGCATTAAAGTACTTTCTACTCCTACGAGTGAGGATACACTATAAGAATATTTATTATTATCAATCGTTAAAAATGGTCAGCAATGTAAAAAGAATGGTTAAAAAAAGAAGTCAAGGATCTACTATCGCAATTGTGTTTTCTTGATCGCTATAAAACATTACCGTCGAGGAAAATGTGGACCCTCATTCGACGTGTGGTTATTTTTGTCATCTGTTTTCAACGGTCGAAAAAAACTTTTTTCAACCGTTCTAAATGCACCATCGACATAACATCTACGTCGACCGCTATTTAGACAGTCGAATAAGGTGGTATTCTCGACCGTTAGAAACAAACGATCGAGAATATTAGGGATATTCTTGATCGTTTATTTAGAACGGTCGAGAATACTCATATTCTCGTCCATTCTTAAATAGTCGATAATACGTTGCAATTTCATTCGCAGATTATTCTTGATTGTTGTAAAATAGCTAAAAATAATAGCAATTTTTATTTTTATTAGTAAAGGTTTTAACTATGTAGAAGACTTTTAGAGAACTAAAAATTCAATAAAAATATAATCACACAACTTAAAACATTTGCATTCATTTAAAACATTAAAAATGAAAATAAAAATTTCATATATACAATAATATATACAAAGTACATGTACAAACGGTAATGCATATAAAAATAATACAATCAGGCAGTGGAACCAATGCCTCCAACACCACCACCTAAATCGTAGTCATCACCACTATCTCTATACTGATAAAAGGATGGGTGATCGATACCTCCTTGTTGAAGTACCCTCAAGAGCTCCTTTATGGTTTGAGTGGACTGCTGCAACTACTCATCGATCTGCTGAACTACATCGCGGTGTGACAGAGTCGTTTACACGCGTGTTTTTGAAATATGTCGTAGTTCGTAGTACAGTCGTACAAACCCTTGATAAAAAATATTTGTAAATTAATGAGACAGTGAGTCTCAGTCGAACTGAGGGAGGTGTTATGGAAATGCGAAATCTAATTCTAATCCTCTCTCTCTCTACTTACTAAAACTCATGTCGATTTATAATTACTTACGTATTAATGCACGACATGCTGTTACAACAGATATGCATGATTAAACAGGCAACTTTGAACACAATAAAATATGACAATGAAGCTCATAGTGATTTTTGCAACACATACATATATATAAAGATGATTTTCATTGAGTTCAGGATGGTTGCTACAAAGCGAAGCTTGAGGAAAGCTTGTACAAAAAGGCTTAGACAAAACAACTAACAAGCAGAAAACAAGTGCCTGCATGGATCTACGGGGAGATTACACATGCATCATTGAGGGGGAAGAGAGAGCTACACTACTAAGCAGAAAAGGATTGTAACGAAAAAGTTCATGAAGAACTACTTACCTATGCTTGCAAAAGGAAGGCATTAAAGGTGGTCTCCAATGGCCTTTGAGATGGAGGTTGTAGGGAGAAGAAAGAAAGGTGGCCAATGGTGGGTAGGCTAACCCTTGGAGGGAGGAAGGAGAGATGATCTAGCCTTGATGTGGAGGTGGAGGTGCTGATGAAGGTCGAGGTGAATGGTGGCCAAGCTAATGGGAGATTAGATGGCTAGATGGGGGCTTGTGGCTATCCAAGGGGTCTTTAAATAGACCCTTGGCTTGGCTCTCTAGAGAATTATGGAGTTCTTTAGAAGAATCTCCATCTTGGCATCAAGATGGGAGGGGAAGTGGTCTTCTTGGATCCTTAGCCTACTTTTCTGCGGGAATGGATTTCCAAGACAGTGCAACGGCTAGAAAATCTCTGAGAAGAGATTTTTGAGTCAGCCAAGGCAAAACGGTTATTTCTCAGACGTCTGGAAAGGCTTAAGGATGTCTAATAAGGCTCTAACGGTCATATCTTCAGTGCTTGTTAAGCCAGCCAACGGTCCACTAATTGGACATTTAACAAAAACATCAGACGTCTTCTAAGACGTTTGGTCTAAGGTCTGGACGTCTGATTTCATCAGACAGAACTACCTAAGTCCAGCCTAAATGTTATCAGACGTCTAAATCAACAGTCAGACGTCTTAAAACCCATTATCAGACGTCTGTTCATGGAATTAGACATCTGAAAAGGCTGTTTGAACCTTATATTCATTTTCTAAGTTTTCTACAGAAAACCTAAGTACCATAGGGTTGTGCAGGTGTTCCTAAGACTACTGTTAGGGTACTTTGAGGCTTTTTAACATGATGTTCTAAGGAACAAAAAGAGCAGGAAATAAAGACAAAAACACATGAAAGAAATAAATAGAATTCTATCCTATTCTTCTTGTCCTTCCATCTTCAATCTATCGCTCCTCGCGAATCTCCTCTGTTCTCCATCAAGTTCCTCCAATTCGTCCTGGATGCAAGCACGAACTCCGTCTAATCACGTCTCCATTTGCAATTGACCTGAAATCTAGAACTCCAAGTGCTAATGTTAAAAGACACGTGTTTTGTTATCATCAAAACAAACGATCGCGGTGCTCTAGCACCAACAATCTCCCCCTTTTTGATGATGACAAAATCATAAATAATAATACAAAAAATCCTCCCCCTTTCTGACATTATCAAAAAGGTTTGATTGATTTTAAATTTCCTATAACTCCTCCTTAAAACATGCTCTTCTATGAATTTCTTTTAACAAAAGTAATGTCCTCCCCTTTTTGTAAAAACAAGATAGCTATTTTTCTTCTCCCCCTTTACTAAAGGAAATTTAGCTAACTTACATCTCCCCCTTAAAAATTGACAATTAGCTTATAATTTTTTTAACTCCCCCATCTAAATACTTATGATAAAAAGATAGGGTAGAGTTTTTACCTCACCTACCATGGCCAATAAAATGGTCCAAATGGTGGTGGTGGATGCCACATCGGATGGGGCTCCCATCCGTAGCTTGGAGGCCCGGGCATTGGCGCCGGTCTCCAGTCTGGCGGTCGATGTGCGGCGGGTCCATCGTTTGTTCGTCGTCTCGTCGGTCTTCTTGTTCTCCTCCTTGGTCTATTCCTTGGTTCTCCCAACTCGAGTTGACCAGCCTTGAGCTTGTAGGTCCAGTCCTTCGTGTTGTAGTTATTCCTGAAACCTACAAAACAAGATTCCAATTCTTTCTTTGGTATCCAAGTGAGCTTGGATCCGGATCTGTTAGCGGGTCTCCTTGACGGAAATCCTTTCTCAACCTTAGGGCTATAAAAATTATCTACTTTGTTGATTAATTTGTTAGACTTTTCCCTAAGACATGCAATTTCTTTTTCTATAATATGCATCTTAGTTTTTAAATCAGAAATTTCTAACTTTAAACTATCATTTTCTTCAATCAATTTTGTATTTTTATTGATTAAATTTTTCTTTTCTAATAACAGGTTATTATTCTTAGGACTAGAGCTACTTTCTAGGTCCTTAAATTTTATTTTTAACCTATCATTTTCAAATTTAAGAAAGCTAAGGTTCTTTTTAATGCTTTTGTTTTCTATTCTTAATGATTTACTAACATCAAATAGTTCATTAAAAGCTTCTTGTAAATCAGAATTTACTTCGTTATCTGAGTCGCTTCCGCTTTCGCTGTTGCTATCACTTCCTCTGGCCATGAAACCAAAGCAAGCGGTTTCTTCCTCTATAGACTTTTCTTCTTCCTCTTCCTCCGAGCTCGAATCATCCCAAGTAGCTTGGAATGCCTTCTTCTTAGATTTCTTCTCCTTTTCCTTCTTCCTCTCCTTTTTGAGAAGAGGGCACTCTGGTCGTAAGTGCCCTTTCTCGTTGCAGTGATAGCAACGTCTCGGGCTTTCCTTCTCCTTTCTTTCTTTGATTCCCTACAAAACTTGGAAAATTTTTTAAGTAAAATTCTAAAGTTTTCTTCGTCGGAACTTACCTCGCTATCTGACGCGGCTCTGAAGGCGAGAGTCTTCTTCGATTTAGGCTTCGGTGTATCCTTCTTCTTATGCTTTAACTTTATCTCGTAGGCTATTAGATTGCCTAAGAGATCTTCCATGTTGAGATCCTCCACTTCGTTCGCCTCCTCGATGGCGGTGACTTTCTGTTCCCACTCCAGTCCGAGGGAACGAAGAAGCTTCCCTTGAAGCTTCCCCTTAATGAAAGTCTCCCCTAAAGCTTTCAAATTATTTACAATGAGAGTGAACCTAGTGTTCATCTCACTTAAAGATTCGTTAGGCTTCATAGAAAAAGATTCAAAATCTTGAGAAAGTAAATTTATTTTAGAAGTTTTTACCTTAGAGGTACCTTCGTGAGTTACCTCAAGTGTGTGTCAAATCTCGTATGCGGTGGCACATTGCGAGATTCTGTTGAACTCCTCCGGGCTGAGCGCACAATACAACGCGTTCATTATTTTCGCGTTGAGAGAGAGTTCCCGAATCTGCTGCTTCGAGTATCCTGCGATGGACTTTTCTAGGATGTCGAAGGGGCTCTCGCACTTGGCCCAAATCGTGAAGTCGGTGGCTTGAAGCCACGACTTCATCCGCAGCTTCCAGTAGGGATAGTGGCTCCCATCGAAGAACTGCGGACAAGTCATAGACTGGTCCTCGGAAATTCTACTCGCGGAACTGCTCCCCTCCATGATCTTCTTACCCGGGTGTTACTCCGATTAGTAAGAACCTGCTCTGATACCAATTGTAGATTCCCTACTAGGAGGGGGTGACGTAATAAATTGCGGAAATATAATGTAAAATAATCTCACAAAATTCAATCACACAATGTACACAATTATTTTCAGGTGGAAACCCAAATCGGGTGAAAACCACCACCTAACCCTTTCGAGTTAGGATTTTCCGATCAACCAAGTTGATCGAATCCACTAATTGAATTACTTAAACGAGAGTGATACAACCTCAATTACAACCACGCTACTTTATACGAGGGAGCGTACCTCAAACCCCTTCTCTTCACGAGAAGGATTTTGTCCCACGAAGGAGACGGGAATTCGCAAAGCGAATACCCAACCAAATAATAAAGTAAAATAACAACAATCCGATAGAGCCAACAAAGTAATTTTTTAACCTAAGCTTCTATAGGAATTAAGATGCTTCCCTTTACAAGGAGTGCGTCGAATCGATGACGCGGGTGCGTGAGCTACACAACAGCGCAACGTCGCTCTCGTGAACTACGGCGAGAGAGCTGGTGCGCAAAGGCTTGATGCTCTCAAGATGAAGAACTTGATCTTGGAGAGCAAGAGCTTTTCTTCTTAGGATCAAGAGACACAAAATGGTGTGAAAGTGTATTACTAGGTGTGTGTTGGTGTGCAATAGGTTCTTCTCTATTTATAGAGGCCTTAGGAAGGCTTTGGAAGGCTTAGGAAAACTTCCATCGCCATTAGATGCAAAGCCCAAGAGAATCAGGCCGAAATCAGGAACAATCATTACACAGACAGGGTAATCAGACGTCTGATCTTGGCATCAGACGATTGGGAAACCAGTTTAAGATGTCTGGGAATAAAGTCAGACGTCTGATTTTAGGTGGGTTTCTTCCTGACTTAAATCAGATCTAAACAGGGTTCTAGTGCAAGTCCATCAGATGACATATAGGACGTCTAGCACTATGTCTGGACGTCTGGAAACCTACTTTTCTGCGAGAATGGATTTCCAAGACAGTGCAACGGCTAGAAAATCTCTGAGAAGAGATTTTCGAGTCAGCTGAGGCAAAACAGTCATTTCTCAGACGTCTGGAAAGGCTTAAGGACGTCTGATAAGGCTCTAACGGTCATATCTGCAGTGCTTGTTAAGCCAGCCAACGGCCCACTAATTGGACGTCTGTCAAAAACATCAGATGTCTTCTAAGACGTCTGGTCTAAGGTCTGGATGTCAGATTTCATCAGACAGAACTAACTAAGTCCAGCCTAAATGTTATCAGACGTCTGAATCAACAGTCAGACGTCTTAAAACCCATTACCAGACGTCTGTTCATGGAATTAGACGTCTAAAAAGGCTGTTTGAACCCTATATTGGTTTTCTAAGTTTTCTACATAAAACCTAAGTATCTTAGGGTTGTGTAGGTGTTCCTAGGACTACTGTTAGGGTACTTTGAGGCTCTTTAACATGATGTTCTAAGGAACAAAAAGAGCAAAGAAATAAAGACAAAAGTACATGAAAGAAATAAACAGAATTCTATCCTATTCTTCTTGTCCTTCCATCTTCAATCTATCGCTCCTCGCAAATCTCCTCTGTTCTCTATCAAGCTCCTCCAATTCGTCCTAGATGCGAGCTCGAACTCCGTCTAATCACGTCTCCATTTGCAATTGACCTGAAATCTAGGACTCCAAGTGCAAATGTTAAAAGACACGTGTTTTGTTATCATCAAAACAAACGATCGTGGTGCTCTAGCACCAATAATTTCTACTTAGTAGAGTAGCATATCTCAACCCTACATTATTTCTTCTGCTATTTATTCCTACGTCTTCTGCTTCAGCTCCACTGCAGCTCTAACTTCTCTTTATTCTTTTGATCTATCTTCAGATCCAGCTTCACATCTTCTTATTACCTCAATACACACAATGCACTTAATCAACACATTATAACATTATTTGATGCATAGCTAAAATAAAGCAAGAAAGATGCAAAGTATGCTCATGTATGCATGGATTACACTAAGTTATGCTAAGTTCTAACTTAATTTAGGTCATTTAAGACCTATGATTGCTGCTCAATAACAGTGTCCCTGACTGCATGGTTAACTCATCGATCAACTGCTCTTCCTCCTCTCAGCGGTGAAATGCTGTAATGTCCTTCCTCATCTCCTGTACCTCAGCTGAAGAAGACAATGCTCCCTTCTCTCATACTAAGTGAAGATGATCTCGCTCCTCCCTGCGCTGCGGACGTACCCACCATGCTCAAGTGGCATGACGATCCGAAATGCTTCCTCTGCTGTTAGTGACTGCTTAACTATACCAAAGTTGGCGTCTTTAGGAGGATGCATTAAGTTGACCATATTATCCTTAAAGAAATTGAACTACGTTAAGTAATTTCATTTAATTATAATTACGAAATGAAATAAAAGTATTGTGTATTTTAACTTACGTGTCTCTGCAAGTATGTGTCATTAAGCCACTCTCTGTTTCCCTCATTATTCAGCTTGCTATAAGTGACCTCACATACTCCCACCTGATCAAGCTGGGCACCTTCATGCTTGGCAGACTGCAATATTTTAAAAGAGTTAATTGAAATAAATTAAAAATATTATAAGGTTTAAAAGAAAATAATAATTAAAAATACTTACGTATAGGGATTTCATCTCGCCTATGCTTCTCCTACCCAAGACATGGGTCTTCGGTGGAGCTTTAGCCCTATTTTCTTTATTCTTCTTGGTCTGCTCCTAAAATAAAGGTAAAATTTATTAACTTCAAAATTAATTAAATGATAATATATGCAATACTTTTATCTGCGTCGCTGGATCAAGCTAATTCTTGCATGCTTACTTCCAAGTGTGCGGTTGTATTAAAAAAGCCTCATTATGCAATGCCTCATTATGATTCATGTTCTTATAATATTAAAAAATATATTTGTAATGTTAGAAATAATATTAGAATTATGGTAACAGAAATAAAAAAATATAATAAAATTTATCTTTTACCTTACTCTTCATCTCTAATCTCCAGTCTTTGCGAATCTTGGCTACGAGCTTGAGGATAAATTTAGAGAAGTTAATACATTCCTCTACAATATATCCTTCCATGATTGACCCTTTTGGCTTTGCTTTATTCAAGACATAATCTTCTAGCTTCTTCAAATATCGTTCAATTGAATACATCTATCTGTACTATACGGATCTAGCAATTCTCGCTTCATTCGTAAGGTGAAGCATGACATGAACCATCACGTCGAAGAACATAGGTGGGAAAATTTGCTCCATTTTACAAAGTGTGACAACAATTTGTTTATCCTAGTACTCCAGCAATTCGGGATCTAATGTCTTCGAACATATGACTTTAAAATATCTACTCATCTCCGTATTGCTAGCAGGAATAAAATTTGCATGTACACATGAGAATTATGACTTTTTAACCTAGTAATCTTCTTTTGCGCTTTATTTACGCAACATGAAAGCTGCGATGAATACCCATCTGGAACCCGAATGTCTTTAAGGAATGAGAAAATCCTTTGCCTCTACTCTCTAGTAAGACTGTAATAGCTTTTGGAAAGTGAGACTCACCTTCAACGTGCAACTCAGGACAAATACCCAAAATTTTCATATCAGTCATTTTTTTAACTGTATCCTTTGAGCAGTTTATTAGGTTTAATACATCAAGAATGTTGTTCACTACATTCTAATCAATGTACATAACATCTAAATTGTGTCACACAATCCAATCCTTCCAATATGGAAGCTCCATAAAAAATATGCTTTTCTTCCTAAACCCTGAATGTCGCAAGGAAGTCAAGTTATTCTTGAAAAGATGACCTAAACATATTTTACCGAGTTGTTACAATGTCTCCATAATTTTCATCCCCGATAACCTAAGAAAACTTGTACTGAGTTTATTTTTCGAATTCTTCAACTAATACCGACGTACTTTACCATTAAATCTATCCTTGAATTGTAATGTTCGCCATCTGTGTTCAATGATAAAAAACCTGTGGTGCCCTAAGTAACAGAACTTCTTGCTTTCAGGCAATCTCAGGTGATAAGTACCATTCATACAGATTGGACATGCGAACTGCCACTTCATACTCCATTCTGTCAAATTAACATATGCTGGAAAGTCATTGATTGTCCACAGTAATTCTGTGTTCAACTGAAAGAATTATTTCTTCTGTGAGTCATATATTTGAATACTACTGTACCATAAGACTTTCAGTTCATCAATCAATGGTTGGAGATAAACATCTATCTCATTTCCCGATTGATGGCATCACCATCATCAGTTATATCTAACCTAATTTGACAAGGTTATAAGGTTAAATTCACCTAAGTAACACATCAAAATGGTATAACTCAATCAGGGCTGAAGAGAGAGGAATTAATAGAAAAGAGGTTAATTATGCAATTTTCATGAACAATTATAGATGCAGAATAGCTAAAGGGAAAACTTATGGTTAATTAAAGGCCAATTGAGCTTAAATGTCCTAAAAGTGGGTCAATACTAAGCAATTTAGGATTTTCATTTATATTGAGTGTTAATCCTTAATTAATTGGCTAATTTCGACCCCGCTTCATTTTAAATGGTTCCTATGGAAATAAATGTAATTTAAATCTTTTAAAAATCAATTAAAAATATTTTATAAGATTTCACACAATCAATTTGATAATCGTAACTCGTTTTGACCTAAAATAGAAAAGCAGGCGGGTCTTTAGTACATTTTAGGTCTAATTGTAAATTGATCATGCAAACATCATAAAAATCCCAAATTGAAGTCACCATCAACTTTCTTATGCCCAAATTAGGTTACCATAAAAATTTGGGCTCATTTGGACTCCATCTTGGTTAACTTTGCAATTTGGCCCTCAATTCCTAATTTCCTTACACATACCCCCTTATCTTTTGATTTTCTTGCGAACCAGATCCTGCCAGCACCGCCTCCACCTTCCACCTCCGCAACCTCCAGCCTCTAACTCCGACAAGGTTGTTCGCGCACCACCTTCCCCCTCCTCGCACACAAATAGGCTATAAACATTTGCTATCGCACAACACTTCTCATAGTCAAGATTGGGTCGAGCTTCTTGCCCTCCTTCTACGCCTTGACCATAGTCATCTCTGACCCCGGCAGCTCCTCCGTCCCTACTCATTGCTGGCCCTTGCTACCAACTGAGGGCACCGTTGTCTTCATTGAGTCATCGCCGTTCTTCCTACCATAGCAAGCGGCTCTCCTTCCTTCTCCTCACCGTCGGTTTTCTTCCCCGAATCCTCTTTCTTCTTCACGGCCAGCGTACAAAAATCGGCCATTCTTGACCTTCTTTGTCCACTCCTAGGTAGTCTTTCTCTTCCCTTCTCTTCTTAGAGTAGTGTAGCCTATTTAGTTCTAGGTTTAGATCCAAAACACCACTCCACATCGTCGTCTTCCTCAAGTCCGGCCACCACACCAGCCACACTCCAGCGAGCCACACCAATCGCCTCCTCACCTCCACGTATGTCACCGTTCACCCCACAACCTTCGCCACACCACGACAAGCAAAAGCCCTAACTTTATTGGGCATTTCGCTGCCTCGAGGACCCCACCGGATACGTGTTGCCGCTACCATCTTCATTAAGACCGCCGCACCTCCTCTGCACTCCTCGCAACCAATAGCCACCACGACCACCTTCCCCAAGGCACATCGAAGCAACCTTGTTCCTTCGGTGTGGAGTTTCGATGCCTTCTACACCAAACCACCACCACCGACTGCACCCATCTTCCCCGATGACGTCGACCACACTCCGGCCATCTGCGAGCCCCCAAGCTTCATGGGAAGCCTCTCCATGACACGAGGAACATTTTTCCCCCTCCACGGGATTTATTCGTGCACAGACGATGTCCCACGAGATCCGTCGGATCCGCCACTTCCTCAGCCATCATCCGCTGTCAATCGCCACCACACCATCGCCATCAGATCAGCATTGCTCTGGCGACACTCCTCTGTCACACGTCACTGAGATCTCATGGCTGGAGCTCTCTTCCGGCGAGCCTTGCCAACTGAAGGAGAGGGAGAGTAGGGACCTATCTGAAAGAAAAGAAAAGTTCCAAGGACCTGATTGCAAGAATCTGGGAACCTAAGTGTAAGAAAATTAAATTCCTAGGAACTAAATTAAATATGCATTTAAATAATTGCTTATTCATCTTGATTATTGATGGTTGGGGATTATTAATGAAATTTCTTAGCCTAATCATTACTGCTTTGATACATTAGTGCTTGATTGCATCGTTTCTTGAGTATTTTAATTAAGAACTAATTAAAATAGAGATTCCTCAATTACTTGTTGAATTGCATAATTAATTCCCTTGAACTAGATTACATGCATAGGATCTTATAAGAAATCAATTTAATATAATCTAGTTCTTGGACTTAGAATAGTGGTATTCGCACATTAGATTGCACCCAGAGACAACCTCGGATTTTTCTGTTAATTCTAGTATTAAAAATTTAAATGTTAATTCGCTTTAGTCACCTATACTACGACATATGATTTTAAAACACGATTGAAGCGTCATTAACAGTCCTAGGATAAGGAGGGTCAACATTATGAAAGAGGATCGCATGCATAGCCATGGAGGTAAGCTATAAGTTAACATGACCACTGATCATCCACTATCTGTCTGTGATAAAAATGGTATTTTATGTGTCGTTGTTGTATATTTGTCACAAAATGCAAACTAATGTCACGTCATTTTTATTTAATTACAATTTTTACTGGTTAGTTTACAAGTCGTTCACTGGGAGATAGTGATGATAATGTCATCATGAGCCATAAATAACTTTAATTAATCACAATCAAATGACAAATGCTCCTACATAATCGCCAGCGAATCGTAATTCACTGAATATCCTTTCTGAGAAGAGTGCATTATAACAGGGTTAATTCTGCAGTTTTAACAGAAGATCATAAATGCAGAGTAAACATGGGGTTTCCTAGGGGTCAAACTAAGGTCAAACGTTCATTAATGGCTAATAACTAGGTCCATGCAGATATAAATGGATTTTCACGCACTTCGAGAGTCAATATAGCACCCAAAACCCTAATTTCAGACCCACTTATATAACAGAGGTTTTGGTCAAGATAAAATTCACCTAAACCTTCTAAAATTCATAGAAAAATATTCCATAAGGTTTGGTATTCTTGATTTGACCATCTGAAACTATTTTGACCTAAAACAAAGTCTCAAACGGACAGTTGCCCTAATTTAGGTTTCTACGTAAATTACCTAGTCAAACTTGGAAAAAACCAAAATCCAACTTCACCATCAGATTCCTTAGGTCAAAATTAGGTTTTTACCAAAATTTGGGCCCAATCAGAGTCCATCTTGACCTAGTTTACACTTTAGTCCAATCTAACTCACTTTCTCTTTCAATCAACCCCTCAACTTTCAAAATAATTACAAGGACCCCCCTAACTTCGTTGTCTCCTTCACAAAAAGGCCCTCTCCACCATTAGAGTGTGAACCCATCAAGCACTGACCATCCATTAGGAATTTCTCCCTGATTTTGCGGTGAAACCCTTCCAAAATTGGAAGGGGAACTCCTGAAGAAATCCCCGTCAATCTGAACCTGATCTCACCTTCCAATTTGCACTCTAAAGCTCATGCGAACTCTTGGAAGTTCCAAATCCCAATCCCTAATTTCTCGAGCTTGGAAGCTCGACTATTGCCCTATAAAAAGACCCTGATTGCAAACCTCACCTCCTTAGCTTGGTTTGGACTGGATTCTACCTTCTTCTCCTCTCTCCAGCCGAATTCTCTGCAAGCTCCAGTGAGCTTCTCCATCCATCTTCTTCGTCGGCCACCATAGACCATAGTCGGCCGATTCTTCTTCCCCGTAATCATCCACGTCTTACAATACTAGCAGGCACCATCTTCCTTCCTCTTCCTGACCATTCTCCCCCACCAGAGGTCCTTCCTTCTCCAACGCCGGCCATACCATAACCGGCACCTTCCTGCCCTTTCATCCGGTTAGATTAGGTTAGTTAGGTTTCCCTCTTCCTCTACTTCTTTTCCTCCCTTTATCCCTCAATTCAACCCATGACACCGTCGTTCGTCCGTCATCGTCTCCACGTCCAGCCAAACCTCCAGCGAGGCTTCCCCGATGCTCCATTGCACCAAATGCCTCACCAAAACCTCCATACGCTCCACCTCATCCACCCACACCAAACCCCTCAAGAAATTGAGAGGATTACCACTTTAATCACGCCCCCGAACACACTCCCCTCCACTCACCTTCCTCGACCTCATCCGACCACCATACACCCTCTCATGACACGAAACTCCCACCACCACTTTCGCCAAGCCCAAGCGAAGCTCCTGAAGTGTTTTAATGTGACCGAGAGGCTGTTCTTTGTATTTCAGGTCTTCACCGTGCTCTACCGTCACCGCCATCGTCTCCGACCTTGTCCATCACACTTCGACCTCGAAAGCTCCAAGCATCACTCCCAGGCATCGCGGAACACCTCTAGGACTGAACGACCCTTTCCAAGGGCCATTTTGCTTTTTTTTCAAACTTTAGGGGCCTTATCATAATTTCTACACACCAAAAGATTTTCGTGCAGAATATTTTAGTCCTTGAGGGGCTTAATGCAAAAACCCCATGCACCATACCCTCCCCCATGCCCATTCACCATACCTCTCCCCATCCCCATGTCACCTTACCCCCCATCCCTCACCACCAATAAAACCCCCCTCCTCCATTTTGCTCTCCACCAGAGAAGCCGAGTGAGGGAGAAGGAGAGGGAGAGCGGGGAGCAAGAGGAGATTGGAGGAGAGGACAAGGCTGTGCGTACTAAGAGCTTGCAAGGAGGAGACTGAGGGTGCTGTAGGAGCTGCTGCAGCTCCTGAAGTGAGATGGAAAGCTCGCGAGGAGGTCCTGCAGAGTCATTTTTCCACAGATTCAGACGTCTGAAAGGACGTTTGGAATGGACTTAGGACATCTGGAAAGCACACAGAGTGCTGAGGTGCCAGAGACGTTGGGAAGGTGCATTGGCACAGCATTCGAGTCATTTTAAGAAGTTTGGGAGCATCGTCAGATGTCCGACTGCTCTCCTAAATGATTGGGAGTAGTGCCAGACGTTTGGAGATACCCTCAGATGGTTGTGAAGGGTTTCAGACATCTAAAAAAGCTGCAAAAAGCAAGGTGAGATCCCGCACTCATTTAAGACGTCTGGGACTCCTCCCAGATGTCTGATTTTGGTCAAGATGCGTGTTTTTAGGCCGGTTCAGGGCCCAAACGGAGTCGATTTTTCGCAAACAAACTATCGTTGGTTTTCTTTCGAAATTCTCTACATATTAGTATAGTCACTATACTAATTTGAGCTCATTTGACATATTGGTCAATAATATAGGTCTCCAGTCCATGGTACACACGTAACCTGCAGAGACGTTGGGATCCACCATTCGAGCTCCTATACCACCTGTATACCTCGGTAGAGTGGTCCTCTCTACTTCTATGGTTTGAATTAGTACAGTGCATGTTAAATATCTACTTGAAACCTAGGTTATGAGATGAACCCTAGGACCAAAAATGTGAATGGTTTATATTCAGTGCATGAATCTCGTATGTTATTAAATCTTAGAATGCATGTTGTTAAACTTCATACTGTGATACTGGAACATTTAAATGGTGAGGTGCTCGCTTATCATGTTGATGATGGTTTATCCTGTTAATTTACGAGCTGATTGTTGTATGAATTAGAAATCAGCATGTGATAGAGATGCATACCACGAAATGAAATAAGATGAGTACTATACATGAACCCTACAAGGAACTAGTAATGGAATCATATCATAGTAATATGGATATTCAATGTATGATGGGACTCGTTGCCTACGGGCATGTTGGTTGGTTGTTCGGACTTGGATATGGGAAGTGAGCTGGCCTTCGTGTACGTGGTACCAAGGAAAGCTACTGTCCCATTAGTGTAGGTGGGAGCTAGCCGCCCCTTGGGTTAGGACCTGGGATTAGGAATGGCCACCCTACACCGACTCCTGTTAGGCCCACTAGGCAAACTGGGATAGTCGGGCGAGGGTATGTAGACTGTTAAGGGGTGAGGCCCCTGTTATGTTCTATGCTATATGTTTGGGCGTACCCGCTAGCGGAAAGGACTGACCGCGTGCCAGTGCAAGGTAGCTACCAATGTGTTTATCTCACGTGCCGCAGTCACCACTACGTCACGACCGTGACCCCTGGGGGTGATAGACTGGGTGTAGGACTACCATGGGGTGCTCTCCTAGCCAGGAGAGTGCCACGTGTACATCCTGCATCGCGGGAAAATTGCATCAAGATCGTTCCCTTAGGGAACAAGTGGATTAGGAAAGCTTGTGGACTTACTAGAAATCGAATCAGAAACACATAGATTGATTTAAATGAAAACAGATAATAAAACATGATTAGAAATTGTATGATTAGTTAGCTGTTTTGTCCTTTATGTTTAATTCCATGTAAATGACACATACACCAATCTACTCAGCGTTAGCTGACCACACATTTATGTAACTTGTTTAGGTTAGGGAGTTTAGTAGCTAGCACCACCGGCTACAGAGGGTGTTGGGCTCAGTCGAGCCTAGCAATAGTTGTACTTGCTCCTATTCCATTTCCAAAATTTTTTGTTGTTAGTGAGTATTTTGTCTTATGTCGAAACCTGTTATTGTTATGCTTTTGTTGGTTGTGATGGCTAGCTAGTGAACTGTACCTTTATTTCTTGCCTGTGGCATGTCGCTTCTGTTGAACTCTATTCCTATTTTCTGTTGCCGACTTTTAATCAATTTGCTTAGTTACATTGCATGTATGGTTGTGGAAATGTTTATCCATGCATTTGGTTGTTTCTCGTTGGATGACTAGATCTTGGGGTTAGTCGAGCCAGGCCGTTCTTGGGTTCCGTAAGGAGCTAGGATCGGGTCATAACAAGGACCCTTCCCAGGTCCTCAATTAGAGACCATGCCTTCGCCTTCACCTCCAATTAGATGAAGTTTCCTCCTACAGACCTTGCGTGAAGTAGCAGTGGCTTTAATGCCACATCGGTGAAAGAGGAACGCCCGCACACGAATATATTAATTTTGTGAAGTTAGCTTCTCGCCCAGTAACACGAGGGGTTGAGTCACTCACCCCTGCACATACCTGCCTACCTGTTAACCTGTCTACTCACTCCTCGGTCACCACCCATGCTGGTGACCCTGGACACTGTTCGAGACCCATTTACCCGAATATGGGTCTGACTATGCTAGGTTTGGGTTTGATAGAAGGAGGGAAATTATGAGAGAACAAGGGAGGGTTTTGCTCTCTTGTGCTCTGTGCAACACATAGTCGCTAAAGGACTTAATCCCCTATGCTGTGAAAGAGAAGGCCTAAAGAAGAAGAAGAGAAGGAGAGAAGAGAAGCTGAGAAGATAAAGGCTTAAGAACCTTGTCTTTGTGCTGTGGCTTACACTTTAAGCCATCTGATTTGGAAGAGTATCGTCTGAGGCACTATAGTATTCAATATACTGTTCATTTATTTGATATAATTGAGATCTAATATGCAAGTTTGATTAGGGCTAATAATTGGTTATTCAAATCACCATTATTTTGTCTTGATTTCTTTATATCATTGTGAACTATAGAAATTCTCATGCTTATGATTGAATATCAATTTGAGCAGATTATTATTCATTGAATATCTATTTTAATGCTCAATTAATTATGCTCATTTATTCTACATGAGATTAATGTTGTGAATTCCACATTTGCTCCTTGTGTTCGACCTCGGACTCCATTGTAGAATCCAAGTTATAAATTTTATCTATTTTCAAGTGATTGAGACGTTGCTACGACGATTACATCTTTTTAAAACCTCCCCTCTCTCAATCGTGCATTAAACAGATAATTATTGATGTACATCATTCTCTAAGTTCAAAACTGTTCTTTTATTCCAAAAATGTTGATTTTATTTCTAAAATTAATGAATGAATCAAACAATTAATGAATTGGTCAATTATTTACAAAAAGAATCAATTAATATGTATTATAATGTCTTAAACATATATACAACAAACACTCATCAAAAATCAATTAATACTACATTATTCTAGCTATATACATCTATTACAAGTAATACCTCAATGTAGATACAAAAATAGCTACTAATATTTACTATACTAAATTATAGTAACATACTAAAATCTATAGTAACATATATTCTATTTACAGTGACATATACATACGTTGCTATAGCGCTAGTAACATATATACATTACCTAAGGCAAAGAGAGATATCTATACTAACATATAAAGAGATATACAGTGACAAATATATTCGTCACTAAAGTTCTAAGGTTACTTATATATGTAAGAGCTCAATCAGTATCTATACTATTATACTTATACGTATACATCCTTAGATGTATTTATTTACATACATATACTTTATTTATATACACATATATGTATATTATACATTTATACACACATATATATACATACAAACACACAAACATAGTAGCCAACACTTAGTCGTTGCGCACTCACTCACTCTCTTCTCTCTTCTCATTCTTCTTCTTTAACACTTAGTCATTTTAGTGACGTCTTACCTCTCCTCAGATGTCTTTCACTAAGACCAAAAATATGGTTTTAAGTAGGCGAGTCGGCCACATTCGAGAGATACACAACACCCATATGGGTGAGACCAGACCTCTATTAATGGGTCGACCCTAGTTTATATTGGTGCATTTTAGTCCATTCCAAGCTCAACAGGCCCACGTAATCTGATTAGCCCATAGTTGTGGGCTATTTAAGTATTTAAGTGCCTACACATTAGGTTAATTCTAACATTTATTTAGCATAAATTTGGATGTAAATAGATTAATTCATAGTTTTAGTTTAATTACATAATCCATGCATTGCATTCATATTTTAAGTGCATTTAGAATTAGCTTAGAATGACATTCATCTAATTAGATAACCAATTAGGTACATTGTTTTCATTAACATAGAAGTTGAGGGTCTGTATATAAATGACCCTAATATTTTAACATTATTTTCTTTATTCTTCTTCTTGCAGGAACGGCTGGCTGCCACTCCAACGCCACCAGCTGCCGCAGTGAAGAACCCATTCAAGGAGGAGCGGATGTGTTGGATTTGGTCGGGCAGCTGATTTCAAATTTGTGCAGGACACTACAAAAGGAGGGAGGCAGCCGAGCTCGGGAGGCCTCCACCACCGACCCACCACTGTGCAGAGAGACCTTCTCTCTTCCATTCCATACTGCCGGCCTCTACCGTGGCGGCGAGTCTCCACCACTATGGGCGTGTGGTGTGACAAGCCACACCGCCATCCGGAGCTCGTCTGCATTACCATGAGCACCTTAGCGTGCAACTCCCTCGCCGTCGTCACCAACCACCACCGCCACAGCTACCGTTCAACCACCCTTTCAGTCACTTAAGACGTCCGGGAAATTTCCCGGACGTCTGAAGCTACCCGCTCACCTTCAGCCTGCACCTCACCGCTCACCCGCGACCACCCGCCTGCATACCCGTCTGAAGTCCACCCACACCCGCTTACCTCCAGCCGCACGCAAGGCTTGCACAGCCTCCAACCACGCACGCCCTCCAGCCGCACCCGCTCACCTCTAGCCGCTCCCGTGCCCTCTGCAAAGAGGCTGCGCACCCGCTCACCTCCAACCACGCACGCCCTCCTCAACCTGCAGCGCCCTCCTCCCGCGCTTGCAGAACCGCCAGCAGCACCTGCTCTCCACGCGCAACAGCTTGCGCACCTGCCTGAAGCCACCCGCAGCACCTTCCCACTCCTGCAGAACCGCCAGCAACACCCGCTCTTCACGCGCAACAACTTGCACACCCGCGCCCACCAGCCTGCAGCGCCCTCCTCCCGCGCCTGCAGAACCGCCAACAGCGCGCGACAGTTCTCACCACCAACAGGTCACGCGCGCTCACCGGCTGCAGCCTCCTCCTCCGGAGCTCGTCCGGCCGCGTCCGGCCGCCACACGACATGCCGCCACCACCGCTTCGAAGGCCTCGGTCCAAGGGACTTCCTCCGAGCTTCCCGCGTCCGGCCATCCACTCCTCGTCGCGCAAGGCAAAGGGGAAAAAATCCCCTGTTTTGCTACAATAACCTACCAATTAAAAATTTCATTTTCTGCCATTATCACTTTTTAATCATATTTTATTGATTCTGCATTGCAAAAAATATCCTCTAGTTTCTCAGAATTACTATTTCAGCATTGTTTCTTGCTTAAACCTTAATTGAAGGCAATTTTGGCTTGATTCTTGTCCAAACTAACTACGAACAAACGTTTTTAACTGGTGCGAATTTTAATAAGTCATTGCCTCCCTGTGGATACGACCCGCTCTTCTGCGAGTGGTTATTTCTTCTTAAATAATTGATTAGTCGATTTTTCCACCACATTAAACTGCAAAAGACTTTAAAGCGAACAATCGACCAGTCAAATGGCGTCGTTGCCGGGGAGGCAACTGACGCAATAATTTTGCCTAATTTTATTTTGATTATTTGTCAATTGCACACTGATTTGACCATTTATTATTTTCTTTTCTGTGCGAGAAAATTGGTGCAAGAATCAGCCAATGTGAGAAGGCGAACCCTTGACGTCGCCAGAGGAGAATTGGACGAGCAATTTTTAAACGGAGGAGAAGGCGGAGGACGAGACGGACACCATTTTATTTAGTCGCTAGTTTAATTAGACTAGAATTAAGACTTTAGATTTAATTTTACATTGCAGTTAGTTTGAAACCCCATATTTTGAGGGATTTGTTCCCCGATTTTGTTTTGGACCCGTGTTGGGTAATTTTTGGGAGCTTGTTCCCTTTTCTTTAGATTTAGGTTTTTAGTTTATTGATTACTTTTATTTGCTTGTGCATAAGTACTTCTAAAAAAAGATAGAAAAAAAAATGAGCTGCCTGCTAGGAGCTACCTGCCTTAGGACGAACCATTTAGGTCTGTATGAGCAGCCTCTAGATTTACTTCTCTGCATTGCGTGCATTCTTGCATCGTAGATCGCTAGAGGCAAGGTACGCATTCTCTTACTTTGCATCCTATTCTTGATCACGCATTACATTTGAGATTTAATTCAAAGACCACAAAGTTTGTCTTGAAGCGATCTAACAAGTGGTCACATATATTCGAAAAAAGGACTAATTAAAGGAGGGACATCTAAAAATCATGGACTTGATTGTAAAACGTGGTGTGCGATTCAAAATTCAAAATCATTTTGCGGTGAATGCACACTTATATCTATTGCACCACAGCACTCATTTAGACACTCCTGAGTCCTGAAATGACTAGGACAAGAACTCTCCTATCGTTGGATTCTGAAGTGTTCAGAACTTGAGATCAAAGGTTTTGTAAATCCAAAGAGGGGGATACCTGTCACGGATTTTTGGGGGTAGTTGAGAAGCACCGCAAAAGCACAGCTTCAAAGGAAGGCTTAGGCCTACTTGCATCCCTCGATCTTCCGTCTTTGGATTTATTTGACCATTTGAGATTTAGGGAAGAATACCTAAGTTCCAACTAGGTCTTTTTAGGCATTTCGAAGGTTGACAATAGGCGCGTAATTGATTGGGCAACTTGTTTTGTCACCTACAATTTGAACTAAAGTCAAAAGCCTAAATCTATAAAGACCAAACAAGTCCTTTTGAATTGTGTTTGTAGTGCTTGCTTGGTAGGCGTTCTCTTAAGAGACAACTTATATTTGATCCTGAACCTGAAAGAATCCTAAGAAGAGACCTTCCAAGGGTAGAAATGGCCGATCAAAGGAGCCTTAAGGAATATTTCATCCCAACCAATCAAGCTGGCCCAGCACTACGTAGACCTGGAGGGGACAATCCGTATGAGATCAAAAGTAGTACCATATCCTTGCTACCCTCCTTTTATGGTACTACTAGGGAAGACCCTTACAGGCATATCGAGGAATTCACCGAGGCCTGTTCCACGGTGAAGCTACAGGGTGTTACTGATGACTCTCAAATGCGGACCCTCTTTCCCTTCTCCTTAAAGGACAAAGCCAAGTATTAGTATCACACCCTTGATAATATAAATACTTGGGATGCCCTGAAGAAGGAGTTTTTGAAGAAGTACTTCCCCATGAGCAAAACAAATCACTTTAGGAGGGAAATTATGAGTTTTGTTCAAAAGGATGGGAAAGCATTCCATGATGCGTGGGAGTGCTTTAACGATTTGCTGAGACTTTGCCCACATCACCAGGTGCCTAAATGGCAACTGGTTGAAAGGTTCTACACCGGACTTAATGATTCGCATAGGCAAACTGTGGATGGTGCCTGTGCAGGAACCTTTCTATCTAAGACTAAGGATGAAGCTTGGAACTTATTTGATACTTTGAGTGAGAATTCTATTCACTTGAATTCTGCCTACATGGATAGAAAGCCCACTCTCATGCAAAGAAAGTTGGAGGCGAATGAAGCAAGGGACACCCAGAATTTAGCCTATCAAATTCAATTATTGAATCAAAACATGGAAAGGCTTATGTCGAACCCGAGTTCATTCGTACCTAACACCTCCACATCCCAAGCTTCCGAATGCGTAATTTGTCAAGGCAATACACACGCCACTGTGGATTGCCACTTGGCCTCCCAATTCCCTGAGCTTGTACAAGCGGATTTGAATGCCGCTCAAGGGTTCCATCTAAGACCTCGTAATGATCCTTTCTCCAACACTTATAATGAGGGATGGAGGAACTCCCAAACTTTTCATGGAGACAAGGAAATGTCTCAAATTCAGGGAATTACAAACCACAATCCTTTCAAAACCATCAAATGAACCAACCTCTGAACTTTGCCCAACCTAAAACCTCTGAGATGGATGAATTGAAGGCGATGTTGAAAACTATGCAAGAAAGTCAAAGTGCCATCATCCAATCTCATGACAAGGCTATACATGAGATGAAATCACAAATTGGACACCTTGTTGAGGCCGTTAGACAGAGGGAGACTGGGAAGTTTCCCAGTGCTGCTGAGGAAAATTCTAAAGGAAAAGGGATTGTCTTTAGGGAGCATGCTCAGGCGGTGACTATTCTGAGGAGTGGGAAAGAAATTTCCAAACCCGATGCTCCTATAGTCTCACCCCCTAAAAAACCATCCACCCCGACTTTCACCCCCACCGGAGAAGATTTGCCCAAATCTTCTCCCCTTGAAATCACCTCACCAGAAGAAGTTGCCCCCGTTCCACCCCTTACTCGACATGACAACCCTTCCACCCAGAGATCGAGAGTGCCTTTTCCAGAGAGCTTATCCACCTCTGGGCAAACTTCTGCTGGCTCATCTGGAGCCAAAGATAAGACGGATGAGATTATGGAAACTTTCAAGCAAGTACAGATTAACCTGCCTTTGCTTGAAGCTATCAGGCAGATTCCGTCTTATGCCCGCTTCTTAAAGGACCTTTGCACGAAAAAGCAGCAATCTAGAAAACAGGTCCAATCAAAAGTTGTCCTGCCTGATTCTGTTAGCTCAATTGTTTAACATGGCACACCCCCAAAACTTAAGGACCCAGGAGCCCCATACATCTCTGTAGTTATCGGTGACTTACAAATTGATGAGGCTCTACTTGATCTAGGTGCGGGGGTGAACATCCTTCCGAGCTACATGTATGAACAACTTAGGGGAGGCAATCTGAAGCCTAGCCCTGTAATCCTTCAAGTTGCTGATCGATCACTTAAGACACCACGAGGAATTTTGGAAGATGTCCTCGTAAGAGTGGAGGATTTCTTCTTTCCCGTTGACTTCTTAGTTTTGGACACTGACCCTACCAACAAGCCAACCAAACCCTCCATCATTTTGAGCCGCCCCTTCCTTGCAACTTCCCATGCTTCAATTAATTGCAATATTGGGGCATTGAAAATGGGCTTTGGGAACAGGAAAATCCGACTTAATGTGTTTGATGCTTACAAACAAGCTGGACTTGAGGATTGTTCTCAAGTTGAGGTGATAGATAACCTGATTGAAGAGGCAACTCCTGCAATGTTATGTGATGACCCCCTTCAGCATGTCATGCTAAATGAGCATTCCCATCTCTTGGAGGAATGTGAAGGGGATATACTAGAACTAGAGGAATTGCTAGGAGTTTCTACTGAGTCTCTTCCCCCATCATTTCCACCGAAGGTAGATTTGCTACCTGAGATGGGGACATCTATTATGAAACCCTCAACCATACAAGCCCCCAACCTTGAGTTGAAACCCCTCCCTGACACTCTCAAGTATGTTTTCCTAGGTGCCAATGATACGCTCCCCGTTATCATTTCGGCTGTGCTGTCTGAGGCACAGGAGGGAGCCTTGATTGAATGCCTGTCTAGGCACAAGGAAGCTATTGCTTGGAGCATTGCTGACATTAAGGGTATAGACTCTACACTCTGCATGCACCACATTTATACTGATGATTCCATCAAGCCTTTTAGGGACATGCAGAGACGTCTGAACCCTAATATGAGGGAGGTTGTAAAAAAGGAGATCCTGAAGTGGTTGGACGCTGGGATCATATATCCCATTGCTGATAGTAAATGGGTCAGTCCCATTCATGTGGTGCCAAAGAAGGCAGGCTTTACTGTGGAACTCAACGACCAAGGTGAACAAGTTGTCACTAGACCCTCAACTGGATGGAGGGTCTGTATTGATTACCGCGAGCTGAACACCGCTACCCAGAATGATCACTTTCCTTTGCCTTTTATTCATCAAATTTTTGAAAAATTGGCAAGGAATAAGTATTATTGCTTTCTCGATGGATATTCTGGGTACAATCAGGTGGCAGTCTTTCCTGATGACTAGGAAAAGACGACATTCACGCGTATGCCATTTGGATTATGTAATGCCCCCGCAACTTTCCAGCAGTGTATGATGTCTATCTTTTCGGACATGATTGACGAGTGTGTCGAAGTATTTATGGATGACTTCTCTATTTATGGCTCGTCTTTCGACCAGTGTCTCCTGCACCTGGAGAATGTGTTGAAACGATGTAAGGAGACTGGTTTAGTCCTCAGCTGGAAGAAAAGTCACTTCATGGTACAGAAAGGAATTGTACTTGGGCATGTTGTATCCGAGCAAGGTTTGGAAGTAAATAAAGCCAAGATTGATTCTATTTCCAAACTTCCATTGCCTACGAATGTCAAACAGATTAGATCCTTTCTGGGCCATGCTGGCTTTTACAGGCGCTTTATTAAAAATTTTAGAAAGATTTATAGGCCACTTTGTGACTTGTTGGTGAAGGAATCTTCCTTCAGTTTTGATTCAAAGTGTGCCGAGGCCTTTCAAACTCTAAAGGAGGCCTTAATCTCTGTGCCTGTTCTCCAAGCTCCTGATTGGACACTCCCATTTGAGCTTATGTGTGATGCTTCGGATTATACAGTGGGAGCAGTCCTTGGACAAAGGGTTGAGGGAAGACCTCATGTGCGGCATTATGCAAGCAAGACTTTAACTGAACCTTAGCAAAACTACACCGTCACTGAAAAAGAATTACTTGCTATAGTTTTTGCTCTGGAGAAGTTTAGGTCTTATTTACTTGGGTCTAAGGTGGTTATTTTTACTGATCATGCAGCAGTGAAACATCTCATTGCTAAGAAAGATTCTAAGCCACGTCTAATTCGGTGGATCTTACTCCTTCAAGAATTTGACTTGGAAATACGTGAAAAGAAAGGAGTAGAAAATGTTGCGGCTGACCACCTGTCTCGCCTTCCTCTTAATGACTCTATTTCTGAAGACATTCGCGAGACATTTCCCGATGAAACTCTGATGGCGGTAACACCAACTTTACCTTGGTATGCAGACATTGTAAATTACTTGGTCACTGGACAAACTCCTGGCTCTTGGGATGAGCAGAAAAGAAAGAGATTCATTTCTCAAGCAAGATATTTTCATTGGGAAGAGCCAGAATTATTTAGAATTGGACAAGACCAAGTATTGAGACATTATGTGCCTGAAGGGGAACAACAAAGTGTGCTGAGTTTTTGCCATGAACTTCATTGTGGAGGACACTTTGGTGCTAAGAAAACTGCTTTTAAGGTTCTCCAGTCCGATTTTGGGTGGCCTTCCTTATTTAAGGATTCTCATAATTTTGTTAAGGCCTGTATTAGATATCAACGGACTGGAACGATTGGGAAGAAGAATGAAATGCCTCAACATCCTATTCAACCTGTTGAAATTTTTGATGTGTGGGGAATTGACTTTATGGGCCCCTTCCCGTCGTCCCATGGTTTTGAATATATCTTGGTGGCAGTTGATTATGTCTCTAAATGGATAGAGGCCATTCCTACATGCACAAATGACCACTCTGTGGTTTTGAAATTTGTGAAGGCCAATATCATATCCCGTTTCGGCTGCTCCAAGACTATTATAAGTGATGGGGGACCTCATTTCCGAAACCACCACTTCAATCGGTTAATTAAGAGTTTGGGAGTGACTCACAAGGTTGCTACCCCTTACCACCCTCAGACAAGTGGCCAGGTTGAAGTATCAAATAGGGAGATAAAAAATATTTTGGAAAAGACCATTAGACCTGATAGGAAAGATTGGTTCCAAAAGCTCGATGATGCTTTGTAGGCTTATCGAACGGCCTATAAGACCCCTTTGGGTACTTCTCCCTTTTGGATTGTGTATGGAAAAGCATGCCATTTACCGGTTGAGTTGGAACATAAAGCACTTTGGGCTATTCGAAGTGTTAACATGGATTTAGAGAAGGCAGGTAAGGCACGATTTCTAGAATTAAGTGAGCTTGAGGATCTGAGGAATGATGCTTATGACACCTCTCAAGCTTATAAAGAAAGAACTAAGGTCTTGCATGATAAGTTTATTCTTCGAAAGACCTTTGAGCCCAACCAACAAGTCTGGCTTTTCAATTCCAGACTTAAGCTTTTTCCTGGGAAGTTAAAATCTCGTTGGGATGGGCCTTACATAATCACCAAAGTATTTCCGCATGGAGCTATGGAGATCAAAAATCCTTCCTCTTTAGCAACTCCCTTTATCGTCAACGATTAAAACCGTATATAACTTTAGACGGCCATCTGGTTGACGAAGTCACTCTTGAGGAGCCTTAGCTCCTACCATTCTCCACCTCAGGTAATATCTTCCTTTAGTTTTTTTTGTTTTCAATGAGGACATTGTTTGAACCAGGCATGGGGGAGAGGACCTGAGGCATTTTGTTTTTAGCATGCATATAAAAAAAAAAAAGAGAGAGAAAATGAAAAAAAAAAAAAAGGTTTTGAGCTTAACTGGCTAGATCTTGCATTCTTAAGCAAATCAAAACTCTAGAGTAGACTAAATTAATTCTAGGGTCAAACTTTAGAAGCTAAATGAGCTACCAGCTTTAGACCTTTAGGGTCCTTTGTGGACTTAAAAACTTAAGTAGGAGTTAAGTTGCGGACCATTCCTCAAGAGGTTGAGGAAGGGAAGCTAGGGTTTGAGTTAAAAGGTGAGGTAGTACCTGGAGTCTTATTCTACCTTTTGGTTTACGGGTCCTTGTAACCCAAGCATCCAAATTTCACACACATGGTCTGGTAATTAACTTAATTTCTGTCTTTTTGAAAAGAGATTTGGTTCTCTTAGTTTTGACTTAGGAGAGGCTTGAAAACACATTTTGATTGGAAGAGTTCCCGCCATAGGAGAGGTGGAGTATATACTCACCTTGAGGATGCGATGATAATATATTACCTCCTCGACGCTTGTCTCTTAGGATACCCATCCTACTGGGGGCATGTAAGCGCATTGCACAGTTCAGGTACCATGGGCGGCCCTATCTCGAAGTGCCAATTGCCATAGGCCTGAATTCGCTTGAGAAATCCATGGGCAATACTATTTCGAAGTGTCGATTGCCAGGAGTTCTTGGGGTCGTTATGGGCGGTGCTATCTCGAAGCATCGAAAGCCAGGCACCCTTCGAAGTATGGTAATGGGGACAATGAATCCGACACAGACCGTGTTGATAGCTGATCTGAGGTTAGACTTAGAAGAATCAAATAAAAAAAAAGTGTATATTAAAAAAAAAAAAAAAAGATCCTTTAACTCAAATAACTCAGACCAATGCACAGGCACGGATGCTTTAATCTCAGGGATCAATAAACTTTAGGGTAGAGTCAGAAATCAGGGAAACTTGTGCCTGCAACTCGTCTTTAGCCGACCTAGTTTATAACTTAGCAACTACTTAGGAACCTTGGGTCTAGAGTCTAAACTTAATATGCTTCTGAAGGATGACTAAGTGAGTTGACTAGTCTACTTGGAGTGCTAGGTTTAGCTTAATTTTGCTAGGGATTAGCAAAAACTAGGCATGGGGTTATTTGATTAGCCCATAGTTGTGGGCTATTTAAGTATTTAAGTGCCTACACATTAGGTTAATTCTAACATTTATTTAGCATAAATTAGGATGTAAATAGATTAATTCATAGTTTTAGTTTAATTACATAATCCATGCATTGCATTCATATTTTAAGTTCATTTAAAATTAGCTTAGAATGACATTCATCTAATTAGATAACCAATTAGGTACATTGTTTTCATTAACATAGAAATTGAGGGTCTGTATATAAATGACCCTAATATTTTAACATTATTTTCTTTACTCTTCTTCTTGCAGGAACAGCTGGCTGCCGCTCCAATGCCACCAGCTGCCACAGTGAAGAACTCATTCAAGGAGGAGCGGATGTGTTGGATCTGGTCGGGCAGCTGATTTCAAATTTGTGCAGGACACTACAAAAGGAGGAGGGAGGCAGCCAAGCTCGAGAGGCCTCCACCACCGACCCACCACTATGCAGAGAGACCTCTCTTCCATTCCATATTGCCGACCTCTACCGTGGCGGCGAGTCTCCACCACAGTGGGCGTGTGGTGTGACAGGTCACACCGCCATCCGGAGCTCATCCGCATTACCGTGAGCACCTTAGCATGCATCTCCCTCGCCGTCGTCACCAACCACCACCGCCGCAGCTACCGTTCAACCACTCTTTCAGTCACTTAAGACGTCCAGGAAATTTCCCGTACGTCTGAAGCTACCCGCTCACCTTCAGCCTGCACCTCACCGCTCACCCGCGACCACCCGCCTGCGTACCCGTCTGAAGTCCACCCGCACCCGCTCACCTCCAGCCGCACCCGCACCCGCTCACCTCCAGCCGCACGCAAGGCGTGCAGAGCCTCCAACCACGCACGCCCTCCAGCCGCACCCGCTCACCTCCAGCCACTCCCGCGCCCTCTGCCAAGAGGCTGCACACCCGCTCACCTCCAACCACGCACGCCCTCCTCAGCTTGCAGCGCCCTCCTCCCGAACTTGCAGAACCGCCAGCAGCACCTGCTCTCCACGCGCAACAGCTTGCGCACCCGCCTGAAGCCACCCGCAGCACCTTCCCCGCGCCTGTAAAACCGCCAGCAACACCCGCTCTTCACGCGCAACAGCTTGCGCACTCGCGCCCACCAGCCTGCAGCGCCCTCCTCCCACGCCTGCAAAATCGCCAGCAGCGCGCGGCAGTCCTCACCGCCAACAGGCCGCGCGCGCTCACCGGCTACATCCTCCTCCGCCGGAGCTCGTCCGGCCGCCTCCGGCCGCCGCACGACATGCCGCCACCACCGCTTCGAAGCCCTCAGTCCAAGGGACTTCCTCCGAGCTTCCCGCGTCCGGCCATCCACTCCTCGTTGCACAAGGCAAAGGGGAAAAAATCCCCTGTTTTGCTACAGTAACTTGCCAATTAAAAATTACATTTTCTGCCATTGTCACTTTTTAATCATATTTTATTGATTCTGCATTGCGAAAAATATCCTCTAGTTTCTCAGAATTACTATTTCAGCATTGTTTCTTACTTAAACCTTAATCTGAAGGCAATTTTGGCTTGATTCTTGTCCAAACTAACTACGAACAAACGTTTTTAACTGGTGCGAATTTTAATACGTCATTGCCTCCTTGTGGATACGACCCGCTCTTCTGCGAGTGGTTATTTCTTCTTAAATAATTGATTAGTCGATTTTTCCACCACATTAAACTGCAAACGACTTTGAAGCGAACAATTGACCAATCATAATCTAGCTATAGTGCAGCCCCCAGCCCATGCATTGCACACAATCATGCTCATATGCTCATAATCAAGAGAGAGGGAGGTATGGGTTTTATTTCGTGTCTAGCGCTGACGACTATATCGGCTACCGCACGAATACCTCTTGTTTTGCATTAACTACTTCGCCGCACACGATGTGATGCTAACTTTAACGTCCTTTGAGCGTTGAGCAATGCTTTGTTGCATTTTGAGTTAGAGATTTTGGCCCTCGATTTGAGGGCCATAATTTAATCTAAATTAAAATTAAATTATATGGTTACAAAGCCCTTATAAAGGGCTACCTCATTGTATAATTTATTTACAAAAATAAGTTATTTCGATATGTAATAGAATTAGTTAAAGTTAGTTGTTTATGCATGATAAATTATGTGTTAATTTCTTAATTAATGTCCAAATTAGTTAATTAATTATACAATTGACCTTATACAGAGTTAATTTACATAATAAATTATTTATTACACATTTTTATTGTGTTTTAGAAACTTTATTTTAATTTATATACATTTAAATACATGTTTTAGCTAGTTACGTACATAATTAACTTATAGTTATTGTAATATATTATAAATATAGTATAAATACATTGAAAATATTCAATATAACATTATACAAGTATACATTGTAACTTACTTCAGTATTAGTTTAAATTACAAATTTATTTTATTTTAAGTTAATAATTTACTTAATTAACCTAATAACTTAAATACCTACTGTAATTACTTAAATAAATCAGTTTACATATGGTATATATTACATAGTTAAATATGTATGTATAGTATTAGATACAATTATGTACGTATAGATAGGTTTGTATAATTACTTAGGTTATTATGCATTTAGTTAATATAAATTAATATATAATAACACAATAAAGTTATATATATATTAAATCATTCTAAATATTTTATTTAATATATAGAATACATATATAAGTTAATTATAGGCTTTATTATCATATTATACAATATATATACTTAACTTAGTTTTAAGTTATATATACAAGTATATACATAGTATACAAGGTATTTTTAGATAGTTTTGGGCATTTTCTGATTTTTATAGCTTTTATATATATAATAAAGGTAGGAGATGAGAGAGAAAGAGTGAGATGAGAGGGGAAGATGTATTTTGGTATTTTTCACCTTAGGTTCTTTTATTAAATTCCAATGTATACTAAATCGTCGGCCATCATGTTCTACCAAGCTGGAGTTTCAGATTACTTTGAAATTTGACTCACACTTAGAAAAATTACTAATCATACTCAAGACATCTTTTTCTTTTGTGATTTTTTTATCAATTTTATTCATTTACAAAACTCATACACAAGAAGCCTATAATGAGTTGGAAATATGAAACTGAAGGCTTCAATGTCAATTTTATGGGCTGATCAATCAAATAGACAGTTCAGAGATGCTTAGCACAACACTTGGAAGATAATTGAGCAAATGATCATAATTTTTCTCCAATATTTCCATTAAATCACAGTTTACATAGTTTTAAACATGAAAGAGCTGACAATGAATCCAAAGAGCTTAAACTAGCACTTCAACTCAATTAAAATTCATTTCCAAGTACAAGAATGCTTGTTCACATGAGTTCTAGCAGTGTTCAACAAGCCAGCTCTTCATTCCTTCCAAACACCCACTTAAATCCACTTCAATCCAGTCAGTGAAGCTGATAGATTATAGCAGCAATTTCTTCTCAGTTGAATCAACAATCTCTGACACTTTAAAACAAGATCCTAGCAGGTAGCAGCTGCTGAAGCTACTAACCTGCATACTCAACATCTTGGCTGCATGATCATCCAGCAAGGATTCACCTGGTGCTGTTCTATCAAAGTGCAGTAGCTAATGCTGCCATAGTATTCACAGTCCAAAACATTATGTTAAGTCCAAAGAAATTTCATTTTAAGTCTCCACAAACATTTTTCATCAGGTCTGAATTTGCTTCAAAACCAAAACAAAGGTTACAGACCTTAAAAATTCTAATTTACTCTCCTTCATAGCTATAGATAGCATAAAAAGAGAACCAACAAGGGAGTTTAAACTCATTCAGAATTAACTTCCAAACCTCTACTAAGTACTTCATATCTCAATCTAGACACTAAAATGCGGATGAAAACTTATTGTGATCAACTTAGATGTTGCCCACCTGGGCATTTGATTTTAGATCGCCCACATGATATGATCATCTGGGAACTCTGTACACTATTGCTTAGTGCTTAGAAATCCTAGGCGATCCTTAGAAAGTACTTAGGTCATTGCCAAAGCCTTTATTCAGTGCATCAATTTTCCTAGGCTTCAGCTACCTCAAAATTCATTTGAAAATAGTAACTCAAAGAGAAATTGGTCGTAAGCACATGTGATGATTAAAATCCAATCCAAATCTCTTAAACCCATCTCAATTCACTCATTGAAACATAAGAAGACTCAATTTGATCATTCAAATTAGATCAACCTTGATTTCAATGAAAAAAATCCCAAATCAGCAAAAATAATGAATCTGATGTAAATGCTCAAATTGATTCAACTCAAATTAGATCGAGGGGTCTTTCTGAATTTATCGAGTGTATGGCAAATGCCCCAAATGAGATTAGCGCTCAATCAGATCTAGATGCTATGGAGCATCAGATCTTATTGATGCTTCAATGAGTGAGTGAATTGTGATTAAAACTGTGAGGGGAAGAAATGGATGTGGTCATGAAACAATGAGAGAGTTGTATGAGTTGGTGCGAAGGTGCATAAAACTCCTCTTTTATCTAAATTTATCAAAGAGATCGAAGTAGCTTTAAACTAATCTACTCCTAGCTAAACCACAATATCCATGAATTCAGCTATATGATCTACTCCTAACTAATCTAAACTACACTAACACTAAAACTAATCCAGAAAGCAATTAAAATCCTAATCTAATCAGAGAAATGGGACATGTGGATCCAAAGGAGGCGACTAAAAAGGAAAAAGGGAGGGAGGAGGTCTCCAATGGTTGGAAAGCTCTCTAGTGTAACTTAGAGTTGCCCTCAGGTGCTACGTGGTCCTTAGCGGCGATGAGAGATTGTAGGAGGTGAAATTCCATCGCCATGGGTGGTGGACAGGGGTGTGTGGGGAGAGGAACTAGAGAGGATGAAGGGATCACCTCAAGGAAGTAGGAGGGGAGGTCAATGGGTATGCGAGGAGCTCTAAAGGTGTTTAAGTAGCCACTAGAGTGGATCGGATCACCGCTATGGTGGATTTAGGTGCGATTAGGGCAAACGGTGGTGATTGGCTAAGAGGAGGGCAGGAAGGTTCAATCCAAATCACAGCCATCAGATGGGATCTGGGGTGAGGGATGCTTCCACACTCAAGTGCACATGAAGAATGGAAGAAGATTGGCCCTAGGATCAAGAGCACACGTAAACAACGACCCAGATTAGTTATGTTCTTTGTTGCTGCAGTGGACGAAGGAGAGAGATGCAAGCATTTGGGTTAATTGCGCGGAAGGGCTTAAATGAGAAATGATGTGACAATTATAGACAAGCCTATTAATGATAAGAAGGGTCATTGAGCGGTCCCTAACATCTTGCACATAAGTCCCTACTGGTTTAAAATGAGGTCCCTAAGTGTTTTCATCTGTAAGAAATGTGAATGATATGAGGACTTATATGTAATCTAATGAATGAGAGGTCCTATTGATATCCAAATGCAACCAAATTTTTATTAGAGCTTAATTGAACATTTCAGAAGTTAATTCAACCCTTGATTTAAATTTTTGAACTCAAAAATGTGTTTAATTAGCAATTGGATCATCATTTTGCATTTATGAATAGAATATCTCAATTTGTGACCTAATTTTGTATTTTTAACAGAAATTTGCTATTTTAGGTCATTTCTATTAATTCTCACACTTAACCTATTTCTTGTATTAATTATGTAGTGTTTAACCTAGTTTATAACTTAACTTGATCATTTTAACTATGATGAGTCACCTCATCAACCACCGGCCATATGGAATATGACAGATACATGTTCTTGAATGTGTTGAATCCATTGCTTGCAAGTCCCAGTCTCACATTCCGTGCCTCTTTCGCAAATAAGGCGTGATTCTGGTCAAATTTATTCCACCATCAGAATATGTTGGATAGCGGATGTGTCCATCGTTGGATTTATTCTCCTGATGCCACGCCATCACTTTTGTTGTTTTACTGGAAATGAATAGGTGTTGTAACCTAGGGATCAGTGGAAAATAATGGAGAACCTTCTTCGATCATTGCTTCCCACCTGTGCTTGTTGACTTACTCACCTTATACATCTCCTCACAATATTCAGGACAGTTAGTCAACCCTAAGTACTCATTTCTGTACAAGACACGGTCATTACGACAAGCATCAATCTTCTCACATTTCAATCTGAGCCCACATATCTACTTCTTCATATCATACCATGATCCAAGATACCCAGTAGGATTATTCAGCATCTCCCTAATGAATTTAAGGACCTCAGACATTAATTTCGTTGTGGCTCTATTCATCACTTATCTAAAACAATTTCAGAATGAATGGCAACTTCGACATTGACGTTATTCCAGGAGCAAAAAGATCCTCTGCTGCCTTGACTACATCGTAAAACACATTACAATCTTGTAATGTCTCAGCGTCCTTTGCATCTCAGGGTCTGCTGCTTTCATATCATGTAACATTTCATCCAATTCATCTCCCTGATTATCATCACTTTCTTCAAAAGTGTCAATTCTCTCATTTTTGACATCTCCTACGATTTGCTCACCATGAGTTGTCCAATTTACATAATGCTGCCACCAACCATTACATATCACATGCTCAAAAATTTTATCTCGATTATGGAAAAATCCATTCAAACAATATCTATATAGGCATAAAATTAGCTAAAAGAATTCTCCTCATCTAATTGTCTTCCTATCATCATTAAATTCCTACTCCAGAATTGAAAACACTCCATTCTTGTATTCATGGTAATTCGAATTCCTCAAACTAATCCATTACTTATCCATGATAATTAACCTAAATATCAATAACAGTCACTCATAAGTTAGATTCGAATGAGGGAAAATTGTGTATTTTAAGAAGATTTTCACTTTATAACCCATCCTTGAATAATTGATCACAACGTTACTTCTTACACGCAACCAATGTTTAAAGAAATTTCGGCAGCATTTTTCCACACTTCTCCAGTATATCCCCCAAGGCTAACCTTAACTACATCCCCAATAGCCCCACTAAAGGGCACTTCGAGAACGGAGCTAAGATTAGTTGGTACACCGTAGAAGAGAGAGAAAATGCAACCAAAATTTCTCCAAACACTAGCTACATGCAAGAAGTGACCGTAAGTTGCGATCAAATCTTCAAGGACCCCCTTAATTTAAACTTCTCTGAACTAAGGACTATGACACTTATGTCATGTTATAAAGACAACCTATCGTGCATGTAAATGAGATATACATACACTCTGCTGATGAGAACACCATCATAGGCCCTAACTAGCCACGTACATTTAGTCAAGTTTGATTAATAAAAGCTCCTACCTAATCATCTGAGGGTCACAACTCCGTATCATTCTGATTTGAGAAGAGAACAAGGAATCAGGATTAATTCTGTAATTTTAACACCACATAACAAACATAGATTAATCATGGGCCATTCAGGGGTTAACTGAAGGTCAAATGATCACAAAGGTCTAAAAAGTAGGTTAACACTGACAGAAATGGGGATTCACGGATTTTGAGGGCAAAAATAGCACTAAAACACTAATTATCATCCCACTTAAATTGAAGAGGTCAGGTCAGGATAAAATTAACCTAAACCTTCTAAAATTCATATAAAAATATTCTAAGAGCTTTGGTACTTTTGATTTGACTATCTACAACCATTTTGACCTAGAACAGAGTTTCAGATGAGAATTTACCTTGATTTTGGGCTACTATGTAAATTTCCTAGTCAAATATGGTCAAAACTCAAATCCAAGTTTACCATTAGATTCCTTGGTTCCAAATTAGGTTAGCATCAAAATTTGGGCCCAATCAAAGTCCATATTGACCTAGTTTGCATTTTAGCCCTTTAAAACTCTATTTCTTACATTTAGCCCCTCAATTTTAAGTTTATTGCATTTGAGTCCCTAACTTCTCGTTATTTTTTTCACTTAAGTCCCTTCCACCATTAGTGTGAACCAAAGCTCTGCAGTGAGATTTGAGGGAGGATTCATCCATCGAATTGAAGAGATCGACCACAAGACAATTCCCAATCGTTTGAGCCAACTCAAAGATCCCAAGGAGATCTTTAGAGCTTATGCGAGCTTGAGATTTCAGGGGATCCTTTTCCCTGAAATCTCAAGCAATTCTAGCCTCCTTCCTTGATTCTAAGCTCGTTCTAGAGCTCTATAAAAAGCCCTCGTGACCTAAGCATTCTCCTCAACTAGGTTTAAGCCAAGAAATACCTCATCCTTCTCTCCTCCGGTTGCCTCAACCTTGGCTCCAGTGATTCTACTCGTCTCTCTCTTCTGACCTCCCAACAAGCAAATTGGGAGGCTCACTATCTCCCCCTCTATCTTCCGCTCCTCGTCAGACACAGCAGGACCTCTTCCCCTCTTCATCGTCACCACTTCACTTTACTGGAGGCACTCGTCTTCTCCAACTCTAGCTAACCAACGCCAGGCAACTTAGCCGTCATCTTTCTTCCTACGTCCCCTCAAACCCTCTCTCTCCCTCTCTACTTCACCTCCGCTTGATTAGGCCTTAGGTTCAATCACCACACACGCCATCTTCCCCAACGCTGGCGTGAACTCCAGTGAGTTCGCACCACCGCTCCACTCCACCAAATCACCCTCTACTTGATCCAAAAGCTCCACCACACTGTACAGATCAAAAGCCCAAAGAAATTTGGGGCTTTGATCTCTCCTACACTCCGCCAAATACCATCACTCTCAGTCGTCTTCTCCAACCACGACAGGCACTCTATGACTTCCACATGCCCTCCAACCCCGACCACCCCACTCGTCTCCGCACGACGAAGCTCCTGAGCATATCTGACAAGATCGTAAGCCCATTCTCTTGTTTCAGGCCTCTCGCCAAATGATCGCCACCCCCACCGTCTTCCTCGATGTCATCCGCTACCCTCCGACTACTATTCAACCTACTGCTGCCTTCACCTGACGCAGATTCATCTCCTAAGGGGAGTTGTAGCCTCAATCGAACGTAGCAACAACTACCACAGCTTGATTGCAAAGCAAAATACCAAACGCAGCTAAAAGGAAAGTGGGACATTTTAATCCCACATCGTGGATTGCAAACACCAGAACCACGCATAAGAGGATTTCGGTGAGAAGGCTCTTAGCCTACGAACGCACGGGGTGAGGTCGTCTTCCATGTCCCAACTCACATGCTCACATGCGCTCTCGCCCGCAATCACGCCCGCGGGTCTAGGCCGAATCCGTTTACCCGATTACCCAGGTTTGACTTGGTCTGAGAGAGAGAAATCTGAGGAGGAGGGGGGAGGGTTTTTGCACTATTGTGACCTTGGTATTCGTGCCCCCTATGCTTGAGACTTAGCCATTCTATGAGGTCCTTGTGCTTCTCTTCTATGGTGCTGTGCCTTAGCCTTCTGCTAAGGCCTGAGTTAAGGCATCTAAGCCCTCACACTGTCATCTGATTGGCTGATACTGATATTCAATTAAGATTACTGTTCATATATTTGAGTTGATAGAGAGCTTAGAACTAAGGGTTAATTTAGTGATTCAAATCACCATTTTAAGCTAATCTTTTTACACTCTGATGCCTAAATTTCTGAGATATTCTTCTAATATATATTGAGCATCATTTTGATTCTACTGGCATATTCTTCTCAATAATTGGGACTAGTGTTTGATTTGCTTATAATAACTCCCTGTGAACGACCTCAGACTCATATTTTTGTTTCTAGAGTTTATAAATTTAAATACGATATCGCTTTTGTTGATTGTACTACAACGTGTATTTCAAAACTCGACAAAAGTGACGCAACATCTGCATTGTCCATATAAGATGATCATAAGTCTCGACAAGCTAGTATTTTAACACAACTATATCATTCCCACAACCTATTACCTAGGGGTTTGTTTGTCATGAAGTACTTCTAAATTTATGCAAATATGTGTATCTATAAAGTTCTAATAAAAATTTCATAACAAAAATTGGCAAAAATCCAACTCAAAAGGGCATATAGATTATATTCTTCGAAAAGGAATTTTTCTCTTCCTATATGGCAATTCTTGAACATCCATCACTATGAAGCGTGAGGACATCAATTTTTCCTACAAGATAGTGATATATGACAATTGAATGAAAATAGGACATATAGGATGGCTGAATGAAACTAGGACATAGAAGAATAGCCAATCATTTGCCTTTTATATTTGCTTGACAAAGGTACTTTCAAACTAAAATAGCTATCTTAAATATTGCATTGATGTGGCCCACTTTCTTGAGTAATATCCTCTTCTCTAAAGCTTATTATTCCCCAATTATAAGTTACTATCAGTTCATATACCTTGCAGAACCCGAGCTTACCAAGCTCTTCTAATTTGGTGGTTGCTAAGCTCTCTTGGTATACTTCATTAATATACCTTTAATACATCCCAAGTTCACCTCATGGACCTACCAGGTCCCTCAACCAACCTAGGTCTGCAAGCTACTGCTCTAGGTCTAAGGTTAGTGGCCTCATGGTCCATCTCACTAAGCAACTCTCTAGCCTAATCTCACATCACATCCTATCATGTTGAGGAAGTGTAATGACCCGGTTCCCGAGTCCCTACGAGACACGAGAACCGGACCGACTCAACTAATCCCAAGACCTAGTCGTCCAACGAGGAAGTAATCAAAAGAGCAGTAAAATAAACCACATTCAGCATGAATATAACTAACAGTAAGGAAGTACAGCAGTAAGGAAAGAAACTACTACAGTAGATACCACCACAACAGTAGAACAACGTTTATCATATAACAAGAACTGTAGGTAAAGAAAGTACATCGGAAACAAAAACTACTCACTAGAACAGAAACAAAAGAGGTACAAAAGACTGTGGTAAACTCTACTGGACCCTACTCGGCCCAGCGTCCTCTGCAGCCGCCGACCCTGGCTGCTCAACACCTGGTCCTGAAAAAGGTAACGAGTGTAACACGTCAGCAAAACGCTGAGTAGAGTGGCAAACAAACTAAAGGCAACGGTAGAGTGTACAGTAGCTGTTATGTTCTATTACTTCCTTTATTTACATCTTTCAATTTTCTCACTATTTCATTTATTTCTCAGATCCTTTACTTGATCTCGAATGTCCTCGTGGGAATGATCTTGATTGCAGTCTTTTCCAAAAGTAGAAGTAGCACGTGGTGCTCTCCTGGCCGGGAGAGTCCCCCGTGGTGATCCTACCCTCAGTCAACCACCCCAAGGTCACTGACAGACGTAACGGTGACTACGTCACGCGCGATAAACGCACAGGTAGCTAGCCCGCACTGGCACGCGGTCAGTCGTTTCCGTTAACGGGTGCGCCCAAAGCACAGCACGGAACTAGGGCAGATCCCTCTCACTAACAGGGGTCCAACCCCTCCACAGTAACCAAACCGGGGCCTTGCCCCTCCACAGTCCGCGCACCCTCGCCTGACTACCCTGGTTTGCCCTAGTGGGCCTAACAAGTCGGCGAAGGAGGCTAGCAGAACCCCGGGGCCCGTGGGGTAGCTAGTACTCTCCTAACACTAGTAGCCCTCCTCGGTACTACGTACACGAGGGCCAACAAGTCGGTACAGAGCGGCCAATCCTAACCCCGGGTCCCTGGGGCGGCTGGCCCCACTCTGCACTAAGCAGGTACAGGTACTTCCCTTGGTACTGCGTACCCAAGAGACAGTACAAACTACATCTCAGTTCCATTCCTTTTTCTTTCCAGGAGTTCCACTCCTAATTCCCCGTAGGGTTCCAGCTCTTTATCTCAGAACATCATATGTTTCACTTTCCAGTTTCACGTTCTCACAATCCATGATCTCAATCATGTTTCTTTATTCATAACAGGCAGCTGTTAATTCAATTTACCGGCAGCTTTATATTCCTTTCCATTTTTCCAAGACTGCAGTATTATACATTCCACTAGTTTTTCCATCCTATGGTTCATGCCACATCCTAGGATCTAGCATACAACTAGTTTTCCAGCCCTAGGATTCATGCATCACCTAGGAGCTATCATTCCATACATTTCTAATTCCTAGGATTCATGCAATGTCCTAGATTCTAGTTATGGTTCCATACTTTAACAGATTTTAATAATAAACTTAAGCCACTCTACCAGGTACAACGGGAGTAATGGGGGCGTGATCGGGAATCCCGCGTGCCTCCGCGACTCTCAAGACTGCAACTGAACGAGGTCCTATCACCAGGATCAAACACAAGGAGTGTCTCAAAATAGTGTATAGCTACTGTAGACGGGTAGAGGAATTAATTCTGAAAAGAACGCAACTCGAATTGCGGAAAACGGAGCCCGAACGGGTCGAAAAAGATGATACTGTGCAAAATCAGACGTCTGGAACTTCTTCCAGACGTCTTAAACAGTGGATCAGAGAATTACCTGTTCAGTGTGGTTTCCCAGACGTCCAGAAGTCTGCGGGGACGTCTGTCCTAGCTCCCAGACGTCCGATGGTCACCCAGGATGTCTGGAGATCACTTCCACCATCTGGTACAACTTCCAGACGTCCAATTCGCAAAGGATGGCGAATCAGCGAACCTGCGCACAGCCAACTCCCTCCCTCAGTACGGTCAGTCGACAGGAAGGAAGAAGAAGGCGGAAAACTCACCTTTCAGACGTCTGTATGATCTTCCAGACGTCGCTCTCGCCGTCTGACTATCAACCCAGACGTCTGATTCTGGAAATTTTTCCAGAATCAGGCCGCTACTCGGCCTCCGCTCGCGACGCCGCCCGCGTCGCACCTCGCGCGTCGGCTGCTCAGGCCGCAGCAGGTCCCTCTCCGCGTCGCTCTGCGCCCCCTGCGCCCTCCGCCGGCCGGCCAAGCCGCTCCGGCAAGCTCGCCCTCACGGCAGAGCTCCGCCCTCACACACCGCACCTCCTCCGCGCTCACTGCAACCGCCGCTGCCGCCCTCGCGCTCGCTCGTTCTCGCGCACAGGAAGGAGAAGAAGGACGAGACGGTGGAGACGGGAGGGGAGGCGTGCCTTTTAAGGCCGCGCGAGGAGGAGAGAGGAGCGTGGCAGGTCGCCTGCAGCCGCAGAGAGAGAGAGGGAAAAAGAGAGAGAGAGAGAGAGGAATCGCGGATCTGCGCGCACAGGCGCGCAGACGAATCTTTCGTGCGAAAATAACTATTTTCCAGACGTCTGGAAACGATCCCAGACGTCTTTTAAGACGTCTGGGCCAGACGTCTGGGGCACACATTCGTTACAGGAAGCTTCTAGGAAGAAGATCACCAACACTAGCTAGCCTTGTTGAATCTGACTAGCTAGCCAATCTGACTCTCTAGCTCATCAAGACCACTTGCCATGCAACATGTGATTGCACAGGTGCTTTATGGCATCACATCTGCTGCATTAACCTTCCATGTGTGGAATTAGACCTTAAACATTCACTTCGTAACCCTAAACCCATGGCCATAAATCCTAACCCTAAACTCTAAGCCATTAAAAAACCCATCACATAACCCATGACCCTAAACTGTAATGACCCGTCACACTTTTAGCCTTTTAAGACATTTGGAGTCTCAGTCAGACGTCTGTCCAGACGTCTGGACCCTTTCCTGAACGTTTGAAAATGAAATTTTTGTACGTACACTGCGCCCTGCGCGCGAGCGGCGTGCAGGACCTCATTCCTCTCGCTCCTTTCCCTACTTTCCCCGAACCCTAAAACCCACATGCCACCTATTTAAGCTCCTACCCTCCTCTCCTCTCCACTCCACACACCACCACCTTCACCTTCAGAGCTTGCGGGAGTGGTGAGAGGAGGTGAGCGAGGAGGAGAGAGAGAGGGAGAAGGAGGAGAGTGCAGGAGGAGGAGGAGGAGCCTGATGTCGGGGAGCTTTAGTGGAAGCTCGGTGGAGCTCGCACGGCCACCGCGGGCACGTGCGAGAGGAGGAGAGAGCTCGGGGAGACGACCTCCCGACCATCTGCAGTAGCTGTCGCGACGCAAGGCAGAGCACAACGAGGAGCGCTGGGAGGAGGTTCTGGTACTAGAAATTTTCCAGTATCAAACGTCTGGAGTGGAGATCAAATGGCTGACGGAGCACCTGGACATCTGGAGTTAAGGCCAGACGTCTAAAAGCTCATTTATCGCGAAGGTACGTTCTTTTTCGCGATTACGGCCATGCAGGCCTCTCCGCAGGCTAATGTTTGGTCTAATTTGTGGGCTACGACTATCGTACGCAGGAGAAGCCTTGGGAAGGAGCACGGAATGCTTTCCCACGCACTTTTGGACATCTAATCAGATCACCAGATGTCCGGAGGTTCTTCCAGACGACCGAAGGCGTGGTCCGATGTCTAGAACTGCCTTCAGACAATCACAGAGGAGGCCTAGATGTCTAAGGACACCGCAGGGATTTAAGGTAAGGTTCTAGTACCTTTTAAGATGTCTGGACTTGTTCCCAGACGTCTGATTTTGGACAGTAAGCACGTTTTTGACCCGTTTGGGGTCTGATCAAGGTCTGTTTTACGCAAATGAAGTACCTGTAGTTTCCTTGCAAGCTTTTCTACGTACTAGAGACCTTTGTGCACTATTCTGAACCTTCCTTTTATGATGTAATCCCTAGTATAGGGTTTCAGCCTGCTGCGTGTTTGGGGCTCGTAGAGATGCTTGGGTCTATAGTTCGAGTCCCCATTACTCTCGAATTGTCTGGTAGAGTGGTTTAAATTCTGTTAATAATATTTAATAAGAATATGCTTATGGAAATAGCCAAATAGAACCCTAGAATGTGGCATGAACCCTAGGATAGAGGAATGAATGAAATGTTGGAACTGTATGATGTATTTGTATGCATGATTAAATTAAGCTGCTAGCAATTACCTGTAATATGGTTGTGAGCTGCCTATAATTAATGAACAATTACCTGTGAAATCATCAGTTGTATGTATCGAATTATGGAAACACGAGTTGCCTATATATGCATGAGAGATGAGCTGTGAATAGTGAAATCTGGATCAGAATAAATGGGGTGAACATGAGCATGAACCTATGGGGAATTAGGAGTATAACACCTGTGGTTAGATGAAAACCTGGAATGTAGACGGGAAGTGTTCTGGCCCTTGAGTACGTGGTACCAAGGAGAGCGATTATCCCCCTTTTGTGTAGAGCGGAGCTAGCCGCCCTTGGGTTGAGACCCGGGGTTAGGATTGACCACTCTACACTAACTCCTGTTGGCCCTCGTGTATGCAGTACTGAGGCGAGCTACTAGTGTAGGGAGAGAGCTAGCCACCCCACGGGGCACGAAGTTCAGCTAGCCACCCTACACCGACTTGTTAGGCCCTCTGGGTAAATCAGGATAGTCAGACGAGGGTGCGCGGACTGCGGAGGGGAGAGACCCCTGTTCTAAGAAGGGCAAGGCCCTATACTGTTTCGTGCTGTACTTTGGGTGTACCCGATAGTAGAAACGACTGACCGTGTGTCAATGCGGAGTAGCTACCCGTGTGCTTATCACATGTGCCGTAGTCACCGCTACGTCTGGACAGTGACCAAGGGGTGGTTGACTAGGTGTAGGACTACCATGAGGGACTCTCCCAGGCAGGAGAGCACCATGTGTGCCTTCTACTCTTCGGAAAAGACTGCAATCAAGATCGTTCCCACGAGGAACATGCAAGATCAAGAATATATGAATGTTTGAGAAAAATGGGTGAAAAGGAAATACACATAAAATAGATAAATAGAAAAGAGAATTAAACCTATTGCTTTTACTATTTTAGATAGTATAGATACCACTCTACTCAGCATTCGCTAACTCTATCTTTTCATAATACTGTTTAGAATCAGGAGTTGAGAAACCCGAGCTTCCGGCTACTCAGGGTGCTGGGCCTAGTCGAGCCCAGCCATAGTTTTCAACACTTCTTTTTCGTTCCCTTACTGTTGTAGTAAGTATTAGACTTCTAGTTACTGTTTGTCTCTACTGTTTACTTCTATTTCTGTTGTTTTGTTGTTGTGGTGATATGTAATGGAACAGCATATTTACTTTCCTTTACTACTTTATGCGTTTCTTCTGCTTAGTTATACTGCATATGTGAATGTGGTTTACTTTCCTGCTTTTTGGTTATTTCTTGTTGGACGACTGGGTCTTGGGATTAGTCGAGGCGAGCCGATCTCGGGTCCTGTAGGGATCCGGGAATTGGGTCGTAACATAAACACAAAAAACCTATAACATAAAAACCTAAACCCCATAAACACTAAAACCTAAAACCCCTAAAAATAGTAAACCCTAAACCCAAAAAACACTTAAACCTAAACTCTAAGAACATTAAACCCTTAACTAACCGTATAACCTAAACCCTTAACACTAAACCCTATAACCTAACACTAAATCCTAAACCCTATAACCTAAATCCATAACTCAAAACCTAATAATGAACCAAACATTCATGCCTAACATTGAACAATAATTTAACTAAATATTCATGTTAATTTAAACATTGAACCAAACATTAAACATTTTAAACTAAATTTAACTAAACACTAATAATTTAACTAAACATTGAAGCATATGGTTTAATTGCATTTATAATCAAATTTCTAACCTAAGTAGTACATTAAAAAAATTAAATTAACCTAAAATTAAATTTCTAAACCTAAGGGGGGAAATTGGGGTGGTGGTGCCTGAGGTCGTAGTGGTGGCGGCAAGAGGTGGTGGTCGTGCCCTGAGGTGGTGGTGGCGGCGGGAGGTCGTCATGTTGGTGGCAACAGGAGGTGTTGGTGGTGGTGGAGGTCCAGCAAGGGAAGGAAAAGGGAGAGGGGTTGACCGATTGGTGGTGGTGAGATGCTGATGGTGGTGGTCGGCCGGTTGTGGTGGTGGCGAAGGGAGGAGGGGCGGTCAATGTTGGTGGCGGCGAGTAGAGAGGCGGGCGATTGTGGTGGTGGTGGTCATGGCTGCATTTCACGAGGGAGGGAGGATGAGTTGGAGGTGGTGGTGTTTGTCGTCAAGGACGAAATGGGGAGAGGGGAGGAGGATGGTGAGGAGGTCGGCCTTGCGACCTTCGTCCTCCACACCAGTGAGGGGAAGCAAGCAGAGGTGGACGGTGAGAAAGGTGCTACCTAAGGAGGAGGTGAACGTCGACAGGGGGCTGCACGTCAGAGCTGGGCCACAAGGCAAGAGGAGGATTGCACGGTGGGGGAGGTTGGGCTTCATCGCGGAGGAGTGGAGGGGGAAGGCCTAGAGGAGAGGAAGATTTCAGAGGAAGGGGGAGGGAGTCAGGGTCGCACAAGAATTTAGGTCGATCTTTCTTGACCGTTTATGAGAAAACGGTCGACAATTGAGTTTGAAAAGCAACTTTTTAGGTTGGCAGTTTCCGAAAAGACTATTGTCGACCGTCTTATCATAAACGGTCGACATATCTACTATTCTCAACTGTTAAAAATAGTTGAGAATGACCGCAACCACACCAACTGTGGAGTAGGTGGGAAAATTAATGATTAGCTTTTTGGCAACCGTTCTAACTTATAATGGTCAAGAATATTATTATTAGCGACCGTTGTATAACGGTAAAAAATTCACCGTCAAGAATAGCACATTTTCTACTAGTGATAAACGAAAACATATATCCTAGATAGACTGGTTATAAGAGGAGAGCCAATGGGTGAGATGCAATGACTGCATTGGGAGCTACATCAAAGGGACAACATCATGCATTACAATGAATTGCGAGAAGGGACACTCCTGCATGCAACTAAACTTGGTGTCAACCTATGAGTAAAGATAGAAATTGCAATGAGAAGTACAATAGTAGAATTTAATATCTATCATCGTGCATTGTATGCAACATTTGAAATTACCACCACATACATAAACCTTATCGGAAATGAACTAATATATTGCTTTTAACATTTTTCCCTCCTTTGAAGGAGACGTCGAGATATAGGTCTCCTATATGCTTGTGTAAACTCATTAACCATTGTATTCCATGCAATACGAGTGAACATGTAGTTTATGTACTGACCCCATCAGTAAAAAAGAAATCCATCCTAACAATGACCAAGATACATCACAGGTATAATTTGGCAACCATTTTGCACCAATGCAAAATGTGGGTAGAGCGAAGGGGGAAGAGAGAAAGAGGGTTGATCTAGTGTGAGTAATGTTGAGGGGCAGAAGAATTGGGAAATCAATAGCGACTACACTACCATCATGTCGGAATCAGAACTTTGTTGTATAAAAAATAAATAAATAGTGATTAACACTAATGTGTACAGTACCATATGTCAACCGTTGTTTATTAGTATAAAGGATGATAGATTTGATGGAAAGGCACATATATGAAAATGAATCAATTTTTTTATATCAACTAGTAAGAACTCGAGATATGTAAATATCGCAAATGATTCCAAGGAAAGGTACATTGGAATCAACAAAAAAATGTGATTTTATAGGAAAGACAATTTCAAGATACCAAGAACAAAGATAGTTGGTTTCCTTAATGGGGTTTTTGCATGACATTATCATCACCAACCAGTTGGTAGCACATCACATCATTTTCCTTATGCCAATGCACAGACACGATGAACAAACAGATACAGCTAGTATTTAATGTAAAACAATCCAAAAAGTAACATTAGTTCTGTTACTTGGTAGGTCTTGCCCTCACTTAAAAAAGCCACCATCACTTTGTGAGTTAGTTGATACATGGTGATTTTTTGTTTTAAACCAAAATGAATCAATGGAAAATGCATTCCTTATTTTAACTGTATCCTTTAGGTTATTTATTAGGTTTAATACGTCAAGAATGTTGTCAATTACATTCTTCTTAATATGCATAACATCTAAATTGTGTCACACAGTTAAATCCTTCCAATATGGAAGCTCCATAAAAAATATATTTTTCTTCCTAAACCCTAAATGTCGAAAGGAAATTAAGTCATTCTTGAAAAGATGACCCAAACGTATTTTACTGAGCTGTTGCAATGTCTCCATGATTTTCATCCCAAACAACCTAACAGAACTTGTACTGAGTTTAGTTTTCAGATTCCTCGACGAATACTGACATATTTTACCATCAAATCTCTCCTTGAATTGTAACGTTCGCCATCGATGTTCAATGGGCAAAAACCTGCGGTGTCCAAAGTAACAGAACATCTTGCTTTCAGAAAATCTCAGGTGATGAGTATCATCCATACAGATTAGGTAGGCAAACTTTCCCTCCGTACTCCATCTTAACAAATTCTCATATGCTGGAAAGTCATTAATTGTCCATAGTAATGCTATGTGCAACTGGAAGAATTATTTCTTCTGTGTATCATATGTTTGAACACTACTGTACCACAAGACTTTCAGTTCATCAATCAATAGTTAGAGATAAACATCTATCGCATTTCCTGGTTGCTTGGGTTCTGAGATAAGGAGGGATAACATCATAAATGTGGATCGCATGCATAGCCATAGGGGTAAGTTATAAGTAAACATGACCGCCGGTCATATGGAAAATGACGGATACATGTTCTTGAATGGTTTGAATCCATCGCTTGCAAGCTCTAGTCTCACACTCCGTGCCTCCTCTGCAAATAATGCATGATTCTCGTTAAATCTATTCCACTCATCAGAATCTACTGGATGACGGATGTATCTATCTTTCAATTTATTCTCCTGATCCCACGTCATTAGTTTTGTTGTTTTATTGGAAATGAATAGGCATTGTAGCCTATGGATCAGTGGAAAATAACGGAGAACCTTCTCCGGTTGTTTCTTCCCACTTATGCTTGTTGACTTACCTACCTTATACCTCTCATCACCACATTCAAGACAGTTAGTCAACCCTAAGTACTTATTTCTGTACAAGACATAGTCATTACGACAGGCATCAATCTTCTCGCATTTTAGTCCGAGCCCACGTATCTGCTTCTTCGCATCATACCATGACCTAGGGCACCTAGTAGGATTATTCAGCAGCTCCGCAATGAATTCAAGAACCTTAGACATTAATTTCGCTATGGTTCTATTCATCACTTTCATCTGAAATAATTTGAGAAAGAATAACTTCGACCTTGACGTTATTCTAGGAGCAATAGAATCCTCTGCTGCCTTGAATACTGCATCGCAAACTCATTACATTCTCCTAATGTATCATCGACATCTGCATCATTAAGGTCTACTACTCTAATATCATGTAACATTTCATCTAATTCATCTCCTTGATTATCATCACTTTCTTCAAAAGCTTCAATTCTCTCATTCTTGAATTCTCCTATGATTTGCTCACCATGAGCTTTCCCATTTACATAAAGTTCCCACTAACCGTTACATATCACATGCTTAAAAATTATATCTCGGTCATGGAAAAATCCATTCAAATATTGACTATATGGGCATAAAATTAGGTGAAGAAATTCTCCTCGTTTGTTACGACCCGATTCCCGAATCCCTACGAGACACGAGAATCAGACCGACTCGACTGATCCCAAGACCCAGTCGTCCAACGAGGAAGAAACCAAAAGAGCAGTAAAATAAACCACATTCACCATGTATATAACTAGCAGTAACAAAATACAGCAGTAAAGAAAAGAATTACTACAGTATACACCACCACAACAGTAAAGAAATAAACAGGTACATAAACATGATGCTTACAATAAAAGAGTACAGTAGTAAAAGAAACTACTCACTACAATAAAAGGAAAGGAGCAGTGGGTATTACACGAGTAAAAACTACTGGGCTCTACTAGGCCCAGCACCCTCTGCAGCCGCCGACTCTGGCTGCTCAACACCTGATCCTAAAAAGGTGACAAAGGTGACACGTCAGCGAAACGCTGAGTAGAGTGGCAACAAAAAGCTAAGAAAAATAGTAAGGTGGACAGTAGTTGTTATATTTTTAATCTCTTTCTTATTTTTCCATTTACTCAATTATTGCATTATTCCTCAGATCTTTCTCTTGATCTTGAATGTTCCTCGTGGGAACGATCTTGATTGTAGTCTCCTCCAAAAAGTAGAAGAAACATGTGGTGGTGCTCTCCTGGCCGGGAGAGTCCCCCGCGGTGGTCCTACCTTCAGTCAACCACCCCCAAGGTCACCGACAGACGTAACGGTGACTACGGCATGCACGATAAACGCACGAGTAGCTACCCCGCACTGGCACGCAATCAGTCGTTTCCGTTAACGGGTGTGCCCCAAAGTATAGCACGGAACCAGTATAGGGCAGAGCCCTCTCAGTAACAGGGGTCCAACCCCTCCACAATCCGCGCACCCTCGCCTAACTACCCTGGTTTGCCCAGTGGGCCTAACAAGTCGGTGCAGGAGAGCTAGTAGAACCTTGGGGCCAGTTGGGTGGCTAGCTCTCTCCCTACACTAGCAGCTCTCCTGGTACGGTGTATGCGAGGGCCAGAAAGTCAGTGCAAAGTAGCCAAACCCACCCCGGTCTCGACCTGAGGGCGGCAAGCTCCCCTCTACACTAAGAGGTAATATGCGCTCTCTTTGGTACCACGTACCCAAGAGACAACACGTTCTCCCGTTTTACTTTTCCAGTTCCATTCCATTTATTTCCAGGAGTTCTATTCCTAATTACTCGCAGGGTTAGTGCTCATGTTTCCTCAGGCCAAGCCATACTAGGTTTCATCATTTCAGGTTTATTCGCATATAGTACGTATTTCCAACATTCCAACTTCTTTTCCTTTCCAATTTATGTACAAGCAGCTCGTATTTAGATTCCAAACAACAGTAATTACAAGTAGCAGTTACTAGCAACAGTACTCTACATTTCACAGGCAGCTGTTATCCAATTACAGGCAATTATCATTACCTATTCGAGACTTCAATTCAGGCGTTCAAGACATTCATTTCAGTGTTTCTGTTCCTAGGATTCATGCCACACCCTAGGATCTATCATTCAATCTAGTTTTCAGTCCTAGGATTCATGCCATGCCCTAGGATCTAACATTCAATCTAGTTTTCAGGTCTTAGGTTTCATGCCATACCCTAGGATCTATCATTTAATCCAGATAAGCGTTAATGTTTGTAATTAACTAAGGTAAGCCACTCTACCCGCAAAATCAGGAGTATTGGGGGTGTAATTGTCAAACCAGCGTGCCTCCGCAATCCCCAGAGCCACAACTGAACGGGGTCCAAACACAAGGATCAATTGCAAGGAGCTACTCAGAACAGTATACAATTACTGTAAATAGGTAGAGGAACTAGATCTGAGAAGAACGAAACTTGAAACACAGAAAACGGACATCGAACGGACCCTAAACGAGTCAAAAATGACAAGTCTGCCCAAAATCAGACGTCTGGAAGATGTGTCAAAAATGACAAGTCTCCCAAAATCAGATGTCTGGAACATCTTCCAGACGTCTTAAATGACAGCTTAGGACATACCTTGATCCTGCGCGGTCCTTCAGATGTCCAGAAGCCCGCTGAACCGTCTGGACTTAGTTTCCAGACGTCCGACCGTCACTCCGGACGTCCGGAGACCCTCTCCGTCGTCTGATGCTCTGCCCAGACGTCCAATCTGTGTGGGATGGCATGCCCTTGCACCTTCCCGAATGATACCTGCACGCACACGCGATCGTTCTCAACACAAGAAGATGCAGAGCCCTTCGGCGGAACGACTGCATGGTCGTACACATGAAAGAAGAGGGAAGGTAAAAATATCGCACCTTTCAAACGTATGGACCTTCCTCCAAACGTCTCCGTCGTCGTCTGGACGTATGTCCATGCATCTGATTCTGGGAAATTTTCCCAGAATCAGGACCTCCTCGCCCTCCGCCCGCAGCGCACGGCCGTGCCGCGCCGCGCCCGCCTGCTACATGAGCTGCAGTAGTTCCCCCCAGCACCACGCGCCTGCTACGCACCCGCCGGTAGACTCTAGCTGCTCCGGCGAGCCCGCACCCTCACGGTCAAGCTCTCTCTCTCCCTCTCGCAGCAGCCCCTCCTCCCCACACACTCACAGCAGCCGCTGCTGCCGCCCTCGCCTGCTCACTCTCTCGCAGACAAGAAGAAGAAGAAGAAGAAGGCGATGGAGTGAGGGTGAGGGAGAGAGGGGTGTATTTGAAGGCAGCCGCGGGGAGAGAGAGATAAAAAGGGTTGCATCTGCAGGGAGGGAGGAAAGAGAAGGAGGGCGGCGGGTTCAGTCTACGTGCTCATGCGTGTAGACGCAAACCCGTACGCCAAAAAAAAATTAAATCCCAGACGTATGGGAAGGCTTCCAGACGTCTAACAAGACGTCTGGACCACTTCCCAGACGTCTTAAACGACGTTTGATGCCCTGGTTATAACAATATAACAAACTCAAAGGAAGTTTCATCCCCGAAACTTGCGCTAACTAGGGTGCGTAAAAGAACGATATATGCATAACAAACTCAAAGAGGACCGAAGCCGGTCCGAAAAGACGTACCCGCGAAAATCTTCGGGTACCGCTCCCGCATCGCCGCCTCAGGCTCCCAAGTAGCCTCCTCGTACCACTGGCTCCTCCACAAAACCTTCACCAGGGGTACTTGCTCCGTCTCAGGCTATGGACGGCTCTGTCGAGAATCTGCACTGCCCGCTCGGGCCAGGTCGTCGCCTACCTCAACGTTCTCATGACTTAGGACGTGACTGGGATTCGGCGACGTACTTCCTGAGGTTGGACACGTGGAACACGTCGTGCACACCAGAAAGCTGGGGAGGAAGGGCAAGCCTGTAAGCAACGGGTCCAACCCGCTCCAAGACCTCAAAGGGCCCCACGAACCTCGGCGCGAGCTTCCCTCTCACCCCAAACCGCTGCAGGCCCTTCATGGGCGAAACGCGAAGGAAGACGTGGTCCCCAACCTCAAACTGCACCTCTCTGCATTTCCAATCTGCATAGCTCTTCTGTCTGCTCCTAACAGTGCAGAGTCGCCTGTGAATCTGCTCGAGTGATAACTGTTATTATATGCAAACTCCGCCAGGGGCAAGTGCTCCTCCCAAGAGCCCCTCCAGTCCAGTACACAAGCACGCAAAAGGTTCTCAAGTGTCTGTATCGTGCGCTCAGACTATCCGTCCATCTGGGGGTGGTAAGCTATACTGAACCTCAACCGCGTCCCCAGGCCTGCTGAAACACAGCCCAAAACTGGGACGTAAAGCGGGTATCCCGGTCGGATACGATCCCCTGCAGAACTCCGTGTAGACGTACCACGTCGCGGATATACCTCTCTGCCAACTGTGCTAGTCTCAAGGTGACTCATATCGGCACGAAATGCGTCGTCTTCGTCAATCCATCAACGATTACCCAGATTGCGTCGTGTCCTCGCTGGGTAACAGGTAAGCCCACCACCAAGTCCATGGTGATGCTCTCCCACTTCCACTCTGGCACTGGAAGTGGCTGTAGCAGCCTTGCAGGCCTCTGATGCTCTTCTTTCACCTGTTGGCACACTAAACACTGCTGCACAAATTCACCCACATCCCGCTTCATCCCCCTCCACCAAAAGTCGCATCTCAAGTCATGGTACATCTTCGTGTTTCCGGGATGTATGGTGAATCTGGAACCGTGTGCCTCAGTCAGGAGCTCTCTCAACAGCTCCTCTTCTCTGGGAACGCACAAACGTCCCCTCGTGCGCAGCACCTAGTCTGTAAAAGAGAAGTATCCAGGGTCTCCTGACAGTACTCTATCGCGCAAGGACTGCAAGTACGGGTCGGCCATCTGTCCTGTGATGATGCGATCTATCAGCTCTAGCCTCATCTGTCGAGTCAAAGTCACTACCCCACAGTGCCCCCGTAACTCTAGGGGTCTCCAACTGCCCATCTCCTCCAAGAGGCTTCAACTCTGCACCTGTAAACTGGCCAAGTGTGCGGGCACCTTCCGGCTCAAGGTGTCAGCCACCACGTTGGCCTTTCCCAGGAGGTACGAAATGCTGCAGTCATAGTCCTTCAGGAGCTCCAACCAACCTCTCCGTCTCATGTTGAGCTCCTTCTGATCAAACAAGTATCTGAGGCTCTTGTGGTCTGTGAAAATCTCGAAAGTCTCACCGTATAAGTAGTGTCCCCAGGTCCTCAGCGCGAAGACGACAGCTGCCAGCTCCAGGTCATGGGTAGGGTAGCTATGCTCATGGGGCTCCAATTGCCGCGAAGCGTAGGCGACAACATGACCCCTCTGCATGAGCACACCCCCTAACCCCAGCAAAGAGGCTTCTGTGTACACAACGAACCCGTCACTACTGTCTAAGATGGTGAGCATGGGAGTCGAAGTCAGCCTCTCCTTCAACTCCTGAAAACACACCTCATAGGCGTTTGTCCAAGTAAAGGGGCACGTCCTTCCGGGTCAACTGTGTCATAGGACAAGCAATCTGTGAAAAGCCCCTGATAACCGCCTGTAGTAGCCTGCCAATCCCAAGAAACTGCGAATCTCAGTAATCGTGTGCGGTCTCTCCCACCTGAGCACTACCTCGACCTTGGTTGGGTCCACAGCCAAGCATCCCCAAAGATCACATGACCTAAGAAGGTCACCTCCCTCAACCAGAACTCGCACTTGCTATATTTGGCATACAACCTACGTCGTCTCAGTGTGTCCCAAAACCATCCGCAAGTGCTGTCTGTGCTGCGTCTAATCTCAAGAATAGATGAGCACATCATCTATGAATACCACCACGAACTGATCCAAGTACGATCTAAACACCCGGTTCATCAAGTCCATGAAGGCAGCAGGGGCATTGGTCAGCCCAAACGGCATGACCAGAAACACGTAGTGTCCGTACCGAGTGAGGAAAGCTGTCTTGGAGACGTCTGCCGCCTTGATCCTCAACTGGTGATATCCAGACCTTAAGTCGATCTTGGAGAATACTGTGGCATCTCGCAACTGGTCAAACAAGTCATCAATCCTCGGCAGCGAATATCTGTTCTTGATGGTGACCCTATTCAGCTGTCGGTAGTCCACACAAAGGCGTAGGGTACCATCCTTCTTCTTTACAAACAGTACCGGGGCTCCCCAAGGCGACGCGTTGGGCCTCACAAAGCCCTTCCCCAAAAGATCCTGCAACTAAGACTTGAGCTCTCACAACTCAAGTGGTGCCATCCTGTACGGTGTTGTGGAAATGGGGCTGGTCCCTGGTACCAGTGAGATCTCTGTTGGTGCTAGAGCACCACGATCGTTTGTTTTGATGATAACAAAACACGTGTCATTTAACATTTGCACTTGAAGTCTTAGATTTCAGGAAAATTGTAAATGGAGACGTGATTAGACGGAGTTCGAGCTTGCATCCAGGACAGGTTGGAGGAGCTTGATGGAGAGCAGAAGAGATTCGCGAGGAGCGATACATTGAAGAAGGAAGGAGATGAAGAATAGGATAGATTTCCTTCTCGTGTACTCTTTGTATTTTCCGTTTCTTTTGTTGCTCTTTATTTTTGTTACTTAGATTCAAGTTAGAGAGCCTCAAAGTACCCTAACAGTAGTCCTAGGAACACCGACACAACCCTAGGATACTTAGGCTTTCTGTAGAGAACTTAGAAAACCAATATAGGGTTCAAACAGCTGTTTCAAACGTCTAATTCCAAAATCAGACGTCTGATAATGTGTTTTAAGACGTCTGACTGTTAATTCAGACGTCTGATAACAATTAGGCTGGACTTAGTTATTCTGTCTGATGAAATCAAACGTCCAGACCTTAGTCCAGACATCTTAGAAGATGTCTGATGGACTTGCCAGACGTCCAATTAGTGGACCATTGGCTGGCTTAGCAAACACTCAAGGATATAACTGTTAGAGCCTTATCAGACATCCTTAAGCCTTTCCAGACGTCTGATAAATGACCGTTTTGCCTCGACTGACCCAAAATCTCTTCTCAGAGATTTTCTAGCCGTTGCAATGCTTGGAAATCCATTCCCACGAAAAAGTAGGTTTCCAGACATCCAGACATAGTGCTAGACGTCCTATATGTCATCTGATGGACTTGCACTAGAACCCTGTTTAGATCTGATTCAAGTCAGGAAGAAACCCGCCTAAAATCAGACGTCTGACTTTTATCCTAAACGTCTTATACTGATCTTCCAGACGTCTGATGCCAGGATCAGACATCTAATAACCCTGTCAGTGCAATCATTATTCCTGATTTCGGCCTAATTCTCTTGGGCTTTGCACCCAATGGCTATGGAAGCTTTCCAAAGCCTTCCAAAGCTCTCCTAAGGCCTCTATAAATAGAGAGGAACCTCTTGCACACAAACACACACCTAGATACACCAAGACACACCTAGTAATACACTTTCTACTCTTTTGTATCCTAAAGAAGCTCTTGCTCTCCAAGCTCAAGTTCTACATCTTGAGACCATCAAGCCTTTGCGCACCCGCTCTCCCGCTATAGTTCACGAGAGCGACGTTGCGCCATCGCATGGCTCACGCACCCGCATCATCGATTCGATGCACTCCTTGCAAAGGGGAGTTTCCTAATTCCTATAGAAGCTAGGTTTAAATCTTTGTTGGCTCTATAGGACTATATTTGTTATTTTACTTTGTTATTTGGTTGGGTATTCGCTTTGCGAATTTCCGTCTCCATCGTGGGACAAAATCCTTCTCGTCAAGAGAAGGGGTTGAGGAACGCTACCCTCTCACTTGTAGCGTGGTTGTAATTGAGGTTGAATCACCCTCGTTTAAGTGATTCGTTTAGTGGATTTGATCAACTTGGTTGATCGGAAAATCCTAACTCGAGAGGGTTAGGTGGTGGTTTTCACCCGATTTGGGTTTCCACTTAAAAATTATTTGTGCACATTGTGTGATTGATTTTTTGTGAGATTGTTTATATTCTATTCCGCATTTTATTACGTCACCCCCTCCTGGTAGGGCCGAATTTCTATTCTTGATGGTGACCCTATTCAGCTGTCGGTAGTCCACACAAAGGCGTAGGATACCATCCTTCTTCTTTACAAACAGTACCGGGGCTCCCCAAGGAGACGCACTGGGCCTCACAAAGCCCTTCCCCAAAAGATCTTGCGACTGAGACTTGAGCTCTCACAGCTCAAGTGCTGCCATCCTGTACGGTGATGTGGAAATGGGGCTGGTCCCTGGTACCAGTGAGATCTCAACTCGATCTCACGCTCGGGCGGTAGTCCGGACAACTCGTCTGGGAACACGTCGGGGTACTCTCTGACCACCGGGACACTCTGGAAGTCTGCCACAAGGCTGGGCTCTACCACCATACAAGCTAGGAAACCCTCACGCCCCTGTCTTAAAAGTCTCGCCGCCCGAAGTGCAGAAATGCACCTGAAGCCTCCGTCCACTGGCTGCCCGTGGAATTCGAAAGAAGGCAACTCTAGTATGGAGAAGACGATCTTTCTCTCAAAGCAGTCCACCAAGGCGTGGTAAACGGATAGCCAGTCCATCCCCAGAATTACGCTAAAGTCCTCCATCTGTATCACAAATAAGTCAGTGGGGAGGCGGTGTCCCCAATACTGACCCCACAACCCGTATTATCTCCCCAGCTACAACAGCTAGCCACCTAGATTTCTAATTACCACTAATTCCCCTAATGGAGTGCTATCAGACTCCATAGTAGCAACAGCATGTGTGGCAAGACGATACATCGTACTAGAAAGCAGGAATTACATACTCCAAAAATACCAAACTATGTAACCATACCTGTCACTGTATGGACTGAAGCTATGATGTCTCCGTGGGTCACGACGTCATGACACTCCTCGGGAATGGGGGTGGACAAAACAGGTAGGCCTAGGGCGGAGCTAGTGACAACAGGTCGGTATCCTCCTCGTGGCGGCTGTCCTCCCTCAGGTACCTCAAACCCACGACCACCCGACTGCCCTCAGTGCTCGAAGCGGTGAGCGTCTGCTGTACTCCAGCCCTATACGGGCAGTCCCTCCTGAAATGACCCGGCTGGCAACACTGATAGCAGAGGGGAACTCGACACCTCCTCTCGGTGGGTCCCTGCGGGTGGCTGGGCGGGGGTCTGGTGCTAGCAGCTGCCCCTGTCGGGGGCCCCCAAAGGCCACTGATGGCCCCGCAAAATGTAACAGCTCTCCTGCGGGCGCCACGTGCCTCCATTGAGCTCTCCTAACCCACCTAGTGTGATGGCGAAAATCTCGTTCCACGACAAACTCCCCTGTCGTACCCTCGAAAGGGAGATGAGGGGGTGGCGAAGTGGGTGAAAGCTGAAACCATTCTCGAACCACCTCTCGAATCAGATGGACAAGGTCCGGAGACGGTATGCTCAGGAGAAGAGAAAGGGTAGCATGTACTCCAAGCTCGACACATCTGTCCCTCTGGCCTCGACCTTGGCCGCACCTGCGGCCCACCCTCCTGGCTCCACGTCGAGGCATCTCCTGCAAGGAGACGTGAACACGAAACAGAAAAGATGTCACTACGAATCGATATTGAACGGAGAAGTCTAAGAACATATGTCAAAAGAAACATTGTGCTAGCTACTCTAGTTATAGACACGTGAATTGGTTATTTTCCAGTCAGTTGGTTCATTTTTCGGGACGACCTTGCTCTGATACCTACGAGACATGAGAATCGGACCGACTCGACTAATCCCAAGACCCAGTCGTCCAACAAAGAAGTAACCAAAAGAGCAGTAAAATAAACCACATTCACCATGTATATAACTAGCTGTAACAAAATACAGCAGTAAAGAAAACAACAACTACTGTATACACCACCACAACAGTAAAGAAATAAACAGGTACATAAACATGATGCTTACAATAAAAGAGTACAGTAGTAACAGAAACTACTCACTACAACAGAAGGAAAGGTGCAGTAAGTACTACACGAGTAAAAACTACTGGGCTCTACTAGGCCCAGCACCCTCTGCAGCCGCTGGCTCTGTCTGCTCAACACCTGGTCCTGAAAAGGTGACAAAGGTGACACGTCAGTGAAACACTGAGTAGAGTGGCAACCAAAAGCTAAGAAAAACAATAAGGTGGACAGTAGCTGTTATATTTTTAATCTCTTTGTTATTTTTCCATTTATTCAATTATTGCATTATTCCTCAGATCTTTCTCTTGATCTTGAATGTTCCTCGTGGGAATGATCTTGATTGCAGTCTCTTCCGAAAAGTAGAAGTAACATGTGGTGCTCTCCTGGCCGGGAGAGTCCCCCGTGGTGGTCCTACCCTCAGTCAACCACCCCCAAGGTCACTGACAGACGTAACGGTGACGACGGCACACGCGATAAATGCACGGGTAGCTACCCCGCACTGTCACGCGGTCAGTCGTTTCCGTTAACGGGTGCGCCCCAAAGCACAGCACGGAACCAGTATAGGGTAGAGCCCTCTCAGTAACAGGGGTCCAACCCCTCCACAGTCCGCGCACCCTCGCCTGACTACCCTGGCTTGCCTAGTGGGCCTAACAAGTCGGTGTAGGAGAGTTAGCAGAACCCCGGGGCCCGTGGGGTGGCTAGCTCTCTCCCTACACAAGCAGCTCTCCCCGGTACGGTGTACGCGAAGGCCAGAAAGTCGGTGCAAAGTGGCCAAACCCACCCCAGTCTCGACCTGAGGGCGGCAAGCTCCCCTCTACACTAAGAGGTAATATGTGCTCTCTTTGGTACCACGTACCCAAGAGACAACACGTTCTCCCGTTTTACTTTTCCAGTTCCATTCCATTTATTTCCAAGAGTTATATTCCTAATTCCCCACAGGGTTAGTGCTCATGTTTCCTCAGGCCAAGCCATACTAGGTTTCATCATTTTAGATTTATTCACATATAGTACATATTTCCAACATTCCAACTTCTTTTCCTTTCCAATTTATATACAAGCAGCTCGTATTTAGATTCCAAACAACAGTAATTACAAGTAGCAGTTACTAGCAACAGTACTCAACATTTCACAGGCAGCTATTATCTAATTACAGGCAATTATCATTACTTACCTGAGACTACAATTCAGGCATTCAAGACATTCATTTCAGTGTTTCTGTTCCTAGGATTCATGCCACACCCTGGGATCTATCATTCAATCTAGTTTTCAGTCCTACGATTCATGCCATGCCCTAGGATCTATCATTCAATCTAGTTTTCAGGTTCTAGGTTTCATGCCATACCCTAGGATCTATCATTTAATGAAGATAAGCGTTAATGTTTGTAATTAACTAAGGTAAGCCACTCTACCAGCAAAATTGGGAGTACTAGGGGTGTAATCGGCAAACCCGCGTGCCTCCGCAATCCCCAGAGTCGCAACGGAACGGGATCCTAACACAAGGATCAATTGCAAGGAGCTACTCAGAACAGTATACAAGTACTGTAAACAGGTAGAGGAACTAGATCTGAGAAGAACAAAACTTGAAACGCGGAAAACGGACTTCGAACGGACCCTAAACGAGTCAAAAATGACAAGTCTGCCCAAAATCAGACGTCTGGAACATCTTCCAGACGTCTTAAATGACGGCTCAGGTCATACCTTGATCCTGCGCGATCCTTCAGACATCCAGAAGCCCGCTGAACCGTCTGGACTTAGTTTTTAGACGTCCGACCATCACTCCGGATGTCTGGAGACCCTTTCCGTCGTCTGGTGCTCTGCTCAGATGTCCGATCTGTGTGGGATGGCATGCCCGTGCGCCTTCCCGAACGATACCTGCACGCACACGCGATCGTTCTCAACACGAAAAGATGTAGAGCCCTTCGGAGGAACGGCTGCATGGCCGTACACGCGAAAGAAGAGGGAAGGTAAAAATATCGCACCTTTCAGACGTCTGGACCTTCCTCCAGACGTCTCCGTTGCCGTCTGGACGTATGTCCAGACGTCTGATTCTAGGAAATTTTCCCAGAATTAGGACCTCCTTGCCCTCCGCCCGCAGCGCACGGCCGTGCCACGCCGCGCCAGCCTGCTGCCTGAGCTGTAGCAGTTCCTCCCCAGCACCACACGCTTGCTGCGCACCCACCGGTCGGCTCTGGCTGCTCCGGCGAGCCCGCATCCTCGCGATCAAGCTCTCTCTCTCCCTCTTGCAATAACCCTTCCTCCCCACACACTCGCAGCAGCCACTGCTGCCGCCCTCGCCCGCTCACTCTCTCATTGACAAGAAGAAGAACAAGAAGAAGGCGATGGAGTGAGGGTGAGGGAGAGAGGGGTGTATTTGAAGGCAGCCGTGGGGAGAGAGAAAGAGAAAAAGGGCTACGTCTGTAGGGAGGGAGGAAAGAGAAGAAGGAGGGCGGCGAGTTCAGTCCGCGCGCACATGCACGCAGACGCGAACCCGTACGTCGAAAAAAAATTAAATCCCAGACGTCTTAAACGACGTTTGATGCCCTGGTTATAACATCGTCTAAATATCTTCCTATCATCATTAAATGCTCACTCCAGAAACGAAATCACTCCACTCTTGTATTTATGGTAATTCGAATTCCTTAGACTAATTCATGACTTATCCATGATAATTAACCTAAATGCCAATGACAACCACTCATAAGTTAGATTCGAATAAAGAAAAAATGTGTATTTTAAGAAGATTTTCACTTGATAGCCCATCCTTTAAGATTTGATTATAATGTTAGTTCTTACATGTAGGTAGTGTTTGGAGAAATTTCAGTAGCATTTCCCTGCACTTCTCTAGTATACCCCTAAGACTAACCTTAACTACATCCCCAATAGCCCCCACTAAAGGGTGCTTCGGGAAAGGAGCTAAGATTAGTTAGTATATCAGAGAAGAGTGAGAAAATGCAACCAAAATTTTTTCAAACACTAACTACATGCAAGAAGTAATCCTAAGTTGTGATCAAATCTTCAAGGACCCCCCTTAGTTCAAAACTTCTCTAAACTAAGGATGACGACACTTATAGCATGTTATAAAGACAACGCATCATGCATATAAGTAAGGTATACACACACACTACATTATCTGTATAACATGATCATAAGTCTCGACGAACTAGTATTTTAACACACTTATATCCATCATACAACCTGTTACCTAGGAGTTAGAATTCCTATCATTTGTCATAAAGTGCTTCTAAATTTGTGCAAGTGTGTATATCTATAAAGTTCTAATAAAAATTTCATAATAAAAATTTGACAAGTGAATTTTTCTTAAAAGGGCATTTAGGTTATCTTCTTTGCAAATGAATTTTTCTCTTCCTATATGGCAATTCTTAAACATCTATCACTATGAAGCATAAGGACATCAATTTTTCCTACAACAAGATACTGATATATGACAATTGAATGAAAATGGGACATATAGGACAATTGAATGAAACTAGGGGGACATAGAAGAATAGCCAGTCATTTGCCTTTTAGATTTGCTTGACAAAGGTACTTTCAAACTAAAACAGCTATCTTAAATATCCTATTGATATTTATCAATGTGGCCCACTTTCTTAAGTAATACCCTCTTCTCTAAAGCTTATTATTCCCCAATTATAAGTTACTATCGAGTCACATACCTTGCAAAACCCGAGCTTACCAAGCTCTTCCAATTTGGTGGTTGCTAGGCTCTCTTGGTATGCTTCATTAATATACCTTTAATACATCCCAAGTGTACCTCATGGACCTACTAGGTCCCTCAACCAACCTAGATTTGCAAGCTACTACTCTAGGTCTAAAGTTAGTGGCCTCATTGTCTATCTCACTAAGCAACTCTCTAGTCCAATTTCACATCACATCATATCATGTTGAGGGAGCTTCTAGGAAGAAGCTGACCAAGACTAGCTAGCCTTGTGGAATATGACTAGATAACCAATCTAACTCTCTAGCTCATCAAGACCACTTAACATGCAACATGTGATTGCATAGGTGCTTTATAGCATCATATCAGCTGCATTAACCTTCCATGTGTGGAATTAGACCTTAAACATTTACTTCGTAACCCTAAACCCAAGGCCATAAATCCTAAGCCCTAAACTCTAAGCCATAAGAAAACTCATCACATAACCCATGACCCTAAACAAAAGAAACCTATAACATAAAAAACTAAACCCTATAAACACTAAAACCTAACCCTAAAAACACTAAACCCTAAACCCAAAAAATACTTAAACCTAAACTCTAAGAATATTAAACCCTTAACTAACTGTATAACCTAAACCCTTAACACTAAACCCTAAACCCTATAACCTAACACTAAATCCTAAACCCTATAACCTAAATTCATAACTCAAAACCTAATAATGAACCAAACATTCATGCCTAACATTAAACAATAATTGAACTAAAGATTCATGTTAATTTAAACATTAAACCAAACAATAAACATTTTAAACTAAATTTAACTAAACACTGATAATTTAACTAAACATTGAAGTATACAGTTTAATTGCATTCATAATTAAATTTCTAACCTAAGTAGTACATAAAAAAATTTAAATTAACCTAAAATTAAATTTTCAAACCTAAGGGGGGAAATTGGGGTGGTGGTGGTGGGAGGAGTAGGAGGAGATGGTGGTCGTGGCCTGAGGTGGTGGTGGCGGTGGTGGCGGTGGGAGGTCGTTGGCGGTAGGAAGTGTTGGTGGTGGTGGAGGTCCGACAAGCTAGGGAAGGACAGGGGAGAGGGGCCGGCCAATTGGTGATGGTGAGATGCTAGTGGTGGTGACCAGCCAGTTGTGGTGGTGGCGTAGGGAGGAGGGGTGGCCAAGTGGTGGCGGCGAGCGGAGAGGCGGGCAGTTGTCGTGGTGATGGTCACGATAGCATTTCGCAAGGGAGGGAGGACGAGTAGGAGGTGGTGGTGCTCGTCATCAAGGACAAGATGGGGAGAGGGGAGGAGGATGGCGAGGAGGTCACCCTCGCGACGTTCGTCCTCCACGCCAGTGAGGGGAGGCGAGCGGAGGTGGATGACGAGAGGAGGTGCTACCTTAGGAGGAGGTGAACATCGACAAGGGCCGCACATTGGAGTCGAGCCACACGGCGAGAGGAGGACCGCACGGTGAAGGAGGAGCTCGGACTTCGTCGCGCAGGAGCGAAGGGGGAAGGCCTGGAGGAGAAGGAGATTTCAAAGGAAGGGTGAGGGAGTCGAGGTCGTGTAGGGATTTAGGTCGACCTTTCATGGTTGTTTCCAAGAAAATGGTCGACAATTGAGTTTGAAAAGTAACTTTTTAAGTTGCTTGTGTGGGATGTCTTGTGGAACAATTTTATACTACAAGGTAGGCCGCATGTGTCTATGGCAGCTTCTTTGTGATGTGTGTGGAAAGCTTCAAATGAGTAGCTTTTTCAGGAGAGACCCGTATGTGTAAGGAGAATTGTAAGTAAGTGTAAGGCTCTCATATGAAGTTGGGAGCTAGCATGATTTGATTCTTTAATAAATTTTTTTCTAGATTGCTATCATCCTCAATAGCATTCCCTATAGTTTCAAAAAAAAGTTGACGGTTTCCGAAAAGACTATCATTGATCGTTATTCTCAACCGTTCGAGAATGTTCTCAACCTTGTTGTTATTAAACCGAACTTTTCTCGACCATTTTAAATTGAACGGTCGACGATTGCATTTTAAAATATAACTTTTCACATCAACGATTTACAAGGAGAATATCCTCGACCGTTTATATAATAATGGTCAAATATATTATTATTCTCGACCGTTATAAATTATACTCAATCGTTATAAACGGTCGAGAATATTATTATTGTCAACCGTTATATAACGGTCGAAAATTCACCGTCGAGGACGGTGCATATATTTTCTACTAGTGTATATTGGGATTGAAAAGTGAAAAGATAGACACTTGCTAAAATGATTGCATATTATTTTGGAATGAAAAAAAGGGCTTCAACATTGTCCAAAATATCTTGCACCAAGATATAAGTTTAGCGATAATGTTAGTGAAAGAAAGAAATGTTGTCTAGAAAAACATCGTTACTTCCACTTATTCCAAAACTATAACGTTTCTTCATGTCATCAAAAACTACAAAATTAACGTGTTGCCATAAGAACGAAAGGAAAGAAAATACAAACGGACTGATGCATCATCCAACTGATTGTGAAGAATGGAGAAATTTCAATACTAAGTATCCAGTCTTTGCAGTAGAGTCTTGAAATTTAAGATTAGCGCTATCAAGTGATGGCTTTAATCCATTTGGTAACATAAAAGTTATATAATTTGGCTAGTAATGGTTGTTACATACAACTTACCTCCATGGTTGTGGATGTTAACATTGCTAGTCCTAACACTCATGGAAATGCAATTGATATCTATGTGCAGCCCTTAGATGAATTGAAATTGTTATGATTCACAAGAGTGTAAACATATAATACATCATAGAAGCAAATGTCAATCTCATTTACAAATCAATTCACCTATATATGTATTTGATTTGATTTGAAAAGGTGAGTAGGACCCACGAGTTACTTAATTTAATTGATAATTCAAGCTATTTAGGTAATTTGGATTACACATGTTTGATCATAAAAAAAATCCAAAATTCACATAAATTTTATAATTTAGATTTTGATTCAACTCATAAGTTAAATAATCCAAATCAAATAATCTCTTTTCAATAATTTAGATGGAGTTTTAAAGTATGACACACCCACCAACCGTGTGGGCGTGGTATGGGACGAGGCGAAATCTGCCTATATATTATTCTCTTCCTCAACGATTTCATCGAGCAACACATCAATCGCAATCCAACAGGTAAGAAATGGCCGTGAAGCTCATCGAGATCTGCCATGTCTCTCCCCCGCAAGGCTCTGTCCCGCCGTCTGCGCTACCCCTCACCTACTTTGACCTCTACTGGGTCGCCATCCGGATGCCCAATACAGAGCGCGTCTTCTACTACCACCTCCCTCACTGCTCCACCTCCGCCTTCCTCTCCTCCCACCTCCCCAACCTCAAACGCTCCCTGTCCCTAACCCTCAAGCGCTTTCATCTCTTGGCCGGTCGGTTAACAAACGATAGCAATGGTACCCCATGCTTAACCTACACCGACGGCAACGCAGTGGCTTTAATTGTCGCAGAATCCGACGACAACCTGCAAGAGTTGACGTCCAATGGTCCCAAGGACGTCGCCAGGCTCCGCCTCCTCATCCCAACGCTGCCCATCTCGGAGACCGACCAACCAGTGGTCGCCCTCCAGGCGACCATATTCCCAGAAGAAGGGGTCGCCATCGGCATCACCGTGCCCCACGCCGCCATGGACGGCTCCTCCTCCACCCACTTCATGAGGACGTGGGCCTCCATATGCAAATCCGGGGACGACTCCAACATCCCTGAGGACCCCCCGCGACACGACAGGAGCATGGTCCCAGACCCCAAGGGGCTGCGCGAGGCCTTCCTCTCCAAGATAAAGCAGAACAACATCCACTTTGGCGTCCCGGAAGTCCGCGGGTCGTGCCTCGACGTTGTGCGCGCGACCTTCCATCTCACCGCCGCGCAGCTCGGCAGACTACGCAGGTGGGTCTCGCCGAGGGTGCCAACCACTTCACGGTGCTCCTCCTTCACGCTGGCGTTGGCGGTGGTGTGGATGTGCCTGCTTAAGGCTCGGGGCCACCCACCGCGGGAGACCGAGTGGGCGATTTTTGCCGTCGACTGCCGCGCGAGGCACAACCCGCCGGTGCCCACTGCATACTTCGGGAACTGCGTAGGTGTGTGCTTGGTGAGCGCGCGAGGGGGCGCTCTTGTCTCCGACAACGGGGTTGCGGAGGCGGTGGCCACTGTTAGTGAGCGGATAAAGGGGTTGGAGGGAGGGCGTGCAGTTGAAGGAATGGAGACGATTCTGGAGAGGAGGGCGGAGTGCCGTCATCTGGAGCCATTGGCCGTCGGGGCGTCGCCGAGGTTGAGGGTGTACGAGGTGGACTTCGGGTGGGGGAAGCCCGCCAAGGTGGAGGTGGTCTCTATCCGCACGGGCGCCATGTCGCTGGCGGAGAACGTAGACAAGGAGGAAGGAGGTGTGGAGATCGGGTTGGCCCTCGCCACCGACGTCATGGATGCCTTCGGCTTTGAGTTCAGGGAAGCTCTGGAGATGTGCCGTTGATCATAGGATGTAAGGAAGGATCTAGCAGCACTAGCTAGATAAAACTATCCGATTGAAATGATTAGATGCTTTCAAGGTGAGGTGATTGATGGGTTCTACGTAATAGGTGAAATTGTAGGCAGAAAATTGCAGGTTGTAATTTCTTTCTTTTCGTATTCGATGTTGAGTTAGTTTTGTCACTGCTCTTTGCGTACGGGTTTGTTCGAAGCTACAAACTCTCTTCCATGATTTGGTCGACTTAGTCCTTGAGCCCTTCCCACCGTTAACGGGGGACTAATACAAACAAAATAATAAAGTTAAGTGACGTTCGAAAGAGCGCTCAAAAGGATTCTTACATTGGTTTCCGTTTTGAATCATGTGCGATAGCATCCTATTGTTACGTAGTTACTAATTGTCAGGTGAGAATTGTCTGTCTCTCTTTTTTTCTCCGGGATGTATCATTTTGTATCGAGTTCTTTTCCTTGGACAGTTTACTTTAAAAAAAAGAAAAGATATGGTTCATAGTTATATGAACTAAAGATTTATCACCTGCGCTTCACCGCGGGTAGACACACCAGTATATATACCACTATATAATAATTAAATTTAAGCTAAACTCAATCTAGCACTATCCTAATGTAGAAAATGAAAGATGGCATCTAACAATAAGCAACTAGCACCCTACTCATAGAACATCATGAAATCATAAGCATGATGGTAGCTGTCACTTTGTTATTATCGAGAAATATGTCATTCAACTTCTAGTATATTGATCGCTCCTCTGGATCGCTAGTTAATTATGTGTCGTTATTATAGTATAGTATCGTAATCTAGACAGGTGTTCAATCATTTATTTAATTACATAATTTTTACTGGTTTATTTCAGTTTATTCACTGGGAGGTAATTATTGATATACATCACTCTCTATTATCCAAAAATATTCTTTTATTCCAAAAATATTAAATCTATTTGCAAAAGAATCAAAGAATAAATGAATCAAGTTAATTATGTACAAAGTGAATCAAGTTAATTATGTACAAAGTGAATCAATTAATACTAATTATAATGCCTCAAATATATTTACAAATGGAAATTTATGAAAAACTAATCTAAACTATGCTAAGTTAGTTATATACACTATGCTAAATAATATCTAAGTGTAGATACAAAAGTAACTACTAATATATACTATACTAAGTTATTCTAACATATACTAACACCTATAGTAACATATACCATATAATCAATGACGTATGTAAACATTACTAAAGCCTTAAAACATATGTATATATAAAAAGCTCAAACATACGTATACTTATTTATACATATATACGTACGCTCTATACTTATATACATATATTACATAAACTCTACATTTATACTACATATATACGTTTACTATATACTATACTATACACTAATATATACACATACTCACACATAGGCACTCTACACTCATGCACTATACACTCTACACTAAATCATTCAAACACTTTTTTTTTTAACACTTAACATAAGTGTAAGTTAGTGTAAATTATTAGGTTGGCGGACCCGATTAGATTCGCAGGAACCTCTCAGGACCGGATCGAACCACTACTATGAATCGGTTCCTAATTTATTATTAGGTGTATTTTTGTGTATTTTAGGTCCATTCAAGCCCACACCCACGTGCCTACTGATCCATTGCAAGATTGGATCACTAATTGTTATTAATTAGTTGCAGTTATTGTTGTAGTATAGTCATAATCCAAACGAATATTCAATCATTTATTTAATTATATAATTTTTGTCGATTTATTCTAGGTCATTTATTAGGAGTCAGTTATTAATATACATCACTCTTTATGTTCCAAAAATATTCTTTTATTCCAAAAAAGTTAAATCTATTTACAAATGAATCAATGAATCAAAGAATGAATAAATTGAGTTAATTATATGCAAAATGAATCAATAAGTGTTAATTGCAATGCCTCAAACATATTTACAACTGGAAAAGCATCAAAAATTAATTAATCTACTCCTATGTTAGTTATTATAACTATACTAATCAATACCTAAATGTAGGCACAAAATTACTAACTAAATAGACAACCCATGCTTTACTAACATATATACAAACATACTAACTAATATTAAACCTTAGATAAACTATATACAACCTAAGGCAAATAAGTACTCTAACTATATATACACTAACTATATATATATATATATATATATATATATATATATATATATATATATATATATATATATTTATATATATGTGTGTAGTATATAGTAAATATTATATATACACTGTATATATAATATTTACTATATACTACACACATATATATAAATACTTATGCACCCTATATACACCATACGTAACTCTAACTTAACTAAACTAGTATACAAGGCTACACTGACAGACTTAAATGTCTCTAAAGCCTTAAAAAATGTCACTAAAGACTATACCACTAAAGACTATACATATATAAAAGGAAAAAGACACTTATACTTATACTCTACTTATTTTCTAGGTATATACATATACTATACATATTCTACGTATACATATATATATATACATATACAAATATATACCCTACACAACACATACATACGCTAACATACACTTAACTAACTCACACAGCACACATACATAGCCATTGTATCTCTCAACACTTAATCATTTTAGGCTTTTCAACTTAACTTAACTAAAGGGTTTTTTTTATTAGCGAACCTAGTTCGATTCGCAGGATACACGAACCTTTTCAGGCTGGATCGAACCGCTATTATAAACCAAGCCCTAATTTTATTAACGTACATTTTTAGGCCCATTTAGGTCCACACCCATGCACGCTCATGCACCCACACACACGCCCAAGCATGTGCCCACAAGCACGCACGCAAATCAAGGATGTATCATATGCTAATAATATATATAATAATTATATATTATATAATTAATATATATATATACAACAACTCAGCCTAAATATTTATTTAAATATGTATAATACATGTATAAGTTATCTATGTACATTATATACATATATTATAGTATTTACATTTAACTTGGTATTTAATTCTTATTTATAAGTATAAATACTATATACAAGGTATTTTTAGGTATTTTTTGAGTATTTTTGAGTTTTTATAGCATTTTTATATATAATAGAGATAAGGGAAGAGAGAGAGAAGTTGAGATGAGAGAGAGAATTTTTCTTTTTATGTTTTTCATGTTATGTTCTTTTATTAAGTTTAAAGTAGACTGAAGCATCTATTGGTATGTTCTACCAACTAGAGGGTTCAGAATACTTTGAAACTTTACATATGCTTAGAAAAATTATCTAATCCTACTCAAGACACATTTATTTTATTTTTTTTATGATTTTTTTATAATTTTTTATTTATTTACAAGTTAACACAAACTATGCCAAAATAGATGTTAAACTAAGAACCTAAGGCCTTTAGATGCATTATAAGGGCTAGAATTGCTGGTTAAACATTTAAAAGCATTCAATAGCCCACATGAAATATGTTGGAACAACTTAACATGATTTTCACATTGATTTCAGTTCAAATCTCAATTAGAATAGTTAAGCCTATTACAAGTAGCTAACAATGGAATTAAAAACCATTACAAGCCATTCAAAATCAGATTTTAAACTTCAACAATACAAGAATGCTTATTACATGAGATTCCAACAATGTATAACATGTCAGCTTCTTTATAATCCCCAATTCAATTCAAAATCTAGTCATACAGTGGCAGCAGTTCAGATCTGCTCCTTTACAGTGCTTCTGAACTACTGTTGCTGCTATTGATTCAACTGGAAATCAGACCTTATTTGGTCTGATTTGAGGCTCAAAACATCAACAAAAACCTAGTACATTTCTTGAAGGTCAATTGTAGTTGTTGCTACATTATTGTTGCTGGTACATTTTCTGCAGTTGATCAAGTTGCTGTTGCCACTGAAATCAACCAGATCAAACCTGAGAAGGTTTAATCTAAGTCACATGAATGCCCAAAACACATCTCCAGCGAATCAAATTCATCCAAAATCCATTGAAAATCAATTTGAAGATCTGAAAACCATAGGATTAACCTCATTCTTTAAAAATCTCTAAAGATCCAATAATGATCTTCACTCTACATTATAGACAATGTAGAAGAGATAGGTCAAATTAGGTATTAAAAATTATTTCAAAACAACTTCAAATCTTCATTTTACCCTTCTAAATCCTCTAATGAACATCAAATCTCAAATTGAATTTCATTGAGATTAAAAGCCATGTTACCTTGTTTTGGGGCTTTTAATTTCAGATCTACTCAGGTGATCCGATCACCATGAGCTTCTAAACACTATAGATCAATGTTAGAATCTCACGCAATCTTGTAAAACAGTTGGGTCATGGTTTAGGCCTCAAATCAAAGGATATGACCATCCTTGGCCTAAACTACCCGAATCAAAGCTTGAATTGGGCATATGCTCATCTACAATTAAAAACCAAATTAAAACACATTTGAATCCTTGCAATACACCCAATTAAATGATTAACACCTCAAATCACTCTATTAAACCCGTTTAACCCAAATTAACTCTAAATCGCAAGATTGGGCATGAAATCCAAATCTAAAAGAATCGAGCTAATCGAGTCAATCAAAATGAGATCAAGGGTCCTTATGAACATATGAAGTGGATGGAGAGACCCCCAGGTGATTTTTGAGAGCAAATTCAAATCTAAAAGCTAGAGAGCTTCAGATCCTATTTGACTCTTATGAAGGGGTGAACTGCGAATTAAAACTTTGAGGAAATCAGAGAATACGAATTATGAGATGTAGAGGGAGATCAGTGGATCAAAATGAGAGTGAGAAAACACCTCTCTAATCTGAATTGATCAGAGAGGGCGATATCAATCTAAGCTAATCTACTCCTAACTAAACTAATCAAACAGTGAATTTGCTAACTAATCTACTCTAATTGATCTACACTAAACTAAAAAGCAGTAAAAGTCCTATCTAAGTGGAAGAATGGGATGCCTGGGCTACAACTGGTCACTGTAGCAACGAAGGGGGAGGAGAGGATCTCCAGCTGAGGAATGGGGTCCCTAGATCCATAGCAGGTTGCTGTGGTGACGAAGATGAGGAAGGGAGGCTGCCCCTATCACGAATAGCTGTTTGTAAAGACCCGATTCCCGAGTCCCTACGAGACACGAGAACCGGACCGACTCAACTAATCCCAAGACCTAGTCGTCCAACGAGGAAGTAACCAAAAGACAGTAAAATAAACCACATTCAGCATGAATATAACTAACAGTAAGAAAGTACAGCAGTAAGGAAAGAAACTACTACAGTAAGTACCACCACAACAGTAGAACAACATTTATCATATAACAAGAACTGCAGGTAAGGAAAGTACAGCGGAAACAAAACTACTCACTAGAACAGAAACAAAAGAGGTGCAAAAGACTGTGGTAAACTCTACTGGACCCTACTCGGCCCAGCGTCCTCTGCAGCCGCCGACCCTGGCTGCTCAACACCTGGTCCTGAAAAAGGTAACGAGTGTAACACATCCGCAAAATGCTGAGTAGAGTAGCAGACTAACTAAAGGCAACAGTAGAGTGTATGGTAGCTGTTATGTTCTATTACTTCCTTTATTCATATCTTTCAATTTTTCTCATTATTTCATTTATTTCTCAGATCCTTTACTTGATCTCGAATGTCCTCGTGGGAACGATCTTGATTGCAGTCTTTTCCAAAAGTAGAAGTAACACGTGGTGCTCTCCTGGCCGGGAGAGTCCCCCGTGGTGATCCTACCCTCAGTCAACCACCCCAAGGTAACTGACAGACGTAACGGTGACTACGGCACGCGCGATAAACGCACAGGTAGCTAACCCGCACTGGCACGCGGTCAGTCGTTTCTGTTAACGGGTGCGCCCAAAGCACAGCACGGAACCAGGGCAGAGCCCTCTCAGTAATAGGGGTCCAACCCCTCCACAGTAACCAAACCGGGGCCTTGCCCCTCCACAGTCCGCGCACCCTCACCTGACTACCCTGGTTTGCCCTAGTGGGCCTAACAAGTCGGTGAAGGAGGCTAGCAGAACCCCGGGGCCCGTGGGGTAGCTAGTACTCTCCTAACACTACTAGCTCTCCTCGGTACTACGTACACGAGGGCCAACAAGTCGGTACAGAGCGGCCAATCCTAACCCCGGGTCCCTGGGGCGGCTGGCCCCACTCTGCACTAAACAGGTACAGGTACTTCCCTTGGTACTGCGTACCCAAGAGACAGTACAAACTACATCTCAGTTCCATTCCTTTTTCTTTCCAGGAGTTCCACTCCTAATTCCCCGTAGGGTTCGAGCTCTTTATCTCAGAACATCATATGTTTCACTTTCCAGATTCACGTTCTCAAAATCCATGATCTCAATCATGTTTCTTTATTCATAACAGGCAGCTGTTAATTCAAATTACAGGCAGCTTTATATTCCTTTCCATTTTTCCAAGACTGCAGTATTATACATTCCACTAGTTCTTCCATCCTAGGGTTCATGTCACATCCTAGGATCTAGCATACAACTAGTTTTCCAGCCCTAGGATTCATGCATCACCTAGGAGCTATCATTCCATACATTTCTCATTCCTAGGATTCATGAAATGTCCTCGCTTCTAGTTATGGTTCCATACTTTAACAGATTTTATTAATAAACTTAAGCCACTCTACCAGGTACAACGGGAGTAATGGGGGCGTGATCGGGAATCCCGCGTGCCTCCGCGACTCTCAAGACTGCAACTGAACGAGGTCCTATCACAAGAATCAAACACAAGGAGTGTCTCAAAATAGTGTATAGCTACTGTAGACGAGTAGAGGAATTAATTCTGAAGAGAACGCAACTCGAATCGCGGAAAACGGAGCCCGAACGGGCCCTAAATGGGTCGAAAAAGACGATACTGTGCAAAATCAGACGTCTGGAACTCCTTCCAGACGTCTTAAACGGTGGATCAGAGAATTACCTGTTCAGCGTGTGTAACGACCCGGTTCCCGAGTCCCTACGAGACACGAGAACCGGACCGACTCGACTAATCCCAAGACCCAGTCGTCCAACGAGGAAGTAACCAAAAGACAGTAAAATAAACCACATTCAGCATGAATATAACTAACAGTAAGAAAGTACAGCAGTAAGGAAAGAAACTACTACAGTAGGCACCACCACAACAGTAAAACAACATTTATCATATAACAAAAACTGCAAGTAAAAAAAAAGGTACAGCGGAAACAAACTACTCACTAGAACAGAAACAAAAGAAGGTACAAAACTGTGGCAACTCTACTGGACCCTACTCGGCCCAGCGTCCTCTGCAGCCGCCGACCCTGGCTGCTCAACACCTGGTCCTGAAAAAGGTAACGAGTGTAACACGTCAGCAAAACGCTGAGTAGAGTGGCAAACTAACTAAAGGCAACAGTAGAGTGTACAGTAGCTGTTATATTCTATTACTTTCTTTTATTTACATCTTTCAATTTTTCTCACTATTTCATTTACTTCTCAGATCCTTTACTTGATCTCGGATGTCCTCGTGGGACGATCTTGATTGCAGTCTTTTCCAAAAGTAGAAGTAGCACGTGGTGCTCTCCTGGCCGGGAGAGTCCCCCGTGGTGATCCTACCCTCAGTCAACCACCCCAAGGTCACTGACAGACGTAACGGTGACTACGGCACGCGCGATAAACGCACAGGTAGCTAGCCCGTACTGGCACGCGGTCAGTCGTTTCCGTTAACGGGTGCGCCCAAAGCACAGCACGGAACCAGGGCAGAGCCCTCTCAGTAACAGGGGTCCAACCCCTCCACAGTAACCAAACCGGGGCCTTGCCCCTCCACAGTCCGCGCACCCTCGCCTGACTACCCTGGTTTGCCCTAGTGGGCCTAACAAGTCGGTGAAGGAGGCTAGCAGAACCCCGGGGCCCGTGGGGTAGCTAGTACTCTCCTAACACTACTAGCTCTCCTCGGTACTACGTACACGAGGGCCAACAAGTTGGTACAGAGCAGCCAAGCCTAACCCCGGGTCCCTGGGGCGGCTGGCCCCACTCTGCACTAAAACAGGTACAGGTACTTCCCTCGGTACTGCGTACCCAAGAGACAGTACAAACTACATCTCAGTTCCATTCCTTTTCTTTCCAGGAGCTCCACTCCTAATTCCCCGTAGGGTTCCAGCCCTTTATCTCAGAATATCATATGTTTCACTTTCCAGATTCACGTTCTCAATTTCCATGATCTCAAACATGTTTCTTTGTTCATAACAGGCAGCTGTTAATTAATTTCACAGGCAGCTTATATATTCCTTTCCATTTTTCCAAGACTGCAGTAATATACATTCCACTAGTTTTTCCATCCTAGGATTCATGCCATATCCTAGGATCTATCATACAATCTAGTTTTCCGGCCCTAGGATTCACGCAACACCTAGGAGCTATCATTCCATACATTTCTCATTCCTAGGATTCATGCAATGCCCTAGGTTCTAGTTATGATTCCATACTTTAACAGATTTTTTTCAATACTTAAAACCACTCTACCAGGTACAACGGGAGTAATGGGGGCGTGGTCGGGAATCCCGCGCGCCTCCGCGACTCTCAAGACGGCAACCGAACGAGGTCCTATCACAAGGATCAAACACAAGGAGTGTCTCAAAACAGTGTATAGCTACTGTAGGCGGGTAGAGGAATAAATTCTGAAACGAACGCAACTCGAATCGCGGAAAACGGAGCCCAAACGGGTTGAGAAAGACAATACTGTGCAAAATCAGACGTCTGGAACTCCTTCCAGACGTCTTAAACGGTGGATCAGAGAATTACCTGTTCGGCTTGGTTCCCCGGACGTCCAGAAGTCTGTGGGGACATCTCTCCTAGATCCCAGACGTCCGATGGTCTCTCCGGACGTCTGGAGGTCACTCCCGTCGTCTGGTACAACTTCCAGACGTCTGATTCGCAAAGGATGACGAATCCGAGCACCTGCGCACCGCCAACCCTCCTCCCTCAGTACGGTCAGTCGACAGAAAGAAGGAGAAAGCGGAACTCACCTTTCAGACGTCTGTATGATCTCACAGACGTCGACCTTGTCGTCTGGATATCAGTACAGACGTCTGATTCTGGAGATTTTTCCAGAATCAGAACCTCGCTCGGCCTCCGCTCGCGACGCCGCCCGCGTCGCACCTCGCGCGTCCGCTGCTCCGCCCGCAGCAGGTCCCTCTCCGCGACGCTCTGCGCCCCCCTGCGCCCTCCGCCGGCCGGCCAAGCCGCTCCCGGCGAGCTCGCCCTCACCGCAGAGCCCCGCCCTCGCACGCCGCAGCTCCTCCGCGCCTACTGCGGCCGCCGCTGCCGCTGCGCCCTCGCGTCCGCTCGCTCTCGCGCACAAGCAGGAGAGAAGGAGGAAGATGGTGGAGACGGGAGGGGAGGCGCGCCCCCTCCCCCTTTTAACGCCGCGCGGAGAGGAGGGAGAGACGGCCGCAGTCGCCTGCAGCCGCAGAGAAGATGCGGATCGCAGGTCTGCGCGCACAGGCGCGCAGACGAATATCCCGTGCGAGCATAACTGTTCGCCAGACGTCTGTAAACTATCCCGGACGTCTGGTCAGACGTCCGGATGTGATCCCAGACGTCTTTACAGACGTCTGGGCCACCTCCCAGACGTCTTAAAAGACGTCTGGGGCACGCGCTCGTTACAGCGTGGTTTCCCAGACGTCCAGAAGTCTGCGGGGACGTCTGTCCTAGCTCCCAGACGTCCGATGGTCACTCCGGACGTCTGGAGGTCACTCCCGCCGTCTGATAAAACTTCCAGACGTCTGATTCGCAAAGGATGGCGAATCAGCGAACCTGCGCACAGCCAACCCCCTTCCCTCAGTACGGTCAGTCGACAGGAAGGAAGAAGAAGGCGGAAAACTCACCTTTCAGACGTCTGTATGGGCTTCCAGACGTCGGCCTTGCCGTCTGGCTATCAACGCAGACGTCTGATTCTGGAAATTTTTCCAGAAACAGGGTACGACCCGGACTCTGCTCGCGACGCCGCCCGCGTCGCACCTCGCGCTCCTGCTGCTCAGACTGCAGCAGGTCCCTCTCCGCGTTGTTCCGCGCCCCCTGCGCCCTCCGCCGGCCGTCCAAGCCGCTCCGACGAGCTCGCCCTCACGGCAGAGCTCCGCCCTCGCACGCCGCGCCTCCTCCGCGCTCACTACGGCCGCCGCTGCAGCCCTCGCGCTCGCTCACTCTCGTGCACAGGAAGGAGAAGAAGAAGAAGACGGTGGAGACGGGAGGAGAGAGAGAAGGCGCGGCAGGCGTCTGCAGCCGCAGAAGAAAGAGGGAATATGCGGTCTGAGCACTCAGGCGCGCAGGCGACTCACGGGTGTGGACGATAACGGTTTTTCAGACGTCTGTAAACCATCCCAGACGTCTGGCAAGACGTCTGGATGTGATCCCAGACGTCTGGTCAGACGTATGGGCTACCTCCCAGACGTCTTAAAATACGTCCGGGGCACGCGTTCATAACACTGTTGAAGGAGGAAGAAAAGCTAAAGATGTGGATGAAGGCCAGCTCAGTAGGGAGGGAGCTAGTTGGTGCGTGCAAGGATCCTATGACATGATTATATAGGTCAAGGGAGTGATCAGGGCACCAACATGTGAGTTTAATTACATTTAAGGTGGACGGTGAGTTGAGAAGAGAAGACGCGCAGGAAGAAAATGGATGAAATTCCACTGTAGGATGGGATCTAGAGGAGGTAAAGATGGAGCAAGATCCACCATGGATTGGTGGAACAGGCAATCAATGGCAGCTGCTCATTTGGATTCATCGTGAAGAGCAGCTTCACGGGAGATATGCAGGTGTGTTGTAAAATTTGCACAAGAGGGCTTTAAATGAAAGGTTAGAATAATTGCAAGGTAACCAATCAGTGATAGGCTTTTTGACCAAAAGGCCCCTGAAAGTCACATATATGCCCCTACGATTTTGTTTAGAGAAGAAAATGTAAATGTATGAAGGACCTAAATGTAAAATTATAAATGCAAGGTCCCAATGATGTTCAAATGTTATGAGATTTTTATTGAAGCTTAATTGAATATATTAGAACATGATTTCACTCTTGATTTAAACTTTTGAGCTCAGAAATGTGTTCAATTAGCAATTAGATCATCATTTTGTATTTATGTATAGAATATCTCATAAATTGACCTAATTATGCATTTTTAACATGAATTTAATGTTTTAGGTTATTTCTGTTAATTCTCACACTTAACCCAATTATTGTGTTAATAATATAATGTTTAACCTAGTTTATAGCTTAACTTGGGCATTTTAGCTATAATGAATCACACCTCATCACTTACACTCACCCACCCATGCACACGCACACACGCTCGCAAGCATGCACATGCACGTACGAAATCATATGCTCAAGGGTACCTATATGCTTAAATTACTCATTTCAACTTGCTGGATAACGCAAGTGAATCCATAAATGCAGTTCAAGAGGTTCCATGCCACACGATGTGGCACTATGTGCATGCTGAATTGTGCATGGAAATCACACATAAATACGTTCCTACATGATGAATTCGAGCCTCGATTTGAGCACTCATTTATTGTTTATTCACAAAATAAAATATATGGTTAGAAAGCCTGCACATAGGGCTACTTAATTATGTAGTTAACTTAGGATAATTACTTATTTAGTTATAATTAAAAATTACTTAAATTTAATGATTTATTCACATTAAATTAGAGTCCAATTACCTAACTAATGTACAAATTAATAAATTGATTATTCAATTGACCTATACATCAGTTAATTTACCTAATAAGCTATTTAATATACATTTTTAACTTATTTTTAGTTGTTTATTTTAATATATGTACATTTATTTACTCGTTTTAGATATATAAATACTAATATACGGTATATATACTACTATACAGTATAAATACATATTAAATAGGTTGAAAATAATTAAAACTAATATATACAAATATACAACATAAGTTAATTCAGTAATAATTTAAATTACTAATTTATTTTATTTTAGCTTAATAATTTATCTATTTAACTTAATAACTTAATTATAAACAATAAATACTTAAATAAATGAATATACATGCATAATACAATATATAATAATTAATTAAATACGTATATATAGTTATAGATACAAATATACACATTTACATATTTATTTATAATTATATGTTTTTATATATATAATCTACTCTAAATTAATAGATAATTATATAATTAAGTTGTATATACAATAACTCAACATAAATATTTATTTAAATATATACAATACATATATAAGTTATTTATGTACATTATATACATATATTGTATTAGTTACGTATAACTCATTATTTAATTGATATTTACAAGTATAAATACTATATACATGATATTTTTAGGTATTTTCAAGTTTTTATGCAATTTTCATATTTTATAGAGGTGACAGAAGGGAGGGAGAAGGTGAGAAGATGGAAGAACCATTTCTTTGTATTTTTCACTTTGAGTTCTTTTATTAAGTTTCAGAGTAGACTGAACCGTCTATTAGTATGTTCTACTAGCTAGAGGATTCGAAATACTTTGAAACTTTGTAAACAGCTAAAGAAATATCTAATTCTACTCAAGATGCATTTATTTTATTTTTATTTATTTACAATCTCAGCAAAACAAGGTCAAGAAGAGGTTTTGAACATGAACCCTCAGGCCTTAAACTCAGAAATAAGTGCTAGAAATGGGATATAAACATTCAAGAGTGTCTAGCACATCACATGGAAGATGTTTGAAGTAAAAAATAAGATTTTGTCTTCAATTTCATTTCAAAACACATTTTGAACAATTAAGTACTTTAAATAGCTAACAACAAAGATTGAAACATGATTTACAAGCTAATTCAGATAAGATTAGAATCAAAACCTTGTACATGAATGCTTACACATGCTATTCTAATGATACAAAGAATGAATAACTCGATTTTCACTCAAAATTATACTTAAATCATCCATTTGACAATGGTTGCTGCTAAATCCAATAGCTAATCTACTGCTATCTGTTGTAATCAGCAGCCATTGCTGCTGCTCTTGTTGTTGCTATATTGAATCAACAGCCATTGCTGGTAGTTTTGTTGTTGCTTACAATTTCAGCAACCGAAGCTACTACTATTGCTACACAGCACCATTAGACCAAATAGGTCTGGTTTGAAACTTCTTTAAATCCCATCAAAATTGGAAATCCCACTGAAAAACACTTGAAACTCTTCATTCAAATCAATGTTAGACTGATATAGGTCAGATCAATTCTTTTAATTTATTCTTCTTTGAGTTTAGATCGAGAAACCATGACTCATGAAAATCTGGAAATATGAGTTTTTAATATTAAACACCTTCAAATGATAATAAAACCATTGAAAGATTCATCTCAATCATTCTAAACAATCATAAAGATGCCTGAAAAACCTTTCAAACTCAGATTAAATCTTAAGAACATGTTCAAAAACCTAATCAATCCTTTCTACCTCGCTTTAGACAACAAAGAGAAGGGAGTCAATTCAAGTTTAAAAACAACTTAGAGCCCATTCTCAGATCTTTCTTATATTGCTACAAAGTCTTTCAAATCATTAATTAGGTCTCTTCTCAGTTTAACTAATTTCATTGACCTAATCTCACCATACAATAGGAAGAAAACAAAGATCAATTCAAATTTGGGTAAAACTGATTCAATCATCAAAAACGCATCCCATGGAGTTCAAAATCATCATATAAAGCTCAATTATTCAAATACTCATTGAATTTGGTCGATTAAAACTTATTGAAATCAAATCAACCAAAAAATCCTCCAATCAAGCTCTCAAGCCAAATCAGAAGTAATCGACTAAATCAGTTCAATTCAACACAGGTGGAGGACAGTTGTGACCAGATGAAGTGAATGGAGAGGACCTCCCAGTGAGATTTAAGCGTACTCTAGATCTAGAAGCTTGCAAGTTTTAGATCTAGAGCAACTCTGGTGAATGGGGTAGATTGCAATAAAAATGCAAGGGAAATGTATGAAAGTGGTCGTGAGAAGATTACAGAGTTGTATGAATAGATGACAACATGTGAGATTGCCTCTCTAATCTGAATTGATCAAAGTTGCGCAAATTGGGGCTAAACTAGATCTACTCTAATCTAAAGCTAATCTAAGCAATTCTAACATTAAACAATGATCTACACTATCTAATTGAGCTAAGAAAGCATTAAATCTAACCTAAGAAAGCAATTAAACCCTAGACTAAGTGGAAGTAGGGGGCCTATGGGTCTCCACCTAGTGGATGGAGAGGAAGAATGGAGGAAGAGGACTCCAGTGGAGTGAAAGCCCTCTAGAGGAACCAAGGACATCCTCAGGTGTACATCATCCCTAGTGACGTGGAAGATTGAAGAAGCTTCATCGCGTAGTAATGTCGTCAACGAATGTGCGAAGAAAGGAGCTGGAGGGAGCAAACGACCAACTCAAGGAAGTAGGAGAGGAGTTGATGGTCGCGTGCAAAGGCTATGGAGGTGATTATATAGATGATTTGGGTGATATGGACACCACCAAGTAAGATTAGAAGAGTTAGGGATGGCGTTGGATGTAGTTTTGGAGCATGCACGGGAAAAATTAAACTAAATCTCCACCATCTAATCAGATCTGCAAGAGGTGACGATGGTGGCCACTCAAGGACGATCCACCTTTGGATTGGTGGAGCAAGAAATGGAGGCGGCTATGATTTGAGTTCATCCTGAATGAACAGTGACTCGAGCTTGGAACACACACAGCAAGTCTTTTGGGGAATTTATGAAGATAACCCTTAAGTGAAGGAATAGAAAAATATCGCAAGAGACCGTTTAGTGAGAAGAATGGTTACCAAACGGCCCTTGAAGGCTATCAAACAAGCCCTTGTGGGTTTTCAAATGAATAGAATGTGAATGAACAAGGACCTAAGTGTAAAGTCATTAATGCAAGGTCCTAATGATGTTCAAATATTATGAGATTTTTATTATAGCTTAATTAAACATATTAGAACATGATTTTACTCTTGATTTGTATTTTCGAGCTCAGGAATGTGTTCAATTTACATTTGGATCATCAATTTATATTTATGAATAGAATATCTCATAAAATAACCTAATTATCCATTTTTAATACCAATTTGATGTTTTACATCATTTCCGTTAATTCTCACACTTAACCTATTTATTGTGTTAATTAAATAGTCTTTAATCTAGTTTCTAGCTTAACTTGAGCATTTTAGCTATGATGAGTCACACCTCATCATATATTGACTTGGTAAACTTAATTTCCCTCATTGCCAATCATGTTAGGTATTAAAAGTAAAAAGGGACGACGAAGAGTCATCGAGTCAAAGCCTGGAGCAATGAGCGAAAAGCACCAAGAAATAGGAAATGCGCGACGCTTGACATCCTATGTTCAAAGGGGAGTTATTGTTGAAGACAACCATCTCTCCAAGTCATTCGTACAAAGGTCTCTACAAAAAATGTTCACAATCTAAAAAGGACCTTTGCTATCTAAGGGAAAAAAAAAAAAACAAGAAGAGAGATGTGTATAAGTGATGACAAATTAATTATAAAAGCACCAAAAATTATCAAACAAAAAATAAGTGATAAGTATAAGATCAAAAGGTATTACCTAAACAAAATTAGGATAGTTTGGATAAACGAATAGGGCACACAATCCATGCAAATTGTACTATTGTTGCAAGTTAAAGTGTTGACATATTGAAAAATAGATGTTTATGTAGATCAACATTCATTAAGCACACATATATATAGTTAATTTACAAGTACAAATTTAATAAGCACAAAGAACAAATGCATGCTGATAAGTAAATAAGGACAAATAAAGATGTTCATAGCATTTCAAGGAGTATGTGCATATATCATTGCATATGCATCAAGATAAGTGCAATAAAAAATGTAAGTAGTTTTAACAGTATGAAAAAAGATTTTAGCTCAAAAGAGGAAGACATAAATCAATATTTAGCTTGCCTCTTTCTGGCATTTAAGCAACTAAGATAGATATGTAATTAGATCAAACATACACATGAACTAACACAATTCTAAGAACCACATAATCAATAAAGTTATACAATAGAATATGAAAAATGAGAAAGAGTCACTAAACAAATTTTGGTTAGAGAAAGACCAAAATAAAGAGCGTGATAGAATATTGAATCCTTTTCAATTTGGTATAAACATTGCATGTTTGGAAAAGGAAAGGAAAAGGGGAGGGGGTTAAAGAAGAGTCACTAAACAAATTTTTTTAATCTTGAATTTGTAACATGCATGCTATCACTTGAGATTTGTATAATTGTAAATAAATTATAATTATTTAGATGCATTTCAGCAACAATTATGTAAAATAATAAAATTTTGGGATAATAAAATTGAGAATAAATGCCAACTTATTTCCGATAGAAATCATCGTTGGACGTAAGTAATACACAAGCAACCTAAAAAAATTATATATGACTTTATTTATTATGTATTCTCTTTGGTAAATGAAAGAATTCACCTTAAATGCAAAATTTTCAATGCAAAAGAAAAATGAATTGGCTTACAATGGCAGGCCTTCCTTCTCATAATCCCTATAACGTGTTTAAAATTATTCCAACATCCTAGCTACTTTAAAAGGATAGAAAACAATAATAATTCTAACTCACACCAACCATCACCATTGCTAACCTCGATCATCACCACATACGGGCACAACCCCTCCTCATTCCCTCCACCTCCACCTCCACCTCCACCTCCACCAATCTCAACGACCCATCTCTACTTATCCTCCCACGAATCGCCCCAGAACAGCTCCCGCTCCTCACCGGCCACTTAAATCAAACTTCTCTGACAAATACTCTAGGATTACCTAGCCTAGCAAAAGAAAGAGAGTCAACGGACACAAAAGTCAACAAAAAGTAAATAAATATATGTTATAGTATATTTTACGATACACAGCACGAGAGTGGTAATTTTAATGTGTGTATTTTAATTTTTAAGTAGTAGAAATTATTTTTTATAAATAAAAAATTATTTTTTAAGTAAAAAATTATTTTTTATAAGTAAAAAATTATATTTTAAGTGAAAAATTACTTTTCATTGATGAAAAATTAAAATACACATATGTATTTTTAATTTCAATTAATGTATTTTAATTTAAATTTTTAATTTGATGAAATCATTTTTACCATATGTGTTTTAATTTTGAATCAGTTTATTTGATTTTTAACTTATAAATTTTAATTTTTAATCAATATATTTTAAATTTTAATCTATTAATTTTGATTTTAAAACAATTGAATATAATTTTCAACTAACATATTTAACTTTCTTTTCTCAATGAAAATATGAGTGGGAATCACATATATAACACATATTTCCGTCCTCGTAACCTAAACAAAAATGGGAGTGCTGATCTATTCCAGAGCAAGAAGATGGACTACGTGCAAATTTAAGTCCACGAAGCCCACCTAAATCAAAGCACAAGACACCGGTATGCCTACCGTAAAAGGAGTCCCGCCAATGAACTGTGCGCAAACCTTATCTGCAACATTGGATTCAAGCAAATATATTCCATAAAAATCATCAAGTCATTTAATTACAAGGGAGAAACCAATGGCTTGGAAAAATGAACGACTCATTAGCATTGGACATTTAGATAGCATATTATATCCAGCTAGACGATTTAGACCTACTTTCATTTATATCATATATATTTTTTAATACTCCTTATTAGATAGCAGTTGAATTTTGCATCTTTATTTGTTCACATGTAATCTTTATCTTTGTTATGTTATCTTGTGTGGTAATGTGAATATTCTGTAACTTTGTATTGGGCAATGATACGACTTAGGCTTCCATCGAGACTCTACTTAATTCGATGGGATATATCTCGATCAAGTCATTGCACCCTTACCCTCTCCCATCTCCCTCCTATCCTACGTGGTCCTCTCCACCTCCCTTTGGATTGGTGGAGGGATTGAGGAGGTATGGGGAGGGGGGGTTGAGGGCAAGCTCCACATAGTTGCATTTATCAGAAGGGCACGGGATTTTAGCTTTTCTATGGTGGGGGTTCAAGGGTTTGGGGTCAAAGGATGGAGGAAGGATGGAGAGAATGGGTCGAAATGAGGGATGAGAGAGATGGGCATGATTTTTTTTTCTTTTTATTCTTTCTTTTTGTTGATTAAGTTTACAATTTTGTATTTTCTTGAAATTATGCCATAATTCAACTTCAATTAGATTTTATTCAAGTGTTGATACTACCGAAAAGCATACCACCAGAATGGTGAATGGTATATAGATGAAGGGAAGTAACTTTGTGGATGTACTTAGGTAAATATCAAGAAAACGATGGCAATCATGTAATTTCAAATGCATGTAGTGATACCAATGTAAAAAGCCTCAAAAAGTATTGGCCTTTCCAAAATAAATTATCACAACAAGCTTTCACCAATCTTACATAATAATAAAGGAAAGAATGTAGGATTCATTATTCGATATTTTCAATTTTCAAATGGAAGAGCTTTCACCTTGGTAAGAATCAAGATCAATTTCTCAACATTCACCTAAAATCTCATTCATCCAATATATAAGCATAATACATGTTACATGCACATCAAATAACATCACACAAAGTTTAAATAAGAAGAAGAAAAAATGAACGTCTAGAGGCTCAAAAATAATCATCCATAGCGATCAATGAAAAATGAAGAGTACAAGTTTCAAGAAAATAGAACTAGAGATAACTAACAAAGGAAAGAATAAATTGAGCTAAGTAGATAATGCCACAAACTAGCTACGATGCTGAGCTCGAACCTACCCCACTCCTGCCACAACTGTGGAACTAGGTTGCTACTTACCAAAACCTAAGTAAAAAGTTCAAACGAAAAAGCCAACGAAAGAGTAGCAGAAATGATATGAAAACCAAAGAAGCTATAAGGAATTAAGAGCTAGGTACTTTATTCATATTAGTTTCTTTAATTATTCAATTATTGCTCAATTTCCTAGTTGCCTGTGTTTTCTCATTTTACGGTTATCATTAACCCATAATCACTTCCTTGGAAGACTCAAGGAGCTATCGCTGTAATATTCTCAGTGGTAAGATTAATATAGGCATTCTCTTGGCTAGGAGAATGACCTGTACCCACCCTACAACTTAATTAACCATCCCTTGGTCTCTACCCAGCCGAAGTGGTGACTATAAACTCGTGTGTTACATATGCAGAACTTTACTCTTCACTAGCACATAATCAGTCTTCTCCACTATAGGGTATGAAAAGCAATACCAAAATTATCTCATTTCATTCATGCATACCCATATGCCTAACTACTCAATTGGCTAAGCAGCCTAATAGAAGAGTCACAGGGAGGCTAACTCACTCCCTAGGCCAATCTCAAACCTCTAGGTATAGAGTGTAACAAGCTGTAGGCATAGTTATTAGGCATCAGACTAGCCAGGGCAGTCTTCTTGAAGTTCCCATGACTTCCTTTATCTTTTATTAACAAGGCATCACATGTTTATTTATTTCTTTTCAAGAGGGTTCTATTATCAATTCCACATCATCCCCTTGTCATTTTTACTTAAGCAGATCATCATTACAGTATAGTCCATTGTTAAGACCCGTTCTGTCCTGAGACTTTTAAGATGTCTGGAATGTCGGTCAGACGTCTGGTAAGACGTCTGGACACCTTCCCAGACGTCTGGAAATCAAAATTTTTGGGTACGAGGTCACGTCTGCACGCGGGCTGCGCGCAGACAGTACTCTCTCTTTTTCCTCCTCTCTTTTCCCCCTCCAGCAAACCCTAACCCTCACCCTTATAAACCCCCCCTTCCTCCTCTCTTGTTCTCCCCACCCCAACCAATTCTTCCCTTCCTCTTTACCCCAGCACAAGAGCTAGCGCGAGCGCGAGAGCGACGACGAGGAGGAGCGGCGTGAGGAGAGGAGTTGTGCTTGCAAGCTCGTGTGGGAGCTCACCGAAGGGTGCACCGCCGGAGCAGCGCATGCGGGAGGCGAAGGAGTGCGTTGGGAAGTCATCCCCGACACTGCTACAGCCGGAGCTACAGGCGAGGAGGTGAGCCACGGCCGCACACGGCGGGAGCGAGCAGGAGCAGGTTTTGGTTCTAGGTTTTTCCCAAAATCAGACGTCTGGAGCGACATCCAAACGACGGTGCGGACGTCTGGAGGCGGTTCTAGATGTCTGAGGAAAGAGCATCGCGAAGGTACGTTCCCTTTGCGGATACGGCCATGCAGGCCACTCCGCAGGTACCCTTTTGCGTGCCTATTTTGAGAAGATTTGGTGGTTACGTGAAGGATTTGCTTCGAGAAGGTGTGGGACACGCCCTCCCACTCATTTCAGACGTCTGGGGAGCTTACCAAATGACTGGAAGCACTTCCAGACATCCAGAGAGGTGGTCGGACGTTTGGAGCTGGGTCCAGACAGTCCAGAAGAGTTCCTGGACGTCTGAGGTCGATACAGAGTTTAAGGTGCGTTCCTGGACACTTTTAAGGTGTTTAGAAGTTGTTCCAGATCTTTGATTTTGAATCAGTAACCCTGTTTTGACCTGTTTAGGGTCCGTTTGAGGTTCATTTTACGCAAATAAGATACCGATGTTTTCCTTGTGAGTTCCTCTACTTGCTAGAAGGCTTTCTATACTATTCTTATTGTTCCCTTGTGATTGTTCCTTGTTATAGGACTTCATTCCGTTGCGGGTTCGGGGCTTGCTGAGGGACGTGAGCCTACCGTTCGAGCCCCCAATCCTCCTGGGTTGACTGGTAGAGTGGCTTCCCCTAATTTAAATACAAACCTAAATGCATGTGCGGAATGAATGATTAGAACCTAGGATGTGGCATGAATCCTAGGACGAGAAATACTTGAAATGTCTATATGCGTGATTGAATTGCAGTCTTGAATGACTAGATAGAAATGTCAACAACCGCCTGTAAATGAATAAAAGCTACCTGTGAAATACGAATTACCTGTGCTAGTTAACAGTTGCATGTGACCTTCCTATTGTATACGTTAAATGATTTAATACGAGCTGCATGTGTATAAAGCTGAGAATGGTAATGTGAATGATAGAAATATGAATTACCTGTGTATAACCTGAGTATGGAAATGTGAACGTTAGAAATACAAGTTGCATGTGTATAACTTGAGAATGGAAATGGAAATGATGAAACCTGGTATGGAATGGCATGAGGCATATGAGCATGAACCCTACGGGGGAATAGGAGTAGAGCTCCTGGAAATAAATGGAATGGATATGGAAATGCGTTGGGAAGTGTGCTGGTCCTTGAGTATGTGGTACCAAGGGGAGCGCATGTTACCTCTTAGTGTAAAGAGGAGCTTGCCGCCCTTCAGGTTGAGACCCGGGGTGGGTTTGGCCACTTTGCACCGACTCTGTGGCCCTCGTGTATGTTGGTGCTAGAGCACCACGATCGTTTGTTTTGATGATAACAAAACACGTGTCCTTTAACATTTGCACTTGGAGTCTTAGATTTCAGATCAATTGCAAATGGAGACGTGATTAGACGGAGTTCGAGCTCGCATCCAGGATGGATTGGAGGAGCTTGATGGAAAACAGAGGAGATTCGCAAGGAGCGATAGATTGAAGATGGAAGGACAAGAAGAATATGATAGAATTCTGTTTATTTCTTTCATGTACTTTTGTCTTTATATCCTTGCTATTTTTTCCTTAGAACATCATGTTAAAGAGCCTCAAAGTACCCTAACAGTAGTCCTAAGAACACCGACACAACCCTAGGATACTTAGGTTTTCTGTAAAGAACTTAGAAAATCAATATAGGGTTCAAACAGCTTTTTCAGACGTCTAATTCCAAAATCAGACGTCTGATAATATGTTTTAAGACATCTGACTGTTGATTCAGACGTCTGATAACATTTAGGCTGGACTTAGTTAGCTCTGTCTAATGAAATCAGACGTCCAGACCTTAGACCAGACGTCTTAGAAGACGTCTAATGTTTTTGCCAGACGTCTAATTAGTGGACCGTTGGCTGGCTTAACAAACGATGAAGGATATGACCGTTAGAGCCTTATCAGACGTCCTTAAGCCTTTCCAGACGTCTGATAAATGACTATTTCGCCTCGGCTGACCCAAAATCTCTTCTCAGAGATTTTCTAGCTGTTGCAACGCTTGGAAATCCATTCCCGTAAAAAAAGTAGGTTTCCAGACGTCCAGACATAGTGCCAGACGTCCTGTATGTCGTCTGATGGACTTGCAGTAGAACCCTGTTTAGATCTAGTTCAAGTCAGAGAGTAACCCGCCTAAAATCAGACGTCTGACCGTGTTTTCAGACGTCTTAAACTGATCTTCTAGACGTCTGATGCCAGGATCAGACGTCTGATAACCCTGTCAGTGCAATCATTGTTCCTGATTTCGGCCTGATTCTCTTGGGCTTTGCTCCCAACGACTATGGAAGCTTTCCAAAGCCTTCCAAAGTCTTCCTAAGGCCTCTATATATAGAGAGGAACCTCTTGCACACAAACACACACCTAGACACACTAAGAACAAGCATTTCCAGTCTTTTGTGTCCAAGAAAAGCCCTTACTCTCCAAGCTCAAGTTCTTAATCTAGAGAGCATCAAGCCTTTACGCACCTGCTCTCCCGTCGTAGTTCACGAGAGCGACGTTGCGCCGTTGCATGGCTCATGCACCCGCGTCATCAATTCGACGCACTCCTTGAAAAGGGGAGTTTCCTAATTTCTATAGAAGCTAAGTTTAAATCTTTGTTGGCTCTATAGGACTATATTTGTTATTTTACTTTGTTATTTGGTTGGGTATTCACTTTGCGAATTCCCGTCTCCTTCGTGGGACAAAATCCTTCTTGTGAAGAGAAGGGGTTTGAGGTACGCTACTCTCGTATAAAGTAGCGTGGTTGTAATTGAGGTTGAATCACCCTCATTTAAGTGATTCGTTTAGTGGATTTGATCAACTTGGTTGATCGAAAAATCCTAACTCGAGAGGGTTAAGTGGTGGTTTTCACCCGGTTTGGGTTTCTACCTAAAAATAATTGTGCTCATTGTGTGATTGAATTTTTTGTGAGATTGTTTATATTCTATTCCGTAATTTATTATGTCACCCCCTCCTAGTAGGGCGAATCTACAGTGTACACTGTACCGGGGAGAGCTACTAGTGTAGGGAGAGAGCTATCCACCCCACGGGGCTCGAGGTTCAGCTAGCCACCCTATACCGACTTATTAGGCCCACTAGGCAAACTAGGGTAGTCAAGCGAGGGTGCGCGGACTGTGGAGGGGCAAGACCCCTGTTTGGTTCTTTGGGGCTAGACCCCTATTACTGAGAAGGCCAGGCCCTATACTGTTCCTACTATACTTTAGGCGCACCCGTTAACTGAAACGATTGACCGCGTGCCAGTGCGGGGTAGCTACCTGTGCATTTATCGCGTGAGCTGTAGTCACCATTACGTCTGTCCATGACCTTGGGGTGGTTGACTGGGTGTAGGACCACCACGAGGAACTCTCCCGACCAGGAGAGCACCACGTGCGACTTCTACTCTTCGGAAAAGACTGCAATCAAGATTGTTCCCACGAGGAACATTCAAGATCAAGAAAGAGATCTGATAAATAAACCAAGTGGTGAAAAAGAATAATTAGTTAAAGAAAGTAAATGGAAAAACAACAGCTACCTATCCACTTTTACTGCTTTAGTTAGTTGGTTGCCACTCTACTTAGCGTTCGCTGACTTTGTGTACTCATAACCCTTTTCAGGTCTAAGTGTTGAGCACCCGAGTCTCAGGCTGCAGAGGGTGCTGGGCCCAGTGGAGCCCAGTAGCAGTAGTTTCTTTTGTTATACCTTTTTGTTATAGTAAGTTCAGACTCTCGTTCTTTTACATTCTGTATCTTTACTTTTCTGCACCTTTATGTTCCTATAATTTGTTACTGTCCTACTATTGTGGTGGTGACATATACTGTAATAGCTTTTACTTCTTTACTGCTATACTCTTTTACTGTTAGTTGCTTAGCATAGTGAATGTGGTTTAGTTTCTTGCTTTTTGGTTATTTCTCATTGGACGACAGGGTCTTGGGATCAATCAAGTCGGTTCGGTTTCGTGTCTTGTAGGGATTCGGGAACCGGGTCGTAACATCCATTGAACACTAAACCTTATATTTAGCAACTTACTTATCAAGGATCAGGTTGACTTATCCATAATAGAAAATGTGTTTTCATAATTAATCAAATCCATCTATTAATAGAATCATGTTATAGATGCAGTCCCCTTTCTTTCTAAGCATATAGGTTTAGATCTAAGTTATCCACTTAATCACTTCATATAATACATACATATAACATTCACTCGATTAAATCCATTCATTTAATGTATGGTTATGAGAAAATGAATTTAATCCGATATTAACATGTACCCATGATTAGATTAATCACCAAAATCATAATGGGCTCCGACAACTCAACAAAAGGACTAAGAATACATATGTAACGAGGTATATCACCATATGTCTTATGTCAATAACAACCATAAATGTTCATTAGTGGAAGAGAAATCGAGGGCTGCTCTACCTAGAGTCACCAAGGGGGGTCACAGTGACTCTGAGCACGCCTCGAGGTGTTGTTGCTAAATCAACATGACACAAAATTGGTTCTCATAAGCATTGGATGGACTTTCAACTATTTAATGACAACAACAGATTTCAAAATCAATTTTAGAATTTACTAGGATGTTTGGCATGAAAATATGAATCCAGCAGTACCTTATTTGTCAAATTTCAAGGTCGAGAACACCCTGAATCAATCAGAGGAAGTCAAAGGGGTCTTGAACCAGTCAAGTCAATTCGAGTCAAGTGAAAGGACGTGTAGAACTTCCTAGACGCATCCTGCCACATGTCAGCCATCGACTCGACTATGTGTGACAATCCGAATCGTGCCCCAGTAGTCAATTCTTGCTATCCCCACTACGCACACGCAATGATGGGCCACAGTCTCCCTCCCATGCGCTACACCATGCTTGTGCACACGATTCTTCCCCCTCCCAACCACATGTAAGTGTAGGACATGCCCATCACCTACTGTTGTTGACCCTATCGTGACAAAAAAATGGAGGTAACGCACTCTGATCTCTCTCACTTTCCTCTCTTCTCTTTTCTCATGATTTTTGAGAAGCCAAAAGACCAAAGGACCACTCATAAACCTAAACACGAGTTTTATAGGTGTGGAAGATTGAGATAGGGTTAGAAAAACCCAATTTTAGATGAAAATGCCTCTTGATTCCTATTTGCGTGCATCTATGTCCCAGTTTGTTAAGACCCGTGCCATCAAAGTGCTTTTAAGACGTCTGGGACTCAGGCCAGACGTCTGGAAATTAATTTTTGCGTGCGTACGACCCCGAGTCTACGAGCGTGCTGCCCGCAGACTGAGCACAACGGTTTTTCTTCTCTTTCTTCTCTCCCCTCACCAACGACAGAGCCTGCCCCCCATGCCTACATATACCCCTCCTCTCCCTCACGCCACCCCACTCTCATCCACCTTCTCCAGCGAGAGCGAGAGTGAGAGTAGCCGCTGCAACCGAGTGCAGCGGCAGAGAGGAGAGAAGCAGCGAGAGGGAAGAGAGGAGAGCGCGTGAGCCGTGAAAGAGAGAGCTCGCCGAAGCAGTTCGAGGCCGGTCGGCGTGCGCGAGGTAGAGCGTTGTGCTGTAGAGGTTTCCCCTGGCGCTGCTGCAGCTAGAGCAGCGGACGTGCGGCTACGCAGCGTGGTCGTGCGTAGCAGGAAGAAGATGAAGGAGGTTTTGATTCTGGGATTTCTCCCAGAATCAAATGTCTAAACCAACATCCAGACGACGCGGACGACGTCTGGAGGAAGCTCCAAACGACTGAGAGGTACGTACCGCGCCCTTTACTTCCCTTTACAGATACAGCCATGCAGGCCGTTCCGCCGAGACTCTGTTGCATGCCGTGTTAAGAGATTTTGCGTGCGCGTGCAGGATTCGCTTCAGGAAGGTGCGGGACACATCTTCCCACACGGTTCAGACGTCTGGGCAAGGCACCAGACAGCGGAGAGCGTCTCCAGACATCTGGAGGGATAGTCAGACGTCTGGAACTAGGTCCAGACGGTTCAGCAGGATCCCTAGACATCTGAGGAGCAGCATAAAGTGAGGTATGATCTGGACCCCTTTTTAAGACGTTTGGAAGATGTTCCAGACGTCTGATTTGAGTCAGAGTTGTCATTTTTGACCGATTTAGGGTCCGTTCGAGGTCTGATTTCCACGTTTAAGATTCTGTTCTTCTTCGTATAAGTTCCTCTACTTGTTAGAATGCTTTTTATCATGTTCTAAGTGGTTTCTTGTGGTTGATCCTTGTGTTAGGACCACATTCTATTGCGGATTTGGGGGTTGCGAAAGCACGTGGACCTGCCAATCGAGCCCCCATTACTCCTAGTTTTGCGGGTAGAGTGGCTTCCCTTAGTTAATTACAAACTTAACTGCATGTATGGAATAAATGATAGATCCTAGGGTATGGCATGAATCCTAGGACCAAAAACACTAGATTGAATGATAGATCCTAGGGTATGGCATGAATTCTAAGACTAGAAACACTGGAACGATTGTATTGAATGCCTGAAATGCAATCTTGGATGAGTAGATAGAATGATAATAATTGCCTGTAATTGGATAACAGCTGCCTGTGAAATGTAGAGTACTGTTGTTAGTAACTGCTACATGTAATCCCTGTTGTTTGAAATTAAATACGAGCTACTTGTATATAAATTGGAAAAGAATGATTGAATGTTGGAAACACGTGCTATATGAGAATAAACCTGAAATGATGAAACCTAGTATGGTTTGGCCTGAGAAACATGAGCATGAACCCTACGGGAAATTAGGAGTAGAGCTCCTGGAAATAAATAGAATGGAACTGGAAAAGTGAATGAGAAAGTGTGTTGTCTCTTGGGTACGTGGTACCAAAGGGAGCACATATTACCTCTTAGTGTAGAGGGGAGCTTGCCGCCCTCAAGTCGAGACTGGGGTGAATTTGGTCACTTTGCACCGACTTTCTGGCTCTCGCGTACACAGTACCGGGGAGAGCTATTAGTGTAGAGAGAGAGCTAGCCACCCCACGGGGCTCGGGGTTCAGCTAGCCGTCCTACACCAACTTGTTAGGCCCACTGGGCAAACCAGGGTAATCAGGCGAGGGTGCGCGGACTGTAGAGGGGCGAGACCCCTGTTTGGTTACTGTGGAGGGGCTAAACCCCTGTTACTGAGAGGGCTATGCCCTATACTGGTTCCATGCTGTGCTTTAGGAGCACCCGTTAACGGAAACAACTGACCGCGTGCCAGTGCGAGGTAGCTACACGTGCGTTTATCGCGCGTGCCATAGTCACCGTTACGTCTGTCAGCGACCTTGGGGTGGTTGACTGAGGGTAGGACCACCACGGGGGACTCTCCCGGCCAGGAGAACACCATATGCTACTTCTACTCTTCAGAAAGACTGCAATCAAGATCGTTCCCACGAGGAACATTCGAGATCAAGAAAAAGACCTGATAAATAAACCAAGTGATGAAAGAAAGAATAATTAGTTGAATAAAGAAAGAAATTGAAAACAACAGCTATCTGTCCACCTTTATTGTTTCTCTTAGTTAGCTAGTTGCCACTCTACTCAGCGTTTCGCTGACGTGTTGTACTTACAACCTTTTTCAGGTCCAGGTGTTGTGCAGCCAGAGCCTACGCCTGCAGAGGGTGCTTGGCCCAGTAGAGCCCAGTAGTTGTACTTTTGTTGTACCCCGTTTTCTGTAGTAGTGAGTATTTTGTTACATTCTTGTACTCTTTTATTGAAATTTTATATTCCTATACCCTTTTTAAATTCTCTACTCTTGTGGTGGTGTGTACTGTAGTAGTTTATTTCTTTACTACTGTACTTTTGTTACTTTTAGTTGCTTGCATGGTGAATGTGGCCTATTTTACTGCTTTTTGGTTACTTTCTCGTTGGACGACTAGGTCTTGGGATCAGTCGAGTCAGTCCGATTCTTGTGTCCTGTAGGGATTCGGGAACCGGGTCGTAACAAGATGGTATCAGAGCAAGGTTATCCCGAGAAGTGAACCAACTAGTTGGAAAATAACCAATTCACGTGCATGTAACTAGAGTAACCACCACAACGTACCTCTTGACATCTATTCTGGGGTTCTTTCGTTGAATGTCGGTTAGAATTGATGTCTTTTTTGTTCTATGTTTGCGTCTCCTTGCAGGAGATGCCTCGACGTAGGACTAGTGAGGTGGGCCGCGGACGCGACCGAGGACGAGGTCAGAGGAGCGGGCACATTGAGCCCAACGCCTCAGTGGACCAGCCACTACTCCCAGGCATTCAGGCTCAGGACCTCGCCAACTGATACGGGAGATCGTGCGAGAGGAGCTTCACCCACCTTTACGAGCACCTCTCCCTGGGACTGCGGAGGGGGAATCCTCTGTGGGACCACAAAACGGTCACGGCGCTGGACGTGGGGGTGGGGGTGTCCCTCCACCGCCCCCACCTTCCTCCGGCACTTCCGAGCTCGAGGCCTCCCTACCTGGAGGCGTACCAGCTTCTCCACTTCAGTGCCATTACGAGCTTTTCGGATAGTTTCGGAAGCTGAAGCCCCCCTCCTTCAAGGGGGATGAGGACCCGACCGAGGTGGAGGACTGGCTCGAGCAGATCGAGGTGTTTGACACCCTTCGCCCCCCTATGGAGTGCCGCGTGGCCTTTGCCACGTACCAGCTGGAGAGCGCGGCACACAGGTGATGGAGGGCGGTTAGGGGTCAGGAGAGGGACGAACCGACTTGGGACCAGTTTGTCACCCTCTTCTGCGAGCAGTACTTCCCCCAGACATGGCAAGACCAGAGGAGGCGGGAGTTCCGCACTCTCCGCCAGGAGACAATGACCGTGAGCGCGTACCACACGCGTTTCCTAGAGCTGTCTCGTTTCGCAGCAACAGTTGTGGCCACCGAGGAGGAGCGCCTTTGGAGGTTCACCAATGGGCTCCGGCCTACTATTCGGAGGTATGTCAAACCCCTGAAGCTGCCTACGTTCTCAAGAGTGGTGGAGGCAGCTATGACGTATGAGGAGACCAACCCGTCCGCACGTGACACTGACAGCTGGTGGAAGAGGCCCTACCAGCCAGACTTCTCACAGGGCCGACGAGAGAGGAGGCACGTGGCACCCGCAGGAGAGCCATCACGCTTTGCGAGGCCGTCAGTGGCCTTTGGGGGCCCCCAACAGGGGCCAGCTGCCAGCACCGAACCCCCACCCAGCCGTCAGCAGGGACCCACTGAGGGCGGGAGTCGAGTCCCCCTTTGCTACCAGTGTGGCCAGCCGGGCCACATCAGGAGGGACTGCCCGTCTAGAGCTGGAGGTCAGCAGATGCTCTCCGCACCGAGCACTGGAGGGCGAGCAGGAGGCCGCGATTTCCAAGCGCGAGGAGGGGGACAGAAGTCGCGGGGTGGGTACCGGCCAGCGGCTACCCGTCCAACGCAAAGTATGGCTGCTTCGTCCGCACCTAGAGCTTAAGGGCGTATCAACGCCCTGACACATAGGGATGCCAGAGCTTCAGGATCAGTGGTGGCAGGTATGGTTACAGTTTCCGGCAAACTTGTTTACACGCTTTTTGATTCTGGCGCCACGCACTCGTTTGTCGCTGCCAGTTTTGCGGTTAGTTTGGGGCAGGATTGTGTGTTGTTAGAGGATCCGTTCGTGATCAGAGGTTCGGGTGGTGAGCTGTTTGTAGCTAAGGAGGTTTACACAGGTTGTGAGATCAGCGTTGGGGGACACAGCCTTCCCGCTGATCTGATTGTGATACAGATGGAGGAATTTGGCGTGATTCTGGGGATAGACTGGCTGTCCGGTTACCACGCCTTGGTGGACTGCTTTGAGAGGAAGATCATCTTCTCCATACCAGAGTTGCCTTCTTTCGAGTTCCATGGGCAGCCAGTGGATGGAGGCTTCAGGTGCATTTCTGCACTTCGGGTGGTGAGACTTTTGGGCCAGGGGTGTGAGGGCTCCTTAGCTTGTGTGGTGGCAGAGCCCAGCCCTATGGCAGACTTCTAGGGTATCCCAGTGGTCAGAGAGTACCCCGACGTGTTCCCAGATGAATTGCCAGGACTACCGCCCGAGCGTGAGATCGAGTTTGAGATCTCACTGGTACCGGGGACCAGCCCCATTTCTACATCACCTTACATGATGGCACCACTTGAGCTGCGAGAGCTCACGTCTCAGTTGCAGGACCTTCTGGAGAAGGGCTTTGTGAGGCCGAGTGCGTCTCCGTGGGGGGCCCCGGTATTGTTTGTGAAGCAGAAGGATAGTACCCTACGCCTTTGTGTGGACTACAGACAGCTGAATAGGGTTACCATCAAAAACAAGTATCCACTGCCGAGGATTGACAACTTGTTTGACCAATTGCGAGGTGCCATGGTATTTTCCAAGATAGACTTGAGGTCTGGGTACCACCAGTTGAGGATCAGGGAGGCAGACATCTCCAAGACAGCTTTCCACACCCGGTATGGACACTACGAGTTTTTTGTCATTCTGTTTGGGTTGACCAACGCCCCCGCTGCCTTCATGGATTTGATGAACTGGGTGTTCAGACCATACTTGGACCAGTTCGTGGTGGTATTTATTGATGATGTGCTCATCTATTCTCGACATCAGACGCAACACGGACAGCACTTGCGAATGATTTTGGACACACTGAGACAACGTAGGTTGTACGCCAAATACAGCAAGTGAGAGTTCTGGTTGAGGGAGGTGACCTTTTTGGGCCATGTGATCTCCGGGGATGGCTTGGCTGTGGACCCAGCCAAGGTTGAGGCAATGCTCAGGTGGGAGAGACCGCGTACAGTTATTGAGATCCGCAGTTTCTTAGGACTGGCAGGCTACTACAAGCAGTTTATCAGGGGCTTCTCACAGGTTGCACGTCCTATGACACAGCTGACCCGGAAGGACGTGCCCTTTTCTTGAACAGACACTTGTGAGGCATGTTTTCAGGAGCTGAAGGAAAGGCTGACTTCGGCTCCCGTGCTCACCATCCCAGACAGTAGTGGCGGGTTCGTTGTGTACACAGATGCTTCCTTGCAGGGGTTAGGGGGTGTGCTCCTGCAGAGGGGTCACGTTGTCGCTTACGCTTTGCGGCAACTGAAGCCCCATGAGCACAACTATCCTACCCACGACTTGGAGCAGGCAACTGTCGTCTTTACGCTGAAGACTTGGAGGCACTACTTGTACGGTGAGACCTTTGATATTTTCACATATCATAAGAGCTATACAGATTGGAAATGCAGAGAGGTGCAGTTTGAGGTTGGGGATCACGTCTTCCTTCGTGTTTCGCCCATGAAGGGCCTGCAGTAGTTTGGGGTGAGAGGGAAGCTCGCGCCAAGGTTCGTGGGACCCTTTGAGGTCCTGGAGCGGGTTGGACCCATTGCTTACAGGCTTGCCCTTCCTCCCCAACTTTCTGGTATGCACAACGTGTTCCACGTGTCCAACCTCAGGAAGTACGTCGCCGATCCCAGTCACATTCTGAGCCACGAGAGTGTCGAGGTGGGTGACGACCTGACCTACCCAGAGCGGCCAATGTAGATACTCGATAGAGCCGTCCAGAGTCTGAGACGGAAGCAGGTACCCCTGGTGAAAGCCTTGTGGAGGAGCCAGCGGTACGAGGAGGCTACCTGGGAGCCTGAGGCGACGATGCGGGAGCGGTACCTGGAGCTCCTTGAGGGTACATCTTTTCAAACCGGCTTTGGTCCTCTTTGAGTTTGTTATGTGTAAGTTGTTCTTTTTTCGCACCCTAGTTAGCGCAAGTTTCGGGGATGAAACTTCCTTTGAGTTTGTTATGTTGTTAAAACCCATGCCATCAAAGTGCTTTTAAGACATCTGGACACATTCCTAGACATCTGGAAATTAATTTTTGCGTGCGTACGACCCCGAGTCTGCGCGCATGCTGCACGCAGATTGAGCTCAGCCATTTTTCTTCTCTTTCTTCTCTTTCTTCTCTCCCCTCACCAACGACAGAGCCTGCCCCCCGTGCCTACATATACCCCTCCTCTCCCTCACGCCACCCCACTCCCATCCACCTTCTCTAGCGAGAGCGAGAGCAGCCGTTGCAGCCGAGTGCAGCGGCGGAGAGGAGAGGAGCAGCGAGAGGGAAGAGAGGAGAGCGCGCGAGCCGTGAAAGAGAGAGCTCGCCGAAGCAGTTCGAGGCCGGTCGGCATGCGCGAGGCGGAGCGTTGTGTTGGGGAGGTTTCCCCCAGTGCTGCTACAGCTAGAGCAGCGGACGTGCGGCTGCGCGGCGTGGTCGCACACAGCAGGATGAAGACAAAGGAGGTTCTGATTCTAGGATTTTTCTCAGAATCAGACGTTTGGACCTACATCCAAATGACGCGGACGACATCTGGAGGAAGCTCCAAACGACTGAGAGGTGCGTACCACGCCCTTTGCTTCCCTTTGCGGATACGGCCATGCAGGCCGTTCCGCCGAGACTCTGTTGCATGCCATGTTAAGAGATTTTGCTTGCGCTTGCAGGATTCGCTTCGGGAAGGCGTGGGACACGCCCTCCCACACAATTCAAGCGTCTGGGCGAGGCACCAGATGGCGGAGAGCGTCTCCAGATGTCCGGAGGGATAGTCGAACGTCTGGAACTAGGTCCAGACGGTTCAGCAGGATCCCTGAATGTCTGAGGAGCAGCGTAGAGTGAGGTATGATCTAGACCCCTTTTTAAGATGTCTGGAAGATGTTCCAAACGTCTGATTTGAGTCAGAGTTTTCATTTTTGACCCGTTTAGGGTCCGTTCGAGGTTCGATTTCCGCGTTTAAGATTTCGTTCTTCTTTGTATAAGTTCCTCTACTTATTGGAATGCTTTTTATCATGGTCTGAGTGGTTTCTTGTGGTTGATCCTTGTGTTAGGACCCTGTTTTATTGCGGATTTGGGGGTTGCGGAGGCACGTGAACCTGCCAATCATGCCCCCATTACTCCCGATTTTGCGGGTAGAGTGGCTTCCCTTAGTTAATTACAAACTTAACTACATGTCTAGAATAAATGATAGATCCTAGGGTATGGCATGAATCCTAGGACCAAAAACACTAGATTGAATGATAGATCCTAGGGTATGGCATGAATCCTAGGACTAGAAACACTAGAACGATTGTATTGAATGCCTGAAATGCAATCTTGGATGAGTAGATAGAATGATAATAATTGTCTGTAATTAGATAACAGCTGCCTGTGAAATGTAGAGTACTGTTGTTAGTAACTGCTACATGTAATCCCTGTTGTTTGAAATTAAATACGAGCTACTTGTATATAAATTGGAAAAGAATGATTGAATGTTGGAAACACGTGCTATATGAGAATAAACCTGAAATGATGAAACCTAGTATGGTTTGGCCTGAGAAACATGAGCTTGAACCCTACGGGAAATTAGGAGTAGAGCTCCTGGAAATAAATAGAATGGAACTGGAAAAGTGAATGAGAAAGTGTGTTGTCTCTTGGGTACGTGGTACCAAAGGGAGCACATATTACCTCTTAGTGTAGAGGGGAGCTTGCCGCCCTCAAGTCGAGACCGGGGTGAGTTTGGTCACTTTGCACCGACTTTCTGGCTCTCGCGTACACAGTACCGGGGAGAGCTATTAGTGTAGGGAGAGAGCTAGCCACCCCACGGGACTCGGGGTTCAGCTAGCCATCCTACACCGACTTGTTAGGCACACTGGACAAACCAGGGTAGTCAGGCGAGGGTACGCAGACTGTGGAGAGGCGAGACCCCTGTTTGGTTACTGTGGAGGGGTTAGACCCCTGTTACTGAGAGGGCTATGCCCTATACTAGTTTCATGCTGTGCTTTAGGCGCACCCATTAACGGAAACAACTGACCACTTGCCAGTGTGGGGTAGCTACTCATGCATTTATCGCACGTGTTGTAGTCACCGTTACGTCTGTCAGCAACCTTGAGGTGGTTGACTGAGGATAGGATCACCACGGGGGACTCTCCCGGCGAGGAGAACACCACGTGCTACTTCTACTCTTCGGAAAGACTACAATCAAGATCGTTCCCACGAGGAACATTCGAGATCAAGAAAAGGACCTGATAAATAAACCAAGTGATGAAAGAAAGAATAATTAGTTGAATAAAGAAAGAAATTGAAAACAACAGCTACCTGTCCACCTTTATTGTTTCTCTTAGTTAGCTGGTTGCCACTCTACTCAATGTTTCGCTAACGTGTTGTACTTATAACCTTTTTCAGGTCCAGGTGTTGTGCAGCCACAGCCTACGCCTGCAGAGGGTGCTGGGCCCAGTAGAGTCCAGTAGTTGTACTTGTATTGTATCCCGTTTTCTGTAGTAGTGAGTATTTTGTTACATTCTTGTACTCTTTTATTGAAATTTTATATTCCTGTACCCTTTTTAAATTCTTTACTGTTGTGGTGGTGTATACTGTAGTAGTTTATTTCTTTACTGCTGTACTTTTAGTTGCTTGCATGGTGAATGTGGTTTATTTTACTGCTTTTTTGTTACTTTTTTATTAGACGACTGGGTCTTGGGATCAGTCGAGTTAGTCCGATTCTCGTGTCCTGTAAGGATTCGGAAACGAGGTCGTAACACAGTTTAATGTGTTCTCGTATAACTTAAGCCACACAACTCAAATTCTTAGAAAATAGGTGTTGTTGGAAAGCTTGCCATAAGAAAAATCAAATAATATCATATATAACACATTTCGAGTAAACTTTACCTAATTGTTTATCACAATTTACCAAGACATGCATTTTCTCATTTTTCGAGTTATACTAATATGTGGCATACTTGATAAGTGGGTGATGGATTTATTTTAATATACTCAATTATAGAATGGATTTGAAATCGAATTTTAGGTCATTACAATCCTTTCTATTTTCAAATACAAAAGAAGGTGTTTGCCATGGAAAAGATCCGAAATATTCTGTCTTTCGTATTCACAACTTTGAAAATTAGAATAAAACTTTTGAAGTAATTTCAAAATCGTTTCCCATCCTTAGAACTAATTTTAATTTATATATATTTATATACACACCGCTGGCCAAAAGGCATGCATGTGAGGTGTAATCAAGACAATGTCCACCTCAGCCATCGAGTTTGACTCTCATTCATCACTTCTTTTTTTTCTCTTTCCAAACGTAGACCGACATAACAAAGATTTTATAGGTTAGTTTACTTGAAAAATTAAGTGGTGTAAAAAAATATAAATTTAGTATTAATTTTTACTTGTATTTATTTATAGAGTAACGTTAATATCAATTTATATTTATTTAAATTGGTATTAAGTTAAAGTATTAACCCTTGTGATATTTAGTTGTGAGTAATGTTAAGAATTTAAATCAGAGATCGTGAGAGTATAATAAAATCATGAAAGTTAACCCCTCAAATAAACTAATCCTATAATACTCATAAGCACGTAAATTAACGATAAACCTCTCTCCAAGCATCTCAATCAATCTTAGACACCCACCTTCTAAAAAAAAAATAGAAAAAAGAAAAGAAAGAAACTAAAAAATAAAAAATAAAAGAATTGGACACAACCGATCGCCGAGCGAAATTGATGATCCCCATCATACGTAAGCAGCAAATCTCATATATTACAATCGACAAGTTACCTTTCTATATATATCTCCTTCCATCTATCTATGATCCACACAACAACAGGTGAAGTACGTACTTCAGTGTATGTATATGAACAAACAAATGGAAGGATACGAAATAGAGAAGACACATACATCGATCCACACGAAGAAACGCCACCCAATCCCCCCATAAGATCTCCTACAGATACGTCACTTCTGGACCTCGCAGACCTGCAAGGAGAAGAAACAAACCAGGGTCCACCCTGAGCATCTAGCGCCGTGCACCCCCGCGTGCTCCGCGCGCTCTCCTCGTATCAACCGGCCGCGCCGCCCGCTTCGAATAACCGAAGATGCTGAAGCACCCAGAGAGCTTGGGAGAAGGAGGGTCGTTGCTCGGTGCCACCAGGGAGGCCCTCGCCACCGGTACTGGTGCGACTCTGGTCTCTCTCGCGCTGGCGCTCTTGGTGGTCTTCGGCTCAATTAGTTGGTTCGCGAACTTGTCGTCGTCCCACACGAGCCCAGACGATCCCGACCTCCTGAACGTCTCCATAGATCTCTGCAGAGATGCCATGTCCGATCGATTCGATCGTTGCACCGGCACGAATCGAAATGATCGGAGGAGGAGAACAGAAGGAAGAGGAGAGATGCGTTGGCGATATATGCAGTAGCTATAGCAAGCAACCGTTTGCTGCACTAACCGCGTCAATTAATTATTTGCCTATAGCATATACATCTCTATATCTAACGTATATATATATATATATATATATATATATATATATATATATATATATATATATACACACGGGAGGTTGGTTGGTATGTTTTAGGGGCTGATGCTCGATCCAGTTTTGTGGCCCATGATATTGGTAAGAATCATAAATTTTACTGGATCAGTAATTTGGCGTGTTCTGAGGAGCACCAGTTGTACTCACTTGACCGTCAATCCACAAAATGCGTTTCAAGAGGCTTCGGGGTCTTTTCTCTGAAAAATAGGAGCCATTCATTTTTTTATTTGTTTCGCGAACAATTATTTTTTCATGTCAACGTTCAAACAAAAATCCAAGCTTAACATCACAGCCGCTAGACTTTACCTTGGATTAGGGTCCCATCGACCCAACCTGTAGATCAGGTGGACTTGGATTTTAACTTTTTTTGTCATGATATGACCTAAGAAGTGGGATTGGGGTTAATGTATGGGTAGTGGGTGGGATGAGGTGATTTCCGAGGGTGGTGGGGGGTGTGCGGGGGGAATTGAGGGGGTGAGCAATGGAGAGAGAAAAATAATTTTTTTTAATTTTTTAAATTAAAAATAATAATAATTATCCCATCAAAATCCAGTAATTCTCTCTTCTCTCTTACAAAGCTAACATACTAATCATTGACAATACCATCAATCATTATAATCCCACGAATCAAACACCTTCTACACTTATTTCACTCATATTCTATCCTGATATAGCACTATTTCCTGTCAAATACAACCTAAGTCATTAATATTTAAAATCAAAAACTCCAACAATTTCAAGTTGAAACTCCAATAGCCCCAATCTCATCAGTTAATCACAAATTTCTCATCTATCCAACTATTGTCTCGCTTCTCCAAAATCTTCACATTTACAAGTCCAACATCCACTATCTAACATGAAGAAGGATGAACCATCTATTTAGGCATCAGGTAAGAGAAGTCCAACGACCTCCAATCCATCCAACCATGCCTACTGCCGCTGTTGCCCATCTTGTCAAACTCTTAACTTCTAAAATTCCAACCGCCTAGTCCTACACCTCACATGACATTTTTTCGGTGTGGCCATGTTTATGTTTTGATCATTTTTATTATATCATTATTCATGTTTATATTTAAAATTTTAAAATACTTTATATTTGAAACAAGCCCGACCTAGCTCTTGAAAGTAGGATTTGGGTCAAATTTTTAGATCTATAATTCAACCTGATTCGAACTTAGATCAAGATTTTTGAAAATTCGACCAGGTTATCCTAACCCAACTCACCGAGGGAGAAGGAGACAAGAGACTGTGGGGCCCACTGGGTGGCGGGTTTAGGTGTGGACATTTACTTGGATCTTGACATGAAAAGGCCATTTTTCTTATTTTATTTGTGTCGTGTTTGACGATGCAGCTAATGGCAACAACAACACGGCAAGAATACGTACAACGATTAATTACCAGCCACAAAATATCTGTTTGATGCTTACGAAACTACTCTATTTGACTTTTTTAGTTTTTTGACTTAGGCTGCTCAATCAAGTTTAGTCGTGAGAAATCTCACGGCTGATGACCAAAGTTACTAGCTCTGTCCAAGTTTACAGCCACGTACGTACGTATCAAGCAAAAAAAATTCTTGGCTGCAGCTGGTAGCCTCATGGGGCTTGTTACCAAATGCGGCCTTGATTGACACGAGAATTTTCTTTGAGTTCGGAGATTAATTAAGTTAAATTCCAAATTTTTATTAGCAGCAATTGCACCTATTCGAATATTTGATTACCTGCCGTGTCAACCTTTTATCGTGAAAAGTTTGTGCACTTTGCCAATAAGGTTCTTTGAATCCATTTGAGATGTAAAATCTGTGAAATCAAATGGAATGTTTTTTTCTTAATATTTCTTTTTCATCAAAATCAATCTTGCAAATGCGACCAAGGGATTGAATTAGTGATAAGAACCTCATTGGTGTATAAAAAGTCAAGAGATCAAATCCCTTGACCAATAAATTTTTCGTGTCAAAATTAAAAAAATAAAAAGATAGAAGGAAATCGTTGGATAACGCCAACCTAATACTTAAAAGGGATAAAAATTAGAAGTAAGAGGAGTAAAAGAATTAACGTATTTATTTTGCTTAAGTGTTTAGTTGGATTTATTATTTTATCAAAGGAATTAGAAAATTTATTCTACTTAAGTTATTTATTTGGTGAAATAAATTAATGAAATTAGAAGAAAAATAGTTGAAAATAAAAAATAAATGGATAGAGGTGGAATTACCTAATTCTAAAATTACTGGCCTAATTTCAAAATCATATGATCTTAAAATTAAAGTTGTCAAATGCATAATTAAGAGTAAAATTTATGTCAATTTCACCTACCAAACATATCCACACAGTGCAATTGGGCAGTAAGACTATAAACCATTAGTGATCATCAGAGGAATAGCAGTTAAGACGTGACATGTGAAGCTTCTTCCCTTAAGCTCCTATTTGGTACGTGAAAAAGAGGTGGAATTGAGGGTAAATGATGTGTTTGGCAGCGTTTGTGTCAACGCCAACGGATTCTGAAATTGAGAGTTGAAATTCAGAATAAACGAATTCCATCGAAAAGATGAAATTCATTTATTCCACTTATTTGTTCTAACTCTCTCATCTCCCTCTCTCTCTCTCTCTCAACTTGGACACGTGAAATTCATTTATTCTTCCTACGAAAGACCTCAAATGAAATAAATAATTCTAATTTTTTGATGTGTAAATAAATATAATCAAACACTTAATCAAAATAAAAATACTTAATTTTTTCTACTTATTTACACCTTTTTTTTATTTTTCATAATTATTCTCCCTACCAACACCACCTTAATCTTTGATCAGACAAACATGAGTGTTCTTTGTTTTTGTTGTCGCCTGGCAACCGTGATCCTCGTGAATCTAAAATGCTTAATGCCGTTTGAAGGTCTTCCGCCACGCATTTCCAGGCCTCTCTGACCTTTCCTAAGAACTACCTTACACTGCCGAATGCATTTCATCGTATAAAAATTTTGTAAATAGGGAATATTTTATATTGGTGTCTATGTATAATCTGAAATAATTTTGCGTGACGTTTCTGTTAAGGTGAGAATAAGTTGAAAATAAAAATTTAAGGTGTTTACTTTGAAATAAAAAGTAAAAGGAGGAATAAGTTATAAAAAGATAATTATATATTTAGATCGATAATTATGTTGAATAGTAAATTTGTTTTTTTTTGTTTGAGGGCAAAAAAAAAAAAAAAAAGAGGAGGGTAAATGTAAAGAGCGTGTGAAGTGTGAGAAGAAAGTTGCAAAAAAATTAAGATATGAGATAATTCAACCCTCACTCACATTTAAATTTGAAAAAATTTAAATTTAAAGCAAAACACAAGTTCACCTGCTTCCTTTCGAACCACAGGGTATCATTCGAAGACGGAAATGGATCCTAAGGAAAATGTAATTTAATCTCTCAAAGCGAATAAGCGCCGCCCCCTCATTTGATGGCCCGCCCCTGCGCATGTCCAGCCCTCCAAGGGCGCCAAACGTTTTTATTTACCAAGATGATACATGATCCCTTTTTTTCCTCTCTCTTTTGAAATCAAGAACCTTATTACTTGAAAACATAATCAAGAGTTTACATGATTACGCGTAAGGATTTTCCTAATAGGTACAGGCATTTCATCCCACGAACGAAACCCACACGTACCTTGAGATTTACAAATCTGCGCAACAGAATGCCCAGAAAGATTGTCGGTCCTACTAACGTAACATTGACCATCAATAGCGGAGCCACAACTCGAGCACACAGCTTTTAATAAGGTTATGGATATTGAAAATTTTTTAAATGTAAGGATGTGTAAATTACTGTATAATTATTTTATATTGAGATGAAATTATTTTATATTAATATAAAATTATTATTTTACACCGACGTAACCTATTTTTACGTCACAGAACACATCATACGTCTTTCTATACATTTTCTCTTTTAATAATATCTCTAACATGCCAAGGTATGTCATCCAAGAAACCATTTTCGCCCTTAATTGCTAACAGGGATCCACTAGGAAATATAGCTTAGTGGTCTCCATCTCACAAAACTTGATCTTATAAAGTGCAAAATTGCTCCACCATCATTAAGAGTATTAATGCTTCCCTGGATCAACCATTAGGGCTGATCGGGTTCCTCCCAACCTCATCAAAGTCTCCCCTCTACCATGGATCTCTCCTCTACCTTTGAATCTCCCCTACTTCTTCGATCTTGACATGCATGGTCTTATGGCCTGTAGCAGCTGATCCGGCGAGGCGGAGGTTGCGGCAGGTGGCTCCTTTGGTCGGTGCTCACAACAACTGGCGAGCTCTTCCCCATGCGCACAGGTTCCCTCATAGGGTGGCCATTCTATGAAGTGATGTGCAATGGGGATGGGGCTTTCTAGCGTGTGGCGGTGGGGTTTGGAGACACACGATGGCGTGTTGTGGTGTAGGATGAGGCGCGCAGTGGCATGCGGCGGTGGGGTCGGTGATGCGTGGCTAAACCTTGTCGGCGAGCGACAATGGGGGATGGCGGGAAGCTGCTGTCTCCTTTGTTACCTCGATGTTCGTGTCAGTCGTGTGGTTTGGTAGTGACATGTTCGTGTGCATTGCTGTGGGGTTGATATGCTCTTGTTCTTTCTTTTAGTTTAGTTGTTTCTTGGTTGGGGTACTGCGTGAGACCTCGAGCCTCATTCAACCGAGTTTTCTAACTTAGGTCAGGTATCGATTTCGGCCTTTTGGTCGATTTATATCGATTCACTCATTGGTACGTTTCTCGAGATTTATCTCGTTGGTGCCTTGCCGCTTCCATGAGTGCAGAGTTGACTTCCTTTATGAGGTTAACTGGTTTCTGATATTTCGTCGTATTTTTCTTTTTCTTTATCATTTATTTCTTCTCTTCCTTTTTTTGTTTTTGCGTTCCCATGTTTCTATGAGGAGCAACCTCCCCCTGGTCGAAGGCGTTAGGGCTTTTCTTTTTCTTTCTCCTATGGGGTGCATCTTCATGTATCAGGGTTCTTCCCTTTAATGGTAATTGTTGTCCTTCAAATAAAAGAAGTGCTAATGCTTCCACCTACGAGGGATCATTGATGGAGAACTTCGAAACACTTAACGCAAAGCGCTTCAACCTCAAAGAGACAAACTGCGATATCCGTACCCAACCAATATCAATGCTCATCATGAGTACCAGTACCATACCGATTACGACTAGATTCCAGGGTGACGATCCAAAATCAAGATTTGGGAAAAAAACCCAAAATCACGATCCTGATTGAGAAAACTTGATTTGATAATCATGTATGAGATACAAATGATCATGAAAATCAAAAACAAACATTAGTTGACATTAATTCATCAAGATGGGATTGACAACGAATCAAATACCAAACTCAAGAACAATCCCAAAAATCAAATGGATTGTTCTTTCAAACAATCGAAAGGTAATGATTCAACGAATAGGAAAGGCTATGATACAAGTTGATGGATTTAAACATATAAAATCAAAAATCGAATGACTTTTCTATCAAATCCCAAAACCAATCATAATCATCAAAACATCAACGCACAACAATTGAAAAGAGAAACGATAGAGGGATACCTGAATCCATAGTAGCGAAAGTATTGAGGAGATCACGGAGATCTTCTGGAACCGTGGGCTTATTTCTCAAACAAGAGGCGATGGCAATGGTACTTCCAGAGGGTTCAGAGAGTAAGACTGAAAGAGAACTGAATAGGAGCGTACCCCTTAGGTTCTGACATAAGCCTTATTTATATTTTTTCTGCGATGGGATACAGAAAATCGAATGCCCACTTCGTTCACACCCCTCCAGGGACTATAACTGCTAAATATGAAATGATAATCCCACCCATCATGGAATTGTATTTTCCTTAAGGTTTCTATATATTAAATCTCATATCCTTATGAGATGTGAATAGTCAATTTACATAATTAGACCACTTTAATGATCGTAAATGTGATGTCTAAATGTATGTATGTATATAACATATAATTCCGTAATAATAATATATGTCGGTTCATATTATGATTCTAACAGCTGAGTCCCTCGATCAACGAAACAAATGAGCTCGAGGCAGCGAGTACCAGAGTTGGAGCTAGATACCCAATGCCATGAACTCAATTGTCTCCATGTATTAATTCGTCAACGTACACCTCCGACACCAAGGTCTCAACCATCATGTGTGTGACCTCGCCCTTCACCAAGGGGGATTTTGGGTGGAGGCGTCCTTCTAGGCATGGTAGAGGGGGAGGATGTTTGGCTAGTGAAAGGAGCAAATGACCTTTAGGTCCATGGAGAGGTCAATGACGATGAAGGAGCGATCTACAAGGCCACGGAGGCTGGCCTAGTTCCACACCACCTTGATGCCTTCCATGAGATTGGAGCCCTTGTAGACCTTCTTGATGCCTCCAATGTCGAGGAGGCTCGCATAGCAGCCATAGCAAGAGACTGCACCGACTCAACAAATGCCTCCTTGTTATTGTTGTTATTGTTATCATTGAGAGAACTTTAGTGGCGATGCAGAGGGGTGAGGGTTCCCACCACTACCATCGAGATTAGCAAAGGAGATGATCCCTTGCAAATGCAGGAGCTGTGATGATCTCTCGTGCTCAAGGGGGGAGAGAGGAGGAGGGGAAAGGGTACATGGGAAAGAAAAAATACATTTTGAGGTTAAAATATAATTTTTCTTTATTTTTTGATTCAAAGTTGTTCAATTTAATGATAGTAACTAATGGAACGATAAATACAAAAAAAAAAAAAAGTGATTTTTTCTATGATGTTAAAAGTAATATTAAGAGCACAATGATATTATATTAATTTCAAAATTTTACATATACAAATCCCTAAAATATAAAGACAACTTCCTTTCAAAAAAAATATATAAAGACAACTGACATCGCCCATTCTGAATTTTTCAATTTCATAACTCTATCATCAATGAATGCTTAAAAGCTACCTTTACTTCTAAAGGCAAAATAAAAAAGGAACTATAAAATAAGTGATGCATTTCCATGAGCTCAACACAAAAGGTGCAGCAACAGGTTTCCTGATCCACGAATTTAATGCGGTTAACCCCAATAGCTAAAGCATTAACAATGAATTTCCACATAAAAATCTTAAACCTCGTAGGCAAATTCGAACTCTTTTTTTAACTTCTTTATAATATCGAGTAAAATAGACCTACTTACCTCGTTACTCCCCTCAATAAATTGGTATGCCGATTCAACAAAGAACAAACCCTTCTTACAGGAACTTCAAATGATGCTATCTTCATACTCACTTGCTGTAGATAAATGAAAATCCTTAATTGCTTTAGCAATAAAAACCGGAAGTAGTGATTTATTTTGTCGTGTCCCATCTAATGTTACTTTACGCTTTCCATGCTCTTAGGTTTAGTTTGGTACGGTAGATAATCTATCAAAATAAGGATTAACCTCATTTGATGGAAAAGATATTTTAATCTAGATTAAGGAGGTTGATGTAGGATAAACTATTTTTGTCAATTGTCCTATATATTTTCACAGATTAACATAAAAATTTTACAAACAATCACAAGTTAATCCACCAAGATAATCCAATAAAAATGTAAAATAACTCATATGCAAAAAAATTATCCTATAAAATCTATCCCTCCATCTAAACTAACCCTTAGCGACTACATTTCAATGGAACTTCTGTATCCAATTGTCTAGATCTCCATGTGTTGATGGATCGCCCATTACCAATCTTCCATAAACATCCTTTATATAATAAGCCTCTTATTAAAATCAGAGGATACATAATCTACGTCAAAGAAAGAAGCAGGGCCATGCATGCTACAAATGTCTTCCATAAAGCTCCTCATTTCTTCTGCAAGCAGAATGAAGTCTCCAACGTCTCCAGTTATCTTCAACATGCTCGGTGAGTGATCCTAATATGTGTTCGAGAAGAGTAGTTGGATCAATGTATAGATGCTTAGGATCCTGCTTGATAAGAAAAATAAATTTAAGATATAAGTAGAGAAATAAAAAAAAATAAAATAAATAATAAAATAAATAAATTAATATATTTAGATATTTTAACAGGATAAAATTATTCTATAAAGAAAGTAAAATAATTTTATTTTAAATTAAATCCTACTTAATCTAACATAAATAAAATATAAGTGATAAATTAAATATTTAATCCGACAGAAATCAACTCAACCTACCAACCAAATATCCCCTAAACGAACATACATATACCACCTGCCATATTGAGACCAACCATCTTAACAATGCCATTTAACACCCTCCTAACAAAGTGCAGGGTAACATCTGACGACAAGGGATAAAAGGCAGATTTATGCGAAAATTTATCTAGGATAACACTTTTTTTTTCATGACCCAAAATGCCAAACATGCAAACTAGGCGGGAGGTTAACCAAACTCTGAGGCGCTGCCCACGTTAGAGGATGTCATGTTAGTACGTATGCATAATTCGGCCGTTTCTCCGTTCTAATTTATGGTTTCCATTACGTGAGAATTAGAGAGATTTAGGACATCTAGTAAGTCCCAAACCCAACACAACACTTGCAAATGTGGGATAAGTTATTGTTGTAGATTATCTTATATATTTTTACAGGTTAATCTTAAAATTTTCCAAACAGTCCTAAGTTAAATCAATAGAATAATTCTTATAACTTCCAAACAAAAATACAAAATAATCCACCCATAAAAAAAATTATTCCATAAAATCTATCCATTCATCCAAATTAACCCTTAATATTGGGAGAAGTGAGCCCTGTGCATCTGCATTGAGACCAGCCATCTTAACAACACCAACCAACACCCTCCCAAGGAAAAGGGATGGTGGAAAAACAAGCAGTTCCCTTCACTACCTAATCCCAATTAACTAGGCAATCAACTTCCAGAACCCAGAAAGGAGCAGTTGGCATTAGAACTTTACAATGCAATTTTTGTAAAGGCAATGAACTTTACATTGATATTTGGCATTAGAACTTTACAATGCAATTTTTGTAAAGGCAATGAACTTTACATTGATATTTGTGTAAGTAAGAGGATTATAAAGGCAATTATGTAATATCAAAAGTTTATAATGATATCTACGTGAAAATCACAAAAAAAAAGCTTCGAGAACAAAATTGGAATATAAGGCTTGTTTATGTTACTTCAGATGCCGCAAGAAAGAGGATAACCTGTAAGCATTCGAAAATTCCTCATGTTTGAGAACATGGCAGAAGGGATTATAGATTGAGATGTATAAAAACACATCATGTGATACGTTTTGCAATGCACAGATATAATCCATCAGTGCAATATGATTTTTCTCACGTGCAAAATGATTCTGGATGATTTTACACCAATACAAAATGATTTTCTTCTCTATGTTGCAAAATACATCAACTTTTACATTTTTATACTCACGTCCCTATATTAGGTGGCCGCAACGACCTTCTGCCTTATGTGTTTGCAAAAGCTGAGGCAAAGTCAATTTGATTAAAACCATTCTGAAGAGATTAAACTGCCTAGCAAACTAAAGATTCCTTGTGGACAAAATCCGTAAGCCTATGATTTTTTTCAATAGTTTACAATTGCGATCATTCTTGAATATAACCAAGTACTATATATAAAATCAAGATGGCACTATGAGTGAAAGAGCATCCATGACAGGAACTTTTCTGTACAAGAAATGTCACCATATACATTTTTTTTATTTGTTAAAAAATGTCACCATATACAATTAGACAAGCAGTAACAGATTTAACACAACAAGCTGATGCAGCGTACGCATGTAGCAGAAACTAGGGGGAGTTCTGATTCAGTGTCCTAAAACATGTTGTCACAAATATTTCAGAAAATCTTTTAGGTCTTGTATTCCTGAAAACTACACTGTGTGCTCTTCCGTGGAATTATTAAAGGTTTAAGTGGACTGGCCTAATATTCAACTCTGTGATTACTGTTTTAACTTTTCCAAAATCGACGAAAAGGCATTTTTATAGAACTTCAAAAGACAACACTAAATCTAACTTTGCCATGAGCTGATAATGGCATTATTTTGCACCAGCTCTTGTTGGCTAAACAGATACCAACAAATGCCTCCAGAATTCAACAGAAAATTCTCTGAAATATAGTGACAATGTCCGCTCTAAATCCCAAAAAAGATGTATTATGGAAAAGTTGTTGATTGTGAAGAGGTAGACTGCAGCTAGTCCGCTACAAAGAAGACATGCATTTAATTTACTTTGCTTGATTTTGTGAGGAAGGGACAAGAAACAATTACTTTCAAGCAGAAGATTGTGGGTCTGCTAAAGAAAATATGCTTTTAGTTTACTTGTGATGCTTGATTTTAGGAGGAAGGGTCAAGAAAAAATTATCTTCAAGAGTGGTCATCAAATTCAAAGCATAAGGTCTGTCAAATAGATAATCAAATGGAAGGAGAGAAGTCAATTTTGATTAAATATGTTTTATACAGAATAAATTTGTGCTTAATCTGTGCATAACGCACTGTGGGTAATGCTTATTAATACTAAAAAGCATTGTTTAGATTTCTTCTGGTGATAGAGTGAATAACCAAAGACTATCATGGCACTGGAAAGCATTGCAAACCAGGTCCTGAATTAATACGTTTCTGCAGCAAGCCAGCAGTGGCCTTAAGCTACAATGGTGAATTCTGAGCAAGGTTCACAGGAGCAAGTTATGGCAATGTGGAAGGAAATAGGGGAAGTTCTCCTACAAGGCTCGGCACGAGTTAAAGTTTAACATTTCAGAGAATGACAAATGACTTTCTAGACTAGGAGGTGGTTCATGCAAGGCCCTATGGAAGATTCTGGATGGGCTATCCTCATTGAGGTGTTAAAGACGAACTAAAAATTCAAGAGCTTATAGTTATAAAACAACAGAAAGAACAAGATGTAGCCTTTGGATGCAGTGAATAGGCAGTTGCTATTTATCAACTCAGCTTTAGTTCCAATAAGAAGTGTTAAGGACTGAAATGAGATGATTATTATTAGAGGCCCTATGTGCCTTTATATAGAGAGGCACTAGGAAAAAAATAGTAGACACCCTTACAAATATAAAAAATAAAAATAAATTACATATAAACTATTTAACACTCAATACTCTCCCTCAAGCTGGAGTATAGACATCTGACATGCTCAACTTGGAACACAAACATTCAAGACGTTTCCTGGAGAGTGCTTTAGTGAAAATATCTGCAACTTGTTCCTCTATGGTGATATAGGGTGTTGAGATCTTCCCCTCCAACATAGCATCAAGTAGCAATCCACTTCAATATGCTTGATCCTTTCATGAAATGCAGAATTGTTGGCAATAAAGGCAGTAGCTTTATAGAGAAATGTGTAGTGGTTTAATCCTACATAGTCGAGTGAAACTTTTGTTATGTGTGTGGTAGCCTATAAATAAGCACGTACTCCTCCCATATTCCTTTAAGAAAAATAATAGAGAAATGGTTTAAGGTTTATTCTTCTCAAAGGAATATGAGAGGAGTACGTGTCTATTTATAAGCCACCACACACATAACAGAAGTCTCACTCCACTATTTGTAACTAAACCACTACACATTTCTCTCAACAATTGCAATACATAGGCATAGAGCCAGGCACAGTAATACCAAAATCCTGCATAATAGAGCGCACACACAACAGTTCACAAGTAGTATATGCCGTCGCCCTATATTTAGCCTTTGCAGAAGATCAGGAAACCACATTCTGCTTCTTGCTACGCCAAGTAACAAGATTGCCACCAACATAAACACAGTATCCAATGGTAGAACGTCTATCTTCATTTGCCCCAGCATAATCTGTATCAAAATATCCCCATATATCAAGATGTCCACACTTCTGAATGGATAGACCTTTCCCAAGTGACCTCTTCAAGTATCTCAAGCCTAACAAACCCCATCCCAGAGTACCTCTCTGGGAGATTGCATGAATTGACTCAAGTGGCCTACGACAAAGGCAATATCAAGTCTTGGCACTATCAAGTAGAGTAGCTTCCCAACCACAGCATGATATCTCGTCACATCAAATAAAGCAGGATTGTTTGAATCAACAAGGTAGAGAAGGATCCATAGAAACTAATGCAAGCTTACAACTAAGCATCCCTGCATCCTTAAGCATGTCAACCACATACTTCCTCTGAGACAAAACAAGACCACCATCAACATGTTGTACCTCAATGCCTAGAGAATAGCTAATAAGTCCCAAATCCTTAGTAATAAACTGGCAATGAAGAAAGGCTTTGGCATTCTGTATAGCTTCTCTATCACTTCTTGTTAGCAAATTATCATCCACATAGATAATAAGAATAATAAACCCATTCTCACCCTACATAGTAAAGACGGAATGATCAGCAGTGGACCTCTGAAAACCATACTCCTGAACTACCCGATTGAACCTCTAAAACCAAGCACGTGGGCTTTATTTCAACTCGTAAGCTACTTTCCTCAGCCTACAAACTTCCCAACACTCTCCCTGAGTAATAAAGCTTGAAGGCTACTACATATACACTTCCTCATAAAGATCATCATAGAGAAAAATATTCTTGATGTTGAGCTAGAAAATAGTCCACCCATTGTTTCACAGCCAAGGAGAGAAGTATCCAAACTGAATTAAGGAATGCCACTGGAGAGAATGTCCAAAAATAGTCCACTCCAAGGGTCTGTGTCCCTTTGACCACTAACCTCGCCTTATACTGCTTAACTGATCCATTTAGACGACACTTCAAGGTAAACACCCACCTACACCCCACAACAGTCGCACCTGGGGAGTGGTTCAAATCTCTCCATTTCATGATCAAGGGAGAGATGAGGGTCGTGGGCAACGGGAGAGGGAGGGGCAATGAGGATGATTCTTGCTCCCATCATCTCCATGAGGTGGTTTGCTACAAGTGTCGGGAGAAGAGCCATTGGGCGAGGGACTGTCGAGACCAGGTGGTTTGCCTTCTCTGTAGGGGTTGTGGACATCGTAGGAGTTCGTGTCCCTTGAGAAAGCTCCATGAGGCTTTTGTTGGGGCGTGTGATCTTCCTCCTCCCCCGTATGAACCTTCGGCTTTAGGGGTGGATCTTCCTTGGTCAATACTATAGAGATGAAGGTGTTCGATTCCATATTGGAATGCTCCTTGGTGGGGCTTTTTCAAACATGGAGTAGCCAAGATTAATGAGGTTAGATCTTTTCTATCTCATTTGGGTTTATCGTCGATTGCTTGGAAGGTTACGATCTTATTGGAGAAGAAGGTGATGGTTTTTGGATTTGATAAAGCGGATGTTGATTGCCTTAAGTTTAAGGAAATGCAATTTGATGATGTTTGCATTCGATGGTCTTCCCTAAGTATCTACGAGGGGGCTACTGAAGAACGAATTCCTTTACGTCAGATTTTTAGTATTCCACTTAGATTGAGAATGATGGAGACCGTCATGTCATTATGTTCATCTTTTGCTCGTGTTTGAAGATGTTTTGGAGTTGGATTACAAGAAGGTGATGCAATGTCGGTGGTGGTTGAAGGAGAGCTTTTGGTGGGAAAAGCTCTTTCGAACAAAGAGATAATTGCATTTTGGTGGATGTGCACGTGTGATCTCCTTTGAAGAGGTGAAGTTGGGGGGCACCCCGAAGGTGTCATACACACAGATTGTGACTTCCGGCAGGGCTGGGATCAGCACGGCTTTGCCTCCAGTGAGGGCAGCTGCTGGTGGAGATCCGGGGACCGGCGATGGTGAAAATGGTGCTCCGGCAAGGACTGCTGTAGGCAGATCTCTGGCGAGAACTGATGGCAGGTCGCGCAAAGTCTGGAGACCTGTTGTAAAAACAGTCTGCCAGCCTGCTGATTTTCAAATTTTGAAAAGGCAAGGGGCAGCTGGCAACTTCCATACTGGTCACCCTGATTTCGGGGCGGACGGTTTTCCTTTTTTGGATCATGATCCAAATTTGGATGCTGAGGTGGCGAAGAATATTCCCTGCTCTAAATAGGTGGTCTCCAGGTCCGTTTACATATTCGGATGTGGTGAGTTGAACTTTTTAGGCAATAATCGTTTCCATTTATTGCATTTTGAGCATGGTGGCACCTCCTCTGCTGTTGTGGACGATTTCATGCAGGAGATGGGTCCAGCGGTAAACCATACAGTGGAAGATGGTGATGTGGAGCTTGCTGCAGTACGTGCAAAGGCTACTGTGAATCAAGACAAGGGATTGGCAGCTCATGAGTGTGCATTTGACGATCCACAGGTGGCTGCTAGACCCAAGTCAGGCCCAGGCATGGTGAGTTTGACTCTAATGCACACTATAGATCTATGGACGCAAATTCCTGTTTTCCAGATGCCCCGTCAGCTGCTGTGGCTTTTATTGGTTTGCAGGTGGAGGAGCTTCCCCTTATGTTTGGCTCCATTTTTTGTAATTCCGGCCATGGAGAATTTTGTGGAGTTGATCGTAATAGGCTCAGCGTGGAGGAACTGATGGGTGACTGTCAAAGGCAGATTGTTAGGTTGAAGGATGCATCTTCTAATGTAGGTGGAAATATCACAACATTAGAGAAAAACATCAACAAGGGGAAAAGCATGTTACACAAATCCTCCTCAAGCAGGTCGTCGGGGCCGGCTAAGGTCATTTCACAAAAGTACAAGCTGATACTTAGTGCCTGTTACAAACGGAAGAGGTCAACAAAGAAGCATCATATCAGAAGCGCCCCATTGATGCGATGGGGGAGGAAGTGGACAACCATGTAGCATGTGTGATCGGTGCTAAAAGAGTTCATAAAGGAGGGGTAAAGACAAATATTAATGGTTAAAGTGCTTTCCTGAAATGTTCGAGGTCTTCGTGATGATGGACGGAAGAATATTTTGAGGAAATATCTTGCTGAATGAAGGGTTGATATTGCCTGTCTATAGGAAACGCATTTGGATGATTTGTCACCTCAATTGAAGAGAAGTCTTTGTAGGGACCGCTTTACAGATTGTCTTGAGGTGAAAGCTAAAGGGAGGTCTGGTGGCAAACTTTTGATGTGGCATAATGATACTTTTGAGCTTTGTTCGTCACAGTTAGCTGGGAGGGTGGTGACTGCGATTTCACAAGAGAGATGGATAGTAGCTCATTCTCCATCTCTTCAATGTATGGTCCTTGTGATGATGCTTCCAACTCGCAGTTTTGGGAGGACATTGAACAAGCTTCTATTTTGGTTAATGGGATGTCATGGTTAATAGGAGATGATTTCAATGCTACTTTACATGCTACTGATAGACCGGATGGTAGATGTAATAGATCTACTTTTCAATTTTAACAAACTCTTCGTGATCTTGATCTCGTGGATTTACCTATGATGAGGGCCTGTTACACTTGGAGAAATGGCAACGATGCAGCATCATGTTTTGACAAATTCCTGTGTAATATTGAAATGGTTGAGTCTTTTCATGGTGTGGATGTGGTGGTATGTGATAGGCATTTTTCTTATCATACCCCTCTTTTGTGGCATAGCAATGATGATGCAAATTTTTCTACTTCAAATTCCACAAATCCTGCCTTAAGGAACCTGGATTTAAGGAATTGATTCAGGAGAAATGGACCACCACGCCATATTCAACTTCTATAGCCCGAACTCTTGCTTGTAAGATCTGCACTATTAGAGAAACAATGGAGTTTCAACGTGATTTGCGTTCACATCGATAGAGGAGAAAGAATGAAGCCTTTTTGAAGATTCCCACTATTGATAGGAAGGAAGACATTTGTCCTTTATCTGAGGAGGATTGTCATGAATGAAGGAAAATGCAAACAATAATTTTAGAGGAGGATCATAAGCAAGAGATGGATTGGAGGCAAAGGTCAAGACAATTGTGGCTGAAGGAGGGCAACGCCAACACTTATTTTTTCACCTAGCAGCCAGCTCCAAGAGGCAGTCAAACATGATCAACGTGTTAAAGGTGGGGGATGAGGTCCTAAATCAACGAAATTGAATTTGTGATGCATTCTGATCTTACTTCCATGATTTCACTCGAAAATAGCCGATGGGTGATTGGCGGTTGAGCGATTTGGACATGGACGAGGTAAATGAGGAGATGAAGGGGGTGCTTCTTGGAGATGTGGATGAGGAGGTTACTAGAGCTCTGTATGGATTGAAGGTGAAAGGATCCCCTAGTCTTAATGGCTTGCAGGTTATATTTTACAAGGAGATGTGGGATGTGGTCGGTCTAGATGCAGTGGCCATGATCAAGGAATTTTTCAAGGATAACGAAGGTTTGGAGAGTTGAATAAATTTGATTTGTTTTTGTTGCCAAAAAAGCTTGGGGCGGAAACTGTTGAGGAGTTCAAACCCATTGCATTATCCAACTCCATTTATTTGCTAGTTGCGAAAATTTTAGCAAATCAGCTATGGAGTATTTTACCAAATATTATATCTCTGATCCAATCAACTTTTATAAAAGGAAGATCTTTGCAGAATTCATTTGTGATGGCTGAAGAAATGGTGGCTGCATGGAAGACGAGCGGTACCCCTACTTTTATTTGGAAAGTAAATTTTTCCAAAGCTTATGATTCGATGTCGTGGAACTACCCTTGAGATATTCTTAAGAGAAGGGATTTCCCGGATCAATGGATAAAACTAATGAAGAGATGTGTCACTACTTCCTCCTTTTCTATCTTGGTTAATGGGTAATCTAATGGTTTGTGGATACAACCGCAGCGGGGAGTAAGGTAGGGATGTCCATTGGTACCTATGTTATTTGATATAGTGGTGGATACTCTTACTTGTTTGGCATTTAAGGCTTGCAGAGGACACCTTTTTTCGGGCTTCACTACTCAAGGTGATGGTAATTTGGTTACTCCTATATTAGAGCACGCAGATGATACGACTTTTTTCGTTGAGGGGGGAAGAACAGAAGCAGCTCATGTTTCCTCATTGCTGAAGATTTTTGCAGCTATGTCTGGTTTAAAGATTAACAAGAGTAAATCTATATTTGTTCCATTTTCTTCTCTAAGGGTTGTGGAAGAAGGTATATCTAATATCTTGGAGACCCCTGCTACACAGTTGCCCATTAGATATCTTGGTCTTCCATTGAAAGGCAAAAAGTTGGTCGCCGTTGATTGAAATCCTATGGTTGAACGAATTACAAATAAGCTCTCTTTTTGGAGTGGGAGGTTGCTCTCCAGAGGGTGGAGGTTGGTTCTACTTAAATCTGTTTTATCCTCCATTCCAATTTTCTTCCTATCAGTTTTCCAGCCGCCTAAAAGGATTATGAAAAAATTAGAGTTGATCAAGAAAAGATTTTTTTGGAAGGGAGCAGATTCTGTTGGAAGATTTGCTCAACTGGTATCTTGGGGTGAGGTGTGTAAACCCAAGAGTGAAGGTGGATTGGGTGTTTAGTGGCTACATGTCTTTAACAAGGTGCTCTTGTTGAAGTAGGTGGTCAAAGTGGTCTCGGATGAAAAATCTATGGTTACCTTGATCTTGAAAGATTCTTATGGTGTTTGTATGGATATGGTTCAAAGAGCAACTATTATAAGAGGGGCTTCTTCCTTTTGGCATTCAACCAGCCAATCCTTAGTGACCACGTAGACAACTACTCCCCGATGTTGAGGGATGGATCTTTATTTAAATTCTGGTCAGATGACTGGAGTGAAAATGGTAAATTTTCAGACCTCTTTCAAAGATCTTTTCAGGTTGTTGTTGATAAAGAAGCAACAGTGAAAGACTTGTGGGATGATCGGTTGAAAGCTTGGAACATCCTTTTGCCATCGGGGTTATCTGAGGCAATGTGTGCTGAATTTCAGCAGTTGCTGCAGCTAGTTTCTGATTTCGTTCCGATTGTAGGGAACACAGATTGTTTTTGATGGATAGGTGGCACATTTTCTATAAAAAGGGCTTATAAGAAGTCTTCCAATGCGGCTCATTTGGATGAAATCAGCAGGGATTCTAAACTTCTTTGGAAATGCAAGATCCCTTTCAAAATTAAAGTATTCCTTTGGCTTTCCAGAAGAGAGCGTATTGTCACAAAAGACTATAAGAAGAGGTGGATAATGGATGGTGATACGGCTTGCTCCTTTTGTCAATAATCTCAAGAAAATATACATCTCTTCTTTGAATCTGATTTCTCCACACAGATATGGTGTCATTTTGGCCTTTCAACGATGGAGTCTACTGTTATGTCTAGCTTCTGGAGCCCGTTTAGAGACCGGCATGATTTAGACATGATGGGTCGAATCAGAGCTTTTGCCATAATTTGGTGCATATGGAATCAGAGGAATGGAAAGGTCTTTAAGGATGAGAGATGTTGGGTAAAGAATGTTGTAAGAGAGGTGTATTCTTTGTCTGATTCTTGGCTCAACAACATGTAAGTCCGTTCCATTTTGAATACAATTTACTGGATGATTACCACCCTTCGGTAACATTCCTTTTTCCTTCTCAAAAAAAAAAAAAAGTAGTCACACCTGGGGGTAGGTCCACAAACTCCTAAGTCAGGCGAGACTGAAGAGCTGCCATTTCCTCCTCCATGGCCAGGGTCCAAGATGGGTCCTGAAATGCCCCTGTATGATTTTGCGATATAGAGTGATTGTCCACAACATAAGACATTTCCCTGGAACAGGCAAATGATCAAGTGACAAAGTTGGAAATAGAATACTTGGCACAAGATCACTGGCCTTTCCTGTGAGCAATAGGAATATCCAACTATGTTACCTCTGGTACCTCAGTGGGAGGAGAGGAGGGACCTCCAGTAGAGTCTGCAACATCAGCAAGAGACTGAGCATGAATGGTTATCAAAGGTTTCTTAGGTTGAGGATCAACAGTCCTGATAAGTATGTGAATATAAGAATGGTGCATCAAAAGCAGTATCATAGGTTGGCTCAGAGGGTTGTGGTGGCGAAGCAAAGGGCATAAGTAAAAGCACACCAGTGATAGAAGAGTTGCCACTAGGAGTAAAGTAGGCAATATCCTCAAAGAACATAACATTAGCACTAATGTAAAAATGGTATGCCTTAGGGTCATAACAATTGTACCCTTTCTAGGTCCTAGCATATCCCAAGAAAACATAGCGAACTAATTGTGGAGCAAGTTTATCCACCTTAAAGTAATGAACTAAACAAACACATCCAAAAAACTTTAGGTAGTAAAGAAAACAGCTCATGGTCGGGAAACAAGCAGGAGGGGGGACTTTTCCCATCCAAAACATAGGACGGAACCCTGATTATCAAAGAAGCTACAGCAAAAACTACATCAGCCCAATACTAAGAAGCAACATGCATATGAAACATGAAAGGCACGTACGTTGAGTGTTAAATAGTCTATATGTAATGTCTGTGATTTTTTATAGTTGTAAGGGTGTCTATACGGTTTTTCCCTAATGCATTTCTATATAAAGGCACATAGGGCCTCCAATAATAATCATCTCATTTTGGTCATAACATGATCCTAACCTCCAAAAGAAAACCTGGGAGCCTTTAAGTTTGGAAGAACTCCTTCCAACAAACTGTCGATATTATTTTAAACTATTAACTTGAAAGAGGTCATGATTTGGTATAGACCTTCGTGATCAGGTAATCAAGACCAGACCCAATCCATGCACGGACCCACTAAACTCCCAACAGTGATGCAATGAGAATCATGAAAAGCATACCTCTTGAATCCAGAAACATTACAATCCACCTAAAACCAAGTGGTTGATACTGAATTAGACTCCTAAACTCACAATAACTCCAAACATTCAGACAACTAAGAAATATGATCTAGAAATCAGCCACAATCACAAAATAACCAACGGAAAATGAAATTGCCTTCAAACATAATCCTAAGTATCATAATGAGTAACTTATTTACTTTCACCTTATATTTTCACATGAAAGCTTACATTCAACTACCAAAACTTAATCAACCAAACTACCAAAACTGCAACACAACTGAAACTTATAACCAAACCAGTGAAATGGAAGTCAACCTGTCTAGATTTGGCTGTGTCAAGTAGCAACAAGAAGTCAGCATGCATCTTACTGCATGAAATGGAATGCAGCACAAGTGAATACAATAAAATAGAGCTTCTTGCCACCTATCTGCTTGACAAGGCAAGAGTGGCAGAGGCCTGAGGAACCGTGGGCAGGGAAGAATGTGAACAACTGCATGCCTCTCGATTCAAGGGATAGGAAGAGGAGGGAATTCAACACAACAGAGGGGCAGAGGAGGGAGATCGGTGTGAGGGGAGGGATGGAGGAAGAAGATTAACATGTTGCAACAACAAAGGAAGGAGCTCAACCAGTGGGAGGGGCAGAAGAAGGGGCTCCAAATAGGGGGTAGAGTCAAGGAGGAAGGTTGGGATAATGGAGGAATGGGTTTCTGGAGAGTAGCAGGGGGGCCTTTGCACGACAAGGGTGTCTTTGCATTACGGACCATGGGCGATGGGGTGTGTCAACATTTTAGAACTATTTAAAGCACCAACAAGCTCGACCAGGCCACTCTGCAAGTCACATGTCCAAGCCTGCCCAAAGTGGCAGGCCAAACCATGGGTTGTGCCATGGCCAATGCACAATTCCTTAACCCAATCTTGGCCCATGAGCTAGCTGGTTCTGACTGACTAAGAGTTCCACCAAACTGGAGGCATTACACATGATCATGGTCAACTCTTTTGATCCAAAGAGTCATTGTTTGGCTTTCTCATGGAGCCATTTTCAGGGCCTTACAACCCACCTCAGTGAAAAATTTATCTCTGCTTCATGCTTGATCATGGAATAAGGAGGGCTACATGATACCTAGTGCCCTAGCCTGATTCATTCCCCCTAGCATGGTTACTAAAGTATGAAGAGCCAATAATGAAAACGTTAAACATTTGATCCACATTGGTAAATGTTGATATTGGTATAGTAAAATTATGAAACAGCCCATTTCATGAATAACTACTTCAAACAATAGTATGTAACTACTAAAAGAGGTGCAGCAAGGTAAGTTAATATGTACTTGTATTAATAGTTAATGAGATTGAACAGACAACTACCTTGCATTAAGTGTAATCAAAATGAATGTTCACTTGAGACAATTCCAAGGCAAACTGAGGCTGTACTATGCCCTCACTAATGACCTACTTTTTCCTATGTCTTTGGGACGAACCTTTGCCAACAACTTATATGCACTTACTGGGTACCTTGTTTTAGTCTATATAGACTTCAAGAATTGATATTCGCTGCTGGCAAGTTCTAAGCTAGTGACCAGAACAGGCAAAAGAGTTCCACATGTAAGGTTGCAACTTCACCAGAATGCACGAAAGAACTCACAGCCAAATCACTTCCTAAATTTAGATGACTTGTTGGATCTGCCTTTGTCTCGTCCATTCCATGCACCGGCCCAGAAAAATAATGCCATCCAAACAAGAACAGCAAAGAATATCTGCATACCATCTTGAACCCTACTAAAGATCATCTGCAAATCTGTTGCAACAAAAAAAGAAGAGTTATTTCAAAATTTGCAAGTAATTTTTATGTAGTATATCATATTTATAAAGCCCATCATGCTTCAATTTTAAATATTTCATTTAAGACCCACTAAGTTATGAAATTTGCAACAAGTTTTAACACCCCTTTTTTGTCAAACTTGAGTTATCACCAGGAACAGGGTATATATATCTTTCTAATAATCTAATCATTATAGTCTAAGAATTAGTCAATAGTGCATTAGATCACTTCAGCAAATGAAAAGCGAAATTCTCAAACATGCAACTATTAAAGTATCATCAAACATTCGCAAGACGACTTAAAATGTAACTGCCTAAACAAAGATGTGGAATGCAGGTGGACCAACTAACATCACGTGCAAGGCAATTGCTTTCCTTTTTGTCATAATCTTTCCTCAGCTATCCCCCTATTCATCCAGAAGGCATTCTTTGAGAGTTTCCCGATGCATGTTGATTCTAACATGCTATTTTACTTCTCTAAATGCATTAAGTCATATAAAGACTATACTAAGATCCCAGGAACTGGATTACTTCCAGAAAGGTCCCTAAGGCACAAAAAAAGTATATTTGCCCCAAAGTTTTGCACTAATAAAAGAAAAAAAAAAGGAGAAAGGCATATTAAGATGATTTTTAAATATGAAGAGAAGGCGTTGATGCAGTTTCCAGAAGGTGTAAGAAGTTGGATGTTGAGCCTTGCATGAAGAATTAGGGAAGATCAAGAAACTGAAACAAGGAAACCGTTGAGCATGAATTTGCTTATTTAGGTCCAGGTCCAGGTATACCTCATGATCAAATGGGGACGAGTAATCCTTGAAGTCAACCTATTTGATATGGGAGAATCTTGCCTTTGGTTTTGGTCCCATACATGATATGTTTTTTTTAACATGTCCCTTGCTAAGCCTTCATATGTTGATCATCAAATGAAAAGTTCAAGTGAAGAAAGTTCCAACGAAGTTTCAAAAAGTTGAGAGAGATATAAAGAGTGGGAAACTTTACAAAATTGATGAGGAAATTTGATCATATTGCATTTTCCATGGGCACAAAAAATTGTGTGAATCATGCAATGTATCATTGAAAATTTTTTGACATTTTAAAACTATTGCTTTGGTAACCGATAAAAAGATAACCACCCAAAATCAGAATTACATCATATTTTACAAAACAAATCCCCAGAATCTCATATGGGAGAAAATAAAAGAAACAAAATTCTCAACATAGGATTTCTTTCCCCTAAACAGCACCCCATTCCTCCCCAGCCAAACCCCCCACAAAACCACTAAAACCTTGGCTCTATCTCTTTTGCAACGAAAGTTGATCCCTCCATCACTTACATTTCCCCTACGAAACGAAGATCAGAAGCTAACCACATCCCTATGAGCAACCCAATCGATCCCCATCCTCTGCTAAATCTGCACCACAAATGGACACTGAAAGAAAAGGTGCTAGATGTCCTCATCGGGACCCCCACAAAGGGTACACATCAAGTCTTCAGACTGGACTCATCTCGCCCTCCATTGTTTCGTCATAATTCTCCCTCTTCTCACCAACCAAGCGAAAATCTTCACCTTTAACGGGCATTACACCATCCACAACAATCTGCAGTCCCGTAAAAAGTCAATGTCCAAGCTAGCCACATCACTCCCCAACCTGCGATACACCTTTGCCATCGAGAAATCTCCTTCCTCCCAAGAGAAAGCATCAAGACCTTCCTCCGGTGCCTAGCCTACCAGTTCCTGTAACAGTCGCTGGAAATCCTCGCATCTTTGGTTAGAGAGGATCCCCTGAAAAATAGGACACCAAGCTCCATTCCAACAACCTCCAATCGTGGCCGAGGGATCCACAACACTTCCGGGGAATCTCTCCAAGGGTAAATCCTATCCCTTGCCAATCATCCTGCCAGAAACGAAAAGAGTCACCCACACCCAACATTGGGTCAAAAAAGCCTTGCACCTTCACTGCCACCGCCGCCAAGCCCCTGAGATAGTGAGAGGCTCCAGGAGGAGGGAAAAATAAGGGCCCCCACGACAAAAAATTACCGTAGCAGCACCGCATAACATCACCAAAAAGACCCTACTCCTAACCTACTGACCTGGCAATCCACTTCGTAAGGAAACTGATGTTCACCTTGTCCACATCCCTAACCCCCAGGCCCCCCTCCTAGAAAGGTCTACATACCTCCTCCCATGCCACCAATCTCGCTCCCCTTCCTGTCGACCCTCCAGTAAACCACAAGAAATTTCTCATCAACCCCAAGATCTTCTCAATCTGACGTGGTAACCTGAAAACTGAGAGGAAATATGATGGCATGGATGCAAGAACCACCTTCACCAGGGTCAGTTGTTATGACCTCGGCATCAAACGTCTTTTAAGATGTCTGGGAGTTGGCCCAGACGTCTGGTCAGACGTCTAGAAGCCTTCCCAGACGTATAGAAATTAATTTTTTCGACGTACAGTTTCGCGTCTGCGCACATGCGCGCGCAGACTGAAACGCCACCCTCCTTTCTTCTTTCTCTTTCCTTTCCGTCCTGCAGGCGCAGCTTTCCTCCTCTCTCTCCCCACGACGCCTTCAAATACACCCCCTCTCCTCTCCCTCACCATCACTCCCCCGTCTTCTCCTTCCTGTTAGCACGAGAGTGAGTGGACGAGGGCAGTAGCTGCTGCCGTGGGTGCGAGGGGAGGAGTTGCAGCGAGAGGGAGAAGGGCTAGAGCGCGAGGGTGTGAGCTCGTTGGAGTAGCCAAGGCTGGCCGGCGGGCGCGCAGCGGGAGCGTGGCGCTGGGGGGGTGCTGCTGCAACTCAGGCAGCAGGCGAGCGCGGCACGGCCGTGCGCAATAGGCGGAGGGCAAGGAGGTCCTGATTTTGGGAAAATTTCCCAGAATCAGACGTCTGGACCTACGTCCAGACGACACAGGAGACGTCTGGAGAAAGGTCCATACATCTGAAAGGTACGATATTTTCCTTCCATTCTTTCGCGTGTATGGCCATGCAGCCGTTCCGCCGAAGGGTCCTGCTTCGTCTTCGTGTTGAAGGACGGTCACGTATGCATGCAAGTCTCGTTCGGGAAGGCGCAAGGGCACGCCCTCCCACACAGATCAGACGTCTGGGCACAGCACCAGACGACGGAGAGGGTCTCCAGACGTCTAGAGTGACAGTCGGACGTCTGGAAACTAAGTCCAGACGGTTCAGCGGGATTCTGGACGTCTAAAGGACCGCGTAGGAACAAGATATGACCTAATCCATCATTTAAGACGTCTGGAAGATGTTCCAGACGTCTAATTTTGGGCAGACTTATCGTTTTTGACCCGTTTAGGATCTGTTCGAAGTCCGTTTTCTGCATTTCAAGTTTCATTCTTCTCAGAATTAATTCTTCCACCTGTTTACAGTATTTGTATCCTATTCTGAGTAGTTCCTTGTGTTTGCTTCTTATGTTAGGACCCCGTTCCATTGCGGCTCTAGGGGTTACGGAGGTGCGCGGGCTTGTCAATCACGCCCCCAGTACTCTCGATTTTACGAGTAGAGTGGCTCCCTTTAATTATTTACCAACATTTATGCATTTGTGAGATAATAGATTCTAAGGTGTGACATGAACCCTAGGATTGGAAAACTAGATTGAACAATAGATCATAGGGCATGGCATGAATCCTAGGACTGGAAAACTAGATTGAATGATAGATCCTAGAATATGACATGAATCCTAGAACTGGAAAACTAGATTGAATGATAAATCCTAGAGTGGCATGAATCCTAGAAACAGGAACACCAAAACGAATGTCGTGAATATATAAATTGCAGTCTTGGAAAAGTAGAAAGAAAAATGATAATTGCCTGTAATTGGATAACAGTTGCTTGTTATGAATGGCTATTAACTGTTAAAAACATGGGCTATATGAAGATAAAGCTGAAATGATAAAACCTAAATTGGCTTAGTGAAAGAAATATGAGCATGAACCCTACGGGGAATTAGGAGTAGAGCTCCTGAGAGGTGAATGGAATAGAATTGGGGAAATGAGCTGGCCTTTGAGTACGGAGTACCAAGGAGAGCGACTATCCCCCTGTTTAGTGCAGAGCGGAGCTAACCGCCTCAGGGACTCAGGGTTAGGTCTGGCCACTTTGTACCGACTTTTAGCCCTCGTGTACACAGTACCGGAAAGAGCCACTAGTGTAGGACGAGCACTAGCCACCCCACGGGCCACGGGGTTCTGCTAGCCTTCCTGCACCGACTTGTTAGGCCCACTGGGCAAACCAGGGTAGTCAGACGAGGGTGCGCGGACTGTGAAGGGGCAAGACCCCTGTTTGGTTACTGTGGAGGGGCTGGACCCCTGTTGCTGAGAGGGCTCTGCCTTATACTGATTCCATGCTGTGCTTTGGGGTGCACCCGTTAACGGAAACGACTGACCGCGTGCCAGTGTGGGGTAGCTATCCGTGCGTTTATCGTGCGTGCCGTAGTCACGTTACGTCTGTCAGTGACCTTGGGGTGGTTGACTGAGGGTAGGACCACCACGGGGGACTCTCCCGGCCAGGAAAGCACTACGTGCTACTTCTACTTTTCAGAAAAGACTGCAATCAATATCGTTTCCATGAGGAACATTCGAAATCAAGAGAAAGATCTGAAAAATAATTCAAGAATGAGTAAATGGAAAAATAAAGAAAGAGATTAAAAATAACAGCTACTGTCCACCTTACTGTTTTTCTTAGCTTTTGATTGCCACTCTACTCAGCGTTTCGCTGACGTGTCACCTTTGTCACCTTTTCAGGACCAGGTGTTGAGCAGCCAGAGCCGACGGCTATAGAGGGAGCTGGGCCTAGTAGAACCCAGTAGTCTTACTTGTGTAGTACCTAATGTACCATTTCTTTTATGTAGTGAGTATTTTTTTGTTACCACTGTACTCTTTTATTGTAAGCATCATGTTTATGTACCTGTTTATTTCTCTACTGTTGTGGTGGTGTGTACTGTAGTCGTTCTTTTCTTTACTGCTGTATTTTGTTACTGCTAGTTATATACATGGTGAATGTGGTTTATTTTACTGCTCTTTTGGTTAGTTTCTCGTTGGACGACTGGATCTTGGGATCAGTCGAGTCGGTCCGATTCTCGTGTCTCGTAGGGATTCGGAAATCGGGTCGTAACATCAGTCGTCCACCTCTAGACAAAAGTCTAGAAGACCACCCTGCCAGTCTTCTCTCCCTCTCTAACAAAGGAATCCATCCTGTAATCTGAGCTGCCAATCTGATAAAGGAAGGCTCAAATACACCAACGGCAAAGAGCCCAACTCTGTCTCCAAAGCACTACCTACCCTCTCCGTTTCTACGACCGACAAATTAAACGGGACAAAAGTTGATTTCTAATAATTAATCAACAATCTCGACGCCTCGCCAAAAAGCTCCAGAAGGATTCTCATCCTCCTAGCCTCCAGATCTGTTCCTTCAACCAAAAAGTGTATCATCGGCATACTACAGGGCCACCATCTCCCTGTCCTCACCAAACCGGAAGCCTCTAATCAGGCCCCTATCACAGGCCCTATGCGCCGCCCATCCAAGGCATCTGCTGCAAGAACAAACAGCATAGGTGCAAGAGGGCAACCCTGCCTGACCCCCCTCCTAAGCTGTACCGAACCTCCTGCTGGGTTCCCATTGATCAGGACTGAGAAAGATGTCGTCACACACCTTTTCATCCAATCAACCCAAACCGTAGGAAAACCTCTCTTCAACAAGGAGGCCCACAGGAAATCCCATTGGACCAAGTCATACGCCTTGCTGAAATCAACCTTTCACATAAAAGCCTGCTTCTTCTCCCTACTCAATGTGGCCAACGCCTCCAATGCAACCACAAAACCATCCAAGATTCCTCTCCCTGGAACAAAGGCCGTCTAAATAGGGGAGACCAGGTCTCCAAGAAGGTCCTTGAGTCTGCTGGCCAAGACCTTCGCAACAATAAGGTACACTGCATTTGACAGTGCAATCGGTCTAAAGTCTTGGATCGCTTCCGCCTCTTCCTTCTTAGGCAGCAAAAATAGATAATATCTATTCAGCTTGTCGAAACCTCTGTTTCCAACCGTGAACTCCTCTATCATATGCATAACATCTACTCCCAATAGGGGCCAGAATTCCCTGAAAAAGAAAACAAAGAAGCCATCTAGGCCAGGACACCCCTCCGCGTTCAGGCTCCATACCGCCTGCCTCACTTCATCCTCCGAGAAGCCAGTTGTAAGTCCCTCTGCCAGAGCCACCAAGATACACCACACATTCTCCCCCTTCCATCTCCAATCTCCCCTGTAACTCCTCCCAGTGAACTCTCTAAAATAATCTATTGCAGCTCATCCCACTTCCCTGCCTAAGGACTCCCCATGAATCAGCATCTTTTCTATCCAGCTCCTCCTCCTAGCAGAAGCCATTTGGTGGAAGAATTTGGTATTTGAGTCACCTTCCTTCAACCACTTTTGTCTCGATCTCACCTTCCATTCCACCTCTGCCTTCCTATCCTTCTCTTGCACCACCTATGTCATCCTCGCCCTAACCTCCCTATCCTCCGTCGAGATAGTAGCTTGGCAAGAATACCAAGATCTCAATGGCAAACTTATGGACATCTCCCATATCAAACTTGAGGCTAATGCCAACTAAATAAGCAAGTCTAAACTTAGAGCTTAAGAAGTTTCTACACATCAATACTTATTGGATTAAAATTACATGTAAGTCTCGCTAGTCGATTGTATTAATGTTTTATATGGTTATGGAAATAAGTTTCTTGATTAAAGAAATAAACCTTACATCTCTTTTTATAGAGAGAAATGTGGGTAAAGTATTGCAGAGGACCACAAGAGTAATAAGGGTACTAATCACTCTACTAAAAAATAAATAAAAGATACTAATGCCCCTACTGTAAAACTACTCAAACAAGAGCGTAGATATTTATCATGCTCAGCTTATCACAACAACTATCAAATGCGACTTTGCACAGGGCCTTGGTGAAGCTATCTGCCGTTTGGTCCTCTAATGCAACTGGAGAGGTATAGATGACTCCCTTCTAAATGAGATCTCTAGTGTAATGACAATCTATTTCCACATGTTTCATTCACTCATGAAACATGGGATTATTGGCAATATATAGGGCAGCAAGATTATTGCATCTCATCTCCATTGGTCTCTCTATCTGAACATGGAGGTCTCGTAGAATAGATTGTATCCACACCATCTCAGCTGTTATTTGTGCCATGGCACGATATTCAGATTCTGCACTAGATCTAACCACTACAATCTATTTCTTACTCCTCCAGATAACAAGATTACCTGCCACATTGTGCAGAACCCTGTGGTGGACTTCCTATCTGCCAGACATCCTGCACAGTCTACATCTGAGTATCCTACAACTGTCATAAGACACCCCTTCCTAAAGAGCAATCCATGACCTGGTGCCTTCTTTAGATATCTAAGGACCTGCATCGTAGCATTCCAATGCTGCTTAGTTGGCTTCTCCATGAATTGGTTGAGTTTCCCAACTGCAAGAGAGATGTTGAGTCAAGTAATGGTAAGATACAATAATTTTCCAATCAATTGTCTGTAAATCCTACTTTCCACTGGTTTAGCATCCTCATCATATAAATACACATTAGGATCCATGGGTATGTGAGCTATCTTAGTTCCTAACATCCCAGTATCCCGAAGAACATCAAGTGCATAATTTCTTTGACTCACCACTATTCCTTCTTTTACTCTGGCTACCTTAATTCCCAAGAAATATCGTAGAGACCCCAAGTCTTTCATAACAAACTGAGTTGCCAACTATTCTTTTAACTACACTATTCTCACATTATCATCACTAGTAATAATAAGATCATCAACATAAACTAAAAGAGTGACAACACCTCTCTCACTTCTCTTGGTAAATAGAGAATGATCAGATGTGGATCTTTTCAGACCCATGCTTTCCACTGCCTCAAACAACTTGTGAAACCATGCATGAGGACTCTGTTTGAGCCCATAAATTGCTTTCTTTAACTTGCACGCACACTCCCCCTCAGTCTCAAAACCTAAGGGTTGTTGCATAAACACTTCATCCTGAAGATCACCATACAAGAAGGCGTTCTTCACATCAAGTTAGTGAAGATCCCATCTTCTATTTGCTACCACAGATAGAAGTATACGATCAGTAGAGAGTCTGGCAATCGGTGAGAATGTGTCAAAGAAATCCACCTCATAAGTCTGGGTGAACCCTTTGGCCACTAATCGAGCCTTATACCTAAAAATAGACCCGTCGAGGTTGTATTTCAAGGCAAAGACCCACCTGCAACCAACCACACGAGCACCAAGTGGTCTGGGTGTAAATTCCCATGTGCCTCTCTCATGAAGAGTATTAATCTCCTTCATTGCACCATGCCATTCTGGTTGAAGCATTTCCTCCTGATATGTACAGGGTATAGATGTCACTTAGAGAGCCATAAAAGTAGCAAAGTTAGTTCCAAGTCTATCACCAATAATAGTGCTAGCTACTCTGTAGTTGAAAGGACAACTACGGGGTGCCTTCCGAATTGCAATTGGAAGGTCCATATCTTCTACTAGCATAGGAGTATTATCCTTTACAATAAGGGAAGGACCTACAGGTAAATCAGAAGCCATCGGTAAATCAGTATCATCAATATGTACCTGTGTAGATGAGGAGAATGATGGCACTGAGGCAGGGAGAGGGGGGAGCAGTGATTCGTGGCCTGTACGTCATTGGTTTTTTATATACCATCAATGGCTCTTTGAACTTATCATTCTCTAACTGAAGTGAAGGCTTCTGAGAAATCTGAATAGGTGAGAAATCACCGAACTGTATAAGTGGGACTAGCATAGGAGCCACCTTAGGTAATCTGTCATGTGGCTCAAAAGATAATTGTTGTGCAGTCATGGAGAAGAAATGTACTGCCTCATGAAATGTGACATCAGCACTCACATAATGTTTTCTGGCAATAGGATTATAGCATCTATACCTTTTCTGTGTATGAGTGTATCCCAAAAAGACACACTTAATAACTCTTGGTGCCAACTTATCTCTACCAGGTCTTGTAATGTGTACAAATGCCACACATCCAAAAATACAGAGTGACATAAGAAACAAATCATGATTTGGATGTAAAATATGCCATGGAATCTGATTTGATAACACAGAACTAGGCATCCTGTTAATGAGATAATAGGAAGTGAGAACAGCATCACCCCAATACACCTGGGGCACATTATGATGTATCAGAAGTGTCCTTACCACATCCAGTATATGTCGATGTTTCTGAAATTGCACTAGAGGGAGGGTGAATAGTGAATTTATTAAATATTGTAATACAAAAAATTCAATCACAAAAAGTGGAACCAGATTTTTAGGTGGAAACCCAAGATGGGTGAAAACCACCACCTAAGCCAATCCCTTGACTTAGGATTTTCGATCACAAGGTGATCAATCCACTAACCACACTACTTAAACTAGGGTAGTATACCTCAATTACAAATCCCACCTCCGATCCCTAAACGGAGGTTTCTCCCTTCACAATGAAGAGACGGGGACCCGACAGGTCAGATACCCAAAGTACAAACGTAAGAATTAAAACAGCACCTATAGAGCACCCTAATACTTTGATTACTTTCTTATCTATTAAGCATAAAAAAAACTCCGAGAATTTACAGAACAGAGTGAGCCGGAAGTGTGGATTTGCCCTTTGATCAAAGTGCTGGCACAGCAGAAGGGCAAGATGAAGCTAAAAGTAGTGAGCAAGTGATTTTGCTAAGGGAATTGAATCTCAAGAGGTGTCTTTTGCCTAAGAGGGATTTTAGTCTATTTATAGGCAACTTTGGAACCTTCAAAAACACTTGGGAGAGATCTCCTAGCCGTTGAAGACAAATCCCAAGAGATTGGGACGAAATCCACTACAAATCAAGGTAATGATGAGTCTGACAGCAATATCAGACGTTTAATTTTAGGGTCAGACGTCTAATTACAATTATGGTCATCTAATACTATTAACCAGCCTGTACTAACTTCATTGGATCGAAACAAGGGCGTATGATATTTTCACATAAGACGTCTGATAAAGTTATTGGACGTCTAATTTTGTGTGGATTCATTCCTGTTTTGACCAGATCCAAACAGGGTTCTAGATTGAAGGAACAGACGTCTGTATGGGAGTCTGAGGGATTCTCTAGACGTCTGGAAACCTAAAAAGACTTGGCTGCGATATCTGACAAAAGATCTTTGGTTCGTAATGAGATATGCACAAAAATGCATGACCAACGATCCAAAGGTAGACGTCTGGAAGCATGTCCAGACGTCTGAAAATGCATTTTGCCCGTTATATATAGAAGGAAGATAGGTGCTTGGTCTAACGGTTATTTTGAGGACGTCCAGGTAAAGTATCAGACGTCTGGATGAGGCTATGGACGTCTGATAGAAGATTGCTTCGACTGATGTTTATGAAGATAGAAACTGAAGGCAGAGCTATAGGTAAATAGACGTCTGAGACACTTGTCAGACGTCTTAAAGTTGAAAATCAGACGTCTGACAGTTGTTATGGACGTCTGATATGAGTCTTGGTGTTAGATTTTTGTTTCTAATTTATCCTAAGTGTAGAGAGCCTAAGTTAGCTATTTATAGGTTATGTTTGGGAGCTCTTTACAACATCTCTAAACTCAAATAAAATGAAAATTACAACCTTTGAAAGTTTACATGAAAAGCCTATGACCTAATACTTATGCTACTTAACCTTCACGCTTTTAATCTCCCGTCTTGGAAAACTCCATGAAACATGCAATTGTGTTATTACAGAGAGAAACAATATGCTACGCTTATATTTTATTTCTTTTTCTTCATTTTGTAAAATCATCAAAATATTATATTTGAGGAGTCGAACTAACAATCTCCCCCTTTTGATGATTTTCAAAATATACCTGTAGGTTCTTATTTTCTCCCCCTAATAGTTGTACTTAGTAGTCTATACCTATTTAAGAAGCTTTTTTGTTTTTATGTTATTCCCTAGGTTCTTACCTACGTTCTTCTCCCCATTTTTTAATATCATCATGAAGGGTTCTGAAAGGGAGTTGAAACCTAAACTACAAGAGTGACATCTATTAAGTAGAGAGCATTAATAAAACTGCATGCTAAATAAAAGCATTAAAGGAAATTAACTAGGAAGATAGAAACATGGAAGATAGAAACATTTAAGCACAGACTAGCTATTGTTCCCAAAAATATTCAAGTATGGGGTCAATGCCCCTTAATACAAACTTGGAAGATAGAGAGGAAAAGAAAAAAAATAGAAGAACTAGACTAGTCTTCTTGATCAGGGCAGCAGCAGCGGCGGGCAGGTTCGTGTCCATCTACAAATTTTGAACGTCTGATCGAAGTTCGTCGATGTCGCAGCGCATGCTTCCCATATAGGTATACATCTCGCTGGTTTGTGGCAGCAAGAGGGAGATACCAGAAGAGAGGGAATCTGTGGCCAGATCCCATGCTTCGTCAAAGCTTGAGCGGGGAGCTTCTATTTGAAGTGGCTGTGCTTCATGGAAATCCGGAAAGAGTCGAAGGGGCTCTTCTTCAATAGGCTCGTCGGTTGGCTCAAGATGCTCCCTAAGTATGTGCATCTTAGCGGCTATGGCTCGGTTGTAGGGCTCAATTTTCTTGTCACCAGCCTGGTCATTTATGGAGATTCGATGGGTTGAAAAATTTTGGATAGAATGGACCCAAATGGTTGAGATGCCCCATGGTCCTCATTCATAACACGAACAATGAGGCGACAATAATTGAAGAGAATATGACGTACGGCGGCAAAAAGGAGCACCTTGTGTTAGCGTGAGATGTAATCAAAACCTCCTGATTTGTTTAAAAGGCCCCACCCAAAAATGCGATATAGTAAACGGGGAAGGGGTTTGAGGTTTTTGCAAGGTAAGGTGCCAAGATTTTCAACATATTTGTCAGAGAGGACTAATTCTTGATTTATGACTTCTGAGTCATATTGCCTTAAAATGTCATTGAAGTCATTGCCCTCATTGGGGATGGCAAGAAGGTCGGAAATAGAGTCGAAGGTGACGTGAATTTCACGCCCAAATAAGTGGGTATGTAGTTCAAGTTCATCGTTGCTATAGTCTTCAACGATGTTGGCCTAAAAAAGTTAGACAAGATTGGGGAACATGCCAATAGTTCCAACGCCAGAATGGAGCTGTCGGTCAAAATAATGGACGAGATGGAGAGTTTCAAAGTGTTCTCGAAGGTTTAAATGAGCAAAATCATTCCAAACAAGAAAGCAATGGCACTTAACTTTGGCATTTGCGAAGCGACGAAATCGCTACCTAGCGATGTCGCCCCGCAATTGGTCAGCCAAATAGGTGGAGGAGGAGGTGGAAGAGCCCTCGGCTTGCTTTCGACGAGGCATATTTGGTGGAATGGGTGGTTGGGTTTTGGAAGGAAAGGTTGGTGTTTTATGACAGAACACCTACAAAAACATTCATGCAAACAACATTCAACCAATAATGCCAACAAGCCACTCAGATTCAACCAACATATATGCAAACATCATTGATAAAAAAATGTGTGGCAGTATGCCTTGAGGCAATACAACCTGCCATGAAGTTGTGGCAATATACCTTTAAACTCAAGCCACTAAAATATCAGCTTGAATCTCGTGAGGTAATACCCTTGCCAAAATCATAGAACATTTATGCTCCAAAAAAAAAGAGGGTTTGATCTAGGATTTTAAGTTCTAGGGCAAACAAGGGCATGAAATAGCAAGTAGGCCGAGTGGATCATCAAAGAAAACAAGATGAGGCTAGAGAAAAGCTAATCATGAGCAAAGGCCGAGGAGATGCCCTACGGGTTGAGAGATTATACCCACGAGAGAGGGCCTCCAGATGTGCAGACGAGGAGCGGGCAGCACACGTGCAGGGGAGCAGTAGCACCGCCAGTCGTCGAGGAGGCGAAACGGTCGTCTGGTGGTGAGAGGAACAACGCCAACTGCAGTCATGGGTCATCAGGTGGGAGGGAGACCTTTAGGGATTTGAGAGAGGGGAATGGGACCTCGTGATGGGGATGTTATATCCCAAGGTCTTGGAGCAAGTCTCCCCCTGAAGTTAGGGAGATTTGCATTCCAAACCATTCAGAGAACAGACGTGAACGGTAGATTTTTGCCAGATCAGACGTCTGGAGACGTCTGACATCGAGATTGAACCTTTAGGATTTTAACCCTTTTGATAGCATCGTCTATTTTAACCATCAAACGATACACCAGACAACTAATTTTAAAATTAGACGTCTGATTTCTGCAGACATTCCTCCCTGGAAAATGGTTTATTCTCCAGGTTATCATCCGATCCCTGTATCAGACGACCAACCAGACGTCTAAATCTAAAATTAGACGTCTGATCTCTGCAGACAGACCTTCCTGGATTTCACTCTAAAGTTACAGGGTCATCTGATTTCATGGTCAGACGACCTATACGACGTCTAACCATATAATCAGACGACTAACTCATAATACATGTTTTGATTCAAAGATAGACGTCTGTCAACACATCTGGACGACGACCCAGACATCTGTGAATGATGACGGATGTCTGAAATAGCTCTTTTATCAGCTCTTTTGAGACATGAAATCGGCGTCTGTCCCAGATCTTCAGACATCGAATTTTTAAGTATAAGATGTCTGATATGTTAATCAGACGTCTGATATTGCACAGAATGTGCATTTTGATGTTTGAACTGAGTATGAAGGCTCTTAACTTGGTAAACTCAAGGCTCCTTCTATGTTCATGACAAAAGAAGTTCCATTAAATCACTAAATTCTTCAAATATCACTTAGCCTACATATGCCTAGTTTCCTACGTATATAATTAAAACGATCATAATTCAAAGGTTTAATGAAAATTTCAGCCAATTGCAATTCAGTACAAATAAATTCAACCTTGATTTCTCCCTTAAGTACATTATCTCTCAAAAAGTGATGTCGAACATCAATATGTTTTGTACGGGAGTGATGTATGGAATTTTTTCGAGAGGTTGATAGCACTAATATTATCACATAATATTTTTATCTTATTAAATATCAACTTAAAATCCTTCAAAGTATTTTTCATCCAAAGTACTTGGGAACATGCTAGAGCGGCGGCTATGTATTCAGCTTCCGTAGTTGATAAGGCTACACTAGATTATTTATTTGAGAACCAAGAGACTAGCGATTCGACCAAAAATTGCCACGTCCCACTAGTACTTTTCCTATCGGTGCGGCTACCTGCGTAGTCCACATCGCTATATGTAACTAAGTTGAATTATGGACTCCTAAGGTAGAATAAGCCATAATCAGATGTGTCAACTAGATATCTAAATATTCGTTTTACAGCATTTAAGTGTGATTGTTTAGGGTTTCAATCGCATAAGCAGGTACTAAACAAAATGTCAGGTCTACTGGAAGTTAAATATAGTAAAGATCCAATCATGCTACGATAGAGCTTTTGATCTATGAGCATACCTGATTCGTCCAAGTCTAGGAAAGTTGTGACACTCATAGGAGTGTTCTTCCCTTTACTTTTCGTCATTTCAAATTTTTTCAGCATCTCCTTTGTGTATTTTGATTAACACACAAAGGTTCCAAATTCGAGTTGAGTGATTTGTAAACCTAAGAAAAACTTGAGTTCACCCATCAAACTCATTTCGAATTCTTTCTGCATAATTTCTGAAAACTTTCTACACATAGATTCATTAGTAACACCAAATATAATATCATCTACATATATTTGAACTAATAAAATGTATTTTCCTCTTCTTTTAATGAATAATGTGGAATCAGCTTCCCCTATAGAAAATTTTGCATGTAACAAATAGTCTTTGAGCCTTTTATACCAAGCTCTAGGAGCTTGCTTTAGACCATATAGTACCTTATTTAATTTATAGACAAAATGAGGCTTATCATGAGACTCAAAACTAGGAGGTTGTTTTACGAAAACTTCATCCTTAATGAATTCGTTAAGAAACGCGCTCTTAACGTCCATTTGAAAGAGTTTAAAGCCAAGAAAGGCGGCATAAGCAAGAAGCATGCGAATTGATTCGAGTCGAGCTACGGAAGCGTAGGTCTCATCAAAATCAATTCCTTCTTCTTGGTTGTACCCTTATGCTACTAGCTGAGCCTTATTCCGAATGACTATACCGGATTCATTCAACTTATTCCGGAATACCCATTTGGTACCTATTACCGTTTGCCCTTTAGGCTTAGGTACTAAATCCCAGACTTCATTCCTTTGGAATTGGTTGAGTTCCTCCTACATGGCCATCATCCAAGGTTCTTCGAAGCATGCTTCCTTGACACTGTTAGGTTCAACCTAAGATACAAAGGCAGAGAGACCAAAAGAGCAACTAAAATGAGATCGAGTTTTAAAGCCATCAGAAACACTTCCAATGACTTGGCTTTCGGGATGATCCCTTTGATATATCTAATCTTTTGGAAGATCATGGATATTGGAGTTTGGAATGTTAGACACATCAATAGTAGAATCATCTTCATCTTCCATATTGACTCAGTCAATGGAGGAAGAGTGAGGAGATTCATCGAACGAAACATGGAAGGTTTCCTCCACTATTAATGTGGTCTTGTTAAAGACCCGATATGCCTCACTACGTGAGGAATAACCAATAAGGATGACTTCTTCACCTTTAGCATCAAATTTATCTAAATTAGAGCGGGTATTCAAAACAAAACATCGACATCAAAAAACTTTAAAATAACTAATTTTGGGTATTTTCCCATAGTATAGTTCAAAACAAGTTTTTCGCAACCTGGATCGAATTAAGGTGCAATTTAACACGTAACAAGCCGTGTTAACCGCCTCGACCCAAAAGTACTTCGGTAACCCTAAGTCTATGAGCAATGTTCAAGCACACTCTTGAAGAGTACGGTTCTCTCTCAACCACCCCATTTTGTTGAGGTGCTCGGGGAAAAGAAAACTCATGAGGAATACCATGCTCTTGACAAAAATCATCAAACAAGGAATTTTCAAACTGGCCCCCATGATCACTACGGATACGAGTGATTTGGTAGCATTTTTCAGTTTGAACTTTCCTACAAAAAACAGAAAAGACGAAAAATACTCCTTTGGATCTCAAGAAGGAGACCATGAAAACCTCGAAAAATCATCTATAATCACAAGGCAATATTTGCATCCACTAAGGCTCTCATATTTTGTAGGTCCAAACAGATCTAGGTGAAATAGTTCTAAAGGTCATGATGTGGATATAACTTCTTTGCTTTTAAAGCTAGATTTCATAATTTTACCTAATTTACATGAATCATAGATAGGCTCATTTAAGAATTTTCCTTTAGGAAGACCTCGGACTAGTTCATATTTAGCTAGTTTTTGAAGTAGCTTCATATGAACATGTCCTAGCCTTCTATGCCATAAACTTAACTCATTTGCTACAAGACATTCATAAGTGCTATCTTTATCAAATTCTACGATATAAATGTCTTTATATCTAGTTCCCTTAAGAAGAATTTCATTGGTTAATGCATGCATGATTTCAAATATTTTTGAAGTAAATACTACTTTAAAACCATTATCACAAATTTGACTGACACTTAAATGATTATATTTTAGTTCTTTAACTAGAGAAACATTTGAGATGGGGAGAGAGAGTTACCTATTTTACCAAGGCTAATAATATGACCCTTGTGGTTGTTACCAAATGTAACCGTTCCTCCATCCATAGGTTGGAGGTCCAAAAATAGGTGCTTGTCTCCCGTCATATGTTTGGAGCATCCGAAGTCCATCACCCATCGGCCTCCTTGATAGCGGTGGTCTCCTTGTCTTCTTTCTTGTAAACCTCCTTCCTCCTACAAAAGATCTTTGTCGGTGACTTGGTGTTTCTATAGGTCTTTCTAATTTGAGTTGTACATCCTTCATTTTGTATATCCAATTTTTGACATTATGATGTCCTTTCATCCCTACAAAACAAAGTGAGAGTTGTCTTTTCGGTATCCATTGCAATGTGGATTCGTATTTGTTAGTGGTCTCCTTTAGAAGAGGGTCCTTTTTCGACTCACTTTGACTAGGTTCATAAAAGCCTAGTCCAAATTTACTTAAAGAAGGCTTTTGATGGGCAATGAGCTTGTCCAAGTTATCTTTCCCCTTTGTAAATTTGGCTATGTCCTCAAGAAGTTGATTTGATTTTTCTTTAAGGTGATTTATCTCTATTTTCATTATGTCAAGTTTATCTTCTAGTCCCCTAATCTCTACTCTGAGTAAGCTATTTTCATCCTTTTTAAAGGAGCTTGATTTTTCAAGCACATAGATTTTGTCGAGTAATTCTTCTCTATTTAGAAATTTTTGTTTACTCATTACCGTATACAAATCATTTGTTAATGACTCCTCAATCATTAGATTTCTTATTTGCATATTTAAGGCAATGGTTTCTTTTGTAAGAATTAGATTCTTGTCTTCAAGATCATTGATTAATTTCTTATTTTCTAAGTTTTCTTCTTTTAAAACTTTGCTTTGGATTTTTGTTTTCTTAAGATCTACATATAGTGAATCAAAGGCATCTTGTAATTCAATTAAAGAATAGGAATTTACCTCAGGTTCCTCAGATTCAGACTCAGAAGCATCTTTTGTTGCCATTAATCACAAGCATGTCGTTTCTTCATTTGTTTCCTCCTCTTCTTTTTCGAAGGTGGAGTCATCCCAAGTTGCTTGAAATGCCTTCTTCTTGAATCCCTTCGGCTTGGAGATCTTCTCGTAGTCAGAAGGCTTCTTGGATTTCTTCTCATCATCCCTTTTGAGTAAAGGACAATCTTTCCTTATGTGACCTCTCTTTTTGCAATTACAGCAAACTAGAGGTTCTTCCTCTCTTTTCTTTTCCTTGATCTCTTTTCTATTTCTGAGAAACTTTTTAAACTTTTTAGCTAATAAAACGAATTCTTCGTCATCGGTACTTACCTCATCATCCGAAGTAACTTTGAAGGCTAAAGTCTTCTTCTTTGGCTCCGATGAGATAGATTTCTTCTTTTGCTCCATTTTTTATTCATAAGCCATGAGATTCCCAAGTAGATTTTTCATGTCTAGATCCTCTACTTGGTTGGTTTCTTCTATTGTCGTTACTCTTTGCTCCTACTCGGGTCCAAGGGAGCGAAGGAGCTTCCCTTAAAGCTCCCCTTTATAAATGTCTTTCCTAATGACTTGAGGTTATTCACGATTAACGTGAATCGGGTGTGCATGTCCCTAAGTCTTTCATTTTCCTTCATAGAAAAGGCTTCAAATTCCTGCGATAACAAGTTAATCTTTGAGGATTTAACTCTAGACGTACCTTCGTGAGTTACCTCCAAGGTTCTCCAAATCTCGTGGGCGATTTTGCATTAACTAATGCAGTTAAATTCCTCCGAGCTGAGTGTGCAGTAGGGTGAGTTCATTGCCTTAGCATTCAGTCCAAGGTGATGAATTTGCTCCACTGTGTATCCTGTTTCTGGTTTCTCGAGAATGATATATGCGGATTCGCATTTCTCCCAAATGGAGAAATAGTTGGCTTGAAGCAACATCTTCATTCTCAGCTTCCAGTAAGTGTAGTTTGTCCCTTCGAAGAGTGGTGGTCGAGTGGTGGATTGCCCCTCCAATCTACCCGTGGAAATGACTTTCCCCTCCATGTGATCTTTCCGCGGATGTTACTCCTGAAGGCGGAAAACCTGCTCTGATACCAAATGAAATTGCACTAGAGGGGGGTGAATAGTGAATTTATTAAATATTGTAATACAAAAAATTCAATCACAAAAAGTGGCACCATATTTTTAGGTGGAACCCAAGATGGGTGAAAACCACCACCTAAGTCAATCCCTTGACTTAGGATTTTCGATCACAAGGTGATCAATCCACTAACCACACTACTTAAACGAGGGTAGTATACCTCAATTACAAATCCCACCTCCAATCCCTAAACGGAGGTTTCTCCCTTCATAATGAAGAGATGGGGACCCGACAGATCGGATACCCAAAGTACAAAAGTAAGAATTAAAACAGTACCTATAGAGCATCCCAATACTTTGATTACTTTCTTATCTATTAAGCATAAAGAGAACTCCCTGAGAATTTACAGAACAGAGTGAGCCGGAAGTGTGGATTTGCCCTTTGATCAAAGTGCTGGCACAGCAGAAGGGCAAGATGAAGCTAAAAGTAGTGAGCAAGTGATTTTGCTAAGGGAATTGAATCTCAAGAGGTGTCTTTTGCCTAAGAGGGATTTTAGTCTATTTATAGGCAACTTTGGAACCTTCAAAAACACTTGGGAGAGATCTCCTAGCCGTTGAAGACAAATCCCAAGAGATTGGGACGAAATCCACTACAAATCAAGGTAATGATGAGTCTGACAGCAATATCAGACGTTTAATTTTAGGGTCAGACGTCTGATTACAATTATGGTCATCTAATACTATTAACCAGCCTGTACTAACTTCATTGGATCGAAACAAGGGCGTATGATATTTTCACATAAGACGTCTGATAAAGTTATTGGACGTCTAATTTTGTGTGGATTCGTTCCTGTTTTGACCAGATCCAAACAGGGTTCTAGATTGAAGGAACAGACGTCTGTATGGGAGTCTGAGGGATTCTCTAGACGTCTGGAAACCTAAAAAGACTTGGCTGCGATATCTGACAAAAGATCTTTGGTTCGTAATGAGATATGCACAAAAATGCATGACCAACGATCCAAAGGTAGACGTCTGGAAGCATGTCCAGACATCTGAAAATGCATTTTGCCCGTTATATATAGAAGGAAGATAGGTGCTTGGTCTAACGGTTATTTTGAGGACGTCCAGGTAAAGTATCAGACGTCTGGATGAGGCTATGGACGTCTGATAGAAGATTGCTTCGACTGATGTTTATGAAGATAGAAACTAAAGGCAGAGCTATAGGTAAATAGACGTCTGAGACACTTGTCAGACGTCTTAAAGTTGAAAATCAGACGTCTGACAGTTGTTATGGACGTCTGATATGAGTCTTGGTGTTAGATTTTTGTTTCTAATTTATCCTAAGTGTAGAGAGCCTAAGTTAGCTATTTATAGGTTATGTTTGGGAGCTCTTTACAACATCTCTAAACTCAAATAAAATGAAAATTACAACCTTTGAAAGTTTACATGAAAAGCCTATGACCTAATACTTATGCTACTTAACCTTCATGCTTTTAATCTCCCGTCTTGGAAAACTCCATGAAACCTGCAATTGTGTTATTACAGAGAGAAACAATATGCTACGCTTATATTTTATTTCTTTTTCTTCATTTTGTAAAATCATCAAAATATTATATTTGAGGAGTTGAACTAGCAGTTTCCTCTCAACTATTCCATTTTGTTGGGATGTACATGGGCATGTGGTTTGATGTATAAATACCCTATGACCTGTAGAAAGCACGTAATCTTGCAATACAAAATTCCAAAGCATTGTATGAGTGTACACATTGAACACAGGTAGAAAATTAAGTCTTCATTTATCTAATAAAATCTTCAATAATTATGCATTCTTAAGCAAAAATAACGACATACGAAAACAATCGTCCACAATAATAAGATAATATTTATAGCCCAATCTATGAGGTACTCTACTGAAACGCCATACATCTAAATGAATCAAATCAAAAACAGACTCAGATATGGATGAACTCGTAAGATAAAATGCACGGTGATGCTTTCCCAGCTGCTAAGCATCACATCTTATCTCAGTAGCAGGTGACAAGTGGGGAATAATGCGTCGTAGCCTGTCCATAAGAAGACGTCCGAGACGATGATGCCACTGAAGTGTAGTCCCAACAGTAAGACCGTGGTCTCCACAACATGAAGCAGCCATCTCTGTTTGAAGCAAGCGATATACGCCCTCATGTCTGCCACCACTCATCCTCCCTGTGAGCTTGTCCTGTAACACACAGCCCACATCATCAAATATAACCCAGCAGTTGAGATCTTTAGTAACACGGCCAACAGATAACAGACTAAAAGGAAACTCAGGAGCATATAAAACATGAGGCAACTGTAAACTGGAGGTAAGTGAAACCTCCCCCTGTGCATCAATCCTGGTATGGCGACCATCTGCAACCTGTACTGTACGGCCTAATGCAACAGACTAAAGCTGTCTAAAGCGGGTCTGATCACCACTCAAATGTGATGAAGCTCCTAAATCCACAAGCCATATAGATCTACTACATTGGGAAGGCACAGAAAAACTAGTATCACATAATATACCTGAGGAGGCAAGGGTAGCTGTATATCTGAGGCAGATGGTGACTCCTAAGTCACCTGAGCCAATCTCTGAGCCATGACATCAAATTCAGCTCTAGGTACCATATCACCCTCAATCTCAGTAGAGACTACAACCTGATTAGCCACAAGAGGCTTCCCATGCTTGCTCCAGCATGAAGCCTCAATACGTCTAATATGCCCGCAGTAGGTGCAAGTTGGGTGTGGTTTACCAGGTGTACCCCAGCCTCGACCACAGCCACGAATAACAGATCCACTACGTCTTGGATGACCTCCTCCAACAGCAAAAGCAGAGGTCTATCCAGTAGTCTCAGGGACAGTAGACCTAACAGAGAGTCTACTAACCCGACTATAAGCCTCCTCCAGACTAGGAAGCTCTGTCCATGTAAGAATTTGAGTACCGCAAATTCCTTGCGATACTCCTGTGTAGCACAGGTACAAATTGGTCTGCAGGTGTTGTAGATCTCTAGTAGTCCCTTCAGTTGAGTATAATACTGAGATGGAGTAACACCATCCTGTCTGAGGGAGGTGTCGTGAGTCATCTGAAACACCTCACTGGAGTTCTTTTCATGTGAGTAGCTGTCATAAAGAGAATCCCACATTTCTTTCGTTATCTTGTAATACATTATACCATCACCAATGTGAAATGCCACAACATTCATGATCTAGGCTCTTACCATAGCGTTATCTCTCTTCCATGTGGCATACTTCCCAGTTTTATTAGTAGGCTCTTCCTCGAGAAGGATGTGTTCCTTATCGTACCCTTCAACTGTCGTAAGGAACGTTTGAGACCAACAAGCATAGTTGGTCTCATCAAGATTTGTAATGGGAATAAAGAATGGATTCTTAACGTTCCCAGTATCAACAGAAGACTCTGATGCGACTTCGGATGAAGCAGAAGAGGCCATGATGTCAAACTAGGAAGGAATAGCCACCAATCAGAGATCTAAAAGATAATTTTCAGACCATATAGAAAATCTAACAAGCACAAAACCGGATCCTAACACGAGTTTTGGATAAGTCCCAGAGACCATGTTAGGAGGATGATCCAACAGTATATGGATCAAACAGGAACTCCCATGAGAGCAAGATGCCCCCCCAAGGATGTTCCCAATTAGTTAAGGCTTCTACTACCTACCGGCAATGGTCCCACCGGTAAAGACTGCCGCCCGCCATCGTTGGCCTCTCACTAGAGAGAAGCGCCGCTGATAAGTCCACTTTAGTGGACCATTATTTGGCCTAAGTACTCTTTAATTATATGTTCCTAATTTCTAATTGCTTAAAAGTTAAATGGTAATTCATTTTAGTCTGCGTAAAATTTTATACACCAATTTCACAATTAATACATATTGTTATGATTACCCATTTGGTGGGTGCAAGTTGGATGCAAAAATCATTGAAACATGGAGGGCATCGTTCGCAAATAGGACCTGCACATGACAGTCGTCCAATTGCATTATATAAGACGTCCTGAGCTCAGTTTGGACGTCTGATGACCAGAAATTATGGCATTGCCATTTGCACTTGTTAAGACATCCAAAACTTAGTCCAGATGTATAATCAACGCATCGCCACTCAACACACCGCCAACCCAAGTCAGTTGTGCATCTCGCAACAGCAACCTCTCTGAGCCTGTCAGCAACACCTCATCGCCAAGGTGTTGGAGGAGATTTCGAGCGAAATAAACAGAACGAGAGGTGGGAAACATCTATAAAAGAGAAGACGCCACACCCAGAGTGGGGCGATCTTCCTCGCACCGTCCACCATGCACCAAGGGCATACCCTGTGAAACTTGGCAAGCACTGTGATCTCATTGCATTCCTCCATCGCCGCCTATGCCACAGTGATGCGCAATGACAGAGAGCACCACCATCACCACTAGCCATCTCCAATAGCCATCACCTTCTACACCTCCACTGAAAATCTCCCTCACCAACATACCCCACACCACTGCCATCCTCACCGCAGACCCACTGCCACCCCATAACCGTCCTTCCCATCACCGACCACGTCCAGCACCACACCCATCACCTTCATCAATGCCACCCACACCCATTGCCCTCCACCTCCAGCAGACCTTTCCCCCTCGCCAACAAAACCCACAACCCACTCCCTCATCTCCTCTTCTCCTTCGTTTTTCTTCTTCTTGACCAAACTCTTTCCCTTGTCACACGAGAACCCAAAGCACCTTCACACACAGCAACTCCCACGTCATTTCCTTCGACCCCCAACCTCGACTACACCCCATCTCAGATCAACGCGACCCCACGAGTGCCCTTGCCGACCACAGAGGCCGCGCAGGGTCACCACCGCCACCTGCACCAACATGCTCCTACCCGGTCACCCCGCCGTTGAGCGCCCACCACAGGCCACCTCAGCCCGCGCCATCTATGCCATCGCAAAGCCCTTATCGCTGCCAATCTCCACCGAGCACCGCACGACCAACGACGCTCCTCGCGTGCAAGGAAGAGAAAGGGAGAATCCTCTGTTTTCGTTGGAATTACTTAACATTGTCGGATTCATATATTTCATTAAATCAATTGAATATTGTGTGGTTTTGATGAGAATATCCCTCCTCTTTCGTAAAATGACTATTTCAACATTATCTTACATTATTCCCTTCATTTAGAAGGTTTTTGATTTGGTTAAAGGGAAGTCATTCTCCTATCTTGTTTCAAGAGAAGTGGCATTTATATTTACCGTGAATGTCATTGGCAATCTTTATTTTTTATTTCATTATTGTAGTGGAATTTCATGATCACCCTTGTTATTTAACATAAATGTGACTTCAGTGATTCCATGCATTGTGATCTTAATTTAAAGGGGGTTTTAGCTTGATTTTGATTCCATTACTTGAGAGAATATATTTGTGAACATTTGCTTTACACCTTGTGAGAGATTTAATAGTCCAGTGCCTCACCATGGATACGACATAATCCATTGTGGTTAGATTTTAAATTATTTACTTTGATAGTCGATTTTCCACCATAAAAATAATACAACAAATCATTTTAATTATCTTGTTAAGCGAATATCGACTAACCAAATGGCGTCGCTACCTGCAACAGCCACCACCGTTGCTAGCAGCTGCTGGCCACCGGTAGGGAACTCGGCTGCTGCTAGCCGCCATCGCTAGAGATCCCTCCTTCCTGTGCTCGAGGAGGAAAGAGAGGGTCAATTGACCCCCCCTCCCTCAACTACTGTGATCTAGGGTTTTGTGAGGGGTTTGGAGGCTACTTGTTTGGTGGGATATCAAAAACATCGACCCAAAATCACCGCTCTGATACCAAGTTACGAAAATAAGTTTCATGATTAAAGAAAGAAGCCCTACGTCTCTTTTTATAGAGAGAAATGTGGGTAAATTATTACATAGGACCACAAAAGCAATAAAAGTACTAATCACTCTACTAAAAAATAAATAAACGACACTAATGCCCCTACTATAACATATATAACAGGACTTTTGCTTAGCAGATAAACATTATGTATCTAATACACCCTAATCGGCCATTAGATGTTAAATGGATGACAGCTAATGGCCCATTGGATAGTTCTTCAGAATGGCACAAAATTAACCTGCCACTACTAGAAGGGTGACAATAACGTCAAATAATCACTCTTCTCATGTATACAAATGAGATGGTAATCATAGTGTATGGCAAAGAAGAGATGGCAAGACTAACAAATGAACTTGCAAAAGAGTGAAAACGTAATGACTTTCCATCCACATTGTTTGGATGCAGGTGTTGATGTAGGCAAGAGTCTAGGTGAGAGTACCAAATGTAGGGCATATTAAAGCCTAAAAGACCATGTTTTCTTCCTAGTAGCAAGAGGAGTGGATAGTTGGGTGAGTGGAGTAAATAAAAACTCCAAGTAATTGTTTATGAATCTATGGATGAGGAAACTAGGGCATTTAATTATTGGGAGGCCCCCTTATTATGACATCCTTCGAAAAACAAAAAGTTGGTTGATCACTAGCATCACTCCAAGAGTAACAAGGCAATGCTTGTGTGCATATGCTTGCGTGTTTATAACATAATGAACATGGATTTCCAAAAGATAGTGCAACAATCTTTCCTCGTGGATTTTTTTATAAGAAAATGGATGATCGCATAGGGTAGTGATCATTCGATATATTAATTAAAGAGGTGTAACACTAGGTCATTAATAAATTAAACCAAAAATCATTGAAAAATGAAATTCCATTGTCGACACTATCGATACCAGGGTTTTCTCCTCTAAAGACGACTCCATTATGGTGAAGCCAGAACACCAAAAGCATTGCAAAGGGGGCAGCCTGACCTCTTCGCTTATGCAAACTGCCATTATCAAGGTGTTAAGAGATAAGTGTCATATTTTTAGTCATTATTTTTGGTAAGTTATTATGGCTTATGATTTTTTTCTTGTACACCTAAGCCCTCTATAAAAAGAGGGCTAAGGCTTTCTTTTCACAACAACCAAGTTGATCTTTTCCAACATGGTATCAGAGCAGCAATCCTAAATCGATGGTCTAATATCCCACCAAATCAAGATTTTTGAATCACCAGCTACAGTGATTCAAAGGATGATCAAAGAAGGAAGCTACAGTGTCGCTGCTGCCATGAAAGACAGCAGCAGCGTCACCACCATTGTGAAGGGCAGCAACAATGCAGCTACTACTGATGAGCTAGATTTTATACACTAAAGGATTGAGCTAAAATAAGTCATTGTAGTTGCGTAAAAATCCACTATTAGATAAATTTTATCAAAATTCGTGTAAGTCCTAGGTCGAATACAGAGAAACGAACGTTTGATTAAAAATCACGTTAAAAATTATTGTCACAAAGTAGATTAGCTAAGTGAATTAAATCTACGCTAGCTATTCTACTTAAATAATGAACAATAGAAAAAAGAGAATAATACAAAGAAAGAGAAAATCGAGAGAGAATGAACAAATATTTTATAACTATAGAAGCATATTCATTACATCTACTTGCTACTACTACAAAGCTGGAAATCTACACTAGAAAATGGTAAAAAAAGAGGGATGAGAAAATCCTCCTCGATAACTGCTTAAAGGACGAGACACGTTGACAGAGTGCCCGGAAGAGGGTGGTGAGATGTTGGACGAGAGAGAACAGAGCTGGAGGAGGAGGATGGAACAGGGTGGCATCGCAGTGGGATCCGCTTCCCTAATGGTGGCGAGAAGACAATCACGGGATGCTCCACGAAGGGGGTGAGAATATGGGAAATTTATTTTACTCTAGCTCTAGTGGAGCATCCCAAGTATGAGACCAGCTCTTTAGAACTTTGGAGAGGGTGAGAGAAGAAGAGAAAGGATGAAGAATGAAGAGATGTAGGGCCTTTCTATAGTTGAGGTTCAAGGGTAAAAAGGTCATTTCAATGATTAAACATTAATATCAGGGTCTTTAGTGACGTTTATGAGTGTCACTGTAGCTACACATCGCTAAAGGCACGCCTCCACATGAGCCACTCATCGCCGATCCGATGCCTCTCATTGTGCCATGTCACCGCCACTTCATCTTCGCCGTTCGCACGCTCAATCGCGCCAAATCAACCTCAATCGTCCGATCATACGATCGAACGGCTTAGAATCACGCACATGCTTCACCTTACCACGCGTGCAGTGCCCGCGAGCGATCACGTGTACGGCACGCTCCTCCATCCGGTGCATAAGAAGGCACCACGTAGCTGCTTCATTAGCCATTCGTGCCGCATCCAATGGTCCAATTTCCCACACCTCGCCTCTTCACGAAATCACCACCTCGCCGCGAATCGGATTCATGTCACACGTCGTGCGTAAGGCACACGACTACTACGCTGCACTCGATTCTTTGTCGCTTTTACGTTTTAAGGGTCACATGCTCTCGACTGTTGGATCTCGATCCAACGGTCGAGATCACGTGACCTTTGATAAGGAGGCCGATGGCTGTGGGCGGCCTGGATGGCGCCATCTGGGCCGTCCATTTTCCAATGCTTATAGATGGTGTCACGGATATCGGATTAGGTCGATTTTCGCACCGTTGGGCTACAATCGTCGATCCGAACCCATCCGTGTGGTTGGATTTGTCATCTAAGGTACGAATTTGCACCACCTTACCCATTGCCTCTGATTTTCCTCGGACTGCATCTGATGCTACGGAGGTTTGATTGGGGCAATCTCGAAGGCGTTAGACTCCGATCGTCACCCTGATCAGATCCTTATGATTAGATCTTCAATCCGAGGCCCAGAAAAATATCAACATGTCCCATGATCACAAAAAGAAGTAAATTAACCTATAATTTATACAAACTGATCTAAATGCATTATGATGCATGATATGCACTATTTATAATGCACGATGCTTCTATAGACCTAGAAACATGCATAAATAGACATTTTAGGCCAATTAAATGTGTGCACATCAGCTACCTTGAAGGCCTGCAAACACATTGTCGGATCACCTGTTGTGGCTGCTATTGTTCAATTCCCATGTTGCTACATCATGAGCCTTCTCTCACAAGCAAAATCCTCCTTTTAGTTGGTGATGAGTTTCTCTCACTATTTATGATGGAGTTTTTTTCTAAGAGCATGATGAGCCTTCTTTCATGCATGGGAAGTTTATTTTGCCCTAGGCTGAGGCAAAATTCATATCGATGTGGAGATGAACTCTTGACTTACAAGGGATCAAAAAAGATGGATAGGAGATCTAAACCATGGGTAATCAATTCGGGAGCATCGATCCACCTCACTAGGAACGCTGAAAAGTTGAATCCATCCACACCATGTGAAATCTGAGAGGTTTAAGTTGCCAATGGGGCAACCTCTCCGATTACCACGGTTGGAGAAGTCTAGGTTTCCCTTGTTCTGCAAATTGGAGAACTAAACTACTCCCCTATGTTTCCCATGAGTTTATTGTCAGTCAACAAGATATGTAGGAATCTCCAGTACAGGGTCGTATTTGATGACAGACATTGCTACTTCCAGGACTAACGCACCAATGAGATCATTGGTGATGGGATGGGGAGAGATAGACTTTACTATTTGCACAAACCGACCTTATTTGCTAAGCAGTTTCCATTGCTAGTATCCATGGCTTTGGCATAGCAACTTTGACATCCTTCAATGAGAAAGATGCATCATACATATCCTAAGTTGTTAGACTCATTAACATTGGACTGTGAGGATTGTCGATTAAGGAAGCATCATTGGAGCACTTTTCTACGACGACGTGATGGGGTGAGCACGATCCCTTTTGCCCTCATCCATTGTGATGTGTGGGGGCCTGCTAGAGTCTCGAGTACCAAAGGACATAAGTACTATGTTGTGTTTGTTGATGACCATAGCCGCCTCACTTAGGTCTTTCTGATGAAAAATGGATCTAAGATTCCATAGATAATTTAGAGATTTTTTGCAAAGATTTAGACAGTACTCTACTGTCAGAGTCTTCCAGAGCGATAATGCTCTAGAATTTGTCTAGAAGGAGATGCAAGATTTCTTCAATGTACATGGGACCATCCACCAGACTTCGTGTGCTCACACTTCCAACAGAATAGTGTAGCCAAGCGCAAGTTGAAGCACCCTCTCGACATTGCCAGAACGTTGATGTTTCACATGAAGGTGCCCAAGTAGTTTTAAGGTGACACTATACAAGCCGCTACATACCTGATCAATAGAGTACCACTGTCAATGCTTCAGAGGAGGATTCCATATCAAGTACTACATCCTAACTGTGACAGATCCTTTGCCTTGCACCTGCATGTCATTGGGAGTACTTGTTTTGTTCAAACCAATGGGAATCCTACAGCACTAAAGTGTATCTTTCTGAGCTATTCATAGACTCAAAAGGATACAAATGCTATGATCCTGGGCATAGGTGATATACAATTACGGTAGATGTCACCTTCTTTGAAAAAGTCCCATATTACTTTGAGGAGAATGTTAGCATAGAACTGGCACCCAAGGAGGCTTAGGTCTACCACTGTCGATTTGCTAATCCCAATACAGTACTTCAAGATGCTCTTCCTACTATGGAACTTCATGAGACATATTTTGCTGATGAGAGGCATGTTGCTATGAGGAAGGCCACACAAACTTGCACCTTGCATTCGATGTCCAACTATAATAGGACTTCTCACCTGAAGGGGGAGATAAGATAGCTTGCCTCCGCCATTACTACCACCACCATTCCCAAAGACTATGGAGAGGCTTCCAAGATCCTAGGTGGCAAGCAACCATAGATGACGAGATGCAATCCGTACAATCTAGGGGGACATGGGAGCTAGTACCATGCCCTCCTAGTGCTACTATTGTAGACTGTTGATGGGTTTATATCATCAAGAACCAAGTGGATGACACTGTTGACAGGTATAAGGCTCGCCTTATTGCCAAAGGTTTCACCCAAACCTGTGGCATTGACTATTTGGAGACCTTTTCTCCAGTAGCATGCATATCCTCTATCAGGATCATTGTTGCTGTGGCAATTAACCGACGATGACCATTGTATCACTTGGACATCAAGGACACCTTCTTGCATGTTGATCTTGCTGAGGAGGCTTACACGAGATAGCCACCTAGGTATAGCTGTCAGGGGGAGCATGTCTGACGTTTGCAAAAGGCTAACTACAGCCTAAAGTAGAGTCCCAGGGCTTATTTCAAGCGCTTGAGCACAGAACTTCAAAGGATTGGTTTTCAACGGTCATCCTCTGATCATTCTATTTTTATATGGAAAACTGGAGAAGCAACTGCGAGCAGAGTTGTTACCATGGCCATCTACATAGACGACATGGTTTTGACTAGAGGATAAGGACAGTATTCGCTAGATCAAGACCTTCCTGCAAACCACCTTTGTGACGAAGGACCTTGGTGACTTACGATACTTCTTTGGGATAGAGGTCGTTCGTCAAGGATCAGGTCATTCCTTATCTCAGAGAGAATATACACTCTAGACACTTGAGGAGGCTGGCTTTCTAGGATCAAAGCCATCTAGCATTCACACTGAGACAGTGCATTCGTGATACAAAGGATAACCCCTTATATGAAGATGTGAGCCGATATCGCAACTTGGTTGGACAATTTTTGTCCCTGACTATCACACAATCAGGCATTAGCTTTGTAGTTAGCAGAGGTAGCCAATACATGCAGGCACCACGTTACAGCCATTAGCATGAGGTATGCCTCATCTTATACCTCATCTTGAGATATCTTAAAGGTAATCCTGGTCAACGTCTATACTACTGGGCGAGTGGATCTATATGGATATCAAGGCCTACTTGGACGCTAACTATGCTAGGTCTATAGAGGATAGTCGTTCTACATCCAAATACGCCTTGTTTCTTAGTGGCAACCTTGTGTCATGGTGGAGCAAGAAACAAAGCTTAGTTGCTCATTCCAGTGCTAAGGCTAAATACCGACCCATGGCCCATGCCACATGTGAGATCATGTGGGTCGTGGCCTTCCTACAAGATATAAGTATCCAAGTTGAGACACCAATGCCACTTTACTGCGTCAATCAGTTGATGACCTATATTGCATCCAACCCAGTCTTCCATGAGCGCACGAAGCACATTGAGATCATTGCCTCTTTATCCAAAACATTGTCATGAAAGGCAAAATTAACACTCCCTACGTCTCCTCAGACCTATAGTTGGCAGACATTCTTACTAAGGCACCCAAGAAGAAGCGACATGATTTCTTGTGTGACAAATTGGGGCTTTTAGATATCTACGCCCTAACTTGAGAGGGAGTGTTGGGAGATACATGTCCTACTAATTTTAATCATAGTTACTCTTTTGAGTAAGTGAGTTGTTGTGGTTTATGATTTTTCCTTGTATACCTAAGCCCCCTCTTTATAAAAAGAGGGCTAAGGCTTTCTTTTCACAACAACCAAGTTGATCTTTTCCAACAAAAGGTTCTCCAAAAATCCCCCCAAGAAGAATTTGCTTGCCATTGGCTACCAGCCTGGATCCACCCTTCTCACGTGAATGGACAAGTAGAGAACAAATGGTTGCAATCCTCTTACTTCTCATTGCAAAAAAAAAAAAGTAGCAGCCAATTATGAAGCTATCTTCAGCCTGTATTCCTTCGTCATGATCCTCTTTCGACATAGTAACCAAGCAAAGGACTTGACTTTCAAAGGCATCTTAGTCTTCCAGACAAGTCTACAATCTCTTGAGTGGACATGATCAACTTGTTGTACCTAAGAGGACAACCACTTGTATTCAGTTTTGATTGAGAACTCCCCACCCTCCCAAAACACTTGTCCACCATCCATTGGCCTAAGAGAAGAGAAAATGTCCTGCATCCTCAAAAACTCATCTAGCCTCTAGTCTAAGAGGTTTCCCCTGAGTACTAGCGTCCAAGCACGACCACAAGAATCCCAACAGTTGGCAACACTGACATGTAAACCATCAGACAAGGCTGAAAGGCAAGGGAACAACTTAAGCGCAATACCTCTGTCAGACTAATTATCATTCCAGCATGCACAATTCTCCCCATTCCCCAACTTTGAACAGATGCAGTACACGTGTGGCATAACCCACAGTAAACCCTTCCAAAAAGTTGAATCACCATGACCAGGCTACATTCTTTCTTCTCAATTCAACTTCCTGCTATAACAAGCTTCCAGGACCAAATAAACAAGATTGCTGTCAGGCACCATAACCTTAGCCACCCATTTCGATAACAATGCCTGATTCATTACCTTCAGATCCAAATCTCCAAGCCCCTTTTCTGATTTAGGCATGCAAACCTCATTCCAAGAGACTAAGAAGACCCCTTTATTGTCCTTCCCAACTCCTTCCAAAAGAAAGTGACACCTAATAGCTTCTAATGTATCAATTACCTTCATGGTAAAAGGTGGAAGCGTAAAATAGGCAGTGCAAAAAGTGCTAAATGCAGTAGCACCAATCTCCCTTCCCTTAAATAACAACTTGGGCTTCCAACCTTCCAAACTGCCCTCCATCTTTAAAGGAGGAATTTCCCTAGTAACAAAAACTAAAGGAGGCCACAATCCATACTTTCCCACCCAGAGATGTCAAGTACACTTGGTTATAAGCCTCTCCCAGGACATATGCAAATAAGAGCAGGTGTATTTCCAAAATAACCCTGAACACATATGCATAGGGAATGCATATGAGCCCATGGGTGGATCCCGTATAAACAGATAAACGTTTACTCGATAGCCTTGCACTTTGAAATCACAACAAATCCACCACTTTCATACTCAAGTCAGCAAAAGGGGGTTCGAGTTTGACACAAAAGGCTCATTAACTATTCCAATAAAGGGAAAGGCAAGAAGGTGAACCTGTTAGGAATTCGAGGATATTTCTATTTTTATTTGACCTTCTTCCCGAGTATTATGAATCCTAATAGGTTTAGGATCCTGAAGTTTCAATAAGAGTAGGAGTTTGGAATCCGATTAGGAGTAGAATTCTTGGGTCCTGTATTTAAGCCTATAAATAGAGAGGTGGTCTCTCATTGTAGGCTTTACGGGTGAAGCCAAAACAAGAGAACCAAAAGATGTAGTCCAAAGAGTATTCGGGTTCGGGTCGAGAGCGAGGGGCTCCTTCGAGGTGCAGATGCAATTCCTTCTACTATAATTAATCTCTGAGTTTATCCCCCGTGGTATTTCCCCTAACATGTGTAAGGGTTTTCCACGTTAAATCTGGCAGTCATCTTCGTGGTGCTTGCTTGCATACCGTTATATGATGTGCAACGTCTCGATGGTCATGCCAACAAGTTCACACATGCTACGTGCAACAGATTGTGATTGTAAGGCTATACTACACCATACAACATTAGATATGAAGCATATATATATATAGAGCAAAAACTGCAATACATAGCACTTCCCGGCGAGAGAGCACACCAAACTCCACCAATCCAACAGTACAGTACGAAATGAGAGTGTGTGTAATGGTATAAAAAAAAAAAAAAAAACACAGGAGTGAAGTTTTGGAGGGAAGCAAAGACTAATGAATGAAGTAAAATTATTTCGATGTCTAGAGTCAGTTGCCTACCTGGTGGTGGGGATTCATCCCCCTCGCCTCGATCAGGCGGTCGCGGAGGGCCCGACATCGCGGCACGCGAGACGAGCACGCGGCGGGGATTCACCAGCGGCAGGGGGAGTCTGCGGCGAGGGAGAACCGGATCGCTGCTGTAATTGCTAGCGCTTTTAGTGACATAACCACCGCGGTGGGAGGATGTGGCGGTTACTAAGGGGCATCCGCATCCATGTCGGTGTTCGTGTGGATGTGGGTGGTGGTGGCGTTGATGAGTGGAAGAGGGGATGGGGGGTAGAAGAAGGTCACGTCGTCGGAAAGGAGGAGGGCATCTTTTGTTAGGGGAGCACAGAGGGGACGAAGGGGAGGAGGACCAGCAGCTCCTGCTGCTGCCAGCAGATATTAGCATCTTCATACGATATCACGATTGGGTTGCAGGGTAACCGCCTCCTTTGCCTGCTGCCGTTTCTATTTCGTCTTCCCCTGGGAAAAACATAGAGCATTCAACTTGGGTGAGGGAATAGCCAAACAAAACTGGAAGACCGTTTTACGGTGGTATTAGGTAAGGTGGATTGCTGACAGAAAATAGGACGCTAATAGCCGTACATGCAAGGTGGTTTTTTTTTTAAGAGAAGGTGTACATTATTCTGTGATCTCTTGTATCCTCAAATATTTTTTTACAAAATATGTATATATATTTTTTTATTTGATAGTAAAATCTCTTGGGTTGTATTTGGTAGGAGAATAATGTTATACTATGATAGAATGGCAATGAAATAAGTATTAGAAGGTATTTGATTGGTGGGATTATTAATAATTAATATGTTGGTTTTGTGAGAGAGGAGAGAAAGTTAGTGGATTTTGATGGGATAATTTTTTTTTAATTTAAAAAATTTAAAACTTTTTTTATTGCTCTCTCTCCATCCCTTCTCTCTCCCATCCTGACCCCCTCGATATTCCCCCTCTCCCTTCACCTTGGAACCCACAACACTACTCCCCAATTTCAACCCAAGCCCGTACGAAAACCCCAATCCCCGCTGTTATAACACAACCAAATGCGACCTTAGCGTGATACAAATGTAAATGAGTTGTGGAGGGAGATAGAAACACAAGATACTCCCCTTCCTAAAGATTTAGAAAGAATTACATATGCAACATCAAAGACGAGGATGGTAGAATTTTCCATGGATTTGGAAAATGTGAGAGAATCTTTTATTTCTCATTATTAACAAATTTATGGTCACATGAAGCAAAGGCTCCTGCATACTCAAACATTTTTTATAATAGAGAGATATTGACATGATTGAGATTCTACATTCCAAAGGAGGAAGAGATTGAAGTTGCATTATTTTCAATGAAGCCACCAAAAGCTCATGGTCTGGATGTTCTTCCTCTGTTGTTTTATTAACATTGTGGGAATATTGTGAAAAATAATGTCATTAAAGTGAACGAGAAATCATTTAAGGAAGAGATGTTTCTAAGAGGTTTAATTCATATATTTACTACTTTGATTCCTAAAATTCCAAATCCTATGGAAGTAAACGGTTACTAGCATATAAGTTTGGCTAATATGACATATAGGATAATTGCAAAAATCCTTGCAAATCAAATTAAGAATGTCCTACCAAGAATTATATTTACTTTTCAGTATATTTTTCTCAAAGGAAGATACATAATGGATAATATTATATCAACAAAAGAAATTATCCATTTCTTGAGGCAAAAAAAGAAGAGCAAAAAAAAGGATTATATGCTATTACGATCAAGTTCCCGAATCCTTATAGGATTCGAGACCGACTCGACTCGACTAATCCCAAGACCCAGTTGTCCAACAAGAAATAACCGAAAAGTAGGAAAATAAACCATATTCACTATTCAATGTAACTAACAGTAAAAGCGTACAAGCAGTAAAGGAAAGTAAAAGCTGCTAGTCAGTACATAACACCACAACAACAGGAAAGTAGAACAAAAGTACAGTAACAGGAATAGTAAACAAAAGTCTGAACTCATTAACAGAAAAGCGAGTACAACAACAGTACGAAAACTACTGCTGAGCTCGACTGGGCCCAGCACCCTCTGCAGTCGATAACTCGGGTTACTCAACTCCTGGATCTGTAAAGGGTTTTGAGAAAACAGAGTCAGCGAACACTGAATAAAGTGGTAACCAGACTATCTAAAGCAGTAAAAACTAGCAGATAAATTTATCTTTTCCAGTTATTTATTTTACAAGTAATTTCCTTTCACCCTATTGGTTTACTTTCAGATTTCTTTCTTGATCTCCCATGTTCCTCGTGGGAACGATCTTAATTGCAGTCTTTTTTGAAGAGCAGAAGGTACTTGTGGTGCTCTCCTGGCTGGGAGAGTCCCCCGTGGTAGTCCTACACCTAGTCAACCACCCCAAGGTCATTGACAAACGTAGCAGTGACTATGGCACGCGTGATAAGCGCATGGGTAGCTACCCCACACTAGCATGCGGTCAGTCGTTTCCGCTAGTGGGTACGCCCAAAGTACAGCACGAAACAATATAAGGCCTGGCCCTCTCAGAAACAGGGGTTTAGCCCCTCAGAACCAAACAGGGGTCTCGCCCCTCCACAATTCACGCACTCTCGTCTGACTACCCCGGTTTGCCCAGAGGGCCTAACAAGTTGGTGTGGGGCGGCTAGCTGAACCCCGAGCCCCGTGGGTAGGTAGCTCCCTCCCTACACTAGTAGCTCTCCTCGGTACCGTGTACGCGAGGGCCAACAGAAGTCGATGTAGAGTGACCAATCCTAACCCCAGGACCCAACCCAAGGGCGGCTAGCTCCGCTCTACACTAAAAAGGAGACAGTTGCTCTCCTTGGTACCACATACTCAAGGGCTAGCACACTTCCCATCCATATTCCAGGCTTTTCCATCTATCCACAGGAGCTCTACTCCTATCTCCCCGTAGGGTTCATGCTCATCTTTACCACATTATTCCAATCCAGGTTTCATCATTCACAATTTGGTTCTCGTTCATACACATGTAGCTCGTATTTCCACAATTTAACACATGCAACAAACAATATCACAGGTAATTGTTCAGTTATCTCAGGCAGTTCATATTCTAATAGGCAGCTCGTATTTATTAACAGGCAGTTGCTAACAGTTTAGCTCATTCATTTATAACTACGATTTCAATCACACAAACAAGCGATTCAACCATTTCTCGTCCTAGGGTTCAGGCTTGTTAAGACCCGAGTCGTTAAGCCTTTTAAGACATCTATACTTTAGGTAAGACGTCTGGACTAAAGGTCAGACGTCTTGCAAGACGTTTGGACCCATTCCCGGACGTCTGAAAATCAAAATTTTCGTGTACGTCCTCGCGTCTGCGCGCGTGCTGCGCCCAGACAGTACGCGACCTCGTTTTCTTCTCTCCTTCTCTTTCCTCTCACCGACCCAACCCTAACCCAGCACCTTATTTAAACCCCCCTCCTCTCCCTCGTTCACCCCACCTCCAGCCACCCTTCTCCTTCCTCCAGCGAGAGCAGTGAGCGGCGAGTAGCGAGCAGCGGGCGTGAGTGGCGTGGGAGGTGAGGAGGAGCAGCAAGGGGAAGAGAGGAGAGCACGCGTGTGAGCTCGTGTGGGAGCTCGCCAAAGAGCTCACGGCCGGTCGATGCGTGTGCGAGGTGGAGAGGTGCGTCAGGGAGGTCCTCCCCGACACTGCTGCAGCCAGAGTAGCAGGCGAGCGGGCGTGGCACGGCTACGCGCGGCACGAGAAGGCAAAGGAAGATTCTGATTCTGGGTTTTTCCCAGAATCAGATGTCTGGATCGACGTCCAAACGACGTAGACGACGTCTGGAGGAGGCTCCAAAGGACTGAGAGGTAAGTTTCGTGACGTACACCTGCTTTGCGAATACGGCCATGCAAGCCGTTCCGTCGAGGCACTGTTTCGTGCCATGTTGAGGAGATTTCGTCGACGCGTGTAGGATTCGCTTTGGGAAGGCGCGGGACACACCCACGCAGTTCAGACGTCTGGACAAGGCACCAGACGACGGGGAGCGTTTCCAAACATCCAGAGAGGTGGTCGAACGTCTGGAACTGGGTCCAGATGGTCCAGCGGAGTCCCTGGACGTCTGAGGAGTGGCGCAGGAGTTGAGGTATGGTTCTTGACTCTTTTAAGACATCTGGAAGGTGTTCTAAACGTCTGATGTGAATCAGAATTACCGTTTTTGACCCGTTTAGGGTCTGTTTGAGGTCTGATTTCCGCAATTAAGATACCGTTGTTTCTCATATAAATTCCTCTACTTGTTGGAATACTTTTTATCCTGTTCTGAGTAGTCTCTTGTGATTGATCCTTGTGATAGGGCCTCGTTTCGTTGCGGATTTGGGGTTTGCTGAGGCACGTGGACCTGCTGATGTAAATACGTTTACACTACTTAAGATGTCTATTTATGCATGTTCTTAAACATAGGATTGCATTGCATGCTATAAATATTGCATAACATGCATCATCTTGCATTTAGAGTAGTTTGAATAAAATGGAGGTTAATTGTCTCCTTTTATGTTCTTGGACAGGGTAAACTTTTTATCAGGGCCTCGGATCGAAGATTCAATCATACAGATGTGATCAGGGCAACGATTGGAGTTCAACGACTCCAAGATCGCCCTAATCAGACATCTGTAGCATTAGATAGTGACCGGGGAACCCTAGAAGATCAAGGGCCAAGATGGTGTGAATCCACACTTCAAACGACAAATCCGACCACACGGATGGATTCGGATCGACGATTGCAGCCTAACGATGCAAAAATCAAGTCAATCCGATACCCATGGCACCATCTACATCATCCAGAAGATGGACGGCCAAGATGGTGCCACGTGGAGCCATCTCGACCGCCCACACGCACTCGCTGAAGGCTTCCGCATTCGCCCTTCCCCACCGTTGGATCAAGATCCAACGGTTGCGACGCGCCCGCGCTGAAGTCAAGCGCTCGACACAAACGCGCCCCCAACAAGTTGGTTAAGCGCTCTAACGTGAAGCGAGAGCGCATGTTCGAGCCTCGCCACGCTGAAATTTGAGCGGAGGCGCGCCTTCGATTGATGGCACAATCACGATCAAACGGCCACGCGCGCTCAATCAAGATGACGTGCTATTGCACCCGCAGCGGTAACGCGGCATCGCACGCGATCGGGCGCGCGCTGAGGAGGCAGGCGTAGCACGATCTAAGCCGTCCGATCTCATGATCGGACGGCTGAGAATGGCCAGATGTGCGCGTGCGTTGCGCGCACAGGTAAGCGAGCGAGCGCGCGCGCGCCGCCCACTATACCCACATTCAGACCTTTAGCGACAGTTTTATCCGTCACTAAAGGTCCTGAATTAAAGTTTTTAAAGTTGTAATGACTAAATTGCCCCCACTCCTTGCAACTATAAAAGGAGACCCTCCACACGAAATTCTCATCCCTTCCTTCTCTTCTCTACCTCTCCAAAGTTCAAGAGAAGCTTGTCCCACACCTGGGATGCTCCTCGTGAGATAAAGTTAAATTTTCGTCTCCTTTCGGAAGTGGATCCCGCGACGACGACGACGTGCTGCCCCATTCCCGTTCTTCTGCTTCGTCCTCCTTCGTCCAGGTGTCGTCCCGTCCGACTCGTCCTCCAAGCGATCGTCGAGGAGGATAACTTCCCTCTCCCATTCTTCTTTACAGCTTTCTAGTATAGAATTTTTCCTACTTTCTAGTGTAGCTGATTTTCTGCTTTTTAGTGTAATTCTTATTTGATTTTATTGTATAAACATTTTGAATTATTGAATGCATGTTTTCTCTCTCTCTCTAGTCTGATTGTTGTTATGGCTTCATTGTAATTACATCGCCTCACTTTTCAAGAAAAATTCTAAAAATATATATATAATTGCGAATATAGATCAACGTAGCATCCCTGTGTTCAACCCGGAATTTCCATTTCGGTATAAATTTTATTTGTTGAACATGAGTTCTTCGCTTTCAAACTACAACGACAAGGTTTTCAAAACCAAACACATTAGCGTAGCAACTCGACATCCAACATTTTGGCGCGTTGCCAGGGAGGCAATGATTTCCGATCTATTTTTTGCATTTCTTGCACTTTATTATTTTCTAACTTGCTTTCTCTTATGTCTATTGTTTTGAAGAGACCTCCATCAGGGAATCATCAAGTAGTAGACTGGAGTAAAGTGCAGTTGAAGACAACTGTAAGTGCTCCCCATTCTTCCCCCTTCCATAGATTTCATTTGCCATATTAAATCCAAATTCCAATTAACCTAGGTGTTTGCATAAATCCTAAGAATAGTTTGGTTGTTTGAATTCTCACTCACATTCATTCCACCCTCATTTATATAAAAAAAACAACAAAAAGATAATTTTGTGAGGTAATTTTCAACAAACATACAACGTACACCCACATTCAAAGCACTTAACTGAATTAATTTGTTTCTACTCAACCAGGTTCTGATATGTGGAACCGGTACACACAAAGTAACATATAAAAGAGTAGAAACCATTCTAGGTTAATCATCTTTGAGTGCCTAACTTAGTGGTGCATTTGTAGTCAGTTGTTTGAGTTGTTTGAGCCGCACCACTCTACTTAAAATCAACTCATCAAATAGCTCCTCCTTAGGGTTTTCAATCTAGGTCTATTCCAGGCACTCCACTTTCTTTCTGGTTTTAAAGGAAAACATTCTTCACCCGTGTTTGACAACTTGTTTTGCCTAGAAACTTGATTGAAATCCACCTAATTTGAAACCCTAAAAGCTATTTAAGCAAGATTTTAACATTAAAATCCACGCATCACAAATAATCTTGCTTGAAAACCCTGGTTGTGCACGCACTTACACAAATCTCAATCAATCATTAAGGGCACAACCCATTTTAAGGGCCCATCACATTCCATAAGCACCACAATCCCAGGCCTTAATAAAATTGAGTAGACATTGGCCTTAAGGTCTGATTCGCTCTTCAGGGCCTAGTCTAAGATTGTCTTTGATTAACTTACTTGTACTGATTAATCTGATATCTAGCTAGGGGAGTAGCGTTAAACGACCGCAGCTAGGGGGTACACTAGGAACCAGAGGCGAAAGCCGAAGGAAGAACCTTCTCCCTAGTTCCTCCTTCTAACTGGTTGGATTGAACAAACGCAAGTAGAGTAAATCATTTACAGTCTTAAGGCAAGTTTTGGGAGTTAGTAGATCCTTAGGCTACCCCACTTAAGGACAACCTTGTTTTGTTGTGCTGCAGGGTCCCTATCCCTAGTCCTTCCGACCTTCTCCTAGTTTATGCTGGGAAGACGGTCATTGAATCCCCGATTGGAAGGACCATTAGAGTATTCTAGGAAGCGCAAATTGGATTTTGGTCAAATTGATCCCATGGCCAACCAACAGCCTCCTCTGCTTGGAAATCCACAGGAAGAATTTCGAAGGCAGCTGGACAAATGCAAAGAATGCAGGAATGGTTCAAGAGAATGCATGGTGCTTAGCCCTTGAAGGATTTTTATGATCCTTCAAATTATGGGGAACGTCCTGGTGTCCAGATTCCAACTGGTGACGTAGAAATCAAGCCCCAGGTGTTAAGCCTGATTAAACATTCTCATGGGCTTGGCTCCGAAGATCCGTTTCAGCACTTGGAGGACTTGACCACTTTGGTCCAGACCACCAAGGCACGAAACGTAAACGAGGAGTAAATGATCATGAGGCTCTTCCCCCACTCTCTTAGGGATAAGGCCACGCATTGGTATAGGACAATAGGAAGACCAATTATAACTTGGAATGAGTTGAAATCGGCCTCTCTGAAGAAATTCTTCCCAGTTGGACGTACCAATGCTTTGAGGCGGGCAATCACTACCTTTATCCAGCTGCCGGGGGAGCAATTTCATGTGGCCTGGGAGCAATTCCAGGACTTATTGCGGAGGTGTCCACACCATGAGGTGCTGAAATGGCAACTCGTGCAGATCTTTTATCATGGGTTGACTGAGCAACTCAGAAATCATATGAATGCTTCTTGCAGAGGCAATTTCCTCAATAAAGATGCAGATAGTGCACATGATTTATTTGAGGAAATGAGTGAGAATTCAATCAATCATGCCTCCATGGATACATTTATCCAGTCCCAGCAGCCCAAATCAAATGTCAATGAAGTCAATGACTCTCATTCATTTAATATGGAATTGATTTGTAACAAACTTGATAAGGTGGACTTGGTTGCTAAGAGAATGGAAGAGTGGATGGCTGGCAATTCTATGAACAACTCTCGATCCACTCAATCCCAAAATTCGGGATTCCATTCTTCACAAGCTCCTTCTGGACGGGAGTTCGTGAATCAACTCGATGCGGCTCAACCTGTGAGTCAACATTTTTCAGAACCCCATGGGTTCCAAATTGGGGCCTTTGATCCCAGTTTTTCTGATCCTTCCCTTTCTTTCTCTCCATCCTCACCCTATGAGGATGTCTGTGCTGTACAAGAGAATGTTAGATCCAACCCCTACTCTAATGCCTACAATCCAGGTTGGAGAAACCACCCTAACTTCTCTTGGAAAAACCTAAGGCAACAGGCCCAATTCCGACCCGGCAACTATGCTTCGCAACGACCAATGGGTCAGGGTCATGTATATACTCAGTTGCCTCCGAATCAGGCCAATCAGCCAGCTTGGAATGCTCGTCAACCCGCAGGGCAGGCTGATTTGAACCGACAAATGGTAGAGATGCAAGGATCCATGCTCCAGCTCATGCAGCAAATGAAAATCTCGCTGGACAACTTGCAGTCCGGGCTCATTGCTAACTCTCGTCAACTCGGATCTCTACCATCCCAACCCATACCTAACTCGCGAAATATTATGATTTTGGGCAACCAAGCTCATGGGTACGGAAATCAGAGGGACCCACACGCACATGCTCGAGTGGTTGAGCAGGGTTCCTCGTCCTCTTCTTCTTCTTTTGCAAATCAACAATTCATGGCTAATCAAGCCCCTCCAATCTTTCCTAACCCTCCTCAAGACCCAAATTCTTATGCATATGCAAATTCTGTCACTTTGAGGAGTGGTAAGTAGACTCAGGATCCACAACCACACTATTCTGATCTTTTGAATCCTGAAGAACCTGAGGAGAGAGAGGAGCATTCTGGAGGAGAAATCAAGGCTCAGGAACCTAATTCCAAAGATCTGACTCATGTTCCTTTTCCTGAAGCCTTAATCAAATCAAAGAAGAAGAAGTCTGTTGATAGCAATGAGGAGCTTCTGAATCTATTTAAGAATGTTGAGATCAATATCCTGCTCCTTGATGCTATCAAGCACATACCAGCTTACGCAAGATTTTTAAAGGATTTATGTACACAAAAGCGTAAGTCGAGAGAATCTGTTCCAAGGAAGGTGGTACTCTCCGAGCAAGCTAGTTCTGTTATCCTGCACCACCTCCCTCAGAAAAAGAGAGATCCAGGTGCTCCATTGATTTCTTGCGTCATTGGAGATTACACATTTGATAGAGCACTTTTGGATCTGGGTGCATCCATCAACCTAATTCCGACTTCTCTTTACGAGAAGTTTGGGTTAGGTGAACTTCGGTCAACTTCAGTAACGCTATAGTTAGCGGACCGTTCAGTCACAAATACGCGAGGCGTTATTGAAGATGTTATAGTTAAGGTCAAGGATTTCTATTTTCCTGTAGATTTCCTTGTCCTTGACATGGATGTACCTGATAATCTGAGGAACACGCCCATCATTCTGAGGTGTCTGTTCCTGGCTACCGCTAAGGCCAACATTAATTGTGAAAGTGGTAGTATGGAAATCGCCTTTAGGGATCAACGAATGAAATTGGATATTTTTAAGGCGATCAATAAATTTGAGGATTGTGAATTTATTGAGGAACTGGATGAGGATAATGAAAACATTGAAACTTGTTTGATGGTTTCTTCAATCGAAAGTTCCTCCTTGGATGACGAATTTGACTCGCAACCCTCTATGGCTGACTTGCCATCTTCTGAAGAGGTTATTGATTTTGTTCACTCACAACCTCTTCCTCTTGTTGAATCTTCAGCATCTACCCTACCATCAATCATCAACCCACCCCAGCTTAAATTTAAACCAGTGCCTGAGAATTTGAAATATCAATTTTTAGGACCTCAGAAGACGCTCCCTGTGATTATCAGTGCTAAATTGACAAAGGAGAAAGAGATTAAATTGATCAAGGTCCTGAAGGAACATAAGGAGGCAATTAGTTGGACCATTCATGACCTCAGGGGGATCGAGCCATCTTACTGTAATCATAGAATATTTTTGGAAGATGGACCCCGCCCTTCTCGCCAGATGCAGAGGAGATTGAATCCAAATATGCGAGAAGTGGTCAAAAAGGAAATCATCAAGTGGCTTGATGTAAGAATTATTTATCCAATCTCAGATAGTCCCTGGGTAAGTCCCGTACAGATTATTCCGAAGAAAGCCGGGATTACCGTTGTGACTAACGAGAGAGGAGAATCTGTCATAACTCGTTCAGCTTCCTATTGGAGGGTTTGTATTGATTATAAGAAGCTGAACACAACCACTAAAATGGATCATTTTCCCCTGCCTTTCATCGATCAAATTTTGGAAAGATTAGCCAGGCAGAAGTACTTCTATTTTCTTGATGGCTACTCGGGATACGACCAAGTTCCTATCCATCCCGAGGATCAGGAAAAAACTACTTTCACCTGTTTCTACGGAACTTTTGCTTTTCGTAGGATGCCTTTCGGGTTGTGCAATGCACCTGCGACTTTTCAAAAGTGTATGCTAGCCATCTTTTCTGACATGGTGGGAGAGTTTATAGAAGTCTTCATGGATGATTTCTCTGTTTTTGGAGAATCATTTGACTCTTGTTTGGCTAATCTGGAAATGATTCTTAAGCGATGTATCAAAACACGATTGGTCCTTAGCTGTAAAAGAGTCATTTCATGACCCAAGAAGGCATCATTTTGGGTCACGTAATCTCTGAACGGGGAATTGAAGTGGATAAAGCTAAGGTTGATGCTATCACAAAACTTCCTCCTCCCACATATGTTAAACAAATCCAATCATTTCTTGGTCATGTGGGATTCTATTGAAGATTTATCAAGGATTTCTCAAAGGTTTCTCGTCTCCTGAGCAATCTTCTTGCCAAAGAAACGCCATTTGTTTTTGACGAATCATGCCGAAAGGCATTTGATTTCCTGAAAACGGCAATCACCTGTGCTCCAGTTTTGCAACCACCAATTTGGACAACCCCTTTTGAGATCATGACCGACGCTTCTGATTACGCGGTCGGGGCTGTCTTGGGTCAGAAAATTGATAGAAAGCCCTCTGTCATCTACTATGCTAGTAAAACTCTAGATGAAGCCCAGAGGAATTACACTGTTACTGAAAAGGAATTACTAGCTATAGTGTTCGCTTTGGAAAAATTCAAGGCTTATCTCTTAGGGTCTCATGTTATCATCTATACCGACCACTTGACCATGAGACATCTCTTGGCCAAAAAGGATGGTAAACCCTGGCTTATTCGTTGGATTCTTCTGCTTCAAGAATTTGATCTTGAAATCAAGGATAAAACCGGGGTAAAAAATGTGATAGCGGATCATTTGTCGAGACTCCTAAGTGATTCCTCTCGTCCGGACATTCCGATTGCTAACACTTTTCCAGACGAAACTATTCTTACAGTTTTAGGTGTCCACACCCCATGGTTTGCTGACATTGTTAACTATTTGGCCGTTGGTCAAATCCCTCAGGATTGGACCAAGCAACAATGGGATAGACTCAAATCTAAGGCCAAATACTACTTCTGGGAGGACCCTGAGCTGTACCACATCGGCTCTGATCAGATTATTCGCTGATGTATACCGGAGAATGAATTCAACAGTATACTCGAGTTCTGCCATGCATCTAGGTGTGGTGGACATTTCTCCGGGAAAAAGACGGCTGCAAAAATCTTGCAATCTGGCTTCTATTGGCCGTCTTTATTCAAGGATGCTCAGGATTTCTCAAGGTCATGTTCTCGATGTCAGGCACTCGAGAGCATAACTGAGAGAGATATGATGCCCCTAAACCCAATTCTTCCTGTCGAAATTTTCGATGTTTGGGGCATTGATTTCATGGGATCCTTTATCCCCTCATTTGGACATCAGTATATTCTTGTTGCTGTTGATTATGTGTCCAAATGGATTGAGGTGATTCCCACCCAAACTAATGACCACAAGGTGGTCATAGATTTTGTTAAGAAAAATATCTTCAGTAGGTTCGGGATTCCGAGGGCTATCATCAGTTATGGTGGTACTCATTTTACTAATGCCCAATTCCAGAATTTGTTAGCCAAATATGGGGTTAATCACCGAATTTCCACACCTTACCATCCCTAGACGAATGGACAAGCCAAGATCTCCAATCGAGAGATCAAGAACATTCTGCAGAAAATGGTTAGGCCTGATCGCAAGGATTGGACTCAAAAGCTTGAGGATGCTCTTTAGGCCTACCGTACGACGTATAAAACGCCCATCGGCATGTCTCCATTCCATTTGGTGTATGGAAAGGCATGCCATCTACCTGTAGAGATTGAACACAGGGCATTCTAGGAGATCAAACAATGCAATTTAGATCTGAATTTAGGTGGGAAGACCAGGAAACTCCAACTATCTGAGTTGGAGGAGCTTAGAAATGATGCATATGAGAATGCCAAGATCTACAAGGCTCGGACCAAAGCTCTACATGATCAACTGATTTCCCGCAAGAGCTTTGAGCCAAACCAGAAGGTCTGGTTATTCGATTCTAAACTTAAGCTCTTTCCTGGCAAACTTAGATCTAAATGGAATGGCCCATTCATAATTGACCAGATTTTTCCAAATGGAGCCATTCAGATTTCTAACCCAAAGATGGGTAACACATTTAAAGTCAACGGTCAACGTCTGAAGCCTGTTATTGACCGTATTCTTTCAGAACTCGTCTTGGACACAGTTACCCTAGCCATTTTGTGACTTCTTTGGCTGGACTTCGCCTAGCTGACGACATTAAACTTAACAGCTGTACATATGACACAAGGCTGATACGAGCTTCATATTCAGGTGACATCTTTCATATTCTACCCTTTCTTTCATGTCTCTTTTTCAATGTGGACATTGCATCAGCTAGGCATGGGGGGTGGATTCATTTTTGAATCATTTGGTCAGCTTTGTGAAATTCATGTAAATTATTTTTCTCTTCTTATTTATACAATAAAAAAAAATCAAAATTAGGAAGGAATAGTTGGACATTAGGACTTTTCAATCTTAGGAAATTTTACATTAGGATCTAAACACAAAGACCCTTCAGGTTTTTGGACTTAATCAGCCCGTGTATCCACTAAAATGTGGATTGCTTTTCAAGTCATCGCCATCTTAATTCTATCGTAATTGGAGTAAATAAATTTGGGTGATAAGTACACGACTTATCAACCCACCCTCTGATTTGAGGAAATTTTTGAGTTTTAAGCATCTACACACTTTCTTTCCACTAACTCGTTGTTCGGTGATTCTAACGAAAATTGGGTAGCTAATGAACCTTCTAGGGTGATATGGTTGGCAAGTTATCATGGGTAACAGCCCATAGGTAGGTTGTTCAGAGCCCAGTCACTGGACCTTTCTCTTTTTGCTACCTTTAGGTAAATCTTAGACCAGGGAAGCCACCTGCTTAAAAAAAAAATCAAAAAGAAAATGAGAAAAGAAAAGAAAAAAAAGAAATAAACCACACTTCGCCGCACGAGTATGGCTGGTAAGTTGTCGATGGTAACAGCTCATCGACCGGTTGTCCAGAACCCAGCTCAATAAATGCACTGAAAATTCTCAAAATACTTAGGAAGAAGCGGAGAAGTAGAACAAATCGAGGAGATATACACTGGATTCACCCTTGTGTTGACCCCATAAAAAAAATAAAAGTAGGGAAAAAGCTACCAGTTGTAAAGATACACCTTTAGGCAGAATTCTTTTTAGGTCACCTAGAGGCGTAAAATCCGAAGTCCGTTTTAACTGCCGATCAACGAGTCTATCACATTCACAATAAGATGCTTAGAACTTACAATTCTCATCAAATCTTGGGTGAATTGAATGGCCATAGAAAGCCACTCTTAAATCCTAAAACTTGAAAATCCAAAAAAATTAGAAAAGAGGAAAAAGAGAAAAAGAAAATTTTCTTTGAATAAGACGAGGGCTTGAGGCGGTCAGCATTTTGGCAGATACTCGGGCACTGTTGTGTCTTTGAAAGTTCAGATCCTAAGTAGACAGTTTCTTAATAATTGAAAATAACTCATGCTCAAATAATCCAACCTAATTCTTTTATAAATAGCATATAGATTTTGCTAGGGACTAGCAAAAGATAGGCATGAGGGTATGACGTAAATATGTTTACACTACTTAAGATGTCTATTTATGCATGTTCTTAAGCATAGGATTGCATTGCATGCTATAAATGTTGCATAACATGCATCATCTTGCATTTAGAGTAGTTTGAATAAAATGGAGGTTAATTGTCTCCTTTTATCTTCATGGAAAGGGCGAACTTTTTATTAGGGCCTCGGATCGAAGATCCAACCGTACAGATGTGATCAGGGCGACGATTGGAGTTTAATGACTCCAAGATCGCCCTAATGAGACATCTGTAGCATCAGATAGTGACCTGGGAATCCTAGAAAATCAAGGGCCAAGATGGTGTGAATCCGCACTTCAAACGACAAATCCGACCGCACGGATGGATTCGGATCCACGATTGCAGCCTAACGGCACAAAAATCAAGTCAATCCAACACCCGTGGCACCATCTACATCATCCAGAAGATGGACGGCCAAGATGGCGCCACGTGGCACCATCTCGGCCGCCCAATCGCCCACATGCACTCGCTGAAGGCTTCCGCATTCGCCCTTCCCCACTGTTGGATCAAGATCCAACGGCTGCGACGCGCCCGCACTGAAGTCAGGCACTCGACACAAACGCGCCCCCAACACATTGGTCGAGCGCTCTAACGTGAAGCGAGAGCGCATGTTCGAGCCTCGCCACGCTGAAATTTGAGCGGAGGCGCGCCTTCGATCGATCACACAATCGGGATCCAACGATCGCGCACGCTCAATCAAGATGACACGCTATTGCACGCGCTGCGGTAACGCAGCATCGCATGCGATCGGGCGCGCGCTGAGGAGGCAGGCGTAGCGCGATCTAAGCCATCCGATCTCACGATCGGACGGCTGAGAATGGCCGGATGTGCAGGTGTGTTGCGCACGCAGGCAAGCGAGCGGGCACGCGTGTGCCGCCCACTACGCCCACGTTCAGACCTTTAGCGACGGTTTTATCCATCACTAAATGTCCTGAATTAATGTTTTTTAAGTTGTAATGACTAAATTGCCCCCACTCCTTGCAACTATAAAAGGAGACCCCCTCAACACGAAATTCTCATCCCTTCCTTCTCTTCTCTACCTCTCCAAAGCTCAAGAGAAGCTTGTTCCCCACCCGGGATGCTCCTCGCGAGATAAAGTCAAATTTTCGTCCCCTTTCGGAAGTGGATCCCGCGATGACGTGCTGCCCCGTTCCCGTCCTTCTGCTTCGTCCTCCTTCGTCCAGGCGTTGTCCCGTCTGTCTCGTCCTCCAAGCGATCGTCGAGGAGGATAACTTCTCTCTCCCATTCTTCTTTACAGCTTTCTAGTGTAGAATTTTTCCTACTTTCTAGTGTAGCTGATTTCCTGCTTTCTAGTGTAATTCTTATTTAGTTTTATTGTATAAACATTGTGAATTATTGAATGCATGTTTTCTCTCTCTAGTATGATTGTTGTTATGGCTTCATTGTAATTACATCGCCTTGCTTTTCAAGAAAAATTCTAAAAAAATAAATAAAATTGCGAATATAGATCAACGTAGCCTCCCTGTGTTCGACCAGGAATTTCCATTTCGGTATAAATTTTATTTTTTGAATACGAGTTCTTCGCTTTCAAACTACAACGACAAGGTTTTCAAAACCAAACATGTTAGCGTAGCAACTCGACGTCCAACACTTGCCGATGAAGCCCCCACTACTCCTGGGTTTACTGGTAGAGTGGCTTCCCCTAGTTTAATTACAAGCATGAATGTATATGTGGAATGAATGTTAGATCCTAGGGTATGGCATGAATCCTAGGACTAGAAACACTGGAATATTTGTATGGAATGTATGGATTGCAGTCTTGGATGAATAGATAGAATAACAACAATTGCCTGTAACTGAATAACACCTGCCTTGAAATGTCAAGTACTTGTGTTAGCAAACTGTTGCATGTAAATTCCTGTTGTTTACATTAAATACAATAATATGAGATGCATGTATATGAACTGGAAATGGAAGATTGAATATTGGAAACACGAGCTACCTGCGAATAACCCTAGAATGTGAACAATAAAGTTACATGTTGCATGTGTAGAACCTGAGAAATGGACATAGAAATGATGAAACCTGGTATGGCTTGGCCTGAGAAACATGAGCATGAACCCTACGGGGAATTAGGAGTAGAGTTCCTGAAAATAAATGGAATGGAACTGGAAATGTGAATGGGGAAGTGAGCTGGCCCTTGAGTACGGAGTACCAAGGAGAGCGATTGTTCCCCTGTTTAGTGCAGAGCGGAGCTAGCCGCCCTAGGGTTGGGACCCGGGGTTAGGATTGGCCACTTTGTACCGACTTTTTGGCCCTCGCATACACAGTACTGGGGAGAGCTACTAGTGTAGGGAGAGAGAGCTAGCCACCCCACGAGGCCCGGGGTTCAACTAGTCGCCTTACACCGACTTGTTAGGCCCACTGGGCAAACCAGGGTAGTCAGGCGAGGGTGCGCAGACTGTTGAGGGGTGAGACCTTTGTTTGGTTCTTAGGGGCTAGACCCCTATTACTGAGAGGGCTATGCCCTATACTGGTTCCGTGCTGTGCTTTGGGCGCACTCGCTAATGAAAACGACTGACCGCGTGCCAGTGCGGGGTAGCTACCCATGTGTTTATCGTGCGTGCTGTAGTCACCGTTACGTCTGTCCGTGACCTTGGGGTGGTTGACTGGGTGTAGGACCACCACGGGGGACTCTCCCGGCCAGGAGAGCACCACGTGCTACTTCTACTCTTCGGAAAAGACTACAATCAAGATCGTTCCCACGAGGAACATTCGAGATAAAAAAAGAGACCTGATAAATAACCAAGTGATGGAAGAAAGAATAATTAGTTAAAGAAAGAAATTAAAAAAAATAGCTACCTGTCCACCTTTACTGTTTTAGTTAGTTGGTTGCCACTCTACTCAGCGTTCGCTGACGTTTTGTACTCATAACCTTTTTCAGGTCCAGGTGTTGAGCAGCCAGAGCCTACGGCTACAGAGGGTGCTGGGCCCAGTAGAGCCCAGTAGTTGTAGCTTTCTGTTGTATTCTATTTCCTGTTGTAGTGAGTAGTTTATTGTACTTCTGTAATCTTTCATTTTGAACTTTATATTCCTGTACCTGTTTACTTTCCTGCTGTTTTGGTGGTGTATACTGTAGTAGTTTACTTCTTTACTGCTGTACTTTTGTTACTGTTAGTTGCTTGCATGGTGAATGTGATTTATTTTACTGCTTTTTGATTACTTTCTTGTTGGACGACTGGGTCTTGGGATCAGTCAAGTCGGTCTGGTCTCATGTCCTGTAGGGATTCGGGAACCGAGTCGTAACAATGCCACATCCTAGTTTTCCAGCTATCTCATTTTCATAGATGCATTCATATTTTATAAATGGAACAGGGGTGGACCATTTTATCAGACAATCCGAGAGACTGGGGGCTCGAACTGCAAACCCACGTGCCTCTGCAAGCCCCAGACACGCAACAGGTTGAAGTCCTATACCAAGGAATACATCACAACGGAACATTCAGAACAGTATATAAAGGTTTCTAATATGTAGAGGAACTCACAAGAAAACCACAGATACTTCGTTTGCATAAAACAGATCCTGATCGGACCCTAAACGAGTCAAAAACGTGTCTGCAGACCCAAATCAGACGTTTGGAAACAAGTCCAGACGTCCTAAAAGTCATCAAAGACTCACCTCAAGCTCCTGTGATGATCTCAGATGTCCAGGACTCCATCGCGACTGTCTGGAAGCAGTTCCAAATGTCTGACCAGTCCTCTGGTCGTCTGGGAACGTCTCCGGTCATCTGGTAAGCTATCCAGACATTCGAAAGGCGTGGAAGGGCATGCCGTGTACCTTCCCAAAGCTGCTCCTGCACACGACAGAGCAGCTCGCCACTTTTAGCCAAGCAAATCACAACTGCGGTGCGGCCTGCATAGCCGTAACCACGAGGAAGGCGTACCTTCGCGATACATCCGCTTTCAGATGTCTGGTGTTGTCGTCATACGTCCAGCCAGTTGTCCGGAAGGCCCTCTAGACGTCTGATACTGGAAAAACTCCAGTACCAGACCACGCTCCTGCACCTCTCACTGTGCTCCGCCGCGGCTCCTTCCGCTCCGCTATAGCTAGAACTGCTGTAGAAGGTCGGGGACGACACCCCGATGTTCTCCTCCCGCACACGCCGCGATGGTCGTGCGAACCTCTGGCGAGCTTCCACAAAGCTCGTGACCTCAGCCTTCTCCTCCTCCTCACGCCTAGTCCTCCTCCTCGCTCTCGCTCTCTCTCTCTCGCGTGCCTCAGCTCACAGCAGTGGAGTGGGGAGGTGTGGTGGAGTGGAGAGGAGAGGGAAGGGGGTCTCTCTTATAGGCTACGGGGTTAGGGTTCGGTGGGGGAAAAAGGAGAAGGAAGGAGAGAGAGAGAGAGGGTCTGCGCGCTGCCTGCGTGTAGAACCAAAAGCGCGTACAGATTTTTCAATTTCCAGATGTCTGGGAAAGGGTCCAGACATCTTAAAATGCTTAAATTAGAACGGGTCTTTACATATGTCAATCAAGTTAGATATGGCTAAGGCTTTCGATTGTATGAGTTGGGAACTCATTAATAATCTTCTATGCCTGTTACATTTCCCAAGCAAGATTATGAAGTTGCTAATGTGTTGTATTTCTTTGATAACATATTCTATATTAATCAATGGTACTCATGGCACCCCTATCACTCTTGATACTAGCCTTAAGCAAGGGTGTTATCTATCTTCTTTTTTATTCATTCTTGGAGTTGAACTTCTAAATAAACTTATCAGTAGTAATTTAAGAGTTGGGCTACTTAAAGGAATTAAATTGGTTCCTCTTGCTCCTATTATCAAAGTGTTATCTTATGTTGATGATACTCTCATTGTTGGTGAAGCAACGAAAAATGAGGCAAAGCTTATTAAAGCACATCATTTATGATTATTATTTGATGTTTGGACAAAGAGTTAATTACAACAAATCTTCCATTTTGTTTGGCAACAATTATGATATGAGTACTATTCAAAGGTTAAAGAATATTTTAAACATTAGGAACAACTTTAAAAATGATGTTTACCTTGGAGCTCCTTTCTTGGGAAGAGCATTAAATTGACATTGACCTCCTAATTGATTACAGAAGTGAAGCAAACATTACAAGATTGGAAGGCTGATACTTTATCTCAAGTGAGAAGAACAAGACTAATTAAGTCCACCTCAACCTCTATACTTGTATATCCAATGTCTTCTACTCTTCTATAAAAAGGTGCATACTCTAAATTCGACCAACTTACTCGTAAGCTTTGGTGGGGTGATTCCATTGGCAAAATTAAAATTCATACTTTAAGTTAGGATAAAATCTCTTTGCCTAAACATCTTGGAGGACTTGAAATCAAAAATACTTTTCAAAATAACCTAGCTGTATTAATGAAATATGGTTGAAGGTTGCTAAATGATGGCAATTCACTTTTGTGTAATGTGATTAAAAGTTTATATTACCCAAAATGCGATTTCTAGGATGCTAAAGTACAACCTAATTATCATTCCTTTTTTTGAAAAGATTTAATCTCTAATAGAAGTCTACCTTTTAAGGGCTTATTTTTAAAATTGGAAAATGAAAAATCTATCAACATTTGCTGGGATAATTGGATTCCCCGCTTAGAGGGCAATATAACCAACAAAGATGGAATTATCCCTTTACTCTCCCAAGTCCATCAATTAATGGTAGCTAATGTTAAACAGTTGGACAACAATTTGAGAGATAGTCTTTCCTACTATTGTTGCCATTGCTATTAAAGATATTCACATTCCTATGGATAATCATGTCATGTATTTAATAATTTGGAGACCTCACAAGAAAGGTATCTTCTCTGTTGAGTTTGCATACCAATTCCTAATTGATGATGAACAAATCAATAGTTCAAAAAGTTAACCGACATTATGTAGACTCAATAAGATACGGAACTCCCAACTTCATCCTAGGTTTAAATTGTTTCTTTGGAAGCTTTCGAGGAATGAATTGCCTCTTAGGGAATTTTGTTGCAAATTCAAGGTCTTTTTTCTCCAATGTCAATGTCCTTTTTGCAATGAATTCATGAAAATATAGTAGAACATTTATTCTACCATTGTCATTTCACACATGCTATATAGCTTTTCTTGGGGATAAAAATAGGCAACAACTTTAATGATTTCATGGAAAATATTCTTAATAGCATAAGCTCCTTTGGTACATCAACAATATTGATAAACGCATTATATGTTTTTTGGATATCTAGATGCAAGTATATTTAGAAAGGATTTAAAGTTGATGCTACCATGATTGGTACACCAGCTCTAAATTATGCAAGGTTTTATGTTGAAGCATATTATAAGGAGCAATAAATACAATTAGATTGAGATAATACAAATATTATTCCTATTATTTGAGATGATGCCTCTTTAAAATGGTTGATGTCCTTCAACTGTAGAATCTTCACAGATGCAACTATCAATGACTACAAATATGTATGAAATTTAGTGGGAAAATTATATGGATTCTATCTTGTAGCTTTAGTACTTGTAATATTCTTGAAGAAAAATTTTCAAAAAAAAAATATTCTTGAAGAAATGTGATGCTTCTTCTTGAATCAATTAAAAGAGTAGTGGTGCTAATGAAGAAATGTGATGTTCCAAGTGAATCCGTTTTCATCTTCCTCTTTATTCTATGTTGGTGGTCAACGAAGTCAATGGCTCTCTAGATGATCTTCCTTGGTTTATTCATAACATAATCGGTAATTGTATCTTTTTGCTTGATAAGTACCTTGATAGTAAATGTAATTATATTAGTCACTAGTCAAATTTCCTTGCTCACCCTATTGCTCAAATTTGTAAGCATAATGAACTATTTGATTTTTGGTGGAATGAGTCTATTCCACAAGTAATTGCATATGTATACCACGAAAACTTTTCATAAGTAATAAATAAAGGTTATTTTGTTTACAAAAGAAAGTTAAAGAAGCAAATTAGATCTTTTGTAAAACCTGCTTTGTCATTAAAAGTGAACTTCACATTGCTTGCTTGATGAAGAGATAACTTAAATTAAGAAGGTTGAAATTGTCTCTCAACTCTACCATACTTGTTTTGCCCTTCTAAACTCAACAAGAGGTCATTATCATTTTTCATTTTTGTTCAAGAAATAAAAGAATAGCAAATAAAACAAGCAAAAAAGTTGAGTGTTCTCTTTGCCCATTTCACATCAATTTGCTTGTAGTTTTCACATGAATTATGCACCATTCACAAAACTTGCAAGTAAATGAAAATTCTCATTAAAAAATCTACAAGAAAAAAATGAATTGTCCTTCACAAAGTCTACACAATAATCTTAATAATACGTTGTATCATATACACATTCATGCCTATTTTTTCTTCGTAAAAGACATTCTTGCTTTTATTTATTCAATGAATCTTTCATACATATCAATAACAACATATGTATGTATGTTAAGAGACGTGCAATTAGATATAGAAATAAGTTTCTACAAAAATAACAAGATACCTCTTGATTATTTATTTATTTATTGATTTTTTTCCAAAACTATTCCAAGGCTTAAATATGTTGTACAAGCTGTAATTTTGAGATTATATCAATGAAAAATTCTTACCTTATTGTCAAATATAAGTAAATAATGTATAATGCTAATGTAATTTTGTCTAAACCCCTAGAGAGAGATACGGGGATGTTAAACTAATCCAGGCTCAATATGTTTAGCTTGAGTTTAGCCCTGATGAGGGTACATGAGCCAAGCTGAATAGCTTAATGAGCCAACCTCGAGCTTGGAGTACACTTAGGCCTAATTTGTTTGGCAGGTTATCCCTTTAAAATGGGGCTAACCCGATTTAGTCGTTAGGCTGGATTAACCCAAGTTACAAGAGGTTAACTTGATACAATGTGATGACTCGAGTCCCGCCAAGCGATGAAACTCGAGTCGCCATGTGCTAACAATCAGCACAACTCGCCCATAAAATCGCAGTCACCAAACACATAATCATAAAATATAAATATAATTAGCAAATAATTCATATTGCATAAATTAAATACTAACCAGAAGATTTACCATAGAACATAAGTATATAATCCTAGCGAGATGTATAATGGAAATTACCTTACAAACTGCCAAGTATACTTGATTACGGAACCTAAAAATACGTCAATAAAAATTGAGTAGAGTAGAGCAACTAGACAGGTAACAATAGAATAAAAGTACAGGAAGAGGGGCACCATACCAAAAGTTTGTTCGTTTACAATTTATTTCATATCTAGTTCTGTTTATGTGATTTGCCATATTATTACAGTTCTCAGTCCGTCAATCGACGTCTCAAGCACGAGACGATCTCGTGTAACTTCCTGCACCGCCAGACTGGTATAAGCCACCCTCCTGGTTGAGAGGATTGCTTATACCCATCGAGTTGTCACACTCCATCACCCTAGGGTCATTGCGGAAAGGGGTAGCAGCTACGGTGATGAGTTGCGACTCATCATAGCTAAATCGTCTAAGTTAAGTTAGAAACTAAGTTAAACACTATCAAATTAACACAAAAAAAGGGTTAAGTGTGGGAAATAGAGAAAAAGACCTAAAACATCAATTTTGTGTTAAAAATGCATAATTAGGTCATTAAATGAGATATTCTTTTAAATAAGGTTAAATGGTGATCCAAGTGTAAATTGAATATACAAATGAGTTTAAAAGTTCAAATCAAAAATATAATTAACTTCCCAAATATTCAATTAAGCTTCTATAAAAACTTGGGTGCATTTGGACATCATTAGGGCCTTGTACTTAAATATTTACATTTAGGTCTTTAGTATGTCACATTTCATTTATAGAAAATTAGCCAAGGACCTATTTGTAGGTCACAAGGACCTTTTTGCAAGCCTAGAAGGACTGCTCTGAATTTATTCCTTACCACTTATGGGTTGCTGTGTAATCTTTCTACCTCTTCGCTGAAGGGCCTTCCCTGCAAATTCACCAATACACCTCCAGCCACCTGCAGCCGTGTGAAACACTGTAGTGTGCAAGAACATGGGCAATCGTGACCGTTGATCCTCTGTCACTTCACGATATGTGGCTCGCGTTGATTGGAAGCTTTGCGCGAATTGACGCGTGCGATCACCACCTCACCCAAATCCCATTCAATGGTCGCTTTTTAATTTAAGCTTGCATGCGCTCTCTCCTCAAATCCCCATCGCCCACTCCCTTGGAGACTAATCGCACCACCTTGGTGCTCTCATTCACTGTCACTCTACTTAAGGAGCTCCGCAGCTGTGTGCACGAGGGATCGCTCCCTTCTACACCTCTCGAGCCGATCGTTCTTCCTCTTCAGCTACTCTCCCCACCTTTCCCCATTTTCACGGACACCAGCTGTGAAATTCCACTTCTTCCCTGACTCTCCTCGCCGCTAAGGACTCCGTAGCACCTGAGGGCGACCCAGAACTCCACTAGTGAGTTTTCACTCCACTAGAGCACTTCCTCCCTACATTCTTCCTCTCCATCCATCGGGTGGAGATCCAAAGGTCCCATTCCTCCATTTAGATTAGGTTTATTGTTTTCTAGATTAGCTGTAGTGTTAAGTAGAGTAGTTTAGCAGTAGAAATTAGATGTAGATTAGTTCTGATCTGTGCGTGACTGTAGTGTAGTTTAGGAGTAGATTTAGAATAAACTTCACACTACACCTCCTCTGATCATTTCAAATTAGAGGAGACGAATTCACCCCCTTCCCATTGATCAAATTTCTTCCCCTTCATATTTCCATTTTGCATTCTGTTTTCCCTCAATTTTTAATTTCGTTAATCACCCCTTCATTAGATCTAATTTCAGATTTGAGAGCTTTGGATCTCAGATCTAAGATTAGCATCATAGCCCATCTTGGGGGTTCTCCCACTCATTTCGCAAAATCGACAAAAACCCCCCGATCTTAATTCACCAACTCGAATTGCTCGATCTTATTTAAAATGGTGTTACTGTTCAGATCAGTGATCTGAAACTCATTTGGATTTTATCGGATTTAATCAAGTTTTTTGAGATTGGATGGGGTTGATTAGGTATATGCAATGATTCCAATGGTTTGGAGTTTTGTTTTGATTATATGGATGAGCATGTAACTAAGTAAATCCCTATGTTGGAGAGTTTGGCCAAGGATGATCAACAAGACTGATTTGAGGTTGAACAAGGACCCAATGGGTCTCGATCTATCCATATGATTGCCTTGAACACCCATGAATAGTGTTCAAGGAGATCAAGTGGAGAAATCAATGTAAGATCCAAATCAAAAGCCCCAAATGGGGCGACATTTTATTCCTCCCCTACTTTCACTTGCATGATTCTTTATGGAGGTTTTAAAGAAGAAGGTCAGATCTGATTTCAGTAGATAAACATCCCCAGATCAATCTTAATTAGTCTGATCTTGGGGTGTTCATGTACTAAAATATAGATAAAAGCCACTGATATTAGAATTCAGACACTGTTGCAGACATTTGGAATTTATTTAGGACATCTAAACTTAATTTGGAAGCTTTGAAGTGAGATGCAATTGAAGCAACAGACCTTATAGCTTCTGTTTTAGCAGCTGTAGGTGTTGCTCTGATGATTCTTCGGCAACTGCTGATGTTATGGTTGTTCTGTTGGCTGCACAGCAGCCCTAGAACTGATTTTTAAGACGTTTGAATTCAATTCAGATGATCTGAATTGGGCTATAACAGCAGCGACAAATCACATAGCTGTTGTTTCAGTAGCTGTAGGATCTATTCTTGCTGCTGCTGCAGCTTGCAACAGTGACTTCCAGAATCTGTTTTTGAAGGACAGTAGGCTTAGGCTCAAGTGTCTAAAATAGCTAACATGTTGTTAATGTTGCATTTTATGTATACAAGCTTTCATGTACTTTTATTTGATTTAGATTTAATTTAGAATGGCTTGTTGCATGCTCAAATCTTTCTTTATCAACTAACTTTGTAGCATAACTGTCCAATTTGGAAAATTAATAAAATTTGAAGTGGAAATTGTGTTTATTTGGCCATACATCTTTCATATGTTGTGTTGAATGATGTTGAATGCTTAACCCTTATGTTTAGCACATAGAGCTCACTTTTAGGCCTTAGGATTCACTTGTTAAAACTCTTTTAGGCCTATATTGTGCCAACTTTGTAAATAAATAAAAATGATATAAAAAATCCAAAAAGATAAAATAAACCTGTCTTGATGAAGATTAGGTATATTTTTAGACATATGCCAAGTTTCAAGGCATTCTGAACCCTCGGCTTAGTAAAACATACTAGCCGACGGTTCAGTCTACCTTAAAACTTAACAAAAGACCTTAACATATAAAAACACCAAAAACAATCTATTCTTCTCATCTCTCTCTCTTTCTCATCCCTTATTTCTATAAAATATGTAAAACCCATAAAAAGAAGAAAAGCTCCAAAATACACAAAAATACTATGTATAGTAAGTATATACATGTAAATATAAGCTATATAATAAGTTATACTTGTATATAATATAAAATAGAGGTATAATAGGTGTAAATAACTTATATATATATATTATATATTGTAAATTATATATTTAAAAGTATATAAACTATATATAACTTAATTATATAACTATTTATTATTTATACTAACTTATATACACTATAACTTAAGTAAATTTATAAAACCTTGTATATAAACGTAATTATTAATTATACTGTGTATATATGTTTGTATATGTGTTATGTACATAATAACCCCTTTAACATAATTTAATTATATACATAAAATAAATAATTAATTTATTAAGTAAGTTACTGAATTAAATTAAGATAAATTAGTAAATTAAGTTATAATTGAACTAATTTATGTTGTATAGATGTATTATACTATTTTAAGTATTTTAAAGTAAGTTAACTATATTTATAATGTATTATATTATTTATACATAATTTATATGTACAAAAACTTGAGAACTGATATTTAAATGTAAATAAATTAAACTAAAACTTGTAAAATACAATAAAATTGTTTATTAAATACTTTAATATGTATATTAATACCATACAGTATCAATTAGACTATTAATTAACTAATTTATACGTTAATTAAGAAATAAACCCAATAATCAGCACGTACAAATTGTAAACTTGGACTAATTTATTTATATAGTAAACATAATTAATTTTATAAATAAATTGTACAATCATGTAGCCATATGTAAATAATTTAATACCCCATAATTTATTTTTAATTTATAATAAATTCTGGCCCTCGAATTGAGGGCCAAACATACCAAATCAGACATGCGTGCTGCGATTTCAGTGTTGAGAAGGCGTTGAAATAGCGCCACATTGTGAGTGGCAGACCATCCGCATAGGCTTACATTGTTTTCTTGTTATGGGTTATTCAGTCGACACGCACTGGGCGCGAGCAAACAATTACCATATATCCCTTTTGAGCATATGTCCTGAGCTTTGTGTTGTGATGTGATGAGTGTGTGTGGTGCGGGTCGGGGGCCTAGCACTGTGTGTGGGTTTGAACGAACCCATTAACGAGCTTAAATCGGAATTAAGAGGTTAATTAACAATTAAGGGTGGCCATAATAGAGGTCTTGGTCCCACCCTAGTAGGTGCTGTGTATCCCTCGAAAAGACCACTTGCCAACTAAAAGACCTAATTTTTATACTAAGGGTTAATGAGGGGTTAAGAAAAGAAAGCAAAGAGCGAAACCTAAAATGACTAAGTGTTAAATTAAAGAAGTAAAAGAACATAAGAGAAAGAAGAGTTAAGTGTGTGTGTGTGTCTATATATATATATATATATATATATGGTATACGGTAAATATGTATACTAAGTACACTTAGTATAACCTATATTTGAGCTATATATGTATATAAATAACAGTATAGCTTTACTAACAGAATAATCCGTCACTGTAAATCGAATAAGTGTCACTATAGAACCTAGTTTTTACTTTAGGTTATGTACATAGTTTTTCCTAAGGTTTAGCGACGTTTATATATGTCGCTGTATGTACTAGATATGTTGCTGTATATGTAAGTATATTAAGTTAAAGTTAGTATAGTATATATTATTACTTATTATTATATCTATATGTAAGTACCAGTATTATAAGTTATAATTAGATGGTATATAGTATTTATTTATAGTGTTTGATGCTTGTTTGTAAATTTCTATTTGTAAGCATTTTAATTTATTCTCTTATGCATAATTAAGCTATTCATTCATTCATGACTGTACATAAAATTAATCTTTTTGGAATTAAAGAATAATATTGGACTTAAAGAGTGATGTATATCAATAACTGCCTCCCAGTGAACGACCTGGAATAAACCAGTAAAAATTATGTAATTAAATAAAATTGACGTGATAACAGTTTTATTTGTGACATATACTACAACAACAACTATTTTTTATATGAACTGTGGACGATCGTATCTCGATTATATGTTGTGTAACGTGAACAAGTACAAGCACTGTGTACGCTGAACTATAAATAGCCAATGACCTACCCACTGGCCAAGAAGAACTACTCTAAACCTCGAGCCTTGCAATCCGCTATCCCAGTTGGCCACTAAACCTAACCAAAAAGTTGTTTGGAGGCCAACAACTCCCTAACCAGCCCCTTAAACCAGTCTGAAAGACAAAGCTACAGCCAAAATCCGGCGAGTAGCAGGGCTAAAATTAGTTATCTATCATTTAAATCCCAACTAAATAGTTGTATTAAATCCCTTCCAGATAACTGTATCTTTTGTTTTCGTTAAATCCGATCCTGTTTAACAATTCCACATCCCTAAGCCCAGGATGAACATGTACTCATATCAACCTTCAATGTTATCATTTTACCAAAACTTTTCACATTATGACGGTGATTCCATAAAATTTACCAATTGGCAATTACAACGGAACTAGGTTCACATAAATCGGAGTCCTTTTCATGCATGCGACAACAGAGGTACATGTAATCATTAACTCTTAATTCTTTTCACATAAATCCAATTATTTCTCATTAAAGTGAGCATAAACTAGAGAAAACACCAGAGGGTTTCAAACTCAGCAAGAAGGAGAACCACAAACCAACCAAGGCGGTATACGCGAAGAATCGCACATGATAGGTTAGAAAACCAGACGGAATTGAGAGAAGGGTAGACTACTCTACCTATTACGACCCGATTCCTAAATCCCTATAGGACACGAGAATCAGACCGACTTGACTGATCCCAAGACACAGTCGTCCAACGAGAAAGTAACCAAAAAGCAGTAAAATAAACCACATTCACCATGCAAGCAACTAACAGTAACAAAAGTATAGCAGTAAAGAAAAGAACTACTACAGTACACACCACCACAATAGTGTAATTTCCCTTCGAAGGAGGGGGTGACGTAATAATTACGGAAATAAAATAAATAATCTCAAAAAATCAATCGCACAAGTACACAAGTAATTTTAGGTGGAAACCCAAACCGGGTGAAAACCACCACCTAACCCTCTCGAGTTAGGATTTTCCGATCAACCTAGTTGATCAAATCCACTAACCGAATCACTTTAAAACGAGGGTGATTCAACCTCAGTACAACCACGCTACAAGTACGAGGGTAGCTGTAACGAATGAGTGCCCCAGACGTATTTTAAGACGTCTGGGAGGTGGCTCAGACGTCGGACAAGACGTCTGGGATCACAACCAGACGTCTGACAAGACATCTGGGATAGTTTCAAGACGTCTGGAAATCCGTTATTTTCGACACACGCGAGTCGCCTGCGCTCCTGAGCGCGCAGACCATATATTCCCTCTTTTCTCTGCGGCTGCAGGCGGCCTGCCGCCTTCTCTCTCTCCTCTCCGCGCGGCGTTAAAAAGGGGCGCGTCTCCACCGTCTCCACCGTCTCCTCCTTCTTCTCCTTCCTGTGCGCGAGAGCGAGCGGACGCGAGGGCGGCAGCGGCGGCCGCAGTGAGCGCGGAGGTGCGGCGTGCGAGGGCGGAGCTCTGCCGTGCGGGCGAGCTCGCCGGAGCGGCTTGGCCGGCTGGCGGAGGGCGTAGGGGGGCGCGGAGCGACGCGGAGAGGGACCTGCTGCGGGCTGAGCAGCAGACGCGCGAGGTGCGACGCGGGCGGCGTCGCGAGCGGAGGCCGAGCAGGGTTCTGATTCTGGAAAAATTTCCAAAATCAGACGTCTGGGTTGATAGCCAGACGGCAAGGTCGACGTCTGTAAGCTCATACAGACGTCTGAAAGGTGAGTGTCCGCTTTCTTCTTCCTTCTTGTCGACTGACCGTACTGAGGGAGGGGGGTTGGCTGTGCGCAGGTTCGCTGATTCGCCATCCTTTGCGAATCAGACGTCTGGAAGTTGTACCAGACGGCGAGAGTGACCTCCAGACGTCCGGAGGGACCATCGGACGTCTGGGATCTAGGCAGACGTCCCCGCAGACTTCTGGACGTCTGGGAAACCACGCTGAACAGGTAATTCTCTGATCCACTTTTTAAGACGTCTGGAAGGAGTTCCAGACGTCTGATTTTGCACAGTATCGTCTTTTTCGACCCGTTTAGGGCCCGTTCGGGCTCCGTTTTCCGCGATTCGAGCTGCGTTCTCTTCAGAATTAATTCCTCTACTCATCTACAGTAGCTATACACTGTTTTGAGACACTCCTTGTGTTTGATCCTTGTGACAGGATCTTGTTCAGTTGCAGTCTTGAGAGTCGCGGAGGCACGCGGGATTCCCGATCACGCCCCCATTACTCCCGTTATACCTGGTAGAGTGGCTTAAGTTATTTTTAAAATCTGTTAAAGTATGGAACCATAACTAGAATCTAGGACATTGCATGAATCATAGGAATGAGAAATGTATGGAATGATAGCTCCTAGGTGATGCATGAATCCTAGGGCTGGAAAACTAGTTGTATGTTAGATCCTAGGATGTGGCATGAATCTTAGGATGGAAAAACTAGTGGAATGTATAATACTGCAGTCTTGGAAAAATGGAAAGGAATATAAAGCTGCCTGTAATTTGAATTAACAGCTACCTGTTATGAATAAAGAAACATGTTGAGATCATGGATTTTGAGAACGTGAATCTGGAAAGTGAAACATATGATGTTCTGAGATAAAGAGCTGGAACCCTACGGGGAATTAGGAGTGGAACTCCTGGAAAGAAAAATGAATGGAACTGAGATGTGGTTTGTACTGTCTCTTGGGTACGCAGTACCAAGGGAAGTACCTGTACCTGTTTAGTGCAGAGTGGGGCCAGCCGCCCCAGGGACCCGGGGTTAGGATTGGCCGCTCTGTACCGACTTGTTGGCCCTCGTGTACGTAGTACCGAGGAGAGCTAGTAGTGTTAGGAGAGTACTAGCTACCCCACGGGCCCCGGGGTTCTGCTAGCCTCCTTCACCGACTTGTTAGGCCCACTAGGGCAAACCAGGGTAGTCAGGCGAGGGTGCGCGGACTGTGGAGGGGCAAGGCCCCGGTTTGGTTACTGTGGAGGGGCTGGACCCCTGTTACTGAGAGGGCTCTGCCCTGGTTCCGTGCTGTGCTTTGGGCGCACCCGTTAACGGAAACGACTGACCGCGTGCCAGTGCGGGCTAGCTACCTGTGCGTTTATCGCGCGTGCCGTAGTCACCGTTACGTCTGTCAGTGACCTTGGGGTGGTTGACTGAGGGTAGGATCACCACGGGGGACTCTCCCGGCCAGGAGAGCACCACGTGCTACTTCTACTTTTGGAAAAGACTGCAATCAAGATCGTTCCCACGAGGACATTCGAGATCAAGTAAAGGATCTGAGAAATAAATGAAATAGTGAGAAAAAGTGAATAAAGGAAGTAATAGAACATAACAGCTACTGTACACTCTACTGTTGCCTTTAGTTAGTTTGCCACTCTACTCAGCGTTTTGCTGACGTGTTACACTCGTTACCTTTTTCAGGACCAGGTGTTGAGCAGCCAGGGTCGGCGGCTGCAGAGGACGCTGGGCCGAGTAGGGTCCAGTAGAGTTACCACAGCCTTTTGTACTCCTTTTGTTTCTGTTCTAGTGAGTAGTTTTTGTTTCCGCTGTACCTTCTTTACCTGCAGTTCTTGTTATATGATAAATGCTGTTTTACTGTTGTGGTGGTACCTACTGTAGTAGTTTCTTTCCTTACTGCTGTACTTTCTTACTGTTAGTTATATTCATGCTGAATGTGGTTTATTTTACTGTCTTTTGGTTACTTCCTCGTTGGACGACTAGGTCTTGGGATTAGTCGAGTCGGTCCACGTGGCAGGACCAGAGGAGGCGGGAGTTCCACACTCTCCGCCAAGGGACGATGACCGTGAGCGCGTACCGCACGCGTTTCCTGGAGCTGTCCCGCTTTGCAGCGACAGCGGTAGCCACTGAGGAGGAGCGCCTTTAGAGGTTCACCGAGGGGCTCCGGCCTACGATCTGGGGGTATGTCAAACCCCTGAAGCTGCCGACGTTTTCGAGGGTGGTAGAGGCAGCTATGACTTACGAGGAGACCAACCCATCCGCGCGAGAGACCGACGGCGGGCGGAAGAGGCCCTTTCAGCCAGACTTCTCACAGGGCCGGCGAGAACGGAGACATGTGGCGTCCGCAGGAGAGCCGTCACGTTGTGCAGGGCCATCAGTGGCCTTTGGGGGCCCTCGACAGGGGCCAGTCGCCAGCACCGGACCCCCGCCTAGCCGACAGCAGGGACTCACTGAGGGCGGGAGTCGGGTTCCCCTCTGCTACCAGTGTGGCCAGCCGGGCCACGTCAGGAGGGACTGCCCATCTAGGGCAGGAGGTCAGCAGATACTTCTCGTGCAGAGCACTGGAGGGCGTGCAGGAGGCCGCGGTTCCCAGGCACGAGGAGGAGGACAGCAGTCGCGAGGAGGGTACCGGCCAGCACCTACCCGTCCGACGCAGAGTGTGGCTGCTTCGTCCGCACCTAGAGCTGAGGGGCGTATCAACGCCCTAACACACAGGGACGCCAGAGCATCGGGATCCGTGGTAGCAGGTATGGTTTCAGTTTCTGGCAGACTCGTTTACACGCTTTTCGATTCCGGCGCTACGCACTCGTTTGTCGCAGCCAGTTTCGCAGTTAGTTTGGACCAGGATTATACACTATTAGAGAATCCGTTCGTAATCAGAGGTCCGAGTGGTCAGCTGTTTGTAGTTGAGGAGGTGTACACGGGTTGCGGGGTCAGCATCGGGGGACATAGCCTGCCAGCTGACCTGATTATGATACAGATGGAGGACTTTGGAGTGATTCTGGGGATGGATTGGCTGTCCGCTTACCACGCCTTGGTAGACTGTTTTGAGAGGAAGATTGTCTTCTCCATTCCGGAGTTGCCTTCTTTCGAGTTTCACGGGCAGCCAGTGGACGGAGGTTTCAGGTGCATTTCGGCACTTCGGGCGGTGAGACTTTTGAGCCAGGGGTGTGAGGGCTTCCTAGCTTGTGTGGTGCAGAACACAGCCCCGTGGCAGACTTCCAGAGCATCCCGGTGGTCAGAGAGTACCCCGACGTGTTTCCAGACGAGTTACCAGGACTACCGCCCGAGCGTGAGATCGAGTTTGAGATCTCACTAGTACCAGGGACCAGCCCCATCTCCACCGCGCCATACAGAATGGCACCGCTTGAGCTGCGAGAGCTCAAGTCCCAGTTGCAGGACCTTTTGGAGAAAGGTTTCGTGAGGCCCAGTGCGTCTCCCTGGGGAGCCCCGGTACTGTTTGTGAAGAAGAAGGATGGGACCCTACGCCTTTGTGTGGACTACCGACAGCTGAATAGGGTCACCATCATGAACAGATATCCGCTGCCGAGGATCGACGATTTGTTTGACCAGTTGCGGGGTGCCACGGTGTTTTCCAAGATCGACTTGAGGTCTGGATACCACCAGTTGAGGATCAGGGAGACCGACGTCTCCAAGACAGCTTTCCGCACCCGGTACGGACACTACGAGTTTTTGGTCATGCCGTTTGGGCTGACCAATGCCCCCGCTGCTTTCATGGACCTGATGAACCGGGTGTTTAGACCGTACTTGGACCAGTTTGTGGTGGTTTTCATAGATGATGTACTCATCTATTCTAGAGATCGGACGCAGCACGGACAGCACTTGCGGATGGTTCTGGACACTCTGAGACGACGCAGGCTGTACGCCAAATACAGCAAGTGCGAGTTCTGGTTGAGGGAGGTGACCTTTTTGGGTCATGTGATCTCTGGAGACGGCCTGGCGGTGGACCCCGCCAAGGTCGAGGCAGTGCTCAGGTGGGAGAGACCGCGTTCAGTCACTGAGATTCGCAGTTTCCTGGGACTGGCAGGTTACTACAGACGGTTCATCAGAGGATTTTCACAGATTGTGCGTCCTATGACACAGTTGACCCGGAAGGATGTGCCTTTCGCTTGGACAGACGCCTGTGAGGCGTGTTTTCTGGAGCTGAAGGAGAGGTTGACCTCGGCTCCCGTGCTCACCATCCCTGACAGTAGTGGCGGGTTCGTTGTGTACACGGACGCTTCCTTGCAGGGGTTAGGAGGTGTGCTCATGCAGAGGGGTCACGTGGTTGCTTACGCTTCGCGGCAACTGAAGCCCCATGAGCATACCTACCCTACCCACGATCTAGAGTTGGCAGCTGTTGTCTTCGCGCTGAAGACATGGAGGCACTACTTGTATGGTGAGACCTTCGAGATTCTTACAGATCACAAGAGCCTCAGATATCTTTTTGACCAGAAGGAGCTCAACATGAGACAGAGACGTTGGTTGGAGCTCCTGAAGGACTATGACTGCAGCATCTCCTACCACCCGGGAAAGGCCAATGTGGTGGCTGACGCCTTGAGCCGTAAGGCGCCCGCACGCTTGGCCAGTCCACAGTTACGGAGTTGGAGCCTTTTGGAGGAGGTGGGCAGTTGGCGACCTCTAGAGTTACGAGGGTACTGTGGGGCAGTGACGGTGACACGGCAGACCAGGCCAGAGTTGATAGACCACATCATCACGGGACAGATGGTCGATCCGTACTTGCAGTCTTTGCGCGACAGAGTACTATCAGGGGACCCAGGGGACTTCTCTTTCACAGACCAGGTGTTACGCTTGAGGGGACGGTTGTGCGTCCCCAGAGACGAGGAGCTGTTGAGAGAGCTCCTGACTGAGGCACACGGTTCCAGATTCACCATACATCCCGGAAACACGAAAATGTACCATGACTTGAGACGCGAGTTCTGGTGGAGAGGGATGAAGCGGGATGTGGGTGAGTTCGTGCAGCAGTGCTTAGTGTGCCAGCAGGTGAAAGCCGAGCATCAGAGGCCTGCAGGGCCGCTTCAGCCGCTTCCAGTGCCAGAGTGGAAGTGGGAGAGCATCACCATGGACTTGGTGGTGGGCTTACCTGTTACCCAGCGAGGACACGACGCAGTCTGGGTAATAGTAGATAGATTGACGAAGACGGCACGATTCTTGCCGATCCGAGTCACTTTGGGACCAGCACAGTTGGCAGAGAGATATATCCGTGATGTGGTGCGACTACACGGAGTTCCGCGGGAGATCGTATCCGACCGGGATACCCGCTTTACGTCCCAGTTTTGGGCTGAGTTTCAGCAGGCTTTGGGGACGCGGTTGAGGTTTAGCACGGCTTACCACCCCCAGACGGACGGACAGTCGAAACGCATGATACAGACACTTGAGGACCTTTTGCGTGCCTGTGTACTAGACTGGAGGGGCTCTTGGGAGGAGCACCTGCCCCTGGCGGAGTTTGCATACAACAACAGTTATCACTCGAGCATCGGCATGGCTCCCTACGAGGCTCTGTACGGACGGAAATGCACGGCACCCTTGAGTTGGGTTGAGGTGGGGACCAAGTGGGAGGTTGGCCCCCGGTTGATCCGGCAGAGTCAGGAGGTAGTTGAGCAGATCCACAGACGACTCCGCACTGTCAGGAGCAGACAGAAGAGCTACGCAGATCGCAGACGCAGAGAGGTGCAGTTCGAGGTTGGGGACCACGTCTTCCTTCGTGTTTCGCCCATGAAGGGCTTACAGCGGTTTGGGGTGAGAGGGAAGCTCGCGCCGAGGTTCGTGGGGCCCTTTGAGGTCCTGGAGCGGGTTGGACCCGTTGCTTACAGACTTGCCCTTCCCCCGCAGCTTTCTGGTGTGCATGACGTGTTCCACGTGTCCAACCTCAGGAAGTACGTAGCCGATCCCAGCCACGTACTGAGTCACGAGAGCGTCGAGGTGAGCGACAACCTGACCTACCCCGAGCGGCCAGTGCAGATCCTAAACCGAGCCGTCCGCAGGTTGAGACGAAAGCAAGTACCCCTGGTAAAGGTTTTGTGGAGGAGCCAGCGGTACGAGGAGGCTACCTGGGAGCATGAGGCGGCAATGCGGGAGCGGTACCCAGAGCTTTTCGCGGGTACGTCTTTTCGGACCGGCTTCGGTCCTCTTTGAGTTTGTTATGGTTATTTGGACATCTTTTTCCCGCACCCTAGTTGGCGCAAGTTTCGGGGACGAAACTTCCTTTGAGTTTGTTATATTGTAACGAATGAGTGCCCCAGACGTATTTTAAGACGTCTGGGAGGTGGCTCAGACGTCGGACAAGACGTCTGGGATACTTTCAAGACGTCTGGAAATCCGTTATTTTCGACACACGCGAGTCGCCTGCGCGCCTGAGCGCGCAGACCGCATATTCCCTCTTTTCTCTACGACTGCAGGCGGCCTGCCGCCTTCTCTCTCTCCTCTCCGCGCGGCGTTAAAAAGGGCGCGTCTCCACCGTCTCCTCCTTCTTCTCCTTCCTGTGCGCGAGAGCGAGCGGACGCGAGGGCGGCAGCGGCGGCCGCAGTGAGCGCGGAGGTGCGGCGTGCGAGGGCGGAGCTCTGCCGTGCGGGCGAGCTCGCCGGAGCGGCTTGGCCGGCTGGCGGAGGGCGTAGGGGGGCGCGGAGCGACGCGGAGAGGGACCTGCTGCGGGCTGAGCAGCAGACGCGCGAGGTGCGACGCGGGCGGCGTCGCGAGCGGAGGCCGAGCAGGGTTCTGATTCTGGAAAAATTTCCAGAATCAGACGTCTGGGTTGATAGCCAGACGGAAAGGTCGACGTCTGTAAGCTCATACAGACGTCTGAAAGGTGAGTGTCCGCTTTCTTCTTCCTTCTTGTCGACTGACCGTACTGAGGGAGGGGGTTGGCTGTGCGCAGGTTCGCTGATTCGCCATCCTTTGCGAATCAGACGTCTGGAAGTTGTACCAGACGGCGAGAGTGACCTCCAGACGTCCGGAGGGACCATCGGACGTCTGGGATCTAGGCAGACGTCCCCGCAGACTTCTGGACGTCTGGGAAACCACGCTGAACAGGTAATTCTCTGATCCACTTTTTAAGACGTCTGGAAGGAGTTCCAGACGTCTGATTTTGCACAGTATCGTCTTTTTCGACCCGTTTAGGGCCCGTTCGGGCTCCGTTTTCCGCGATTCGAGCTGCGTTCTCTTCAGAATTAATTCCTCTACTCATCTACAGTAGCTATACACTGTTTTGAGACACTCCTTGTGTTTGATCCTTGTGACAGGATCTTGTTCAGTTGCAGTCTTGAGAGTCGCGGAGGCACGCGGGATTCCCGATCACGCCCCCATTACTCCCGTTATACCTGGTAGAGTGGCTTAAGTTATTTTTAAAATCTGTTAAAGTATGGAACCATAACTAGAATCTAGGACATTGCATGAATCATAGGAATGAGAAATGTATGGAATGATAGCTCCTAGGTGATGCATGAATCCTAGGGCTGGAAAACTAGTTGTATGTTAGATCCTAGGATGTGGCATGAATCTTAGGATGGAAAAACTAGTGGAATGTATAATACTGCAGTCTTGGAAAAATGGAAAGGAATATAAAGCTGCCTGTAATTTGAATTAACAGCTGCCTGTTATGAATAAAGAAACATGTTGAGATCATGGATTTTGAGAACGTGAATCTGGAAAGTGAAACATATGATGTTCTGAGATAAAGAGCTGGAACCCTACGGGGAATTAGGAGTGGAACTCCTGGAAAGAAAAATGAATGGAACTGAGATGTGGTTTGTACTGTCTCTTGGGTACGCAGTACCAAGGGAAGTACCTGTACCTGTTTAGTGCAGAGTGGGGCCAGCCGCCCCAGGGACCCGGGGTTAGGATTGGCCGCTCTGTACCGACTTGTTGGCCCTCGTGTACGTAGTACCGAGGAGAGCTAGTAGTGTTAGGAGAGTACTAGCTACCCCACGGGCCCCGGGGTTCTGCTAGCCTCCTTCACCGACTTGTTAGGCCCACTAGGGCAAACCAGGGTAGTCAGGCGAGGGTGCGCGGACTGTGGAGGGGCAAGGCCCCGGTTTGGTTACTGTGGAGGGGCTGGACCCCTGTTACTGAGAGGGCTCTGCCCTGGTTCCGTGCTGTGCTTTGGGCGCACCCGTTAACGGAAACGACTGACCGCGTGCCAGTGCGGGCTAGCTACCTGTGCGTTTATCGCGCGTGCCGTAGTCACCGTTACGTCTGTCAGTGACCTTGGGGTGGTTGACTGAGGGTAGGATCACCACGGGGGACTCTCCCGGCCAGGAGAGCACCACGTGCTACTTCTACTTTTGGAAAAGACTGCAATCAAGATCGTTCCCACGAGGACATTCGAGATCAAGTAAAGGATCTGAGAAATAAATGAAATAGTGAGAAAAATTGAATAAAGGAAGTAATAGAACATAACAGCTACTGTACACTCTACTGTTGCCTTTAGTTAGTTTGCCACTCTACTCAGCGTTTTGCTGACGTGTTACACTCGTTACCTTTTTCAGGACCAGGTGTTGAGCAGCCAGGGTCGGCGGCTGCAGAGGACGCTGGGCCGAGTAGGGTCCAGTAGAGTTACCACAGCCTTTTGTACTCCTTTTGTTTCTGTTCTAGTGAGTAGTTTTTGTTTCCGCTGTACCTTCTTTACCTGCAGTTCTTGTTATATGATAAATGCTGTTTTACTGTTGTGGTGGTACCTACTGTAGTAGTTTCTTTCCTTACTGCTGTACTTTCTTACTGTTAGTTATATTCATGCTGAATGTGGTTTATTTTACTGTCTTTTGGTTACTTCCTCGTTGGACGACTAGGTCTTGGGATTAGTCGAGTCGGTCCGGTTCTCGTGTCTCGTAGGGACTCGGGAACCGGGTCGTTACAGTAGCGTTCCTCAACCCCTTCTATCCACGAGAAGGATTTTGTCCCACGAAGGAGACGGGAATTCGCAAAGCGAATACCCAACCAAAAGACAAAGATAGAATAAAATAAGTAGTCCTATAGAGCCAACAAAGTAATAAACCTAAGCTTCCATAGGAAATAGGAAACTTCCCTTTGCAAGGAGTGCGTCGAGTTGATGACGCGGTGCGTGTGCCACGTAACGGCACAATGTTGCTCTCGTGAACAACGGCGGAAGAGCGGGTGCGCGAAGGTTTGATGCTCTCAAGATGTAGAACTTGAGCTTAGAGAGCAAGAGCTTCTTGGACACAAGAGTGTGAGAGTGTATTACAAGGTGTCTCTTGGTGTGTATCTTGTGTCTCTGAGTGTGTATCTTGTGTTGCAAAGGTTCCCCTCTATTTATAGAGGCCTTAAGAAGGGTTTGGAAGGCTTAGGAAAGGTTCTATAGCCGTTGGGAACAAAGTCCAAGAGAATCAGGCCGAAATCAGGACAATGATTACATTTGACAGGGTTATCAGACGTCTAACTCTGGCATCAGACGTCTGGAAGGCCACTTGAAGACGTCTGATTCCAATGTCAGACGTCTGATTTTGGGCGGGTCTCTCCCTGACTTGGATCAGATCTAAACAGGGTTTTTGCGCAAGTCCATCAGACGACATACAGGACGTCTGTAACTATGTCTGGACGTCTGGAAACCTACTTCTACTGTGGGAATTGATTTCCAAACGTTGCAACGGCTAGAAAATCTCTGAGAAGAGATTTTGGGTCAGCCGAGGCAAAACGGTCATTTATCAGACGTCTGGAAAGGCCTAAGGACGTCTGATAAGGCTCTAACGGTCATAATCTTGAGTGCCTGCTAAGCTAGCCAACGGTCCACTATCTGGATGTCTGGCAAGACCATCAGACGTCTCCTAAGATGTCTGGTATAATGTCTAGACGTCTGATTTCATCAGACAGAACTAGCTATCCCAGCCTAACAGATATCGGACGTCTGAAACAACAGTCAGACGTCTTAAAATACTTTATCAGACGTCTGATTTGGGAATTAGACGTCTGGAAGTGCTATTTGAACCCTATATTGGTTTTCTAAGTATTTTACAGAAAACCTAAGTATCTTAGGATTGTGCCGGTGTTCCTAGGACTACTGTTAGGGTTCTTTGAGGCTCTTTAACATAATTTTCTAAGGAAAATAAAAAGAGCAAGAAAATAAAGACAAGAGATACAAGAAAGGATTAAAAAGAATCTATCCTATTCTTCTTGTCTTCTATCTTCAATCTGTCGCTCCACGCGAACCTCCTCTGTTTTCCGTCAAGCTCCTCCAATCCGTCCTGGATGCGAGCTCGAACTCCGTCTAAACACGTCCACATTTGCAATTGACCTGAAATCTAGGACTCAAATTGCAAATGTTAAATAACACGTGTTTTGTTATCATCAAAACAAATGATCGTGGTGCTTTAGCACCAACAAATAGTAGAGAAATTAAAACAGGTACAGAATATGAAGTTTACAATAAAAGAGTACAAAAGTGTAACAAAATACTCACTACTATAGAAACGGGTACAACACAAGTACAACTACTGGGCTCTACTAGGCCCAGCACCCTCTGCAGCCGTGGGCTTTGGCTGCTCAACACCTGGTCCTGAAAAAGGTGATAAGTACGACATGTCAGCGAAATGCTGAGTAGAGTGGCAACCAACTAGCTAAGAAGAACAGTAAAGGTGGACAGGTAGCTGTTGTTTTTAATTTCTTTTTTTATTTATCTATTTACTCTTTCTTGGTTTATTTCTCAGGTCTTTCTCTTGATCTCGAATGTTCCTCGTGGGAGCGATCTTGATTGCAGTCATTTCCGAAAAGTAGAAGTAGCACGTGGTGCTCTCCTGGCCGGGAGAGTCCCCCGTGGTGGTCCTACCCTCAGTCAACCACCCTAAGGTTGCTGACAGATGTAACGGTGACTACGACATGTGCGATAAACGCACGGGTAGCTACCCCGCACTGGCACGCGGTCAATCATTTCCGTTAACGGGTGCGCCCAAAGCACAGCACGGAACTAGTATAGGGCAGAGCCCTCTCAGTAACAGGGGTCCAACCCCTCCACAGTAACCAAACAGGGGTCTCGCCCCTCCACAGTCCGCGCACCCTCACCTGACTACCCTGGTTTACCCAGTGGGCCTAACAAGTCGGTGTAGGATGGCTAGCTGAACCCCGGGTCCCGTGGGGTGGCTAGCTCTCTCCCTACACAAGTAGCTCTCCCCGGTACTGTGTACGCGAGGGCCAAAAGTCGGTACAAAGTGGCCAGACCTAACCCCGGGTCTCAACCCTAAGGCGGCTAGCTCCACTCTGCACTAAGAAGTAAGATGTGCTTCCCTTGGTACCACGTACCCAAGAGACAACACATTTCCCGTTCACTTTTCCCAGTTCCACTCTATTTATTTCCAGGAGCTCTATTCCTAATTCCCCATAGGGTTCATGCTCATGTTTCTCAGGCCAAGCCATACTAGGTTTCATCATTTCAGGTTTATTCGCATATAGCACGTGTTTCCAACATTCAAACTTTCTTTTCCAATTTATATACATGCAGCTCGTATTTAATTTCAAACAAAATGAATTACATGTAGCAGTTACTAACAACAGTACTCTACATTTCACAGGCAGTTGTTATCCAATTACAGGCAATTATTATTCTATCTCTTATTCCATACATGCATTTATGTTTTGTAATTAACTAAGGGAAGCCACTCTACCCACAAAATCGGGAGTAATGGGGGCTCGATCAGCAGGTCCACGTGCCTCTGCAACCCCCAAGTCCGTAACAGAACGAGGTCCTACACAAGGATCAACCACAAGAAACCACTCAGAACAGGATAAAAGTATTTCAAACAAGTAGAGGAACTTATTCTGAGAAGAACAGAATCTTAAACGCAGAAATCAGAACTTGAACGGACCCTAAACGGGTAAAAAATGACAACTCTGACTCAAATCAGACATCTGGAATATCTTCCAGACATCTTAAAAAGGGGTCTAGATCATACCTTGCTCTGCTCTGCTCCTCAGACGTCCAAGGGTCGTGCTGAACCGTCTGGACCTAGTTCTAGATGTTCGACTATCTCTCCCGACGTCTGGAGACGCTCTCCGCCGTCTGGTGACTTGCCCAGACGTCTAAACCATGTGGGAGGGCGTGTCTCGCGCCTTCTCGAAGCGAATCCTGCACACTCATGCAAAAAATATCTCAACACGGCATGAGACAGAACTTCGGCAGAACTACCTACATGGCCGTATCCGCAAAAGGAAGCAAAGGAGGAGAATACGTACCTCTCAGTCATCTGGAGCTCCCTCCAGACGTCTCCCACATCGTCTAGATGTAGGTCCAGACGTCTGATTCTGAGAAAAATCCCAGAATCAGAACCTCCTTCGTCTTCTTCCTGCTGCGCGCGTCCTCGCCGCGCAGCCGCTTGTCCACTGCTCTGCTGCAGCAGCGTCGGGGAAACCTCCCCGACACACACTCCGCCTTGTGCACGCCGGCCGGTCTCGAGCTGCTCCGGCGAGCTCTCTCTCCCTCATGGCATGCGCGCTCTCTTCTCTTCCCTCTCGCTGCTCTTCTCCTCTCCGTCGCTGCACTCGGCTGCAGCTGCTGCTCGCTCTCACCCTTACTGAAGGAAGACCGGGGATGGATGGGTGTGGGGTGGCGAACGAGGGAGAGGGAAGGGGATATTTGTAGGTGTGAGGGGGAAAAGTTCTTCAGGTCTGCGAGGGAAGAAGGAAGAGAAGAGGGCGGCTAGGGCTACTCGCGATCGTACGCATGCAAAAATTAATTTCCAGACGTCTGGAAGGATGTCCAGACATCTGGCCCTAGTCCCAGATGTCTTAAAGAACCTTGATGGCACGGGTCTTAACACTACCTAATGTCACTGGAGGGTCACGGTGACTCTGAACTGTGACCACAGGCCTAGAGATAGTTTCCACACTCACCTTAGAATCTGCACACATACCAAGGGTAAGATTTGGTTCACACATACCAAAAATATGGTTGAACACTCCTAGTCATGTTTCTGATTTTTTTACTAAAGGATCAGTACTCAAAAACAAAAATAAACCATACCAATGGGTAGTACGCATCGATACGATTTCAAAGATACCTTATTTGTTGAAATTCGAGGTCAGGAAGGCCTCGAACTAGTCGAACTAACGCAAGGGGGTCCTTAGCCATACCAGATCAGCCGGTCTGGCCAAATCGGTCGGCACACGTCTGATGAGAACCTCATCATAAACCCTAACTAGCACATTTTGACCTAATTAAGTGTAGAAAAGCTCCTACAAAACCTAAGGGAAAGCCAAAATCAGGGAATTACAAATCTGAGTATAAAACAATTCACAAGGGGTAAAACTATAATTTTACCATTGCCGTACAAAAATGGGATCTCTAAGGGTCAAGACACAGGTCAAATGTACTTAATAAGAGAAAAAGTGGGGTGATTAAATCAGGAAAGGGTTATGACAAAATCTGGGAATTAAATGACATTCTGTAATCCTAAACCAAACCCACTTTAATTCACGAAGTTTCAGGTAAGATAAAAATTAATTAAACCCTCTAAAATTCATGAAAAAATATCCCCTAGGGTTTAGAACCTTCAATTTGGCCATTGGAACCTATTTTGACCTAGATTGAGAACCATACCCAATTTTTGACATAATTTGGGTTTTTATGCAAAATGCCTGGTTAAACATGGTCAAACCTAAAATCCAACCTCACCGTTGGAGTTCTTAGGTCCAAATTATGGTTATACCAAAATTTGGACCTAAAGAAAGGTCACCTTGACCCACTTTACAAAACGGTCCTCAATAATTACTTTTTGACCCTTAACTTTTTGAACCCTTGCAGAAATCCCCCTATCTTTCTCAACTCTTTCTGCAGATAGGTCCTTCTGCCCCCGCACTGTGCAAGCCATACCTCCGCAACTTTGCGCGGAGGATGGTGCTGCACAGACCTGGGGAGCCGACCCCAAACTTGAAAGGAGAATCCCCTGCATTGTCCTCTTCTGCATGGACCAGTTCCCATGCCCTGCCGGTCACCATAACTCTCGTGAGAACGCTCGAGAGGTGTGGGTCTTTTTCCGGCCATGTCTCCGGTGAGGAGCCCACGCCTCCTCCTTGCGATTCCCTCCTTACCAGCCCCTATTTAAGGAACGGCAGCCCCTGCCGCTTCCTTCAAGCTTGTCTTGGCTAAGGAATTCCCTCAAAATTCGTCTCTTCCTCCTCCGGCCATTCGCCCACAGGCTCTGATGACCTTCCTCCTCCGCTCTCGTGGCCTTGCCACCATACCAGTTGCAGGGTTACTCTCTCCATCGTCCACTGTGCCTGGCCGCACCAGCAGGCACCCTCCAGCACCTCTTCCTCATCGTCATCTTCTCCCCTTGGCATTGTCTTCTCCGACGACGGCAGCACAACTGCTCACCGCCTCCTCCCCCTCTTCCATCTGCTAAGTAGGTTAGACTTACTCCTCTCTATCCCCTCTTCAATTCCCCTCAATTTATTTCACAAATTACCCCTCGACAGCCACTGTCCATCGCCATCTTCCCCATCTCCAGCAGACCAACCGGCGAGGCGAAATCGCTGCTCCACTCCCCCGCACACCTCGCCACTTATCTCAGAACTCCGCCATCACTCACTGATCACCATCCACCCCTTCATCAACCGTTAACACCTCTCTAAACGCCCACCGAACACACCCATAAACACGGCCACAGAGCGACCTAGTTACGCTCACCTAGGCCTCCCCGCGGCCATCCAACCCCCGCCTCACCTTCGTCGTGACACGACGAAGGATTTCCTGTGGTCTGACGTGGCCGAAAGGCCGTGCTATTGATTTCAGGGTCAGGCCGCTCTCCGCCATTATCGCTGAGCTTGAAGCAAGCTTCAAGCTGCTCCAAGCTCCGCTCAGCTCCAGGCGAAGCCCTCAGGTGGTGCGGGTTTGCAGCACTCACGCACCCAGACTTTGAGTGGAGTCAAGAGACTCCAAGCCTATTGCAATTGCGAGGGTTTTTGCTGCGGGTGAAAGCGCGGAAGCAGGTGGAACTTTAGTCCCACCTTGGAAGTTCACGAGCGGGTGACCGCGCTTAAATTGATTTTGTGTTTCAGGCTTATCGCCTCGAAACACACTGGGGTGAGGTCCCTCACACCCACGCCACACCTCGTCCGCGGCACTTCCCCCGTGGACCTGGCACCCGGATCCAATTAACCTGCCTGTGCACACCTCGCGCACCACCCACGTCAGTGCGCCTGGTCCCAGGCGCGTTACTTGACCTGCTTACTCGATTAAGGCTCTGGGAGTGAACCCTGGAGTGAATTTGAGAGAGAGAGAGATGTCGGGAGAGTAGGGGTTAGGTTTTGCCTAACCATGCACTGTGTAGGAAAGCAAGAGCAGAAGGAGGAGGAGATAGTGCAACAGCAAGAAGAAGATAAGGAAAGAAGACGAAGTCAGAAGGCCTTGCACAACAGAGAAGCAGAGGGGAAGAAGAGAAAGAGAAGCAGTAGAGAAGAAGAAAAGAAGAAGAAGAAGCCAAGAGGAAGAAGAACCAGCAGCAGCGGCAACTGAAAAGAAGAGGCAGAACATTGTAGCAAGAGAAGTTTAAGTCGTCTGACTCTTGGAGTCAGACGTCTGAACAGAGAAAGAAAGAGGCAGAAGAAAAAGAAGAAAGAGAGAAAAGAAAAGAAGAACAAATTTTCCTTTCTTTAATTTTTTGTAAAACAATATATATATATAGATTGTAAATTGTGATCTTGTATGCTTCTATAATCAAGTGTTGCTCCCTGAGTTCGACCTCGGAGATTTTCTATTTTCGAGTAATAAAACACATAATACAAACCGGTTCCATCATTTGGCAACCACCAACGTCCGCTCGCAACACGTGTTGCTTGCTGGTTGGCGCCTGCTCCCGCCTACAGATCGCCCACGCACACTGTCTAGCATCGCTAGATCGGACATGTGTTGGCAATTAGGTAGCTGAGGGGTTGCGCGCACTTCTCTTCATGCAAACACGTGCATGCTCGCTGTCATCGCACCATGTGTCGATAATCGATGTCGCGTTGCCAGATCGAACAATCCTCGCTCACTGCCGCTAATGCTCTTGTGAAAATTTCGGGTGGGAACCTCGCAATTTTTGCTATCGTGAAAAGGTTGCCAAAAAGAAAATTTTAAGTTTTCAAAGAAAAATATAAGGTTTTCCTTCTCTCTTCCTCTCTTACTTTGAGAGGCTTAGAGATTAATGACGACCCAAGGACCCAAGGGGGTCCTTTTATAGGCCCAAGGTTTGTTGGGATTGAGTTTAATGGGTGAAATACCCAAAATACCTCTAGGGTTGGATCCACCTTACATATAGGTCCTTGTTGATTTGTTTTGATCATAACTTAGGCTATGCACCTTGGAATCGTGCGAAACAAGCGCTACCAGAAAGCTTGCGATGAGAGAAATCCAACGGTACCATACATGACACCCTTTTGACAACGCTTGACTAAGGGTTGACTCAAAATACACATTTTTTGATAATTTAAGGTAGTGCTGACACCAACACTGAACCACGACTAGGTTTCCGGGTTTAAATTGACTCGAATAACCTTGAAATGACTCAGGACTTAAATTTTACGACGTTACATATAACTTATCCCTAATGCAAGATAAGTTATCCCATAAGTTAACGTTTATCATCTCATCCCACATAAAAAAAGTAAGATGTAGTTATTACACTACACAAATATGATAGTTTGAACGATTATTCTATTGCATTCCAAATAGGTAACCTTTTTAATTTTCAAATAAAAATATAGGGTAATTCTTTAAAAAAATTGTATACCATAAAATTCTACCACTTATCCTAAACTAGGCCTTTGTGAGCTAAGTTTAAGATAAGAATCTTGGTGTAAATCTCGTTACATGTATTTTTTTAAAAAGCATCACATGTATATACATAAACAAAAAATATACAACTAAATCCCACACCTTTTCCTATACTTCTTCCTATGCGCAACCACTTGAAAGATTTGGAAAGAAATAAAATCTTACACTCATGCTGATTAACGCTTAACTCTAATACGATCTTTAGGAAAATATTTTAATTAATATCGCCTTAATTTTTATTGGAATCTGTAAATATTATTCATAGTTATATTTAATTCAATGACATGTAATTGTACCTCATAAATTTAGAGTAAATATTTATATTTTTAATTAAAAATCTACATTTGTTCGAGCACCCAAATCTACACAATCACACTCCTCTTATAAAAAACTTGGAGGCACATATCCACCCGTGAGAGCCCCTCGGGATGGGAAACGGGACGGTGGTGATTCATGTGTGTGGGATGGGGTGTGGTCCCTATTGTGATTTACGGAGTCAAACACGTAGGAGAAGCCAACAAGATACAGGAGATGGCGGAGGAGAGGACGGGGACCCCATCTTTCTTTTCCCTACGAGAGAGAGAGAGAGAGAGAGAGAGAGAGGGAGGCAGGGATGGCGTTGAGGAGTGGAATGAGCATCACCACCATCGCCAATCGCGTCTTCTTCGTACTGATCATATGTCAGATACCTCTCTTCAGGTATCACCACCACTAGTTCCACTACTTCTCTGCCGCCTTTCATGTGTTTCCTTTCTCTGTTGCCCCCTTTCTTCTTTCACCCCAAAATCGAGATCGATTGCGCCGCACCTCCACGATTCCCTCTCTTAATCTCGATCTGACCGTCCCTCTCTTTCTAAGGATCGTCGGATCCGATCCGATCTCATCTGGTGCCCCTCCTCGTTAAAACGGGTGACGATTGCGCTTGATGCTTGCGACTCAGTGTGAAATTGTAGCATCTTTGTGGCATGAAAAAGGTCCGACGCGTCTTTGTGTCCTGAAGTGTTGACTTGATTGGTTACAAAAACTAGTTATTTCCTTAGAACATAGTGGTGGTTGCGTAAGGTTTTTAGCACCTTGAACTTTTTTTTTTCAGAAAATTAGTACCTTGAGTTGAGCTTAATGGAACAGAGCTGAACATGCAGCATAAAATGTGGGCTAGTAGATTCCTTCGACTTCAAAGTGCAACTTTTGTGGGTATGTAACATTGGCTTCCTGAATGATTCATTGAAAATGAATATTCCGTTTCTTTCAGCATATATAGCATGTGGATCAGCTTCTCCAAGGCTGGGACCAAAGTCCCAATCATGCATAGGTGGTTACTCATCCTCGTTACACTACTGTTTGGATGGGCATGCAGGGGTGTCATTTAAAACAAGGTTTTAAGTGATGATAATGAAGCAGTGCCAGTAAATTTGTAAGTGCATGTATTGGAGGCACGTTGAGGACATGCCATGGAACGCCTGTGTATTGACGTCGGGTTATCGAGGTTATCAATGCCTTGAAAATTTTCCATATCGAGGTCACGTCGATGCATGCCAACAAATTCACTTGAATAATTAAAATTGTAACTAAATAATAAATTCTAATTTAAAATCTTAAAAGATTATGCAAGAATAGCATACATGTAAAAACAAAAGTGTTGAATTAATATGTATTCAAATAAAGCATGCACATCTAAAGTAGTACAACCAAATTAAAAATTTAAAAGATAAATGAAAATTTTAAGTATTTTATCGAATTGTTGAGGTTTTAGGAAATAAGAAAAACCATGAATGTCTTGTGAGATGCTTTTTGTCACCATTATTGTCACTTTGTTGATTCCATCTCCTATTGTGGCTTGATAAGGTTTGAAGGTAATCACAATAGGCATTTTAATCCACATATGAATACATGGTATGATAGTCTATCATTGCATGTCTGTACTCCTAAATACGTGCATTAACTAATAGGCCAATACAATGATATTTACTATCTATATGTTGGTTGCTAAGAGATTGACGTGAGGATCCTTCTTGCCTTGAAGTTCCTTGCGATGATGACATTCTAGTTGTTTTCCTGATTTGGAAGCCATGATGATGAGGTTGAGGCAGCGACAGCATTGATTGTGGGACTTGATAATCTGGGGAGAAGCCATACCCAGATGCATTATAGGAGGATTGGGTGTCACTGTCATATCCTTCATTTTCTAACTTAGGGTAAGATTGATAAAATGGAGATAAAGGTGGTGGCGGTGTAAACGATTGCGGGTAACAACCTTGATTATATTATCTTATGTCATGGCTAGGCGGTGTACCTAAATTCTAGTCATCAAAGCTTATGGAACTCATGGATGAGCCGAAATCATCCGTGTGTGCACCGTATCTCTCGTAATCCATGGGTACTGGGATGAGATTGAGAATATGTTGACAATGCACATTGGTGTGTAGTTCTTCGTAGTCTCTACCACTTTAGTGTTAACTACTAATCATTTTTCTTCCTCTCCCTATATCGAATGATTGTTCTTATTCAAATTCACCTGTCGTCATTTGTGCATCCGCATCATCATCGTCTTTGTTATCCGAGTCGATTTTGATCTAGACTATGATGATTGTCTTTCTTCATTTTCTTCTTCAAGTATTTTGATGAGGAAGGTATGACGATTAGATCTAGCCATATATTCTTCAATATCGGCATCAATTTTCTAAACTAGTTTCGAATCTGGCTTTGCCTTGACATCTACTACAAGTTCTCCAATATTATCTATCCAACTTTCCAATACATCATCTCCCCCCTTAAAAAGTTACACTAAATCAATTAGATCAGCTTGACTGGTTTTATAGCCCTTCTAGCGATGTTTATGATCAATGTTGTGTTATAATGGATGAACATAAGGTTATTAAGTTTTTCGTTGTTCAGTTCATTTCTTCTTTTCAAGTGGATAAGGTTAAATGTACTTCAATTCCTTTCATATCCACTAGCAGATGCTGTTTGTGATAGTACCCTAATAGCCACCTTATGTAAGTTTAGACTAGTCCTATAACAACTCCACTATTTAGTTATAAAAGGAAAATATTGTAGTTGTTAATAGTCTATAAGCACTGTAAAATCGACAATATTAGAGAGATATCGATTATTAACAGGGTGAATGCTCTTAATGGATTTTTTTGCCAACCTAGTCCCAAAGGAAATTATCTTGCCTCTATAATATTTAAGCGACACCCTGAAGATCATATTTTAGTCAAATATCTTATTCATACATTAACATATACTTTGCGTGTTTAGATTCATTATATATATGTAATGCGCAGCTAATTCATATATAATACTTCCTCATTCATTATAGGGATAGGCTTTTTCACTACTTCTTGCAAGGCATCGATAAGATCATTGCGCAAATCAATGTTGCGCTTGTAGAAATATTTAGGATTCAGATAATAACCTACATTACAATAAGAGATGATTAATACATAAATTGTATTTGTAAACAAAGGTACTCAATCTTCTATATTTAGAATTTCTAAAAATTAATAGGTATACTTATGAACAAGATGGAGTGGGTGTGATAATATGCTACCCCTTCTTTCCCTTATTATCTTTACAAAATGTGCTTTCAATCTTTCCACATTTTCTGTCACCTCTTCATCATTTCCATTGCTACATAAATATACCCCATCGTTGGCTTTTTGTCCCATCTACCATCCCCAATGTTAAGATGACAGACTCTATGATGCGAACAATGCGGCTACAATCATTCCAAAATCTCATGTTAAGCAGATATTTTACATCCTTTTCGGTACGTACTATTCTCTTAGATATATCAAATCAACTTTGTGAGTTTACCATTGCCTTCAAATCAACCTTATCATCTAAAATGTTTTCAAGACTAGTGATCAAATGCCAACGGCATGCCGTCGGTAAGGCTAGTTTTGAAAATTGTCCTTGCCGACATATATATGGTGTCGAAACGCAGGGATGTCAGCGGCATGCCGACCATTTCATTGGCATATTGACGGTATGGTCGGCATGCCGCCATATGCCAAGGTGGGAGGGAGATTTGAGCTGCTGGAAAATGGCTGTTCAGGAGGGACACACACACACTGTGTGAGTATATTTTGACATCATTTTGAGTATTTATGTAATTTTTTATCGGCATTTCCATGGCATACCCTTGGTATGCCCATTGGCATGGCCATTGAAAAACGAGCATTTCCACAGCATGCCCTCGGCATACCAACGAAATGCACACTTAGAATTTCATTGGCACAACGTTAAAATTAGCATTTCGAACCTTGTTCAAGACAATGTAGTTGGTGTCGAAGCACATAATTCTAGGATGGATCAATTCGCCATTGCAATGCTCTCTTATCAAGGACAATACATGTCCATGATTGTAGATAATTGGCGTAACATTTCGTGTCTTTGCAACAACCGATGCTAATGACTTTTGATACCCAAAATTTTTTAAAATGAGGTCTATGCAATATACAACACATGATGTTTAAAAGATTCCATACTTGATTTTATTATTTTTTCACGTATTTCTTTGAAGTTGCTGCTATTTCATATGATTATCTGTACCACATGTTCCTTTTTGACTTCATCGATAGCATCTTTTATCATTCTATAAATATACTTAAAATCTTTCACCTTATGTGAAGCATCCACGGATTTAATGAAAATTGATTTGTCATTACTATTCACAAGAAAGTTAATAATTTATCTCTTGGAGTAGCTAGTCTACCCATTAGCCCTAATCAGGCATCTGTATTGTGGCCATAACGCTTTCAAATAATTAATGTACCTTTGTATTTTTGCCTTCTCTATAGGCATGTACTTGTTATCTCATAGGTTGTGGGTGCCTACACTTCTATCTTAGCTTGATTGGCGGCATCGATAACATTCTGCAACCATAATCCCTCTGCCACATGAGCTGGAATTGCATGAAACATTAAGAAGCCTCGTACCGCTTTACCAACCGTCTCCCTTGTATTGCCCGAAATACCTTTGATTGTTTTCTATTTGGGATTACCTTTCATTCTAACACTCTCAGATCAGAAGAAGCCAATAATGCCACCCTTTTACTTCTTGGCAGGTTCTATCCCACTTGTACCAACACCTACATATCTCATGCTTTGTGCTCCTTTGTTATCGGCATATCACTTGGATATTGCAAGCTATCTTTAGAATTAAAATTTGAGTCAACATCTTTGTAATGTTGATGATTAAATAAGGCCTCACGAACTGCATTTTTAGCTTTCTACTTCGTAGCTTCATTTTCCTACCTTGACATTGTTGACTTGGCAATACTTTCCACACATCGTCAGGTCAATCTTCACATTTTGCTACATTCTTGTCATCTCCAATTAGGTGGTACTTGAATCGTATTATTTCATAACCACATAACTGATTCCTACAAAAGTTATACTCTATCATATATTTGCTTTCTTTCAATTTGTGCAGTACAACCACTGAATATCGTTTTTGTTGGTATCCTTGGGATTTAGCTTTCCACTTTCTCTAATAAGAGCCTTTCCCTTTCCAGACATAGTGTTCCTGAAAGTTACAATACAATTTATATAATATATTACGATGCATTTTTACCTAACTTATAATCATATGATAATGTAATTTAAATTCTAAAATTCTCTTTTTTATTGAAAACATTATTTTTATTTTTGATTTTCATTATAAATTACTTTCTACACGAATAACTATGTATGTAATATATTTCAATGCATTTTTACTTACATTATAACATTTATTTTAATATATTTTTGTTTTTAATTTCATTATAAACTACTTAATACATGGATAATATGTATCTAATATACTATAATCCATTTTCACCTAATTTATAATCATCTAATTTAAACTCTAAATCTTTCTTTATTTTTATGTAAAAATTGTTTTTATTATGTATTTTTTTAAGAAATTTGCTTATATGTGTACATGTCCATGTGTGATGTATATATACTAAATTCATCTATTTATTTATTATTATAAAAAATTTCAGATATATTTACACCAATAATTATAAATAGTTAATACAAACTTTAATTAGGCACATGTATACCATTTATTGCAATTACATGCTTCAATTATTGATATAAGTTAGATCTAGTGTAGAATCATTAATTTTAGGTAACACACACTACATCTAGTGTAGATTTAGACTACTTACCAATTTACACCAAGTACTAAATACCAATGGATTACCAAGATGATAAATTAATAATATACCGATGTGGATGGAGTGGAAGATCCAGACAGAGATCAAATGGAGTGTGGCTTGGGAGTTTGGAGTTGTAGGCTTGTAGCGTGAGGAAGTAGCAACGGTGACAACAAGCAGCAACAACAATGGCAGCATGCAGTAGAAATGGTAGTAGCAAGAGGAGGAATCGAGGAAGCATCACTAGCAGCAGCAACACCTGCATATAGAAGATCTAGTGAAATGGGGCATCGTTTCGATGCTATGTCGATAATTATTGGTGAAATGGTGGGATTTTTATGAGGATGACCCTCAAAATGGTTCTCCATCGGTATGGGAAATATTTCACCAATACCCCTATGTTTCGATACTATCTACATATTGATATGGCTTTCCCCAAAAAAATACCCGTATCGACAACATGACATTGTTATATAATAAAACACTGCATTAGACCAAGGATCGGAAAATATTTGGTAGTATTTGGTGGGATGTCAGTAGATCGATTTAGGATTACCACTTTGATATCATGTGGAAGGAAATGAAATGTTATAACTCGAAAAGAAACCTTAGGCCTCTTATATAAAGAGGAGGGATGGAAAAAATTGCAAGCAAATTCAGTAAGAGAATAAAAATAGCGAAAGACAAAAATGGCATATAGAACTCTAACAATATGGAAAATTAGCTGAGCTAAATTTGTTAGCATTGAGCATGTATTTTGAAGTACTTTAAGGTGTGAGTATTTTGGCATTGATCCCTTTGACGAGTAATGGCTAGGCTTGGCTTCTCTATGCAAAAGAAGATAAAGGCTTTTTTTCCCCATGGATAAGCAACAATATTTTCCCCTTTGTCGTGCAATCATTTACCACACAAACAGTGGTACAAAGACCTTCTCAGTTGAATGGTTCATCAATGACATTTATCCTAGGTTGGAATGCAATCACTCAAATCATGTTTTTCTTAAATGTCCTAAGTACTTTGATCATGCTTTTGTTGAATGCTAATCTTTGAGAAGCATTAGATAAACCTTTACCATCATTTCACTGTCAAAGTTGCAATGCTCTATTTGTATTCTAATATTGCATGATTTGGAGGTTAACATGCTTAAAACTTGGCATGTCAAATCAAATTAGTCTGACCTTTTTTCCTTCAGTAAAGCGTGGTTCTAAAGGTGTGACTTAAATTCACCTTCTAATTTCACACCACCCTTTTTTTTTTTCTCAAAAACGTTCAAACCAGCTATATTTCCCTTCCACTTTTAGATTGTTTTTAAGTTTCAACTGAAGCTTCAGAACACCCTGGAGAGGAGAGCTAAAGGTTTAGAAGTGGAGAGAGTGTGGAAGAAGATGGCTTGGATATACCTAGGAGGCAGTTTCAGAAAGCAGAAGAGAGCTGGCAAATTGCAGTCTTGCCTTCTATCTTTTGATCAGCCTTAGGTAAGGAGAAATCTCTCTCAGAAGGTCTCCCAGAATGGCACCTTAAACCCTGAACCTATTTTGTTAATGAAATGGATGATCAGAAATCTCATTTTTCATCCTTTTACTATTTTTTTAAAAAAAACCTATTATTTTTTATTAATTATGTTTTTCTATAAATCTCGTATCTCTATTTTTCTTTTTCTTTTTGAGAGATATCTTGTATCTCTACTTGTATTTCTACCTTTTCAAAAAAAAATCTTGCATCTCTATATTTGAAGGGTATTAAGATTCTTTTCAAAAAAAAGAGAAGTGTATTACAATAATTTATCAGTAAAACTATGCCTAAGGTGATTGATTGCTGAACTTCTTGTTTTGTTTTATGAACATTTAGAATGCTATCTTTATTACTGCATTGGAACTCAAGGTTTGTTGGACGGTCCACTTTTGAAGTTGACTACAATGTTTAACCACCTCCAATAGAAGCTTAATCTTAGGTTCACTTTGTAGGCCTGGAATTTGTTACTGATCCATGAAAGTAATAGCCAAATTCTTACCTAAAAAATTACCCCTTATTTATATTCTAATTGTATCCATTCTTAGCTCAAAGATTACCCCTTTCTATTTTCTCTCTCCTCCATCAACCCTTCTGTACCCCTCTAATACATTGTTGGATCTCCTGTCTCCCCACCAGTGCAGCTGGTTGTTATTCCCTCCCATACCAGGATTTCTTGTCTCAACCCAGTTCTCCTTTATTACTCTCCATCAATAACCACATCACCACCTGCCACCTTCTCTCATGATACCCATGTCACCCTTGCAAAATGCTCTCATGTCCTCTTCCCTCCTTTCCGACCACTCAACCCTCTGCAGAAAGACCTTACAGCCCTCTCCTCCAGCATCCAACAAACCCTTCACTCCTATCCATGCCCATCTCTCTGTCCACTTCTCCCCTTCTACAGCTACTGCCACTCCACTAACAACACTCCTTGAGAACAAACATTATCCTCTCTAGAAAGCAATCAGTGGGAGCAGCCATTTCCTTACAGAAATCAAGAACCCTACAGATGCATAGGTGCTTTGTTCTCATTTGCTGCAAACTGCATTAGTTTGCCCCGTATGTGCTAGCTTCTTGGTGACTGACAGGACTAACATTTGAGGGGATTTCGGGGAAAAGGGATGATATCCAAAGAAGTTGGGAAGGTGTGGTGATTCATGTATTTTGGATTTTTGGGAGGCGTTTGGAAAGATTTGTTGCGGAGATTTAAAGGTGTAAAGTTGTGGCTCAAGGAAATGAGTTTAGAGTACAAAACTGTTGATAATTAGTATTGTTTTTTTTTAGGTTGGTAGTTTGTTTGTGGTAGAAATGTAGATGTTAGGATTGATGTGTGGTCATACAAGGAAGGAGTGTATTTCAAATGAAATTATTCGAGAAAAGATTGTGGTGACACCGATAGAGGATAAAATGAGAGAAATACGTCTAGGGTGGCTTGGACATTTGGAAAGAAAGTTACTAAATGCCCCAATCAGGAGATGTGAGGAGTTGGTGGTTGAACCCGCTAAGAGGGATGGGGAAGACCAAAGAAGTGTTAGAAGGAAACTATTAAGTATGACCTCCATTACTTCAATTTAAGTCCAAAAATGACACAAAATAGACCTGAGCGGAGGTAAAGAATCCATATAACTGACTTCACTTAGTGTGGGAAAAAACTTGGTTGTTCTTATTGCTAGTTTGTTATTTGTAGTTTATTTGTTTTCTCTTGGATGGTCTTATTGAAGAGGACTATATGGATGATATTGAAGGTCAACAATGCGAGTCTCTTGACCTTGGGAGAAGCTATGACTTCCCTCCCTGAGTTTTTGAAGATCACTTGCAGCTCATGTGATCATTTTTGCATATGTTTTTTTGGAGAAGAATTAGTACTCATGGGATAATTTTTGTCATGCTCTGTGAGAACAGTTGCAGTTCATAGATCATTTTCATTCATGATGTGGTGTTTGGAAATCCTTCTTGTCTATAAACTGGCGAGGGTATGGTTGTATCTATATCGAGGGGGTTTTCTTTTCAACTTCAAATGCAGACTGCTCAACTTCAAAAAGATGAGCATAGATAAACATTACGACCTCACAGCATTCTTTGAAGAACCTGCCTTGATTTTGCGCTAGGATGATCAACTGGAGTTTGCCAAAATATGCCATCAGGCATCAATCAACACCTTAAAAAACAAAAGCCAAAACCAAAGTAGTTCTTTTCCTACATCATGTGAGCTCCACTACATGACTTCTATTCAAAACCTACACTTGGATCTAATAAACGAGATCTTCCTTCCCTTACAACCCTTCCAACACTTCTTTGATGGTGAATGAATTGTCGTAGAGATAAAGATTCCAAGCAATGAAGCGAATTTTGGGACTAGTGCTTTGGGATTACAGTTGTGAAAGACATTTGAACTAGTTGAGATGATGACTGCAAGAGCATCAAAAAATTGCAAAAGTCCATCCCCATCTTTGATCTCAAGTCTTTATTCTTTTAACCCATTTACTGTGTAGGCATTACCTAGCAAGTAAAATGTTAAATGACTTTCTAGGTTCCAATATGCTATTTGTCAACCACCACCTTGGCTTCGTAATCTTCATCTGTTACCAATCTTGGCTTCTCTTTATGAACCTCATATGGGGGGTTTGCCCCAGGCCCCCCTAGTCGGAGGGTGGTATGTATAAGCTTTTATCTATTTTGATGATGTCAAACCCCCCTTCTCCTTTAACTTGCCCTGTTGCATGCGCGCGTGACTACCCTTTGGCATATGTGTGTAAGCGCGCTACGCGTGCACGTTAGATACACTAATTTTGGGTTTGTATTTGGGGCACCTCCTTTTTTGGTAATATAGTGCCCCAATACTCTCAAAAATAGTGTAACTAAACCGAGCCTAGTTGAGCCGATTGGTAAAACTCAATCAGTTAACCCATACCTCGGCTTGCCAATGTTATGTGGACATGGAAGTCAATCCATTGCCTTTTTTAACAACAACAACCAAGCCTTTTCCCACATTAAATGGGGTTGGCTATATGGATTTTTTGCCTTCACACAGATCGATTTTCAGCTATTTCAGGACTTAAATTAAAGTAATTGAGGTCATACTTAATAGTTTCCTTCCAACACTTGTTTGGTCTTCCTCGCCCCCTCTTAGTAGGTTAGCTTCCAACTTCTCGCATCTCCTAACTAGAGCATCTAGTGGCCTTCTTTGTAAATATTCAAACCATCTTAGACGTACCTCTCTCATTTTATCCTCTATCGGTGCTACCTTAACCTTTTTTCTAATAAATTCATTTGAAATACAGTCATTTTTTGTATGACCACACATCCATCTTAACATCTTCATTTCTACCACAGACATCTTCTGTACATGCCTATAGTTTATAGCCTAGCATTTAGGATCGTACAACATGGCTGGTCTTCCCACAGCTCGATAGTATTTTCCTTTAACTTTTAAAGGAACCCTCTTATTACAGAGAACACCAGAAGCACCCTTTCATTTCAACCACCCTGCATTAATTCTATGTGTAACATCTCCATCAATTCCACCATCATGTTGGAAAATGGATCCCAAGTACTTAAAAATATCTTTCATTGGAATGCGTTCTTCTCCAATTTTTACATCAATTCCTTCATTGTTCCCTCTACTACTAAACTTGCATTCCATATATTCAGTCTTCGTCCTACTTATGCGTAATCCTTTATCTTTCAGGGCTTCTCTCCAAAGCTCAAGTTTTCTGTTCACTCTATCTCTTGTCTCATCAACTAACATAATGTTATCAGCAAAAAGCATACACCAAGGCACCTCAACTTGGATATGCTTCGTCAACTCATCCATGACCAAGGCAAAAAGATGAGGGCTTAAAGTCGAACTTTGATGTAGACCAATTGTGATATCAAAGTAGTCCGTCAAATCATCCTTAGTCTTTACATAAGCTGTTGCTCCATAGTACATATCCTTTATGAGGTTCATATATATAACTGGCACTTGTCTCTTCTCCAAAATTCTTCACAAGATATCTCTTGGGACAGAATCATAGGCCTTCTCCAAATCAATAAAAATCATATGTAAATCATTTTTCTTCACTTTGTATGTTTCCATCATACGTCTCAAGAGGTGTATTGCCTCAATAGTAGACCTGCCTGGCATAAAGCCAAACTGATTTTCAGTTACCATAGAGACTTGTCTCACCATTCTTTCAATTATTCTTTCCCAAAGTTTCATCGTACGACTCATCAACTTAATACCTCTATAGTTGAAACAATCTTGTATGTCACCCTTGTTCTTGTATAAAGGTACTACAAAACTTTTCCTCCATTCCTCTGGCATCTTCTTGCCTCTCCACACAGTATTAAATAAATTTGTGAGCCAAGTTATACCCCGTTCTCCCGTCATTCTTCAAATGTCTATAGGAATATCATTAGGTCCAACAACCCTCCCACTTTTTATCATCTTCAAAGCCTCCTCTACTTCTTTCTTTTGTATCCTTCGATAACACGTCCGATTCACATACTATTCTGTGTTGGCTAACTCCCTTAAGATGATATCATTCTTTTATTTTTTATTAAATAGCTTATGAAAATATCTTTTCCATCTTGTCTTTGTATCCTTACTAGTTATAAGTATCCTTCCCTTTTTATCCTTAATGCATCTTACATGTGTAAGGTCCTTTGCTTTCTGCTCTCTTGCTTTAGCTAACTTAAAAATATCTTTTTCGCCTTCTTTAGAGTCAAGTTTCTTATAAAAATGTTCTCAAACTTTTGCTTTTGCTTCACTAACTATTTTCTTTGCTTCTTTCTTTACTCTTTTGTAGTTTTTCATATTTTCATCAGTCTTATCTCGATATAAGGCTTTAAAGTAGGCTCTTTTAATTTTAAGCTTCTCCTGCACTTCCTCACTCCACCACCAAGCCTCCTTTTGTCCTGGAGCACCTCCTTTAGACACGCCTAACACCTCCTTTGCCACCTTCCTAATACAGTTTGCCATATTTAACCACATTTCATCAGCATTACCATCAAGATTCCAAGTTTTTTGTTGTATCATCTTCTCTTTAAATCTCAGTGGTTCTTTCTTAAGATTTCACCATTTAATTCTCAAATTCTTAGACACTAATTTTCTCTTCCTTGCCTTCTTCAAATGAACATCCAATACCAAAAGACGATGTTGAGCAGTTAAATTCTCCCTTGAAATAATCTTGCAATCTTTATAAGATAAACGATCTCATCTTCTCAAAGTAAAGTAATCGATCTGCGTTCTTATTAAGCAACTTTTATAAGTAATCAAATGCTCTTCCCGTTTTTTGAAGAAGGTATTTGCTATTAAAAGATCATAAGCTATAGCAAAATTAAGGAACGTCTTCCCTTCTTTATTCCTAACACAAAAATCATGATTTTCATGCACTCCTGCATACTCTAAAGTATCTTTTCTCACATGCCCATTTAAATCTCCATCCAAGAAAATCATTTCTCTCTGTAAGATTCTTTGAATTATCATATCAAGTTCTCCCTAAAATTTATTCTTTATTCTTTCCTCCAGACCACTAGCCATTCTTTGTGCACATAGTCATTTCAATTCTACGGGGAAACCACCCTGATCTGTTGCATTAATGCCATTTACTCTCTAATGAGACACCAAAGACCATAGATTTTGGTCATCATCTTTGTTTCTCTGCTGTAACTTAAGTGAGTAGTCTATATTATATTGGTAATTGAGGAAAACATCATTCTAGTTGACTATGGTATAAAAAAATGAAGGATTGAAATTTCATATCTGTATCATGCATTGAATATTTCTTGAAGATTTTTACATGGTGACTAGTAAATTTGTTTTGTGCCAACTATTACGTCAATTCCATGCATAACATACCTTGCAGATAGCAATTTGTCTCCCTCATGCTATGCCATTAAATGATTTTTTTCAACTCTCTTTTTGAGAAGCTGCTAATTTTAGTTTCAATTGACAGGATTACTTGCAGGTCAGGGGTCTGCTCAACTCCTGTTGAGATTACATCATCGCAGTTAATTGCCAGTGAGGCCTTCCCTCAAGCTATGGTAAAAATACTTCTATTTCCTGGAGCGGTCAGCCATAGTCTTATTTCGAAGGCCCCCATTCCTACTTGGAATAACATTCTCAACGTATACAACTTGACAGAGTCTAAGACTTCTTCACCGATGATTGACCTCCAACGCCTAGAGGTTTCGTCCTTTTTCATTTAAAACAATGTACTAAACTGAACTTGCCATGTGATCTTTTAATGGATATGCTGACATCTTTTGGCAATGCAACAGGTTCTTGCTGGGAGCTACTTTTCAGTTGCTGGATCTCTAGTGGGCTTGTTGAAACCAGGGAGGATGAGCTTATTTGGGACACTCCTGATAGTGTGGGGACTGGTGAAAGAAGGATTTCTCAAGAAACCAGCCGAAAGAACGGACTCAAGGAGCACAATCTATGTATACCCCACTATTTTGATTGCCTTGATTTGTGCCTTTGCATCTATTAAATACAATGTCAACAAGGCCACAAGAAGTCAGATTCAACCTCTTGCGAGGCCGTTTCAGAGCTCAGCGAAGTCCAAACTCAAGTGAGGGCGTAGAGTCAAGAAAATCTTTTGACCAATGGAATTGGTTATTTAAATTTTGTTGTTTGCTGATAGGAAAAAGCAAGATTTCTCCTGTTGTATCATTTCTTTTGCAGTTGGATGACAAGAAACAGCGTTGGATCTTGACCTGAAACTTTAGATTTTATGAAACATGACTTATCAGCCTTTGATCTTAAGTTCAGTGGGTAGTTTTGCTTTTAGTAGCATATTTTGGAAGCGAACTATTTTGCGTCTACTGTGTTCGGGGAGGATTCTACTTGATGCAAAACATGTGATAGAGTGGGTAATCATGCTGAAGGTGGTGGACATGCATAAGTCCGTCTTGCGCGAGATCAATTCCCATTCCATGTGTTATCAGGCGTGTGGGCTTTACACCCGTACCCATCAGAATTCATCACTATTGAAGAGCATCTCCCTTAGATTAATTGCATTTTTTAAAATCATACCAGTGCCCTTAGCTATGGCAAATGGAGATGACCTACACCAAGAATGACAATAAGAGACAAAAAATGATGGAAATGTTCTAGGCCCATCAGCAGCAGCATATGCGCTTATGCACAAGCGTGCACGAGTTTGCTTAATTCTTTTTTTTTTTTTTAAATTTGAGAGATAAAAGATAATATCATTCATTCAGCAACCTCAATACATGAAGTCAGTTTTGGCCGGTGCCAAGTACCAAACACATATGAATCGATACAATCACGCATGACAATGAGTTGTCAACACCCTCTCTCTTGGAATGTTTACAACATTAAACCCCGGGACAGGAGAGAGGGTGTCCCTACATTTCTGAATTACATGCTCTGATCTCCACAGAGGCTGCTTACTATGATTAATCTGGCCAATGGGAGTGGCAGCATCACTTTGAATGGTTCCCGATGTATAGGCCAGAGTCAAGGCTAATTCAACGCCTCAAAGAACTGCCATTGACTCAGCTTCAACACCAACCATTGGGTTCAAAAGCTGAGCGTGGGCAGCCAAGATTGATTGATCTTCACCAATGAGAACCGCCACTGCACGTGCACCATGATTCGTTACTGCAGCATTAACTAAAATCATTACCCCCTTCTGCTGATGAACATCATCTGGAGAATCACCATAGTTGACAACATCTTCCTGAAATTGACTTGATAATGGCGAATCAATGGAGTAAAATTTTTCCAAATGAGCTGCTCCGGTCCAAACGGTCATTGGCAAAAATTCGTTACCCTCAATAGATTTTCACATCTACAAAGCCATAATGCATGACTCAATGTTCAGGAAGATTGGCATTAATATTCAAACACAAATTGAACCAAGATCCCTCCAAATCAGCTATCCTCAGACCAGCTACAAACCAGGTAGCTCTTGCCAGGCTACATCTAAAGAACAAATGATTTAGATCTTCAATTCCTGAGCTGCTCCGCTCACACCATGGCTCAATTCCCCCTAATCTTTGCAACAGGAGGGATCCAGTGGGAATTGCATTGACCAGAGCCTTCCACACAAGGCATTTTGTTTGGGGAGAAAATTCCTTGCATGCCCAAATCTTCTTGCTGCATTTGATGACATCCTCAGATTGCACTCTGTTCATACCTTGAAAGGTGACGAGATTGATAAGCAGATTTAATACTAAATATCCCACGTGGGTTGCCACTCCAAATTAACTTATCAGCTTGGCCTACATGAATTGGAGTAGTAAGTATTTTTTCTACAACATTCGGCTCAAAAAACCTTTCCAATTTGCTGTTATTCCATAATTGCTCTTCTGACTTGGCATATCCCCTCATAACACAATGGCTGAATAGGAAAGTCCCAATCTCTAATCCACTTGTCCTTCCAGACGTTGATTTCTTCTCCACTTCCCACCTGCCAATGGGCTCCTTTAAAGGTCCTCTTCTGCATTTCAGCCATAGCTTTCATGAATGGAGAATTAGAACTTTTTGGAATGAAGCCCCAAAATTTGCCATGAGGGAAGCACTTTGCTTGGATATACTTTTGCCAGAGCCCATCTTCTTCTGTCAGCAACCTCCGTCCCATCTTCATCAAGAAGGCTCAATTAGTGAGAAGAGGTTGTCTAAAAGTGAGACCTCCCATATGCTCAGGAAGAGATATGGAGGTCCAGGCCTTAGTATAAAGATGCCTCTTTCCATCTAGATGGCCGGACCAGAAATCTCGAACTATTCTCTCTCTCAGCACATAGCTTTTTAGAGAATAAATAAATAAACATAAGATGACAAGAAATGGACAACAAAGATGTTTCGATCAGCACTCCTGTCTGTGATGATACTCGACCCTTCCATACTGATTAACTTCTTCTGGCATCTAGAAACCACCAAATCCTTCAATCATGGTTGAGACATTGAGTGCAACAACGGGCAACCCAAATAAAGCTTCTCATTTGGCATTTCATTGACACCCAAAATGATTCTAATTTGTTGCTGCAACTCCTCACCGACCCCTTTATTGTAGATCACCGGAGATTTGTTGAAGTTGACTCTTTGGTCAGATAGTGCTTCATACTCTATCGGAATGGCTCAAAGCTGATGTGCCTCAAATGGGGTAGCTGCTGCCAACAAAATTGTATCATCTGCAGATACAAGATGAGTGATAGGTGGCAAATTTTTTGTGAGTGAGTAAAAAGAAGCGAGTAATGATTTCTTTACTTGTCATCCAATGCCTTTAGCCAACATGTTATATCCCAGTCTTAGGCCTAGTTTACTGGAAGGATTAACTCGCATAATTTTAACACCTATTTTGGGAGGTTAACACTTGTTTTACTAACACCAGTTCTAAGGAATGTTAGCAAAATAGGTGTTAATTTCTTAATTCCCTCACATTGAAACTCCACTGTCTAGAAACTAGTGTTAACACCAGTTCAAGTAAACATCACAAGGTTTAACACCATAGCTTAATACTAACTTAAGTAAACAGAAATAGGTCTTACTAACACTTTGTAAGAAAAGAGAAATGAGGGTTAGCACCGGTTTCACTTTTCCTAACACTAGTTTCCTAACCCCTGAAGTAAACTAACTTTAAGGGGTTAAGAAATTGGTATTAAGAAATATGAAAACTAGTGTTAACTCTTAGTTTTATTTACTTGCAAAGTGGTGTTAATATCAATTTCTATTTACTTAAACTGGTGTTAGGATATAGTGTTAACGTTTGTGGTGTTTACTTGAATTGGTAGTAACACTAGTTTCTTGATAATAGAGCTTGAGTGTGGGAGAGTTACGAAATTAACATCTATTTTGCTAACATCCCTTGAAACTGGTGTTAGCAAAATAAGTGTTAACCCCCTAAAACAAGTGTTAAGACTATGTAGCTAGGTTAACTCCTCAGGTAAATGGGATTTAACCTCCTAAGTAAATTAGCCCTTATTCTTCGTTGCAAGATGAATATGTTATGTGGGTTCACTCTCTACAACTCATAGGAAAACATTTTTCCCAATGAAAGATGGGTGCGTCTAAATCATTTGCAAAATCGGCCATTGAGATTTGAACTTTGGATGGTACATGAGATTTGTCCTAACCTCTTGATCAGACCTTTAAGGCTAGTTTACTTAGGGGGTTAAGAAACTGGTGTTAAGAAATATAAATTTAGTGCTGACCCTAATTTCTGTTTACTTGTAGAATGGTGTTAGTACCAATTTTTGTTTACTTGAATTGATGTGTAAGCTGTGATGCTAACCCTTGTGATATTTACTTAAACTAATGTTAACACCAATTTTTGGAGAGTAGAGTTTTGGTGTGGGGGAGTTACGGAGTTAATACTTATTTTGCTAACACCTCTTGAAACTGATGTTAGCAAAATGGGTGTCAACTTGGAGTTACGAAGTTAACAATTGTTTTATTAACATCTCTTGAAATTGATGTTAGCAAAATGGGTGTTAACCTCCCAAAATAGGTGTTAAGACTATGTAGGTTAACCCCTCAGGTAAGTGGGGGTTAATCCCCCAAGTAAACTAGCCCTTATGTAAAATCTTTCTTGTCCAATTTATTTTCTTGCAATCCTTGCTTTGCATCAATGAATTCCAACATGCCCTTGATCGTGTTTCGTTGTCGAGTCTCCCTTATGGGACAAGACAAAGAAATAGGTAGCTTGATTGAGCACATTACACAATGCTAAAATGTATAGAAATGTAGAACGTGATGCGTTCTGGAACATACGGATGTAGTTTTCATCATACAACTAGTATTTAATGTAAAGAAACTAAGTAATGTAGGTTCTGTTATATGATAGACCTCACTTCATTTAAAAAGGTCGTCACTTTGTGAGTTAGTAGGTATATGGGTGTTTTTTGATTTTAAATCAAAATGCATCGATGGAAAATGATTTTGTACTGATGTAAAATGATTCTGAAGGTGATTTTGATAGTTGTACATTGGTGCAAAATGATTCTAAAGGTGATTTTGATGATTTTCATTGATGCATTTTGATTTTGCACCAATGTGTTTTTTATTTTGTACCAGTATGTTTTTTGTTTAAGGCATTTTTACGTGTATATCAATTAAATCTTTTGAAATTACTTAAATATTATTCAATTTACTATATTTACAAAGTAGGTTATTTTCATATTTGTTACTCCGTTAGCCATAATTGTTAAATTTAACAATTTTGGACTGAAATGTAATAATAAATTATTTTTTAATCCTCAAATTTTATATTTTTAATTTTCACCCCCTCCCTCTCCCCTCCCCTCACTAGTTCTCCTTCCTATCTCCTCACCTTTGAGCACCTCCTCGACCCCCACCTCCAACCACCTCCTTTGCCTCCTCTCTCTAACCATCACCTCCTCCTAAGGCAACATTGAAAGGGAGGTCCTTGAAGCCCACCACCACCACCATAACATCTTTCGGTGCCTCTTCGACCACAAGTCCAAGAAGGACGTCATCACGGATGACGAGAAGTTGAAGAAGGGTGCTACCACAGACAACAAAAAAGCGACAGAAGGCGAGGGCAAGGTCGTTGCCTTGGGAGGAGGAGTTGGTTGAGAGGAGGTGGTGGCTAGAGAGGGGCCGTAGGAGGTGGTCAGAGGTGAGGAGGAAGGGATGTGAACAGGTGAGGGGAGGGATGGGGGTGAAAACTAAAAAAATAAAATTTGACGATAAAAGAAAATTGAGTATTAAAATAAAGATTAAAAAATAAATTTTGAGAAATAAAAAATAATTTTTTTATTACATTTCAGTTAAAATAATTAAATTTAACAGTTATGACTAACAGAGTGACAGATATGAAAATAACATTACTTTTTAATGATATATATGTAAATATAATAAACTGAACGATATCTAAGTAATTTTAAGATATTTCATTGGTATTTACATAAAAATTTCTTTGATTAAGGTGATGTGGGCTTTTTATGAAGTAACGATGGACCTTATAATATGACAATACTTATGTTAATTTTTTACGTAAAGAAAATTCGTACAACGTGAACTCTAATTTTAAATTTATTTTTTTTAATTACCCCACTTAATTGCATAGCAAAAGATGTCACCTTATATATTGTTATACCCACATCTTACACAATTGTCCTATTTGAATCATAACGTAGCATGCAGACACTTGGTTTCCTCATAATTCACTATATACTTTTGCAATCTGAATCCGACCTAAAATGTCTGAACTTCTGAAGATTAAATCCTCACAATAATACAGATTAGCTGAAAACGGGTTACGTCGGATTTAATTACGTTACAGAAATCCAAGTGCGGCATCATATCGTAAATAACCTTCAGCTCTCTCGCTCCTCCAATATATAATTCAAAGAATTCAGAGGGGTTATGGTGTGAAAACATCCCCACCACCGGCGCGATATATATATCTTTCCCCGCCACTTCCCAACTCCCCCTAGTGGACACTCAAAAATCGTATCAATCCACAAAGAAAGGGAGTTAAATCGCATCTGTGTTACAATCAATAAACCAACCAATCCGGTGTCTTCACCAGCAGTTGCACCGGCGCCGGCGTTATCATTGGGAGAGTTCTCTCCTCTCCCCTGTCGTCCACCCACAAGGTGTTCGTCGAAATGCCCCAACGAGTTAGATAGTGACCTCCAGCTTCACCTAACCGTACCCACGAAGCTCTAACCAACAACAAGATGATCCGAGCTCTCAGAACGAGGTGGAAGTCACCACTTCACACAAACTCACGCGCCCACTTCGGACCTCTATGCATACCTTCATGTTACAGCCCCACGGAACCTGGTGGAGAAGGAGGAGGTGAAGAAGAAGAGAGTCCCCCTCTTGAATGGTACAAACAAGCCTACCCAAAGCTCCTCAAGATGGCCCATATGCTGCGCCACTTCGACCAAATAGACGGGAGGGTATTGCACGTCGACGACAACAACAACGAGGAGACCACCATCGTTGATGAGAGCATCATTAGAGAGCTACATAATTTCCAAACAATTGCCAAAGCATTCATTCGCAGGCATGCAAAGCAAAGCTCGTTGCAACCCGCTTACTTCAGCAAGCCACAAGAGCTTGAGACCGCGGTGTTCGATACTCTAACCAAAGCGTGCAACTTCCTCTCCATCTCGGTCCAGCAGAGGAAGACCATCCGAGTGGAGCTGTGCCGGCAGATAGCTCATCAGCAAGTGTGGCGCTCGGCGCTCGAGGAGATTCTTAGCAACCTGCAAATGGAGATGGACGTCTCGGATTGCGAGGACTCCAAGGAAATCCAAATGGGGCAGCAGATCATCTCATGTTGCACGAAGTTCTTGAAAGAAACAGGAAAACCTCTGAGCCAAGAGGCAACCCCATTGTGGGCGCAGCTCTGGTCGTCTTCATCCACGAAGAAGAATGATAAGAGCAAGCCCACAGAGCTGCTCAGATGGGCAGAAGTTGCTGCCATGTTCCAGGACCTCACAGACTGCCTGCAGAAGGAGGAGAGGCTGGCAGGTTACCTTGCGAAGGTTGAGGCTATGAAGGAAGGGCTGTATCAGATGAAGAACATAGTGGTGGAGCAGGAGATTGGGTACAATAATGCACGGCATGTGGATTCGCTGGTGCATAGGAGGCTGTCCATGAGCTTGGGGCACTCTTCTAGATGCTTGTTCACACTCCTGATGTTCTATCTATATGGGAACGTGAGGGATATCGAGCTGGAGGCGTGTGGGTTGCATGGGAATGTGGCTGGAGGCCAAGGTGGTGTTGTGTATGTTGGGAAGGTGTTGACATCAGATGATGAGAGGATGGTGAGGAGGGGGGTGAAGCAGCTCGACAGGGCACTTGGGGTCTTCAAGTTTGTGTGGGATATGACCAAAATGAAGGGTACATTGGAGCTGCAGGGGCACTTGTGGTGTGTAGGGGGAGCTAAGGAGAGGAGCTTCAGGTATAGAGGCAATGAGTTCTTCTTGCATCAACTTACTTTGGAGACTGATGCTTCCTGAGCTTTCTCAGGTTCATTTCAGTTCATAATTAACCTTTATGCAACTTTCTGCCACATGGAAAATGCATAACTTAGCTTCACAAGTAGGACTTCTGATTGGTATCTGCAGCAAAGCAATGGCTTTAATTGTGATGTACACATTGTATTTATGTGTTGCCATTTTGATATGGCTACTTTATTCCCTGGATAAGGGATATTTCTTCCCCAGATCATGCAACTGCCTGTACAAGTATTTTCGAATATTTAGCAACTTGAATTCTTTCGCCATTGAATTCAAAAGGCTAGTGAGAGATGATTCTATAAACTTTAATTTTCATTTGGATAGATGACAGAAAGATGATGTTGTTCAAGACACAAACATCTTTAATAGGGTACGAACTAGCTAGTTCTTAAAAAAATTACAGAAATGATCTTCAGTTTGCAGAACCAGTAAAGCATTTTGGTTCCAAGAGGTTGAGGACCACTAGGAAATGTAACTGGCTTGTCCTTTGTCGAAAGCCTCTTGACCTTGGATCTATTTCCTTACATAGGAACTATTTTTTTTTGAAGTGTAAATAGCTTATATATTGTTTTCATGAAATAATGAAAGGTAACATGTACAGGCGCTGGTGTCCTTCGGAACTCAATTCCTTGCAATTCATTGAGTTGAGTTTGTTTATCCCCCAATATTTCTCGACAAAGCGTAGAATGCCACATATATCTACGTGACCCTGCTTTGGGGGTGATGTAGAAATTAGGGATTTAAATAAGCCGAATTCAAATGAACGTACCTTGTTTAAATTCGATTCATTTATCTAAACGAGCCTAAATCTTTGTTCAGGTTCGGTTTGTTTATTTTACGAATCGAACTTGAGCGAACCTACCTTGTTTAGGTTTGGTTCGTTTAATGTTCATTTAAAAATTCCACTAACTATTTTATGAAATGAATTTTAAGATAAAAGTTATTAACTAATTTACAAGCGTTACATTTCACTAACAATCATATGAAATGAGAGATCATAACTCTTAATTAAAGAAGAATAACAGTCGCATACTTTCCTTTCTTGAACTATTATAACGGAGGAGGGTTATTGGAGGAGGAGGTAGTGGCAGCAATTGGAGAAGGATGTGAAGAAGGGAAAGGGAGCCATTAAGAGATAGTGGTATAAACGAATTAAACTTGAGTGAACCTATAGGTAGTGGCAGTAATTGGAGAAGGATGTGAAGAAGGGAGAGGGAGCCATTAAGAGATAAAGGTGTAAACGAATAAAACCTGAGCGAATCTATGTAGGTTCAGTTTGGTTCGATAATAAATTTTTAAGGTTCGGGTTTAATAAGAAAAAATAAGAGTTCGGTTCGATTCAATTCGTTTTTGTTATCAAAGGTTCGATTTAGTTTGTTTACGGTTCGTTTAAGTGTAAAGTTTGAAATGTTGTTAATTTAGGTTCAATTCGTTTAGCGTTCTTTTAAAGGTTTGTTTATGATTTCTTTAAAGTATAATGTTTTGTTATAAATGCAAATGTAATAAATCATAATTCAAAAAAATAAAACATGGAGCAGAAAATTAAAAAAATATACAAATTATATCATAAGCATTTCAAGGCATGTTTCTTAAAAGAAAAAAATATAAATAACAAAAAATACCTCTATAGTCCACAAAATCTAGAAGGGAGGTGTTCCTTGAGTTGCCTTACCGTTGCATGTTCCAATCTTGGAGGTGAAGAGTCTACTTTGATGACGAGAATGCGATAGTAGGGAGAGTACTGGTAATTGGTCGTAGCCCTTGTAGGTCCAAATTATATATATATATATATATATATATATATATATATATATATATATATATATATATATATATATATATATTAACGAATCGAACCTAAACAAACCTACCTTGATCAGGTTCAATTCGTTTATCTAAATGAGTCTAAAATTAAGTTTAGGTTATTTAAATCGAATTTTTGACAAATCAAACTTCAACGAATATCGAACTTGAAACTTTTTTGATAGCCCAGTAGCAAGGTAGACACGAGGTAATGTACAGAGGTTCATGCTCATTGCGGGGACTGTGTGTGGGCATACATGCAGGAACATGGTGCATATGCTAGCATTCAAGGATGCAAAATGCATGCAAGAGTCATGTAAGATCACATATAAGCTGTTTTACACATGTTTTTACTTCTATATTCACAATTCCTTGTTGGAGGTACCTTCTTTCCTAGTTTTCCTTGCATTTTTACTTGAAAATGGATATATCCTATTTCTACCTATTGGTCTAGAGACACAAGTGCAGGAAATATTTGACATGTGAGAGAGGACCTTGCTCTGCTGCAAAGGTTCAAATATAGACGTTGGCACTGCATGTTTTCACATGCATTTGCAGTGGCACACCCTCCCCACTTTGATACTATGTAGAAGCCTCAATGTATTTTAACTATAAACATAAATTGTTCAATATAATGGCTATGATATGATTCGTAGACCATGGCCAATGTTTGCATAGTTACAATTACACATGAGAAACACTTTGAGGGATATGCACATGTGCACGAGGACGTGTATGTTGTTGTGACCCTCCAGCAATTTTTGTAGGGTAGTTCTCACATTCTAGTACTTTTGTATCTTATTTCATAATTTTTGGGACATGGGATTTGATAATTGCGATTTTCACCTATCACTCGTGCGATTTCTAGTTATTCTTGTAAGGAAATAAGTCCCAATTTGGTTTATTGTTTGTTTCCCACTTTTGTCACTTTTGCATTTCTTTAGGGACTTGTCTCTAAATGTTTCTAGTCTCTGCCTATATATCCAGGCCTAGGTTTCCTTGGTGAATAGAATAGTTAGTTCTTTCTCTACATGGTATCGAAGCTCTATCCTAGGTCCTCTTCAGATCACTCCCATTACATGTAGAAGATTGATAAGGGATTATAGTGATGTTGGTTTATGTGAACGACACTATATTGACCAAGAACGATGCATAAGGCATTTAGACTACCAAAGAGTTACTTTGTTAGAAAGGGCTTAGGATTACTCTGATACTTTCTTGGAATTAAGGTAGTTTAGAATGCACATGGTGTTGTTCTCTTTCATAGAAAGTACATAATAGACCTACTTTAGGAGACTGGCATGTTGGGTGTCGAGCCTACCTCCATTCCAATGTGTTGTGGTATATGTATGAGGGGGTATTCTCGTCATTTCTTTATTTTTCCCACGTCTCCTATCTCATATAAAGGAACGTAGGATTTTGCGTGGTCAATAGATTGAACTATTTCCTCCTACTTGGTATTAGAGCCTTGGCTCTGGTATCCCACCCCCAAAACCCTAGTCACCATTACACCGCACCTTAACCCTGCCCTCGACATCTCTGTCCCTAAGGGTCGGTCACCGGACTTCCCGTCGCCGCCGCCTCCTGCACGCCTTCGACTCACCGTCGAGGGCTTGTAGCTATGGCGTCGAGCGGCGCGTGCACCACCATCACCCTCCACGTGCTCACAGGCCCCCTGCTGCAGTGCAGCGGAGCATCCTAGGGTGGCACGCGCTCCTCCGTCAGCCTCCTTTCGCTCCGTAGCGTGCTACTGTAAGGCGAAGGTGGTGCATCGGTGACCGACCTCCCTCGCCTCCCTCTCTTGTGGTGGCGGCACTTATCGCAGGGGTCGATTGTGGCTTCCTAGCGGTGACACAACTGCTGTGAGGGTCGTTGGCAACGGCAAGGAGATCCACTTGCAACTGCAGTGGCAGAAACTAGGTTCCTGTTGCTGCTCTTGCTCTTCCAGCAGCAGAGGTTGCAAGGGGGACTTGGGAGGGCTTACTTGGGAATCATCCACGTGTCTTGCATGATGATTCTTGCGCAAACTCTCTCAGCAGTGATTGGTGTATGATCTGGTACATTTTACGGGCTTGTGTGGTGTTTGCAAAGGTACGATGAGTTCACCAGGTAGCTCAGAGGTGACATCAGGTACCACTATAGATGCAGGCAGTCACAAAAGTTAGTTCTTTACTCTTATAGTGAAGTTGGATGAAGCCAACTACGCGAGATGGTCTCGCACTTTCTTGATGATGGTTGAAGGCCATGATAAGGAGCATGTTCTCCTTGAAAAGGAGCCCAAGCAGAAAGCTGGCAAGTATGTCAGTTGGAAGAAGGATGATGCATGGTCTGTGCATGGATCATGAACTCTATTGCTCCATTAATCGGAGATGGCATCATGTACTTTGCCACTACCAAGGAAATGTGGGACAATCTCTACGACACGTTCTCCAATGAAAAGAATTACAGCCGAGTTTTCCAGATTCATCATGATCTAGTCAGTTTGAAGCAAGAGGGGAAGACTCTTGCTCAGTACTATACCATATTCAGGGGGATCGTTGCCAACTACGATGCTTGTTGCACTGTTTGTACATGTGCCACCCAGAGGGAGTACATGAAGGAGTTTGCTGTACTACAGTTCTTACAGGGGCTAAGTATGGAGTATGAAGGTGCTCGTTCTCAGATGCTGACTTAAGCTCCCTTCCATCTCTGGAGGAGGCCTATAGCAGGTTGAGTTGTATCTTAGTGAGACCTATCTAGAGATTCCAGGACAGAGCACTGCTTTGGCTGCTTTCAGCAGTCGTGGAGGTCCTTCTACTCGAGGTAGGGGGCGTGGTCGTGGATAGAGCAACCATCAGCACACCACCTGCACCTTTTGTGAAAAGGTGGGTCATGTGGAGGCCTCATGTTGGGCCAAGCATGGCAAGCCCACAGTAGTCAATTAAGTTGTTCCAAGAGTTATTGATCAGATGGAGATGATAACCAAGGTTGAATATGATGCACTTGCTCACAAGTTGGCATAGTTGACACAGGAGACGCCTACTTCTTCAGAGAATGCAGCCTTTGCCACGTCCTCAGGTAATGGTTGGTTGGTTGACTTAGGAGCATCTAGGCACTTGACTGGTGACAGGGATTGTTTCCGGAATATCTTTGATCTTCCTCTAGGGAGGACGGTTCAAGTGGCTAATGGCCACCATTCGTAGGTTAAGGGTGAAGGGGAGGTTACTTTGTCCCCGAGCCTGCAGCTTCCTGATGTTCTTTTTGTGCCTGATTTTCCTATCAGTTTATTATCCTTTAGTCGTGTCACTAGAGATCTAAATTGCAGGGCCATATTTGATGATGTGGGTTGTGTCTTTCAGGGCAAATTCACCGGGAGGACGATTGGTGGCAGACATGAGGAGGGGGGGTCTATCGACTGGTTTAGACTTCTTTTGCAGCCAGATGTTAGGCAGGGATAACTTGCAGTGCTGGGACAGCTCTACAGTGGCATCATCGGCTCGGACATCGTTCCTTGGACCGGTTGAGACGGATCATCCCCCACTTGTCACCTACTATAGAGATCAGATGCGATGCTTGTCAGTTGGGCAAGCATCATAGTTCCTCCTACTCGCCTAGTACCACGACTGCGTCTGCTGAATGTTTTGATTTAGTGCACATGGATGTTTGGTGTCCAAGTAGGATTTTGGATAGACAGAGCTACAGATTTTATTTGATTGTTGGTGATTTTTTCAGACTGTTGTGGATGTTCTTGCTTAGAAATAAAATAGAAGTTGGTGATGTCATTCAAACTTTTATTAATCAAATAAAGATATAGTTTTCAAAAATTGTTAAAGTTGTATGATTTGACAATGCATTGGAATTCTGTACTAGCCAATTGGCTCTCTTCTATCGCTCTCTTGGCATTATTCACCAGACTTCCTACCCCCATACGTCTCAGCAGAATGGGGTGGCAAAGAGGAAACACAGACATGTTTTGGATATTGCTTGGACTTTGCTGATACATCACAATGTCCCGTCTAGGTACTGAGGTGATGCAGTTTTGATTACATGTTATTTGATTAATCGGCTGCCAAGTTTAGTTATACAGGAGCAATCCCTTTGCAGGTGTTGTTTCCTGGTAGAGATTTATTTATGGTGCCACCCAAGATTTTTGGTTGTCTCATTTGTTCATATTCTTGATCCTGGTCGGGACAAGCTTGCACCCCGTGCTGTGAAGTGTATTTTTCTTGGATATAGTAGTACACAGAAAGGATATAGATGTTATGATCTGATTACCCGACGACACTACGTGAGCAGTGATGTTACCTTTCACGAGGAGATACCTTATTTCTCTATGAGGGGGCATAACATGACAGGTTTCTTCGCTCCTGCTGCGATGCCCATTCCTCCACTATAGTTAGAGGATATTCCAGTTACAGAGCTAGAGGTTAGAAATGGGGTAGAAGGGCACAGTACTAGCATTAGTGGATCAGATGCCAGATCACATAGTCCTATTCCTTCCCCTCCCCTCTCCTCCACGCCACTAATTCCTCCTACCTAGGTATAATCTGACCCCACTGGTGTTGCTTCTAGTGACTCTTCTGCAGGTCAGGATCTCCAATTTGATGATGCTGATTATTATCTTCTGATTGCCATGAGAAAAGCTCCCTGATTATGTGCTCACTACCGAGTCACTAGTGTTCTTTGCACAACCAATCTAGGGAGGAGCTTTGGCTAGTTCACCTCTGCCTTATCTAGTATTGAGATTCCCACTACATATCAGTAGGCCATGCCTCATCCAAAATGGCGACAGGACATGGACGAGGAGATGGGTGCCTTACAATCTCGACAGACATGGGAAGTTGTTCCCTTGCCACAGTGTTACGACCCGATCCCAGATCCCCACAGGACCCGAGACCGGCCCGCCTCGACTAATCCCAAGACCTAGTCGTCCAATGAGAAATAACCAAAAGCAGGAAATAATTCACAACCACACATGCAATGTAACTAAGCGGAAAAATAATCAAGAGACAGTAAAAGAAACATAGCGAATAGTCTATCAATATTACAGGCCATCAAAACTACGACAGAGGAAAGTACAGCGGAAAAGTAACTGAAATAGTATTACATAGAATAAAATACTCACTACTACAACAGAAGTTAGGAAAACAGTAAGAATACGCAGTTAAGGTTGAGCCCGACTGAGCCCAACTCCCTCTGTAGCCGGTGGTGCTAGCTGCTCAACTCCCTTACCTGAACAAGGTTACAAAATTTCCGGAGTCAGCGAACGCTGAGTAGAGTGGTAATTCAGCCATTAACATGTAATTAAGGTAAGCAATTAATTAATGAAATTAAGTAACTTATCTATTTTCATTTAGCTCAACCAAGTAGTTCTAATTTGTTGCTCCTTTATTCATCTAATCATTTCTTGATCTGGCTTGTTCCTCATGGGAACGATTTTGATTGCAGTATTTCCATGATGTAGGATGTGCACATGGTGCTCTCCTGGTCGGGAGAGTCCCACGTGGTAATCCTACACCCAGTCAACCACCCCAAGGTCTCGGTCGTGACGTAGCGGTGACTACGGCACGCGTAATAAGCGCACGGATAGCTATCCCGCACTGGCATGTCGTTAGTCGTTTCCGTTTGCGGGTACGCTTAAGGTACAACATGGAACAGTACAGGGCCTTGCCCTCTCAAAACAGGGGTCTCGCTTCTCAAAACGGAACAGGGGTCTCACCCCTCCACAGTCCACGTACCCTCGTCCGACTATCCCGATTTGCCCAGTGGGCCTAACAAGAGTCCGTGTAGGGCGGTTAGTCCTAACCTCGAGCCCCATTGGGCGGCTAGCTCCCTCCCTACACTAAGTAGCTCACCTCGGTACTACGTACACAAGGGCCAAACATAGTTGGTGTAAAGTGACTAGGCCTAACCCTGGGGCTCAACCCAAAGGGCGACTAGCTCCTCTCTACACTAAAGGGGCAGTTGCTCTCCTTGGTACCGCATACACAAGAGCCAGCTCACTTCCCGTCTACAGGAGTTCTCCTAATTCCCTGTAGGGTTCATGCTGGTATTCCTTTCGTTTTATTTTCCAACATTTCCGATCTCTCTATTTACATTACTAGTTTCATTCTTAAAACAGGAAGCTCGTGATTTACTAACTGAGAAAGCATCACATCAATAAACCAATACATTTGCTAGCATTTAGAGTTTTACATGCATCTCAAGTAAACAGTGTGGCTCAAATCATACTCATTTGTTCATGCCCTAGGGTTCATTCTCATCCTAGAGTTCATTCAAGTTATTCTAAACATGTAGTTTATTTATTTAAATCATAATATTAATGTAAACCACTCTACCGGAAAACATGGGAGGAACGAGGGCTCGGATCGTAGATCCCGTCGCCTCCACGGGTCCCGCGTACTCGACTGGCTAGAGACATATACAATTGACCAACCACATCAGACAAGTCCAAAATCATATACAAGTGACATTAACTTGTAGAGAAACTCAAGCGAAAGACAACGGTAGTTCCTTTGTGGAAATCCGATTTCGTCTGGGCCCTAAACGGGCCAAAAACATGCACACTGTCCAAAATCAGACGTCAGTACTCACCTTGGGTTTCCTGCGGCTTCCTCGGACATCCGGATCCTTCCGCGATCGTCTGATGGAAATCACAGACGTTGGACTCCCTTTTCGGTCGTCTGGAAGTATGGTCAGACGTCTGGTGATGTGTCTAGACGTCCAAAAGTGCCTCGAAGGGTGCACCGTGCGCCTTTCCAATGCTCTGCCCTGCGTACACATGCGCAGAGCTAAAAACGACTAAACCAATCCCCTGCGGTAAGGCCTGCATGGCTGGAAACCGTGCAGAAGCACGTACCTTGGCACTAGCGTGCTTTCAGACATCCGACTTCAGCTCTGGATGTGCTCCAGACGTTTGATACTGGAAAATATCCAGTACGCAGAACTCTTGCGAGTCTTCTCCGCGCGGACCCCTCCGCGTCGCCTGCAGCTACTACGCCAGCAGCTTCAGGAGGTTGCGAAGCTCACCTTTGCGAGCTCTTCCTCGCACGCATCCTCAACTCCTCCCACACAAGCTCCTTTGAGCTCCTACGGCTCCCTCGCGAGCTCCTCCCCTTGAGCTCCACCCACGCTCTCGCTGCCCTCTCCTCCTCCGCGTCCCGTCTCTCTTCTTCCTCTCCACTCACCGTGCTGGAGGCTGGGAGGAAGGTGGCGGCCGGTAGGAGGGAAAAGATGGAGGTGGTGGCTGGTGGTGATGGAGAGGGTGGCGTTGGTGTGGGGGTTTAAATAGGAAAGGGTTAGGGTTTAGGGTGAGAAGAGAGGGGGGGTGTGCGTGTTGCGTGCGTGCGGGAAAAGAAGATAGGGTACGGTTCTTCTACTTTCAGATGTTCGACCATCTATCTAGACGTCTGATGGATGATCTAGACGTCTTAACCAACCCAAATGGCAGCAGGTCATTTCAACATAACAAACTTAAAGAAAGTTTCGTCCCTGAAACTTGAGCCAAGGTACGGAAAAGGTAGTGTAAAAGTGCATAACTTAAAGAGGATCAAAGTAGATATGAAGAGACATACCCTCAAAAAGCTTCGGGTACTGTTCTCGCATTGCCGCCTTAGGCTCCTAAGTGGCCTCCTTGTATCGCTGGCTTCTCCATAGGACTTTCACCAGTGATACCTGCTTCCATCTCAGGCTCCGGACGGCTCTGTCTAATATCTGTACTGGCCTCTCGGGATAGGTCAAGTCGTCTCCCACCTCGACGCTCTCGTGGCTCAGAACGTGGTTGGGATTGACGACGTACTTCCTGAGGTTGGACACGTGGAATACGTCGTGCACTCCAGAGAGCTGGGGAGGAAGGGCAAGTCGGTAAGCAACGGGTTCAACCCGCTCCAAAACCTTAAAGGATCCTACAAATCTCAGCGCAAGCTTCCCTTTCACCCCAAAACGATGCAAACCCTTCATGGGCGAAACATGGAGAAAGACGTGATCCCCAACCTTGAACTGTACCTCCCTGCGCTTCCTGTCGGCGTAGCTCTTCTGTCTACTCCTGACAGTGCGGAGTTGCCTGTGAATCTTCTCTATCACCTCCTGACATACCGGATTAGCCTGGGGCCAACCTCCCACTTGGTCCCCACCTCGACCCAACTTAAGGGTGCGGTACACCTCTATCCGTACAGAGCCTCGTAAGGTGCCATGCCGATGCTTGAATGATAGTTATTATATGTAAACTCTGCCAAGGGCAAATGCTCCTCCCAGGAGCCCTTCCAATCTAGTACACAAGCACGTAGGAGGTCCTCGAGTGTCTGTATGGTGCGCTCTGACTGCTCGTCGGTCTGGGGATGGTAGGCGGTACTGAACCTCAAACGGGTCCCTAATGCTTGCTGAAACTCTGCCCATAATTGGGAAGTGAAACGAGTATCCCTGTCGGATACGATCTCGCGAGGGACTCTGTGCAGATGTACCACATCTCTGACGTATCTCTCTACTAGTTGTGCTGGCCCAAAAGTGACTCGGATCGGCAGGAACGGTGCCATCTTCGTCAACCGGTCTACTATCACCCAAACTACGTCGTATTCTTGTTGGGTAACTGGTAGACCCACCACTAAGTTCATGGTAATGTTCTCCCACTTCCACTCTGGCACAGGAAGTGGCTATAACAGCCCTGCAAGCCTATGGTGTCAGCCTTCACCTGCTGGCATGCCAAGCACTGCTGGACAAATTCACCAACATCCCGCTTCATCCCTCTCCACCAGAAGTCGCGTCGCAAATCATGGTACATCTTTGTATTCCCGGGATGTATGGTGAACCGGGACCCGTGTGCCTTAGTCAGGAGCTCTCGCAACAACTCCTCATCTCTAGGAACGCATAGGCGTCACCTCTTGCGCAGTATCTCGTCTGAGAAGGAAAAGTCTTCTAGTCCCTAGTCAACACCCTGTTTCGCAGTGTCTGTAAGTACGGATCGACCATTTGTCCTGCAATGATGCGGTCTATCAGCTCTGGTCGTGCCTGTCGTGTCACTATCACTACCCCGCAGTACCCCTGTAACTCCCGGGGTCACCAACTGCTCACCTCCTCCATGAGTCTCCAACTCTGTGCCTACAAGCTGGTTAAGTGGGCGGGCGCCTTCCGGCTCAAGGCGTCGGCCACCACATTGGCCTTCCTTGGGTCGTAGGAGATGCTGCAGTCGTAGTTCTTCAGGAGCTCTAACCAACGCCTCTGTCTCAGGTTAAGCTCCTTCTGGTTAAATAGGTACCTGAGGTTATTGTGATCAGTGAAGATCTCGAATGTCTCGCCATACTAGTGCCTCCATGTCTTCAACACGAAGACAACTGCTGCCAGCTTTAAGTCATGGGTGAGGTAATTATGTTCATGAGGCTTCAATTGCCACGAAGCGTAAGTGACAACGTGACTCCTCTGCATGAGCACACCACTCAACCCCTTCAATGATGCGTTGGTGTAAACCACGAACTCGCCACTACTGTTTGGAATGGTAAGTACGGGAGCTGAAGTCAGTCTCTCTTTCAACTCCTGAAAGCACGCCTCGCACTCATCGGTCCAAGAGAAGGTCACGTCCTTCCGGGTCAGCTGAGTTATAGGACGCGCGATCTGAGAGAACCTTTGATAAACTTGCTAGTCCCAGTCATAGGTCAGCTGAGTCATAGGACGTGCGATCTGGTAGTAGCCTGCCAGTCCCCGAAAACTGCGTACCTCTGTCACTGTGCGTGGTCTCTCCCACCTAAGCACAGCCTCAACCTTGGCTGGATCTACAGCCAATCCGTCTCCCAATATCACCTGACCCAAGAAGGTCATTTATCTCAGCCAAAATCGCACTTGCTGTATTTAGTATACAGCCTGCGTCATCTCAAGGTATCCAGGACCATACGTAAATGTTGTCCATGCTGCTCTGGATCCCGTGAGTAGACTAGGACGTTGTCGATGAACACCACCACAAACTGGTCTAAATATGGTCTGAAAACACGGTTCATCATGTCCATGAAAGCAGCGGGGGCATTGGTCAGCCCAAACAGCATAACGATGAACTTGTAGTGCCCGTACCGTGTACGGAAAGCCGTCTTGGAGACATCGATCTCCTTGATCCTCAATTGGTGGTAACTTGACCTCAGATCTATCTTAGAGAACACTGAGGCGTCTCTTAACTGGTCAAAGAGGTCATTGAAACAAGGCAGCGGATACTTGTTCTTGACGGTAACCTAATTCAATTGTCGGTAGTCGACACAAAGTCGCAGGGTACCATCCTTTTTCTTCACAAACAACACGGGGGCTCCCCAAGGAGATGCATTGGGTCTCACAAAGCCCTTTTCCAACAGGTCTTGTAACTGTGACTTGAGCTCTCATAGCTCAAGTGGCGCCATCCTGTACGGTGCAGTAGAAATTGGGCTGGTCCCCGGTACTACTGAGATCTCAAACTCGATCTCACCCTCAGGCGGTAGTCCTGGCAACTCCTTTGGGAAAACGTTGGGGTCTCGTAGACCACCGGAATACTCTGAAAATCAACCACGAGACTAGGCTCTACTACAACACAAGCTAAGAAGCCCTCACATCCCTGGCCTAAAAGCTTTGCTGCCCGAAGCGCGGAGATGCACCTAAAACCTCCGTCCACCGGCTGGCCGTGAAACTCGAAGGGAGGCAACCCTGGTATGGAGAAGGCGATCTTCCTCCCAAAACAGTCCACCAAGGTGTGATAAGCAAACATCAAATCCATCCCTAGAATCACGCCAAAGTCCTCTATCGGGATCACAATCAGGTTGGCGAGAAGACTGTGTCCCCCTATAGCGATCTTGCAATCTGTAAAGACCTCCTCTGCTACGAACAACTGTCCACCTGACCCTTTAATCAAGAACGGAACCCCTAACAGTACACTGCCCAGTCTCAAACTGACGGCAAAACTCGAGGAGACAAAGGAATGCGTGACACCAGAATAAAAAAGAACATAGACTAATCTGCCAAAAATAGTAACCATACCTATCACCACAGAACCTGAAGCCCTGGTGTCTTTGTGTGTTAGGGCATTGATGCGCCCCTTAGTCCTAGGTGTAGACGAAGTGGCCACTCTCTGGGTCGGGCGGGTAGCAGTTGGCTGGTACTCTCCTCGTGACTGCTGTACTCCTCCACGTGCCTGGTGATCGCGGCCGCCAGCTCGGCCTCCAATGCTCAGTGCGGGGAGCATCTGCTGTGATCTGGCCCTAGATGAGCAGTCCCTCCTAATGTAGCACGGCTGGCCACACTGGTAGCAGAGAGGAACACGGCCTCCTCCCTCAGTCGGTCTCTGCTGGTGGCTGGGCGGGGGTCCGGTGCTGGCAGCTAGTCCCTGGCTGGGGCTCCTAAAGGCCACTGGTAGCCCTACAGAACGAGACTGCTCTCCTGCGACCATTGTGTGCCTCCTCTCCAGACGGCCCTGTGAGTACTCTAGTTTGTAGGGCCTCTTCCGTCCGCCATCAGTGTCTCGCGTGGTCGGGTTGGTTTCTTCATAAGTTATGGCTGCCTCAACCACACGAGAGAAAGTAGGTAATTTCAGGGGTTTCATATACCCCCGAATCGCAGGTCGAAGTCCCTCAGTAAACCTCCACAGGCTCTCCTCCTTAGTAGATGCAGCTGTCAGGGCAAAGTGTGATAGCTCCAGGAAATGCGTGCGGTATGCGCTAACTGTCATCGCCCCCTGACGGAGGTGTGAAACTCCTTCCTCCTCTGGTCCTGCCAGGTTTGCGGGAAGTACTGCTCGCAGAAGAGAGCTACGAACTGGTCCCACATCGACTCTCTCCCCTCCTGGGCTCTGACTGCCCTCCACTACTTGTGGGCTGCACTCTCCAGCTGGTACGTGGCAAAGGCTACACAACACTCTGCAGGAGGGTGGAGGGTGTTAAACACATTCTCTATTTGCTCCAGTCAATCCTCTGCCTCAGACGGGTTCTCATCCCCCTTGAAGGAGGGGCGCTTCAGCTTCCGGAATTGGCCGAAAAGCTCGTGGTGGAGCTGTAACGGGAGAACAGGTATGCCTCCAAGTAAGGAGGGCTCGTGCTTAGAAGTGTTTGAGGGTGGTAGGGGTGGTGGAGGATTACCCGCTCCCCCTCCAACTCGTACGGCGCTGCGGCGGTTCCCCTACCCTACGGAGGACTTTCCCTCCACATCCTCAGGAAGGGCACCTCCCGTACGATATCTCGGATTATCTAGACAAGATCCTGGGCCTGAATGCCCGGAAAGAGAGGTGGGTCGGCTGGTGCCTTAGGTCCGGCACATCCGCCCCTTCGACCCCGTCCACGCCACGTCTGCGGCTTGCCTCGGGAACTCCCTGATGAGGCATCTCCTATAAGGAGACACAGGAAAAAGAGCACGAATTATCAATGACAATAGATTACATCAGTAGATAAGACCCGAAGCGAAGATCAAAGCGATACGTTGTGATGGCTATCCTAATTACATGCATGTGGGTGACTGGTTCTCAAACCATTTGGTGTATTTCTCGGGACGACCTTACTCTGATACCATCTTGTTACGACCCGATTCCACATCCCTACAGGACCCGAAACCAGCCCGCTTCGACTAATCCCAAGACCTAGTCATCCAACAAGAAATAACCGAAAGCAGGAAATAATTCACATCCACACATGCAATGTAACTAGGCAGAAAGAAACAAGAGACAGTAAAAGAAACAAAGCGAAAAGGTCTATCAAAGTTATAGGCCATCACAATTACGACAGAGAAAAGTACAGCGGAAAAGTAATTGAAATAGTATTATATAGAACAAATACTCACTACTATAATAGGAGCTAAGGAAAATAGTAAGAAACGTAGCTAAGGCTGGGCTCGAGTGGGCCTAGCTCCCTCTGCAGCTGGTGGTGCTGGCTACTTAACTCCCTGACCTAAACAAGGTTATAAAATTTCCGGAGTCAGCGAACACTGAGTAGAGTATTAATTTAGACATTTACATGTAATTAAGACAAGCAATCAATTTATGCAATTAAACAGCTATCCATTTTCATTTAGTTCAACCAAGTACTTTTAATTTATTGTTCCTTTATTTATTTAGATCATTTCTTGATCTGGCCTGTTCCTCACGGGAACGATCTTGATTGCAATCTTTTCCATTATGTAGGAGGTACACGTGGTGCTCTCATGACTAGGAGTCCCCTGTGGTAATTCTACACCCAGTCAACCACTCCGAGGTCATAGTCGCGACGTAGCAGTGACTACGGCACGCATGATAAACACACTGGTAGCTTTCTCACACTGGCACGTGGTCAGTCGTTTTAGCTAGTGGGTACACTTAAAGGTACAACATGGAACAGTACTGGGCATTGCCCTCTCAGAACAGAACAGAACAGAACCAGGGTGTCGCCCCTCCATAGTCCGCGTACCCTCGTCCGACTATCCCGGTTTGCCTAGTGAGCCTAACAAGAGTCAGTGTAGGGCGGCTAGTTCTAACCCAGGGTCCCCTGGGACGGCTAGCTCCCTCCTTACACTAAGTAGCTCACCTCGGTACCACGTACACGAGGGCCAAACAGAGTCAAAGTAGAGTGTCTAGGCCTGACCTCAAGGCTCATCCCAACGGGTGGCTAGTACCCCTTTACACTAAAGGGATAGTGGCTCTCCTTGATACCGTGTACACAAGAGTCAGCTTACTTCCCGTCTACAGGAGTTTTCCTCCTAATTCCCCGTAGGGTTCATGTTGGTATTCCTTTCATTTCATATTCCAAACTTTCATATCTCTCTATTTATATTTCCGTTTCTATTCTTTAAAACAGGCAGCTCGTGATTTTCTATTAACAATACATCATATTAAGTAATCAGTATATTTGCTAGCATTTAAAGTTTTATAGACATCTCAAGTAAACAGTGTAGCTCAACCATACTCATTTGTTCCTGTCCTAGGGTTCTACATGTTTCTCAAGTATTCAGTATGGCTTAAACCATACTCATCTATTTCTGCCCTAGGGTTCATTCTCATCTTAGGGTTCATTCAAGTTATTCTAAGCATGCAGTTCATTTATTTAAATCATAATATTAATGTAAACTACTCTACCGGCAAACACGGGAGGAATGGGGGCTCAGATCGCAGATCTCGTCGCCTCCACAGCTCCCGCGTATTCGACTGGCTGGAGACCTATACAATTGACCAACCACATCAAACGAGTCCAAAATTGTATACAAATGACACTAACTCGTAGAGAAACTCAAGCGAAAAGTAACGGTACTTCGTTTGCGGAAATCCGATTCTGTTTGGACCCTAAACAGGCCAAAAACACTCACACTGTCCAAAATTAGACATTTGGGTCTAGTCTCAGACGTCTTAAAAGACGTCAACACTTACCCTGGGTTCCCTGCAGCTACTTCGAACGTCTGGACCCTTCCACGATCGTCTGAGGTGAGTTCCAGACGTCGGATTCTTCTCCTGGTCGTTTGGAGGTACAGTTAGACGTCTGGCAACGTGTCTAGGCATCCAAAAGCACCTCGAAGGGCACACCCCGCGCCTTTCCAATACTCTGCTCCTACGTACAGACGCATAGAGCTAAATAAGGCTGGACAAAATCCCTGCGGTGAGGCTTGCATGGCCGTAAACCGCATAAAAGCACGTACCTTAGCACTGAGCGTGCTTTCAGACGTCTAGCTTCAGCTTCAGACGTCCTTTTGCTACTCTAGACGTTTGGGAGATGCTTCAGACGTCTAATACTGGAAAATATCCAGTACGCAGAACTTCTCCTGCGAGCTGCCTCCTTGGCGAGCTCGCCTGCAGGAGCTGCAGCAGTGCCTCCAGCGATTGCAGGAGGCCAAGGCTCCTGCTCGCAAGCTCCTCCTTGCCCGTGCCCTCGACTCCTCCTGCACGAGCCCCTCCGAGCTCCTGCGGCTCCCTTGCGAGTTCCTCCTCTCGAGCTCCTCCCACGCTCCCGCTCCCCTCTCCTTCGTGTCCCGTCTCTCTCTCTCTTCTTCCTCTCCTCTTGCCACACTGGAAGGAAGGGAGGAAGGTGAAGGACGGAGGTGGTGGCTAGTGGAGATGGATGGAGTGGCGTGGGGGTGGGGGTTAAATAGGAGAGGGTTAGGGTTTGGGGTGAGGAGAGAGAGGTGAGTGCGCGTGCAGCGCGTGCGCGGAAAAGAAAGAAGGTATGTGTCTTCTACTTTTAGATGTCCGACCCTTCATCCAGGCGTCTTAAACAACCCAAAGAGGCAATGGGTCATTTCACCGTAAAACTCAAAGGGAGGCAACTCTGGTATGGAGAAGACGATCTTCCTCTCAAAACAGTCCACCAAGGCGTGATAGGCAGACAACCAGTCCATCCCTAGGATCACGCCAAAGTTCTCCATCGGGATTACAATTAGTTCGGTAGGAAGACTGTGTCCCCCTATAGCGATTTTGCACCTCCTCTGTTACGAACAACTGTTCACCTGGCCCTGAAATCAGGAACGGAATGTCTAACAGTACACTGCCCGGTCCCAAACTGACGGCAAAACTCGAGAAGACAAAAGAATGTGTGGCACCAGAATCGAAAAGAACGTAGACTAATTTGCTAGAAATGGTAACCATACCTGCCATCACAGAACTCGAAACCCCGACGCCTTTGTGTGTTAAGGCATTGATACGCTCCTCAGCCCTCGGTGCAAACGAAGCGGCCACGCTTTGGGTCGGGTGAGCAGCAGTCGGCCGGTACCCTCCTCGTGATTGCTATCCTCCACGTGCCTGGTGACTACGGCCGCCAGCTCGGCCTCTAGTGCTCGGTGCGGGGAGCATCTGTTGTGCTTCGGCCCTAGATGGGCAGTCCCTCCCGATGTGGCCCGACTGGCCACACTGGTAGCAGAGAGGGACACGGCCTCCTCCCTCAGTCGATCTCTGCTGGTAGTTGGGTGGGGGTCCGGTGCTGGCAAGTGGTCCCTGTCTAGGGCCCCCAAAGGCCATTGGTGGCCTCGTAGAACAAGACGGCTCTCTTGCAGCTGCCGTATGCCTCCTCTCCCGATGGCCCTGTGAGTACTCTGACTGGTAGGGCCTCTTCCGTCCGCCGTCAGTGTCTCACGCGGTCGGGTTGGTCTTCTCATAAGTCATGGCCGCCTTAACCACAAGGGAGAAAGTGAGCAACTTTAGGGGTTTCACATACCCCTGAATCGCAGGTTGAAGCCCCCTAGTAAACCTCTACAGGCGCTCCTCCTCAGTAGACGCAGCTGTTTGGGCGAAGCGTGGCAGCTCCAGGAAACGCGTGCGGTACGCGTTGTCATTACTCCCTGACGGAGAGTGTGGAACTCCTGCCTTTTCTGGTCCTGTTAGGTCTACGAAAAGTATTGCTCACAGAAGAGAACCACGAATTGGTCCCATGTCGGTTCTCTCCCCTCCTGGCCTCTGACTGCTCTCCACCACTTGTGGGCTGCACTCTCCAGCTGGTACGTGGCAAAGGCTACGCGGCACTCTGTAGAAGGGCGGAGGGTTCGAACACCTTCTTTATCTGCTCCAGCCAGTCCTTTGCCTCAGACGGGCTCTCATCTCCCTTGAAGGAGGGGGGCTTTAGCTTTCGGAACTGGCCGAAAAGTTCGTAGTGGAGCTGCACCGGGGGAATAGGTACGCCTCAAGGCAAGGAGGGCTCGTGCTCAGAAGTGTCTGAGGGTAGTGGGGGTGGTGGAGGATCACCCCCTTCCCCTCCAGCTCGTACAGCGCTGCGGCAGTTTCCCTGTCCCACGGAGGACTCCCTCCATGTCCTCAGGGAGGGGTGGCTGAGGAGGCTGCTGGAGCTCCTCCCGTACGATATCTCGAATCAGCTGGACGAGATCCTGGGCTTGGATGCCCGGAAGGAGAGGTGGGTCGGCTGGTGCCTCAAGTTCGACACGTCCGCCCCTTCGGCCCCGCCCATGGCCACGTTCGCGGCCTACCTCGGGAACTCCCTGACGAGGCATCTTCTATAAGGAAACGCATGAAAAGAGTAGGAACTGTCAATGATAACAGATTACATCAAGAGATAAGACTCGAAGTGAAGATTAAAGCGATACGTTGTGATGGCTATCCTAGTTACATGCATGTGGGTGGCTATTTTTCAGACCATTTGGCTAATTTCTCGGGACGACCTTGCTCTGATACCATCTTGTTGTGACCCGATCCCAAATCCTTATAGGACCCGAGATCAGCTCGCCTCAACTAATCCCAAGACCTAGTTGTCCAACAAGAAATAACCAAAAGTAGGAAATAATTCACAATCACACATGCAATGTAACTAAGTAGAAAAATAATTAAGAGACAGTAAAAGAAACAGAGCGAACAGTCTATCAATTTTACAGGTCATCACAACTATGATAGAGGAAAGTACAGCGGAAAAGTAACTGAAACAGTATTACATAGAACAAAATACTCACTACTACAACAGAAGCTAGGGAAACAGTAAGAATATGCAACTAAGGTTGGGCTCGACTGAGCCCAGCTCCTTTTGTAGCCGGTGGTGCTGGCTACTCAACTCCCTGATCTAGACAAGGTTACAAAATTTTCGAAGTCAGCGAATGCTGAATAGAGTGATAATTTAGCCATTTACATGTAATTAAAATAAGAAATTAATTAATGCAATTAAATAACTATCCATTTTCATTTAGTTCAACCAAATAATTTTAATTTGTTACTCCTTTATTCATCTAATCATTTCTTGATTTGGCCTGTTCCTTATGGGAACGATTTTGATTGCAGTCTTTTCCATGATGTAGGATGTACATGTGGTGCTCTCTTGACCGGGAGAGTCCCCCGTGGTAATCCTACACTCAGTCAACCATCCCGAGGTCACGGTCGCGACGTAGCGGTGACTACGGCACGCGTGATAAGCGCTTGGGTAGCTATCCCGCACTGGCACGTAGTCAGTCGTTTTCGCTAGCGGGTACGCCTAAGGTACAACACGGAACAGTACAGGGCCTTGCCCTATCAGAATAGAGGTCTCATCTCTCAGAACAGAACAGGGGTCTCGCCCCTCCACAGTCTGCGTACCCTCGTCTGACTATCCCAGTTTGCCCAGTGGGCCTAACAAGAGTCGGTGTAGGGCGGCTAGCTCCCTTCCTACACTAAGTAGCTCACCTCGGTATCACGTACACGAGAGCTAAACAGAGTTGGTGTAGAGTGACTAGGCCTAACCCCGGGACTCAACCCAAAAGGCGGCTAGCTCCTCTCTACACTACAGGGACAGTTGCTCTCTTTGGTACAGCATACACAAGGGTCAGCTCACTTCTCGTCTACAGGAGTTCTCCTAATTTTCCGCAGGGTTCATGCTGGTATTCTTTCGTTTCATTTTCCAACACTTCCGATCTCTCTATTTACATTACCGATTTTATTCTTAAAATAGGCAGCTCGTGATTTACTAACTGAGAAAGTATTACATCAATAAACCAATACATTTGCTAGCATTTACAATTTTACATGCATCTCAAGTAAATAGTGTGGCTCAAGCCATACTCATTTGTTCATACCTTAGGGTTCATTCTCATCCTAGGGTTCATTCAAGTTATTCGAAACATGCAATTTATTTGTTTAAATCATAATATTAATGTAAACCACTCTACCGGAAAATACGAGAGGAATGGGGGCTCGGATCGCAGATCCCGTTGCCTCCGCGGGTCCCGTGTACTCGACTGGCTGGAGACCTATACAATTGACCAACTACATCAAACGAGTCCAAAACCGTATACAAGTGAAAATAACTCGTAGAGAAACTCAAGCGAAAGACAATGGTAGTTCATTTGCGGAAATTCGATTCTGTTTGGGCCCTAAATAGGCTAAAAACACACACTATCCAAAATCAGACGTCTAGGACTAGTCCTAGGCGTCTTAAAAGACGTCAGTACTCATCATGGGTTTCTTGTGGCTTCCTCGGATGTCTGGATCCTTTTGTGATCGTCTAATGGAAATCCCAGGCGTCGGACTCCCCTTCTGGTCATTTGGAAGTACGGTCAGACGTTTGGCGATGTGTCTAGACGTCCAAAAGTGCCTCGAAGGTTGCACCGTGCGCCTTTCCAATGCTTTGCCTTGTGTACGCACGCGTAGAGCTAAAAACAGCTAAACCAATCCCCTGCGGTAAGGCCTGCATGGCTGGAAACCATGCAGAAGCACGTACCTTGACACTAGCATGCTTTCAGACATCTGGCTTTAGCTCCAGACGTCCCCCTGCTACTCCAGACGTCTAAGATGTGCTCTAGATGTCTGATACTGGAAAATATCCAGTACGTAAAACTCTCACGAGCCTTCTTCTCCGTGTGGACCCCTCCGCGCCGCCTGCAACTGCTACGCCAGCAGCTTCAAGAGGTCGCGAAGCTTACCTTCGCGAGCTCCTCCTCGCACATGTCCTTGACTCCTCTCGCATGAGATCCTCTGAGCTCCCATGGCTCCTTCGCGAGCTCCTCCTACGCTCTCGCTTCCCTCTCCTCCTCATCCCGTCTCTCTTCTTCCTCTCCACTCGCCGCGTTGGAGGCTGGGAGGAAGGTGGCAGCCGGCAGGAGGGAAAATATGGAGGTGGTGGCTGGTGGTGATGGAGAGAGTGGCGTGGGTGTGCGGGTTTAAATAGGAAAGGGTTAGGGTTTGGGGTGAGGAGAGAGGGGGGTGTGCGTGTTGCGTACGTGCGGGAAAAGAAAACAAGGTACGGTTCTTCTACTTTCAGACGTCCGGCCATCTATTCAGACGTCTGGACAGACGTCTGATGGATGATCCAGACGTCTTAACCAACCCAAATGGCAGCGGGTCATTTCACAACGGGAGCAACATTGGTTGGATGTCGTTGGGTTTTTACTGTGAAGTATCATCCTGATGGAAGCATTGCAAGACACAAAGCTCAACTTGCTGCAAAGGGGTTCACCCAAATGTATAGGGTGGACTTCTTTGATGCCTTCTCTCGTGTCGCTAGACTCCTAACTGTCTGGATTCTACTATCTGTTGCCACTCACTATGATTGGCCATTGTATCAAATGGATGTGAAGAATGTGTTCCTATATGGAGTCCTCGAGGAGGAAGTCTATATGCAGCAACCACCGGGATATGAGCTTCAGGGGGAGTGTGTGTTGCCTGAGGAAGGCTATATATGATCTTAAGCAGAGTCTGAGAGCTTGGTTTCATAAGCTCTCAGAAGTTCTTCAAACCATTGGACTTCAGAGGTCTACGGCTGATCATTCATTATTTGTTCGGAAGACCGAAGGTGGGACGGTAGCATTACTTGTATATGTTGATGATCTGATTTTGACCGGGAGTGATGAGGCAGGAATAGTAGAGGTAAAGTAGACATTGTAGGACAAATTTGTTATGAAGGATCTAGGCGAGCTCAGATTTTTTCTTGGAATTGAGGTAGCACGAGGCAAAGGTGGTATTGTCATCTCTCACAGAGGAAGTATGCTCATGATATTCTATGGGAGATTGGGATGCTAGGAGCAAAGCCTGCAAGCATACTCATGGATCCCAAACTACACCTGTACGATGGGGAGTCTGCCACAGTGGATAGTCGATCCTACAGATAGCTGGTGGGTAAGCTGCTATATCTTACCATCACAAGGTCAGACATTTCCCTTGCGGTTGGTAAACTGAGTCAGTTTATGGATAGACCTACGAGGCAGCACTGGGATGCTGCCATGCAGGTGCTGAGGTATCTGAAAAGGCTCCTAGGTGAGGCATAGTGTTTACCCGAGGAGCAGTCATGGATGTGGTGGGATACTCTGATGCTGACTATGGAGGGTGTCTTTTGGATAGAAAGTCCACCACTGGTTTTTGCACTTATGTTGCCAGGAATCTAGTTACATGGAATAGTAAGAAGCAAACTGTGGTATCCAGATCAAGTGCAGAATCTGAATACCGTGCCATGGCGCAAACGGCTGTAGAGATGATCTGGGTGAAATCTATACTTCATGATCTTCAGGTGCAATTGACTGGTCCTATGGAGATGAAATGCAACAATCAAGCAGCTACATTCATTGCAAACAATTCGATGTTTTTTGAGTGGACCAAGCATGTGGAGATAGATTGCCACTGCACTAGAGATCTCATTCAGAAGGGAATTATCTACACCTCGTCAGTTTCTTCTGAAGACCAAGAGGCTGATGTGTTCACTAAACCCCTTAACAAGAGTGCTTTTGATGCATGTTATAGCAAGTTGAGTTTGATTGATATCTACATTACAGCTTGAGGGGGAGTGTTGTGATATATATATGAGGGGGTATTCTTGTCATTTCTTTATTTTCCCACGTCTCCTATCTCATATAAAGGAACGTAGGGTTTTGCATGGTCAATAGATTAAACTATTTCCTCCTACTCAATGGTTTGAGCGTACATTTGCATGATAATGACTTGGGATAGGTTGAAGCCAGGCAATTCAAGTGTTTGGTGGAAAAACTACTATATGTCACTATTACATGCCCAAACATTGCACTTATAACGAACAAAGTGAGCCAGCTTATGGGTAAGCACAGGAGGAAACCCGAGGATGCAACCACAATGATTCTAAGGTACCAAAAATCATCACCCGGAAAGAGCCTATTGTTTGCTTATGATAGGTCCTTAGAGTGTACACTGGTACTGACTATGTGGGGTATTCCAAAGATAGGAAGTCTACCGCCAGATATATCAAAAATCTGCACATTATTGGAGGCAATCTAGTCATATAGATATTATCATGGTGTCCATGGACTTAAGGGACCATGGATCTCATGATAATGGCCATGATATGAAGGACCGCAATGATTGCCATCAAGGCATGGGCATTACAAGATTTGAGAGTGGATTCATGAGGGAGTATAGGTCAAGGAATGGCCCATAAATTTGTAACCTTGGAAGAAGAGAGGACACAAGAACTCATTGAGTTCTGGGAGCCCTTAAAAATTCTAATCTAGTTTTTATTTTCTAAGGGCAACTGATGAGGGTGTAGGGCAGGAGAATCGGTTCAGCGCTTTCCTCATCTGTCTGTTACCTTCGTCTCATCAGTTATTAGGCTTGGACTTGGTATTTTTGGTAGTGATTCTATCTCTATAGTTGGATGATGTTCAGCATAATGATATTTCACATAACTGATCATTTTCATTAGATGTGGTTTGTAAGTTTATCTTATGGGTATGCACGGTGCGATGTTTTGTTGAATCACAGGTTAGTCCTCCGTGGCATGCATCTGCAACTCGGGTTTCAGACACGTCTGTACAGGTGGGGAATCCAGTCGTCAAAGGAGGGTCATTGTAATTGGAATCCTACCTGTCTCTTGCGCAGATATTTGGGGATGTATGACATTCAAAAGAATAGAGATTTTCTGATGTATGATGTTTATTGTTGGTAATGATGTCTGTACTTGGGAGAAAATATTTGCAGATAAGACTTATCATTTTGCCATTTTGCCAGAAACATGGTGGCCACCCAATTTCTCCAGCAAAATACTCTGCAGTAATTTCCATCCCATGGTTACATAACAAGATGAAAACTTCGCTTGGCCAAAAAAATAAGGCAACATGTGATCCTCAGATTGCTGAACAATAACCATTAAAGGAACGTCAGTACACAACCTTCAATCAAGGCATATTCAGCTTCTCTCCTTCAGTCAAATTTCTTTGTTGGTTGCTTGCTCTGGGGTTCATATTTGGTACTCTTTCACATCGTAAAAAATTACATGCAATGATGTTTGGGCTTTATGCAATTATTTTGCAGGAAAAATTGGGTAGCTACCATTTTGCTGAAAATCTAACAAAATGCAAAAGTGCAAATGCAAATGTGTTTTTGCAGATATGAACATCATTGCCAACAATAAATATGTCGCACCAAATAATCACTATTATTGGAGTAGCATACATCCCCAATGCATCCCATTCCAAAAACATCGTTGCTAAATTGATCCTCCTTACAAATAGTATCCACTTAAAATGGTCCTCCAAATTTTACTTCCGGAATATAGTATAATTCCTACGCTGTTATGCTCATTCCCCATACCCGACCTCCCATTTGAATCCACTACCTCTTCATCGTTCTTTGCCAATCGGCATTTTCTCTTGCCATTTTAGGATTGTCTTTGTGAAATTATGTCATGAGAAGACCAAACACCAATTTACAACCTTTTGCATATAGTTAAGACTTGTGTCAAAGCATTGGACTCATGTGGTGGAAATACACTCGAAGGTTTGGAGTCCCATGAAGGCCCTTGCTAGGTCCAGAGCCTATGAGTTCGAGGTCGGGTTTAGGTTAGGTTGGGTCCCTTTTCAATTCTTCACATAAGTCATTCAAGATAAATTCAAGTGGACTAAAACTTAAGACTGTATTTCGTTGGTGGGTTAAGTATTTAACCCGTCTCTTATTTATGTCGGGTTAAGTAGACTTAACCTGATGTAAAGTTATTTCACTTTTTTTGTGGAATAATTTTAACCAACCAAAATATCCAAATAAGTTAACTCACTTATTCCATCATTTATTCCATTCATTCAACTTATTCCACAAACTTATTTTCCTTATCAAACGAAGCCTAAATATACATATCCATAAAATATTTTATAGGTAAGTAAGTTGATTTCCATATATGCCATTGATCTTACATAGATGACTCGCCTTGCATACATCGCCACCTTCTTCCGCTTACTAGGCAATTGCTTCTTATTATCTACTTCATTAGTATTGTGAAAGCATTCTTCCTTGGGAAGAGATGTACTTCCCATTGCAAGAACATTATTAACCATGTCCATCCTTGCATGTTGGCTAAACTTTTGCGGCTTTACGACAAAAAGAACTAGAAAAATTTGTGTCATCAAAATGTAGACATGCACATTTATAATGTTGATATTGTTGCTTCAAATAAATATTGTCATTTAACACAAATGCACTTCCACTTATGTGAAATGAAGCAGTAAATCATCACTGTAATAAACTTTGATTGTATTCATGTTCATCGATAGATCTTGAAGTATAAAATACCAAACAATAAAAAGTCTTACATTTCTTAAAGATGGCAAAGAATCTACCATTTGAATATGGTAGATACTTTGCCACCTTAAGAACCAAAAGCAGAGTGTAAAGGGGCATGTGAGATTGGGTGTGAGAGCTAGCCTTTGTTTAGAGGTTCTTGAGTTTGCTGAATGGGAACTGGGTTTTCATGTCAGGACGAGACTAGACCATGATCAATTGAGGAAGTCTAGCTCTTGTCATTGGCATGAGGTCATAGATCTTCCATCTGCGAGGAGAGGAGGTGGATAAGATAGAGAATGACAAAGAATGATAGAGTGTGTGTATGATTAATAGGGGAAAGACATAGATCTTCCATTAGAGAGAAGAGAGGAGGTGGACAGGATAAAGAATGAGAGAGAATCTGTATGATTAATAGGGAAAGAAGAGACCTCTTTGCTAGGGTTCCTTTCTTGTGCAGATGGGAGAGGGAATGCACAATGTGCATCACTCCCTTGGATTAATATTGTAACAACCAATGATCCAGGCTTCTTCTCTTTATCCAATAGTGGCATAATACATGGCAAAGGAACTTTTATCCTGGTTAGTTCATCGAACTAGATGATATGTATTAAGTCTTGACTTCAGCCAATTTGAAGTGCGGGCATGAACTTGTTACTTATTATGGTGGTGTTTTGTAGGTGGGTTAAGTGAGTTAACTCACGTATGTTCACCAGTTAACCCTTGTCTCATTTGCGTTGGGCTAAGAGAAGTTAACTTGACGCAAACTTATTTTACCTCATCTGTGGAATAAATTTAACTTGCCTAAACACTCAAATGCCAAAACCTATTTATCCACCAGTCCCCGACCCAAATCAACTTCATTCATTTACAAGAAAACAAATTTGACATGATATCTGGACCTATCATGTCCATATGGGAAAAATTTAGTAAAATCTCAATTTCATAATAGCCCTATCACCCGACCTATTTTGCGTTCTTCCCAAAAATAGCATCCAAATCAATAGGAGATCCCCAATGTATTTGCATCCCATTTACCTCTTATAAACTTGAACTCCACAATGTTATGCCAATATTACTAGTTCTGTGAAATAAACCTCTTCCTTTCAAATCTCCTCTTAAATCAAATCTGAATACGGGAAGCATTTCGATAGACATTCGCAGCATTATATAAGCTTGCATCCCAAATTTAAAAACAAAACAAGATTGCAAACAGGGTTTGCATGATGGCTAAAAGAACCTACAACTTCATAATCTTGCATGGCAAGGATTCACCATATTTCTCTCTACATGATACATGACATTATTTTTCTCTCTCTAGGGGCCCCTTGAAGCTCATGCCTTTGGATGAGCATCCTTGAAAGAATTCCTCCTTGCTGATGCCAATACTATCTTGTTTGCCACTATGAAATAGGCTGAACTAGCAACTGAAATCCATATAATCCCTCAGTTAATATATTCGTGTAGGAACAAATAAAATCTCCAACTTAAGTTGTAATTAGCATGAATATTATAGAATGATGGAACTCTCACCAGTAGAAATGATGAGAGCTTGGGCAGTGGGATTGAGGTTTGATCTTGCCTATGGGAGCATTCTCACATAGACCAACTACATAAGCACCAATTATTCATAATTATTTCAATCAATTAAATTTGCAAATAGAACATTTAATTCGATATGTACATATGTACTAATTGCATCTCAACACATATGCAGCAGTGATCACAACATATTGTCTACTACTGATAGGTACGCATCAAATTGAGTAGTGTGGTGATTTGAGGGTGAAATATGTGCATACTGTAGGGATTGTTGCTGCAAATATTGCAATAGCAGCTGCCTTCACTCCAACAATCACTCCCTTTAAATTGGAAGAAGGGTGAGATGCTCACCATGAGAGCATCTATTGGCCATGGCTAGCTTTTGGTTGCGAGCATAATAGGTTACCGACACCATGGCCTTTGGATGTATAATCAATTCTAGCAGGATTAGTGAATAATGATGTGATATATGATTTCTATAGGAAGAAACTTGTGATAAGAAGAGGAGATGAGGGTGTGGATGAGAGGGTGAAAGAGGGTATTTATAACATAATTAGAGAAAGAGAGCTCAAATGAGGGGGTTGATAGTTTCAACTTGAGCTCCACCACCCCTTATTGTTTGTACTAATGCAACAAAGTTATCCATGAAATGGTTGAGCTCTCGCTCCTCCCACAATTGAATGGCCCATTGGATTGAGAGTTAAATTGAGTATTCTAGTTCAACGTAAAGATTGGACCAACCTCTCTTTATACGGTTACAACGAACATACGTCAAGACCGCCGGACGCATTTCTTGTTGCAAGGGAGAAATTATGAAAGCGTTCCTGATTATTCAGTGGATTTCGGCTTATTTCAAAAATGCGGCAATTATAACTTTTGCCCTCGGATGATTAGAATTTCCCAGTACCTTATAAAATTAAAATAGATGTGACCCATGGCTTAACTAACCCCATCTCTCTACCTTCTATATCTTCCGGTTTGCAGTAAAAATTGCATTAGATTTTTCTGTAAATTGTTTGATGCAGAAAGAAGGAATTAAGATCAATCGATCTGGCGAGTTATATTTACGTTCTGGTTGTTCGGTGCATCTAAATTCTCAAACATACAGATAGCTTTCGATTGCGGGTGGTAGGGTTATCTCATGATTACGTGGGAAGGATAAAGTTGACGCACAGATTTCAATACAGTATTCGCCACCACGATCCACAAGGCTTTTCCAGCTTCCAACCTAAAAGAATTCTCTCTTTTATCCTACTATACAACCGAACACCCCAATTCCACTTTATCTTATCCCCATCAATTTATTCCATTCAAGTCATCCGACCGTCAAGCACGGACAGAAGAAGTAGCTTGCAAAATATAATAATCATGATTTTGTTTAAATGGATTGTCCTTGAATAGCTGGCATTCCACCAGGACATCAATAAAACAGGATCTCAAAATCTTGCCCTTCTAGAGAAAGGGACGTCGTTTTGAGGGCAGAATCGAGGCATCCCCTCGTTGGGTTGAATAGTTTGACAAGAGTGACTCAAGTTCGAGCTGTCAATTCCTTCCCAATTTACTTAAAAGTAGCTCAGCACTTTCTTGCTTTAACGACCCTCAGGCGGTGGGTGGGGGTTTGCATTTTACGTGGAGATGTTTATGTTCCAATGGGACCGTGGCAACTGGCAAGCGGTTTCAGTGCAATGGAAACAACGTGCACCGTGGCATTCCATTCAACCATCGGTGCAATCACGCCTTATGTATGATGCCAGCAGGGGTGCATATATACCAGCGTTTTTAATCAGAAATCAACAAGAAATCGGGTGAACTAGGTGGTTTCTTGAATGGAAATCGAAATAGGTGCGAACCGGAAAAAAATCAGGACATCTGCTGAACGACCTTTTATCTGTTTGGGAGAAGTCTTCCATAACCACCTCTCAAACTCAAATCTCCTCCTTCGTCCCTCATGCCTTACTCTTCCCGCCTCCACCTCACAACACCTCCATGCTTAATCATCATTCCCACCATCTGGACCCTCATCGCCATCGATCTCCAATCATTGACGTCACACTTGTTCCTTCCTTTCCATCACTACTTCTCCTATCTACATTTTCTCCAATAAGTCGGTTTACCGATCCAAGCTCTTATATATCTTCATCAAGCTCTATATATATATATATATATAAACCAAAATTCAATCCAACTCAATTTGACACGATCGTACAGATGCAAATCAAATCAAGAAGCATATGATTCAATTTTTTTTTTTGATTTTTACAGGTAATGATATCATTGACCAACTCAACCATTTCAAACTAATGATTAGATCATTAAAAATCAAAACTAAAGCCCAATCGATTTGATATTAAAAATATTGACAGATGCCAACCTCAGACATTAAGTATATTAGTATTATAGATAATTGATGGTTAAAAATCTACTTGCCTAAGACACCCACGGTGAAAACCTCAGTTCATCTATGTGCAATCAGCCAATTACCTTAAGAACCAAAAAAAAAAAAAAAACTGCAAAAACTCCAGCGAGTAAAATTCCAACCGAAGAGCTCTTGGATTAAAGCTAAAAAAAACAGTGAAAGTTCTTACCCACCGCGCTAAGATCGGTTTCATACGTGCATGCATTGCCTGCACGCTTAGCAAGGACTGCACATGTTATACAGAAAGTTCTCCTTCAGGGAATAACGAAAAACTCGAGTTATTCATCGACCCTTCGTTTTCTCTTTTTTTTGCCCTTTTATGGAGAAATATATCACCGAAGCCCGAATTATTTGATGGAGGACCTGAGTGGCTTACAGTTACATATTCTACACCTGTTAAAAGGTGCCTTTTGTTTTCCATGTAGATTATTTTCCACTTTGGAAAAGGCCATGTAGGAAATTTGAATTTTTGGGAAATAAAATTTTGGATGTCAAAAAAAAAAAAAAAAAAAAAACGAAAAATGAGATGAGTCTTCATTTGTCCCATTTCCTCTTTTTAAGAAGGAATAAACAATTGGCACAGTATTGCCTGAAAGTTAGTTAAGAGTTTATCCAACAGAAGTGCCAACGACATGTTAATGCTGATGGAAACAGTCAATTTCACCCTGGGGCTTGAAGCGCTGCATTGACTGGCATTCAACTCATAAATTTAGATTTGGAGCATGCGAGCATCCTGAGTTAATTTAAACCAACATGGTAAAATGTATTAGTTTTCAAAGATACCAATTCTAAATGCAAGCCACTGAATTGATGAGATCCGAACAGAAACTCCAAGAGCCCAATTAGGGAAATGCTGGAAATCGCCAAACCCTACCAGACTCTTGCAGTTGGTGAATCATCTCAATGGCAGAAGACCTTGACTGGGTGACAATTTACATGGACTGGCTTCTAAAATGGGATGTCGCTGACATTTTACAGTAATCACGAGTAATATCCGAGGTGCAAACAAGCCTGCAAAACGCTAATGAAACAATCCTACTACAAGCTCAAAATGCAATTCACAAGGAGCGAAATCTAAGACATCCTTCGGCTTCGGGAAGAAGAAATGGTGGGGCTCCTTGGGGCAGGGGAATCAGCTGATGCACACTCCCTCTGTCCCAACAAAGTGCTCCGGTGCCCCAAACTAGGTGATCGGTGCGGGGACTGCAAATGCGGCTCGTGCTTTCTGCTGATGGCATCACTCTCCAGGGACTTAGCTTCTTCTTTAAGCATTTGGAGCTATAATCATAGCAAGGATAAAATGCCAATAAAAATGCTTCCAGAAGATAACGGAAACAAGAAGAAACAAATCGTCTATTTACCCGAATTTCATTTTCTTGCAAGCGGTCTTGGAGTGCAGCTATTGCTGGACTTAAACTACAATGGTTGAGAAAAACATCAGTAACTAATTTCAGGTGGAGTTGTATGTATGAATGAATGTAGATATGGATCATGGAGTACTCTGTGTGCATGTTGCTAAACACAGTGCTGCTGTTCTCTTACCAATATTCCATTAACTTGCACATAGATGCTTGGTATGTTGATGTATGATGAATGAAGGAAAGTGGATGTATTTTACCATCCCTGAAACGAAGACAGACTCAATTAAAATGGCAGAAATAAGAAAACCCTAAGGATGATCCCCAAGATAGGGGATTACCGAGAATTCTGCGATATCGATTGGTTATATGCCGATTGTTCCTCCTTGAACAATATGTGTTGCATGTCTACAAATGACTTTAGGGGAGAATCAAGTTTTAAAAGAGATCTGGCAGGTACCATTCGAAGGGCAACTTCCTTGTGTATGTACTCTGCACCGCTGCAAAACATTCATTAGGATATCAGATAATTGCCAAGTTGCAGTAAATTATGAAAAAATAATTGGCATACACCTCAATTTTCATTGAAAGAATAATCTCGAAGATGATTCTAAAATATAAAAACCTTTATATTAAAAGGTAAAGAGTTTGTAAGTTTTATTCTCAAATCAACATATGTTTTTGAAGTTAGAACCGATTAACATGGCAAAGGCAACATGCCTGCCTAGGCTAAGCCCACCTTACAAAATGGACTGCAGGTTCTTGCTCCATCCTCTCTACAAGGATCCCTGACCGCATCATAAGGATCTATGAGAAACCCCAAAGTCACATGACTCATCCGAAATGCTTGCTCTACCTAACCAAATTTTGAATTCATCCAAATCGTTACCATTGCTCTCCTTTCGTCCTTTCCCTGGAAATCATACCCCATGGAGCACTACCAGTACCATGTATTTTAATGGGAAATGATATCCAAGGAGCTGGAAGGACCAAAGAGGATTTCTATTGGCACAGCATACCCCTCTAAGTTTCCCGTGAATTGACTGACATTGGTAGCATAAATACAAAAAAGACATGGATTCACTTCAACCTTTTTTCCCACAAGTTTCACTAAACAAACAGCAAAATGTGAAAATGCATATATCAAGCACAAAAATTGGCAAGCAATTAAGAAGACAATTTTCAACATATTCTTAAGCAAAAGATGTAATTTGTGCGAAGACATTGCTCAGTATTCAAAACTTTATCCTTTAAAGCAAACCTCCATGAATATTGCTGGAAAATACAAATACTATAAGATTGCAGCATCTCCACTGCACATGAACAGCAATGAGAGCTCAAAGGAGCAAGATTGCTCTGATCTTGCATCAGCATAGCAATGCCATTGCCTCAATAGTATGGCAGCATCAAAAACACAACTAACATCATCATATCAAGCACCTTCAACTGATGCCTCCTCTCATATTAACTTATGCCACACTCCTGATCAAAAACAACCAACGTCTGCAATATTGGGTTTGGCATGCAACAATCAATGAGCAGCTTGTTCCAAAAGAAAAAAATAGGAAACCCATCTAGCCAAGGATCGTCCTCTGCATTGATTCTAAACAAGGCTTCCTTCACCTCTGTCTTGGTAAAAGGCAGACAAGGAAGTCCACCTGCTCAGCCAAGATGGAAGCGGAATCCCTGCCAGACCACTACCACATGCCCCTAAGGTCTCTTCTCGTGAAAGTCTGGAAAAGCTTTGCTTTGGACGACCCAATTTCCCTTCTGCCACAACATCCTGCCTCCACCCATCTGCCATCATAAGTGATCCTGTCAATATAATTCCTTCACCTCCTTTCTACTACAACACCCTCTACCATTAATCTAAAGCCTAGAAATGTGTATTAGGATCACCCTACTTCAACCAAAACTGTACAGCCTTTGTCTCCATTCTGTTGCCTGCCTGTCTTGACCGATTTTCACATTCTCTCTCCTGAACCTTCCCATTTGTCAATGATCTTGTTGTCCTCAACCGTATTGAACTCCTGAACTTTCTCCAAAACCCCTGTCTTCTTCCCCATCTGCTATGCCTACATCCTCTTTTTATATGAAATAAGATGGGTCCCTTAAACCCTGCAACCTCTTTGCCAAGGTAATCACTGTGAGCCAAAAGAGGGGGAAGTACGCCACCAATCTTCCATCATTTCCCTGAGACCAGGTTCCAGAAACCGTGGATGCTAAAATTTGAAATATGAGGAAGGTCCAAGCACCTCATTTGATTTCCAAATCTGTGGTGCTTGATTAAAGAAGGTATCAAAGCCACCAGGTGCACTGCATAAAGTTCTAAAACCTCTATGAGCTCCATGGAATACAGAAACCTATCTATCTAGACCTCAAAGAAGATGTATCAGTGCTTCTCCATGTGTAATGACAATTACTAGGACTTAGATTCTATATGTTCAACTCATCCAAAATCTCCTAGAACTTGGATAAACCTGGCATCCCAACCACTCCATTGTCAATCTTATCATCTGCATTCATTATCACATTTAAATTAGCCAAACAAGAAAGCTTAGTAAAGATCAGCTACCAATCTGATATCATCTTGAAGCTTTGAGCATACATGCAAGCTACCCCAAATCTAAATCTCCATTAGTTCTCCTCAACAATACACTACAAACATGTTCTACCCCATTCCCCTTCCAATTCAAACAAGTAACAGCTCCAGGAGATGATCGAGCCTCCTGACCTTCCCAGAAAGATGACTACAAGGAAATGGCTCAGTGGCCTTCCATCAATCGGTTGGCAATTCCATTGTTGACAAATCTCCATTTTTGTCTATAACAGAGAGCAATGTCCAGTGACCAACTTACCAAACAACAGCCCCAAATCCCCTCTTAGGATCCCACAAACCCTGCACTTTCTGATTGGGTATCCTCATAATCTACAATTAACTCCCTCTTCCAAGACCTCCTGCCCTGTACAAGCCCTAACTGCTTTTGCCCATCAGACTCCAAAACCATTTCTCACTCTCAGTCCTCACCATTGCCTCGCTCCACCAAGTATATGGACCTATCATGATTAAGTTCTGTCGCAGTTAAGGGACCCCTACTATGTCAAAAGAACCAAAGGTCTGCTTTTTTTTTTGGTGGGGAAGTGGGGGTGAGGGAGGGCCCTCCTTTTAGCATGCTCATCAAAAACCTCAACTCAAATCTTGCAAGATCTACCCCACAGTCCATGGTGTTTGGGCCTTACATGTCCATGCATATTGGGATCCACTTTTGCCCCTGAATGTTACATAAATCCCATGCACTTGTGCTCAAGCTATCCACTTAAGTATCCACAACGAACTCAAGAGGCGTGGCATCAATTCCAATAATCCCTCCATCTTCCTCCCTAGTTCAAAAGACAACTACGAGTGCCCTTGACACATGGCCATCTACACCAACTGGTAGCATTCACCTCCAACCACCACCAACGAGAAGGCTAAGGGCAACAATTATCCAACTACAAGCCACCATCAATAACAATTAAGTAACCCATTCAACGCAACACTACCACTTAAGGGATAACTTCTATCTACCCTCTTCTTTATCTAAAGCAAAGGTGGAGGACCTTATTCACACTATCCAGGTCTTACATGATGTCTCCTTCGAGGTGAGAGAGATGAGTGGATTTGAAACCACAGGAGATTCTCAATTAGGAAAGCTTACTTGCAATTTATGGACACCCTCCCTCAATCGACAAGCCCATGTTACAAGTTGATTGCCAATAAATACAAAGGTGCACTTGCCACTGAAGATGCGCTTCTTTATTTGGCTTTTGTGGAAGAAGGTTGTTATTTGGGAGTTCAGGCAGTTAGGTGCGTAATGGTGCCTCTACCTGAAACCTTTGTGGCTCTTCTTTGGAAGACTCAAATCACTTGTTCCTTGGCTGCCAGTTTTCCAATGATTGTTGGATCAAGCCTAAGGATGTTCTTTGATCCCTCTTGATTGGAGACCTTTTGGGAATGCTTTGGCAATGGACCAGAAGAGAGCTTTCATTTTACTTTGATGTATTTGGTTGGAGCATAATAGTGTGATTTTCAGAAATGAGAGCCCCTTGATCGATAGGGTGGTTTATTGATTCGAGCTCTGTATAATTTCTAGTGTAACTAGGTTTCCTTATCAACGAAGCCTAGGAATTAACATCCTTTTTTAACCTTCTTTTTCCGTCACTGCCCCCTCTCAAAAAAAAAAAAAAAACCCTTGAGACAAAACCTCTACCCAACTACCTACCATTGATGGTCATTCTTAAAGAGCGCCAACCATTGCATCTTTACGACCTTTTAAAGGAGGAAACCACCACCTTGAACACTGGCCATTGCAGGTTGAGAAAAATACAGAAACCTTGACTAAATGATAGGCATGCAAGGTGGTTGCTTACACAATGAACCATCAAACTCAGAGTAATGTTTTTTTTTTTTGAAAGAGGAAAGGGCAGTTATCCACAGTGATAACTACCCAAGTATATTAAATAGAGAATCAAAGGCCTCCGCCAATACAAAGGGCAAACCCAAGGTCCCCCACTCAAAGAGATCCACTCCAAAGATTAAACAAAGAAAATACAGACTCCACAAAATTCTCCACATACGACCTCTAGCCTCTGAATACTATAGCATTCTTGCCCAACCAAATGCCCCATAACACTGCTAACGGCCTGGCCCTCCTTCGTACGGAAGACAACCTGTCCAACATCACCCCCTCCACCTCTGAAAATGTGCCAAAACTCCTCAAAAGATCGACAATTCCACCACCCCGCTCCCACCCGACTCCATATCTGCTCCATAAACGAGCAGGTGAAAAAAATGTGGTCAATCTCCTCCTCCCCACCTCCACACAGAGGGCAAACCTTACTCTCTCCAGGAGCCCACCTCGCCCTCCAAACCTTTGTCACCAGTCTTCTCCTCCTAAGCATCCAAACAAAGATTTTGACCTTTAAAGGACACGCAGCCTTCCAAATCTGTCTGCAATCTCTCACCAGATCCAAGTCACCTGTGGAGTCTCCACTGGACAATCTCCTGTAGGTAGCTCCCACCAAAAAGTCACCTTCATCCCAGCCATACATATCAGTATCGGAAGCCGGTTGCAGCCCTTCTAACCCTTCAAGTAGTCTCTGGAAATCATGAACTCTCGCATCTGAGAGGTTTCCTACAAAATACGGGCACCACCCACCTTCCCACACCTCAGCCACTGACGCCTCTTTGCTCTGGGACAAAGCAAACAATCTCAGATATCTTCCAGCAAGTACACCATTCTCCGTCCAATCATCTAGCCAGAACCTGAAAATCTCCCCCGTTCCCACCACAGAAACAAAACAGTTCTGCACCCTAGGAGCCACCGTCGACATTCCTTTCAAGAAATGCGAAGCATCCCTCGGTGGAGATATCAGAAGATCCCACCGCACCGGACCACCATAGACCGTTCCGAATACCTTGCCCACCAAATCCTCCCTGCACTCCAAGAGGATCCCTACCCACTTCACCAACAAGCTATCATTAGACCTCCCCAGGTCCCTCACCCCTAGTCCCCCCTCCATCGGTCTGCAAACCTCCTCCCAAGCTACCAACCTGGCACCAGGTCCACTCGTCCCCTGGTTGGACCAGAAGAAAATTCTCATAAGCCTCTCTATTCTTAAAACAACCTGCCTGGGCATCTTCAGGACAGACGTGAAATACGATGGCATCGCTGCCAAAACCGCCTTAAGCAAGACCAACCTTCCACCCCTAGACAGAAGCTTGGATGCCCATCCTGCCAATCTCCCCTCCAGCCTCTCTAGCAGGGGAGCCCAGTCTCTCGCCTGAACCCTGCCATCTGTCAACGGTAAGCCCAAATATCTGATCGGAAGCTTTACCTTCTCTGTGCCAAGACCCAACTACACCCCCTCGCCTCCGCCTCAGTCAAATTGAAGGGGACAAAATCGGATTTAGACAGGTTGATCTGCAGCGCTGAGGCCTCACCAAACAAGAAGAGTAAAATCCACATTCTCCTGGCTTCCGTTTCCCCGCCTTCAATGAAGAAAATCGTATCATCCGCATACTGCAGTAACGGGATACCCGTCCCGTCCCTCAGAGAGAAACCCTTCACCAAGTTCCTCTCACACGACCTCTTAGCCGCCCTCGCAAGTGCATCCATTGCAATAATAAAGAGCATCGGGGCCAGAGGACACCCTTGCCTCACCCCCCTTCTCGGCTGAATCCAACCCCCTGCAGGGTTACCATTGATAAGAACCGAGAAAGACGTCATGGTGACACATTTCTTCATCTAGTCAATCCACACCGGCGGGAAGCCCCTCTTCACCAAGGACGCCCAAAGAAACGACCACTGAACCGAGTCATAAGCCTTGCTGAAATCAACTTTCCACATGAAGGCCTTCTTATCTCTCTTCCAAGACGATAGGATCTCCGAGGCCAGCACATAACCTTCCAAAATATTCCTACCAGGGACGAAAGCCGTCTGCACAGGGTCTACAATCCTAGCCAGAGTCCTCCTCAATCTATTCGCCAGGAGCTTCACCACAATCAGGTAGATAGCATTCGAGAGGGTTATCGGTCTGCACTCTTGGATCTCCTCAGCACCATCCTTCTTTGGCAACAGGAACATGTAAAACTTGTTCAACCTGTTGAAGCCTGAGTTACCAGCTCTAAACTCCTGCACGACCTGCATCACATCCTCCTTCACCACCGGCCAGAACTCCTTATAGAAGGCAACCGGAAAACAGTCCGGACCTGGACACCCATCAGCGTTCATCCCCCAGACTGCCTTGTGGACCTCATCCTCCTCAAACGGACCTGTCAAGAAACCGGCATCTACATCCCCAATCCGCGGTATCTCAATCCCCAGCCATCTCCACCTTCCCTCATGACGTCTCCCGGTAAACTCTCTGAAATACTTTGCAGCTGCCCGCCCCCCCCGCCTCTCTTCCCATAAACTCCTCCCCATCCACCACCAACCTATCAATCCAGTTCCTCCTCCTCCTTCCTGATGCAGCCATATGAAAAAATCGAATGTTAGAATCGCCTTCCTTTAGCCATCTCTGTCTGGATCTCACCTTCCACTCCATCTCCACCTTCCGGTCTTCCTCTTGAATCACCTGTATCTGCCTCGCTCTGTTGACACTGTCAGTGTTAGAAAGGAGACCAACATCCTCCACCACGTCCAGTCGTGCAACCTCACCGAGAGCTTCCTCTCTCCTCCCACGTTCCTCCCTAATTTGCTTCTTATGGATCTTCAGGAAAGATCTCAAATCCTGCAGCTTAGCTTCCAACCTGACAGCTGCCGAGCCATCCACATGAATCGACCTCCACCGCTCCTCTACCAACCCCCTAAACCCCTCTTCGAGGAGCCATGCCCGGTCGAACTTAAAATATGTACCATGCCTCCAGTCCTCATTCGTCATCCACAACAAGGGAGTGTGGTCCGAGAACGGCCGCTCCATGGATCTGACCTCCGCCATAGGGAACAGCTTAGCTGACATCGTCGAGGCGAAAAATCTATCGATCCGAGATCTCTGTCCTCTAAAGCTCCTCCAAGTGAAACGACAGGAGGAGGGTGGCATGTCAACCAGCCCCTGCTCCGCAACAAAACCTGCAAACGCCTCAGAACCTTGGTCCACTCCCCCACGACCATTCGGTCTGTCCTCTGCCAGCAAAGTGACATTAAAATCACCACCTATCAACCAAGGCATCCCTTGAAAAGCTGTCGCAACCTGGCTCAGATCCTCTCACAAAGCATGCCTCCTCTAACCCTCCGTTGGGCCATAAATCGAAGAGAAGAGCAAACACGTATTGTCCCTGCGCCTTTGTAACCTAACAGTGACAGCATTAGATCCCACCAATGAGTTGAACAAAGAGAAAGCATCATTCTTCCATCCCATCACAATTCCACCCGCACTTCCGACCGCATCCAGGGCCAAGAACCCCCCAAAACCACCTCCACCCACCTCCCTCCACAGCCTCGCATCACAACTCCCCCACTTCGTCTCCTGGAGAAAGAACACGTCAGGGTCCCACCTCTGAAAATACCCCCGCAGAGCCGCTTGCCTCGAGGGGTCATTCAAGCCCCTCACATTCCACGACAGGACCTTAGTCATGTAAAACCCCGAGAAACTCCTTGCGTCGACCACCTGAACCCCATCTCCGCAGCCACCTCATCCACCTCTCCCTCCTCCAACTACACACACCGACTAGGCGATCCCCTCACATCTTCGCCCCCCGGTCCACCCTGCCAGCTAGTGCCTGCACCCCCCCTGCGACAAAACCTCCTCTACAGGCTGCACTACCGTCGCCTCAACCCCTCTCACCTCCACTGCGTCCTTCACCGCCCCAGCGTCTCCACCAACTACCACCACCTGCTGCCCCTCCTCGCCACTAGAAGCACTCAAGATGGCCCTCGCCTTGCCCCTGCCCCCTGCCAGGCTCACCGTTGACACCTCGCCATGCCCTCCAGACGGCGAGGCAACGCCCATCTCCTCCCTCTTCGACATAGATTCTCCCCAACCTCGTTCCCAGTCGGAGCCCTCACAGCGTGCCCCCTCCGGTAGGACCACCTTGGCCTGTAGGTCAACCACTGCAGCATAGGCATCCTCGGCTTCCACCTCTGCGCGCCCCACCTCGCCAACCACACCGCATCCCTCTGCCCAGTTCGGTCTGTCGAGGGCACGTCGCGGGCCTCCAGTCGCAGCACCCAAACCGCCAGCTTCACTGAAACAAAGCGTTGGATCCACCTGCGAGGCGAGGTTCGAATCGACAGCTCCATCGGGTCCAACCCGCCCGACCCGGGTCCATCGCAACCGCACACCACAAGAGCCGGGGCCTCCTCAGCGAAATCCTCCTCCCTCAGCATCGCGTATTCCTCCACAAACTCCTCAACAGGTCCCGCACCAGCCTCCGAGATCTTTGCCCATTCATCTTCCCCAGATCGCACCCTGGGGATCGCAACTGACGCGCCATCCACGCCGCGACCTTCGGACTTCCCATCAACAGCCTGCCCCTCGTCTGCTCGCCTACCACCTCCGCCTCCAGGCACCGCCGCTGCACCACCCACCACCGCCTCAGCAAAAGATCTAAGTCTACCAGATCTCGACGAGACGCGAACCAGCCAGGAGGAGCTCCCCCACCTGAGGACCATCCTTTCCAAGAGCTGCTGCCCCGGTTTCATCTTCACCCATGCCTCGAACCACGACAAGTCCACCGACCTCAGGTTCAGGCCTTTGCAACTTCGGAGTCTCGCAAAAGGGGCAACCATTGCCGCCACCACCTCCACCGTGCGGAGGAAAAGGGGAACCCCCTCAATTACCACCTTCTGCCTCGCGCCAGTCGGCGATCGCTCCTCCAACGTGCTATTCGACCTCACTAGCCAACGACACCACACCACGCCTCGACCACAACGCAACACCTTGAAAGCCAGACGCCGCAGCTCCTCCCGACTAAGCCCCAGCAGCACCAAGTACCCACTCCTGATGGACACCACCCCAAAGGATCCCTAACCAGTCCCCAAGAAGGCCGCGACCGCCCTTCTCAGAGCCCCCATATCCACCTCCCCCTCCAGCATCACCGCCACCATAGCCGACGCCAACCTCCCTTCCAACGACCCTATTTCCTCTGACCACGGTGCCTCAACTTCCACGAGAGGTGCCCCCTCTGGGGAGGGGGTGGAGGCATCCCCACCCTCCTCGAAGAGCCCCCGCTGCCCGGATCACGGAGCCCACAAGCCGACCTCCGGTGACCCAGACCACCACAGCGCAGACATCTCACCAGCTCTCTACAGCCCGCCGCCACATGTCCCTTCCTTAGGCACTTGAAACATCTCACCAGCACCGCTCCCCTCCGCGACCTCCTTACCTCCATCCAGCCAGAGCCGTCTCTCCCCCCCTCACTCACCTCTCGCCCCGCGCTCCTCTTCACGCCCTCCCGCTCACTTTCCCGCTCGCTCATGTTCAGCCCAAAGATCAAAAACTCAGAGTAATGTTGCACATCTAATCATTTCTTTGCCACAATGCAAAGTGGAAACATGTTTTTCACGCCAACAAAGCATGTGTGTAGCAAAAACTTTTCATCTGTAATCATAAACAAAAAGGTTGACCCTTCCAAAAGAACCCTCAATAGCAACTACAATCTCTACATATAATGGTGTACCAATAACCAAGTCTTTGATCAAATAGTCTCTAAGGAACCATCGATTTGCCTTGATCGAGGAGATCTAGGAGCCTCCACCCTCGTAACTACCCTATGCAATACACAAGTCCCTCGCTGAGAAGCTCACTTGAACAAGGTTAGTCATGACCATGCCCACTGCAAGACACTTCCCAAGGTCTTGAAAGTCCTATGAAAGTATCCCGATTCCTTGCAAGAAAGGCAAAATAGCAAATGAACATGCACGTCCACCTTCCCCCTTACTAGGAGACCAGGTCAACACTGCTCCTCCAACCTACTCCTATGACTTGCATTTTTGCAAGGATCCACTCACCTTCCTCATTCAATTCCATCCTTATTTTTTCTCCAATGATCCCTCCTCTCCTCTTTGAATAAAAAAAAAAAAGAAGCCTATTGATGTCTCTTATTTATTTTAGTTAGGACGACAGTGCTTGGAACTTGTATTAGTTGTCTCCATTGAACCTATGATTTGAGATTTCCAGTCTACTTGTCTTCATTGCTTTGCTTTAATTTAACTTTAGAATGGCTTATTCTCATGCGCTGTTTTAAATTATACAAATGAGGAGCTTTCTTCTTATATAGCTTGTTTAGGAAATTGTGCAAATCATATCATCTAAATAGTGCTACCTCAATGTTATCAATATCTTATTTCAGTATATGAATGCTAACAAAATACATGATCAATTAATTGCCAATCGCCCCAACTACATACTATATATGTGTTAGCCCCTCTTGACCAAATATCAAGCACCAATTTTGCAAGCTTGGTAGTTGATCGTTGACAAGAATGCCGGGCTCCAATGCTTAGATGACAGTGGATGAGTGATTTCATCATCAAAAGGTTTGTTGCTCTATAGTAAAGTAGCAGATAATGGTGCCATGAGATCAAATGGATGATGCACAGGATTAAAAAGAATAAGCTCGATGCAGCACAAATAATTAATATTAAATAGTTTATTTTATTTATTTTTCATGCTTGTATCTTTATTTATTTTAATGAGTTGCGAATTTCCAATAGGGTGACACCCTTTGGAAGTGTTTTTTGATTTTTTTTTTTTTTGACAAGCAAAAGGAGTGGTTATCCTTGTGATAACCCCCTAGGCAAAATAAATTAATAATGGCCATAGGGTCAACAGGTTATAAGAAGCTAAAGCTCATACATCAGACTCCCAGAAATGCACCAACCTTGAGATAGACAAGATAAAGATCTCCACATAAGGGCACTACTCCGTTGTTGGAAAGGATTGAGGATCACTTGGCAGGATGGGCATCTAGGTTGCTTTCGAGAGGGGGGAGGTTGGTTCTCCTTAAAGCGATTCTGTCAGCTTTGCCAGTGTACGTTACCTCTGTTGTGAAGCTGCCGCGGAAGGTTGAAGATAGGATTGTGGGCATGATGAGAAGTTTCTTCTGGATCAACTATGGAGGTGGGAAGGGGTAAATCTGGTGTCCTGGAGTGAGGTTTGCAAACCTATCAAGGAGGGGGGATTGGGAGTCAAGGAGGTGGGGAGGATGAATGACGACCTTCTGGAGAAGTGGATTGCAAGGCTACTTGGGGGAAAGGAGGGTTTGGTGGGGAGGATCTTGTAGTCTTGCTATGGGGGACCACCTGGATGGGACCTCATGGTGGCACCCCCCCGTGGTGCCTCTTACTTCCTTAGAGGTTTATCTATGGTGAAAACGAAGATCCGATCGTTCTTTACACCTGTGCTAGCATCGGGTAATACTTTCATATTCTGGACAGATGACTGGATGGGGCTTGGGGCTCTGGTGGGGCACTTCCCTAGGCGGCGGTGTTAGCAGCAGATAGAGGTGCATCTATGGCAGAGGTTTGGGATGGGGTATGGTGTCCCACGTTCTCAGGTAGTCTGTTGGACTAGAGGTTAGGAGAGTTGTAGGAGATGTTGCAGGATCTAGAAGGTTTTGGTCCAGAAGTTGGTGCGGAATCTTTTGGATGGGAGGAAGGAGAATTCTCGATGCGGGACGCATATAGAAGACTTGGAGGTTCAGGCACGCTGGGGGACATTGATTTCATTAGAGACTGCAGGCAGGTATGGGAGACTTCTTGCCCCTTGAAGGTGAAGATTTTTGCTTGGCTTCTCAGGAGAGGTCAGTTAATGACTAGGATGTGAAGGGCGCGATGGGACCAGGATGCAGAAAGGTCTTGTCCGCTTTATAGACAAGCAGAGGAGGACGTGAACTACTTGTTCTTTGCTTGCCTGGTGGTGACATAGGTCTAGGATCGGTTTGAGGACCAATGGTGGGCCCATGATTCTTTTCTCAGTTTCTGGAGCTCTTACAGGCGTGGCTGAGCTTACATTGGGCGCAACGTTTTTCGATCGAAGAGGGAGAGGGCCCGACCATTGGCGGTAGTGTGGGCCATTTGGTTAGGTAAGAATGAGGTTGTCTTTAGGGGGCAGCGCCTGTATGTGGAAAACATTGTTACATCTGCTTTATCTTTCATCTCGGGGTGGAGTTCTTACTTGTAATCTAAGCTATGTACCTTTTATGAGTAATTGATACATTTCTTAGGTAGTATCTTGAGGATAACCACCCTTTCCCTTTTCAAAAAAAAAGTTTTCCTAAGCCATACATCCCACAGTGTAGTCAGCACCTTCGCAACCTCTTTCCTGGATCTAAACACGCATCGCTCTGAGGCCAAGTTACCCCTCCAGAGTGACGCCCAGAAGAGTTCTTGACTCGAGCAATCCAACCAACTGAGATTGAGCCGCCTCCACACCTGAGGAGAGAAAGGGTAGGACAAGAAGTAGTGCTCAATGTCTTCGTCCCCTCTTCGACAAAGAGGGCATGTAGTATCTGCTTCCTGCACCTATTTGGCCCTCTAAACCCTAGTCATTAACCTTCCTTTCCTGAGTAGTCATTCAAAAATTCTGATCTTTAGAGGACAATCCACCTTCCAAATAACCCTACAATCGTGGAAAAAATCCACATCTGTTATCACACCTCTACTGCGTAATCGATCATACACCTTCCTCATAGAGGAGCTGTCATCTTAGGCCTAGCAATCCTGCCCCCCCTCCCATCCCAAAGTGTTCCATCCCCCGTAGAAGGGCTAGAAACTCCTCCAGTCTGTGGTTTGACAAGTTCCCTAACAGTACAAGGCACCATGTCCCTCCCCAACAAGCAATAACTGAGGCTTCCTTGTCTTGTGCCAAGGCAAACAAACACGAAAATCAGGATGCTAGAGTGCCATTCCCCGTCTAGTCATTCGTCCAGAATCTGAATCTGTCACTTGCCCCACCCGACAGTAGGAAGAAATATCGAACCTTCGGTACTACCGACGCCAGCCCCTTACAAAAAAAGGAGGCGCTCTGCCTTAGTTTTGCTAGCCTCCCCCAATCCAGCGACCCCTCGTAATATGCCTCCAGGACCTCACTGAACAACCCCAGCCTACAACCCATCTTACCTTCGATCTACTTGGCCAACAAACTATTATTCAATGACCCCAAATCATGCACCCCAAGGCCACCTTCCTCCATCGGCCTGCATATGTCATCCCACGCCACCAGCTTGGCCCCCTTCCCTGACTATCCAAAGTTGGCCTAGAAGAATTCCCTCATCAGTCTGGTCAATCTTCTCTCCACCTTCTTAGGTAGTTTGAAGACAGACATGAAGAAAGGCAGAATGGCGGAGAGGATTGCCTTAACTATAATTACCACCCCCCCCCCCCCCCCCCCCCCCCCCCCGAGATATCTTGGATGACCACCCTACCAACCTCCTCTCCATTCTCTCCACCAGCGGGACAAAATCTCGCACCCTAAGCCTGTTGTCGGACAATGGCAAGCCTAGGTAGGGTAGAGGCAAGGTGGCCGTTGGCATGCCTAGAGCTACTGCACAACCGACGACCTCGTCAGACTCCATCTACATTGGGACAAAATTGGACTTCCAAAGATTGATTTGCAAACTTGATGCCTCCTTAAATAGCTGACGTAGTAAGTGAAGCCTCCTCGCCTCCTCCGTGGAGCCCTCGATGAAAAACAAAGTATCATCTGTATACTTAAGTACCGGAACCATCAACTGCTACGTCGAGAAGCCTGAAAATAGATATCTATTGTAAACCTTGAAGGTAGTCCTTGACAAAGCATCACCAGCCAAGACGAAAAGTAGGGGGGTAAGGGGGCATCCTTGCTTGACCCCTCTGCATGACTGTATCCAACTACCAACCAAGTTACCATTAATTAGAACTGAAAAGGATGTCGTAGTCATGCACCTCTTCATCCACTCGATCCATCTCTACGGGAAACCCCTGGAAACCAAGGATGTCCATAGGAAAGACCACCGTACCGCATTGTGCCTTCCTGAAGTCTACCTTCCATAGGAAAGCCTTCGTCCCCTACCTCTTTCAGTGTACCAAAATCTTTGAAGCAATAACAAAGCCGTGTAGGATGTTCCTACCAGGAATAAAGGTTGTCAGTACCAGTGAGATGAGATCATCCAACACAATACACAATCTGTTCGCCAAGGCCTTGGCAACAATGAGGTAGATGACATTGGAGAGCGTAATCAACCTGTAGTCTTCGATCATCTTTGCCCCCTCCTTCGACAACAAGAACATATAGAATCCATTAAGTCTATCAATGCCGTCGCCCTCCTCGAATTCTTGAACCACCTACATAACCTCCTACTTCAGCAACGGCCAGAATTCTTTATAGAAGATCACCGAGAAACCATCTGGCCCTCGGCACCCATCCACATTCAGAACCCAGAGTGTGCTCTTGATTTCGTCCTCCGTGAGACGGGAAACCAAGTTGTCTGCCCAGGCCTTCAAGATACTTCGCGTGTTCGCTCCCGTCCATTTCCACTTCCTTCGCGACCTTGCACCCGTGAATCACCTGAGATGCTCTACTGTCATCCCCGCTATTTCCTCCTTGCCTGAGAATTCTTCCCCGTCCACAACGAGTCTATCAATCATGTTCCATCTCCTCCTACAAGATGACATCAGGTGGAAGTACCTAGTCTTTGAGTTGCCTTCCTTCAACCACCTTTGTCGGAACTCGGTGTGCCATCTCACCTCCGCTTTCTTGCCTCCTACACCACCTTCGTGTGCCAGGTCTTGGCCTCTCGATCCTCCTCCAAGAGGGGACCCGCATCTTTGCATCTGTCCATCCTAGTGATCTACACTAGCGTCGCTATCTTCCTCTTGTTTCCTCTTATTTGAAATCTTTTTTCTGTGGGCTTTCAGAAAGGTCCGTAACTCCCTTAGTTTGTGTTGTAGTTTCGCTGTCGTTGAGCCAGTGCCATTGAAAGACTGCCACCTCTCCTCCACTAGCTGTCTAAGGCCCTTCTCCATCAACCAGGACTTGTCAAATTTGAAGTAGGTTCCGAAGCTAATATCCTCATTCGACTTCCACAATAGCAGGGTGTGGTCAGAGAAAGGTCTATCAAGCAAAACCACACTCACCATAGGGAAGGCCTCCACCATTACCACGTTGCACAAGAAGCGGTTGATCCTGGACTTATGTCCCATCGAATTCCTCCACATGTAACCACAAGAGGCCGACACCAAATCCCTAGTAGTTCGTTGAGGGCTACGAAGTCTGTAAAGGCCTCTGAACCGCGTTCATGCCTCCCCTGTCCATCTAGCCAATCATCGCAGCATAAGGTAACATTAAAATCACCCCCACAGAGCCATGGGGCCCCCAGGAGATGATCGGCCACTTGGGAGAGGTCCTCGCATAGCTGCAACCTGGCTTCATCATCAACAAGGCCATAGATAGCTAACACTACGAAGCCGAGGCTGTCGCTCTTTTGTCGAAGGCACACTGTCACGATGTGTCTTCCCAACATCTCCTCCTCTAGCACTAGCAAGTCATCTAGCCAACCTAGGAGGATCCCACCGGACCATCCAGTAGCCGGGTGGGCCAGGAAGCCCCCCAAAGATGTTCCGCCAATTTTGCGCCAAAGCCATTGGTCACAACCCTCCAGCTTTGTCTCCTACAGCATCACGATGGAGGTCTCCCAGGAGCACAGGTAACTCCCTAAAGAGGCCCTCCGCACTAGATCGTTGAGACCTCTCATGTTCCACGACACCACCTTTAACTTTTGGACGATGTGGCTGCACCCCCCTCTGCCCTACGGAAACTTGTCGCCTGTGCTATTCTCAACCCTTCCCCTTTCTCCTGCCCATTACGGTCCTCCCCTTCTCTCGCCTCCCCTATCCCCTCGCCCAAGCCCTGCGCTCCCCCCTTTGTAGCCGCCTTTCAAGACACATCTCTGTAGGTCACGCGAAGATAGTAGCACACCTTCAGTCCCAAGCTGATCATAGTGCGCCATGTTGAGAGGGGGATCGTCCCTCTACCGTCCTCATGCGAGACATGAAAGTGCAGGCCCGCACCAGCCTTTGCCACCGCAGCTCTAGTATCCGGGTGTAATGTCGCCTTCTTCAAGCTTCGGGGTGACGACGGAGCCCTCATGCTCGCAGATGAGGACGGGGTCGGGGAATCAAAGTCAGGAAGAGAGGAGGGGGTTGGGATGGAAGGGGTGAAATGTTCGGACCCCCCCCGAGGTGCCCGCTTCCACCACAATTAAACATGCCTCCTAACCATCTAACTCCCTAGAAGCAACTAGACCCTCCAAAATAAAAGCTCCCCGATCTTCCCCACATGCGCCCGACCCCTCCGAGACAAAAGGCGCCTCCTGGCTATCCGACTCCTCAAAAGCGCCACCCATACAATGCTTTTATCTATCCTCTGTGGTTCGCATCTCTATTCCTCCCAAGGCATCGGGGTTCGCGACTTCGTTCACGCGATGCCTTGACTTTGCCCCCTCCATATCCCGCGCTACCACCTTGCCCAAGGCATCAGGGATCGCATCGTCACCCTAGCGACTTGCGTCATCCTTAGTCGCACACGTCAACTCGGGAGCCGAACCCGCCGCCGCAGCACCCTCACCAGCCTCGTACAACACACCAACAGGCCGACATGCCACGTGTCTCTCGTCACGACACAGCCTCCCTCGCGCAGTCCCCCAACACCCCCTTCAGTGCCACCACCTTTCGACACCGATCATTCGCGCATTCTGCCTGTCGAGAGTTGGCCAATCCCACCACCTGGGCATAGGAGCGGTCGCGAACCGTCTCCCCTCGCAAGAGCTCACATCTGATCAGCCAATAGGGGCCTCCACAATAGAGCACTTGCCTCTTCGACACCTTTGCCTCCCTCGTCATCGACACCCACATCATCACCGATGACACATCCCTCTCCTCTAGCCCGAGCCCCGAGCAGAATTGCAAGGATGCGAATGGCTCCACCAACGTTACGATCACCTCGCTCGTCTGAAGTCCAAGACGGATACCATGGAGGCGAAACCCGAGGGGGGCCCTTTGAGGGGGGCCTCTCCCTTAAAGCGCTATTGTAAGGGAAAGGCTTATCATGGGTCACACGTGAGTCAGGGGCCGATTTATTCGATCTCTCATTAACGTGGTCTCTCAGATTTTCTCGTTGGCGCTTTGTCGTTCTACAAGCGTGGGGTCACTCTCCTTCGGGAGTTTGATCAGTTCCTGATTCTCGGGAACGTGTTCCTTTCCTTTTTCCTTTGTTTCTTATTTTATTTTTTGTTTGGTGTTCCCCCATTTTTATGAGGTATATTTCCCCCTTCGTGGGTGATGATTCTCTATATCTCCCTTCGCGTGTCTTGTATCAGATTCTTCCCTCTTATGGAATATTTACTTTCAAAAAAAAAAAAAAGCTGCCATCAGGAAACAGCTCTATTTTACACAAGAAAGAAGAAGAAGAAGAAGAAGAAGAAGAAGAAGAAGAAGCGTTTCCAAGTCATTTTGTCTCTAAAGCTGCATTGCCTAGATTGACTGTAAAGAATATCCCAAAATGGAATACAGGAATGCAACTTAAAGTCAAGCGAGAAATGCATTAAATTATTGAATTTCACAATATGGACAAATCGGAATCATGCTCAAGTTTATCTTTTTGTTTATGGGCTTTATCATAGCTCTCTCTTTTGTCTCAGCTCATCCATCTAATCAGCATCTAACCAGCAGTTTCTTAGCCTTCCTCTTCTTTTATATAAACATAAAACATAATATTATCCATGACCCCTAGGATTAAACTGGATTTTTTTCCCTGAAGTTCAATAAATATTCCTTAGCTTATATAATCATCAAGTGTTCCCTGTTTTTCTCACCCATCTTTAATCCTAGGGATGTATTATCCCAAATATTACAATGTGTATATGGAAGTAATCATGGGCACAACTATATAACATCTGTTGTTCATCAATCGCATTCTACTAACACCTTGTAATTAAGATATTGGGCTAGAGGTAGTGTTCATGAATGGACTGTAGTTAAGAACTTTGCATGAGCACACACACCCCTCCAAGGAAGCAGGCAGAGTTAAGAGGACAGAATAAGCAGGTGGATGAGAGAGATGGATGGATGTACCTTCCAAGGAAGTGCTGGTTTTTGCATGTGTATGTGGTAGCAGTGCTGGTGGTTTTGTTGGGGGGTGGGGGGGGAAGGAGGCGTAAGGGAATAAGCATTGGTTTCTTCAGCCTCCCTCATAGGTCATGGACTGGAGAAGGATGAAGGGTCACAGATAGGATTGCAACATTTGAGCAGCTCCCCTTTTACCTCTCAAAAGAAAAAAAAAACTACAATGTGAATCTTGAATGCTTTGATACAAGTGCCATAGCATTGGTGCTAAACTAGTGCCAAAGCATTAGCGAGTGCTATGCACAAAGTGTGCTAATATCAGCATGAGTGGGGAAGACAGGTGTCTGTGTACAAGTGCACATAGAAGCAAGTTTCCTTCCATTTTTCCTTCGTAGATTTAGTTCATGTCCAACCAATCTTAACGTTGAGATTAACTCTCTTTTACTTTGTGTTAGGAATCACGTGGAGGCTCTCTTGGGCGTGGGAAAACAGTCCACGTGGAAATTGTTCCACGTTGGAACAAAGAGGAGCAGCCGATGGTTGCTTGTTAGTTGGCTAGCGATGTGGTGGCCGGTGGCCAAGGATGGTGGCCAGCTGCTATGAAGAAGAAGAGAGATGAGAGGAGTTTTGGAATTATAAATATTATTGTTGACTCAAGAACCAATTATAATGGGAAGACTCTCTTTATATAGAGAGAACATATCTCAACAAAATAAGAAACAAATCTTATCTCTAAAATAAAAAATATCAAATCACTAAAACAACTTCCTAAAATAAAATAACCAAACTTGCAACTTAAGCAAACACAAAATTAGCTCCCTTGACCATCGACCCCAAGGGCCTCCACTACTGCTGTCACATGGCTTGCTGGCTGCCACGTGGCAATCCCACGTGGCCTCCTTATTTCTAACACTCCCCCTCAAGTCAAAAGCTAGGAGATCGACGACTTGGTCTTCAACTTGTGAGGTTAGATGCCCCACCACTCTTATTCCTCAAGAGTCATGCTCTCAGTCGGCTCTTTGGACAAGTCAACGATGTAGCCTCTTGCGACCTCTGAAATCGTTGCATCTGTAGCAACCTGAATAGTTGTCATGATGGCTGCCGTTGACTTGTCTTCACGAAGCATGGCCCGTAACTTCTCGAGATCCTGGGGAGTCAGGGAGTCTACATGCGATGTGCTAATAGCCACACGTGGAGGTCTCCTGAATTTGTCCTAACACTTATCTTGTGGATGGTTGATACGTCCACAATGTTGGCACTTCGGGTAGACGCGATTAAGGCCTCGGTCACGTCCTCTTTCACGCCCCACACTTGCTTATGGAATAGCAAGTGCGGAGTTCTTGTCCTTTGGTGTGACTTCTTCAGGTACCTCCATCTTCAGGAGATGGCAAAAAATGGTCTCGAGGTCCATCTTCCTGTCGAAGGGGAGGATCTGATTACAAGAGACTCGATAACGGAGATGCAACCTCGATAAAAACTCAGCGAATTTCCAAACCGCTCGTGTTTCCCCCTGCTTGTCGCAACATAATGGCTCAAAGATCTCTAACTCTTCAAACAAGACCTCCATCTTCTCGTAGTACTTGGTCAAAGAGAGATCTCCTTGACTCGTTGTCCATATACAAGTACATAAATCAGTAATACGAGCGTTGCTTGATGTTTGGGCATACCTTTTCTCAAGGGCCATCCAAATGTTGTACGTGCTCTTCTTGTAGGGCATGTTCAAGGCAATGGAGGGGTCCATCAAGTTCATGAGTTAGTTCATAACGGTGTAATCCTCCTTCTCATACTTCTTTTTCTTATCATCTTTCTGCTCTGATGGCTCATTAAGGAGAATACTAAGTTTCTCCTGTCCTCCAATAAATATCTTGAAGGCATAAGCCCACAAGGCATAATTGAAGGCACTATGTAGCTTGATGGTTGTCCCGGAGACAACCACCTTGTTTTCTCTCAGAACCAACGTGGCGTCACCAACAGTCGTGGAAGCTTCCGTCATCCTTTATCATCTTCCTTCTCCACGTAAGGCGTCAGATTTGTCGAGGACGACTTACTCCGGAGACGCAAGCCACCTACGTGCGATCAAAAATCCACACGTGCTAAAAGAGCCTAGACCGAAAGCTCTGATACCATGTTACGAATTGCGTGCATGGAGCATAGAGGCTCTCTTGGGCATGGGAAAACAATCTACGTGAGAACTGTTCCACATTGGAACAGAGAGAGGAGGAGCAACCGGTGGTTGCTTGTTAGTTGACCGACGATGTGGTGGCCAAGGATGGTGGCCAGCTGCTATGAAGAAGAAGAGAGAAGAGAGGAATCTTGGAATTGGAAATATTATTGTTGACTCAAGAACCAATTACAATGGAAAGACTTTTTATATAGAGAGAACATATCCCAACAAAATAAGAAACAAATCTTATCTCTAAAATAAGAAAGATCAAATCACTAAAACAACTTTCTAAAACTAGATAACCAAACTTGAAACTTAAGCAAACACGAAATTAGGTCCCTTAGACCTTGATCGTCGGCCCCATGGGCCTCCACTATTGGCTGCTATGTGATAGTCCCACATGGCCTCATTATTCCTAACACTTTACATAAGGCAACTCTTGATATGCATGCTCTCATTCTCAAATATATATAGTTTCCATGATGGGAGATGGTAGGTGATAATTGTCTTCTTCGCAACAGTCTTCTTGAAAACCCACTCGCATGGAAACTCAATGCCTCCTCTCTCTCTCTCTCTCTCTCTCTCTCTCTCTCTCTCTCTCTCATATATGTGTGTGTGGGTGGGTGGGTGGGTGCGTGTGTACACACATATATAAAGAGTGCATGAAATGGCATGCTGATCAAAGGTTTTGGTTAATCCTGAGCTCTTGAAAAGAATACAGCTTACCCTTCCTAGCCTCACCATAGCCCCAACAACGCAGATGCATCAAAGCATTATATGATCTTGAATCAGGGATCACTATTGTCACATTAGAGAAAAGAAGGCTCAAACTTTATTTCTAATAATTACAACACGTGAAGGTTGGATGAGTATCAGGAGGCCACTAGAGATCTTAGGAAAAGATAAAAAGATATACTGCAGATTTAGTCCATTTTAATTTCTGGGAGACTGTCTGGACTCTGTTAATAATTTCAATTTTGGGGCCAAAAATCAATCTTGATGCTGTGAGATTTTTAGGCATCATTGTGATGGAAATAGTTGCCTCTTATAGATATAATTTTAGCCCTTGGCACAGATAAAGGTCTCTAGAGGCATAAAGAAGGAATGATTATGAATATCATTCAGATGAAAGCTTCATGATTGTTTTTTTTTTCTCTTTCTTTTTTTGAGAGAGTAAAGGATGGCTACTTAAGGTCAGTAGCTATCTGCTGGGTTTGTAATGTACATGACCGTCATCCAAGTGATTCAAAATAACCTCATGAACCTTTCAAAAAGAAGAAGGGAAAAACAAAAAACTCACAAAACTTATAAAAAAGGAACAACATGGTAGTCCTAGACAACTAAGACATAGCTGTAGGAAATACCTTATATCCATATTTGAGCGATGCAAAGCCTCTTGCATACTGGCTGACATGTCAGTAGAGTCTGCATCGCTACTTGTATTCTGTATATTGTCAGCATTGTAAGCTAAAAGAGAGTTTTCTCTACCTAAATAGTTTGTATCAGTTCGAGGAGATTCTCCAAAATTTGAGGGCATTCCTCCAACCTGAACAGCAGAGAAGTTTTAGCTTATTGGGAAAGAGAAGCAGATAATAAATGGTAATCCATTTCTTGCAATGAATCAACATAATTGGTTTTGGATATTGTTTGTTTAAGAATAGAATCAGGGAAAAATGTAGCATACTTTGGCAGCCTTACTCATTCTTGAATCTGCAGTATCCTCAATCAGTCTGTCCACTGAATAGGCCGACTGTGCCAATATATTGCTTGAGGAGGTTGAAGTCTCAAGATCAATGATTGAACTCTTATTAATTGTTGGTAGGTGCCTTTGTCTTCCATCTAGAGATTGGAAGGCAATAACCTGGACTCTTCCAACCTGTTTTGTGTGCCAAAAAATGAGAACATCTCTCTGATGCCTGAGTTCCAGGTAAAACTAAAATAGCATACTTTCTGAGAATCTTCATTGTAGCAAGAAAATATTAGCCCGACAAATCCTGGATCAAGAAGCTGGTACATGGCCTGAGTGCGGACATCTGCAGTAGCATTTGAGCATTAATTGCAAATTAGGAGAGACTAACTCAAGGTATGGAAGCAGGTTGGCTGATAGCTTATATGAGTTCAAGTGGAATCCAGAGACACAAGACAGAAGATTCCATGATGATATAAGAAACTTGTATGGAAATAGTGGAAGATGCAATGTAAAAAGAAAAAAGAAAATAAACCCATAATAGAACCAAGGCAAAGTAATCGAAGTTTGAATGTCGACAATCTTGGCATGCATGAAGCACCAGCTCACCTCTTAACTATATCAGGCACAAACCTCTCAGAAGAAAAGTATACCACACACAGGAATTCAATGCAAGTAGGCTAGCCTTTTCCTCTGTGGATGTTAGATGTTTTCATGTTAGGCACAGGCACAGCCAACCTAAGTTATCCTAGTCTTCCTTGGTTCTTACTAGCAATATAGCAGGCGAAGAGGAAGGATGAGGGAGGGATGATGCCACGGATCCCTACTTTCTCACTCTTTCTAATAAGATGAGGTTCTATATATTTCAGGGGAAAAAAAAAGAGCTTTGATACAAAGAAGCTCCAATATTCTAAAAAAGACATAAGATGCCTATTATTCTAAATTCACATGTAACTGAAGGCAGAATCTTTTGGGGTAAAAACAGTCCAGACTGTTTCTCAGGTGACGGTTGTATCAAGTTAGGTCCTCTCAGCTCAGACCAAGCCAGCCTAGAACATGTGATGCAGTTGAAAATTCCTGCCATGATATCTATGCAATTGGGGCATTAGAAAGAAAACATCTTTAAGATACATCCTCTAATCATCAACGGAACCCATACATTGGACTTTCTAACATCCTCTCCAGTGGTCTAAATTAGAGTAAGCCCCATCATCCACTAATTCCAAAACCACAAAACAACATGTTTAAAACATGAATAACTCCCCCTATCCAAATAATAATAATAATAATAATAATAATAATAATAATAATAATAATGACATGATCGTTTGTGAATTTTGATGTGTTTATACATGACGAGAGGGGAAGAAAGGATCCATCAAGCATTGACTTAGCCATTGCTACCATAGAAAATGAGCATGCCTTCAAGTACAAAAATTTAATGACACAAGAAGTCCTTCTGTAATCCAAAGAATCACATTGAAAATTCACCAATACCCTCTTAATCCACAGACACCTTATAAAAGTTACATTCCTTCTTGCAAAGCTTCAAGTAAAGAGGATCAAAGCACCTATGACTCATCTTTCTTAATAAAAATATCAATGAGCTCTCTAAACCATTTTATTTTTTTGGCTTCACCACCTTCATGAATATCTAGAATTCTTAATCTTAAGATGGGTGGAATACAACATCTCTGAGAACTCTAGACTATGATTAAATCTTACTGACACAAGATTACTTTTCTATAATTTACAATTTGCAGAATTGTGTTTTATAATGAAAACTGTCCTGAGACAAGATTGAAGCTTAAAGCACCATTCTCGATTAAAAAGAAACCAGCAAGGTTGGGAACTCCATAGGACCATATCCATAAAGATGTGAACAGGGGAGAATCTTAAGAAAGGAAGCAAACGAAGATATGCATGGAACATCCATGCTTACCGACATGAGACGGGAAAACCGTAATGTGCGGATGGGAATGGTACCACCCGATCACCCTCGTCAGCCTTCCCGTCTCTCCCGTCATTCTGTGATCCACAGTCAAAGTCCACAACAAACAAAAGGAAAGGAAGAGGAGAAAAAATTCTTGCAAAAATGCAGAAAGAAAAATCACAAAATCCAAAGGCAGAATCGTCAGGATATCTCAGCTTCAGCTGAAGCTGCAGCCAACTGCTCCGGGTTGGTCTCCACTCTATCCTTGCGCCGATCGCATCTCATTTGAGGCGAGGCGCCCCATATCAGAGCGGTCACGCTTCCACTACGTGAGACCTACAATTTGATTTGCCACATTACTTCGAAACCAAGAATTTCCATCAGGAGAACAGGAAAGGAGGGGTCTTTACGCATCCCCTCCAAAGTACAACAGAAACCCATCATTTGACAAGTTGACTGGGCAGTGCATTGATGCTCGAGACATCAAGAACGGCGGCGAAGGATGCACAAGATGCGATCTTTCCGCATATCCAAATCGAGGAAAGGGGAGAAATCGAGTACCCACGAAGAGTGGAGATCGGGGAGTGGGAGGAGAGGGAGGTGGGTACCACGATGTCGCCGAGGAGGAGGCCCATGATCTCCTCGGTCTCGGTGGTCAAGGCGTGGGTGAGGCATGTGAGCCACACCTCCTCCGACATCTTTACGCCTGTTAGCGACATCTCCTTCTCCTTCTCCTTCTTCCTTTGTCACTCTCCCCTTCCCTTCACAAGTCTCTCTCTCTCTCTCTCTCTCTCTCTCTCTCGTCAGTGCCTGACGACAGGGCTGAGGGAGAGAGAAGACAGGTTTGGGTTTGGGTTTATTAGGAAGGACGAAGCAGCAGTACTACACCTCCGCGTCTCTCCTCTCCCCGTCTTCTCGAGGCCGTACCTGTCGTATGTTTGGGTGAGCGAGTTCGGTGCTATGCTGATTTGCATACTGCTCCTCGGCACGCAATATTTCCAATGGAATATTGCTTGGAGGCACCCCAAAAATGGCAATGTTTCATTTTAAGGTCGAGGGGGTGGTTTTGCAATTTATTGTGTTGGGATAGAAATAGACCTAGCCAATGGATCGCGAGCCCACCTGCCCAACCTACTCATGAGCCAGGCTTGAGTTGAACAAATTTTACTTCAACATGTCCCATTGTTTGGCTCCATTGCTAGGTAGGTGAGTTTGGGTAGAGTTTAATTCAACTTGACTTAATATGATCCGTTAATTAAATGTATACATATAATATATACATATAACTTATACATATGTATTATATATATACTCAAAAAGAAAAGAAAAGAAAAAGCCCTAACTAAACCTTCATCTTACCCCCAACCCATCTCTAAACCCAAAACCTCAATCCCAGCCTCTCGCCTCTGCTCCCCGTTGCCTAAGACTAGTAGGTAGTAGTATCATCTCTACAACCCCCTCCAACACCCCATCTTGGCGCCACCTCTACGTCTTGAGCTCCTCCTCCCTATCACCACTTGTAAGAGTTTGGATTTTTAATACATTTAACTAGTTAATTAAAGCTCAAATTAGATGTTTAATGGTGGGATTAGTGAAGTAGGAAGCCTTATTTTTTATTTAGCTTATTAAGAAAGTCTTGTATTTGTTTGGCTTGCAAAAGAAGTCATTTCCTTTTTTTGTCTTAAGAAGCCACCATCCTCTCCATTCTTACCCTCCAAGTCACTCTCCTCCTCTTACTTGCCCTCCAAGCCACTCTCCCTGTCTCCATTCTTGCCCTCCAAGCCACTCTCCTCTTACTTGCCCTCCAAGCCACCCTCCTCCTCCTTAACTCCAACGAGAAAAGAAAGAAAGAGAGAAGAGAGGAAAGAAGGAAAAGGCAAGGGAGAAGGGGGAGCTTTCGCTCCTCTCCTACTCCACCAACCACCTTTAGCTGCTGCCAACTACCATTGTTGCTGCTGCCATTGGGAGAAGAAGAAGAGGAGTAGCTGTTGATGCTACTGCTACAGTGTTGTTGAAGTCGTTGCTGTTGGAGCTGCTACGGCTGCCATTGTTGCTACTCCAATCATTGTTGTTGCTGCTGCTATAGGTGGAAAATAGAAGGAGGAGACAAGCTCAACTCCAAGGTAGGGGTTTCCCCTTTTGCTCAACTTCTCATTGATGTCCTGTAATGGAAAATGTTTCCCTTGATTTTACCTTGTTGCTATTGTCCTTAGGATGCTTGAAAGTGTGCGGATTTGCATTTGGATTATGTTGAGTGTGGGAACTAGTGATTTATGCTTCAGATTGGGTTAAGTTGATGCGTTGTCGATATTGGAGAGTTCTTGTAGGATGTGATCTTGATGCTGAGATCTATGAACCTAAGGGGGCTTTCATGTGTTTAAAGATTAGGTTGGTACCCTAAATAATGGTTGTTTGGATTAAGGTTGTTTTGTGTGTGATTTTGGTCTAGTAGAAAACTCATTCAAAACTCAGATGCGGTTCTGAGTGGGTTATCAGACGTCTGATAGCCTTAATCCAGACGTCTAATCTCTTGGTTTGGTCGTCCCTACAACTCAGTCACAGTTCCAAGGACTAAACCCCTCTTGTGATTGGATGTATGAAATATGCATCGAAGATCCAATGTGCTTAGCTTGGACATCTAGCCAAAAAATCAGTTGGTCGCCTGTAGTTGCTTGTAGTTTCAGGAGTGGGAAGCCACTTTTGGACGTCTAATACTATTGGCAAGGAATGGATCTCCCTGGTAGTTGACTCTGGGCGTCTAGGATTTGTGTTAGATGACTTAACTTTCAGTTTTAGACATCTGACATTGGTGCTGGACATCCAATTTGAGACAGGTAGTCCCATTTCATACAGAATTTCCCCACGATGACCAGGAACTTAATCTAATTAGTAAAATTCCTGTCTAGTACCCATGATTGGAAGTTATTAACCCCTGTTAGCATCTATGTTAAACTTGGATTTTGGGCATAATATGGTTAGTCCTAATTAGAAATAGAATAGGCCCTCTAAGGGCACAAATCTTAATTTGAAAACAAAAAGGAAAGATTTAAAAGTTAATGCATAGGGCCAAGTCCCTAGGTTACCCGCGCGACCCAATGCATGGTTTAAACTAAGCCTAAATGGGTCTTAGTAAGGGTATAGAAATCCTAGTTGGCTAAGCAAAGCACAACTCTGGAATGGTGGGGTGGAAGTTCTATTAAGAACTTTAGTAATGATAAAGATATGGGGTCCTAAACCGCATACTGGGGGAGGCACTTATATACCTAGAGTATGTCCTGAGTAAGGAAGAGGACCAGTTCTAGCAATGTGTCGCTATTATGGGTTTTGTGGACATCATTAACTTTACACTTGTGTTGTTATATTGTGAGTTTGTGAGGTATGCCCACTTTCTTGTTATTTAATTAATTTGGTGGTGAATGTGTGTAAACATGGGTAATCAAATTGAAGGTTTAAAGTTTGGAACTAGGTGCTGAAGACACCTAGTATTAGTACTAGTTGAATCAGCATAAGCTAAAAAGGGACTTAAGTCTATTACTGAAGGCACCTAGTGTCGGTACCTGGGACTCGTATCGGTACTGGATGAGTTCAATAGCCATGGCAGTAAGTGCCCAGCACCAGTACCTAAGACTAGGACCAGTACTGGTGTACTCGTTCCATATTGCTTGAACTCTAAGAAGAGAATAAAATTGATTAAGTCTGGCTAAGGATTGAAACCAAAATATTGGGATCAAGTATCTCTTAAGTTCGATGTACTGACATGCGTATGTATTGGTGGTCAAGATTATAGGTGGGTTGGGGGTGCAAAGCCCGGGTTTCGAGCATGAAAGGTGGGTTTTGCAATCTTGAATTAGGCTTGTAACCCGACCTAACATTAGGTCAGGATTAGCTAACAATAGGTGTATGCTGATTGATTTTCCTAATGCTAGGTAACAAGTCCCTAACGTTAGCTAATTTATTGAATTTATAAATTGGCCTGGAATTGTAAGATTCTGATACTGGGAATCCCAAGAAATGACAATACCTAAGTGGGGGTCTAGCAGGTACCCCAATGGGTAGAGAGGAATGGTAAAGTTGTAGTTAAACCCTAGATGGGTAATGCGTGTGTGTGCGTGCGCCTTTAATTTAAGCTTGAAGCTCCCTAAAGTACATTAAAAGTAAATTGAATTGGCTAAGTAATGGCTTGAACTTCACAAGGTGATATCTGTAACTCAACCAGAGTCTAATAAGAGGAAATGCTTGGATCCTAAGGTCTTGAGTAAAACCCCAGGTGATCCACTAGGTTTCTAAGGCTTCGTTTCGGACACAGAACCCAATGGAATCAAATGATGATTAGGTCGAATAAGTGAGCTCATAAGGGTGCACCCTTGAACTTGGTGAACCATGGGTTCACTGCTCGGGCAGGAGACCCAAGGCGTTGTGGTAGCTAAAGGCTACCAAAGGAATCTGCCTCGGAACTTGGAAGGTTCCTAGGTTTGGTGACAGGACCTGGGCTATCGTCAATGTTTGGTATTTGGTTGTACCTGAATCCGACTCAATGAGGAGGTACTCATGACTTTAAACTCTGTAGGCACCCGTATGCTCAACGGGGGACGCAAAGGGTACTTGGTACTTGTCGCTAGAGACTCACTTGGAGACCGTATGTATGGATTTCGCCTGGGTACCATGATGAATTGGTTGCGATCCCGTCCGACGGCAGATTGGGAGGGCACACCCGAAGACTGCACTCCTACAGGAGTTGCTCCTAAAGGAAGCATTGGTGTGGTTCGACAATTCTAGCCAATCCTACTATGATGATATGATTTTATCTATGACTGGTCTTTGTTGGACACGAACTAAGCTTGTGTTTCGTGATCACAAGCCATAGTCCGAGTAGCTCCCAAGAGACCTGACTCTTCTGACTGAAGTCAGCAACGTACTCAATACGTCGAGAACGAGCACGTTTCTTTCGAGGATCAACAAACTTGCTAGCCTCTTGATAAGGTGTGACTCATCATAACTAAAATGCCCAAATTAAGTTAGAAACTAGGTTAAACACTACATAATTAACACATGAAATGGGTTAAGTGTGAGAAATAACAGAAATGACCTAAAACATCAAATTTGTGTTAAAAATGCAAAATTAGTTCATAAAATGAGATATTCTATTCATTAATATAAATTGATGATCCAATTACAAATTGAACACACATTTGGTTTCAAAAGATCAAATTGAAAGAGAAATCAATTTTCTAAATGTTCAGTTATGCTTTAATAAAAACTTCGTTACATTTGGACATCATTAAGACCTTGCAATCATTACATTACATATAGGTCCTCAGGTCATAACATTGTCTTCACATAAAACCATCCAAGGACCTGTTTGAAAGTTGTTAGGGACCTCTCTAAAGATTCCAGGGACTGCGCTGCATTTGTTTTAACCACTAATGGGTCTCCTCGCTATTATTCTACTATTTCACACCTTGAGGGCCTCCTTGCAAAACCACCAACTTACCTACAGCAACTATGCACCTATGGGTGCACTGTTCACCCGTAGAACATAGAGTATCGGGGTCGTTGATTGCGTGCTCCTCAGATCCAAGGGTTAAACCCAATCTGATCTTCCCGTGCTTATGCGCATAAACTCACCATTAAACCCAAATCCAATCCAACGAACTTGATTTGAGTTTAAACCTTCGTGCGCCCTTTCAACCAAATCCCATCACCCATGCCCTAGGAGCCTAATCTTACCACTGCGATGATTACAATCACTCCTTTAGCTACTTAAGCTCCCCCTTGAGCTCGGGCTAGGCTAATCACTCCCTCCCCCCTTAGTGGCTCCCTTCGTCCATCCCCTCAGCTCCCCTACCTCAATTCCTCACTTGTGGTGGCAGAGTAGGCTCTCTTCCCTCCTTCAATCGCCTGTAGCTGCAGGCTGTTGGCTCTTGGACACCTCCTTCTTCAGTTGAGGGTCTCCTCCATTTCGTCGCCATCGACCTCCGGCCAGTGGACCTTAGACACCACCTTTTTCTGTTAGCTAGATTTATTGCTTTCATAGATTAGATTTACTGTTTTATAGGAGTAGAATTAGTTAGTTCATTCACTGTGGAATTGTTAGATTAGTTAGGAGTAGATCAGTATAATGATCCCCACCTTCTTTGGTCAATTCCGATCGGAGAAGATGAATTCATTCTCGCTCGCTTGTTCATTCTTCTTCCCCACCATTTCACGATCGCTTTCTGATTTTTCCTCACGATTTACTTTGCAATTCACCCATCCATCAGGCAATCATTAGATCTGAAGCTTGATAGCTTTCAGATCTAATGGTGCGCAAAACTCATTTAGGGGTGATCTCATTCATACCATCTGATCACATCACCCTCATCATGTTTTGATTTGTGCTGATTTGGTCGTTTAGAACTGATCTGGATTTTGAGATTGAATGAAGATTTCTGATGCAATCATATTTTTGTAAACTCTAATTGATCAAATTGAGCATACATTTGGTTAATTGGATGTAAGGTAAATGATCTGAGCTTTTTAATCTGAACTCTATTGCTTGATTTAGCTATGTCGAAGTTTTATCCTTTTTGTTCTTTATTGAGGGAGTAAAGATCTATGAAAAATTCAAGCATGGATCAGAGATATTCACAGTGATCTACTTAATTCTAAAGGATCACCTAGAACACATGTACACCAATTAATGGTGTGCTGATGTTTTAGATGATCCAATCATTTTGGTAGATCCATAGCAATAGTCCAGTTTGGGCAACATTAATTTCCTGATTCAAAATGTTTGAGATCTGATATTTGAAAATTTAGCTAGAGTTTTTGAGGATTTTGAAAGAAATTTCTAAGTTGCTTGGGCATTGGGTTGATTGTCTAATTCAATCTCATTCTCTTTTGTTGTCTATGATAAAGAGAATAGATTGAATTAAGATTTCAGAAATTAGTGATGAATAACTTGCACAAAGTGGTTTTCAAATTTTTAGAAGTGTTTTATACTGATTTGTAAGTGGCTTTCAGTGAAATTGAGAATGGATTTTGCTTAGATGGATTTGATAGCTCTTAAATCTGAGGTATTTCAGATTGAAGAGCAAATTTCTTGAGTTTTAATGTAGATTCTACAGCAGCTTCAGCAGCTGCTAATTTGATTTGTTGTAACACTGTACACCAGCAGTAGTAACTGCTGATTGTCATGCAGCAGCTGAATTAGCTGCATTGAACAGTAGCAGCAACAACTTTGAGCAGCTGAATTCAGCTGCCCTTCTGAGCAGCAACTGTCACTGTGTTAAAAGGAGATTGAGTTGATTTGAGAGTCTTTGTGAGCTGGCACTATTGTTGTATAATGCTAAAAATTAATGTATAAGCATTCATGTACTTGAATTGACTCTTAATTCAATTAGAATGTCTTGTGATTCAAATTTAAATTCTTTGTCAGCTATTCTTGGATGAGTTAAATGTCATTTATGCAAATATGAATGAAATTGAACTGAAAATCAGGTTTAATTACTCTGACACCTTTCATATTAAGTGCTGGACATCATTGTGTGTTTGAATTGCTTTTCTAGCACTTAGAACTGATTTTAGTGCCTTAGGTTTCTCTTAAACATTCTTAAAGGTCTAAAGTTGGATTGACTTGTAAATACATAAAAATCATAAAAAAATTTCAAAAAAATAAAATAAAGGTGTCTTGAGTAAGATTGAGTATTAATATAAACCCCCGGCTTGGTAGAATATACCAGCCGACGGTTTAGTATACCTTAGAACTTAATAAAAGATAAAAGCTTAAAAATCACAAAAAGAATTCTCTCTCTCATTCCATTCTTTCTCTCTCATCCCCTATTTCCTTTAAACCTATAAAAACTATAAAAATCAGAAAAACCCTAAAAATATCCAAAAATACCCTATATACTATGTATATACTTGTATATATAAATTAAACCTAAGCTATATGTATATAGTGTATAATATGTATATAGTGTGTATAATTAACTTATATCTGTATTCTATATGTTAAATTAAGTATTGAGAGTGATTTATTATATATATAACTTTAATGTATTATTAGATATTAATTTATATTAACTTAAATGTATAATAACCTAAGTAATTATATAAACATATTTATATGTACATATTTGTATTTAATACTGTACATACATATTTAACTATGTATTATGTATTGTATAATACATGTTATTTAATTTAATTATATATTTATAGTAAATAATTAAGTTATTAAGTTAATTAAGTAATTTACTAACTTAAAATAAAATAAATTAGTAATTTCAGTTAATATTGAGATAATTTATAGTGTATACTTGTATAATGTTATATTAAATATTTTCAATCTATTTATACTATATTTATAATGTATTATAGTATTTATAAATTATTTATGTATAAAACTAACGTAAATTTGTAATTAAATATAAATAAATTAAAATAAAGCTTCTAAAATATATTTAAAATGTATAATAAATAATTTATTATGTACATTAACGCTATATAAGGTCAATTGTATGATCAATTAACTAATTTATACCTTAATTAATAAATTAAGCTTTAACTTAATGTGTATAAACAACCACATTTAGTTAATTTTATTATATAATTAAATAACTTATTTATGTAAAATAATTATACAATTAGGTAACCTTATATAAGGGCTTTTTAATTATATAATTCATTTATAATTTACATTAATTTATGGCCCTCAAATCAAGGGCTAAAGACCTCAATCCAGAACGCTATTCTACGCATTGCAATGTCGATCAAGTGCCTCCAAATAGCACCACATTGTGCACTGAGGGGCAACTTGAGCAGTATAAGAGCAATTCATCTCCTAAGCCACTCAGTCGATAGCCCATGACACACATACATCTCCTCTCTTCTGGGCATGATCCTACTGGCATATTTGATACCTGTGTACAATGGTGGGCTAGGGGCTACGCATCGTGTAAGGCATCTTGTGGGCCTGATATTGGGCCATGAATCAGATTAGAAATAAACCTAATAATAACTAGGGCTGGTCTAAAGTAGAGGTTTGATCCTGCCCTTGTGGCACTGTGTATCCCTCAAAATGGATCAACCTACCTATCAAAAACTTAATTTTTGGGTAAAGGAATAGTGTGAACCGTGTGTGTGAGAAGAGAAGGCCTAAGTGTTGACACAGGAGAAGAGAGAAGTGAATGAGCCAGGAGGGGCCAAGTGTTAGTTAGTGTTTGTAAAGTGTGTGTGCGTGCGTATGTGTATATGTATAATATGTATAGTATACATATAAAGTATATATATATATATAAATAATGTAAATAAATAAATATAAATATGTATACGTATATAATTAATATAGGTAATAGTATAAGTAGTGTGTAGTATGTTTGAGCTCATATATGTTTATAAATAATAAAAGAGCTTTAGTGATAGTTGTATCCATCATTGTAGATATATTTATATGTCAGTATAGATAGCTACTTTTGCCTTATGTTATGTAAATATTTTGCTAAGGATACAATTGTTGGTGCTAGAGCACCACGATCATTTGTTTTGATGATAACAAAACACGTGTTATTTAACATTTGCTCTTGGAGTCTTAGATTTCAGGTCAATTGCAAATGTAGACGAAATTCGAGCTCGCATCCAGGACGGATTGGAGGAGCTTGATGGAGAACAGAGGAGATTCGCGAGGAGCGATAGATTAAAGATGGAAGGACAAGAAGAATATGATAGAATTCTATTTATTCCTTTCATGTACTTTTGTCTTTATTTTCTTGCTCTTTATTTCCTTAGAAAATTATGTTAAAGAGCCTCAAAGTACCCTAACAGTAGTCTTAGGAACACCAACACAACCCTAGGATATTTAGGTTTTCTGTAGAGAACTTAGAAACTAATATAGGGTTCAAACAGCATTTCCAGACGTTTAATTCCAAAATCAGACGTCTGATAAAGTGTTTTAAGACGTCTGACTGTTGATTCAGACGTCTGATAACATTTAGGTTGGACATAGTTAGTTCTGTCTGATGAAATCTGACGTCCAGACCTTAGACCAGACGTCTTAGGAGACGTCTGATGACTTTGCCAGACGTTCAATTAGTGGACCGTTGGCTCTCTTAGAATACACTCAAGGATATGACCGTTAAAGCCTTATCCGATGTCCTTAAGCCCTTCCAGACGTCTGATAATTGACCGTTTTGCCTCGACTGACCCGAAAATCTCTTCTCAGAGATTCTCTAGCCGTTGCAAATCCATTCCCGTGAAAAAATAAGTTTCCAGATGTCCAGACATAGTGCCAGACGTCCTGTATGTTGTCTGATGGACTTGCGCTAGAACCCTGTTTAGATCTGATCCAAGTCAAGAAGAGACCCGCCCAAAATTAGATGTCTGACCTTATTTTTAGACGTCTCAAAGTGATCTTCCAAACGTCTGATGCTAGAATTAGACGTCTGATAAGCCTGTCAGTGCAATGATTATTCCTGATTTCGGGCTGATTCTCTTGGGCTTTGTACCCAACGGCTATGGAACCTTTCCTAAGCCTTCCAAAGCCTTCCTAAGGCCTCTATAAATTGAGGGGAGCCTTTACACACCAAGACACACCTAGCTACACACTTTCACACTCTTTTGTGTCCAAAAAGACTCTCTTGCTCTCCAAGCTCTAATTCTTCATCTTGAGAGCAATCAAGCTTCGCCCACCCACTTTCCCGCCGTAGTTCACGAGAGCGACGTTGCGCCATCGCGTGACTCACGCATCCGCGTTGTCGACGCACTCCTTTCAAAGGGAAGCATCCTAATTCCTATAGAAGCTTAGGTTCAAAATTACTTTGTTGGCTCTATAGGATTTTTGTTTTATCTTTGTTATTTGGTTGGGTATTCGCTTTGCGAATTCCCGTCTCCTTCGCGAGACAAAATCCTTCTCGTGAAGAGAAGGGGTTGAGGAATGCTACCCTCGCACTTGTAGCGTGGTTGTATTTGAGGTTGAATTACCCTCGTTTAAAGTGATTCGTTTAGTGGATTTTAATCAACTTGGTTGATCGGAAAATCCTAACTCGAGAGGGTTAGGTGGTGGTTTTCACTCGGTTTGGGTTTCCACCTAAAAATACTTGTGTACTTGTGTGATTGTCTATTTTGTGAGACTGCTATATTTATTTCCGCAATTATTACGTCACCCCCTCCTGGTAGGGAATTTCAACAATGACTCATATTTGTCACCGTATATGTAATATATGTTGCTATAGATATTGGTATGTTAATATAATTTAGTATAATAGATATTTGTAACTATTTTTGTACATATACTTAAGTATTACTTATAATAATTGTATATAACTAATATAGTGTAGTGGTAGATAGTTTTTTATAATTGCTTGTTGTACATATGTTTCAAGCATTGTAGTGAACATTAATTGATTCTTTTGTAAATAATTAACAAATTCTTTTATTTATTGATTGATTCATTCATTTTGTAAATAAAATTAACATTTTTGGAATAAAAGAATATTTTTGGACTTAGAGAGTGATGTATATCAATAACTGTCTTCCAGTGAATGACCTGGAAACAAACCAGTAAATATTGTAAATAAATAAAATTGACGCGACATCGATTTGCATTTGTGACACCTATACTACAACAACAACTTTTAAAACCACGTTTTTAGTGCAAATCGAAAGTCATCGATCATATTTTTAGCGTTAATAGTGCTTTCTTTTGATTGTTGATGTTGTCGACGAACACCTCTCCCTTGGCAAGGGGGAGACTATCAAGCTGGAATCCAAAGGAAAGGATGCATCTCAATCTCCTCTCGTAGAGAAGGATGATTTCCAGAATCTGATCATTGAGGCAAGTGAGAGAATAAATATTAATACCAAATCCTAGGAAGAATTTAGGCAACTTATTTAATGGGTTGTGGGACCACGATGATTGGTCATGTTAGACAGGGTTCGAGAATTAGAACCTAGTGTGTTGAGTTTGGTCTAGGGATTTAGTCATTTAGTGAAACTGTATACTATCCTATTTGGTTGAGATATGGTAGTTGTTTGTTCTCTACTAAGTCGATTGGCTCATCCCTACTTTGTGACCTACTTTCAGGTTGTCACCGTCATGAGTCGTTGATGCACAGGATTTGTCGTTGCATAAGTTTTTGCATGATCTGTTGGTAGGTAATTTTCATGCTTTGGTTTAAAGTAAATTTATGTTCTGTCACTACTTTTTTGTATCAATTATGTACCATCCTTGCCATACTTTCTTCCATTTTACGTAAAATAGTTGAACTCTTTTATAGCTCGACTAAGTTAGGTATAATCTGAATTAAATAAATCAGTACCTCTTTTATTGCCATTCCTCAAGGCTCTGACCCTCATTTAGGGGCCTGGGTTTTGGGGCATGACACCACCCCTAGTGCCAGTAGTACCCCCCAACACCCTTCTCCCTGACCCTCTCCTATCCATCGACTCTCTCCCCCACCCTAAGCTCCTACCTGCTGCCATGAGCAGCACCATCTACTGACAACCCATTCCTCACTGCTACCACTAGGATCCCTCACAGCTTCCCCTAGCTCCTCCCTAACACCAGCCGTAAATGTTGATCATAATTCTATGATTCAGTAAAAGCAATTGTAAAAAAGATATTAGGGTACTATTTTACAAATTATCACTCAGTCTCCTAATAGGGGAGATTATTAGGGGGTGACACAAACTTCAACTAGCCTTATCATTTTTCCTAGAACTTTTCTCTTTTACTTTTTTTGGGCATGCCATAAACGCAAAAGATGAACCATTCTTCTTGCAATGGAGGCATAATACTAGCCAAGATGTAATATCTCTCTAGGTATACAACTCCTATTTGGCAATAATTTTCTTCAACATCTTGTCTTAATTCGTAGCCTTGGTATGTGTTTCTGATAAGAAGAAGGAAAAGGAGGTGGCTTTGGGGAGATTATGAAGGTTTTGAATCGCAAAGGGCTCCCAACCTCTACAATTCCATGCCAAGCACCTCATTTCTCCTTTGTTAAACATTTTAGGCTACTGCCATGCCCAATGTTAGATGTGGAAGGAATATCTAGACCTATAGTTGTTGATTCCTTGACTAGAATATCAACATCAAACTTGCCTTCAATTACCATGAATAACCTCTTCCCATTCACTCTAGCCATCTTCTCTCTCAACTATTTTTCCAGGATTTCTTGGGTTTTAAGTAAGACTTGTGAAGGGTGATACTTGAGGTAGTTAATAAGGTGAATTTCTAAACGTTTATGTCCTAGAATAAGGTGTAGGAGGGATGTTCTTGTGGATTGGCGTCTTAAGGGTGACTTCAATGTTGAGGGCCAGTGGGGGATGAGTAGTTGCAACAAGTATCAAAGTATTTTGATTAGTTATTAACTTAATAGGCCTTGAATTAAGGAAAGAGTGGTGGTATGTGGTTGGAAAATTCGGGAGGTGGATGGTAAGAACATTACTTCTTGAAAAGTGTATAGTACGCTTGAGTTGCATTGGGAAATGGAGTTCTTGGGAGACACTTGGCAAGGAGGGAACATCATGACATTTATATTGGGAGGAGGGGTAATAAAGTAAGGGACAAATTAGCAAGGATTACCTTTTATTAAAAGTTTGTAAGGCACAAGGTTAACCCTCGACCTACTATCTTGCTTGTGTTGTGTGTAGCTTGGTTGGATCTCTAAATGGCTACCTCCTCTTGCTCTTTACATTGGACACTGTTGGTGCTAGAGCACCACGATCATTTGTTTTGATGATAACAAAACACGTGTTATTTAACATTTGCAATTTGAGTCCTAGATTTCAGGTCAATTGCAAATGAAGACGTGTTTAGACGGAACTCGAGCTCGCATCCAGGACGGATTGGAGGAGCTTGACGGAAAACAGAGGAGGTTCACGTGGAGCGAAAGATTGAAGATGGAAGGAAATGAAGAATAGGATAGATTTCCTTCTTTTGTACTTGTTGTATTTTTCATTTCTTTTGTTGCTCTTTATTTCCTTAGATATTTCATGTTAAAGAGCCTCAAAGAACCCTAACAGTAGTCCTAGGAACACCGGCACAACCCTAGGATACTTAGGTTTTCTGTAGAATACTTAGAAAACCAATATAGGGTTCAAACAGCACTTCCAGATGTCTAATTCCCAAATCAGGCGTCTGATAAAGCATTTTAAGACGTCTGACTGTTGTTTCAGATGTCTGATAACTGTTAGGCTGGACATAGTTAGTTCTGTCTGATGAATTCAGACGTCCAGACCTTAGACCAGACGTCTTAGGAGACGTCTGATGACTTTGCCAGACGTCCAATTAGTGGACCGTTGGCTAGCTTAGCAGGCACTCAAGATTATGACCGTTAGAGCCTTATCAGACATCCTTAGGTCTTTCCAGACGTCTGATAAATGACCGTTTTGCCTCGGCTGACCCAAAATCTCTTCTCAGAGATTTTCTAGCCGTTGCAACGTTTGGAAATCAATTCCCACAGTAAAAGTAGGTTTCCAGACGTCCAGATTTAGTGCCAGACGTCCTGTATGTCGTCTGATGGACTTGCACAAAAACCCTGTTTAGATCTGATTCAAGTCAGGGAGAAACCCGCATAGAATCAGACGTCTGACCTTGAAATCAGACGTCTTAAAGTGGCCTTCCAGACGTCTGATGCCAGAGTTAGACGTCTGATAACCCTGTCAAATGTAATCATTATCCTGATTTCGGCCTGATTCTCTTGGGCTTTGTTCCCAACGGCTATAGAACCCTTCCTAAGCCTTCCAAAGCCTTCCTAAGGCCTCTATAAATAGAGGGGAACCCTTGCAACACAAATACACACTTGGATACACTTAGCTACACACTTTCACACTCTTGTGTCCAAGAAGTTCTTGCTCTCCAAGCTCAAGTTCTACATCTTGAGAGCATCAAACAGTTTGCGCGCCCGCTCTCCCGCTGTTGTTCACGAGAGCTACGTAGCGCCATCGCGTGGCACACGCACCGCGTCATCGTCGACGCACTCCTTGCAAAGGGGAGTTTCCTATTTCCTATAGAAGCTAGGTTTAATTATTTTGTTGGCTCTATAGGACTATTGTTTATTTTATCTTTGTTATTTGGTTGGGTATTCGCTTTGCGAATTCCCGTCTCCTTCGTGGGACAAAATCCTTCTCGTGGAGAGAAGGGGTTGAGGAATGCTACCCTCGTACTTGTAGCGTGGTTGTACTGAGGTTGAATCACCCTCGTTTCAAAGTGATTCGGTTAGTGGATTTGATCAACTAGGTTGATCGGAAAATCCTAACTCGAGAGGGTTAGGTGGTGGTTTTCACCCGGTTTGGGTTTCCACCTAAAAATTCCTGTGTACATTTTGTGATTGCTTATTTTTGTGAGATTGCTTTATATATTTTATTTCCGCATTTTATTACGTCACCCCTCCTAGTAGGAGGGATGTTCTTGTGGATTGGCGTCTTAAGGGTGACTTCAATGTTGAGGGCCAGTGGGGGATGAGTAGTTGCAACAAGTATCAAAGTATTTTGGTTAGTTATTAACTTAATAGGCCTTGAATTAAGGAAAGAGTGGTGGTATGTGGTTGGAAAATTCGGGAGGTGGATGGTAAGAACATTACTTCTTGAAAAGTGTATAGTACGCTTGAGTTGCATTGGGAAATGGAGTTCTTGGGAGACACTTGGCAAGGAGGGAACATCATGACATTTATATTGGGAGGAGGGGTAATAAAGTAAGGGACAAATTAGCAAGGATTACCTTTTATTAAAAGTTTGTAAGGCACAAGGTTAACCCTCGACCTACTATCTTGCTTGTGTTGTGTGTAGCTTGGTTGGATCTCTAACTGGCTACCACCTCTTGCTCTTTACCTTGGACACCACCAGCGAGTCAAATCTTCTATGCTAGGGCTTCCATTGAAGACAAATCTTTTGTTGCTATATTTCATATCCTCCTTTAGTGCACAAAGTTAAGGGAAACATCTCTACTAGATAGGATGGTTGCTTTCTACTTCAAATCTTCCCATTTGAGCTCCTTTAGTTCGGTCAAAACCACTAGGATCTCTAAGCAATCTATTTTTTTAAGTCCAATTAAGCAATAATAGTTGAAAAACCTTGAAAGCCTCTTTTAATTCAAGGGGCAAATGGTAGAGCTCCCATTTTTGCTTTTTACAATAGACTCCTTTTGTAGCTCCTACCTTAATGTCTATATTAGTTTGATTCTCAAAAAATGAAACTTTTAATTTGTAATTTTTGTCCAAATTCGTATCTCCAACTACACCCAACATGTCTCCTATTCGCATAAGAGCTAGTCTTGTTTTGAATTTTGGTGGAAGATCTACAACTAAAAAGATGCAATGCTAAACACACATTCAAATGACCTCATCTATGGCTAAGCCTTGGCTAGAAGAATAATGCCCCCCATCTAAATGTTAAGGGGCTTTGTTAAGGATTGAACATACTTCTCTCTCTTACTCAAAGGTTTCCATCCATATATCCTGCCCAATTCTTGTAGGAATGGTGTTTCTTTAATTCTCCAGACTCTTGTGAGAACCTCTATCACAACCTTGGGCCTTTCATTCCTACCTGTGTGGATTGTGAAGTACAAATATCATTGTTGTAGCTTCAAACCATCAATATCTTCGTGCCTTATAACTGTGTCTTCCATAGTTTAGAATCATCAATATTTTTGTCTCTTGAAATTATTGTGTCCCCAGGGGTCTCCTTCTTAAATAAGTTTTGTATTCCTTCCAACAATGCTTGCTCTTCCTCTTACATAATCTAAACTAGAGAAGCTTGAGATGGATTGAAGGACTTAAGTTGGAATGGGTAATGTAACGAACGCGTGCCCCAGACGTCAGACCAGACGTCTGTGATCACATCCAGACGTCTGGGATTGTTTCCAGACGTCTGGAAATCCGTTAATTTCGACACGCGCAGGTCGTCTGCGCGCCTGAGCGCACAGACCGGATATTCGCTTATTCCCTCTTTCCCTGTGGCTGCAGACGCCTGCCGCGTCCTCTCTCTCCTCCTCGCGCGGCCTTAAAAGGCCACGCGCTCCCTCCAGTCGTCTCCACCGTCTCCTCCCTCTTCTCCTTCAGCCAGTGAGCGTGAGCGCGAGCGCGAGGGCGGCAGCCGTGAGCGCGGAGGAGGTGCGGCGTGCGAGAGCGGAGCTCTGCCGTGAGGGCGAGTTCGCCGGGGCTGCTAGGGCCGGCCAGCGGAGGGCGCGGGGGGCGCGGAGTGACGCGGAGGGGGGACTGCTGCGGTCTGAGCAGCAGGCGCGCGAGGTGCGACGCGGGCGGCGTCGCGAGCGGAGGCCGAGTGGCGCCCTGATTTTGGAAGAATTTCCAGAATCAGACGTCTGGGTTGATAGCCAGACGGCGAGGGCGACGTTTGGAAGACCTTCCAGACGTCTGAAAGGTGAGTTTTTCCGTCTTCTTCTTCCTTCCTGTTGACTGACCGTACTGAGGGAGGGAGATGGGTGTGCGCAGGCTCGGTGATTCGCCATCCAATGCGAATAAGACGTATGGCTATTGTACCAGACGGCGGGAGCGACCTCCAGACGTCCTGGGTGACCATCGAACATCTGGGAGCTAGGCCAGACGTCCCCTCAGACTTTTGGACGTCTGGGAAACCACGCTGAACAGGTAATTCTCTGATCCACTTTTTAAGACGTCTGGAAGAAGTTCCAAACGTCTGATTTTGCACAGTGTCGTTGTTTTCGACCCGTTTAGGGCCCGTTCGAGTTCCGTTTTCCGCGATTCGAGTTGCGTTCTTTTCAGAATTAATCCCTCTACCCGTCTACAGTAGCTATACACTGTTTTGAGACACTCCTTGTGTTTGATCCTTGTGATAGGACCTCCTTCAGTTGCAGTCTTGGGAGTCGCGGAGGCACGCGGGATTCCCGATCACGCCCCCATTACTCCCGTTGTACCTGGTAGAGTGGTTTTAAGTTATTAATAAAATCTGTTAAAGTATGGAACCATAACCAGAACCTAGGACGTTACATGAATCCTAGGAATGAGAAATATATGATAGCACCTAGGACGTTGCATGAATCCTAGGGCTGGAAAACTAGATTGTATGATAGATCCTAGGATATGGCATGAATCCTAGGATGGGGAAAAACTAGTGGAATGTATAATACTGCAGTCTTGGAAAATGGAAAGAGATATAAAGCTGCCTGTAATTTTGAATTAACAGCTGCCTGTTGTGAATAAATAACGTGGTTGAAAACAGGGATTGTAAGAATGTGAAACTGGAAAGTGAAACCTGGATGTTTGAGTAAAAAGGATGGAACCCTACGGGGAAGTAGGAGTAGAACTCCTGGAAAGTGAATGGAATAGTATTGGGGAAGTGAGCTGGCCCTTGAGTACGGAGTACGAAGGAGAGCGACTGTCCCCCCTGTTTAGTGTAGAGCGGAGTCAGCCGCCCCAGGGACCCGGGGTTAGGACTGGCCACTCTGTACCGACTTGCTGGCCCTCGCGTACGTAGTACTGAGGAGAGCTACTAGTGTAGAGAGGTACTAGCTACCCCACGGGCCCCGGGGTTCTGCTAGCCTCCCACACCGACTTGTTAGGCCCACTGGGGCAAACCAGGGTAGTCAGGCGAGGGTGCGCGGACTGTGGAGGGGCAAGGCCCCGGTTTGGTTACTGTGGAGGGGTTGGACCCCTGTTACTGAGAGGGCTCTGCCCTGGACTGGTTCCGTGCTGTGCTTTGGGCGCACCCGTTAACGGAAACGACTGACCGCATGCCAGTACGGGTTAGCTACCTGTGCGTTTATCACGCGTGCCGTAGTCACCGTTACGTCTATTAGTGACCTTGGGGTGGTTGACTGAGGGTAGGATCACCACGGGGGACTCTCCCAGCCAAGAGAGCACCACGTGCTACTTCTACTTTTTGGAAAAGACTGCAATCAAGATCGTTCCCACGAGGAATATTCGAGATCAAGAAAAAGATCTGGGGAATAAATGAAATAGCGAGACAAATGAAAGATGTGAATAAAGAAAGTAATAAAACATAACAGCTACTGTACACTCTACTGTTGCCTTTAGTTTAGTTGCCACTCTACTCAGCGTTTTGCTGACGTGTTACACTCGTTACCTTTTTCAGGACCAGGTGTTGGGCAGCCAGGGCCAGCGGCTGCAGAGGATGCTGGGCCGAGTAGGGTCCAGTAGAGTTACCACTGTCTTTTGTACCTCTTTGTTTCCGTTATAGTGAGTAGTTCTTGTTTCCGCTGTACTTTTCTTTACCTGCAGTTCATGTTATATGATAAATGTTGTTCTACTGTTGTGGTGGTATATACTGTAGTAGTTTCTTTCCTTACTGCTGTACTTTCTTACTGTTAGTTATATTCATGCTGAATGTGGTTTATTTTTACTGCTCTTTTGGTTACTTCCTCATTGGACGACTAGGTCTTGGGATTAGACGAGTCGGTCCGGTTCTCGTGTCTCCTAGGGACTCGGGAACCGGGTCGTTACAAGATGGTATCAGAGCAAGGTCGTCCCGAGAAGTGAATCAACTGACTGGAAAATAACCAATTCACATGTTTATAGCTAGAGTGGCCACCACAACATATCTCTTGACATGAGCTCTTAGAAGTTTCGTTAGGTACCGTCTGTTTTGACGTTTCTGTTTTGTTTCGAGTCTCCTTGCAGGAGATGCCTCGTCACGGGACTGGCGAGACTGGTAGCGGGCGCGATCGAGGGCGAGGTCGGCGAGGTGGACGTGCCGTTTTTGACGTCTCGGTGGACCAGCCACCACTCCCGGGCATCCAGGCCCAGGACCTCGCCAGACTGATACGAGATATTGTACGAGAGGAGCTCCACCCACCTCCCCGAGCACCTCCTCCTGGGGCTGCAGAGGGGGAGTCCTCTGTGGGACCACGCGACGGAGACGGCACTGGACACGAGGGAGGGGATGGGCCGTTGTCGCCCCCACCTTCCTCCGACACTTCTGTACACGAGGCACCTTCGCCTGGAGGTGCACCAGCACCTCCCCTACAGCGCCACTTCGAGCTTTTCGGACAGTTCCAGAAGCTGAAGCCCCCCTCCTTCAAGGGGGATGAGGACCCGACCAAGGCAGAGGACTGGCTTGAGCAGCTGGAGAAGATCTTCGACACCCTTCGCCCCCCGGTGGAGTGCCGCGTGGCCTTTGCCACGTACCAGCTGGAGAGTGCGGCACACCGGTGGTGGAGGGCGGTCCGGGGACAGGAGAGGGACGAGCCGACGTGGGACCAGTTCGTCACCCTCTTCTGCGAGCAGTACTTTCCCTAGGCATGGCAGGACCAGAGGAGGCGGGAGTTCCACACTCTCCGCCAAGGGACGATGACTGTGAGCGCGTACCGCACGCGTTTCTTCGAGCTGTCCCGCTTTGCAGCGACAGCGGTAGCCACTGAGGAGGAGCGCCTTTGGGGGTTCACCGAGGGGCTCCGGTCTGCGATCCGGGGGTATGTCAAACCCCTGAAGCTGCCTACGTTTTCGAGGGTGGTAGAGGCAGCTATGACTTACGAGGAGACCAACCCATCCGCGCGAGACACCGACGGCGGGCGGAAGAGGCCCTTTCAGCCTGACTTCTCAGGGCCGGTGAGAACGGAGACACGTGGCATCCGTAGGAGAGCCGTCACGTTGTGCAGGGCCATCAGTGGCCTTTGGGGGCCCTCGACAGGGGCCAGTCGCCGGCACCGGACCCCCGCCTAGTCGACAGCAAGGACCCACTGAGGGCGGGAGTCGGGTTCCCCTCTGCTACCAGTGTAGCCAGCCGGGCCACGTCAGGAGGGACTGCCCATCTAGGGCAGGAGGTCAGCAGATACTCCCCGCGCAGAGCACTGGAGGGCGCGCAGGAGGCCGCGGTTCCCAGGCGCGAGGAGGACAGCAGTCGCGAAGAGGGTACCGGCCAGCACCTACCTGTCCGACGCAGAGTGTGGCTGCTTCGTCCGCACCTAGAGCTGAGGGGCGTATCAACGCCCTAACACACAGGGACGCCAGAGCTTCAGGATCGGTGGTAGCAGGTATGGTTTCAGTTTCTGGCAGACTCGTTTACACGCTTTTCGATTCCGACGCTACGCACTCGTTTGTCGCAGCCAGTTTCGCAGTTAGTTTGGACCAGGATTATACACTGTTAGAGAATCCGTTCGTAATCAGAGGTCCGAGTGGTCAGCTGTTTGTAGCTGAGGAGGTGTACACGGATTGCGAGGTCAGCGTCGGAGGACATAGCCTACCAGCTGACCTGATTATGATCCAGATGGAGGACTTTGGAGTGATTCTGGGGATGGATTGGCTGTCCGCTTACCACGCCTTGGTGGACTGTTTTGAGAGGAAGATTGTCTTCTCCATTCCGGAGTTGCCTTCTTTCGAGTTTCACGGATAGCCAGTGGACGGAGGTTTCAGGTGCATTTCGGCACTTCGGGCGGCGAGACTTTTGAGCCAGGGGTGTGAGGGCTTCCTAGCTTGTGTGGTGGCAGAGCCCAGCCCTGTGGCAGACTTCCAGAGCATCCCGGTGGTTAGAGAGTACCCTGACGTGTTTCCAGACGAGTTACCAGGAATACCGCCCGAGCGTGAGATCGAGTTTGAGATCTCACTAGTACCAGGGACCAGCCCCATCTCCACCGCGCCATACAGGATGGCACCGCTTGAGCTGCGAGAGCTCAAGTCTCAGTTGCAGGACCTTCTGGAGAAAGGTTTCGTGAGGTCCAGTGCGTCTCCCTGGGGAGCCCCGGTACTGTTTGTGAAGAAGAAGGATGGGACCCTACGTCTTTGTGTGGACTACCGACAGCTGAACAGGGTTACCATCAAGAACAGATATCCGCTGCCGAGGATCGACGATTTGTTTGACCAGTTGCGGGGTGCCACGGTGTTTTCCAAGATAGACTTGAGGTCTGGATACCACCAGTTGAGGATCAGGGAGACCGACGTCTCCAAGACAGCTTTCCGCACCCGGTACGGACACTACGAGTTTTTGGTCATGCCGTTTGGGCTGACCAATGCCCCCGCTGCTTTCATGGACCTGATGAACCGGGTGTTTAGACCGTACTTGGACCAGTTCGTGGTGGTTTTCATAGATGATGTACTCATCTATTCTAGAGATCGGATGCAGCACGGACAGCACTTGCGGATGGTTTTGGACACTCTGAGGCGACGCAGGCTGTACGCCAAATACAGCAAGTGCGAGTTCTAGTTGAGGGAGGTGACCTTCCTAGGTCATGTGATCTCTGGAGACGGCCTGGCGGTGGACCCAGCCAAGGTCGAGGCAGTGCTCAGGTGGGAGAGACCACGTTCAGTCACTGAGATCTGCAGTTTCCTGGGACTAGCTGGCTACTACAGACGGTTCATCAGAGGATTTTCGCAGATTGCCCGTCCTATGACATAGTTGACCCGGAAGGACGTGCCTTTCGTTTGGACAAACGCCTGTGAGGCGTGTTTTCTGGAGCTGAAGGAGAGGTTGACCTCGGCTCCCGTGCTCACCATCCCTGACAGTAGTGGCGGGTTCGTTGTGTACACGGATGTCTCCTTGTAGGGGTTAGGAGGTGTGCTAATGCAGAGGGGTCACGTTGTCGCTTACGCTTCGCGGCAACTGAAGCCCCATGAGCATACCTACCCTACCCACGACCTAGAGTTGGCAGCTGTTGTCTTCGCGCTGAAGACCTGGAGGCACTACTTGTACGGTGAGACCTTCGAGATTTTTACAGATCACAAGAGCCTCAGATACCTTTTTGACTAGAAGGAGCTCAACATGAGACAGAGACGTTGGTTGGAGCTCCTGAAGGACTACGACTGCAGCATCTCCTACCACCCTGGAAAGGCCAATGTGGTGGCTGACGCCTTGAGCCGTAAGGTGCCCGCACGCTTGGCCAGTCTACAGTTACAGAGTTGGAGCCTTTTGGAGGAGGTGGGCAGTTGGCGACCTCTAGAGTTACGAGGGTACTGTGGGGCAGTGACGGTGACACGACAGACTAGGCCAGAGCTGATGGACCGCATCATCACAGGACAGATGGCCGATCCGTACTTGCAGTCTTTGCGCGACAGAGTACTGTCAGGAGATCCAGGTGACTTCTCTTTCACAGACCAGGTGCTACGTTTGAGGGGACGGTTGTGCGTTCCCAGAGACGAGGAGCTGTTGAGAGAGCTCCTGACTGAGGCATACGGTTCCAGATTCACCATACATCCCGGAAACACGAAAATGTACCACGACTTGAGACGCGAGTTTTGGTGGAGAGGGATGAAGCGGGATGTGGGTGAGTTCGTGCAACAGTGCTTAGTGTGCCAGCAGGTGAAAGCCGAGCATCAGAGGCCTGCAGGGCCGCTTCAGCCGCTTCCAGTGCCAGAGTGGAAGTGGGAGAGCATCACCATGGACTTGGTGGTGGGCTTACCTGTTACCCAGCGGGGACACGACGCAGTCTGGGTAATAGTGGATAGACTGACGAAGACGGCGCGATTCTTGCCGATCCGAGTCACTTTGGGACCAGCACAGTTGGCAGAGAGGTATATCCGTGATGTGGTACGACTACATGGAGTTCCGCGGGAGATCGTATCCGATCGGGATACCCGCTTTACGTCCCAGTTTTGGGCTGAGTTTCAGCAGGCCTTGGGGACGAGGTTGAGGTTTAGCACGGCTTACCACCCCCAGACGGACGGACAATCTGAGCGCACGATACAGACACTTGATGACCTTTTGCGTGCCTGTGTACTGGACTGGAGGGGCTCTTGGGAGGAGCACCTGCCCCTGGCAGAGTTTGCATACAACAGTTATCACTCGAGCATTGGCATGGCTCCCTACGAGGCTCTGTACAGACGGAAGTGTACGGCACCCTTGAGTTGGGTTGAGGTGGGGACCAAGTGGGAGGTTGGCCCCAGGTTGATCCGGCAGAGTCAGGAGGTAGTTGAGCAGATCCACAGACGACTCCGCACTGTCAGGAGCAGACAGAAGAGCTACGCGGATCGGAGACGCAGAGAGGTGCAGTTTGAGGTTGGGGACCACGTCTTCCTTCGTGTTTCGCCCATGAAGGGCTTACAGCGGTTTGGGGTGAGAGGGAAGCTCGCGTCGAGGTTCGTGGGGCCCTTTGAGGTCTTGGAGCGGGTTGGACCCGTTGCTTACAGACTTGCCCTTCCCCCGCAGCTTTCTGGTGTGCACGACGTATTCCACGTGTCCAACCTCAGGAAGTACGTAGCCGATTCCAGTCACGTACTGAGTCACGAGAGCGTCGAGGTGAGCGACGACCTGACCTACCCCGAGCGGCCAGTGCAGATTCTAGACCGAGCCGTCCGCAGTTTGAGACGAAAGCAAGTACCCCTGGTAAAGGTTTTGTGGAGGAGCCAGCGGTACGAGGAGGCTACCTGGGAGCCTGAGGCGGCAATGCGGGAGCGGTACCTGGAGCTTTTCGCGGGTACGTCTTTTCGGACCGGCTTCGGTCCTCTTTGAGTTTATTATGGTTATTTGGACGTCTTTTCCCGCACCCTAGTTGGCGCAAGTTTTGGGGACGAAACTTCCTTTGAGTTTGTTATATTGTAACGAACGCGTGCCCCAGACGTCTGGGAGGTGGCCCAGACGTCGGACCAGACGTCTGTGATCATTTCCAGACGTCTGGAAATCCGTTAATTTCGACACGCGCGGGTCGTCTGCGCGCTTGAGCGCGCAGACCGGATATTCGCTTATTCCCTCTTTCCCTGCGGCTGCAAACGCCTGCCGCGTCCTCTCTCTCCTCCTCGCACGGCCTTAAAAGGCCACGCGCTCCCTCCCGTCGTCTCCACCGTCTCCTCCCTCTTCTCCTTCAGCTAGTGAGCGTGAGCGCGAGCGCGAGGGCGGCAGCGGCGGCCGCAGTGAGCGCGGAGGAGGTGCGGCGTGCGAGAGTGGAGCTCTGCCGTGAGGGCGAGCTCGCCGGGGCTGCTAGGGCCGGCCGGCGGAGGGCGCAGGGGGCGCGGAGTGACGCGGAGGGGGGATTGCTGCGGTCTGAGCAGCAGGTGCGCGAGGTGCGACGCGGGCAGCGTCGCGAGCGGAGGCCAAGTGGCGCCTTGATTCTGGAAGAATTTCCAGAATCATACGTCTGAGTTGATAGCCAGACGGCGAGGGCGACGTCTGGAAGACCTTCCAGACATCTGAAAGGTGAGTTTTTCCGTCTTCTTCTTCCTTCCTGTCGACTGACCGTACTGAGGGAGGGAGATGGGTGTGCACAGGCTCGGTGATTCGCCATCCAAAGCGAATCAGATGTCTGGCTGTTGTACCAGACGGCGGGAGCGACCTCCAGACGTCCTAGGTGACCATCGGACGTCTGGAAGCTAGGCCAGACGTCCCCTCAGACTTCTGGACGTCTGGGAAACCACGCTGAATAGGTAATTCTCTGATCCACTTTTTAAGACATCTGGAAGAAGTTTCAGACGTCTGATTTTGCACAGTGTCGTCGTTTTCGACCCGTTTAGGGCCCGTTCGTGTTCCGTTTTCCGTGATTCGAGTTGCGTTCTTTTCAGAATTAATCCCTCTACCCGTCTACAGTAGCTATACACTGTTTTGAGACACTCCTTGTGTTTGATCCTTGTGATAGGACCTCCTTCAGTTGCAGTCTTAGGAGTCGCAGAGGCACGTGGGATTCCCGATCACGCCCCCATTACTCCCGTTGTACCTGGTAGAGTAGTTTTAAGTTATTAATAAAATCTGTTAAAGTATGGAACCATAACTAGAACCTAGGATGTTGCATGAATCCTAGGAATGAGAAATATATGATAGCACCTAGGACATTGCATGAATCCTAGGGCTGGAAAACTAGATTGTATGATAGATCCTAGGATATGGAATGAATCCTAGGATGGGGAAAAACTAGTGGAATATATAATACTGCAGTCTTGGAAAATGGAAAGAGATATAAAGCTGCCTGTAATTTTAAATTAACAGCTGCCTGTTGTGAATAAATAACGTGGTTGAGAACAGGGATTGTAAGAATGTGAAACTGGAAAGTGAAACCTGGATGTTTGAGTAAAAAGGATGGAACCCTACGGGGAAGTAGGAGTAGAACTCCTGGAAAGTGAATGGAATAGTATTGGGGAAGTGAGCTGGCCCTTGAGTACGGAGTACCAAGGAGAGCGACTGTCCCCCCCTGTTTAGTGTAGAGCAGAGCCAGCCGCCCCAGGGACCCGGGGTTAGGACTGGCCACTCTGTACCGACTTGCTGGCCCTCGCGTACGTAGTACCGAGGAGAGCTACTAGTGTAGGGAGGTACTAGCTACCCCACGGGCCCCGGGGTTCTGCTAGCCTCCCACACCGACTTGTTAGGCCCGCTGGGGCAAACCAGGGTAGTCAGGCGAGGGTGCGCGGACTGTGGAGGGGCAAGGCCCCGGTTTGGTTACTGTGGAGGGGTTGGACCCCTGTTACTGAGAGGGCTCTACCCTGGACTGGTTCCGTGCTGTGCTTTGGGCGCACCCGTTAACGGAAACGACTGACCGCGTGCCAGTACGGGTTAGCTACCTGTGCGTTTATCGTGCGTGCCGTAATCACCGTTACGTCTGTCAGTGACCTTGGGGTGGTTGACTGAGGGTAGGATCACCACGGGGGACTCTCCCGGCCAGGAGAGCACCACGTGCTACTTCTACTTTTTGGAAAAGACTGCAATCAAGATCGTTCCCACGAGGAACATTCGAGATCAAGAAAAAGATCTGGGGAATAAATGAAATAGCGAGACAAATGAAAGATGTGAATAAAGAAAGTAATAGAACATAACAGCTACTGTACACTCTACTGTTGCCTTTAGTTTAGTTGCCACTCTACTCAACGTTTTGCTGACGTGTTACACTCGTTACCTTTTTCAGGACCAGGTGTTGAGCAGCCAGGGCCAGCGGCTGCAGAGGACGCTGGGCCGAGTAGGGTTCAGTAGAGTTACCACTGTCTTTTGTACCTCTTTGTTTTCGTTATAGTGAGTAGTTCTTGTTTCCGCTGTACTTTTATTTACCTGCAGTTCATGTTATATGATAAATGTTGTTCTACTGTTGTGGTGGTATATACTGTAGTAGTTTCTTTCCTTACTGCTGTACTTTCTTACTGTTAGTTATATTCATGTTGAATGTGGTTTATTTTTATTGCTCTTTTGGTTACTTCCTCGTTGGACGACTAGGTCTTGGAATTAGTCGAGTCGGTCCGATTCTCGTGTCTCGTAGGGACTCAGGAATCGGGTCCTTACAGGTAAAGAATGAAACATCCAACTTATGATAGAGGGAGAATGAAGAGGGAACCTAATGGATCTTAAAATTGTTTGGACTATATACGTGGCTTTTATGTTTGAAGGAATGTTATAATGGATGATAAACGAATGCTAAATATGTAGCTAACGCATAAGTTAAGTTGGTAAGTGAAGAAGTTATGAGCAAATGGTTATAATGCAAAGATGAAATGAGAGAGTAATTGTAACCCTCGATCATCGATGGTGCCACCAATGAAGAGGGCAAGAGGCCTTGGAGGAGCACACCCTTCTTTTAAGGGGAATTGAAGCAATACCATGAAATGGAGCAGGCTACATATCCATGTTTTTGAAGTTAAAACAAAGCAAACTATAATGAAATAGCCTTTCGATGAGATAGGTTGACATTAAAATTTTAGTGAATTCAATCCTTTCTAGGTGTGAGACTACTAGATTACTAGAGGGAGAATGATTGATTCACCGCTCATAGCCTTCACTTTAGAGAAAATATTATGATGTTATTGGAAGATCATAAGAGGTGGGGATGGGGGTGTGGGGTGTTTAGGAGGTATAAGAGGCGTAAAACATCACTTCCCTAAGTACTCATGTAATGTTAGGTTATAATTAAATCGGTTGCAAGCAAATTCATATCATACCGAATGTTGTAGGTGTGACTTAGTCATACACCATCTAAATGTTGCTCTTTCAAATTTACAAAATTAAATTTCATGACCAAATTTGTATAAGAAATGCTTCAAGAGTATTGCTCGAAGGATTGCTTCCATTATATATACATATGCACAATGCAACATATATGATATACACACTCACATATATACATAAATAGTTGACATGCATACATACATCCATACTTACGCGTGCATGTAAATATACAGTCGTACGTCACCTATGTTTGTATACATGCATGTGTGCTCATACATCCATATCCAATCCATTTCAAATGGCAGAGGTTGGGGGGAGGAGAGGGTTGCAGAGATACCATATCCATTCCAGAACTTGCGTTTATAAAGACATGATTACGAGCAGGTATGGAAAATTACATGGTTATGACGTGAGAACCAGAAATATTTTAACGGTGACGGCAATGAAGAATGAAAAAATATATATAACAGTAACGTCAAGGATATTATATAAAAACGAGCAAAAGGCCTTTATCACACTCACAACATGATGAACAGATGAATAAATTAAAAGAAGCCGCCAGCATGAAAGATATCCCCGTCGATCCAAAATCTCCTGCGTGATCGGTTGGTTTAGAAGCATTTGCGATGCACGATAGATGGGCCACTCTCATCGTATTCCGTCTTTGCAATCCACATCTGAAATCACAGGAGAAAAGAGCATAAGTACCGTCAACGCAAAACTCTCAAAAATAAAAAGAAGACTAAGAATTTCGCACATCGGATGTCACAACTATTTTAAATCAATACATACCCCTGCGCCTTTAAGCTTTAGGGTCACATTAATCCTTTAGAGAACCAATGGCGCGAAGGTGCGCCTTTTGTATATCATTCTGTGAGTGAATCCTTCTGAATTTTTTTGATTCCCACGCGAGAAGCGTACTTTTGTGATTAAATCTAAAAGGAGGGGATGCATGCAAAATACACAAAGGAAGATGACGCCATTTGGAACTATGGTTTTTATCCCACGGAGAGTGGCAAATTCTTCGTGCAATTCGATCCCAGGATGCTCTATTCACTGCATGATGCAAATTTCTTTCGCTTATGATACAATCCAAATATAAGCACCGACTTGTTACTCTTCCAAGTCGTTATCCCGATCGTTTATGGAAGTCTAGATATGTGTCACGAGTTATGAAACTTATACCTTTCTCAAATTATCCCTAAGCTAGTTTACTTGGCAGAGTAATCTGACCATATGATAAAAATCAAAGTTAAGGATCCTTAATATCGATTTTGCTAACATAAATTTTGAAATATATTGGTAAAATACATGTTAAATTCATAACTTCTTCACGTCTATATTTTACGCTTTAGAAACTAATGTTAATATCAATTTAACTAAATGCCATAAGGCTGACATCACTGCTTAATATCAATTTAAGTAAGTAGAAATTGTTGTTAACACTATTTTGTCAGTAAACATAAATAAGAGTTAACATTATTATCACATTTCTTCACATCAATTTCCTAATCTCCTAGTGAATCAACCCTTAGAAATAGGATCGGATCACCCAACCCATCCAAGAGACCAATGAACAATGGAGAAGTCAGTTGATTCATCCAGCTCTAGGTACGCAGTTCGTTACCAATGCATTTTTTATCCAACCATCGATCCAACCAATCCAATCATTTATTTTGTTGAACCGGCCAGTTAGATAGAAGTTGGACTGAAGCCTCTTGAGTTCCATATTAGATTGTCATCCTTTCTATTCCTACTCATTCTCAATGCAAAAAAATGGCGTGTACAATATCTATAGGTGGAGTCCGATCGATACCCTTCCCTAAACTTACTGCTCCTTTATAAAGAAGATATACGTGCATGCATTCTAATCAAAATTATAATCTCTCTCTCTCTCTCTCTCTCTCTCTCTCTCTCTCTCTCATGTGTCCAATAGAATCACATGTATCGGGTTCAAATCGGTTCGACCAAGCAGTTCATCCACCATCTACTCCCGGATCAGTCTGTTTCGATTTGAAGGAGTAATAACAATATCGTTCATCATCTAGTCCAATTACTTTGAACCACCGGTCCAATATGATATAGCCAATTGTTTTTATTTTCAGTTTCAACTACCAATTCAATATTGAGAGGGAAAAACAAAAAACGTACAACAACATCCTAATGAATTAAGTCTTGGTCTACATTGAAGGTTAGCATATATGCAGGTTTGCAACTTGAAAATTCATTGGAGTTAATTAACCTCCCACTCATGTTTACTTGAAAAGAAGAGTTAACCTCCGTAAGTGTTTGCTTGAAAAGTAGAGTTACTTCTGTTAGAGGGTTACCTGACCTGTTAAAAAGGGGTGTTAATTAAATTGAAGGTTAGACTAATACCCTAACCTAGCTACGTTTTCTCGCGAACAACGGTTTATTAGTTAACCGAGTTGGTAAATAATTAAGGGTTAAGCTTTCTTTTCATGCATGGTAACTAGCTAGACCTTATAAGTAATTAGACGTAACCTGCTGGAAGGTGCTGAGGGAAGCCAAGATGGAGCCACCGATCCAGACGCTATACTTCCTCTCCGGCGGGGCGACGACCTTGATCTTCATGCTGGTCGGGGCGAGGGCGGTGATCTCCTTGCTCATCCTATCGGCTATCCCGGGGAACATGGTGGTCCCTCCACTCAGCACAATGTTGCCGTATAGGTCTTTCCTAATGTCGACATCACACTTCATGATGGAGTTGTAGGTGGTCTCGTGGATCCCCGCCGCCTCCATCCCAATCATGGAGGGCTGGAAGAGCACCTCGGGACAGCGGAAGCGCTCGGCGCCTATGGCGATGACCTGGCCGTCGGGTAGCTCGTAGCTCTTCTCGACGGAGGAGTTGGTCTTGGAAGCCTCCAGCTCCTGCTCATAGTCGAGGGCGATGTACGCAAGCTTCTCCTTCATGTCCCTCACGATCTCCCTCTCCGCCGACGTCGTGAAGGAGTACCCGCGCTCTGTCAGGATCTTCATCAGCGCGTCCGTGAGGTCGCGCCCCGCCATGTCCAGCCGGAGGATCGCGTGCGGGAGGGCGTACCCTTCGTAGATGGGCACCGTGTGGCTCACTCCATCTCCCGAGTCCAGAACGATCCCTGCATGCGTGCGCACACACACACGTATATATATATATATATATTAATTGCATGCACACCCACATATGCCACGTTCATTTCGTCTGGGCTGAGTTTTGCAGCGAGTTATGGGATTGGAATGGAAACTTGCAGGGGTGGAATAGGAATATGTTAGGGACTTTTTCAACAGGATTTTATAATTTTTCATCGATATCACGTTGATACTATTTTTTATATCATATCCATATCAACATCTAATTAAATTATAATATACCTACTCACATCAACTTAAATATATATTAAAATATATATACTCACATTATATTATAATATTAAAATATCACCTACTAATATAATACCATCATACTAATCATTACAAGATCTTCAACCAAACACCTCCTACTGCAATCGCACTCCAATCATATCTCAGGATAGCCCAAACACCCTATCAAAAAAACTTAGGACTCATATATATATATATATATATATATATAAAGAAATGCATAAAGTGATGTAAAGTGTAGCGTAAGAGATTTTGTGAATGCAATTTTCACTTGACAATTGATATTTAATATAAAGAAACAAAAGAACGTAATTTTTATTTCGTAGTAGACCCTACTATATTTTAAAAAATCACCATCACTTTGAACCAAAATATACAGATGTAAAATGATTTTGCACTGATACAAAATAGTTATGAAAGTCACCACTACCACTTTGAACGAAAACGTATATGTGTAATTTCATCTTGCATTGATGTAAAATAGTTCTGATTTGGTTTTACACAGGTCCAATCGCATTTTGCAAAATGGTTCTGAGTTAATTTTACACCAGTAAAAGGTGATTCTAAAAATGATCTAGTAATTTTACGCTGGTGAAAAATAATTTCGAATATAATTTTAATAATTTATACTGATATAAAATGATTCTATTATTAATTTAAATAATGATACATCCCACCACATCTTAATACTATTTTACATAAAAGAAAAATAAAATATGTTAAGTGAGAATCACATTACACCTCCTTACATTATACTTTACTGTCACCTTCTACATTTTGAATATATATATATATATATATATATATATATATATATATATGCTCCTCGTTCATGCTTTGAATGGATCAGTGTTAATAATTAACGCAGTGGTAATTAATTAAGTAGTGGTGTTTGGGTTAATTAATTACCAGTTGTGCGGCCACTGGCGTAGAGGGAGAGGACGGCCTGGATGGCGACGTACATTGCAGGGGTGTTGAAGGTCTCAAACATGATCTGGGTCATCTTCTCGCGGTTGGCCTTGGGGTTGAGGGGAGCCTCGGTGAGGAGGACGGGGTGCTCCTCGGGGGCGACACGGAGCTCGTTGTAGAAGGTGTGATGCCAAATCTTCTCCATGTCATCCCAGTTGCTAACTATGCCATGCTCGATTGGGTACTTGAGGGTTAAGATGCCCCTCTTGGATTGCGCCTCGTCCCCTACGTACGCGTCCTTCTGCCCCATCCCCACCATCACCCCCGTGTGACGCGGCCTCCCCACTATGCTTGGGAACACCGCTCTCGGTGCATCGTCCCCTGCGAAACCAGCCTATGCATGCATGCACCAAAACCAATCGCAAGATATATTATCTATTACCAAATTATCATTATTCATCTTAATTATCAATTAGAGAGAGAGAGAGAGAGAGAGTACTGTTGACATCGGTACGTAATTTGATATAATATATATACATATACATACATTCTGAAGACTACTACTACGTACCTTAACCATTCCAGTTCCATTGTCGCAGACAAGAGGTTGAACATCTTCGCCATCAGCCATTTCTTAGCCGGCCCCTCTGCATGGCCCAACGAAGTTAATTCACATACGTATATATGCATGGTTATAATATTATTCATGCACTACTTACTAAGTAATTATGTGAATATCGTAATCAAGGATATGCAAAATCGCACCATGCATGCAGTACGTGGTAGACAAATTCTTGATCTTCATGCATACAATGTTTATTAAATAACGGTATTAATCGTGCTGCATTCTCTCCCTGTGTGTGTGTGTGTGTGTGTGTGTATACACAAGTGGAAAACGAGAGAAGTCGGAGGAGACTGCGTACCGTACAATCCGCACATTTTTTACGTCACCTCCATCGATCAATAGAGAACTACGACCCTAAAATGTTGTCGGTATATCAGACCGACGACAAATCCTATATTTACGCGTACGCCTCACAAAAATCTCACGAACGTCTCTGGCTCTTCCAAAATTATGCAAAATCTTGATGACAGATCACAAACTCATCATCGTAGTTTTCTGGAATCCGTCGGGTTGGATATCAAGGGGAGTTTGATTGATGGATTAACAATTGATTCGTTATTTAATCTATTTCTTATTTACATTGGATTAAGTTAATCTAACCTAAGGTAAAATTATTTTATTTTTTATGTGAAATAATTTTAACCCATTAAAATATTCAAATAGGTTAACATAATTATTTTACTCCTTTCCTATTTATCTACTTATTTCATTTACCTGAGGTTGTGTTTATTTACTAGATTAAGGTGAATTAAATATTTAATCCGTCACCTAGCTCATTCAACACTTGTGTCGGGTTAAGGACATGTTAACTTGTGATAAAGTTATTTCATTTTCTCTATAAAATAACTCTAACCTACTAAAATATCTAAATAGATTAAATCACTTATTCCATCATTTGTTTAACTTTTTTTTTCCTATTTTTTTACTTATTCTACAAATTTATTTTTCTTCTTGGATGAATCTAAATGATTATATTTACTATTAATGTGCTTAACATTTAATTAATATCACACTTGAAGTTACGTTAATCATGTAATCACCAACGACAAATGCATTATAAGGAAGTAGATTGCCATCGTTGGGCATCGTGGAGAATGTCGGTGTAGAGTTTGGATGGTCGATACATAATCCTGTAAGAAAATAGGTATTGGTAAAATAATTTTTGATAATTTTACATGAATATAAATATTTTTACATCGATATATCAGGTCTATGACACATGTTGTCGAGATATCGAGCCAAGGTCTAGACCTCAATTTACGCGGATTCTTCGTCAAGAAAACTCGCATTTCCCTCGATGCTTGTTGGTCTCTATTCTCAAGCGATGTCTCATTCTCCCAAATCATGAAAATCTTTGATGGTGGCTCGATCATCATCGATCGCAGTGGCCCCGAATCCACCAGATCGGATAATACATGATTATATCTACCATCAATGTGCTTAATATTTAATTAATATAACATATCGGCCAACTAAATCGATAACATGAACCGAAAACAAAAATGACCATGAGATAGGAATTCTATATCTAAATTATAATATAAAAATGGACGCAGATATAGTGCATGTATACTTCCATTTGGATCCTGAAACGAACAATTCTCTCATGAATTAATCAGGAAGTGATAACAAATATTATTAATCTAATGATATTTCCAAATGAATTCGTACGTATGGAAACAGAGATTTGAGTAGATTTCACTGTCACCTTGTGTGATATTATCGGCCTTTGGAAGTAGGAGGAGTTCGGGATCCGATGGATGATCTCTTCTTCCCCTCCTCCCAAGTGTTTTCAGCACTACGTTTTTAGATCTTGTGGCAATGGATATCGGAGTTCAAAGAAGAGATCTCCTCCTAGCGCTCCCTCCGGCGGGAAGAGGTTATGAGGGGGAAGGCCCTAATTAAGTTTAACGGTCTTCCCCTAACATTCCCCACGTACGCTGGAATCGGTCAAGTGGATGCTAATATGGGATGGCCCGTGGAGTCGAGGGACCAACGTTAACACAAATATTCAAACATTATCCGACTAATTTTAGATTGGTGACGGTTGGAATTGGTTTTTTTTTTTTTTTTTTGTGGCAGTGATCGCCTCCCTCTCGAGCTAAGTATAGGAACTCTTTGCGGTGAGGATATTTCTCATGGTAACCCTAAGTTTAAAAAATTATTCCTGCAATCTATTCTTATATATTAAAGTTGGATTTTAACCCAACCACGTGTAAGCCTCTCGCGCTCCCCCAACCCACCTATACCCCCTCTTTTTCTCAAATTCACTCCATCACTTGTCATCACTAGTTATTTTCTTTTTCTCTCGTGAGCGCTCCCCCCTCCCACGCCACTCCCCTCTCTCTCTCTGTTTTTGGTTGATTTTTTTTTATATTTCATCAAATTAAAGGTGAAGGAAAAAAATTGTAGTTGACTTTTGTTTTTTTTCTTCTCTCACCAAATTAAAGGTGAACAAAAAAAATTAATGATATGCATCACCTAATCTAAATAATTATTTTTCATTTAATTATAATCCTAAAATATAAAATATATATTTTTTGTGACTTTTTTTTGACAAGTAATTTAAATGTGTTTCAAGATGGATTTAATTGTGTTGCTTTATGATAAATATTTTTCATTTATTTATTTACATATTTATTTTATAGGTATGATAATTAGTTTTTTTTTGAATAATTTGTTTTCTATAAAATATTATATATTATATATTAATGACATTGGATATAGGAATGTAAATAAGATTAGATTTGATTAACTTTACATATTTATTTTCAAATTTAATATTTATGCATGAATGCCCTATCCATTCCTTGTAAATTCTTACGTCTCTCTTTCTCTCTATTATTTTTTTCTCATTGATCTTGCAGCTAAGCCTAGAGTCAAATAGCCTAACATTAATAGAGAATGCATTTTAAAGGGTCTAGAAGACGTGGTAGGACACAAACCACAAGAAAAAAATCAAATTTTGTTTACTCACCATGACAACAGAATGTAAACGCATGTCTAGTTTATATAATTTTTTTCAAGCTATGTGCTAAAATTTCCCCGACAAACATTAGATAAGTTTACACTTTTGATCAAGCCCACTGAGCTCAACAAGAAAGCAAGGAGAAGGTGATCACGATGAACTACAAATGCTAGGAAAGTGAGAACGTAAGTGCTTGGTAGCTCAATTTGACCAACTTGGTATATGCTTGGAGAGGGGATTTTACCCTCGAATATTCACTAGGGGTATGTCTTGAGAGTATTACAAGATGTGTCTCTTTTGGATACAATCATCCATTTATATTAGAGGTCATTTGATCGTGATTGAGTGCTAATCATTTGTTATTTAGTGAGCACAATTGTTCTACAAGTTGCTTTGATACCTATTTTGTTACCTTACTCTCTGTGCCATTGCCTCGATTCCTGCTTTGTTACTTCGATCATTGCATCATCACCTTGACTCTCACATTGCAGGTGCTTTCTCTCACCTAGCACCACTAGAAATGGGATAGTGGTGGGATGTTGGGCTTAGAGTTTTGGGCGATCTCTTGCCACCCAAAGAATAGGTGGTTGTGCTAGTTGAACACTCTTGGTCTTCTTCAAGTAGGAGATGTAATCGGCCTGCCTAGGTGATCTACCACAATCCTTGCCTCTAGGTTTGGCGAGTTGTTTATTTAGGCTTTGCTTTGAACCTACTTGCTTCGTAAGCTATTTTCTAATTAGCCTAACTTTCTTTTCCCTGTTAACTTGCTTATTACTTTGGTCACTCATGCTAGAAACACCTAAATTTGCCGCACAAGCAATTAAAATAATGTAGAAAATATTCTTTGATGTATAATTTTGAAAGGATGTCTTGAGGTTACTTTTGTTTGCCATGACATAATGTAAATTCCATGAAATTCTTTTCCCTTTGATCTAAATGCATAAGATGCAAATTTTTATCAGGATAATATGACAAATTAAAAAACAAAACCAACAAATTAACACTTTTTTTTGCATATCTGATTGTTATGTTTTTGAGGCAATCCTGTTCAAAATGAATTAGAATATATAGTCTAAAGTGTGACTAAAACAAGTTTTAGCATTCATTTTTCACAAGACCTGGCCAGAAAAATCCACCCTAATTATCATTGTTGCACAATAAATATGGAACACTTAGATTTACTTGATATCCACACTCCCTGGCAACGAGATGCCATTCTTCCAACACTGGAGACACCTTTCAAAGTTTTCAAACGAATGGAAGCACTAAGTCATGACGTTAGAGGATGAAGGATGCACCTGACAACTTATACGATTATATGTTACTCTGAGAGAGACATTCATGGACAACAGAATATTCACCTCATCTCTTTAGCTCACCCTCCTTTTTATCGAAAAATAAACCATGCTAACATAACCATCAAGAAAATTATAGAAAGGCAGAGCCTCCTCGTTGGCATATAAAGTTCATGATATCATTTCCATACCCATCATATTTACCCTGAACGTAAAACGAAAAAGTGCCAACTATCACTCATAAATTTTATCCTAATATTGCTTACTATAATTTGTAATGCGTGTCAAGGCTTGAAACCTTTTAATAGTTCCGTTGAAAGAATTTCTTCAAATAACCGAGTGGCCTTCCTTTATCTGTCCAACACTGCCTTTGTCTTCTCCGCACAAAAGTGGGCACGACAAAATATGGCTATCAAATTCTCGGAAATGGAACTAATAATTATATGGTCATAGCCAGATCACTGGGGAATTTCTGCCATATTCATAACCCCCAAACTTTGTCTTTTTCCCTGGAAAGGAAGGTGGGAATTTCACGCGTATGATCCCGCTTGAGATGGCACGTACGAATATCACCTCCCTTGTTCCAATTACAAATTGGTGCTAAAGAAAATACAAAGCCGCACACTTGCGAATGCTGTGTAGTCCACAAGGACATAATTGACATATTTCCAAAACCAAGATGACGCTATTGGGAGCTGTGTAACATGAAATGGAAAAACCAGTCGGTAGAGGGTTATTTGCTTATTACATGACGTACGTATACAAGGCCAAAAGAATGCCAGTTGAATGCCTGACCATCAGGAATCGTGAGGATGGGAAAAAAATCACAATCGCCCATACCAAAAGTTGCCGGGCAACCAGTAAAGCGCCTAAGAACAAAAATGAACTCCCGCAGAAACCTGCAGCTACACAGTATAACAGAATGAATTGTTTCCCCCTTGTAGTCATTATTTCAGACAAGAAAAATTGAGTTTCCCTCAGTGCTCATCCTCATCACCATGGCCATCTGGGGGACCTCCAGCGCCTATCACTTCAAGCTGCATGCAACAAGGAAGTCAGGTTCATGTCTCGATCTGGGACGCTAAAAGAACTCAAACAAATAAAATATGTTCTTCGTTAAATGCGAATAACCATCAATGACCTTGAAATACTGGGAGCACACAGGACACTCATGAGGCTTGCCTTTCTCCAACCAAAACCAAACAACATCATGCTCCTCCTCTGTCGCAAAGATTGCCAAAACAAGGAATCTGTTTGATTTCTTGGGGAACCATTGAGCATAAATAGGTACCGGATATAAAACCTATTCCAGTATGAGTCATATGGCTTGGAAAATGCTGTTCAACTTACCACCTACCCCACCAGGGCAGCCAACTATTCTTTTATCATAGTAGGACTGGATCATGGCAGGTGCTTCCTGCAAAGAGTGTAAACAAGGAGGAATTATGCACGTCCTGTCACTGAACACGATAAAAACAGAGTGCTGACATCATAAGATGGAATTCCATCCTCGTATGACTGTGACGGATCATATAGATAGGAGCATCCATATGTAGCAGCGATAAACAATTCATTATTTTTGTAAAAAGATTGAGAAATTTAAATTATTGTTTGTCCCATTTCGACAGCATTCTTTTCTTGAAAAAAGATATTTCACTCTTTTCTTTAACAAGTTTGGAGTAATTACTTTTTTCCCAGAAAAAATGAAGTAGGTCTATTGTAGGTTCACATAGCCATCCACAAACTCACCAAATTCCCTTGAATATTTATCAACTTTCAGTATAACAGCTACCATGTTCTATATTCCTCCCTAGAACCAGGTTCTTCTTCCTTGAATATGCATGCAGAACGTTAGCACGCTCCCCTAGATTGGCAATATGCATAATATTGTAGATATCCACCACAAAATGGATTTCTAAATGCCTTTCCATTTTTCCACCATTACTTGTTCAAACGTTATGGTCAACTCTTTCACTTGGAGGTTTTGAGGTGTATAAGGGGGGAATGGAATTTAATGAAGTATTAAGAGGAACTGATTATAAGATAAATTGCATGCTTGTAGATAATCGAAGCTTCATTAACCTAACATATAGAGTAACTAATTTTTAACCCATATGTTATTATGAGAGTGCAAAAGTCAACTAATATGGGAGTGTAAAAATTAATCATAGGAAATTTTAACATGATTTTTGATCGGTGCATCTTGATTTTCGATCAATGGAAAACCAACATACTGCACATTGCAAAATACATTACTCGGTGTAACTTGATTTTCGACCAGTGAAAAAGTAAAAAACACCGATTGGAAATCAAAAAATAGCATACGTTATAAAATGCATTACCCAGTATATTTTAATTTTCAATCGGTATCTTAGCTTGTGTTTACACTATCTGATTTTGTATATGTATTATTCTATATTCTCGTAGGAACATACTCAATATTCCTCTTTACCAGAAAAGCACAAGACGAGGAGGCCAATGACGAAGACAGAATTCAAAACAGGCGCACACACTAAATAGTGTGCAAATAAACCGAAATGAAAGAAAAAGAAAAGAAAAAGAGATGAGAGAGAGGGAATATTGTAGCAGCCATGGAAAAAAAAAAAACGAATGGTGGTGGTGAAAAATAAATGAATCGATGTATTCAGTGGTGTGATCTATGTCCTATCTACGCCGATTCTATGGAATTATAAATGGTTGAACATATGATAGTGATAAGTAATCAAGGAAAGACATGTTGGCGACATATCGATGATATATTGAGGTCCCAAAAGATATCGACACCTCCTACCATATCTTTTTGCCTGATGTTAATCAATATGTCACCAATATCAAGGGGCATCGGCAACATATCGTTAAAATTGGAGCCCCTCAACATAATTTTCATTATTTCAACGTCATATGCCCAATATGGGCAATATGTCAATAGGGTTAGTTACTTCTGCTACTACCCTCTTTCTCCATTTCCCTTGCTGCCCTTTTCTCTTCCACACTACAATCACTTTGCTGCACCTCTGAAATTTGCTTGTACATCATCTTCTTGGGTGATTTTCAACCATCTCTAATCTTTCGACAAGGTAAGCACCTTATTCTTCAATTTATTTACATTATTAGGTCAAAATCATCATGTTTTTATTGAAGTCAAATCTCTTCATACATTTGATTATTGACTATATTAAGATTGTCTAGACACTAATTAGTAAGGTGGTGAGTTGATTGTGGTTGGGAAGTGAGGAGAAGAGAAGATGAAGCATTGATTCTTCGAGGAAGAAAATAATTCATTACTATCAAAAGAAATGCTAAAGAAATGCTAGCCTCTTTTTTATATTAGAGAAGTTTGGGTAAATTACATAATCATCTAAGAAAGTCACAAAAAAAATAAATATATTCCTAGTCTTAACACTCCCCTTTAAGTAAGGACATAGATATTAACAAGACCCAACTTGTCTCACAAAAAATCAAAATGTTTCTTCTTTAGAGCCTTGGTGAATAAATCTGGCAGCTGAAACTCATAGGAGACATAAGGAGTACTGATCTTCCCTGCAAGGACCACATCTCAAATAAAGTAGCAATCTACCTCAATATGGTTGGTTCTCTCATCAAAACTGGATTTGAGGCAATATATGTGGCTGACTTATTGTCACATAGAAGTGGAACTGGCATAGAGGCCTAAACACCTAAATCATGTAGAAAAAATAATAATCCACATAATCTCACAAGCAACTTGGGCCATCGCCTGATCCTCAGCCTCTGCACTAGAACGAGCAACAACGCTCTACTTCTTGCTCCTCTAGGAGACAAGGTTTCCACCAAGATAAACCACAAAACCTGAAGTAGAATGCCTGTCATCCGCAAACCTAGTATAATCTGCATCAGAGTGGGCTAGAATATCTAGACTACCACTATTTCTGTAATTTAGCCCTCTGCCTGGTGACCTTTGAGGTACTTAAGAATGAGGCAGACATCATGCCAATGACTATATCGTGATGCCTGCAAATACTGATTGGCTCTACTCACTGCAAAACTAATATCAGGTCTCGTGATAGTAAGATATAATAGATGTCCCACTGTGCTGAGGTATCGGGTGACATCCTTAAATGGCAAATTGTCCTCATCAGAAGAACTTGTGGATATAGGCTCAACAGGAATAGCGGAAGGCTTGGTCTCAAGCAAACCAAACTCCTCAAGAATCTGTAGTGTATACTGTCTCTGTGACAAGGAAAGACAATCCTTGTCGGATGGCTTCAATCCCCAGAAAATATCTATCACCCAAGTCCTTGATGACAAATGTAGACTGTAAGAAGGACTTGACCTGAGCAATCCCTTCCTTATCATTACCTATAAAAATCATATCATCTACATAAATAGCCAAGATAACTACACGAAAAGAATCACCATACCTAATCTTCCTAATGAAGGAGAGTGGTTGGAAGTAGAGCGCTAGAACCCAATTTTCTCAACCTCAGAGCTAAGCTGCTCAAACCAAGTACAAGAACTCTACTTCAGGCTATATATGACCTTCCTCAGGCAGCACACAAGCTCCCCCTAACTACTGGAACCTAGTGGCTCAGATAAGTCACCATACAAGAAAGTATTTTTAATATCAAGTTGAGATAGAGACCATCCTCTAACTGCCATAGATAGAAGAATCTTGATAGAAGTAATACGAGTTATAGGAGAAAAAGTCTCAAGATAGTTTATTTCGTTAGTCTAGGTGAAGCCTTTGGCCACTAATCTGGCCTTGTATCTATCCACAATCCCATCAGCTCTATACTTGATGATGTAGACCCATCTGCAATCTACTATAGCATCAGGAGGACATGGTACAAGATTCCATGTCTTCCATGTTTGCACTATCACTGCATACCACCTGGAGTCCTAAGAAGCCTAGATAAAATCTCTGGGGATAACAGTTGTAATGATAGTAGAGGCAAACTGATGAACATCATCCTCCAGAGAAGCAACTCCTGCATACTGCGTAATAGGGTGGAGAGCACACGCTCTACTAGATCTCCTCGGAACTGGCTGCTCCTCTATATCTAAACTGCTCTCATCTGTCAGGATAGGGCACTATACTGCATCTGGTGAAGTATGTGGATCTCCGGTGATAAACCTGTATCTCCTTCAAGGTAAGCTGAATAGAAGTCCCTTCTTCTGAGAAATAAGAAATTTTCTTAAAAAATGTGACATATGCAGTAACAATATACCTCTTACGAACTAGATCATAGCACTTATATTCCTTCTGTGCCCTAAAATATCCAAGGAAAACACAATTGGATGCCCGGGGAGATAACTTGTCCTGATTGCTATATGCCTGAACAAAATAGGTGCACCCAAAAACTTTCAGTGAAAGAACAAATGACCTGTCACAATCTAGATGGATGACCTGAAAGGGAATCTGTCCCCCCAGAACTGAAGAAGAGACCCGATTAATCAAATAAACTGTAGTAAGAATGGTATCTCCCCAAAACTGCTTAGGGACCTTCAAATGGATCATCAAGATCCTGGTAATATCCAGAAGGTGTCGAAGCTCACGCTCAGTCACACCATTCCATTGAGATGTGTGAGCACAAGAAGTCAGATGAATAATGTCCCTTGAAGAGGAGACTCTAAACATCTCGCTGCATGAATTTAAGGGCATTATCATTGTGAAAAGCTCTAACTATACTGAAGTATTGAGTCTAAACCTTTGACAAAAAATGTTGAATAACCTAAGGTATCTCTGAGCTTGTCTTCATCAAGAAGACCCAAGTCAGACAACTATGATCATCCACAACAACAGTATGGTACCGATGTCCTCCTGGGATAGGAACACTAGACGGTCACCAAACATCACAATGCACTAAGGAAAAAGGAACAACACTCACCCCATCAACTCTGTGGGTAGGTACTCCTGTGATGCTTTCTAAGCTAGCAGTCCTCGCACTACAAAGTCAAGGAATCTGGCAACTCAAGATACGTCTGTCGCATATTCTTCGGTGACGAGTGTCCAAGTGTCTTGTGCCACAGTTAAGGATACGAAGCTATGGACACAACCCCTGCAAACAGTGTAGGTGTGTCTATGTAATAGAGATCATTTCGCTCTATACCCTTACCAATGATCTCTCTAGTCTATCGATCTTGAAAGTAGCAATAATCCTCATCAAACACAATACAGCATCTGTGGTCCTCGTAGATACGACTCATTGATAACAAATTCATTAGAAACTTTGGAGCACAATGAACCTCTTTGATCACCATCTTCTGAGAAGTGTGCATACTTCCAACAGCTGTAATCGGAGATGTGGCTCCATTAGCCACTCTAACATCACGGATCCTATGTGGATTGACGAGATTCTCCAATCTCTTCATATCTCCTATAAGGTGTACAAAGGCACCGGAGTCAAACGACCCAAACTCCTTTGGCCCCTATCTTCTATGATCCTTCTTGGGCTGCACACACACACACCCCTGTTGGACTGAAATAGACTCTCCAATCAGTCCAAAAACATCGGTCTTGCATGAGAGAAGGCTCATAGTGCTTGAAACGAAGAACTCCATCATCCATGGCAAGAGAAGACTCATCACCATGCATACTAAACATGAGAGAAGACTCATCACGCTACTCAAAGGACCACCAGCGGGAGAGGAAGCAAGCCTATCAGTCGACTAGGTCACTAGCAGATCGACGGCGATGACCTTGGGCCTGTCGGGGGCATCGCCAGCAACTGCAACAGACCCTATGCGACGATCAGCAGAGGCGGCGGCACTGGGAGAGGCTTCTCCCATGTTGTTGTTGCTACCTCTTTGATCTAGTCTTGTTTCCACAATAGAATCACCCTCTAGTTGGTGATTCAATCATGTTTTAGAGTGGGTATTTGGTGAGATATCAAAGCACCAACTAAGACCGCTACTTGGATATCATGTGAGAAAGAAAATAGTTCATTACTATCAAAAGAAACCCTAGCTTCTTTTATATTAGAGAGATTTGGATAAATTACAGTCATCCAAGAAAGCCACAAAAAAGATAACTATATCCATAGTCTCAACAGATTCTATTGAAGAGAATCAAGAATTCAAGAGATGTTTTTTCATCAATCAATACAACTTTATGATGTGAGAATCCTCACTGTGAGTATCTTGGAATATCATAACTAGAAGAAGAAAATCGGAGAGGAATAAAGGCAAGCTACAGCTCAACACGATATTGAATCTTGATTTGGTGGCTAATACTTTGCTATTTCATTTCTTGGTATGGTCGACTAATACTTTGCTATTTCATTTCTTCTAGTAAGTATTTGAATAACTTAGTTTATTAACTTTTTATCATGTTTTATATCTTTTTTTTTTTAATGCTACTACTCTATCGATACGTTAGTAGTATGTTTCTATTATATTTTCATTCAAAATATATAATTTTGATCTTTTAGATATTTTTTAATACATATAGTAGTTATTAAAATATTCATTTTCATCAAATTTGTGACATTTTGAATTATTTTGGATATTTTTCAAGTGATTTCCTCAAAATTTCCCCGATGTCTCCTTTTCTGACCTATCGACACGACATCAACATTTAAAACCTTGTAAGTAATATAGATAACGATTGGTAAATAAATTAATTCATAACTTGTTTTCATTAGTTTTATTATCAATGGCATATTAAGCATGTAGAATTTGTTAATATATAATTAATTACAGTTCATATACAATCTCGACTCAATTTGAAACTAAGATAACCAAAAAAACCTATAACTTATCTACCACTACAAGGGCACTCATATGATTAGCAACTTCTCATTATTTAACCTAAATTCTTTTTGAGAAGCATTATTTAACCTAAATTCATGGTAGCATTTCTATGAAAACAAGTCTGCTAAATAATAACTCAATTATCTAGATACCTAACCTAATCCATTGAGTTGAGCTATCCCGGATGCATACCTGTCACTAAAATCCTGGTTGGTTGCCCACATCATTTAAAGCCATGCAAGCTCTGGGGCCTCGATTGGGTACCCATTGCAAAATCTGTTGATACCCAATAGGCCCAACAAAGCTCCAGCTCCCTGCACTCTCTTGACTAGTGTCAAATCACGAGTTAACTGCTAACCCTCAACTTAACCCTCTGTAAAGAAAATAAAATCACATTCTATGTTGTTATCCCCTGGTTTAATTCCCTGGAAAGTGATCAGAAACATAGGTTAACCCCTCTACAAAAAAGCTAGACCCCAAAATGCAACCCTCAAAAGTAAACTAGCCCTACTTACAGAGCCCTTAAGAAACTTATAGCACTACTACTAAGGAATACAATTGGTGGGGCTATCCCTGGAAATGTTATTTCATCCAAAGATCTCAGCAATAGAATAACAAGCCAATGAGAAAGATCATTATAAGGAAAACCACTTGTCAGGGCACATCCCACTATTTAGTTTCTGCAAGGAAAATTACAACTAGGAAAAAAGAGATTTCTCTCCCTATAAAATTGACCCCATATCCCAGTAAACAACAAAAATACATTTTCAACACACTCTCTCCTCCCTGAAGGCCAGTGCATTCTGTAGAATCCAAATAGCTCATAAGATTCCTAAGGGCCTCACTCAGTCACATGCCTTGATTTAAAAGAACCGGCTCCTGATCAAATCTTCTTGGAGCAAAGCTTTGCCATAAGGACTCATCTACTTCTATCATCCAACTCACCCTAGTACCACTCCAACCCTCCCTCGCAAAGGGGCAAGAAGAAAAGTAGAACTCGTTAGCCAGTCCACAAAGGATACAAGTGGTATCTGCATTTGAGCAAGCTCGAGGAGATAATTTTTTTGTCATGATCCTTCCTCTTCTAAGACCCAGCCAATTAATTTAACCTATGAAAATACTTTCCTCTTCTACACAATTCTACAATGACGTGCCAAGCCTGCCTCAACTCCAGCTAAGGATGAAGTGTCAAAGATGCTATCACTCCCCTAACCTTGTGTGTGTGTTTGTGTTTATTTATGTGGGTAGGTGGGTATTGCCGGGGTTCTCATGTCAATCAAACTCTATTGGATAAACTAATTTCTTTTCCTTCCCCTGCCACAGGCCAGGTAACAAATAAAAATCACTTGACTAAAAATAAGTGGAACATATATCCATTAATGCAAAATAGAACTACCCATAATAAAAATAAAAATACAAAACTACAATAACATTTGCACGTATACTACTTTCTCCATCTTGCTCCCCCAAGGTTTCAAATGCCGATTTCAATGCCATGCCGATGAAATTCTAAGTGTGCATTTCATGGACATGCCGAGGGCACGCCGTGGAAATACTTATTTTCCAATGGGCATGCTGATGCATACCAATAAAAATAATAGAAGTAGTCAAAAAAACTAACAGCAACCTTGGCATGGGCACCTATTTCGCCACCATGCCGATCATGCCAACGGCATACCGACGATATCCCTATAAATCGACACTTCATCCGTGTCGGCACGGCCCCTGCTCAATGTCTCCCCTAAGTATCAGCATCCTCTAGAGAAGGCATGCCGTTGCCACCATTATCAATGCTCAGGCCAACCTTCAACACACGGTGGATCCTGTTGCTGATGGTGGGATCATCAACGCTGAACTCAGTAGTCAGGAGAGAAGTCCCAGACAACTGGAGCACAATATCCTTGACAGACTTACAATTCATGTCAAACAGAGTTCTAAGAGTTGATCTTGATAGTGATAATTCATATGATGCAGGGTTATCCAAGTTGATCTTGATAGTCCTGTTAGGCATGCTCGAGCCCCTTAGCACCTGTATACTCTCCCCATGTCCACAATCGAGCCAAAGTCACTAGTAACTAAATAGCACAGGAATCAACAAAATATCTGAGGCAACCATCTTCTCCACCAGTCTGCTTTGTGCCCAAGTCATTCACATGCAGATGGAAGAAAAGGGATAGAGGAAAGAGAAAAAATGTGGGCGGCAAGAGGAAGATAAATGTACCCGGATGCAAGAGTTGAGAAGGAGAAAGGGGTTAAAAATTTGGAAGATTGTAGTGAGAAGAGGAGGAATTTGACCGAGGAGAAATAATACCCAAAAGGACAGCTGAATTTTCTAATTCATTCAACTCTAATGTGTTGAAACTGTCCCAACAGTAACTTCTATACCAAAAAGAAAAAAGAAAAAAACACCGGAATGAAAGGAAAAAAAAAGTCCTGATAGGGTAGCTGAAATTTCTAATTCATTCAACTCTAATAGGTTGAAAATACCCCAACAGTAACTTCTATAAAAAAGCAAAAATACAACACTGGAACAAAAGAAAATAAAAAATATCCCTGATTAGATTCTTGTTAGAACTTAAATCAAATCTCCTAGACTAAGCCTAATCAAATCAAAACAAAATAGAAATCATTTTTATTTTGCTCAAACAACTAATTACTAAGTTTGAAGGAAAATTAGAATAGAAGAACATTTGCAATATGGCCCTCTGGCTTGCATCATCTATACCCTAATTCAACATATCAGCTCTTGACGAATTGACTTGGCTTCATGGTTGTAGAATTCTTCAATAATTTAAGAATTGTCCAACTTATTTTACAAAGGCTTCTGGCAACACCATTGAGCAAGCTTGACATCATAATGATGTTCCTCATTCCTAATTCTTTTGGGCCCCTCTTGAAATTTTCCTGCATTCATTTCCAAACTTCAGTTGATACCCCTGCAATTTTTACCTTCTAATAGAGATTTTCAACACCTCTCTTCTTCCTAACAGCTACAGCATTATGCAGAGGCAGGGGCAGTGGCTCTTGAAGGTGGTGCAACCAGCCACAAGTGCAGAACCAACAGCACGAATTGGCTAGAGTGAGAGCATTGAAAGAAGATGTTGGTTGACAGTAACAGCAACTCAGTACCAACAGAGGTTCCAGTAGGAATGATGCTAGTTTTGATCGAAATGGAGATAGCCCAATGCAATGGCTGGGATACGCAGGAATAGCAACTGGCAAGTTCATTGGAACTAGAAACTAGATTTTGATAGTTGTTAATGATGGCTGTGGGCAAGATGTGGGTGGTTGTCATTGGTGATTTTGGAAAGGAAACAGCTAGGCAGTGAACATGAAGGACTCAAGGTAGGCAAGGTCAGTGTTGGTGATCACGAATGCAGTATTGATAATGATGGGGTGGGGCCACTGTGAACAGTGCTGGTGGAAGATTTGGGTGGAGGATATATATTATCGGTAATGCCCTCGACAGCAAGCAAATTCAACAATGGGATGGTCCGGGTCTCACATGAGTGTTAAGGGTGGCACATGCCGAGATGACGTCTGATGTAGTGATTGAAGGGAAAATTTATAGGGAAAGGGGTACTGAATGCAAGGTTGCTATGGAGTTAGATTGAAGCATTGTTTTGAATGCCCACAGCGTGACCACAAAATGACTTTTTTCTAATGTGGGATGATATCGGCACATGTAATGTCGAAATACAAGAGTGTCAACAATATTTTATCAAATATGGATAATATGTTGATAAGTTCAGAGAAATGATGGCATTAGGTACAATTCTTAAATCGTTATCATATTCTACAGTCAATATAGGTGTCTCAATAACCAGTTTCTACCCCTTACTATTTTCATAAGTGATAAATTTTGACATGTTATCGACATGTTGTCAAAGTGGCTACTTTTGAGGTTAGGTCATATCGACATCAATATAAGGTTGAAACATAAGGACTTTGACGAAATATCATCAAAATTTCGCCAAAATGTCAGTAAGTGACGAAATGCACTTGACATTTTGACTTACTGTTACTGCTTCTCACTCTTAGTTCTTCCATTCTTCTCTACTACTATTAGAGTTGCTCACACTGGTGCTGCTACTTTGTTCTTATTTGAACCGAATCTCCGCTGCTACTGTTCTCTCTTGTCTTGCTACTCCTCTCCTCTGATTCTCTTAAGATTTGATTTCACACCTATTTATAATTATAAAATAGATCTACATACTAAATTGTAGATATATTATTGAACATGTAGGTCTAATTACAATTTATAATTGAGGACACATTTGTTTAATTCTTAAAAATAAAATTCCAAATGTTTAAGGGTTACAACCTATCTTTTTATACATAAATATGATATAAACATATCTAAACATGACTCATAAGGGGGCATAAATAAAAATAGCCAACATTATACATATGGTTATGTTAATTTAGATCTATTTAAATTGATTAATTTGTCTGATCTCAATCTTCTGATAAATTAATTTAAAATCAATTAGTTAGATATTTAAAATTCAACTTTTAATTTTTTACTTTGATTTTCTGCAAACTATATATTTGAATTTTTTATCTTTGCATAACTTAATTCAATTTGCACAATAATTATTTAATATTTGATTCTTGAATTTGAATATTGTATAGTAGACTATACGTTGCATATGAATATTATGATATAACATTATTATTTTTACATAAACATATTTAAGCTTGTGATTTCCTTTATGTTTTAATTATATTGTCTACTTTTGTCATTTTTGTCGATATATGTTGGCATGCCTCCGACATGTCATCGACGTGCCTTTGAAATGAACTCTTTTCTAGGCATCAAAATTATCGAAATCTGACGTCAACATACAGACGTTTCTATAGCATGCCCTCGACGTGCCTCCAAAATGCACACTTAGAAATTTATCGAAACAACGTCAAAATCGACATTTCAAACCTTGGATTGAAGAGGTTCCTGTGGTAAAGAAACATATCAAAGATCTTCATCATTCCTCCCATTTGAGGCAGATATGCTAAGATCATTGTTCATGTTTGGGGCAGATCAATTCCACTCTAACACCATTTGATGCATATGAAAGAGAGGGAATAAGGAAAAAGGAGGGACAAATATGAAAAGAAGAGGATAAATAAAACCCCATGTGCACGTTAAGAAATTAGAAAAGTGTGGAAAGAAGATGAACTTGAGAGAGAAAAAACAACATGTACAAGGGTAGTAGAATTTTCTAATACATTCAACTCTAATCTTTTGGACATAAATAAAAAGCAAAAGAGTAAAATAAATGAAAATCAAGTCCTTAATTAGAAGCCAATCAGATATCTAACAAATTAAATCTAATCAAAGTGAATAGAGATCACTTTTTTCCCCAAATCAAGAAAAATTAAAATATAAAAATATCTGCAACATGACTCTCTGGCCTGCATCATCCTTGATCACTTTTTATTTTCCCATGGAGGTTGAGATTATCTTGCTGGGAAGACATCAGTTTCTTGCCCAAAAATGCCTACAGGTTTCTGTAGCATACTCTTTAATGTCATCAACCATGAAAAAGGAAGTCATAACCCTTCTTGAGCTCCTCAAAGAATGCATAATCTCAAGTTCAACTAACCTTTTGCTCTCTTTATTTATGTGGCAAATATCATTCTGCCAATCAACCCTGGCAACATTGTCTTTAAGGTTGGTCATCTAATAGCTGCTCTTGGTTGATAGGCAACTCAACTTTGGCCCTTTTCTCCTGAGCTTTAACTTGGCTCATTAAACAAATTACACCAGAGATTGTAACATATGTGTTACGTCTTCATAAGCACATAAGTCATCTGGAGCTATGTGAAGTCACACTCAGAGAGTGACAAATAGTAGAGATAATTCAGTAAAACTGAATTTCAGTGCTCAGCTAGAAGTAGTACTACTGATGGGATGCTAAACTGATTACCCTACACAGGGAGCGATGACATCAACTGTTACCAATCAAACCACTATAATACCTAAACTAGCCAATGGCAAAATGGCAAAAGCTTTTTTGATGGGAAGAGGACAAAAGTATTTTTCTTGGAAAAGGAAGATAAAAAAAGTGTTAGGTCATAAGAGCAATAAAAGATATGAATGGATGAGGGTAAGTTAAAGATAACTGCCTATAACAAAAATTAAGAAAAGAAAAGAAGAGAAAAGAAAGAAACTAAAGCACAATAAAAGGTTTGGAGGAAAACAGAACCCTACACACATCGTTGATTTTGTTCCAAAATGATGCTTTGAAGCATTCCCTATTTGCTCCAAATTTCCTCGGAAACTGTTTTTACATTTCTTCTCTTTCATCTTTTTCCGAGAAGTATTCCTTAATCTTTTTAAAATATTCTTTTCTTTTACTAGATAAAAATTGAGCACATGAATTTCTTTTCTTTTCTAAACAATGTGTAACATGCTTTCATGCTCCAAACAGTATATTATTTTTATCAGAGCAAGGATGATGGCTACTCAAGATAGGTAGTCTGTCATGTCATTTGCAGTGTATAGTTAACACTCTGCAACCAAAACATTTTGAGTTTCCCTTTTTGAAAGTACCATTGAGCGTGGAATGAAAGAGGGCAAAGTAACATCAATAATATATCGAAAATATAAAGATTGTTAGCATCAAATATGCCATTCACAAATTAACTGTCTTAATACTATTTCAAACATATGCAATAGATCAATACTAATATGTTCAGCTTTTTCTGCTGGTCAAAGTCACCTATATTAGAGACATTGAGCCTGTAAGATGCAAAGTTCCATGAGATTCAATCAGTAGAGTTACATATGACCATTAGATATAAAATCAACAATAACAATTAAGCCTTTTACCAGCAGCAAGTTCAGCTACCTGGATTCTTTGTCTCAACTCAAATCTATCTTGGGCCATTCTTGAATTTAGATGCAAGTAATCAAAATCATATCTAATTAGTTAAACATATTTCTATGAGCTGATAAATTATGGAAAGCTCATGCAACAACAGGCATGTTGTAGCACAACAAAACTTAGTATCTAAAGAAAAATGATACACGGATACTTACCATGTACTACTTGCCTTAGGGGGCCCTTGGATACTCTAAATGTTGTCTATGGTGCCTAAAATGAAGTGAATTGGTAAAGCTCTAACAAGATGAATAACTCCCACATGATATGATCCTAAAATCTTCTCCAACTATTGTACTTGAAATATACAACTTCAAACCAGAATTTACAACAAAAGTTGCATTCCCAAATCATTGCTCCATCTACCACCCGTCTCCAATTTTCAGTACTTCCCTTCGTAACTGTGTGCAAATTGCTACTAAATTAAAACAATGCATTCAGACACTAAAATAGGAATCTCCAAATCTCCACTTAGCAGCTAGCCAGAAGGCAATATTACCATTTCTGCTGGGAAGGAAATGCATTGTCCAATCAGATATAAAGGCAATAGACGCCTCACAATTTCCCACATTCCTCAGTCAGAATAGTTACTTCAAGAAGCCATACGCAGAATGCTTGCTCTAAGACCTAGTGACACAAATTCAAATACTTTGACCAAATGTATTCCAAGCCCACAAAAACAACCACAAGCCTAACATGTTTCGGTGCACCCACCCAGAGCTACACAATATATACTCCACACCACAATAATGGCCAAGAGCAACACTCCCACAGCCAATCATCAAACAGCCAAGGCAGAAGGACCGAATAGCAATCCCAGCCATCCCACATTGATCCGCCTCTCCTTTTTTTCAACCTCCACCCCCTCACCCTCCCCAACACATTAGCCCCCACCAAGCAACCACATTACGTATTCTCAGGGGGGAAACACATAATAAAGGACTCGAATATCCGAAACCGCAAATATTTCCAAGACACACCAAACACAAAGCACCACAAAATCAACTGCAAAGCACTGTCCACTGATTCATTTTTGCTAAATCCAGTCGTCTAACCTTCGTCCCGAAAGGGCCGCTCGGGGCGTCCGTGTCGAACCTCTTCCTTCCCTGAACACCACCATTTAGAAACGCATCAGAGACCTCACATTCACAGAGAAACGGATCAAAATCCGGGAAAAGAGAAAGGAAACCTCGAGTTCGGCCTCGATCTCCTCCCTCTCGTGCCCAGTGGCGATCGGCATTACGTCCTCCACCGTCTTGCTCTCTACGACCCTCTCTGCATCATCATCATCAACATCATCACCCAACCGAACCCCCGATCAATGGCTACGGAAGTTACCAAAACCTCGAGATCTGGGGAGCGTGTGATCGACGTGGAGTGGGGAAGAAGGCGAGCCTTACCGGCCTCGGCAGAGAAGGGGCGCGAGAAGCTTCGAAGTGGGGAGGAGGTGCTCGTTAGGGTTCCTCCTCTAACTGAGGCGGCGGCGGCGGTGGCGGCGGCGCGAGGTCGGTGGAGGGCGCGGACAGATCTCCACGTGGAGGCGATCTGAAGCCTTCTCCACATCGTGGATCGCGATAGGGAGAGCGAGCGGAGGGTCGATGGGTTATCAGGTCGTCCCCCGATCGGGCGTCTCCCACGGACACCAACAGAGCTGCGTCTTCTTCCTCTTCTTAGCCTTGCGCTGACCACTGAAGCGGTGCCTAATGTGTCCCGTAGTTTTCAAGGGCTCATTCTTTTTTAGGTCCTCTAGATTTGGGAGTGACACATGATACATAATCACTTTGGGATGGTCAAATGAGGTGGCTGGAGCGGCTTTTCAAAGGTATACATTCCCGAAAAGGTCTCGTTATCCGTATAAACCCCTCACATAATATCATGTAAAAGTTCCTATCTGTATATAGGTTTGGATTTTTGGTTGGGGAGTGTGGGATTTTTTGTGGGAATGTTTGTCTAGTAAATATTTTTCTTTCCAAAATACATACTTAAGGTTATTGGCTCCAACATGAAAGGTGACTAACTTACCATTTACCTTATGTATAAGAGACAAAAATGATAAAGATATGGGATCATTGCATGTCCTTTTCTATTTTTCTTTCCGGTAGTTATCCGATCTGTCAAAGATGAATCCTTTACTTGCTGTATAAAAAATTCTTTCTTATTAGAAATACATGTTGTTAGTCAGGTTAAGCTTTGTTTAACACTTGCCATTCTTGGACCTAATGAGAATATTTGTAGAATGTATAAGGGGTTGTCCCAGAGGCTTTGCTAATGATAAAAGAAGAGAAAGGAGATTCTCTCATATTCAATTCTTTTTAAAAAAATAGATATTTTAGGCTTTTGTGATCTGGATATATATCAAATGTTTCTCCATACAAATAATGCCTCCATACTTTACGGGCTAATTTACTTGGAGGGTTAAGGAAGTTATGTTAAGAAATGTGAAACTGGTATTAACCCTCAATTGTGTTTATTTGAAGAATGGTATTAACACCAATTTATGTTTACTTGAATTGGTCTTAAATTGTAGTGTTAACCCTTGTAGTACTTACTTATTAGTGGTATTGAGAATTTAAATCAGAAACAGCGAGAACACATCAAAATCGTGGGACTTAAACATGAGTTTGCCTAACACCAGTAGCACCGGTGTTAGATAAACACATGTTAAGAGCTCTTAACCCGTGTTAACAAAAAAGGGGTTAACCCTCCAAGTAAACAAGGATTAACCCCTAAAAAAGGAGGTTAACTCCTCAAGTAAATTAGCCCTAAGTGTGAACATGATGTTGGTCAATTCAAGATCACGAGCGAGGGCAATTCTTCTTATGAGGTCAGAGATGTCAAGAGGCGTAGGCTACAACACGCTTATTTTGCATTAACACCGATCTAAGTCCTAGATGTGATGCAGCATAATATAACACAAATTCTCTACTTCCAATGGGCATTGCCAACACCGTGCAGTGATTAATCTATGTTTCAACTCTTGAAAGCTCTTATCTCATTCTTAGGATTAAACATACTTTGCATCTTTCTTGGTTAAGCTAGTGAGGAATCCAGTGATTTTTGAAAAATCTAATATGAATCTCCAATAATATCTAGCTAACCCACGAAAACTTCTCACCTTAGAGACTGACTTAGGCATGGCCTACTTTAGAACTACTTTAAATTATACTAAGTCAACAACTCCATCATATGACACCACATGTTCCAAGAAAATTTACTTCTTACAACCAAAATATACATTTGATGTTGGTGCAAGGGCACCACGGTTGTTAATTTTGATGATAATAAAACACGTGTTATTTAACATTTGCATTGAGTTTATAAGTTTCAGGAGAATGCAAATGGATTCAAGTATGGAGGAGGAGCTCAAGCTCGCGTCCTTGGTGGATTGGAGGAGCTTGATGGAGGAGAAGGAGCTTCGCTTGGAGCGAAAGCTTGAAGAAGGAATGAGATGAAAAATAGGATAGATCATTTATTCATGTATTCATTTGTTGTTTCTCTTGCTCTTTATTTTATGTCTAGATTATATGTCAAAGAGCCTCAAAGTAACTAATCTATAGTCCTAGGAACACCTACACAAACCTAGGACACTTAGGCTTTTCATAGAGAACTTAGAAAGTCGAAATAAGCATCAGACAGTCAGATCAGACGTCCAATCTAAAATTAGACGTCTGATCTTTGACTTTAAGACATCTGACTGCTTGATCAGACGTCTAAACACTTAGACTGGACTTAGTGCCTTCTGTTTGTTGATTTCAGACAATCATCCCTTAGTCTAGACGTCTTAGAAGACGTCTGATGACATTGCCAAACGCCCAACTACAGGACAGTTGGCTTTATCAGGCTACTTAGAGGATTAACTATTTATTTAACCTACTTTTACTTTCAAACGTCCGTAGTGATCCATAGATGTCTGATAAGTAGACATTAAGCCCAAATCACCTTTTGTCAGATAATTATAACTGTTTAGTCTTGGGAAATCCATTCCTGCAGAAGATTGCATTTCCAGACGTCTAGACTTTGTGCCAGACGACCGACCTGTTGTCTAACCAATAAGACCTAAAACCCTGTTTAGGTTCGGACAAAAATAGGAAGAAAAGCCGCCTTAAATTAGATGTCTGACCTTAAGTCCAGACATCTTAAAAGTGATATTTAGACATCCGTCTTGATCCAACTTCAATCAAATCTTCCACCTTTCTAGATCAGATGACTAATTCCTAAATCAGGCGATGACCTAGACGTCAAATAATAGATTTAGACGTTTAATAACCCTGTCAGAATCATAAATAACTCTGATTTTGGCCTGATTTGTCTTAGGATAGCTCCCAACAGCTAAAGAAGCCTTCCAACGGTTAGAAGAGACTTCTAAACCCTTTTGAGGACCTCTATAAATAAAGGAGCACCCTTCCTAAGCTATATACACCAAGTAACACTACTTCCACACTCTTTTGTGCCATAGAGAAGAAATCATCAAGAAGAGAAGTGATCTTGCTCTCCAAGACCCATTCAACAAATTTGAGAGCTCGTTACTCTGCCAAGATCACACCTACGTACTTCCATCTAAGGGAAGTCACTTTTGCCTATAGAAGCTTAGTTTAAGACCATATTTTGTAGTTCTATAGGTTCTGGTGTATTTTTCTTTATTCTTAGTTGGGTATTCGCTTTGTGAATTCCCGTCTCTTTCGTGAGACAAAATACTCCTCGTGAAGAAGAGGGGTTTGAGGTATGCTACCCTTGTCTAAGTAGTGATAAGACCACAATTGTAGACTAAGTAAATACTTAAATATCTAATTACTAAATTAATGTTTGCATATACATAACATACTTTAATATATAAATAGATTAATTTATAAATAAGGATTTGAATGCATATTTATACATTCCATTATAGTGACATGCATTCCATGCCTTATTTTAGATAAATTGTATAAATAACCCAATTTGTTTCTTTGTTCTCTTCCTTCTTGCAGAATGCGCAATGCCTTCCCGACTCAACGCACCGCGTGCGTGCTTTTCCGTGCTCCCACTAGCAGCCAATAGCGCACTCGCGCCAACCTAAGGTGATCGTGCACCTCACACCTCCACTAAAGAAGCCAAAACATCACCGCCACCCACTTAACCTACCAACCCAAGTAGGCGGGCTTCTCGCAACGCACCACCTTCCCAACCGATTGGATCTCTCCATTGAAGTTTCTCGGGATTCACAAAGGAACAACAAAAATAGAAAATTATAAAATAAAGTGGAAGCCGGCCATCCTGGGGGGGGCTATCTTATATCATCTTCTTCCTCTTGCCTGCACCGTGGAAGCAGCATGCACTGTGGCCTCTCAGCTTGCACCATGGTCTCTGCTCACCTACCTCTGGCCTTCGTCCTCTCGTCGGTCGCACGGTGACAGCGTGCGGCCACCACTACCAGTACCATCGCCTAACACCACCATCATCCTCTCCTTTCTTCCCTTCTTCGCCCTCAGCGTGAACCCAACTCCACATCCACCAGCCATCCTCGCCAGTGTGCACTACAGATGCACGACCACGCCACCCCCCTGTGCGCGCACTCCACCACAGCCTCGCGCGCGCTCCTTGCATGCGTGTGCGCAAGTTGCAGAAGCCGGTCACCCCTCTCCTCCATCAACAGGGGGTGAAGAACCCATCACCGGCGTCGCCCCCTTCCATGCAGCCATCACTCCAGGTCACCGTTCGACATGCCAACGACGTTAGTGGACTCGCCTCACCCTCACAAGGCTGCCCACACCTCCAGCAGCTCCTCCCGCTACCCACGTGCGAGGGTGGAGACACCCACCGCCGGCAAGCTCCTCTCCGACCGGCGACCTCCGACCACCACTCGCCGACGTGTCACCACTGTTACGACACCCGTCCTCTGGCGCACCTCCACCGCACGTTGGATGGCGGCTAGCCAGTCTTCTTCACACGTAAGCAAGAGAGAGGAAGAATCCCCTGTTTCCTCTCACAATAATAACTACGATATATGCCATTGCAGGTCACTATTCACTTATTTAATGTATTATTTTATTAACTTGATTTTGCATATGACCTTCTAGTTTTAAGCAATTACATGGAATGCTTTTTGATGATGAAAATGAAATGCAAAGATTCAGATCTTTATCGATTGTAATTCCCGATTGGTCTAGGTACCATTACATGATTCGATAGGCTAATTCCTCCCTGTGGAGATGACTTAACTATTTTTGTGGTTAGATTTTGAATATTAAATGTTTTAAAAAATGATTTTCTATCACGCGATTAAATACAACGACACGTTATTTTATGTTACAGTTTTTATCGAAAATCAAGATCACTCTTTCAAGTAGCGTGGTTGTAAGAGGTTATACTACCCTCATTTTAAGTAGTACGTTAGTAGATTTGATCAGCTCAGTCGATCCGAAAATCCTAAGTCGAGAGGTTTAAGTAGTGATTTTTACCCGATTTTAGGTTTCCACCTAAAAATTTGTGTACTTGTGATTGTATGCTTTTGTGAGATTGATCTATTTATATTTCCGCATTTATATATATTGCGCAAATCTCACCCCTCCGTTGTAGAACTCACATTTGGTATCAGAGCAAGCTTCACATATCAACGTAACAACTCGGCAAAGATCAAATGGAGGGGAGCAGTTCCGTGATGAGGATATCCGAGGGGCAGTCTACTACCCATCCACCATTTTTCGACTGGAGCAACTACCCGTATTGGAAGCTCAGAATGAAGATGTGGCTTCAAGCCAATGACTTCACCATTTAGGCCTGGTGTGAGACGCCTTTCGACATCCCAGAGAAACCCATTGTAGGCTACTTGCAGCAGTAAATTTGGGAGCTCTCACTCAACGCAAAGATGATGAATGCTTTCTATTGCACGTTGAGCTCGAAGGAGTTCAACCGAATCTCGCAATGCACCACCGTATACGAGATTTGACATACACTTGAGATAACTCACGAGGGTACCTCTAAGGTAAAGTCTTCTAAAATTAATTTATTTAGTCAAGAATTTGAATCCTTTTCTATGAAGACTAACGAAACTTTAAGTGAGATGAACACTAGGTTCACTCTCATTGTTAATAGTTTGAAAGCCTTAGGTAAGACCTTCATCAAGGGGGAGCTTTAAGGAAAGCTTCTTTGTTCCCTTGGATCGGAATGGGAAATAAAGATCACTGCCATCGATGAGGCGAATGACGTTGAAGAGCTCAATATGGAAGACCTCTTAGGCAACCTTATAGCCTATGAGACGAAGTTGAAGAAGAAAGACACACCGAAACCAAAGCCAAGAAAGAGTTTGGCCTTCAAAGTCGTTTCAGACACCGAAGTAAGTTCTGACGACGAAGACCTTAGGATTTTACTTAAGAAATTTTCCAAGTTTTATAGGGATTCTAAGAGAGAAAAGAAAGAGAAGAGGGAAAAGAAAGAGCAAGGTAGTTCGAGATGTTGCTACCATTGCAACAAAAAAAGGCATCTTCGACCCGAGTGCCCTCTTCTCAAGAAAGAGAAGAAGGAAAAGGAAAAGAAATGCAAGAAGAAGACGTTCCAAGCTACATGGGACGACTCAAGCTCGGAGGAAGATGAGGAAGATTCTGAAAAGAATGACGAAGTCGCTTGCATGGGCTTCATGGCCATGACGAGTGATAACGAGAGCAACGGCGAGGTAAATTCTAAACTACAAGACACCTTTGATGAGCTTTATAAAATTAGTAAGTCATTAAAGATAGAAAATAAAAATATTAAAAAGAATCTTAGCTTTTTAAAATCTGAAAATGAAAGGTTAGATATTCAACTTAAGGATCTAGAAACTAGTTCTAGTCCTAAAAATGAAATTTTGTTATTTGAAAACCATGACATAGTGAATGAAAATAGTAAATTGATTGAGGAAAATGATAGTTTAAGAATGGCAATTTCTAATTTAAAGACCAAGATGCATGTTATAAAAGAACTTGCATGTCTTAAGGAAAAATTTAGTAACTTGATAAACAAATTAAATAATTTCTCTAGTCATAAAGTTAAGAGAGGATCTCTTTCAAGGAGACCAACTAATAAAACTAGATCCAAATTGACTTGGATACCAAAAAGGGAACTCGATTGTTGTTTTGTAGGTTTCAAAGGAGATGTCAATGTGAAAGATTGGACCTACAAGTTAGAAAATGGTCAACTCAAATTGGGAGGACCAAAGAGTAGACTAAAGAGGAAGTTGAGGAGATCAACAAGAAGATCGGTGGGTGATCAAATTGCCACACGTCAACCGCTAAAGTGGAGACCGGCGCTGATACTTGGACCTCCAAGTTTTGGATGGGAGCCCCATCCATTTTGGCATCAACCTTCATTTGGGCCATTATATTATCCATGGTAAGTGAGGTATATCTTTAACCCTATCTTTTGATTTATAGCATCTAGATAGGGGGAGTTTAAAATTGATGAGCTAATTGTCCATCATTAAGGAAGAGGTTTTAAAAATAATATAGCTACATTGCCTTTAGAAAGGTGGAAATAATTACATAGCTATATGAAAAAGATGGAATTAGAAGAGCATGTTTTAAGAGGGAGTATAGGATAAAATTTGTAAAATTGACTAAACATTTTTGATAATGTCAAAAAGGGGGAGATTTTTTGGATTAATATTTATGGTTTTGTTATCATCAAAAAGGGGGAGATTATTGGTGCAAGAGCATTATGGTCATTAATTTTGATGATAACAAAACACATGTTATTTAACATTTGTATCGAGTTTATAAGTTTCAGGAGAATGCAAATGAATTCAAGTATGGAGGAGCTCAAGCTCGCATCCATGGTGGATTGGAGGAGCTTGATGGAGGAGAAGGAGTTTCGCTTGGAGCGAAAGCTTGAAGAAGGAAGGAGATGAAGAATAGGATAGATCATTTATTCATGTATTCATTTGTTGTCTCTCTTGCTCTTTATTTTATGTCTAGATTATATGTTAAAGAGCCTCAAAATAACTAATCTATAGTCCTAGGAAGACCTACACAAATTTAGGACACTTAGGCTTTTCATAGAGAACTTAGCCAAAATAAGCACCAGATAGCTTGCTCAGATGTTCAATCTGAAAATCAGACATCTGATCTTTGACTTTAAGACTTCTGACTGTTTGATCAGACGTACAAACACTTAGGCTGGACTTAGTGCCTTCTGTCTGTTGATTTCAGATGACTAGCCCTTAGTCCAGATGTCTTAGAAGATGTCTGAGGACATTGCCAGACGTCCAACTATAGGACCATTGGCTTTATCAGGCTAATCTTAGAGGATTAACCCTTTATCTAACCTACTTTCACTTTCAGATGTTCGTAGTGATCCCTAGACATCTGATAAGTAGACATTAGGCTCCAATCACCTTTTGTCAGATGATTATAGCCGTTTAACCTGGGGAAATCCATTCCCGCAGAAGATTGCATTTCCAAACGTCCAGACTTTATGCCAAACGACCGACCTATCGTCTAACCAACAAGACTTAGAACCCTGTTTAGGTCTGGACAAAAATAGGAAGAAAACCCGTCTTAAGTTAGATGTCTGACCTTAAATCCAGATGTCTTAGAAGTGATCTTTAGACGTCTGTCTTGATCCAACTTCAATCAGATCTTCCACCTTTCTAGATCAGATGACTAATTCCTAAATCAGATGATGACTCAGATGTTTGATAATAGATTTAGACGTCTGATAGCCCTGTTAGAATCATAAATAGGCCTGATTTCGACCTGATTTGCCTTAAGATAGCTCCTAACAGCTAGAGAAGCCTTCTAATGGCTAGAAGAGGCTTCTAAACCCTTCCTAGGACCTCTATAAATAGAGGAGCACCTTTCCTAAGCTAGCATGCACCAAGTAACACTACTTCCACACTCTTTTGTGTCATAGAGAAGAAATCATCAAGAAAAGAAGTGATCTTACTCTCCAAGACCAATTCAACAAATTTGAGAGCGTCATTACTCTGCCAAGATCACACCTGTGTACTTCCATCTAAGGGAAGTCTCTTTTTCCTATAGAAGCTTAGTTTAAGACTATATTTTGTGGCTCTATAGGTTCTGGTGTATTTTTCTTTATTCTTGGTTGTGTATTCGCTTTGGGAATTCTCTTTTCCTTCGTGGACAAAATACTCCTCGTGAAAAGGAGGGGTTTCAGGTACACTACCCTCGTCTAAGTAGCGTGGTTGTAAGAGGTTGTACTACCCTCGTTTTAAGTAGTACGTTAGTGGATTTGATAACTCAGTCGATCGGGAAATACTAAACTGAGAGGTTTAGGTGGTGGTTTTTACCCGATTTTGGGTTTCCACCTAAAAATCCTTATGTACTTGTGATTGCACGCTTTTGTGAGATTGATCTATTTATATTTCCTCATTTATATATATTACACAAATCTTACCCCTCCGTTGTAGAACCCACATTTGATGCTTTTTGCATTAAACCTATGCCTTTTTAATGCTGCCAATACCAATCACAAATGATTTGCATGTCGTTCCTTATTTATGGAGTAATTAGTACATCATTTATAAACACGACTACAAACTAATCTAAATAAGGATGTGACATCTAATTCAACAAATCCATGAATGTAGTTAGGTGCAATTACCAACCCAAATAGCATTACTAGAAACTCATAATGGCCATCTCATATTTAGAAGGCTATTTTAGGAAAATCACCAATTTTATTTTCAACTGTTGGTAGGCTATGATAGTTGTGGACTTTGTTAAATCCAAAAATAACATAGCTAATCCAATCACTAAGGCCTAGTTTACTTAGAGGTTAACCCCTCAAAAAGAGGAGTTAACCCCCATTTACTTGACTACTTAACCCTTCATTTGCTAACCTAGGTTTAACAACTTTAACACGAGTTTGTCTAACACCAGTTTCAACTGGTGTTAGCCAAACCATGTTAAAATTCTACACCACTATGTCTCTGACATCTCTCATGTTTTATATATCTAATACCACTCTCAAGTAAACACCATAAGGGTTAACACCACAACTTAACACCAATTTAAGTAATGACAAACTGGTGTTAACACCACATCACAAGTAAACACAATTACAGATTAACACCAGTTTTACATTTCTTAACACTACTTTCCTAACCCCTCAAGTAAACAAGCCCTGAAGGACTTGACAAATCTTTGGTCTTGAAATTTAGGCTTTGGATGAGACTGAGACCCATGGAAAGTTTATTTGCAATAGCAGCCTAACATTAATGAGTGGAGATCTCGTGAAATAGATTAAATGTGGAAAACAAGTTATTTGGGGAACTGGGGGGCATGTTGATGGTGGAAAACTACGCGTTCGCAATTGGATTCGAAAATCCGTCGTTGTAGTTCGAGTTGCAAAGAAATTCGTTCAACAGATAAAATTTATACCGAAAAATCCGTAAAGAAGTTCCGGGTTGAATACAGGGAGGAGGACCTTTGATTAAAAATACGTGTTTTATTTGTTAGTTACGAAACATATTAGCTGGTCGAAAACTAGCTATCTATTTAACAAATAATGAATAAAGAGAGAGAGAATATTACAAATCAAATCAAAAGAGAGGTAGAATAAACATGGATTTCATTATAAGTTGTTCATTACACTACGCATTACGATAAGAAAGTGGGAAATCTACACTAGAAAGTAGTAAATCTATTCTAGAAAGCAGTAAAGAGAATGGAGAGAGAAATATCATCCTCGACGATCGCTTGGAGGACGAGCCGGAAGGGACGAGCTTGGAAGATGGGGAACGGAGCGGGAAGGAGGACAAAGTGGGAGGAATGGGAACGAAGCAACATGTTGTCGTCGTCGCGGGATCCACTTCTCGAATGCAGAGAGAGGACAACCGCAGGATGCTTCACGAAGGGGGACGAAGGTGGAAAAATTAAGATTTATACTCTAGAGGAGCATCCCAGGTGTGGGACAAGCTCTTCGAACTTTGGAAGGGGTGAGAGAAGGGAAGAAGGAATGAGAAATTTATAGGGTAGGGTCTCCTTTTATAGTTGCAAGGAGTGGGGGCATTTTGGACATTTTAATTTCAAAAACATTAATTCAAGGCCTTTATTGACGGATTTATCCGTCACTAAAGGCCTGAACGTGGCCGACGTGTGCGCACCGTGTGCACCTCCCCACCTTTCGCACCTAAATGCACTTCCACGTTTGTGTACGATCAGCCGTCTCATCTCAAGGTCGGATGGCTTAAAATGCTCCTTGTCAGCACCTTCAAAACTCCTCTGCCGCGTGCCCACGTGCGATAAGGCGTGCAAATGCGCGTCATCACGTGTGTACACGATGAACGATTCTCCGCGCGCCACGCCTCCTCCCCTCGGCCGCCCGATCTTCATCTGACGGCCTAATCGCCCCCGCGCCCACGCCCATCTGAAGCACTTGGCGTTACTCGAACGCGCGCCCTTCGCTCGCGAAGGGGCACTCAATCGCTGCGTTGAGCGCCTTTCTTTGTTGCGTGGATGAATTGAGTGCGCGGCTCTTGTGGCCATTGGATGGGCATCCAACGATGGAGATTCATCGAGCGGGTGAAGAAGAGAAGTGGAGGCGGGTCCTTGGGGCCGGTTGGGTAGCTGAGATGGCGTCACGTGGTGCCATCTTGACCATCCACCTTCTGAGTATTGTAGACGGTGCCACGGGTGTTGGATTAGATCGATTTTCATGCTGTTAGGCTGCGATCGTCGATCCGAACCCATCCGTGCGGTCGGATTTGTCGTCTGCAATGCGGATTGGCACCATCTTGGCCCTTGATCTTTAGGATTCCTCGATCTCTATTTGGTGCTATGGATGTCCGATCAGGGCGATCTTGGAGTTGTTGAACTCCAATCGTTGCCCTGATCAGATCCGTATGGTTGGATCTTCAATCCGAGACCCTGATTAACAAGTTGCCCTGTCCCTGGTCATAAAAGGAGATAATTAACCTACATTTTATACAGACTAACCTAAATGCAAGATGATGCATATTATGCAATATTTATAGTATGTAATGCAATTCTATGCCTAAGAACACGCGTAAATAGACAATTTATGTGATATGAGCATGTTTACATCACACCCTCATGCCTATCTTTTTCTAGTCCCTAGCAAAACTACATGCTATTTATAAGAGAATTAAGTCGGATTTCTTGTGCAATAGTTATTTTCAACACTTATGGATTTCGACTAGGACCTGAACTACAAAGACACAATAGCACCCGGATATCTGCCAAAATGCAGACCACCTCAAATTCTCACCTTATTCAAAGAGGGATCTCTTTTTCTCTTTTTCTTATTTTCTAATTTTTTTGGATTTTTGAGTTTAGGGTTACAGAGTGGCTTTCTACGGCCACTCAACCCACCTAAGATTTGATGAGAACCCTAAGTTCTAAGCATCTTTTTGTGAATGTGATAGACTCGTTGATCGGCAATCAGAATGGATTTCGGGTTTCTACGCCCCTAGGTGACCTTAAAAAGAGTTTTGTCTAAAGGTATATATATACGACCAGTGGCTTTCTCCCTACTTTTATTTTTTTATGGGGTCAACATAAGGGTGAATCCAGTGTATATCTCCCCAGCTTATTCTACTTCTTTTCTTCTTCCTAAGTGTTTTTAGGAATTTTTATGTGCATTTCTTAAGTTGGGACCTGGACAGCCGGTCAATTAGCTGTTACCACCGACAACTTACAAGCCATACTTGTGCGGTGAAGTGTGGCTTATTTCTTTTGTTTCTTTTCTCCTTTTTCTTTTTCTTTTTTCTTTTTCTTTTCTTTTTGATCTTTCCTTTTCTTTTTCTTTAAGTAGGTGGCTTCCCTGGTGTAAGATTTACCTAGAGGCAGCAAGAAGAGAGTGGTCTTGTGATTGGACTCTGGACAAGTTACCTATGAGCTATTACCCACGATAACTTACCAGTCATATCACCTTAGAAGGTTCATTAGCTACCCAATTTCCGTTAAAACCGCTGAACAACAAGTCAGTGTGAATAGTGTGTAGATGCTTAGACCTACAGTTCCCTCAAATCAGAGGGTGGGTTGATAATTCGTGTACTTATTGATGAGAACCTCATCATGAATCCTAACTAGCACATTTTGACCTAAATAAGTGTACAAAAGCTCCTACAAAACCTAAGGGAAAGCCTAAATCAGAGAATTATAAATTTGAGTATAAAACATTTCACAAGGGGTAAAACTATAATTTTACCAATGCAGTACATAAACGGGATTTTTAAGGGTCTAGACACAGGTCAAACGGGCTTAATAAGAGAGAAAGTAGGATGATTTGGTCTGAAAAGGGTTATAGCGGCATCTAGGAATTAAATGACATTCTACAACCCTAAAACAAATCTACTTCAATTCATAAATTTTTAGGCAAGATAAAAATTAATTAAACCCTCTAAAAATCATGGAAAAACATCCCCTAGGATTTAGAACCTTCAATTTGGCCATTGGAACCTATCTTGACCTAGATTGAGAACCATACCCAATTTTTGACCTAATTTGGATTTTTATGCAAAATGTCTAGTCAAACGTGGTCAAACCTAAAATACAACATCACCATTAGATTTCTTAGGTTCAAATTAGGGTAATACTAAAATTTGGACCTAAGAAAAGTTTTCCTTGACCTACTTTACAAATTGGTCATCAAAAATTATATTTTGACCCTTAACTTTTTGAACACTTGCACTTAGCCCCTCAACTTTTCCTTCGTTCTTTGCAAATCGGTCCCTCTGCCACTCGCAGCAGCAGCCTATACCTCCGGCGACTTTGCGCGGAGGATGGCGCCGCGCAGGGTATGGGGACCGGCCCCAGAAACGAGAGGAAGGTCCCCTACGTTTCTTCTTCCGCTTGGACCTCCTCCCATGCCCTACCGACACCCGTACCTCTCATGCGAACGCACGAAAGGCATGGGTCTCTTCTCCGGCCACGTCTCCGGCAGCCTGCCCACGCCTCCTCCTCGTGTTTCACTCCTTGCCAACACCTATTTAAGGAGCGGCAAGGGCTGCCTCTTCCTTCAAGCTTAATTTGGCCAGAGAACTCCCCCGAATTCATCTCCTCCTCACTCTGGCCAAAAGCCTAAAGCTTCCAACGACTCTTCCTCCCTCCTCTCGTCGCTCTGCCACCATACCAGTGGCAGAGCCAGCTCCGCCATTCTCCTCCACACCGCGCCATACCAGCGGGCACTCTCAGACCCCTTCTCTTCGTCGCCGCCCCCTCCTCTGGCACCTTCATCTCCAGCGATGGCAAAGACGTGCCGCTCGCCATCTCCCCCCTTTCGTCCGCTTAGCTAAGTAAAAACTCTTCCTCTTACTCTCCCCTGTTTTTCCCCCCTGTTAATTTGTCGTTTCGACCCCTCGACGCCAGTGTCCACCCTCACCATCTCCACTTCCGACCACCAACTCCGGCGAGGCCATTTCCCCACCATAGACCACTCCACCCCTCACCAACCAGTCCCTGAGCTTCACCACTTCCCACTGACCACCTCTCGCCCATCCACCAACCACGCCACCCACTGAAACCATCCCCTGAACAAACCCATCCTCACAATCACAGAGTGACCTAGGCACACACGCCCAGGCCGCCCCGCGGTCAGCCAACCCCCGCCTCACCTTCGCCGTGATACGGAGAAGGTTTTCTGATGTTCTGACGGAGCCACAAGGTAGTATTTGTGCTTTCAGGTTCTGCACGCTAGCCGCCATTGCCGTCGAGCTTGGGGTGAGCTTGCTAGCAGCTCCAGGCCTCTGCAGCCCCAGGTGGGAGTCTCAGGCCACGCGGGAGAGACTCACGCACGGTCCCAGGTCCCCAATCGAAGGCGAGAGCTCGCGTATCACTGCAATCGCGAGGATTCCTGCTGCAGGCGAGAGCGCAAAAGTCCCACCTCATAAACATCTGAGCACGACGCTTCGAATAAATTGAAAAAGTGTATTAGGTTTATCGCCTTCGATACACAGCGGTCAGGTCCCTCGCCTACGCACACAGCGCACCACGCGCTCGCACTCGCCCTTGCCCACGCTCACGCCCCGCGAGCCTGGGCCGAACTCGATTACCCGACCAAGCACTTCTCGCCCACCATCGCACACCGGTGGGCCTGGTCCTAGGCACGTACACCCAACCCGTATACCCGCAAATGCTCTAGGAGCGAACCTTTGAGAGAGAAATAGAGAGAGAGACGTGGGGCGGGTAGGGGTTAGGTTTTGCCTAACCTTGTACTGTGCAGGGAAGCAGGAGAAGAAGAGAAGAGAAGATGCGGCTGGGGACTTAGTCGCACCGAAGAGCAGCTGAAGGAAGAGGGAGCACAGCAGAAAGAAGAAAGAGGAGGAGGGAACGCAGCAGAGAGAAGAAGAAGAGACGCGGCTGAAAAGAAGGGAAGGAGAAGCAGCCAAGAGCTGCAACAGCGCAACAGAGAAGATCAGAAGAAAAAGGAGAAAGATTGAAGCCAAGGGAAGCAAAGTGAAGGAAGCCAAGAAAGAGAAGAAAGAAGCCTGCCGCACAGAGGAAAGGAAGAAGAAGCAGAAGGTCGAGCAGAAAAGAAGAAACCAAGAGGAGGCACTGTAGCAAAGTGGCAGATAAGGCGTCTGATTAGACGTCTGAGAAAGAGAAGGCAGAGAGAGAAGAGGAGAAAGAAAAGAAGATAATTTTTTATTCCCTCTCTTTTCTCTTTTATTTTTGTAAAGTAATATATTGTAGTAAATTGTGATTTTGTATGCTTCTAGAACTGAGTTTGCTCCCTGAGTTCGACCTCGGAAAATTTAAAATTTCGAGTAATAAATTAAATTGATCATCGTTTTTCGCAATATACTGCAACGAACACATATTTAAAACACCACGAACGACGAGCCCATCGATTTTTGGCACCGTTGCTGGGGAGCAACGGGCATTCTAGAAGCTATTAAATCACAATTTCTGATTTGTTACTGGCTTAATCTCTTCTCTTTTGTTGTGCAGGAAGACAAGAAGAAACAAGCAGCCACACAACAACCACACCAAGGGATAGGTAATCTTATATCCTCTCTTTTAAGCCCCTTAAATTCTAAAGAGGAAGAAGAAAAAGAAAAGCAATGTAGGGATTACCTGTCTTTCATACATAGTAAATCACAAGAGTTGCCTGTTTTTCAATTTCAATACATTCTATCTGTATATCCACTAAAGGTAATTAAGGCTAAAACCTTCTTGCTTAAGCCCTAGTTACCTAATCTTGAGGCAACTAACTGGACTAATTAGAGCCAACCTAGGATTCTAAGCTAGGGTTTTAGAGACACATCTTCTGATCAAGAATTGAAAATTCCCAAAAGAAGTGTGCCTAAACCATTGCTTGAAAAGATCTATTAAGAAAAACCCTAAGCAAACCGGCTCTCAAGTCACTTGAACCATAAAAGAAAAGACCTAATAAGCTCTCACAGGAACTAATAGGGGAAGTTGATCCCTTGGATCAACCAACCTTTAAATTAGGTCACTTTTCTTCACACAAAAGGTTAAAGTTCAAGTGAAACCCTAAGCACCTTGATCTTAATTAAAAGTGGTAGACTTAAGAGGTCAAGGTCCCCATTCTGGTCTACCTGGAATCTCAGTGACAAGAGAGGTCGGGTGGGGGAAACCCTGTAACCCGTGGGGGCGCTCTACCATGTAGGGGTCTTCGCGGGACTCACCCTGTCTGGCTGCCCAGGTAATTCTCAGGTAGATGACCTTCTGATTAAGGGGTATCATTCGCCCCGAACCTCTATGGTCACCTAACATTTTGGGTGTCTTGATTGGGTCCAGCACCTGCTAACCTCGTCTAATCCATCGGTGCATGTTTGGTAGGAGGTCCTTGAAACGTCCTCTAGAAATTCACTCTCCCCGAGGCCAAGCCTCAGTACCCTTGCTTGTGTAACAACCTCTTCACATAGACCTCTCCTCTGATTCTGAACCTAATTCCCCTTCTTCTTCCACAATGGCTCAGCCTGTTGAAGAAGAGAATAATCTTGAGCACCAGTTCCAGCGACTCAACGATCTCTTCCAAAATTTCATGAACCGACCACAGCGCCCCATGATGCGAGATCACTATAATCCCGCTGCGGTGGCAATTGAGCCTCGAGTCAGAATCCTGACTGAAGGACCTGATTCCTAACTAAAGCCCAACATGATTCATGCCATACCTAAATTCTATGGGCTTAACTCTGAAGACCCCTTCCAGCACATCAAACAGCTTAAGCATCTGGCCCAGACTTTCGGGTCTGATGCACAAAATCAGGATATCTTACTCATGAAGATGTTCTCTTTTTCCCTTATGGACAAGGCGGCTCATTGGTATCAAACACAGACCCGCCCGATCAACACTTGGGAGGAACTTCAGTCCAAGTTCTTGAAGAAGTTCTTCCTCGTTGGTCGGACCAATGCCTTGCGCCATCAGGTTACTCACTTCACGCAACAGACGGGAGAACCTCTTCATGAGGCATGGGATCGTTTTCAGGATCTTATGAGAAAGTGCCCCCATCACGGAGTTCCTAAATGAGAACAAGTCCAGTCTTTTTACCAGGGACTCCGTGAGGATATTAGACTGTTCGTCAATGCAACTTGCAGAGGAAATATCATGGGTCAACATGAGGACACTGTGTGGGAGATTCTCAAGAATATGTGCGAGAACTCCATCAACAATGACTCCATGGGATTATTCGACTGGATGAATACCCGTCCAGCGACGAACCTTAGGGGAGCACATGAGATGTAGGGCTTGTCCACATCAGTCGACTTAGAATTAATGGCTAGTCGATTGGACAATGTCTCTATTATTAAGAAGAAGGTGGATGAGCTGACTCAGCATTTGCAGCGAGCCACCTCTACGCAAAACTCCTTCGCACAACCCCCTCCCTCACGGGAAACTGTGCAGAACATTTTCCACCAACCTTCTCCTGGGATGGACTCTTATCCATCCCCATCCGACTCTCGGACCGGAGGGACCTCCGATCCTTTCTATCCTTGCCGGGGGAGCCCTACTCCCCCATTCTCCAACTTTTCTGAGGCTCCTCAGACCTGTGAGGACCTCAACGCCATCCAGAATGACCCATTTTCCAACACCTATAATACTAGATGGCGCAACCATCCAAATTTCCAGTGGATGGAAAATTCTCAGAATTCAAGACCACCATTTCAGCCCCATCCACAAGCCCCTCGTCCTTATCAACTGCCTCAGCCTCGGCCCAACCCCACTTATCCATCCGGGCCCAACCAAGGTCAAATGTCCCTCATCCTCCAGACTTTGGCTGACATTTAGAGAATGAATGCGGTTATCCAGAAGTAACATAAGGACGAAATCACAGAGGTCCGCAACCAACTTGCCCAGTTGGCAAATTCTCGCCAACCAGGCACACTTCCTTCTCATCCTCTTCCTAACCCGAATAGCGTGCCGACCCAGCGGTGCATTATGAACCCAAACCCGGGCCAAGCACACATGGTCTATCAGGCCCCTTCTATTCCTTCACCTGACGGGATGGAAGCTTCAACCTCCTATGCGGGTTACCAACAGCAGCAGCCCATCCTACTAACCCCTAACCAAAATCAGGCAGGAATAAATTCTGTAACAACTTGTAGTGGTAAGGCAACCCAAGATCCACCTTATCCAGACCACTTCAAGCCTGGTAGTGACCCAAACCTAGGACAGTCATCCAGGATGTTCCTATCCCTATCCCAGATCAAAGACCTGGACCTATCCTAGAGGAACCAACCAAGGTTCCATTTCTTGAGGCCTTGACCAAGGGAAAGAGGACAACCAAACCCGTGGCTCCAGAGGAGGACCTGGTCAAGCTTTTTTAGCAGGTCCAAATAAAGATCCCCTTGATGGATGTGATCCGCCACGTACCGGCTTATGCACGATTCTTGAAGAACGTGTGCACACCTCAGCATAAGCCGCGAACCAAGAGTGGGAGTCCAATTGTACTATCAGAGCAAGTCAGCTCTGTAATGCTGAGTAGACTCCCACCCAAGGTAAAAGACCCAGGCACTCCCCTGATTTCATGTAAGATTGGTGAAACCTAGTTCGATAGAGCATTATTGGACCTAGGTGCCTCCATAAACTTGATACTCACATCACTACTTAACCATCTAGAAGAATCTGAACTAAAATCGACCGAGGTGACATTACAGTTAGCAGATAGATCCATCAAGTCACCTAAGGGAATTCTTGAGGATGTTATTGTTAGGGTGCGAGATTTCTACTTCCCTATAGATTTCATTATTTTAGATATGGACATACCTAAAAACCCAAGGGATACATCGATCATACTAGGAAGACCTTTTCTAGCCAATGCAAGGGCCAACATAAGTTGTGAAGAGGGCCAAATAGAGCTGAAATTTGGGAATCAGACTCTCAAAATTGATATCTTTAAGGCCCAACAAGGGATCAATTGCGGTGTCATTGAACAAATTTGTGATATTAGAGCCGTGGTTGATGAACCACAACTTGAGGACAGCATGATTATTCCTCATCAACCACAAGAAAATCTTGAACCGCAATTAGAGGAGCCAGACCTTGATCTAAACAAACCTATAACTCCTACCCTTGTACCCCACACTCACTCTGAACCACCCGCTGCTGCTGATAACCCCATTCTGGAACTCAAACCCCTCCCCGATCATTTGAAATACGTCTTTTTGGGTTCCAATCAGACGCTTCCTGTGATTATAAACTCCAAACGCACACCTGATCAAGAATCCTGTCTGATTGCTGTTCTCCAACAACATCGCAGAGCCATTGGTTGGACTCTCGATGATTTGACTGGAATAAGTCCCTCTTATTGCACATACCGCATTTATTCTGAAGAAGGCGCACGACCTTCACGTGAAATGCAGAGACGTTTGAATCCCAATCTACAGGAGGTCGTGAAGAAGGAGATCATTAAGTGGTTAGATGCAGAGATCATCTACCCGATCTCCGACAGTCATTGGGTGAGCCCCATCCAGGTTGTGCCTAAGAAGGCAGGGCTCACCACCATCACGACTAAAATCGGAGAGGTCATATTTACCCGTATAGCCAACCCGTGGAGAGTCTGTATAGATTACCAAAGACTTAATTCCTCCACGAAGAAGGATCATTTTCCACTACCATTTATTGATCAGATTCTCGAGAAGTTAGTGGGGAATAGATTCTTCTGCTTTCTTGACGGGTACTTGGTGTAGACTCGGATAGGTGTGTTAATATGGTGATTTTATCGTTGAAGTGTATATAGTGGTTAACCTAAATCGAGCTTAACCATCTCTTTACAAAATATTTTTTTACTTGGCCTATTTGATCTTATCTTGGTCACTTTTAGGCCTAGGGTCGAACTCAGGGAAGTGGGATTAGAAGTGAAGTTTCTACGTCTTTCCTACAACGAATCTCTTCCGTTCGTTTATTGTGTTTCTAGTGTTTTTCTATTTAAGATTTTTTTTTCTGGTAATTCTTGTCCTTGAGGCATACCCTCAAAATCAGGTTCTTGGCTTTGAGCCAAATCAGGGTTTCAAAACTGGTCTTACTATTCGCAAGACTGAGTACCTACAAGTCAAGAATTATCTTTTCTCTTTTATATATTTTTTTGTTTATCTTTTTAATAGCAAGAAAGAGAAATAGAAATAAAGTAAATATAGTATATATATATGTATATATTACATATGTATAAAGGGGTAGGGGTGGAGGTGGAGATGGCATGTAGCACGGTGTCGAGTCGGTCGTTGTCTAGGAAGACGCAACCAACAGGACGAAGTGCCGCGTGTAAGGTGGATTGATGGAAGATGAATGCGAACACGCTTTCTGTATGCGTGTATTGAGGAATATCAGCAACTGGTGCGGATATTCCCGCGATACAACGTATGGTAGGTGATACGAAAAAATATATATATATATATATATATCTGTAAATATATATCTATATATATATATGGTTATAAATATATAGGTATATATGTAGTTATATGTGTGTATATATATATATATGTATATATATATAGATATGTAAATATATGTATAGATATATATATATGTTTATATGTATGTATATTTGTATATATATATGTATAAATATATGTATATATATGTATATATATATGTGTGTCTATACTTATACTTAGTTATATAGGTAATAATATATATATAGATATATATGTATATATATATACGTATATAAGTATATGTATATATGTAAATATATATGTATATATATATATGTATATAAGTATATAGATATATATATATATATATATATATATATATATATATATATATATATATATATATATATATATATATATATATATATGTATGTATGTATGTATATATGTATAATAATACTTAGTTATATAGGTACTACTATATGTATAGATATAAGTATATATATGTATATATATAAATATATATATGTATGTATATATATTTATAAGTATATATTAGTGTATAAGTGAGAATGTGTGTGTGCGAGAGTGTGAGTGTGTGTATGTGTGCGTAGAGGGAGAGAGAGGGAGAGAGTGCTGTGAGAGAGAGAGAGAGAGAGAGAGAGAGAGAGGGAGAGGGAGAGAGACTATTGGAGTTGGCGTGAAGGAGTGTGATTAAGGCGTCTGCAGCTTCAGGGCCGACGTTTGGTGTCCACTCGTGCGCGTAGGCACGTAGGCGCGCGGAGAGGCACACGCTGGGAGGGAGTGAGCATGGGGAAGAGAGGCCGCAGTGCACCATGCTGCGTGAAGAGTGGGTGCTGAAGCGGGCGGGTGCGGGCGAAGGGAGACGCGGACGCAGATGCTGAAGTGGGCGGGCGTTGGCAGAGGCAGGCGCATGCAGACGCGCGGGCGGGCACTGGAGCGGGCTTGGGGCGGGACGCATGCGCGGGCTAGCGGCGTTTGCGGCGTGCCGGGTGACAGGTTAAGTGAGAAACTTACCGGTCACCGCACTGTAGCCACAGTGTTCCGCTGAAACGCATGAACAGTGGCTACAGTGCCGAGGCAAGCCACGCGACCACCTGTGTCCGGTGCTGTGAGTGGCTGCGCCGGCTGCTGGCTTGCGGAGAGGTGGTTCGTGACAGGGTGTGCGGAGAGGAGCGAGGGTGGCTTGCAGGTGCACGCGCTAGCCTGCGTGCGGGTGCGCAGTGGTTGTGCTGCTGCTGCCGCCTTGCTGCTACCGCTGCAGAGCTTGCGGTGGCCGGTTGAGCTTCAAAGCTTGAAGCTCTAGTGGCAATGGCGGAAGTGCTTCAAACAAAGAAACAGGGAAAGAACCACCACGCCCACCGGCTCTTTGATGAGCTGGGCGGTGGTGGACTCACGGTAGTGGTTGTGCATCATAGTGAGGTACTCCTGCCCACAGAATGGCTCCTCAGAGGAGGAGGGGCTGCATATGGGGGGAGAGGGGAGGAGGTGGCCTGGAAGGAGAAGAGCTGCGTTGGGTTTTTTTTGGCTTGGACCAGGCTCCCTTGCAAAGAAGGAGCCGTGCTCTTTTTAAAGAAGAAGAAAGAATGCACAGCCATGCCCTGGCTGTGCATGGCTCTGAATGGCTGACAGGGAGAGGCTTGCATGCGGCAGGCAGGGAGAGCTATTGCAGAGCATGATGCGAGGAGGAAGGTCCAGCCATGCCATGCAGCTACGGGGAAGAAAGTCAAAAATAAAAAAGAAATAGAAAATGAAGATGGAAATTTTGCAAGGCAGCACTTGAGGAATTTGTTAATTGCAAGGCCATTTATTTCACTCTCTCCTCTCAATTAAATGCATGAATGTGTGTATTTTTACAAATGCGACTATGGATACCTAATATGCACTGGTAATGCTAGGAAATAGCACAAGACGTCACAATTGCAGGTGTATTTTTGCGGTGCAATCATTCCCCCATGCCTATCTTTTGCTAGTCCCTAGAAAAATATTTTTGTAATGTGTTTAGAAATGATCTTTAAGTTGAAGATTTTCTTCTGAGGCGACATAGGTGTGTTTATTTTTGGATACTGTGAGAACCAATTGCAGAAAAGACTACCAGTACTTTGAGTCTCACATGACATAGATCATCTCTCGACTAACCGGGACTCTTGATATTTAAACCTTAAGTACGATTCCCAGGACCCAGGAGGTTTTTGCCGTACTCGAGAGCTCAAGAGATTATGGCTTGTGCTTAGTGAAGGATCAAGACTAACCAGATGAATATTAAGACTCAAGCCTAGGGTTTCACGAATTTTTAAGTAAAGGTTGGTCCCAGTTTCAGCTCGTGTCTTCGGCTTGACCCTTAAAAAGATGACGGAAAACTCAACTCCCATTTTCTAACATTTATGGCTCAAAGAAAATAGGGTTTTTGCGACTTGCCCTGAAGAACTTTGTAAGGGGAAGATTTTACAAACATTTGTGGGATATACTGACTTATTTGCATCTTCTCTCTATTTTTTTTTTTTTTTGAAACACGTGTCAGTATATCTCTTACAACATTATTTGGAGGAGCACACTTTTCTTTTTGGTGGAAAGAGTCTTTCCTAAACACAAGACTAAAGCTTGGGATAAAAAGTCTACCTGCGCGCACAGGTAAGGACTCCACCTTCCCTAATGAACACTAGGGTTGGATCTTATGTTCACCTGGTCTTTCTTGATATGTGTAGTGTGAACCAAGATTACTTAGGCTCTCGAGTATAAGCAAACCAACGGGTCCTGTACTGATGTCTCAGGTACAAGAATACGTCCTTAGTTAGGAGAGATTCCAATCTATTTTGTCAATGCTCAAGTGAATTAAGCCGAGCCTGAGCGAATCAAGCTTCTGTGGCCTGGAAAGTCTTCAAAACAGTGGTTGAATATCCATAAACACTTATTGTATTTTTGTTTCAGCTTTCAGATCATTACTAAACACCATTTTATATATATATATATATATAAAACCTACATGATACCCTAAAATACCCAGATCCTATGGATGCCTATCCACCCCCCCATGCCAAACGATGCTATGTCCTCATATGCATGCAGGGAAGGGTAGAGAAAGGACAAAAGATCAGGTAACGAGAGGTGAGGTGCAGGGTATACAGCAGGGTGGTAGGGTGGGTGGATGGTGGGTGGTGAAGTGAAAAGTGAAGTGATCATGATAGTGGTGTGAAAAGTGACGGTGGATAGTGAGTGTTGTTGGGGTGCCTCCCAACGAGCGCTGAATTTAACGTCCCCAGCTGGACTCAGAATGAGGCAAAGAATTAGTTACCCTCCAGCAGGGCAACAGTTTCTCCAACGGGGGCAGGTTCATGAGTAAGATAGGGTTTCAAACGCTGCCCGTTGACCATAAATTTATGCCCAGATTTGGGATCTTCAATCTCAACGGCCCCGTTAGGAAATGGTCTCGAGACCAGGAAAGGACCAATCCATTTGGGCTTCAGTTTCCCAAGAAAGAATTTGAGCCGGGCATTATAGAGCCAAACCTGCTGAGATGGCTCAAATTCCTTCCGCCGAATACGGCTGTCGTGAAAAGCCTTAGTGCATTGTTTGAAAGTTAAAGCAGAATCATAGGCTTCACGACGGAACTCTTCCAGCTCCTGGAGTTGGAGTTTCCTTTCTTGACCACACAGGTCTAGGTTGAGGTTACATTGGCGAATCGCCCAATAAGCGCGGTGCTCCAACTCCACGGGCAAATGACAAGGCTTTCTGTAAACGATTTTATAAGGAGACATACCAAGGGGAGCCTTGAAGGCGGTCCGATATGCCCAAAGTGCGTTAATCAGCTTGTCGGACCAATCCTTTTGTTCAGGCTGAACCATTTTCTGGAGAATCTGCTTGATTTGCTGGTTCGACACCTTTGCTTGGCCATTCGTCTGAGGATGATACGGGAATGCGATACATTGGTGGACTCCGTATTTCCTCAGAAGTGCCCGAAAAGAAGCATGGGTAAAGTGGCTTCCTCCATCGGAGATAATGGCTCGAGGGATCCCAAAGCGCACAAAGATGTGGTCTTTGACAAATCAGGTGGATATAGCATGGTCAGCACGGCGCGTGGGAATAGCCTCGATCCATTTCGAAACATAATCAATAGCCACAAGAATGAATTCGAAGCCGTTGGAAGGAGGAAAGGGACCCATGAAATCAATTCCCCAAATGTCGAAGATTTCCGAAGCTAGGATGGGTTGTAAGGACATCATGTCACGACGTGACATTGACCCTAACGACTGGCACCTAGTGCAATGCTTGGCATAATTGTGTGCATCCTGGTGAAGGGACGGCCAAAAGAAACTGCACTGCAATACCTTGGCTGCAGTTTTCCTCCCAGAGAAATGGCCTCCGCAGGCCTAATCGTGGCAAAAGGATAGCATACTGGGGAATTCGCTGTCAGGAACACAACGACGGATGATTTGATCCGCACCTATGCGAAAAAGAAGTGGATTATCCCAGAAATAATACTTTGCTTTTGCCATGAGACGCTCGCGTTGGTTTTTAGGCCAGCCATGTGGAAGGGATCCAGAAGCAAGGTAATTGGCAATGTTGGCATACCACGGTCCACTTGCCACATTAATTGCCAATAGGTGCTCATCAAGAAAAATTTCATTGATCAGTAGAGTAAGTCCAATATGGTCAGGGTCCAGTCTGGAAAGGTGATCAGCCACAACATTCTGGGCTTCGGCCTTATCGCAGATCTCAATGTTAAATTCTTGGAGCAGAAGGATCCAACGAATCAGTCTAGGCTTGGCATCCTTCTTGTGCATGAGATGGCAAATGGCCGCGTGATCAGTGAAAACAATAACGTGTGAGCCCAGAAAGTAAGAGCAGAATTTCTCCAGCCCAAAGACGACCGCTAGTAGTTCTTTTTCAGTGGTAGTATAATTACGCTGGGCCTCGTCCAACGTCTTACTGGCGTAGTACACCACGAAGGGGTGTCTATCGCGTCTTTGTCCCAGGATGGCTCCGACTACAAGGTTGGAAGCGTCACACATGAGTTCAAAGTCGAGGGACCAATTAGGTGGCTGGAGAACAGGGTCCTTGGTGACAGCATTACGCAGCTGCGTGAATGCTCGTATGCAGTCGGGGCCCATATCGAAGGGTACATCGGTCGATAGGAGATGAGTTAAAGGTCGAGAAATCTTGGAGAAATCTTTGATAAATCTCCTATAGAAACCGACGTGTCCCAGGAAGGAGAGGATTTGTTTGACAGAGCCCGGCACAGGTAAATCAGCAATTATATCAAGCTTAGCTCTATCAACCTCGATACCCCTATCAGAGATGATATGTTCGAGAATAATTCCCTCGTGTACCATAAAATGACTTTTTTCCCAAGAAAGCACGATGTTTACATCAATACATCTCCTAAGGATACGGGTCAGGTTGGCAAGACAGTCATCAAAAGATGGTCCAAAGACCGAAAAGTCATCCATGAAGACCTCGAGAAAGTCACCCACCATGTCATGAAATATTGCTAGCATACATCTCTAGAAGGTTGCTGGCGTGTTGCAAAGTCCAATCGGCATCCTTCTAAATGCAAAGGTGCCGAAGGGGTAGGTAAAAGTGGTTTTCTCTTGGTCCCGGGGGTCAATTGCCACCTGGTTATATCCTGAGAATCCATCCAGGAAACAGAAAAATTTATTTCCCGCTAACCGCTCCAGGATTTGGTCAATGAAAGGTAGCGGAAAGTGATCTTTCTTGGTTGCAGCGTTGAGTTTCCTATAATCTACACACACTCTCCAAGATGTAGGAGTGCGTGTAGGGATGGATTCGCCCCTGTCATTGACACGGATGGTGAGTCCTGCCTTTTTGGGCACAACGTGAATTGGACTCACCGAGGGGCTATCGCTAATCGGGTAGATTATACTCGCATCCAGCCACTTAATGATTTCCTTCTTAACGACCTCCCGCATGTTAGGGTTGAGACGTCGCTGCATCTCGCGGGAAGGTCGAGCCTCCTCCTCCGTATATATACGGTGAGTGTAGTAGGAGGGGCTAATGCCAGATAAGTCTGATAAAGACCATCCAATGGCTGCCTTATGTTCTATGAGGACCTCAGTTAGTTTGCACTCTTGCTCCCTGGTCAATTTTAAACTGATGATTATGGGGAGCATTTCATTTGGCCCCAGAAAAACATATTTACATGTACTAGGCAACTCTTTCAGCTAGGGAGTGGATGGTGAAAGGTCTGGCATTTCTTGGGACGAGAGTGTCCCAAGTGGATCGGAGAACAAGTCAGGAGGAAGAAGTTGGCCCTCAGATTGGCCAAGAAGAGGGGCTTCTTGGATATATGGATCCAAAAGGGAGTAGCCCCAGTGAGAAGTATATGGGCTCAAGGTCCCAGTGTGGAGTTACAAATCCGCCTGATTTGGAGGGAAAGAAAGGGCAATCCAGTCTTCAAGAGCGTGGACCGGCGGTGAGTAGCCCGGATATAACTCAGACCACGAGGTATGGGAAGTGGAGAAAACCTCGTTGGAAGTCTGGTCAGGAGAAGGTAGGGGACAAGGGAGGGATGGGGGAACATCACAATATGTGTCGGTCAGGCGATCATCAGTATTTATAGGTAATCCCCAGTAGTCAGAATAAGTCCCAATTAGTCCGATACACACATTGACGGCCATGTCCTCGTCAGACGTGTCATCCTCGATGCAATCGTAATCAAAGTTCTTGGCTACCTTGAAGATGTTAATCTTGAGCTTTTCATATCCAACGGCAATCTCAATACAGCCCGACTCGCAGTCGATATGGGCGCGGGTTGTGGCCAGGAAAGGTCGACCAAGGATGATCGAACAATCAGAAAGTGAGCTAGGAACTTCCATATCTAAAACAAGAAAGTCAATAGGAAAATAGAGACTGTTGACCCTAACCACCATGTCTTCCACCACACCCTTCGGGATTTTGATAGAACGATCTGCCAACTATAACGTGACAGGGGTGGGTTTCAGATTTCCCAAGGAAAATTTTTCGAGCATGATGGTCGGTATAAGATTTATGGAAGATGCTAGATCCAGCAGGCACGGTTAAAATTGCATCCTTGGATGCTATAGGAAATAAGAGGTGTGCCCGGATCTTTATGCTTCGGTGGTAGATTTGACAGTATAGCAAAACTCGCATGAGGTGAGAGAACTACCGGATTCTTAGTTTTCTTTGACTGTCGCCTGGGTATTGTGCAGTCTTTGAAAAATTGGGCGACAGTAGGTATATGGTCGATAGCCTCGAGTAGGGGTACCTTGATTTCTACATCCCTGAACAAATTACGTAGGTTATCAAAGGCTTGCATATCTTTCTTTTTGCCTTTTGGCTCCCTCAATAGAGCCATAGGGAATGGAATTGATTCTGGCACCAATTTGGGTGTATCGTCCTCTTGCGAATGCGGTCGCCTCCCGAATGAGAGGGCGATGAAGAAGACGGGCCAGGATCAAGTCGAGGCGGATCGACAGTCTGCTTGCCGCTCCTCGTAGTGATTGCATTGGACGATGCGGGTCTAGTGGGATCATACGGCGGAGGAGGGTTCGCAATAGGGACATAAGAGTGAGGTGCTACAGTGGGATTAGCCTGAAATCCCGGTGGAATGCTCAGAGCCTGCAAAATTTGATGTACCTGCCCCTGAGAAGGTCGTACCCGTGGTTGAGGACCACGGGGTACGAAATTTTGCAGGTTTGGAACAGGTTGGGCAGGAAGAGTGCCCTGAGATCGAGTCGCCATGCGTAGTTGACTGATCTTAGCATTCTGCTACGCCAATTGGTGCTGAAGAGATGTCATGTTCTCTTCATGGCGCTTTGACATTTCCGTCATCATTCGCATCAATTTGTCAAGAGGACTTGATGCGTGTTTTGCTTGCGGTACGCAAGGGCCTGATGGAGGATTCGCCATAAGATTAAATTGGGCCCTTGGGATGACGGGTGCAGACGGTCGCATTGGTCCACCCGGGGGGTTTTGGCGCTGCGGGTTGTTAGACCATGCGAAATTCGGATGATTTCACCACCCTGGGTTATAAGTGGCAGAGAATGGGTTGTTCCCCAGGGCGCAAGCATCTTCTATGCCAGAAGACGTGTCCGCATGTAAATATGCGTCCGAGCACATGGAGGCTTGGTCCTCCGTGTCGAAATACTGGCTCATAGAAGCGAGATCCACATGACTTACCGAATCACTCGGCGTGACACTCGGTAATAAAGGTCTTACGGGATTTCTCAGGATAAGCCTAGTGTTGGAAGAATTGGAATTGTGACGAAGTGGTGAAGAGGGGGTGTTTGCCATAGAACGAGCGGGGTTGGCTAGAAGCTCGTCCAGCTTCTTGTGCACGACGGAGACTTCATCCAATTTCTGTGCGATAAGGTTGAGATCTGTGGATGGGTGGGAGGGTCCCGTGTCAACTTCGTGGACATTTCGGGGTAGGATGGTACGATTAAAGGCGATAATAGAGGCATTGTTCATTGAGTTTTCACTCATATTTTCAAATAATTCGAATGCTCCATTCTCGTCTTTATTCATGAAATTCCCTCCGCAGGAAGCGTCTGCAATTTGCTTTAAAGTCTCATTTAGCCCATAGTAGAAAATCTGGGCTATATGCCACTTAGGCAGACTGTGGTGCGGGCACTTCCTGAGGAAGTCATTATATCTCTCCCATGCCTCTTGAAATTGTTCACCGTTTTGTTGCGTACATGAAGTGATAGCACGGCGAAGCGCATTGGTTCACATGATTGGAAAGAACTTCTTGAGAAACGCTGTTCGCATCTCTTCCCAAGAGTGGATGGTTCTCCCAAGGGTGCGTAACCACTGCGACGCTTTATCTCTCAATGAAAATGGGAACATTTTCATGAGGACTATAGGTAACCCGATATTTCTTAGTTTAACAGTTTCAGCCAACCAGGTTAGGTCTTCCAAGTGGAGAAAAGGATCTTCACTTGCAAGACCATGGAAGTGAAAATTTATTAGGCCGATTATGTTAGGTTTCAGTTCAAAGTCGTCCCCGCCCATGGGGACCTAAATTTGTCCTGCGGTCTCTGTAGCAGCGGGATTCTGATAGGAGCTAAGAGACCTAGCTCCTCCCGTTCGGGAGGGTTCTGCATTTCCTCCAATGTTTCCCTAATGGCTTCAATTTTTTCATTATACATTTCCATTTGGGCTTGGAGGCGGGTTGTGGGATCTAAGGCTCCACCACCTGGTGGGTTTTGAGGGCGGTTTCCTCCTTCAGGATTTGGGGGTGTGCGTGCAGCCATGTTTGTGGAGGAGGAGGATGATTCGGCTTCTTTTCTAAAATTATCAGGCAATTCACACAGTTCAGGGTTTTGTGACCTCCTCCCAAATGTGCACTACTGCAGGAATAATTGGGGGGAAAAGAAGGGAAAAGAGATGAGAGAAATGACGCCACAAAGGTACACTTGATGACAAATCAATACAATCAAATTCCTAACCTCTACAGTGTGCCCTTAGACCTAAAGATCTAGGTTACCTACTATCACGAACTACGGAACCGAATGCGAGCACCGCGGAACCACCGGGCCAGATTGAAAGGCCGTTTGCCCCAGTCTTAAACACTCGATAGCACGTGGGAACCCTCACCAGCACGTAGGCATTACACGTAGGTAGTTAGACTTCTAATCCTTAATAAGGGTCAAGTTGCTACCAATTTTAGTTAGAGGCTTAGGATCAAGTGCTTTTGGAATGTGAAGGGCATTTTTTACGGGTAATGCCCAAGTGATTGATTTTATAGAGTGTAAACCAAGCATGCAACGGGGAAATCTCCCCGAATTGAAGTTTTAATTGGTGAATGGCTTTTAGAATTCAGCCTTAAGTAGTATGGATTTTAGGATTTCTCTGAAGTACCAATTCAACCAATCTAGGGTTTTGAGAGAATACAAGTTTTCTTCTAAGCCCAACAAACCCTTCTTCAATGTCAATTGGTTAATGCATGCTAAAATGCAATGGGCTTCCCTAAATAGAGATTTCTATGTGTGGATGCACGAATCAATTTTAGATTAGTGTGAAAGGGAGCCAAAGCACTTCAATTCAAGTGCTCCCAATTACCAAAATGATTTCCACACACAAGGCTTAACCAAAAGATAAAGAAAATCAAATTGTTGGGGTTGAAGAATTCAGGATCGAATCTTAGGCACGTGAAAGGTCATGGTGGGGTTGAAATCAACTCAATTCCAAGTCTCCCCACCAAAAAGGTGATCCCGAATTGCAGATAAATGAGGCAAAGAAGGATGGCAATCAATCTTTTTATTTGCCTCAAAGAATACTTCACACGGTGAAAAATTCAAGAATCAAGATTCTTGGATTTTTACTATGCGAAGTTTGGCAGGAAATCCCTGGGCGGTGGGAATAAAGGCAAACAATCAATCAAGTGAATTTTAATCCACTTGCCCCAAGAGGTCCCAAGAAGTTTTTCTAGTTTTTAGTTTTTTTTTTTTTTTTATTAAGGTGACAAGGTGACCTAAGTTGCTAAGAAAGGAAGACCTACTTGTTTAGCAACGTGTGCAAGCTCCAGTGCGATGCCGGCGTCTTCACGTTCTCGTTCCCGCCTTGGATCTGCTCATGTCTCCGACTTCGTCTGCCTGCCTTCTCCTTGCAACAGGTTCACCTACACAGCAATAAACAAAAACACCCGTGAAGAGAGAAGAGAAAAAAAATGAAGGGAATGAAATAGAAACTTACTTGAATGCGCACTTCCCGGCAACAATGCCAGAAGAGATTATGGTGTAGACTCGGATAGGTGTGTTAATATGGTGATTTTATCGTTGAAGTGTGTATAGTGGTTAACCTAAATCGAGCCTAACCATCTCTTTACAAAATATTTTTTTACCTGGCCTATTTAATTTTATCTTGGTCACTTTTAGGCCTAGGGTCGAACTCAGGGAAGTGGGATTAGAAGTGAAGTTTCTACACCTTTCCTACAATAAATCTCTTCTATTCGTTTATTGTATTTTTGGTGTTTTTCTATGTAAGATTTTTTTTCTGGTAATTCTTGTCCTTGAGGCACACCCTCAAAATTAGGTTCTTGGCTTTGAGCCAAATCAGGGTTTCAAAACTGGTCTTGCTATTCGCAAGACTGAGTACCTGCAAGTCAAGGATTATTTTTTCTCTTTTATATATATATTTTTTTATCTTTTTAATGGTAAGAAAGAGAAATAGAAAGAAATTAAATATAGTATTTATATATGTATATATTATATATGTATAAAGGGGTGGGGGTGGAGATGGCCTGTAGCACGGTGTCGAGTCAGTCGTCATCTAGGAAGTTGTAACCAATAGGATGAAGTGCCACCTGTAAGGTGGATTGATGGAAGATAAATGCGAACACGCTTTCTGTATGCATGTATCGGGGAATATCAGCAACTGGTGCGGATATTCTCGCGATACAACGTATGGTAGGTGATATGAAAAAATATATATATATCTGTAAATATATATCTATATATATATATGGTTATAAATATATAGGTATATATGTAGTTATATGTGTATATATATATATGTATATATATATATAGATATGTAAATATATGTATAGATATATATATATATGTATATATATATGTATATTTGTATATATATATATATGTATATATATATGTATATATATGTATATATATATATATTTATGTCTATACTTATACTTAGTTATATAGGTAATAATATATATATAGATATATATATATATATATTTATACGTATATATATATATATATGTATGTATATATGTATAATAATACTTAGTTATATAGGTACTACTATATGTATAGATATAAGTATATATATATATATATAAATATATGTATATATATAAATATATATATGTATGTATATATATTTATAAGTATATATTAGTGTATAAGTGAGAATGTGTGTGTGCGAGAGTGTGAGTGTGTGTGTGTATGTGTGCATAGAGAGAGAGGGAGAGAGTGCTGTGAGAGAGAGAGGGAGAGGGAGAGAGACTGCTGGAGTTGGCGTGAAGGAGTGCGGTTAAGGCGTCTGCAGCTTCAGGGTCGATGTCTGGTGTCCACGCGCGTGCACAGGCGCGTAGGCATGCGGAGAGGCGCGCTCTGGGAGGGAGTGAGCACAGGGAAGAGAGGCCGCAGCGCACCGCGCTGCGTGAAGAGTGGGCACTGAAGCAGGCAGGTGCGGGCAAAGGGAGACGCAGATGCAGACGCTGAAGCAGGTGGGCGTTGGCAGAGGTGGGAGCACGCAAACAGTGGGACGCGCGCGCGGGCTAGCGGAGATTGTGGCACGCTGGGTGACCGGTTAAGTGAGAAACTTACCGGTCACCGCACTGTAGCCACAGTGTTCCGCTGAAACGCGTGAATAGTGGCTACAGTGCCGGGGTGAGCCACGCGACCGCCTGCGTCCGGTGCTGTGAGTGCGGAAGGCGTGAAGCGGCTTGGCGCGTGCGTGGAGAAGCTGCGCTGGCTGTTGGGTTGCGAAGAGGCGGTTCGCGACAGGGCGCATGGAGAGGAGCGTGGGCGGCCTGCAAGCACGCTTTGGCCTGCATGTGGGTGCGCGGTGGCTGCACTGCTGCTGCCGCCTTGCTGTTGCCGCTGCAGAGCTTGCGGTGGCCGGTTGAGCTTCAAAGCTTGAAGCTCCAGTGGTAATGGCGGAAGTGCTTCAAACGAAGAAACAGGGAAAGAACCACCATGCCCACCAGCTCTTTGATGAGCTAGGCGGTGGTGGACTCACGGTGGTGGTTGTGCACCACAGTGAGGTACTCCTGCCCCCAGAGTGGCTCCTCAGAGGAGGAGGGGCTGCGTATGGGGGGAGAGGGGAGGAGGCGGCCTGGAAGGAGAAGAGCTGCGTTGGGTTTTTTTTGGCTTGGACCAGGCTCCCTTGCAAAGAAGGAGCCATGCTCTTTTTAAAGAAGAAGAAAGCATGTACAGCCATGCCCTGGCTATGCATGGCTCTGCATGGCTGACAGGGAGAGGCTTGCATGCGGCAGGCAGGGAGAGCTGTTGCAGAGCATGGCGCGAGGAGGAAGGTCCAGCCATGCCATGCAGCTGCGGAGAAGAAAATCAAAAATCAAAAAGAAATAAAAAATGAAGATGGAAATTTTGCAAGGCAGCACTTGAGGAATTTGTTAATTGCAAGGCCATTTATTTCACTCTCCTCCCCTCTCAATTAAATTCATGCATGCGTGTATTTTTACAAATGCGACTATGGATACCTAATATGCACTGGTAATGCTAGGAAATAGTACAAGACGACACAATTGCAGGTGTATTTTTGCGGTGCAATCAGTACTCCGGTTACAACTAAGTGGCGATTCATCCAGAGGACCAAGAGAAGACCACTTTCACCTGCCCCTTCGGGACATACGTGTTCCGAAAGATGCCTTTCGGTCTCTGCAATGCACCCGCAACTTTTCAGCGGTGCATGCTTGCCATATTCTCTAATATGGTAGGTGATTATCTGGAAGTCTTCATGGATGACTTCTCAGTTTTTGGGGCATCATTTGACGATTGCCTCCAGCACTTGGTTCACATACTCAGGCGTTGCATTGACGTAAATATGATTCTTTCCTGAGAAAAGAGCCACTTCATGGTGCCTGAGGGGATCATCCTGGGACACTTAATTTCTGAGAGAGGCATCCAGGTGGATCGAGCCAGGGTTAATATAATTTCTGGACTTCCTATGCCTAGCTCGATCAGGGACATCCGATCTTTTTTGGGGCACGTCAGTTTTTACCGTCGTTTATTCCTGATTTCTCGAAAATCGGACGTCCCCTAACTACTCTTCTCTCTAAGGATGTACCCTTTGAGATTTCCAAGGAATGCACTCAAGCTTTTGAGAACCTTCATGACCGAGTCACCCAAGCCCCAATCCTGCAGTCCCTTGATTGGTCTCAACCCTTTGAGATCATGTGCGATGCATCTGACTTCACTGTAGGAGTGGTTTTGGGGCAGAAGATTGACAGGAAACCCGTGGTCATCTACTACGCTAGCAAGACACTTGACGAGGCTCAGCGTAACTACACAGTTACGGAGAAAGAGCTGCTAGCAGTAGTATTTGCTGTTGAAAAATTCAGATCTTATCTTCTGGGTTCCCACGTCATAATCTACTTGGATCACACAGCTGTGAGGCATCTCCTTGCAAAGAAGGATGCGAAACCTCGACTAATCCAATGGATCTTGCTGTCGCAAGAATTCGACCTCTAGATTCGTGACAAGGCGGGAAGACAGAACGTGGTAGCTGACCATTTGTCTCGCCTTCCTTTTGAGATCATCGACCCTTCTGGACCCATCACGGAGCATTTTCCTGATGAGCACCTCTTGACTATTGGTACTAGCCTTCCATGGTTCGCTGATATAGTAAACTACTTGGCATCACACCAGATCCCGTCTGATTGGCCGAAGGCCAAGAAAGACAAGTTGCGCTTCGATGCCAAGTACTACATCTGGGAAGACCCATACCTATTCGGCATAGGTGCTGACCAAATCATTCGGCGATGTGTCCTAGAGGGTGAAATCAATGACATTCTCTCCTTCTGCCATGACCAGGCATGTGGTGGCCATTTTTCTGGGCACAAAATCGCATCAAAAGTCCTCCAGTGTGGCTTTTATTGGCTCACTATCTTTAAGGACGCATACAGTCACTGTAAGGCATGCAGTCGTTGCCAAACTTTGGGCAACATGAGCCATCGCGACATGATGCCTTTACAGTCGATTCTCGTATGCGAAATCTTTGATATTTGGGGGATTGATTTTATGGGCCCTTTCCCTGTCTCGGACGGCTTCGAGTACATTTTACTCGTTGTGGACTACATGTTCAAATGGATCGAAGCCATTTTGACCCGAACCTGTGATCACAAGATCGTCATCAAATTCATTCATCTGAATATCTTTTCACGGTTCGGGATTCCTCGTGCGATCATTTCTGATGGAGGGACCCATTTTACCAATGCTCATTTTAGGTCACTGATGACCAAATAAGGGGTGTCTCACCGAATCTCTACTCCTTACCACCCCCAGACTAATGGTCTAGCTGAGCTATCAAATCGGGAGATCAAGAAAATCCTGTAGGTTACTGTTCGACCTGACAGGAAGGACTGGTCGTCCTGACTTCCGGAAGCTTTGTGGGCTTATAGAATCGCCCACAAGACCCAATTAGGCATGTCTCCTTTTAGACTGGTGTACAGGAAGGCATGTCACCTTCCCGTCAAACTGGAGCACAAAGCCTATTGGGCAGTACGGAGTTGTAACTTAGATCTTTCTAAGGCTGGAACCCACAGAAAGCTTTAGATAAGTGAGATTGATGAATTACGCCTTGATGCATATGAGAACTTACGAATCTACAAAGAGCGGCTTAAAGCCTTTCATGACAAGCACATATCTAGAAAGATCTTCCACCCTGGTCAGAAGGTCCTACTCTTCGATGCTCGACTCAAACTCTTCTCTGGGAAACTACGATCCAAGTGGGTCGGACCATATCTTGTCTGACAGATTTTTGGAAATGGAGCCATCGAGATCAGTCCACTTAGCCATGATTCCGAACCTTTCGTCGTGAATGGTCAGAGATTCAAATCGTTCATCGACGTAACCACTACAGATTTGGCCGAGTCTTCATTTACCCTCCATTCTCCCTGAGCTTATTGCGCCCAGCCGATGGCGTAAAACTCAGCGCTTAATGGGAGGTAGCTCGTCATTCTTTTTGAAAAATCAAAACCTTTTCGGACATTTCTTTGCACTTTAGGTCATTCCTTAGACAGCTGACTTCACCTCAGGTACTCGTACCTGAGATTAAAAATCATCCGCAATAATCACCTCGACCCGTCCAATCACCCAACACCTGTCCTAATGAATGAACCTAGCCAAATACAAACCCTTCTAATTTTCAATGAGGACATTGCAAATCTTAGGCAGGTGGGGGATATGAAAGTGCAAAATGAATAAAAACTCATAAGAAAAGGCTTCTGAAAAAAAATGCCGAAAACACCATAAAAATTAAATTTTTGGAAAAAACAAAAAAATTAGAGGAGGGAAGAAATTTTGTGGACTTTACAAAAGGAGGAGAAAAAGAGCAGAAAGATAAAAAAGGAGCACAAAATGAAAGAAAAAAGGGATAGTCATTAGTAAGAAATTAAGGAATTAACTAAAGTTCTAGACCACATTAAGGAAAAGAAAAGCAAAAGTGCACAACAAGATTAGTAAGAACGCGAACCTTAGGCATTCTTGGCTAGACTCTCAGTACCTGTTAAGATCTAGATACTCCTCAAAAGGTTGAGGAAAATGAAAAGCTTATGTATTAGGTCCAAGACTTAGGGAGTATTCAGCCTCGTTAACTGACCTTCGGTTTACGGGACTCAGTAACCTAAGCACCCAAATTTACACACATAATCTGGTTCTACGAGCATAAATATCAAAATCACGTAGAAGCGTTTCAAATATTATGAAAATGTCACCTAGATTAGGAACGAACGATCAACACAAGTTGATTTGGACGAGTTCCCGACGCGGAGAGGTGGGAATTTCCCCTCGAAGATGCGTAACAACATATCATCTCCTCGGTGCCTGTTTCTTAGGATATTTACATATCCTACTGGGGGCATGTAAGCACTCTGCTGGTTCAGATTCCATGGATGGTATTATTACGAAGTGTCAATTGCCAGGGTCTGAATTCAACCACGAAACACCATGGACAAGATTATCTTGAAATCTTGAAAGCCAGGGTTCTGGGGGTTACCATGGGCGGTGCTATCTCGAAGCATCGACTGCCAGGGACCCTTGAGGATTGATGATGGGGACAAGGAATCCGATACAGATCGTGTTGTGAAGCCAATCCTAAGCTAGAATTAAAAAGAAAAGAGAGAGAAACTCTCCAAACAAATAAACCTTCTATCTCTCTTTTACAAAACGCCCTGTAAACTGAACCAAGGCTAAAAATATCTCAAGCACGGGTGCTTTAACCACGAAGTCCAATAAACTTTAGGTTAGTTCTTGTAGGCCTTAAAAATCTTTGCTAAAGACTAAGGCTAAAGCAAGACAGATCTGGATCTTGGTTGGTACTAGAGTACCTTTTAAGCCTATGGTTGACATTCTGACCTAATCAAGGATACAAGAGGAAAAGCACTTATCAAAAATAATGGAAGAAATTTATGGTCTAGAACAGAGGTTAAAACCTTAAAATTTTGTTAAGGGACTAGCAAAAGCTAGGCATGGGGGTATGATGAGAACCTCATCATGAATCCTAACTAGCACATTTTGACCTAAATAAGTGTACAAAAGCTCCAACAAAACCTATAGGAAAGCCTAAATCAGAGAATTATAAATTTGAGTATAAAACATTTCACAAGGGGTAACTGCTGCAATTTTACCAATGCAGTACATAAATGAAATTTTTAAGGGTCTAGACACAGGTCAAACAGGCTTAATAAGAGAGAAAGTGGGATGATTTGGTCTGAAAAGGGTTATAACGGCATCTAGGAATTAAATGACATTATACAACCCTAAAATAAATTCACTTCAATTCACGAAGTTTTAGGCAAGATAAAAGTTAATTAAATCCTCTAAAAATCATGGAAAAACATCTCCTAGGGTTTAGGAACTTCAATTTGGCCATTGGAACCTATCTTGACCTAGATTGAGAACCATACCCAATTTTTGACCTAATTTAGGTTTTTATGCAAAATATCCAATCAAACGTTGTCAAACCTAAAATCCAATGTCACCATTGGATTTCTTAGGTCCAAATTAGGGTAATACCAAAATTTGGACCTAAGAAAAGTTTGCCTTGACCCACTTTACAAATTGGTCATCAAAAATTACTTTTTGACCCTTAACTTTTTGAACACTTGCACTTAGCCCCTCAACTTTTCCTTCGTTCTTTGCAAATCGATCCCTCTGCCACCCACAACAGCAGCCCATACCTCCGGTGACTTTGCGCGGAGGATGGTGCTGCGTAGGGTATGGGGATCGGCCCTAGAAACGAGAGGATGGTCCCCTGCATTGTCTTCTTCCGCTTGGACCTCCTCCCATGCCCTGCCGACACCCATACCTCTCGTGTGAACACGCAAGAGGCATGGGTCTCTTCTCCGGCCACGTCTCTGGTGGCCTGCCCATGCCTCCTCCTCGTGTTTCACTCCTTGCCAACACTTATTTAAGGAGTGGCAAGGGCTGCCGCTTCCTTCAAGCTTAATTTGGCCAGAGAACTCCCTCAAATTCATCTCCTCCTCACTCTGACCAAAAGCCCGAAGCTTCCGGCGACTCTTCCTCCCTCCTCTCGTCGCTCTGCCACCATACCAGTGGCAGAGCCAGCTCCGCCATTCTCCTCCGCGCCGTGCCATACCAGCGGGCACTCTCCGACCCCTTCTCCTCGTCGCCGCCCCCTCCTCTGGCACCTTCGTCTCCGGCGACGGCAAAGACACGCCGCTCGCCATCTCCCCCCTTTCGTCCGCTTAGCTAGGTAAAAACTCTTCCTTTTACTCTCCCCTTTATTTCCCCCTGTTAATTTGTCGTTTCGACCCCTCGATGCCAGTGTCCACCCTCACCATCTCCACTTCCGACCACGAACTCCGGCGAGGCCATTTCCCCACCACAGACCACTCCACCCCTCGCCAACCGGTCCCTGAGCTTCACCACTTCCCACTGACCACCTCTCGCCCGTCCACCGACCACGCCACCCACTGAAACCATCCCCCGAATAAACCCATCCTCACGGCTGCAGCGCGACCTAGGCATGCCGCCCAGGCCGCCCCACGGTCAGCCAACCCCCGCCTCACCTTCGCCGTGATACGGCGAGGGTTTTTTGATGTTCTGACAGAGCTGCGAGGCAGTATTTGTGCTTTCAGGTTCTGCACGCTAGCCGCCATTGCCGCCGAGCTTGGGGCAAGCTTGCTAGCAGCTCCAGGCCTCTGCAGCCCCAGGTAGGAGTCCCAGGCCGCGCGGGAGAGACTCACGCACGGTCCCAGGTCCCCAATCGAAGGCGAGAGCTCATGTATCACTACAATCGCAAGGATTCCTGCTGCAGGGGAGAGCGCGAAATTTAGTTGGGACTTTTAGTCCCACCTTGTAAACGTCTGAGCGCGGCGCTTCGAATAAATTGAAAAAGTGTATTAGGCTTATCGCCTTTGATACACAGGGGTCCGGTCCCTCGCTTATGCACGTAGTGCGCCACGCACTCACACCCGCCCTCGCCCACGCTCATGCCTCGCGGGGCTGGGCTGAACCCAATTACTCGACCAAGCACTCCTCGCCCACCACTGCACGCCGGTGGGCCTGGTCCCGGGCACGTACACCTGACCTGTATACCCGCAAATGCTCTGGGAGCAAACCTTTGAGAGAGAAATAGAGAGAGAAATGTGGGGAGGGTAGGGGTTAGGTTTTGCCTAACCTTGTACTGTGTAGGGAAGCAGGAGAAGAAGAGAAGAGAAGGCACGGTTGGGGACTTAGCCGCATCGAAGAGCAGCTAAAGGAAGAGGGAGTGTAGCAGAAAGAAGAAAGAGGAGGGAATGCAGCAAAGAGAAGAAGAGACGTGGCTGAAAAGAAGGGAAGGAGAAGCAGCCAAGAGATACAACAGCGCAACAGAGAAGATCAGAAGAAAAAGGAGAAAGATTGAAGCCAAGGGAAGCAAAGTGAAGGAAGCCAAGAAAGAGAAGAAAGAAGCCTACCGCACAGAGGAAAGGAAGAAGAAGCAGAAGGCCGAGCAGAAAGGAAGAAGAAGCCAAGAGGAGGCACTGTAGCAAAGTGGCAGATAAGGTGTCTGATCAGACGTCTGAGAAAGAGAAGGTAGAGAGAGAAGAGGAGAAAGAAAAGAAGATAATTTTTTATTCCCTCTCTCTTTTCTCTTTTATTTTTGTAAAGTAATATATTGTAGTAAATTGTGATTTTGTATGCTTCTAGAACTGAGTTTGCTCCCTAAGTTTGACCTCGAAAAATTTAAAATTTCGAGTAATAAATTAAACTGATCATCGTTTTTCGCAATATACTGCAACGAACACATATTTAAAACACCGCGAATGACGAGCCTGTCACTTATCACCCAAACTTATTTAATCAAATTAAAATAGAATTCAGGATGGCGAAGACTCAAGAAATAAATCCACATTTTAGTGGGTACCCGGGCTGATTAAGTCCGAAGACCTGAAGGGTCTTAGTGTTCAAATCATACAGTTTTATTTCCTAAGATTGAAAATTTTCTAAAGCCCAAGTTCTCTTTCCTAATTCCAATTTTTTTTTAATATAAATAAAAGGAAAACAAAACAAATCTACGGAGTTGACGAAATAATTTAGAGATGAATATCCACCCCCCATGCCTATCTAATGCAATATCCTCATTGTATTAAAAAGACATAAAATAGAATGGAGTAGAGTAGAAAGTACCTGAATTGCGTGAATAACGGGTTTGCTCCGAGATGAATAGAAACTGTATACATGCTAAATTTAGTGCCTTCAGCTAGGCACACTATACAAAGAAGAGAAATAACGAATTCACAGGCGCATGTCAGAATCACAATAAAAAGATGCAACCTAAGACCTGCCAGCAGATGTTCACAAATGTGGACCAGATTATGATGCAGACCTATACCCTATGGTCGAGTATATCTAAGGTTCTGGATAAAAATTACCCAGAACCTGAAATCAGTATGCAAGCGGGGTCGGGCCTGCGATTTATGAGGATGCAACCCAAGACCAAAAAGTCGAGTTACAGAGAATTCGAGATCAAAAGGATAATCAATGAATGTGTGCTTGGGTTGGACATCCTCAAAAAAAATGTCGTAAGGGTCCTGGTTTGATGATTTCGGATTAATTGGAACCCTTAGACTCGGTCTTCTACTTCCTTTGGAGCTTGCTTCCCAAATCAAAATTTCTTAGCTTCTATCCTCCTCATTCAGAATATCAAATTCCAAGACCTCCTGTATACTAATCACCCCATCTGAAATTTCCAAGTTTAAAAGATGTGACTGAATCAGAATTGACTTGGGTCTGGTTATCTCAAAAATAGAATCGTCAGTAAGCTCAATGGGGTGTAACTAACAATCAGGGCATTGAATTGAATCCTTCAGAAAATGCGATTCTGAATCTTTCATGTAAGCCCCAATAAGATTAGTTTCCTCAGTTATTGGGCCATCATATGATCTATCGGATTCCTCAGGCCCAGTTGTCTCACAGAAATGTGAGACTTCGCAAATTGATTCTTCACCCTCAGACTCAAAGAAATCTAAATTTGTATTAATGTACATCCCAAAATCATCCATCACTTTTTGGTCCATGGAGACATACATTTCCTCGTACCCCGGCTCAAGGATCTTAGGTGAAGAAATCAAATCATCCTTAATTGGTTGCTCTAGGTCAATTTGGTCAGCCTCGTAACACGTGTCCCCCCCAACAGGTGCCTGAGCGGGTTCTGACATTGGCTCTCCTGAAGGGGGTTCATCCTGGGAATCATCTTAAGATTGAACTAGAGTAACCATAAATCTCATTCTCAGTTTCGATAACTTCCCAAGTAAAAACTCACCCGGGTCCTTATCCTTAACATCTTGGAGCCAATCCAATAAATACTTATTCAGATCATCAATCATTTCAATCAGGGGCTCAAATTCTTCAGTGCAAGGTATTGGCTGAGTTTCTAAAGATTGTATAGTATTCCTCAAGTTAGCCAAAACCTTATCTTGGACCTGGTTAACCTGAACCAAAGGGCTTGTTTCAGGGTTGGGTGGGTTTGGGATCAATGTAGAGGAGTTAATGAATTGAGATTTGTGATACCCTCCCTGATAATAGGTCATGTCGGGTTGTTCATGAAGTGGTGATGACCTAAAGGCAGTGTATTCAAGGTATGGGTAAGGATCAGTGTATACTCCTTGATTGTAGATCGTATTAGGTTGTACATGAAGGGGTGACGATCTATAATCGATGTGGCTCTGAGAAGGATAAAAATCTTGATGATGGTGTCCAGGGTCAAATCCTGAACACAGAGGTCCGGAACTGTGTCCCTAATCAGAGTTATCCCAACTAATAGATGGTTGATTACAGTATGAGTTGGGATAATCGTCATGTTGAGGATAAGTCATAACAGGAGAAAAAGAGCGGGAATGCGTATAAAATGTGGAAGGATTCATGATAGACGGGAGGAAGAAAGGCACCCTACAATACAAACAATCAAACCTGTCCTTAAGTGGGCTAGCCTAAAGGCCTACAGACTCCAAGAACCCGTCTTGAGATAAAGAAATGATTTGATATACTTCTTTTCGTTTAATCCAACCAGTTAGAGGGAGGGACTGGAGAGAAGGTTCTTCCTTCGGCTTGTGCCTTCGGTTCCTAGTGTATCCCCCAACTGCGATCGTTTGATTCGGTTCTCCTAGCTAGACATCAAATTGAACGGTAGAAATAGACTAATCGAAAATAATCTCGTTCTAGGCTCGGAAGAGCGAGTCGAATCCTTAAGGCCAACATCTACTCTGTTTTAATTAGGGTTAGGTTTGAATGTGCTTTGGAATGTGATGGGCCCTTTATCTGGGTTGTGCCCTTAATGATTGATTGAGGTGTGTGCGCATGCACGACCAGTGGTTTTCAAGCAAGATTATTTTTGATGCGGTGAAATTTAGGGTTCAAATCTTACTTAGTAGCTTTTAGGATTCAACTTTTAGGTATTTTCAATCAAGTTTTGTTGGCACACCAGGTTTTGAAAGCACAGGTGAAGATGTTTTCCTTTGAAGCTTAAAAGAATGTGGAGTGCCTGGTAAATTCCTAAGAGTTGAACCTATGTGGTAGCTACTTAATGAGTTGATTTTAGTTGAAGTGGTGCATCCCAATCAACTCAAACAATTAGCCTGTTGCACCACTTAATTAGTCACACAAGTGATTACCTAATCTGATTTCTACTTGATTATGTGTTCGGGTGTGTGTACTGGTTTCAAAGATCGGTTTACCGGTTGAGTTTGAAAATCAAATGAGGTTGTGTACCTTTGTGAGATTTTTTTAATTTTTCTTTTTAAATGCGGAGGGTAAGACGGGTGTAGGTGTCAAACAAACAATCAAAACTAACCCTAAGGTTTATAAGAACACCTAGGTTTATTTATGTTTGTGTTATTATGTGATGGAATGAAAACTAATGGGTGGGAGGTGGGTGTAAACTTACAAAACCTTCAACAGCACTTTGCTCCAATCTACCGCTTTTGCTTGTCTCAAAAAGAGTACCTGCAATCACAATAAGAAAGGAGAGAAGTGAGGTAAACAATTCGTAAGTCGGAAAATGCGAAAAATCAAAGAGTGTCGCCTCCCTAGCAACGACGCCAAAATGTTGATGGTGGAAAACTACGCGTTCGCAATTGATTCAAAAACCCGTCATTATAGTTCGAGTCGCGAAGAAATCCATTCAACAGATAAAATTTATACCGAAAAATCTGTAAAGAAGTTCCGGGTCAAACACAGGGAGGTGGACGTTTGATTAAAAATACGCGTTTTATTTGTTTGTCACGAAACAGATTAGCTGGTCAAAAACTAGCTATCTATTTAACAAATAATGAATAGAAAAGAGAGAGAGAGAGAATATTACAAATCAAACCAAAAGAGAGGTAGAATAAACATGGATTTCATTATAAGAAGTTATTTATTACACTACTCATTACGACTAGAAAGCGGGAAATCTACACTAGAAAGCAGTAAATCTATTCTAGAAAGCAGTAAAGAGAATGGAGAGAGAAATATTCTCCTCGACGATCGCTTGGAGGACGAGCCGGACGAGATGATGCCTGGAAGATGGGGAACGGAGTGGGAAGGAGGACAAAGCAGGAGGAACGGGAACGAAGTAGCATGTCGTCGTCGTCGTGGGATTTGCTTTTCGAATGCATAGAGAGGACAACCGCAGGATGCTCCATGAAGGGGGATGAAGGTGGAAAAATTAAGATTTCTACTCTAGAGGAGCATTCCGGGTGTGGGACAAGCTCTTAGAGCTTGGGAAGGGGTGAGAGAAGAGAAGAAGGGATGATAAATTCATAGGGTAGGGGTCTCCTTTTATAGTTGCAAGGAGTGGGGGCATTTTTGGACATTTTAATTTCAAAAACACTAATTCTGGGCCTTTAGTGACGGATTTATCCGTCACTAAAGGCCTAAACGTGGCCGCCGTGCACGCGTTGCGCGCGCCTCCCCACCTTCCACGCCTAAATGCAGTTCCACGTTTGTGCACGATCAACTATCCGATCTCAAGATTGGATGGCTTAAAACGCTCCTTGTCAACGCCTTCAAAACTCCTCTGTCGCGTGCCTGTGTGCGATAAGGCATGCAAATGTGCGTCATCGCGCGCGTACGCGATCAACGATTCTCCGCGTGCCATGCCTCCTCCCCTCGGCCGCCCAATCTTTATCTAACGCCCCAATCGTGCCTGCTCCCGTGCCCATCTGAATTGAAGCGCTTGGCGCGGCTTGAACGCGTGCCCTTCACTCGTGGAGGAGTGCTCGACCACTGCACTGAGTGCCCTTCTTTGTCGCGCGGATGAATTGAGTGCACGGCTCTTGCGCCCGTTAGATGGGCATCCAATGATGGAGATTCGTCGAGCGGGTGAAGAAGAGAAGTGGAGGTGGGTCCTTGGGGCTAGTTGGGAGGCTGAGATGGTGCCACGTGGTGCCATCCTGGCCGTCCATCTTCTGAGTATTATAGACGGTGCCACAAGTGTCAAATTAGATCGATTTTCGTGCTGTTAGGCTGTGATCGTCGATCCGAACCCATCCGTGTGGTCGAATTTGTCGTCTGCAGTGCGGATTGGCACCATCTTGGCCCTTGATCTTTAGGGTTCCTCGATCTCTATCTGGTGCTACGGATGTCCGATCAGGGCAATCTTGGAGTCGTTGAACTCCAATCGTCACCCTGATCAGATCCGTATGGTTGGATCTTTATCTGAGGCCCCGATTAACAAGTTGCCCTATCCCTGGTCATAAAAGGAGACAATTAACCTACATTTTATACAGACTAACCTAAATGCAAGATGATGCATGTTATGCAATATTTATAATATGTAATACAATTCTATGCCTAAGAACATGCGTAAATAGACAGTTTATGTGATATAAACATATTTACATCAGGGCACTTATGTATAAATGTTTAACATCTGAGTCTAATTCTTGCAAAGTTGAGTGTATCTATATGTAAAGAGGGCAATTTTGTAATTGTAAAACCAAGTTGTTACAACAACCTGAACCGAGGTAGTCGACTGTAATAAGTTTGGAAAGTCTATAAATAAAGTCATGTGGGAATGGGAGAGTGCTATCTTTTCAGCTCTCGATCTCTCTCTCACCAGTCCCTCGTTTTCTCTCAAATCTCTCCAATCATGATGCCTCTTTTTATCTTTTACCCTTTAGATGCCTTTGATACCATCTTGATGTGAAGAGATTTGAGAGAAAATGAGAGACTTGTGATAGAAAATTTGAGAGCTAGAAAGATAGCTCTCTCCCACTCCCACATGACTTTATTTATAGACTTTCTAGACTTATTACAGCGGGCTCCTCAGTTCAGGTTGTTATAACAACCTGGCTTTACAATTACAAAATTACCCTCTTTACATATAGACTAACATTGAGTACCTGAAAACTACAAGTATATAATGAGCTTTAGCGTCTTAATGGGTTCAAGCCATTAAGGTAGAATGTGATCAATGCATTCTTAGAGAACCCCACCATGCGGGTGTTATTGTGGGTTGCAGCTAAGGGAATAAGGTCTTTCTTAAATGCACCCATGAAACATGGCACTGTTAATAGTAGGTAAAACCAAATGATTATCACTAAAAACATTACTTTGTTGTCACCACTGTATACCCTACATCAAAGATTTAAAGTTTAAGATGAGTTTCACTTGATTTCTATGGTGGTAAAAGTGGATGACTCAGGTAAGGATTCAAATTGAAAGATATCTTTACTGAACGTAGAGTGTGGCAGTTGAGAGGTCCTTTTGTGTTGAGTTTCAACTATGAATTTGTGGGAGAATATTGATTTTTGATGACTTATTGTAACGATTGGGATGCAATTGGTGGATGGTGACATGAGAATTTATATTGAAATCAAATAGATTTGGGAGAGATTTTTAGTGCTATATTAGAAGTGAACAAACCTTTTGGTAGGTATAAAAGGGTTTTAACTCCCATCAATTATGCAACAAAGAGCAAGAGATGGGGCTAGGGATCACACATGCACACATGGCCTAGCTTAGCTTCATCTTGGGTGAGAATCAATTTGGAACTTAGAACTTGAACTCTTTTACTATGAGAAATTTCCTTAATTCCTAAATTAATTATTAAGGATGCGAGAGTTCCACTGATGAACACAACAACAATACCATCTCTTCTTCCTATCGACCAATTTGTGTAAGGTGAAACACATTTATGACATCATTTGATCGATTAATTTCTCATTTTGACCTATCAATACAGACTTTGATTGTTCAAACTACCTCGATTGTGTTCTACCGAGGTGATTTTTGAGGACGACCACAGGTGGAGTGCACCACACGCGGACGTGGGCGTGAGATCATCGAACCCTTGGAGCAACACTTTGGACCTTGAGAGCAACATGCCAGACCCCTACATCACTAAAGTGGGTCCTCGTCTCTCTCGGGGGAGTTCTCTTGCAGACGCTTCCATCGTATAACCTTTCTAACTCTTTCTTTTCATATCTTGGTGTCATATCTGGTTTGATCATGGTGTTTTGTAGATTTTCTGACCACATGTAATTTGAATGAGCGATCTTTGTTTTTGTTGAAATTTGTAACATAAAATGTCGCATTGTTGTAGTATGTCGCGTGGTAGAAAATCGTTTTTCAAAACTTTTAATTCTCAAAATCTAACCACGAAAATAGTTAGGTCGTATCCACAGGGAGGAACTAAGCCAATAAACTCACAAATATTTTTCCCGTATATTTGCCCAATCGAATGCGGGATCTGTGCTTAAATTCGATGTGAAACAAGGCGAAGAGAAGAAGACACAATAATTTGAGCATGCAAGGGTTATGTGTGTAATTTTCCCACAATGGCATGTATGGTAACTAAAGTTAGAAATCAAGACATTGAGCTCTCTCCTTTAATTAGGGTCCCCACGTGTTGATACTTTATGCATGCATGTTAAAAATCAAACTCAACATATAAGAGTTAAGTGCACGAGAGAAATAGAGTGGAAACTTAAGGGCATGCATGCAATTTCGGTTCATTAAAAATAATAAATCCAAAATTCATGGGTTGGCAATGGCAATAAATGTAAATTTTATTACATGCCAAAACAAGGGAAGCAGTTCCCTTTGCTCGTGCGTGGAGGAGTCGTGGCTAGCTGTGAGGAGCTTGGAGAAGATTGAGATCGCGAAGGGCTTCTCGATGGCGGTCGTAGCATTGTCAGAGATGATCAGAGGTGGCCGGTCGGCGGGAAAGAAGCCATCGGCGATGGGTTCTTCCGGTCGTGAGCGTGGGGTGCGATTGGCTTGTTGGAGGGTATGGTTGCGCTCGTGGTGGTGTGGCGAGTCCGATGGAGTTCCCCACGCAAAGGATCGAGGTCGGAGATAGCTGCTGCGTTTTGAGGACTGGTGGTGGGTGTTGGGTTCTTCCTCTCTATTGACGGAGAAGAAGAAGAAGAGGGGAAGGCCAGCTGCAGGGATAGTGGGCTACAGGCACAAGGGCTAGGACGAGCGAGGGGGCGCGTGTGAGGGTGTTGCGCTGCTATGGCTGTGGCGCTGTGTAGGAAGAGGAAGCAGATGGTGAGGGTGGTAATGTAGTGATGGTGGTGGGATGGAAGCGAGGATGCAGTACGATGGCCATGCACTATCACTGCGTGGCCGATGGAGGTGGAGGTCGCGGTGGTGTGGTGGAGAAGCTTGCAAAGGTTCACAGTGTGCGCTATGGGGTTACGGTGTATGTTTGATTTCACTGTGGTGACGATCCCCATAGGGGGGGTAGATGAGATCCCCCTTCCGCAACCCAGCCTCTCCTCTTTTGTAGATGTTCCCCCTCAATTTTTCTCCTCCGAAATCTCAGCCAACAACCTTGACGAGGATATTAAGGTGGTTGTTGGGGAATCATGGGAGAAGCCCCGTTGACTGTGGGAAGTGGTGGCAGCGTCATTGGACATCCAGACCAAGTTCTGGACGTCTTAAAAGTGGAACTTGCCTACATTAAACCCCTGTAATCACAAAATGCATATTATTATTATTATTATTAATGCAAGATAAATTATGTAAATCTAACTTATAATACATGCATTTATTTTATAATCAAATGTAACTATTAGTACACTTATAAATATAGGAACTAATCAACTTAGGCTAAAAATTAGTCTAATAAATTAGACTCGTCAAATACCCCCATGCCTAAGTTTTGCTAGTCCCTAGCAAAAGAAATGAATGCAAGGTGTATGATTCTATCAAAAGACTTCTTTTCTTATTCCAAACATTTAGAGATCCAGATAGGTGTGAAGTGATAGTAGCCTAGGTAATGGATCCAAGTAAAAAGCCAACCTATATTTAAAGTTCGTACTTAACCCTTGGTAAACATTTTATTAGGATAGATAATTACTTCCCTCGAGGATAAAGTAGGAAATGATCTATCATTTGACATCAACTTTTTGGCTTAGGTAGGAGACACTAAGTTGGAAGGATTTATATTTGGTGGCTCACACTCATCTGGTGCTACATGTAATCTAGTACTGCAGACTCTAAATCTCTAGACTATCAAATGAGCTAACCCAGAGAGAGGCTAAACAAAACTGTGCTTTCTTGATGTTCCTTTGCGCTTACTCTTTTCCTTCTTTTCTTTCTGAGATCACAAATCTCATCAAATTTTGTAAATGTATTCACTGTTTGATGGCCTCACATGGTATTCACACTTTTAATTAGAGTCCCAATAACCTTACAACTAAGTTTCCCAATAACCTTACAACTAAGTTAGAAGTCCTCAGCCAGTATTCGGGCGATCAGAAATACTGAAAAGTAGGTATGGGTCATATTTGGTGGATCGCAATAGGTATTTTGTTACCTCAATGTTATGAATACCTGATAAAATTGACATTTAAGATAGTTATAACTCGAACATTTTTTTTTGTCTATATGTATTTTTCTCTCTTTTTTTTCTGTATATATTTATATATTTATTTTCTTCTTTTTCTCTCTCTCTCTTCTTTTCTCTCTATTTTTTTTAACTCCAACACAACACGACGTAAACTTTTATTCATGAGGCATTAATAGGGATGATGATGGTTAAGAGGATATTGTATGGCTTATTTGGTGGAAGTGCCTGCTCATGACACCGAGAAGGAATGGATAGGACAAGAGTATTTCTTACCTTTGACACTACCACCCTCCTTCAGCCGAGGAATCTATGAAGGACGGTCATAACCATCCACCATAGTCATAGTTTTATTAAGACTCAATCTCTGTGTATCTGCCTTCTTTGGTGACTCTCAGGAATTCATACAATGTTTGCACACAAGAACAGAGAGCGAAAAATATGCCTAACTCTAAGGTATCATCATCTAATTATCCAGAACTTAAGAATCCTTGCACTAGATTTAACGCACCAGTAGTCTCTACTTTCTTCTCACAAATATTAGGTGTATCTTAATAGAAGATAGTTTACTTGACTCCCTACTAACTGTCCAAGGGTTTAGCAGACTAAAAAATGCTTATTGGTTTTCTTAGAAGATCCATTACCCAGTCTATGTGCAAGTGAATGTACTGGATTCTAAACTCAGAAACAATTTAAGAAGAAAATCTTTAATGACACCTCTTTGATAACAATTTTCTGATAGGGACTAACCAATTCAGCTCAATTTTTTTTTTTTTGATATACCTAACCTAAATGCATGAATATTGCCTAAAAATGTAAAATGCACCCCCTCATGCCTAAATCCTACAATGTCCTCATTTTAAAATTAAAACAAGGGGAGAAAGGAAGGAAATCACCTGATGAAGGCGTTATTCTGGACGTTGGGTTGCCTCTCAACAAGCACTGCATTTTTTTTGTCAGTAGCCAGATTTATAGGGACCTGTAAGTCTGGTTCCGAACAGAAAGAGCTAGGCCCTAAAAATATGCGTAACAATGTGGGCCTAGAAAATAGGTAGCCACAGATGTTGGCGAGCTGATGATGCAGCGTGATTCCAAATACTCGCTAGAAGACATGATAGCAAACAATCTCGCACGCTACCTAGAGAGGTCTAGGAAAAAGAGTAATAGAAGAAGGGACCTCTTGAAACGAAATAAGTGGAGGATAACAAGGGTCCTCCAAAGTAAGAAGGGTTTTAAAAGATGTATGCATAATTATTTCAAACCCTTGAATGACGAGACTAAAAGTACAAACATCAATCCATACTCGCCATTTTACCCGAGGATGTACTAGCCTGGTATGCTCCCTAGAAAGAATGTATGTGAGCAGAGACCTGAGCCAAGGATTCGGTAAGGAATCTACAGTTTGCTTGAGTGATTGGGTGGTAATTATTAAGTCTAAAGAGGGTTTAGTCTATTTAGGTTCCATTCCCAATAAGAATTCTTCTTTCATATCCTTACATAACTTCATTGTTTCATGAATCTCTAACTGCTTCTCTATAATAGATGAGTCATGCACATAATTCAATATCTCATTGTAGACTCATGATCAACATGCTTTGACGACAGTTGGGTTTCCTGGGAAGTAGCGAGATTAGAATTATCATTAAGTCCATCCCCGGGTTCTTTTTTGTCAATTACATCCTTTCCGGGGATTTTTTGTGTTACTTCATTATCTTTAATATCTTTAGGAAGATGATCATTCTCAATGTTATACGAATGGAGAAAGCCTATATCTCTCAATTCTTTATTCTTCTCGGGGCATAAATCCTCAATTGATATGGATTGTCCTCAAGAGTCTCTTCTAGGCTTCTCACTGTTGTGTTCGTCCTCCTCCAACTTCAACTCTATATCTTCCTGATTTTGCGGAGGATGCTTTTCAAAATTAAAAGTAGGAAGGAATTTGGATTTTACCAAATCATTAATATATTCGAGGGGTAAGTTCTCAAATAACACATAATCCCCTCGAGATTCATCCCAAACTCTAAGTCTGGGTTCCCCTATTGGGTTATCATCCTCCTCTAAAATAGAGTCTTTGTATCCCTGTGACCAAATTGATCCAATTCATCCTTCATTCCCTTAGGGTCACCTTCATTGGATGCATTTAAATCCTCAGAATGCTGAATGGTAGGTATTGATTCCCTAAGTGAAGGGTTGGGATTAGGCTCACTAAGGTAAAATGGGGTTCCACCACATGATTAATAGGGGAAGTGGCATGAACAATACGACTGATAGCGACTGGCTGCGAGAGATAACCGGGTTTGATTGTTATGTCGATGTAATATAGCCAGTTATTGCCATCATTTCAAATATATAAATTTTTACTCGGAAAATAAAAGAGTTCCCGAGGTCGAACTCAGGGAGCAAGTTGTATTCTAGAGATATACATGTTTCTTTTAAAAAAAATAAACAAAGAGAGAGAAAGAATTTGGTGTCTTTTTTTTTTCTTTGTTTCTCCTCGTCTCAGATCTTCTTCTTCTTGTCTACAGAGGTGATGTTCTTCTTCTTGTTCCAGCAGTTCTTCCTTTTTCTTCTGTCTTTCTTCAGATCTTCTTCTTTCTTCTTTGTTTTTCTTCTTTCAGTTCTTCCCTTGTTCTTTTGTGTTCTTCTCTGTCTCGCCTTCTTCTGTTGCTCTTCAGATCTTCTTCTTTCTTCTTTTCTTTTTCCAGTCCGGACGTCGCCCCTCCTTCTTTCTTCTTTTCCCTTCAGGACGTCGTCTGATTTCCAAATCAGACGACTTAAACTGCCTGTTGCTACAGTCAGCTTCCTTCTTCTTCCGCGGTTCTTCTTCTTCACCTGTGCCTGCACACTTCAGAGCTTACGTCAGAGAACAAAACCTACTCTACCCTCCCCCCCCCGCGTCTCTCTCTCTCTGAAACCACTCTTGGGAAAGCTCTCCCAGAGCTGCCGGGTAATCGGGTTCGGGTCACGCCCGGGTCCAGGCCCACCGGCGTGCGTGGTGGGCGAGGAGTGCAGGTCAGTCTAAGTCGGGTCGGGTCAGGTCCGCGGGGCGTGAGCGCGGACGAGACCGGGTAACCGGGCGGGTGTAAGGGGACCTCACCCCGTGTGCTGAGGCAGTAAGGCTAGTGCACAAAATCAATTTAAACAGTGGAAAGTGTGTGAGGCTTACCGATGTGGGACTAAACGCAGACCTTTCCTCGCGTGCGCCTGCTGGGAGACCGCAGCCTGGCTTCTGCAGCTGCAGCTTTGATTTGCGTAGGTTGCTGGCTGGCTGCCTTCGCAAGACTCCCCGTAATCCACAGCAGCTGGAGACCTGGAGTCCTCAAGCCTGGAGCGCGGGAGAAGCTGCTTCAATGTGCGTTAATGGCGGTCGAACCTCAAAACCTGTCGGACACGAATATGGCCTCTCGGCCTGATCAAACCACTGGGGAACCTTCGCCGTGGCACGGCGAAGGTGAGGAGCTGCGCGGCAGGCCGCAAGGTGGTGTCTGGCGGCAGCCCTAGGTTGGACTGCAACCGGAGGAATGGGTTTGTTCGGGGGAGTGTTACGGAGGTGTGGAGTGGCAGTGGAGGGGTGGGGGGTGCTCAGTGTGATGAGGCGGAGGTTCGGTGAGGGTCGGCGAGGTGTGTGAGGCTGTGGAGCGATGGGAACATCTCACCGGAGGGTGGCCGGAGTCGAAGGGGGTGACGATGGTCAGGGTCGGTCGAGGGCGTAATTGAACAAATTGGAACCGGGGAAAGAAAGAGGAGAAGAAGGGAAATAGTTCTAACTTACTTGCAGGGACGAAGGGGGAGGAACAGGGCGACTGTCGTATCGACTGTCGCCGGAGAAGACGATGCTCAGGGAAAGGGGCGGCGGCGAGCAGAGAGCCGGAGAGGCGCCAGCTGGGTGCGGCGTGGCGTGGGAAGAGCAGGGGAGGAAGTCTCTGCTGCTGGTATTGCGGCAGAGCGAAGAGGAGAAGGGGGAGGAACCGCCGGAGCTGGTGAGCATCTGCCGGAGAGAGAAGAGAGGAAAGTTGGGGGTTTTCTCCGTCAGATCCGAGCTGCCCCGGTCGGTGGAGCAACGGGGGGTATTTATAGGGATCAAACAGGGAGGAAGGCGGCGCCGGAGGATGGCCGGAAACAAGAACCCATACCTTCCGTGCGTTCGCACGGCCGGTATGGTGGGTTATAACGACCAGGGGGGTGTCCCTGCGACGGCTGACGACGCAGGGCACCCCCGGTTTACTTGCCAGGTCCCCCCCCTCACCCTGCGCGGCGCCATGCTCCGCGCAAGGTCGCCGGAGCATGGTGCTGGCAGGTTTTGCAGGGGGGACCTGATCGCAAAGAACGAAGGAGAGTTAGGGGCCAAAATGCGAGGGTTCAAAAGTTGAGGGCCAAAGAGTAAATATATGAGGACCAAAGTGTAAAGTCGGTCAAGGAGGTTTCTTCTTAGGCTCAAGTTTTTATACATGACTAATTAGGACCTAAGGAATCTGATGGTGAATTTCATTTCTATATTAAATCTTGTTTGACCGGTCAATTTACGCAAAAACCTAAATTAAGTTATTAATTGGGCATGGTTCTCAATGTAGGTCAAAATGGGTTCTGAAGGCCAAATTGAAGGTTCTAAACCCTAGAGATTATTTTTCTATGAATTTTAGAGGGTTTATTCTATTTTTACTTTGCCTCGAACCTTGTGAATTGAAGTGGGTTATTTTAGGGTTACAGATTATCATTTAGTTTCTTGGAATTGCTGTAGCCCTTGCTAGATCATTTCATCCCACTTTTATTCTTATTAAGTTGCTTTGACCTGTGTTTGGGCCATGAATTACCCTGTTTGCAGATTATACTGGTAAAATTGCATTTTTACCCCTTATGACTTGTTTTCTCCTTAAACTCAGAATTCTCTTAGTTAAGCCTTTCCTTGAGTTATGTAGGAGCTTTTATCCTTTGTATTGGGTCAAAATGAGCTAGTTATGGCTCATGATGAGGTTCTCATCATACCCCCATGCCTAGCTTTTGCTAGTCCCTTAGCAAAAACTTAAGGTTTCAACCCTTGTTCTAGACCATGAAGTTTTTAATAGTTTTAGATAAGTGCCTTTTTTATTTGAGCATAGATTAGGTTAGAATGCTGACCATAGGCCTAAAAGGTACTCTAGTACCAATCAAGATCCAAATCTGTCTAGCCTTAGCCTCAGTCTTTAGCAAAGGTTTTTAAGGTCCACAAGAACTAACCTAAGGTTTATTGGACTTTGTGGTTAAAGCACCCGTGCTTGAAATGATTTTAGCCCTGGCTCAGTTCGCAGTGCGTTTTGTAAGAGAGAGATAGAAAGTTTTTCTGTTTAGAGAGTTTTCTCTCTCTTTTTCTTTTTAGTTCTAGCCTAGGATTGGCTTTTCAACACGGTCTGTATCAGATTCCTTGCTCCCATCATCAATCCTCAAGGGTTCCTGGCGATCGATGCTTCGAGATAGCACCGCCCATGGCAACCCCCGGAACCCTGGCTATTGAGATTTCGAGATAATCCCATCCATGATGTTCCGTGGCCGAATCCAGACCCTGGCAATTGACACTTCGAGATAATGCCATCCATGGAATCTGAACCAGCAGAGTGTTTACATGCCCCCAGTAGGATATGTAAATATCCTAAGAGACAAGCACCGAGGAGATGATATTTTGTTACGCATCTTCGAGGGGATTTCCCGCCTCTTCGCGCTGGGAACTCGTCCAAATCAACTTGTGTTGATCGGCCGCTCCTATTCTAGGTGTTCTTTTCAGAATTTTACGACGCTTCTGCGTGATTCTGATTTTTACGCTTACTGAACCAGGCTGTGTGTGAGGTTAGGGTGCTTAGGTTACCGAGTCCCGTAAACCAAAAATTAGTTAACGAGGCCGAATACTCCCTAAGCCTTAGACCTACTACTTCAGCTTTTCATTTTCCTCAACCTCTTGAGGAGTGTCTGAATCTTAATGGGTACTAAGAGTCTATTCAAGAATGCCTAAGGTTTGCGTTCTTACTAATCTCATTATGCACTTTTCAGTTATTCTCTTGAATGAGGTCTAGAACTTAGGTTAATTCCTTAGTTCCTTACTAATGACTATCACCTTTTCTCATAATTTTGTGCTCCTTTTTCATTTTGTTTCTTTTCTCCTTCTCCTTCACAAAATTTCCTTCTCCTCTTTTCCTCTTATTCTTTTTCAAAAATTTTTAATTTTTATGGTGTTTTTGGCATATGTGAATTTTTTTGTTTGAAACCCTTTTCTTACAAGTTTTGCACTTTCATACCCCCCCATGCCTAAGATTTGCAATGTCCTCATTGTAACCTAGGGGTTTTTATTCAACTAAGTTCATACATTAGGATAGCTGTTTTGATGAGTGAATGGGTCGGGGTGACTGTTGCGGACGATTTCTAATCTCAGATGCAAGCACCTGAGGTGGAGTCGGCTGTCTTAAAGTGTGAACTTCAAGTGCAAAAAGGTGTCAGAACAAGTTTCAGGTTTTCAAAGAGAATGACGGGCTGCCTCCCGTTAAGCGCTGAGTTTGATGCCTTCAGCCAAGTGGGAAATGCGATGGAGAGGGGATGGTCAAATCAGCAGAGTTTTGTAAGACAAGCACCTTGATTAAGAGCCTGGTTGGTCCAACCAGGTGCTTGTTCAGATCAACAGGCTGATGATGCAGCCCAAACCCAATCAATCTGGCGGGTTGATAGATGTGGATAAAAAGGTGTGGAGCCCACCATAAACTATGAAGCTCAGATGGATGTGGAAGTGTAAACGCAGGGTTTGGCTGAGTCGAATCAGCCTGGTCAGAGCAGGGACCCGTAGAATAATCAATGAATGACACGGAAACCCTACAGGGGTGATCAGAGAATGATAGAGCATGGTATGTAGTCTGATCAATGTTCGAAACCCGATGTGGAAATGCAATCGGCTCGGTGAGAGGTGAATCTGAATAGAAATTGAGTCCGGTTGTGGGTCGGGGTTTGGGAGAGGTTTTGATCCGTTCTGTGTGTGCGGATGAGGTGGCCATTGTGTACGAGGGCTCTTCTAGAAACAGATGATAGGTGGTTTTCTGTAGAGAGTCCTCTGGGTAACTATCAAATGCCGGAAGAGTGTTTGTAGGATGAAAGGAATCGGATTCGAGAAAAAATTTGGATTCTTGGTTGCAATCACTCTTGGCATTTTCTGTTTTTGGTTCCTGAGGATCGAAAAGGAATGATTCTGTGTTATCGGTGATCTCGGGAATCAGGACCTCAGAGTCGGAGTTAGAGTCATGAGAACTGAGGTCGTGGATAGGCCTGGCGTGTTCAGGAAGGGGAATCTCTCCGCAATTATAGTCAGATTTGAAATTGTCGGAGAGTTGGCGAAAATGAGATTCATGATCATGAATTCCACCACAGCAAAAATCATCAGATGTGGAATCAGCAGCCTGATTGGGGTCTAGCCTATATGTCAATTCTGGGCTCGAAAAGGTATTCTGTCTAGGCTCAAGCTCCAGGCTGGTAGGATAGACCCAATTAAAATCCAACTCGTCCAACTCCTCAGTCTCTGTATCATAAATTGGCATGTTCTCTGGAAAATCGATCAGATTTTCTGAAGATGTTGGAGAGGGATATTCATCAAATAAAGGCCCGGAATCATATTCTGTAAAAATTTGATCTTTCTCATAAGGGGCCTCATAATCTTCCCAATAAGTTTCAGATCTAGGTTCTAGGCTTAGGATGTGGGTAGAATTATTAGAACCTAAGTCCGAATAATCTTCGAGGGCCACCTTATCAAAATAAGGGGCGGAATTTATACCCTCAGAAGGTTCAGTTCTGATCTCATTATTGCAGGAGTTTTGAAATTCTAGGCTTGGCAATTCATGGTCTAAGTTTGGCTCATCATTGTGTTCTCCTGCAATATCCCAACCTAATTCAACATTGTCTTCTATCTAGGTTGGGATTTTACAACCACTTTGTGCCTCAATCCCGAGATCTGGGAAACTGGATAGTTCCTTAATACTGTTCCAAGATGGTTCATCCTCTGTTTCTGGTATATACGGGTATTTCTAGTTAATAATTTGTTCTACTGATTTCATCATCTCTACCCGTTTCATAAGGGCATCTTGGTGTTGTTCCCAAAGTACAGGATTTGTCAAGCATTGAAGGTATTCAGATTGGTGTAATTTTTCCATCTCAATGTATCCTGTCATGAGCATATCTCGGGTTGATCCTTTTGAAATTTCAGTCAATAGAATTTGGGCACAGTTTATGATGAAAGCTGTGGTTGTTGGGACATCAACCTGAATGTTTTCTACTGGTGTTGAGGGTTTGATTTCATAGATTTCAAGGGCATCCTCAATCATCTTATCTTTCATGGATCTCAGATATTCAGGTTTTTTGAATGGTAGTCTTGCTAGGTAATTAGGCTGCATAATTGGATCAGGTGGTGGAATCAAGATATAGAATCAAAGTTTGAATCAAGATGAAAGAAGGGGATTTTGTTCAGAATCAGAGGAAAGAGGGGCTATGTGAATGATTTCTGCAAAAACAAAGGAGCCGAGGCTTAGCCTCGGGGAGAGTGAATTTCTATAGGAGGTTTCAAGGACCTCCTGAAAAATACTGAAGGACTGGGTGAGATAAGCAGGTGCTGGACCCAATCAAGACACCCAAAAATTGTTGGGTGACTATAGAGGTTCGGGGCAGATGGACCCCTTGATCAGAAAGATCGTCCACCTGAGAATTACCTGGGCAGCCAGAGAGGGAGAGTCCCGCGAAGACCCCTACACGGTAGAGCGTCCCCACGGGTTACAGGGTTTCCCCCACCCGACCTCTCTTGTCACTGCGGGTCCAGGTAGACCAGAATGGGGATCTTGACCTCTTAAGTCTACCAATTTTAGCTTAAGATCAGGGTGCTTAAAGTTACACTTGAACTCTTAGGTATTTTGAGTGAGAAAGTGACCTAATTTTAAGGTTGGTTGACCCAAGGAGTCAACTTTACCTTTTGTTCCTTTGAGAGCTTTTTGGGTCCTTTCTTTTAGGGTTCAAGTGTTTAGAGAGCCAATTGTTTTAGGTTTTCTTTGAATAGGTATTTTCAGACAAGGGCTTGGGCACACTTCATTTGGTTTTCTCAATTCTTGCTTAAGGAGTGTGTCTCTAAATCCCTAATGTTGAATCTTATGTTGGCTCTACTTGGTCCAGTTAGTTCTTTGTTGGGTAATTAGGGCTCAAGCAAGAATGTGTTAGCCCTTAAATACCCTTAATAGTGTGCAGGACTAATGAGTTGAAAACATGCAACTCTTTATGGTTACTAAGTATGGAAGACAGGTTAGCCCTATATTGCTTGTTCTTTTCTTTTCTTCCTCTTTAGAGTTTAGGGGTTAATAGCGAGAGGAAAGAAATTTACCTGTCCTCGGAGTGGTTGTTGTGCGGTTGCTTGTCTTCTTGATTTCCTGTAGTTTTCTGCACAAAAGAGAGGAGATTATCAGAAATTAAAAAGAAACAGGAATGTTTACCTCTAGAATAGCCGTTGCTCCCCGGCAACGGCGCCAAATTGATAGCGACTGGCTGCGAGAGATAACCGGGTTTGATTGTTATGTCGATGTAATATAGCCAGTTATTGCCATCATTTCAAATATATAAATTTTTACTCGGAAAATAAAAGAGTTCCCGAGGTCGAACTCAGGGAGCAAGCTGTATTCTAGAGATATACATGTTTCTTTTACAAAAAATAAACAAAGAGAGAGAAAGAATTTGGTGTCTTTTTTTTTTCTTTGTTTCTCCTTGTCTCAGATCTTCTTCTTCTTGTCTACAGAGGTGATGTTCTTCTTCTTGTTCCAGCAGTTCTTCCTTTTTCTTCTGTCTTTCTTGAGATCTTCTTCTTTCTTCTTTGTTTTTCTTCTTTCAGTTCTTCCCTTGTTCTTTTGTGTTCTTCTCTGCCTCGCCTTCTTCTGTTGCTCTTCAGATCTTCTTCTTTCTTCTTTTCTTTTTCCAGTCCGGACGTCGCCCCTCCTTCTTTCTTCTTTTCCCTTCAGGACGTCGTCTGATTTCCAAATCAGACGACTTAAACTGCCTGTTGCTACAGTCAGCTTCCTTCTTCTTCCGCGGTTCTTCTTCTTCACCTGTGTCTGCACACTTCAGAGCTTACGTCAGAGAACAAAACCTACTCTACCCTCCCCCCCCCCGCGTCTCTCTCTCTCTGAAACCACTCTTGGGAAAGCTCTCCCAGAGCTGCCGGGTAATCGGGTTCGGGTCACGCCCGGGTCCAGGCCCACCGGCGTGCGTGGTGGGCGAGGAGTGCAGGTCAGTCTAAGTCGGGTCGGGTCAGGTCCGCGGGGCGTGAGCGCGGACGAGACCGGGTAACCGGACGGGTGTAAGGGGACCTCACCCCGTGTGCTGAGGCAGTAAGGCTAGTGCACAAAATCAATTTAAACAGTGGAAAGTGTGTGAGGCTTACCGATGTGGGACTAAACGCAGACCTTTCCTCGCGTGCGCCTGCTGGGAGACCGCAGCCTGGCTTCTGCAGCTGCGGCTTTGATTTGCGTAGGTTGCTGGCTGGCTGCCTTCGCAAGACTCCCCGTAATCCGCAGCAGCTGGAGACCTGGAGTCCTCAAGCCTGGAGCGCGGGAGAAGCTGCTTCAATGTGCGTTAATGGCGGTCGAACCTCAAAACCTGTCGGACACGAATATGGCCTCTCGGCCTGATCAAACCACTGGGGAACCTTCGCCGTGGCACGGCGAAGGTGAGGAGCTGCGCGGCAGGCCGCAAGGTGGTGTCTGGCGGCAGCCCTAGGTTGGACTGCAACCGGAGGAATGGGTTTGTTCGGGGGAGTGTTACGGAGGTGTGGAGTGGCAGTGGAGGGGTGGGGGGTGCTCAGTGTGATGAGGCGGAGGTTTGGTGAGGGTCGGCGAGGTGTGTGAGGCTGTGGAGCGATGGGAACATCTCGCCGGAGGGTGGCCGGAGTCGAAGGGGGTGACGATGGTCAGGGTCGGTCGAGGGCGTAATTGAACAAATTGGAACCGGGGAAAGAAAGAGGAGAAGAAGGGAAATAGTTCTAACTTACTTGCAGGGACGAAGGGGGAGGAACAGGGCGACTGTCGTATCGACTGTCGCCGGAGAAGACGATGCTCAGGGAAAGGGGCGGCGGCGAGCAGAGAGCCGGAGAGGCACCAGCTGGGTGCGGCGTGGCGCGGGAAGAGCAGGGGAGGAAGTCTCTGCTGCTGGTATTGCGGCAGAGCGAAGAGGAGAAGGGGGAGGAACCGCCGGAGCTGGTGAGCATCTGCCGGAGAGAGAAGAGAGGAAAGTTGGGGGTTTTCTCCGTCAGATCCGAGCTGCCCCGGTCGGTGGAGCAACGGGGGGTATTTATAGGGATCAAACAGGGAGGAAGGCAGCGCCGGAGGATGGCCGGAAACAAGAACCCATACCGTCCGTGCGTTCGCACGGCCGGTATGGTGGGTTATAACGACCAGGGGGGTGTCCCTGCGACGGCTGACGACGCAGGGCACCCCCTGTTTACTTGCCAGGTCCCCCCCCTCACCCTGCGCGGCGCCATGCTCCGCGCAAGGTCGCCGGAGCATGGTGCTGGCAGGTTTTGCAGGGGGGACCTGATCGCAAAGAACGAAGGAGAGTTAGGGGCCAAAATGCGAGGGTTCAAAAGTTGAGGGCCAAAGAGTAAATATATGAGGACCAAAGTGTAAAGTCGGTCAAGGAGGTTTCTTCTTAGGCTCAAGTTTTTATACATGACTAATTAGGACCTAAGGAATCTGATGGTGAATTTCATTTCTATATTAAACCTTGTTTGACCGGTCAATTTACGTAAAAACCCAAATTAAGTTATTAATTGGGCATGGTTCTCAATGTAGGTCAAAATGGGTTCTGAAGGCCAAATTGAAGGTTCTAAACCCTAGAGATTATTTTTCTATGAATTTTAGAGGGTTTATTCTATTTTTACTTTGCCTCGAACCTTGTGAATTGAAGTGGATTGTTTTAGGGTTACAGATTATCATTTAGTTTCTTGGAATTGCTGTAGCCCTTGCTAGATCATTTCATCCCACTTTTATTCTTATTAAGTTGATTTGACCTGTGTTTGGGCCATGAATTACCCTGTATGCAGATTATACTGGTAAAATTGCATTTTTACCCCTTATGACTTGTTTTCTCCTTAAACTCAGAATTCTCTGAGTTAAGCCCTTCCTTGAGTTATGTAGGAGCTTTTATCCTTTGTATTGGGTCAAAATGAGCTAGTTATGGCTCATGATGAGGTTCTCATCAACGACCTTGACCTGGGTTATTAGGGGTAAGAAAAATACTGTCAGCAGGGTCAAGGTCCTCAAGTGATACCATCTTCCCTTTCTTTTGACTCCAATATAGCTCGGGTGGATAATCACTAGGATCGTTCTCCTCTAGTGGCCGTGTCTCATGGGGAGAGTCTAAGTGATAGCTACTCAAAACGGGATCCCTATTGTCATTGGTTTCCTTAGAATTATTTTAATGATTACGGTTGTACGGGTAAGGATCAGAATCAATAGTAAGAGAGTAGCTAAGCTGTCTAATTTCCTTGTTCAATTGTTGACTATTCCTCAACATCTCTCCCACAGACTCCATCATTTCCTTTTGTTGTTTTTGCATTTTTATCATAAAAGAGGAGAGGCTATTGTTAGATTGGGGAGGATAGTCAATCTTAGGCTCTGGTTGCTTAGGAGAATTATTCCAACCTTGATAAGAAACATCATGAAGGATGAGAGGGTTGGGTGTTTGCAAACTAGAAAATTCTACTCCTAGGCTCTGTTCAAAAGTGGGAGTTATCGAACCAGTACTCCCAGGATAGGAATATGATTGATCCCAAGTATTGTCATTGTACCCATCAAAGGATGGATATGCTTGGGGCATGGGATCCTGATTAAAAGATGAGAAGTATTGACTTTAATAATCTAAATGATAGGAATAAGGGTGATCCATTTTTTTAAGACAAACAAATTTAACTCTCTTAGGACTTAGAAGAAATCAAAATGAAAGTAGAAACTTCCTAGAGAGTTCTACCATTATCAAAACAAACGCAAATATAGTGGGATCTGTTTTTAGTAGATTCTAGGTCATAGCATTAAGTGTTCAGTTGGTGGCCAAACAAGTTTTGTAAGAATTACGCTTCCTAAGCCGACCTTCGTTGGTGCCTACAACCTACTCGCAAGGGATGGAAGTCTCAAATCGAGCCCACGCACGAGGAACCGAAGTAACTTGGTGGATACGCTTGTTGATTTTCGACTAACTTCCCTTGTGGTGCAAAGAGGAGAGGAAGAAATTAATCTAGTGACCTTATGTGTGATGTGCACAGTGTTTTAGGTGTGCAACACACGTACGAGTTTTGTATTTAAAATCTCACAATCAAGTCCTTGTGCACGCAATTTCAAGTCACTGATCTTAAGGTCCAATCTCTTAGCAGTCCCAATTTCTTAAAGTGACCACTGAATTATTTAGATTCACACACTTTAGTGGTCTTGGATTTAAGTCCAATGTAGATGCATGACAAGTATTTGATGCCAAAGAGAAGACGTACCTTACTCCAGCTTTCTTTGTGCAAGATGTTTGGAATGCAATTAAGATAAACTAGATGCTACTCATTCAATCCTACATGATCACCCTATAGATATGCAGCTTCTAGTAGGTAGTTCGGGTTTTTCTCTCTCTTTGTTTTTTTTTTGTTGTTAATAAGCAAACAACCTAATCTAATTTAATTAGCTAACTAACATGCAGTTCAAACAATTCAAATAAACCTATAATCTAAATAAAATGGGAACACATTCCTAAAAAGACGCTCTTGCATACAAGAGCGATAAGAATAAAAAGTACTCGGAACACATACCCAAAAATATTGTCTCCGTCATGCGCTCCCGTCGCATTCGTTTCTTTTTGCATGCAAACAGAAACAAGGTCAGCAATTCAGAAAAGCTTCAGAAATGGCATATAATATAAATTTTCTAAAAAAATTAATAGGCGTATTTCCTCCTCGGCAACAACATCATTTGACGAGTCGATTTTCACTTTTGTTGAAATTTTAAATAGAAAATGACGATTGTTGTAAAGCTTTTGTGGTGGGAAATCGACTATCAAAACATGAATTATTTTTAACCACAATGATTAGGTCATTTCCATGGGAAGGAATTAGCCCAGTAAAATAATGAATGATGGTTTGTCTATTCAAGACTATCAATTAGTAAACATAGAACCCATTGCAACCTTAGGAATCATCATTCTATGCAATTGAATAAGAGTAGAGGGAGTTCTTATGCAAAACCACTTCAATAAAATATCCTTTAAATAAATGAATCGTATTCTTACAATGGCAGTTGACGTAATTTTTATTTGAATTGAAAACAGAGGATTTTCTCTTTGTGCTCGTGTGAGGAGGAGCTGTGGTTGGCTGCGAGGATCGAGGGGAAGGTGCATCTCGACTAGGGCTTTGCGTTGACGATCTCGGCACAGGTTGAGATGGTCGCCGGTGGCCGCGCAACGGTGGGGAGACCGATGGCAATGGCTTCTCGGCGTCAATGTGGAGATGATCGGGAAGGTGCTGTGGATGGTGGGCTTGTCGGTAAGCACGCGATATGTGTGCTAGTGGTGATGGCGTCGAGCTCGAAGGTCGGTGGTGGTAATCTTAATCGATCTCTTGCGATGTATGTTTATTTATCCAAGTTAATCAATCAGTCAGTCGCTTCACATAAACGTTGTTGTCGGGTTTTGATCCTCGGCAACAGTGTTAAAAATGTAAGGCGATCGACCAACCACAGTTTGTATTAAAAAATCATTGTTGTTGTAGTAAATGTCATAAATACAAATCGTTATCGTATCGATTTTTATTTAATTTACATAATTTTTACTGGTTTATTCCAGGTCATTCACTGGGAGACAGTTATTGATATACATCACTCTCTAAGTCCAAGATTATTTTTTAATTTCAAAAAGATCATTTTTATGTACAATAAAGAATGAATGAATCAATCAATTATAAATGAATTAATGGTTTAATTATGAACAAAAAGAATCAATGAAAATGCTTGCAAAAACCTAATTACAATCAAGCATCAAACACTACATAAATATACTATATACTATCTACTTACAAGTTATATTACTAATACTTACACATATATTTAATACTAACTAATAATACATACCATACTTAACTTAATATACTAACGTATATAGTAACATATATAATAGCTGCAGCGACAGATATAAATGTTGCTGGATCCAAAAAAATATATACAAACTCTAAAGCAAAAACTAGGGTCTATAGCGACACTTATTTTACCTTTAGTGATGTTTTATTTTGTCAGTAAAGATACCTAGTTAGTTATATACATATATATAGCTATACTGCTTGTACGTATGCTTATTATTTACCTTATACTTATTTATTTATATACACATATACGCTATCCATTATACATATACATTTCTTCTTCGTTCTTTTACTTCTTAAGTTTCTCTGTATTCTTCTTCTTCTCTGTATGTTTACTTTTACTAAGCCTTTTGTGTGTCTCTTATGATAGTTAGCTGCATTCTCTATATGTTTACTCTCTTTGTTCTCTTCTTTCTGTGTTTAGTGAGTCATTAGGGCCTTTTAACTTAGCAAAAATTTGTTTAATTGGCGAGCACACCGTTCAAGGGATACACAACACCTGAGGCGAGTGGGACCAGACCTTTACTAGGTATGCCCTAGTTTCTTAATTAGGCTGATTAATCATGTTTTCAGCTCATTAGTGGGCTTAATCAAGCCCCTGCACAGTGTCGGGTCCCTGGCTCACACTGCATACTCATCACAACTCATGCTCAGAATGCTCAGGTAATATGCTCAAATATGCTCTGTTGTTTCGGGTGCCCGACGCCCGTGATGATTGAACGGTAGAGGAACTTTTTTAATTTATAGTGCTACGAGCGCTTCTCATCTTCCGATATGGCGCTATTCGAGCGCCTGTTCTATGTAGCAAATCGGGTGCGGCTGTATTAGATTAAGGATTTTGGCCCTCAATTCGAGGGCCATAATTTATTATAAAATAAAAATAAATTATGGGATAATAAAGTATTTACATAGTACACCTTAATTGTATAATTAATTTAGAGTTTTAATTATATTTATTGTATAAATAAATTAACTAAAGTATACAGTTTATATATACTTAATTTTAGGTTTTATTCCTTAATTACGTATAAATTAGTTATTATATGGCCTACTTGACCTTATACCGAATTAGTAAATATGTTAAAGTATTTAATAGATATTTTTATTGTATTTTACAAGCTTTATTTCTATTTTATTTACATTTAAATAACACATTTTTAGACTATTTTATTTGTAAATTGAGTTTAAATAATATATACATTATAAATATACTTAAATTAGGTTAATTTACTTAAAATATAGTAATATACATATACAGTATAAGTTAACTTAGTTTTAACTTAAATTACTAATTTATTTTAATTTAATCTAATACTTAACTAGTAACATAATAAATTAATTATTTATTCTAGATATATAATTAAATTAAGGTACATGGTTTAATATGTTTATAATATACATATAAATATATATATACAGTATTATAACTTAATATTGTTATTTATAGAAGGTATTAATTTACATAGCTATTTAGTACATATAAATTAGTTTACTTAATAAGTAGTTATATGGTTTAGTTATATATAGTACAATCTGACTTAAATACTTAATTTATATACTACAATGTATACATAAGTTATTTTTATTATAAATATGTATAATTTACATTATAGAGAAATAGGCTTACAAAATAGCTTATAAATACACTTATACAAATATTATACAAAGGATTTTTAGGTATTTTTGAGTTTTTTCAGCTTTTTATGGATTTTATATCTTTTATAGAAATAGGAGAAGAGAGGGAAAGAAATAGTTGAGAAGGAGATGTTTTTGGTGTTTTTAAGTTTAGTTCCTTTTATTAAATTCCATGGTATATAGAACCATCGGCTGATATGTTCTACCAAACTGGGGGTTCGGAATACTATGAAACTTGGTATGCACTTAAGGAAATACCTAATCTTCAATTAGACAGGTTTATTTTATTTTTTAATATATTTTTATATTTTTTATTTAATTCCAAACTTAACACATTTTAAGCCTTTCAAGGGTTTTCTAGGGTGTGTTAAGGGCTTAGAATGGAACCTAAAGTGTATAAAAGGCAGTGGATTGCCTCAACAAACTCAGTGTAATATATAGCAAAGATATAAACATCTAAGCACACAATTCTACATGGATTTCAATTAATTATAATATAAGGACAGTTAGGCACTAATAGCTAGCTGACAAAAGATTAAAATCAAGATTACATGCATTCTAGATGATCATAAAAATTTGTTGAGTTTACATGAATGCTTGTATACAATTTAAACACAACATTCAGCTCAATTCAGCTATCTATAGAGCTAAAACTAAGCTACTGTCCTTGGTTCTCTCAGATCAGAAACTACTGCAGCAACAGTAGCAACAATAGCAGAATCAGCAGCAAGATAACTTGCAATGACCTATCACACTTTTACCCTTTTAAGACGTCTGGAGTCTCAGTCAGACGTCGGTCCAGACGTTTGAACCCTTTCTCGAACGTCTGAAAATGTAATTTTTGTACGCACACTGCGCTCTGCGCGTGGGCGACACGCAGAATGCTCTTCTCGTCTCTCCCTTCCTTTTCTTCCCCAAACCCTAAACCCCCCATGCCTCCTATATAAGCCCCCCTCCCATCTCCTATATAAGCCCCCCTCCCATCTCCTCTCCACTCCACACACTAGCCTCCACCACCACCTTCAGAGTTGTGCGGGAGTGGCGAGAGGAGGCGAGCAAGGGAGAGCGTGAGGGGGGAGGAGAGTGCAGGAGGAGGAGGAGGAGGAGGCCGAGGTTGGAGGAGCTTCGGTGGAAGCTTGGCAGAGCTTGTGCGGCCACCGCGGGTGCATGCGGGAGGAGGAGAGAGCTCGGAGAGGCGACCTCCCAGCGCTTTGCAGCGGCTGGAGTTGCGGCGATGCGAGGCGGAGCGAGCGGAGAGTGTTGGAAGGAGTTTCTGATATTGGAAGTTTTCCAATATCAAACGTCTGGAGTGGAGTCCAGACGGCTGACGGGGTACCTGGACGTCTAAAGCTAAGGCCAGACGTCTGAAAGCTCATTTACTGCGAAGGTACGTATCTCCCTACACCATGCATATCGCAGTGCAGGGTATATGTCGGTTGACCGCACCTACGTTGTCATACGTAGGTGCAGCCTTGGGAAGGAGCACAGACGCTTGCGCTTTTGGACGTTTGATCACATCACTAGACGTCCGGAGGTGCGTCCAGACGATTGGAGGCATTGTCCAATGTCTGGAACTGCCTTTAGAAGATCGCAGAGAAGGTCTGGACATCTGAGGATACCGTAGGGACTTGAGGTAAAGATCTAGCACCTTTTAAGACATTTAGGCTTATTCCCAGATGTCTAATTTTGAACAGTAGGCACGTTTTTGACCCATTTGGGGTCCGATCGGGGTCCGTTTTACACAAACGAAATACTTGTATTTTCCTTGCGAGTTCCTCTACGTACTAGAGTCCTTTGTACACTGTTCTGAACTCTCCTTTTGTGATGTATTCCCTGGAATAGGATTTTAGCTTGCTACGTGTTTGGGGCTCACAGAGACGCCTGGGTCTACGGTTTGAGCCCCCATTACTCCCATGTTGCCTGGTAGAGTGGTTAATTCTGTTAATAATATTTAAATAAAAATGTGCTTGTGGAAATAGCCGAATGGAACCCTAGGATAGAGAAATGAACCGTTTGTGCTGTATAATGTACTTGCATGCATGATTGAGATAAACTGCTAGTAATTGCCTATATTATAATTGTGAGTTGCCTGTTAGAATATGAGGTGCTTGTAATTAATGAACAATTACCTGTGAAATCACCAGTTGCATGTATCGAATTATGGAAACACGATTTATCTGTATATGGATGAGAGATAAATTATGAATGATGAAATCTGGATTGGAACAAATGAGGTGAACATGAGCATGAACCCTACGGGGAATTAGAAGTAGAACTCCTGTGGATAGACGGAAACCTGGAATGTAGACGAGAAGTGTGCTGGCCCTTGAGTATGTGGTACCAAGGAGAGCAACTGTCCCCTTTTTGTGTAGAGCGCAGCTAGCCTCCCTTGGGTTGAGACCCGGGGTTAGGATTGGCCACCCTACACTGACTCCTGTTGGCCCTCGTGTACGCGGTACCGAGGTGAGGTACTAGTGTAGGGAGAGAGCTAGCCACCCTACACCGACTTGTTAGGCCCTCTGGGCAAACCGGGGTAGTCAGACGAGGGTGCGCGGACTGTGGAGGGGCGAGACCCCTGTTTGGTTCTGAGGGGCGAGACCCCTGTTCTGAGAGGGCAAGGCCCTATACTGTTCTATGCTGTACTTTGGGTGTACCCGCTAGTGGAAACGACTGACTGCCTGTCAGTGCAGGGTAGCTACCCGTGTGCTTATCACATGTGCCGTACTCACTGCTACGTCTTAACAGTGACCTCGGGGTGGTTGATTGGGTGTAGGACTACCACGGGGGACTCTCTCGGCTAGGAGAGCACCATGTGTACCTTCTACTCTACGTAAAATACTGCAATCAAGATCATTCCCACGAGGAACATGCAAGATCAAGAATATCTGGATGCTTGAGAGAAATGGATGAAATGGATATATATATATATATAAAACAGATAAATAGAAATGAGAATTAAAACTGTTGCTTTTGCTATTTTTAGATAATATAGATACCACTCTACTCAGCGTTCGCTGACTCTGTCTTTTCATAATACTGTTCAGGACCAGGAGTTGAGCAGCTCGAGCTTTTGGCTACGGAGGGTGCTGGGCCTAGTTGAGCCCAGCCGTAGGTTTTCAGCAGTTCATTTTCGTACCTTTACTGTTGTAGTAAGTATTGGACCTTTAGTACTATTTGTCTTTACTGTTTACTTCCGCTTTCCGATGTTTTTGTTGTTGTGCTGGTATATACTGAAACAATAGATTTACTTTCCTTTACTTCTTTGTACATTTCTTTTACTTAGTTATATTGCATATGTGAATGTGGTTTACTTTCCTACTTTTGGTTATTTCTTGCTAGACGACTGGGTCTTGGGATTAGTTGAGGCGAGCCGAACTCGGGTCCTGTAGAAATCCGAGAATCGGGTCGTAACATAATTGCTGGAAACACCAACAGCAGCAGAAGCTACTGAGCTCCAACCACTACAATAGGCCTAGTTCCTCTTCAGACGTCTTAACTGCTGCTGCAGTTAATCCATCTGGAAGAAAGCTAAGCCTGCAGCAGGGAAGAACCTCTATTCCAACTACCTAATAGCTTGAAACAACCAATCAAATTCTAGATCAGACTCAAGACAACTTGATCAAGAATTTAAAGTGACTGTTTCGGGAATTATTTAGTTGGGATTGATGGAAATGTAGTTGCAATTACAACAATTTACTATGACTCTAGGATTTACAAATACAAACAGAAATCATTGAAGTACCATCTGACAAGGGTTTCAATTCTCATAAAAATCACTTAGGAATATAACTCAAACTCAAGATCCCTTGTCGATAAAATCTCATCAAATCAAAGCTGAAAGATGTCTGATCTAGCTCTTTTTAATGCTATAGACAACATGTAGGAGTTAAATCAGTCAACTTAAAATATAAACTTAAATCCCAGATCTCTGAAACCTTAAGGAGTATTGAGAACTCCTTAGGTTGAAAATCAGAATTGCTCTTCAAAATCAACTAAAAGATGCAAGATAGAGTCTTAAATCAACAAAGTTGATTTTCATTGGCTCTACAATGCATTAAAGACATTCAAACCCTTACAAAAATTCAAATCAGATTATGGCTTATCTGAGGTGAATTCTAACTTCAGAATCACCTCAGATTCCCAGCCAAACGGTGAATCAAATCAACAATAACTCAGTTTGCTAGATTAAAGCATTCAAAACTCACATGAATCTAAATCCTTGAAATATGAATTTATAGAAAATCTGGCAAACCGGTTCCATTTTAAGCTCAGATCAAGGGCTTTTGTGACAAAAATGAGATGAATGGGAAGGCCCTAATGTGATTTTTGACGCTAATTTTAGATCTGAGGTTAGAAACCAATCAGATCTGAAATTAGATCTAATGAGTGGGTGGATTACGAGAAACAAATTGTGAGAATCAGAAGCGATATGGAAAACATGTCGATGGGGGGAAAATGATTAGTGATGACTGTATGAAAACATCCCCTCTGAACTGGAATGATCAGAGGAGATGACAAGGGGGTATTTACTCTAATTTTACTCCTAATGCTAAACTAACATGCATAACAGATCATCAGTAATTCTAATTCTAATTCTACTCTAATCTACCTAACTAAGGCTATAGCTAAACTACAAAATAGTAAAACTATTCTAAAAGGAAGAATGAAACCTTTGGGTCTCCACCCGACGGATGGAGAGGAAGAAGGGAGGAGGATCTCTAGCGAATGAAAAGCTTGCTAGTGAAGCTTTTGGGTCATCCTCAGGCGTAAGTCATCCTTAGCGATGAGGAGGAAAGGGAGGTGAAGAACCACATCTCTGTCACAGATGCGGCGTTTGAAAGGGAGGGGAGCTGGAGAGGATGAAAGGACCGCTATCAAGGAAGTAGGAGAGGAGGCGATCCTTTGCTCGCATGACCACTGAGGTCCTTAAGTAGTGATTGCAATGATTCCAGGCACCCCGCGAGTGAGATTACTTGACGAGGGCACCGGCAGCAAGGATGGAAGGAGAGAAGCACGCGGGCTTCCAAGTTGAAATCAGACCATAGGATGGGATCTAGGGGTTGGGGTGAGCACACGCGCCACTTCGTGCGAAGCTTCAAATCAGATTGAGCCGCAGATCAAGATCAATGAGAGAATGGACGGTCGAGGATGCGTGTGTTCTTTGCGTGAACAGTGCACGTGCAGGAAGCAACAGGCACTGATTCTATTAGGTAAATTACAAGGTCGACCCTTCTGTGAAGGGGTAGAAACTTTGCACAAGAGCTCGTAAGTGGTAGGAAATAGTTACAGAGTGGTCCTTCTGGGCTTTCAAAGAAGTCTCTGCGGGTTACAAATAGGTCTGGGAAAGTTTTCTAATGAAGGAAATGTGATGCCTAAAAGACCTAAATGTAAATCTTCAATTCCAAGTCCTTAATGATGTCCAAATGCCTCCAAGTTTTTATATGTGCTTAATTTGAACTTTTGAGAAGTTAAGTATACTTTTGATTTGAACTCTTAAACTTGTTTATGTGTTCAATTAACACTTGGATCACCATTTGACCTTTTTCTCAAGAATATCTCAATTTATAACCTAATTATGCAATTTTAACACAGAATTAAGGTTTTAGGTCTTTTTCTTTGATTCCCACACTTAACCCTTTTTATGTGTTAATTTGACATTGTTTAACCCACTTTCTAGCTTAACTTTAGCTTTTTAGCTATGATGAGTAGCCACTCATCATGTGGTCGGTTGGAGGGCACTCAACGGCGGGGTATCCGGCAGGAGCATGTCAGCATAGGCGACGGCGGTGATTGTGTGCAGCCTCTGTGGTCGGAGAGGGCACTCGTGGGGTTGCGGTGATCTAAGATGGAGTGCAGTAGAGGTGGAGGTCGAAGCAGACGGTGTGGGAGTTGCTACATGTATAGATGCTTTGGGTTCTTTGGTGAATAGAGGAAAGATTTTGGTGAAGAAGAAGAAGAAGAGAAAAGAAGGGGCGATGGTGGGAGGCTGTTGGGGCGTGGAAGGGTTGTGCGTGGATGGTGGGCGCGTGCATGTGGGTGAGGGAGAAGGGTTGTGGGTTTTGTGAGGGGTGAAGGGTGTTAGCGGTGGTGATGGATGAAGGTGATGGTGTTGTGGCCGTGGGGTAGTGGTGATGGATGGCTGAGGGGGAAGGAAGTGCATGCTGTCACCGTGCACAGGAGGTCGAGGGCAGGCGAAGGAGGAGTAGGCTCAGATCACGGTGCACGCCGTTGACGCAGTGTACGTAATGGCCATGGTGCTCGCTGGTTCCGCGATGGAGAGGATTGAGGAGGTCCCTGAATGGGGGAGGGAGATGAGATCCCCCTTCCGCGACTCAGCCTCTTCTCTTTTGTAGATGTTCCCCGATCATTTTTTCTCCTTCGAAATCTTAGCCAACAAACTTGATGAGGATATTAAGGCGGTTGTTGGGGAATTGTGGGAGAAGCCCGGTTGATGATGGGAAGTGGTGGCGGCATCATCGAACGTCTAGATCAAGTTCTAGACATTTTAAAAGTGGAATTTGCCTACCTTAAACCCCTGTAATCACAGAAATGCATATAATTATTAATAATGCAAGATAAATTATGTAAATCTAAATTATAATAAATGTATTTATTTTATAATAAAATATAAGTATTAGTACACATATAAATATAGGAATTAACCAACTTAAATTAAAAATTAATCTAATAAATTAGATTGATCATAATTCAATTAATCCTATTGTTATGGATAGATTGATTATATCATGCGAATGTGAACATAAATATAATATATATTGTCAATTTATATTCGCACGTGCATTACTTTTATAAGAAGACATCTTGATTACTCTCGAATATTCTTATCTTGATACATCGCCCGTTGATTCCGTGGACCCTAAAATTAAGGGTAAGAGAGCTCAAGCGTTCTTTTGATTAACAACTTAGTTCAAAATATCCCTCCACCTAAGAAAGCTGCCGCAATTAGATCCAATTCTCAAAATTCCTCTTCTGTTCTCAATTCCAACTCTCTAGAAGCTCCTCCGAAGGATTTCTTACCATCGTAGCAGATGAATGCCTTTTGCCCCTTTGATCTTGACCATCCGTTCAAGTGTTCCGAAACATCCCATAATTTGTTCCAATTCCACATTGCCCAACCCAAAGCATTAAGTTGAACTCGACCAGAAGTACCGCTCCCCCTCCACCACACAGGTATAACACCAGTGGCCAGCCAGAAAAAAGGTGACGTGGCCGCTTCCCCAACTCCCACCCCCCTCCACAATTCTTCGCGTCACCGGATCCGCGTTTGAAGTCTATAAATATAAAGTAGAGAGAGGGAGACGCGGGAAGCCGCGTCTTTCTTTACTCCCGCCCACTCTCCTCCTTTTTCCTTTCTCCTTCTCTTCCTCTGTCTTCCTCTCTCTCTCTCTCTCTCCATCTCTGTGGTAATCAAGAAGGATGCACAGATCGGCGAGCACGACGAGGGCGTCGGAGGAGCTGTTCCAGCAGCAGCGATGGACGACGTCGACGCTGATGATGGGGAAGCTCCCGACGTACGACCCCCTCTCGGAGGTCGCCAAGAAGGAGGCCTGCAGGGCGAGGTCCGCCGAGAACGCCGTCCACTTCATCCCCCTCGTGCTCGTCGCCTGCGCCCTCGTCCTCTGGTTCTTCTCCCGCCCCCGTAAGATCTCACTTCCCTCCACTCGCGTACGTCTTTCTTTCCATTACATTAATTATCCGTCTGGATACATCTGCCGTTGGATCTGTGATGTTGTTATATCATACGCCGAATCCACGTGGTTCTGGTGGAGAAATGGATAAGCTTTTTGGATTGCCATCATGTAATTGGTCCCGATAATAATAATAATTATTATTTATTATGACCTAGAATCCACTGGGGAGGAATCGACCATTCGACAAACACCAATATAGGGATGGGGACTCGAACATACGTTTTTCCGGGCAGTTGAGATTCTTTTCACGTTGCTTCATATGTGTTGAGATAAGTGCGAATTTTTGTTTTTTTTCTTGTTCATTTAAAATAGACATATGTGAGCGTGAAGGAAATCTCCTACGGCCGATAGCTGAAGTCCGAATGGAAATGATCTGTTTCGATTTCTTTCAGTTCCATTTGAATGTGTTGCTGTAATTAGGTTGTTCAGATCACACGTAGGGAACATCCAAAGAAGTGTACTGATGAGAACTCCAAAGGAGTCTCCAGTTTGATTGGAGGAATAATTAGGAGGGATAAAAAATGGATGTAAAATAGTAGGAAGAATTAGGGATTTTTATTCTGCTTAAGTGTTTGGACGTGTTTGTTGTCACATGATGTTTGATAGGAGGAATAAACGAATTTTATGTGGTGAAGTTGAGAGAGTCAGAATAAATCAGTGGAATAAACGAATTCCACCTTTTCGGCGGAATTCATTTATTCCGGAATCCACCCCTTAATTCAGGAATAAAAGCGATTCGGGTTTCTCGAGCCAAGAATCACCTAAATGATAGAAGTCAGGGGGTCCTTCAATGATTTAGTCTGTGTATAAGCAATACATTATAGGTTGGGTTCATCATATATAATATTTGTGTTATATATACTTCCTTTTGATCGTTGTTTATTTATATTTCTTCTTCCTACATTGGCCTTTTTCGAGGTTTAGTTAATATTGGTTAGGGTGGAAGTGCTCAAATAGGAGGGCAACTTCAACTCAAATTGCTTCAACCTTAGCCAAATTAGTCTGCGTTTTAGGCTGGTGGTTTACAATTGCTGAGAGGTTATTCATGTGTAGGGTATGTGATAGATAAAATTGATGAGAATGGGTTAAGATGTATTAGCTTGAGTATCTAGTAATAGGAAACAAAGCAATTTGGACTGGTAAACTGGTATATGATTCAAACATGTTTCCATGAGTGACTTGTTAAATTATTTTTGGCACTGGATCCAGTCTCAAAGCACGACCATTTACTTGGTTTAAGGAGAAGATCTTGATGGTTGACAATGAAGTGTAGGAAGACAAGGGTGCATGCCATTTGGCATTAGAGTGGGACTTCGATTGCAAAATGGTTTTTGGCGGGCAGTTTATGAGTTTGCCTCAGCAGAGTGAAAAAGCATAGCCACGAGATCTAGCCATGACCTATGAAAATAGCTTTAATTCAACATTTTCCTTTAATGAATTAAAGCGAAGCAACACTGTCATCTATTTCCAACTCCCTTTTGCCCATTCTTGTCTGAACAATAATTAACTCAAAGTTTTATTCCAACGCTATGTCAAAATGTAGCACATTCATTTTAGATTGCATATGCTAAGTTTTTTCCCCATGTTTCTCATCTGGCAGACGTTCCTATAGAAACCAAGATCCATGCCCTTGACGAGAGAAACCTGACGCTTGACGGTATTAGCCATGAGGCATACTCTGCCTTGGAGACGGGAGGAGAGGGCGTCAATCCAGTGGAGCACAGGGTCGGGACAGGAAGAAAAAGAAGAACATTATTGGAAAATTGAGAATCAGAATAGCACTCCCACGTCACAGCAAAGCAGTTGTAGTGTACTATTACCTAATGCTAATTTTCATCTGGCAAAATCTTCTTTATCATTCTTTCTGATGGTTGTAGTTTTGATAGATATGACTGAGAATAACCTCCAGCAACATTTATTAGTGATTACAAGAGCACTGCTTTGTATGAAGGGATAAGAATATGGAGTTGGCGTTTGATACTGCAGTGTACTTTTTCCCCTCGAATTGCATTCAACATTAATGCTACTAAAATCCAGTTACATAGAATTTGTTTATGGTGTGCAGCTCTAAACCTCAAGCACAAGTGACTACTTTCAGGGCCCCTTTCTTCCCGTTACTGGTTCATTACTTCGCATACGATGATATAACTCATTCCCAAAAAAATTTTGACTGCCACTGGATGCCCAGATCATGTGTGAGTAGATGAATATGTTACCTGATACAATCCCATTCGCGTGGCCCGTGTAGTTTTTACCTGCTACAATCCCCTTCTCACGCAACCTTTGCACTCTCCTTCAAAATTATTGAAACAATATTATTAATCGGTGCAATCTCCAATATTCATTTTGAAAATATATGACTCGAGTGCTGAAGATATTCATTGCTTTGATTATTCTTTCCCTTTTTAAATTTATCTTTGCAATGTTTGCATACCCTTTCAACGATTACCATGTGGGTTGTGAAAGGCTGTCCTATATCCCGTTAGCCTGAGACCACCATCGGTGCCATATCTGTTTGACAAGTTAATGCCGAATTGATATTTTTGTTGAACACCGATAGCCTTCGGACTTCAATTTAAGGCTCAGGATTGATTTGTATTCTGATCGAAACAATAAATTCAGGGTTACCATACAAAGTGCAATGTATATGTTACAGGTGGAGATAGAGGGGGTCATGTTTGTCGATAGAACTTGCAATCGCTTGATCACGTTTTGTTGTATAATTTTTAAATAAATTAAATGGTCAGTTTTGGGAAGGTGGGGAGGGTGGGGTGGGCCAGGTTGGGCCATGGGTCAGGTCTTGACCTTACAAAGATCCATGGGCCTATGGTTCCCTACAAATTTGTTAAAATATCGGGGCTCCTGGACTTCTTAAGCTAAAAGAAGCTAGAGTTTACATAAAAAAGTACATCTTATAAATTGAATTAAACGCAAGAGAGAAGAAAATATATTTGATAACAAAAAGGCACGTAATGACAAAAATAAAAGCGAAATATCTTAACATTGTATGGTATAATAGGAGAAAATATGTACCTAGTTTTTTTTTTGGTCGATTTCACAACCCTTTTATAGCTATTTATCTACGATTGTTATCTAAAATATAGGAGGGAACATAAGAGAAAGAAAAACATATTTAAAACTAGGTCATGGCTATGAGTTATATTAGAGAATTATTAGTTAGGAAATGTAAAAATTAATCACCATGAAAGTGTAAAAATTAACCGTATAAAATTTGAATATAATTTTCAATTAGTATATCTTTATTTTTAACTTGTGAAAATTAATCTATCATATATTATAAAATATATTATTTGATATATCTTTATTTTCGATTAATAAAAAATAAAAATATCGATAAAAAATAAAAATATATCATATGTTATAAAATAAATTACCTAATATATTTTGATTTCTAATTTATATCTTAGATTACACTCTCTGATTATATATATACACGTACTTTTGAACGTACTAAATATTAATTTTTAATAAAATAGCACACGACTAAAAGGTTGATGGAGGAGACCAAATTTAAAACGGATTCACGAGCTAAAGCGTGCAAGAAAAAAGAAAAAAGCAAAACAAAATTGACGAGAGAGAAGAGAGGTCCCGTGGCATCCGGAAAAAAACTAAAAAACAGAGAACGTAGTGGAAATCGGGGGCAGCTATTGTAGCTGTCCCACGACGGCCTCGAAGAGGATGTTATGCGTAAATATCAAGAGCAATTTTTAATTTATCTCATTAAAAGAAAAAATTGAGACATACAAAGGATAATAAGTAAAAATAAAAGATCCATATAAAAAAGTATAGAATAAAAAAATATTAAGTAAATTAATTATTTTAAAAGTAGTTGCACCTAAAATTTAATATCTTAACATGTAATTACCTTTTTTTTTTACAAAAGATTCCATTCTTTTAATATAATCATACAACTTCAATCCAAAAAGAATCAAAATTCATAAACTAAATCATAGAAAGGTTTCAATCATCAAACACGAAATATGAATTCTATCATCAATTTTTTCGCATCATAGTTATGTCATATGAACAGTGATTATACCATGGTGATTCATATATATTATAGATGGATAGATAGATATTTAGCTCCATAATAGTTTGACTAAGATGTCTGGCATTATATGTCTAATTTGATAAAGATATTTTGATTGCAATATTCAAAATACATAATCATTCATTTAAGTGTGCAAATGGGTTCCATCAAAGTAAATAAATAAATAAACCATCATGCTATAATCATAGTTGAATTATGTATCACATATTTAGACTAACAGTGTAAAAGTAAAAATCCGATGAATTTTGGAGAAAAACGTTAAAGGAGATATTTAGTAATATTGACGAAAAAAGTCCTCTAAATATTATAATTAAAATATTTTGATATGTAATATTATGTAAATTTAAATATTGTCACAATTTTTACATTAAAAATAAGATTTTCTTATATGTAGCAAGTAAAATATAAGCTTTATACTATAAAAAATGATATATTTAAAAATTTTGAAAAAAACAAACCTTATATGCAAACAACTTAAGGTGATTTGATAATATAATATAACAGAATGTTTTACATTATAATATACATGTATTATTTATATTCCATGTCATTCCAACTGAAATATCAGCTAAAAGCGCAATAGTTTAGGTATCTTCTTTTATATCCGATTATAATGGAATGGGTTTATCCAATTAGGTAAAAACTCCAAAATGAGCTTGTAGGATTCGAGCATGTATCCTCGAGAACAAGCCTCTCAGCTTACGTCTATTTTCGGCTGTGCTAGAAATTAAAATTATTAATTTTAATTAACAATTTTTATAATAAATGTTTACCATTCTAAAAAATAACTAGTCAATACAATGAACAGCGAGACCCTAACTGATTCCCACATGGGTCTTAAATATATATACTAACTTTTAAGGTGTGCATTACTGTAAAAGTAAAAAATTAAAATTATATCAAATTAAAACTCTACAGCTCAAGAAACTACTATAGATAAAAAAAAGTCAAAATGTAAAGAGATTCATCATACAATACATGTTGGTTTCAACTGATGTATCTTGATTTTTCATCAGTTAAAAATTAAAATATATCAAATATTTTTATTATTTTGATTTCAATAAAGAAGCTTCCTGGAATTTCGATCGGAAGAAAATTTTTAAAAAGAATAAATATATGATCATATTTGTAATTTTTAACACTTTGAGTGCTTGGATTCAATCCAGAGTGCATAGAGACCTCTATGCCATTTTTCTTTCAGTCAAGGAGCTTCTTATAATTTTGATTAGAAAAAATTAAAAATAGAAAGAGACATAAGGGCTTATTTATAATTTTTTACATGAAAGAGGGTTTAGATTCAATTTTTATAGTAGTTGCTATAGAACATAGGAGCCTCTGTGTTATTTTCATTTTTCAATCAAAAAAATTTAAAAAGGAAGAGACAAAAAGGTTTATTTGTAATTTTTAACACTTAAAGAGAATTTAGATGCAATTTTTATATTAGTTGCTACAATGCATAGAGACTTCTGTATTATTTTCATTTTACCTAATGAGCTTCCTGTAATTTCGATAGGGAGGAAAATTTTAAACGGAAGAGACATAGGATTTTATTTATAAATTTTAAGAATTACTAAGGTTTGGATACAAATTTTCACATCAAATGAAACTTCGATTGTTGCAACAGTTGGTAGAAACCTATGTGCTGTTTTTATTTCATTCAATGAGCTTCTTGTATTTTTTTATTGAAAAAAAAAGAAAAAATGTAAGGTCTTTTTATTGTTAGAGTATATAGGGACCTCTATGTTATTATCTTATCATTTAAGGAGCTTTTTATAATTTTGATCGGAAAAATTTAAAAAAAAAGTGACATAAGAACTTACCTGCAATAAAAAATATAAGAACTCATATGTGATTCTTAAAATTTATAAACTATTACCTATAATTTTCACATAGCAAAATTAGATGCAGCTACAGTACTGTGAACGGCACCATAGCCACGCCCAATCTATAGATACATAGACATAGATTGACGGTGGGGCACGATGTCGCCCAATATAAAAAGTATACTCATGGCTCTACGTGGCTAATGGAAATTGAATATTAAAAAAGGTTTGATATGAGTATTCCAAATACGAAAATTCAAATAACATCAGAAGGCACGATCCAGTGACTGCGTAAAATAATAAAAATGCACAGCATGGCCACCGAAATCAATACATACATTTTTTTACGATGTAACATGATCTAAAGGAGATTAAACATACTTTACATGGCTCAACCTGTGTCATGACCGTCTATCAGGGACACGAAATTATTTTAACTACAGTACACAGTTCTTCAACTCAGGTTGTATTATCAACTTATAATAACATAAATGCATAAATATCAGCAAACATAAATAAAAAATTAAAATATTATCATTTAATGAGACTTACAACATACGTCAGAAAATACAAAATCAATTTCCTGTTGTTCTGCTTCGATAGGAGCAGAACAAGTTTAAAGTAAGGTACAGGCAATTGCTTTGTAAGGAATTGACGAGGAAGAAAATATCTCCTAGAATCCCCATGAAGGTCCAAAGAACAAGCGTTAAAGCAGAATGCTAAGTGGATAGACATCCGACCATCATTGATTCACATGCGTAACTCAAGTAGATAGACTTAATGTTTGGCTAAAAATCGATTAGGTTTCCAAAATCAGTTGACTGGAAAAGTAGTGAGCCATCTCCATCAGCAAATATCCTCCGGCAAATAGTTGAGGTCATCTATAGACCACTACCCATAATCACCGATGAAGTGGGTAATGTGCACAACGTGTGCATTACGTTCCCTGTCATTACAAAAGGGAAGAAATCTTGAAGATCTTGGGATTCGTGGATTGTTACAATCACTCGACCATCTATAAAAGGGGATACACAGCTCTCGTCGTAGGGGGTGTGACTATAAGAGGAGAGGAGAGATAATATTTTTGTACTTTCTATTTGATCTTTGTTGATTACTTAGTGCATATTTTCAAGGTTTTCACTAACTTCTTAAATGTATATCTTCATTTAGGTGGAATTGGATTACTAATTCTTATCTTTTTTTTTCGAGATTGCTTAATTAAACTTTAATTTGAACAGATCCTTTCTCTACTTACAAACCCAGTAGAACATGGAAAGAAGAGTTCCAATCATTGACGTCATTTATGGGAAAACATCATATACTTCTCTTATTCATACATTTAGGAGGTCAAGGAGGAGTATCTCGATCATCTTGCCAACCTCCAAGTAGAGCGAGAAATAATTATGGGTTAGCTCCATGAGGTGCGCAAGCGCAAGGAGGTCAATCCTAAAATCTGCCTTCAACTTCTAATCTGGTGGATGAGCAAGCGTAATGGCATCGGGTGGCTGTGAAGGAGAATTCTCGTCTTTATGGGCAAATAGAACTTGAGCAAGTGGAAAATTAGGAGTTACAAGGGTGAAGTTCGGTAGGCTCCTCCTCCTCTAATCTTGCGTGATTTTGAGGCATGGGTAATACAGCCCAATGGAGGTGACGAGTCGACTTTTGCTTTCGAAAATGATGACTAAGATAATTTGTCATTGTATTTCCAAGTGGTGGAAAATCGACTAATCAAAATAATTAAAATAACCACTCAATTAGGAGCAGGTCGTGTCCATAGGGAGGCAAGGGCCTATTTAAACTCGCAAGGGTTAAAAATCAATGTTCACTATTAATTTCATCAAGAAACCGAGTCAAAATCATTTTCAGATTAGATAAACAATAAGAGCTAATGCTGAAATAGCAATTTCGTACAATTGAAGGGTATATTTTGTAATGTAGCACAATAAAATAGTAACAAAATTTCACAATGGCACTAAATGTAATAAGTAATACCCTCTTCACTGTAGCAAAACAGGGGAGGATCTTCTTCATGATCGTGCATGGAAGAGAGGTGAAGGCTAGAGGGGAGGAGCTTGCCAGAGGTAGCTGCTACCGGGCTGCTTCTTTTGGTGGTGGTGGCGAGGCACGGGGTGGCTGGAGGTGGTCGGTTGGAGGTGAGGAGCGGCGACGGGTGGCGATGGCTACAGCTCTCTGCTGCTGCTGGTGTGTCGCTCGAGAAGGCACGCATGCAAGGAGGTGCAGTAGCACGCATGTGTGCTGGAGGGGTAGGCGAGGGCGTGAGCGGGCTGTGCGGGCGTGCGCGTGGAAGCTACTGAAGCAGCGCGGCCACAGGTGCTGCTGCTGCGGGCCACAGACGGCGGAAGTGGTATTGTGCGTTGCTGAAGGGGGTGCGGGTTGGAAGTGCATGCGGTGCGCATGGTCTGGAGCTGGAGGGCGGTGTGCGCGGGAGACGCGCTGGTGTGCGCGGGCTGTGCGTGTGTGGGAAGCTGCTCGGGTAGGCAGAGGTGCAGGGAGGAGTAATCGACTTGCTATGACGAGATCGTGTTTTTGAAAGAATATTCGTTGCAGTATATTTGAAAATGTCGTATAAACGATTATCAATTTTTATTACTCGAAATTTAAAAACTTCCGAGGTCGAACTCAGGGAGCAATTCGGTATTTCAGAAGCAGAATCACAATCTCAAATGTTACTTGAAAGATGTTCAATGCAATGTAAATAAAGAAAAGGAAATAAATTCTCTCTCTATATATATTTTCTTCTTCTCTTCTCTCTTTCATTTTCTTTGCTTTCTTTCTTTGTCTTTGGCCTTCTTCAGATGTCTGATTCTGTGAATTAGACTCCTTAAATGATGTCTGCTACAGTGCCCGAGTCTTCTTCTTCTTTCTTCTCTTTCTCTGCGGCTGAGTCTTCAGTTGCTACACCTTCTCTTCTTCTTCTAGTCCTTCCTCTTCTTCTTCTTCTTTTCTTCTCTGCTACAGCTCCTTCCTCTCTGCGGCTGCTCTTTCCTCCTCCTTTCTTCTTTTGGCTTTCCTCTTTGGCTTCTTCTTCTTCTCTTCTTGAGCTGCTACACCTTTTCCTTCTTCTTCTTCAAGTCCTTCTCCTTCAGCTTCTGCGGCTCCTTCTTCCTTAGCCTCTGCGGTCTCCTTCCTCTCTCTTCAAGTCCTTCCTTCTCCTTCAGCTACCCTTCTTCTTCTTCTTCTCTTCCTCCTCTTCCCTGTAGCTGCTTCCTCTTCCTCCTTCTTCCCTACACAGCACAGAGAAGCAAAACCTACCCACTACCCTCCTCGCGTCTCTCTCTATTTCTCTCTTAGGACACAGCTCTCCTAGAGCCTTTCTCGGGTAAATGGGTTGGGTAAGCGTGCCCGGGACCAAGCCCACTGGCGTGCGGTGGTGGGCGAGGAGTGCGTGGGTAGTCGGGTCAGGCCAGGTCCGCGGAGGCATGGGTCGCGGACGAGACTGGGTTGGGTGAGTGGGACCTTACCCCGTGGATCTGAGGCGATAGGCTAAAAGCACAAAAACAATTTAAGTGGCACCTCTCGCTCGTAAGCTTCCGAGGTGGGACTATCTGTCCCACCTCCCTTGCTTGCTGCAGCAGCAGAGGTGATCCTTCAAATCGTGAGGTTGCAGCTGCTCTCTACTCCAATCAAAGGCCTGGGTATGTGCGCGCCTCAAGTCCGCACCACCTGGTACTCAGGCCTAGAGCTGATGAAGACTGGAGCTTGTTTCAAGTTCTGCGCTAATGGCGAAGGATGCCTGCCACCTGAAATCACCAAGACGGCCTCACGGCCATGTTAAAATGCTCAGGAAGCTTCGCCAAGGCACGGCGAATATGCAGCGGTGATCGATTTGTCGTGGGGACGCTGGTGCAAGCATGCCTAGGGCACACTATGTGCGTATGTGTGGGTGTGTTGTAGGGTGCATTTGTGTGAGTGGCGGAGTGTTGTGAATGGGGGGTTATGATCAGTGAGTCGGGGCGATGCTTAGGGACCAGTCGGTGTGGAGGGAGGTGGTCTGTGGTGGTGGAGCGAACTCGTCGGAGTGGTGGCTGGAGGTGAAGGGGATGATGGTGGTGGAGTGCGGCAGTGGTCGTTTGAAGGAAATAAAGAGGGGAAAAGAATGTAGAGAGTGAGAAAGACTTATCTAGGGTGTTTAGAGCGAAGGGGGAAGGCAAAGGGTGTCTGCTGTCGCCGGAGATGAAGACCCTGTGGTGAAGAAGTGGTGACGAGGAAGAGAGGCGGAGGGTGCACGCTGGTACGGCGCGCATGTGGAGGAGCACGGCGGAGATGGCTCTGCCACTGGTACGGTGGCAGAGCGACGAGAAAAGGGAGGGAGAGTCGCCGGAAGCTGCGGGCAGTTGGCTGGAGTGAGGAGACGAATTTGGGGGGCTTTCTCTGGCCAAATCAAGCTTGAAGGAAGCGGAGGGGTCTGGGCTTCCTTAAATAGGAAAGGGCAAAGGGAAATTCGCAAGGTAGCGGCGGGAAGACCACGTCGGAGGTAAGGCCGGAGTGAGACCTATACCTCTCAAGCATTCGCACAAGAGGTATGAGGTGCTTCAGGGCATGGGGAGCTGCCCATGCGATAGGGGGCTTCGTAGGGAGCTCCCCTTTCAAATCTGGGAGCAGCTCCTCATGAAATCGAGGAGAAAATCGGCTTGCAAAGTCGCTGGAGGTATGGTCCCTACTGCAATGGCAGAGGGATTGAAATGAAGAATGAGATGAGAAAATTGAGGGGGTAATTGCAAGGGTTTTCAAAAGTTAAGGGCCAAAATGTAATTGGGTGGACCAATTTGCAAAGTTGGTCAAGATGACCTTCCCTTAGGTCTAAATTTTGTATAAACCTAATTTAGACCTAAGGAATCCAGTGGTGAAGTTGAATTTTAGGTCTGACCACGTTTGACTAGATATTTTGCACAAAAACCCAAATTAGGTCAAATATTGGGCATGGACCCCAATCTAGGTCAAAACAGGTTCCAAAGGCCAAATTGAAGGTTCTAAATCCTATGGAATATTTTTCCATGAATTTTAGAGGGTTTAATTGATTTTTATCTTGCCTGGAACCTTATGAATTTAAGTGGGTTTGTTTTAGGGTTATAGAATGTCATTTAATTCATAGATTTCACAATAACCCTTTTCTAACTGAACCATCCTACTTTTTCTCTTATTAAGTCCAATTAACCTATGTATAGACCCTTAGAAATCTGGTTGATGCACGGCAATGGTAAAATTTCAATTTTACCCCTTGTTTTGTGCTCTTTTTTCAGATAGGTAATTTCCTGAATTAGGCCTTCCTTTAGGTTATGTAGGAGCTTTTGTTCATTTTATTAGTTCAAAGTAAGCTAGTTAGGGTTCATGATGAGGTTCTCATCATACCCCCATGCCTAGCTTTTGTTAGTCCCTTAGCAAAATTTTAAGGTTTTAACTTCTATTCTAGACCATGAATTTCTTTCACCAGTTATGATAAGTGCTTTTTCTTCTTTTTCCTCTGTGATTTGGTCAGAATGTCGACAATGGGCCTAAAAGGTACTCTAGTACCAACCAAGATCCAGACCTGTCCAGCTTTAGCTTCGGTCCTCCGCGAAGGTTTTTAAGGCCCACAGGAACTACCCTAAGGTTTATTGGACTCTGTGGTTAAAGTACTCCTACTTGAGACATTTTTAGTCTTGGTTCAGTTTGCAGTGTATTTTGTAAGAGAGAGATAAAGGATTTATTTGTTTGGAGAGTTTTCTCTCTCTCTTTTCTTTTTAATTCTAGCTTCAGATTGGCTTCTCAACACTATCTGTATCGGATTCCTCGTCCCCATCATCAATCCTCAAAGGTCCCTAGCAATCGATGCTTCGTGATAGAACCGCCTATGGTAACCCCCAGAACCCTGGTTTTCGAGATTTTGAGATAATCCCGCCCATGGCGTTCCGTGGCCAAATCTAGACCCTGGCGATTGACATTTCGGGATAATGCCATCCATGGTATCTGAACTAGCAGAGTGCTTACATGCCCCCGGTAGGATAAGTAAATATCCTAAGAGACAAGTACTGAGGAGACGATATGTTGTTACGCATCTTCGAGGGGAATTTCCTACCTCTCTGCGTCGGGAACTCGTCTAAATCAACTTGTGTTGATCGGCCGCTCCTAATCTAGGTAATATTTTCAGAATATTAAAATGCTTCTATGTGATTTTAATAGTTATGCACACTGAATCAGACTGTGTGTGAATTGGGGTGCTTAGGTTACCGAGTCTCGCAAACCAAAGGTCAGTTAACGAGGCTGAATACTCCCTAAGCCTTAGACCTAATACTTAAGCTTTGCATTTTCCTCAACCTCTTGAGGATTATCCAGATCTTAGCGGGTACTAAGAGTCTAGCCAAAAAGAATTACGGTTAGCGTTCTTATTAATCATTTTGTGTCTCTTTAGCACTTTTTTTCTTTACTTTTCTTGATGTGGTCTAGAACTTTGGTTAATCCTATAATCTCTTACTAATGACTATCTCTTTCTTTTTCATTTTGTGCTCCTTTTTAGCATTTTGCTCTTTTTCTCCTCCTGTTTTGTATAGCCCACAAAAATTTTCTCTCCTCTTAGTTTTTTTTTTTAGATGATTTTTTTTTGTTGAAACCTTTTCTTGATACAAGTTTTTATACATTTTGCACTTTCATACCCCCCCATGCCTAAGATTCGCAATGTCCCCATTGTAAATTAGGTGGGTTAGTATTTCAGCTTGGTTCATTCATTAGGACAGGTAGGGTGAGTGAACGAGTCGAGGTGACTGTTGCGGACGATTTCTAGTCTTGGGTACGGGTACCTGAGGTGGAGTTAGCTGTAAGGGTGATCCTAAAGTGCAAAATGAATTCAACAAAGAAATGTCAAGAAGGGTTTCAGGTTTTTGAAAGAATGACAGGTTGCCTCCCATTAAGCGCTGAGTTTTACGCCATCGGCTGGGTGCAATGAGCTCAGGGAGAATGGAGGATAAAGGATGACTCAGCCAAATCTGTATTGGTCATGTCAATGAACGGTTTGAGTCTCTGATCGTTTATGACAAAGTGTTTGGAATCATGGCTGAGTGGACTGATCTCTGATTGCACAGCAAAAATACACCAATAAATATGCCATCATATGTTATTTCCTAGCACTGCCATTGCATATTAGGTAGCTACAGTTGCATTTGTAAAATTAACACATGCATGCAATTATTTGAGAGGGGAGGAGAGTGAATAATTGGCCATTTAGTTAACAACTTCTTCAAGTGCTGCCTCGCAATTTCACCTTCTTCATTTTTTATTTTGACTTTGAATTTCGTCTCCCTCGTGCGGCTCAGGGCATGGGGCTTGCATCTCTTTGCACCATTCCTCTGCTAGCAGCATGCTTTGCCAGCTGCATGGCTGGTCATGCACACCCAGAGCATGGCCGTGGCATGCCTCCTCCTTCAAAAAGCCCTGCCCTCTTCCTTGCGAAAGGGAGCCTGGGCACACACACATACACCAGTAGCCACCTTCGTCCAGGCCATCTTCCTCCCCTCTCCCCTCCATACGCAGTAGCTCTTCCATTGAAGAGACACACTGCGGGCAGGAGCAGGCTCACAGTGGTCCCACGACCACCACTGTGAGTTCCACCACCACCTAGCTCCTCCGAGAGCAGGTGGGCATGGTGGCTTCATTCTCTATTTCCATCGCTGAAGCCCTTCCCGCCATTGCCGAAGATCCAAGCTCCAGAGCTCCAACAGCAGCAGCACGGCAGCCAGTAGTCGCGCAAGCGCCTGCATGCACGCCAGCACCGTCCGCAGCCCCTTTTTGCGTGCGTGGGCACGCAGAACCGGCCGCAACCGGTTGTCCATCACGCGTGGCACTGTAGCTACTGTTCACGCCTCTTAGCGCGACACTGTAGCTACAGTGCGGTGACCGAAGAGTTTCTCACTTATCCGGTCACCGCGCACTCTCTCTCCTCGCCGCTACTGCCTCTAGCTAGTTAGCGCCCGCGCCTGCGTCTATGCCCGTGCCCATCTGCGCTCGCGCCCACATCTTCGCCCGCGTTCACTCCAGCCCGCAGTGCAGTGCGCTGCACTGCGCTCCTGCACCAGCCTGAGCGCGACGCAAGGACCGTGCGCTCCCTTCAACGCCTGCACAGCCCTTGCGCGTCTGCGTCCATGCGCCCGCACCACCAGATGATGTTTTTCACCTGCCAGACGCCTTAAACGCCCGCTCTCTCTCACACTCCTCTCCAGAAAACACTCCCTCACCCTTACACACACACCACACTCATACACACACACAGACTTGTACACTCACGCTCACTTGTACACACCTATACATACTTATATATATATATATACACACATACATATTAATACCTATACAACTATATATAACTATATATACATACATACATACATATATACATATATACATACATATATACATATATATCTATAGATATAAATATATATATATATATCTATGTATATATACATATATACATATATATATCTACATACATATATTACTATATATATATATATCTATATCTATATAGTTAAATATATATACATATGTATATCTAGTTATAAATAAATATATATATATCTATATATATATTTACATATCTATATATATATACATAACTACATATACACCTATATAGTTACAAACCTATCTATATATATGCACATATAAATATATATACATACATATATATATATATATATTTACATTCATATCACCTACCTGTATCCATACGCACTAGTCACTCCACCACATGTTATATTGCGGGAATATCTGCACCAATTACTGATATTCCCCGATACCCACGTAAAGAAAGCGCCTCCGCACACACTCCCACACATCCATCCTACACTCTATGCGGCACTTCGTCTTGTTGGTTGCGTCTTCCTAGACGTGGACTAACTCGACACTGTGCTACACGCCTTTTCCACTTCCACCCTCACCCCTATATATATATAGTATATATATAGACTATATTTACAAGCAACCTACCTGATTTTTATTTCTCTTGCGTTTCCTGCTATTAAAAAATAAAAAAAAAGAGTAAAAGAGAAGATAATCCTTGTCTTGTAGGTACTCGATCTTGCGAATAGCAAGACCAATTTTTTGAACCCTAATTTGGCTCAAAGCCAAGGACCTGATTTTGAGGGTGTACCTCAAGGATAAAATTATCAACAAAAAAATCTTAAATAAAAAACAACCAAAAACATAATAAACGCTTGGAAGAGATACGTTTTAGGTAAGGCGTAGAAACTTATTCTCTTCTAATTCCCGCCTCCCTGAGTTCGACCCTGGGCCTAAAAGTGACCAAGATAAAATTAAGTAGGCCAGGTTAAAAATTTTGTAGAAAGATGGTTAGGCTCGATTTAGGTTAACCACTATACTCACTTCAACGCTAATTTCATCATATTAACACAACCTATTTGAGTCCTGACACACCCTTTTTCTGGCGCCGTTGCCGGGGAGGTACGCATTGAGGTAAGTTTCTACTCCATTCCTTTGATTTTCTCTTCTCACACCCTTCTCTTTACGAGTGTTTTTGTTTGCTGGTGTGCAGGTGAACCAGTTGCAAGGAGGAGGCAAGCAGAGGAAGTCTGAGACGTGGGCAGATCCAAGGTGGGGACGAGAGAGTGAAGTCACCGGCGCCGCACTGCAGCTTCGCCCACGTTGCTGAAAAGGTAAGTCTCTCTCTTAGCAACTTAGGTCAACTTGTCACCTTAATAAAAAAAAAACCTAAAAAAAACTTCTTAAGATTTCTTGGGGCAAGTGGATTAAAAATCACTTGTTTTATTGTTTTCCATCACTCTCACCACCCCGGGATTTCTCGCTAAACTTCGCATAGCGAAGATCCAAGAATCTTGATTCTTGAATCTTTCGTCGTGGGAAGTATTCTTTGAGGCAAAATTAAATAGATTGATTGCCATCCCTCCTTGCCTCATTTATCCGCAATTCGGGATCACATTTTTGGTGGGGAGACTTGGGATTGAGTTGATTCCAACCCCACCACGACCTTTCACGTGCCTAAGATTGGATCCTGAATACTTCAACCCCAACATTTTGATTTTCTCTTTACATTATCTTGTGGTTGAGCCTTGTGTGTGGAACATCATTTTGGTGATTGGGAGCACTTGAACTGAAGTGCTTTGGCTCCCTTTCACACTAACCTAAAATTGACTTGTGCATCCACACATAGAAATTTCCACCTAGGGAAGCCCATTGCATTTTTAGCATGTATTAACCAACTCACATTGAAGAAGGGTTTGTTGGACATAGAAGAACTTGTATTTTCTCAAAACCCGGAGTTGGTTGAATTGGTAACTCAGCGAAATCTTAAAATCCATACTACTTAAGGCTGAAATCCTAAAACCCATTCACCATCTAAAACTTCAATTTAGGGAGATTTTCCCGTTGCATGCTTGGTTTACACACTTTCTAAAAATAACGCACTTGGGCATTACCTGTAAACAACGCCCTTCACATTCCAAAAGCACTTGATCCTAAGCCTCTAATTAAAACTGGTAGCAACTTGACCCTTATTAAGGATTGGAGGTCTAACTACCTGCGTGTAGTGCCTACGTGCTGGTGTGAGTTCTCGCGTGCTATCGGGTGTCTAAGACTGGGGCAAATGGCCTTTCAATCTGGCCCGGTGGTTCCGCGGTGCTCACATTTGGTTCTGTAGGTTGTGATAGTAGGAACTTAGATCTTTAGGTCTAAGGGCACACTGTAGAGGTTAGGACTTTGATTGCCTTGATTTGTCATCAAGTGTACTTTTGTGGCGTCATTTCTCTCATCTCCTTTTCCCTTCTTATCCCCCCAATTCTTCCTACGGTAGTGCATGTTTGGGAGGAGGTCACAAAACCTCGAACTGTTTGAATTATCTGATAATTTTAGGAAAGAAATCGAATCATCATCCTCCTCCACAAATATGCTGCATGCCCACCCCTAAATCCCAAGGGAGGAAACCACCCTCAAAACCCACCAGGTGGTGGAGCCATGCACCCCATCACCCGCCTCCAAGCCCAAATGGAAATGTATAATGAACAGATTGAAGCGATTAGGAAAACCTTGGAGAAAATGCAGAACCCTCCTGAACGGGAGGAGCCTAGGTCTCTTAGCTCTTATCAAAATCCCGCTGCTACAGAGACCATAGGACAAATTCGGGTCCCCATGGGTGGAGACGATTTTGAATTGAAACCCAATATAATTGGCTTGATTAACTTCCACTTCCATGGTCTTGCAAGTGAAGATCCTTTTCTCCATTTGGAAGACCTAACCCGATTGGTTGAAACTGTTAAACCAAGAAACATCGGGTTATCAATTGTCCTCATGAAAATGTTCCCATTTTCGTTGCGGGATAAAGCATCGCAATGGTTATGTACCCTTGGGAGAACCATCCATTCTTGGGAAGAGATGCGAACAACATTTCTGAAGAAATTCTTCCCAATCGGGTGAACCAATGCGCTTCGCCGTGCTATAACTTCCTTTACGCAACAAAATGGCGAATAGTTTCATGAGACTTGGGAGAGGTATAATGACCTCCTCCGGAAGTGTCTGCACCACGGTTTGCCTAAGTGGCATATAGCCCAGATTTTCTATTATGGGCTAAATGAGACTTTGAAGCAGATTACAGACACTTCTTGTAGAGGGAATTTCATGAATAAAGACGAGAATGGAGCATTCGAATTATTTGAAAATATGAGTGAAAACTCAATGAACAATGCCTCCATTGTCACCTTTAATTGTACCAACCTGCCCCGTAGTGTTCACGAGGTTGACACGGGACCCTCCCATTCATCCACTGATCTTAACCTTATCACACAAAAATTGGATGAAGTCTCCGTCGTGCACAAGAAGCTGGATGAGCTTCTGACCAATCCTGCTCGTTCTATGGCAAACACCCCCACCTCACCACTTCTTCACAATCTTAATTCTTCCAACACCAGGCTTATCTCCAAAAACCCTGTGAGATCTTCCTTACTGAGTGTCGCGTTGAGCGATTCAGTAAGTCATGTGGATCTGGCTTCTGTAAGCCAGTATTTTGACACGGAGGACCAAGCCTCCGTGTGTTTGGATGCATATTTACATGCGGACTCGTCTTCTGGCTTAGAAGACACCTGCGCCCTAGGAAACAACCCGTTCTTTGCTACTTATAACCCAGGGTGGAGAAATCATTCGAACTTCGCATGGTCCAACAACTCGTAGCGCCAAAATCCCTTGGGTGGGCCAATGCGATCATCCGCACCCGTCATCCCAAGGGCCCAGTCTAATCCTGTGGCAAATCTACCATCGGGTCCTTGCATACCGCAAACAGAACACGCATCAAGTCCTCTTGATAAATTGATGCGAATGATGACGGAAATGTCTAAGCACCATGAAGAGAACATGACCTCTCTTCAGCACCAATTGGTGCAGTAGAATGCTGAGATCAGTCAACTACGCATGGCGACTCGATCTCAGGGCACTCTTCCAGCCCAACCTGTTCCCAACCCGTGAAATTTCGTTCCCCGTGGCCCTCAACCACAGGTACGACCTTCTCAGGGGCAGGTTCATCAGATTCTGTAGGCTCTGAGCATTCCATCGGGATTTCAGGCTAATCCTGCTGCAGCACCTCACCCTTATGTCACTATTATGAACCCTCTTCCGCCTTATGATCCCACTAAACCTGAGACGTCGAATGCGATTACTACAAGGAGCGGTAAGCAAACCGTTGATCCGCCTTGACCTGATCCTGGCCCATCTTTTTCATCGCCCTCTCATTTGGGATGCACACCGCATTTGCGAGAGGACGATACACCCAAACTAGTGCCAGAATCGGTCCCATTCCCTGGGGCTCTACTGAGGGAGCCAAAAGGCAAGAAAAAGGATACGCAAGCCTTTGATAACCTGCATAATTTATTTAGGGATGTTGAAATCAAGGTACCCCTATTAGAGGCTATCGACCACATTCCTACTGTCGCTTGATTTTTCAAAGACTGCACTACACCCAGGCGACAATCAAAGAAAACAAAGAATCCGGTGGTTCTCTCACCTCATGCGAGTTGTGCTATACTATCAAATCTACCACCGAAGCAGAAAGATCCAGGCACACCACTTATTTCCTGTAGCATCCAAGGCTGCAACTTTAACCGTGCCCTGCTTGATCTAGGATCTTCCATCAATCTTATACCAACCATCATGCTCGAGAAATTTGCCTTAGGAAATATGAAACCCACCCTTGTCACGTTATAGTTGGCAGATCGTTCTGTCAAAATACCAAAGGGTGTGGTGGAAGACGTGGTGGTTAGGGTCAATAGTCTCTGTTTTCCTGTTGACTTTCTTGTTTTGGATATGGAAGTTCCTAGCTCACTTTTTGATTGTCCGATCATCCTTGGTCGACCTTTCTTGGCAACAGCCCGCATCCATATCGACTGCGAGTCAGACTGTATTGAGATTGCCGTTGGATCTGAAAAGCTCAAGCTTAACATCTTCAAGGTAGCCAAGAACTTTAATTGCGATTGCATCGAGGATAACACGTCTGACGAGGACATGGCTGTCAGCAAGTGTATTGGATTAATTGAGACCTATTCTGACTGCTGTAGATTGCCTTTAAACACAGACGATTGCCTGACCGACACATATTGTGACGTTCCCCCATCCCTCCCTATTCTAGTACCTTCTCCTTACCAGACTTCTGACAAGGTTTTCTCCTCTTCCCATACCTCATGGTTTGAGTCATATTCAGGCTACTCACCATCGGCCCACACTCTTGAAGATCGGATTGCCCTTTCTTCCCTGCCAAATCAGGCAGAATTGCAACTCCACACTAGGGCCTTGAGCCCACATACTCCTCACTGGGGCTCTCCCTTTTTGGATCCATCAATCCAAGATGCCCCTCTTCTTGGCCAAACTGAGGGCCAACTTCTTCCTCCTGACTTGTTTTCTTCTAATCCGCTTGGGACACTCTCATACCAAGGAATGCCAGATCTCTCACCATCCACTCCCGAGCTGAAAGAGTTGCCTGATTCACTTAAGTATGTTATGGAACACAAGGCAGCCATTGGATGGTCCTTATTAGACTTAACTAGCATTAGCCCCTCCTACTGCACTCACCGTATATATATGGAGGAGGAGGCTCGACCTTCCAGCGAGATGTAGCGACGTCTCAACCCTAACATGTGAGAGGTTGTTAAAAAGGAAATTATTAAGTGGCTGGATGCGGGTATAATCTACCCGATCAGTGATAGCCCCTGGGTGAGCCCGATTCACGTCGTGCCCAAAAAGGCGGGATTCACCATCCGTGTCAACGACAAAGGCGAATCCATCCCTACAGACACTCCTACATCTTGGAGAGTGTGTGTAGATTATAGGAAACTGAATGCTGCAACTAAGAAAGATCACTTCCCACTACCTTTCATTGGCCAAATCCTGGAGCGGTTAGCGGGAAATAAATTTTTTTGTTTCCTGGATGGATTCTCTGGATATAACCAGGTGGTAATTGACCCTCGGGACCAAGAGAAAACCACCTTTACCTGCCCCTTCAGCACCTTTGCATTTAGAAGGATGCCGTTCGGACTTTGTAACACGCTAGCAACTTTCCAGAGATGTATGCTGGCGATATTCCATGACATGGTGGGTGACTTTCTTGAGGTTTTCATGGATGACTTTTCGATCTTTGGGCCCTCTTTTGATGACTGTCTTGCTAACCTGACCCGTATCCTTAGGAGATGTATTGATGTGAACCTCGTGCTTTCCTGAGAAAAAAAGTCATTTTATGGTACACGAGGGAATTGTTCTCGGGCATATCATCTCCGATAGGGGTATCGAGGTTGAAAGAGCTAAGTTTGATGTAATTGCTGATTTACCTATGCCTGGCTTTGTCAAACAAATCCTCTCCTTCCTAGGACACGTTGGTTTCTATAGGAGATTCATCAAAGACTTCTCCAAAATTTCTAGACCTTTAACTCATCTCCTATCGACCGACGTACCCTTTGATATGGGCCCTGATTGCATACGAGCATTCACGCAGTTGCGTGATGTTGTCACCAAGGCCCTTGTTCTCCAGCCACCTGATTGGTCCCTAGACTTTGAACTCATGTGTGACGCTTCTGACCTTGCAGTCGGAGCCATCCTAGGACAAAGACGCGATAGACACCCCTTCGTGGTGTACTATGCCAGTAAGACGTTGAACGAGGCCCAGCGTAATTATACAACCACTGAGAAAGAACTACTGGCGATCGTCTTTGGGCTGGAGAAATTCCGCTCTTACCTTCTATTCTCGCATGTTATTGTTTTCACTAACCACGTGGCCATTCGCCATCTTATGCACAAGAAGGATGCCAAGCCTAGATTGATTTGTTGGATCCTTCTGCTCCAAGAATTTGACATTGAGATCCACGATAAGGCCAGAGCCCAGAATGTTGTGGCTGATCATCTCTCTAGACTGGACCCTGACCACATTGGACTTACCTTGCCGATTCACGAGGTTTTTCTCGATGAGCAGCTATTGGCAATTAATGTGGCATTGCCAATTACCTTGCTTTTGGTTCCCTTCCACGTGGCTGGCCTAAAAACCAGCGTGAGCGTCTCATTGCAGAAGCAAAGTATTACTTATGGGATAATCCACTTCTTTTTCGAATAGGTGCTGATCAAATCATCCATCGCTGTATTCTTGACAGCGAATTCCCCAGTGTGCTATCCTTCTGCCACGATCAGGCCTGCGGAGGCCATTTCTCTGGGAGGAAGACTGCAGCCAAGGTGTTGCATGCAATTTCTTTTGGTCCTCCCTTCACTAGGATGCACACAATTATGCCAAACATTGCACTAGGTGCCAGTCGTTAGGGTCAATGTCACATCGTGACATGATGCCCTTGCAACCCATCCTAGCTGTTGAAATCTTCGACCTTTGGGGAATCGATTTCATGGGTCCCTTTCCTCCTTCCAATGGCTTAGAATACATCCTCGTTTCTGTTGATTATGTTTCAAAATGGATCGAGGCTATTCCCACGTGCCATGCTGACTATGTCATATCCACTCGATTTGTCAAAGACCACATTTTTGCATGCTTTGGGATCCCTCGAGCCATTATCTCGGATGGAGGAAGCCATTTTACCCATGCTTCTTTTCGGGCACTTCTGAGGAAATATGGAGTCCACCATCGTATCGCATCTCCATATCATCCTCAGATGAACGGCCAGGCTGAGGTGTCGAACTGGCAAATCAAGCAAATTCTCCAGAAAATGGTTTGGCCTGACCGTAAGGATTGGTCCGACAAGCTGATTGACGCACTTTGGGCGTATCGGAATGCCTTTAAGGCTCCCCTTGGTATGTCTCCTTATAGAATCGTTTACGGGAAGCCTTGTCATTTGCCCGTGGAGCTGGAGCACCGCGCTTATTGGGCGGTTCCCCAATGTAACCTCGACCCAGACTTGTGTGGTCGAGAAAGGAAACTCCAACTCCAAGAGCTAGAAGAGCTTCGTCGTGAAGCCTATGATTCTGCCTTAACTTTCAAGCAATGCACTAAGGCTTTTCACGACAGCCGAATTCGGCAGAAGGAATTTGAGCCATCTCAGCAAGTTTGGCTTTACAATGCCCTGCTCAAATTCTTTCCAGGGAAATTGAAGTCCAAATGGACTGGTCCCTTCTTGGTCTTGAGACCTTTTCCCAATGGGGCCGTTGAAATTGAAGATCCAAAATCTGGGCATAAATTTACGGACAATGGGCAGCGTTTAAAATCTTATCTTACTCATGAACCTGCCCCCGTTGGAGAAATGGTTGCCCTGTTGGAGGGTAACTAATTTTGTGCCTCATTCTGACTCCAGCTGGGGACGTTAAATTCAGCGCTCGTTGAGAGGCACCCCAGCAGCACTCCACTGTCACGTACACTTCACTTCGCACCTTTTCACTTCACCACCCACCATCCACCCACCCTACCACCCTGCTTTATACCCTGCACCTCAGCTCTCGTTCCCCGATCTTTGGACCTTCCTCTACCCTACCCTGATTGCATATGTGATTGGACTCGAACAGGTTGTGTTAATATAGTGAATTAATCATTGAAATGAGTATAGTGGTTAACCTAAATCGAGCCTAACTATCTTTTTACAAAATTTTTAACCTGGCCTACTTGATTTTATCTTGGTCACTTTTAGGCCCAGGGTCGAACTCAAGGAGGTGGGAATTAGAGGTGAATAAGTTTCTATGCCTTTCCTACAACGAATCTCTTCTGTGCGTTTATTATGTTTTTGGTTCTTTTCTATTTAAGATTTTTTTCTTAATAATTTTGTCCTTGAGGTACACCCTCAAAATCAGGTCCTTGGCTTTGAGCCAAATTATTCTTCACTTTGAGCCAATTTAGGGTTCCAAAAACTGATCTTGTTATTCGCAAGACCGAGTACCTGCAAGACAAGGATTATCTTTTCTCTTTTACTCTTTCTTTTTTTATGATTTTAATAGCAAGAAACAAAAGAGAAATAGATGTTTCTTGTAAAGATATATATATATATATATATATATATATATATATATATAGGGGTGGGGGTGGAGGTGGAAATGGTATGTAGCACGGTGTCAAGTTGATCGACGTTTAGGAAGACGCAACCAACAGGACGAAGTGCCGCATGGAGTGTAGGATGGGTGTGTGGAAGTGTGTGCAGAGGCGCTTTCTCTACGTGGGTATTGGGGAATATCAGCAACTGGTGCAGATATTCCCGCGATATAACGTGTGGTGGAGTGACTAGTGCGCATAGATGAAAGTAAGTGATATGTATGTAAATAACTAAATATATATATATGTATATATATAAATATATATATATATATATATGTGTGTATATATATAGATAAAGCTGTAACTATATAGGTGTATATGTAGTTATGTATATATATATATATGTATCTATGTTTATAACTAGATATATATGTATATATATTAAACTATATATATATATGTATATATGTATATAAGTCTATATAGGTGTGTACAAGTGAGTGTACAAGTCAGTGTGTGTGTACGAGTGTGGTGTGTGTGTATGAGTGAGGGCGTCTGCTGGAGCATGTGGAAGTGGGAGTGTGAGTTAAGACGTTTGGCAACCGCAAGCGTCGTCTAATGGCGTGGATGCACGCAGGCACAGGCGCGCAAGGGCACGCACGCGCGCTGGAGGAAGCAGGCGTGTGGGAGAGTGCAACGCAGCGCGCTGTGGGTGAGAGTAGACGCTAACGAAGATGCGGGTGTGAGCGCAGGCAGGTGCGGGCGCTGATGTGGCGACGGGCTGGAGGTGGTAGTGGCGCGGAGAGAGAGCGTGCGGTGACTGGATAAATGAGAAACTTTTCGATCACCGCACTGTAGCTACAGTGCTGCGCAGAAACGCGTGAACAGTAGCTACAGTGCCCGCGCGGCTTGGACAACTGGTTGCAGCCGGTTCTCCGTGCGCGGGCGCGCTGGAAGGCTCTTGAGCGCGCGGAAGGAGCTTGCACCGGCTGCTGGCGTGTGTGCAGCTGCTGCTGCTGAGCTTTGAAGCTTGGGTCTTCAGCAATGGTGGGAAGGGCTGAGCGATGGAAACAGAGAGTGGAATCCACCACGCCTACCTATTCTTGAATGAGCTGGGAAGTGGTGGGACTCACAGTGGTGGTCGTGGGACCACTATGAGCCTGCTCCTGCCCGCAGTGTCTCTTTCCAGTGGGAAGAGGTGCTGCGTATGGAGGGGAGAGGGGAGGAAGATGGCCTGATGAAGGTGGCTGCTGTGTTCTCTATGTGCCAGGTCCTCTTCGCAAGGAAGAGGGTAGGGCTTCTTAAAGGATAGTGAGGCATGCACGGCCATGCCCTAGGCTGCATGACCAGCCATGTAGCTGGCAGAGAATGGTGCTGGCAGAGAAGGCGCGAAGAAGAGCAAGCCATGCCCTGAGCCACGCGGAGAAGTTCAAAGCAAAAATAAAAAATGAAGATGGTGAAATTGCTAGGCAGCACTTGAAAAATGCATTATTTACATGGCCAATTATTCACTTTCGTCCCCTCTCAAATAAATGCATGCATGTGTCAATTTTTACAAATGCAACTATGGCTACCTAATATGCAATGGCAATGCTAGGAAATAACACAAGATGGCATTTTTTATTGGTGTATTTTTGCTGTGCAATCATACCCCCATGCCTATCTTTTGCTTGTCCCTAACAAAACATTTTGTTTTGTATTTAGAAATGATCTTAAGCTGAAGAAATTTTTTCTGAGGTGACATAGGTGTGTTTACTTGATGGATATTGTGAGAACCAATTGCAAAGAAGACTACCAGTACTTTAAGTCTTATGTGACATAGACTATCTCTCAACTAACCTGGACTCTTGATATTTAAACCTTAAGAACGATTTCCAGGACTCAGGAGGTTTTTGCCATACTCGAGAGCTCAAGAGATTATGGCTTGTGCATAGTGAAGGATCAAGACTGGCCAGATGAACATTAAGACTCAAGCCTAGGGTTTCACAAATTTTTAAGTGCAGGTTGGTCCCAGTTTCAGCTCGTGTCTTCGAATTGACCCTTAGAAAGATGACGGAAAACTCAACCCTCATTTTTTTCTTTTGTGGCTCAAAGAATATATGGTAGAAACAAGGTATTTGTAACTTTTCCCTGTGGCATTCTTGAGGGAGACGAATTTACAGACATTTGCGAGATATACTGACTTATTTGCATAGTTTTTTTTTTTTTGAAACACATGTCAGTATATCTCTTACAACTTTATTTGGAGGAGCACACTTTTCTTTTGGTGGGAGAGTTCCTTTTTTGGTGGAAAGAGTCTCTCCTAAACACAAGACTAAAGCCTGGGATAAAAAGTCTACTTGCGTGCACAGGTAAGGACTCCACCTTCCCTAATGAACACTAGGGTTGGATCTTATGTTCACTTGGTCTTTCTTGATATGTGTAGGGTGAACCAAGATTACTTAGGCTCTCGAGTAGAAGCAAACCAACGGATCCTGTACTGGTGTCTCAGGTACAAGAATACGTCCTTAGTTAGGAGAGATTCCGATCTATCTTGTCAATGCTCAAGTGAATTAAGCCGAGCCTGAGCGAATCAAGCTTCTGTGGCCTACAAAGTCTTCAAAATAGTGGTTGAATATCCATAAACACTTATTGCATTTTTTTTGTTTCAGCCTTCAGATCATTATTTAACACCTTTTTTTTTCTTTTTTCTTATGTACATATTTATAGATGGATGGAAGCTGCATGATACCATATAATGCTTAGATCCTCTAGATGCCTATCCACCCCCCCATGCCAAACGATGCTATGTCCTCATATGCATGCAGGGTAGGGTAGAGGAAGGTCCAAAGATCGGGTAACGAGAGCTGAGGTGCAAGGTATACAGCAGGGTGGTAGGGTGGGTCGATGGTGGGTGGTGAAGTGAAAAGGTGCGAAGTGAAGTGTATGTGACAGTGACGGAGTGTTACTGGGGTGCCTCCTGACATGCGGTTGTGCGCGTGTGTTAAGACGTGTCGTTATAGTCGCACTTGCAACGCCAATTTTAAAGTAAATAAACGGAGGTGAGTCCGAGTGTCGGTCTCAGGGAGGTGTGAAAATTAGATTTTTCTTATCACTTGTCACGGAAAGCGCGGAGTTTTGCTTGCGGAGGTGCGGTTTGAAAAGCGAGAGAGAGAGATTAGGGTTAGAGTGTTTCTTGTTTGATCATGCAACTTGAACAGAAATAAAAGTAACAACTGAACAGAAAATAACTTCATTAATCATGCACTTTTAGTTCATAGCTTACAACATTAAATACATGCTCAAACAAAAGTAATGGAAAGCTTAAAAGAGAGAGAGAAAGAGGAGGGAGAGCGACGAGGCAGCCACGGCGGTGGAGGAGGCTCCGTCGGTGGCTCGTCATCTCCGGCGATTACAAGAGGGCCTAAAGCTAGCTAAGAGAGGGGTGGAGTAGTTGCAAGGGAAGTGAATGCCTTGAATGAGTGGTTGGAGGGGGTTTAAATAGGGTTAAGGGCTTTCTAAAAGAAGAAGGGGCTTTAGTGACGTTCGGGATATCGCTAAAATCACTCCAAAAGCGTCGGTGAAGCCTTCCAGCCCGTCGGTCAACCACCCCCGCCATTCTTCTTCACGCTCGATCCGCAGCAGCTGCGTGAGAGTCGTCCGATCGAAGATCGGACGGTTGAGATCTCTCCTTGGCTGCGCTTGGATCGTGCCTCGGGCACGTGTGTGCGCGGGCGTTGTTGCCCGGTGTGCATGCGCGCGTGGGCGCTCGCAATCTGTGGGAGCGCCGTGTGGCGCAATCTCAGCCGTCCGCTGTTGATTGGGCGGCCTAATTTCGCCGCGCGCTTCCTTCGTCTTCGATTTCACACACCGTGTGGCTCGAACCCGCGTCGCGTGCATGCGGGCGTGTGTGTTAACCATTGCGCCACGCCCACGCTTTGTCGCGGCGACTGCAGGCAGGTGCGCGAGTCTCGGCCGTCCGATCGAAGATCGACGGCCGAGATTTGATCTCAGCTGAAGGGAGAGCGGCGTGCGGTGGAGCGGGGGTGACGTGGCGCAATGAGGGTCGTTGATCTCTAGATCAACGGTCAGAACTTCTTGGGCCCATTGTAGGAGCTCCGAATGTCGGATTTGGCTGATTTGAGTCCGTTGGATTTCGTTCGTCGTTCTAAATCCATCTGTGCGGTCCGATTGCTCATCTGAGGCCTGCTTTGACAAGTGCTTACACAAATGGCCATTAATACAGTTTTATAAGCAATCTTGGTACATGATGCATGCAATGCTCCTATTCTACTTATGTTGTGCCTTTTATTCTTAAGATGGGCCATATTCAACATAATTATCACTCCCTTGTGCAGTGTTATCATACCCCCATGCTTACTCCTTGCTAGTCCTTAGCAAGGTTTATTCTAGCCTTTATTTTCTTTCAGAATTTAAGAAGTAATTGCTTAGACACTTCGTCACTTGTCAATAGGAGGAAATATACCAAGATCTTAATCTATAAAGACTAAGCAGCGCCCGGGTGTCTGCCATAATACGAATCGCCCGAATCCTTGCTTTAATGTATATAACTATACATATGTATATGTATATATATATTTTTGTTTTTTTAGAATTTTTTTCGGAATTCAGTGTGGGTTGGTAACTTTTTATGGCTACCCAACCCACCCAAAACTCGGTTAAAACCTTAAGTGCTAAGCATCTTGGTGTGAAGGTTGTGATAGACTCACTTAACGGTAATTTAGACAGACTTCAGGTTTCTACGCCCCTAGGTGACTGGAAGAGGAAATAAATTTGCCTGAAGGTGTATTTGTTCAATTGGTAGCTTTCTCCCTACGTTTGTTTTAATTGGGGCCAACACAAGGATTTTTCCAGTGTATATCTCCCCTGCTTGTACTACTTCCCCGCTTCTTCCTTAAGTGTTTTGGTTCTTTTTGGTGCAGTTATTGAGCTGGGCTCTGGACAACCTACCAATGGACTGTTACCCACGATCACTTGCCAGCCATACTTGTGAGGTGAAGTGTGATTTATTTTCTTTTCTTCTCCTTTTTTTTATTTTCGTAGGTGGCTTCCCTGATCTCAAATGTACCTAGAGGCAATGAAGAAGAAATGGTCTGTGGCTGGGTTCTGGACAACCTGCCAATGGGCTGTTACCCACGACAACTTGCCAGCCATACCACCCTAGAGAGTTCATTAGCGACCCAATTTCTGTCAAAATCTCCGAGGAGTGAGTCTGTGCAAAAATGTGTGCAGATGCTTAGACTCAAGGTTTTTCTGAGTTAGAGGGTGAGTTGATAAGTCGTATAGTTATCACCTTATTTAGTAGGTGGATTAGAATGGCTTAAGGTTGCAAGGATTCGAAGCTAAATCCATATTTTAACGGACACCAAGGCTGATTAAGCCTGAAGGCCTGAAAAGTCTAAGTGTTTAAGTTCTTTTTGTATTATTTCCCACTATTGACAAGTTTCTAATGCCTAAGTTTTCTTCCTAAATTTATTTATTTTTTATTTGATTCAGACTGATTAAATGAGCTCAAGATTATGTAATTTATCCCCCCCATGTTTAAGTTGGACAATGTCCTCATTGGCAAGTACATGGATGCATAAGGGTTCAAAAAGATAGTACCTGAGTGACGTAAAATACCGGATCAGTCTGAATCCTCTGGGTTGCCTCCCAGGAAGCGCTGAGTTTAACGCCTCCAGCTGGGCGGTGCTCCGTGTCAGCCTTCAATGAGGGTGACACTCTCCTTTGGGGGAACCTAGGCCAGGAAATGCTTCAATCTTTGACCATTAACTGTAAAAGTGTGTCCAGTGTTAAGATCAGCGATTTCAACCACCCCATTAGAGTAGGGCTTAACCACCCGAAATGGTCCTGTCCATTTGGACCTGAGTTTCCCCGGGAAGAGTTTTAGGCGGGCGTCAAACATCCAGACTTGCTGGTTAGGCTCAAAGGTTTTTCTATGAATGAGTCGGTCGTGGACGGCTTTCATTTTCTCCTTATACAGTCGACTATTGTCAAAGGTGTCCGGACGAATTTCTTCGAGCTCAGATAATTGGAGCGTCCTCTGTGCACCAGTTAACTGGGAATCCATGTTACATTGCTTGATAGCACAGTAAGCCTGGTGTTCCAATTCGACAGGAAGATGGCAGGCTTTGCCAAAGACTAGGCGATAAGGCGACATGCCTATCGGGGTCTTGAAAGTAGTCCTGTATGCCCACAGGGCATCATCAAGTCGTGTGGACCAGTCTTTCCTGTCAGGTCTCACAGTCTTCTGTAAAATGTTCTTGATTTGTCTATTTGAGACCTCGGTCTGCCCGTTTGTTTGCGGATGATACAGGGTAGCAATGCGGTGGTTTACCCCGTATTTTTTAAGTAGGGCACGGAATTGGGAATGAATAAAATGGTTTCCACCATCACTGATCATGGCCTTGGGTATTCCAAACCGGGAAAAGATGTTCTTCTTAACAAAGTCCATGACAGTCCTGTGATCGCATCGGCATGTGGCGACGGCTTCAATCCATTTGGAAACAGAGTCTACAGAGACCAGGATGTACTCGAAGCCGTTGGATGGTGGAAAGGGGCCCATAAAATCGATACCCCAAACATCAAAGATTTCGACAATCAAAATGGGCTGGAGGGGCATCATATCTTTCTTGGTCATGGTCCCCAGCGTTTGGCAGCGTGAGCAAGTCTTGGCAAAGTTGTGTGCATCCTTAAATAGGGACGGCCAGTAAAATCCAAACTGCAAAACTTTTGCAGCTGTTTTCTTTCCCGAGAAGTTGCCACCACAAGCCTGGTCATGACAGAAGGAAAGCACACTCTGGACTTCGTCTTTGGGGATACACCTCTTGATGATCTGGTCAGCACAGAGGCAAAACAGCATGGGATCATCCCAGAAATAGTGCTTGGCCTCAGCCAAGAACCTATCCCGTTGCTGTCTGGACCACCTGTGCGGGGTTTGTCCTACAACCAGGTAGTTGACGTAGTCAGCATACCATGGCATTTTCTTGTCTTCACAGCCAGGATGTGTTCATCAGGGAAGGCGTCAGATAGAGGTAGGGAGGGTCCAATGTAGTCTGGATGAAGTTTAGACAAGTGGTCAGCCACCACATTCTTCGATCCGACCTTATCTCGGATTTCCAGGTCAAATTCCTGCAAAAGTAGGATCCATCTGATGATTCTGGGCTTTGCGTCCTTCCTGGCCAACAGGTGTCGGATGGCTGAATGGTCAGTGTAAATAGTCACGTGGGATCCCAACAAGTACGATCGGAACTTTTCAAGTCCAAAGACTACAGCGAGCAACTCTTTCTCTGTGACCGTATAATTTAGTTGGGCCTCGTCCAACGTTTTGCTCGTGTAGTAGATCACCACGGGTTTCTTGTCTTGCCTTTGTCCCAGGACAGCGCCTATGGCAAAATCTGATGCATTACACATAATCTCAAAGTCCTGGGACCAGTCTAGGGGTTGAAGTACAGGTGCAGTGGAGACTAAGTCCTGGAGGGTGTGATAAGCCTGGATGCAATCAGAAGACATGTGGAATAGGGCGTCGTTGGCTAGAAGGTCGGTCAAGGGTTTGGAAAGCTTGGAAAAGTCTTTAATGAACCTTCGATAGAAGCCAACATGTCCTAGGAAGGAGCGAATCTGTCGGACCGAGCTAGGTGGAGGAAGTTTGGAAATTAAATTAACCTTAGCCCGATCTACCTCGATGCTCCTATGCGATACGATGTGACCGAGGACAATTCCTTCTTGAACAATAAAATGGCTTTTTTCCCAACTTAACACCAGGTTAACCTCGATACATCGTTTCAGGATTTTCTCCAAGTTGCTCAGACAATGGTCGAATGAATTCCCGAATATAGAGAAATCATCCATAAAGACCTCTAAGTATTCACCCACCATTTCTGAAAAAATGGCTATCATGCAATGCTGGAAGGTCGCAGGTGCGTTGCATAACCTGAACGGCATTCGACGGAATGCAAATGTGCCATACGGGCAAGTGAATGTGGTCTTTTCTTGATCTTCCGGAGCAATTGCGACTTGGTTATATCCTGAATATCCATCCAGGAAGCAAAAATACTTCTGCCCTGCCAATGTTTCAAGGATTTGGTCAATGAATGGCAAGGGGAAATGATCCTTCTTAGTGGCTTCATTGAGCTTCCTATAATCAATACACACCCGCCATGCGGTGGTGGTGCGGGTGGGGATGGATTCGCCATGATCATTGGTGACAACGGTGAGCCCAGCTTTCTTTGGAACCACTTGAGTGGGGCTCACCCAGGGGCTATCGGAGATAGGATATATGATGTCGGCGTCAAGCCACTTGATAGTTTCTTTTTTAACGACCTCCTGCATGTTAGGATTTAAACATCTCTGCATCTGGCGGGAAGGTCGTGCCCCGTCTTCCAGGTAAATCTTATGGGTGTAATAGGTGGGGCTAATTCCTCTTAAGTCCGAAATGGTCCAACCAATGGCGGCCAGATGTTCTGAAATGGTTGCAGTCAACCTGAGTTCCTGATCCTTGGTTAGATGAGAATTAATAATCACTAGGAAGGTCTGGTTAGGTCCCAGGAAGACATACTTGAGATTCTCGGGCAATGGTTTAAGTTCAGGTGTGGGTGGAACCACAGTCGATGGGAAGGGAAAGGGAGGGAGGTGATCAACATCAATCTCCTCAAATGGTGTCGTGTGATGGTGCTCAGCCTTACAGAGGTCCACAGGTAATGATGGTGACGGGTCAGCACAGTCACTACGGGTTTGGTGGTCTGATACAGAACTGAGGGTGAGGCATTCCTCGATCAGAGTTTCCACGGGATCATGCTCCTCAATGCAATCGCAATCAAAAGACTTTGTCGCCCGGAAGATATCCAATTGCATTTTCCTGTCCCTGAAGGCGATTTCCATACATCCCGTGTCGCAATCATTGTTTGCCTTAGCTGTAGCTAAGAAAGGTCTACCTAAGATTATGGGTGCGTTCTGTAATTTTTCAGGGACTTCCATGTCGAACACCAAAAATTCGATCGGGAAATAGAAGTCCTTGACTCGTACAATCACGTCCTCGACAACCCCCTTCGGGGTTTTCACTGATCTATCAGCCAACTGGATGGTGACAGGGGTTGGTGTCAGCTCTCCAAAACCAAATTGGTGGTACAGGGTTGTTGGAATCAGGTTGATAGAAGCACCAAGTCTAGGAGCGCTCTATCAAATGTCATGTCCCCAATATTGCAAGAAATCAGGGGCGCTCCTGGGTCAGTTCGCTTGAGTGGAAGGTTGCTTGATATTACAGAACTTGCTTGTTCAGAGAGCACAACCTTCCTAGGTGCTTGAGGTCTCGGCTTACGCTTGGGTGTACAGGCATCCTTTAAAAACTTGGCGTAAGCAGGGATGTGTTTGACGGCTTCAAGGAGCGGAATATTAATCTGTACTTGCTTAAAGATTTCCAATAGCTCCTCAGTTTCCACAACATTCTTCTTTTTCTTGATTATTTCCAAGGCCTCAGGGTAGGGTGTTTGAATGTGGATTGGTTCTATTTCTGGGTCCTTGGTTGGTGCCTCTTCTGAGTCGGGTATTTCAGCGGGTGAAGTCTCGGGGAGAGTTAGCCATTTGGGATCTTGGGTTTTGGTGCCGCTTCTCAAGGTCACCGCATTCGCAGAGGCATTGGGGCCATGGGTTGATCCTTGAGAAGATGAGGACGAAGAAGCACCAAACCCAGGAGGTGTTTGAGGGGCTGGCTGGACCATGTGAGCCTGCCTGGGATTGCTTTGGAACCCTTGCGAATTGGGGCCTCTGTTAATTATGTTTCGCGGGTTTGGTTTTGGTTGGGAAGGTAAGGATCCTTGTTGTTTATAGTCCAAGAGTTGGCTTAACTGTCCCTTTACCAAGGCCATTTCCTCCTGATGTTTCTGGTTTATGTTAAGCATCATCTTTATTAGGGTATCCATTTGGTTTTGTGGGGGAGGGGCCGCCCTATTCTGATTATATTGGGGTCTAACTGGTGGTCCTTGCTGATAGGGGGCAAGTGTGGCTGCTGGTTTGGCTTGGGCTAGTTTTGGAATTGCGATGGTTTCTGGTTTGTCCAACCAAAGTTGGGGTGGTTACGCCAGCTAGTGTTGTAAGTGTTGGAGAAAGGGTCAGGTTTTGCATAACCTTGGACAGCTTGCACATCTTCTAGGATAGCCGATGTCGATGGAGAGGGAAGGGAGTAATCAAGGGTTGAGGGAGCAAAGGTCCCTCCCTAGAACGTGGTCAGGGGTTGTTCTAGGTTCAGTTGGGTTAAGGGCTAGACCAGGTCAATATTATGCGCTCCCTTTGCTAGGGAGAAAGTCTGTAACGGGTTCCTAGTTTGGTTCAGTAGCTCATCAATCTTTTGTCCACCAATTCCACTCGATCCAATTTCTTGGCAATGATGTCCATGTCAACCATTCCAGAATTTGCTTGTACCTCATAAATCCCACCATGGGATTGACTGGACCTGTTGAACTGGGTCATAGAGGCATTGTTGAGCGAATTCTCGCTTATAGACTCAAAGAGCTCAAACACGCTCTCCTCGTCTTTGTTCAGGAAGTTCCCCCCGCATGAGGCATCGACGAAGTTCTGCAGGTTGCTGTCCAGACCATGGTAGAAAATCTGGGCCAATTGCCACTTTGGTACTTCGTGGTGTGGGAATTTCCTCAAGAGTTCATTAAATCTTTCCCACACCTCATGAAATTGTTCCCCACCCTGGAGTGTAAAGGTAGTAATAGCTCTTCTGAGGGCATTGGTCATTCCTATGGGGAAGAATTTCTTTAAAAATGCATGCCTCATTTCTTCTCGGGTGGTGATGGGTCTACCTAGGGTTCTAAGCCAATGAGAGGCCTTGTCTCTCAATGAGAAGGGAAACATCTTGATTAGCACAATGTCAAGGCTAATGTTCCTAGGTTTCACAGTTGGCACTATGCGGTCGAGATCCTCTAAGTGCTGAAAGGGGTCCTCATTTGAGCTTCCATGAAAGTGGCTCTGGATCAGACTTAAGACATTCGGTTTCAGCTCAAAACCATCTCCCCCCTCGGGGATCCTAAGGTGTGTCTCGACTCTAATAGCAGAGGGATTATAGAAATCGTGGAGGGGCCTCGGCTGATCCTGAAATGGTGGTATATCAAGTGGTGGTTGCCCTAGTATGTCTTGGAAAGGTGGTGGTGGTTGTTCTTGTGGGTTCTATAACCATTGTATGGCTTGCATGATGGTGTGGATTTGTTGTTGCTGAAGCCGGTGGTTAGCATTAATTTGGGCTTGGATGATGGCCATAGCGTCGGGTGGGGGTTGATCCTCAGCCTCATCTACCCTAGGTTCAGCCATGTTTCCAACAGAATTACGTTGCCTAGATTCCTGCCCCAAAACACACAACTCGGGATGCAGTGAGCATCTCCTGTGCATACACTAGAGAAGAACAGGAGGGGATGCAGAGGGCGACAGATGCGAGAAATGTGTTTCAATAAAGCACACAAGCCTAGTCCTTATGGTGTATTCCTTAGGAGACCTAGAAATCTCACAAAGGGTGATTAAGTCCGTAAGCACTGGACTCCCCTTCCTAAGGCTAATCTGGCCAGGTTGATTACGAGGGGATTGCAGGGAAGGTTCTTCCTTTAGCTTGCACCTCCGGTTCCGTAGACCCCACAATCGCAGTCGTTTGACACTGCCTCGCAGCCTAGTCACCAGATTCTACCAAGGGAATGAAAGCTAAGTGCCCAGCGAACAAAACCTCGCCTTTCGAGACTTAACTCAGTCCTGCCTAGGGCACATCTACTTAGTTTTAAAGGGCTAGGATAGTGCTTGTGCCAGGGTTATGTGATGAGGCGTTGATTGGGGTGGTGTCTCTTAATTTTCCACTTTCAAAGTGTGTGCTTCTATCAAAACATGGTTTTCAAGTAAGGATTTTTAAGATGTGGTGTCTTTTAGTGTTTCATCCTTACTTTAGTATTTTTTTAGGGTTGACGTGTATTAATGTTTTCAAACAAGTTTCAGTGGGCACGTCAAGTTTTGCACACAATTCGGTGAAAGTAGATTTCCTTTTATTCTGTAGAGGCTCTAAAACCCTAATGTACTCATCCTAATGATCATGCAGCTTCTATTAGATGAGTCGATTTTAAGGTTGAGTGGTGCGACCCAGGTCAACTCATGGTGGCTTCACAAACACCACTCAAGAAAAAGAAAAGAACACTCCAAGAATTTATTCGAAATGTTAGAGTGTACATTTTTTTGTGGGGTGATGTGTTAAGGATGTGGGTCAAGCAATCATACACCACGCCAATTTTCTTTTTCAATTTTTACAATTTTTTTTTAGTTTTTTCACGCAAGCAAAAAAATCATGAGAGAAGAATTACTCACTATCGGTCTTCATAGCGCCTACTCCCTTGCTACCGTCGTGGGATGCGTCGCTTCACCGTCCACGCGTCGAATTCCTGCAACCATCAAGTAAAAAGGAAAATAGGGTATTAGATGATGTGAGAATGAATGTGGAATGGAGGTGACAAAACAAATCCGTTGCCTCCCTGGCAACGGCGCCAAAAACTGACGTGCGGTTGTGCGTGTGTGTTAAGACGTGTCGTTGTAGTTGCACTTACAATGCTGGTTTTAAAGTAAATAAATGGAGGTGATTCCGAGTGTCGGACTCAGGGAGGCATGAAAATCAGATTTTTCTTATCACTTGTTGTCATGGAAAGCACGGAGTTTTGCTTGCGGAGGTGCGATTTGAAAAGCGAGAGAGAGATAGAGAGAGATTAGGGTTAGAGTGTTTCTTGTTTGATCAAGCAACTTGAACAAAAATTAAAGTAACAACTGAACAGAAAATAACTTCATTAATCATGCACTTTTAGTTCATAGCTTACAACATTAAATACATGCTCAAACAAAAGTAATGGAAAGCTTAAAAGAGAGAGAGAGGGGAGGGAGAGCGATGAGGCAGCCACGGCGTTGGAGGAGACTTCGTCGGCGGCTTGTCGTCTCCGGCGATTACAAGAGGGCTTAAAGCTAGCTAAGAGAGGGGTGGAGTAGTTGCAAGGGAAGTGAATGCCTTGAATGAGTGGTTGGACGGGGTTTAAATAGGTTAAGGGCTTTCTAAAAGAAGAAGGGGCTTTAGCGACGTTCGGGACGTCGCTGAAACCACTCCAAAAGCATCGGTGAAGCCCTCCAGCCCGCCAGTCAACTGCCCACGCCGTTCTTCTTCACGCTCGATCCGCGACCGCTGCGTGAGAGTCGTCCGATCGAAGATCGGACGGCTGAGATCTCTCCTTGGCTGCACTTGGATCATGCCTCGGGCACGCGTGTGCGCGGTCGTCGTCGCCTGGCTTGCACGCGCGCGTGGGCGCTCGCGATCTGTGGGAGCGCCACATGGCGCAATCTCAGCCGCCCACTGCTGATCGGGAGGCCCAATTTCGCTGCGCGCTTCCTTCGTCTTCGATTTCACGCACCACGTGGCTCGAACCCACGTCGCGTGCGTGCGGGCGTGCGCGCTAACCGTTGCGCCACGCCCACGCTTTGTCGCGGCGACTGTGGGCGGGCGCGCGAGTCTCGGCCGTCCGATCGAAGATCGACGGCCGAGATTTGATCTCAGCTGAAGGGAGAGCGGTGTGCGGTGGAGCGGGGGTGACGTGGCGCAATGAGGGATGTTGATCTCCAGATCAACGGTCAGAACTTCTTGGGCCCATTGTAGGAGCTCCGGATGTCGAATTTGGCCGATTTGAGTCCGTTGGATTTCGTTCGTCGTTCTGAATCCATCCGTGCGGTCTGATTGCTCATCTGAGGCCTGCTTTGACAAGTGCTTACACAAATGGCCATTAATACAGTTTTATAAGCAATCTTGGTACATGATGCATGCAATGCTCCCATTCTACTTATGTTGTGCCTTTTATTCTTAAAATGGGCCATATTCAACATAATTATCACCCCCTTGTGCAGTGTTATCATACCCCCATGCTTACTCCTTGCTAGTCCCCAGCAAGGTTTATTCTAGCCTTTATTTTCTTTCAGATTTTAAGAAGTAATTACTTAGATACTTCGTCACTTGTCAATAGGAGGAAATATACCAAGATCTTAATCTATAAAGACTAAGCAGCGCCCAGGTGTCTGCCAAAATACGAATTGCTTGAATCCTTGAATTGAACATCCCCAGTTGGACTCAGAATGAGGCACGACATTAGTTACCCTCCAGTAGGGCAACAGTTTATTCAACGGGGGCAGGTTCATGAGTAAGATAAGGTTTCAAACGCTGCCCATTGACCGTAAATTTATGCCTAGATTTGGGATCTTCAATTTCAACGGCCCCGTTGGGAAATGGTCTCGAGACTAGGAAGGGACCAGTCCATTTGGACTTCAACTTGTCAGGAAAGAATTTGAGCTGGGCATTGTAAAGCCAAACTTGCTGAGATGGCTCAAATTCCTTCCGCCGAATACAACTGTCGTGAAAAGCCTTAGTGCATTGCTTGAAAGTTAAGGCAGAATCATAGGCTTCACGACAGAGCTCTTCCAGCTCTTGGAGTTGGAGTTTCCTTTCTCGACCACATAGGTCTGGGTTGAGGTTACATTGGCGAACTGCCCAATAAGCGCGGTGCTCCAGCTCCACGGGCAAATGACAAGGCTTCCCGTAAACAATTCTATAAGGAGACATACCTAGGGGAGCCTTGAAGGCGATCTGATATGCCCAAAGTGCGTCAATCAGCTTGTCGGACCAATCCTTACGGTTAGGTTGAACCGTTTTCTGGAAAATTTGCTTGATTTGTCGGTTCGACACCTTTGCCTGGCCGTTCGTCTGAGGATGATACGGAGATGCGATACGATGGGGGACTCCATATTTCCTCAGAAGTGCCTGAAAAGAAGCATGGGTAAAGTGACTTCCTCCATCCGAGATAATGGCTCGAGGGATCCCAAAGCACGCAAAAATGTGGTCTTTGACGAATCAAGTGGATATGACATGGTCAGCATGGCATGTGGGAATAGCCTCGATCCATTTCGAAACATAATCAACAGCCACGAGGATATATTCGAAGCCGTTGGAAGGAGGAAAGGGACCCATGAAATCGATTCCCCAAATGTCAAAAATTTCAGCAGCTAGGATGGGTTGCAAGGGCATCATGTCATGACATGACATTGACCCTAATGACTGGCACCTAGTGCTATGTTTGGCATAATTGTGTGCATCCTGGTGAAGGGAGGGCCAAAAGAACCCGCACTGCAACACCTTCGCTGTAGTTCTCCTCCCAAAGAAATGGCCTCCGCAGGCCTGATCGTGGCAGAAGGATAGCACACTGGGGATTTTGCTGTTAGGAATACAGCGACGGATGATTTGATCAGCACCTATTCGAAAAAGAAGTGGATTATCCCAGAAATAATACTTTGCTTCTGCCATGAGACACTTGCGCTGGTTTTTTTGCCAGCCACACGGAAGGGAACCGGAAGCAAGGTAATTGGCAATGTCGGCATACCAAGGTCCACTTGCCACATTAATTGCCAATAGGTGCTCATCGGGAAAAATCTCATTGATCGGCAGGGTAAGTCCAATGTGGTCAGGGTCTAGTCTCGAGAGATGATTGGCCACAACATTCTGGGCCCCGGCCTTATCGCGGATCTCAATGTCAAATTCTTGAAGCAGAAGGATCCAACGAATCAGTCTAGGATTGGCATCCTTCTTGTGCATGAGATGGCGAATGGCCGCATGATCAGTGAAAACAATAACATGTGAGCCCAGAAGGTAAGAGTGGAATTTCTCCAGCCCAAAGACGACCGCTAGTAGTTCTTTCTCAGTGGTTGTATAATTACGCTAGGCCTCATCCAACGTCTTACTGGTGTAGTATACCACGAAGGGGTGTCTATCGCGCCTTTGTCCAACGTCACACATGAGTTCAAAGTCGAGGGACCAATCAGGTGGCTGGAGAATAGGGGCCTTGGCGACAGCATCACGCAACTGCGTGAATGCTCGTATGCAGTCAGGGCCCATATCGAAGGGTACGTCGGTCGATAGGAGATGAGTTAATGGTCGAGAAGTCTTGGAGAAGTCTTCATGAATCTCCTATAGAAACCGACGTGTCCCAGGAAGGAGCGGATTTGTTTGACAGAGCCAGGCACAGGTAAATCAGCAATTACATCAAGCTTAGCTCTGTCAACCTCGATACCCCTATCGGAGATGATATGCCCGAGAACAATTCCCTCGTGTACCATAAAATGACTTTTTTCCCAGGAAAGCACGAGGTTCACATCAATACATCTCCTAAGGCTACGGGTCAGGTTGGCAAGACAGTCATCAAAAGAGGGTCCAAAGACCGAAAAGTCATCCATGAAAACCTCGAGAAAGTCACCCACCATGTCATGGAATATTGCCAGCATACATCTCTGGAAAGTTGCTGGCACGTTACAAAGTTCGAACGGCATTCTTCTAAATGCAAAGGTGTCGAAGGGGCAGGTAAAGGTGGTTTTCTCTTGGTCCCGGGGGTCAACTGCCACCTGGTTATATCCTAAGAATCCATCCAGGAAACAGAAAAATTTATTTCCCGCTATCCACTCCAGGATTTGGTCAATGAAAGGTAGCGGAAAGTGATCTTTCTTAGTTGCAGCATTCAGTTTCCTATAATCTACACACACTCTCCAAGATGTAGGAGTGCGTGTAGGGATGGATTCGCCCCTGTCATTGACATGGATGGTGAGTCCTGCCTTTTTGGGCACGACGTGAATTGGACTCACCCAGGGGCTATCACTGATCGGGTGATTATACCTACATCCAACCACTTAATAATTTCCTTCTTAACGATCTCCCGCATGTTGGGGTTGAGACGTCGCTTCATCTCATGGGAAGGTCGAGCCTCCTCCTCCGTATATATACGGTGAGTGTAGTAGGAGGGGCTAATGCTAGTTAAATATGATAAAGACCATCCAATGGCTGCCTTGTGTTCCTTAAGGACCTTTGTTAGTTTGCACTCTTGCTCCCTGGTCAATTTTGAACTGATGATTATGGGGAGCATTTCATTCGGTCCCAAGAAAACATACTTAAGTGTATCAGGCAGCTCTTTCAACTAAGGAGTGGATGGTGAAAGATTTGGCATTTCTTGGGATGAGAGTGTCCCAAGAGGATCAGAAGAAAACAATTCAAGAGGAAGAAGTTGGCCCTCAGATTGGCCAAGAAGAGGGGCATCTTGGATAGATGGATACAAAGAGGGATAGCCCCAGTGAGCAGTATGTGAGCTCAAGGCCCCAGTGTGGAGTTGCAAATCCGCCTGATTGGCGGGAAAGAAAGGGCAATCAGTTCTTCAAGAGTGTGGACCGGCGAAGAGTAGCCCGAAGGGGACTCAGACCATGAGGTATGGGAAGTAGAGAAAACCTCGCCAGAAGTCTGGTCAGGAGAAGGTATGGGAAAAGGGAGGGATGGGGGAACGTCACAATATGTGTTGGTTCGGCATCGTCAGTGTTTAAAGGCAATTCGCAGCAGTCAGAATAGGTCCCAATTAGTCCGATACATGTGCTGACGGCCATATCCTCGTCAGACGTGTCATCCTCGATGTAATCGCAATCAAAGTTCTTGGCTGCCTTGAAGATGTTAAGCTTGAGCTTCTCAGATCCAATGGCAATCTCAATACAACCCGACTCTCAATCAATATGGGCGTGGGCTGTGGCCAAGAAAGGTCGACCAAGGATGATCGGACAATCAGAAAGTGAGCTAGGAACTTCCATATCCAAAACAAGAAAGTCAACAGGAAAACAGAGACTGTTGACCCTAACCACCACATCTTCCACCACACCCTTTGGAATTTTTGATAGAATGATCTACCGACTGTAACGTGAATTGGGTGGGTTTCAGATTTCCTAAGGCAAATTTTTCGAGCATGATGGTTGGTATAAGATTGATGGAAGATCCTAGATCAAGCAGGGCACGGTTAAAGTTGCAGCCTTGGATGCTACAGGAAATAAGCGGTGTGCTTGGATCTTTCTGCTTCGGTGGTAGATTTGACAGTATAGCACAACTCGCATGAGGCGAGAGAACCACCGGATTCTTTGTTTTCTTTGACTGTCGCTTGGGTGTTGTGTAGTCTTTGAAAAATTAGGCGACAGTAGGTATGTGGTCGATAGCCTCTAGTAGGGGTACCTTGATTTCAACATCCCTGAATAAATCACGCAGGTTATCAAAGGCCTGCGTATCCTTTTTCTTGCCTTTTGGCTCCCTCAGTAGAGCCTCAGGGAATGGGACTGATTCTGGCACCAGTTTGGGTGTATATTCCTCTCACAAATGCGGTGCGCATCCCGCATGAGAAGGCGATGAAGAAGATGGGACAGGATCAGGTCGAGGCGAATCGACGATTTGCTTACCGCTCCTCGTAGTAATCACATTGGATGTTGCAGGTCTAGTGGGATCATAAGGCAGGGGAGGGTTCGCAATAGTGACATAAGAGTGAGGTGCTGCAGCGGGATTAGCCTGAAATCCCGGTGGAATGCTCGGAGCCTGCAGAATCTGATGAACTTGCCCCTGAGAAGGTCGTACCTGTGGTTGAGGATCACAGGGTACGAAATTTCGTGGGTTGGGAACAGGTTGGGCTGGAAGAGTGCCCAGAGATCGAGTCGCCATGCGTAGTTGACTGATCTCAGCATTCTGCTGCGCCAATTGGTGCTGAAGAGAGGTCATGTTCTCTTCATGGCGCTTTGACATTTTCGTCATCATTCGCATCAATTTCTCAAGAGGACTTGATGCGTGTTCTGTTTGCGGTATGCAAGGACCCGATGGCGGATTCGCCACAGGATTAGACTGGGCCCTTGGGATGACGGGTGCGGATGGTTGCATTGGACCACCTGCGAGGTTTTGGTGCTGCGGGTTGCTGGACCATGCAAAGTTCAGATGATTTCGCCACCCTAGGTTATAAGTAGTAGAGAATGGGTTGTTCCCCAGGGCGCAAGCGTCTTCTAAGCCAGAAGACAAGTCCGCATGTAAATACGCGTTAGAGCACATGGAGGCTTGGTCCTCCGTGTCAATATACTGGCTTGCCGAAGCCAGATCTACATGACTTACCGAATCGCTCGGCGCGATGCTCGGTAAGGAAGATCTTACGGGGTTTCTAGGGATAAGCCTGATGTTGGAAGAATTGGGATTGTGACGAAGTGGTGAGGTGGGGGTGTTTGCCATAGAACAGGCAGGATTGGCCAGAAGCTCGTCCAGCTTCTTGTGCACGACGGAGACTTCATCCAATTTTTGTGTGATAAGGTTAAGATCAGTGGATGAATGGGAGGGTCCCGTGTCAACTTCGTGGACATTACGGGGCAGGCTGGTACGATTAAAGGCGACAATGGAGGCATTTTTCATTGAGTTTTCGCTCATGTTTTCAAATAATTCAAATGCTCCATTCTCGTCTTTATTCATGAAATTCCCTCCACAGGAAGCATCTGCAATCTGCTTCAAAGTCTCATTAAGCCCATAATAGAAAATCTGGGCTATATGCCACTTAGGCAGACCGTGGTGCGGATACTTCCGGAGGAGGTCATTATACCTCTCCCAAGCCTCATGAAACTGTTCGCCGTTTTGTTGCGTAAAGGAAGTTATAGCACGGCGAAGCGCATTGGTTCGCTCGATTGGGAAGAATTTCTTGAGAAATGCTGTTCGCATCTCTTCCCAAGAATGGATGGTTCTCCCAAGGGTGCGTAACCATTGCGATGCTTTATCCCACAATGAAAACAAGAACATTTTCATGAGGACAATTGATAACCCGATGTTTCTTGGTTTAACCGTTTTAGCCAATCGGGTTAGGTCTTCCAAATGGAGAAAAGGATCTTCACTTGCAAGACCATGGAAGTGAAAATTAATTAGGCCAATTATATTGGGTTTCAATTCAAAGTCGTCCCCGCCCATGGGGACCCAAATTTGTCCTATGGTCGCTGTAGCAGTGGGATTCTGATAGGAGCTAAGAGACCTAGGCTCCTCCCGTTCGGGAGGGTTTTGCATTTCCTCCAAGGTTTACCTAATGGCTTCAATTTTCTCATTATACATTTCCATTTGGGCTTGGAGGCGGGTTATGGGATCCATGGCTCCACCACCTAGTGGGTTTTGAGGGCGGTTTCCTCCCTCGGGATTTGCCGGTGGCTGTGCAGCCATGTTTATGGAGGAGGATGACGATTCGGCTTCTGTTCTTCTAAAATTATCAGACAATTCAAACAATTTAGGGTTTTGTGACCTCCTCCCAAACATGCACTACCGCAGGAAGAATTGGGGGGATACGAATGGAAAAGGAGATGAGAGAAATGACACCGTAAAGGTACACTTGATGAGAAATCAAGACAATCAAAGCCTTAACCTCTACAGTGTGCCCTTAGACCTAAAGATCTAAGTTACCTACTATCACAACCTACAGAACCAAATGCAAGCACCACGGAACCACCGGGCCAGATTGAAAGGCCGTTTGCCCCAGTCTTAGACACTCGATAGCACGCGAGAACCTGCACCAGCATATAGGCGCTACACGCAGGTAGTTAGACCTCCAATCCTTAATAAGGGTCAAGTTGCTACCAGTTTTAATTAGAGGCTTAGGATCAAGTGCTTCTGAAATGTGAAGGGCATTGTCTATGGGTAATGCCCAAGTGCGTTGATTTTAGAAAGTGTGTAAACCAAGCATGCAACGGGAAAATCTCCCCGAATTGAAGTTTTAATTGGTGAATGGTTTTTAGAATTTAGCCTTTAAGTAGTATGGATTTTAAGATTTCTCTGAATTACCAATTCAACCAATCTCCGGATTTTGAGAAAATACAAGTTTTTCTATGCCCAACAAACCCTTCTTCAATATGAGTTAGTTAATGCATGCTAAAAATGCAATGGGCTTCCCTAAGTGGAAATTTCTATATGTGGATGCACGAGTCAATTTTAAGTTAATGTGAAAGGGAGCCAAAGCACTTCAATTCAAGTGTTCCCAATCACCAGAATGATGTTCCACACACAAGGCTCAACCACAAGATAAAGAAAATCAAAGTGTTGGGGTTGAAGTATTCGGGATCAAATCTTAGGCACGTGAAAGGTCATGGTGGGGTTGGAATCAACTCAATTCCAAGTCTCCCCACCAAAAATGTGATACCGAATTGTGGATAAATGAGGCAAGGAGGGATGGCAATCAATCTATTTATTCTTGCCTCAAAGAATACTTCACACGGCGAAAGATTCGAGAATCAAGATTCTTGGATCTTCGCTATGCGAAGTTTGGCAGGAAATCCTGGGGCGGTGGGAGTGATGGCAAACAATCAAGTAAGTGATTTTTAATCCACTTGCCCCAAGAGATCCCAAGAAGTTTTTTTTTTTTATTAAGGTGACAAGTTGACCTAAGTTGCTAAGAGAGAGAGACTTACCTGTTCAGTAACATGGGCAAAGCTCCAATGCGATGTTGGTGACTTCTCACTTTCGTTCCTACCTTGGATCTACCCACGTCTCCGACTTCCTCTGCTTGCCTCCTCCTTGCAACTGGTTCACCTGCACGCCAGCAAACAAAAACACCCGTGAAGAGAAAGGTGTGAGAAGAGAAAACTAAAGGAATGGAGTAGAAACTTACCTGAATGCGTACCTCCTCGGCAATAGAGCCAGAAAAAGGTTGATTGGACTCGAACAGGTTGTGTTAATATAGTGAATTAATCGTTGAAATGAGTTTAGTGGTTAACCTAAATCGAGCCTACCATCTTTTTACAAAATTTTTAACCTGGCCTACTTGATTTTATCTTGGTCACTTTTAGGCCCAGGGTCGAACTCAGGGAGGCGGGAATTAGAGGTGAATAAGTTTCTACGCCTTTCCTACAATGAATCTCTTCCATGCATTTATTATGTTTTTGGTTATTTTCTATTTAAGATTTTTTTGCTGATAATTTTATCCTTGAGGTATACCCTCAAAATCAGGTCCTTGGCTTTGAGCCAAATTCTTCTTGGCTTTGAGCCAATTTAGGGTTCCAAAAACTGGTCTTGCTATTCGCAAGACCGAGTACCTGCAAGACAAGGATTATCTTTTCTCTTTTACTCTTTTTTTTTATCTTTTTAATAGCAAGAAACAAAAGAGAAATAGAGGTTTCTTGTAAAGAAATAAATATAGTATATATATATATATATATATAGGGGTGGGGGTGGAAATGGTGTGTAGCACGGTGTCGAGTTGATCGACATCTAGGAAGATGCAACCAACAGGACGAAGTACCGCGTGGAGTGTAGGATGCATGTGTGGAAGTGTGTGCAGAGGCGCTTTCTCTACGCGGGTATCGGGGAATATCAGCAACTGGTGCAGATATTCCCGCGATATAACACGTGGTGGAGTGACTAGTGCATATAGATGAAAGTAGGTGATATGTATGTAAATATATATATATATATGTGTGTGTGTGTGTGTGTGTGTGTATAGATAGAGCTCTAACTATATAGGTGTATATGTAGTTATGTATATATATATATATATGTAAATATATGTATATATATATATATATATAACTAGATATATATGTATATATATTTAACTATATATATATATATATATATAGTAATGTATCTATGTTTATAACTAGATATATATGTATATATATTTAACTATATATATATATATAGTAATATATGTGTGTGTGTATATATATATATATACACATATATTACTATATATATATATATAGTTATGTATGTATGTATATATAGTCATATATAGTTGTATATATATATATGTGTGTATATATATATAAAAGATATATATGTATATGTATATAAGTATATATAGGTGTGTACAAGTGAGTGTGAGTGTACAAGTCAGTGTGTGTGTACGAGTGTGGTGTGTGTGTATGAGTGAGGGCGTCTGCTGGAGCGTGTGGAAGTGGGAGTGTGAGTTAAGACGTCTGGCAGCCGCAGGCGCGCAAGGGCACGCGCGCGCACTGGAGGAAGCAGGCATGAGGGAGAGTGCAACGCAGCGCGCTGCGGGCGAGAGTGGACGCGGACGTGAGCACGGGCAGGTGCGGGCGCTGGAGCGGAAGCGGGTGCAGACGCGGGCGCAGGCGCTAACGCGGCGACGGGCTGGAGGCGGTAGCGCGTAAGGAGAGAGCTCGCGGTGACCGGGTAAGTGAGAAACTTTCTAGTCACCGCATTGTAGCTACAGTGCCGTGCAGAAATGCGTGAACAGTAGCTACAGTGCCCGCGCTGCTTGGACAACCGGTTGCGGCCGGTTCTGCATGCGCAGGCGCGCTAGAAGGCGCCTATGCACGCGGAAGGAGCTTGCACCGGCTCCTGGCATGCGTGCGGCTGCTGCTGCCGTGCTGCTGCTACTACTGAGCTTTGAAGCTTGGGTCTTCGGCATTGGTGGGAAGGGTTGAGCGATGGAAACAGAGAGTGGAATCCACCACACCCACCTGCTCTTGGATGAGCTGGGCGGTGGTGGGACTCACAGTGGTGGTCGTGGGACCACTGTGAGCCTGCTCCTACCCGTAGCGTCTCTCTTCAGTGGGAAGAGGTGCTGTGTATGGAGGGGAGAGGGGAGGAAGATGGCCTGACGAAGGTGGCTGCTGTGTTCTCTATGTGCCGGGCCCTCTTCTCAAGGAAGAGGGTAGGGCTTCTTAAAGGATAGTGAGGCATGCACGGCCATGCCCTGGGTTGCATGACCAGCCATGCAGCCGACAGAGAATGGCGTGAAGAAGAGCAAGCCATGCCCTGAGCCACGCGGAGAAGAAGTTCAAAGCAAAAATAAAAAAAGAAGATGGTGAAATTGCGAGGCAGCACTTGAAAAAGATATTATTTACATGGCCAATTATTCACTTTCCTCCCCTCTCAAGTAAATGCATGCATGTGTCAATTTTTACAAATGCAACTATGGCTACCTAATATGCAATGGCAATGCTAGGAAATAACACAAGATGGCATTTTTTATTGGTGTATTTTTGCTGTGCAATCAATATGAGGACATAGCATCGTTTGGCATGGGGGGGTGAATAGGCATCCATAGGATCTGGGTATTATATGGTATCATGCAGCTTCCATCCATCTATAAATATGAACATAGCATAAAAAAAAGGGTGTTTAGTAATGATATGAAGGTTGAAACAAAAAAAAATATAATAAGTGTTTATGGATATTCAACCATTGTTTTGAAGGCTTTCCAGGCCACAGAAGCTTGATTTGCTCAAGCTCGGCTTAATTCACTTGAGCATTGACAAGATAGATTGGAATCTCTCCTAACTAAGGACGTATTCTTGTACCTGAGACATCAGTACAAGATCCGTTGGTTTGCTTCTACTCGAGAGCCTAAGTAATCTTGGTTCACACTACACATATCAAGAAAGACCAGGTGAACATAAGATCCAACCCTAGTGTTCATTAGGGAAGGTGGAGTCTTTAACTATGCGCGTAGGTAGACTTTTTATCCCAGGTTTTAGTCTTGTGTCTAGGAGAAACTCTTTCCACCAAAAAGGAACTCTCCCACCAAAAGAAAAGTGTGCTCTTTCAAATAAAGTTGTAAGAGATATACTGACACTTGTTTCAAAAAAAAAAAAGTGCAAATAAATCAGTATATCTCACAAATATCTGTAAAGTCTTCTCCCTAAAAAGCTTTTCAGGGTAAGTTAAAAATATCCTGTTTCTACCATATATTCTTTGAGCCACAAATGAGATAAAATGGGAGTTAAGTTTTCCGTCATCTTTTTAAGGGTCAATCCGAAAATATGAGCTAAAACTGGGACCAACCTGCACTTAAAGATTCGTGAAACCCTGGGCTTGAGTCTTAATGTTCATCTGGTCAGTCTTGATCCTTCACTATGCACAAACCATAATCTCTTGAGCTCTCGAGTACGGCAAAAACCTCCTGAGTCCTGGAATCGTACTTAAGGTTTAAATATTACGAGTCCAGGTTAGTCGAGAGATGGTCTATGTCACGTAAGACCTAAAATAGTGGTAGTCTTCTCTGCAATTGGTTCTCACAATATCCAACAAACAAACACACCCACATCGCCTCAGAAGAAAATCTTCAGCTTAAGATCATTTCTAAATACAACACAAAATGTTTTGCTAGGGACTAGCAAAAGATAGGCATGGGGGTATGATTGCACAGCAAAAATACACCAATAAATATGCATATTAGGTAGCTACAGTTGCATTTGTAAAATTAACACGTGCATGCATTTATTTGAGAGGGGAGGAGAGTGAATAATTGGCCATTTAATTAACAACTTCCTCAAGTGCTGCCTTGCAATTTCACCTTCTTCATTTTTTATTTTGAATTTGAATTTCGTCTCCCTCGCGTGGCTCAGGGCATGGGGCTAGCATCTCTTGGCTCCATTCCTCTACCAGTAGCATGCTCTGCTAGCTACATGGTTGGTCATGCACACCAAAAGCATGGCCGTGGCATGCCTCCTTCTCCTTTAAAAAGCCTTGCCCTCTTCCTTGTGAAAGGGAGCCTGGGCATACACACACCAGCAGCCACCTTCGTCCAGGCCATCTTCCTCCCCTCTCCCCTCTATACGCAATAGCTCTTCCACTAAAGAGACACACTGCGGGTAGGAGCAGGCTCATAGTGGTCCCACGACCACTACTGTGAGTTCCACCACCGCCTAGCTCCTCCGAGAGCAGGTGGGCGTGGTGGCTTCATTCTCTGTTTCCATCGCTGAAGCCCTTCCCGCCATTGCCGAAGATCCAAGCTCCAGAGCTCCAACAGCAGCAGCACGGCAGCCAGCAGTCGCGCAAGCGCCTGCACGCACGCCAGCACCGTTCGCAGCCCCTTTCCGCGCACGCAGGCGCCTTCCAGTGCACCCGCGAACGTAGAACCGGCCACAACCGGTTGTCCATCGAGCGGCACTGTAGCTACTGTTCACACCTCTCAGCGTGACACTGTAGCTACAGTGTGGTGACCGGAGAGTTTCTCACTTATTCGGTCATCGTGCGCTCTCTTTCCTCGCCGCTACTGCCTCCAGCAGTCAGTGCCCGCGCCTGCGTTTGCGCCCTCGCCTGCATCTTTGCCTGCGTTCACTCCAGCCCGCAGCGTAGTGCACTGCGTTGCGCTCTCTCTCTGTGCTCCCGCACCAGCCTACGCACGATGCAAGGACCGCGCGCTCCCTTCATCACCCACGCAGCCCTTGCGCACCTGCGTTCGTGCACCAACGCCACCAGACGACGTTTTTCACCCGCCAGACGCCTTAAACGCTCGCTCTCTCTCACACTCCTCTCCAGCAGACACTCCCTCACCCTTACACACACACCACACTCGTGCACACATAGACTTGTACACTCACACTCACTTGTACACACCTATACATACTTATATATATATATACATATATACATTTATATATATATATATATATATATATATATATATACACACACATATTAATACCTATACAACTATATATAACTATAGATACATACATACATATATACATACATACATACATATATACATATATATCTATAGATATAAATACATATATATATATACACACATATACACATACATATATTACTATATATATATATATATATATATATATATATATACATACATACATACATATCTATATATATCTATATACATAGATACTTATACAAATATATCTATATACATATATACATATATATATCTACATACATATATTACTATATATATATATCTATATCTATATCTATATAGTTAAATATATATACATATATATATCTAGTTATAAATAAATAAATAAATAAATAAATATATATCTATATATATATTTACATATCTATATATATATACATAACTACATATACGCCTATATAGTTACAAACCTATCTATATATATACACATATAAATATATATACATATATATATATATTTACATTCATATCACCTACCTGTATCCATACGCACTAGTCACTCCACCACGCGTTATATCGTGGGAATATCTGCACCAGTTGCTGATATTCCCTGATACTTACGTAAAGAAAGTGCCTCCGCACACACTCCTACACATCCATCCTACACTCTACGTGGCACTTTGTCTTGTTGGTTGTGTCTTCCTAGACGTGGATCAACTCGACACTATGCTACACGCCATTTCCACTTCCACCCCCACCCCTATATATATAGTATATATATATCTGTATATATATAGACTATATTTACAAGCAACCTACCTGATTTTTATTTCTCTTGTGTTTCCTGTTATTAAAAGATAAAAAAAAAGTAAAAGAGAAAAGATAATTCTTGTCTTGCAGGTACTCGATCTTGCGAATAGCAAGACCAGTTTTTTGAACCCTAATTTGGCTCAAAGCCAAGAACAACTTGGCTTAAAGCTAAGGACTTGATTTTGAGGGTGTACCTTAAGGACAAAATTATCAACAAAAAAATCTTAAATAGAAAAGAACCAAAAACATAATAAACGCTCGGAAGAGATACGTTTTAGGTAAGGTGTAGAAACTTATTCAACTCTAATTCTCGCCTCCTTGAGTTCGACCCTGGGCATAAAAGTGACCAAGATAAAATTAACTAGGCCAGGTTAAAAATTTTGTAAAAAGATGGTTAGGCTCGATTTAGGTTAACCACTATACTCACTTCAACACTAATTTCACCATATTAACACAACCTATTCGAGTCTTGACAATCTCAACGTTTCCAGTTCCAAAGATTTATTGGACGAGATATGGTTCGATCCACTTGGATTGTAGCTTTCCTGGGAATAGTTTTAGTCGGGCATAAAGAATAGGACCTTTTGACTAGGGTGAAAGATCTTTCTAGATATGTGCTTGTCATGAAAGGCTTTAACTTGCTCTTTGTAGATTCGCGAGTTTTCATATGCATCGAGGCATAATTCATCAATCTCGCTTATCTGAAGCTTTCTGTGGGTTCCAGCCTTAGAAAGATCTAAATTGCAGTTTCGTACTGCTTAATAGGCTTTATGCTCCAATTCGACAGGGAGGTGGCACGCCTTCTCGTACACCAGTCTGAAAGGAGACATGCCTAATTGGGTCTTGTGGGCGGTCCTATAAGCCCACAAAGCTTTCAGAAGCTGGGATGACCAATCCTTCCTGTCAGGTTGAACAGTAACCTAAAGGATTTTCTTGATCTCCCGGTTTGATAGCTCAGCTACTCCATTAGTTTGGAGGTGGTAGGGAGTAGAGATTCGATGTGACACCTCATATTTGGTCATCAGTGACCTGAACTGAGCATTTGTGAAATGAGTCCCTCCATAAAAAATGATCGCTCGTGGAATCTCGAACCGTGAAAAGATGTTTTGGTGAATGAACTTGAGAACAACTTTATGATCATTGGTTCAGGTCAGAATGGCTTCGATCCATTTGGACACATACTCAACAGTGAGCAAAATGTACTCGAAGCCGTCCGAGATAGGGAAGGGGCCCATAAAATCAATCCCCCAAATGTCAAAAATCTCGCATACGAGAATTGGCTGTAGAGGCATCATGTCACGATGGCTCATGTTACCCAAAGTCTGGCAACGATTGCATGCCTTACAGTGATTGTATGCATCCTTGAAGATTGTTGGCTAGTACAAGCCACACTGGAGGACTTTTGATGCGATTTTGTGCCCAGAGAAATGGCCACTACATGCCTGGTCAAGGCAGAAAGAGAGTATGTCTTTGATTTCAACTTTCGAGACACATCGCTGGATAATTTGGTTAGCACCAATGCGGAATAGATACGGGTCTTCCCAAATGTAATACTTGGCATCGGAGCGTAATTTGTCCTTCTTGGCCTTCGGCTAATCGGACGGGATATGATGTGATGCCAAGTAGTTTACTATGTCAGCAAACCATGGAAGCCCTGTACCAATAGTCAGGAGGTGCACATCAGGAAAATGCTTCGTGATGGGTCCGAAAGGGTTGATGATCTTAGAAGGAAGGCGGGACAAGTGGTCAGCTACCACGTTCTGTCTTCCCGCTTTGTCGTGAATCTCGAGGTCAAATTCTTGCAACAGCAAGATCCATCGGACCAATTGAGGTTTTGCGTCCTTCTTTGCAAGGAGATGCCTCACAGCAGTGTGATCCGAGTAGATAATAACATGGGAACCCAGGAGATAAGATCTAAACTTTTCCAGGGCCAATACTATGGCTAGCAGCTCTTTCTCCGTAACCGTGTAGTTACACTGAGCCTCGTCAAGTGTCTTGCTAGCGTAGTAGATGACCACGGGTTTCCCATCAATTTTCTGCCCCAAAATCGCTCCTACAGCGAAGTCAGATGCATCGCACATGATTTCAAAGGGTTGAGACCAATCAGGGAACTGTAGGATCAGGGCTTGGGTAACTTGGTGACGAAGGATCTCAAATGCTTAGTGTATTCCTTGGAGATTTCAAAAGGTACATCCTTGGAGAGAAGAGTGGTCAGGGGGCATGCGATTTTTGAAAAATCAGGGATGAATTGATGGTAAAAACCAACGTGCCCTAGAAAAGATCGGATTCCCTGATCGAGCTAGGCATAGGGAGTTTGGAAATCAAGTTAACCTTGTCTTGATCAACTTGGATGCCTCTCTTCGAAATCAGATGTCCCAGGACGATCCCCTCGGGCACCATGAAGTGGCTCTTTTCCTAGGAAAGAACCAGATTCACGTTAATACATCGCCTGAGTATTTGAACCAAATGCTGGAGGTAATCATCAAATGATGACCCAAATATTGAGAAGTCATCCATGAAGACTTCCAGATAATCACCTACCATATCAGAGAATATGGCAAGCATGCACCGCTGAAAAGTCGCGGGTGCATTGTAGAGATCGAAAGGCATCCTTTGGAACACGTACGTCCCGAAGGGGCAGGTGAATGTGGTCTTCTCTTGGCCTTCTGGATGAATTGCCACTTGGTTGTAACCAGAGTATCCGTCAAGAAAGTAGAAGAATCTATTTCCCTCTAGTTTTTCGAGGATCTGATTAATAAACGGTAGTGGGAAATGATCATTCTTCGTGGAGGAATTAACTATTCTATAATCTATGCAGACTATCCACGAGTTGGGTATATGGGTCGGTGTGACCTCTTCGGTTTCAGTCGTGATGGTGGTGAGCCTTGCCTTCTAAGGCACAACCTGGATTGGGCTCACCCATCGACTATCGGAGATCGGGTAGATGATCCCTGCATCTAACCACTTAATGATCTCCTTTTTCATGACCTCCTGCAGATTTGGATTCAAACGTCTCTGCATCCACGCGAAGGTCATGCACCCTCTTTAGAATAGATGTGGTGTGTGCAATAAGAGAGACTTATGACAGTTAAATCATCGAGAGTCCATCCAATGGCTCTACGATGTTGCTGGAGAACGGTAATCAGATGGGATTCCTGATCAGGTGTGAGTTTGGAGTTTATAATCACAGGAAACGTCTGATTGGAACCCAAAAAGACGTATTTTAGATGATTGGGAAGGGGCTTGAGTTCCAAGACGGGATTATCAGCAGCAGCAGGTGGTTCAGAGTGTGTGTGAGGAAAAGGGTAGGAGTTATGAGTGTATCTAGATCAGGTTCAGACTCCTCTAATTGCGGGTTTTGATCTTCTTGTGGTTGATTAGGGATAATTAGGTTGTCCTAGATATGCGGTTCATCATCCATGGCCTTGATGTCACATATTTGTTCTATAACACCACAATTAATCCCTTGTTGGGCCTTAAAGATGTCAATCTTAAGAGTTTGGTTCCCAAATTTTAACTCTATTTGGCCCTCCTCATAGCTTATGTTGGCCCTAGCAGTGGCCAGAAAAGGTCTCCCTAGAATGATTGGTGTATCCCTTGGGTTCTCAGGTGCATCCATATCTAGAACCACACCCTAACAATGACATCCTTGAGTATTCCTTTAGGTGACTTGATGGATCGATCAGTTAACTGCAATGTCACCTCAGTCGGTTTAAGCTTGGACTCTTCAAGGTGGTTAAGTAGGGATGTGAGGATTAGGTTTATGGAGGCACCTAGGTCTAGCAATGCTCTATCGAATTAGGTTTCACCAATTTTACATGAGATCAGGGGAGTGCCTGGGTCTTTTGCCTTGGGTGGGAGTTTACTCAAGATTACAGAGCTGGCTTGCTCTGATAGTACGATCGGACTCCCACTCTTGGTTCCCTGCTTACGCTGGGGTGTACACACATTTTTCAAGAATCGTGCGTAAGCTGGTACGTGGCAGATTGCATCCATCAAGGGGATGTTTATCTGGACCTGTTCAAAGAGCTTGATCAGGTCCTCCTCAGGAGCCACGGGTTTGGTTATCCTTTTTCCCTTGGTCAAGGCCTCGGGAAATGGAACCTTGGTTGGTTCCTCTAGAATAGGTCCAGGTTCTTGATCTGGGATAGGGACATCCTGGATAACTATCCTAGGGCTTGGATCACTACTAGGCTTGGAGTGGTTTGGATAAGGTGGGTCTTGGGTTGCTTTACCACTACAGGTTGTTACAGAGTTTAATCCTGCCTGGTTCTAGTTTGGGGTTGTAAGATGGGTTGCTGTTGTTGATAACCCACGTAAGATATTGAAGCTTCCATCCTATCAAGTGATGGAACAGAAGGGGCCTGATAAATCATGTGTGCGTGGCCCAGATTTGGGTTCATAACGCACCTCTGGGTCCGCACGTTATTTGGGTTTGGTAGAGGTTGTGAAGGGAGTGTGTCCGGTTGGCAGGAATTCACCATCTGGGCGAGTTGGTTGTGGACCTTTGTGATCTCGTCCTTGTGCTATTTTTGGATTGCCGCATTTGTTCTTTGAATGTCAGCTAGTGTTTGGAGGATGAGAGACATTTGGTCTTGGTTTGGCCCAAATTGATAGGTAGGGTTGGGCTGAGGCTGAGGTCGCTGATATGGACGAAGGGCTAATGGACGGGGTTGATAAGGTGGTCTTTGAGTCTGAGAATTTCCCGCCGACTGGAAGTTGGGATGATTTCGCCATCCAGGGTTGTAGGTGTTGGAAAATGGGTCATTCTGGATGTCGTTGAGGTCCTCGCAGGTCTGAGGAGTCTCAGGAAAGTCAGAGTATGGGGGATTAGAGTTTCCCCGACAAGAATAGAGAGGATCGGAGGTCCCTCTGGTCCTGGAGTCAGATGGGGGTGGATACAGGTCCATCCCCGGAGAAGATCGATGGAAGATGCTTTGCACAGTTTCCCTTGCGGGAGGTGGCTGTGCGAAGGAGTTCTGCATAGAGGTGGCTCACTGCAAATGTTGAGTCAGCCCGTCCACCTTCTTCTCGATGATAGAGACCTTGTCGAATCAACTGGCCATCAGTTCCAAGTCGACGGATGCGGATAGGCCCTGCGTCTCATGTTCTCCCCTAAGATTCATCGATGCGCGGCATTCGTCTGGTCGAATAAGCCCATGGAGTCATTGTTGATGGAGTTCTTGCACATATTCTCGAGAATCTCCCACACCGTGTCCTCGTGCTGACCCATGATGTTTCCTCCGCAAGTTGCATTGATGAATAATCTAATGTCCTCACGGAGTCCTTGGTAAAAAAACTGGACTTGTTCCCATTTAGGAACTCCGTGATGGGGGCACTTTCTCATGAGATCCAAGAATCAGTCCCATGCCTCATGAAGAGGTTCTCCCATCTGTGGGGTGAAATGAGTAATCTGATGACGCAAGGCGTTTGTCCGACCAATGGGAAAGGACTTCAAAAACTCGGACTGAAGTTCTTCCCATGTGTTGATTGGATGGGTCAGAGTTTGGTACTAATGAGCTGCCTTGTCTATGAGGGAGAAAGAGAACATCTTCATGAGAAAAATATCCCGATTTTGCGCATCTGACCTCAAAGGTCTAGGCCAGTTGCTTGAGTTGTTTAATATGCTGGAATGGATCCTCAGAGTTAAGCCCATAGAATTTTGATTTGGCATGAATCATATTGGGCTTCAATTCAAAATCAAGACCTCCAGCTGGGATTCGGACTCGAGGCTCGATTGCCACTGCGGCGGGATTATAGTGATCTCGCATCATGGGACACTGCGGTGGGTTTATGAAATTTTGGAAGAGGTCATCTAGATGCTGAAGCTGGTGCTCAAGATTGTTTTCTTCTTCAACAGGCTGTGCTATGATGGAAGAAGGAGAACTAGGTTCTGAATCAGAGGAAAGGTTTATGTGGTGGGGTTGCTGCACTAACAAGGGTACCAAGGCTTGGCCTTGGGGAGAGTGCATTTCTAAAGGAGGTTTCAAGGACCTCCTACCAAACATGCATTGAAGGATTGGATGAGATTAGAACGTGCTGGACCCAATCGAGACACCCAAAATATGTTGGGTGACTATAGAGGTTCGGGGTGGATGATACCCTTTAGTTAGAAAGGTCGTCCACCTGAGAATTACCTGGGCAGCTAGAGAGGGAGAGTCCCGCGAAGACCCCTACATGGTAGAGCACCCCCACGGGTTATAGGGTTTCCCCCACTCGATTTCTCTTGTCACTGAGATTCCAGGTAGACCAGAATGGGGATCTTGACCTCTTAAGTCTACCACTTTTAGTTAAGATCAAGGTGCTTAAGGTTCCTCTTGAACTTTAAGCCTTTTGAGTGCAAAGTGACTTAATTTAAAGGTTGGTTGACCCAAAGGATCAACTTCACCTCTTTGTTCCTTTGAGAGCTTTTAGGTCCTTTCTTTTAAGGTTCAAGTAGATTAAGAGCTTGATTTGCTTAGGGTTTCTCTTGGATAGGTTTTTTTTTTTTCAAACAAGGCTTAGGCACACCTCTTTTTGGAATTTTTGATTCTTTTTTTAGAAGATGTGTATCTAAAACCCTAGCTTGTAATCCTTAGGTTGGCTCTAGTTGGTCCAGTTTAGTTGCCTCAGAAATGGGTATCTAGGGCTCAATCAAAAAGGTTTAGCCTTAGTTGCCTTAAGTGGATATGCAATTAGAAATGTGTTGAAATTAAAAATCAGGCAACTTTTGTGACTTACTAAAATATAGAAACAGGTAGCCCTATATTGATTTTTCTTTGTTTTTCCTCTTTAGATTTTGAGGGAATTAAGAGGGTTAATAAAAGGTTACATGTTCCCTGGTGTGATTGTTGTACAGCTGCTCTTCTCTCCTCGGATTTTCCTGAAATAATCACAAAAAAAGAGAGAAATTAAATTAGTAATGAATAAGAAATTGTGATACATGCTACTAAAATGCCCGTTGCTCCCCAGCAACGGCACAAAAAATAATCGACCTGCAACGACGAGATCATGTTTTTGAAAGGATATTCGTTGCAGTATATTTGAAAACGTCGTATAAACGATTATCAATTTTTATTACTCAAAATTTAAAAACCTCCGAGGTCGAACTCAGGGAGTAATTCGGTATTTCACAAGCAGAATCACAATCTCAAATGTTACTTGAAAGATGTTCAATGCAATGTAATTAAAGAAAAAGAAATAAATTCTCTCTCTATATATATTTTTTCTCCTTCTCTTCTCTCTTTCATTTTCTTTGCTTTCTTTCTCTGTCTTTGGCCTTCTTCAGACGTCTGATTCTGTAAATCAGACGCCTTAACTGATGTCTGCTACAGTGCTCGAGTCTTCTTCTTCTTCCTTCCTTCTCCTTGGCTTCTTCTTCTTCTTCTTTCTTCTCTTTCTCTGCGGCTGAGTCTTCAGCTGCTGTACCTTCTCTTCTTCTTCTTCGTCTAGTCCTTCCTCTTCTTTTCTCCTCTGCTGCAGCTCCTCCTCTCTGTGGCTGCTCTTTCCTCCTCTTTTCTTCTTCTGGCTTTCCTCTTTGGCTTCTTCTTCTTCTTCTCTTCTTGAGCTGCTACGCCTTTTCCTTCTTCAAGTCCTTCCTTCTCCTTCAGCTTCTGTGGCTCCTTCTTCCTTAGCCTCCATGGTCTCCTTCCTCTTTCTCTTTAAGTCCTTCCTTCTCCTTCAGCTACCCTTCTTCTTCTCTTCCTCCTCTTCCCTGCAGCTGCTTCCTCTTCCTCCTTCTTCCCTGCACAACACAGAGAAGCAAAACCTACCCCCTACCCTCCCTGCGTCTCTCTCTCTATTTCGCTCTTAGGACATAGCTATCCCAGAGCCTTTCTCGGGTAAACGGGTCGGGTAAGCGTGCCTGCGACTAGGCCCACCGGCGTGCGGTGGTGGGAGAGGAGTGTGCGGGTAGTCGGGTTAGGCCAGGTCTGTGGAGGGGTGGGTCATGGACGAGACCGGGTCGGGTGAGTGGGACCTCACCCCGTGGATCTAAGGCGATAAGCCAAAAGCACAAAAATAATTTAAGTGGTGCCTCTCGCTCGTCAGCTTCCGAGGTGGGACTATCTGTCCTGCCTCCCTTGCGTGCTGCAGCAGCAGAGGTGATCCTTCAAATCGTGAGGCTGTAGCTGCTCTCTACTCCAATCAAAGGCCTGGGTATGTGCATGCCTCAAGTTCGCACCACCTGGTACTCAGGCCTAGAGCTGATGAAGCCTAGAGCTTGCTTCAAGCTTGCTTCAAGTTCTGGGCTAATGGCGGAGGACGCCTGCCACCTAAAATCACCAAGACAGCCTCACGACCACGTTAAAATGCTCAGGAAGCTTCACCAAGGCACGACGAATATGCAGTGGTGATCGGCGTGTCGTGGGGATGCCTGTGCAAGCATGCCTAGGGTGCACTATGTGCGTATGTGTGGGTGTGTTCGGGGGTGCATTTGTGTGACTGGCAGAGTGTTGTGAATGGGGGGTTATGATCAGTGAGTCTGGGCGGTGCTTAGGGACTGGTCGACGAGGAGGGAGGTGGTCTGTGGTGGTGGAGCGAACTTGCCGGAGTGGTGGCCGGAGGTGAAGGGGATGATGGTGGTGGAGTGCGGCAGTGGTCGTTTGAAGGAAATAAAGAGGGGAAAAGAATGTAGAGAGTGAGAAAGACTTATCTAGGGTGTTTAGAGCGAAGGGGGGAGGCGAAGGGTGTCTTCCATGGCCGGAGACGAAGACCCTGTGGTGAAGAAGCGACGACGAGGAAGAGAGGCGAAGGGTGCGCGCTGGTACAGCTTGACGCGGAGGAGCATAGCGGAGATGGCTCTGCCACTAGTATGATGACAGAGCGATGAGAACAGGGAGGGAGAGTCACCAGAAGCTGCGAGTAGTTGGCCGGAGTGAGGAGGAGACAAATTTGGGGGGCTTTCTCTGGCCAAATTAAGTTTGAAGGAAGTGGAGGGGTCTGGGCTTCCTTAAATAGGCAAGGGTAGAGGGAAATTCGCAAGGAGGCGGCGGGAAGACCACGTCGGAGGTAAGGTCGGAGTGAGACCCATACCTTTCGAGCGTTCGCACGAGAGGTATGGGGCACTTCAGGGCATGGGGAGCTGCCCATGCGGTAGGGGGCTTCGTAGGGAGCTTCCCTTTCAAATCTGGGAGCAGCTCCCCATGAAATCGAGGAGAAAATCGGCTTGCAAAGTCGCCGGTGGTATGGTCCCTGCTGCAATGGCATAGGGACCAAAATGAAGAAAGAGTCGAGAAAATTGAGGGGGTAATTGCAAGGGTTTTCAAAAGTTAAGGGCCAGAATGTAATTGGGTGGACAAATTTGCAAAGTAGGTCAACATGACCTTCCCTTAGGTCCAAATTTTGATATAAACCTAATTTGGACCTAAGGAATCCAATGATGAATTTGGATTTTATGTTTGACCACGTTTGACTAGACATTTTGCATAAAAACCTAAATTAGGTCAAATATTGGGCATGGACCCCAATCTAGGTCAAAACAGGTTCCAAAGGAGAAATTGAAGGTTCTAAACCCTAGGGGATATTTTTCCATGAATTTTAGAGGGTTTATTTGATTTTTATCTTTTCTGGAACCTTGTGAATTTAAGTGGGTTTGTTTTAGGGTTACGGAATGTCATTTAATTTCTAGATTTCACAATAACCCTTTTCTGACTGAACCATCCCACTTTTTCTCTTATTAAGTCTAATTGACCTATGTCTAGACTCTTAGAAATCCCGTTGATGCACTGCAATGATAAAATTTCAGTTTTACCCCTTGTTCGTGTTCTCTTTTCAGATCAGTAATTTCCTGAATTAGGCCTTCCTTTAGGTTATGTAGGAGCTTTTTAAAAAATATTTTATTAGATCAAAGTAAGCTAGTTAGGGTTCATGATGAGGTTCTTATCAAGGGAGTGCGTGATGTGCATGCATCTGATTAACCTAAAATGTCTATGAATGCATGTTCTTAGTGTCACATTAGCATTATACATTGTAAATAATGCATAACATGCATAATCATGCATTTAGGTTAAGTTATACAAATTGTATAGTAATTGTCTCCTTTTTGTGGCTAGGGACAGGGCAACTTGTTAATCGGGGCCTCGGATCGAAGATTCAACCATACGGATCTACTTAGGGTGACGATTGGAGTTCAAAGACTCCAAGATTGCCCTGCTCGAACATCCGTAGCACCAGATAGAGATCGAGGAACCCTAAAGATTAAGGACCAAGATGGTGTTAATCTGCACCTCAGACGACAAATTCGACCGCACGGATGAGTTCGGATTGACGATCGCAGTCTAATGATGTGAAAATTAGTTCAATCCAACACTCGTGGCACCATTTACAACACTCAGAAGATGGGCGGCCAAGATGGTGCCACATGGCACCATCTCAGCTGCCTAGCCGGCCATCAGGACCGTGATAAACGCCAGTTTATCATCATTTTTATGCTTTAAAACTAACCTAGCTCTTAGGATTTTACTCCGCAAATGGGTTTTTGGGCTGCATTTAGGCATAAATTAGGATAGGCATGCATTGCATTTTTTATTGTCGTTTTAATGTGTTTTTGTGAGTGTTAGGGATGTACAGATGCACAGATCCCTAAAACCCTAGCACTCAAGAAGGCAAATGGTGAAGGAGAAGCCCAGACTAGCTGGAACTCAGCCTAATCCAGCTCACCTCAGCTTGATCCAACTCACCTCAGCTTGATCCAGCTCACCATAGCTGGAACCTAGCTTACTTGAACTAGGGTTAGCTCATCCCAGCTCCATTCAGCTAATCTCAGCTGGATGGCAGCTCAAGAGAGTTCACCTTAGCTCACCCTAGCTCAAGTCAGCTCAGATCCAGCTCAACTTAGCTGAGTCTAGCTCATCTCAGCTCCCACTAGTTCACAGGGAGCTCTAGCTAGCTCAGCTGAGTTGACAGGAGTTCACCCCAGCTCAGATCCAGCTACATTCAGCTCCACTCAACTCCAGCCAGCTGAAGAATAATTCATCTCAGCTCAGGAAGCTCAAGTCCAGCTCCCGGGGACTCAGCTTAGCTCAACTCAGTTGAGCTAAGCTACCTTAGCTGCCTCAACCAGCTTGATTCTCCTCGGGAGCACCAGACCTAGCTCACCTCAGCTCATTTTGGTAGAAGCTAGCTCACTTTAGCTTGGCTTAGCAACTAGCAAAGAACTAGCAAGCTAAGCCAGCTAGAGTAGCCCCATGCCAGCCTCTTCAGCAGCAGCCAGCTCTAGCTCCAGCTCCAGACTTCTCCTCCTCAGCTCTTCTCCCTGAAAACCCTAGCTCCAAATGCCTCCAACTCTACTCCCTACTAGCTAAGCTAGCTAAGCTGCTTAACTTAGCTAGTCCACCTCCATGGCACCAAAACCTATTACCCTACTACCTAAGCTCCAGCAAAAAGACCACCTACTCCTACTTTATTTTGGTGCCAACTATCCCTTCCATCACCACCCTACATCCACCATCAAAGCCCATCTCCACCCTCCATTTTTTCCCTCCAAAATTGCCTTCTAGAAGGTATTTTTGGAGGGAAAACCAAGGCACCTCTTCATTTCCCTCCGATTTTTCGCGCCAAAAACTACCCATAACCACCCCTTAGTGGCGCCACTTTTCCCTCCAAAATCCCCCCTCATCTCCACCACACAATCTCCCTTGAACCCATCTCCACCATCCACCTAACCCCCCTTCTAGAAGACCCCATGTTGGCGCCAACATGGGGGTGTCTCTCCACCACCAAAAGACACCAACACCACCATAACCACCCCCTTTAACACCCCTTGGGTTGGCGCCAACTCACCCTAGCCATAGGATCACCAACCACTCTCATCCTTCCATCCTAGCCCTCCATTTCAAGGGGCACCTTAACCCCCCATCCTATTCTATAAAAAGCCACCACCCACCACCATTTTGGAGCATCCTCCCTTAGTATATTTTCTACCTAAACCACCTATACCTACGGCCAAGAAGAAGGAGTAGAGAAGGAGATTAAAGGGGCACATCACCAGCCCTTTTGGTGCCTTCTTGTCCCCACTCTCTTCAACTTGAGCCACGCCAAGGAGGAGGACTCTCCCACTTCAAGGAGGACGACCAGGCAAAGGAGAAAAGCTTAGGGTGGACGTCCACCCTTGGAGAGAAACTTAGGGCACGCCCCCTTAGGGCTTGCCTTGGAGGTCATCACCTTGGCGGAGTTCTGCAAGGAAGGAGTTGAAGGATTCTTTTCAAGCTTGGGAGCCACCAACCTTGGAGCAAGAAGCCCTCTTCTTCACCATCTATCTAGAGGATTTGTGTTTTATTTTCTTATTTGCAATTTTCTAGTAGTACAAGCTTTCCTCTACTAGGCCTTTTGTAAAACACTTTATCAATTATCTAGTTGCCTTCTTTGCAATTTTTTTGTTTGCATTTATATTAGCTTATTTTCAGCATTCTTCACTCCCTCTCTCTAATTATTCTAGGCCTCCACTTGCCTAGAGTGAGCTTAGGGAGAGGTTCTGCTTGTCACATAAAAGTAGTATTTTAATTCGAAGTGTAAACACTTTTCCCGCCATCAGTTCGCATGTTGCCTTAGTTTAAAAATAAAAAAAATGATATATTGAAAAATACCAAAAAGAAAGTTGAGATTTATATTCCAAGCAAGAGAATTAATTTTGCAAACATATTGCCTCCTTGGACGACCCTAGATACTCCCCTATCTAGGAATATAAATTTAAGAGAGAAAGCGGATTTACGCGTTACAACGACGTTAAAAAACTGCTTTTACAAATCACGCGTATTTCACTATCAGACCGCCGTTGCCTCTCTAAAGAGTCTCCAATGCGAGATCTGGGATGTTGGATCAATATCCAATGGCCGCAAGCACGTGCACACGAATTCATCCGCACGACACAAGCCCACGCTCAGCGCAACAGGCGAGTGCGTTACGCGAGCACACGTTCGATCCCGCATCTGCTGTGTGCAGGCATGTAATTGGAGCCGTACAATGGGCATCCAGTGGTGCGGATTAACCGATAGCACCACGCGCGATCAGACGTGCAGCGTAAATGCCCGATCGCACGCGGGTGTGAGGCGCTGGCGAGGGAAGTTTAAGTCATCCGATCTCTTGATTGGACGGCTAAGCACGCACGGTCGTGCGTATGCGTTGAGAGTGCGAAGGCGAGGGGGCGTGCGCGTGGCGTAGGCACATCGACCACGTTCAGGCCTTTAGTGATGGATAAATTCATCACTAAAGGTCCTGAATTAATGTTTTTAATGTTGTAATGTCCAAAATGCCCCCACTCCTTGCAACTATAAAAGGAGACCCCTACCATACGAATTTCTCATCCCTTCTCCTCTCTCCCTCTCCAAAGCTTAAGAGAAGCTTGTCCCACACTCGGGATGCTCCTCAAGAGCTAAAATCAAGTTGTCGCCCCCATTCCGGAAGCAGATCCCGCGATGACGACGACGTGCTGCTTCATTCCCGTTCCTCCTGCTTCGTCCTCCTTCTTTCCTCTCTGTTCCTCGTCTTTCAGGCGTTGTCCCATCTGGCTCGTCCTCCAAGCGATCGTCGAGGAGGATAACTTCTCTCTCCCATTCTTTTTATTGCTTCCTAGAGTAGAATTTTCCTACTTTCTAGTTGTAACAATTTTTCGCTTTCTAGTGTAATCATTTCTCTCTTTCTTAGTTGTAAAAACATTATTCAATATCAAGTGGTTGTTCTTTTTCTCTCTCTCTCTCTTATTGTCTATATTTCTTCCATTGTGATCATTTCGCCCTTTAAACAAAAACATAAAAAAAATATAATTGCGAATTTTGATCGACGTAGCCTCCCTGTGTTCGACCCAGAATTTCTTTACAGATTTTTTGGTATAAATTTTATTTGTTGAACAGATTTCTTCGCAACTCGAACTACAACGACAGGTTTTCAAATCCAATTCCGATAGCATAGTCATCCGCCAGTCAACATTTTGGCACCGTTGCCGGGAAGGCAACGATTTTTCGATCTTCTTTTTGCATTTCGCGCACTTTTCTATTTTCTAGCTTGCTTTATCTCGTGTCTATTGTTTTGCAGATATCTCTATCAGGGAATCATCAAGTGGTAGATCGAAGTAAAGTGCAGTTGAAGATGGCTGTAAGTGCTCCCCATTCTTCCCCCTCCATAGATTTCATTTCATCACATTAATTCAAACTCCAATTAACCTAGGTTTTTGCATACATCCTAGGATTAGTTTGGTTGTTTGAATTTCCACCCACATTCATTTCACCCTCGCATATATTAAAAAAAAAATAAAAAGATAATTTCTTGTAGGGTAATTCAACCTACACACAACATACACCCACATTCAAGGCACTTAACCTAATTGATTTTCTTCTACTCAACCGGATTTTGATATGTGGAACTGGTATATGTAAATCAACACATAAAAGAGTAGAAATCAATCTAGGTTAATCATTTTGTGTGCCTAACTCAGTGGTGCAATTGTGGCCAATTGTTTGAGTTGTTTAGGCTGCACCACTCATCATAAAAATAACTCACCAAGTAGCTTCCTCTTAGGGTTTTCAATCTAGGTTCATACCAGGCACTCCACTTTATTTCTGATTTCAAAAGGAAAGCAATCTTCACCTGTGCTTGAAAACCTGGTTTGCCTCAAACTTTATTGAATTAAACCTAATTCTAAACCCTGAAAGTTACTTAAGTAAGATTTGACCTCTAAAATCTACTCATCACAAATAATCTTACTTGAAAATCCTGGTTGTGCACGCACTTACACATACTCAATTAATCATTAGGGGCACAACCCATTTTAAGGGCCCACCACATTTCATAAGCACTACAATCCTAAGCCTAAATAAAATCAAGTAGACGTTGGCCTTAAGGACTGATTTGCTCTTTGGGGTTTAGTCTAAGATTGTTTATGATTAACCTCTTATACTGATCAATCTGATGTCTAGCTAGGGGAGTAGTGTCAAATGACCACGGCTAGGGGGTACACTAGGAACTGGAGGCGCAAGATGAAGGAAGAACCTTCTCCCCAATCCCTTCTTCTAATTGGTTGGATTGAGTTATTTGGTGGAAATGCCTATTCTCGGCACTGGGAAGGAATGGATGGGACAGGCGTATTTTTGACCTTTGACACTATTACCCTCCTTCAGCCGAGGACTCTATGAAGGACGGTCGTAATCATCCACCATAGTCATAACTTTATTAAGACTCAATCTCTGTGTATCTGCCTTATTTGGTGGCTCTCAGGAATTCACACAAAGTACGCACACAGGAACAGAGAGCTAAAACTATGCCCAACTCTGAAGTATCATCATCTAATTATCCAAAACTTAAGAGTCCTTGCACTAGACTTAGTGCACCAGCAATCTCTCTACTTTCTTCTCATAAATATGAGGTGGATCTACTAGAAGATAGTATGCCTCACTTCCTATTAACTGTCCAAGGGTTCAGTAGACTATAAATGCTTATTGGTTTTCTTCAAAGATCCATTACCCAGTCTACGTGCACGTGAAGTAAATGTACTAGATTCTAAACTTAAGAAATAATTCAAGAAGAAAAACCTTCAATGACAAAGATATTTTGCTAGGGACTAACCCATTCAACTCAAGAAAATAAGAGTTTTATATATATATATATATGTATGCAAATATTTATAAATGCTATGAACATTCTCAAGTTATACCCCCCCATGCCTAAGACTGACACTGTCCTCATTGGAAAAATGCAGACATAGAAGAATATCACCTGAGGAGGAGAGTGGGAGGAGCTAAGGCTCCTCAAGCCGAAGTGCGTCCAAAACCTGGCCATATGAAAGAGTAATATAAGGTTTAAGTCGCTGGCCATTTACCTTAAAGCTCACACCTGAAGTAGGGTTCTGAATTTTTATAGCTCTATGAGGGAAAGTATTGATAACAACGTATGACCCATCCCAGCGGGACTTGAGCTTTCCAGGAAATAATTTAGGTCTAGAATTGAAAAGCCAGACCCACTTGTTGGGCTCAAAAGTCTTTCTAATGATATGCTTATCATGGAAGACTTTTGTACGTTGCTTGTAAGCTTGAGAAGTTCCATAGGCTTCATTACGAAGCTCCTCAAGCTCACTTAATTCTAACATACGCGCCCTTCCCACTTTATCTAGATTCAAGTTAACGTTTTTAATTGCCTAATAGGCTTTTTGTTGGATTTCAATGGGAAGCTGGCACGCTTTTTCTTAGACAAGACGGAAAGGAGACATGCCCAAGGGAGTCTTGTACGCAGTTTTGTAGGCCCATAGAGCATCATTTAGTTTTTTAGACCAATCTTTCCAATCGGGCCTGACAGTTTTTTCTAAAATTCACTTAATCTCCCTATTAGACACTTCAACTTGTCTACTCATTTGGGGATGGTAAGGTGTGGTTATTATGTGGTTGACTCCCAAATTTTGGAGTAGTCTTGTGAAGTGTATGTTCTTGAAGTGAGGTCCTCCATCACTTATGATCGTCCTTGGGCACCCGTACCGAGAAATGATATTAGCCTTAACAAAGCCTAAGACCACAGAATGGTCATTGGTTCACGTGGGTGAAACGTCGGTTCTGTTATAACGTTGTAGTAAAGCCGGTTATTACCAACATTTCAAATATAAATTTTTTTACTCGGAAAAATAAAAGAGTTCCCGAGGTCGAACTCAGGGAGCAAGTTGTATTCTAGAGATATACATGTTTCTTTTACAAAAATAAAGAGAGAGAGAGAATTTGTTGTTCTCTTTGTTCTGCAGAGGGGGGTGCTCTTCTTTCTCTCTTTCTTTAGATCTCCTTCTTTCTCTCTGTTCAGGTGATATTCTTCTCTTGCAATGGTGGTGCTCTTCTTCTTCTTCCTGCTGTTCTTCCATTGGTGATGTTCTTCTTTCTTCAGAGCTCCTTGTTCTTCTTCTTCTTTGGTTTTCTGCCTTGACCTCTCTTCTTCTTCTGCAATGGTGATGCTCTTCTTCTTCCTGCTGTTCCTGCGTTGGTGATGTTTTTCTTTCTTCAGAGCTCCTTGTTCTTCTTCTTTGGTTTTCTGCCTTGACCTCTCTTCTTCTTCTTCTGCAATCGTGGTGCTTCTGCCTTCGGCTACTGAGTCTCCCTTCCTTCTTCTTCAGCCTGCCTTCTGTGTTGCTCTGGCTGCTGACTTTCCGTCGTCTGGCCCGGTGCTTCGACGACTTAACTGAGCATTTGCTACAGTGCAGCTCCTTCTTCTTCGCCTGCACTTCTTCTTCCGCGGGTCTTCTTCTTCTTCTTTGGCCTGCACACTTCAGAGTTTTTCGTCAAGAGGCAAAACCTACTCTACCCTCCCCCCCCCCCGCGTCTCTCTTTCTCTCTGAAACCACTCTTGGGACAGCTCTCCCAGAGCTACCGGGTAATCGGGTTCGGGTCAGGCCCGGGTCCAGGCCCACCGGTGTGCGGTGGTGGGCGAGGAGTGCAGGTCGGTCTAATCGGGTCGGGCCAGGTCCGCGGAGCGTGGTCACGGACGAGGCCGGGTCGGGTGAGAGGGACCTCACCCCGTGGTCAGGAGGCAGACAGCATAAGGCACCTTTTGCCTTTATGCGTCCGCGCGTCTCCGAGAAGTTCCGAGGTGGGACTAAATGTCCCACCCCAATTGAGCGCCCGTCGCGGAGAATTTAGCAGGAGATGGCAGCGTCACGCGGAGTTTTCTTCCTCGGCTGCGAACCTAGTGTTTTGCCAAAACTCCTCGCAAGGCCTGAGAGTGAATCTGGGCTTGGCGCTGAGCGTGGCGCGCCTGTAGCTGCAGGTGGAAGCAGGTCCTCCTGCGCGTCAATGTCGGCGGAGGTCGGGTGGCCTGTTCAGAAGAAAACGGCCTCTCGGCCTAATCAGAGAGTGCCAGGAGCTTCGCCAGGGTGCGGCGAAGCTCGTGTGGGTGGTGGCGAGGCGCGGGGCGGCGTGCGAGGGCTGCCCTAGGTCGGACTGTGGGTCGGAGGATGGGTCTGTTCGGTGGGGTTGCAGAGGGTGATGTGGGGGGAGTGGCAGGGCGGAGGTTGATCAGGGTGAGGAGGCGGAGGTCCTGCGGTGGTCGGCGAGCCGTGTGGGTCGCTGAGGTGATGGGAGCGGCTCGCCGGAGGGTGGTCGGAGGCGAAGGGGGTGAAGGTGGTCAGAGTCGGTCGAGGGCTTAATTGACTAAATTGAAAGCGGGGAAAGAAAGAGGAGAAGAAGGGGAGTAGTTCTAACTTACTTGCAGGGACGAAGGGGGAGGAACAGGGCGACAGTCGTATCGACTGTCGCCGGAGAAGACGATGCCCAGTGGGGGGAGGACGGCGGTGACGACGGGGCAGAGGCAGCGCGCGCCGGTATTGCGCGACGCGGGAAGAGCAGGGGAAGAAGTCTCTGCTGCTGGTATTGCGGCAGAGCGAAGAGGAGGAGGAGGAAGAACCGCCGGAGCTGGTGGGCGTCTGCCGGAGGGAGAGGAGAGGAAAGTTGGGGGTTTTCTCCGTCAGATCCAAGCTGCCCTGGTCGGTGGAGCAGCGGGGGGTATTTATAGGGATGAAACAGGGAGGAAGGCGGAGGGAGACGACGTGTCTCCCTCGCCGGAGAATGGTCGGAGACGAACCCATACCGTCCGTGCGTTCGCACGGCCGGTATGGTGGCCTACAATGACCAGGGGGGTGCTCCTGCGACGGCTGACGACGCAGGGCACCCCCGGTTTACTTGCCAGGTCCCTCACCTCACCCTGCGCGGCGCCATGCTCCGCGCAAGGTCGCCGGAGCATGGTGCTGGCAGGGTTTTGCAGGAGGGACCTGATTGCAAAGAACGAAGGAGAGTTAGGGGCCAAAATGCGAGGGTTCAAAAGTTGAGGGCCAAAGAGTAAATATATGAGGACCAAAGTGTGAAGTCGGTCAAGGAGGTTTCTTCTTAGGCTCAAGTTTTTATACATGACTAATTAGGACCTAAGGAATCTGATGGTGAATTTTATTTTCATATTAAACCTTGTTTGACCGGTCAATTTGTGCAAAAACCCAAATTAAGTTATTAATTGGGCATGGTTCTCAATGTAGGTCAAAATGGGTTCTAAAGGCCAAATTGAAGGTTCTAAACCCTAGAGATTATTTTTCTATGAATTTTAGAGGGTTTATTCTATTTTTACTTTGCCTCGAACCTTGTGAATTGAAGTGGGTTGTTTTAGGGTTACAGATTATCATTTGGTTCCTTGGAAGTGCTGTAGCCCTTGCTAGATCATCTCATCCCACTTTTATTCTTATTAAGCTGTTTTGACCTGTGTTTGGTCCCTGAATTACCCTGTATGCAGATTATACTGGTAAAATTGCACTTTTACCCCTTATGACTTGTTTTCTTCTCAAACTCAGAATTCTCTGAGTTACGCCTTTCCTTGAGATATGTAGGAGCTTTTATCCTTTGTATTGGGTCAAAATGAGCTAGTTATGGCTCATGATGAGGTTCTCATCATACCCCCATGCCTAGCTTTTGCTAGTCCCTTAGCAAAAACTTAAGGTTTCAACCCTTGTTCTAGACCATGAAGTTTTCAATAGTTTTAGATAAGTGCCTTCATAGATTAGGTTAGAATGCTGATCATAGGCCTAAAAGGTACTCTAGTACCAATCAAGATCCAAACCTGTCTAGCCTTAGCCTCAGTCTTTTAGCAAAGGTTTTTAAGGCCCGCAAGAACTAACCTAAGGTTTATTGGACTTCGTGGTTAAAGCACCCGTGCTTGAAATGATTTGAGCCCTGGCTCGGTTCGCAGTGCGTTTTGTAAGAGAGAGATAGAAAGTTTTTCTGTTTGGAGAGTTTTCTCTCTCTTTTTCTTTTTAGTTCTAGCCTAGGATTGGCATTTCAACACGGTTTGTATCAGATTCCTTGCTCCCATCATCAATCCTCAAGGGTTCCTGGCGATCGATGCTTCGAGATAGCACCGCCCATGGCAACCCCTGGAACCCTGGCTATTGAGATTTCGAGATAATCCTATCCATGGTATTCCGTGGCCGAATCCAGACCCTGGCAATTGACATTTCGAGATAATGCCATCCATGGGATCTGAACCAGCAGAGTGCTTACATGCCCCCCGTAGGATATGTAAATATCCTAAGAGACAAGCACCGAGGAGATGATATTTTGTTACGCATCTTCGAGGGGATTTCCCGCCTCTTCGCGCTGGGAACTTGTTCAAATCAACTTGTGTTGATCGGCCGCTCCTATTCTAGGTGTTCTTTTCAGATTTTTGCGACGCTTCTGCGTGATTCTGATTTTTACGCTTACTGAACCAGGCTGTGTGTGAGGTTAGGGTGCTTAGGTTACTGAGTCCCGTAAACCAAAAATTAGTTAACGAGGCCGAATACTCCCTAAGCCTTAGACCTAATACTTCAGCTTTTCATTTTCCTCAACCTCTTGAGGAGTGTCCAGATCTTAATGGGTACTAAGAGTCTATTCAAGAATGCCTAAGGTTTGCATTCTTTACTAGTCTTATTGTGCACTTTTCTTGAATGAGGTCTAGAACTTAGGTTAATTCCTTAGTTCCTTACTAATGACTATCACTTTTTCTCATAATTTTGTGCTCCTTTTTCATTTTGTTTCTTTTCTCCTTCACAAAATTTTCCTTCTCCTCTTTTCCTCTTATTCTTTTTCGAAAATTTTTTAATTTTTATGGTATTTTTGGCATATGTGAATTTTTTGTTTGAAACCTTTTCTTACGAGTTTTTGCACTTTCATACCCCCCCATGCCTAAGATTTGCAATGTCCTCATTGTAACCTAGGGGTTTTTATTCAACTAAGTTCATACATTAGGATAGCTGTTTTGATGAGTGAATGGGTCGGGGTGACTGTTGCGGACGATTTCTAATCTCAGATGCAAGCACCTGAGGTGGAGTCGGCTGTCCTAAAGTGTGAACTTCAAGTGCAAAAAGCTGTCAGAACAAGTTTCAGGTTTTCAAAGAGAATGACGGGCTGCCTCCCGTTGAGCGCTAAATTTGATGCCTTCAGCCAAGCGGGAAATGCGATGGAGAGGGGATGGTCAACTCAGCAGAGTTTTGTAAGACAAGCACCTTGATTAAGAGCCTGGTTGGTCCAACCAGGTGCTTGTTCAGATCAACAGGCTGATGATGCAGCCCAAACCCAATCAATCTGGTGGGTTGATAGATGTGGATAAAAAGGTGTGGAGCCCACCAGAAATTATGAAGCTCAGATGGATGTGGAAGTGTAAACGCAGGGTTTGGCTGTGCCGAATCAGCCTGGTCAGAGTAGGGACCCGTAGGATAATCAGTGGTTGATGCAGGAACCCTACAGGGGTGATCAGAGAATGATAGAGCATGGTATGTAGTCTGAACAATGTTCGAAACCCGATGTGGAAATGCAATCGGCTCGGTGAGAGGTGAATCAGCATAGAAATTGAGTCCGGTTGCGGGTCGGGGTTTGGGAGAGGTTTTGATCCGTTCTGTGTGTGCGGATGAGGTGGCCATTGTGTACGAGGGCTCTTCTAGAAACAGATGATAGGTGATTTTCTGTAGAGAGTCCTCTGGGTAACTATCAAATGCCGGAAGAGTGTTTGTAGGGTGAAAGAAATCGGATTCGAGAAAAAATTTGGATTCTTGGTTGCAATTACTCTTGGCATTTTCTGTTTTTGGTTCCTGAGGATCGAAAAGGAATGATTCTGTGTTATCGGTGATCTCGGGAATCAGGACCTCAGAGTCAGAGTCAGAGTCAGAATCATGTGAACTGAGGTCGTAGATAGGCCTGGCGTGTTCAGGAAGGGGAATCTCTCCGCAATTATAGTCAGATCTGAAATTGTCGGAGAGTTGGCGAAAATGATCATGAATTCCACCACAGCAGAAATCATCAGATGTGGAATCAGCAGCCTGACTGGGTTCTAGCCTATATGTCAATTCTGGGCTCAAAAAGATGTTCTGTTCAAGCTCTAAGCTGGTAGGATAGACCCCATTAAAACCTTGCTCATCCAACTCCTCAGTTTCTGTATCATAAATTGGCATGTTTTCTGAAAAATCAATCAGATTTCCTGAGGATGTTGGAAAAGGACATTCATCAAATAAAGGCCCGGAATCATATTCTGTAAAAATTTGATCTCTCTCATAAGGGGCCTCATAATCTTCCCAATAAGTTTCAGATCTAGGTTCTAGGCTTAGGATGTGGGTAGAATTATTAGAACCTAAGTCCGAATAACCTTCGAGGGTTACCTTATCAAAACAAGGGGCGGAATTTATACCCTCCAGAGGTTCAATTCTAATCTTGTTATTGCAGGAGTCTTGGAGTTCTAAGCTTGGTGATTTATGGCCTAGGGTTGGCTCAGCATTGTGTTCTCCTGCAACTTCCCAACCTATTTTAATGCTATCTTCTATTTGGGTTGGGAGTCGACAACCACCTTGTGCCTCAATCCCGAGGTCTGGGAAACTGGATTGATTCTTAGTACTGTTCCAAGATGACTCATCCTTTGTTTCTGGTATATACGGGTATTTCTGGTTGATAATTTGTTCTACTGATTTCATCATTTCTACCCGTTTTATAAGGGCATCTTGGTGTTGTTCCCAAAGTACAGGATTTGTTAAGCATTGAAGGTATTCAGATTGGTGTAATTTTTCCATCTCAATGTATCCTGTCATGAGCATGTCTCGGGTTGATCCTTTTGAAATTCCAGTCAATAGAATTTGGGCACAGTTTATGATGAAGGATGTGGTTGTTGGGACATCAACCTGAATATCTCCTATTGGTGTTGAGGTTTTTTCTTCTTTTTCATAGAATTTTATGGCATCCTCGATCATTTTATCTTTCATAGATCTCCGATATTCAGGTTTCTTGAATGGTAGTCTTGCTAGGTAATTAGGCTGCATAATTGGATCAGGTGGTGGAATAGAATCAAAGTTTGAATCAAGATGGAAGAGGGGATTTTGTTCAGAATCAGAGGAAAGAGGGGCTATGTGAATGATTTCTGCAAAAACAAAGGAGCCGAGGCTTAGCCTCGGGAAGAGTGAATTTCTATAGGAGGTTTCAAGGACCTCCTGAAAAATACTGAAGGGCTGGATGAGATAAGCAGGTGCTGGACCCAATCAAGACACCCAAAAATTGTTGGGTGACTATAGAGGTTCGGGGCAGATGGACCCCTTGATCAGAAAGATCGTCCACCTGAGAATTACCTGGGCAGCCAGAGAGGGAGAGTCCCGCGAAGACCCCTACACGGTAGAGCGTCCCCACGGGTTACAGGGTTTCCCCCACCCAACCTCTCTTGTCACTGCGGTTCCAGGTAGACCAGAATGGGGATCTTGACCTCTTAAGTCTACCAATTTTAAGATCAGGGTGCTTAAGGTTTTCACTTGAACTTTAGTCTTTTAAGTGCAAAGAGTGACCTAATTTAAGGTTGGTTGACCCAAGGGGTCAACTTTACCTCTTGTTTTCTTTGAGAGCTTTTAGGTCCTGTCTTTTAGGGTTCAAGTGTTTAGAGAGCCAATTGTTTTAGATTTTCTTTGAATAGGTATTTTCAGACAAGGGCTTGGGCACACTTCATTTGGTTTTCTCAATTCTTGCTTAAGGAGTGTGTCTCTAAATCCCTAGTGTTGGATCCTAGGATGGCTCTACTTGGTCCAGTTAATTCTTTGTTGGGTAATTAGGGCTCAAGCAAGAATGTGTTAGCCCTTAAATACCCTTAATAGTGTGCAGAAATAATGAGTTGAAAACATGCAACTTTTATGGTTACTAAATATGGAAGACAGGTTAGCCCTAAATCACCAAGTTTTTTTCTTTTCTTTCTCTTTAGAGCTTAGGGGTTAATAGTGAGAGGAAAAATTTACCTGTCTTTGGTGTGGTTGCTTGTCTTCTTGAGTTCCTGTAGCTGCACAAAAGAGAGGAGATTATCAGAAATTAAAAAAAATACAGGAATGTTTACCTCTAGAATAGCCGTTGCTCCCCGGCAACGGCGCCAAAAATGAAACGTCGGTTCTGTTATAACGTTGTAGTAAAGCCGGTTATTACCAACATTTCAAATATAAATTTTTTTACTCGGAAAAATAAAAGAGTTCCCGAGGTCGAACTCAGGGAGCAAGTTGTATTCTAGAGATATACATGTTTCTTTTACAAAAATAAAGAGAGAGAGAGAATTTGTTGTTCTCTTTGTTCTGCAGAGGGGGGTGCTCTTCTTTCTCTCTTTCTTTAGATCTCCTTCTTTCTCTCTGTTCAGGTGATATTCTTCTCTTGCAATGGTGGTGCTCTTCTTCTTCTTCCTGCTGTTCTTCCGTTGGTGATGTTCTTCTTTCTTCAGAGCTCCTTGTTCTTCTTCTTCTTTGGTTTTCTGCCTTGACCTCTCTTCTTCTTCTGCAATGGTGATGCTCTTCTTCTTCCTGCTGTTCCTGCGTTGGTGATGTTTTTCTTTCTTCAGAGCTCCTTGTTCTTCTTCTTTGGTTTTCTGCCTTGACCTCTCTTCTTCTTCTTCTGCAATCGTGGTGCTTCTGCCTTCGGCTACTGAGTCTCCCTTCCTTCTTCTTCAGCCTGCCTTCTGTGTTGCTCTGGCTGCTGACTTTCCGTCGTCTGGCCCGGTGCTTCGACGACTTAACTGAGCATTTGCTACAGTGCAGCTCCTTCTTCTTCGCCTGCACTTCTTCTTCCGCGGGTCTTCTTCTTCTTCTTTGGCCTGCACACTTCAGAGTTTTTCGTCAAGAGGCAAAACCTACTCTACCCTCCCCCCCCCCCGCGTCTCTCTTTCTCTCTGAAACCACTCTTGGGACAGCTCTCCCAGAGCTACCGGGTAATCGGGTTCGGGTCAGGCCCGGGTCCAGGCCCACCGGCGTGCGGTGGTGGGCGAGGAGTGCAGGTCGGTCTAATCGGGTCGGGCCAGGTCCGCGGAGCGTGGTCACGGACGAGGCCGGGTCGGGTGAGAGGGACCTCACCCCGTGGTCAGGAGGCAGACAGCATAAGGCACTTTTTGCCTTTATGCGTCCGCGCGTCTCCGAGAAGTTCCGAGGTGGGACTAAATGTCCCACCCCAATTGAGCGCCCGTCACGGAGAATTTAGCAGGAGATGGCAGCGTCACGCGGAGTTTTCTTCCTCGGCTGCGAACCTGGTGTTTTGCCAAAACTCCTCGCAAGGCCTGAGAGTGAATCTGGGCTTGGCGCTGAGCGTGGCGCGCCTGTAGCTGCAGGTGGAAGCAGGTCCTCCTGCGCGTCAATGTCGGCGGAGGTCGGGTGGCCTGTTCAGAAGAAAACGGCCTCTCGGCCTAATCAGAGAGTGCCAGGAGCTTCGCCAGGGTGCGGCGAAGCTCGTGTGGGTGGTGGCGAGGCGCGGGGCGGCGTGCGAGGGCTGCCCTAGGTCGGACTGTGGGTCGGAGGATGGGTCTGTTCGGTGGGGTTGCAGAGGGTGATGTGGGGGGAGTGGCAGGGCGGAGGTTGATCAGGGTGAGGAGGCGGAGGTCCTGCGGTGGTCGGCGAGCCGTGTGGGTCGCTGAGGTGATGGGAGCGGCTCGCCGGAGGGTGGTCGGAGGCGAAGGGGGTGAAGGTGGTCAGAGTCGGTCGAGGGCTTAATTGACTAAATTGAAAGCGGGGAAAGAAAGAGGAGAAGAAGGGGAGTAGTTCTAACTTACTTGCAGGGACGAAGGGGGAGGAACAGGGCGACAGTCGTATCGACTGTCGCCGGAGAAGACGATGCCCAGTGGGGGGAGGACGGCGGTGACGACGGGGCAGAGGCAGCGCGCGCCGGTATTGCGCGACGCGGGAAGAGCAGGGGAAGAAGTCTCTGCTGCTGGTATTGCGGCAGAGCGAAGAGGAGGAGGAGGAAGAACCGCCGGAGCTGGTGGGCGTCTGCCGGAGGGAGAGGAGAGGAAAGTTGGGGGTTTTCTCCGTCAGATCCAAGCTGCCCTGGTCGGTGGAGCAGCGGGGGGTATTTATAGGGATGAAACAGGGAGGAAGGCGGAGGGAGACGACGTGTCTCCCTCGCCGGAGAATGGTCGGAGACGAACCCATACCGTCCGTGCGTTCGCACGGCCGGTATGGTGGCCTACAATGACCAGGGGGGTGCTCCTGCGACGGCTGACGACGCAGGGCACCCCCGGTTTACTTGCCAGGTCCCTCACCTCACCCTGCGCGGCGCCATGCTCCGCGCAAGGTCGCCGGAGCATGGTGCTGGCAGGGTTTTGCAGGAGGGACCTGATTGCAAAGAACGAAGGAGAGTTAGGGGCCAAAATGCGAGGGTTCAAAAGTTGAGGGCCAAAGAGTAAATATATGAGGACCAAAGTGTGAAGTCGGTCAAGGAGGTTTCTTCTTAGGCTCAAGTTTTTATACATGACTAATTAGGACCTAAGGAATCTGATGGTGAATTTTATTTTCATATTAAACCTTGTTTGACCGGTCAATTTGTGCAAAAACCCAAATTAAGTTATTAATTGGGCATGGTTCTCAATGTAGGTCAAAATGGGTTCTAAAGGCCAAATTGAAGGTTCTAAACCCTAGAGATTATTTTTCTATGAATTTTAGAGGGTTTATTCTATTTTTACTTTGCCTCGAACCTTGTGAATTGAAGTGGGTTGTTTTAGGGTTACAGATTATCATTTGGTTCCTTGGAAGTGCTGTAGCCCTTGCTAGATCATCTCATCCCACTTTTATTCTTATTAAGCTGTTTTGACCTGTGTTTGGTCCCTGAATTACCCTGTATGCAGATTATACTGGTAAAATTGCACTTTTACCCCTTATGACTTGTTTTCTTCTCAAACTCAGAATTCTCTGAGTTACGCCTTTCCTTGAGATATGTAGGAGCTTTTATCCTTTGTATTGGGTCAAAATGAGCTAGTTATGGCTCATGATGAGGTTCTCATCAGTGGGTATGACTTCTATCCATTTTGATACATAGTCTACAGCTACAAGGATGTATTCATATCCGAAGGACGCAAGAAAGGGACCCATGAAGTCAATGCCCCAAATATCAAAGATCTCAATAGGGAGGATAGGTTGTTGGGGCATCTCATACCTTTTTCCAATGGTTCCCGTCTGCTGGCAACGTAGACATGCGCCCACATACGTATGTGCATCTCGGAATAATGTGGGCCACCAAAAGCCAGACTGAAGAACCTTATGGGCAGTCTTCTTCCCACTAAAATTTCCCCCACAATGGAGGTCATGGCAGAAACTCAGAACACTTCTTTGTTCTTTGTCAGGGACGCAACGACGAAAAAACTGGTCAGGGCCTACTCTAAAAAGATCGGGTTCCTCCTAGTGATAAAATTTAGCTTTAGCAAGAAACCTGTCTCGCTTCTGCTTGTTCCAAGTATTGGGGGTAATGCTCGTGACCAGATAGTTCACTATGTCAGCGAACCAAGGAGTTTTAGCTTCCACGGCCATCAGAGACTCATCAAGGAAAGTCTCTTGAATACCGCCAGCAGGGTTTGATGCCTCAATAGGGATCCTAGATAGATGATCTGCTACCACATTCTCAACTCCTTTCTTGCCTTTAATTTTTAGGTCAAATTCCTGGAGTAGCAGAATCCAATGAATTAGGCGAGGTTTGGTGTCCTTTTTAGCAAGAAGATGCTTTAAGGCAAAATGATCAGTGAACACCACAACCTTGGATCCCAAAAGATAAGATCGAAACTTTTCCAAAGCAAATACTATCGTAAGTAGTTCCTTTTCAGTGACCGTGTAGTTTTGCTGAGGATCTGTAAGGGTCTTGCTGGCATAATGCAGCACATGAGGTTTTCCATCAACCCTTTGACTTAAGACCTCTCCCAATACAAAATCAGAAGCATCGCATATAAGCTCAAATGGGATGGTTCAATCTGGTGCTTGGAGAACCGGTGCGGTAATAAGGGCTTTCTTCAAGACTTGGAAAGCCTTGCCACATCTATCATCAAAATCAAAGGAGACATCCTTCGCTAATAGGTCGCAGAGTGGCTTAGAGATTTTACTGAAATCTCTAATGAAGCGCCTATAAAATCTAGCATGGACAAGGAAAGATCTAACCTGACGAAGATTGGCGGGCAATGGAAGTTTAGAGATGGAATCAATTTTTGCGATTTCCACCTCTAATCCTCTCTTGGAAACTATATGCCCTAACACAATGCTCTGCTGGACCATAAAGTGGCTTTTCTCCTAGCTAAGCACCAGCTTTGCCTCTTTGCAATGGATTAAGACTTTATCAAGGTGCGAAAGGCATAGGTCAAACGACGAGCCATAAATGGAGAAGTCATCCATGAAAATTTCAATGAACTTGTCGATTATATCAGAAAAGATAGCCATCATACAACGTTGGAAAGTGACAGGAGCATTACATAACCCGAATGGCATTCGGCGGAACGTAAATGTGCCATACGGACTCGTGAAGGTGGTACGCTCTTGATCGTCAGGAAAAATGGCTATCTGATTATACCCAGAGTACCCGTCAAGAAAACAGAAGTACTTGTTCCTCACCAATCGTTCCAAAATTTGATCGATAAACGGTAAGGGGAAATGGTCATTCTGGGTAGCAGTGTTCAAATGACAGTAATCAATGCAGACCCTCCAACCAGTTGAGGGTCTAGTGGTCACCAACTCTCCTTGGTCATTCTCCTCCACGGTGATTCCTGCCTATTTGGGAACTACATGAATAGGAATGACCCATTTACTATCTGAAATGGGATAGATAATCCCTGCATCCAGCCATTTCAGAATCTCCTTTTTAACAACCTCTGTCATATTTGGATTGAGCCTTCTCTGCATGTCTCGGAAAGGTTTCATGGACTCATTCGTGTATATATGATGCATGCAAAGAGAGGGATCAACACCCTTAATATCAGCAATTGACCAGGCAATTGCTTCCTTGTGCCTTTGTAAACACTCAAGCAGAGCTCCCTCCTACAAGTTAGATAATGCAGATGAGATAATAATGGGGAGCGTGTTATTATGGCCAAGGAAAGCATATTTCAATGTGCTCGGGAGGGGTTTCAACTCCAACTCAGGAGCCTTTTGGATTGAGGGTTTTAGTTGAGATGTCCCTGCCTCAGGTAGTGGATCTACCTTCATGGTCTAGGGTGGGGATAGAGACTTAGTGTGTATCCTCAGCAACTCTTCTAATTCAGGCATTTTCCTTTCAATTTCTTTAATAATCGAGGGATGGTCCTTAGATATGACCTTTTGAAGGGGATCTCTATATAAGAGTGCTGGAGTAATCTCTTCAATTATTTTATCAACGTCCTCAATCTAAGAATAATTTTCAAATCTGGATTGCTTGTAGGTATCAAAAACATTCAATCAGATCTTCTTGTTCCCGAAGCCCATTTTAAGTGCCCCAGATCTACAATTTATAGAGGCATTGGCTGTGGCCAAGAAGGGGCATCCCAGAATAATGGACAGCTTTGTGGGCTTATTTGATGGGTCAATATCAAGCACCAGAAAGTCAATAGGGAAGAAGAAATCCTCAACTCTCACAAGGACATCTTCCAACAATCTTCGTGGTGTCTTAAGTGATCTGTCTGCAACCTGGAGGATTACTGGACTAGGCTTTAGCTTGCCTCCTCCCAAAAGGTCGTAGACAGAGCTCGGTAAAATGTTCACCCCCTCACCCAGATCGAGCAAAGCCTTGTCAATGTGTTGGTTACCTATAACCATTGAATAATATGGGGCCCTTGGGTCTTTCATTTTGGGGGGTGTTCCATGCTGGAGAATCGAGCTAACATGGTTAGGTAGGATGACCTTGGTTTGGACCTGTTTCCTAGATCGGCGCTTCTGGGTGCATAGGTCCTTCAGAAACTTGGCATAGGACGGGATCTGTTTAATAGCTTCCAACAGAAGTAAGTTAATCTGGACTTGTCTAAAAGTATCCATAATCTCTTCCGTCCTATCCTTGGCTCCTGATGAGCCAACAAAAGATTCCCCAGGAGTAGATAGGCACTCTGGATAGGGCACCCTCGGCTTCTGGGTAGAGGGGTCGTCATGGTGGGAAAGGGGTGGTGGAAGGACGACATCCTCATTGTTGGTGATTTTGTGCGAGGGAGAGCAGTGTGGCTCTTCCTCGGTGGAGATGGAAGTCAGGTCAGGTGTAGAAGGGGAATTTTGAGATGTAACCGTAGGAGTGTTATCAGGCTTGTCAATCTTTTTTCCACTCCTCAACACGGTCACCGCTTGGGCGTGCTCCCTAAATACAACCCCCTTGCCCTTAGGGTTCTCCTCAGAAGAGCTAGGCAGCTTCCTCGGATCATGTTGCCTAACTGCCTCAGTAAGATGACCAATTTGGGATTGCATATCAGTAATCATCTTATTCTGAGATTGGATGACTATATTCTGATGCTCTTGCATCGCTTTCAGCATGGCTTTAAGTTCATCCATCTCAGAGGGCTTATTCTGAGGAGGGTTTTCATAAGATGGTTGGTATATGGGTTGGGGAGGTAAGGGTCTTGTATTCCCTGAGTTAGAAGCATCACCTTACTTTTAAGAGAAGTTTGGATGATTCTGCCATCCCGGATTATAGGTATTGGAATAAAGGTTATTGAGAGGAGGGCGGAAACCTTGGGCCACGTTCAAGTTGGCCTGAATCAACTTAGGGAATTGATTTGCTTGATGGCACTCCGCAGTGGCGTGTGTTGTTCTTTAGCAAATGGAGCATTCTCTTGAAGCCTGAAAGATAGAGGCTGCTTGTGGGTTCATGCCGGGGTTTGCTAAAAGCCTATCAAAGTTTTTATTTAATAGTTGAATTTGATAAGCCAAATCCTGAGAAGCCCCGGCTTCATGGGCCTCTATCTTCCTCTGCAAGACTGATGGTTTTCTTTCTTGATTGGTAGAGGACAGATGTATGGAGTTGTCGCTTAATGTTTCAAATAATGCCCAGGCTTCATCCTCAGTTCTGGTCATGAAGGTTCCTGCACAGGCTGCATCGATGGTTTACCTATGCCTTTCAGATAATCCGTTATAGAACCTTTCGACCAACTGCCATCTTGGCACCTGATGGTGGGGGCATAACCTAAGAAGGTCATTAAAGCGTTCCCAAGTCTCATGAAATTGCTCCCCTTCCTGTTGAGTAAAACCCATAATCTCTCTTTTGTAATGGTTGGTCTTACTCATAGGAAAATACTTTCTCAAAAATTCTCCCTTAAGGGTGGCCTAATCATTTACCCTTGCATCGAGGGTATGATACCAGTGCTTGGCCTTATCCTTTAGGGAGAAAGGAAATAGAGTCCTCATCAGGGCTTCATCAGTAAAGCCCTAGAGCTTCACCGTGGAACAGACCTCGGTGAATTCCTCCAAATGCTGGTAGGGGTCCTCCCTAGTAGTACCATAAAAGGAGGGCAACAAAGATATGGCATTTCTCTTGATCTCATATGGATTATCCCCTGTCGGTCGTTTTAGTGCTTGTGCGGGTTGGTTAGTTGGAATAAAATAGTCCCTTAGGGTCCTTTGTTGATTTGCTCCTTGATTAGCCATTCCTTCTCTTTTCTCTCCTAGGTGAGCTCTCCTAAGAATTCTCTCGGGCTCAGGATCAAACACTAGACTACCCTCAAGAGAGCGACTACCAAGCATACAATATCAATCACAATTCAGGTTCTTATCAAGTAAGTGAAACTCCACTCCAAAGATAAGTCAAAAGGTCAAGGCTTATCCCTCCGTTCCCACGTAAGTGGTATAAGAGGGGTGATGACTTGAAATCTTAACCTTCTTTGTTGTGGAGGTTGAATTAGTTGATATAAATGGCCAAACAAGTTTTTCACTGTAATTACGTGCCTTAATGCAACCTTCGAGTGCCCTAGGACCTATACTTTGCTTGGATGATACTCCCAGGTGATCAAGCGAGAAGTTACTCTAAGGACGAACAAAGGGATGCAAGTAGGGCTAACCCTTCCTTTGAGGCGATGCATATGCGGTGCCTCTTAACTACCCTTTTGTTCCTTTAAGGGGTGTCCCCCTCCATGAAGTATCAAAACACTTGGTCAAAAGATAGTACCACCACCACCACAAAGCACAATAGGAGGGTTCGCACCGATAAAGAGATCGGTGCCTATAGCCTTAAGGGATCGAGCCTTAGTGCGGTACCTAATGTGTGTGCTCAGTGTCAGAAGTGTGCATCACACCACAAGTCTTTTTAATTTTTTTTTGAAAACGCAGACAAGTCCCTTAGAATCAGATCAAATGTGAATTGATTTTAGGGCCGAATCTGATTATCAGTCCCACTTTTAATTATGCGACCACTGAATTAGTGAATTCAAACAACTTGGTGGTCTTGAATTTTAATTTGAATGAAAATGCGTGAACAGAAGCTGGATGCAAAAGTTAGCAAGGTGTACCTGTCTCCAGCAATCTTCGTGCTAATATGCTTGCAATGCAATAATAAGATCTAATGTCCTGCTCAATCACCCCTAAATGCGCGCATCTAAGGGCATGCAACTTCTAAACAGGTAGCTCGATATTTTCTTTTGCTGGTTTTAAAGGCAAGCAAGCAGAGAATGGAATCACGCATGCAAAAAAAAAGTAAACCCTAGTAGCTAAAGAATGTGGGGACAGACCCCCAAAAATTTAGTCCCAATTACTACAAGGGTGAAAAGATAGAAATAAATTTTGTGACAACGGAGAATCCCTTGTGAAAGCGGGATCCAGGTCTCCCACGTCTTTTCCTCGTGTGGCTTAGCTCGTGGTTGATGTCGCCATTCTGTTGCACTTCGTCGCCTCGTCAGATTCCTTGCATAATAAAAAAAATGATCAGATAATTATGCAACTCAGAATATTCAAAAATAATAACGTGAATCTATTGCGTCTATTGCCTCCCCGGCAACGGCGCCATTTGATGGAGAGATTATCACTTATTTATGATAGTAATAGAATGATATGTCGTGTTTTATGTGGTGGAAAATCTCTCAATCAAAACTAAATATCAAATTTAACCACAATAAAGATGTTGCATCCATAGGGAGGAATAGACCAATAGATTCATGAGTAGAGGAATATACTGTTTGCAGACACTTTCGCGACTTTAATGCGAGGAATATGCTATTTTAAATGGAGCTTGCAATTTCCTTAAAAGTTCAGGGTTATTTATGCAATTTTCATGTCAGGAATTAAGCTCCAAAAATATGTATATGATGCATGTGTAATGGCATATCATGTAAATTCAACTTGCATGCAAATGTGATTTGAAATTCAAAGTTAAATGATGCACATAACACAAGTGAAATAATGTCAGGAAACTATAAGTGCATCAATGCAATGTGGCCTGATTAAAATATTAATATCTAAATGGTAACAGCATTCAATGTAAATATTAATTGAGGAGAAAATAGAGGATTTCTCCTCTCTCTTCCTTGCACGCATGAGGAGGCTTCGTGGGAGGAGCTACGCGGCGGGAAGGCACATCTCGACGAGGGCTACGCAATGGTGGTGATGCGGCGGCCGGAGGTGGCCGGAGGCGGCCAGCTGGCGGAGAGGAGCGCTGGCCTGTCGCCGGTAGGTGGCTGCATGGCTGCGCTGCACTTGCGCTGGTGCATGTGGCTACGCTGCACTGCCTGCAGTCGTGTGGCCGCTGTGGGCGCTTGCTGCGGGTGACTGCTTTGGGTACCTGCAGGGCGCTGGAGATGAAGAAGATGACGAAGAGGAGGTGCCGTGCGGTTTGCAGTGTGCACCTCTACGTGCTGTGGCAGTGCGGTGAGCGGTGAGGGCACGGGTGCAGGGAAGGGTGCGCGCAGGTAGTGCAAGGGTGCGGCTGTGGCTTGGGCACAGCGCCTACGGGCGGCTACTGCCTGCGGGCACTAGTGCTGCTAGGAGTGCTACTTGGCGTGGTGAGGGCGCAGGTGCATGGCGCGGAAGGGCGGTGGATGCAGGGCGCGCAAGGGCGCTGGAGGCTGGTGTGCTTGCGGTGGAAGCGTTGGAGCAGTGCGTGTAAGGGTGGTGAGGGTTTGGAGTAGCGCCTGCAGGGCGTACAAGGTAGGCAGTGGAGGGTGTTGGCGCACAGTGCATGCAGTACTTCTCGATGGTCTTCCCGGTTGGGTCTCCTCTCCCAAGCCCCTCCGCCTCTCTCTCTTTATCTCCTCTCTCCGACAAGTCAAGGGATTTTCAAAATCCCTTACTAAATATGGCCAGCACTATTTTATTCTGTTGAAGGAGGACGACCGTAGGTTAGATATTTGTGGGGGGAAAATATCTTTTCACCCCCTGTTCTTTTCTACAATTGATCCTCCTCCCTCTTCTTCTCGATTATTAGCTTATAACGAGTGCACTATTACGGGACCTGCATAAAATTTAAAATAATTACATAATAAGCAATAGAATAAATGTAAACTTAAATAATGACATATGCAATCATTTAATGATCTAATGTGATTATTAACAGACATACTATGTTAGAATTAAATTACTTAGGCGTAACAATAATCCATTAAAATGGACTCATCAAAAGCTTGTTTTGTTGTGGTGTAGGGTTCTTATCCCCAGTCCTTCCAACCTTTTCCTAGTTTATGCCGGGAAGAAGGTCATTGAATCCTCAATTGGAAGGACCACTAGAGTGTTCTAGGAGGCGTAGATTGGATTTTGGCCAAATTGATCCCATGGCTGATCAACAGCCTCCTCTGCCTCAGGATCCATAGGAGGTATTTCGAAGGCAGCTGGAATAAATGCAGAGAATGCAAGAATGGTTTCAGAGATTGCAGGGCGCTCAGCCCTTGAAGGATTTTTATGATCCTTCAAATTATGGGGAACATCTCGGTGTCCAGATTCCTGCTAGAGATGTAGAAATCAAGGCCCAGGTGTTAATCTTGATCAAACATTTCCATGGGCTTGGCTTTGAAGACTCGTTTAAGCTCTTGGAGGACTTGACCACTTTGGTCCAGACTACCAAGGCGCGAAACGTGAATGAGGAGCAAATGATCATGAGGCTCTTCCCCCACTCTCTTAGGGATAAAGCCGCTCATTGGTACAAGACTATAGGAAGACCAATTGCAAATTGGAATGAGTTGAAATCGGCCTTTTTGAAGAAATTCTTCCCTATCGGATGTACCGATGCTTTGAGATGGGAAATTACTACCTTTACCCAGCGGCCGGGGGAGCAGTTTCATGTTGCTTGGGAGTGATTCCAGGACCTATTGTGGAGGTGTCCACACCACGAGGTGCCGAAATGGCAACTCGTGTAGATTTTCTACCACAGGTTGACTGAGCAACTCAGAAATCACGTGGACGCTTCTTGCGGAGGCAATTTCCTCAAAGATGCAGATAGCATGCACGATTTGTTTGAGGAGATGAGCGAGAATTCGATCAATCATGCCTCCATGGATACTTTTAACTAGTCCCAGCAGCCCAGATCGAATGTTAATGAAGTCCACGACTCTCATTCATTCGATATGGAATTTATTTGTAATAAACTTGATAAGGTGGACTTGGTTGCTAAGAGAATGGAGTGAATGGTTGGAAACTCAATGAACAACTCTCGATCCACTCAATCCCAAAATTTGGGATTCCATTCATCACGAGCTCCTTCTGGATTGGAGTTCGTGAATCAACTTGATGTGGCTCAACCTGCGAGCCAGCATTATTCGAAACCCCACGGGTTCCAAACTGGGGCCTTTGATCCCAGTTTCTCTGATCCTTCCCTTTCTTTCTCTCCATCATCACCCTATGAGGATGTTTGTGCTGTACAGGAGAATGTTAGATTCAACCCTGACTCCAATGCTTATAATCCTTGTTGGAGAAACCACCCTAACTTCTCCTGGAAAAACTCGAGGCAGCAAACCTAATTCCGACCCAGCAACTATGCTCCGCAACGACCAATGGGTCAGGGTCATGTTTATACTCAGTTGCCCCCGAATCAGGTCAATCAGCCAGCTTGGAAAGCCCATCAACCCGTAGGGCAGGCTAATTTGAACCGACAAATGGTAGAGATGCAAGGATCTATGCTCCAGCACATGCAGCAAATGAAAACCTCATTGGACAACTTGCAAACCGGGCTCATAGCTAATTCTCATCAACCCGGATCTCTACCATCTCAACTCGTACCCAACTCACATAATATCCTGAATCCGGGCAATCAAGCCCATGGGTATGGGAATTAGAGGGACCCACATGTTGGTTCTAAAGCACTGCGATCATTTATTTTGATGATAATAAAACACGTGTCATTTAACATTTGTACTTGAAGTCTTAAATTTTAGGTTAATTGCAAATGGAGACGTGGTTAGATGGAGTTTGAGCTCGCATCCATGGCGGATTGGAGGAGCTTGATGGAGAATAAAGAAGCTTTGTGAGGAGCGATAGCTTGAAGAAGGAAGGAGATGAAGAATAGGATAGATTTCCTTTCCTTTGTACTATGTATTTTTGGTTCTTTTGTTGCTCTTTATTTTTATTTTTTAGATTCATGTTAAAGAGCCTCAAAGAACCCTAACAGTAGTTCTAGGAACACTTGCACAACCCTAGGATACTTAGGTTTTCTGTAGAGAACTTAGAAAACCAAAATAGGTTTCAGACAGCCTTATCAGACGTCTAATTTGAAAATCAGACGTTAGATAATGACTTTTAATATGTCTGACTGTTGACTAAGACGTCCGATAACATCTAGGCTGGACTTAATAGGTTCTGTCCGTTTGAATCCGTTGTCCATACCTTAGCCCAGACGTCTGATGCCTTTTGCAGACATCCAACTAGTGGACCATTGGCTGCCTTAGTAAACATTTGGTAAATGATCGTTAGCCTCGTTATCAGACGTCCATAAGGGATCCCAAACGTCTGATACATGACCGTTTTGCCTCATCTGACCCAAAATCTCTTCTCAGAGATTTTCTAGCCGTTGCACTCCCTTGGGAATCCATTTCTGCAGAAAAGTAGGTTTCCAGATGTCCAGACTTAGTAACAGACATCCTGTATGTTGTCTGATGGACTTTCACTAGAACCTTGTTTCGATCTGATTTAAGTCAGGAAGGAAACTCGCCTAAAATAAGACGTCTGACTTTGTTCCCAGATGTCTTAAACGAATTTTCCAGATGTCTGATGCCAGGACCAGACATGTGATAACCTTGTCAGAGTCATGATTGATCCTGATTCCGACTTGATTCTCTTGGAGGTTGTACCCAACTGCTATGGAAGCCCTCCAAGGCCTTCCAAGGCCTTCTTAGGGCCTCTATAAATAGAGGAGAACCCTTGCCACTCAAATACACACCAAGACACACCAAGCAACATACTTTCCACTCTTTTGTGTCAAAAAGAAGAAGAAGATCAAATAAAAGAAATCTCTTGCTCTCCAAGCCTTGTTCCACATCTAGAGAGCTTCAACCCAATTACGCACCCTCTCTCCCGCCGTAGTTCACGAGAGCTCCATTGTGCCATTGCATAGTTCACACATTTGTGTCGTCGATGCACTTCCAAGCAAAGGGAAGCATCCTAACACCTATAGAAGCTAAGTTTAAGAATTATTTTGTTGGCTCTATAGGACTATTCTTGTATTTTGTTACTTTGTTATTTGGTTGGGTATTAGCATTGCGAATTCCCGTCTCCTTCGCGAGACAAATTCCTTTTTGTGAAGAGAAGGGGCTTTGAGGTATGCTACCCTCGTATAAAGTAGCATGGTTGTAATTGAGGTTGTACCACCCTCGTTTAAGTAGCACGTTAGTGGATTTGATCAACTTGATTGGTCGGAAAATCCTAACTCGAGAGGGTTAGGTGGTGGTTTTCACTCGGGTTGGGTTTCCACCTAAAAATAATTGTGCCTAATTGTGTGATTGTTATTTTGTGAAATTGTTATATTTTTAATTTCGCATTTTTTACATCACGCTGATCTCACCCTCCTTCGAGTAAGGGAATCTACACCACACGCACATGCTCAGGTGGTTGAGTAGTGTCCTTCCTCTTCTTCTTCCCCAAATCAACGGTTCTTGGCTAATGAAGCCCCTCCAATCTTTCCTAACCCTCCCCAAGACCCAAACCCATATGTGACTGATCGATCTTTCGCTTTTAAGTCGTTTGTAGTTCAATGTGGTGGAAAAATTGACTAGTCAATATTTAACAAGAAATAACCACTCGCAGAGGAGCGGGTCGTATCCACAGGGAGGCAATAACGTATTAAAATTCGCGCCACTTAAAAATGTTTGTTCGTAGTCAATTTGGACAAAAACCAAGCCAAGATTGCCTTTAGATTAAGGTTTAAGTAAGAAACAATGCTGAAATGGCAATTATGAGAAACTAGAGGATATTTTCCGCAATGCAGAATCAATATAATAAGATTAAAAAGTGGCAATGGCATGAAATGTAATTTTTAATTGGTGCTTTACAGTAGCAAAACAGGGGAATTTTTTTCCCGTTGTCTTGCGCGACGAAGAGCCGATGGCCGGACGCGGGAAGCTCGGAGGAGGTCCCTTGGATCAAGGGCTTCGAATCGGTGCTGGCGGCGAGTCGCGCGGCGGCAGGAGGTGGCCGGACGAGCTCCGGCGGAGGTGCTGCAGCCGGCAGCTTGCGCAGCCTGCTGGCGTGAAGTCCGCCGCCTGCTGCTGCTGCGGGGGTGGCTGCTGCCGCTGCTGTGGGCACTGCTGCGGCTGGCGTGGCAGGCGTTCGTCTGCAGGCGCGGGGAAGAGGGCGCTGCAGGCGGTTCTGCAAGCGCGGCGGAGGGTGTTGCAGCGCGGTTGGAGGATGGTGTGCGTTGCGGAGGGTCTGCGGAGGGCGCTGGCGCGATTGGCGTGGGCGGTGGTCTGCAGGCGCGTGGAGATGGCTGCGGTGGTCTGCAGGCATGGTTGATGGTGGGCGCGGGTGTGCTTCAGGCTGATGGGCGCGGGGAAGGTGGCGTGGGCTGATCTGCAGCCGTGCGCAGGTCTGCAGCCGGTTAGCGGTGGAGGGTGCAGGCATTCTGGTGGCCGGTTGGAGAGTGCAGGCTGAGGAAGTGGAGGTGAGCGGGTAACTTCAGACGTCTGGGAAATTTCCCAAACGTCTTAAGTTACTGAGAGGGTGGCTGATCAGTAGCTCGGTGGTGGTGGTCGGCGACGACGGCGAGGAAGATGCACGCTAAGGTGCTCACGGTGATGCGGCGAGCTCCGGATGGTGGTGTGGCCTGTCACACCACACGCCCACGGTGGTGGAGACTCGCCGCCACGGTAGAGGCCGACAGTGTGGAGTGGAAGAGAGAGGTTCTCTCTGCATAGTGGTGGGTCGGTGGCGGAGGCCTCCCGAGCTCGGCTGCCTCCCTGCTCCTTTTGTAGTGGCCTGAACAAGTTTGAAATCAGCCGCCGACCAGATCCACCACATCCGCTCCCCCTTGAATGGCTTCATCACTGCAGCAGCCGGGCGTTGGAGCGGCAGCCAGCCGTTCTGAAAGAAGAAGAATAAAGAAAATAATGTTAAAATATTAGGGTCATTTATGTACAGACCCTCAACTTTTATGTTATTGAAAACAATGTACCTAATTGGTTATCTAATTAGATGAATGCTATTCTAAGCTAATTCTAAATGCACTTAAGATATGAATGCAATGTATGGATTGTGTAATTAAATTAAAACTATGAATTAATCTATTTGCATCCTAATTATGCTAAATAAATGTTAGAATTAACGTAATATGTAGGCACTTAAATACTTAAATAGCCCACAACTATGGGCTAATCAATATGCATCTGCTAATTCTGTTACCTTGAGGAGTGGTAAGCAAACTCAGGATCCATAACCACACTGTTTTGATTTACCGAATCCTGAAGAAAATGAGGAGAGAAAGGAGAACTCTAGAGAAGAAATCAAGTTTCAAGAACCTGATTTCGAAGATCCGACTCATGTTCCTTTTCCTGAGGCCTTGATTAGATCAAGGAAGAAGTCTGTTGATAGTAATGAGGAGCTCCTGAATATTTTCAAGAATGTCGAGATTAATATCCCGCTACATGACGCTATCAAACATATACCGGCTTACGCAAAATTTTTAAAGGATTTATGTACACAGAAGTGTAGGTTGAGAGAATCTATTCTGAGGAAGGTGGTATTCTCCGAGTAGGCTAGTTCTGTTATCCTGCACCACCTCCCTCAGAAAAAGAGAGATCTAGGTGCTCCTTTGATTTCTTGTGTCATTTGAGATTACAGTTTTGATAGAGCACTGCTGGATCTAGGTGCATCCATCAACCTAATTCCGACTTCTCTTTACGAGAAGTTCGGATTAGGTGAACTTCGGCCGACTTCAGTAATGCTGCAGTTAGTGGACCGTTCGGTCACAAATCCGCGAGGCGTTATTGAAGATGTTATTGTTAAGGTTAAGGATTTCTATTTTCCTGTAGATTTTCTTGTCCTTGACATGGATGTACTTGAAAATCTGAGGAACATGCCCATCATTCTGGGGCGTTCGTTCCTGGCTATTGCCAAGGCCAACATTAACTGTGAAAGCGGTAGCATGGAAATTGCCTTTGGGGATCAAAGAATGAAATTGAATATTTTTAAGGAGATTAATAAATTTGAGGATTGTGGATTTATTGAGGAACTTGAGGATGATAATGTGAATATTGAGACTCGTATGATGGTTTCTGCATTTGAAAGTTCCTCCTCTGATGATGAATTGGACCAGCAACTTTCTATGGCAGACCCACCATCTTCTGAAGAGGTTATTGTTTTTGTTCACTCTCAACCTCTTCCTCTTGATAAGTCTTGATCAACATCTTCCTTACCTTTAATCATCAACTCGCCTCAGCTTGAACTAAAACCATTGCCTGAGAATATGAAATATCAATTTTTTGGACCACATAAGACACTCCCTGTTATTATTAGTGCTAAATTAACAAAGGAGCAGGAGATTAAACTGATTAAGGTTCTAAAGGAACACAAGGAGGCAATTGGTTGGACCATTCATGACCTTAGGGGGATCGAGCCATCTTATTGTAATCATAGAATATTTTTGGAAGATGGATCTCGCCCTTCTCACCAGATGCAGAGGAGATTAAATCCAAATATGCGAGAAGTGGTTAAGAAGGAGATTATTAAGTGGCTCGATGTAGGAATCATTTATCTGATCTCTGATAGTCCTTGGGTAAGTCCCATGTAGATTGTTTCCAAGAAAGTTGGGATTACTGTTGTGACTAACGAGAAAGGAGAATCTGTCACAACTCGTTCAGCTTCCTCTTGGAGGTTTGTATTGATTATAGGAAGCTGAACACAGCCACGAAAAAGGATCATTTTCCCTTGCCCTTCATTAATCAAATCTTGGAAAGATTAGCCGGGCAGAAGTGCTTCTGTTTCCTTGATGGTTACTCGGGATACAATCAAGTTCCTATCCATCCCGAGGATCAGGAAAAAATGACTTTCACCTGTCCCTACGGAACCTTTTCTTTTCGTAAGATGCCATTCAGCTTATGCAATGCACCTGCAACTTTTCAAAGGTGTATGTTGGCCATATTCTCTGACATGGTGGGAGAGTTTATGGAAGTCTTCATGGACAATTTCTCTGTTTTTGGAGAATCGTTTGACTGTTGTCTAGCTAATCTTGAAATGATTCTTAAACGATGCATCAAAACAAGACTGGTCCTTAGTTGGGAAAAGAGTCATTTCATGACACAAGAAGGCATCGTCTTGGGTCATGTAATCTTTGAACGAGGAATCGAAGTAAATAAAGCTAAGGTTGATGCTATCGCTAAACTTCCTCCTCCCACATCTGTCAAACAAATTCGATCATTTCTTGGTCATGTGGGATTCTACAGGAGATTGATTCATCAAGGACTTTTCGAAGGTTGTTCATCCTCTGAGCAATCTTCTTGCCAAAGAAATGCCGTTTGATTTTGACGAATCATGCTGTAAATCATTTGATTTTCTTAAAACGACAGTCACTTGTGCTCCGGTGTTGTAACCACCGGTTTGGACAACCCCTTTTGAGATCATGACCGACGCTTCTGATTACACAGTTGGGGCTATTTTAGGTCAGAAAGTTGATAGGAAGCCCTCTATCATCTACTATGTTGGTAAAACTTTGGACGAGGCCTAGAGGAATTACACTGTTACTGAGAAGGAATTACTAGCCATAGTATTTGCTTTGGAGAAATTCGGAGCTTATCTCTTAGGGTCTCACGTCATCATATATACCGACCACTCGGCCTTGAGACATCTCTTGGCCAAAAAGGATTCCAAACCCCGACTTATTCGTTGGATTCTTCTACTTCAAGAATTTGATCTTGAAATCAAGGATAAATTCGGGGTACAAAATGTGGTGGCGAATCATCTGTCGAGACTTCTGAGTGATTCTTCTCATCCGGACATTCCGATTGCTGATACTTTTTCGGATGAAACCATCCTTATAGTTTCAGGTGTCCAAATCCCGTGGTTTGCTGACATCGTTAATTATTTTGTTGTTGGTCAAATCCCCCAAGATTGGACCAAGCAACAATGGGATAGACTCAAATCTGAGGCCAAATATTACTTCTGGGAGGACCTTGAACTATACCGCATCAGCTTTGATCAAATTATTTGCCGATGCGTTCCGGAGAACGAATTCAAGAGTATACTTGAGTTCTGCCATGCATCTGTGTGTGGTGGATAGTTCTCTAGGAAAAAGATGGCTGCAAAAATTTACAATCTGGATTCTATTGGCCGTCTTTATTCAAGGATGCCCAGGATTTCTTTAGGTCATGTTCCCGATGCCAGACACTTGAATGCATAACCAAAAGAGATATGATGCCTCTAAACCCGATTCTTCCCGTCGAAATCTTCGACGTTTGGGGCATCAATTTCATGGGACCCTTCCTCCCTTAATTTGGACATTAATACATTCTCGTCATTGTTGACTACGTGTCCTAATGGATCAAGGTGATTCCCACCTAAACCAATGACCACAAGGTGGTCATCGATTTTGTCAAGAAGAACATCTTCAGCAGGTTCGAGATTCCAAGGGCCATCATTAGCGATGGTGGCACTCATTTCACTAATTCCCAGTTTCGTAATCACAAAATCTCCACACCTTACCATCTCCAGATGAATGGACAGGCCGAGATCTCCAATTGGGAGATCAAGAATATTCTATAGAAAATGGTTAGGCTTGATTGCAAAGATTGGACTCAAAAGCTTGTGGACGCTCTTTGGGCCTACCGTACGATGTATAAAACGTCCATCGGCATGTCTCTGTTTCGTCTGGTATATGGAAAGGCATGCCATTTACTTGTAGAAATTGAACATAGGGCATTCTGGGCAATCAAGCAGTGCAATTTAGATATGAGTTTAGCCGGGAAGACAAGGAAACTCCAACTATCTGAGTTGGAGGAGCTTAGAAATGATGCGTATGAGAATGCTAAGATCTATAAGGCTCGGACCAAAGCTCTTCATGACCAATTGATTTCCCACAAGAGCTTTGAGTCGAACTAGAAGGTCTGGCTATTCGATTCTCGACTTAAGCTGTTTCCTGGCAAACTTAGGTCGAAATGGAACGACCTATTCATTATCGATCAGATATTTCCAAATGGAGTTGTTTAGATCTCTGACTTGAAGATGGGTAATTCATTCAAAGTCAATGGTCAACGTCTGAAGCCTGTTATTGACCGAACTATTCCAAAACCCGTCTCAGACACGGTTGCTCTAGCCATGTTGTGACTCCTTTGGCTGGACTTTGCCTAGCTGACTGCGTTAAACTCAGCAGTTGTACAGTCTGACTCAGAGCTGACCCAAGCTTCATATCCAGATGATATCTTCTGCACTCTACCCTTCCTTTCATGTCTTTTATTCTCAATGCAGACATTGCATCAGCTAGGCATGGGGGGTTGGATTCATTTCTGAATCATTTTGTTAGCTCTATGGAATTTTTGTAAATTCTACCTATTTTCTTATATATATATTAAATTTTTTTTTTAGGAATGAATATTTGGACATTAGGACCTTTCAATCTTAGGAAATATTATAGTAGGATCTGAACACTAAGACCCTTCAAGTCTTTGGGCTTAATCAGCTCGGGTATCCACTAAAATGTGGATTTGTTATCGAGTCCTTGCCATCCTGAATTCTATTTTAATTTGATTAAATAAGTTTGGGTGATAAGTACACGACTTATCAACCCGCCCTCTGATTTGAGGGAAATTTAAGTCTAATAATCTACACACTATTCATCACTGACTAGTTGTTTGGCGATTTTAATAGAAATTGGGTAGCTAATGAACCTTCTAGGGTGATATGGCTGGCAAGTTATCGTGGGTAATGATTGCACAGCAAAAATATACCAATAATTGTGCCATCTTATGCTATTTCCAAGCATTATCGGTGCATATTAGGTAGCCATAGTCGCATTTGTAAAAATAAACGCATGCATGCATTTATTTGAGAGGGGAGAGTGAATAAAATGGCCTTGAAATTAATGTATTCCTCAAGTGCTACCTCACAAAATCTCCATCTTTATTTTTATTTTTATTTGACTTTGAATTTCTTCTCCGCGGCTGCAAGGCATGGCAGCTCTGCTCCGTGCCATTCTTTGCAACAAGCTCTCCCTGCTAGCTGCATGCACAGCCATGCATAGCTAGGGCATGGCTGTGCTTGCTTTCTTCCTCTTTAAAAAGAGCCCAGCCTTCTTCCTTGCGGGGAGCCTGGTCACACAAAAAAACCCAACACACAGCACCCTTTTAGGTCATCTCCTCCCCTCTCCCCTCCATATGTAGCCTCTCTTCTTCCTGAGGAGACACGCTGCGGGCAGGAGCAACTCACAGTGGTACACAACCACCACTATGAGTCCCACCACCGCCCAGCTCATCAAAGAGCCGGTGGGCGTGGTGGTTCTCTCTTTGTTTCATCGTTTTAGCCAATCACCCGCCATTGCCACAGGACCTTCAAGCTCGGAAGCTCAAGCAGAAGCAGCGGCAGCCAGCAGTAGCGCAGGCCACCACGCGCCTCAAACGCCTGTTCCGCGGGCTCTGCGCGCACCTGCAGGCCGCCCTCACCCCACTCCGCACGCCCTGTCGCGAAACTTCGCCCGCAGCCCAGCCGGTTTCGCACGTGCCAGTCGATCAACTTTTTGCCCCTGCATTGTAGCCGCGATCCCACGCTGCTACAGTGCGGTGACCGAAAAGTTTCTCACTTTTCCGGTCACTAGGCACTCTCTCTCCACGCTGCAACCTACGCTAGCCCACGCCCGCGTCTCTCCCCGCACCCGCTCCAGTGCCCGCTCTCACGTTTGCACTCGCATGCTTCAGCACATAGCGCCTTCGCCTGCACCCGCCTCACCACGCAGCGCTGTGCGCTGTGGTCTCTGCCTCGCACTCACTCCCTCCTACGTGCGCGTGCCTCTTCGTGCACCTACGCGCCTATGCCTGCGGTGGCCATCAGACGACGGCTGAAGCATCCAGACGGCATAACTCGCCGCTTCTTCATGCCAGCAGACGCTCTCTCTTTCTCTCTCTCGCTCTCTCTCTCACAGCACTCTCTCACTCCCTCTTGTAAACACACACACACACACTCTCGTACACACACCCACTCACTTATACACTACTATATACTTATATATATATACAGACATTTATATATTTATATACATATATATTTATATACATATATATATATATACATGTATCTATACATATATTAGTACTTATATAACTAAGTATTAGTATACATACATATATATATATATATTCACATATATTTATACATATATACATATATACAAATATACATACATATATACATATATATCTATAACTATAAATGCATATATATATATTATATATATATATATCTACATATATCTATATACATAGATACCTATACTAATATATATATATATATACACATATACACATATATATAACTATATACATATATTACTATATATACATATACATATATATATATATATATATATATATATATACATCTATATATATATATATATATATATATATATATATATATATATAGTTATATATACATACATATTTATCTAATTATATATATATATATACATATATTTACATATCTATATATATATACATATATATATATATATATATATATATACACATACATAACTACATATACATATAGATATATATTTCCATATATACATACATATATATATATATTTTCATATCACCTACCATACGTTGTATCGCGGGAATATCTGCACCAGTTGTTGATATTCCCGGATACACACGTACAGAAAGCGTCTTCGCACACATCTTCCACCCATCCATCCTACACTCCACGCAGCACTTCGTCATGTTGGTTGCGTCTTCCTAGACGACGATCAACTCGATACCGTGCTACACGCCATCTCCACCTCCACCCCTATATACATATATATACTATATTTACCTTATTTCTATTTCTCTTTCCTTCCATTAAAAAGATAAAAAAAAATATACAAAAGAGAAAAGATAATCCTTGACTTGCAGGTACTCAATCTTGAGAATAGCAAGACCAGTTTTGAAACCCTAATTTGGCTCAAAGCCAAGAACCTGATTTTGAGGGTGTACCTCAAGGGCAAAAATTATCAGAAAAAAATATTAAATAGAAAAATACCAAAAACATAATAAACGAACGGAAGAGATTCATTGTAGGAAAGGCGTAAAAACTTATTCACCTCTAATCCCACTTCCCTAAGTTCGACCCTGGGCCTAAAAGTGACCAAGATAAAATCAAATAGGCCAGGTAAAAAAATTTTTGTAAAGAGATGGTTAGGCTCGATTTAGGTTAACCACTATACTCATTTCAACAATTAAATCACCATATTAACACAACCTATCCGGGCCCGACCACACTCTTTCTGGCGTCGTTGCCGGGGAAGTGCACATTCAAGTAAGTTTCTACTCCATTCCTTTAATTTTTCTCTTCTCACACCCTTCTCTTCACGGGTGTTTCTGTTTGTTGGTGTGCAGGTGAACCTGTTGCAAGGAGAAGGCAGGCAGAAGAAGTCGGAGATGTGGGCAGATCCAAGGCAGGAACGAGAGCGTGAAGTCACCGGCACCGCACTGGAACTTCGCACACGTTACTGAACAAGTAGGTCTTTCTTTCTTAGCAACTTAGGTTAACTTGTCACCTTAATAATAAAAAAAACAAAAAAAAACTAAAAACACTTCTTGGGATCTCTTGGGGCAAGTGGATTAAAAATCACTTGTTTGATTGTTTGTCGTCACTCCCACCGCCTCGGGATTTCCCGCCAAACTTCGCATAGTGAAGATCCTAGAATATTGATTCTTGAATCTTTCGCTGTGTTAAGTATTCTTTGAGGCAAAAATAAAAAGATTGATTGCCATCCCTCTTTGCCTCATTTATCTGCAATTCAGGATCACATTTTTGGTGGGGAGACTTGGAATTGAGTTGATTCCAACCCCACCACGACCTTTCACGTGCCTAAGATTCGATCCCGAATACTTCAGCCCCAACAATTTGATTTTCTTTATCTTCTGGTTGAGCCTTGTGTGTGGAAATCATTTTGGTGATTGGGAGCATTTGAATTGAAGTACTTTGGTTCCCTTTCACACTAATCTAAAATTGATTCGTGCATCCACACATAGAAATCTCCATCTAGGGAAGCTCATTGCATTTTAGCATGCATTAACCAATTGATATTGAAGAAGGGTTTGTTGGGCTTAGAAGAAAACTTGTATTCTCTCAAAATCCGGAGATTGGTTGAATTGGTAATTCAGAGAAATCCTAAAATCCATATTACTTAAAGCTAAAACTCTAAAAACCATTCACTAATTAAAACTTCAATTCGAGGAGATTTCTCCGTTGCATGCTTGGTTTACACACTTTGTAAAATCAATCACTTGGGCATTACCCGTAAATAATGCCCTTCACATTCCAGAAGCACTTGATCCTAAGCCTCTAACTAAAACTGGTAGCAACTTGACCCTTATTAAGGATTGGAGGTCTAACTACCTGAGTGTAGTGCCTACGTGCTGGTGAGGGTTCCCGCGTGCTATCAGGTGTCTAAGATTGGGCAAACAACCTTTCAATCTGGCCCGGTGGTTCCGCGGTGCTCGCATTCGGTTCCGTAGGTCGTGATAGTAGGTAACTTAGACCTTTAGGTTTAAGGGCACACTGTAGAGGTTAGGAATTTGATTGTATTGATTTGTCATCAAGTGTACCTTTGCGGCATCATTTCTCTCATCTCTTTTCCCTTCGTATCCCCCCAATTCTTCCTTCGGTAGTGCATGTTTGGGAGGAGGTCACAAAACCCTGAACTGTGTGAATTGCCTGATAATTTTAGAAAAGAAGCTGCATCGTCCTCCTCCTCCACAGACATGGCTGCACGCCCACCCCCAAATCTCGAGGGAGGAAACAACCCTCAAAACCCACCAGGTGGTGGAGCCTTGGATCCCAGAACCCGCCACCAAGCCCAAATAGAAATGTATAATGAACAAATTGAAGCCATTGGGGAAACATTGGAGGAAATGCAGAACCCTCTCAAATGGGAGGAGCCTAGGTCTCTTAGCTCCTATCAGAATCCCGCTGCTACAGAGACCATAGGACAAATTCTGGTCCCCATGGACGGGGACGACTTTGAATTGAAACCTAACATAATTGGCCTGATAAATTTTCACTTTCATGGTCTTGAAAGTGAAGATCCTTTTCTCCACTTGGAAGACCTAACCCGATTGGCTAAAACAGTTAAACCAAGAAATATCGGGTTACCTATAGTCCTCATGAAAATGTTCCCATTTTCATTGCGGGATAAAGTGTCGCAGTGGTTACGCACCCTTGGGAGAACCATCCACTCTTGGGAAGAGATGCGAACAGCGTTTCTTAAGAAGTTCTTCCGAATCGGGCGAACCAATGCGCTTCGTCGTGCTATCACTTCATTTACGCAACAAAATGACGAACAATTTCATGAGGCATGGGAGAGATATAATGACCTTCTCAGGAAGTGTCCGCACCACGATCTGCCTAAGTGGCATATAGCCTAGATTTTCTACTATGGGCTAAATGAGACTTTGAAGCAGATTGCAGATGCTTCTTGCGGAGGGAATTTCATGAATAAAGACCAGAATGGAGCATTCGAATTATTTGAAAATATGAGCGAAAATTCAATGAACAATGCCTCCATTGTCGCCTTTAATCATACCAGCCTGCCCCGTAATGTCCACGAAGTTGACACGGGACCCTCCCATTCATCCACAGATCTCAGCCTTATCACACAGAAATTGGATGAAGTCTCCATCGTGCATAAGAAGCTGGACGAGCTTCTGGCCATCCTCACCCATTCTATGGCAAACGCCCCCACCTCACCACTTCGTCACAATCCCAATTTTGCCAACACCAGGCTTATCCCGAGAAACCTCGTAAGACCTTCCTTACCGAGTGTCGCGCCGAGCGATTCGGTAAGTCATGTGGATCTGGCATCTGCAAGCCAGTATTTTGACATGGAGGACCAAGCCTCCGTGTGCTCAGAAGCATATTTACATGCGGATGCGTCTTCTGGCATAGAAGACGCTTGCGCCCTGGGGAATAACCCGTTCTCTGCCACTTATAACCCAGGGTGGTGAAATCATCCGAACTTCGCATGGTCCAACAACCTGCAGTGCCAAAACCCCGTGGGTGGACTAATGCGATCGTCCGCACCTGTCATCCCAAGGGCTCAGTCTAATCCTATGGCGAATCCGCCATTTGGTCCTTGCGTACCGCAAATATAACACGCATCAAGTCCTCTTGATAAATTGATGCGAATGATGACGGAAATGTCAAAGCGCCATGAAGAGAACATGACCTCTCTTCAGCACCAATTGGCACAGCAGAATGCTGAGATCAGTCAACTACGCATGGCGACTCGATCTCAGGGCACTCTTCCAGTCCAACCTGTTCCAAACCTGTGAAATTTCGTATCCCGTGGTCCTCAACCACAGGCACGACCTTCTCAGAGGCAGGTTCACCATATTTTTCAGGCTCCGAGCATTCCACCGGGATTTCAGGCTAATCCCGCTGCAGCACCTCACTCTTATGTCCCTATTGCGAACCCTCCTCTGCCTTATGATCCCACTGGACCCTCATCATCCAATGCGATCACTACGAGGAGCGGCAAGCAGACCGTCGAGCCACCTCGATTTGATCCTAGCCCATCTTCTTCATCGCCCTCTCATTCGAGATGCGCATCGCATTCGCGAGAGGATGATACACCCAAATTGGTGCCAGAATCAGTCCCATTCCTTGAGGCTCTACTAAGGGAGCCAAAAGGGAAGAAGAAGGATACGCAGGCCTTTGATAACCTGCGTAATTTTTTCAGGGATGTTGAAATCAAGGTACCCTTACTAGAGGCTATCGACCACATACCTACTGTTGCCCGATTTTTCAAAGACTACACAACACCCAGGAGACAGTCAAAGAAAACTAAGAATCCGGTGGTTCCCTTGCCTCATGCGAGTTGTGCTATACTGTCAAATCTACCACCGAAGCAGAAAGATCCGGGCACACTTCTCATTTCCTGTAGCATCCAAGGATGCAATTTTAACCGTGCCCTGCTTGATCTAGGATCTTCCATCAATCTTATACCAACCATCATGCTCAAAAAATTTTCCTTGGGAAATCTGAAACCCACCCTTGTCACGTTACAGTTGGCAGATCGTTCTATCAAAATTTTGAAGGGTGTGATGGAAGACATGGTGGTTAGGGTCAACAGTCTCTGTTTTCCTGTTGACTTTCTTGTTTTAGATATGGAAGTACCTAGCTTACTTTCTGATTGTCCGATTATCCTTTGTCGACCTTTCTTGGCCAATGCCCGCACCCATATCGACTGCGAGTCAGGCTGTATTGAGATTGCCATTGGATCTGAGAAGCTCAAGCCTAACATCTTCAAGGAAGCCAAGAACTTTGATCGCGATTGCATCGAGGATGACACGTCTGACGAGGACATGGCCGTCAGCACGTGTATCAGACTAATTGGGACCTATTCTGACTGCTGCGGATTACCTGTAAACATTGATGATTGCCTGACCAACACATATTGTGACGTTCCCCCATCCCTCCTTATGAGAGCCTCATCATGAGCCATAACTAGCTCATTTTGACACAATAAAGAAGATAAAAGCTCCTACATAACCTAGAAGAAGGCCTAAATGAAGGAATAAGTGCTATGAGAAGAAAACATGAAATAAAGGTTAAAACTGTAATTTTACCATTGCAGTACATAAACGGGATTTCTCAGAGGCAAAACATAGGTCAAATGGTCTAAATAAGATAAAAAGTAGGTTGAATCAATCAGAAATGGGTTTATGTGCAATCCAGGAATTAAATGACATTTGGTAACCCTAGAACAGACCCGCTTAAATTAACAAGGTTTCGGTCAGGATAAAAATCAAGTAAAACCTCTAAAAATCTTGGAAAAATATCCTCTAGGGTTTAGAACATTCAATTTGGCCTTTGGAACCCAGTTTGACTTAGATTAGGGTCCTAGTTCATCAATTAACCTAATTTGGGTTTTTACACAAAATATCTAGTCAAACGTGGTCAAACCTAAAATCCAACTTTACCATTGGATTCCTTAGGTCAAAATTAGGTTTTTACCAAAATTTGGACCTAAGGGGAGGTTATCTTGACCTACTTTGCAATTTAGTACACCCAAATCACATTTTGGTCCCTAACTTTTGAAAATCATCACAGAGAGCCCCCTAACTTCCTCGCCAACCTTGCAATCAGGTCCTTCCGCCATTATTGGGGCATAATCCTTCTCCGAAGAGGATTAGAGAGGGTATACTCTCTGATTCCTCAGAGATCCCCTCCCAGAAATGAAAGGGAGATTCTCTAAGGAATTCCCTCCCATCTGAGGCCTGCCATGATCTTTGATTTGATCCCAATCTCTTGTGCGAACGCACGAGAGATTTGGGTATCCACCCACTTTCCTTCTCTAGCGAGCCGTTGGAGACGGATACGTGCCCTCCAAGCTTTGAACACACGGCCCAATGCGTATAAAAGAACCTCCAAACCCGGCCGCTCATTTTCAGCTCGACCTGGCCGGGGTTTCACCTCAGATTCGTCTCTTCCTTCCCGGCCAGGGTACCTAGCGAGCTCCGACGAGCTTTCTTTCCTTTCCTCTTTGCTCTGCCACAAAACTAGTGGCAGAGACATCTTCAAGATTCTCCTCCGCGTCGCGCAATACCCGCGCACGCTGCCTCAGACCCGTCGTCGCCACCGTCCTCCCTCCACTGGGCATCTTCTTCTCCGGCGACAGCAGGTACAGCTGTTTGCCTCTCCGTCCCCTTCGTCCCTACAATTAGGTTAGAACTACTCCACATATTCCCCTCTTTCTTTTCCTCACTGTATTTCACTCAATCGACCCCTCGACCGTCGCTGTCCACCGTCATCTTCCTCACCTCCGGCCAACCTCCAGCGAGTCGCTCCCATCGCTCCACACTTCCGCACAACTCGCCGACCAACTCAGAGGCTCCGCCTCACCTCGCTGAACAACCTCCGCCCACCCACTGCTGCTCTACACCCACTCAACGCTCCCCCAAACACACCCACACCTCCAGTCACAGGATGACCTAGGCACACACGCCGAGGCCACCCCGTGACCTGGTGCATGGCTCATCACCTTCGTCGTGCCACGGCGAAGGTCCTCCGGTGATCTGATTAAGTCGAGAGGCTCGTTTCATGTCTGATAGTTTTCAAGCCCCTGCCGCCATTGGCGGTGACGCAAAGCAGCTCCAAGCTTCAGGACGGCCAGACTTCAGGTGCAGCTGACTCGGGCAAGCATTGCGAAGCTATCTGACCCAGTGGACAACGCAACGAAGTCCGCAGCTTGGGTAATCGACGAAGAGCGTTCTGCGGGCGCGTGCGAGAGCAAGGCGGGACTGATAGTCCCACATCGGCAATCTACAAGGCGTAGGTACGGTTTAAATTGATTTTGTGTTATTCACTCATCGCCTCCGAAAGCACAGGGGTGAGGTCCCTCACCTTACCCACGCTCGCCTCGTCCGCGGTTTCACCACGCGGATCTGGCGGGATCCGACCCGACCCTATCTGAGCACACCTCGCGCATCACCCTCACGCCAGTGCGCCTGGTCTCGGATGCGCTACCCAACCAGATTACCCGCGGCTCTGGGAGAGTGTCCTGAGAGTGGTTCACAGAGAGAGAGAGAAACGTGCGGGTAGAGGGACAGGGTAGGTTTTGCTCCCTTGTGCAGGCAGGCTGAGAGTTGAAGAGAAGGGACTTAGCTGCAAGGAAGAAGAGAAGAAGCAGAAAAAGAAGCCTTTGCAGAAGAGAGGAGCAGAAGAAGAAGAAACTCTGAAGAAGAGGCTGAGCAAGGCAGAGAAGAAGAAGAAGAAGAAAGGCTGCAGAGAAGAAACAGAAGACCAAGGAAGAAGAAGGAAGAAGAGAGAGACTGCAGAGAAAGAAAGGCCAAGACAGAAGAGAAAGAAAGCAAGATCAGAAGAAGAAGAATAATCAAAGAAGGGAAAACACTTTTAAGACGTCTGATCTTGTGATCAGACGTCCAATTTTACTCTTGCCTGGATTACTCTTTAAATGCATTTGAATTAAACTTTTGAGTAAATTAGAGTGTTCAATTACATTTGAGATTAGTAGTAAATTCTGATTGCTCCCTGTGTTCGACCTCGGATACTCCGATTTTCGAGTAATAAAAACTTTTATTTGTTGACGATGCTTGATCACCTATACTACGACGCAATAACTGTTAAAACACGATCGAGTCAGTCGCTTCAACACCTCCCTTGTCCCGTACCTTCTCCTGACCAGACTTCTGACGAGGTTTTCTCCGCTTCCCATACCTCGTGGTCTGAGTCATATCCGGGCTACTCACCGCCGGTCCACACTCTTGAAGACTGGATTGCCCTTTCTTTCCCTCCAAATCAGGTGGATTTGCAACTCCACACTGGGACCTTGAGACGATATACTACTCACTGGGGCTATTCCTTTTTGGATCCATCTATCCAAGAACCCCCTCTTCTTGGCCAATCTGAGGGCCAACTTCTTCCTCCTGACTTGTTTTCTGATCCGCCTGGGATACTCTCGTCCCAAGAAATGCCAGATCATTCACCATCCACTCCCGAGCTAAAAGAGCTGCCTAGTACACTTAAGTATGTTTTCTTGGGACCAAATGAAATGCTCCCTGTAATCATCAGTTCAAAATTGACCAGGGAGCAAGAGTGCAAACTAACTAAGGTCCTTATGGAACACAAGGTAGCCATTGGATGGTCTTTATCAGACTTATTTGGCATTAGCCCCTCCTACTGCACTCACCGTATATATACGGAGGAGGAGGCTCGACCTTCCCGCGAGATGCAGCGACGTCTCAACCTTAACATGTGGGAGGTCGTTAAAAAGGAAATTATTAAGTGGCTGGATACAGGTATAATCTACCCGATTAGCGATAACCCCTGGGTGAGTCCGATTCACGTCGTACCAAAAAAGGCGGGACTCACCATCCGTGTCAATGACAGGGGCGAATCCATCCCTACACACACTCCTACATCTTGTAGAGTGTGTGTAGATTATAGGAAACTCAATGCTGCAACCAAGAAAGATTACTTTTCGCTACCTTTCATTGACCAAATCCTGGAGCGGTTAGCAGGAAATAAATTTTTCTATTTCCTGGATGGATTCTCAGGATATAACCAGGTGGCAATTGACCCCCGGGACCAAGAGAAAACCACTTTTACCTACCCCTTCGGCACCTTTGCATTTAGAAGGATGCTGTTCGGACTTTGTAACGCGCCAGCAACTTTCCAGAGATGTATGCTGGCGATATTTCATGACATGGTGGGTGACTTTCTCGAGGTCTTCATGGATGACTTTTTGGTCTTTGGACCATCTTTTGATGACTGTCTTGCCAACCTGACCCATATCCTTAGGAGATGTATTGATGTAAACCTCGTTGTTTTCTTGGGAAAAAATTCATTTTATGGTACATGAGGGAATTGTTCTCGGACATATCATCTCCGATAGGGGTATCGAGGTTGACAGAGCTAAGCTTGATGTAATTGCTGATTTACCTGTGCCTGGCTCTGTCAAACAAATCCGCTCCTTCCTGGGACACATCGGTTTCTATAGAAGACTCATCAAAGATTTCTCCAAGATTTCTCGACCTTTAACTCATCTCCTATCGACTGGCGTACCCTTCGATATGGGCCCCGACTGCATATGAGCATTCACGCAGCTGCGTAATGCTGTCACCAAGGCCCCTGTTCTCCAGCCACCTGATTGGTCCCTTGACTTTGAACTCATGTGTGATGCTTCCGACCTTGCAGTCGGAGCCATCATGGGATAAAGACGCGATAGACACCCCTTCGTGGTGTACTACGCCAGTAAGACGTTGGACGAGGCCCTGCGTAATTATACTACCACTGAGAAAGAACTACTGGCAGTCGTCTTTGGGTTGGAGAAATTCCGCTCTTACCTTTTGGGCTCGCATGTTATTGTTTTCACTGATCACGCGGCCATTCACCATCTCATGCATAAGAAGGACGCCCAGCCTAGACTGATTCGTTGGATCATTATGCTCCAAGAATTTGACAGTGAGATCCACGATAAGGCCGGCGCCCAGAATGTTGTGGCTGATCATCTTTCTAGACTGGACCATGACCATATTGGACTTACTCTGCCGATTAATGAGATTTTTCCTGATGAGCACCTTTTGGCAATTAATGTGGCAAGTGGACCTTGGTATGCCGACATTGCCAATTACCTTGCTTCTGGATCCCTTCCATGTGGCTGGCCTAAAAACAAGCGCGAGCATCTCATGGCAGAAGCAAAGTATTATTTCTAGGATAATCCACTTCTCTTTCGAATAGGTGCTGATCAAATTATCCGTCGCTGTATTCCCGACAGCGAATTGCCCAGTGTGCTATCCTTCTGCTACGATCAGGCCTGCGGAGGCCATTTCTCTGGGAGGAAAACTGCAGCCAAGGTGTTGCAGTGTGGTTTCTTTTGGTCCTCACTTCACCAGGATGCACACAATTATGCCAAACATTGCACTAGGTGCTAGTCGTTAGGGTCAATGTCACGTCGTGACATGATGCCCTTGCAACCCATCCTAGCTGCGGAAATCTTCGACATTTGGGGAATTGATTTCATGGGTCCCTTTCCTTTTTCCAATGGCTTAGAATTCATTCTCGTGGCTGTTGATTATGTTTCAAAATGGATTGAGGCTATTCCCACACACCGTGCTGACCATGTTATGTCCACTCGATTTGTCAAAGACCACATTTTTGCGTGCTTTGGGATCCCTCGAGCCATTATCTTGGATGGAGGAAGCCACTTTACCCATGCTTCTTTTTGGGCACTTATGAGGAAATACGAAGTCCACCATCGTATCGCATCCCCGTATCATCCTCAGACGAACGACTAGGCAGAGGTGTCGAACCGGCAAATCAAGCAAATTCTCCAGAAAATGGTTCGGCCTGATCGTAAGGATTGGTCTGACAAGCTGATTGATGCACTTTGGGCATATTGGACCGCTTTCAAGGCTCCCCTTGGTATGTCTCCTTGTAGAATTGTTTACGGGAAGCCTTGTCATTTGCCCGTGGAGCTGGAGTACCATGCTTATTGGGCGGTTCGCCAATGTAACCTCGACCCAGACCTGTGTGGTTGAGAAAGGAAACTCCAACTCCAGGAGCTGGAAGAGCTCCGTCGTGAAGCCTATGATTCTGCCTTAACTTTCAAGCAATGCACTAAGGCTTTTCACGACAGCCGTATTCGACGGAAGGAATTTGAGCCATCTCAGCAAGTTTGGCTCTACAATGCCCGGCTCAAATTCTTTCCTGGGAAACTGAAGTCTAAATGGACTGGTCCTTTTCTGGTCTCGAGACCATTTCCCAATGGGGCTGTTGAGATTAAAGATCCTAAATCTGGGCATAAATTTACGGTCAATGGGCAGCGTTTGAAACCCTATCTTACTCATGAACCTGCCCTCATTGGAGAAACTGTTGCCCTACTGGAGGGTAACTAATTTTGTGCCTCATTCTGAGTCTAGCTGGGGACGTTAAATTCAGCGCTCGTTGGGAGGCACCCCAACAACACTTCGCCACTGTCACTCTCACTTCACTTTTCACTTCACCACCCACCATCCACTCACCCTACCACCCTGCTGTATACCCTGCACTTCAACTCTCATTACCCGATCTTTCGTCCTTCCTCTACCCTACCCTGCATGCATATGAGGACATAGCATCGTTTGGCATGGGGGGGTGGATAGGCATTCATAGGATCTGGGTATTTTAGGGTATCAGGCAGTCTCCATCTATCCATAAATATGTTAAAAAAAAAAAATGGTGTTTAGTAATGATATGAAGGTTGAAACAAAAATACAATAAGTGTTTATGGATATTCAACCACTGTTTTGAAGAATTTCCAGGCCACAGAAGCTTGATTCGCTCAGGCTCGGCTTAATTCACTTGAGCATTGACAAGATAGATCGGAATCTCTCCTAACTAAGGAGGTATTCTTGTACCTGAGACATCAGTACAGGTTCCGTTGGTTTTCTTCTACTCGAGAGCCTAAGTAATCTTGGTTCACACTACACATATCAAGAAAGATCAGGTCAACATAAGATCCAACCCTAGTGTTCATTAGGGAAGGTGGAGTCCTTACCTATGCGCACAGGTAGACTTTTTATCCCAAGCTTTAGTCTTGTGTTTAGGAAAGACTCTTTCCAGCAAAAAGAAACTCTCCCGCCAAAAAAGAAAAGTGTGCTCCTCCAAATAATGTTGTAAGAGATATACTGACACGTGTTTCAAAAAAAAAAAAGAAGCAAATAAGTCAGTATGTCTCACAAATATCTGTAAAATCTTCCTACAAAAAAGTTCTTCAGGGAAAATACCATGTTTTCTTTGAGCCACAAATGTCATAAAATGGGAGTTGAGTTTTCTGTCATCTTTTTAAGGGTCAATCCGAAGACATGAGCTGAAACTGAGACCAACCTGCACTTAAAAATTTGTGAAACCCTAGGCTTGAGTCTTAATGTTCATCTGGTTAGTCTTGATCCTTCACTAAGCACAAGCCATAATCTCTTGAGCTCTCGAGTACGGCAAAAACCTCCTGGGTCCTGGAAATCGTACTTAAGGTTTAAATATCAAGAGTCCAGGTTAGTTGAGAGATGGTCTATGTCATGTAAGACTTAAAGTGCTGGTAGTCTTCTCTACAACTGGTTCTCACAATATCCAACAAATAAACACACCTATGTCGCCTCAGAAGAAAATCTTCAGCTCAAGATCATTTCTAAATACAATACAAAAATGTTTTGCTAGGGACTAGCAAAAGATTGGCATGGGGTATGATTGCACAGCAAAAATACACCAATAATTGTACCATCTTGTGCTATTTCCACGCATTACCAATGCATATTAGGTAGCCATAGTCGCATTTGTAAAAATAAACGCATGCATGCATTTATTTGAGAGGGGAGGAGAGTGAATAAAATGGCCTTGAAATTAACGTATTCCTCAAGTGCTGCCCTGCAAAATCTCCATCTTTATTTTTATTTTTATTTGACTTTGAATTTCTTCTCCGCGACTGCAAGGCATGGCAGCTCTTCTCCGCGCCATTCTCTGCAACAAGCTCTCCCTGCTAGCCGCATGCACAGCCATGCATGGCTAGGGCATGGTTGTGCTTGCCTTCTTCCTCTTTAAAAAGAGACCAGCCTTCTTCCTTGCAGGGAGCCTGGTCACACAAAAAAACCCAACACACAGCACCCTTCCAGGCCATCTCCTCCCCTCTCCCCTCCATACGCAGCCTCTCTTCTTCCTGAGGAGACACGCTGTGTGCAGGAGCAACTCACAGTGGTACACAACCACCACTGTGAGTCCCACCACCGCCCAGCTCATCAAAGAGCCGGTGGACGTGGTGGTTCTCTCTCTGTTTCGTCATTTCAGCCCATCGCCGCCATTGCCACTGGAGCTTCAAGCTTGAAAGCTCAAGTAGAAGCAGCAGCAGCCAGCAGCAGCGCAGGCCACCACGTGCCTCAGGGGCTTGTTCCGTGGGCTCTGCGCACGCCTGCAGGTCGCCCTCACCCCTCTCCGCGTGCCCTGTCGCGAAACTCCGCTCGCAGCCCAGCCGATTTCGCGCGTGCCAACCGGTCAACTTTTTGCCCCTGCACTGTAGCTACGATCTCATGCTGCTACAGTGAGGTGACCGGAAAGTTTCTCACTTTTTCGATCACCAGGCACTCTCTCTCCGCACTGCAATCTGTGCTAGCCTACGCCCGCGTCTCTCGCCTCGCCCGCTCCAGCGCTCGCTCTCGCGTCTGCACCTGCCCGCTTCAGTGCATAGCGCCTTCGCTCGCACCCGCCTCACCGCGCAGCACTGTGTGCTGCGGTCTCTCCCTCGCACTCACTCCCTCATGCGTGCGTGCACCTCTTCATGCGCCTACGCGCCTACGCCTGTGCGTGGCCATCAGACGACGGCTGAAGCATCCAGACGGCTTAACTCGCCGCTTCTTCACGCTAGCAGACAATCTCTCTCTCTCTCTCTCTCTCGCTCTCTCTCTCACAGCACTCTCTCACTCCCTCCTGCAAACACATACACACACACTCTCGTACACACACCCACTCACTTATACACTACTATATACTTATATATATATATACATATATATATATATATACATATATATATTTATATATATATATTTATATACATATATATATATATATACATATATCTATACATATATTAGTACTTATATAACTAAGTATTAGTATACATAAATATATATATATATTCACATATATTTATACATATATATCTATAACTATAAATACATATATATATATATATATATATATATATATATATATATATCTACATATATCTATATACATAGATACTTATACTAATATATATATATATATATATATATATACACATATACACATATATATAACTATATACATATATTACTATATATACATATACATATATATATATATACATCTATATATATATATAGTTATATATACATACATATTTATCTAATTATAAATATATATATACCTATACATATATATATTTACATATATACATACATATATATATTTTCATATCACCTACCATACGTTGTATCGCGGGAATATCTGCACCAGTTGTTGATATTCCCGGATACACGCGTACAGAAAGCGTCTTCGCACACATCTTCCACCCATCCATCCTACACTCCACGTAGCACTTCGTCCTGTTGGTTGCGTCTTCCTAGATGACGATCAACTCGACACTGTGCTACACGCCATCTCCACCTCCACCCCCACCCCTATATACATATATATACTATATTTACCTTATTTCTATTTCTCTTTCCTACCATTAAAAAGATAAAAAAAATATACAAAAGAGAAAAGATAATCCTTGACTTGCAGGTACTCAGTCTTGCGAATAGCAAGACCAGTTTTGAAACCCTAATTTGGCTCAAATCAAAGAACCTGATTTTGAGGGTGTACCTCAAGGACAAAAATTATTAGAAAAAAATATTAAATAGAAAAACACCGAAAACATAATAAACGAACAGAAGAGATTCGTTGTAGGAAAGGCGTAGAAACTTATTCACTTCTAATCCCACTTCCCTTAGTTCGACCCTGGGCCTAAAAGTTACCAAGATAAAATCAAATAGGCCAGGTAAAAATTTTTTTCTAAAGAGATGGTTAGGCTCGATTTAGGTTAATCACTATACTCATTTCAACGATTAAATCACCATATTAAGACAACCTATCCGGGCCCGACCAGGTAACAGGCCATAGGTAGGTTGTCTAGAGCCCAGTCACTGGATCACTCTCTTCTTGCTGCCTTTAGGTAAATCTTAGACCAGGGAAGCCACCTACTTAAAAAGAAAAAGAAAAGTCAAAAAGAAAAGAAAAAAAATGAAAAAGGAGAAAAGAAAGAAAAAGAAACAAAAAGAAATAAGCCACACTTCGCTGCACGACTATGGCTGGCAAGTTGTCGGTGGTAATAGCTCATCGATCGGTTGTCCAGAATCTAGCTCAAGAAATGCACTAAAAATTCCCAAAATACTTAGAAAGAAGTGAAGAAGTAGAATAAGCTAGGGAGATATACACTGGATTCACCCTTGTGTTGACCCCATTAAAAAAATAAAAGTAGGGAGAAAGCTACCGGTCGTAAAGATACACCTTTAGGAAGAACTCTCTTTTTAAGGTCATCTAGAGGCATAGAAATTCGAAGTCCGTTCTGATTGTTGATCAACGAGTCTATCACGTTCACAAAAAGATGCTTAGAACTTAGGGTTCTCATCAAATCTTGGGTGGGTTGAGTGGCCGTAGAAAGCTACTCTGTAACCCTAAACTCAAAAATCCAAAAAAATTAGAAAAGAAGAAAAAGAGAAAAAGAGATCTTTTTTTGAATAAGGTGAGGGCATGAGGCGGTTTGCATTTTGGCAGACACCCGGGCGCTGTTGTGTCTTTGAAAGTTCAGGTCCTAAGTAAAAATTTCTTAATGTTGAAAATGATTTGTGCCCTAGTAATTCAACCTAATTCTTTTATAAATAGCATGTAGTTTTTGTTAGGGACTAGCAAAAGATAGGCATGGGGGTGTGATGTACATACATCTGATTAACCTAAAATGTCTATTAATGTATGTTCTTAGTGCCACATTAGCATTATACATTGTAAATAGTGCATAACATGCATAATCATGCATTTAGGTCAAGTTGTACAAATTGTATAGTAATTGTCTCCTTTTTATGGCTAGGGACAGGGCAACTTGTTAATTGGGGCCTCGGATCGAAGATCCAACCGTTCGGATCTGATTAGGGTGACGATTGAAGTTTAACGACTCCAAGATCGCCCTGATCGGACATCCGTAGCACCAGATAGAGATCGAGAAAACCTAAAGATAAGGGCCAAGATGGTGTTAATCTGCACCTCAGACGACAAATTCGACTGCACGGATGGGTTCGGATCGACAATCGTAGCCTAACAACGCAAAAATCGATCCAATCCAACACCCGTGGCACTGTTTACAACACTCAGAAGATGGACGGCCAAGATGGTGCCATGTGGCGTGATCCTAGATGCCCAACCGGCCCTCAGGATCGCCGCTGCCTCCCCAAAGAGTCTCCAACACGCGATCTGGGCCGTTGGATCAAGATCCAACGGTCGCAAGCATGCATGCGCAAATTCACCCGCGCGACACAAGCCCACGCTCAGTGTAGTGGTCAAGTGTGTTGCGCGAGCGCGCGACGCGCATTCGATCCCGCATCTGCTGGATGCGGGCATGCAGTTGGAGCCGTGCGATGAGCATCTAGCGGCACGGATCAACCGATAGCGCCCACGCGTGATCAGATGCGCAGTGCAAAGGCCCGATCGCATGCGGGTGCGCGACGCTGGTGAGGGCAATTTAAGCCATCTGATCTCTTGAACGGATGGCTGAGTGCGCGCGGTCGTGCGTATGCGTTGAGAATGCGAAGGCAAGGGGGCACGCACGCAGTCACTAAAGGTCCTGAACTAATGTTTTTAATGTTGTAATGTCCAAAATGCCTCCACTCCTTGCAACTATAAAATGAGAACCCTACCATACGAATTTCTCATCCCTTCCTTCTCCTCTCTCCCTCTCCAAAGCTTAAGAGAAGCTTGTCCCACACCTGGGATGCTCCTCAAGAGCTAAAATTAAGTTGTCGTCCTCGTTCTAGAAGCGGATCCTGCGACGACGACGTGCTGCTTCGTTCCCATTCCTCCTTCTTCGTCCTCCTTCTTCCTGCTCCATTCCTCATCTTCCAGGCGTTGTTCTGTCTGGCTCATCCTCCAAGCGATCGTCGAGGAGGATAACTTCTCTCTCCCATTCTTTTTACTGCTTTCTAGAGTAGAATTTTCCTGCTTTCTAGTTGTAACAATTTTCCACTTTCTAGTGTAATCATTTCTCGCTTTCTTAGTTGTAAAAACATTATTCAATATCAAGTGATTGTTCTTTCTCTCTCTCTCTCTTATTGTCTATATTTCTTCCATTGTAATTATTTCTCCCTTTAAACAAAAACACAAAAAAATATAATTATGAATTTTGATCGATGTAGCCTCCCTGTGTTCAACCCGAAATTTCTTTAAAAATTTTTCGGTGTAAATTTTATTTGTTGAATGGATTTCTTCGCAACTCGAACTACAACGATGGGTTTTCAAATCTAATTTCGATAGCGTAGTCATCCGCCAGTCAACAACGCGCACTGGAGGCGAGGGGCGCAGTAAGGGCATGCGCACTGAGGGGCTACTCGTTGTTGCTGTGCACATGGGGTTAAAGATTACCTTGAGAGGTTGTTTGAGGTCAAGCAACGGAAGGGCGAGTTGTTTTGATCATACCTCGATAGCTTTAAGGCCCAATACTTTAAGTGCAAGTGGCCCCATGCAATCACTATCTAATACTTCAAATCTGGTCTCTTGACCTAGAGGTTCTGGTATAACATCGATGACTTTCCACCTAGAGACATAGCGGAGTTATGGGATAGGGCCACACAATTCATGGAGCAAGACGATTCCTTCTGCTCTTAAGGTGAGTTGGCTGACAACTTAAGGGAGGAGCACTACAAGCCCCGCAACAATAGGTGGGCCATTACTGAGGCTACTCAAAGCTAAGGTGGAGGAGCCCGTTTAATAAATAGAAAGGGTATTCCTTGACCAGAAGGGCAAGTGCCAGGCCCACAATCAAGATGGTGGGCCGTAGCAGGCTCAAAGGGAAGGGTACCAGGAGTACACCCCCCTTGTTTATAAGGGTTTAGATTTTTAATATCCAATTCCAACTCAAATGAAACTAGTAATTATTTGATGATTGTGAAATTATCAAGCTTTTGTGATTTATTTTTTTGATTTGGTCTTGACATTAAAGTTAAGAGGCTTATAGTGAGAGGCTCTTTTGGGTGGACTTTTGATTAAATGGGAGTTAGGTGGAGGGGTCCCCATCGAAATTTTTCCAATTAATTAGCTAAGATTTTGAGATCCTCGCCCATTTATTTTCATCATGTGTGAGTGCCTCCTCCCATTTTCTTTTCCTACCGGGCGCAGACTTCCCCATTTCTTTTGCTTGGCCTGCAAGCACCACCTTCCCCCTTCTAGTGTTGACCTCTCCTCTCCTCCCCTTTCCTCCTCGCATGAGAAGTAGCTTGGGTATGTGATTGTTCAATTCTCAACATAGTTAATTAAGGTTACTAGGCTTAATTAATCGCGTAAAGAGACTTAGGTTAACTTGATTTGTTAAATTATTGTTGTTAATTGTAGTATAGGATTAAGTTAACCTATATTTTAGATTTAAATTCATTTAACTGGTTGAGTCCAGGTAGTTCACTAGGAGGTAAGTTAATCTATTCACCATTTTTATTCTAAGTTAACAATTAACTAATTACTTTATTAATTAGATCTATAATTACAACATACGTTAAGCTTATGAACAATTGCATACAAAAATTAAACTTGAAACTTGGCAATTATTCTATTAATGAAAGAAATGTACATGAATGATTATAACATTGAATAACAAATGAATGATTTACAATGAATAGCAAGAAATTACAACAAATGTTTATAAATAAGGCATAAAAGAATGATTAGCACTAATTACAACACATGCCTTTTATATCATTAAACTCCAAAAACACTTAGTTATTTTCCTTAACTTCTCAGCCTTCTTTTATCTTTAGCTTTCAGATGTCTCTTTAATCTTTTAGCCATCAGTTAAGCCTTCTTTTATCTTTACCTTTTAGATGTCTCTTTAATCTTTTAGCCATCTTATCTTTAACTTTCAACACTTAACCATTTTTTTTAAGCTTTACAAACCTCTCTTCACTTAACCAAAAATATTAGTTTAATGGGCGGGCCCACTTTTTGAGGATCTACAGCCCATCACTAGGCCGGATCAACCCTACTAGGTGAGGATCACAACCCATCATCTAGTTTAATTAGTGTGTATTTTTATCTGTTTAGGCCCAAATAGGCCTACCAAGTTCACGCCCACACACACACACACGCACACACACTATATGCTCTTAATTGCGCCCTATGCTGATGACTGAAACTCTTCAGCGCAGGATTACCTAAATAGGTGTGTGGCACTCCTTCACTCCACGATGTGGGGTTAACAAAGCAGCTTCTCCTTAGCGCTGCGTCTCCGACTGTGAACTTCAGATGAGGATTGTGTGTAGCTCAGAGCTCCAATCATGGTGTACAAGAGCTCAATGGAAGGCTCTTGAGATCCTTTCTCGATTAACACAACCAATTTGATGTTTGGATCAGATTTGATCTGTGCAATCAGTGCGTGAACATGGCCTTCTTGCCATGTACATCTTCTGTACTGTAGATGAGGGAATCAAGACTTTTGACCTATGAGTCAAGATAATCCTCTCAGTTGAGGATTCAATAAGGTATAATGAACCATTCCGCATGTATTGGTAAAGAGTTAAATGTCCAGGAGGGTTTGAGAAGCTCAAAAGCTTTAGAGCTTCAAATTTGAATCTTAGAACTCTATTTCAGAGTTGGATAGCTCAGCAGATAGATCTAAGCCTCAAGAATGGATCTAGATCAATTCAGAAGGTTGGAAATGACTGATTTGGTAATGATTTAGCTTTGAATCTCATTAGGAACACTATGAACAACAACTTTGGGTTCAATTTTGAAGCTAAATTGAATAGATGTTAAAATTTACCTTAATCACCTATTCAACTCATTCAATTAGATTCCAAAAGATTCACAGAAACACCAAAAACTCAATTTAGCCTTTAATTCCGAGATTCAATCCGTAATGCATCAAAATCGACTCAAGTCGACCTTTGAAGCTTGAAATGTTGACTTTTAATTCGAAAGATCCTCGGTTCAAATTAGATACCTAAATAGACTAAATTCGACCTTAGGAATTTGTTGCACACCTCAAAACCATGTTTTGACCCTTCTGACAATGGTTTCAGGCTTTGCTGCCTGAACTCTAAACGTGGTTTGTTCGTTAGAACTAATCAAAGCATCTATGAAGTAAATGAAGGTAAAATCAAACTAGTTAAGATTCACTTAAGCTTATAGACCTAGATCCAAGCTCTAATCCTCAAGGATATTGTCTCTCCAACTCTGTCGGAGTTGGAGAAGGCGATGATCGGCAGAGGAGATTAATCATTAAAACATAGGTTTAACAACTAGATTTTGATCCTCTCACCATGAATAAGTGATCTGGAACTTCTTGTGGAGTTTTGAAGGCTGTAGCTTGTATTCAATATCGTCAGAGCTCACTGTAGCTTTGGTGAAAGCCATTTAAGATCATTAGAGACCAAATATCCATGAAACAGACCAAGAATGATCTCAAAAGATTCTTGAGGTCTCCAAGAACCTCAAGAACACTTCAATTGATCTCATTGACGATCAAATTCAAGGATTTATCAAGAAATTCATGAAAAGAACCTCTTGAGTTTGCATGAACTCAAGAAGTGATCTCTCACTCAATTGAGTGAGGGGAAATGTTTATGTGAGGGATATAACGGTGTATATGAGTGTAATTAGCGATAAAACTCCTCTGAGTTCACCATTGATAGCGAACTCAGAGGTTGAAGGTGAATTTAGGTGTTTCTTACATAGATGATATTAGATTGAATTGAATACAAGAACGAGGCCCATGTGTGATGGATTGATGATGGAGGGCCCCAATTGGAGGTGATTTAGGTTAGAAACCTTTGCCATAGACAACAAAGGTGTTTCAGTGAATGTGGAATGGAATTAGGCCAAAGGATGATAGAATCATACAATTAAGCATGTAGAAATGATCATGAAATAGTGTAGAAGGTGATCTATGTGTTTAAAAGATGAAAAGAGGCTCCGGTCAAGCCAAATGTGGCTGGACAGAGTCGGGGAAGATGATGTGAAAAATGACATTTACAAACAATCTAAGCTATCTAACTAATCTAAACTACTCCAATCTAATCTACAGAGCTAGTTATACTGTTACCTGGACGAAAGAGGTCAGAGATCTCTGTCGGTGTCCATAATGGAGGAAGAAATTAGAGGGAAGAAGAAGTACGATGAAGAGCGAATACACGGAGTATGAGGTGTTGATGAGGTTGTGGCCTCGTCCGGAGATGCGATGGAGGATGACAGGGATTGGGAAGTTGTTTTTCTCTTTGGAGAACAACAGAGGAAGGAGGTAGAGGTCGTCGGAGGTCAGACGAATAGCCTATTTACAACTCTGGTTGGGAAAGAGGGCTAAGGAGTTGTGTGATCGAGATTAGAGGTGGTGTGGGGCATTTATAGGTGGTGGTGAAGGTCATGGGGGAGGTATTTGGACAGGAACATGTCTAGGTTCGACATAACCACCGACGTCGTCTCTGACGTTGGCAAGCTTAGTCACCTAGGAAAGTTAGGATTAAATGAACATCTGGTGCGTTGGATGAGAAGGTGGAGGTGACCTTATTAATGATGACCATGGTGGTGGCTTTTTGATGTAGGATGGGCGCTCATCGTGCGGTGTGGAAATCGGACATCATCGGTTGTCCAAAAGGAAGAAGAAGAGGCTATGTACATAGGGACTTGAATGTAAATAGTGAAGGACCTATGAGTAATAAAAATGACTTGGTTGAAATGGAAATTAAGGGCATAAATATAAACAGTGAGTTTTAAGGCTTATTTTTATTTATTTATTTTTCAACTTTTTATATATAATCATAAATGATGTAAATAATATATTTATACCTTAAAAGTACACTTTTGCACTCTTTAGCTATATTTATTTACATGATTAAATTAATTAGGTTAATTAAGTACTTAGATCCTTAATTCAATTAAGTTAAATTAAGTACTTAATATATAGTTAATGATTATTATTTTAAATCCTATTATTAATTAAACTTATGTGAAGATTAATTAAGCCTTAATTATGTAATTTTAGCTTATTTTACTGGTCCTTACTATTTTACCTTTAAGTTATAATTAACCCTGTATTTATGTTATTCTTAGGTAATTAGCTAGGGAAAATAGTTAATTAGTGTTAATTAGGAGCCATGATGAGTCTCTCATCAGCATGGCTGCTATAGCTTAAATGAAGGAAGGGTAAGGCTGCAGCATGAGTGGCAACAACCATGGTTGCTTCTGTATGTCCCTTGCTGACCATGCCTCCTCTCCTCCAACCTATCAGCCAGTTGCCGTCGTCTACAACTACTATTGTTGTTATTGCCACCCTCGTGTGCACATGGGCTGTAGCTTCATGCTTGTTGCTATTGCTGGTGGTGGTGGTTGTTGTTGTTGTGCTGAAATCGAGGGTCAACCGAGGAGAATCAACCCCGTCAAGGCCTTTCACATGGTGAGCACGTCCCTCTCTTGCCCTCTTTGCAATCCCTAATCCTAGGTTGAGTAAACCATAAGGAATTGGGTGTGCTTAATTGCTTTAGAGACTAATTTTGGCGATTACACACTAATATTTTGTGTGTTAATTTTAATGCGAGGAAACCTAGAGGGGGTAGCCACCTAATGTTGAGGAAGACGGGAAGCTCGAGGTAGGGTAGGGACCCCCTTCCTCTTGTATGTTACTCTTTTGAATTCCTAAGTAATGCAAAACCATGGATTTTCCCATGAGAATTGGGGCTCGTGTGTGTTGTTTGTGTGAGACTCGTGTAACCGCGAGCATTAATGTGCTTCCCTTGCACTCTAGAGTTTTGATTGAGAGATGAGTTTCTTGTTGGTGATTTTGGGGCTAGAACACCTTTTGAATACGTATGAGGATGGATCCATGTTATCGGGATTGGGAGTAAAGGTCTCTAATGGGTGTATTGTGAATGGTTTTAGGCATGCTAAGGGTCAATCAGAGGCATGCTCTATGGTTGTTGCATATTTAATTTAAATACTCGAATGCTAAATAATGTGTGAACATGGAATCCAAGTTGTTGGGAACAAGGAAGCGATTCGGAGTGGTCATGCGACGTTATTCGCATTAATAATTGGGTTTTGGAGCCACTCCAATACCAGTACTAATTGATTAGTATCGGTACAGGATGACTATTCTAGGCCAATGTGGCATGTAGACCAGGGGCAATGAGTTCCTTGTATCGATACTACTTGATTAGTATCGGTACAGGCTCCTAACCTTGGCTTAAAGAGCTTGCAAGTTAATGGGGCTGGGAGTGCCTAGTATCGGTGCTTATTGATTAGTACCAGTATTAGCCATTTCCTTAGGCCCAAACAGTGTACAAATGGAGATTTGAGGATGGCATTAGTACTAATATTGGTCATCAATCCAGATTAGATTGGAAATTGATCTTAGAGCAGAGGATGCCTAGTATCGATCCTACGAATCAGTATCGACACTGGCACTACTTGGTGGTCGATAGGCAGTGGGCACTCAGAATCAATATTGACAACCAGTACCATTACTGGTGCCTTGGAGTTGATGATACAATTATTGGATCTTGCCCTAATCTATGAAGAGAAATGGGGAAAAATGAGAGGAAAAATCTAATCTAGTAAGAATTATTAAGAACTTGAAAACTTAAATTGCCACTTGTGTTAATGATGGCCAAAAATGTTGTGTATGGAAACCCCTAAAGATATGGAGTAGAAGCTGAAGATTAACCGGCTAAATCTAAAGTGAAACCTAAAATATCAAATATTGGCAACTCTATCCCGAGTCTAAAAAGCGAAGCTTGGATCTTAAGGTTTGAGGTCAGACCCCAGGTGATCCAATAGGTCCTTAGGATTTCATTCTTGGTATAAAAGTCAAAATGGATTAAAAGGATGAGTAAGTCTGTTAGGTGGGTTTGTAGGCCTACACCGTTGACTTCATGAACTTAGGGTTCACTATTGCGGATTGGAGACATGAAGAGCTGAAGTAGCTAGTGCATGGCTACTTGTGACTGACCTTGAGATATAGAGGATTCCTGATCACGATGGCAGGCCAGGTAGTTGTAGTCGAGCTTAGATACTAGGGGAGTACCCGAATTTGATTAAAGTATCAAGACATGTGTGGGATGTGGGATTTCATCATGGCCTCGGTAGCGATGGCAGATTGAGAGGGCACACTCCAAGGTTTGCGTTTCGTAAGGGAACAATGGTGCAACCTGTTAAACATTTGGCCAACCTTGCTTGAGATGGGTAAGAGTTGTAGCCTCAATCGGATAACTGATTGAGGGGGTACATGATAACTCTACATATAATAATGATAATTACATCAATTAGAGCCAAGTTCAAGGGTGCATGCGCATAAATATCATGATATAGTGGGTTTGGGAGCATTACTTGCATTTTGCATTATTTTTATGTTGATATTGCTCAAAATTAATGTTTAATAGGTTGCACAAGTGTATGTGGAAACAAGTCTTAGATGAGCAATCCAACCATACGGATGGATTCGGATTGACGATTGCAGCCCAACGGTGTGAAAATCGACTTAATCTGATCTCGTAGTTCCCACAATGAGCCGAAGAAGTTTTGACCATTAATCTAAAGATCAACGGCCCACAACGTGCCATGTGGCATGAACTTAACCCTCCATCATGCACCTCAAACCATTGCGAATCCTATTCAACATGAGGGGTTGCGTGATCGCCACCACTCGATCTTCATCGGATGCACCTCATCTCGCCATGCCTCACCTCAGCATTGATCGTGCGATCGCCATCCAATAATCTTCGTTGTTGAACGGAAATTCCATCCATGCGACATAAGGCCAATGGTAGTGCAGTGGTTTTACGTAGCACTTACATCACTGGGGCGCAGTGTTGAATGCGGAAAATTATGCGATTGAAGTTGGTTTTGAAAAACCCGTCGTAGTTCGATTTACGAAGAAATCTGTCAACAAATAAATTTATACCGAAATTCTAAGAATTCTGGGTCGAACACAGAGAGGCATACATTTGATTTAAAATCGTGTTTAATTGTCACGAAGTAGATTAGCTAGTCAAATTAAATCTAAACTAACTATCTACTTAAAGAATAAAGAATAGAAGACAGAGAGAGAATATTACAAATAAAGACAAAAGAGAGATAGAATAAACATGGAATTCATTATCACAAGTTGATGTTCATTGTGATTACAACTATCCATTACACTAGAAAGAAGGAAATCTACACTAGAAAGCAGGAAACCTATCGTAGAAAGTAGTAAAAGAGAAGATAGAGAGAGGTTATCCTCCTCGACGATTACTTGGAGGATGAGTCGGATGGGACGACGCCTGGAAGATGGGGGATAGAGAGGGAAGGAGGATGAAGTAGGAAGAAGCAGGAATGAGGTAGCACATCGTCGTTGTCGCGGGATCCACTTCCGGAATGGGGAAGAGAAAATTGGATTTTGGCTTTAGAATAGCATCTCAGGTGTGGGACAAGCTTTTCTTGAGCTTTCTAGAGGGAGAGAAGTGAAGGAAGGGATGAAGAAGAAGTGGAGGTCGGGTCTCCTTTTATAGTTGTAGGAATTGAGGGAAAATTTGTCATTTCAAGTTTAAAACATTAATATTAGGTCTTTAGTGACGGATTTATTCGTCACTAAAGGTCTGATTGTGGCAGACGTGCGCACACCACACATGCCTCCCCACTTGCCACGCTCAAAATTCCTACGCACGTCTTTCAACTCTTAGCTATCCGATTGCGAGATCGGATGGCTCAGATTTCTCCTTGCGCATGCCTTCTTCTACGCCTTCACCGCGCGCCTGCGTGCGATTGGGCGTGCATGTTGTGCGTCAAATTGCGCGTGCGCACTATTGGATGATTCGAGCCACCTGCAGCCGATCGCACAGTCGCGATTAATCTCCCGCGTGCTGTGGATGGAGAGTCGAACGCGCGTCGCGTGCTCGTGCAACGCCGCTCAACCGCTGTGTTAGCAGCACGGCTTTGTCTTGGTTTTGTTTTTAGGCGCACTTGCTTATGGCCGTTGGATCAAGATCCAACAGCCCAGATCATGCGTTGGAAGTCCTTTGGAGATGCAGTGGCTGTTCTTAGGGCCGATTGGGCAGCTGGGATGGCGCCACGTGGCACCATCTTGGCCGTCCATCTTCTACGTGTTGTAGATGGTGCCACGGATGTCGGATTGAGCCAATTTTCATGCCGTTAGGCTGTGATCATCGATCCAAACCCATCTGTGTGGTCAGATTTGTTGTCTGAAGTGCAAATTGGCACCATCTTGACCTTTGATCTTTAGGCTTCCTCGGTCTCTATCTGGTGCTACGGATGTTCGATCAGGGTGATCTTGGAGTCGTTGAACTCCAATCGTCGCCCTGATTAGATCCGTATGGTTGGATCTTCGATCTGAGGCCCCGATTAAAAATCACCCTATCCCTGACCATAAAAGGAGACAATTACTATACAATTTATGCAACTTGACCTAAATGCATGAGTATGCATGTTATGCAATATTTATAATATATGATGCTAATATGACATTAAGAACATGCATTAATAGACATTTTTGGCTATTTAGATGCATGCACATCACGTGGGTTCGAAACCCGCCGTGCACCCCAATCCTTGCAACAGCGCTCTTCGGCCAATTAGAGCTGCTCAATCGTGATCAGATGACGAGCAGACAGTGACGTGGCAACATGGATGAAAGGCGCATGATACATGTGTGATAACGTGCAATTGAACGAGCACCCCGTAGGTTAAGAAGCGCGGGCAAGGAATGATCTGGGCCATCCGATTGGAGATCTATGGTTGCAGTTCATCCCTCATAAACACCAGCAGCGCGCGATGAGCGATGCAGATCGCGACAAGTGACCCAGCCAGAACATGAGCGTGCGCATGTGCGATTTGAATGCACAATCTCCATGCTTCCCTCAACCATCCGATGATGATTCGATGGGTGCAGTCTTGCCACATCGACCTGATGTCGCTGTGCGTGGTCCAGCGCATGTGCGAGAGTGAGGGCATAGTCTAGTACGGCCAACCAACTCAACATGATTCAAGGCACGATCTGGGGTGGTTCAGGGTGGTTTAAGCCCTTTTCTTCACCTATAAAAGGGCGCCATGGCCTCCCTTTGAAGACACACCTTCTCCAAGCAATTCTGCACCTTCTAGAGCTTCCAAGTGCCTTCACAGACCGAGCCGTCGACAAAGCTTCCTCCATTGTCGTGGCTGCCTCGATGCTCTCCTTTTAGCAATTAGTTTCTAGTCTTCTTTAGGTCATATTTTGCACTTTATTCAAGCATGTCTCTGTGATGTTTGCAAAATGATTTTTATAATTCTTAGAAGTAATCATTCCCTTATGTTTGATATTCTTTTCATGCATTTTGAATTAGGCTTCTACTCCATATGCTTGTGTTGTAATAGCCATGCCTTGTGCTTATCTTCTTTGATATATAATTAGAACTTGCATTTTACCATGGATTTTGACTCTCTCTCTCTCATGCAAGCAAACCAAACAAATCATCATGTGGTAATCAAGTAAGCGACTAATTGATTCGATTTTGTGCCTCCTTGAGATCGACACTCGTATTCACCATCTAATCTTTTCTTAAAATTGTTGTCGTAAACGCTTGCTACAATGAATGAAGTAATCAAACGCATTTTTCGATGTTAGTTTTTGGCGTCGTTGCCGGGAGAAAATAGATCTTTTAGTCACCTTCGTATTTGCATTAGTGGTATTCGCATTTTCTGACTCACATTTCTCTCTTTCTATTTATTGGTTGTAGGAATCCAATGCATTGGCGACAGGAGGAGCACATTCCAAGATGGTAGATTGAGAGTAAAGTGCGGTGAAGATTTTGGTGAGTACCACACTATCTATCATAGTTTCATCATCTCTTTAATTAAAAAAAAATGCATTCAGTCTCAAGCATAAATCTTAGGTTTGATTGTTTGCTTTCCTACTAAGAAAATCTAAAAAAATATATAAAAGCCTAAAAAAAATTGGCGTGGTTGTTTCTTGCTTGATCTACATCTTGAACCCACCACCCAAACAAATTTTTTTTTTTCAAGTGCTTTCTTCCTAAAGTGGTGTTTACGAAGCCAAACATGTCTTGTATTGGGTCACACCACTCAAATTAAAATCAATGATAGAATCGCATAGACTTTAAGGGTGAATACATTAGGGTTGTTTTTCTAGGGCCACACTACTTAAAGGAAATTTATCCTCACCCGTTGTGTGTAAAACTTTGTGTGGCCACTACAAACATTGCCTAAAAATATTAAGGAATCTCAACCCTAAAAAAATCACTAAAGTAAGGAAGGAACATTAAAAGACACTACTGAAGGTTCTACCCTTGTACTAGGAGGGGTGAGATCAGTGTGACAAAAAAAATGCGGAATTGAAAATATAAACAATCTCACAAAAATAAGCAATCACAAAATGTACACAGGAATTTTTAGGTGGAAACCCAAACCGGGTGAAAACCACCACCTAACCCTCTCGAGTTAGGATTTTCCGATCAACCTAGTTGATCAAAATCCACTAAACGAATCACTTTAAACGAGGGTGATTCAACCTCAGTACAACCACGCTACAAGTACGAGGGTAGCGTTCCTCAACCCCTTCTCTCCACGAGAAGGATTTTGTCCCACGAAGGAGACGGGAATTCGCAAAGCGAATACCCAACCAAATAACAAAGATAAAATAAACAATAGTCCTATAGAGCCAACAAAATAATTAAACCTAGCTTCTATAGGAAATAGGAAACTCCCCTTTGCAAGGAGTGTGTCGACGATGACGCGGTGCGTGTGCCACGCGATGGCGCTACGTAGCTCTCGTGAACAACAGCGGGAGAGCGGGCGCGCAAACTGACTTTAGCTCTCAAGATGATGGAGCTTGAGCTTGGAGAGCAAGAACTTCTTGGACACAAGAGTGTGAAAGTGTGTAGCTAAGTGTATCCAAGTGTATTTCTAAGTGTCTCTTATGTTGTTCTTCTTGTGTATATGTGTTACAAAGGTTCCCCTCTATTTATAGAGGCCTTAGGAAGGCTTTGGAAGGCTTGGAAAAGCTTCCATAGCCGTTGGGTGCAAAGCCCAAGAGAATCAGGCCGAAATCAGGACAATGATTGCATTTGACAGGGTTATCAGACGTCTAACTCTGGCATCAGACGTCTGGAAGGCCACTTTAAGACGTCTGATTTCAAGGTCAGACGTCTGATTCTATGCGGGTTTCTCCCTGACTTGAATCAGATCTAAACAGGGTTTTTGTGCAAGTCCATCAGACGACATACAGGACGTCTGGCACTAAGTCTGGACGTCTGGAAACCTACTTTTACGGTGGGAATTGATTTCCAAACGTTGCAACGGCTAGAAAATCTCTGAGAAGAGATTTTGGGTCAGCCGAGGCAAAACGGTCATTTACCAGACGTCTGGTAAGTCCTAAGGACGTCTGATAAGGCTCTAACGGTCATATTCTTGAGTGTCTTCTAAGCCAGCCAACGGTCCACTAATTGGACGTCTGGCAAAGTCATCAGACGTCTCCTAAGACGTCTAGTCTAAGGTATGGACGTCTGATTTCATCAGACAGAACTAACTATGTCCAGCCTAACAGTTATCAGACGTCTGAAACAACAGTCAGACGTCTTAAAAGACTTTATCAGACGTCTGATTCGTGAATTAGACGTCTGGAAAGTCTGTTTTAACCCTATATTGGTTTTCTAAGTGTTCTACAGAAAACCTACGTATCCTAGGGTTGTGCAGGTGTTCCTAAGACTACTGTTAGGGTTCTTTGAGGCTCTTTAACATAATGTCTAAGGAAAATAAAGAGCAAGAAAATAAATACAAGAGCTACATGAAAGGATAAAAAAGAATCTATCCTATTCTTCTTGTCTTCCATCTCCAATCTTTCGCTCCACGCGAACCTCCTCTATTTTCCGTCAAGCTCCTCCAATCCGTCCTGGATGCGAGCTCGAACTCCGTCTAAACACGTCCTCATTTGCAATTGACCTGAAATCTAGGACTCAAATTGCAAATGTTAAATAACACGTGTTTTGTTATCATCAAAATAAATGATCGTGGTGCTTTAGCACCAACAATCTCCCCCTTTTTGATGATGACAAAACCGTAAATAATAATGCATAAAAATCCTCCCCCTTTTTGACATTATCAAAAAGGTTTGATTGATTTTATATTTCCTATTACTCCCCCTTAAAACATGCTCTTCTATTTATTTTTAACAAAGGTAATGTCCTCCCCCTTTTTATAACAACAAGATAGCTATTATTTTTCTCCCCCTTACTAAAGGAAATTTAGCTAACTTGTATCTCCCCCTTAAAAATTGACAATAAGCTCATCATTTTTAACTCCCCCTATCTAAATGCTTATAAAAAGATAGGGTTAAAAATTTTACCTCACCTACCATGGCCAATAAAATGGCCCGAATGGTGGTGGTGGATGCCACATCGGATGGGGCTCCCATCCGTAGCTTGGAGGCCCGGGCATCGGCGCCGGTCTCCAATCTGGTGGTCGACGTGCGGCGGGTCCGTTGTTTGCTCGCCGTCTCGTCGGTCTTCTTGTTCTCCTCCTTGGTCTACTCATTGGTTCTCCCAACATAAGTTGACCGGCCTTGAGTTTGTAGGTCCAGTCCTTTATGTTGTAGTCATCCCTGAACCCTACAAAACAAGATTCTAATTTTTTCTTTGGTATCCAAGTGAGCTTGGATCCGGATTTGTTAGAGAGTCTCCTTGATGGAGATCCTTTCTCAACCTTAGGGCTATAAAACTTGTCTACTTTGTTGATTAATTTGTTAGAATTTTCCCTAAGACATGCAATTTCTCTTTCTATAGTTTGCATCTTAGTCTTTAAATCAAAAATTTCTAACTTTAGACTATTATTTTCCTCAATCAATTTATTATTTTCATTGATGAGGTTATGATTATCTAATAATAGGTTATCATCCTTAGGACTAGCTTCTATGTCCTTGAGTTGTTTTTCTAACCTATCATTTTCATTTCTAAGAAAACTAAGGTTCTTTTTAATGCTTTTATTTTCTACCCTAAGTGATTTACTAATCTCAAAAAGTTCATTAAAAGCTTCTTGTAAATCCAGGTTTACCTCATTGTCGGAGTCGCTTTCGCTGTCGATGTCGCTTTCTCCGATTGCCATGAAACCAAGGCACGTGGTTTCCTTCTCTCCGAGATCTTCTTCCGAACTCGTCTCCTCATGAGTGCCTTCCAACCTCCTCCATATCTCGTGAGCGGTGGTGCACTCTTGGATTCGTTCGAATTCTTTTGGACTCAACGCGCAATACAAGGCATTCATTGCCTTTGCGTTGAGTGAGAGCTCTAGAATCTGCACCTGCGAGTAGCCTCCTTGGGGTCGCTTCGGGATCTCGTATGGGGTTTCGCAACATCCCCATATCTCGAATTCAGTGGCTTGGAGCCACGTCTTCATCCTCAACTTCCAATATCCGAAGTCCCTCCCGTCGAAATAGGGTGGTCGGACGGTGGACTGCCCCTCGGAGATTCTGATTGCTGCTATGCTTCCCTCCATGATCTAGATCCTCGCCGGTTTGTAACGCCGATTTCGCGAGACCTGCTCTGATACCAATTGAAGGTTCTACCCTTGTACTAGGAGGGGTGAGATCAGTGTGACAAAAAAAATGCGGAATTGAAAATATAAACAATCTCACAAAAATAAGCAATCACAAAATGTACACAGGAATTTTTAGGTGGAAACCCAAACCGGGTGAAAACCACCACCTAACCCTCTCGAGTTAGGATTTTCCGATCAACCTAGTTGATCAAAATCCACTAAACGAATCACTTTAAACGAGGGTGATTCAACCTCAGTACAACCACGCTACAAGTACGAGGGTAGCGTTCCTCAACCCCTTCTCTCCACGAGAAGGATTTTGTCCCACGAAGGAGACGGGAATTCGCAAAGCGAATACCCAACCAAATAACAAAGATAAAATAAACAATAGTCCTATAGAGCCAACAAAATAATTAAACCTAGCTTCTATAGGAAATAGGAAACTCCCCTTTGCAAGGAGTGCGTCGACGATGACGCGGTGCGTGTGCCACGCGATGGCGCTACGTAGCTCTCGTGAACAACAGCGGGAGAGCGGGCGCGCAAACTGACTTTAGCTCTCAAGATGATGGAGCTTGAGCTTGGAGAGCAAGAACTTCTTGGACACAAGAGTGTGAAAGTGTGTAGCTAAGTGTATCCAAGTGTATTTCTAAGTGTCTCTTATGTTGTTCTTCTTGTGTATATGTGTTACAAAGGTTCCCCTCTATTTATAGAGGCCTTAGGAAGGCTTTGGAAGGCTTGGAAAAGCTTCCATAGCCGTTGGGTGCAAAGCCCAAGAGAATCAGGCCGAAATCAGGACAATGATTGCATTTGACAGGGTTATCAGACGTCTAACTCTGGCATCAGACGTCTGGAAGGCCACTTTAAGACGTCTGATTTCAAGGTCAGACGTCTGATTCTATGCGGGTTTCTCCCTGACTTGAATCAGATCTAAACAGGGTTTTTGTGCAAGTCCATCAGACGACATACAGGACGTCTGGCACTAAGTCTGGACGTCTGGAAACCTACTTTTACGGTGGGAATTGATTTCCAAACGTTGCAACGGCTAGAAAATCTCTGAGAAGAGATTTTGGGTCAGCCGAGGCAAAACGGTCATTTACCAGACGTCTGGTAAGTCCTAAGGACGTCTGATAAGGCTCTAACGGTCATATTCTTGAGTGTCTTCTAAGCCAGCCAACGGTCCACTAATTGGACGTCTGGCAAAGTCATCAGACGTCTCCTAAGACGTCTAGTCTAAGGTATGGACGTCTGATTTCATCAGACAGAACTAACTATGTCCAGCCTAACAGTTATCAGACGTCTGAAACAACAGTCAGACGTCTTAAAAGACTTTATCAGACGTCTGATTCGTGAATTAGACGTCTGGAAAGTCTGTTTTAACCCTATATTGGTTTTCTAAGTGTTCTACAGAAAACCTACGTATCCTAGGGTTGTGCAGGTGTTCCTAAGACTACTGTTAGGGTTCTTTGAGGCTCTTTAACATAATGTCTAAGGAAAATAAAGAGCAAGAAAATAAATACAAGAGCTACATGAAAGGATAAAAAAGAATCTATCCTATTCTTCTTGTCTTCCATCTCCAATCTTTCGCTCCACGCGAACCTCCTCTATTTTCCGTCAAGCTCCTCCAATCCGTCCTGGATGCGAGCTCGAACTCCGTCTAAACACGTCCTCATTTGCAATTGACCTGAAATCTAGGACTCAAATTGCAAATGTTAAATAACACGTGTTTTGTTATCATCAAAATAAATGATCGTGGTGCTTTAGCACCAACAATCTCCCCCTTTTTGATGATGACAAAATCGTAAATAATAATGCATAAAAATCCTCCCCCTTTTTGACATTATCAAAAAGGTTTGATTGATTTTATATTTCCTATTACTCCCCCTTAAAACATGCTCTTCTATTTATTTTTAACAAAGGTAATGTCCTCCCCCTTTTTATAACAACAAGATAGCTATTATTTTTCTCCCCCTTACTAAAGGAAATTTAGCTAACTTGTATCTCCCCCTTAAAAATTGACAATAAGCTCATCATTTTTAACTCCCCCTATCTAAATGCTTATAAAAAGATAGGGTTAAAAATTTTACCTCACCTACCATGGCCAATAAAATGGCCCGTATGGTGGTGGTGGATGCCACATCGGATGGGGCTCCCATCCGTAGCTTGGAGGCCCGGGCATCGGCGCCGGTCTCCAATCTGGTGGTCGACGTGCGGCGGGTCCGTTGTTTGCTCGCCGTCTCGTCGGTCTTCTTGTTCTCCTCCTTGGTCTACTCATTGGTTCTCCCAACATAAGTTGACCGGCCTTGAGTTTGTAGGTCCAGTCCTTTATGTTGTAGTCATCCCTGAACCCTACAAAACAAGATTCTAATTTTTTCTTTGGTATCCAAGTGAGCTTGGATCCGGATTTGTTAGAGAGTCTCCTTGATGGAGATCCTTTCTCAACCTTAGGGCTATAAAACTTGTCTACTTTGTTGATTAATTTGTTAGAATTTTCCCTAAGACATGCAATTTCTCTTTCTATAGTTTGCATCTTAGTCTTTAAATCAAAAATTTCTAACTTTAGACTATTATTTTCCTCAATCAATTTATTATTTTCATTGATGAGGTTATGATTATCTAATAATAGGTTATCATCCTTAGGACTAGCTTCTATGTCCTTGAGTTGTTTTTCTAACCTATCATTTTCATTTCTAAGAAAACTAAGGTTCTTTTTAATGCTTTTATTTTCTACCCTAAGTGATTTACTAATCTCAAAAAGTTCATTAAAAGCTTCTTGTAAATCCAGGTTTACCTCATTGTCGGAGTCGCTTTCGCTGTCGATGTCGCTTTCTCCGATTGCCATGAAACCAAGGCACGTGGTTTCCTTCTCTCCGAGATCTTCTTCCGAACTCGTCTCCTCATGAGTGCCTTCCAACCTCCTCCATATCTCGTGAGCGGTGGTGCACTCTTGGATTCGTTCGAATTCTTTTGGACTCAACGCGCAATACAAGGCATTCATTGCCTTTGCGTTGAGTGAGAGCTCTAGAATCTGCACCTGCGAGTAGCCTCCTTGGGGTCGCTTCGGGATCTCGTATGGGGTTTCGCAACATCCCCATATCTCGAATTCAGTGGCTTGGAGCCACGTCTTCATCCTCAACTTCCAATATCCGAAGTCCCTCCCGTCGAAATAGGGTGGTCGGACGGTGGACTGCCCCTCGGAGATTCTGATTGCTGCTATGCTTCCCTCCATGATCTAGATCCTCGCCGGTTTGTAACGCCGATTTCGCGAGACCTGCTCTGATACCAATTGAAGGTTCTACCCTTGTACTAGGAGGGGTGAGATCAGTGTGACAAAAAAAATGCGGAATTGAAAATATAAACAATCTCACAAAAATAAGCAATCACAAAATGTACACAGGAATTTTTAGGTGGAAACCCAAACCGGGTGAAAACCACCACCTAACCCTCTCGAGTTAGGATTTTCCGATCAACCTAGTTGATCAAAATCCACTAAACGAATCACTTTAAACGAGGGTGATTCAACCTCAGTACAACCACGCTACAAGTACGAGGGTAGCGTTCCTCAACCCCTTCTCTCCACGAGAAGGATTTTGTCCCACGAAGGAGACGGGAATTCGCAAAGCGAATACCCAACCAAATAACAAAGATAAAATAAACAATAGTCCTATAGAGCCAACAAAATAATTAAACCTAGCTTCTATAGGAAATAGGAAACTCCCCTTTGCAAGGAGTGCGTCGACGATGACGCGGTGCGTGTGCCACGCGATGGCGCTACGTAGCTCTCGTGAACAACAGCGGGAGAGCGGGCGCGCAAACTGACTTTAGCTCTCAAGATGATGGAGCTTGAGCTTGGAGAGCAAGAACTTCTTGGACACAAGAGTGTGAAAGTGTGTAGCTAAGTGTATCCAAGTGTATTTCTAAGTGTCTCTTATGTTGTTCTTCTTGTGTATATGTGTTACAAAGGTTCCCCTCTATTTATAGAGGCCTTAGGAAGGCTTTGGAAGGCTTGGAAAAGCTTCCATAGCCGTTGGGTGCAAAGCCCAAGAGAATCAGGCCGAAATCAGGACAATGATTGCATTTGACAGGGTTATCAGACGTCTAACTCTGGCATCAGACGTCTGGAAGGCCACTTTAAGACGTCTGATTTCAAGGTCAGACGTCTGATTCTATGCGGGTTTCTCCCTGACTTGAATCAGATCTAAACAGGGTTTTTGTGCAAGTCCATCAGACGACATACAGGACGTCTGGCACTAAGTCTGGACGTCTGGAAACCTACTTTTACGGTGGGAATTGATTTCCAAACGTTGCAACGGCTAGAAAATCTCTGAGAAGAGATTTTGGGTCAGCCGAGGCAAAACGATCATTTACCAGACGTCTGGTAAGTCCTAAGGACGTCTGATAAGGCTCTAACGGTCATATTCTTGAGTGTCTTCTAAGCCAGCCAACGGTCCACTAATTGGACGTCTGGCAAAGTCATCAGACGTCTCCTAAGACGTCTGGTCTAAGGTATGGACGTCTGATTTCATCAGACAGAACTAACTATGTCCAGCCTAACAGTTATCAGACGTCTGAAACAACAGTCAGACGTCTTAAAAGACTTTATCAGACGTCTGATTCGTGAATTAGACGTCTGGAAAGTCTGTTTTAACCCTATATTGGTTTTCTAAGTGTTCTACAGAAAACCTACGTATCCTAGGGTTGTGCAGGTGTTCCTAGGACTACTGTTAGGGTTCTTTGAGGCTCTTTAACATAATGTCTAAGGAAAATAAAGAGCAAGAAAATAAATACAAGAGATACATGAAAGGATAAAAAAGAATCTATCCTATTCTTCTTGTCTTCCATCTCCAATCTTTCGCTCCACGCGAACCTCCTCTATTTTCCGTCAAGCTCCTCCAATCCGTCCTGGATGCGAGCTCGAACTCCGTCTAAACACGTCCTCATTTGCAATTGACCTGAAATCTAGGACTCAAATTGCAAATGTTAAATAACACGTGTTTTGTTATCATCAAAATAAATGATCGTGGTGCTCTAGCACCAACAACTACATCCAAAAAGCCTTGCTTGAAAACTTTGTTTTGTTGAGTGCACACACAAACTCAATTGGATTAATTAAGAGGCACAACCCCCAACAATGCCTCATCACATATCTTGAGCACAAGCACCGACCTAGCCCCAAATTAAAATTGAGTAGATGTGCCCTACGTAGGACTAATCTAAATCCTGAAAGTGTGATTGGGTTTGTTAAGTACTTGGCCTTAATTCCCATCGTGGAATTTGATGTCTAGCCTATGGGAAAGCGTTGAACGACTATGGTTGTGGGGTATCAAGGAATCGGTGACGTGAGCCAAAGGTAGAACCTTCCCCTCAATCCCATCGTAATCAACCTGGCTGGATTGACCTTGGGAAGGGGGTTTAAATGCTTACAGATTTGATCATTCTCTCCAAGGCTTTTAGGTCACCTAGGTCTACATTGTAGGGCCTAGTTTGTTTGCTTGGTTATGCACACACTCTTCTCTCTTTTGTCTCCTTCGCATCCCTCCCTGTTGTTCTCTAGTGTATGCACGGAAGACGATCACTTCATCCTGAGTTGGTTGCATTAGAGAGAGGCCCTAGAAGGAGACTAAGTTATTCAAGGGCTATAACTGTGGAAATGGCTGACCCAAGAATTGACGATGTTGAGGACCAACCTCAGCTTGATGCCATGGCCATTATCTAAGCTTAAATTACTACCAACCACCAACTCCAACAACAACAGATCTAGACCATCATGCAGGCCATACACCAACTATAAAACCCTCAATGGCAAGCCCTCTACCCCTACCAAACCGATGAGAGACTCACCATGACTCCTAATTATTACTAATTAGCTATTTTCCCTAGCTAATTAACTAAGAATATATTAAATATAGGTTAATTATACTATAGGGGTAAATTACCAAGGACCTGCAAAATATGTTAAAAATATAAAATTAAAGATTCATTGATCTTAATAATAATTTAATTAATAATTTGGACTCAAAATAATAATAATTGGATATATAAAAAGTATTAAATTTAACTTAATTAATTTAATGACCAAAGTACTTAATTAACCTATTTAATATATCATTTAAATAAATATATCTAAAAAGAAAAAAAATGTAATTTCAAGGCATAAATATAATATTTACCTAATTTATAATAATATATAAAAATTTGAAAAAGAAATATATTAAAATAAACCTAAAAAGTCATTATTTACGATTAAGTCCTTAACTTCTATTACAATTGAATCCTTGTTATTCAGTCAAGTCATTCAATATTTTCATTTGTGCCCCTATGAGCACAGTTGTTGTCTTCATCTCTTCTTCAGCTATAGACGGCCGAGGACGTTCGGTGTCAATACCTCACGATCATCGCCAATCCCACGTTGTAAAACCTTCGCCATTGCCGCTCAGCTTCTGCTCACCTTCCTCTTCACATCCAACGGATCTGATGCCCCAGAAATCCTATTTAGACTAGGTGTTTAATCTCACTAGTGTTGGAGATGATGTCGAAGGTTACAATGAACCTAGACCTCTACCCGTCTCGATACAGCCCCCTAACTCTCGTCGCCACCTATAAATACCCCATAGGACCACCGATTTCGGTAAGCGACCCCCTACCCTCTTCCCCCACCATGGTCGTTCAATAGGCTACAAACCCTACCTCCAATGACTTCTTCCTCTTCCCTCTGGTCTTCTCCAAGGAGAACGACCACCCTCTTGCCTCTGCTGTCCTCCACCGTGCCTTTGGACGAGGCCAAGACCCCAGCACTTCTTCCTACACCTCACAGTTCGTCACTGCCAGAGCTCTGCTATCTTCCTCTGATTTCTTCCTCCATTATGCACCTTCGACGGAGATCCTTTTTCCCTTTTGTCCAAGTAATAGTAGAGTTAGCTACTTAGGTTAGTGTAGAATAGTTTAGAACACTTAGATCATAGATTAGTGTAGGGTTTAATGCTCTTTTCTTCATCTCCTTCTTCTCCGACTCCGGCGAGCTTCCTTGAGCTCTCCCAGAGCCTCATTTGGTCTTTTAAACACACTGATCACCTTCTTAACTCTGTCATGATCACTTCTATCTCACTAATTACATAATTTGATCAACTACATGCCTAATCCACAACACATGCACCTGAGTACCTCCGCTATCCATGGCAGAGGTCTCAGAGTTTATAGCACACTCAATTAGGGCTCTCTGTCACCTAAACGTCACATAGGGTCCCATTTTTGTTCTTTAATTTGACCTATTAACACCTATACATGTAACACCCAATTTACATCAACCTCTGAGCTCGCTGTCAATGGTGAGTTCAGAGGAGTTTCTCCACCTAATTCTACACACATAGAGCATTGCCACATCTTCCTTATCCTTTCCCCCCACTCAATTGGGTGAGATTTTTATCCTTGAGTTCATGTGAGATCAAGTTTGATTCTTGAAAATTTATCACTCAATCTATGTTTCTAATAAATAATTGACTCAATTGATGTGTTTTTGTGGTTCTTTGCAACCTCAAGAACCTTTTGAATCATCTCTCAATGAGTTTCATGGGGATTCACTCTCCAATATGCTAAATTGATGTTCATCAAAGCTCCAGCGAGCTCCGAAAAACTCATTTTGAGCCTCAGTCTTCAAAATAAGATGAGAAGCTCCAGATTATCTCATTTGGATTAGAGGAATAGAATCCACTTGTTGGATTTGTGTTTTAATGTTGAATATCCACTTTTGATTGTTGTCTTCTCCAACTCCGGTGGAGTTGGAGAGATGTATCTGATGAGGATTAGAGCTTGGTTTTTGATTCTAAAGCATGAGAAAGACATTTAGATTCTATTCTAAGTGTCAATTAAGTCTGATATACTATGGATTGATTTGTCAAACAGGCACACCTTAGAACTCTAGCGATGAAGCCCAAACACATTGTAGGAGCTCTCAAAACTCGATTTTGAGGTGCTGGATGGATTCGTAGGATTGATTTAAGTCTAATTAGACTTTTAATTTGAATATGTAAGCCCTGATTTAGAAAGTCAACTCTTGAGCTTTTATGGTCAACTAAGAGTTGTTCTTGAGAAATTCAGGTTTGATTCTCTATTTTAAAGGGTTGGTTAAGTTCTTGATTTGATTTAAAATTATTTAGAACTGATTTGAATTAGTTTTATGGAGTTATTATGAAGATTCCAGCTTCTGTCCAATTTGGGTTCAAATTGGAACTCAAGCTGTTCTAGGAGCTATTGTAGAGATTTGAATCTAATTTTCACCCAGATCTATTCTATTTGACATTTTATATCAATCTGGATTGTTAGATAAGGATCTGAACTACTTGTTGGACTGATTCACCTTTAAAATCATAGTTTTGTGATTCAAACATGAAGCTTTGAAGCTTTTGGATCTTCTGAAGCATCTTTAAACCTCAATCTATCTCCCAAACCTGCGAAATACATTCTCAATCCCTTTTGGACTCTCAATTAAGAGATATTTTCTCTTTTAAAAGTCAATAGACCTGAAGTCCTTCTGAAACACATTTGAAGCTATGGCGACAGTGCCATGTTTCTCCTTAGAATCACAGATCAAATCTAATCCAGATATCAAATTAACTCTCTCGATCAAGAGAGGATCTCAACAGCTTTCGATCAAGCTATTACTCACTCGATTTGGAGTTCTATATTGCTCAAAATCATTCCTCAAAGATTTGGCTGCGGACGTTGTGTTAAAGAGAGACCGGCTGAAGTTAATCCCACCTTGGAAAGAAAAGACTGCCTGCTTTGGTATGAAAGGCATTTGTGAACCTAGCGCTTCAGTCGTCAAGCACTGGGCACACAAATCCTTCTGACCATCATGACCATTGAAGTGCGTGCGTGCATGTACGTATGTGTGTGTGTGTGAGCCTGTGTGCACGTGGGCCTGGAATGGGCCCATTACTATGCAAAATTAATTGGCTAAAATCCACACCTAAATTAATTAGGACTAGGCCTCAAGTAGGGTTTGATCCGGTCGTCGTGGACTGTGTATCCTCAAAAAGGACCCGGTTCGCCCATTAAATAATTTTTTTGTTAAGTGTTAAAAGGCGTGGGTTAAGGACTTAAATTGACTAAGTGTGGAGAATGCATGCACAATAAGAGGAGAATTAAGAGAGAGAAGGTTTAAGAGGAGAAGGTTGAGTTGAGATTAAGAAAAAGATTAAGTGTGATATTAAATAAAGAAATGAAAGAGAGAGATGTCTAATGAATGAAGGCTGAAGAGCTGAGAGTTAATTGATTAGTGTTTGAGCTCTATTGTAATGAAGGTATTAATTTTCATTGCCAATTCTTTTATGCCTTTATATGTTGTAAGCACTTGTAATAAACATTTTATTTTATTATTCATTGTGTAATCTTTCATGTACTTTCCTTTGATATAATGGAATAGTTGCATGATTTCATGTTTAAATATATTGTGCAATTATTCATGTGCTTAATATATTTTGTAGTTAATGTAGTAATTAGTCATTTGTTAATTTAAAATAATAGAAATGGTGAATTAATTAAATTTGTACCTCCCAGTGAATGACCTGAACTTAACCAGTTAAATGAATTAAAATCTAAAATGTTAGGTTAGCTTGACCCTATACTACAATTAATGACAACAATTTAAAGATTCAAGTTAACCTAAGTCCATTCTTTATGCAATTAATTAAGACTAATAACCTTGGTTAATTGTGTTGAGAATTGAACGATCACAAACCCACTAAGACCCCCTGAGGGACAACCAGGCCTTTCCGAGACTTCTATGATCCTTCTGCTATCTGAGCTGAACCACATCTGAGGGTCCTCAAAGGGGGAGATAATTTAAGCTGAAACGCAACGTCCTTAGCTTGATCCAAAGCCACTTCCATGGGAGCTCAAATGAAGATCCTTTCCAACACCTGGAGGATCTAGATTGGATTGCCCGAATTGTGAAACTGAGGAACATCAACCTTGATATTGTCCTTATGAAGATGTTCCCATTCTCCCTGAAAGACAAAGCTTCTCATTGGCTAAAAATTATAAGGAGACCCATCTCCACTTGGGAGGAACTGAGGCACGCCTTCCTCAAGAAGTTTTTCGCCATAGGAAAGAATAATGCCCTCAGAAAAGCCATTACTACATTCACCTTACAAAGTGGAGAGTAATTTCATGAGGCGTGGGAACAATTTAATAAATTATTGAGGAAATGCCCACACCACAAGTATTGTTGCGGAAATCGTCGTAGTTTTAGAGAATCATGTCGTAGTATAGTGATCAAAATTGAATCGACATTTAAATTTGTAAAGCTCGAAAATCGTTCGTTATGAGGTTGTACGCAAGGAGCAAGCAATTGTAATTCAATCCACTAATCAATTATAAATAATGAGCATAATAAACAAGTCACAAGAATAATATGCAATGAATAATCAATCGAAAATATATTCAATAAACAACCAAATTGTATCTTAAGTTTAATGAACAAAAATATAAGGCAAAGCCCAAAAAGTGGTGGTTGAAACCACCAATTAATCATTTAATACTCAGGCTTCACTCAATCGGCCTCTTTTCTTAATTTCTCAACACTTAGCCAATTCTCACCTCAAATCAGATTCTAACACTTAAACCAAATTTCAATTAGATCAGACGTCTATGACTCTTCACAGATAACTTAAGTTCTTAAGCTAAAGTTCTCTAAAGAAAAACCCTCCCCACTCTCTCACAGCGTTTCCTTCTCTCTCCCCTGCTTAAACCCAGTTCACAGATTTGACCCAAGCAGATCGGTTCAGAAACGGTTCAGACTGGACCAGGCCTGCGTGCGTGTGGGCACGTGTGAGGGCATGCACATGCTCGTGATGTAATGGGGACCTGACCCCCTGTCTCAAAGGCAAGTAGCCAATGCACTCAAAACCTTAAGTAGGCGCTTCCAATTTATCCCCCACCGATGTGGACTATATCTTTTGCCTTTTCTTGCTGCTATTGAGAGGAGTGTAGGGTAATTGGAGGTACTGCTGCCGCTTTCTTCTTCAATTGAAGGCTTGGAAGGCTTTGTGACTTCAATCTGTAGCTGCTAGTGTTTAAGCGAATTTGTCGTTTGTTAAGAAAATGTGTCGTAGTATAGGACAAAGTTGCTCAAATCATTTAAATTTATAACTTAGAATCAAAGAAGAGTTCGATGTCTAACACAGGGAGCAAATAATGGCGATTCAATCTCACTAATCACAATTTAATCAGAAATATGAGCAAAAATGATCAAAGTTTCATTCAGAACTACTAAAAAATGATGTATATATGAAATTTAGTAACAAAGTGCAAAAAGAATGGATTAAAATGGTGATTTGAATCACCGATTAACCCCTTGAAATTAGGATTTAATCAAATATCCCATATCAACCAATATCTCAATAGAACTAAGGCACCAGCAGATATCAGATGAAGGCACAAGGCATTAGATGCCTTAAGTGCTTAGGGTTCAGCTCCAACAGAAGAGGCAAAGGCCTTCTCTCTCTTCTTTCCTTCATGCCTCAACAGAGAGGCAACCGTAGCACAGCATAGAGGCAAAGGTCTCTCAAAATTTGCTAAGTATAGAGAGTTGAAGGTGCGAAGGGCAAAAGCCCCCCTCCTCTCTCTTTCTCTTCTTTCTTTCTCTTAGAGACCCGTGTTAAGCTGGGTAATCAAGCAGGTAACCGAGCGTGAACAGGACTAGGCTTGCAGGTGTGGGTTGCAAGGAGTGCTCGGTTGGGTTAAGCGGGTGAGGGATGGCTGGGGACTCGACCCCCGTGTCTTGGGCAAGGGGTCAGGGAGAGGAATTCCTATTATCTCGCTCGGGCAGTTGCAGACTCCACGATGTGGGACTATCCCACGTCATCTTCTTCGCGTGCGAGCAGCAGATGGTGGAGGCTTCATTTGAGGTAGAAGATGGTGCTTGTTGGATCCAATTGAACGCGTGGAGAACCTGGAGGTCAGCCGCTTCACCTGGCGTGCTGTCTGGAAGAATTGTGGCTGGATGACTGCAGGGGTCGTCGGAGAAGTCGAGGGTGGCGCCTATCGTCTGGTGAAGACCTGAAAAGCAAATGATAGCCTTACGACTGCATCAAACTCATTCAGGAGGATAGCTGTGGAATGACGGGTATGCTGGGGGTAGCAGTGTGGAATGTGAGTGCGTGAGGAGGCTTGATGACCTCGAGGAAGGTGTGCGTAGGCGACGGTGGTCGGTGAGGTGATTTGGTGGATGGAAGTCCAAATTAGTAGAGGGATTTTGATGAGGGTGGAGCGGTGAAGCTTGTGGAGGTGACGGCGAGGCATTTGGTGAAGTGTAGTGGGCTGGAGGCTACATCGAAGTGTCGCCGGAGGCGGGGAAGATGAAGGTCATGCAGGTGATAGTGTGGTCGTGAGTGAGTCTGAATACGGGGGAAGAGAGTAGAGAGAGAGAGGGAGAGATAGAGGGACTTAGGGGGGAAAGAGGCATATGGAGAGTGCTGGCGTTGGCGAACCGGAGACAAAGAAGATGAGGGAGTCCGGTGAGTTGGCGCAGCGACGATGATGAGGGAGGAAGCCCCTGCTGTGGCTAGCGAGTAGCAGACTTGAGAGGGAAAGGCAGAGGGCAGTCTAATTTGATTGTTGGACGGCTGGGCGAGGAGAATGGAGAGGGTCGCCAGAGCAAGGTGCGAAGGTGGCTAGAGAGGGAAGGAGGGTTTTCTCTAGCCAAGACTTGCTAAGGAGCACGGTTATGCGTTGGGGAAGCTTTTATAGAGCTTCAAGCAAGCTTCCAAGCTTGGAAACAACCTTGAGAAGCTTGGAATTTCAGGAGGAAGATCCTTGAAATCCAAGGATTCGCATGGGTTTGTTGAGGGGATTTGGAGTCTAGAATTAGGTTTAGATGAATTAGGATTTCCTCAGGATCATCCTTTCCAATTTTGGAAGGAATTGACCGAGCAATCGGGGAGGAATCCTTGATTGGAAGATCGAGTTCATGGGTTAACACCTACTATGGTGGCAGGGACCCATTTAAAGAAGATGAAGAGAAGTTGGGGGGCTGTTTGTAAAGATTTTGAAAGTTAGGGGCATGAATGAGAAAGAAAGAGTCAATTGGACCAAAATGCAAACTAGGTTAAGATGGACTCTGATTGGGCCCAAATTTTGATAAAAACCTAATTTGGATCCAAGGAATATGATGGTAAAGTTGGATTTAATTTTTGACCAAGTTTGACTGGGTAATTTGTGTAGAAACCCAAATTAGGGCAACTTTCTGTTTAAGACTCTATTCTAGGTCAAAATAGGTTCCAATGGTCAAATCAAGGGTACCAAACCTTATGGAATATTTGTTTTATGAATTTTAGAAAGTTTAGATGAAATTTATCCTAACTAGAACCTCTATTATTTAAGCAGGTTTGAAATTAGGGTTTTGGGTTACTATTAATTCTTGAAATTCATGAAACCTCATTTCTGTTTGCATGGACTCACTTATCAGACTTTAATGCTCATTTGACCTTTATTTCACCCCTAGCCAACCCCTTGGTTATTTTGTGTTTATGATTTACTGTTAAAATTACATAATTAACCTTGGTTTCTTATTTTCTTCTCAAAACATAAGGTGGAGATATAACCCTCAGATGAATATGTAGGAGCTTTTATCTTTTATTCCAAACTAAAATGGGCTAGTTAGAGCCTATGATGGTGTTCTAGCTAGGTGTTGTGGCAGTGGAGGTGATGGTCGGATGATGGCAGATGACGGCGGTGATATTGTCGATGACGAAGGACACCTGAAACAAGTGACACGGGCCTTAAGCCCTAATTGAATCACTTAAGATGGTCACCGTGAAGTAAGGAGAGCAATGGTGGTGGTAGTCCGGAGTATGGAGGCGAGAGGTGGTTAGTCGTGGTCAGAGATGAACACGGAAGGTGGGTGTGTTTGGTGGGGTGATTTAGTGGTTGCAGCGTCGAATAGGGTTAGGGCTTTTGTTCTAGGGATTGTGGCAAAGGTTGTGGTAGTGTCGATGGAGCGTGTTGTGGCGTGTAGCGTGCATGAGATCACTCCAGAGGCGTGGCTTGAGGTGGAGAAGAAGTGGGAACGGGAATGATATTGGCTAAAATTATGTCCTAAGGTCCTAAAACTATTCTAGAGGATAAGCGGAGGAAGATGACCTAATTTATTGGATGAAATGGAGAGAAGTCCGCGGTGGCTTGCCTTGCCGGGGTTGTGGACGAAGAATTCTCCAATGATGCGAACAGGCAATGACGAAGGGGGAGATGGCCTTGGCTTTGGTACACCAGGCGTGGAAGAACGTGAGGAGGATGTTGGGCCACCCAATTTGATGGTTAGGTGGCCGGAAGAAGGGGAGTGTGTGGGTTCACCAGAGCACAAGTCGGAGATGGTCGGTGAGAGAGAAGAAGATGGTTTTTTGGCCTAAACTTGGCTGAGGAGTTCGTGGAAATGTCTTAGGGCTTATATAGATTTATTCCTCTCCTCATTGAATCAAGTTAAGCAAGTTTTGACTTACTTCTATGTTAGTTTTGGAGCTTCACATCTTGAGTTCTCTAGCGAGAATCTGATAGTGATTGAAGCCAAGGAGATGCACAATAGATGGGAATTGATCTTGAGAATAATCTTGCCAAATTTTGCGAGATTTGATTGAGGTTTGATCCTCTAAATCCTAAATTGAAATTTGGCACTTTGGGTTTCAAGCTTTGTGGTTTCCTTGTGTGGCTCAGGAAAGAAGATGATGATGGTAGGGGTATTTTTGTAAAAATGATGAAAAGTTAGGGGCATAAATGTAAGGAAACATAGAATTAGAGGTTTTGATGTGATAAATAGAGATTTCAAGGACTAAAATACAAACTAGGTCAAGATGGACTCTGATTGGGCCTAAATTTTGGTGTAAACATAATTTGGACCCAAGTAATCTAGTGGTGAACTTGGATTTGAGTTTTGACCACATTTGATTGGATAAATTGCATAGAAGCTCAAATTACAGCAAATTCTCATCTGAATCTATATTTTTAGTCAAAATGGGTTCAGATGATCAAAGTAAAGGTACCAAATCTCTTAGAATATTTTTTAATGATTTTTAGGATGTTTATATTGAATTTATCTCTACCATAGCTGTTAACTCACTTTGATCGTGTTTTAAAATTATCACGTCGTAGTATATGATCAAAGCAAATCAAGCATTTAAATTTTAATCTCAAATTAGAAATAAATCCAAGGTCATCTCTGGGAGCAATAAATTGCATACTTAATCACTATCAAAAAATAATAGATGCTCAATGAATAGAGTGTATCTTTAGATAGGTAGATATAAAAATGTAAGGTAAAAGTAGTGGTTTAAACCACTAAAGTTACCCTTTATACTTAGCACAAATATCAACTATCAAAGATTTAATGTTCAAAGAACTAAGCACTTTACCCTCAAATGATAGGTATTAGACATAGATGCCTTAAATGTATCAATCACAGCACGAAGGCAAAGTTTTGCAAGGGGGAAAGGCACAGATTCAAGCTTCAAAACCCACCTTCTTCCTCTTTCACAATCTCTTTCAAATCCAGCCGGACCCAGGTAACCGGATCCTCAACCTAGACCCACAGGCATATTCGCAGGCGAGGGTGCGTGAGCATGCGTGTGTGTGAGCGCATGCATATGGATGTGCTTTGGGGACATCACCCCGTGTGTTCTGAGACGATAAGCCTCGGATGCTTTTTCCTGATAAGCGTTGCTGATGTTTCGGTTGCGCATGATGTGGGACTATGTCCCTTGTTGCTTCTTTCATCTTCGACAGGGAAGATGTTCATCCTTGATTTATGCACCCCAGCCATCAGATCGGCCTAAGGCCCCTGGGGTTTAGTTGCTGCTGGTGTTGCGCTCTCAATTGGTGAGCTTCTTCTCTGATGAGGGCACTGGATGGAGTGGCGAAGCTTCATCGAAGGTGACCAGGGAACCACGACCGGAGGCAAAGATGGAGGGCAACTCCGGCGAGTACCTGTGCACAATAGAACAGGCCTCTCGGTCCCAAATCAGTCTAGGAGCTTTAGGGAAGATCCCCGAAGCTCTCCCTTAGGTCTATGTGCCGTGCATTAGGGTTTAGTGGGGTGGCGAAGAAGCTCATCGGAGCTCCTAAAAATGGTGGTCAATGATGATTCAAACGGGGTTGAAATTGAAGAGATGAGAAGACAGAGGAAAAGAAGGGAAAGGGAAGACCTAACTTTATTGGAGGAACAGAGGGGCAGAGATCAGTGGCGGTGGCAGGCTACCAGCGACGAATCGGAGAAGTTGAGGCTGACGAAGGGGCTAGAGGGCCAGCTTCTAGGTTGAGAAGCTCAATGAAGGAAGGGCGAAGGTGGCTGCGCCTTCGTTTGATGGCGAGATGCAGTGGAGTGAAGGGAAGAAGAAGACCTCAAGGTCTGGTAATGGTGACGCTTGGAGGAAGAGAAGATGAAGGTGTAGGCACTTGGATTCCAGATGACTCGGCTCGGAGGAGCGTCAAGAGTCTTTATAGAGCAGCAGCCGCACGTGAAGTTGTTGCTAGAGATTGTGAGAGATCCTTGCAACAACTTGCAACTCAGCGTTTGTTTGGACCGGAGATTGCGGGCTGAGGTGGCGATGGCGGCTGGTGAAACAAACACCAATGGATGCGAAACTGAAAGGCGAAGAAATGAGATAGCACCGGAATCTCAACGAGCAGCTCGATCAACGGAGCCCTGGCAGTTGAAGGAGGAAGATGACTCCAGGGACTAGTTTGCAAGAAGGAAAGGACCTAAAAGTAATGAGATAGGACATACTTGCAAGGATTTTAGGAATTTAGGGGCCTAAATGCAAAGTAGGTGCAAACATTGTCAAACTAGTTCCAACTTTTTATGGGAGCTTAATTAAGATCTAGGAAATCTAGTGATCGTGTCAATTTTGAGTTTTGAAATTATTTGGTTGGTGAATTTCTTAATTAAACTCATTTGACATTGATTATTCACCTAGGTCATTGTTGTAGGTTAAATTGGCTCCTTTGACCTATTTGATCAAATTAAACCTTGTGGTATATTTATCTATAATTTTTAGAAGGTTTAATTTGCAATATTTTCATTAGAAGCCTATCAAACTAGGTCAAACCAAAAATAGGGTTTAATTGTTCTCTTTTAATAGCGTGATTTCAAAAGAAACCCTAAGTTGGCTATTCTGACCTGCATTGCAATCCTTTTGGGATTATTCTAATGATTCTCCCTCCTGATTATAATGTACCCTTTTTATGGATTATTTAAGCCAATTTACCTTAGAACTTAGCTAAATTAGGTAAGTTATAGAGGATAATGGCAATGCCATCATACCCTTATGCCTACCATTTGCTAGTCCCTTAGTAAATTTTTGAGTTTAGCATAAATGTTCAGTGCAAGGGTATTTCTGCCATTCGGCTCCAAAGAATTTATTCTCCTCCTTGTCATTTCTCAATATTCATTTAAAGTTTGTTTTTAACCCTTAATACAAATTTATCAGGATAGGTAAAACTTCTTCCCTTGGGGATAGTAGGTGATCTGTGATTTAACCCTAGCTTTTGGTCTAGGTAGAAGATGTCTGAGTTGAAGGGGTTTATTTTTGGTGGCTCACTCATTTGGTGCTACATATAATCTAGTTTTTCAGACTCTAAATTCTTAGATTATTAAACAAATCAACTAGGAGACATGCTTAAAAACTATGTTCTCTTTTAGTTCCTTTGTGCTCTCTCTATTTTTTTTTTATTTTTTTTGCATAATGAAAATAAGAGCTCACAATCTCACTAGATTTGTTAACATGTTTGGTGGTCTCTTATAACATTAACACTTTGATTAAGTTTTGATAACCCTATAACTAAGTCGGAATTCCTCAACCAGTATTCGAGCGGTTAGAAATACAGAAAGGTGGTTAAAGTTGTATTTGGTGGATCATAACTGGTGGTGGGTAATGCTGCCTCAATGAAATTTATTCATAATGAAAACACATAAGCACAACTATGCACTCAAACACACTCTTTCTCTCTCTCTATTTTTTTTATAAGGATATATATATATTTTCTTGAGGACATCTAATATGTATAATTTTCTTTCCACTTTCTTTTTTTTTATTTTTTTGTTCTTTTCTTTTTTTTTCTAACAATATAACTCAACTCAACACAATTTTCATTAATGAGGCATTATTGAGAAATGGTGGTGTTCAAGAGGACATTGTATGGCTTATTTAGTGGAAGTGTCTACTCTCGGCACCGGGAAGGAATAGATAGGAAAGTGCATTTCTGTCGTTTGACATTAGCACCCTCCTTTGGTTGAGGATCCCGTAAAGAATGGTTGTAATCATTCACCTTAGTCATAGTTTTATTAGAACTTGCTCTCTGCGTATTTGCCTTATTTGGTGGCTCTCAAGGATTCACACAAAATATTCGCACAAAGGAGCTGAGAGTAAAAACTATGCCTAACTCCAAGTATCATTATCTAATTATTCAGAAGTTAAAAGTCCTCATACTAGACTTAAAGCACCAATAGATACTCTTTTCTTACCTTACAATATTTGGTGGATTTATTGAAGAAGATTTGCCTGACTCCATAATTGAATATTCAAGGGTTTTGACAAATTAAAAATGTTTATTGATTTTTTTTCTTTTATTTTTTTTCTTCTTTCTCTTCTCCTCTTTTGTTTTAAGCATATTTTTGGTGAGAACCTTTCATAAATATGTTTCAGATGTTAGCACTTTAATCCCCCCCATGCCTACGTGTTGCAATGCCCTCATTGCAAACATGCTTAGTTCCAATTCAATTTAGTTCATAATTTTCGAACAAATTAGTTCGTAAATTAGGAACCCTAAAGTGCCGTAGGAATGAATTTCAAATAGATTAAGAAAGGTCTCGGGATTTTTCAAACGAATGATGGGTTGCCTCCCGTTAAGTGCTAAGTTTACCACCATTAGTTGGGCACAATGCGGCTCAAGTGGAATGAAGGTCAAAAGACTCATTGATTAGACTCAAATCATGAATTTCAAGAAAAGGTTTAAGACGTTGACCATTAACAAAAAATGGTATAGAGTCAAGATCGGGTGGTGAGTTTTCCACAGCTCCATTACTAAAGATCCTTTTAACCAGAAATGGTCTGGTCCATTTAGAGCTGAGCTTGATTGGGAATAGTTTAAGATGGGAATCAAAGAGAAGTACCTTTTGACCAGGACTGAATGATTTACGTGATATGTGCTTATCATGCAAGGCCTTAATTCGATCCTTGTAAATTCGCGAGTTCTCGTACACATCATTGCGTAACTCATCGAGCTCGCTTATTTGCAAGCGATGGTGAATGCCAGCCTTTCTGAGGTCGAGGTTGCATTTTCATACTGCCTAATAGGCTTTATGTTCCATTTCTACGGGAGGTGACACGCCTTCCTGTAAACAGTATTGAAAGGAGACTTTCCTAATTGGATTTTATGGGTGGTCCTATAAGCCCATTACACTTTCGGAAGCTGGGTTGACCAATCTTTTCTATCAGGTCGAACAGTGAACTGTAGAATCTTTTTGATTTCTCAGTTTGACAGCTCGGCTAGTCCATTTGTTTGTGGATGTTACAGGGTAGAAATGCAGTGAGATACCTCGTATTTTCTAAGTACAGACTGAAAATTCACATTCACAAAATGGGTCCCACCATTAGAGATAATAGCTTTAGGGATACCAAACCAGGAGAAGATGTTACCATGAATAAATCTGACAACGTCCTTATGATCATTGGTTCCCGTTGGAACGACTTCAATCCATTTGGACACATAGTCCATAGTAAGAAGAATATATTCAAAGTTGTTCGAGTTTGGAAATGGACACATAAAATCAATCCTTTAAATATCGAAAATTTCTCACACAATAATTTGGTTTAAGGGCATCATATCGTGATGGCCCATGTTGCCTAAGGTTTGGCAATGAGCCCATGCCCTATAGTAATTGTGTGCGTCTTTAAATATAGTCTGCCAATAAAAGCCGCTTTGGAGGATTTTGGATGCAATTTTACACCTAGAAAAACGACCATCGCAAGCCTAGTCATGACAAAATGAGAGAACATCATTGACCTCTATGTCAAGAATATATCTCCGGATGATTTGATCTGCTCCAATGCGAAAAAGATATGGGTCTTCCCAGAAATAATACTTAGCATCTGAAATCAATGACCTTTTTGGCTTTAGGCCAACCGGACGGAATCTGGTTTAATGCCAAGTAGTTAACAATGTTTGCATACCAGGGAAGCCCAGCATCTATGACTATAAGATGCTTAGTAATAGGTACTAATGGATCAATGATAAATGAGGGAAGGCAGGATAGATGATCTGCAACTACATTCTATTTTCCCGCTTTGTCATGAATCTATAAATCAAATTCTTGTAGAAGCAAGATCCAACGAATTGGATGAGGTTTCACCTCCCTCTTGGCGAGTAAATGCTGTATTGCAGTATGCACCGAGTATATGATTATGCAGGACCCGAGAAGGTATGATAGGAATTTCTCCAGGGCAAAGACAACAACCAGAAGTTCCTTCTCAGTGATCATGTAATTATGTTGGGCTTCGTCCAATGTTTTACTCGCATAATAGATCACTACGGGTTTCCCATCAATTTTCTGACCAAGGACTGCTCACCCCATAATCTGAAGCATCGCACATGATCTCAAAGGGAAGAGACCAATCAAGGGGTTGCAATACCGGTGCCTTGGTGACTCAATCCTTAAGGATTTTGAAAGCAATGGCATACTTTCCCGGGAAATCGAAGGGAATATCCTTCGATAACACCTAAGTTAGGGGCCTGGCAATTTTTGAGAAATCAGAGATAAAACATTGGTAGAATCCGACGTACCCCAAGAAATATCTAATTTCTTTGACCGAGGAGGGAGGAGGGAGCTTAGATATCAAGTAGATCTTTGCTCAGTCAACCTAGATACCTTGTTCAGACACAAGGTGTCCAAGAATGATGCCCTGGGGAACCACAAAATGGCTCTTTTCCCAACTTAGGACCAGATTTACATCGATGCATCATTGGAGGATCTTTGTCAAGTGGTCTAGACATTCATCAAAAGCTTTTCCAAAGATGGAAAAATCATCCATGAAGACCTCTAAAAATTCACCCACCATGTTTGAGAATATTGCCAGCAGCACCGCTGGAAGGTGGCGGGTAAATTGCAGAGTCCGAACGACATTCTACAGAATGCAAATGTCCCGTAAGGATAAGTGAATGTGGTTTTCTCATAGTCTTCAGGATGAATGGCCACTTGATTATAGCTCGAGTATTCATCCAAGAAACAGAAGTACTGATTTCTCACTAATTTTTCGAGAATATGATCGATAAAAGGTAGCGGGAAATGGTCCTTCATGGAGGTATTCAATTTCCTGCAGTCTAGGCAGACTCTCCATGAATTTGCAATATAGGTGGGGATGGATTCTCTAGACTTAGATTTGATAATGGTTAGCTCGGCCTTTTTAGGTACCATATGAATTGGGCTAACCCAATGGCTATCAGAGATGGGATAGATAATATCCGCATCAAGCCATTTTATTATCTCTTTCTTCATGACCTCTTGGAGATTGAGGTTGAGTCGGCGCTGTCCTTCGTGCATAGGTCATGAGCCTTCTTCTGTAAAGATACGGTGGGTACAGTAAGAAGGGCTTATGTCGATGAGATCATCCAAGGTCCAACCAATGGCCTTGCGATGCTCCTGGAGGATGGAAATTAGATGCTTTACTGATCTGTGGATAGAGAAGAGTTGATAATCACAGTAAATGTGTTGTTTGAACCCAAAAAGACGTACTTGAGATTGTCAGGAAGCAGTTTCAACTCAAGTACTTGATTCTTAGTAACAGTAGGAAGGTTGGGGTTAGCCTGAGGGGGAACTAGAGGTGGACTAGGTTCCTCAAGGTGTAATTGGGTTTGGGCTTCTAAAGGTTCTTGCTTAGGAGTATTTAAATCCAAATCATCAACAATTGGGTCCTCAAGAAGTGAGTCGATTCTATTCAACTCCTGAATTACACCATAATTAATTCCTCTATGGGCCTCGTTGTCTTATCCTCGAATTTAATTTTCATCTGGCCCTCCTCACAATTTATGTTTGCCCTAGCTGTTGCTAAAAATGGTCTTCCCAGGATTATTGGTGTCTCTTTTAGGTTTTCTGGTGTATCCATGTCTAATACAATAAAATCAATCGGAAAATAGAAATCCCGGACTCTTATCACTACATCCTCCAAAATTCCACAGGGTAACTTAATAGATCGATCAACTAACTATAAGGTCACTTCCGTGGGTTTAAGTTCAGGTCCTCAAAATATTTTAGGAGAGATGTGAGAATAAGGTTAATGGATGCACCTAAATCTAGAAGAGCTCGGTTGAATTCTAGATCTTCGATCTTGCAGGAGATTAGAGGGGTGCTAGGGTCTTTTAATTTTTGCGGAAGCTTGCTCAAGATAATGGAGCTAACCTGCTCTGATAGCAAAATCAAACTTCCATTAGAATTCTTCAGCTTTCTCTTAGGTGTACATAAGTGAACGATCAATTTTCGCTTAGGAAAATAAGTTGTCGATGTAGAAATTGAGCAGCAAAAAATCAATTGTCCATAATTAAAATAAACCACTTACAAGAGAGCAGGTTGTATCCACAGAGAGGCATAGACCACAAAATTCACCAATGTTTCTAGTGCATTATCCAAGTATGTTATACGAGGCTAATATGATGCAAAGTTACTTTTCCAATTAGTTGTAGCATCAAATAAGATCAAAACATGACTTGAATAAACATTAACACCAAATGTAGAGTCGGGGGGGGGGGTTTGAGAAGCAATTACCCAATAAAAAATCCCTCTCTTCAACTGATCTCATTTAACTTAATACCCCCCCTCTTATAGCAAAACAGGGGATGGGATTTGATGGGAACACCATCATGAGTTATAACTAGCTCATTTTGATTTAATTAAGTCAGTAAATGCTTCTACATGATTGCCAGAGAGCTATAATTCACTACAAATCCATTCGGAGGGAGAGGCAAGAAACTAGGGTTAAAACTATAATTTTACCATCATAACTTGAATATAGTTTAACCACGAATTTTCTTAGAGGTTATTTGATGGTTAAATGGTCTTAAAAGTATAACAAGTGGGTCAGAATAAACAAAAAAGTGTTTTCGCATGTTTTGAGAATTAAATTACTTTTGAAACCTTAAAAACAGACCCGCTTAATCAACTGAGGTTTTGGTCAGGATAAAATTCACCTAAATCTTTTAAAATTCATATAAAAATATTCTCTAGGGTTTGGTACTGTCAAATTGACTATTAGAACCCGTTTTGACCTAAAACAAAGTCTTAGACAGACATTTACCCTAATTTGGGTTTTTGCATAAATTACCCAATAAAATGTGCGAAAAACCAAAATCCAACTTCACCATTGGATTCCTTAGGTCCAAATTACATTTGTACCAAAATTTGAACCCAAGCTGAAATTGTCTTGACCTAATTTTCAACTTGGTCTTGTCTGATTACATTTATGTCCTTAACTTTCAAAATCTTCACAAATAGACCCCTAACTTTATCATGATTTTTACAACTAGGTCCCTGCTGCCAATAATCCTATTCCTACAAGCACCGGTGACCTAAAATTGGCAAGAACTCCTTGATTCTTTGACGAATCCCTTTCAAATTTGAGAGGAAGTTCATCAAGGAATTCCCTTCCTTTTGAACCAAATCTCACACTCCAAAACCTTCCCAATCTCTCATGCGAATGCATGAGAGATTTGGGTATTAGAAAATTTCCTTCTCTGGAGAAGCTTTCCAAGCTTGGGAAGCTTGCTTCCCAAGCCCAAAACCTCCCCTAAAGGCCTATAAAAAGACCTCTAGATCAAACCGTTCTCCTTAAGCTTTAATTCGACCAAAGTAACCCCCCAATTCTTCTTCCTCTTTCGATCGAAGTGCTCATCGAGCTCCGGCAACTCTCCCTACCTCTCCTCATTGTCTGACCGCAATACTAGTGGCAGATCCTCCTTCCTCTCCTTTTTCCGCGTTGAGTAGTACCAGCCGACATCCCTATCCCCTTCATCCTCGCCGTCCAACCCTTATCAGAGCAAGCTTCGTCTCCTGTGCCGATCATACCACAATGAGTGCCATCTCCATTCCCCATCATCCGCTACCTCTCCCAGATGACTCCTCAGCTTCTCCTCATCACAACAACAACTTTAACACTCCGATTTGACCACGCTAATGCCCTCCGCGACTCCGTCTTCCATCTCGTCGGCAGACCTCTGGCAAGTGCTAGCGGCCTCCACAGCTCACCTACGTTGACGCTATCGCACTGCACACCTTCACCGTTTACCGTAGATTAGAAACCCTAACTTAGTTAGGGCTATTGATCACTCTCGCTTGCCCCCGAACACACCCACCTTCACATACACAGTCTGACTTCGCCCCACACACACAGACCATGCCACACCACACAACCATCACCGTCGCATTCGCCGTGGTCCGATGATTCATCTTGAGCTTTTTGGTTTGGCCGAAAGGCCTTATTGTTAATTTCATGTACTTACCCCCTCCGCCATTGACGTAGCAAGCCTCAAGCTTGCTTGACGCTCTTTCTAGACCTGCAGCTCCAGGTCCTCGACTCCAGACGAAGTGAAGTTGGTCCAGGAACACACTCGCTTGATCAATTGGAGCCATTAACCACTCCTTGCACGCGAATTGAGCGAAGGCAGCAGCAGCAGCGTACGCAAGGAAAGGGGGACGGATAGTCCCACATCGGAAGTTTACGAGCAGAAGTTGTGACATAAATTGAACTTGTGTTTGGGGCTTATCGCCTTAGACATAAGGGGTGAGGTCCCTCACACCCATCACATGCCTCATCCACGACCTCTCTTCCGTGGACCTGGTACACCTGACCCGCTTAAGCCTTCACTCCTCACTCACCACCCACTGCCGGTGAGTTTGGACCCAGCTGCGTGCTTGATCTGAATACTCGAATACCTAGGACTGTAGAAGGCTCTGGGAGAGCATGACCTGGAGAAAGAAAGAGAGAGAGTGTGCGGGGGTTAGGGGGGTTTTGTTCTCTAGAGAATTGGCTGACACTTAGCCAACTTTGAGGGACCTTCCCCCTCTGTGTGAAGATGAAGAAGAAGGCCACGACAAGGAGAAGAGAAGAAGACCTGAGCCAAAAGAAGGAAAGGAAAAGGAAGGAGAAGAGTAGAAGAACAAAAGGAAGAAAACAAGATAAGGCAGGAGAGGTAGAGTAGAGAAAGCAAGAAAGAAGAAAAGGAGAGACCCTTGAGTCTCTAAGCAGCACTGTAGCACCAGGTTGTTTAAGTCGTCAGATACATTTGATTACATATATTTGAGGCTTTGATTTAGTTGTCATTTGTAAGGAGCAATTGGTGATTTAAATCACAATTTTACTCCATTCTTTTTGCACATTGACACCTGACATTGTTCTTGTTACAATCTCTTATATTTCTGATTCAAATTGTGATCTCGAGTTTTGAATTCCATATTGCTCCCTATGTTCGACCTTATACTTAAAATTCGAGTAATAAATATTATTTGTTTTCAAAGCGATTTCGGCTATACTATAACGTAGTTTTTAAAACCTCGATTTTGCTTGCAAATAAGATTTCTCTTGGTCGTGCACATGGGAGGTGAGTGGCCAGCGGTGAGGCTTCGGCTGGCATTTGCTGGAGGTGGGCCGCACACGGCAGCGGTGAGGAGGTGGTCGACAGTGGCCGGACGATGGCGAGGAGAAAATCGACGGCGTGAGAGAGTAGCAATGGTGTGGTTACTGCACATGGCCACGATTGGAGTTGCACTTAGTTGTGCTGTTGTTCATGGCTGCAGGTCATCGGCAGTCGGTCGGGGTCAACAGTAAGGGTCAAGAGTGGCTGGTATGGGTGTGGTGGTGTGTGGTGGTGATGGGTTAAGTGGAGGTGAAACAGAGGAGGATGTTGAAGAAGGAAATGAAGGAGAAGAGGAAAAAGAGGAAGGTGCGGTAGGCGTGTATGGCAGGGGGCTCATAGTGATGAGCGGAGGCTGGTGATGTCATGGTTAGATTTGCTGCTATTGGTGTGCGCGTGCATGCACATGCGAGGAAGCACAAGGGCGAGTGAACGCTAGGTTGTTGTGGCTGTGGCCGCAGTGCGCAAGTGTGGTGATGGGTCGGTGATGCGCCGTGCTCTGTCACCGCACGGCAGTAGCAAGAGATGTCATGCACACTTAAACCAAGGTGTTGGCTCCTTCCATGGTGCGAGCTCTGTGCATGGTCAAGGTTCAGCCGATACCCCATCCTCCGTCCATCCTCTTTTTAAACGTTGAGATCATCTTTTTCTTTCCTCCCTAAGATTGTCTCTAACAATATTGGCGATGAGGCAATGCCATAAGTTGCGTGAGATTCGACTGATTTGGGTGGCCGATCTGTTGAAGCCGGTGAGGATGCAGTCTGTTGAGGCAGTCAGATGAGGTCGACGAGAGCAAGCGCACTGTTGGCAATGGAGATGATGGTTGGCTTTTGGACATTTGCATACATAACCCTGCATAAACATATATGTATGAAGTTTTTAACAACATATCTTCTAACTAAGATAAACTATTACTTAATTCTTTTTGCAATCTAATGATACATGATTTAAATGTACTTAAGCTAATTAAGTGTCCAATAAATTTTCTTCATCAAATACCCTCATGCCTAAGTTTTGCTAGTCTCGAGCAAAAGTGAAAAATAATGGAAGTAACCAAAAGATTTCTTCTTTCCTTATTCCAAAAATTTAGAGATCCAAACAAATGTGAAGTAATAGTAGCTAGGTAAATGGATCCAAGTGAAAAACCAACTTACATCTAAAGCTCGTGCTTTACCCTTGATAACAATTTTATTAGGATAGGTAATTTCTTCCCTCGAGGATAAAAAATAAAATAATCTGTAGTTTGACCTTGGCATTTTAGCTTAGGTAGAAGATACTGAGTTAAATGGATTCGTATTTGGTGGCACACACTCATCTGGTGTTACATGTAATCTAGTACTTCAGACTCTAGATTTCTAGACTATCAAACAAGTCAACCTAGAGAAAGGCTAAACATTGCGCTCTTTTTGCATTCCCTTGCACTCACTCATTCTCTCTTTTTCTTTTTCTTTTTCTTCTTTCTTTTCTGAGATCACATATCTTGCCAGATTTTGTAAATGTATTCAATGTTCGGTGGCCTCACATGGTATTCTCACTTCAATTAAAGTCCTAATAACCCTACAACTAAGTTAGAAGTCAGCTAGTATTCGAGCGATCAAAAATATTGAAAAGTAGGTATAGATTATATTTGGTGGATCGCAATGGGTGTTTTTGTTGTTGCCTCAAAAACATCAACATATAATGAAAAAAATGATATGAAGATAAAACTCCAAACTTGGACTTTTTTCTTTTTCTTCTTTTTTTTCTCTCTTTTTTTTTCATATTTTTCTAAATATAAATATTTATTTTTTTTCCTTTTGTTGCTTTTTGCTTTTTTTTTTTTACTACTAACACAAAGTGACACATACTATTATTCATGAGGCATTATTAGGGATGATGATGATCAAGAGAATATTGTGTGGCTTATTTGGTGGAAGTGCCTACTCTTGACATCGGGAAAGGATAGATAGGACAAGTGTGTTTTTGACCTTTGACACCACTACCCTCCTTCAGCCGAGGACTCTATGAAGGACGGTCGTAACCATCCACCATAGTCATAATTTTATTTGGACTCAATCTTTGTATATTTGCCTTATTTGGTGACTCTCAGGAATTTACACAATGTTTGCACGGGGGAACAGAGAGCAAAAACTATGCCTAACTCTGAGGTATCATCATCTAATTACCCAGAACTTTTAAGAGTCCTTCCACTAGACTTAGCGCACTAGTAGTTACTCTACTTCTCATAGATGTTAAGTGGATCTTAATAGAAGATAGTATGTCAGACTCCCTATTAACTGTCCAAGGGTTCAGCAAACTCAAAATGCTTATTGATTTTTTTCAAAGATCCATTACCCAGTCTATGTGCAAGTGAAGTTCATGTACTAGATTCTAAACTTAATAAATAATTTAAGAAGAAAATTTTCAATGACACCTCCTTAATAAAATTTCCTGCTAGAGACTAACCAATTTAGCTTAAGAAAATAAAAGAGATTTTTTTTTGGGTAATGCATTATCCTAAATACATGCAAATATTTATAAATGTTATAAACATCCTCAGGTTATACCCCCCCATGCTTAAGACTGACAATGTCCTCATTAGAAAAATAAAGACATAAAAGAATATCACCTGAGGAGAAGAGTGGGAGGAACTAAGGCTCCTCAAGCTGAAGTGCATCCAAAACCTGGCCATGTGAAAGAGAAACATAAGGTTTAAGTAGTTGGCCATTCACCTTAAAGCTCGCACCAGAAGTAGGGTTCCGAATCTCTACAGCTCCATGAGGGAAGGCATTGATAACAACGTATGGCCCATCCCAGCGGGACTTAAGCTTTCCTAGAAATAATTTAAGTCTCGAATTGAAAAACTAGACCCACTAGTTGGGCTCAAAGTTCTTTCTAATGATGTGCTTATCATGGAAGACCTTTATACGTTGCTTGTAAGCTTGAGAAGTTTCATAGGCTTCATTACGAAGCTCCTCAAGCTCACTTAACTCCAGCATACGTGCCTTTCCCGCTTTATCCAGATTTAAGTTAATGTTTTTAATAGCCCAATAGGCTTTGTGTTAGATTTCAACGGGAAGATGGCACGCTTTTTTGTAGACAAGACGGAAAGGAGACATGCCTAAGGGAGTCTTATACGTTATTCTATAGGCCCAAAGAGCATAATTTAGTTTTTTAGACGGTCGGGTTTGATAGTTTTCTAAAATTCGCTTAATCTCCCTATTAGACACTTCAACTTGTCCACTTGTTTGGGGATGGTAAGGTGTGGCTATCATGTGGTTGACTCCCAAATTTTGGAGTAGTCTTATGAAGTGCATGTTCTTGAAGCGAGGTCCTCCATCACTTATGATCGTCCTTGGGCACCCGTACTGGGAAATGATATTAGCCTTAACAAAATCCAAGACCACGAAATGGTCATTGATTCGCTTGAGTATGGCTTCTATCCATTTTGATACATAGTCCACAGCCACAAGGATGTACTCATATCCGAAGGACACAGGAAAGGGATCCATGAAATCAATGCCCCAAATATCAAAGATCTCAATAGGGAGAATAGGTTGCTGTGGCATCTCATCTCTTTTTTAGATGGTTCTGGTCTACTGGAAACATAGACATGCACCTACATATGTATGTGCATCTCGGAATAATGTGGGCCACCAAAAGCCAGACTGAAGAACCTTATGGGTAGTCTTTTTTCCACTAAAATGCCCTCCACAGTGGAGGTCATGGCAGAAACTCAGAGCACTCCTTTGTTCTTCGTCTGGGACGCAACGACGGAAAAGCTAGTTAGGGCCTATTCTAAAAAGCTCAGGTTTCTCCCAATGATAAAATTTAGCATCAGCAAGAAACCTGTCTCGCTTCTACTTGTCCTAAGTACTGGGGGTAATGCCCATGACCAGATAGTTCATTATGTCAGCGAACCAAGGAGTTTTGGCCTCCACGGCCATTAGAGACTCATAAGGAAAAGTCTCTTGAATAACTCCAGTCGGGGTTGATGCCTCAATAGGGATCCTAGGTAGATGATCTGCTACCACATTCTCAACTCCTTTCTTGTCTTTAATTTCCAGGTCAAACTCCTGGAGTAGTAGAATCCAATGAATTAAGCGAGATTTGGTTTCCTTTTTAGCAAGAAGATGCTTTAAAGCAGAATGATCAGTGAACACCACAACCTTGGATCCTAAAAGATAAGACCGGAGCTTTTCCAAAGCAAATACTACAGCAAGAAGTTCCTTTTCAGTGACCGTGTAGTTTTGCTGAGGATCAGTAAGGGTCTTGTTGGCATAATGCAACACATGAGGTTTGCCATCAACCCTTTGGCCTAAGACCGCTTCCACTGTGAAATCAGAAGCAATGCACATTAGCTTAAATGGGAGGGTCCAATCTAGTGCTTGGAGAATCGGCACGGTAATAAGGGCTTTCTTCAAGACTTGGAAAGCCTTGCCACATTTATCATCAAAATCGAAGGAAACATCCTTTTCTAACAGGTCACAGAGTGGCTTAGAGATTTTATTGAAATCTCTAATGAAGCGCCTATAGAACCCAGCAGGGCCAATGAAAGATCTAACCTGATGAACATTGGTGGATGATGGAAGCTTAGAGATGGAATCAATTTTTACGGTATCCACCTCTAATCCTCTCTCAGAAACTACATGCCCTAACATAATGCCTTATTGGACCATAAAGTGGCTTTTCTCTCAGCTAAGCACCAGCTTTGCCTCTTTACAATGGGTTAAGACTATATCAAGGTGTGAAAGGCATAAGTCAAATGATGAGCCATAAATGGAGAAATTATCCATGAAAATATCAACAAACTCGTCGATCATATCAGGAAAGATAGCCATCATACAACATTGGAAAGTGGCAGGAGCATTACATAACAAGGATGGCATTCGGTGGAATGCAAAAGTGCCATATGGACTCGTGAAGGTGGTATGCTCCTGATCGTCAGGAAAGATGGCTATTTGATTATACCTAGAGTGCATGTCAAGGAAACAAAAGTACTTGTTCCCCACTAGTCGTTCCAAAATCTGATCAATAAATGATAAGAGAAAATGGTCTTTCTGGGTAGACATGTTCAAACGACGATAATCAATGCAAACCCTCCAACCAGTTGAGGGTCTAGTGGTTACCAAATCTCCTTGGTCGTTCTCTTCCACAATGATTCTTGCCTTTTTGGGGACCACATGAATAGGACCGACCCATTTACTATTTGGAATGGGATAGATAATTCCTGCATCCAGCCATTTCAGAATCTCCTTTGACAACCTCCTGCATATTGGGGTTGAGCCTTCTCTGCATGTCTCGGAAGGGTTTCACGGACTCATCCATGTATATATGATGCATGCACAGGGAGGGATCAACATGCTTAATATTAGCTATCGACCAAGCAATTTCCTCCTTGTGCCTTTGTAAACACTCAAGCAGAGCTCCCTCCTACGATTTAGATAATGCAGATGAGATAATAACGGGGAGCGTGTCGTTAGGGCCAAGGAAAGCATACTTTAATGCGCTCGAGAGGGGTTTCAGCTCCAACTCAAGAGTCTTTTGGATTGAGGGTTTAAGTTGAGATGTCCCCACCTTAGGTAGCGGATCTACCTTCATGGTCCAGGGAGGGGACAGAGACTCTGTGTGTACCCCCAGCAACTCTTCTAATTCAGGTATATCCCCTTCAGTTTCTTCAATAGTTGGAGGATGGTCCTTAGATATGACCTTTTGAAGGGGATCTCTACATAAAAGTACTGGAGCAGTCTCTTCAATGATTTTATTAACTACCTCAATTTGGGAACAATCTTCCAATCTGGATTGCTTGTAGGTATAAAAAACATTCAACCAGATATTCATATTCCCAAAGCCCATTTTAAGTGCCCTGATCTACAATTGATAGAGGCGTTGGCTGTGGCCAGGAAGGGGCATCCCAGAATAATGGACGACTTGGTGGGCTTATTAGATGGGTCAATATCTAGCACAAGAAAGTCAATAGGGAAGAAGAAGTCATCCACTCTCACCAGGACATCTTCCAGTAATCCCTGTGGTGTCTTAAGCAATCTGTCTGCGACTTGGAGGATGACTGGACTAGACGTTAAATCACCTCCTCCCAAAAGGTCATAAACAGAGTTCGGTAAAATGTTCACCCTTGCTCCCAGATCGAGCAGAGCCTCGTCAATGTGTTGGTTACCTATAACCACTAAAATATATGGGGCCCCTGGGTCTTTCATTTTGGGGGGTGTTCCAGGTTGGAGAACTGAGCTAACATGATTAGGCAGAATGACCTTGGCTTGGACCTATCTCCTAGATCAACACTTCTGGGTGCACAGATCCTTTAGAAACTTGGCATAGGGTGGGATCTATTTGATAGCTTCTAATAGAGGCAAGTTGATATAGACTTTCCTAAAAGTTTCCATAATCTCATCCATCCTATCCTTGTCTCCAGACGAGCCAACAGAAGATTCCTCAGGAATAGATAAGTGCTCTAGATAGGGTACCCTTAGCTTCTGGGTAGAGGGGTCGTCATTACGGGAAAGGGGTGGTGGAATGACAACATCCTCAGGGTGGGTGATTTCAAGCGAGGGTGAGTAGTGTGGCTCTTCCTTGGTGGAGTGGAAGTCGGGTCTGATGTAGGAGGGGAATCTTGAGAGGTGACAGTAGGAGTGCTATCAGGCTTGTTGATTTTCTTTCCACTCCTCAGCACGGTTACAACTTGGGTGTGCTCCCTGAATATGACCCCCTTGCCCTTTGGGTTCTCCTCAGAAGAGCTAGGCAACTTTCCTAGATCCCGTTGCCTAACTGCCTCAGTAAGATGAGCAATTTCGGATTGCATGTCAGTGATCATCTTACCTTGAGATTGGATGACCATATTTTGATGTTCTTGCATCGCTTTCATCATGGCTTTAAGTTCATCCATCTCAGAAGGCTTATGCTGATGGGGGTTTGCATAGGATGGCTGGTATATGGGTTGGGGAGGTAGGGGTCTTGCATTCCTTGAGTTAGAAGCATCACTTTGCTTCCATGAGAAGTTTGGATGGTTCCGCTACCTCGGATTATAGGTATTGGAATAAGGGTTATTACGAGGAGGTGGGCGGAAACCTTGGGCCGCATTCAGGTCGGCCTGAATCAACTCAGGGAATTGATTTGTTTGGTGGCACTTCGCAGTGGTGTGCGTTGTGCTTTAGCAAATGGAGCATTCACATGAAGCCTAAAAGATAGAGGCTGCTTGTGGGTTCATGCCACGGTTTGCTAAAAGCTTTAGCGGTGCTTCTTAACTACCCTTGAATTCCTTTAAGGGGTTTCCCCCTCCTTAGAGTATTAAATCACTTGGGTAAACATTAATACCATTGTTTCAAAGAGAGATAGGAGGGTTTGCACCGATAAAGAGATCGATGCCTATAGCCTTAAGGGTCCAAGTTCTAGTGTAATGCCTATAGTGCGTGCTCAGTGCAGGAAGTGTGTATCACATCGCAGAAAGTGATTTTTCTTTTAAACATCCCAGTCAAGTTATTCAAACATTTCCTGTATATTTTACTTTCTCTTTTTAGAAGAAATGTGACCACTTGATTAATCTTTCCAAATTAGCTTAAGTGGTCTTCCTTAAGTATATCCAAATGCAATGCGTGTGCAGATAACTGATGCAAAAAGATAGTAAGTACGTACCTTGCTCTAGCACTCTTCGATGTAGAAATGCATGCAATGCAATAAAAAAAAAATCTAGATGCTGCTCATGCAATCCTAAATGGTTGACCTAAGGATATGCAGCTTCTAGCAGGCAGTTGGAATTTTTTTTTTTTGTATAAATATGCAATCAAAAGATCTAACTACCACAGAATGATCCTAGAATCTAAAGAAACGGGGACACTCCCCCAAAAATTAGCCCCAGAGTACAAGGGCAAGAAAACCAATAACTAGACTAAACTAAAGAGTCTACTTTGAAATCAGAAGGCTAAGAAGAAGAATCCTCCTAGATGGACCTCCGTGTGTCTCCACGCGTGTGGGATCAAGGCCCACAGGCTCCTGCGATTATCTTCGCGTGTGGACGTTGCTCATGGTCGACTTCGTCTCTCAGCTGCGCCTATTGCCTTGTCAGATTCCTCCCACAGAAAAGATAACAACTAGTCAGATTACTGTGCAATTTAGAATTATTAGAAATAATCAAGTGAATTACTGCATCTATTACCTCCCTAGCAATGATGGCATTTGAACGATCGATTTTCGCTTAAGAAAATAAGTTGTCGAAGTAGAAATTGAGCGGTGAAAAATCAATTGTCAATAATTAAAATAAACCACTCACAAGAGAGTGGGTCGTATCCACAGGGAGGCACAGACCACAAAATTCACCAATGTTTCTAGTGCATTATCCAAGTATGTTGTACGAGGATAATATGATGCAAAGTTATTTTGCTAATTAGTTGTAGCATCAAATAAGATCAAAACATGACTTGAATAAACATTAACACCAAATATAAAGAGTCAGGAGAGTCTAAGAAGCAATTACCCAATAAAAAATTCAATATAAAAAATCCCTCTCTTCAACTGATCTCATTTAACTTAATACCCCCCCTCATGTAGCAAAACAGGGGAGGGGATTTCTCTTGGCTGTGTGCAAGGGAGGCGAGATAGTCGATGGTGAGGCTCCGACCGGCTGTTGCTAGAGGTGGGCCGTACCCGGCAACAGTGAGAAGTCGGCCAATGGTGGCAGGAGGTGGCCGGCCGACGGCGAGGAGGAACCCGGTAGCGTGAGAGAGCAGCAATGGTGTGGCTGCTGCACGTGGCCACGAGTGGAGTCACGTTCAGTCGTGCTGTTGTTCGTGGCAGCAGGTCATCGGCGGCCAATCGGGGTCAACAGTAAGGGTCAAGAGTGGCTGGTATGGGTGTGGTGGTGATGGGTTAAGTGGAGGTGAAATAGAGGAGGAAGTTGAAGAAGGAAACGAGGGAGAAGAGGAAAAATAGGAAGGTGTGGTAGGCGTGTTTGGCAAGGGGCTCACGGTGATGAGCGGAGGCTGGTGATGTCACGGTCAGATTTGCTGCTATGTGTGTGCGTGTGCACGCTCATGCGAGGAAGCGCAAGGGCGAGTGCACGCTGGGCTTTTGTGGCTGTGGCTGCGGCGCGCAAGTGTGGTGATGGGTTGGTGATGCACCATGCTCTGTCACCGCACGGAAGTAGCAAGAGATGTCACACATGCTTAAACCATGGTGTTGGCTCCTTCCATGGTGCGAGCTCTATGCACGGTGAAGGTTCAGCCGATACCCCATCCTTCGTCCATCCTCCTCTTTTTAAACGCCGAGATAGTCTTTTTGTTTCCTCCTTGAGATCATCTCCAACAATATTGGCGATGAGGTAGTGCCACAAGTTGTTGCGTGAGATTCGGCTGATTTGGGTGGCCGATTTGTTGAAGCCGGCAAGAAGGAGGCGGTTTGTTGAGGTAGTCAGATGAGGCTAGTGAGAGCCAGCGCACTGCTGGTGATGGAGATGATGGTTGACTTTTGGACATTTGCATTCATAACCTTGCATGAACATATATGTATGAAGTTCTTAACAACATATCTTCTAATTAAGATAAGCTATTACTTAATTCCTTTTGCAATCTAATGATGCATGATTTAAATGTACTTAAGCTAATTAAGTTTCCAATAAATTGGACTCATCAATAAGTTCTTCAAGAATCGTGCGTAAGTCGATATGTGACGTATAATATCCATCAAGGGAATGCTAATTTGGACTTGCTTAAAGAGCTTGATCAAGTCCTCGTCAATTTGAGGTGGTTTCCTACCCTTATTTTCTTTGGTCAAGGCCTCAAGAAAAGGTGTGGTCCTAGGCTAATTTGGAGTGGGTTCTATAGTTTCTTGGCTTTCCTTAATAATCACCTCGGATTGAGATGTACTAGGTTTAGGTTTAATGTATCTCTTAGGCTCAGGATCCTTAGTACGCTTACCACTGCAGATTGTAATAGAATGTAACCCCGCAGGATATGGAGGAGTGGGTAGGATAGGTGGTTGCTCCTGATGAGATGAGTTAGGTGTAGAAGTTGATGCTTTTGACCCATCTTGATATATAGGTACAGAAGGGCTTGCTTGGACATAATGAATTTGGCCCTGTTTTGGGTTTATAACGTACCTCTGGTTCGGTACGTTGTTAGGGTTTGGCAGTGGATGTGAGGGTAATGCACCTAGCTGGCTAGTCCCAGCCATTTGTGTCATTTGGTTGCGCATATCTGCCATATCCACGGTATGCTGCCTCTGCATAGCAGCATTGGTCTTCTGCATATCAGCCAAGGTTTGAAGAATCATGCTCATTTGATCATCTTTACTAGGCCGAGATTGAAATTTGGATTAGGCTTAGGTTGAGCTGACTGATATGAGTGCGGATTCTATGGTCGGGGTGAATATTGAGGTCTAGAATTTTGAGGATAAGAGTTCCCTGACCAGGAAAAATTAGGGTGATTGCATGATCTAAGATTATAGAAATTGGAATAGGGGTTGTTCTGGATGGCGTGGAGTTCCTCACAGGGTTGAGGGGCTCTAGAAAAATCTAGATAATGGGGTTCAAAGGACCCCCAACTAGGATAAATAGGTTCAGAGTTTCCTTCGAACCTTGAGTCAGAAGGAGATGGATTCATATCCCTCCCTATGTGGTGAATATTATGTACGGCCTCCCTCCCTGCGGGTGGTCGTGCATGCGTGTTCTGTTGAGAAGAAGTGACCTTCTATAGTTGGTGAGTCAAATCATCAAGCTTCTTCTCAATTATTGAGACTTTATTCAATCGACTGGCCACAACCTCCATGTTGACGGAAGAGGATAAGTCTTGTGCTTCATATGTCTCGCGTGTGTTCGTCAATGCACGCGTAGTCGTCCTGTCGAACATACCCATGAACGCATTGTTTATTGAATTCTCGGCCATATTTTCGAGAATTTCCCAAACAGTATTCTCAGCTTGCCCATGAAGTTGCCTACACAAGCTACATCGACAAAAAGTCGAATATCTTCACAGAGTCCCTGGTAAAAAGATTGAACCTGTTCCCATTTAGGAACTCCGTGATGCGGGCATTTCTGCATGAGATCGAGAAAGTGATCCCATGCCTCATGAAATGGTTCCCCCGCATTTTGTTGAAAATGCGTAATTTGATGCCTCAAGGAGTTAGTATGCCCTACTGGGAAGTATTTCCTTAGAAATTTAGCTTGCAATTCATCCAAGGTATTGATCGGTCGATTCAGAGATCGATACCAGTGGGCAGCTTTTTCTTTAAATGAGAAAGGGAACATTTTCATGAGCAGAGTGTTTCGATTTTGAACAGTTGACCTAAGGGTTAGGGCCAAATGTTTCAATTCTTGAATGTGTTGGAATGGGTCATCAGAACCCATCTCGTGGAAATGGGAAACCAAGCTGATAATATTCGGCTTGAGTTCGGTCTTACGTCCCCCAACTAGAATACACACTCTATGCTCAATAGCCACTCCTGTGGGATTATAGTGATCCTGCATTTGTGGACCTGCTCTAGGGTTTGCCAGCCCATTGATAAGATCTGCGTGTTAGAAATCGGGGTTACAAGTAACCTGTCATTGTAGTTGCAACACGTCGATCAGATAAAATTTATAACGAAACTCGAAAAGTGAGTCCCGGGTTGAACACAGGGAGGCGACGTTTACTTTAATTGAAAATTGCGTTTCGATTTGTTTCTTTTTGGTATTTTAGGGTTTTGTTATTTTTTTGTATTTTTGTAAGAAGAAAACAGGCAAACAAATCACAAGATAGAGATGGAACTAAAATTGTATAGATATCACTTTAATGTCTGTTACAATCAACTATGAAAGCATAAAAAGAGAGGGGGGTGAGAGGAAATCTCCCGAATCGGCTGTTCAGCGAGATGACGACGCCTGTCGGAAGCTCAGACGAAGGAGGTGAGGAGCGGGACGATGAAGGTGAGATGCAGGAGGACGTCGGGTTGAGGAAAGCTTCGGCGTGGCTCTGGAATGGAGGTGAGAAGACATAGGTGATCTACTACCGAAATGGAGGTAGGAGGACGACTCCAAGGCGACCTATGAATTGGTATGGAAAGTTGAAGGAATATTTGGTGGGGCAGAGGTTCATTACACTAATAGGCGCCTTGGGAGCTTGAGAACAAACTCTAATGGAGCGTTAGTAAGATTGCTAGAGCATGGGAGTAGGTGGGAGTAGAGTAGGTAGAGATGGATTGGTAGGGAGGTGCTGTAAGTCCTTTTATAGTGGAGGAGAAAAGGCAAAAAATAGGTATGAGACCATTAGTGACATCTAGGCCGTCGCTGGAAACGTCGCTGTAGGCAACTCATGCTCGCTCACGCCCACAGTTGGCTTTGCTGGTGCACAAAGAATTAGCAATGGCTATAAGCGTTGTTGTAAGTCTAGCTCCTACGTCGCTGTAGGTCCAGTTCATGCATAGCTGGCGCTGTGCTCCCCACCTTTGCTGCGCGCGCGTGCGCCCATTCGCTGGCGCTACGCTATGCGTATGTGCGCTTGCGTACGCGCGCATGCGTGCGTTGGGTGGCCTGGGCTACTCCACGTGGCATAGTTTAGGCCGTCCATCTTCTTCTTGTTGTAGGGGCTGCTATAGAGGTCGGATTGAGTCGATTTTTGCGTAGTTAGGCAGCGATCGTTGACCCGAATCCATTTGTGCGGTCGGATTTGTCATTTGAAGCTTCAAATTATGTCTCATAGTCCCTTGGCAGTTGATCTTCCTCGAACTGCATATGGTGCTACGGGACTCCGATGGAGGCAATTTCAGAGGCGTTGGACTTCGATCGTCGTCTTGATCAGATCCGTATGGACGGATCGTCAATCTAAGGCTCCGAAATAAATATCCTTCTCTCCTAACCACAAAAAGGACGCAATTAACCTAAATTATATACAACTACTCTAAATGTAGAATGATGCATGCTATGCAATATTTATAGCATGAAATGCAAATCTAAGCCTAGGAACATGCATGAATAGGCATTTTACCCTCAATAAATGTGTTTACATCATACCCCCATGCCTATGTTTTGCTAGTCCCTAGCAAAATTAAACTATATGCTATGTATAAAAGCAGAATTATGATTAGATCGCCTAGGCCTAAGTCGTTTATTAACAATAGAAAATTTCTACTAAGGTCCTAAACTATAAAAACTCAATAGTACCCAGGTGTCTGCTAGAATGTAGACCACCCAAGTTCTCGTCTTATTTGAGAAGGGAAGATACATTTTTTTTTATTTATTTTCTTTTCTAATTTTTTTGTATTTTTGGAGTTTTAGAGTTCCTGGATAATTTTTTACGGCTACCCGACCCACCCAAGACTCGAAAAAGACTCTAAGTGCTAAGCATCTTGTGAAAATAGTGAAGGACTCACTAGGCGGCCGTTAAAACGGACTTCGGGTTTCTACGACTCTAGGTGACCTTGCCTAGAGGTTTATCTTTTCGTATGGTAGCTTTCTCCCTACTTTTATTTATAGGGTCAACACAAGGGTGAACCTAGTATATATCTCCCCAGTTTATTCTACTCCCCCGCTTCTTCCCTAAGTGTTTTGGGAATTATTGTGCATTTTTTTTTGTGAGCTAGGTTCTGGACAACCGGTCGATGAGCTGTTACCACCGATAACTTGCCAGCCATACTCATGCTGTGAAGTGTGGTTTTATTTATTTTTTTATTTTCTCCCTTTTCTATTTTTTTTCTCTATATTTTATTTTTTTATTTTTTTTTATTTTTTTTTTAAGTAGGTGGCTTTCCTGATCTAAGATTTACCTAGAGGCAGTACAATGAAAATGGTCTTGTGGTTGAGCTCTGGACAATCGGCCGATGAGCTGTTACCACCGACAACTTGCCAGCCATATCACCCAATTCGGTCCATTAGCTACCCAATTTCCGTAAAAATCGCCTAAAAGTGAGTTAGTACGAATAGTGTGTAGATGCTTAGCCTTAAAATCCCCCCAAATCAGAGGGCGGGTTGATAAGTCATATACTTATCATCCCAATTTATTTACCAAATTAAAATGAATTTGGATTAGCGAGGACTTGAGAATAAGTCCACATTTAAGTGGACACCCGGGCTAATTAAGCCTGAAGACCTGAAGAGTCTAAGTGTTTAGGTCCTCTCGTATCATTTCCTAAAGTTAATAACTTCCAAATGCCTAAGTTCTCTTTTCCTAATTTCTTTCTTTTTTTATCTTTTTTCAAATTTTCAATTTTTTCTTAATTTTATAAGAAACTAAAAGAAATTCTATGGAGTTAACATAATGATTTTAGGAATTGATTATCCTCTCCCCCATGCCTAAATGATGCAATGTCCTCATTGTAAAAATAAAAACATGAAAACGGCGGAGTAAACAGAACATCACTTGAGCGTCGTGAAAATCCAGTCAGCTCCACAGAGAGAAGAGTGTATACATACGCACTAAGTTTAATGCCTTCAGCTAGGCATAACACACATACAAAGAAGACATTAAGAATTCACAAGTGCGGGTCAGAATCAAAATCAAAAGGTTGATCCTGAAACCCGTCTACAGAAGATGTCCACAGATGTGGACCAGATTATGGTGCAGACCTACGCCCCAGGGTTGAGTGGTTCTCAGGTTCTGGATGAAAATCACCCAGAACCGAAGGTTGTTAAGCTTGCGGGGCCGATCCTACGATTTTGGAGTGTGCAACCCAAGACCAAAGTGTCGGACAATGGGTAAAGATGGTTCAATAGGGGCGGTTGTCCACTTAACATCTAGCTCAGAAAAATAATCAGTTATTTCAAGCTTGGGTTGCATGTGAAAGATATCATAGGGGTCCTGGTAGAAAGTAGGTGGTTTCAAATCAATAGGTACCCTTAGATCCAAAATCAAAGTTCCCTCAGAATTAGCCTCCCAAGTTTTTATTTCAACAATTCTATCTTCCAACATCAAGGGCTCAGGCTCCGGGACCTCTAGCATATCATTCACCACATATGACTCTCCCAAGTTGAGAAATCATGGCTGAATCAAGATTGACTTGGGCATAATGATCTCAGATGTCATCTCTTCAAGGTGCAGATGGGGAATGGGGTCACTGATTGAATCATCAAATAAATGAGGATTCAAATCCTCCACGTTAGCCCCAACCGAATCAAAATCTTCAATGACTATGCTATCAAATGGTTCGTCAGATTCCTCATGCCCCACGTTGTCTCACTAAAATCATTTTCCTTATGCTCAGGTGAGACTTCACTTAAAGATTCTTCTCCCTCAGAGTCAAAGAATTGATAATCCTCATTTATATGTCTCAAAATCATAAATCATTTCATGATCGAAGGAGACATAATTTTCTTCGTTTCCTGACTTGGGGATCTTGGGTGAATCAATCGGTTCATCCTCAAAGGGTTGCTCTAGACCAATCTGGTCATTTCCAATCTCTGAATATGTATCCCCCTCGACAAGCACTTGAGCAGGTTCAGACATTGGCTCTCCTGAAGAGGGTTCATCTTGAGAATCATCCCAAGATTTGACTAGTGCAACCACAAATTTCATCTTCAACCTCGATAATTTCCCAAGAAGAAACTCACCCAAGTCCCTATCCCTAACACTTTGGAGCAAATCCAATAGAGAACTATTAAGTTCATCAATCATTTTAATCGTAGGATCCAGTGCTTTAGTGCATGGTGTTGGCTGAGCTTCTAATGATTGTATAGTGTTCGTCAAATTAGCCAACACCCTATCCTAGATCTGGTCCACCTGAACTGACTGGTTTGATTCAGGCTTGGGCGGGTTTGGGTTAAATCTAGGGGAGTCAAGATGTCGAGGTTCTTGGGTTCCTCCCTGATAGTAGGTCATCTCGGGTTGTTCAAAGAATGGTGGTGACCTATATTCAATGGAGTACTGGGGAGGGTAGGTGTTATAATCATCATATCCTTCCTGATTGTAGATTGGGTTGGTTTGGTCATTAAAGGATGGAGATCTATAATCATTGTAGCTCTAGGAAGGATGGTAATCATAGTCTTGTTATCCAGGGTTAGGCCCTGGACACTGAGGTTTGGATTTGTATCCCCAATCAAAATCATCCTGGCTAGTGCATGGGTAATTACAAGTCAAGTTGGAAGAGTAATCATCTTGGGGATAAGTGGTGGTAGGAGGGTAGGATGTGAAATGTGTGTACAATGTGGAAGGGTACATGGTAGAAAAGGAGGGAAAATGGAGAAGAGAAAAGGTGCCCTACAATACAATCAACCAAACCTGTCCTTATGTGGGTAGCCTAAAGACCTACAGACTCCCAGGACCCGTCTTGAGATTATAAATGATTTGGTCCACTTTTATCCGATCAATCCAACCAGTTAGGAGGGACTAGGGAGAAGGTTATTCCTTTGGCGTACGCCTCCGGTTCCTAATGTACCCCCCAGCCATGGTTGTTTGACACTACTCCCCTAGCTAGACATCAGATGGACCAGCAAAAGTAGATTAATTGAAAAAAATCATAGTCTGAGCCCTGAAGAGCGAATCAATCCTTAAGGCCAATGTCTATTCAGTTTTAGTTAGGCTTGGGATGATCGTGCTCTTGGAATGTGATGGGCCCTTTAGATGGGTTGTACCCTTAATGATTAGTTAAAATGTGTGTGCGTGCACAACCAGGGTTTACAAACAAGGTTATTTGATGATGTGTCTTTTAGGGTTTAACCTTGTTTAGTAGCTTTTAGGGTTTAATTCTTAGGTTGGTTCAATCAAGGTTTAGTAGAACACTCAAAGTTTTGAAAGCACGGGTGATGATATGTTCCTTTAGAAATAAAAAATAATGTGGAGTGCCTGGTTCAGCCCTAAGAATCAACCCTAAGTTGCAAGCTACTTGATGGATCAGTTTTAGATTGAGTGGTGCGGCCCAAACAGCTTAATCAATTGGCTTGTTGCACCACTTAGTTAAGGCACACAAGAATGTTTAACCTATTCAGATTTCTACTCACTTATGTGTATTTAGTTGAAGTGTACCGAGTCCACAGGTCAGATCCAGGTTAAGTGGTAGAATCAAGGTGATTGTGCACCTTAGGATAAGAAGTAGTGGGTGCTAAGTGTGCAGCTTTCAGAAAATCCCATAATCAGATAACACCTTTTTTATTTTTTTTTATTTATGTGGATGGCGAGGTGCGTGGAGGTGGTAAACAAACAACCAAATCTATCCTAGGGTTTATAAAAAGCACCTAAGTTGATTTAGGTTTGAGTTATTAGGTTATGGAATGAAAACTAAGATGCGGGTGGTGTTGGGGACACTTACAAAACACTCTACCCGCATTTTACTCCAGTTTACCACACTTGGATCACCATGCTAGGGTACCTGCAAGACAATAGATCAGAGATAAGCAGGGTTAGTGTTATGTAAATGCAAAGAAGCGCAAAAAAAATAATAAAGTAAATTCCGTTGCCTCCCCGGCTACGGCGCCAAAATGGTCGGGTGTGTTACAAGTAACCTGTCATCATAGTTGCAAAACACGTCGATCAAATAAAATTTATACTGAAACTCCAAGAGAGTCCTGGGTCGAACACAGGGAGGTGACGTTTACTTTAAGTGAAAATCACGCTTTGTTTTGTTTCTTTTTGGTATTTTAGGGTTTTGTTATTTTTTTGTATTTTTTTAAGAAGAAAACAAACAAACGAATCACAAGATAGAGATGGAACGAAAATGGAATAGATATCACTTTAATGTCTATTACAATCAACTATGAAAGCATAAAAAGTGAGGGGGTGAGAGGAAATCTCCCGAATCGGCTGTTCGGTGAGACGATGGCGCCTAGCGGAAGCTCAGACGAAGGAGGTGAGGAGCGGGACGACGGAGGTGAGATGTAGGAGGACGTCGGGTTGAGGAAAGCTTCGACATGGCTTCGGAATGGAGGTGAGAAGACGGAGGTGATCTGCTATCAGAATGGAGGTTGGAGGACAGCTCCAAGGCGACCTATGAATGGGGATGGGAAGTTGAAGGAATATTTGGTGGGGCAGAGGTTCGCTACACTAATAGGTGCCTTGGGAGCTTGAGAACAAACTCTAATGGAGCATTGGTAGGCTTGCTTGAGCTTGGGAGTAGGTGGGAGTAGAGTAGGTAGAGATGGCTTGGAATGGAGGGGTGTAGTTCCTTTTATAGTGGAGGAGAAGAGGCAAAAAGTAGGTATGAGACCATTAGTGACATCCAGGCCGTTGCTAGAAACGTCGCTGTAGGCAGTTCATGCCTGCTTACACCCACAGCTGGCTTTGCTAGTGCGCAAAGAATTAGTGACGGCTGTAAGCGTCGCTGTAAGTCCAGCTCATGCGTCGTTGTAGGTCCAGCTCATGCATAGCTGGCACTACGCTCCCCGCCTTTCCTTTACGCGTACGCGCCCACGTGCTGGTGCTGCGTTGTGCACATGGGCACCTACACACGCGCAGGCGCACTCACACTATTGCGTGCGTGCGTGCGCTGGGCGGCCTGGGCTATACCACGTGGTGCAATCAGGGCCGTCCATCTTCTTCTTGTTGTAGGGGCTACTAGAGGTCGGATTGAGTCGATTTTCGTGTCGTTAGGCTGCGATTGTCAATCCGAATCCATCCACGTGGTCGGATTTGTCATTTGAAGCTTCGAATTATGTCTCTTAGTCCCTTGTCCGTTGATCTTCCTCGGACTGCATATGGTGCTATAGGACTTCGATCGAGGCGATTTCAAAGGCGTTGGATTTGGCTTGTGGTCTTGATCAAATCCGTACGGTCGGATTGTCATTCCGAGATTTTGAAATAAATATCCTTCTCTCATAACCACAAAAAGGACACAATTAACCTAAATTGTATACAACTACTCTAAATGAGAATGATGCATGCTATGCAATGTTAATAACATGAAATGCAAATCTAAGACTAGGAACATGCATGGATAGGCATTTTACCCTCAATAAATGTGTTTACATCAATCTGCGACAGTCTGAAGCTGGTTTTACAGGTGCTGGATGTCGTCTCCTCCTTCTGGACTAGGGTTCTCCATTGAGTCTGAATCAGAGTACGGAGAGCTTGGGTTGGATGTAGATGGGTCAAAGGGGATATGGATCGACTCAGAAGAAAACCCAAACAAGTTAGTCGGGTGCTGGCCCCGACGTGAGTGAGCTACTAAAGGAGGTCTTAAGACTGGTCTTAAGGACCTCCTAATGTGCATGCACTACAGAAAAGACGAGGCACTAGATTTCAATCTGACCCAATCGAGACACCCAAATATGTTTGGATGGCTTAGGCTTGTTTGAGGCAGATAGCCTCTAGATCACAAATCCACCCATCCTAGAATTACTTGGGTAGCCAGAAAGGGAGAGTCCCGCAAAGTCCCCTATGCGGTAGAGTGCCCCCATGGGTTACAGGGTTTCCCCCACCCGACCTTTCTTGTCACTACGGTTCCAAGTAGACCGAATATGTGTGAATTGGGTCCTAGGTCTACCAGATTTTAAGCCTATTTGTGTCTCAAATTATCACTTGATTTAGAGTTTGATTCCAATGTGTGACCTAATTTCTAGGTTGATTGGTTCACCAAGTGAACCAACTTCACCTAACCTGTCCTAATGTTTAGGACGTAATTCGGGTTAACTCACCCGAATCACCCTATTTTGGTTTGACAAGCAGGTTATTAAGTCACCTGATAACGGCCTTGTTGACTATGTTTTGTTGTAGAAATTACGTTGTAGTACAGATAGTCATTGCCATTATTACAATTTTTACTCGGAAACGAAAGTTCTCCCGAGGTCGAACTCAGGGAGCAAGTTGTATTCTAGAGGTACGAAGTTTCTATTACAAAAAATAAGAGATAGAGAGAGAGATTTGTCTTGTTGGCTTCTTCTTCTTCTCTTCTTTCTCGTCTTTGTCTTCTTTTCTCTTCTCTTTGAGTCTTCAGTTTTCTTCCTTCTTATTCTTGCTTTGTTCTTCTTTTCTTGTTTTCTTCTTGCCTTCTCTTCTGTTCTTCTTCTTTCTTCTCTTTCTTTTTCTTCTTATTCTTCTTTCTGTCCGTCTCTTTCTTTTTCTTCTCCCTTGCGGTCCTGTTCCTCTTTTCTTCTCCTTCTTCTTTGCCTTCAGAGCGTCGTCTGATTTTTCAATCAGACGACTTAAGTAGCTGCTGCTACAGTGCGTCTTTTCTTCTTCTTTCCTCTGTGGCTTTCTTTTTCTTCTTCTTCTCGCAGTCCTTCTTCTTCCTGCCTTCTCTTCTTCTTCACCTGTGCCTACACACTCAAAGTTCAATCAGACGGCAAAACCTACTCTACCCTCCCCCATGTCTCTCTCTCTCAGAATTCACTCATAGGATAGCTCTCCCAGAGCTGCCGGATAGTCGGGTACGCGGGTCGCACCCGGGTCCAGGCCCACCGGCGTGCGGTGGTGGGAGAGGAGTGCAGGATGGGTAAATGGGTCGGGCCAGGTCCGCGGGGCGTGGTCGCGGACGAGGCCAGCTCGAGTGGGTGAGAGGGACCTCACCCCATGCTCAGGAGGCAAAGAGCCTAAGGCACTTTTTGCCTTTATGCGGGCGTGGGCCTCTCAAAAGTTTCGAGGTGGGACTAAATGTCCCACCCCAATTGGGCACCCGCAGCTGAGGGAGCTGCAGGCAGATGCAGCAGCTACGGGGCTTTCTCTCCAACTGCAGGCCTGGGCGACTGCGTGGCTGCGAACCACGCGTCCTGGCGAGTCGAACCTGGGCGAAGCGCGCCTGCAGCTGCCGGTTGAAGGAGCTTCACCGGCTCAGCAATGGCGATGGAGGGCGAGCAACCTGTCCATAGAAGAACGGCCTCTTGGCCTAATCAGACAAGCGGAGAACCTTCGCCGTGGCACGGCGAAGGCGGTGTGGGGTCTGGCAAGCCGTGGGGCGGAGCGTAGGGGCTGCCCTAGGTCAAACTGTGGCGAGGGAAATGGGTTTGTTCGGGGGGACTGTAGGTGGCGAGTGGCGGGAAATGGAAGGGTGGAAGTTGATCAAGGTGAGGAGGCGGAGGTTCTGTGAGGGTCGGCGAGTCGTGTGGGGTGGTGGAATGACGGGAGCGAGTCGCCGGAGTTTGGCCGGAGATGGGGAAGGTGAGGGCGTTTAGGCGCGGTCGAGGGGTGGTTATGCAAATTACAGTAACGAAAAGAAAGAGGGGAGGAAGAGGAAAGATTGTACCTACTTGGAGGGACAAGGGGGGGCTGGAGCAGGGCGACAGTCGTATCGACTGTCGCCGGAGAAGAAGGTACCTAGAGAGAGAGAGCGGCGGCGAGGAGAGAGCGGGAGAGCGTGCGCTGGGTACGGCGCGACGCGGGAAGAGCAAGTGAAGGCAGCTCTGATGCTGGTAGTGCGGCAGAGCGACGAGGAGGAGGAGGAAAAACTGCCGGAGCAAGGGGCCTCTGTCGGTGTGGGAAGAGAGGAAAGGGGGGGATTTCTCCGTCAGAACCGAGCTGGAGAGAGCGACAGAGCGTCGGGGGTTTTTATAGAGGCAGAAACAGAGAGGAGGGCGGAGGGAGACGACGTGCCTCCCTCGTCGGAGGACGCTGGAGATGGAGACCCATACCGTCCGTGCGTTCTCACGGGCCGTATGGGCGATTGCAGCGATCAGGGGGGTGTTCCTGCGACGGCTGACGTCGTAGGGAACCCCTGGTTGACTTGGCAGGGGGCCCCCCTCACCCTGCGCGGCGCCATGCCTCGTGCAAGGTCGTCGGAGCATGGTGCTGCTCAGGGTTTTGCAGGGAGGACCCAAATGCAAAGAACGATGAAGAGTTAGGGGCTAAAATGCGAGGGTTTCAAAAGTTGAGGGCCAAAAAGTAAAGTTGGTCAAGAAGGTTTCTTCTTAGGCTCAAGTTTTTATACATGAATAATTAGGGTCTAAGGATTCTGATGGTGAATTTTATTTCTAGATTAAACCTTGTTTGATTGATCAATTTACGCAAAAACCCAAATTAAGTTATTAATTGGGCATGGTTCTCAATGTAGGTCAAAATGGGTTCCTAAGGCCAAATTGGAGGTTCTAAACCTTAGAGATTATTTTTATACGAATTTTAGAGGGTTTATTCGATTTTTTATTTGCCTCGAACCTCGTGAATTGAAGTGAGTTTATTTTTAGGATTACAGGATGTCATTTAATTCCTTGGAGTTGCTGTAGCCCTCTTTGAGTCATCTCATCCCACTTTTCTTCTTATTAGGTTATTTTGACCTATGTTTGGATCCTGAGTTACCCGGTTTTCAGATTGAATTGGTGAAATTGCATTTTTACCCCTTAGTTTCTGTTTTCTTCTTAAACTCAGAATTCTCTTAGTTAAGCCTTTCCTTGAGTTATGTAGGAGCTTTTATCCTTTGTATTAGGTCAAAATGAGCTAGTTATGGCTCATGATGAGGTTCTCATCATACCCCCATGCCTAGCTTTTGCTAGTCCCTTAGCAAAAAAACTTAAGGTTTCAACCTTTGTTCTAGACCATGGAGTTCTTAATAGCTTTAGATAAGTGCTTTTTCCTTTGAACTCAGATTAGGTTAGAATGCTGACTATAGGCCTAAAAGGTACTCTAGTACCAATCAAGATCCAGATCTGTCTAGCCTCAGCCTCAGTCCTTAGCAAAGGTTTTTAAGGCCTACAAGAACTAACTTAAGGTCTTTTGGACTTTGTGGTTAAAGCACCCATGCTTGGAATGATTTTAGCCCTGGCTCAGTTCGCAGTGCGTTTTGTAAGAGAGAGAGATAGAAAATTTTTCTATTTTGGAGAGTTTTCTCTCTCTTTTTCTTTTTAATTCTAGCTTAGGATTGGCTTTTCAACACGGTCTGTATCAGATTCCTTGCCCCCATCATCAATCCTCAAGGGTTCCTGGCAATCGATGCTTCGAGATAGCACCGCCCATGGCAACCCCCGAAACCCTGGCTATTGAGATTTCGAGATAATCCCATCCATGGTGTTCCGTGGCCGAATCCAGACCCTGGCAATTGACACTTCGTGATAATGCCATCCATGGAATCTGAATCAGCAGAGTGCTTACATGCCCCCAGTAGGATATGTAAATATCCTAAGAGACAAGCACTGAGGAGATGATATTTTGTTATGCATCTTCGAGGGGATTTCCTGCCTCTCCGCGCTGGGAACTCGTCTAAATCAACTTGTGTTGATCGGCCGCTCCTACTCTAGGTGTACTTTTCAGAATTTTTTGCGACACTTCTGCGTGATTTTGATTTTTACGCTTACTGAACCAGGCTGTGTGTGAGGTTAGGGTGCTTAGGTTACTGAGTCCCGTAAACCAAAAGTTAGCTAACGAGGCCAAATACTTCCTAAGCCTTAAACCTAATATTTCAGCTTTTCATTTTCCTCAACCTCTTGAGGAGTGTCCAGATCTTAATGGGTACTAAGAGTCTATCCAAGAATGCCTAAGGTTTGCGTTCTTACTAATCCCTTTGTGCACTTTTCAGTTCTTTTCTTGAATGAGGTCTAGAATTTAGGTTAATTCCTTAGTTTCTTACTAATGACTACTTTTTTTCTCATAATTTTGTGCTCCTTTTTCATTTTGTTTCTTTTTCTCCTCCCACAAAATTTCCTTCTCCTTTTATTCTCTTTTGAAATTTTTTTTTTTTTTTATAATTTTTATGGTGTTTTTGGCATATGTAAATTTTTTGTTTGAAACCTTTTCTTACAAGTTTTGCACTATCATACCCCCCATGCCTAAGATTTGCAATGTCCTCATTGTAACCTAGGGGGTTTTTATTCAACTTAGTGCATACATTAGGACAGATGTTTTGATGAGTGAATGGGTTGGGGTGACTGTTTCAGACGATTTCTAATCTCAGATGCAAGCATCTGAGGTGGAGTCGGCTGTCCTAAAGTGTGAACTTTAAGTGCATAAAGGTGTCAGAAAAGATTTTAGGTTTTCAAAGAGAATGACGGGCTGCCTCCCGTTGAGCGCTAAATTTGATGCCTTCAGCCAAGTGGGAAATGCGATGGAGAGGGGATGGTCAAATCAGCAGAATTTTGTAAGACAAGCACCTTGATTAAGAGCCTGGTTGGTCCAACCAGGTGCTTGTTCAAATCGACAGGCTGATGATGCAGCCCAAACCCAATCAATCTGGTGGGTTGATAGATGAAGATCAAAAGGTGTGGAACCCACCATATACTATGAAGCTCAGATGGATGTGGAAGTGTGAATGCAGGGTTTGGCTGAGTTGAATCAGCCTGGTCAGAGTAGGGACCCGTAGAATAATCAGTGAATGATGTGGGGACCCTACAGGGGTGATCAGAGAATGATGGAGCATGGTCTGTAGTCTGATCAGTGTTCAAAACCCGATGTGGAAATGCAATCGGCTCGGTGAGAGGTGAATCTGAATAGAAATTGAGTCCGGTTGCAGGGCGGGGTCGGGAAGAGGGTTTGATTAGTTCTGTGTGTGTGGACGAGGTGGCAATCGTGTATGAGGGCTCTTCTAGAAAGGAATGACAGGTGGTTTTATGTAGAGAGTCCTCTGGGTAGCTATCAAATGCCTGAAGAGTGTTTGTAGGATGAAGGAAATCTGAACTGAGAAAAGATTTGAATTCTGTGTTGCAATCACTCTTGGCATTTTTTGTTTTTGGTTCCTGAGGATCAGAAAGGAATGATTCTGTGTTACCAGTGATCTCGGGAATCAGGACCTCAGAGTCAGAGTTATGTGGACTGAGGTCGTAGATGGGCCTGGTGTGTTCAGGAAGAAGAGTCTCTCCATAATTATAGTCAGATCTGAAGTTGTCGGAGAGTTTGTGAAAATTGAGTTCTAAATGAGATTCTTGATCATGAATTCTACCGTAGCATAAATCATCAGATGTGGAATCAGCAGCCTGACTGGGTTCTAGCCTATATGTCAATTCTGGGCTCAAAAAGGTGTTCTGTCCAAGCTCGAAGCTGGTAGGATAGACCCCATTAAAACCCTGCTCATTTAACTCAGTTTCTGTATCATAAATTGGCGTGTTTTCTGAAAAATTGATCAGATTTCCTGAGGATGTTGGAGAGGGATATTCATCAAATAGAGGCCCGGAATCATATTTTGTAAAAATTTGATCTTTCTCATATGAGGCCTCATAATCTTCCCAATAAGTTTCAGATCTAGGTTCTAGGTTTAGGATGTGGGTAGAATTGCTAGAACCTAAGTCCGAATAACCTTCGAGGGCCACCTTATCAAAATAAGGGGCGGAATTTATACCCTCAAAAGGTTCAGTTCTAACCTCATTATTGCAGGAGTTTGGGAATTCTAAGCTTGGCAATTCATGGTCTAAGGTCGGTTCATCAGTGTGCTCTCCTGCAATATCCCAACCTAATTCAATGTTGTCTTCTATCTGGGTTGGGATTCCACAACCACTTTGTGCCTCAGTCCCGAGATCTGGGAAACTGGATTGTTCCTTAATACTGTTCCAAGATGGTTCATCCTCTATTTCTGGTATATACGGGTATTTCTGATTGATAATTTGTTCTAGTGATCTCATCATTTCTACCCATTTTATAAGGGCATCTTGGTGTTGTTCCCAAAGTACAGGATTTGTCAAGCATTGAAGGTATTCAGATTGGTGTAATTTTTCTATCTCAATGTATCCTGTCATGAGCATATCTCGGGTTGATCCTTTTGTAATTTCTGTCAACAGAATTTGGGCACAGTTTATGATGAAAGCTGTGGTTGTTAGGACATCAACCTGAATGTTTTCTATTGGTGTTGAGGGTTTACATTTGATTTCATAGAATTCAAGGGCATCCTCAATCATCTTATCTTTCATGGATCTCTGATATTCAGGTTTTTTGAATGGTAGTCTTAATTGGTGTGGCTGCATCTTTGAATCAGGTGGTGGAATCAAGATATAGAATCGAAGTTTGAATCAAGATGGAAGAAGGGGACTTTGTTCGGAATCAGAGGAAAAGGGGCTATGTGAATGATTGGTTGCACAAACAAGGGCAGCGAGGCTCGGCCTCGGGGGGGGGGGGGGAAAGTGAATTTCTGAAGGAGGTTTCAAGGACCTCCTGCCAAATACTGAAGGACTGGATGAGATAAGCAGGTGCTGGACCCAATCGAGGCACCCAAAAATTGTTGGGTGACTATAGAGGTGCGGGGCAGATGGACCCCTTGATCAGAAAGATCGTCCACCTGAGAATTACCTGGGCAGCCAGAGAGGGAGAGTCCCGCGAAGACCCCTACACGGTAGAGCGTCCCCACAGGTTACAGGGTTTCCCCCACCCGACCTCTCTTGTCACTGCGGTTCCAGGTAGACCAGAATGGGGATCTTGACCTCTTAAGTCTACCAATTTTAGTTTAAGATCGGGGTGCTTAAGGTTTCACTTAAACTTTTAGGTATTTTTGAGTGAAGAAGTGACCTAATTTTAAGGTTGGTTGACCCAAGGGGTCAACTTCACCTCTTGTTCTTTTGAGAGCTTTTGGGTCCATTCTTTTAGGGTTCAAGTGTTTAGAGAGCCAATTGTTTAGGGTTTCTCTTGTATAGATCTTTTCAAACAAGGTTTAGGTACACCTCTTTTTGGGAAGATGTTTTCTTTGTTAATAGAAGGTGTGTCTCTAAAAACCCTAGCTTTTGACCTTATGTTGGCTCTACTTGGTCCATTTAACTCTTTGTTTGGGTAATTAGGGCTCAGGCAAGGGTGTGTTAGCCCCTAATAACCTTTAAAACTGTGTGTAGGAATAATAGTTTCTGAGAATATGCAGCTATTACTATGTATAAAGACAGGTTATGCCTATTTCTTTTCTTTTTCTTTAAAATTTTAGGGTTTAATAGGAAGTTACCTGTCCTTGGAGTGGCTGTGGTGCGGCTGCGTCTTTTTGTTTCTTTCTGTACCTGCACAAAAGAGAGGAAAGATTATTAGAAACCTACAAATAGAAATTTTATTACTTCTAGAATAGCCGTTGCTCCCCGGCAACGGCGCCAAGTGATAACGGCCTTGTTGACTATGTTTTGTTGTAGAAATTACGTTGTAGTACAGATAGTCATTGCCATTATTACAATTTTTACTCGGAAATGAAAGTTCTCCCGAGGTCGAACTCAAGGAGCAAGTTGTATTCTAGAGGTACGAAGTTTCTATTACAAAAAATAAGAGAGAGAGAGAGATTTGTCTTGTTGGCTTCTTCTTCTTCTTCTCTTCTTTCTCGTCTTTGACTTCTTTTCTCTTCTCTTTGAGTCTTCAGTTTTCTTCCTTCTTCTTATTCTTTCTTTGTTCGTCTTTTCTTGTTTTCTTCTTGCCTTCTCTTCTGTTCTTCTTCTTTCTTCTCTTTCTTTTTCTTCTTGTTCTTCGTTCTGTCTGTCTCTTTCTTTTTCTTCTCCATTGCGGTCCTGTTCCTCTTTTCTTCTCCTTCTTCTTTGCCTTCAGAGCGTCGTCTGATTTTTCAATCAGACGACTTAAGTAGCTGCTGCTACAGTGCGTCTTTTCTTCTTCTTTCCTCTGTGGCTTTCTTTTTCTTCTTCTTCTCGCAGTCCTTCTTCTTCCTGCCTTCTCTTCTTCTTCACCTGTGCCTACACACTCAAAGTTCAATCAGACGGCAAAACCTACTCTACCCTCCCCCATGTCTCTCTCTCTCAGAATTCACTCATAGGATAGCTCTCCCAGAGCTGCCGGATAGTCGGGTACGCGGGTCGCACCCGGGTCCAGGCCCACCGGCGTGCGGTGGTGGGAGAGGAGTGCAGGATGGGTAAATGGGTCGGGCCAGGTCCGCGGGGCGTGGTCGCGGACGAGGCCAGCTCGAGTGGGTGAGAGGGACCTCACCCCATGCTCAGGAGGCAAAGAGCCTAAGGCACTTTTTGCCTTTATGCGGGAGTGGGCCTCTCAAAAGTTTCGAGGTGGGACTAAATGTCCCACCCCAATTGGGCACCCGCAGCTGAGGGAGCTGCAGGCAGATGCAGCAGCTACGGGGCTTTCTCCCCAACTGCAGGCCTGGGCGACTGCGTGGCTGCGAACCGCGCGTCCTGGCGAGTCGAACCTGGGCGAAGCACGCCTGCAGCTACCGGTTGAAGGAGCTTCACCGGCTCAGCAATGGCGACGGAGGGCGAGCAACCTGTCCATAGAAGAACGACCTCTTAGCCTAATCAGACAAGCGGAGAACCTTCACCATGGCACGACGAAGGCGGTGTGGGGTCTGGCAAGCCGTGGGGTGGAGCGTAGGGGCTGCCCTAGGTCAAACTGTGGCGAGGGAAATGGGTTTGTTCGGGGGGTCTGCAGGTGGCGAGTGGCAGGAAATGGAAGGGTGGAAGTTGATCAGGGTGAGGAGGCGGAGGTTCTGTGAGGGTCGGCGAGTCGTGTGGGGTGGTGGAATGACGGGAGCGAGTCGCCGAAGTTTGGCCGGAGATGGGGAAGGTGAGGGCGATTAGGCGCGGTCAAGGGGTGGTTATGCAAATTACAGTAAGGAAAAGAAAGAGGGGAGGAAGAGGAAAGATTGTACTTACTCGGAGGGACGAGGGGGGGCCGGAGTAGGGCGACAGTCGTATCGACTGTCGCCGGAGAAGAAGGTGCCCAGAGAGAGAGAGCGGCGGCGAGGAGAGAGCGGGAGAGTGCGCGCTGGGTACGGCGCGACGTGGGAAGAGTAGGTGAAGGCAGCTCTGTTGCTGGTAGTGCGGCAGAGCGACGAGGAGGAGGAGGAAAAACCGCCGGAGCAAGGGGGCCTCTGTCGGAGTGGGAAGAGAGGAAAGGGGGGGATTTCTCCATCAGAACCGAGCTGGAGAGAGCGGCAGAGCGTCGGGGGTTTTTATAGAGGCAGAAACAGAGAGGAGGGCGGAGGGAGACGACGTGCCTCCCTCGCCGAAGGACGCCGGAGATGGAGACCCATACCGTCCGTGCGTTCGCACGGGCCGTATGGGCGATTGCAGCGATGAGGGGGATGTTCCTACGACAGCTGACGTCGCAGGGAACCCCTGGTTGACTTGGCAGGGGGTCCCCCTCACCCTGTGCGGCGCCATGCCTCGCGCAAGGTCGTCGGAGCATGGTGCTGCTCAGGGTTTTGCAGGGAGGACCCAAATGCAAAGAACGATGAAGAGTTAGGGGCTAAAATGCGAGGGTTTCAAAAGTTGAGGGCCAAAAAGTAAAGTTGGTCAAGAAGGTTTCCTCTTAGGCTCAAGTTTTTATACATGACTAATTAGGGCCTAAGGATTCTGATGGTGAATTTTATTTCTAGATTAAGCCTTGTTTGACTGGTCAATTTATGCAAAAACCCAAATTAAGTTATTAATTGGGCATGGTTCTCAATGTAGGTCAAAATGGGTTCCTAAGGCCAAATTGGAGGTTCTAAACCCTAGAGATTATTTTTATATGAATTTTATAGGGTTTATTCGATTTTTTCTTTGCCTCGAACCTCATGAATTGAAGTGGGTTTGTTTTTAGGGTTACAGGATGTCATTTAATTCCTTGGAGTTGCTGTAGCCCTCTTTGAGTCATCTCATCCCACTTTTCTTCTTATTAGGTTATTTTTACCTATGTTTAGACCCTGAGTTACCCTATTTTCAGATTGAATTGGTGAAATTGCATTTTTACCCCTTAGTTTATGTTTTCTTCTTAAACTCAGAATTCTCTGAGTTAAGCCTTTCCTTGAGTTATGTAGGAGCTTTTATCCTTTGTATTAGGTCAAAATGAGCTAGTTATGGCTCATGATGAGGTTCTCATCCTCACCTCTTTTAGGATTCAAGTGATCTTAGAGCCTGTATTTTAGTGTTTGAATTGTAGATTGATTCAACCAAGGCTTAGGTAGCACACAATGCGAATGATATTTTTCTTTATAATTTGCACATGTTTACTAGATAGCCTTAAAATTTTAACCCTAATTTGGCTCTAAGGTGGAGTCCAATTCGAAGTTCAATAATCCCTTTAGACTCAATCAAGAACATGCTAGTCCAAGGGTTCAATTAACCAGTCTCTTTAGGCTCATAAATTGTTGGGTAGTGTTTTCTAGGACAAGATCTCCTTAACCACAGTTAATGCTCAGAAATTATAAATTCTTGCCACAAATGAATATTTTTAAGAAAATACTGCAAGGTTGCATCCTATTTTTCTTTTACCCCTTTTTGTTTTATTTCTATTAGGAAAGTAGGGATTACGAAGAGAGGCGAGAGAGTTACCTGCCGTAGAGTGGTTGTCCAGAGATCAGAGAAGCCAGATGTCCTCAGTCATATTCAATTTATAAAACAACCAAAACGAGGTAGATATGCCAGAAATCAGAAATAAAATCAGAAATAATAGCGATAAGTGCACGTTGCTCCCTGGCAACGGTGCCAAATTATTAACTCGCTTTGATCGTGCTTTAAAATTGTCGCGTCGTAGTATAATGATCAAAGAAAATTAAGCATTTATATTTTAATACTCGAATTAGAAAATAAATCCGAGGTCATCTCTGGGAGCAATAAATTGAACACTTAATCACTATCAAAAAATAATAGTTGCTCAATGAATAGAGTGTATCTTTAGATAGGTAGATATAAAAATGTAGGGTAAAAGTGGTGGTTTAAACCACCAAAGTTACCCTTTATACTTAGCACAAATATCAACTATCAAAGCTTTAATGTTCAAAGAACTAAGCACTTTACCCTCAGACGACAGGTATTAGGCACAGATGCCTTAAATGTATCAATCACAGCATGAAGGCAAAGTTCCGTAACGGGGGGAAAGTCATAGATTCAAGCTGCGAAACTCGCCTTCTCCCTCCTTCACAATCTCTTTCAAATCTAGTCGGACCCGAGTAACCGGATCCTCAACCCAGACCCACGGGCGTATTTGCGGGTGAGGGTGCGTGAGCATGCGCGTGTGTGAGAGCGTGTGTATGGGTGTGCTTTGGGGACCTCACCCCGTGCGTTTTGAGGCAGTAAGCCTCGAACTCTTTTTCCTGATAAGCGCTACTGATGTTTTGGTTGAGCATGATGTGGGACTATGTCCCTTGTTACTTCTTTCATCTATGACAGGGAAGATGTTCGTCCTTGATTCGTCACCCCAACCATCAGATTGGCCTGAGGCCCGGGGTTTAATTGTTGCTGGTGTTGCGTTCTCAATTGGTGAGCTTCTTCTCTGATCAGGGCATTGGATGGCATGGCGAAGCTTCGTTGGAGGTGACCGGGGAATCGTGGACAGAGGCGAAGATGGAGGGAAACTCTGGCAAGTACCTGTGCACAATAGAACGGACCTCTCAGTCCCAAATTAGTCCAGGAGCTTCAGGGAAGATCCCCGAAGCTCTCCCTTAGGTCTATGTGCCATGCATTGGGGTTTAGTGGGGTGGCAAAGAAGCTCATAGGAGCTTCGGAAGATGGTGGTCGGTGATGGTTTAAACGGGGTTGAAAGTTGAAATTGAAGAGATGAGAAGATAGAGGAGAAGAAGGGGAAGGAAAGCCCTAACTTTATTGGAGGGCTGGAGGGGTGGAGACCGGCGGCGGTGGCAGGCCTCCGGTGACGAATCGGAGAAGTTGAGGCCAACGAAGGGGGTAGAGGGTCGGCTTCTAGGCTAAGAAGCACAGCAAAGGAAGGGCGAAGGTGGCTGCATCTTCGTTTGATGGTGAGACTCAGCGGAGAGAAGGGAAAAAGAAGATCTCAAGGTATGGTATTGGCGATGCTTGAAGGAAGAGAAGATGAAGGTGTAGGTGCTCAGATTCTAGACAACTCAGCTAGTTGGAGTGTCGCGAGTCTTTATAGAGCAGCAGTCGCGTGTGAAGTTGTTGCTAAAGATTGAGAGAGATCCTTGCAACAACTCACAACTCCACATTTGTTTGGACCAAAGATTGCGGGCTGAGGTGGAGACGGAGGCCAATGAAACAAACACCAATGGATGCAGAATTGAAAGGCGAACAACTTCGCCTTAGAGGTCGAGGCCAGCCGGAGCTTGAGGTGGTAGCAAATGGCGTCAGAATCTCGATGAGCAGCTCGGTCAACAGTGCCCTGGTTGCTGAAGGAGGAAGGTGACTCGAAGGATTGGTTTGCAAGAAGGAAAGGACCTAAAAGTAATGAGATATTATCTACTTACAAGGATTTTAGGAATTTAGGGGCCTAAATGCAAAGTAGGTGCAAACATTGTCAAACTAGGTCCAACTTTTTATGGGAGCTTAATTAAGATTCAGGGAATCTAGTGATCATGTTAATTTTGAGTCTTGAAATTGTTTGGTTGGTGAATTTCTTAATTAAACTCATTTGACATTGATTATTCACCTAGGTCATTGTTTTAGGTTAAATTGGCTTCTTTGACTTATCTGATCAAATTAAACCTTGTCGTATATTTACCTTTAACTTTTAGAAGGTTTAATTTGTAATATTTTCATTAGAAGCCTATCAAACTAGGTCAGACCAAAAATAGGATTTAATTGTTCTCTTTTAATAGCATGATTTCAAAAGAAATCCTAAGTTGTCTATTCTGATCTGCATTGCGATCCATTTGGGCTTATTCTGATGATTCTCCCTCCTGATTATAATGTACCCTTTTTATTACCTTAGAACTTAGCTAAATTAGGTAAGTTATAGAGGATAATGGCGATGCCATCAATAACCCTTTCAATTTAAGGCTGATAATTAGGGTTTTCAATACTATTTTCATCCTTGAAATGCATGATTCGGTTATTCTGAGTCCACTTCTTGGTCTTTTAAGTTCATTTGACCTGCAATTAGCCCCTGATTAATCCCTTGATTAAATCTACATTAATAATGAGATGGTAAAACAACATAATTAATCTTATTTCCTTGTCTTCTTTTCAAAACTATTCGTCACGGATTTACGATCTCAGACAATCATTTATGAGCATTTAACACTTGATTCTGACTAATTTTAGTTAGTTATGATGATTGATAGTGTGACCATCATAGTTTCCGAGGTAGCAATTAGCCCAGATCTTTTACCATGATCTAGACAGCACCCTTAGGAATTTCGTTGATGCCTTATGTGAAGGTAATTTGCTGAACAAAGATGAGGAAAGCACGTTCGAACTCTTTGAGTCCACAAGTGAGAACTCACTAAATAATGCCTCCATGACCACATTCAATCGGTCCAGTCAACCTTGTGATGGAATCTATGAAGTACAAACTAATTCGGGGACGGTTGACATGGACATCATAGTGAAAAAGCTGGATTGGGTTGAATTGGTGGACAAAAAGATTGATGAGCTTTTGAACCAAACCCGAGCCCTGATGCAAACCTTCTCCCTAGCAAAGGGAGCTCACAATGTAGACCTGGTTCAACCTATGAACCAAATACACCTCAAACAACCTCTACTATGTTCTAAGGAGAGAGCTTTGCTCCCTCATACCCTGATTATTCTTTCCCCTCCCCCCCGACCCTTCTACCTTTGAAGATGCCAATATCATCTAGGGCTACTCTAAGCTTGTTCCTTTCTCCAACGGATATAACCTGGGATGGCGCAACCACCCAAACTTTGCCTGGTCGAACCAAAAATTGAACTAATTCCAGAACCAACCCAGGTTGAACCCTTCCTCCTATCTGCAGGGCCCACCTAATAGACCACCCTATAACCAGAATAGGGTAGGTCCTACACAGCAAAGCTAAATGGACACGTTGATGAAAATGATGGCTGACATGAACCAGAAACATCAGGAGGAAATGGATTTAGTGAAGGGACAATTGAACCAGCTGTTGGATACCAAACAATAGGGCTCTCTTCCATCTTAGCCACAATCGAACCCGAGGAATGTAATGAGCTGAGGCTACAATCGCTAAGGGTTCGAACAAAATCAGGGGCAAGCCCATGCGATTTTACAAGCCCTAAAAACATCCCCTAGGTTTGCTCCTTCTTCTTTTCAAGGACCTAACCCTGGTTCCAATGCCTCAGCCAACGCGGTTACCTTGAGAAGTGGTACCCAAACCCAGGACCCTCAATGGCTGACCCCTGTCGTAACTACAACTCCCAAGATAATTGATGATTCTAAGGATGAGTGGGAGGAACCCAAGGATGAAGAACCTGACCCAATCTAGACCCAAATCCCATATCTTGAAGCCTTGGATAAGGTCAAAAAGAAGAAAAATGTGGCTGATGAGGAGTTATTGGAGATATTTAAACAAGTGCAGATCAATATACCTCTCCTTAAAGCAATTAGACATATCCTGGCTTACGTAAAATTTTTTAAAGATGTTTAAACACCCAAGTGTAAGCCAAGGACCCAAGCACCTAGGAAGGTAGTGCTATCTGAGCAGGCTAGTTCGGTGATTTTGAGTAGCCTACCTCCTAAACGGATGGATCTTGGAGCTCCTTTGATCTATTGTAATATTGGTGATTTGACTTTTGACAGAGCACTCCTAGATTTAGGTTCTTCAATAAACCTGATCCCAACTACCCTTTACCACCACTTCGGATTTGGAGAACTTAAGCCTACACTTGTGACTATCCAACTAGCCAATAGATCTGTGAAAACCCCAAAGGAGGTAGTCGAGGATGTAATTGTTCGGGTTAAGGACTTCTACTTCTTGGTTGACTTCTTAGTCCTTGACATGGAAGTCCCCGAACAATTACAAAATACACTCATTATCCTAGGTAGACCATTTTTGGCTACAACCAAGGCTAACATTGATTGTGACACGGGATGTATGGAAATTACCTTCGTAGATAAGATGAAATTATATATCTTCAAAACAACCAAGTCTTTTGATTGAGGTTGGGTCAAGGATTGCAATCTCGTGGATACCCTAGTTGAAGAGTGCTTGACAATTAGTTCCTTAGAGGACTACCAGACTCAACCAGCTTTAGACTACCTTGACCCACCCCAATCCCTGGAGTTGCAGACCTATGTAGAGTTGACTATCATCGGCAACCTCCGCCTGAGGAGATTGATGTCACTCAACTCCCTCCCTTTCCCTACTCATCCAACATTGTACCACTCGCACCTGAACTTAAAACCTCTGCTCGATAAGTTTAAATATGTCTTCCTAAGACCTGATCATACCTTCCCTGTGATTATCAATGCACACTTGACCAGGGACTAAGAACTTAGGTTGACTGCAACCCTTTTTGAACACCAAGCAGCAATTGGGCGGACAATTTCTGGCTTAAGGGGAATTAGCCCTAGATATTGCACTCATAAGATCTATTTAGAAGATAAGACTCGACCTTCTCACCAAATGCAAAGGTGACTAAACCCTAACATGCAAGAGGTCGTTAAAAAAGAGGTTATTAAATGACTTAATGTGAGAATCATCTATTCAATTTTCGATAGCCTTTGGGTGAGTCCTACTCAAGTGGTATCGAAGAAGGTAGGGCTCATCGTTGTCAAGAATGAACATGGCGAATCCATCTCCACCCGCACCACCACAGCTTGGTGAGTGTGCATCTATTATAGGAAGCTAAATGTGGCTTGATCAGGCATTTTCGCTTTGCAGATGATGTATCAGAAAAATAATACAAGAAATGATGATAATCAGATATGTTCTCACAGTAAATCCCATGGTGGAAAAATCCCGAACAAAAATATTTATTAATGAAAACTAACTACGAAGAGTTAGGATGCCGTATCCACAGGGAGGAACATATGCAATAAATTCACAAATACTTTCCCAATATATTTGCCTAATCAAATGCGGGATCCATGCCTAAATTTGATGCAAAAAAAGGCTCAAAGAAGAAGACACAATAACTCAAGAATGCAAGGTTGTGTGCACAATTTTACCTCCATACAAATAATTCATAATGGCTTGTAATGTAACTAGACTTCAAACATTAAGTTTTCTCCCTAAGCCATGTAAGTGCTTGATAATATTACATGCATTTATGTAAAAACCTAAGTCAATGTATAAGGGTGTGAGTGCATGAGAAGAATAGAGGAACTTGTGAGGGCATGGATGCAATTTCAAATAAATAAAATATTCAAATCTATAAATCCATATTGGCAATGGCGTCACAAGTAAAAAGAAATAGAGCCTCTACTGTAGAGAAATAGGGGAACTCGCCCCCTTGTGCGCACGTAGAGGAGTGGGCATGGCTGGAGGTGCAAAGCTCTGAGGAGGTGGCCGATGATGAGAGGGTTACGATGGCGGTGGTTGCATCAACGGAGGTGTCCAGAGTTGTCACCGACGACGAGGAGATGATGGCAAGTGGCGGCTTGTATGCACGTGTGAATGGACTGCAAAAAGGGTTGCTGCGGGCATAGGTAACTTTGTGAGGGCGAGACGAGGTCGATGGCATTGATGGAACAAAGTTTTATGGTCAGAAGTGACGGTTGCGAGTGGAGAAGCTGGTGGTTTGTTGGGTTCCCCCTCTATCGGTCGAGAAGAAGAAGAGGAGGAGGAGGCCGGGAGTTGGCTTGTTGGCCATGAGGTGGGCTGCGCATGAGGTTGGAGGTGGCTGCACGTAGTTGTGCCGAGGAGTCAGTGGGCTTCGGCGTGCATGCGCACGCGACGGGTGCGATCGAGTGAAGTGACGACGGCGTGGTGGCTTGCTACTACGTGTGCGTGAGAAGGCATGGTGGTAAGGGTGGTGACTTACGGTGGTGAAGGAGAGGGTCTATCCAATAGGTAGTTCTCCCTCTGTTTGGATGAAGAAGATGCCTCTCTGTTGCATAGTCGAGGAAGAGGTGGAGCGCAATGGTGATTAGTCAGAGACATAGTTGCGGACGAGGTGTCAAGGAGCATGCTGTCACCATGCTCGTCGAGAATGTTGTGGAGCACGGTGGTGGTTTGTTATCGGGGGTGAGACATGGTGGTGATCATTGTCATGGTCATGGGCGAGACGTGGTGATGAGGCATGGTCCAGAGGGAGTTTCCTTCCTCTCCAGGAAAACGATGGAGAGCGTCCTCCCTCCTTAAGGAGGAAGATGGTTTTGGAGAGCAGGGAGGGCACCGACCGACCTGGGAGGGAGGGTAACGACCAGTAAGGGGAGCATGGGGGTTTTCCCCCCAGATTCCATATTGAATAAAACAAGGAGGTGAGCCCCAGCAAGCCGATCAAGAGTAGCATGCCCGAGCATGCGTCATAAGGGGGGTGAGGTTCATAGGTAGAGTTAACGACCACCCCTTAGGGTGAAGTGGTTATACCATAATCAATAGACCTCACCCTCCTATCAGTCAATAACCATCTTTACCAAAAGATGGTATTAAAAGGTGAATGCCACCTATAAAGATAGTAATACCCTCAATCTCCTATAAGAGAAGAGCCATCTCTTGATACTAGGGTGCCATCCCCTGGAGAGGAGATGGCGATCAAAGGAGGCCTCAAAATTGAGTTAGAACAAACCCCATGGGCCAGGTAGGTATCCCCACCCATGGGATACAATAAACACTGCTTCTAGGTCGATTTTGAGATCGACTACCACTAGAAGCAAGACAGGAGAAAGCATGAATGGAGGGAACCGAAATGAAACAGATAAAACACCACCTGTGAAAGGCCTCTCATGAGAGAGGAGATGATCCCCTGCCGTTGAGTTCCCTACATATATATAGATTGAAAGAGAGAGAATTAGAGAAGGAAAGAATTTGTTATTTCTTGTTACCAAAAGAGATGAGAGAGAGAGAGATTTGAGGGAGAGAGAGAATCAAGAAGGTTTGTAATGTGCATGCATGGAAATAAGAGAGAGGTGATTATTATTATTTTTGTCTCATATAAGGAAGAAGATTTGTGATGGAAAGAAGTGATTATGGGATGTAATCCTAGGTACCAAAGATGCAAATTTTAGAATCTCTTCCTTTTCCTGATGCCAAAATCAATATGCCCAATTTATTCTTGCAACAACATATGTATGCAAACGTATTATTAGTACATGAATATCAAGGGCACACTTCCATTCACAAAAAATGTGCGAATGATAAATCACGAGCTTAAATAATTTTATCAATGTAATGCATATTCTAAATTAAATTCTTATCTCAATGATAATGCACTTAGGTTCTAATTTAGTCCACTACAGTGGACCTATATGGCTAACAATAAGGATCATTTCCCTTTATCATTCATTGACCAGATTCTCAAACGATTGGCAGGACGAAAATATTTCTTCTTCCTGGATGGATATTCAGGATATAACCAAGTTGCTATTGCACCTGAGGATTAAGAGAAGACCACGTTCACTTGCCTGTATGGTATGTTTGCATTCCACAGTATGCCATTCGGGTTATGCAACGCACCTGCTACCTTTTAGCATTGCATGTTGGCCATCTTCTCTGAGATGGTGGGTGAATATCTGGAGGTCTTTATGGATGATTTCTCCATCTTTGGAGACTCATTTGACCACTGCCTAAGCAACCTGGAGAAAATCTTGAAGCGATGTATCAAGGTCAACCTTGGTTTAAGCTGGGAAAAGAGTCATTTCATGGTTCAAGAAGAGAATGCCCTCTGTCACATCGTTTTGCATAGGGGCATAGAAGTTGACCAGGATAAAGTTGACCTAATTTCCAAACTCCCACCACCTAGCTCGGTCAAACAGATAAGATCTTTCCTAGGACACGTTGGCTTTTATAGAAGGTTCATAAAAGACTTTTCAAAAATATCCAAGCCATTAACTGACCTTCTAGCCAATGATGTGCAATTTGAGTTGACACCTAATTGCATCCAAGCCTACATCACTTTACGGGATACAGTCTTAACTACACCTATTTTACAACCTCCAGACTGGTCTTAAGACTTTGAGATAATGTGCGATGCATTAAATTTTGCTATTGGAGCTGTCCTAGGACAAAGGTAGGACAACAAACCCGTGGTGATCTACTACATGAGTAAAACCTTAGATGAGGCTCGATGGAATTACACTATTGCAAAAAAGGAATTGCTTGTCGTAGTCTTCAGATTGGAAAAGTTTAGATCATACCTTCTAGTATCCCATGTGATAATCTACACTGACCACTTAGCTATCCAGCACTTGCTAGCCAAAAACGATGCAAAACCTAGGCTGATTAGATGGATCCTACTCCTGCAGGAGTTTGACCTGGAAATACGTGAAAAGGCTGGATCTAAAAATGTTGTATCAAACCACCTATCCAGAATCAGTTCGGAACATAGCGGATCTTCACTACCTGTGACTGACACATTTCTTGATGAGCAAATTCTAGGTGCGCAAGGTAAAGATAACATCATCATCAGCCATATCTAGCTTTATTTAGTCATATTCCATCATTAAATGCACCTACATAACCGTCAGAAGACAGTAATTCATTACACACCCTTTCTAAGAGAATAACAAGAAACTAGGGTTAAAACTGTAATTTTACCATCCTATCATGAATGCAGAATAACCAAAGAGTTTCTCAGAGGTTAATTAAAGGTCAAATGTTCATAAATGTCTAATAAAGTGAGTTCATGTAGATGAAAATGGGTTTTCACGCATTTTAGGAATTAATGGACATCTGAAATCCTAAAAATAGATTTGCTTAATTAACTGAGGTTCTAGTTAGGATAAAATTCATCTAAATCCTCTAAAAAGCATAGAAAAATATTCTCTAGGGTTTGGCATCCCTGATTTGACCATTTGAACCCATGTTGACCTAAAAATAGAGTCTTAAATAGACGATTGCCCTAATTTAGGTTTCTATGCAATTTACCTATTCAAACTTGGTTAAAACTTAAATCCAACTTCACCATCAGATTCCTTGGGTCAAAATTATCTTTGTAGGAAAATTTGGGCCCAATCAGAGATCACCTTAACCAAGTTTGCATTTTGGTCCTGTCTAACTCTTTTCTCTCACACATAGGCCCTTAACTTTTGAATTATTTGTAAAACAGTCCCTAACTCTATCGTCAACTTTGAAAATATGTCCTTGACACCATTAAAGGAAACTTTAAGCTTCACCGTCAAGATTCGAGCGAGGATTTCTTACTCAATTCTCAGTCAATCTCTCCGAAAATAGATAGGAGGATTCCTGATGAAATTGCCTTCCATTTGAACCACATCTTGGGCTCTACTTCTTTCCCAAAAGGTCATGCGAACCTTTCAAAGGTTCAGGTTTCCTTTTTGCGTGAACCTCCCAAGCTTGGAAGCTTCTTTCCAAGCTTGGGAAGACCTCCTATGGCCTATATAAGGTCCCATGATGCCTAGCCGAACTCCCTAGCTAGGTTTTGGCCAAAATACCCTCTTCAAACTCCCTCTCCGACCACCTCTGCCCTAGCTCCGGCGAGCCTCCTCCTCCGTCATCCTACGGCCTCCCAATGGCCAAATTGGGAGTGTCTCCTTCATTCCCGACTTCCTCCGCCTTTCGACTGTCAACTCAGAGGTGCCCTAGCCCCTTCTTCCTCACCGTTCTCCTTGATGGAGAATTTGTCTTCCTCACGTCCGACAAGGCACGTTGGCATGAGTCCCTTCCCTTTTCTTCCTTAAATTAGGTCCTATAGCTTCCTTTTCTTTTCTCCTTTCTTTTTCTCCCCTTAACTCCTCAATTTGACTACCATATCACTGCCGCCCTCGTCATCTTCCCCAACTTTGGTGCGAACTTTGGTGAGTTTGCACCGCCATTACACACCATTAAACCACTCCGCTCCACCTCCATTACCTTTGCCACATCACGCTCATCAAAAGCCCTCTACTTATTATGCCATCCACCTATCCTACACCTCCGCCAAACACCTCTTGCTTCACCCACCTTTCCCGAGGTCGTCTGACCATCTCACTCCCTCTCACTCCACAAGATCACCACCACCGCACTCCTTGTCCACCGGCGATACTTGCGAGCTATTCTAATGTGGCCAAGAGGTCGTGTTTGTGACTTACAGGTTCCACCGTCCACCATCATTGTTGCCATTGGCGCCGCCCGTGTTCTTCGAGTTCCGACTGAGTTCTTCAGCACTGTGATGCCCAGGTGTTGTGGAGTGCCTCTAGGAAGCTTCCCAGCTTCTCAATTGTGGCTGCTGGGGCTTGATTCGACCATAATCTAGGACAGCATCAACCGCAACTTGCACAGGACTTCACGAAGGACATGTGGGACATATAGTCCCACATTATAGAATTTCAAGCTGACACTGGTAGATATATTGTAATTATGTTTTAGGCTGTCTATCTCAAACACACGAGGGGTGAGGTCCCCCGGTTCACGCGTTTCGCACCTTACACCTCGACCGTGCACACATGCACGTGGGTCTAGCCAAACCCAGTTAACCGGATCCATATACCCAATTGTCCTGGATTGAAAGAGAAAAGAGTAGAAATAGAGGAAGATTTGCAAAGAGAAAAAGAGAGAAGGGGTAGGGGGTTTTTGCTCCCTTATAGGTGGGCCTGTGCGACACTTAGTCGTTGAAGGCCTTGGCTTCCCTTGTGTGTGAGACAGAATGAAGAAGTGAAGAGAGGAGAAGGCTTGAGAAGAAAGAGAAGGCCTATGCATGTTGAAGAAGAAGAAAGAAGAGTTGAATAAGATGAACAGTGCCTTTGCACTGTAGCATCTGGACATTGTGGCATTGTTTGAATTACTATTGAATAATTTAAGTACTATGGTTAAGATACATGCTTGAATGAGGATCTAAAAGGTCATTTAAATCACAACTTTTTGAGATATTTCCATTCATTTTGCCATGACAAACTCTTCATATACTCATATTATATATTGATGACCACTTTGAGTAATTAAGTGTTCATTGCAAATCATTATTAGCTTAATTATTGTGCTCATTTATATTTTGATTGAGATTAGTGCATGAATGCAACACTTTCTCCTTGTGTTCGACCTTGGACTTAAATTCGAGTAATAAATTATATTTGTTGACGAGCGATTTTGGTTTGTACTACAACGTATCAATCTTAAACACTGATTTCGCGAGTTAAACACAGGGAAAGAATCTTTGATGGGAACACTATCATGAGCCATAACTAACTCATTTTGATCCAATTAAGTCAGTAAATGCTCCTACATAACCAATTGAAGGTCATAATTCATTGCATAAGCATTCTGAGGGAAAATAAGAAACTAGGATTAAAATTGTACTTTTACCAGCTTATCATGAATGTAGTATAACCATGGGTTTTCTCAGAGGCTGAATAAAGGTCAAATGGTCATAATAGGATAACAACTAGGTTAGATCAGACAGAAAAGGATTTGCACGTATTTTGAGAATTAAATGACTTTTTGAAACCTTAAAAATAGACCCACTTAATTAACCAAGGTTATGGTCAAGATAAAATTCACATAAACCCTCTAAAATTCATAGGAAAATATTCTCTAGGGTTTAGTACCTTCAATTTGACCATCAGAACCCATCTTGACCCAAAACAAAGTCTCAGATAGATATTTGCCCTAATTTAGGTTTCTGCATAAATTACCCAGCCAAACGTGTTAAAAACCAAAATCCAACTTCACCATTGGATTTCTTAGGTCCAAATTAGGTTTGTACCAAAATTTGGACCCAAGATGAGCTTGTCTTGACCTAGTTTGCAAATTGGTCTTATCTGATTGCAGTTATGCCCCAACTTTCAAAAATCTTTGCAGTCAGCCCCCTAACTTCTTCTTCATCTTCACATTTAGGTCCCTCCACCATTATCGCGGAGGAAACCTACTTCGGCGACCTTTGACAGGAGATTTCTCCTTGATTTCTTGGCTAATCCCTTCCAAAATTGGAAGGGAGACTCCTTGAGAAATCCTCTCCAATTTGAACCCATCCTTGTACACCAAATCTTTCCCAATCTCTCATGCGAATACATGAGAGAATTGGGTATCAAGAAACATCCAATTCCGGTGACCTTCCAAGCTTGGGAAGCTTTCTTCCTAAGCTCTAACTTCCCTCTGATGACCTATAAAAGACTCCCAAGGGTTTGACTATTATCCTCAGCTTGAATTCCAGCCGAAAACCCTCCTCTTCCTCCCTCCTCTTCGGCCGCGAAGCTCCTCAAGCTCCGGATACTCCTCCCGACCATCCTTCGTCATCCGGTCACAAAACCAGTGGCCGGATTCTCTTTCTCCCTCTCATCTGCTCTTGGCCGTACTAGCAGGAGCCCTTCTACCTCCGTCGTCCTTGTCGCTCCCTTCATCGGAGCACCTTCTTCCTCAGCTCCGGCATACCATCAACGGTGCTATCCTCTCTATTAATAACACTAAGTTGGGGTTTAAAAAGCATTTGCATTGTAGTATAGCCGAAATATCATTCAAAACAAATATAATTTTTTTACTCGAAAAGATTTCCGAGGTCGAACACAAGGAGTAAATTGGTATTTAGAAATCATGATCACAATTTAAGCTAAAAGAAATTACAATAATGGCAGTATCAAAGTGCAAAAATATGGGAGTAAAATGGTGATGTAGATCACCAAATACTCCTACAATATCACCAAATAATTCAATGTATGAATATGCAATATAAGCCAATGATCTGTCGTCTTTGATCCTTCTTTGTCTTTGCTTCTTCTCTTTCTTTCTTCTTTTTTTTTCTTTGGCTTCTGCTCTTCTTCTTCTTCTTCTTCGATCCTTCTTCTCTTTAGCTTCTTCCTTTGGCCTTCTCTTCTTCTTTCTCTGCCTTTGCCTTTTCCTACTCTGAGGTCCTTCTCTTTCTCTTCTTCTTTTCTTCTGCCTGACCTCCTCTTCTTCCTCTGAGTAGGCTAAGTGTTGAAGCCAATCCTCTAAGAGCAAAAACCCCCGTACCCTGCGCAGCTCTCCTCTCCCCTTCTCTCTTTCTATTTCAGTCTCGCTCTCCTAAAGCCTCAGCTGGTCGGGTAATTGGACCTATCGCATACCCGGGTATAGGCTCACCGGCATGCGTGGTGAGCGAGGAGTGAAGTCAGGCGGGTAGTCGGGTCGGCCAGGTCCACGTGGGTAGTGCCGTGGACGAGTCTGGTGAAAGGGGGGAGGAGGACCTCACCCTCAGTGTTGGAGATGAATAGCCTTCTGCACTTTTTCATTCTTTGTGTCTGCGGGTGCCTTTTCACTTCCGAGGTGGGGCTAAATGTCCTACCTTCCTTTCGCACACCGCAGCAGTAGAGCCTTTTGCAAATCGATGGGGTTGTAGAGGCACACGACTCAAACTGAGGGCCTGGAACCATGAGTGAGGTGATTCCATGCATCCTGGGACTGAAACCTGGGCATAGCAAGACCTGGGCATAGCTTCAAGCTTGCTTCAAGCTCAGCTGTAATGGCGGACAAGGCTTGATACCTGAAATCAAGAGAACGGCCTTTCAGCCATGTCAAATCATTCAGGGAGCGTCGCCAGAGCACGGCGAATGTGTTGGTGGCCTTGGTGTTGAGCGAGGGTGGCTGTGGTGTCGTGCCTAGGGCGTACTATGTGCATGTGAGTGGGTGTGTCCGGTGAGGTGTTTGGGTGAGTGGCACGGTGAGTGGAGTGAGGGGAAGTGATCAGTGAAGTGGGGAAAAGGTTGTGGGCTTGTCGGCGAGGGTTTTGGTCGCCTATGGAGGTGGGATGGCCTCACCGAAGTTGGTGGTCGGAGATGGAAGGGATGAAGGTGCGAGGGGCGGTAGTGGTCTATTTTGGAAAGTAGAGGGCGGAGAAGAAAGTAGAGGAATTAGGGACTTATCTGGGAGGTCAAGGGACGAAGGGGGTGAGAGAAGGCGTCGGGTCTGGTGTGGCCGATGTCGGAGATGAAGATGGCTCTGGTGAGGTGGGATCGACGAGGACGAAGAGAGAGTAGCGCCTACTCGTTTGGCGAGACGCGGACGAAGGCAAGGAGGAGGAATCCGTCGCAGGTATAGCAATCGGACGACAAGGAGGAACAGGGAAGCTCGCCGAACGTTGACGAGCCTACGGCCGTGAGGAGAAGAGAGGAATTTGAGGGTATTCGCGGCTGAAATCGAGCGTCCAGGAGTCGGGGTGATCTGGGCTTCTTTAAATAGAGTTCTGGAGGTCAGTTAGGGCTTGGGAAGCAAGCTTCCCAAGCTTGGAAGGTCGTCGGCAATGGAAGTTGTTGAGATTGGGAGGGAATCAGATCTCAAAGATGGGTTCATACTAACGGGAATTTCTCAGAGAATCTCCCTTCCAATTTTGGAAGAGATCCTCCAAGCAATCAAGGAGAACTTCCAAGTTAAAGGTTGCCGGAGTAGGTTTCCTCCGCGATAATGGTGGAGGGACCTACTTCTGAAGACAACAAGAAAGCTAGGTGGTTGTTAGCAAAGGTGTTTGAAAGTTAGGGGTAAAAATGTAATCAGACTAAACCATTTTGCAAACTATGTCAAAGCAAACTCATTTTGAGTCCAAGTTTTGACACAAACCTAATTCGGACGTGAGGAACCCAATGGTGAAGTTGGATTTATGCAAAAACCCAAATTAGGGTAAATATCTATCTGGGACCCCACTCTAGGTCAAGATGGGTTCCAATGGCCAAATTGACGGTACTAAGACCTAGAGAATATTTTTCTATGATTTTTAGATGGTTTATGTGAATTTTATCCTGACCAGAACCTTGGTTAATTAAGTTGGTCTATTTTTAGGGTTTCAAAAGTTATTTAATTCTTAGAACTCACACAAACCATTTTCTGTCAAATCCAACCCACTTTTTATCTTATTAAGACCATTTGACCTTTATTTAGCCCTTGAGAAAACCTGTGGTTGTACTGTATTAGTAAAATTACAGTTTTACCCCTATTTTCCTGTGTTTCTCTTAGAAAGGTTATACAGTGAATTATGACCTTCAGTTGGCTATGTAGGAGCATTTATTCTCTTCATTGGGTCAAAATGAGCTAGTTAGGTCTCATGATGATGTTCCCATCACTCTCCCTCTCATCTACTTAGCGTAAGTAATTAAGCTTCCTTAAGACCCCTAGATTAGTTTTCTCTACTAAAAACCAAAAAACAACCCCTCGACTATGCCGTTCACCCTCTCCATCCTCCGCTTCGGCCACTCCTCCGGCGAGGTGTTCCCACCTCTATGCACCTCCATCCACCTTGCCGACAAGCTCACAACCTCTACCACGCCTCCTCGCTCATTTCCGATCTCCTTATTCGCCATTCCATCCACCCAAACATCTTTTCGAACAAACCCACTCTCACCGGCCATAACTGCATCCGTCCGGCCACCACAGCCACTTGCACAACACGCCACTGCCACTGTCACATTCACCGTGCCACGGCAATCCTGCTAAACCTTCTGACGTGGCCATAAGGCCCATTTTCTTGAATTTTAGGTATCAGGCCAAACCCTCCATTGACGTCGTGCTTCGAGCAAGCTTCAAGCTACTCCAGGGCATTTTCGCTCTAGGGAATAACTCCAGGTCGTGTGGAATTGAGGCCTGTAGGAGTCCAAGTCCTCACTCGAGGGCTTCAGCAGCCGCAGTCCCGTCAATTTGACTGAATACCTTGCTATTGCGCTGTGCGGAAGAAAGGTGGGACATTTAGTCCCACCTCAGATATGAAGAACCACTTGTAGCCGCATAATACCCAAAAGTGAATGGGGCTGTTTGCCTCCAATCACTGAGGGTGAGTTCCTCCTACACCTTCACTGGTTTTGTCTGTGACATCTCCCCCGCAGATCTGACCGACCTGATAACCTGCCTAGCCCACACTCCTCGGCTGCTTCCTGCTGCAGGCAACCTTGGTCCCGGGTACGCTAGGTCCGATAACTCGGATACCCTGTGGCTCTGAGAGAGTGTGACCTAAGAGAGAAAGAGAGAAGGAGAGTTATGCAGGGGAAGGGGGGTTTTTGCCATAGGGAAGTCCGTCTGACACTTAGCCAGATTCAGAAGAGGAAAGCTAGAGATGATCGCCCTCTGTGCGTGAAGAAGAAGAAAAGGAAGAAGAGAAGTGAAGAAGAAGAGGAGTTACTAAGAAAGGGTCAGAGAAAGAAAGAAGAAGCAAAAAGAAGGTTCGGCCGCAGAAACGAAGAAGGAAGAGGCACGCAAACATAGAAAAGCAAAAGGGGTACTATAGCAAATGTCATTTAAGACATCTGATTGCAAAATCAGACATCTGATTTCATACTCTCTCCTTTAGTAAATTTGAGTAATTATTCTATGTATTAGACTTATAATTGGTGATTCAAATCACCATTATTTTATCTTAAATTCTTTTTACTCTTCATATACTCATATGCTCTACATTGCAAATTAGGTTTTGAATAATATTTTGTGTTCAAATTACATTAATTGTTGAGATTAATGTGTGAATTGCATTTGCTCCCTGTGTTCGACCTAGGAATCTTTTCGAGTAATAAAAATCTATTTATTTTCAAAGTGATTTCGACTATATTACAACGCTTTATTTTAAACTCGATTTCGCCGCGTAAACATTTTGACCCTATTGCCAGGGACCAACATGCAATTCACCACTATTCTCTGCCTTATTTGATTATATTTTAGCATTAACTTGCTCTGTTTGCTTTCTTGTGATTTTGCGAGGTACTTCACAAGGAGATCTTCTACGCAAAACAACCACACCAGGGCAGATAACTTCTCCATTCTTCCCTAATCAACCTCTTAATCTTGGGAAGACAAAAGAAAAAAGGAAGCAATAAATTAGGAATCATCTTCCTTATTTGTTATAGTAATCATCAATTAAAAGGGCAAGTTTCCTGATTTGCAAAAATTCTTTTCAAATCTAAGAGAAGTTTGAAGGGATTCTAAGAATTCCGTACCCCAAAAAAAAAAATTCCTGTGCCTATTTAGAATCTATGCTAATTTCTAAATCACTGTTGGGCAAACGCATTTCTTGCTTAAAGGCCCAAAGTGAACATTTGTTTTAATTGGACTTGGAAATAGAACCAATTAGGGTTTCCATTTTTAGGGTTTTGGAGTGTTAGTTCACATTTGCTTGCATAAAAGATAACAAACCCACCTACATTTGTGTACTACCCAAGCCCTTGATTGAAAAGATCTAATCTAGAAAAATCCTAAAATCAGGCTCTAAATTCACTTGAACCCTAAAATCCTTGGACCTAATAACCTGGGAGTCAAATCAGGGTGATTTTTAGGTCTTGACCTAGAGTTCATTCTGCCATCTTTTGGGCAGGTCAGGTAAAGTTGATCTACATTATAGGCCACCCAACCTCCAAATTAGGTCACAAGTCAAATCAACTGCTAATTCAAGTAAAAACAAAGGCACAAATTAGGACATAAAACTGGTAGACTTAAGAGGTCAAGTTATCCATTTTGGTCTACTTGGACCCTCAGTAACAAGGAAGGTCGGGTGGGGGAAACCTTGTAACCCGTGGGGGCACTCTACCGTGTAGGGTATTTGCGGGACTCTCCCTTCCTGGTTGCCCAGGTAATTCTCAGGTGGACGACTTTCTGATCCAGGGGTATCATCCGCCCCAAACCTCTATAGTCATCCAAAAATCTTTAGGTGCCTTAATTGAGTCAGATTCACATCCAGTCTCTCATCCCTTCTAGTTAGAGCACAGACATTGAGCATCTTAGGAAGTTCTATTTAGATCAAATCACTTCATTTTGAATTTGAATTTTGTTTCTACATCTAGATTCCACTATTATTTAAACATGCAGCCTGGTAGTTTAGGAGAAGCACTTAAGAAGCCCAAATCTCGAATGTCTATGAGAGATGGAATGATTAAGGATGCCCTTAGATTCTATGAAATTGATAACACAAACTCAAAATCAGTAGACATTCAAATTAATGTGCTAGTAACAACAACCTTCATCATTAATTGTGCCCAATTATTATTAACAGAAGCAACAAATGGATCAACCCGGGATATTCTCATAATAAGATACATTAAGATAGAAAAATTGCATAACTTTGAATATCTCCAATGCATGAAAAATTCTGTACTTTGGGAAAAACACCAAGATGATCTTGGAAAACGGGAAGAAATGATGAAATTGTTGGAACAAGTTATCGATCAAAAATACCCGTACATGCCCTAAACAGCTAATGAAACATCTTGGAATCAGCATGATTTCCCAAATCCCAGGTTTGAGACACAAGGTTGTTGTAAATTCCCAACCCAGATAGAATACGATATGCATAAAGGTTGGGAGGATCCAATTGAAGGAGATTACGATTTTGAGTCAGACCTATGATACAAAACCCTGGTTCACCAAGCTTAGATTTCCCAGACTCCTATAATAATGAGATTGACTCGGAACCTCTCGAGAGTGGAAATTCTGCTCCTCATTTTGATAAGGTGACTCTCGCAAGAAATTCTAACATCATTATAGAACCAAATCTAGGTCCTAGTGATCCAACCCACACCCTTAACCTAGAATATGAATTTGAGCCTTATTGGGATGATTACAAGGCTTCGTTCGATGAAAATCAGATTTTGAATCTAGATTATGATTCTGGGCCATTATTTGATGAAGGCACCTCTCCAACCTCCTCAGAAATACATATTAATTTTTTGGAAATCATTCCAATCTATGATATAGAAACTGAGGAGTTGGAAGAGTTGGGTTTTGATTGGGTTTTCCCTACAAACCAAGAAATAGAACCCAAACCTAATAGTGACACCTTTTTAAGCTCGGAATCTACGAATAGGCTAGACCCAAGTCAGGTTGCTAAGTCTACATCTTTTGATTTATTTTATGGTGGAACCTTTGATCCCAAATCAAATCTAGAACTTGATTCTCATATTTTCTCCGACGATTTTGAATCTTACTATGATTTCGGAGAACCATTGTTTCCTGACAACTACAAGCCAATCTACAACTTCAGCACACATGATCCATTCTTCGACTCTGACTCTAAGGTCCCTAATCCCGAGATCATTGATTTAAATTCAGGTTCCAGTGAGATGGAATCGTTTCTTTTTGAGACTCAGGAATTAGAAACGGAAATTGCCAAGAGTGTCTACAATCCAGAGTTCGAATCTTTTCTTTACTCCAATTTCTTTCATCCTATAAACACTCTTCAGGCACTTACCTTTAAGTTTGATGGCTACTATGAGGACTCTCTAAATGAACCCACCTTTAATTCTTTTTTAGATGAGCCCTCACACACAATTCGTATTGATGCCACCTCCTCTACATATACAGAACCTATTCAAACCTGATCTCAGCCCTGACCCACAATCAGGTTCAATTCCTATTATGATTCCCCTCTTAATGAGCCGGTTGCAGATAATTCTCCTCCACATTTTTATTGGATTTCAGACATCGATCAGACTACAAATCACCCCCCATCCTTCTATGATCACTCCCGTAGGGTTTCTACATCCTCCACTAATTCTTTTTTCATTTAAGGATCCCTACTCCGATCAGGCTGATTAGACTCAGCCAAACCTTAGCTATACACTTCCATACCCTTTCGAGTTTGAAGGTATATGGTGGGTTCAACATCTCTTGATCTACATCTATCAACTCACCAGATTGATTGGGTTTGGGCTGCATCATCAGCCTGTTGATCTGAACAAGCACCTGGTTGAACCAACCAGGCTCTTGATCAAGGTGCTTGTTCTGCAAAACTCATCTGATTTGATCACTCCTTTTGAATACCATTTTCTCACTCGGCTGAAGGTGTTGAATTTAGCGCTTAATGGGAGGCAACCCGTCATTAAAAGAAAAATAGAGATCCTTCGAATTATCCTTCTGTACTTCATGTCTATTACACCCTGAGTTTGGTTTTAGAACATTCGATCCCACCTTTGGTACACATGCCAGAGCTTGAAATCATCCGCAACAATCATTCCTGACCCATTCGCCCACCCGATAATCTTGTTCTAATTCTTGAACCCAAAACTATTTCACACCCTCCGTTGTGAGGACATTGCAAAACTTAGGCATGGGGGGTGGTAAAGTGCAAGCATACAAAAAGTAAAAGTTCAGAAGGGTTCTCACAAAAAATCACATATTCCAAAATTACCAAAAAAAAAAATCTTGAAAAGAACAAAAATATGAGAGGAGAGAAAATTTTGATGGCATATCAGATTTTGAGGAGAAAAAGGGAGGAGATAAAAATGTCAAACAGGAGTACAATTTGAAAAGAAAATAAAAAGTGATAGTGATTAATAAAATATTAAGGAATTGACTTAGTTCTACACCATATCAAGAGAAAGAAAATGAAAGGCAAAAGGTGCTAATGAAACAGAGAAGAGATTAGTAGGAACGCTGATTTTAGGCCTTTTGGGCTATAATACTAGGCTTAAAATTTCAAGTACTCACTAAGATTTAGATAGTCCTCAAGAGGTTGGGGAAAATGCGAAGCTTAAGTATTAGGTCTAAGGCTTAGGGATTATTCGGCCTCGTTAACTGACCTTTGGTTTGTGGGACTTGGTAATCTAAGCACCCCAATCCACACACAATTTGGTTCAGTACGCTTAAATATCAAAATCACGTAAATGCGTTAAATCAGTTCTTTAAAAAAGTTGCCTAGATTAGGAGCGGCTGATCAACGCAAGTTGATTTGGATAAGTTCCCGGCGTGGAGAGACAGGAAATTCCCCTTGAAGATGCACAATAATATATCATCTCCTCGGTGCTTGTCTCCTAGGATATCTACATATCCTACCGGGGGCATGTAAGCACCCAATGCTGATTCAGATGCCATGGGTGACATTATCCCGAAATGTCGATTGCTAGGGTCTGGATTTAGCTATAGAACGCCATGGGTGGGATTATCTCGAAATCTTGAAAGCCAGGGTTCTAGGGGTTGCCATGGGTGGTGCTATCTTGAAGCATCGATTACTAGGGACCCTACGAGGATTGATGATAGGGACTAGTAATCCGATACAGATCATGTTGTAAAGCCAATCTGAAGCTAGAAATAAAAAGAAAAGAGAGAGAAAACTCTCCAAAAATAAAGAAAATTTCCTCTGTCTCTCTCTAACAAAAACTCATTGCAAACAGAACCAAGGCTAAAACATGTTGCAAGCACGAGTGCTTTAACCGTGGAGTTCAACGAACCTTAGGTTAGTTCTTGTGGGCCTTAGAAAACTTCACTGCAGACTGAGGCTAAAGTTGGTCAGGTCTGGATCTTGGTTGGTACTTAAGTACCTGTAGGCCTACTATCGGCATTTTAACCTAATCTACAAAAGGAATTGCACAACAAAGTTTTGAAGGATCAAAGGATTTTATGGTCTAGAAGGAAAGTTAATACCTTAAAATTTTGCGAAGGGACTAGCAAAAGCTAGGCAAACACTAATTTCGTGCGTTAAACATAGGGAAAGAATCTCTAATGGGAACACTATCATGAGCCATAACTAACTCATTTTGATCCAATTAAGTCAGTAAATGCTCCTACATAACCAATTGAAGGTCATAATTCATTGCATAAGCATTCTGAGGGAAAATAAGAAACTAGGATTAAAATTGTACTTTTACCAGCTTATCATGAATGTAGTATAACCATGGGTTTTCTCAGAGCCTGAATAAAGGTTAAATGGTCGTAATAGGATAACAAGTAGGTTAGATCAGACAGAAAAGGATTTGCACGTATTTTGAGAATTAAATGACTTTTTGAAACCCTAAAAATAGACCCACTTAATTAACCAAGGTTCTGGTCAGGATAAAATTCACCTAAACCCTCTAAAATTCATAGGAAAATATTCTCTAGGGTTTAGTACCTTCAATTTGACCATCAGAACCCATCTTGACCCAAAACAAAGTCTCAGATAGATATTTACCCAAATTTAGGTTTTTGCATAAATTACCCAGCCAAACGTGGTAAAAACAAAAATCCAACTTCACCATTGGATTTCTTAGGTCCAAATTAGGTTTGTACCAAAATTTGGACCCAAGATGAGCTTGTCTTGACCTAGTTTGCAAATTGGTCGTGTCTGATTACAGTTATGCCCCCAACTTTCAAAAATCTTTGCAGTCAGCCCCTAACTTCTTCTTCATTTTCACATTTAGGTCCCTCCACCATTATCGCGGAGGAAACCTACTCTGGCAACCTTTGATAGGAAATTTCTCCGTGATTTCTTAGCGAATCCCTTCCAAAATTGGAAGAGAGACTCCTTGAGAAATCCTCTCCAATCTAAACCCGTTCTTATACACCGAATCTTTCCCAATCTCTCATGCGAACGCATTAGAGAATTGGGTATCAAGAAACATCCAACTCAGGTGACCTTCAAAGCTTGGGAAGCAAGCTTTCCAAGCTCTAACCGCCCTTTGATGACCTATAAAAGACTCGCAGGGGTTCGATTATTCTCCTCAGCTTGAATTCCAGCCGAAAGCCCTCCTCTTCCTCCCTCCTCTTCGGTCGCGAAGCTCCTCAAGCTTCGGATACTCCTCTTGACCATCCTTCATCATCTGGTCACAAAACCAGTGGTCGGATTCTCTTTCTCCCTCTCATCCACTCTTGGTCGTACCAGTAGGAGCCCTTCTACCTCCGTCGTCGTCGCCACTCCCTTCATCGAAGCATCTTCTTCCCCAGCTTTGGCATACCATCAACGGTGTTATCCTTTCCCTCTCATATGCTTAGCGTAGGTATTTAAGCTTCCTTAAGAACCCTAGATTAGTTTTCTATACTAAAAACCAAAAAATGACCCCTCGACTATGCTGTTCACCCTCTTCGTCCTCCGCTCCAGCCACTCCTCCGATGAGGTGTTCCCACCGCTACACACCTCCACCCACCTCGCCGACAAGCTCACAACCTCTACCACGCCTCCTCGCTCATTTCCCATCTCCCTATTTGTCGTTCCATCCACCCAAACATCTTTTCGAACAAACCTACTCTCACTGGCCATAACTGCATCCGTCTGGCCACCACAGCCACTTGCACAACACGCCACTGCCACTGTCACATTCACCGTGCCACGGCAATCCTACTAAACCTTCTGACGTGGCCATAAGGCCCATTTTCTTGAATTTCAGGTATCAGGCCAAACCCTCCATTGACGTCATGCTTCGAGCAAGCTTCAAGCTACTCTAGGGCGTTTCCGCTCTAGGGAATAACTCCAGGCCGTGTGGAATTGAGGCTTGTAGGAGTCCAAGTCCTCACGCGAGGGCTTCAGCAGCCGCAGTCCCGTCAATTTGACTGAATACCTTGCTGTTGTGCTGTGCGGAAGAAAGGTGGGACATTTAGTCCCACCTCGGATATGAAGAACCACTTGTAGCCGCATAATACCCAAAAGTGAATGGGGTTGTTTGCCTCCAATCACTGAGGGTGAGGTCCTCCTACACCTTCACTGGTCTCGTCTGTGACATCTCCCCCGCAGATCTGGCTGACCTGATAACCTGCCTAGCCCACACTCCTCGACTGCTACCTGCTGTAGGCAGCCTTGGTCCCGGGTATGCTAGGTCCAATAACTCGGATACCTTGTGGCTTTGAGAGAGCATGACCTAAGAGAGAAAGAGAGAAGGAGAGTTATGCAGGGGAAGGGGGGTTTTTGCCACAGGGAAGTCCGTCTGACACTTAGCCGGATTCAGAAGAGGAAAGCCAGAGATGACTGCCCTCTGTGGGTGAAGAGGAGAAAAAAGAGAAGTGAAGAAGAAGAGGAGTTACAAAGAAAGGGTCAGAGAAAGAATAAAAAAGAAGGTTCAACCACAGAAAAGAAGGAAGAGGAACGCAGACAAAGAAAAGCAAAAGGGGTACTGTAGCAAACATCATTTAAGACGTCTGATTGCAAAATCAAACATCTGATTTCATACTCTTTCCTTCAGTAAATTTGAGTAGTTATTCTATGTATTAGACTTATAATTGGTGATTCAAATCACCATTATTTTGCCTACAATTCGTTTTACTCTTCATATACTCATATGCTCTACATTGCAAATTAGTTTTTGAATAATATTTTGTGTTCAAATTACATTAATTGTTGAGATTAGTGTGTGAATTCCATTTTCTCCCTATGTTCGACCACGGAATCTTTTCGAGTAATAAAAATCTATTTGTTTTCAAAGAGATTTTGACTATATTACAATGCTTTATTTTAAACTCGATTTCACCACGTAAACAATCTCCCTTGGTATGCAAACCTAGTTAACTACTTAGTTGTAGGGTAGATTCCCCATGGCTGGTCCAGACAACAGCGGGACAAGTTGTTGGCTGAGGCCAAGCATTATTTCTGGGATGATCCCATGTTATTTAAGTTTTGTGCTGATCAGATCATCAAGAGATGCATCTCCAAGGGTGAGGTTCAAAGTGTGCTGTCCTTTTGTCATGACCAAGCTTCTGGTGGCCATTTCTTCGGAAAGCAGACAGCTGCAAAAGTTTTGCAATCTGATTTTTACTGGCCATCATTATTCAAGGATGCACACAACTTTGCTGGAACCTGCACTAGATGCCAGACTCTTGGGACCAAGAAAGATATGTTGCCTCTCCAACCCATTCTTATCATCGAAATATTCAATGTCTGGGGCATTGATTTCATGTGTCTCTTCCCACCATCCAATTGCTTTGAGAATATACTAGTCTCAGTAGACTATGTCTCGAAATGGATCGAAGCCATACCTACCTGAAAGTGTAATCATAAGGACGTTATGTATTTTGTTAAGAAGAACATCTTCTCCCAATTTGGCATACCTAAGGACATGATCAACGATGGTGGGAGTCACTTTATTAATGCTCAGTTTCGTGATTTACTTAGAAAATACAGGGTTATTCACTGCATTGCTAATGAGAGACTCACCATGGCTCCTAATTAACATTAATTAGCTAGTTTACTTAGCTAATTACCTAAGAATACACTAAATACATGGTTAATTATAATAGAGGGTTAACATAGTAAGTATCAGTAAAATAAGTTAAAAATGCATAATTAAAGTTCAATTAATATTAGTAATAATTTGGACTCAAATCAATACTAATTAGCTATATAGTAAGTATTCAATTTAACTTAATTTAATTAAAGAAATAAGTACTTAATTAACCTAATTAATATTATCATTTAAGTACATATAGGTAAAAAGGGCAAAAATGTAATTTCAAGGCATAAATATATTAGCTACCTAATTTATAATAATATGTAAATAGTTGAAAAATAAATAAATTAAAATAAGTTTTTAAATCCACTATTTACATTTATGCCCTTAACTATCATCTCAATCAAGTCCTTTTTATATCACTTAGGTCCTCTACCCCTGTGAACATCATCTTCTTCAACCTCTTCTTCTTTCTTTTGGATAGCTAACAATGACTGGTCTCCATACCTCTCGATCATCGCCGATCTCACAACCAAAAGCCATCATCGTTGCCACCGTTACTTTGCTCACCTCTGCCAATCCATCCAATGGATCAGATCTCCTCAAAATCCTAGTTAACCTAGGTGTCTAAGTTCACTAGCATTGGAGACAACATTGGTGGTTACAACTCACCTAACTACCTAACCATCCAAAAACCTACCCCTCTATCTTTGACACCACCTATAAATACTATCCATCACCTCCAATCTCCGTTAGCAACCCCCTTCCCACTTCTTCCACCGTGGTTGTTCATAGGCTATTCTTCCATGTTCGATGACCCTATTCCTCGTCTTCAGAGCTCTTCCACCAGAGGAGCTCGATGCTTCTCACCTATTCTTCATCCAGGAGCTGTGACAGAGCTTCTAATCGCCTCAACTTCCTCTCTACATCATTTCAATCCTCGCCAGAGTTCTTCCTCAAAATCCTCTTATTTCTTCCTCCATTATGAGCCTTCAACAGAGATCCTCTACCTCAATTTGTCCAGGTAGCTCGTGGATAGCTTAGAATTTAGTGTAGAATAGATTTAGCTAGATAATTAGGTAAGTAGAGCAGTGTAATTTTTAAAAGTAATGTCATCTTCATCTCCGGTGAGGATAAATCTAGCGTCACAGGACTTCGAATCACCTATTTCACTACCCGATCACCTTCCTTATCCCTTTGTGATCATCAATCACTTCTTTCCTCTTTAATTGATCACCTAAATCACCTTACACACAACTATGCACTGATTGCGTAGCAATCATAGGACTTAAATGACCTAAATTAAGTTAGAACCTAGCTTAACTTAGTGTAATTCATGCATTCATGAGCATACTTTGCATCTTTACTGATTTATTTTAGCTATGCATAGAATAATGTTATAATGTGCTGATTAAGTACATTATATGGCTTGTAAGTAATAAGAAGATCTAAAGCTGGATCTAAAGAATAAAGAGAAGTTGGTGCTGTAGCAGAGCTGGAGTAGAAGACTTAGGAATAAAGTAGAAAAATAATGTAGGGTTGAGGTATGCTACTCTACTTAGAAGAATTTAATGTAGAGTTAAATTATGAAGAACTTAGGACCAATCCTAGCCATAGGATAGCCCTAGAGACCATCCTAAGCCTTAGCCACCCTTAGATTAGGTCACCTTAGCCTAGGATACCTGAAAAACCTAGTTCATGCCCTTATTTAGACATCTAGATAACTTATTAGATGTCCAGAATCCTTAAGCACAACCTACTGACCTAGAACCCAAGTCTGTAGTGTTATTGGATGTCCAAACAAGTTGTGAGACATCCAATTTCTACATAATTCCAAGACAGAACCTTGATTCCTCCATGACTCTGATTGGATGTCCAAACAAGAAGTTTGGACTTCTAATTTTTGAGTATAAGAAGTCTGACATTCTAATCAGATGTCTGATAACCCTCTCCAGACCCTATTTTGGAAATCAAGATTAGATCTTGATTTCCTAGGTCCCTAAACCCAACTTCGAACCCTAGGGAACCTAAATTAAGGTACCCTAAGCCTAGTACACTACCCCTAGACCCTCCTAAAAACCTAATTAAGTTCTCACTAAGCTCAATTGACTTGGATCATAGTCAATTACATTTGCCTAGTTAATTGGACTCATAGAGTCCAATTGAACTCAGTGAGAGTCCAATTGACTTAAGGCATGTAAGTGGCATAAAAAGGAGGGGTTGAATTGTGAAGACAAAAATTTGAAACAATCTCAACAACACACAAGTATTTAGAGAGGAAACCCTTGTGGGAAAAACATCTACCTAGATCTCCCAATCTAGGATTTTGCCCCCAATTCAATGGAAAACACTAAACCACACCACTAATCTGAGGGCAGTGTTCCTCAAAACAATTCCCCTCTCTTGGACAACCCCCAAGGAGAGTTTAGCCCATCTACTAAGAGGAAACAGGAAACCCACAACTCAGGCACCCAAATAAACTATCAAAACAAAATAAAGTAAACAATCCTAAGAGCCTTGAAAAAAATAGAATATAAAGTAGGCTAAGATACTCCCTTTGCAAACCTATGTGATGCAGAAAATCAAAGTGGAAGTGATGTTGCTTTCAGGAATCTCTAAGAACAAAAGAGCACAATGGAGCACAATAGCTTTTGAAAGCTTAGAATAGGATAATGGAAAGTATTTAACATTAGAATATTTCTTTTCTTTATGTGTATGCTTAATGAAAACCTTGGTGGGTATATATAGGTGTAGGAGGTTAGATTTGAGCTTAGGTAGTCATTGTGACTTGAATTGGAATGGAATAAATTAACGTAGAATGGCTACAAAGCAATTATTCAAAGTCTGACTAGATCAGACATCTGAAATGTCAAGATAGACATCTGAAGGAGTCATTTCAGGCGTCTGAGAATAAAGCTGGACATCTGAAAAACATCAGGGTCAAAGTGATTGTTCCTGTGATGAGATTAGACCCGAACATGGATCTAGAGATAAATGATCAGACATCTGGACAAAAGTGTGGATGTCTTAAAAAGAGGAAACAGGAAACCCACAACTCGGGCACCCAAATAAACTATCAAAACAAAATAAAGTAAACAATCCTAAGAGCCTTGAAAGAAAAAGAATATAAAGTAGGCTAAGATACTCCCTTTGCAAACCTATGTGATGCAGAAAATTAGAGTGGAAGTGATGTTGCTTTCAGGAATCTCTAAGAACAAAAGAGCACAATGGAGCACAATAGCTTTTGAAAGCTTAGAATAGGATAATGGAAAGTATTTAACACTAGAATATTTCTTTTCTTTATGTGTATGCTTAAAGCAAACCTTGGTGGGTATATATAGGTGTAGGAGGTTAGATTTGAGCTTAGGTAGTCATTGTGACTTGAACTGGAATGGAATAAATTAAGGTAGAACAGATACAAAGCAATTATTCAAAGTCTAACTGGATCAGACGTCTAAAAAGTCAAGATAGATGTCTGAAGGAGTCATTTCAGATGTCTGAGAATAATGCCGGACATCTGAAAAACTTCAGGGTCAAAGTGATTGTTCCTATGATGAGATTAGACCCGAACAGGGATCTAGAGATAAATGATCAGACGTCAGGACAAAGGTGTGGCCGTCTTAAAAAGAAGAATTTGACGTCTGAATAAATGCAAAGACGTCTAATGGCTTACAATGTTCCAAAATTAAAGTGTAACAAATATAATCAATTGCGGTCAATTTGATCGTTGGATAGAAAGTGAATGTTGGTAATTTCCGAACGTCTGAAGAAGACAAAAGACGTCAGAAAGACAAGAAAATTTATGACCGTTGTTCAATTGTGTTAAAGAGATATCAAAAGCTCAAAGATGCGTCTGAAAGAATTTATTAGACGTTTGAAGTGGATCACAGACGTCTGAAAACCTAGGTCATAGGTTGAGAATTCTGGACAAAATCTAAGTTCTAGACAGGATCTTAGATGTCTAAAGAAGTAGATTAGATGTCTGACCAAGTAGACTCAGACGTCTGAAGGAATCATAGGACGCCTGAAAAACCAATCAGAAACAAAGTCTTGTATGCTGAATTAGAAGAATGAGGATAGGAAGGTTTTAAAGGTATCCTAAGGATAATTCAAGGCTCATTTACATTCTAAAAATAAAACAAAACTAATCTAACAACATTTCCTCATCTCCTTGATGCTCATCTCCTTCTATCTTCCATAGAACTTGATCTTAAGCTTTCATCGAGCTTCATCCAACCTTAAGCCTGAAACATACATCTCCAAATACAATATTAAATATAACATGTTTTGTTATCATCAAAATCAATGATCGTAGTATTTTATCACCAACAATCTCTCCTTTTTTGATGATGACAAAATCATATAAATCAAAAAGAATTTCTCCCCCTTTTTGACATTATCAAAAGGATGTAATGATAATCATTTTAATCTCCCCCTTAATCTATGCTTGTCTATTAAAAAAATTAGTTAGTCAATTTCAAATAACTCCCCCTAATAACAAGCATCTGTATTCTCCTTTTTTAAAAAATATTTAATCCCTATAAACTTCCCTATCAAAATCAATGAAATAGACTAAAAATTTACCTCTAAACTTGCTAAATGAAGGTGTCACCAAGTGTTTGAATTAGTGCCAATGATAAGGATTCCACCCTCCATATCCATTTGGTTCTCAAAGTACCTTGATCCATCCTTGATGAAGTCCATATAAATAACGACTTGCATCTACGCAATCATCTGCAAAATAAGAATAAACCAAAGATCTAGGTACCCATATTTTCTTGGGTCCTTTAGGATTAAAATTTCTCATCCAAGAGTGTGTATTTCTTGGATTCCATCCTCTTGGCTTTGGTGCACAAAAATCTTTCTTAGTGTGTGCTAAATTATCATTTCTTTTTTGCTTACCTTTAGAAATCTCAACAAGATCATTAACTAGCTTATTTGAATTCTCTTTAAGGCTAGCTAGATCTTTTTCAATAAAATCTATTTTATCTTTCAACAAGGTAATATCTATTTTCAAAGAGCTATTCTCTTCAAGAAGTTGAGTTTTAGCTATAATAAGACTTGTATTTTCTATTACAGGCTCATGCTTTTCATGCTCAAAAGAACTACAATTATTTTTTAACTTTTCATTTTCTATTGTTAATAACCTACAAACTTCATAAATTTCTTCTAGAGCATCTTGCAATTCTTCTATAGTGTAAGAATAAAAAGGTGATACCTTATTGTTGCTTTCTTCGTTGCTTTCATCTTCAAGTGCCATGAATCCAAGACAAGAATATTCTTCTTTATTTGAATCGTTGTCATCTTGTTCGCTTTCACTAGAATCATCCCAAGTTGCTTGCATAGCTTTCTTCTTGTTGTACTTGTTAAACCATTTCTTTGTATCTTCCTCTTTTTTTATTTTGCTCCTTTCACCATCCTTCTTAAGAAGTGGACAATCCATTTTAATGTGTCCCTTCTTTTTACAATTGTAACAAATAATTGGTTCTCTTTTGATTTCTTCCTTATCTCTTTTGCTCCTGAAATCCATGTTATTCTTCAAGAAATTTTGAAACTTACATGTGAGAAACTCAAGATCTTCATCTTCTTCCTGATCACTTTCTTCTGAATTTGAAAGGGCTTTAAAAGCTAGCTGCTTCTTATTCCCTTCATATGATCCTTTCTTCTTTTGATTGAGTTTGGTCTCATAAGCCATAAGATTTCCAAGAAGTTGGTCCATATTCAAGTTTTCAACTTCATTGGCTTATTCTATAGCTGTCACTTTAGTCTCAAAAATATTTGTTAGAGAACGTAAAATCTTACTTTCAAGCTCACCTCTTATGAAAGTTTTTCCGAGTGCCTTCAGATTATCGACTATAAAGGTGAAACGGGTATACATATCCTGCACACTTTCATTTTCCTACATTTCAAATCTCTCTAATTCTTGAGTTAGTAAAACAACTTTGGAATTCTTTGCCTTATTTGTTCCCTCATGAGTCACCTCAAGAGTTTTCCAAATTTCGTATGCACTTGTGCATTGTGAAATCCGATTAAATTCATCAAGGCTAAATGCATAGTACAAGGCATTCATAGCCTTGGAATTGAGTGAAAGTTTCTTCTGGTTGTCGTCCGTCAAGACTCCATCTTCAGATTTCACTAGTCTTTCAAATGGTGTTTCCACCATTTCCCAAAAGTGTAATCTCTAGACTACAGGAACACTTCCATTCTCTGCTTCTAGTACGAATAGTTCGTACCATTGAAATAAGGAGGCTTTGATATTGAAAATCCACAATTGCTGCTTGTTGCAAACACCCTTAATGCCATCGAATCTTCTTGCTTAGGTTTTGACACCTACACACAAGAGTAAACCAAGGCTCTGATACCAAATATAAGTGGCACAAGAAAGGGGGTTGAATTGTAAGGACAAAAATTTGAAACCATCTCAACAACACACAAGTATTTAAAGAGGAAACCCTTACGGGAAAAACCTCTACCTAGATCTCCCAATCTAGGATTTTGCCCCCAATTCAATGGAAAACACTAAACCACACCACTAATCCAAGGGTGGTGTTCCTTAAAACAATTCTCCTCTCCTGGACAACCCCTAAGGAGAGTTTAGCCCATCTACTAAGAGGAAACGGGAAACCCATAACTCGGGCACCCAAATAAACTATCAAAACAAAATAAAGTAAACAATCCTAAGAGCCTTGAAAGAAAAAGAATATAAAGTAGGCTAAGATACTCCCTTTGCAAACCTATGTGATGCAGAAAATTAGAGTGGAAGTGATGTTGCTTTCAGGAATCTCTAAGAACAAAAGAGCACAATGGAGCACAATAGCTTTTGAAAGCTTAGAATAGGATAATGGAAAGTATTTAACACTAGAATATTTCTTTTCTTTATGTGTATGCTTAAAGCAAACCTTGGTGGGTATATATAGGTGTAGGAGGTTAGATTTGAGCTTAGGTAGTCATTGTGACTTGAACTGGAATGGAATAAATTAAGGTAGAACAGATACAAAGCAATTATTCAAAGTCTAACTGGATCAGACGTCTAAAAAGTCAAGATAGATGTCTGAAGGAGTCATTTCAGATGTCTGAGAATAATGCCGGACATCTGAAAAACTTCAGGGTCAAAGTGATTGTTCCTATGATGAGATTAGACCCGAACAGGGATCTAGAGATAAATGATCAGACGTCAGGACAAAGGTGTGGCCGTCTTAAAAAGAAGAATTTGACGTCTGAATAAATGCAAAGACGTCTAATGGCTTACAATGTTCCAAAATTAAAGTGTAACAAATATAATCAATTGCGGTCAATTTGATCGTTGGATAGAAAGTGAATGTTGGTAATTTCCGAACGTCTGAAGAAGACAAAAGACGTCAGAAAGACAAGAAAATTTATGACCGTTGTTCAATTGTGTTAAAGAGATATCAAAAGCTCAAAGATGCGTCTGAAAGAATTTATTAGACGTTTGAAGTGGATCACAGACGTCTGAAAACCTAGGTCATAGGTTGAGAATTCTGGACAAAATCTAAGTTCTAGACAGGATCTTAGATGTCTAAAGAAGTAGATTAGATGTCTGACCAAGTAGACTCAGACGTCTGAAGGAATCATAGGACGCCTGAAAAACCAATCAGAAACAAAGTCTTGTATGCTGAATTAGAAGAATGAGGATAGGAAGGTTTTAAAGGTATCCTAAGGATAATTCAAGGCTCATTTACATTCTAAAAATAAAACAAAACTAATCTAACAACATTTCCTCATCTCCTTGATGCTCATCTCCTTCTATCTTCCATAGAACTTGATCTTAAGCTTTCATCGAGCTTCATCCAACCTTAAGCCTGAAACATACATCTCCAAATACAATATTAAATATAACATGTTTTGTTATCATCAAAATCAATGATCGTAGTATTTTATCACCAACAATCTCTCCTTTTTTGATGATGACAAAATCATATAAATCAAAAAGAATTTCTCCCCCTTTTTGACATTATCAAAAGGATGTAATGATAATCATTTTAATCTCCCCCTTAATCTATGCTTGTCTATTAAAAAAATTAGTTAGTCAATTTCAAATAACTCCCCCTAATAACAAGCATCTGTATTCTCCTTTTTTAAAAAATATTTAATCCCTATAAACTTCCCTATCAAAATCAATGAAATAGACTAAAAATTTACCTCTAAACTTGCTAAATGAAGGTGTCACCAAGTGTTTGAATTAGTGCCAATGATAAGGATTCCACCCTCCATATCCATTTGGTTCTCAAAGTACCTTGATCCATCCTTGATGAAGTCCATATAAATAACGACTTGCATCTACGCAATCATCTGCAAAATAAGAATAAACCAAAGATCTAGGTACCCATATTTTCTTGGGTCCTTTAGGATTAAAATTTCTCATCCAAGAGTGTGTATTTCTTGGATTCCATCCTCTTGGCTTTGGTGCACAAAAATCTTTCTTAGTGTGTGCTAAATTATCATTTCTTTTTTGCTTACCTTTAGAAATCTCAACAAGATCATTAACTAGCTTATTTGAATTCTCTTTAAGGCTAGCTAGATCTTTTTCAATAAAATCTATTTTATCTTTCAACAAGGTAATATCTATTTTCAAAGAGCTATTCTCTTCAAGAAGTTGAGTTTTAGCTATAATAAGACTTGTATTTTCTATTACAGGCTCATGCTTTTCATGCTCAAAAGAACTACAATTATTTTTTAACTTTTCATTTTCTATTGTTAATAACCTACAAACTTCATAAATTTCTTCTAGAGCATCTTGCAATTCTTCTATAGTGTAAGAATAAAAAGGTGATACCTTATTGTTGCTTTCTTCGTTGCTTTCATCTTCAAGTGCCATGAATCCAAGACAAGAATATTCTTCTTTATTTGAATCGTTGTCATCTTGTTCGCTTTCACTAGAATCATCCCAAGTTGCTTGCATAGCTTTCTTCTTGTTGTACTTGTTAAACCATTTCTTTGTATCTTCCTCTTTTTTTATTTTGCTCCTTTCACCATCCTTCTTAAGAAGTGGACAATCCATTTTAATGTGTCCCTTCTTTTTACAATTGTAACAAATAATTGGTTCTCTTTTGATTTCTTCCTTATCTCTTTTGCTCCTGAAATCCATGTTATTCTTCAAGAAATTTTGAAACTTACATGTGAGAAACTCAAGATCTTCATCTTCTTCCTGATCACTTTCTTCTGAATTTGAAAGGGCTTTAAAAGCTAGCTGCTTCTTATTCCCTTCATATGATCCTTTCTTCTTTTGATTGAGTTTGGTCTCATAAGCCATAAGATTTCCAAGAAGTTGGTCCATATTCAAGTTTTCAACTTCATTGGCTTATTCTATAGCTGTCACTTTAGTCTCAAAAATATTTGTTAGAGAACGTAAAATCTTACTTTCAAGCTCACCTCTTATGAAAGTTTTTCCGAGTGCCTTCAGATTATCGACTATAAAGGTGAAACGGGTATACATATCCTGCACACTTTCATTTTCCTACATTTCAAATCTCTCTAATTCTTGAGTTAGTAAAACAACTTTGGAATTCTTTGCCTTATTTGTTCCCTCATGAGTCACCTCAAGAGTTTTCCAAATTTCGTATGCACTTGTGCATTGTGAAATCCGATTAAATTCATCAAGGCTAAATGCATAGTACAAGGCATTCATAGCCTTGGAATTGAGTGAAAGTTTCTTCTGGTTGTCGTCCGTCAAGACTCCATCTTCAGATTTCACTAGTCTTTCAAATGGTGTTTCCACCATTTCCCAAAAGTGTAATCTCTAGACTACAGGAACACTTCCATTCTCTGCTTCTAGTACGAATAGTTCGTACCATTGAAATAAGGAGGCTTTGATATTGAAAATCCACAATTGCTGCTTGTTGCAAACACCCTTAATGCCATCGAATCTTCTTGCTTAGGTTTTGACACCTACACACAAGAGTAAACCAAGGCTCTGATACCAAATATAAGTGGCACAAGAAAGGGGGTTGAATTGTAAGGACAAAAATTTGAAACCATCTCAACAACACACAAGTATTTAAAGAGGAAACCCTTACGGGAAAAACCTCTACCTAGATCTCCCAATCTAGGATTTTGCCCCCAATTCAATGGAAAACACTAAACCACACCACTAATCCAAGGGTGGTGTTCCTTAAAACAATTCTCCTCTCCTGGACAACCCCTAAGGAGAGTTTAGCCCATCTACTAAGAGGAAACGGGAAACCCATAACTCGGGCACCCAAATAAACTATCAAAACAAAATAAAGTAAACAATCCTAAGAGCCTTGAAAGAAAAAGAATATAAAGTAGGCTAAGATACTCCCTTTGCAAACCTATGTGATGCAGAAAATTAGAGTGGAAGTGATGTTGCTTTCAGGAATCTCTAAGAACAAAAGAGCACAATGGAGCACAATAGCTTTTGAAAGCTTAGAATAGGATAATGGAAAGTATTTAACACTAGAATATTTCTTTTCTTTATGTGTATGCTTAAAGCAAACCTTGGTGGGTATATATAGGTGTAGGAGGTTAGATTTGAGCTTAGGTAGTCATTGTGACTTGAACTGGAATGGAATAAATTAAGGTAGAACAGATACAAAGCAATTATTCAAAGTCTAACTGGATCAGACGTCTAAAAAGTCAAGATAGATGTCTGAAGGAGTCATTTCAGATGTCTGAGAATAATGCCGGACATCTGAAAAACTTCAGGGTCAAAGTGATTGTTCCTATGATGAGATTAGACCCGAACAGGGATCTAGAGATAAATGATCAGACGTCAGGACAAAGGTGTGGCCGTCTTAAAAAGAAGAATTTGACGTCTGAATAAATGCAAAGACGTCTAATGGCTTACAATGTTCCAAAATTAAAGTGTAACAAATATAATCAATTGCGGTCAATTTGATCGTTGGATAGAAAGTGAATGTTGGTAATTTCCGAACGTCTGAAGAAGACAAAAGACGTCAGAAAGACAAGAAAATTTATGACCGTTGTTCAATTGTGTTAAAGAGATATCAAAAGCTCAAAGATGCGTCTGAAAGAATTTATTAGACGTTTGAAGTGGATCACAGACGTCTGAAAACCTAGGTCATAGGTTGAGAATTCTGGACAAAATCTAAGTTCTAGACAGGATCTTAGATGTCTAAAGAAGTAGATTAGATGTCTGACCAAGTAGACTCAGACGTCTGAAGGAATCATAGGACGCCTGAAAAACCAATCAGAAACAAAGTCTTGTATGCTGAATTAGAAGAATGAGGATAGGAAGGTTTTAAAGGTATCCTAAGGATAATTCAAGGCTCATTTACATTCTAAAAATAAAACAAAACTAATCTAACAACATTTCCTCATCTCCTTGATGCTCATCTCCTTCTATCTTCCATAGAACTTGATCTTAAGCTTTCATCGAGCTTCATCCAACCTTAAGCCTGAAACATACATCTCCAAATACAATATTAAATATAACATGTTTTGTTATCATCAAAATCAATGATCGTAGTATTTTATCACCAACAATCTCTCCTTTTTTGATGATGACAAAATCATATAAATCAAAAAGAATTTCTCCCCCTTTTTGACATTATCAAAAGGATGTAATGATAATCATTTTAATCTCCCCCTTAATCTATGCTTGTCTATTAAAAAAATTAGTTAGTCAATTTCAAATAACTCCCCCTAATAACAAGCATCTGTATTCTCCTTTTTTAAAAAATATTTAATCCCTATAAACTTCCCTATCAAAATCAATGAAATAGACTAAAAATTTACCTCTAAACTTGCTAAATGAAGGTGTCACCAAGTGTTTGAATTAGTGCCAATGATAAGGATTCCACCCTCCATATCCATTTGGTTCTCAAAGTACCTTGATCCATCCTTGATGAAGTCCATATAAATAACGACTTGCATCTACGCAATCATCTGCAAAATAAGAATAAACCAAAGATCTAGGTACCCATATTTTCTTGGGTCCTTTAGGATTAAAATTTCTCATCCAAGAGTGTGTATTTCTTGGATTCCATCCTCTTGGCTTTGGTGCACAAAAATCTTTCTTAGTGTGTGCTAAATTATCATTTCTTTTTTGCTTACCTTTAGAAATCTCAACAAGATCATTAACTAGCTTATTTGAATTCTCTTTAAGGCTAGCTAGATCTTTTTCAATAAAATCTATTTTATCTTTCAACAAGGTAATATCTATTTTCAAAGAGCTATTCTCTTCAAGAAGTTGAGTTTTAGCTATAATAAGACTTGTATTTTCTATTACAGGCTCATGCTTTTCATGCTCAAAAGAACTACAATTATTTTTTAACTTTTCATTTTCTATTGTTAATAACCTACAAACTTCATAAATTTCTTCTAGAGCATCTTGCAATTCTTCTATAGTGTAAGAATAAAAAGGTGATACCTTATTGTTGCTTTCTTCGTTGCTTTCATCTTCAAGTGCCATGAATCCAAGACAAGAATATTCTTCTTTATTTGAATCGTTGTCATCTTGTTCGCTTTCACTAGAATCATCCCAAGTTGCTTGCATAGCTTTCTTCTTGTTGTACTTGTTAAACCATTTCTTTGTATCTTCCTCTTTTTTTATTTTGCTCCTTTCACCATCCTTCTTAAGAAGTGGACAATCCATTTTAATGTGTCCCTTCTTTTTACAATTGTAACAAATAATTGGTTCTCTTTTGATTTCTTCCTTATCTCTTTTGCTCCTGAAATCCATGTTATTCTTCAAGAAATTTTGAAACTTACATGTGAGAAACTCAAGATCTTCATCTTCTTCCTGATCACTTTCTTCTGAATTTGAAAGGGCTTTAAAAGCTAGCTGCTTCTTATTCCCTTCATATGATCCTTTCTTCTTTTGATTGAGTTTGGTCTCATAAGCCATAAGATTTCCAAGAAGTTGGTCCATATTCAAGTTTTCAACTTCATTGGCTTATTCTATAGCTGTCACTTTAGTCTCAAAAATATTTGTTAGAGAACGTAAAATCTTACTTTCAAGCTCACCTCTTATGAAAGTTTTTCCGAGTGCCTTCAGATTATCGACTATAAAGGTGAAACGGGTATACATATCCTGCACACTTTCATTTTCCTACATTTCAAATCTCTCTAATTCTTGAGTTAGTAAAACAACTTTGGAATTCTTTGCCTTATTTGTTCCCTCATGAGTCACCTCAAGAGTTTTCCAAATTTCGTATGCACTTGTGCATTGTGAAATCCGATTAAATTCATCAAGGCTAAATGTATAGTACAAGGCATTCATAGCCTTGGAATTGAGTGAAAGTTTCTTCTGGTTGTCGTCCGTCAAGACTCCATCTTCAGATTTCACTAGTCTTTCAAATGGTGTTTCCACCATTTCCCAAAAGTGTAATCTCTAGACTACAGGAACACTTCCATTCTCTGCTTCTAGTACGAATAGTTCGTACCATTGAAATAAGGAGGCTTTGATATTGAAAATCCACAATTGCTGCTTGTTGCAAACACCCTTAATGCCATCGAATCTTCTTGCTTAGGTTTTGACACCTACACACAAGAGTAAACCAAGGCTCTGATACCAAATATAAGTGGCACAAGAAAGGGGGTTGAATTGTAAGGACAAAAATTTGAAACCATCTCAACAACACACAAGTATTTAAAGAGGAAACCCTTACGGGAAAAACCTCTACCTAGATCTCCCAATCTAGGATTTTGCCCCCAATTCAATGGAAAACACTAAACCACACCACTAATCCAAGGGTGGTGTTCCTTAAAACAATTCTCCTCTCCTGGACAACCCCTAAGGAGAGTTTAGCCCATCTACTAAGAGGAAACGGGAAACCCATAACTCGGGCACCCAAATAAACTATCAAAACAAAATAAAGTAAACAATCCTAAGAGCCTTGAAAGAAAAAGAATATAAAGTAGGCTAAGATACTCCCTTTGCAAACCTATGTGATGCAGAAAATTAGAGTGGAAGTGATGTTGCTTTCAGGAATCTCTAAGAACAAAAGAGCACAATGGAGCACAATAGCTTTTGAAAGCTTAGAATAGGATAATGGAAAGTATTTAACACTAGAATATTTCTTTTCTTTATGTGTATGCTTAAAGCAAACCTTGGTGGGTATATATAGGTGTAGGAGGTTAGATTTGAGCTTAGGTAGTCATTGTGACTTGAACTGGAATGGAATAAATTAAGGTAGAACAGATACAAAGCAATTATTCAAAGTCTAACTGGATCAGACGTCTAAAAAGTCAAGATAGATGTCTGAAGGAGTCATTTCAGATGTCTGAGAATAATGCCGGACATCTGAAAAACTTCAGGGTCAAAGTGATTGTTCCTATGATGAGATTAGACCCGAACAGGGATCTAGAGATAAATGATCAGACGTCAGGACAAAGGTGTGGCCGTCTTAAAAAGAAGAATTTGACGTCTGAATAAATGCAAAGACGTCTAATGGCTTACAATGTTCCAAAATTAAAGTGTAACAAATATAATCAATTGCGGTCAATTTGATCGTTGGATAGAAAGTGAATGTTGGTAATTTCCGAACGTCTGAAGAAGACAAAAGACGTCAGAAAGACAAGAAAATTTATGACCGTTGTTCAATTGTGTTAAAGAGATATCAAAAGCTCAAAGATGCGTCTGAAAGAATTTATTAGACGTTTGAAGTGGATCACAGACGTCTGAAAACCTAGGTCATAGGTTGAGAATTCTGGACAAAATCTAAGTTCTAGACAGGATCTTAGATGTCTAAAGAAGTAGATTAGATGTCTGACCAAGTAGACTCAGACGTCTGAAGGAATCATAGGACGCCTGAAAAACCAATCAGAAACAAAGTCTTGTATGCTGAATTAGAAGAATGAGGATAGGAAGGTTTTAAAGGTATCCTAAGGATAATTCAAGGCTCATTTACATTCTAAAAATAAAACAAAACTAATCTAACAACATTTCCTCATCTCCTTGATGCTCATCTCCTTCTATCTTCCATAGAACTTGATCTTAAGCTTTCATCGAGCTTCATCCAACCTTAAGCCTGAAACATACATCTCCAAATACAATATTAAATATAACATGTTTTGTTATCATCAAAATCAATGATCGTAGTATTTTATCACCAACAATCTCTCCTTTTTTGATGATGACAAAATCATATAAATCAAAAAGAATTTCTCCCCCTTTTTGACATTATCAAAAGGATGTAATGATAATCATTTTAATCTCCCCCTTAATCTATGCTTGTCTATTAAAAAAATTAGTTAGTCAATTTCAAATAACTCCCCCTAATAACAAGCATCTGTATTCTCCTTTTTTAAAAAATATTTAATCCCTATAAACTTCCCTATCAAAATCAATGAAATAGACTAAAAATTTACCTCTAAACTTGCTAAATGAAGGTGTCACCAAGTGTTTGAATTAGTGCCAATGATAAGGATTCCACCCTCCATATCCATTTGGTTCTCAAAGTACCTTGATCCATCCTTGATGAAGTCCATATAAATAACGACTTGCATCTACGCAATCATCTGCAAAATAAGAATAAACCAAAGATCTAGGTACCCATATTTTCTTGGGTCCTTTAGGATTAAAATTTCTCATCCAAGAGTGTGTATTTCTTGGATTCCATCCTCTTGGCTTTGGTGCACAAAAATCTTTCTTAGTGTGTGCTAAATTATCATTTCTTTTTTGCTTACCTTTAGAAATCTCAACAAGATCATTAACTAGCTTATTTGAATTCTCTTTAAGGCTAGCTAGATCTTTTTCAATAAAATCTATTTTATCTTTCAACAAGGTAATATCTATTTTCAAAGAGCTATTCTCTTCAAGAAGTTGAGTTTTAGCTATAATAAGACTTGTATTTTCTATTACAGGCTCATGCTTTTCATGCTCAAAAGAACTACAATTATTTTTTAACTTTTCATTTTCTATTGTTAATAACCTACAAACTTCATAAATTTCTTCTAGAGCATCTTGCAATTCTTCTATAGTGTAAGAATAAAAAGGTGATACCTTATTGTTGCTTTCTTCGTTGCTTTCATCTTCAAGTGCCATGAATCCAAGACAAGAATATTCTTCTTTATTTGAATCGTTGTCATCTTGTTCGCTTTCACTAGAATCATCCCAAGTTGCTTGCATAGCTTTCTTCTTGTTGTACTTGTTAAACCATTTCTTTGTATCTTCCTCTTTTTTTATTTTGCTCCTTTCACCATCCTTCTTAAGAAGTGGACAATCCATTTTAATGTGTCCCTTCTTTTTACAATTGTAACAAATAATTGGTTCTCTTTTGATTTCTTCCTTATCTCTTTTGCTCCTGAAATCCATGTTATTCTTCAAGAAATTTTGAAACTTACATGTGAGAAACTCAAGATCTTCATCTTCTTCCTGATCACTTTCTTCTGAATTTGAAAGGGCTTTAAAAGCTAGCTGCTTCTTATTCCCTTCATATGATCCTTTCTTCTTTTGATTGAGTTTGGTCTCATAAGCCATAAGATTTCCAAGAAGTTGGTCCATATTCAAGTTTTCAACTTCATTGGCTTATTCTATAGCTGTCACTTTAGTCTCAAAAATATTTGTTAGAGAACGTAAAATCTTACTTTCAAGCTCACCTCTTATGAAAGTTTTTCCGAGTGCCTTCAGATTATCGACTATAAAGGTGAAACGGGTATACATATCCTGCACACTTTCATTTTCCTACATTTCAAATCTCTCTAATTCTTGAGTTAGTAAAACAACTTTGGAATTCTTTGCCTTATTTGTTCCCTCATGAGTCACCTCAAGAGTTTTCCAAATTTCGTATGCACTTGTGCATTGTGAAATCCGATTAAATTCATCAAGGCTAAATGCATAGTACAAGGCATTCATAGCCTTGGAATTGAGTGAAAGTTTCTTCTGGTTGTCGTCCGTCAAGACTCCATCTTCAGATTTCACTAGTCTTTCAAATGGTGTTTCCACCATTTCCCAAAAGTGTAATCTCTAGACTACAGGAACACTTCCATTCTCTGCTTCTAGTACGAATAGTTCGTACCATTGAAATAAGGAGGCTTTGATATTGAAAATCCACAATTGCTGCTTGTTGCAAACACCCTTAATGCCATCGAATCTTCTTGCTTAGGTTTTGACACCTACACACAAGAGTAAACCAAGGCTCTGATACCAAATATAAGTGGCACAAGAAAGGGGGTTGAATTGTAAGGACAAAAATTTGAAACCATCTCAACAACACACAAGTATTTAAAGAGGAAACCCTTACGGGAAAAACCTCTACCTAGATCTCCCAATCTAGGATTTTGCCCCCAATTCAATGGAAAACACTAAACCACACCACTAATCCAAGGGTGGTGTTCCTTAAAACAATTCTCCTCTCCTGGACAACCCCTAAGGAGAGTTTAGCCCATCTACTAAGAGGAAACGGGAAACCCATAACTCGGGCACCCAAATAAACTATCAAAACAAAATAAAGTAAACAATCCTAAGAGCCTTGAAAGAAAAAGAATATAAAGTAGGCTAAGATACTCCCTTTGCAAACCTATGTGATGCAGAAAATTAGAGTGGAAGTGATGTTGCTTTCAGGAATCTCTAAGAACAAAAGAGCACAATGGAGCACAATAGCTTTTGAAAGCTTAGAATAGGATAATGGAAAGTATTTAACACTAGAATATTTCTTTTCTTTATGTGTATGCTTAAAGCAAACCTTGGTGGGTATATATAGGTGTAGGAGGTTAGATTTGAGCTTAGGTAGTCATTGTGACTTGAACTGGAATGGAATAAATTAAGGTAGAACAGATACAAAGCAATTATTCAAAGTCTAACTGGATCAGACGTCTAAAAAGTCAAGATAGATGTCTGAAGGAGTCATTTCAGATGTCTGAGAATAATGCCGGACATCTGAAAAACTTCAGGGTCAAAGTGATTGTTCCTATGATGAGATTAGACCCGAACAGGGATCTAGAGATAAATGATCAGACGTCAGGACAAAGGTGTGGCCGTCTTAAAAAGAAGAATTTGACGTCTGAATAAATGCAAAGACGTCTAATGGCTTACAATGTTCCAAAATTAAAGTGTAACAAATATAATCAATTGCGGTCAATTTGATCGTTGGATAGAAAGTGAATGTTGGTAATTTCCGAACGTCTGAAGAAGACAAAAGACGTCAGAAAGACAAGAAAATTTATGACCGTTGTTCAATTGTGTTAAAGAGATATCAAAAGCTCAAAGATGCGTCTGAAAGAATTTATTAGACGTTTGAAGTGGATCACAGACGTCTGAAAACCTAGGTCATAGGTTGAGAATTCTGGACAAAATCTAAGTTCTAGACAGGATCTTAGATGTCTAAAGAAGTAGATTAGATGTCTGACCAAGTAGACTCAGACGTCTGAAGGAATCATAGGACGCCTGAAAAACCAATCAGAAACAAAGTCTTGTATGCTGAATTAGAAGAATGAGGATAGGAAGGTTTTAAAGGTATCCTAAGGATAATTCAAGGCTCATTTACATTCTAAAAATAAAACAAAACTAATCTAACAACATTTCCTCATCTCCTTGATGCTCATCTCCTTCTATCTTCCATAGAACTTGATCTTAAGCTTTCATCGAGCTTCATCCAACCTTAAGCCTGAAACATACATCTCCAAATACAATATTAAATATAACATGTTTTGTTATCATCAAAATCAATGATCGTAGTATTTTATCACCAACAATCTCTCCTTTTTTGATGATGACAAAATCATATAAATCAAAAAGAATTTCTCCCCCTTTTTGACATTATCAAAAGGATGTAATGATAATCATTTTAATCTCCCCCTTAATCTATGCTTGTCTATTAAAAAAATTAGTTAGTCAATTTCAAATAACTCCCCCTAATAACAAGCATCTGTATTCTCCTTTTTTAAAAAATATTTAATCCCTATAAACTTCCCTATCAAAATCAATGAAATAGACTAAAAATTTACCTCTAAACTTGCTAAATGAAGGTGTCACCAAGTGTTTGAATTAGTGCCAATGATAAGGATTCCACCCTCCATATCCATTTGGTTCTCAAAGTACCTTGATCCATCCTTGATGAAGTCCATATAAATAACGACTTGCATCTACGCAATCATCTGCAAAATAAGAATAAACCAAAGATCTAGGTACCCATATTTTCTTGGGTCCTTTAGGATTAAAATTTCTCATCCAAGAGTGTGTATTTCTTGGATTCCATCCTCTTGGCTTTGGTGCACAAAAATCTTTCTTAGTGTGTGCTAAATTATCATTTCTTTTTTGCTTACCTTTAGAAATCTCAACAAGATCATTAACTAGCTTATTTGAATTCTCTTTAAGGCTAGCTAGATCTTTTTCAATAAAATCTATTTTATCTTTCAACAAGGTAATATCTATTTTCAAAGAGCTATTCTCTTCAAGAAGTTGAGTTTTAGCTATAATAAGACTTGTATTTTCTATTACAGGCTCATGCTTTTCATGCTCAAAAGAACTACAATTATTTTTTAACTTTTCATTTTCTATTGTTAATAACCTACAAACTTCATAAATTTCTTCTAGAGCATCTTGCAATTCTTCTATAGTGTAAGAATAAAAAGGTGATACCTTATTGTTGCTTTCTTCGTTGCTTTCATCTTCAAGTGCCATGAATCCAAGACAAGAATATTCTTCTTTATTTGAATCGTTGTCATCTTGTTCGCTTTCACTAGAATCATCCCAAGTTGCTTGCATAGCTTTCTTCTTGTTGTACTTGTTAAACCATTTCTTTGTATCTTCCTCTTTTTTTATTTTGCTCCTTTCACCATCCTTCTTAAGAAGTGGACAATCCATTTTAATGTGTCCCTTCTTTTTACAATTGTAACAAATAATTGGTTCTCTTTTGATTTCTTCCTTATCTCTTTTGCTCCTGAAATCCATGTTATTCTTCAAGAAATTTTGAAACTTACATGTGAGAAACTCAAGATCTTCATCTTCTTCCTGATCACTTTCTTCTGAATTTGAAAGGGCTTTAAAAGCTAGCTGCTTCTTATTCCCTTCATATGATCCTTTCTTCTTTTGATTGAGTTTGGTCTCATAAGCCATAAGATTTCCAAGAAGTTGGTCCATATTCAAGTTTTCAACTTCATTGGCTTATTCTATAGCTGTCACTTTAGTCTCAAAAATATTTGTTAGAGAACGTAAAATCTTACTTTCAAGCTCACCTCTTATGAAAGTTTTTCCGAGTGCCTTCAGATTATCGACTATAAAGGTGAAACGGGTATACATATCCTGCACACTTTCATTTTCCTACATTTCAAATCTCTCTAATTCTTGAGTTAGTAAAACAACTTTGGAATTCTTTGCCTTATTTGTTCCCTCATGAGTCACCTCAAGAGTTTTCCAAATTTCGTATGCACTTGTGCATTGTGAAATCCGATTAAATTCATCAAGGCTAAATGCATAGTACAAGGCATTCATAGCCTTGGAATTGAGTGAAAGTTTCTTCTGGTTGTCGTCCGTCAAGACTCCATCTTCAGATTTCACTAGTCTTTCAAATGGTGTTTCCACCATTTCCCAAAAGTGTAATCTCTAGACTACAGGAACACTTCCATTCTCTGCTTCTAGTACGAATAGTTCGTACCATTGAAATAAGGAGGCTTTGATATTGAAAATCCACAATTGCTGCTTGTTGCAAACACCCTTAATGCCATCGAATCTTCTTGCTTAGGTTTTGACACCTACACACAAGAGTAAACCAAGGCTCTGATACCAAATATAAGTGGCACAAGAAAGGGGGTTGAATTGTAAGGACAAAAATTTGAAACCATCTCAACAACACACAAGTATTTAAAGAGGAAACCCTTACGGGAAAAACCTCTACCTAGATCTCCCAATCTAGGATTTTGCCCCCAATTCAATGGAAAACACTAAACCACACCACTAATCCAAGGGTGGTGTTCCTTAAAACAATTCTCCTCTCCTGGACAACCCCTAAGGAGAGTTTAGCCCATCTACTAAGAGGAAACGGGAAACCCATAACTCGGGCACCCAAATAAACTATCAAAACAAAATAAAGTAAACAATCCTAAGAGCCTTGAAAGAAAAAGAATATAAAGTAGGCTAAGATACTCCCTTTGCAAACCTATGTGATGCAGAAAATTAGAGTGGAAGTGATGTTGCTTTCAGGAATCTCTAAGAACAAAAGAGCACAATGGAGCACAATAGCTTTTGAAAGCTTAGAATAGGATAATGGAAAGTATTTAACACTAGAATATTTCTTTTCTTTATGTGTATGCTTAAAGCAAACCTTGGTGGGTATATATAGGTGTAGGAGGTTAGATTTGAGCTTAGGTAGTCATTGTGACTTGAACTGGAATGGAATAAATTAAGGTAGAACAGATACAAAGCAATTATTCAAAGTCTAACTGGATCAGACGTCTAAAAAGTCAAGATAGATGTCTGAAGGAGTCATTTCAGATGTCTGAGAATAATGCCGGACATCTGAAAAACTTCAGGGTCAAAGTGATTGTTCCTATGATGAGATTAGACCCGAACAGGGATCTAGAGATAAATGATCAGACGTCAGGACAAAGGTGTGGCCGTCTTAAAAAGAAGAATTTGACGTCTGAATAAATGCAAAGACGTCTAATGGCTTACAATGTTCCAAAATTAAAGTGTAACAAATATAATCAATTGCGGTCAATTTGATCGTTGGATAGAAAGTGAATGTTGGTAATTTCCGAACGTCTGAAGAAGACAAAAGACGTCAGAAAGACAAGAAAATTTATGACCGTTGTTCAATTGTGTTAAAGAGATATCAAAAGCTCAAAGATGCGTCTGAAAGAATTTATTAGACGTTTGAAGTGGATCACAGACGTCTGAAAACCTAGGTCATAGGTTGAGAATTCTGGACAAAATCTAAGTTCTAGACAGGATCTTAGATGTCTAAAGAAGTAGATTAGATGTCTGACCAAGTAGACTCAGACGTCTGAAGGAATCATAGGACGCCTGAAAAACCAATCAGAAACAAAGTCTTGTATGCTGAATTAGAAGAATGAGGATAGGAAGGTTTTAAAGGTATCCTAAGGATAATTCAAGGCTCATTTACATTCTAAAAATAAAACAAAACTAATCTAACAACATTTCCTCATCTCCTTGATGCTCATCTCCTTCTATCTTCCATAGAACTTGATCTTAAGCTTTCATCGAGCTTCATCCAACCTTAAGCCTGAAACATACATCTCCAAATACAATATTAAATATAACATGTTTTGTTATCATCAAAATCAATGATCGTAGTATTTTATCACCAACAATCTCTCCTTTTTTGATGATGACAAAATCATATAAATCAAAAAGAATTTCTCCCCCTTTTTGACATTATCAAAAGGATGTAATGATAATCATTTTAATCTCCCCCTTAATCTATGCTTGTCTATTAAAAAAATTAGTTAGTCAATTTCAAATAACTCCCCCTAATAACAAGCATCTGTATTCTCCTTTTTTAAAAAATATTTAATCCCTATAAACTTCCCTATCAAAATCAATGAAATAGACTAAAAATTTACCTCTAAACTTGCTAAATGAAGGTGTCACCAAGTGTTTGAATTAGTGCCAATGATAAGGATTCCACCCTCCATATCCATTTGGTTCTCAAAGTACCTTGATCCATCCTTGATGAAGTCCATATAAATAACGACTTGCATCTACGCAATCATCTGCAAAATAAGAATAAACCAAAGATCTAGGTACCCATATTTTCTTGGGTCCTTTAGGATTAAAATTTCTCATCCAAGAGTGTGTATTTCTTGGATTCCATCCTCTTGGCTTTGGTGCACAAAAATCTTTCTTAGTGTGTGCTAAATTATCATTTCTTTTTTGCTTACCTTTAGAAATCTCAACAAGATCATTAACTAGCTTATTTGAATTCTCTTAAGGCTAGCTAGATCTTTTTCAATAAAATCTATTTTATCTTTCAACAAGGTAATATCTATTTCAAAGAGCTATTCTCTTCAAGAAGTTGAGTTTTAGCTATAATAAGACTTGTATTTTCTATTACAGGCTCATGCTTTTCATGCTCAAAAGAACTACAATTATTTTTTAACTTTTCATTTTCTATTGTTAATAACCTACAAACTTCATAAATTTCTTCTAGAGCATCTTGCAATTCTTCTATAGTGTAAGAATAAAAAGGTGATACCTTATTGTTGCTTTCTTCGTTGCTTTCATCTTCAAGTGCCATGAATCCAAGACAAGAATATTCTTCTTTATTTGAATCGTTGTCATCTTGTTCGCTTTCACTAGAATCATCCCAAGTTGCTTGCATAGCTTTCTTCTTGTTGTACTTGTTAAACCATTTCTTTGTATCTTCCTCTTTTTTATTTTGCTCCTTTCACCATCCTTCTTAAGAAGTGGACAATCCATTTTAATGTGTCCCTTCTTTTTACAATTGTAACAAATAATTGGTTCTCTTTTGATTTCTTCCTTATCTCTTTTGCTCCTGAAATCCATGTTATTCTTCAAGAAATTTTGAAACTTACATGTGAGAAACTCAAGATCTTCATCTTCTTCCTGATCACTTTCTTCTGAATTTGAAAGGGCTTTAAAAGCTAGCTGCTTCTTATTCCCTTCATATGATCCTTTCTTCTTTTGATTGAGTTTGGTCTCATAAGCCATAAGATTTCCAAGAAGTTGGTCCATATTCAAGTTTTCAACTTCATTGGCTTATTCTATAGCTGTCACTTTAGTCTCAAAAATATTTGTTAGAGAACGTAAAATCTTACTTTCAAGCTCACCTCTTATGAAAGTTTTTCCGAGTGCCTTCAGATTATCGACTATAAAGGTGAAACGGGTATACATATCCTGCACACTTTCATTTTCCTACATTTCAAATCTCTCTAATTCTTGAGTTAGTAAAACAACTTTGGAATTCTTTGCCTTATTTGTTCCCTCATGAGTCACCTCAAGAGTTTTCCAAATTTCGTATGCACTTGTGCATTGTGAAATCCGATTAAATTCATCAAGGCTAAATGCATAGTACAAGGCATTCATAGCCTTGGAATTGAGTGAAAGTTTCTTCTGGTTGTCGTCCGTCAAGACTCCATCTTCAGATTTCACTAGTCTTTCAAATGGTGTTTCCACCATTTCCCAAAAGTGTAATCTCTAGACTACAGGAACACTTCCATTCTCTGCTTCTAGTACGAATAGTTCGTACCATTGAAATAAGGAGGCTTTGATATTGAAAATCCACAATTGCTGCTTGTTGCAAACACCCTTAATGCCATCGAATCTTCTTGCTTAGGTTTTGACACCTACACACAAGAGTAAACCAAGGCTCTGATACCAAATATAAGTGGCACAAGAAAGGGGTTGAATTGTAAGGACAAAAATTTGAAACCATCTCAACAACACACAAGTATTTAAAGAGGAAACCCTTACGGGAAAAACCTCTACCTAGATCTCCCAATCTAGGATTTTGCCCCCAATTCAATGGAAAACACTAAACCACACCACTAATCCAAGGGTGGTGTTCCTTAAAACAATTCTCCTCTCCTGGACAACCCCTAAGGAGAGTTTAGCCCATCTACTAAGAGGAAACGGGAAACCCATAACTCGGGCACCCAAATAAACTATCAAAACAAAATAAAGTAAACAATCCTAAGAGCCTTGAAAGAAAAAGAATATAAAGTAGGCTAAGATACTCCCTTTGCAAACCTATGTGATGCAGAAAATTAGAGTGGAAGTGATGTTGCTTTCAGGAATCTCTAAGAACAAAAGAGCACAATGGAGCACAATAGCTTTTGAAAGCTTAGAATAGGATAATGGAAAGTATTTAACACTAGAATATTTCTTTTCTTTATGTGTATGCTTAAAGCAAACCTTGGTGGGTATATATAGGTGTAGGAGGTTAGATTTGAGCTTAGGTAGTCATTGTGACTTGAACTGGAATGGAATAAATTAAGGTAGAACAGATACAAAGCAATTATTCAAAGTCTAACTGGATCAGACGTCTAAAAAGTCAAGATAGATGTCTGAAGGAGTCATTTCAGATGTCTGAGAATAATGCCGGACATCTGAAAAACTTCAGGGTCAAAGTGATTGTTCCTATGATGAGATTAGACCCGAACAGGGATCTAGAGATAAATGATCAGACGTCAGGACAAAGGTGTGGCCGTCTTAAAAAGAAGAATTTGACGTCTGAATAAATGCAAAGACGTCTAATGGCTTACAATGTTCCAAAATTAAAGTGTAACAAATATAATCAATTGCGGTCAATTTGATCGTTGGATAGAAAGTGAATGTTGGTAATTTCCGAACGTCTGAAGAAGACAAAAGACGTCAGAAAGACAAGAAAATTTATGACCGTTGTTCAATTGTGTTAAAGAGATATCAAAAGCTCAAAGATGCGTCTGAAAGAATTTATTAGACGTTTGAAGTGGATCACAGACGTCTGAAAACCTAGGTCATAGGTTGAGAATTCTGGACAAAATCTAAGTTCTAGACAGGATCTTAGATGTCTAAAGAAGTAGATTAGATGTCTGACCAAGTAGACTCAGACGTCTGAAGGAATCATAGGACGCCTGAAAAACCAATCAGAAACAAAGTCTTGTATGCTGAATTAGAAGAATGAGGATAGGAAGGTTTTAAAGGTATCCTAAGGATAATTCAAGGCTCATTTACATTCTAAAAATAAAACAAAACTAATCTAACAACATTTCCTCATCTCCTTGATGCTCATCTCCTTCTATCTTCCATAGAACTTGATCTTAAGCTTTCATCGAGCTTCATCCAACCTTAAGCCTGAAACATACATCTCCAAATACAATATTAAATATAACATGTTTTGTTATCATCAAAATCAATGATCGTAGTATTTTATCACCAACAATCTCTCCTTTTTTGATGATGACAAAATCATATAAATCAAAAAGAATTTCTCCCCCTTTTTGACATTATCAAAAGGATGTAATGATAATCATTTTAATCTCCCCCTTAATCTATGCTTGTCTATTAAAAAAATTAGTTAGTCAATTTCAAATAACTCCCCTAATAACAAGCATCTGTATTCTCCTTTTTAAAAAATATTTAATCCCTATAAACTTCCCTATCAAAATCAATGAAATAGACTAAAAATTTACCTCTAAACTTGCTAAATGAAGGTGTCACCAAGTGTTTGAATTAGTGCCCAATGATAAGGATTCCACCCTCCATATCCATTTGGTTCTCAAAGTACCTTGATCCATCCTTGATGAAGTCCATATAAATAACGACTTGCATCTACGCAATCATCTGCAAAATAAGAATAAACCAAAGATCTAGGTACCCATATTTTCTTGGGTCCTTTAGGATTAAAATTTCTCATCCAAGAGTGTGTATTTCTTGGATTCCATCCTCTTGGCTTTGGTGCACAAAAATCTTTCTTAGTGTGTGCTAAATTATCATTCTTTTTTGCTTACCTTAGAAATCTCAACAAGATCATTAACTAGCTTATTTGAATTCTCTTTAAGGCTAGCTAGATCTTTTTCAATAAAATCTATTTTATCTTTCAACAAGGTAATATCTATTTTCAAAGAGCTATTCTCTTCAAGAAGTTGAGTTTTAGCTATAATAAGACTTGTATTTTCTATTACAGGCTCATGCTTTTCATGCTCAAAAGAACTACAATTATTTTTTAACTTTTCATTTTCTATTGTTAATAACCTACAAACTTCATAAATTTCTTCTAGAGCATCTTGCAATTCTTCTATAGTGTAAGAATAAAAAGGTGATACCTTATTGTTGCTTTCTTCGTTGCTTTCATCTTCAAGTGCCATGAATCCAAGACAAGAATATTCTTCTTTATTTGAATCGTTGTCATCTTGTTCGCTTTCACTAGAATCATCCCAAGTTGCTTGCATAGCTTTCTTCTTGTTGTACTTGTTAAACCATTTCTTTGTATCTTCCTCTTTTTTTATTTTGCTCCTTTCACCATCCTTCTTAAGAAGTGGACAATCCATTTTAATGTGTCCCTTCTTTTTACAATTGTAACAAATAATTGGTTCTCTTTTGATTTCTTCCTTATCTCTTTTGCTCCTGAAATCCATGTTATTCTTCAAGAAATTTTGAAACTTACATGTGAGAAACTCAAGATCTTCATCTTCTTCCTGATCACTTTCTTCTGAATTTGAAAGGGCTTTAAAAGCTAGCTGCTTCTTATTCCCTTCATATGATCCTTTCTTCTTTTGATTGAGTTTGGTCTCATAAGCCATAAGATTTCCAAGAAGTTGGTCCATATTCAAGTTTTCAACTTCATTGGCTTATTCTATAGCTGTCACTTTAGTCTCAAAAATATTTGTTAGAGAACGTAAAATCTTACTTTCAAGCTCACCTCTTATGAAAGTTTTTCCGAGTGCCTTCAGATTATCGACTATAAAGGTGAAACGGGTATACATATCCTGCACACTTTCATTTTCCTACATTTCAAATCTCTCTAATTCTTGAGTTAGTAAAACAACTTTGGAATTCTTTGCCTTATTTGTTCCCTCATGAGTCACCTCAAGAGTTTTCCAAATTTCGTATGCACTTGTGCATTGTGAAATCCGATTAAATTCATCAAGGCTAAATGCATAGTACAAGGCATTCATAGCCTTGGAATTGAGTGAAAGTTTCTTCTGGTTGTCGTCCGTCAAGACTCCATCTTCAGATTTCACTAGTCTTTCAAATGGTGTTTCCACCATTTCCCAAAAGTGTAATCTCTAGACTACAGGAACACTTCCATTCTCTGCTTCTAGTACGAATAGTTCGTACCATTGAAATAAGGAGGCTTTGATATTGAAAATCCACAATTGCTGCTTGTTGCAAACACCCTTAATGCCATCGAATCTTCTTGCTTAGGTTTTGACACCTACACACAAGAGTAAACCAAGGCTCTGATACCAAATATAAGTGGCACAAGAAAGGGGGTTGAATTGTAAGGACAAAAATTTGAAACCATCTCAACAACACACAAGTATTTAAAGAGGAAACCCTTACGGGAAAAACCTCTACCTAGATCTCCCAATCTAGGATTTTGCCCCCAATTCAATGGAAAACACTAAACCACACCACTAATCCAAGGGTGGTGTTCCTTAAAACAATTCTCCTCTCCTGGACAACCCCTAAGAGAGTTTAGCCCATCTACTAAGAGGAAACGGGAAACCCATAACTCGGGCACCCAAATAAACTATCAAAACAAAATAAAGTAAACAATCCTAAGAGCCTTGAAAGAAAAAGAATATAAAGTAGGCTAAGATACTCCCTTTGCAAACCTATGTGATGCAGAAAATTAGAGTGGAAGTGATGTTGCTTTCAGGAATCTCTAAGAACAAAAGAGCACAATGGAGCACAATAGCTTTTGAAAGCTTAGAATAGGATAATGGAAAGTATTTAACACTAGAATATTTCTTTTCTTTATGTGTATGCTTAAAGCAAACCTTGGTGGGTATATATAGGTGTAGGAGGTTAGATTTGAGCTTAGGTAGTCATTGTGACTTGAACTGGAATGGAATAAATTAAGGTAGAACAGATACAAAGCAATTATTCAAAGTCTAACTGGATCAGACGTCTAAAAAGTCAAGATAGATGTCTGAAGGAGTCATTTCAGATGTCTGAGAATAATGCCGGACATCTGAAAAACTTCAGGGTCAAAGTGATTGTTCCTATGATGAGATTAGACCCGAACAGGGATCTAGAGATAAATGATCAGACGTCAGGACAAAGGTGTGGCCGTCTTAAAAAGAAGAATTTGACGTCTGAATAAATGCAAAGACGTCTAATGGCTTACAATGTTCCAAAATTAAAGTGTAACAAATATAATCAATTGCGGTCAATTTGATCGTTGGATAGAAAGTGAATGTTGGTAATTTCCGAACGTCTGAAGAAGACAAAAGACGTCAGAAAGACAAGAAAATTTATGACCGTTGTTCAATTGTGTTAAAGAGATATCAAAAGCTCAAAGATGCGTCTGAAAGAATTTATTAGACGTTTGAAGTGGATCACAGACGTCTGAAAACCTAGGTCATAGGTTGAGAATTCTGGACAAAATCTAAGTTCTAGACAGGATCTTAGATGTCTAAAGAAGTAGATTAGATGTCTGACCAAGTAGACTCAGACGTCTGAAGGAATCATAGGACGCCTGAAAAACCAATCAGAAACAAAGTCTTGTATGCTGAATTAGAAGAATGAGGATAGGAGGTTTTAAAGGTATCCTAAGGATAATTCAAGGCTCATTTACATTCTAAAAATAAAACAAAACTAATCTAACAACATTTCCTCATCTCCTTGATGCTCATCTCCTTCTATCTTCCATAGAACTTGATCTTAAGCTTTCATCGAGCTTCATCCAACCTTAAGCCTGAAACATACATCTCCAAATACAATATTAAATATAACATGTTTTGTTATCATCAAAATCAATGATCGTAGTATTTTATCACCAACAATCTCTCCTTTTTTGATGATGACAAAATCATATAAATCAAAAAGAATTTCTCCCCCTTTTTGACATTATCAAAAGGATGTAATGATAATCATTTTAATCTCCCCCTTAATCTATGCTTGTCTATTAAAAAAATTAGTTAGTCAATTTCAAATAACTCCCCCTAATAACAAGCATCTGTATTCTCCTTTTTTAAAAAATATTTAATCCCTATAAACTTCCCTATCAAAATCAATGAAATAGACTAAAAATTTACCTCTAAACTTGCTAAATGAAGGTGTCACCAAGTGTTTGAATTAGTGCCAATGATAAGGATTCCACCCTCCATATCCATTTGGTTCTCAAAGTACCTTGATCCATCCTTGATGAAGTCCATATAAATAACGACTTGCATCTACGCAATCATCTGCAAAATAAGAATAAACCAAAGATCTAGGTACCCATATTTTCTTGGGTCCTTTAGGATTAAAATTTCTCATCCAAGAGTGTGTATTTCTTGGATTCCATCCTCTTGGCTTTGGTGCACAAAAATCTTTCTTAGTGTGTGCTAAATTATCATTTCTTTTTTGCTTACCTTTAGAAATCTCAACAAGATCATTAACTAGCTTATTTGAATTCTCTTTAAGGCTAGCTAGATCTTTTTCAATAAAATCTATTTTATCTTTCAACAAGGTAATATCTATTTTCAAAGAGCTATTCTCTTCAAGAAGTTGAGTTTTAGCTATAATAAGACTTGTATTTTCTATTACAGGCTCATGCTTTTCATGCTCAAAAGAACTACAATTATTTTTTAACTTTTCATTTTCTATTGTTAATAACCTACAAACTTCATAAATTTCTTCTAGAGCATCTTGCAATTCTTCTATAGTGTAAGAATAAAAAGGTGATACCTTATTGTTGCTTTCTTCGTTGCTTTCATCTTCAAGTGCCATGAATCCAAGACAAGAATATTCTTCTTTATTTGAATCGTTGTCATCTTGTTCGCTTTCACTAGAATCATCCCAAGTTGCTTGCATAGCTTTCTTCTTGTTGTACTTGTTAAACCATTTCTTTGTATCTTCCTCTTTTTTATTTTGCTCCTTTCACCATCCTTCTTAAGAAGTGGACAATCCATTTTAATGTGTCCCTTCTTTTTACAATTGTAACAAATAATTGGTTCTCTTTTGATTTCTTCCTTATCTCTTTTGCTCCTGAAATCCATGTTATTCTTCAAGAAATTTTGAAACTTACATGTGAGAAACTCAAGATCTTCATCTTCTTCCTGATCACTTTCTTCTGAATTTGAAAGGGCTTTAAAAGCTAGCTGCTTCTTATTCCCTTCATATGATCCTTTCTTCTTTTGATTGAGTTTGGTCTCATAAGCCATAAGATTTCCAAGAAGTTGGTCCATATTCAAGTTTTCAACTTCATTGGCTTATTCTATAGCTGTCACTTTAGTCTCAAAAATATTTGTTAGAGAACGTAAAATCTTACTTTCAAGCTCACCTCTTATGAAAGTTTTTCCGAGTGCCTTCAGATTATCGACTATAAAGGTGAAACGGGTATACATATCCTGCACACTTTCATTTTCCTACATTTCAAATCTCTCTAATTCTTGAGTTAGTAAAACAACTTTGGAATTCTTTGCCTTATTTGTTCCCTCATGAGTCACCTCAAGAGTTTTCCAAATTTCGTATGCACTTGTGCATTGTGAAATCCGATTAAATTCATCAAGGCTAAATGCATAGTACAAGGCATTCATAGCCTTGGAATTGAGTGAAAGTTTCTTCTGGTTGTCGTCCGTCAAGACTCCATCTTCAGATTTCACTAGTCTTTCAAATGGTGTTTCCACCATTTCCCAAAAGTGTAATCTCTAGACTACAGGAACACTTCCATTCTCTGCTTCTAGTACGAATAGTTCGTACCATTGAAATAAGGAGGCTTTGATATTGAAAATCCACAATTGCTGCTTGTTGCAAACACCCTTAATGCCATCGAATCTTCTTGCTTAGGTTTTGACACCTACACACAAGAGTAAACCAAGGCTCTGATACCAAATATAAGTGGCACAAGAAAGGGGGTTGAATTGTAAGGACAAAAATTTGAAACCATCTCAACAACACACAAGTATTTAAAGAGGAAACCCTTACGGGAAAAACCTCTACCTAGATCTCCCAATCTAGGATTTTGCCCCCAATTCAATGGAAAACACTAAACCACACCACTAATCCAAGGGTGGTGTTCCTTAAAACAATTCTCCTCTCCTGGACAACCCCTAAGGAGAGTTTAGCCCATCTACTAAGAGGAAACGGGAAACCCATAACTCGGGCACCCAAATAAACTATCAAAACAAAATAAAGTAAACAATCCTAAGAGCCTTGAAAGAAAAAGAATATAAAGTAGGCTAAGATACTCCCTTTGCAAACCTATGTGATGCAGAAAATTAGAGTGGAAGTGATGTTGCTTTCAGGAATCTCTAAGAACAAAAGAGCACAATGGAGCACAATAGCTTTTGAAAGCTTAGAATAGGATAATGGAAAGTATTTAACACTAGAATATTTCTTTTCTTTATGTGTATGCTTAAAGCAAACCTTGGTGGGTATATATAGGTGTAGGAGGTTAGATTTGAGCTTAGGTAGTCATTGTGACTTGAACTGGAATGGAATAAATTAAGGTAGAACAGATACAAAGCAATTATTCAAAGTCTAACTGGATCAGACGTCTAAAAAGTCAAGATAGATGTCTGAAGGAGTCATTTCAGATGTCTGAGAATAATGCCGGACATCTGAAAAACTTCAGGGTCAAAGTGATTGTTCCTATGATGAGATTAGACCCGAACAGGGATCTAGAGATAAATGATCAGACGTCAGGACAAAGGTGTGGCCGTCTTAAAAAGAAGAATTTGACGTCTGAATAAATGCAAAGACGTCTAATGGCTTACAATGTTCCAAAATTAAAGTGTAACAAATATAATCAATTGTGGTCAATTTGATCGTTGGATAGAAAGTGAACGTTGGTCATTTCCAGACGTTTGAAAGACAAGAAAATTTATGGCCGTTGTTCAATTGTGTTAAAGAGATATCAAAAGCTCAAGGAAGCGTCTGAAAGAAATTATTAGACGCCTGAAGTGGATCACAAACCTTTGAAAACCTCGGTGACATAGGTTGAGAATTCTAGACAAAATCTGAGTTCTAGACAGGATCTTAGACGTCTGAAGTAGATCAGACGTCTGACCAAGCATACTTAGACGTCTGAAGGAATCATAGGAATCTGAAAAACCAATTAGAAGCAAAATCTTGTATGCTGAATTAGAAGAATGAGGATAGGAAGGTTCTAAAGGTATCCTAAGGATAATTCAAGGCTCATTTACATTCTAAAAATAAAACCAATCTAATATAACAACATCTCCTCATCTCCTTCAATCTTCCATAGAACTTCATCTTAAGCTTTCATCAAGCTTCATCCAACCTTAAGCGTGAAGCATACATCTCCAAATACAATATTAAATATAACATGTTTTGTTATCATCAAAATCAATGATCGTGGTGTTTTATCACCAATAAGCCAAACTTAATTGATTATTTTCACTCTCAATTAGGTTTGCACTCTTTCAATTAAACTTATTATAAGTTTAATTGCACATCTACCTTAGTAATTAGGGTTTTTAACCCTAATTCTATGGCCTAACCTAACCTAAACCCTTAGGACCTAACCTAGACCACTAGACCACTTAGCCACACACACACACACACATGTCCACGCACACCCACACACACCCTCGCCTAGCCATGCACATACTAGAGTTCTCTAGAACTCTCTCCAAGTTGTTGTTACCTTGGTTGCTAAAAATAGCACCAAGAGTAATTCAAATTCTTAGATCCACATTTTGTGGATCTAAAAACCACCTCCACCTCATCTTGGCCAGCCATCTTGGGGCTCTCTCTAGAGAGTTCTACACCTCTCTAGAGAGCTTCCATTGGGTCTATTTAAAGACCCGTAGATAGCCACTTACAACCCATCTTGGTTCTAGAAACATCCACCCATCACCATAGCCTTTCACCTCCACCTTCATGTGCACCTCCACAAATTCCACCACCATGGCAATCACCACCTCCATGCCAAGAGGCAAGATCACCTCTCCCTCCTCTCTTCAAGGGCCAGCCTAACCACCAATGGCCATCCCTCTTTCTTCTCCCTACCACCTCCATCTCAAAGGCCATTGGAGACTCCTCCAAATGCCCTTCTTTCTGCTAGCGTAGATAAGTAGCTCATAGTTCTTCATAGTTTTCTTTGCTTTAATTTTCTACTTTAGTAGTGTAGCTCTCTTCCCCCTCAATGATGTATGAGTAATCTCCCCATATATCCACACATGCAATCATTTTCTGATACCTAGTTTTATTGTTTAAGCTTTCATGTACAAGCTTTCCTCGAGCTTCGCTTGTTGCAACTATTCTGGATTCAATGAAAATCATCTAATTATATGTGTGTGTGTGTGTGTGTTGCAAAAATCATCGTGAGCTTCATTGTCATATTCTATTGTGATTAAAGTAGCCTGTTTTAATCTCTCATTTTTTTAGCAACAATATGTCATGCATGAATACATAAATAATTATAAATTGACATGAGTTTTAGCAAGTAGAGAGAGATCGGAATCAGATTTTGCATTTTCATAATGCCTCCTTGAGTTCGACCGGGACTCACCGTCTCGTTATTGCAAATATTTTTGTCTTGATCGGATTTTGCGCTATACTACGACATAATGATGATTTTCATATTCGAAAACACGAAGATCCGCATCGAACAAGCACCTCGCTATCCATGGCGGAGGTCTCAGTAGTTTTCTCATACATTTGGGGTCTTCCAACAGTTCCTCATGACACAAGGACCCCGTTCTACCTTATAATTTGATTTATAACTCATTACATACAAAATGCCTAATTTTCACTTCAACTTTTGAGTTCACTATCCATGGCTCAAAGGAGTGATTTCATCTAATTCACTTCATGTTCATCATCGCCAAACCTTCTTAAGTATTTCCCCTTACTCAATTGAGTGGGAAAACACTTCTTGAGTTCATGTGAACTCAAGATATTCATTTTATGAATTTCTTGTCAAATCTTTGCGTTTAATCATCAATTGTGTTAATTATTGAGTTCTTAAGGTCCCTTGTAACCTCAAGATCATCTTGATGTTTTTCGTGTAGATTTTCATGAAGAATTTATCTCCAACGTGCTTAATCAGTGTTCACCAGAGCTTTAGTGGGCTTTGGCGACTTCAAGTGTGAATCTTAGCCTTCGGAAGTTCAAGTGAAGCTCTAGAACATCTTATCTTACATAGAGGATTTGAATCCACTCATTGGATTTGTGTTTTAATGTTTACTCGTGAATATCGACTGTCATCTTCTCCAACTCCGACAAAGTTGTAGAGAAGCATTTATTGAGAGTTAGGACCTAGATTTAGGTTTAAAAGCATGAGTGAACCTAGTAAAACCTATGCTATGCCTTAATTTCGTTTAAAGCTTGTTTATTCCACCAAACCAACCCACTTCCGCTCTCCGGTGATGAACTCGGATGCCACGCTAGAGCCTTCAAAACTTAAATTTGAGTTGTTAAACAGATTCCTTATGATGATTTTAGTCAAATTGGCTGGTTAATTTGATCAAAGAAGTTGTAGAACTGAAAGTCAACTTTTGAGTTTCTTTGGTCAACCATAAGTCAATTATGAGGTTTTAAGAGTTGAATATGTGATTTAAAGGTTGAATCTAGTTCTTGATATGTCTTTGAATCCTACAGGATGGATTTGAGTAAGTTTAATTGAGGTTTGTTATAGATTTAGTCTTCTAAGCATTTTTGGTTGTTTTCTGAACCCATAGATGTTTAGTGATTATTTTGTTGAGATTTAACTTCAAATCTTTTTTAGATCAGTCCTATTTGATATCTTAAATTGATCGGGATTGCTAGATGAAGTCTCATTCTATCTGTTGAGCTATTCAAGTATGAATTAGTGTTTTGTACTGATTTTTAGAAGCTCCGAAGCTTCTGAGTGTTTCCAAGCTTCCATGGCTAGAAGCTTCGAAGCTTCTGAGTGTTTCCAAGCTTCCATGGCTATCTTTCCTCACTCTTTGAATGCAGAATGCTCTTCTGAAGATGATTAAACTCTCAGTTGAGAGTATTGGCATGTCTTGCAGGTCCTTGGACCTGGAATTCCTCCTAAATCACATATAACGTTTAATGAATAGTACAAGTTCATCATCTAAATTTGTGGATCATTTCTCATCCAATCCCTAAATGGAGAATGCAATTGGGTAGAAGAGTCTTAGAGCTTTTGATTGAGCTCTTGTTTGCCTTGAACAGATCTTTATGCTGATCAGAATCGTCGCCCGAAGTTCATGGCTGGAGACGCTGAGGAGAAGCTTCTTTGTTAGTACCACATCGGGAATCAATGGACGTCTACATGCAAACAAAACCAAAAGCACCTGTAGGTCGGCTGGTCGTCAGCGTAGGGTGCATCTCTTGAGCATTTGTGTGTGTGCATGCTTGTGGGCATGTGTGTGTGGGTTAGGAGCTTGGTATGCAAGGTTATGTGGGCCTAAAGTGGCCCAAAATTGTGCTAAAATAGACCTAAAAAACACTAGGGCCTAGCCATTAGTAGTGGTTAATATGGCCACAGTAAGGGGCTATTGATCCTGTGAAAGTGGTAGGGCCCACCCATTAAACATAATTTTTGGCTAAGAGGGATAAGAGAAGAGAGGTTAAAATTTAACTAAGTGTTGGTGAGAACTGAGAGAGGAGAGTTAATGAAGTGGTGAAGATGTTGGGCCATCTAATTTGATGGTCAGACGGCCGGAGGTAGGGGATTGAGTAGGCTCGCAAGAGTCACGGTTAGAGGCGACTGGAGAAGGGGAGGAAGAGTTGATTTTGGCCTCAACCAGACTAAGGAGCACGCTAGAGGTTGAGTGAACTTATATAGATGTTGATTGGGCCTTGAATTGCCTTGGATTCGCAAGAATTCCTTGTGAATTTGGAAATTTAGGTCAGGTGAAAATCAAGCTCGCTGGTGGTGATTAGCCCTAAATTGGGGCTTGAGAACTGGTGCAATGGATTAGTGGAGATGTGAACACCAATCCCACCAAATTTGGTGGGATTTGGTGGAGATTTGATGATGGTTTCATCAAATCAAAGTTGGTGTGTTTGGGTTTGAGTTTTGTTCATACATCATTGGCAGTAGGGGCCTTTCTACAAAGATGACGAGAAAGTTAGGGGCATGTATGCAATAAACTCGAAACCTAGGGGTCTAAATTAGAAGGATAGAGATTTTAAGAACTAAAATGCAAACATGGTCAAGATAGATTTTGATTGGGCCAAAATTTTGGTGTTATTCTAATTTAGGCCCAAGGAATCTAATGGTGAACTTGGATTTGAGTTTTGACCTTGTTTGACTAGGAAAATTTCATAGGAGCCCAAATTAAGGTAAATTCCTATCTGAATCTCTATTCTAGGTCAAAATGGGTCCAGATGGTCAAAGTGAAGATACCAAACCTCTTAGAATATTTTTCAATGATTTTTAGGAGCTTTAGATTGATTTTATTCTGACCATAACCTTTTCAATTTAAGTGGGGTTGATAATTAGTGTTTTCAGTCTTGTTTCACCCTCGAAATGTATGAAACCCTGATTCTATAGGTGTGAGCCCACTTCTTAGTCTTTAATGTTCATTAACCTTTAATTAACCCTTGAGTAATCTTGTGGTTAATATGAATTGTGATGTGCTGTTAAAATAGCAGAATTAGCCATGTTTTCTTGTACTCTTCTCAAATCAGATTAATGCAGATTTATGATCCTCTGACGATCATTTAGGAGCATCTATCATTTGATTCTAAATAAATTAAGTTAATTATGAAAAATGATGGCATTACCATCAGATTCTAACCTTAGACGCTTGATTATGTACTTTAAGATGTTTGATAGTTTTGTACAGATGTTAGAGGACTGTTGGCCTATTAAATGAATCTCTTCGAGGATTGACTTATGATTGTATTAATAATATTATTAGATGTTCATAGACATGACCAGATGTCTGATAAAGAGACATTAGGCTAAATTTGACCCGGATCTACTTTTTGTAAAACCTTATAGCCGTTTGCTTCTCGGGAAATTCATTCCTGTAGTGAATCCTCTTTCTAGATGTCCATACATTTATCCAGATGTCCAATATGTCATCTGGCCCTTTAATTAGTTCTAGAACCTTGTTTGGATCTGGTGAGAACAGGAACAAACCCACCTATTTTTAAATGTCCAATTTGAGTGCTAGACGTCTTATTATAGCACTTCAGACATCCACCTAGATCTATGTTTCGATTTAATAAGATTAAAGACTCTAACCTTTTAGAGCAGACATCCAAACTTGACATTAGACGTCTAACCAAACGCCTGATCCGATTATTAGACGTCTGATAGCTCTGTTAGAGTCATAATGACCCTGATTTCATTGGGATTTTTTCCCAATCTCTTGAGCCTTATTTCCAACGGCTACAAGAGGCTTCCTAAGCTTTCCAAATACTTCTTAGGACCTCTATAAATAGAGGAGCACCCTTCTTGAGTCAAGACACACCTAGAGAAACTACTTCCACTTACATTTGTGTCCAAGGAAGGAAAAGACCAACCAGAAGAAAAGCCATTGCTCTCCAAGCCTTCCAACATATATTAGAGAGCACCGTCTTAGCTGTGCACCTGCTCTCCCAATTGTGCACTCTACATTCAAGAGCATCAACCCACACACCACGTTGCTAGTCAACGCACTTCTGATTCAGAGAAGTATCTTAAACCTATAGGAGAATGTTACATATATATTTAGTTGGGCTCTATAGGATTGTTGTAATTTAGTTTTTGTTATTGGTTGGGTATTCGCTTTGCAAATTTTCATCTTCTTCATGAGACAAAATACTCCTCGTGTAGATGAGGGTTTGAGGTACACTACCCTCGATTGTAAAGCAGTGTGGTTGTAAGAGGTTGAACTACCTTCGTTTAAGTAGTTCGGTTTGTAGATTTGATCAACTTAGTCGATCAAGAAATCCTAAACCAAGAGGTTTAGGTGGTGGTTTTTACTTGAGTTTGGGTTTCCGCCTAAAAATCGTTGTGTCTTTATGAGATTGCATATTTGTGTGATTGTCTATTTTATTTCACATTATATTTTTGTATCACGCAAATCTCACCCCCTTCTAGTCCCGAGAATTATAAGCAGGTTGTCTAGAGTGCAGCCATGTGATCCATTCTCTTTGACGGATGCCTTTAGACCAGGGAAGTCACCTACTTAAAAACAAAAGAAAAAATAATAGAAAAAAAGGAGAAAAAGAAAAAAAAAGAAATAAGCCACACTTCACTGCATGATTATGGCTGACAAGTTGTCGTGGGTTAGATGCCTCATTTGCTGTTTGTCTAGAGCCCAGCTCATAAAACACACAAAAATTCCTAAACACTTAAAGAAGAAGCAGGAAAGTAGAATAAGCTGGGGAGATATACACTAGGTTTGCCCTTGTGTTGACTCCACAAATAAAAGTAGGGAGAAAGCTACTAGTTAGATAAATACACCTTTAGGCAGCATTTTCTTTTCAGGTCACCTAAGGGGCGTAGAAACCTAAAGTTCGTTTTAATTGTCATTGAGTGAGTCGTTCACAATTTCCATAACAAGATGCTTAGCACTTATAGTTCTTTCCTAGTCTTAGGTGGGTTGGGTAGTCGTAGAAAGCTATCCTAAAACTCTCAACTCGAAAATTAAAAAAAAATTTAGAAAAGAAGACAAAGAAAGAAAGATATGTATTTGTTTTTATGCAGAATAAGGTGAGGACTTGGGCGGTCTGCATTTTGGCAGGTACTCGGGCACTATTGAGTCTTTGTGGTTTAGATCCTTAGTTGAAAATCCTATTGTTGACAAGCAACCTATGCCCTAGTGATCGATTCATAATTCTATTTGTAAATAGCATTTACATTAGCCTTGCTAGGGACTAGCAAGGGGTGGGCATGGGGGTATGATGACTCTACATATAATAATGATATTTACATCAATTAGAGTCAAGTTCAAGGGTGCATGTGCATAAATGTCATGATATAGCGGGTTTGGAAGCATTGCATGCATTCTGCATTATATTTATGTTGATATTGCTTGGAAATAATGTTTAATGACCAGGTTGTACAAGTGCATGTGGAAACTGGTCTCAGATGAGCAATCCAACTGTACGGATGGATCCAGTTGACGATGACAGCCCAATAGTGCAAAAATTGACTCAATCTAACCTCCGTAGTTCCCACAATGAGTCAAAGGAGTTTTAACCACTAATTTGATGATCAACAGTCCACAACGTGCCACGTGGCACTCACTCAACCCTCCATCACACACCTCAGCCCACCGTGCATCCTCTTCAACGCAAGGGGTCATGCGATCACCACCACTTGATCTTCATCGAACGCACCTCATCTCGCCATGCCTCACCTCAGCATCACCAATGCGATCGCCATCCAACGATCTCCGTCATTGAATGGAAATTCCATCCACGTGACATAAGGCCAAGGGCAGCGCAGCGGTCGCACGTAGTACTCACACCATGGGGGCGCAGGTTCGAAACCTACTGTGCACACCAATCCTTGCAACCACACGCTTTAGTCGATTAGAGCTGCTTGATCTCAATCAACATGGCGACATGGATGAATATTGCAAGATATGTGTATGATAATGCGCGATTAAACGCGTACTCCACGGGTTGAGAAGTGGGAGCGAGGAGCGATTCGGGCCATCCGATTAGAGATCTATGGTCATGGGTCATCCTTTGCAAACACCAACAGCGTGTAAAGAGCGGTACGGAGCGCGAGACATGTCGATCCAGATAACGAGCGTGCGCTTGCATGATTTGAATGCGTGATCTCCACGTTACCCTCAACCATCAGATGATGATCCAAAAATTGCGGTCTTGCCATGTCGACCAGACATCACTGTGCATGGTCCAACACATGTGCAGGTGCATGGGTGCCAATCTAGTGTGGCCGACCGGCCCAGCACAGTTCAAGGCATGATATGGGATGTTTCAGGCTAGTTTAAGCCCTTTTCTTCACCTATAAAAGGCCCCCATGGCCTCTCTTTGAAGACACACCTTCTCCAAGCAAGTCTCCAGCTTCTAAAGCTTTCAAGTGCCTTCATGGAGCCACTGAGCCACCGACGGAGCTTCCTCTACTGTTGTGGCTGCCTCAATGCTCTCGTTGTAGCAATTTGTTTCTAGTCTTCTTTAGCTCATATTTTGCACTTTATTCAACCATGTCTCTATGATGTTTGCAAAATGATATTTATAATCCTTAGAAGTAATCATTTCCCATGTGCTTGATATTCTTTTCATGCATTTTGAATTAGGTTTCTACTCTATATGCTTGTGTTGCAATGGCTATGCCTTGTTCTTATCTTCTTTAATATATAATTAGAACTTGTGTTCTACCATAGATTTTGAAATTCTCTCTCTCTCCCTTTTACACAAGCAAACCAAACACATCATCATGTGGTAGTTAAGTAAGCGACTAATTGATTTGATTTTGTGCCTCCTTGAGATTAACACTCATATTCACCATTTAATCTTCTCTTAAAATTGATATCGTAAACACTTGCTACAACAAACGACTTAATCAAACACGTTTTTCGACGTTAGTACACCTAGAGTATGTGCTCTTAGCGGGAGGCACTGGTGTGGCCCGTTAAACATCCAACCTACCCCACCACAACTAAATATGAATAATTATGACTGCACTTCAATGGATACGAGCCAAGTTGCTCCTTATAAATCTCGAGGATTTGGCTTCGGTTGCTTCCAAGAGGCTCGAATCTTATGATTGGGGTTAGCAATATTCTCAATACGTCGTGCACGAGTATGACTTTCATGAGGGTTACCATCCTTGTTAGCCACAACCCTTGCCAGGGAGAGATTACCAAATTGGGATCCAAGGGAAAGATACGTCTCAATCTCCTATACCTTGATATGCCACTCCAGTCGTCTAGCATCTAATACTAGGCATCCAGAGTGAGTATAGGTTGTCTGATTTGATGAATAAACGTCCTACATGCAACCCACTAGGCCTATGACATCGTTGTTAGATGTTTTCTAGGAAATTAGAATGAGTTTTAAGTTCTAATCATTTGATTTTTAATTGACTAAATACATTTAAAACTTAAATTCTCATGTTTGCTCACAAAATCCAGACCGACTTGGCTCTAATACCATTGTTAGGGTGTGATCAAATCGCACAGTGGCATCATGGAAACGTAAGTTGGGCATTTAAAAATTTTAAATCATGATCAAATCGATGCCAAAACCCTAACAAGCGATTAAACAAAATACCCCAAAATCTAGAACCACATCGTTGGAATTAGCTTCCAACCATTTTGGGATCCCACGAGTTAGGAGTTATACATTTATAGGTAGCATAGAATAGCACTATATGAGCAGTGGCTCCTACAATAAGTTCTGGCACACCCTGGAACCCTTCTCTTAGATGGGTGAATGAAGCTCGTTGTGTTGAGGATGATCAACGGCAATGAAAACCCATAAACACCTTCACGAGAATCGAGGAGGACATTTCCCATCCTCCTTGGCGAGTTCTCCTGACGATTAGGAGATGGCAAAAGAGATGCCCAAAAATCAGACATCCAGAACAACTTTTGGTTGCTTTATGCTCTCCTGCTTGGATGTCCAGACAAATGGTTACACATCCAGGAGACCTTCCAAACTTTTGACGTGAAGTTTGCAAGTCTGATGTTGAAGGAACAAGAAGAACGCGTAACGTTGCTCTTTCTCTCTCTCTCTTTATGGCGGGGAGGATTTGTGTGATTTATTTTTTGGGTTTTAAGATTTATATTGGGAGATATTTATAGAGATTCCCAACTAATCCCAATATCATGGGATCCCTTAGATCTAGATCTCCATCCAAGGGACGAGATTAAATCATACTTAAATTTTGTAGGATACGCCTATAACAACTTACGAGATTTAATTAATTTGCAATCTAAATCCTTTGGATGAAACCTACTCAAATTAGGCTTAATGACATGTCAAATCAAATATAATTTAACTCTTTAAATAATATTTGATTTATCTTACAAGTAGGAATGCATTAAAATCAATATTGGTTTCATCACACTAATAGTGAAGTGTTTAAGCTTGAGGAATTATGCCAGTATGCCTCCCTAGGTACTCCAAATACCTGTGAATCCTTCACACATAAAAGATAATATTATCCCTAAGATTTAATCTCATTAGCAAGTTGTTATTCCTCCTTTGATAATGTTATTTTTGGTATATTTTTTTATCATTGGGATGAGAACGAAGACCAGCTCCTTTCTTAAAGGATTGTCTTCTTCTCTTTCTTGCTTGAGTCTAATTAAAAAGTATTCGCTACTACATGTGGAATTGTCTTTCCCAAAATACTCAGAGTGAGCTCAATCCTCTAATATGCCATATGCACTTATGGGATAGAATTGTATGATCCCTTCAAGGGATCATGTACCTTCTATCCTTGTCCTTATGCATTAATTTTCTAATATCAACACCAAGGTAGGTATATCTAGAATTGGTCAACTAAATATACGCACTCGTGAATAGAGAAATATCTATCTTAGGTCAAGGGATACACTCCACAACAGCATTGGAGGACCTTGGATATCTCTTGTTTCATCAGGTTAACTCTTCAAATTGACCCGTGTGATAATTCTAAATCCACATTTAGGAATATCAATGAAGCAATAATATCTAAAGAAAATTAATATCCCAACTTAGATCAAAAATAAATTATCGAATCAGATGTTTGACTATACTATCGAATTCTCTAAATTATTTAGATCTTTACGTCAGTACATATTAGATTTATTTGATTTAATTAAATACATTGTCCTATTCACAGTAAGAAATCCAATTCATATACTAAAAATAATATAAATTTATTATTTAAATATAATATAATTACCAATGACTTATTCAAAACATACAAAATCTTAACGGTTCCCTACTGATTAACGTCCACTTTTATATATCAGGTCATCTGAACTTTTTTAAAATTGAATTGATGTTGTGACAGTTAATTTTCAGCAGCGCATACTACCTTTGTTTTTTTTTTTTTTTTTTCTCTAAACCCTCCAGGAACTTCCCTTATTCAAGCTCTAGCCTTGTTAATACCGATTCCCAAGTACCAGTTGCACCTTGTACTGGAAACGCTTCTTACAATGGGCCTGGACTTCGGATTTGGGCCTGGGAAACAGTAGCACGTGACTATTGTACTTCACCTTTCGCACACCGTTTTGTTTACGAGCGTTGGTTTGTCGAGGGCGTTTTCCACGTCATTGATGTCGTCTTGTTATTTGCACCGTTTGCTTTCAACCATTGCGAGCAACCCCAACATCAGAGATAGATCTCCCTTTATATATATATATATATATATAAGGGAGGCGTTGACTTTAGCGTGAATCGTTCCTCTTTGGTTATTCTGTGTCTCAGCCGTTGTGTTGTCCATGCCCTCCTCCAAAGATTGGTACATTTGTTAGCATATAATATGCCCCTTGACCCCAGAGTCGAAAGTTGACGTTGGATCTGCCAAGCAAGCTGATAACTATGAAATAGTCCAACTAGGGGAACTCGTGTCTCCTCACATCTACATAAGTCATGATATCCAGCTACACATGCATCCACACAGTTTTTTTGGTATGTTAACAGCTCACTTCAACCTATACTTGGAGGACATGCCTAGCTTGCTTCTCCAAACTGCCCTTTCCATAATGATGCATAGATTTCAAAGGAGCCCAATTCCCCCAGTTGCCTACTTGTGCAAAAGTAGTTTCTAGCGAAGAGAATTTGTTTAATGGCAATCTTCTATGAATATCACAAGAAACAGTTCCATGTGAGATGATGTTGTCTTTGGCCACTCATTAAGACTCGCATTTACCTTTTCTCAAAATCAAGGGATCACTTAATTAGCATTTCTTCTTAGCGATTTGTGTTGTGTCTTCATTTGGATATGGGGTAAGTTTTATCCCAGGTGATGAAGGACAAAAAATATCCTCGGACTCAAAACTCTACGAGAAGCTCAACAAGAAGGGTTTGATCCAAAAAGACTCGGGTACAAGTAGGTCTGAAAATTCGACCTGCCTACACTCTGAAATGATTCTTTCTAAGGACCTGTCAGAGTTTTTCTAGAAAGGTAGGGCGTGAGCGACATTTTAAACCCCTTGGGTTTAGGCGTGTAGGACTTACAGGAAAAGAGGGAACTTTGGGGGAGAATCACACAATTTTTCCCTCTCTTTCTCTCTCTTCCCACTTACACACCCACGGACACACTCATGCATACACACCTCTCCTTCCTCCCCAAAACCCTAGCTCCACATCTATTTAAAACCCCCCACACCCCTCTCTACCTTCACACCCTCACCACCACCTCCACCTCCTTCCCTTGCAGCCGACGACCACCACCAACAGCCTTCCTATGTCCACTTGCAACCATGCGCGGAGGAGAGGAGCTCGCGAGGAAGGGGAGAGCAAGGGAGAGAGGGAGAGCGAGGGCGTGGAAGGGAGGAGATAGGGCTCGGGGGAGCTCGAGCATGCGCAGCCGAAAAAGCTCGAGCAGGAGAGCTCGTGCGCGGGGGAGCTGCGGTTGCAACCGTGAGGAGCTCGAAGGTGCGAGGAGAGGAGCCGCGGCCAAAGTTGCGGCCTTGGAAGCTCAAGAGGACACGCGCGAGGAGGAGGAGCTCGTGGAGAAGAGCTTCTCGTCATCTTGCAGTTAGAGCCGCTGCTGCTGTGCTGCAGGCGAAGGGCTACGAGAAGACGAACATCGCGAGGAGTTTCTGTGTACTGGATTTTTCTAGTATCAGACATTTGGAGTAGCAGCAGGACGTCCGGAGCTGCAGCCGAACGTTTGAAATTATGCGGAGTGCCGAGGTATGAGTCCTGTACGCTCATGCATGCGCATACGTGAAGTACGTTAGCGCTACGTGTCGTTGTTTTAAACTTACGAATGCATGCGCAGGTACAGGCCTTGGAAAGGCACATAAGCACACTCTTCGAGGTGCTTTAGGACGTCTGGACGTCTCCACAGCCATCTGATAGACCTATTAGACTCCTGGACGCACTGACAGATGATTGGAAAGACCCCAAGACTACTGTAAAGGGGTTCCAGATGTCCATCAGCAACGCAGGAACACAAGGTGAGTTACTGACGTCGTTTAAGACATCTGGGCCTATTCCCAGAAGTCTGATTTTGGTCTATGTGCAAGTTTTTGGCTCGTTCGGGGCCCAAACAGAATCAGATTTACGCAAATGAAGTACTGTTGTTTTCTGTTCGAGTTTCTCTGTGTTAGTGATAGTTATATACTATTCTGAACTCGTTTGATGTGATTTAGTCACTGGTATAGGTCTCCAGCCTATAGCGTATTCAGGGCTTGCGGAGATGATAGGATCTGTGGTTCTAGCCCCCATCCCTCCTATGTTTTTCGGTAGAGTGGTTCTATCTTTAATTGAAGAATTAATAATTAAATTACATGCCTTAGAAATATTCGAATGAACCTTAGGTTGTGAAATAAACACTAAGGTTGGAAGAAATGATATGTAGCTAATAAATGAATGAGTTACCATGATAAAACATGAGCTGCCTGTACTACCTGTAATACATGCCTGTACTAAATAATCGATTATGGAATCTTGAGCTCCTTGTTAAGCATCAGATATAGAAATGAGAAAGTCTATGTACGAACCTTATGGGGAATTTAGGAAGAAACCAAGAATACTGTAGTATGGAAAACTTGATGGTTTTGGAACACGTTGCCTACGGGCGACTGTTCAGACTTGGTTAAAGGAAGTGAGTTGGCCCTCGTGTACGTGGTATCGAGGAGAGCAACTATCCCTTTAGAGTAGAGGGGAGTTGTCGCCCCTTGGGTTAAGACCCAGGGTTAAGACTAGTCACTTTACATCGACTCCTGTTTAGCTCTCATGTACGTGGTACCGAGGTGAGCTACTAGTGTAGGGTGGGAGATAGCTGCCCCACAGGGCTCGGGGTTAGGACTAGCCACTCTACACCGACTCTTGTTAGGTCCACTGGGCAAACCGGGATAGTCGGACGAGGGTACACAGACTGTGGAGGGGCGAGACCCCTGTTTTGTTTTGAGGGGCAAAACCCCTGTTTTGAGAGGGCAAGGCCCTGTGCTGTTCCATGCTGTACTTTTGGGTGTACCCACTAGCGGAAATGACTGATTGAGTGCCAGTACGGGGTAGCTACTCGTGCGCTTATCGTACCTGCCGTAGTCACTGCTATGATGTGATCGTGACCTCGGGGTGGTTGACCAGGTGTAGGACTACCACGGGGGACTCTCCTGGCCAGGAGAGCATCACGTGTACATCCTACATCACGGGAAATATTGCAATCAAGATCGTTCCCGTGAAGGACAAGAAAGATCAAGAAATGTATGGATCCTTAGTGGAATAAACGAATTAGAAACACTAGTTGAGATAAATAGAAAGGAATGGTTAAATAGTTGTCTGTTCTTATGTAAATTATATGTAAATGGCATAACCACCACTCTACTCAGCGTTAGCTGACCACAGATTTTACAACCTTGTTCAGATCATGGAGTTAAGTAGCCAGCACCACCGGCTGCAGAGGGAGTTGGGCCCAATCGAGCCCAGCCTTAGCAGTTGTCACCTTTTTGTTTCCGAGCTTTCTATTGTAGTAGTGAGTACTCTAGCATGTATTACTGTTTCTGTTATATTTCTGTTCTACCTTCCACTATTGTAGTTGTGATGGCATGTATTATTGTGAGACTTTTCATTCTGTTTCATTTGCTGTCTCATAGTTATTTCTACTTAGTTACATTGCATGTGTGGTTGTGGAATATTTTCTACTTTTTGTTATTTCTCGTTGGACGACTAAGTCTTAGGATTAGTCGAGGTGAGCTGATCTCGGGTCCGGTAGGGATTTGGGATCATGTCGTAGCACACTCGGAAAGTCCTGGATAACATATATACTCTGGAAAAAAGTCCAACGTGGCCATGCCATCAATAAATGATGGCATAGCCACCGTAATTAATAATCTAATAACATACATACCCTGGCAATGGGCGATCCAGCTAGAAGATCTCGCAAAAGGACTGACCCCATCACTATAAATAACTAAGAGAGGCACTTGAAGCCCGGGGTCTGGCAATTTGAGAGAAAAAGAGATATTGTATTCTTGATCTTTACTGGTGCATATTTGGGAGCATCGTCGTCCCCTCAGACATACACCCTTTTGCGATGGAATTGGATAAATAACCTCCCTGTCTCTGTGTGATTGCTTGTGTTGTTTAGTTGGACCCTCCAATCACTTAAGAGGTCCGATCAATTGGCGCAGTCTGTAGGAAACGATTATCAGTTGGTATTGTTTCCCAGCTCTTTGAGTCCCCCCAATGGCTCCTACGACTCGCAACTCCTCTCGTGTCGGACTTGAGAAAGCGTCAGCCCAGGCTGAATCCAGCGTCTCGGTGTCTAAGAGATACCCTTAGCCAGCTAGGCCAAGTAAGGAAAAGTAGGGAGTCCTCAGTTGACTGTTGGAGGACCTTGAGCATGACCCTCTCCTGGAAACGCAGGCGAGGGAGGAGTAGTATCAGGCTAAGTTGGCAGCTCTCAAGGCTGAAGAGATTTCAATCGTGGAGAAACTCCTAGAGATCAAATAGATTTGGGAGTTCAGCAAACCCACCCCCCTAGAGGAGCCCCGCCAATTAAGCCTTGAAGACAAGTAACAAAGGTGGTGTCGTATCATAGAGGATGAGAACACCCATTTTCGTGAATAGCTCGAACAATTGAAATGGGAGTTTAGTATCTAGAAAGGGGAAGTTCCTCCTAATTCGTTTAAATTTCCACTCACACTTTCGTCGGAAGAGAACTCAGGGGCTCAACCCCTAGCAACCAGCTGTTTAAGCGAATTCGTCGTTGTTTAAGAGATGCATCGTAGTATAGAAAAAAATCACTCAAAATAGATAAAATTTATAACTCGAATATCAGAAATGAAGTCCGAGGTCATTTGCTGGGAGCAAATATGGAATTCACGCACTAATCTCAACAATTAATGTAAATTGAGTGCAATTAATTAAGCAAAGTATAGATTTTCAATGAATAATAACCTGTCACATTAAATATTCATTGAAATCCAATGTATCTCAAGAATATGAGGATAAAAAGAAAAAAGAATAAAAGACAACGGTGATTTGAATCACCACTTATATCCTATAAAGTTTAAGCAAACATTCAACCATCAATTATCTTAAATCAACCAACAGTAGGCAAGCAATCATATGTCTTAACAGAAGGCAAGCATAAGCCTTCTCTTTTTCTTTAGAACCTCTCCGCTTCTTCCTTCTTTGCGTGCACAGGGGCCAGCTCTTCTTCAGATGCGGCTAAGTGTTAGCCTAATACATTGGGAAGCAAAACCCCCCTTAACCCGTGCACTCTCTTCTTTCCTCTCTCTGGGTTTCGTTCACGTCCTCCCAGTGCTATGCACAGTACTGGGTATAAGGGTAATTGGTATAGAGCGCACCTGGAACCAGGGCTGTCAGCGCGGGGTAGCAGCTGAGGTGCGCGTGGGCATAGGCGGTTATACGGGTCGGAGCTAGGCCCGCGTGCATAGTGTCACAGGCGAGGTAGGTGAAGGGGTGCATGTGTTACGACCCGATCCCAGATCCCTATAGGATCCGAGGCCAGCTCACCTCGACTAATCCCAAGACCCAGTCGTCCAACGAGAAATAACCAAAAGCAGAAAATGTTCCACAGCCACACATGCATTGTAACTAGGCAGAAAATAATACAACGACAGTAAGGAAATAGAATGGAAGGTCTCACAATATTACAGGCCATCACAACTACAACAGCGGAAAATAAAGCGAAAAATATCATAGAAATAGTATTACATATAAAAAATACTCACTACTACAACCAAAGAATGTGTTGGAACAGAAAATGACAACAGCTATGGCTGGGCTTGATTGGGCCCAACTCCCGCTGCAGCTGGTTGTGCTGGCTGCTCAACTCCATGACTTGAACAAGGTTATAGAATTTTATAGTCAGCTAATGCTGAGTAGAGTGGTAATTAAGTCATTTACATGCAATTAACATAAGACAAGAAACTAATTAATTATTCATTTTCATTTAGCTCAACTAAGTAGTTCTGATTTGTTTATTTTCTTATTAATCTGGTCATTTCTTGATCTTGTCTATTCCTCAAGGCAACGATCTTGATTGTAGCCTTTTCTGTGATGTAGGATGTACACATGGTGCACTCCTGGCTAGGAGAGTCCCCCGTGGTAGTCGTACACCCAGTCAACCGCCCCGAGGTCACGGTCGCGACATAGTAGCGACTACAGCACGCGCGATAAGCGCATGGGTAGCTACCCTGCACTAGCATGCAGTCAGTCATTTCCGCTAGCGGGTACACCTAAAAGTATAGCACGGAACAGCACAGGCCTTGTCCTCTCAAAACAAAATAGGGGTCTCGCCCCTCCACAGTTGGCGTACCCTCGTCTGACTATCCCGGTTTGCCCAGTCGGCCTAACAAGAGTTGGTGTAGGGTGGCTAGTCCTAACCCCAGGCCCTGTGGGGTGGCTAGCTCCCTCCCTACACAAGTAGCCCACCTCGGTACCACGTACGCGAGGGCCAAACAAGAGTCGACGTATAGTAGCCAAACTGTTACGGACGCTTGATCGGGTTTTAAAAGGGTCGCGTTGTAGTATAGTCGAAAAAGAGTTCAAAACACATACAATTTATTACTTGAATTTTAAAGTCCGAGGTTGAACACAGGGAGAAAATTAGGATTTAGAAATCAAGATCACAACTTGAGAATTTGAAAGAATATAATATACAATAAGATCAATGTTATAGTGCAAAAAGATAAGAATAAATGTAAGGCACTAAAGGAATCAATGTATGTGAATAAAGCTCAAAATTGAAATTGGATGTCTGATTTGTGAATCAGATGCCTTAAAATGATGATGCTACAGTACTTGATCTTTCTTCTTTCTTCTGCTTCTTCTCATGTTCTTCTTTCTCTGTTTCTGCCTTTGTCTTCAATCTTTTTTTTATCTCCCTTCTTCTATGTTCTCTGGCGACTCCTTCCTTATTCTTCTTCTTTGGCTTCCTTGCCTTAGCTTCTCTTCCTTTGCCTTCTTCTCTCTCTTGGCTACCTTCAGCTTCTTCTTCCTTTAGTTCCTTCCTTCTCTTTTCTTTCTTTCTCTACCTTCCATGCTCTTTTCTTTCAGCTCCTTCTTCTATCTTAGCCTTCTCCTCCTTCTCTCTGCTGCAACCCTTCTCCTTCCTTATCTTTTGACTTCGGCTTCCTCCTTCGCTTTCTCCTTCTTTTCTTCGGCCTACAGAGCAAAACCTACCCCCTACTCGCGCGAGCTCTCTTTTCTCCTTTCTCTCTTAGGTTCACTCTCCCAGAGCCACTTCTTGGGTAATCAGGTCGGATATGCGCTCGGGACCAAGCCCACCGATGTGCGGTGGTGGGCGAGGTGTGATTGTGGACGAGGCGTCGAGTTTGGTGAGAGGGGACCTCACCCTGTGAGTTGGAGGCGAATAGCCTTATGCAGAAACTCCTTTTATGCGGGTGCGGCGTGCCAGATGTTTTCAAGGTGGGACTAAGTTCCCACCCTCTTTCACATGCACCTGCAGCAGAGGGGCGTCCTTTGATTGTAGCTGCTGTGATGGCTCTTGGCTTTAATTAGTCACCTGGAGATGTTTGCGAGAGTATCCCGCACAACCTAAGACTGTGATCTAGAGCGGGCACAGCCTGGAGAAGCTTGCAAGGAAGCTTCAGGTGGTGCGTCAATGGCGATGAGCCCCTGGACCTGAAATCACACAAACAACCTTGCGGCCACATTAAAAAGCTCAGGGAGCTTCACCAAGGTGTGGCGAACGTGCAAAGGTGGTCGGCGTGGCGTGGGATCGCCTGAGGGAGAGTGCCTAAGGCACACTGCAGCCGTGTGTGTGGGTGTGTTCGGGGGTGCGTTTGGGTGAATGGCGGAGTGTTGTGAGTGGGAGGTTATGATCAGTGAGTCAGGGCGGTGCTTAGGGACCAGTCAGCAAGGAGGGAGGTGGCCTGTGGAGGTGGAGCGAACTCGCCAGAGTGGTGGTCGGAGTTGAAGGGGATGATGGTGGTGGAGTGCGGCAATGGTTGTTTGAAGGAAATAAAGAGGGGAAAAGAATGTAGAGACTGAGAGAGACTTATCTGGGAGTGAAGAGACGAAGGGGGAGGCAGGGATGGCGTCTGGCTCATATCACCGACGCTGGAGACGAAGGTGCTCAGTAAGGGAGGTCGGCGAGGATGAAGGGGAGGTAGGAGCATCGACAGGTGGTGCGCAACGCGGACAAGCGAGAGGAAGAGGAACCTGCCACCGGCATTGTGGCTAGGCGACGAGGAAGAGTGGGAGAGGTCACCGGAGCTTGATGAGCAAGTCAGCTGGAGGAGGTGAGACGAAATTGAGGGGGTTCTCCGACTGATTTCAAGCTTAGGAGATGCGGGGTGAATTGGGGTCTCTTAAATAGGCCCTGGCGGTTAGGTTTGTGCTTGGAAGCCAAGCTTCCAAGCAAGGGAAGTTCGCCAGTAATGGAAAATAAAAAGAGACCCAAATCTCTCATGCGTTCACATGAGAGATTGGATACCAAATAGGGCTTCTAATTGGGTTCACATTGGAGGAGATTTCTCAAAGAAGCTCCCTTTCAATTTTGAAGGGGATTTTTTGAGAGATCAGGGAGAACTCGCCCTTTCAAGCTCGCCGGAGTAGGATTCCCTTCACTATAATGGCGGAGGGACCTAATTGCAAAGAACAAAGAGGAACCTAGGGGGTCAAATGTAAGGGTTTTTGAAAGATAGGGGTAGAAATGTAATTAGGCTGGACCTATTTGCAAAGTGGGTCAAGATGAATTCCCCTTAGGTCCAAATTTTGATACAAACTTAATTTGGACCTAAGAAATCCAATGGTGAGTTTGGATTTTGGGTTTGACCACATTTTACTGGGAAATTTACGTAAAAACCCAATTTAGGGCAAACATTTGTCTGAGACCCCATTCTAGGTCAAAATAGGTTCCAATGGCCAGAACCTATTTTAATCCTGACCAGAACCTTGTTTAATCAAGTGGGTCTATTTTAATGTTACAAGAAGTCATTTAATTCCCAGAATTCACATGAACCCTTTTCTGTCGGATTCAACCCACTTATTATCTTGTTAAGACCATTTGACCTGTGTTTAGCCCTTGAGAAAATCCGTTGTTGTACTGCACTGGTAAAATTGTAGTTTTACCTCTTGTTTCTTGCTTTTCTCTCAGAATGGTTATTCAGTGAATTAGGATCTCTAGTTGGTTATGTAGGAGCTTTTGTTCTCTTTTATGGGTAAAAAATGAGCTAGTTAAGGCTTATGATGGTGTTCCCATCACAAACCCACCCCGGGTCGCAACCCAAGGGGCGGCAAGCTCCTCTCTACTCTAAAGGGATAGTTTCTCTCCTTGGTACTATGTACACAAGGGCCAGCTCACTTCCCATCTACTTAGTTTTTTTCGTGCACAGGAGTTCTTCTCTTAATTCCCCGTAGGGCTCATGCTTGCATTCCTTGCATTCCATTTCTCAACATTCAGATCTCACTGTTCACATCCCAGGTTTCATTTTTATAACAGGCAGCTTGTGTTTTACTAACTGAGAAAGCATCACATCAATTAATTAATACACCTGCTAGCAATTAGGGTTTAACATGCATCTCAAGTAAATAGTTTAGCTCAAGCAATATTCATTCATTTTCCCCCTAGGGTTCATTTCACATCCTAGGGTTCAATCAAGTTATTCTAAACAAGCACTTTACTTATTTAAATCTTAATATTAAAGTAAACCACTCTACCAGAAAACAAGGGAGGAATGTGGGCTGGAACCACAGGTCTTGTCATCTCCGCGGGCCCCAAACACGCTACAAGCTAGTGACCTATACTAATGACTAAATCACATCAAATGAGTTTAAAATAGTATATAATTGACACTAACACATAGAAAAACTCTAGTGGAAACAACGGTACTTCATTTGCATAAATTCGACTTCATTTGGGCCCTAAACGACCCAAAAATGCACATACTGTCTAAAATAAGACGTCTGGGACTAGACCTAGATGTCTAAAATGATCTCAAAACTTCACCTTGCTTCCCAACATTGCTGGTGGAAGTCTATAACCCTTTTACAATCATCCTGGGTCTTTCCAGATGTCTGTCAGTGCACCCGGACGTCCAGTGTGTCTATCAGACGTCTACGGAGATGTCCAGACGTCCTCGAAGAGTGTGCTTGCACGCCTTTCCAAGGCTTGTACTTACGTACATGCTCGCAGGTTAAAAGCCTTGATAGTGCATCATTACGTACGTAACGTATGCGCATGCATGCACGTTCAGGATGCTTACCTTAGCACTTCCCGAGTTTTCAGACATCCAGCTTCAACTCTGGATGTTCGCTGCCGCTCTAGACGTCTGGCAGATGCTTTAGACATCTGATATTGGAAAAATCCAGTACTCAGAACTCTACTCGATGCTCATCCTCTCACGAACCTCCGTAGGCAACGCTAGCAACAGTTGCTCCAACAGTTGCAGGAGGTCGAGAAGCTCTCCTACGGCGTCCTCCTCCCTCCCCCAAGCTCCTCCATGAGCTCCTATGAGTTCTCTCGTCTCCTCTCGCACGAGCTCCTCCGAGCTCCCACAGCTTCCGAGTCTCCTCCCCTCGTAGCTTCGGTGTTTGCTGCTGCACCAGCAGCAAGGATGCTCCACGCATGTGAGCTCTTCCACTAGTGCTCCTCTAGCTGGGCACTCAAGCTCCCCGAGCTCTCTCCTCTCTTCCATGCCCTCGCTTCCTCTCTCCCTATCCCCCACGCTCTGCCCTCCTTCCTCTTCATGGCTGCAAGGAGATGGGAAGGGCTGGTGGCTCATCGGCAGCAAGGGAAGGAGATGGAGGTGGGGGAAGTGGTGGTGGTGGAATGGAGATGGAGAGGGTGGTGGGTTAAATAGAAGTGGGAGTGGGGTTAGGGTTTTGGAGATGAGGGGGAAGTGTCCGTGTGTGTGTCGTGAGTGTGGTGAGGGAGAGGAGAGAGAGGGAAAAATTGTGAACATTTCCTCGCCATCCTCTCTTCTTCCCGTAACGCCCTCACACTCAACTCAAAGGGTTAAAAAATATTTCGTTCGTGCCCCTAACTTCTCGAAAAACTCCGAACGGTCCTTAGAAAGGGTCATTTCAGCGTGTAGGGGACCTCACCCCCCAAGTGACTTGAGGCGATAAGCCACTGTCACTTTTTCCTTTTATGCGCTACTGCAGTGCCACTAGTTTCTGAGGTAGGACTACATGTCCCACCTTCTGCTCGCATGCACCAGTGATGAAAATGCTGCAGTAGTTACGTTTAATTGAGGCGAGGAAGGCTCCCTCAATAGCAATAGATGACCTAGAGCGAGCTCTTGGCCTTAACCGTAGCACCTGGAGCGAATACCTGAGGTAAGATCTCAAGAGTGTGCTCCGAGCTTTCTCGAAAGCAGCTCATTCATGGAGTAGAAGCCTTGGTACTTGAAATCCACAAAATGGCCTGTTGATCATGTTAAATAAGCTTAAAGGATTTGCTGTATGATGGCGAAGGTGGTGGAGGCGGTTTCATGGTGAGTCAAGGCGTGTGGCGGTTTGGCGAAGGCGGAGATGGTTGAAGGAAGTGGGTTTGTTCGAAGGGTCACAGGAGTGGGTAGAGTAGGAAATAAAGATGGGGCTTTGAGGCGGATGGATGTGGTGGAGATCACAGGCTTGTCGGCGAGGTGGATGGAGGTGCATAGCAGTGGAAACACCTCGCCGGAGGTTCGGTCGAAGATGGAGAAGATGAGGGTGAATGTGTGAACGGCGTAGTCGAGGGGATATGTTTGGGGTGTAAAGCTAACCTAAGATGCTAAACTAACTAAGGTAACCCTAATCTAATAGAGGAAAGGGGGAGAATGGCACCAGTGTTGGTAGGCCGACGCTGGGGAAGAAAGTACTCTGGTGGGGGTAGGATGGAGATGACGACGGAGAGAGAGCGACGGCAGTTGGTATTGCACGACGCGGAGGAAGATGAGGAAGAAGAATACACAGCTCATATTGTGGTTGGACGACGAGGATAGGAAGAGGGAGTTGCCGGAGCTTGAGGAGCCCTTCGGCCGGAATAGGAGGGAGGAAAGGAGGGTAGATCCAGCCAAAATCAAGCTTGGGATCGACGACATGCACTGGGGGTCTTTTGTAGGTCTTTAGAGGGAAATTAGAGCTTGGGAACCAAGCTTTCCAAGCTTGGAAGGATGTCAGAGTTGAAACTAGAAAGATACCCGAATCTCTCATGCGTTCGCATGAGAGATTGAGAAGGTTGTTAGGCTCAAGACCAGATTCATTGGAAAGAGAATTTCTCAAGGAATCTTGGAAGGGATTCATTGATCAGAGAAGGAGTTCTCTTCAATCAAAGGTCACCGAAGAAGGATTCCTCTGCGATAATGGCATAGGGACCTATTTGAAATGAGTGAAGACAAAGATAGGGGCCTGTTTATAAGGAATTGAAAAGATGAGGGGCTCTTGGAGATAAAGAAAGTCAGACTTGGACCAAATTGCAAACTCGGTTAAGATGATCTTAGATTGGACCCAAGTTTTGGTACAAACCTAATTTGGATTCAAGGAATCTAATGGTGAAGTTAGATTTAGGTTTCGACTAAGTTTGACTGGGTAAATTGCATAGTTACCCAAATTAGGGCATCTTTCCATCTGAGACAATTTTAGGTTAAAATGGGTTCTGATGGTCAAATTGAAGGTACCAAATCCTAGAGAATATTTTCTTATGAATTTTAGAGGAATAAGGTGAATTTTATCCTCACCAGAACCTCAGTTAATCAAGTGGATCTATTTTTAGGGTTTTAGATGTCATTTAATTCTTGAAACGCGTGAAAATCCATTTCTGTTTGTACAGACCCTCTTGTTAGAAATTTAAGACCATTTGACCTTTAATTAACCCTTGAGAAATCCCATGATTGTATTGCAATTGAGATATGTTGTTAAAACTGTAGTTTTACCCTTATTTTATTGCCTTTCCATTAGAATGGATTTGTAGTGAATTACGTCTCTCTGGTGGATATGTAGGAGCATTTAATGATGGAATATGACTAAATAAAGCTAGATATGGCTGATGATGACATTATCATCATACTCACATGCCTAACTTTTGCTAGTCCCCTGACAAAATCTCAAAGAATTAACTCAAATTCTAGACCATATGTTTAGATCTCTGATGTGTGCTCTTTTGTAGATTAGGTCAGAATGCTGACAATAGGCCTAGAGGTATTCAAGTACCAACCAAGATCTAGACTTGACTAGCTTTAGCCTCAGTCTGCCGCGAAGGTTTCTAAGGCCCATAGGAACTAACCTAAGGTTCGTTGAACTCCATGGTTAAAGCAACCATAATTAAAACATGGTTAGTCCAAGTTCAGTTTGTAGTGCATTTTTGTAAGAGAGAGATAGATGAATTTTTGCATTTTTTTTGGAGATCTTTCTCTCTCTTTTTCTTTTTTATTTCTAGCTTCGGATTGGCTTTATAACACGATCTGTATCAGATTCCTAGCTCCCACCATCAATCCTCGCAGGGTCTCTGGCTTTCGATGCTTCGAGATAGCACCACCCATGGCAACCCCCAGAACCTCGGCTTTCGATACTTCGGAATAGTTCCGTCCATGGCGTTCTATAGCTAAATTTAGGCCCTGGCAATGGACAGTTTAGGATAATCCCACCCATGGCACCTGAATCAGCATAAGGTGCTTACGTGCCCCGGTAGGATACTTAGATATCCTAGGAGACAAGCATTGAGGAGACGGTATGTTATTGCGCATCTTCAAGGGGAATTTCCCATCTCTCCGCACCAGGAACTCATCCAAATCAACCCGTGTTGATAAGCTGCTCCTAATCTAGGTAGTGTTTTCATAACAGAATTAACGCTTTTGCGTGATTTTGATAATTAAGCGCACTAAACCAGATTGTGTGTAGATTAGGGTGCTTAGGTTACCGAGTCTCGCAAACCAGAACTCAGTTAACGATGTTGAATAATCCCTAAGCCTTAGGCCTAATACTCAAGCTTTGCATTTTCCTCAACCTCTTTAGGACTATTTAGATCTTAACAAATACTTGAATTTTTAAGCTTAAAACAAGCCCAAGAGGCCTAAGATCAGCACTCATGCTAATCTCTGTGTCCCTTAGCACTTTTGACTTTATTTCTTTCTTTTGATTTGGTCTAGAACTAAATAGATTCCTTAATCCTTTACTAATGACTATCACTTTTCTTTCAAATTATTGCTCCTTTTTGACATTTAAAATCATCTCCCTTTTCCTCCTCAAGAATGATATGCAATTAATTCACTCAAAATTTCCTCCCTTCTCCATTTTTCTGTTCTTTTTTAATTTTTAATTTTTTTGTTTTTTGGAATATATGGTTTTTTTGTGAGAACCCTTCAGAGACTTGAATTTTTATGTGTTTGCATTTTAACATCCCCCCATGCCTAAGTTTTGCAATGTCTTCATTGTGAACGGAGGGTATGAATGAAATAGTTAGGGTTCAGGAGTTAGAACAGGTTAATCGGGTGGGCGAATGGGTCGGGATGACTATTGCGAATGATTTCAAGCTCTGATACGAGAACTATAGGTGGAGTCGACTGTTCTAAAATTGTACTCGAAGTGCAATAGATGTGAAGTACGAAAGGATAATCAGAAGGATCTCAGGTTTTTGGATTGATGGATTGCCTTCCAGTAAGCGCTAAATTCAATGCCTTCAGCCATGTCGAAAAATGGTATGGAGGAGTGGTCAAATCAGATGAATTTTGTAGAATAAGTACCTTGATCAGTAGCCTGGTTGGTCCAACCAGGTGCTTGTTTAAGTCAACAGGCTGATGATGTAGCCCAAACCCAATCAGTCTGGTGGGCTGATAGATGTGGATTAGCAGATGCGGAGCCCACCATATGCTGTGGAGATCAAGTAGATGTGGAAGTGAAAAGCTAGGGTTTACCTGAATCGGATCAGCCTGGTCAGAGTAGGGATCCTCAAAAGAGAATGAATCTGTGGAGAATGTAAGATCCCTACGAGAGTGATAAGAGAGAGATAGGGTATGATTTTCAGTCTGATCGAAGTCCGAAACCTGATTGAAATGTGGAGGAGAATTATCTGCAACCGACTCATTGAGAGGAGAATCATAGTAGAAATTGAGTCTGTTTGCGGGTCGGGGTTGAAAACAGGTTTTGGAAGGTTCTATATGTGTTATATAAGAGGTGGCTTCAAGAATAACTGTATGTGAGGGCTCCTCTAGAAAATGTTCAAAGGTAGGTGTATCTAGAGAGTCCTCATAGAATCCATCAAAATCAAATGTAAATGCCTGGAGAGTGCTTATAGGATCAAGGAAATCTGAGTCAAGAAAAAATTTGAATTCTGGATTGTAGACACTCTTGGCAATTACTATTTCTGATTCCTGAGGATCAAAAAGAAATGATTCCATCTCAATGAAACTTGATTCTGAATCAATGATCTCGAGATCAGGGACCTCAAAGTCAAAGTCGAAGAATGGATCATGTATGTTGAGGTCGTAGATGGGCTCGTAGTGGTCAGGAAACAACAGTTCTTCGAAATCAGAGTAAGATTCGAAATTGTCGGAGAATTTTCGAGAATCATGTTCTGAATCTAATTCGAGATCAAAGGTTACACTACAAAGTAAATCAAGGGATGTACAATCGGCAACCTGACTTGGATCTAACCTATTCTTAGAGTTTGAGCTCAAAGAGGTGTCTCTATTAGGCATGGACTCGGGCTCTTGGCTTGTAGGGAAGACCCAATCAAAACCCTACTCTTCCAGCTCCTCGATTTTTGTATTATAGATTGGCTTGACTTCCAAAAAATCAATCTGTATTTCTGAGGAGGTTGGAGAGGTGCACTCATCAAATACAGGCCTAGAATCATAATCCAAATTCAAAATCTGATTTCCATCACATTGGGCCTTGTAATCATCCCAATAAGGCTCAGATCCAGATTATAGGTTAAGGGTGTGGGTTGGATCAGTAAAATCTAGGTTGGGCTCTACAGGGATGTTAAAATTTCTCTCGAGAGTCACCTTATCAGAATAAGGGACAGAATTTACACCCTCGAGAGTTTCTGAATCAATCTTAGTATCACAGTTGTCTGGGAAATCTAAGCTTGGTGAACCAGGCTATTGATTTTCTAGGGCTAGCTCAAAATTGTGAACACCTATAACCGGATCCTCCCAACCCATCTCAAGATTAGGAATGTCAATTGCTATGAAATTTGAATCTGAATTCATCTAGGTTGGGGGTTCATAACAACTACGATCATCAAACCTGAGATTTGAGAAATTGTGTTGATCATTAGACTCACTCCAAGATGTTTTATTGACTTTTGACATGTATTTTTGATCAATGGTTCTATATAACTTATTTAGCAATTCTCCCCGTATTTCTAAAAAATCTTAGAGTTTTTCTGGAAATGAAGGGCTTGACCAACATTGCATGCACTTATTGTTGTGTAATTTCACTAATTCACTATGTTTTGCCGGTAGATTATCTCAGGTTGAACCGTGGTTCATTTACGTCCATATTATCCCCACACAGTTTGTGATGATGGTTGTTGTTTTCAGAATTTTTTCCTAAATGTCCCTTTTATAATATTCTTCATGGTTTCTATAAGCATTCTCAAGTATCTTTTCTTTTATGCTCATTTGGGACTCAGGTTTCTTAAATAGTCTCCCTATATAGCCAGGCTGCATTTTTTGAATCAAATGGTGGAATCAAGATGTAGAATCAAAACTCAAGTTAGATTGAATTTGATCAGATCTTAAAGAGATTCCCAAGAAGATCTAGTGAGGCTTCTTAGGTTAAAACCCTTAATAGCCTTCCTGTGTATGTGCTCTAATAGAAGGGATGAGGGACTGGATGTGAGATTTGACCCAATCAAGGCACCCAATGATTTTTGCATGACTAAGGCAGCTTCGAGGCGGATGATGCCTCTGAATCAAAAATTCACACACCCAAGAATTACCTGGGTAGCTAGGAAGGGAGAGCCTCGCAAAGACCCCTACATGGTATAGCGTCCCCACGGGTAACAGGGTTTCCTCCACCCGACCTTCCTTGTCATTGAGGGTCCAGGTAGACTGGAATGTATGAACTTAAGACCTTAAGTCTACCAATTTCATATCCTAATTTGTGCCTTTGATTTCGCTTGATCAGAAGTTATTTCAACTTGTGACCCAATTTGGAGGTTGGTTGGCCCACAATGTAGACCAACTTCACCAAGCCTGCCCTAAAGATGCCATAATGAGATCTAGGTCAAGACCTAGAAATCACCTTGATTTTACTCTCAGGTTATTAGGTCCAAGATTTTAGGGTTCAAGTGAGATTAGAGCCTGATTTTAGGATTTTTCTGATTAGATCTTTTCAATCAAGGGCTTAGGTAGCACACAAATGTAGGAGGGTAACTTTCCTTTTATGCAGGCAAGTGTGAACTAGCACTCCAAAACCCTAAAAATTAAAACCCTAATTGGCTTTATTCTGCATCCAATTTGATCTTAAAAATGTTCTCCTTGGACTTCAAACAAGAAGTGCATAGTCCAAGAAGATTATAAATTAAGCGCAGTCCCTAATAGGCAGAGGAAATTTGGGGTAGGGAATTTTAAACTAAATCATCTAAATCTTCAATCAGATTTGAAAAAAATTTTCGCAAATTAGGAAACTTGCCTTTTAAATGATAATTACTATGAAAAATAAGATAGGTGATTCCTAATTGATTGTTTCATTTTTCTCTTCCCAAGATTAGGAGGTTGATTAGGGAAGAATAGAGAAGTTACTTGCCCTAGAGTGGCTGATTTGCGCAGAAGATCTCGTGAAGTACCTCACAAAAATCACAATAAAGCAAACTGGGCAAGTTAGTGCTCAGATATAAAAATATAGCAAGAGAATAGTGGTGAATTGTACGTTGCTTCATGGCAACGACGCCAAAATGTTTAAACAAATTCGTTGTTGTTTAAGAGATCGTTGTAGTATAGGACAAAATTGCTCAAAATAAATAAAATTTATAACTTGAATATTAGAAATGAAGTCCGAGGTCATTTGTTGAAAGCAAATATGGAATTCACGCATTAATCTCAACAATTAATGTAAATTTAGCACAATTAATTAAGCAAGGTATAGATTTTCAATGAATAATAACATGTCACATTAAATATTCATTGAAATCCAATGTATCTCAAGAATATGAGGATAAATTTAAAAAGAATAAAAGACAATGGTGATTTGAATCACCACTTATATCCTATAAAGTTTAAGCATGCATTCAACCATCAATTATCTCAAATCAGCCAACAGTAGGCAAGCAATCAGATGTCTTAACAGAAGGCAAGCATAAGCCATCTCTTTTTCTTCAGAACCTCTCCTCTTCTTCCTTCTCTGCGTGCACAGGGGGTAGCTCTTCTTCAGATGCGGCTAAGTGTTAGCTCAATACACAGAGAAGCAAAACCCCCCTTAACCCCGTGCACTCTTTTCTTTCCTCTCTCTGGGTTCTCCTCTTTCACGCCCTCCCAGGGCCATGCACAGTACTAGGTATTTGGGTAATCGGTATAGAGCGCACCTAGGAGCAGGGTTGTCGGTGCAGGGTAGCAGTTGAGGTGTGCACGGGCATAGGTGGGTATACGGGTCGTAGTCAGGCTCGCGTGCATAGTGTCACGGGCAAGGCAAGTGAAGGGGTGAGTGTAGGGGACCTCACCCCCCAAATGACTTGAGGCGATATGCCTCTATCACTTTTTCCTTTTATGCACTGCTGCAATGCCACTAGTTTCCGAGGTGGGACTAAATGTCCTACCTTTTGCTCGCATGCACCCACGATGAAAATGCCGTAGCAGTTGCATCTAATTGAGGTTGAGGAAGGCTCCCTCAACAGCAATAGATGACCTAGAGTGAGCTCTGGGCCTTAATTGCAGCACCTGTAGAGAATACCTGGGGTAAGATCTCAAGAGCATGCTCTGAGCTTGCTCGAAGTAGCTCGTTCATGGCGTAGAAGCCTTGGTACTTGAATTCCACAAAACGGCCTTCCTGCCACGTTAAATGAGCTCGGAGGCTTCACTAGATGATGGCGAAGGTGGTGGAGGTGGTTTTATGGTGAGTCGAGGCGTATGGCGGCCTGGCGGAGGCGGAGATGGCCAGAGGAAGTGGGTTTGTTTGGAGGGTCACGGGAGTGGGTGGAGTAGGAAATAAAGATGGGGCTTTGAGGCAGATGGATGTGGCGGAGGTCACAGGCTTGTCGGTGAGGAGGATGGAGGTGCATAGCGGTGGAAACACCTCGCCAGAGGTTTAGTCGGAGATGAAGAAGATGAGGGTGAATGGGTGAACGATGTAGTTGAGGGGATATGTTTGGGGTTTTTGGGGTGTAAAACTAACCTAAGATGCTAAACTAAGTAAACTAACCCTTATCTAATAGACGAAAGGGGGAGAATGGCACCGATGTTGATAGGCCGGTGCCGGGGAAGAAAGTACTCCGATGGAGGTAGGATGGCGATGACGACAAAGAGAGAGCAATGGCGGCTGGTATTGCACGACGCAAAGGAAGATGAGGAAGAAGAATCCATCACCGGTATTGTAGTCTAATGTGCATACATCTGATTAACCTAAAATGTCTATTAATGCATGTTCTTAGTGTCACATTAACATCATACATTGTAAATAGTGCATAACATGCGTAATCAGGCATTTATATTAAGTTGTATAAATTGTACAGTAATTGTCTCCTTTTTATGGTCAGGGATAGGGTGACTTTTTATCGGGGCCTCAGATCGAAGATCCAACCGTATAGATCTGATCAAGGCGACGATTGGAGTTCAACGACAACAAGATTGCTCTAATCAGATATCCGTAGCACTAGATAGAGACCGAGGAACCCTAAAGATCAAGGGCGACGATGGTATTAATTCGCACCTTAGATGAAAAATCCAACCGCACTGATGGATTTGGATCGACGCTCGCAGCCTAATGGCGTGAAAATCGATCCAATCCGACACCCGTGGCACCATCTACAATACTCAGAAGATGGACGACCAAGATGGCACCATGTGGTGCCATCTCAGTCGCCCAACTGGCCCCAAGCACCCGCCTCAGCCTTTCCTCTTCATCTAATCGATGCTTCTCCACCGTATGATGGTGATCCAACAGTTGCAGGGTGCGTGCGCACAAAACGAGCGCTCGACACAAAAGCGCCCGCAACGCATTGGTCGTGCACTCTATCGAAGATAGAGGGCGCGCGTTCGAAATTGCAAGCACCTCAAATTGGAGCGGGGGTGAGCGGGCATGCGGAGCCGCACGATCTTGATTGAATAGCATTGCACAGCTGATAGTGCCCACATGCAATGGGACGCGCGGTGAGGACGCAAGATCGCATACGGGTGCGCGGCGCGAGCGGGGATCATTTAAGCCGTCTGATCTCTTGATCGGATGGCCGTAAGCGCGTGGACGTGTGCGTACGTAGTGCGACGCGGAGGAGAGGAGGTGCACATCACGCGCACATGAAGGCCATGTTCAGGCCTTTAGTGACGGATTTATACGTCACTAAAGGTCCTAAATTAATGTTTTTCAAATTGTAATGACCAAAATGCCCCCACTCCTTGCAACTATAAAAGGAGGCCCCCTCTATACGAATTTTTCATCCCTTCCTTCGCTTCTCTCCCTCTCCAAAGCTCAAGAGAAGCTTGTCCCACACCCGGGATGCTCCTCAAGAGATAAAATCAATTTTTCGCCCCCATTCCAGAAGCGGATCCCATGACGATGATGACGTGTTGCCTCGTTCCCGTTCCTCCTGCCTCGATCTCCTTCTTTCCGTTCCATTCCTCATCTTCCAGGCATCGTCTCGTCTTTCTCGTCCTCCAAGCGATCGACGAGGAGGATAACTTTTCTCTCCCATTCCTTTCTCCTACTTTCTAGAGTAGAACTTTCCAGCTTTCTAGTTGTAATAGTTTTCCTGGTTTCTAGTGTAATTTCTTGCTTACTTAGTGGTACAAACATTTTGCAATATCAAGTTGAAGTTCTCTCTCTCTCTTTCTCTTATTGTCTATAGTACTTCATTTCATTGTAATTACTCCACTGTTTAACAAAAACACAAAAAGAATATAATCGTGAATTTTGCTCGACGTAGCCTCTCTGAGTTCGATCTGGGATTTCTATTCCGGTATAAATTTTATTTGTTGAACTCGAGTTCTTCACTATTCAAATTACAATGACAGATTTTCAAAACCAAATCCGATAGCGTAGTCCTCCAACAATTCAATATTTTGGCGCTGTTGCTTGGGAGGCAACGATTTTCCAATCTTCTTTTCGCATTTCACGCACTTTACTATCTTCTAACTTGCTTTCTCTTGTATCCATTATTTTGCAGAGACCTCAATCAGGGAATCATCAAGCGGTAGATCGGAGTAAAGTGTAATTGAAGACGACTGTAAGTGCTTCCCATTCTTACCCCTCCATAGATTTCATTTGTCACATTAAATTCAAATTTCAATTAACCTAGGTGTTTGCATAAATCCTAGGATTAATTTGGCTGTTTGGATTTCCACTCACACTCATTTCACCCTCGCTTATATAAAAAAAACAAAAAGATAATTTTGTGGGGTAATTTTCAACAAACACACAATATACACCCACATTCAAGGCACTTAACCTACTTGATTTTCTTCTACTCAATCGGATTCTGATCTGTGGAACCAGTATACACAAATCTGTTTGTGCCAGAGCACCACGATCATTTATTTTGATGATAACAAAACACGTGTCATTTAACATTTGCACTTGGAGTCTTAGATTTCAGGCAAATTGCAAATGGAGACTTCACCAGACGGAGTTCGAGCTCGCATCCAGGATGGATTGGAGGAGCTTGATGGAAAACAAAGGAGATTCGTGAGGAGCGATAGATTGAAGAAGGAAGGAGATGAAGAATAGGATAGATTTCCTTCTCTTGTACTTTTTGTATTTTTCGTTTCTTTTGTTGCTCTTTATTTTTCTTACTTAGATTCATGTTAAAGAGCCTCAAAGTACCCTAACAATAGTCCTAGGAACACCAACACAACTCTAGGATACTTAGGTTTTCTGTAGAGAACTTAGAAAATCAATATAGGGTTCAAACAACATTTCCAAACGTCTAATTCCAAGATCAGATGTCTGATAATGTGTTTTAAGACGTCTGACTATTGATTCAGACGTCTGATAAACATTTAGGTTGGACTTGGTAGTTCTGTCTGATGAAAATCAGACGTTCAGACCTTATACCAGACATCTTAGGAGACGTCTGATGAATTTGCCAGACGTCCAATTAGTGGACCATTGGCTGGCTTAGCAAACACTCAAGGATATGATCGTTAGAGCCCTATCAGACGTCCTTAGGCCTTTCCAGACGTCTGATAAATGACTGTTTTACCTCGGCTGACCCAAAATCTCTTCTTAGAGATTTTCTAGCTGTTGCACTCTCTTGGAAATCCATTCCCACGAAAAGGTAGGTTTCCAGATGTCCAGACATAGTGCCAGACGTCATGTATGTCGTCTGATGGACTTGTGCTAGAACCCTATTTAGATCTGATTCAAGTGAGGAAGAGACCCGCCTAAAATCAGACGTCTAACCTTATTTTCAGACGTCTTAAAGTGATCTTCCAGACGTCTAATGCCAGGATCAGACATCTGATAAGCCTGTCAGTGCAATCATTATTCCTGATTTCGGCCTGATTCTCTTGGGCTTTGCTCCCAATGGCTATGGAACCTTTCCTAAGCCTTCCAAAGCCTTCCTAAGGCCTCTATAAATAGAGAGGAACCTCTTGCACACAAATACACACCTACAGACACCAAAAGACACCTAGATACGCTTTCACACTCTTTTGTGTCCAAGAAAAGCCCTTGCTCTCCAAGCTCAAGCTCTACATCTTGAGAGCATCAAGTCTTTGCGCACCCGCTCTCCCGCTGTAGTTCACGAGAGCGACGTTGTGCCGTCAGGTGGCTCACGCACCCGCGTCATCGATTTGACGCACTCCTTGCAAAGGGGAGTTTCCTAATTCCTATAGAAGCTAGGTATAAATCTTTGTTGGCTCTATAGGACTATTGTTGTTTATTTTATCTTTGTTATTTGGTTGGGTAGTCGCTTTGTGAATTCCCGTCTCCTTCGTGGGACAAAATCCTTCTCTTGAAGAGAAGGGGTTGAGGAATGCTACCCTCGCACTTGTAGCGTGGTTGTAATTGAGGTTGAATCACCCTCGTTTAAAGTTGTTACGAACGCGCGGCTTCAGACATCTTTTAAGACGTCTGGGAGGTGGCCCAGACATCGGACCAGATGTCTGGAACCTCTTCCAGACGTCTGGGATTCGGTTTCAGCGGCACGCGCGGTTGCTTCTGCGCGCCTGCGCGCATAGACCTGCGATCGCTTTTTCCCTCTCTCCTACGGGCGCAAGCTGCACTCTGTCTCGCTCTCTTTCTCTCTCCCTGCGCAGCTTTAAAAAGCCTCGCCCTCTCCCTCACTCTCATCGCCTCCGCCCCTTCCTCTTCTCCTTCCAGCCAGTGCGAGAGTGAGCGAGCGGCGTCGGTGGCAGCCGCGGCGAGTGCGGGAGGAGGTGCTGCGCGAGAAGAGGAGGCGCTCGACCGTGAGGGCGAGCTTGCCGGGGCTGCCAGAGCCGGTCGGCGGGGGAGCAGCAGACGCGGGAGGCCTGCTGCAGCTCGAGCAGCAAGCGGACGAGGCGCGGCGCGGCCGTGCGTCGCGGGTGGAGGGAGAGTCACTCTCTGATTCTGGAAGTCTTTCCAGAATCAGACATCTGGGTTTCCAACCAGACGACGGGGAAGACGTCTGAAGGACAGTCCAGACGTCTGAAAGGTAAGTTATTTTCGTACCTTCTTCCTTTCCTTCGACCGTCCGTACTGAGCACGAGGAATGGGTACGCGCAGGTTCTGAGATTCGCATCCAACGCGAATCAGACGTCTGGCAGTGGTGCCAAACGACTGGAGGGACTTCCAGACGTCCGGGGTGACCATCGGACGTCTGGGAACTAGGCCAGATGTCCCCGCAGGCTTCTGGATGTCTGAGAGACCACGCAGGACAGGGTACCATCTGATCCATTTTTTTTAAGACGTCTGGATCCAGACGTCTGATTTTGCACTGTTTCATCGTTTTCGACCCGTTTAGGGCCCGTTCGGAGTCCGTTTTCCACGTTTCGAGTTGTGTGCTTTTCGGAATTAAATCCTCTACCCGTCTACAGTAGTTGTATATTGTTTTGAGAAACTCCTTGTGTTTGATCCTTGTGATAGGACCCCATTCCGTTGCAGTCTCAGGGGTTGCGGAGGTATGAGGGATTCCTGACCACGCCCCCAGTACGCCTGTTGTAACCGGTAGAGTGGCTTTTAAGTTTATTAGTATAATCTGTTAAATTATGGAACCATAAATAGAACCTAGGACATTGCATCAATCCTAGGAATGAGAAACTAGAATGAATGGTAGATCCTAGGGTGTTGCATGAATCCTAGGGCTGGAAAACTAGATTGTATGATAGATCCTAGGGTATGACATGAATCCTAGGATGGGAAGAACTAGTGGAATATATGAATACTGCAGTCTTGGAAAATGTGGAAAGGAAATAATAGCTACCTGTAAATTGGTTAACAGCTGCCTGTTATGAATAAATGAGCATGTCTGAGAATATGGATTGTAAGAACGTGAAACTGGAAAGTGAAACCTAGATGTTCTGAGTTAAAAGAGCTGGAACCCTACGAGGAATTAGGAGTGGAACTCCTGGAAAGAGAAAGGAATGGAACTGAGAAAGAAAGACGTGGTAGTGTGCTGTCTCTTGGGTACGTAGTACCAAGGGAAGTACCTGTACCTGCTTAGTGCAGAGCGGAGCCAGCCGCCCCAGGGACCCGGGGTTAGGACTGGCCACTTTGTACCGACTTGCTGGCCCTCGTGTACATTGTACCGAGGAGAGCTACTAGTGTATGGAGGTACTAGCTACCCCACGGGCCCCGGGATTCTGCTAGCCTCCTACACCGACTTGTTAGGCCCACTAGGGCAAACCAGGGTAGTCAGGCGAGGGTGCGCGGACTGTGGAGGGGAAAGGCCCCTGTTTGGTTCTGTGGAGGGGTTGGACCCCTGTTACTGAGAGGGCTCTACCCTGTACTGGTTCCGTGCTGTGCTTTGGGCACACCCATTAACGGAAATGACTGACCGCGTGCCAGTGCGGGTTAGCTACCTGTGAGTTTATCATGCGTGCCGTAATCACCGTTACGCCTATCCGTGACCTTGCGGTGGTTGACTGAGGGTAGGATCACCACGGGGGACTCTCCCGGCCAGGAGAGCACCACGTGCTACTTCTACTTTTTTGGAAAAGACTGCAATCAAGATCGTTCCCACGAGGAACATTTGAGATCAAGTGAAGGATCTGAGAAATGAATGAAATCGTGAGACAATTGAAAGATGTAAATAAAGAAAGTAACAGAACATAACAACTACTGTACACTCTACTGTTTCTTTTGTTTTAGTTGCCACTCTACTCAGCGTTTTGCTGACGTGTTACACTCGTTACCTTTCAGGAACAGGTGTTGAGCAGCCAGGGTCAGCGGCTGTAGAGGACGCTGGGCCGAGTAAGGTCCAGTAGAGTTACCACTGTTCTCTTGTACCTCTTTTTGGTTCCACTGTAGTGAGTAGTTCTTGTTACCGCTGTACTTTTCTTTACCTGCAGTTCATATTATGTTAAGAATGTTGTTCTACTGTTGTGGTGGTATATACTGCAGTGTTTTCTTTCCTTACTGCTGTATTTCCTTACTGTTAGTTATATTCATGCTGAATGTGGTTTATTTTACTGCTCTTTTGGTTACTTCCTCGTTGGACGACCAGGTCTTGGGATTAGTCAAGTCGGTCCGGTTCTCGTGTCTCGTAGGGACTCGGGAATCGGGTCGTTACAAAAGTGATTCGTTTAGTGGATTTGATCAACTTGATTGATCGGAAAATCCTAACTCGAGAGGATTAGGTGGTGGTTTTCACCCGGTTTGGGTTTCCACCTAAAAATTATTGTGTACCTTGTGTGATTGAATTTTGTGAGATTGTTTATTATCTTTTCCGCATTTTTTACGTCATGCTGATCTCACCCCCTCCGAGTAGGGAATCCACAAAATCAACACATAAAAGAGTAGAAATCATTCTAGGTTAACCATTTCTGTGTGCCTAACCTAGTGGTGCAATTGTGGCCAATTGTTTGAGTTGTTTGGGCCGCACCACTCAACCTAAAACCAACTCATCAAGTAGCTTCCTCTTAGGGTTTTCAATCTAGGTTCATACCAGGCACTCCACTTTATTTATGGTTTTAAAGGAAAGTAATCTTCACCTGTGCTTGAAAACCTGGTTTGCCTCAAACTTGATTGAAATCAACCTAATTCTAAACCCTAAAAGCTACTTAAGCAAGATTTGAACATTAAAATCTACGCATCGCAAATAATCTTGCTTGAAAACCCTGGTTGTGCATGCACTTACACATACTCAATCAATCATTAAGGGCACAACCCCTTTTAAGGGCCCATCACATTTCATAAGCACTACAATCCCAGGCATCAATAAAATCGAGTAAACATTGGCCTTAAGGACTAATTCGCTCTTCGGGGCCTAGTCTGAGATTGTTTACAATTAACTTGCTTGTATTGATTAATTTGATGTCCAGCTAGGGGAGTAGCGTCAAACAACCGTAGCTGGGGGGTACACTAGGAACAGGAGGCGCAAGCTGAAGGAAGAACTTTCTCCCCAGTCCCTCCTTCTAACTGGTTGCATTGAGCAGACACAAGTAGAGTAAATTGTTTATAATCTTAAGGCGGGTTCTGAGAGTCTGTATATCCTTAGGCTACCCCACTTAAGGACATGCTTGTTTTGTTGTGCTGCAAGGTCCTTATCCCCAGTCCTTCCGACCTTTTCCTAATTTACGTTGGGAAGAAGGTCATTGAATCCTTGATTGGAAGAACCACTAGAGTATTCTAGGAGGCGTAGATTGGATTTTGGCCAAATCGATCCCTTGGCCGATCAACACCTCCTCTGCCCCAGGATCCACAGGAGGAATTTTGAAGGTAGCTGGAGCAAATGCAAAGAATGTAAGAATGGTTCCAGAGAATGCCGGGCACTTAGCCCTTAAAGGATTTTTATGATCCTTCAAATTACGGGGAATGTCCCGACGTCCAGATTCCGGCTGGAGACGTAGAAATCAAGCCCCAGGTGTTAAGCCTGATCAAACATTACCATGGGCTTGGCTCTGAAGACCCGTTTCAGCACTTGGAGGACTTGACCACTTTGGCCCAGACCACTAAGGCACGAAACGTGAATGAGGAGCAAATGATCATGAGGCTCTTCCCCCACTCTCTTAGGGATAAAGCCGCTCATTGGTACAAGACTATAGGAAGACCAATTGCAACTTGGAATGAGTTGAAATCGGCCTTTCTGAAGAAATTCTTCCCTATCGGACGTACCGATGCTTTGAGATGGGCAATCACTACCTTTACCCAGCGGTGGAGGGAGTAGTTTCATGTGGCCTGGGAGCGATTCCAGGACCTATTGTGGAGGTGTCCACACCATAAGGTGCCGAACTGGCAACTCGTGCAGATCTTCTACCACGGGTTGACTGAGCAACTCAGAAATCATGTGGAATCTTCTTGCGGAGGCAATTTCCTCAACAAAGACGCAGATAGCAGGCACGATTTGTTTGAGGAAATGAGCGAGAATTCAATCAATAATGACTCCATGGATACTTTTAACCGGTCCCAGCAGGCCAGATCGAATGTTAATGAAGTCCATGACTCTCATTCATTGGCTATGGAATTGATTTATAATAAACTTGATAAGGTGGACTTGGTTGCTAAGAGAATGAAAGAGTGGATGGCTGGAAATTCAATGAATAACTCTTGATCCACTCAATCCCAGAATTCGGGATTCCATTCATCGCGAGCTCCTTCTGGACGAGAGTTCGTGAATTAACTTGATGCGGCTCAACCTGCGAGCCAGCATTATTCAAAGCCCCACGGGTTCCAAACTGGGGCCTTTGATCCTAGTTTTTCTGATCCTTCCCTTTCTTTCTCTCCATCCTCACCCTATGAGGATGTTTGTGCTGTATAGGAGAACGTTAGATCCAACCCCTACTCTAATGCTTATAATTCGGGTTGGAGAAACCACCCTAACTTCTCCTGGAAAAACCCAGGGTAGCAAACCCAATTCCAACCCAGCAATTATGCTCCACAACTTCCAATGGGTCAGGGTCATTTTTATACTCAGTTTTCGTCGAATTAGGTCAGTCAGCCAGCTTGGAATGCCCATCAACCCATAGGGCAGGCTGATTTGAAATGACAAATGGTAGAGATGCAAGGATCCATGCTCCAGCTCATCCAGCAAATGAAAACCTCACTGGATAACTTGCAAACCGGGCTCATAGCTAACTCTAGTCAACTCGGATCTCTACCATCCCAACCCATACCCAACCCATGGAATATCCTGAATCCGGGCAACCGAACCCATGGGTACGGAAGTCAAAGGGACCCACATGCACATACTCAGGTGGTTGAGTAGGGTCCTTCTTCTTCTGCAAATCAACAATTCTTGGCTAATCAAGTCCCTCGAATCTTTCCTAACCCTCCCCAAAACCCAAACTCGTATGCATCCGCAAATTCTGTTACCTTGAGGAGTGGTAAACAAACTCAAGATTCACAACCACACTATTTTGATTTACCAAATCCTGAAGAACCTGAGGAGAGAAAGGAGAATTCTGGAGAAGAAATCAAGGCTCAGGAACTTGATTCCAAAGATCTGACTCATGTTCCTTTTCCTGAAGCCTTGATCAGATCAAGGAAGAAGAAGTATGTTGATAGTAATGAGGAGCTTCTAAATATTTTCAAGAATATTGAGATCAATACCCCGCTCCTTGACGCTATCAAGCATATATTGGCTTACGCGAGATTTTTAAAGGATTTATGTACACAAAAGCATAAGTTGAGAGAATCTGTTCCGATGAAGGTAGTACTCTCCGAGCAAGCTTGTTCTATTATCTTGCACCACCTCCCTCAGAAAAAGAGAGATCCCGGTGCTCTGTTGATTTCTTGTGTCATCAGAGATTACACTTTTGATAGAGCACTTCTGGATCTGGGTGTATCCATCAACCTAATTCCGACTTCTCTTTACGAGAAGTTTGGATTAGGTGAACTTTGACCGACTTTAGTAATGCTACAGTTAGCGGACTGTTCGGTCACAAATCCGTGAGGCATTATTGAAGATGTTATTATTAAGGTAAGGATTTTTATTTTCCTGTAGATTTCCTTGTCCTTGACATGGATGTACCTGAAAATCTGAGGAACACGGTCATCATTCTGGGGCGTCCGTTCCTGGCTACCTCTAAGGCCAACATTAACTATGAAAGCGGTAGCATGGAAATCGCCTTTGGGGATCAACGAATGAAATTGGATATTTTTAAGGCGATTAATAAATTTGAAGATTGTGGATTTATCGAGGAACTTGAGGACGATAATGTGAACATTGAAACTTGTGTGATGGTTTTTGCAATTGAAAGTTCCTCCTTTGATGATGAATTGGACCCACAACCCTCAATGGCAGACCCACCATCTTCTGAAGAGGTTATTGATTTTGTTCACTCTCAACCTCTTCCTCTTGATGAGTCATCAGCATCTTCCTTACCTTCAATCATCAACCCACCCCAGCTTGAACTAAAACCATTTCCTGAGAATTTGAAATATCAATTTTTAGGACCACACAAGACGGTCCTTGTGACTATCAGTGCTAAATTAACAAAGGATCAGGAGATTAAATTGATTAAGGTCTTGAAGGAACACAAGGAGGCAATTGGTTGGACCATTCATGACCTTAGGGAAATCGAGCCATTTTACTGCAATCATAGAATATTTCTGGAAGATGGATCTTGCCCTTCTCACCAGATGCAAAGGAGATTAAATCCAAATATGTGAGAAGTAGTCAAGAAAGACATTATTAAGTGGCTCGATGCAGAAATCATTTATCTGATCTCTGATAGTCCGTGGGTAAGTCCCGTGCAGATTGTTCCCAAGAAAGGCGGGATTATTGTTGTGACTAATGAGAGAGGAGAATCCGTCTCAACTCGTTCAGCTTTCTCTTGGAGGGTTTGTATCGATTACAGGAAGCTGAACACGGCCACGAAAAGGGATCAGTTCCCTTTGCCTTTCGTAGATCAAATCTTGGAAAGATTAGCTGGGCAGAAGTACTTCTGTTTTCTTGATGGCTACTCAGGATATAACCAAGTTCCTATCCATCCCGAGGATCAAGAAAAAACTACTTTCACTTGTCCCTATGGAACCTTTGCTTTCCGTAGGATGCCATTCGATTTATGCAATGCACTTGCAACTTTTCAAAGGTGTATGTTAGTCATATTCTTTGACATGGTGGGAGAGTTTATGGAAGTCTTTATGGACGATTTCTCTACTTTTAGAGAATCGTTTGACTCTTGTCTAGCTAATCTAGAAATGATTCTTAAACAATGCATCAAAACAAGATTGGTCCTTAGCTGGGAAAAGAGTCATTTCATGACACAAGAAGGCATCGTCTTATTTCATGTAATCACTGAACGAGGAATTGAAGTGGATAAAGCTAAGGTTGATGCTATCGCTAAACTTCCTACTCCTACATCTGTTAAACAAATTTGATCATTTCTTGGTCATGTGGGATTTTACAGAAGATTCATCAAGAGCTTTTCTAAGGTTGCTCGTCCCCTAAGCAATCTTCTCGCCAAAGAAACGCCGTTTGTTTTCAACGAATCATGTCGTATGGCATTTGATTTTCTTAAAATAGCAGTCACTTATGCTCCGGTGTTGCAACCACCGTATTGAACAACCTATTTTGAGATCATGACCGACGCTTCTGATTACGCGGTCGAGGTTATTTTGGGTTAGAAAGTTGATAGGAAGCCCTCTGTCATCTACTACACTAGTAAAACTCTGGATGAAGCCTAGACGAATTACACTGCTATTGAGAAGGAATTACTAGCCGTAGTATTTGCTCTGGAAAAATTTAGGGCTTATCTCTTAGGTTCTCATGTCATTATTTATACTGACCACTCGGCCTTAAGACATCTCTTGTCCAAAAAGGATGCCAAACCCCGACTTATTCATTGGATTCTTCTACTTCAAGAATTTGATCTTGAAATCAAGGATAAATCCAGGGTACAAAATGTGGTGGCGAATCATTTATCGAGACTTCTAAGTGATTCTTCTCATCCGGACATCTCGATTGCTGATACTTTTCCAGACGAAACCATCCTTACAGTTTTAGGTGTCCAAACCCGTGGTTTGCTAACATTGTTAATTTTTTGGCCGTTGGTCAAATCCCCCAGGATTGGACAAGCAATAACGGGATAGACTCAAATCTGAGGCCAAATACTCCTTTTGGAAGGACCCTAAACTGTACCGCATCGGCTCTGACTAGATTATTCGCCAATGTGTTCCGAAGAATGAATTCAACAGTATACTCGAGTTCTGCCATGCATCTGCGTGTGATGGACACTTCTCCGGGAAAAAGATGGCTGCAAAAATTTTGCAATCTGGATTCTATTGGCCATCTTTATTCAAGGATGCCTAGGATTTCTCAAGGTCGTGTTCCCGATGTCAGGCACTCGGGATGCCCCTAAACCCAATTCTTCCTGTCGAAATCTTTGACGTTTGGGGCATCGATTTCGTGGGACCCTTTTGTTGGACCCTAGTTCCATCTCTCTTCTGTGTTTTGATGTTAACAAAATTATTTTAAATTCTAATATGTTTATGAAGTGATTACAGGTCAAAAGAATCTATGGATGCAGGCAAAAAGATTGCACATGAAGGAAGAAGTTTTTTAAGACTTTAGTTTTTATTGTATCTTAGAATTTTTGCATGTCTCCAAACAAGTAAAATATAATCTAGGTATTAAAATCAAAGTAGAGATAACTAGGATTCAGAATATCGTTCATTTACTCAGTTCTTAACTCAAAATCGACTCTTTCAAAACAAAGTCGCCTAGAGTAGATTGGATTTCTCAACTGATTAACACTAATGATCTTTGGTACTTGCTCAGCACAAGTTTGGACCTAAGTTCCAAAATGTGAACATCAAGTACCGGTACTCATCATGAGTACCGGTATCAAGTGGTCACAGTTTGTGAATTGGGTTTTTTCCTGGACCTTACAAGTACTAGTACTCATCATGAGTACCGGTACATGAAGGTCACAGGACCCATGACTGTGCGTTACAAGTAAAGTACTCATCATGAGTACCGGTACATGTAGGTCACAAGACCCAAGACTGTGCATCACAAGTACCGGTACTCACAATGAGTACCGGTACCCATTGATTTGGTTGTACTGACTGTATGTAGTCAGTACCAGTACCAAGAGTTCAGTACCGGTACCAGCTAACCGCTGTGACCAGTCTGAACGGCTAATTTGCAATTAATCATAATTATAATGTTCCTAAAATACCCTTAACGGCTAGAATTCGTGGGAGAGGTGATTAATGGTCTATATAAGCACTCTTTGAGTGTTGTTTCAGACACACCTCTAAGCTAAGAAATATACTCTTGCCTACACCTTCAATTCTTCATTTTCAAGGTGAAAGAGAGTTTGTTTTGTTGCAAACACTTCAAGGCATCTCATCATTCACAACAAATCTTCAAAGGCGATCGTATTTTTCTGTAATCAATTATTTGTTTTACGCCTTAGTTTTTCTCATTAGATTTGATTATACTTGTTATAAGATATATTCTTCTTGGAGACTTAGGAAATAGTTGTAAGCTTCTATTTACATTTTGCTTACACCTGTATCTTTACCTTTTCTTCATATCTTGTAATTGGGTTGAGGTAACCTATTAATTACCTCTGATATTAGTAAATTGATTCCCTCTGAGTTGAGGGAATCGGGTTAAAAATCCTATGTCGGGAGACTTAGGTAGTGGAGTACCCAAGTGAGGGGAACCACTTTACATCTTGTGCCTTTTGTGGTTTGATTTGTCTTACAACTTTTTATTTCCCACACTATTCATCCCCCCTTCTAGTGTGCTTGTGATTTACAGATCCTACACCTTTCTCCCTTCATTTGGACATCAGTACATTCTCGTTGCTGTTGATTACGTGTCCAAATGGATTTAGGCGATTCCTACCCGAACCAATGACCATAAGGTGGTCATCGATTTTGTCAAGAAAAACATCTTCAGCAGGTTTGGGATTCCGAGGGCCATCATCAGTGATGGTGGTACTCATTTCACTAATGCCCAATTTCATAATTTGCTGGCTAAATATGGGGTTAATCACCGAATCTCCACACCTTATCATCCCTAGAAAAATGGACAGGCCGAGATCTCCAATCGGGAGATCAAGAATAATCTGCAGAAAATGGTTAAGGCTGATCGCAAAGACTGGACTCAAAAGGTTGAGGACGCTCATTAGGCCTACCGTAGGCGTATGAAATGCCCATCGGCATGTCTCCGTTTTGTCTGGCATATGGAAAGGCGTGCCATTTGCCCGTAGAGATTGAACATAGGGCATTCTGGGCAATCAAGTAATGCAATTTAGATATGAGTTTAGCCGAGAAGACCAGGAAACTCCAACTATCTGTGTTGGAGGAGCTTAGAAATGATGCATATGAGAATGCTAAGATCTACAAGGCTCAGACCAAAGTTCTACATGATCAATTGATTTCTCACAAGAGCTTTAAGCCGAACCAGAAGGTCTGGTTATTCGATTCTAGACTTAATTTCTTTCTCGGCAAACTTAGGTCAAAATGAAACGACCCGTTCATTATCGACCAGATTTTTCCAAACGGAGCTGTTCAGATCTCTGACCCGAAGACGGATAATTCATTCAAAGTCAATGGTCAACATTTGAAGCCTGTTTTTGACCGTACTCTTCCAGAACCCGTCTCAAACACGGTTGCTCTAGCCATGTTGTGACTTCTTTGGCTAGACTTCGCCTAGCTGACGGCATTAAACTCAGCAGTTGTACATATGACTCAGAGCTGGCCCGACCTTCATATTCAGGTGATATCTTCTATACTCTACCCTTCCTTTCATGTCTCTTTTTCTCAATGTGGACATTGCATCAGCTAGGCATGGGGGGATGGATTCATTTTTGAATCATTTTGTCAGCTCTGTGAAATTCTTGTGAATTCTATTTCTCTTCTTATTTATACATTAAAAAAAAAAGGTTGAATTAGGAAGGAATACTTGGACATTAGGACTTTTCAATCTTAGGAAATATTACATTAGGATCTGAACACAAAGACCCTTCAGGTCTTTAGGCTTAATCACCCCGTGTATCCACTAAAATGTGGATTTATTTTTTGAGTCCTCACCATCTTAATTTTATTGTAATTTGATTAAATAAGTTTGGGTGATAAGTACATGACTTATCAACCCACCCTCTAATTTGAGGGAACTTTAAGTCTAAAGCGTCTACATACTATCTTTTCACTGACTTGTTGATCGACGGTTTTAACGGAAATTGGGTAGCTAATGAACCTTCTAGGGTAATATGGCTGGCAAGTTATCGTGGGTAACAGCTCATAGGTAGGTTGTCCAGAGCCCAGTCACTAGACCATTCTCTTCTTGCTGCCTTTAGGTAAATCTTAGACCAGGGAAGCTACCTACTTAAAAAAAAAAAATAGAGAAAGTCAAAAAGAAAAAGAAAACAAAATAAATAAACCACACTTCGCCGCATGAGTATGGTTGGCAAGTTGTCAGTGGTAATAGCTCATTGATCGGTTGTCCAGACCCCAACTCATGAAATGCACTGAAAATTCCCAAAACACCTAGGAAGAACCGGAGAAGTAGAATAAACCGGGGAGATATACACTGGATTCACCCTTGTGCTGACCCCATAAAAATAAAAGTAGGGAGAAAGCTATCAGTTATAAAGAAACACCTTTAGGCATAACTCTCTTTTTAAGGTCACCTAGAGGCATAGAAACGTGAAGTCCGTTCTAATTGCCGATCAATGAGTCTATTGCATTCACAATAAGATTCTTAGAACTTAGGGTTCTCATCAAATCTTGGGTGGGTTGAATGGCCATAGAAAGCCACTCTTTAATCCTAAACTCAAAAATCCAAAAAAAAATTAGAAAAGAAGAAAAAGAGAAAAAGAAATTTTTCTTTGAATAAGGCGAGGGCTTGAGGCGGTCTGCATTTTGGCAAATACCCGAGCACTGTTGTGTCTTTGAAAGTTCAAATCCAAAGTAAAAATTTCTTAATGTTGAAAATAACTTATGCCCAAGTAGTCTAACCTAATTCTTTTATAAATAGCATGTAGTTTTTGCTAGGGACTAGCGAAAGATTGGCATGGGGGTGTGATGTGCAAACATCTGATTAACCTAAAATGTCTATTAATGCATGTTCTTAGTGTCACATTAGCATCATACATTGTAAATAGTGCATAACATGTATAATCATGCATTTAGATTAAGTTGTATAAATTATACAGTAATTATCTCCTTTTATGGTCAGGGACAGGGTGACTTTTTATCAGGGCCTCGGATCGAAGATCCAACCATATGGATCTGATCAAGATAACGATTGGAGTTCAACAACTCCAAGATCGCCTTAATCAGATATCCGTAGCACCAGATAGAGATTGAGGAAATATAAAGATCAAGGGCCAAGATGGTGTTAACCCTCACCTCAAATGATAAATCCGACTACACGGATGGATTCGGATCGACAATCACAACATAACAGCATAAAAATCGATCCAATCCAACACCTATGGCACCATCTACAATACTCAGAAGATGGATGGCCAAGCTGGCGCCACGTGGTGCCATCTCAGCCACCCAATTGGCCCCAAGCACCCGCCTCAGCCTTTCCTCTTCATCTAATCAACGCTTCTCTACCGCATGATGGTGATCCAACGGCTGCAGGGCGCGTGCGCACAAAACGAGCGCCCGCAGCGCGTTGGTCGAGTGCTCTATCGAAGACAGAGGGTGCACGTTCGAAGCCACAAGCCCATCAAATTGTAGTCGGGGCGAGAGGGCACGCAGGCGTGCGGAGCTGCACGATCTTGATCGAACGGCACTACGCAACCGATAGCACCCACGTGCAATCGGATGAGCGGCGAGGACGCGAGATCGCATGTCGGCGCGGCATGAGCGGGGATCATTTAAGCCATCTGATCTCTTAATCGGATGGCCATAAGTGCGTGGACATGCGCGTACATTGTGCGACGCGGAGGCAAGGAGGCGCGCTGCGCGTGCACACAAAGGCCATGTTCAGGCCTTTAGTGACGGATAAATCCGTCACTAAAGGTCATGAATTAATGTTTTTCAAATTGTAATGACCAAAATGCCCCCACTCCTTGTAACTATAAAAGGAGACCCCCTCCATACAAATTTCTCATCCCTTCCTTCTCTTCTCTCCCTCTCCAAAGCTCAAGAGAAGCTTGTCCCACACCCGGGATGCTCCTCAAGAGATAAAATCAAATTTTCACCCCCATTCCAGAAGCGGATCTCGCGACAACGACGATGTGCTACCTCGTTCCCGTTCCTCCTTCCTCAACCTCCTTCTTTCCACTCTGTTCCTTGCCTTCCAGGTGTCGTCTCGTCCAGCTCGTCCTCCAAGTGATCATTAAGGAGGATAACTTCTCTCTCCCATTCCTTTTTCCTGCTTTCTAGAGTAGAACTTTCCTGCTTTCTAGTGTAATTTCTCGCTTACTTAGTTATACAAACATTTTGCAATATCAAGTGGATGTTTTCTCTTTCTCTCTCTCTTTCTCTTATTATCTATAGTACTTCATTTCATTGTAATTACTCCGCTTTTTAACAAAAACACAAAAAGAATATAATTACGAATTTTGATTGACGTAGCCTCTCTGAGTTCGACCCAGGATTTCTATTCCGGTATAAATTTTATTTGTTGAACCCGAGTTTTTCGCTATTAAAACTACAATGACAGGTTTTCAAAACCAAATCCGATAGAGTAGTCGTCCGGCGTTTCAACACAATCGGACGACGAGGATAGGCAGAGGGAGTCGCCGGAGCATGAGGAACCTTTTGGCCAGAATAGGAGGGAGTAAATGAAGGAAGATCCGGCCAAAATCAAGCTTGGGATCGATGGCATGCACTGGGGGTCATTTTATAGGTCTCTAGAGGGCGATTAGAGCTTGGGAACCAAGCTTTCCAAGCTTGGAAGATCGTCGGAGTTGGAAACTGGAAAGATACCTGAATCTCTCATGCATTCGCATGAGAGATTGGGAAGGTTGTCGGGCTCAAGACCGAATTCATTGGAAAGAGAACTTCTCAAGGAATCCACCTTCCAATTTTGGAAGAGATTCATTGATCAGAGAAGGAGTTCTTTTCCATCAAAGGTCATCGGAGAAGGATTCCTCTGTGATAATGGTGGAGGGACCTATTTGCAAAGAGTGACAACAAAGATAGGGGCCTGTTTGTAAGGAATTCAAAAGATGAGGGGCTATTGGAGATAAAGAAAGTCAGGCTTGGACCAAATTTCAAACTCAGTCAAGATGACCTCAAATTGGGCCCAAATTTTGATACAAACCTACTTTGGATCCAAGGAATCCAATGGTGAAGTTAGATTTAGGTTTTGACTAATTTTGACTAGGTAAATTGCATAGTTACCCAAATTAGGGCAACTTTCCGTTTGAGACTTAGTTTTAGGTCAAAATGGGTTCTGATGGTTAAATTGAAGGTACAAACCTTAGAGAATATTTTTCTATGAATTTTAGAGGGTTAAGGTGAATTTTATCCTGACTAGAACCTCAATTAACAAAGAGGGTCTATTTTTAGGGTTTTAGTTGTCATTTAATTCTTGAAACGCACGAAAACTAATTTCTATCGGCATGGACCCTCTTGTTAGACATTTAAGACCTTTGACCTTTAATTAACCTTTGAGAAATCCCATGATTTTATTGTAATTGAGATATGTTGTTAAAACTGTAGTTTTACCCTATTTTACTGTCTTTCCCTTAGAATGGATTTGCAGTGAATTACGTCTCTGACGGTTATGTAGGAGCATTTAATGATGGAATATGACTAAATAAAGCTAGATATGGATGATGATGATGTTATCATCACCAGCAGCGAAGGATCGATCCCTGAGATTGTCTGTTATTTCACAAGAGCAATGCATGGTGTACGCCCTTAGGCCTATGTCACCACCTACCCCTTCACTGAAGATGTGATGACTCCCTCCTGCAGGAGAAATTCAAGTAGCTCGACATGGCCCAATATGATGAAACAGCGGACCCCAACACCTTTGTTGGGAGTTACCACCAGATTATGCTAGTGCATAGCTGCCTCGACGGAGTACTTTACCGAGTATTCCCGTCCTTCCTGTCTGGCATGGCCTATGAGTGATTCAATAAACTGCCGCTCGGACTAGTCACATGCTTTCAAGAGTTGGTAGACAAGTTCTGCAAAATATTTTGCCAGGTAGCAGAGGGTTTGAGACAACCCTGAAAGGCTGTCGGAGATTCGGCAGTGGAAGAACGAATCTTTCCGGTCTTACCTAGATCGGTTCAGGGCCCAGTATTTCAAATGTAAGTGGCCTCAAGATGCCATCACCATCTAATACTTCAAGTCAGGGCTCCTGACTCAGAGGTTTTGGTATGACATCAATGATTTATCGCCTAGAGATAAGGTAGAGATTTGGGATAGAGCTACAAGGTTCGCGGAGCAGGATGACTCTTTTCGGTCCCGCAGCTGGCTAGCAAAGGGATACAGAGACAATGCCAAACCGGTCGAGGAGAAGCGAGCCCCGGTAGAATCCACCCCTGTCTCCATCTACCGGGGCAGCCGCTTCAACAAGTGCAAAGCTAGCTTCACAGAGCGGAGGAATGATTGGTCAAATAAGGGTCGAAATAGTGGACTCCACTAGCTTAGGCGAGATTACTTCGAAGAATATACTCCTCTGGCCGTAAACCAGGAGAATGTGTTGGTGGAGGTATGATCTACAGACAAAGACCTACTACCCTTACCCAAGTCGATGAAGAAGAAGGCTGACTTCAGGCGCTACTGCAAGTACCACAAGGCTTGGGGGCACACCACTAAAGACTGTCGGGACCTACTGGACCAGATCGAGTCCCAAAGTCGGCATGGAAATCTAGCTCACTTCGTCAAGCGGAACAAGGGCCAAGATAAGGGCAAAGGGCCCATGGAGGGCCCAGAAGACTATCACAAGGAAAAGCCTTAGTAGTTCCATGGGGTCAACATGGTCCTCGTTGAGGGCCAAGAGCCCAATGATGCCATGGCCCATTGCCTCGAACAGGTGGTATCCCCCTTGCTCTCCTCAGTTGATTACCACCTCTAGGTCCTGGCGACTATGCTTGGGCTACCCCAAAGCATTCACCACTCTCCCTCTGCATGCGTAGAGGTTGAAGTGATTTTCAGGGTCAACGTCACCTTGGATCAACAACTCACCCCCTCTGAGCAGGTGGCCCATAGTGTGTTCCCCACCCTCTAGTGGGGTAAGAGAGGCCCTGTCAAGTAGGCGGCCTCCAGACTGTTTGCCTCCCTGCCAAATCCAGCAAAGCACACTGACCCGTTGCTGGTGACACTCCTAGTGGGACAACAGCAACCCTGAATCCTTGTAGACGAGGGTAGTGATGTTGACGTCCTCTTCTCCAAAATGATACACTGGTTGGGTTTTAAAGAAGAGCACCTCTCCGCTTCAAATCACCCGTCAAATCACTCGATCGTAGGATTAGCAACCACAAGGTGACGTCGAAAGGAGAAATCAACCTCCCCTTATCCGTTTGTGATGGGGATAGGCACCTCAACTAGATGTTACATTTATAGTGCTAGAGCACCACAATCATTTGTTTTGATGATAACAAAACACGTGTCATTTAACATTTGCACTTTGAGTCCTAGATTTTAGGTCAATTGCAAATGGATACGTGATTAGATGGAGTTCGAGCTCGCATCCAGGACGGATTGGAGGAGCTCGATGGAAAACAGTGGAGATTCGCGAGGAGCGATAGATTGAAGATGGAAGGACAAGAAGAATAGGATAGAATTCTTTTTATTCCTTTCATGTACTTTTGTCGTTATTTTCTTGCTCTTTATTTCCGTAGAAAATTATGTTAAAGAGCCTCAAAGTACCCTAACAGTAGTCCTAGGAACACCAACACAACCCTAGGATACTTAGGTTTTCTGTAAAGAACTTAGAAAACCAATATAGGGTTCAAACAGAGTTTCCAGACGTCTAATTCCAAAATCAGATGTCTGATAAAGTGTTTTAAGACGTCTGACTATTGATTCAGACATCTGATAACTATTAGGCTGGATTTAGTGTTCTGTCTGATGAAATCTGACGTCCAGACCTTAGACCAGACGCCTTAGGAGACGTCTGATGACTTTTCCAGACGTCCAATTAGTGGGCCGTTGGCTGGCTTAGTGAACAGTCAAGAATGTGACCGTTAAAGCCTTATCAGACGTCCATAGGACTTTCCAGACGTCTGATAATTGACCGTTTTGCCTCGGCTGACCCAAAATCTCTTCTCAGAGATTTTCTAGCTGTTGCAACGTTTGGAAATCCATTCCCACAGAAAAAGTAGGTTTCCAGACGTCCAGACATAGTGCCAGACATCCTATATGTCGTCTGATGGACTTGCACAAGAACCCTGTTTAGATCTGATTCAAGTCAGGAGCAACCCGCCCAAAATCAGACGTCTGACCTTGGAATCAGACGTCCTAAAGTGATCTTCTAGACGTCTGATGCTAGAATTAGACGTCTAATAAGCCTGTCAGAACAATGATTGTTCCTGATTTCGGGCTGATTCACTTGGGCTTTGCACCCAACGGCTATGGAAGCTTTTCTAAGCCTTCCAAAGCCTTCCTAAGGCCTCTATAAATAGAGGGGAGCCTTTGACACACCAACACACACCTAAAGACACCAAGATACACAAGAAACACTTTGTAATACACTTTCCACTCTCTTGTGTCCTAGCTAGCTCTTGCTCTCCAAGCTCAAGTTCCATTCTCTTGAGAGCATTAAGCTGTTGCGCACCCGCTCTCCCGCCGTAGTTCACGAGAGCGAAGTTGCGCCGTCGCGTGGCTCACACACTGCATCATCAACTCGACGCACTCCTTGCAAAGGGGAGTTTCCTAATTCCTATAGAAGCTAGGTTTAAAATTACTTTGTTGGCTCTATAAGATTACTTGTTTATTTTGTCTTTGTTATTTCGTTGGGTATTCGCTTTGCGAATTCTCGTCTCCTTCGCGAGACAAAATCCTTCTCGTGGAGAGAAGGGGTTGAGGTACGCTACCCTCGTTTAAGAAGCGTGGTTGTATTGAGGTTGAATCACCCTCGTTTAAAGTGATTCGGTTTAGTGGATTTTGATCAACTTGGTTGATTGGAAAATCCCAACTCGAGAGGGTTAGGTGGTGGTTTTCACCAGGTTTGGGTTTCCACCTAAAAATTCTTGTGTACTTGTGTGATTGCTTATTTGTGAGATTATTTATATTTTATTTCCGCATTTTATTACGTCACCCCCTCCTAGTAGGGCGAAACCTACAGTTACATTTATAGTGGCTGGGCTGATAGCGGCATTTGACGGTACCCTCGGTTGGCCAACTATCCATGCCTTTCACCTAATCTCCTCGTCATACTTCCAATTTGTGCTTTTTTAATCTCCATGCGGGTTAGGAATAGTACACGAGGATTAGATGGCTGGGCGCAAGCTCCCAAGATTGAGTTAGAACGATCCACGGAGCCAAAGCACCCTAGGCCACATAAATGAGGGAAGAAAAGAAACCAAGTCTAGTCAATCTAGAAGGAGATAATTCCAGTTGATTTGCTAGTAACTTTTGGACTATAGCCGGGCTCTTTAGCCATGGCCATACAGATGTATCCTAACGATGCTATTAAGCTCATTCGGGTCAGAGTGAACCTTAATCCCTTCGAGGTATAGGATTTGCTACTCCTACTCTGGGCCAACACAGATGTTTTTGCTTGGTTTGCCAATGACCTGCTTGGAGTAGACACATCCTTGATCTAGCACCATTTTAACATCCAGACGAGCATTCGTGCGATCAAACAAGCGCGCTGGCACAAATCGATCGAACAATGGCAGTCGACTGAAGCCGAAGTCCAAAAGCTCCTAGAGGTTGGGTTAATTGAAGAATCCCTGTACCCGGTATGGCTCTCTAACATGGTAATGGTGAAGAAACCCAATGGCCAATGGCACATGTGCGTAGACTTCACCAACCTCAATGAAGCCTGTCCAAAGGACGAGCTTCCCTTGCCAAGGGTGGCCGCCCTGGTGGACTCTTGTAGCGGATAATCCCATATGTCCTTCCTAGATGCCTACAGCGGGTACCACCAGATCAACCTCACTTCAGCAGACAAACCTTATACTTCCTTCATCACTGATGATGATAACATCATCAAGAGCCATAACTAGCTCATTTTGACCTAAGAAAGAGAATAAAAGCTCTTACATAACCTAGAGATGGGTCTAATGCAAGGAAGAACTGTTCTGAGAAGAAAATATGAAATAAAGGTTAAAACTACAATTTTACCATTGCAGTACATCAACAGTATTTCTCAGAGGCTAAACATTGGTCAAATGGTGTGAATAAGATAAAAAGTGAGTTGGTTCAATCAGAAATGTGTTATTGTGAGAGTTAGGAATTAAATGATATTCTGTAACCCTAAAATAGACTCACTTAATTTAATAAGGTTTTGGTCAGGATAAAAATCAACTAAACCCTCTAAAATTCATGGAAAAATATCCCCTAGGGTTTAGAACCTTCAAATTGGCCTTTGGAACCTATTTTGACCTAAATAGGGGTCCTAGCTCATTATTTGACCTAATTTAGGTTTTTGTGCAAAATGTCCAGTCAAATGTGGTCAAACCTATAATCCAATTTCACCATTTGATTCCTTAGGTTCAAATTAGGTTTGTACCAAAATTTGGACCTAAGGGAAGGTCTCCTTGACCTACTTTGCAAAATAGTCTACCCAATTACATTCTGGCCCCTAACTTTTGAAAACCCTTGCGTAGACCCTCCTAACTTCCTTGCCACTCTTACAATTAGGTCCCTCCACCATTAAAGTGGAGGAATCCTACTTCGACGAGGATCCAAGCAGGATTGCTTCCTGATTCCTCAGAGATCTCCCAGATTTGGAAGGGAGATTCTCTAAGGAATTCCCTTCCATCTAAGCACAATTCCGTGATCTGATTTGCACCCAATCTCTCATGCGAAAGCTCGAGAGATTTGGGTCTCCCACTATTTCCTACTCCGACAAGGACCCTTGCACTTGGAAGCTTGTCTTCCAAGCACAAGAGCCCCTGCCAGCACCTATAAAGAGACCCTCTAATCCGGACTCTCCCATTAAGCTTTACTTAGTCGGAGAACCACCTCCAATTCGTCCCTTCTCCTCCGGCCAAGTATTCAACAGGTCTGACGATTCCTCCTCCTCCTTCTTGTTGCTCTGCCACAATACCAGTGGCAGAGCCATCTTCGTCTACTCCCTCCACGTCGTGCCTTACCAGCACCTTGTAAATATGGTTTTCTAAAAAGTAATAGGAAAATCTTTTGTGGTGTACATAATGATATGCTTGTAAAGGGACTCAATTTCCCCCAACACTTATAATATTTGACAGAGATGTTCCAGATTCTAAGGAACACTCGCCTTTTCTTGAACCTCGACAAGTGTACCTTTGGGGTCTCACTCGGTAGGCTTTTAGGGTTCTTAGTCTTCAACCGAGGGATCGAAGCCAACTCGGATAAGATTCAGGCAATCATGGACTTGCAGCTGCCAGGCACCTTGAAAGGAATGTAGTTGTTAGTCAACAAGATCGCCTCGTTAGGCCGACTGTTGTCTCGATCTTCTGACAAATGCCTCCCCTTCTTTGAGTGCATAAAAAGAGGAAAAGGCTATAGTGCCGCCTGATAAATGCCAGTTTATCATCATTCTTATGCCTTAAAACATATCTAACTCTTAGGATTTTAACTCTGCAAAGGGGTTTCTTGGATGCATTTAGGAATCAATTAGGTTAGGAATGCATTGCATGATTTTTATAGTTTTGACATGTTTATTTGTGTTAGGGATGAACGAATAGCCAGATCTCTAAAATCCTAATATTTAAGAAGGCAGCAGGTGAAGAGGAAGCTCAATTCAACTAGTATTCAGCTAAATCCAGCTCACCATAACTGGATACCAGCTCACCTAGGCTAAGGTTAGCTCTCTTAAGCTCCATTCATCTTAGATAGATGTAGCTCAGGGTAGCTCAACCTAGCTCAAACTAACTCAGGTTAGCTCAGATCCAACTCATCTTAGCTCCAATCAGTTCACTGGGAGCTCTAGCTAGCTCAACTAAGTTGATAGGAGTCCACCTCAGCTCAGGTCCAGCTCTTTCCAGCTCCACTCAACTCTAGTCAGCTGAAGATGACCATAACCAGCTCAGGCCAGATCAAGTCCAGCTCCCAGAGACTCAACTCAACTTATCTTAGTTGAGTTGAGCTACTTAACCTAAGCTAGCTACTCTAGTTAGTTAGGTAATCTCTAGGAAGACCAGACCCAGCTTACCTCAGTTCAAAATCAACAAAAGTCAGCTCACTTTAGCTAGGCTTAGAAGCTAGTAAAGAACTAGAAAGCTAAGCTAGCTAAGGTAGCTCTTTGCTGTTCTCTTCAGCAGCCACCAGCTCTAATGCAGCTCTAATAGAGATCCAAACAACTCTTCCTTAGCTCCTCTTCTAAAACTCTAGCTCCCCCCAACTACTACCCTACTAGCTAAGCTAGCTTAGCTTTCGTTCACCTAAGCTCTCCACTCTATAGCCATCCATCCTCCTCACTTAACCCCACCATAACCCTACCTAAACCCAACCCTAAACCATTATAGTTGGCGCCAAAATATACACCAAGCACCTCTTCATTTTAGAGCCAACCATGGCACCTTTTCATCCCATAAGCACCACCTTAAGCTCCCTTGATTTGGCGCCAAAAACACCCTTACACCTCTTCAAAGTTGGTGCCAACTTTAACCTCCATCACAACCCTACACCTATTCCCATGAGGCCATCTCCACCATCCACCTAACCCTATTCTAGAAATCCTCTTTGGCACCAACCCTAACCTACCCCTTCACCACCTTAACCAACCTATAACCACCACCTAAGGTGGCGCCAAAACACCTACCAACACCCTTTCACCTTGGTGCCAACCTATAAACCCATCTCCACCTTACACATAACCCATCCAACCAAAATCCACCTTCCACTAATTGGCACCAATAAACCAAACCCCCAACCACATATAAGCCCACGCCAACCACCCATAACTACACCTCCATGCACCCTTCCCTTTGGTGCCATTTAATATCCACCCTCCATCCCACAACTACCACCTAAAGATCAATCCTAACCCTACATCTACCTCCACGCCAACCATCCTAACACCAACAAGAGTTGGCGCCAACTCTACTCTACCCCATCATAACCACCACTCAACACATCTTTACATCCCATGCTAACCCTAATCCCCCATTCATCCATCAACTTCCACATCCTAGCCATCCACAACACCACTCTTCCCTTAACCCTAGTTAACACCCATCATTCTCCCTCCACTCTTTTTATACCCCACCTAAGCCACCATTAAACCTTACCTTTGGCTTCATTATTCACACATACTTCCATTCATAGTCCACCATACCCATGACCAATAGAAGAAGGAGAAGAAGAAGATTAAGGGGACACTTTATCCCCTTGGTGCCTTCCCCTCTTCCCTTCTCTCTTGTGCCCAAGCCAGCCAGAGGTCCGGCCAGGCAAGGAGGACATTTAGTGGAGTTCTTTAGGGTGTTTCATGTCCTCCCTTGGAGGAGGTTCTAAGGTGGAATCTTTCCACCTTTGGAGGAGCTAGGGCACGCCCTATCCAGGGTTTGCCAAGGAAGAGAATCATCATCTATTGGAGGAGTACTTTAAGGAAGGAGTTGGAAGGTTCTTTCAAGCCTAGGAGCAGCTGAGCTTGGAGCAAGAACCCTTTCCTCTTCGTCATCATCTTCAGGAGAAATTTTGTTTTACTTGCATTTTTTAAAATTTTTGTAGTAGAAGCATTCCTCTACCATTCTTGTAAAATAATTTTTCTTCCTTTATAAAAGTTGCCTTTCTATTTTGTTGCACTTGTTTGCTAGCTTCTTTGTTAGTTAGTGCACTAACCCTCTCTTTGATTATCTTAGGTCTCTACGTACCTAGGGTGTGCTTGGAGAGAAGCTCTTCTTGTCACATAGAGTTTAATAGGTGTAATATCTTTTGGCATTTCCATTGCCTCTTTATTTCAAAACTCCAAAAAGAAAATATCATATTCAAAAATCACAAAAAGAAAGTTAATTTCCTGTTTCCAAATGAAAGTATTAAAATTTGCAAACTTATCTCCTAGGACAACCCTAAATACTCCACTATGTAGGTTTTATAAATTTAAAAGCGATTGTGAATTTGTGTTACAATGATTCAAAACTCTAATTTTATCAAATCATGCATTTTCGATATCACCACCCACTAGACCCCTCACTGCCAGAAGACCTTAGAGGAGGTCAAAGCCGCACTCTAAAGTCCTCCCGTTTTAATGGCTCCCCAACAACAGGAGAGCCTTTCATTATACCTAGCGGCATCTGTATTTGTCGTCAACGCTGTTCTAGTTGGCGAGCGGGGAGGAACACAGTGACCCGTATACTTCATCAACAAAACCTACTGATGTAGACACAATTATTGAAAATAAAATGTCTATTCATGCATGTTCCTAAGCTTAGATTTGCATTTCATGTTATAAATATTTCATAGCATGCATCATTTTGCATTTAGAGTAGTTGTATATATTTAGGTTAATTAGATCCCTTTTATGGTTATGAGAGGAGGATTATTTCAGGGCCTCAAATGGACGATTCAATTGTACGAATCCGATCAAGATGACGATTGGAGTCTAACGACTCTGAAATCATCTAGATTAGAATCCTGTAGTATCATATGAATTCCGAAGAAGATTAATGGCCAGGAGGGTAATGTGACATTCATACGAGTTTTGGATGGAAAATCCGACCATACGAATGGATCCGAAGTGACGGTTGTAGTATAGTAATGTGGAAATCACCTTGATCCGAGCACCATGGCACCCTCTGCAATAGAAAGAAGATGGACGGCCCAGATGGCACCACGTGGCACCATCTAGATCGCCCAACATTGGCCAACAGTGGTCGCTCCTTCTCAAAGGCATTCCCCCTCGCGAGATCTAGGCCGTTGGATGCCTATCCAATGGTTCTTGTGAAGCCACGTCCCCCGCCCATCTTTAAGAGAGCCTCCATTGGGCGACCTTAACCATTGGATGAAAATCCGACGGCTAGGATTGCTTCACCACCGGCCTTGGATAATTCAAAACTGTGACACCTTTTGACACGTGGCGTAGCGGTCTCAAGAGGCATTCTTAATGCTTTGGCACCGGTTCGAGCTCTCCCACTCTTCCAATCTAGCCGGCAGTGAGGCATGCTTGATTTGACTGCCCGATCATGCACAAGCGGCCGAGATGCAGATATGTGGACGCACAGATGACCGTCGATCTAGCGGAGGTGCTCACACGGGCATCGACGCACATCCCCATGCGTAATCCAATGCACACCTAACAGGCACGATCTCTACAAAATCAGGACCGTCCATCTCCAATCGAACGATCCTCCTTCGACAACACGCACATAGCTACAAGCAAGCGTGAGCTGGAGGCTACAGCAACAGTTGCACGAGCCTTTAGTGACACTTGTAGCTGTCACTAATGGCCTATGCTATGCATGCGCTAGCAAAGGAATTGAAGAGTGCCAGCAAGCTTTAGTGACATTTGGGGGGTTAGCTGGGGCAGACCTATAGTGGCGCCTTTTATGTCACTAAATGCCCTCTACACGAATTGTCCTCTTCCTTTCACTATTAAAGGACCCCTATACCTCCCCTTCTTCATCTCTTCCTTTCTTCCTCTCACCACCACCAAGGCTCTAGAGAGAGCTTGTCCTAAGCCCGGGATGCTCCTCTAGAGTAGAAAACCAAATATTTTTCCATCCCCTCATCCCCATTCGTGGAGCATCCCATGGTTGTCTTCTCACCTCTCTTCGACAAGAAGAACCTCGTCACGACGCCGTCCTGCCCCATCCTCCATCCTCCGGCTCCGTCCTCGTTTGTCCCACTCCTCACCACCTTCCTCCAGGCGACGTCAGAGTTAGTCATCCTCCAAGAGACCGTCAAGGGGGATTCTCTCACCTCTTTCTATCTTTTTTGCTTTCGTAATGTAGTTTTTCCGCTTTTGTAGTTGTAAGAAATATTTATTCATGTTCTTCTCTATCTCTCTGTCTCTCTTTCCTTTATATTTTGCAAGTAGATTAGGTAGAATTCATCAACTTGATCTCTTGCACTATTAAAATACCAAAAAAAAATATAAAAGATAAAAATGACAAAAACATATAAAAGTGAAACACAAATTTTTCAAAACCAAACGTTCGCCATAAGTATGCCATCAAATTGGACTTCCCTACATCCAAGAACCAGGCAAAATATGAGGCCATGATGGCAAGCATCTGGGTAGCCAAATCCACAAAAGTCACCTTGCTAGACATCTACATGAGCTCTCAACTGGTCACCAACCAAATAAATGGTGAATATCAAGCTTAAGATCCAAACAAGATCTTGTATGTTGACAAGGTTAGAGAGGACCTAGTGAACTTCAAGACTGTCTTGATTAGGTGGGTGCCCCGAGCAGACAACTCCCTACCGGATGCGTTGGCCAAACTCACTACTGCCATCCTTCTAGGACAAGAGGAAGATATTTGCCTCCAAACCCTAAAAGAGCCAACTATCCTTGCTCCCAAGACATTCGCAATAGAGCAATCCATCTCTTGGATGATGCCTATCATACCGATCTAAACTCTGGTGAGCTACCCCTGAAGGAACTTCGGCCCAGGGCCTTCCGCCTGAAACCCTCAAGATTCACCTTGATAGAGGTGCAGTTGTACAAGTGGGGGCATTCCACCCCCTGTTGCATTGCCTAATATAAGAGGAAGCAACCCAGGCCCTTTGAGAAGCCCATGGAGGCATGTACAGAAATCATGAAGGGTACAAGGCACTTCTGGCTCGACTATTACAGGCAAGCTACTCTTGGCCCTAGATGAAGCACCACTACAAGGACTTCATGCGCAAGTGTGACAAGTGCTAGAGATTTACTACCTGCACCATCTACTACCTGGAAAGTTAGCACCTGTTAAGTTACCCATCCCCTTTGCAAAATTGGGCATGGACTTCGTTGGCCCTTTCCCACCAGCCCCGGCTCAGAAGTGATTCATATTGGTAGATATTTATTACTTCTCCAAATGGGTCAAACATGAGGCCATGGCTAGCCCAACAGCTGATAGAGTTATATCCTTCATCCGTAAAAGCATTATAACTCGATATGGATAACTTATTACATTGTCTCATACAATGGAGCCCAGTTCGCCTGCAACAAATTCAAAGAATTTTGCACCAGCTGGGATATCTACCTATGCTTCACGTCTGTGGGACATCCCTAGGCGAATGGACAAGTGCAAGTGACCAACTACACCATCATCTCAGCGCTGAAACAATGCCTGGATTCAACCAAAGGGAGATGGGCAGACGAGATGCTGGATGTGCTTTGGGGTTATAGGACTTACCAGAGAACTTCCACGGGACATACACCGTTTAGCCTGGTATACGACATGGAAGCCCAACTGCCTATCAAAACAATCCTCTCCACTTACAGGATACAACTCTATGACCCTGCCACCAATGATGACCAAGTTCGCTTATCCTTTGACCTTTAGGATTAGCTAAGAGATAAGGCATCAAAGGCAGCACTCAAATATAAAGAAGTGATTGGCACAGCCTACAATAGGCAGGTTCGTAAGTGGACATTCTCCCAAGGAGCTTAGTCCTACGCAAGTGCGAAGTCTCTATGTCAAGTCAGTCAGGCGGGAAGTTAGATGCATACTGGGAAGGACCTTGTAAGATTCGCAAAGACAATTTGGGAGACTTCCATAAGTTACTATTACGACCTCATCCCAGATCCCTACAGGACCCAAGATCGGCCCATCTTGACTAATCTCAAGACCTAGTCATCCAATGAGAAATAACCAAAAGCAGAAAATATTCCATAACCACCAGTACATTATAACTAAGCAGAAAATAATACAGAGACAGTAAAGGAAATAGAACGAAATATCTCATAGTAGTACAAGCCATCACAGCTACAACAGAGGAAAATAAAACGAAAATGTAACAGAAATAGCATTACATATAAAAAATACTCACTACTACAACAAAAGAACATGCTGGAACAGAAATGACAACAGCTAAGGCTAGGCTCGACTGGCCTAGCTCCCTTTGCAGTCAATGGTGTTGGCTGCTCAACTCCCTAACCTAAACAAGGTTATAAAATTCCGTAGTCAGCTAATGCTAAGTAAAGTGATAATTAATCCATTTACATGCAATTAAGACAAGCAACTAATTAATTATTCATTTTCATTTAGCTCAACCAAGTAGTTCTAATTTGTTTGTTCTTTTATTTATCTGGTCATCTCTTGATCTTGTCTGTTCCTCAAGGGAACAATCTTGATTGCAGTCTTCCCCGTGATGTAGGATGTACATGTGGTGCTTTCCTGGCCGGGAGAGTCTCCCGTGGTAATCCTACACCCAGTCAACCACCTCAAGGTCACAGTTGCAACGTAGCGATGACTACGGCACACACGATAAGCGCACAGGTAGCTACCCTGCACTGGCACATGGTTAGTCATTTCCATTAGTGGGTGCGCCTAAAGGTATAATACAGAACAGCACACGGCCTTGCCCCTTCAGAATAGGGGTCTCGCCCCTCAGAACAGAATAGGGGTCTTGCCCCTCCACGGTCTGCGTACCCTTGTTCGACTATCCTGGTTTGCCCGGTGGGCCTAACAAGAGTCGGTGTAGGGTGGTTAGTCCTAACCCCGGGCCCTGTGGGGCAGCTAGCCCCCTCCCTACACTAAGTAGCTCACCTCGGTACCACATACACGAAGGCCAAACAGGAGTCGGTGTAGAGTGACTAGACCCAACCCCGAGTCTCAACCCAAAGGGGTGGCTAGCTCCTCTCTACACAAAAGGGACAGTTGCTCTCCTTTGTACCGTATACACAAGGGCTAACTCACTTCCCATCTACTTACTAAGTTCTTTCCATATACAGGAGTTCTCCTAATTCCCCGTAGGGTTCATGCTTGTATCCTCTTCATTCCATTTTCCAACATTCGAATCTCATTATTCATAATATGAGTTTCAGTCTTATAATAGGCAGCTTGTGTTCTACTAACTGAAAAAGCATCACATCAATAAACTAACGCATTTGCTAGCAGGTTGGCTTGACATGCATCTCAAGAAAATAGTGTAGCTCAAGCAATATTCGTTCGTTTCTGCCCTAGGGTACATTTCACGTCCTAGGGTTCAATTAAATTATTCTAAACATGCACTTTATTTGATTAAATCTTGATAGAAAACCACTCTACCGTGAAACACGGGAGGAATGGGGGCTAGAACCGCAAGTCCTGTCATCTCTGTGGGTCCCGAACACGCTACAGGTTGGTGACCTATACTAGTGACTAAGTCACATCAAATGAGTTCAAAACAGCATATACTCGACACTAACACATAGAGAAACTCGAGCAAAAAACAATGATACTTCGTTTGCGAAAATCCGATTCCATTTGAGCCCTAAACGGGCCAAAAACATGCATACTGTCTAGAATCAGACATCTGGGACTAGACCCAGACGTCTTAAACGAGCTCAGAACCTCACCTTGCTTCCCCGCGGCTTCCTTAGATGTCCAAACCCGTCTGCAACCGTCTGAGGGTGATCCCAGACGTCAGATACTCTTTCCGGTCGTATGGGAGTACCATCAGACGTTTGGCATTGCCTCCAGACGTCCTAAAGCAGCTCAAAGGGCGTGTTTGTGTGCCTTTCCAAGGTTTACCTGTGTACACTTGTAGGTGAAAACCTTCGGCAACACGACGTTAGGTACGTAACGTACGCGCATGCATGTGTGTTCAGGATGCTTACCTCGACACTCCGCTGGTTTTCAGATGTCCGACTCCAACCCTGGAAGTCCACTATTGCTCCAGAGGTCTGGTAGATGCCCCAGATGTTAGATACTGAAAAAATCCAGTATCCAGGAACTGCTCGCACGATCCTGCTTCTCGCAGACCTCCGCCCGCGGTGCCGTAGCAGCTGTAGGAGATCGAGGACCCTCCTCTGGTGTCCTCTCTCTCACGAGCTCCTTCAAGCTCCCGGGGCTACAACGGCTCATTCGACTGTGCAACTCCGGCACTTGCGGCTGCACCTCTCTCCGACTACGGAGGAGCTTGTGCCGCGAGAGTGTGTGAGCTTGTAGCCATGGCTCCCAACTGCTCTCCTCTCTCCCTCGTCCACACTCCCGCGCACACACTCTCTTCCTCGCTCACACTCTCACCCTCTCTCCTTCTCCTCGTCGTCCTGTCCCTCTCCTCCCTCAGCACTCGTTGCGACAGGGGGCGGGGAAGAAGGTGGCCGCTGGCAGGGGGAGAAGATGAAGGTGGTTGTGTGGGGATGGAGTCGGGTGGAGGGGTTAAATAGAAGGAGTGGGGTATTAGGGTTTTGGGGTGGGGTGAAAGTGTGTGTGCATGTGTGCATGAGTGTGTGTGTGGGTGAGGAGAGAGAGAGGGAAAAATAGTGCGACACCCCCTCGCATTCCCCTTCTTTCCGCAAAGCCCACACACTCAACTCAGAGTCAAAAAAAAATTCACATTTACGTCCTTAACTTTTCGAAAAACTCCCGATAGTCCTTGGAAGGGTCATTTCAACATAACAAACTTAAAGGAAGTTTCGAACCCGAAACTTGAGCTAAGTAGGGTATGGAAAATAACGTAAAAGCGCATAACAAACTTAAAGAGGACCAAAGTAGGTTTGAAGAGACGTACCCTCAAAAAGCTCTAGGTACTACTCTCGCATTACCGCCTCAGGCTCCTAAGTTGCCTCCTCGTACCGCTGGCTTCTCCATAGGACCTTCACCAGTGGTACCAGCTTCCATCTCAGACTCCGAACAGCTCTGTCTAGTATCTATACTAGCCTCTCGAGATAGGTCAGGTCGTCTCCAATCTTGACACTCTCATGGCTCAGAACGTGGCTAGGATCGGCAATGTACTTCTTGAGGTTGGACACATGGAACACGTCGTGCACTCCAGAAAGTTAGGGAGGAAGGGCAAGCCGATAAGCAACGGGTCCTACCCGCTCCAAGACCTCAAAGGGCCCCACAAATTTTGACGCAAGCTTCCCCTTCACCCCAAAACATTGCAAGCCTTTCATGGGCGAAACACGGAGGAAGACGTGATCTCCAACCTCGAACCCGCCACTGCTGTCTACGATGGTAAGCACAGGAGCTGAAGTCAGTCTCTCCTTCAACTCCTGAAAGAACGCCTTGCACTCGTCGGTCCAGGAAAAGGGCACATCTTTCTGGGTCAGCTGAGTCATAGGATGCGTGATCTGAGAGAACCCTCTGATAAACCGTCGGTAGTAGCCTGCCAGTCCCAGCAAGCTGCGTATCTTTGCCACTGTGTGTGGCCTCTCCCACCTAAGTTTGGCCTCAACCTTGGCTGGATCCACAGCCAATCCGTCTCCTGAAATCACGTGGCCCAAGAAAGTCACATGTCTCAGCCAAAACTCGCAGTTGCTATACTTGGCATACAACTTGCGTCATCTTAAGCTATCCAGAACCATACGTAAATGCTGTCCATGTTGTGCCTGATCTCAAGAGTGGACTAGGACCTCATCGATGAACACCACCACAAACTGGTCTAAGTACGGTCTGAAAACATGGTTCATCATGTCTATGAAAGCAGCGGGGGCATTGGTTAGCCCAAACAGCATGACCAAGAACTCGTAGTGCCCATACAGAGTACGGAAAGCTATCTTGGAGACGTCGGTCTCCTTGATCCTCAACTGGTGGTAACCTGACCTTAGATCTATTTTAGAGAACACTGTAGCATCTCTCAACTGGTCAAAGAGGTCGTCCATACGAGGCAACGGGCACTTGTTCTTGATGGTGACACGATTCAGTTGCCGGTAGTCGACGCAAAGTCGTAGGGTACCATCCTTCTTCTTTTGCGAACAACACAAGGGCTCCCTACGGGGATGCACTGGGCCTCACAAAGCCCTTCTCCAGTAGGTCTTGTAACTATGACTTGAGCTCTCGCAGCTCAAGTCATAGTTACAAGACCTACTGGCTCTCGCAGCTCAAGTGGTGCCATCCTGTATGGTGCAGTAGAAATGGGGCTAGTGCTCGGTATTAGTGACATCTCAAATTTGATCTCACGCTCAGGCGGTAGTCCTAGCAGCTCCTCTAGGAAAACATCGCGATACTCGCAGACCACTGGGATACTCTGAAAGTCAGCCATGGGGCTAGGCTCTGCTACCATGCAAACTAAGAAGCCATCACACCCCTGGCTCAAAAGCTTCGCTACCCAAAGCGCGGAGATGCACCTGAAGCCTCCATCCACCGGCTGGCCATGAAACTCAAAGGGAGGCAACTTCGGTATGGAGAAGATGATCTTCCTCCTAAAATAGTCCACCAAGCTGTGATAAGCAGACAACCAGTCCATCCCTAGGATCACGCCAAAGTCCTCCATTAGGATTACTATCAGGTCGGCAGGAAGACTATGTCCCCCTATAGTGACCTCCTCTTCTATGGACAACTGTCCACCTGGCCCTCTAATCAGGAACAAAACCTCTAACAGTACACTACTCGGCCCCAAACTGATGGCAAAACTTGAGGAGACAAAAGAGTGTGTGGCACTAGAATCGAAAAGAACCTAGGAGGCAAGAGCATCCCTCGCATTTGGCATGCGAGCAACTTACATTTGTACCATGTATAAATGTAGACAAGTAATACAGATAGAAGTTTTCTTTCATTTAAAAAGAGTATTCCCTATTACATCTTAAAAAGAAAAAGGAGATAAGATAATAGGACCACTTCGAAGACTAAGTGCGTTCACTCCCAGTCTTTGAAGATGTCCACCTGAGGCATTTTAGGCAACGACGAGGCAACGTGAGGAGAACTGCTAGGATGGGCTGGTGATCCTGCAACACCTAACGGATCCAACTTTGGTGCCTCCTCCTCAGGGGCCAAGCTTCCTGGCTGGCTCGAGGGCTCCGGCTTCGCCTCCTCCTCAGGCAGTTCTATAAGAGCCTTATCCACAACATGACCCTCAGCTTTTGACGGTCATGCTCCGACAAAAGCTGGTCAATAGACTAGTTGTACAACTCCTCTATAGAGGTGTGTTTGCCTTCTAGCAAGGCCTGCACCATCTCTAGGGTGTGCTTCCCCACCTCCTTTGACAGGGCCTCCCAGTTCTCGGCCATGGAAGGGTCAGTGACAAAGAACTTCATCACCACGTCAGGAGCGAAACCTGCCTATCTTGCCCTCTCCAACTCGCGTACCGCCTTGCCTCAGCCCTCCGTAAGTTGTTGAGCCTTGACAAGGTTAGCCTTCAACGCCTCCTTACTTGCCGACACCTCAGCAACTTTGTCGATAGCTGCACCCAAGCGAATGCGCTCTTCCTTAAGGGCCGCCTCATAGCCCTCCACCATCGAAGAGCACTCGGCCCTTAGCACCTGCACCTCCTTCTTTGGCACTCGGATAAGCCTTGCAGAGCCACGACTTCAATCTTGTGGGCACCAATAAGGCTCCTCTTAGGTGGGGATCCGCCTTAAAGCCTCCTGGGTCTTCCTCAACTCCTTTAGATAGGAGACTTAACAGGCTGTTTGTTGCTGCTCCTCTAGAAGGGCATCCTCCACTCCCTTTTCTGCCTTCTCTTAGGCGGCAGTCGCCTCCCCCACACGGAGGGAAAAGTTGCGTTGCTCCACTCTGGTCGTCATGGCCCACTTCACGGTCATCTCAATTGCTTCAGAAGGTCTACTAGGTACAGCAGTGTCGGTTGGAGCATTGCTATGAGGAACAAAGGTGGTCCCTAGAAGCTCCACCTGCTCACAACCATGGGAAGGCATAAAAAATATCCTTCCAAAGGAATAAGTTAAGGGAAAAATGAGACAAGGCTTACCGCTCGAAGGTAGTAATAGAAGACGTGGTTCAGGTGCATGCCCCCCGACTGGGAGGTGGTCCAAGAGATGGCACACTCCAAATGTTGGATGAGCTTCCTCTCCACAGCAAGCCCCTCGCCCGAACCACTGGGCCCCCCAAGACTGCTGGCTGGGATTGGGACAACTCGGCCAGGTATAGTCCCATTGCTGCCAGCTTCCAAAAAGGATCCATTGGTTGATCTGACAATTAGCCCTATCATCCCAGGACCTCCTACGCTTGAAGGGTCCACTGGCACCCTCGTCCCCATCAAGCTTCTCCTATAGTGCGGCTGCGCGAAAATGCTCCCACTAAGGAAGCCCCCGATCATAGCCACCTCCTGCGCCAACTTAGAGAAGGTGCTAACTGGGTCAGATAGGGCACTGGATGCACTTGCACTACTTGAAGTAGTCCTTTCAGCTGTGGTGGCAAGTGAAGGGTCGAAGATGAGACACCCCTCTGGTGGCCCAGGCAGCTCTGAGGGGGCAAGCGAATCCACTGGGGCATCCCCTATTTCAACCCTGCTCGAACTCTCACGAGTGAACGGTGATGACTAAACATCCCTTGGACCCCTCTTTGGGCACTTAAGAGGGGTCTCCACCTTCTCCCCGCTCTCCCCCACCTCTTTCCTCTTCGGCTCCTTAGAGCGAGAGGATTGGCTTCCCTCTCTCTGCTACAAGGGCCTCTCCTCCCTTTGATGTGATCAATGCTGAGAGGAACCGCTGCCTCATCATCTAGGTGTCTCCGGTCGAGCAAACCGACCAAAAGCTTCAAACAAGCAACTAAGTTATCAAGCCATTAAGTAACGAGCAAAAAGGGGGTTGCACGTTCTACAGCTACCTCCTTCTCCCTACTTACATGGCATGGGATACGAATCTACCACCCACCATAAAGCTGCCCAGACATTTTCCTGCTTGAGCTCTGAGTGGGCAATTGGCCTAAATTCAATAATCCTATCGACGTCCACCAGAGCAGCCGGGACAAGCTCCTCAGGCCTAGGCGGCAAGTCCTTATCAAACAAACCTTGCCAGGTATACGAGATGCCGTGACTCTCTACAAAGACAAAGAAAAAATGGTGGTCCTGTCCCTTCAGACTGTTGAGTAGATCAACTAAACAGTATTTGGTGTGCCAACTGTATAGTGTATACATACCAAATAGGGGTTTCCCCTTCTTGACCTTGAGGGGCATGAGGCCAAAAAGCAGGCGGAATAAGCCTAAGCGGGGGACAATTTGTAAATGAAAACAAATGGCGGTAAGGCATTCAACACCAACCAACAATTCAAGCTGAGTTGAGAAGGGGCCAGGCAGTAGTAAATAAGAAACGAGCACAAGAAGGGGTTCAAGGGAATTCCGATGCCATATTCAATGGCATATTTACAGATAATGAACGACTTCTTAGACCCATCTGAGAATAGGTGGGTCTGTGATCCGCAGGGGTGGAACAGAACTCCATCGAGTCCGTACTCACTCAAAAACTCTTTAATGGAGGTACAACTACAAAAGTCAGAAGGAAAGGTATAAAGCTCCCTCATCTCAGGAGAGATGCCGAACAAAGATGACTTAGCCTTGCCCATGAGTCCAGACATCCTGAACACCATGTCGACACTCTTTGGAAAAAGGAGTTCCGAGACAACACCTCCACATGCTTCGCTTAAACAGGAGAGCTTTGCACCACCAATAAAGTGCACTCATTAAAGGACAAGTGGGGCATTTGCTATGTGCCACACCCCCTATTTATAACCCTTGTACCGTGCAGTTCCCCCCTTGCGGGGTGCAAGTTTCAAAAAATGAAATCTTGCCATATCAGCGAGGATTTCAAAAAAATACCCCTTCAAGGTAGGGGCACCTCGGTAATCATTACTGACATTTAATGCCTACAAGCATGTGTCTCTCACAGTAGTAATACTAGTCACTTCCCTATCAAATGCAGTATTGTAGGCCTTAAGGCCTAATCATGACAGCAATTAATACTGATCCTGGTAAAACAACAAGGAAAAATTTAAATCTCACAGTAAGTAGCCATTACTCATGGCAATAAAGTAGGCGGACATGCCTTACACCACCACCTCTTAAGGTTGGGAATAAAACAGGCAGACGCGCCTTATGCCACCTCTTAAGGCCAGCAATACAGCAGGCGAACGTGCCTTATGCCACCTCCTAAGGTCGGCAATACAACAAGCATGTGCCTCTAGTCACCTCTTAAGGCCAATAGAAATACAGGCAAATATGCCTTCAACCTCCTCTTAAGGATGGCAGTACACTAGGCCAATGCCCTTGAAGCCACCTCTTAAGGTCAAGAAACATAACAGGCGAACATTTAGGATAAAGTTCACTCCATAACAAATGCTCCCCCACTTAAACAAACAACAGGGGCACCACTTGGGGGCATTACTTATTGCGGAGGTTTTACCACTACAGTTACTCTCTCAGCAAGCATCCACTAGCTAGAGAGTAAGGGACATATGATGAGTGACAAAAAATGTCATCAGACTCAAAACTTCACGAGAAGCCTAAGAAGAAGGATTCAACCCAAAAAGACTCGGGTACAGGTGGGTTTAGGGATCTGACCCACCTACACTTAGAAAGACTCGAGTATAGGAGGGCCTGGGGATTTGACCTGCCTACACCCAAAAAGGCTTGATAACATACATACCCTGGAAAAAAGTCCAACGTGGCCATGCCATTAATAAATGATGACATGGCCACTGCAATTAATAACCTGACAACATACATACCCTGGCAACGAGAGTATCTAGTCAGAAGATCTCGCAAAAGAATTGACCCCAGCACTATAAATAGATAAGAGAGGCTTTCGAGACCTAGGGTCAGGCAATTCGAGAGAGAGAGAGATTGTATTCTTGTTCTTTACTAGTGTATATTTGAGAGTATCGTCCTACCCCTAGACATACACCCTTTCGTGGAGGAATTGGGTAAACAACTTCCCTGTCTCTGTGCAATTGCTTGTGTTGTTGAGTCAGACCCTCTGATCACTTAGGAGGTCCAATCACCAAGTCTATAGGATAATTTGTAGGATAGGAAAGATTTACACTACTAGAAAAATGGGATCTACTGTCGGTTTGTTATCATCGATTATCCAAGCGACGGGAAGAATACATATGCCATCGATGTTTTAGAAAGTGACAGTGAATGGAAGCTTTACATTTGGCCTTCGACATTGCCAATAAGAAGTATCAATGTGTGCGTGAGGGTAGTTGTGATTTATGCCATCGGTTGTAAGAGCGATGACAAATACATATTTGCCATAGGTGTGTCAAATAAGCGACGGTGAATGGAAGTTTTAAATTTGCCCTCTACCATCGTAAGTAAATTAGTATCAATGCGTGTGTGAGGGTAGTTGTGATCTGTGTCATCGGTTGTAAGAGCGATGACAAATATATATTTGCCGTCAGCTTTTGAAATAAGCGACGGAGAATGAGGGTTTTAAATTTTGAAGAAGCATTTGAGCACACGGCTTAAATTTTCATTGAGATTTGCCAACACTTTCTAATCAAACTGACGGCACATGTTCCTAAATCTATTAACTCGTAGCAGCTCCCATCAGTACTGTTCATCTTCCTCCTCGCCGCAACCCAACCCTCCTTAGCACTGATCCTCCTCCTTGTGTTGCTCCCCTCCTCCTCAGGTGAATCCCTTCCTCCTGCTCAGCCTCCTCCTTGCCCCTCCTCCTCCTCCTGCTATCCACCCCATCTTCCTCATCCTTCACGGCTCCTCACCCTCCTCCTCCTCCTCCCTAGTTCCTTCTTGTTGGAGTGGAGAATCATCGCAAATGGAAGTTCGTCATCATAGTGTGATTTGCAAAGAAATCTGTCAACAAATAAATTTTACCGAAACTCGAAAAGAATTTTGGGTAGAACATAGGGAGGCTACGTTGATTTGAAATCTGCGATTATATATATATTTATTATTTTTGTTTAGAAAGCGAGATAATCACAATGAATTCGATATTAACAATAAGAGAGAGAGAGAGCAAACACTTTATAATATGGATAATGGTTTTTACAACTAGAAAGTAAGCAATATTACAACTAGAAAGCAGGAAATATTATGACTAGAAAGCAGTAAAATATGCTCTAGAAAGCAGTAAAGAGAAAGGAGGTAAGAAGTTATCCTCCTTGACCACTACTTGGAGGACGAGCCAGACGGGGCAACGCTTGGAAGACAGAGGGCAAAGACAGAGGATGGAGAATGAAGCGGGAAGAACCAAGGGCAAGGCAGGGCATCGTCGATGCGGGATCTACTTCTAGAATGGGGGTGAGAAAACTTTGATTTTAACTCTAGAGGAGCATCTCGGTTTGGGACAAGCTTCTTTGGAGCTTTGGAGAGGGAGAGAGGTGAAGGAAGGGATGAATGAAATGTGTGGGAAGTGGGCCCTTTTATAAGTGTAGAGGTTGGGGGCAAATAGGTCATTTTAACATTAAAACATTAATATAGGGGTCTTTAGTGACAGACTTAAGCGTCACTAAAGACCCTGAACATAGCCATAGCTCACGCGCACGCGTAGCCCCCTCCTCTCCAATTGTTTCAACACGTAAGTACATCCAAACAACCTCAGCTGTCCGATCCTGCAATCGATGGCTGAGATTGCATCGCACCGAGCCTTCATAACACCCTCCGTATGCGATCACGCATGTAAAGGCATGTCTGACTGCACATGTGGTGCCTCGCATCTAGGCACACCACGTGGCGCTCCTATCGTCGCCCGATGTGCATCGCACGGCTGAATTCAACCACGCCGCGTTCAGCTGATTTGAGGCGCTTGCGAGGGCTCGAACGTGCGACCTCCGCATCGCCCGTGGCTTCGAGATTGCTACGCCATCCTTGCAGATGGTTGCGGTTTCAATTTGGGCTCAAGCGTGCTTAGTCATTGGGTGAAGATCCAATGGCTAAGGGCACTCGAGCATTCAATCTTCATCAACGCACGGGCATTCCTTAATGTGATCTCTGCCATTGGATTTGAGATCCAACGGCTGAGATTAATCAAGTGATTGAGGAAGGCATCATGCAGCACTCCTTTGGCCGATTGGGCAGCTGGGATGGCACCACATGGTGCCATCTTGGCCATCCATCTTCTATGTGTTGTAGATGGTGCCATGGATGTCGGATTGGATCGATTTTTGCACCATTGGACTGCGATTGTCAATCCGAACCCATCCGTGCAGTCAAATTTGTCATTTGAAGTGTGGATTTACACCATCTTGGCCCTTGATCTCTGATCTTTGTCGAATTATATCTAATGCTATGGAAGTCCGATCAGGGCGATCTTGGAGTGGTTGAACTCCGATTATCACCTTGTCAAATCTATACAGTTGGATCTTCAATCTGAGGCCCCGATTAAATATCGCCCTGTCCCTGGCTACCAAGAAGAAGAAATTACTATACAATTTGTACAATTTGACCTAAATGCATGATGCTTATATGATACTAAGAGCATGCATTAATAGACATTTGTGGCTATTCAAATGTATGCACATCACACCCCCATGCCTATCTTTTGCTAGACCCTAGCAAAAACTATATGCCATTTATAAAAGAATTAGGATTCAACATTAGGAAAGTTTTACTAAGGATCTGAACTACAAAGACACAATAGCGCCCAGGTGTCTGCCAAAATGCAGACCGCTTCAAGTCCTCGCCTTATTCAAAGAAGGATATTTTTTTTCTTTTTCTTCTTTTTCTAATTTTCTTTTTGGATTTTTGAGTTTAGATTTTCAGAGCAGCTTTCTACAGCTACTCAACCCACCTAAGAGTCGATGAAAACTCTAAGTTCTAAGTATCTTTTCGTGAATGTGATAGACTCATTGATCAACAATCAGAATTCTACCTAAAGGTGTATCTATTCGACCGGCAGCTTTCTCCCTACTTTTATTTTTATGGGGTCAACACAAGGGCGAACCTAGTGTATATCTTCCTAGCTTATTCTACTTCTCTGCTTCTTACAAAGTGTTTAGGAATTATACGTGCATTTCTTGAGCTAGGTTCTGAACAACCTACCAATGGGCTGTTACCTGTTAGGACTCGAATAGGTTGTGTTAATATGGTGAAATTATCGTTGAAGTGAGTATAGTGGTTAACCTAAATTTTTACAAAAATTTTTTACCTGGCCTACTTAATTTTATCTTGGTCACTTTTAGGCCTAGGGTCGATCTCAGGGAAGCGGGGATTAAAGGTGAAAAAGTTTCTACACCTTTCCTAAAACGTATCTCTTCCGTGCATTTATTATGTTTTTGATTTTTTTCTATTTAAGATTTTTTTGTTGATAATTTTATCCTTGAGGTACACCCTCAAAATCAGGTCCTTGGCTTCGAGCCAAATTGTTCTTGGCTTTGAGCCAACTTAGGGTTTCCAAAAAAATTGGTCCTTCTATTCGTAAGATCGAGTACCTGCAAGACAAGGATTATCTTCTCTCTTTTACTCTTTTTTTTATCTTTTTAATAGCAGGAAACAAAAGAGAAATAAAAACAAGATAGGTTGCTTGTAGAGAAATAAATATAGTCTATATATATATATATATATATATATATATATATATATATATATATATATATATATATATATATATATATATAGGGGTGGGGGTGGAAGTGGAAATGGCGTGTAGCATAGTGTCGAGTTGGTCCATGTCTAGAAAGATGCAACCAACAAGACGAACTGCCACGTAGAGTGTAGGATGGATGTGTGGGAGTGTGTGCGGAGGTGCTTTCTTTACGCGGGTACCGGGGAATATCAGCAACTGGTGCAGATATTCCCATGATATAACGCATGGTGGAGTGACTAGTGCGAGTGGATACAGGTAGGTGATATGTATGTAAATATATATATATATGTATGTATATATGTATATATATATGTGTGTGTATACGTATATAGATAGGGTTATAACTATATAGGTGTATATGTAGTTATGTATATATATATAGATATGTAAATATATATAGGTATATATATATATATTTATAACTGGATATATATGTGTATATATTTAACTATATAGATATATATATATAGTAATATTTGTATGTGTATATGTATATATATATATATGTATTTATATCTATAGATATATATGTATATAAGTATGTATATATGTATATATGTATAAATATATATATATATATATGTATATATATATGTATGTATACTTATATATAGTTGTATAGGTATTAATATGTATATATATATATATATATATAAATATATATATGTATATATGTATAAGTTTGTATAGGTGTGTACAAGTGAGTGTGTGTGTGCGTACACGTGAGTGTGTACAAGTGAGTGTGTGTGTGCGTGTACTGGCGGGTTGTTGTGAGAGGGAGCAGGCGAGTTAAGTCGTCTGGTGGGGGCAGGCGTCGTCTGATCTCACAAGGGCGCAGACGCGGGCGCGAGCGCAGAGGGAACGCACGCTCTATTGTCGCGCGCAGGCGGGTGCAGGAGTGTGGGAGAGAGCACAACGCAGCGCACTGTGTTGCGGGCGGGAGTGGATGCAGGCGCAGACAGGCGCGGGCATAGACGCAGGCGCTGGTGCTAACTGGCTGGAGGCGGTCGCGAGGAGGAGAGAGAGCGTGCAGTGACCAGATAAGTGAGAAACAACCCGGTCACCGCACTGTAGCTACAGTGTCACGCTGAGAGGCGTGAACAGTAGCTACAATGCCGCGAGGGATGGACAACCGGTTGCGACCTGTTCTGCGTGCGCGGGCACGCTGGAAGGCACCTGCACGTGTGAGGAGAGCTTGCGAACGTCGCTGGCGTGCGCGCGATGCTTGCGCTGCTGCTACTGCTGGAGCTTCCGACCTTGGAACTCTGGTAATGGCAGCGAGAGCTTCCAGCGAAGAAAATAGAGGGCAAAACCACCACGCCCACCTTCTCACGAAGGAGCTGGGTGGTGGTGGAACTCACAGTGATGGTCGTGGGACCACTGTGAGCTTGCTCCTGCCCGTAGTGTGTCTCTTCAGTGCAAAGAGAAACTGCGTATGGAGAGGGAGTGGGGAGGACAATGGCCTGGAGGAAGGGTGTCTGTGGTGGTGTATGTTCTAGGCTCCCTCCGCAAGGGAGAGGGTAGGGCTTTATAAAGAAGAAGGAGCCTGCCACAGCCATGCTGCAGGCAGAGCATGTTGTTGGCAAGGGAATGGCGCGAAGAGATGCAAGCCCCATGCCCTGAGTTGCGCGAGGGAGACGATTTCAAAGTCAAAATAAAAAATGAAGAAGGTGAATTTTGCAATGCAACCCTTAATGAAGATGTTATTCACATGGCCAATTATTCGCAATATCCTCCCCTCTCAAATAAATGCATGCAAGTGTCTTTTTACAAATGCAACTATAGCTACCTAATATGCAATGGCAGTGCTAGGAAATAACACAAGATAACATATTTATTGGTGTATTTTTGCTGTGCAATCACACCCCCATGCCTATCTTTTGCTAGTCCCTAGCAAAACATTTTGTATTGTATTTAGAAATGATCTTAAGCTGAAGATTTTCTTCTGAGGCGACATGGGTGTGTTTATTTGTTAGATATTGTGAGAACCAATTGCAGAGAAGACTACCAGTACTTTAAGTCTTATGTGACATAGACTATCTCTTGACTAACCTGGACTCTTGATATTTAAAACTTAAGTACGATTTTCAGGACTCAGGAGGTTTTTGCCATACTCGAGAGCTTAAGAGATTATGGCTTGTGCATAGTGAAGGATCAAGACTGACCAGATGAACATTAAGACTCAAGCCCAGGGTTTCACGAATCTTTAAGTGCAGGTTGGTCCCAGTTTTAGCTCGTGTCTTCGGATTGACTCTTAAAAAGATGACGGAAAACTCAACTCTCATTTTATCACATTTGTGGCTCAAAGAATATATGGTAGAAACAGGTTATTTGTAACTTGCCCTGAAAAACTTTTAGGGAGAAGACTTTATAGATATTTGCGAGATATACTGACTTATTTGCACAGTTTTTTTTTTGAAACAAATGTCAGTATATCTCTTACAACTTTATTTTGAAATAAGTGTCCGATCTATCTTGTCAATGCTCAAGTGAATTAAGCCGAGCTTGAGCGAATCAAGCTTCTGTGGCCTGGAAAGTCTTCAAAACAGTGGTTGAATATCCAAAAACACTTATTGTATTTTTGTTTCAGCCTTCAGATCATTACTAAACACCTTTTTTTTTTATGCTATGTACATATTTATAGATGGATGGAAGCTGCATGATACCATATAATACCCTGATCCTATGGATGCCTATCCACCCCCCCATGCCAAACAATCCTATGTCCTCATATGCATGCAGGGTAGGGTAGAGGAAGGTCCAAAGATCGGGGAATGAGAGGTGAGGTGCAGGGTATATAGCAGGGTGGTAGGGTGGGTGGATGGTGGGTGATGAAGTGAAAAGGTGTGAAGTGAAGTGTACGTGACAATGGAGGAGTGTTGCTGGGGTGCCTCCCAACGAGCGTTGAATTTAACGTCCCCAGCTGGACTCAGAATGCGGCACGAAATTAGTTACCCTCCAGCAAGGCAACAGTTTCTCCAACGGGGGCAAGTTCATGAGTAAGATAAGGTTTTAAATGCTGCCCATTGACCATAAATTTATGTCCAGATTTGGAATCTTCAATTTCAACAGCCCCATTGGGAAATGGTCTCAAGACTAGGAAGTGACCAGTCCATTTGGACTTCAATTTCCCAGGAAAGAATTTGAGTCGGGCATTGTAAAGCCAAACTTGCTGAGATGGCTCAAATTCCTTCCACTGAATTCGGCTGTCGTGAAAAGCCTTAGTGCGTTGCTTGAAAGTTAAGGCAGAATCATAGGCTCCACGATGGAGCTCTTCCAACTCTTGGAGTTGGAGTTTCCTTTCTCGACCACACAGGTCTAGGTCGAGGTTACATTGCCAAACTGCCCAATAAGCGCGGTGCTCCAGCTCCATGGGCAAATGACAAGGCTTCCCGTAAACGATTCTATAAGGATACATACCTAGGGGAGCCTTGAAGGCAGTCTGATATGCCCAAAGTGCGTCAATCAGCTTGTCGGACCAATCCTTACGATCAGGCCGAACCGTTTTCTGGAGAATTTTCTTGATTTGCCGGTTCGACACCTCAGCCTGGCCGTTCATCTGAGGATGATACGGAGATGTGATACGATGGTGGACTCCATATTTCCTCAGAAGTGTCCGAAAAGAAGCATGGGTAAAATGGCTTCCTCCATCCGAGATAATGGCTTGAGGGATCCCAAAGCGTGCAAAAATGTGGTCTTTGACAAATCGAGTGGATATGACATGGTCAGCATGGCATGTGGGAATAGCCTCGATCCATTTCGAAACATAATCAACAGCAACGAGGATGTATTCGAAGTCATTGGAAGGAGGAAAGGGACCCATGAAATCGATTCCCCAAATGTCGAAAATTTCAACAACTAGGATGGGTTGCAAGGGCATCATGACACGACGTGACATTGTCCCTAACGACTGGCACCTAGTGCAATGTTTGGCATAATTGTGTGCATCCTGGTGAAGGGAGGGCCAAAAGAAACCACACTGCAACACCTTGGCTGCAGTTTTCCTCCTAGAGAAATGGCCTCCGCAGGCCTGATCATGGCAGAAGGATAGCACACTGGGGAATTCGCTGTCAGGAATACAGCAACGGATGATCTGATAAGCACCTATTCGAAAAAGAAGTGGATTATCCCAGAAATAATACTTTGCTTCTGCAATGAGATGCTCGTGCTGGTTTTTAGGCCAACCACGTAGAAGGCAACCAAAAGTAAGGTAATTGGCAATGTCGGCATACCAAGGTCCACTTGCCACATTAATTGCCAATAGGTGCTCATCGGGAAAAACCTCGTTAATCGACAGGGTAAGTCCAATGTGGTCAGGGTCCAGTCTAGAGAGATGATCAGCCACAACATTCTGGGCTCCGGCCTTATCACGGATCTCAATGTCAAATTCTTGGAGCAGAAGGATCCAACGAATCAGTCTAGGCTTGGCATCCTTCTTGTGCATGAGATGGTGAATGGTCGCATGGTCAGTGAATACAATAACATGTGAACCCAAAAGGTAAGAGCAGAATTTCTCCAGCCCAAAGACTACCGCCAGTAGTTCTTTTTCAGTGGTTATATAATTACGTTGGGCCACGTCCAACGTCTTACTGGTGTAGTACACCACGAAGGGGTGTCTATTGCGTCTTTGTCCCAGGATGGCTCCGACTGCAAGGTCGGAAGCATCACACATGAATTCAAAGTCGAGGGACCAATCAGGCGGCTAGAGAACAGGGGCCTTGGTGATAGCCTCACGCAGCTACGTGAATGCTCATATGCAGTCGGGGCTCATATCAAAGGGTACGTCGGTCGATAGGAGATGAGTTAAAGGTCTAGAAATCTTGGAGAAGTCTTTGATGAATCTCCTATAGAAACCAACGTGTCCCAAGAAGGAGAGGATTTGTTTGACAGAGCCAGGCATAGGTAAATTAGCAATTACATCAAGCTTAGCTCTGTCAACCTCGATACAATTATCGGAGATGATATGCCCGAGAACAATTCCCTCATGTACCATAAAATAACTTTTTCCCAGGAAAGCACGTGGTTCACATCAATACATCTCCTAAGGATACGGGTCAGGTTGGCAAGACAGTCATCAAAAGAGGGTCCAAAGACCGAAAAGTCATCCATGAAAACCTCGAGAAAGTCACCCACCATGTCATGGAATATCACCAGCATACATCTCTGGAAAGTTGCTGGCACATTACAAAGTCCGAACGGCATCCTTCTAAATGCAAAGGTGCCGAAGGGGCAGGTAAAGGTGGTTTTCTCTTGGTCCGAGGGGTCAATTACCACCTGGTTATATCCAGAGAATCCATCCAGGAAACAGCAAAATTTATTTCCCGCTAACCGCTCCAGGATTTGGTCAATGAAAGGTAGCGGAAAGTGATCTTTCTTAGTTGCAGCATTCAGTTTCCTATAATCTACACACACTCTCCAAGATGTAGGAGTGCATGTAGGGATGGATTCGCCCCTGTCATTGACACGGATGGTGAGTCCCGCCTTTTTGGGCACGACGTGAATCGGACTCACCCAGGGGCTATCACTGATCGGGTAGATTACACCCGCATTCAGCCAGTTAATAATTTCATTTTTAATGACCTCCTGCATGTTAGGGTTGAGACGTCGCTGCATCTCGTAGGAAGGTCGAGCCTCCTCCTCCGTATATATACGGTGAGTGCTATAGGAGGGGCTAATGCCAGTTAAGTCAGATAAGGACCATCCAATGGCTGTCTTGTGTTCCATAAGGACCTTTGTTAGTTTGCACTCTTGCTCCCTGGTCAATTTTGAACTAATGATTATGGGGAGCGTTTCATTTGGTCCCAAGAAGACATACTTAAGCGTATTAAGCAACTCTTTCAGCTCGGGAGAGGATGGTGAAAGATCTGGCATTTCTTGGGACGAGAGTGTCCCAAGGAAATCAGAAGAAAACAAGTCAGGAGGAAGAAGTTGGCCCTCAGTTTGGCCAAGCAGAGGGGCATCTTGGATAGATGGATCCAAAAAAGGATAGCCCCAGTGAGTAGTATGTGGGCTCAAGGTCCCAGTGTGGAGTTGCAATTCGGTCTGATTTGGCAGGAAAGAAAGGGCAATCCAGTCTTCAAGAGTGTGTGGATCAGCGGTGAGCAGCCCGAATATGACTCAGACCATGAGGTATGGGAAGAGGAGAAAACCTCGTCAGAAGTCTGATCAGGAGAAGGTATGGGAAAAGGGAGGGATGGGGGAATGTCACAATATGTGTCAGTCAGGCAATCGTCTGTGTTTAAAGGCAATCCACAGTAGTCAGAATAGGTCCCAATTAGTCCGATACACGCACTGACGGCCATGTCCTCGTTAGACGTGTCATCCTCGATGCAATCGCAATCAAAGTTCTTGGCTGCCTTGAAGATGTTAAGCTTGAGCTTCTTAGATCTAATGGCAATCTCAATACAGCCCGACTCGCAGTCGATATGGGCGCGGGCTGTGGCCAAGAAAGGTTGACCAAGGATGATCGGACAATCAGAAAGTGAGCTAGGAACTTCCATTTCCAAAATAAGAAAGTCAACAGGAAAACAGAGACTGTTGACCTTAACCACCTCGTCTTCCACCACACCCTTTGGTATTTTGACAGAATGATCTGCCATCTGTAACGTGACAGGGGTGGGTTTCTGATTTCCTAAGGCAAATTTCTCAAGCATGATGGTTGGTATAAGATTGATGGAAGATCCTAGATCAAGCAGAGCACGATTAAAATTGCAGCCTTGGATGCTACAAGAAATAAGTGGTGTGCCTAGATCTTTCTGCTTCGGTGGTAGATTTGACAGTATGGCACAACTCGCATGAGGCGAGAGAACCACCGGATTCTTTGTTTTCTTTGATTGTCGCCTAGGTGTAGTGTAGTCTTTGAAAAATCTGGCGACAATAGGTATGTGGTTGATAACCTCTAGCAGGGGTACCTTGATTTCAACATTCCTGAATAAATTACACAGGTTATCAAAGGCTTGTGTATCCTTTTTCTTGCCTTTTGGCTCCCTCAGTAAAGCCTCAGGGAATGGGACCGATTCTGGCACTAGTTTGGGTGTATCGTCCTCTCGCGAATGCGGTGCACATCCAGAATGAGAGGGTGATGAAAAAGATGGGCTAGGATCAAGTCGAGGTGGATCGACGGTTTGCTTACAGCTCCTCATAGTAATCGCATTGGATGTTGCAGGTCTAGTGGGATCATAGGGTGGAGGAGGGATCACAATAGGGACATAAGGGTGAGGTGTAATTGCTGTGGGATTAGCCTGAAATCCCGGTGGAATGCTCGGTGCTTGCAAAATCTGATGAACCTGCCCCTGAGAAGGTTGTACCTGTGGTTCAGGACCACGGAGTACTAAATTTCGTGGGTTGGGAACAGGTTGGGCTGGAAGAGTGCCCTAAGATCGAGTCGCCATGCGTAGTTGACTGATCTCAGCATTCTGCTGTGCCAATTGGTGCTGAAGAGAGGTCATGTTCTCTTCATGGAGCTTAGATATTTTCGTCATCATTCGCATCAGTTTATCAAGAGGATTTGATGCATGTTCTATTTGCGGTATGCAAGTACCCGATGGCAAATTCGCCCCAAGATTAGATTGGGCCCTTGGGATGACGGGTGCGGACGGTCGCATTGGTCCACTCGTGGGGTTTTGGCACTGCAGGTTATTGGACCATGCGAAGTTCGGATGATTTCACCACCCTGGGTTATAAGTAGCAGAAAATGGGTTATTCCCTAGGGTGCAAGCGTCTTCTAAGCCAGAAGACGAGTCAGCATGTAAATATGCATCCGAGCACATGGAGGCTTGGTCCTCCGTGTCAAAATACTGGCTTGCAGAAGCCAGATCCATATGACTTACCGAATCGCTCGGCGCGATGCTCGGTAAGGAAGATCTAACGGGGTTTTTAGAGATAAGCCTGGCGTTGGAAGGATTAGGATTGTGACGAAGTGGTGAGGTGGGGGTGTTTGTCATAGAACGGGCGGGATTGGCCAGAAGCTCGTCCAGCTTCTTGTGCATGACGGAGACTTCATCCAATTTTTGTGCGATAAGGTTAAGATCAGTGGATGAATGGGAGGGTCTCGTGTCAACTTCGTGAACATTACGGGGTAGGCTGGTACGATTAAAGGTGACAATGGAGGCATTGTTTATTGAGTTTTCGCTCATGTTTTCAAATAATTCGAATGCTCCATTCTCGTCTTTATTCATGAAATTTCCTCCGCAAGAAGCATCTGCAATCTGCTTCAAAGTCTCATTTAGCCCATAATAGAAAATCTGGGCTATATGCCACTTAGGCAGACCGTGGTGCGGACACTTCCGGAGGAGGTCATTATACCTCTCCCAAGCCTCATGAAACTGTTCGCCATTTTTTTGCGTAAAGGAAGTTATAGCACGGCAAAGCGCATTGGTTCGCTCGATTGAGAAGATTTTCTTGAGAAATGTTGTTCGCATCTCTTCTCAAGAATGGATGGTTCTCTCAAGGGTGCGTAACCATTGTGACGCTTTATCCCGCAACGAAAATGGGAACATTTTCATGAGAACAATTGATAACCCGATGTTTCTTGGTTTAACCGTTTCAGCCAATCGGGTTAGGTCTTCCAAATGGAGAAAAGGATCTTCACTTGCAAGACCATGGAAGTGGAAGTTTATCAGGCCAATTATATTGGGTTTCAATTCAAAATCGTCCCCTCCCATGGGGACCCGAATTTGTCCTATGGTCTCTGTAATAGCGAGATTTTGATAAGAGCTAAAAGACCTAGGCTCCTCCCGTTCGGGAGGGTTCTGCATTTCCTCCAAAGTTTCCCTAATAGCTTCAATATGTTCATTATACATTTCCATTTAGGCTTGGAGGCGGGTTATGGGGTCCATGGCTCCACCACCTGGTGGGATTTGAAGGCGATTTCCTCCCTCGGGATTTGGGGGTGGGCGTGCAGCCATGTTTGTGGAGGAGGATGACGATTCAGTTTCTATCCTTCTAAAATTATCATACAATTCAAACAATTCAGGATTTTTTGACCTCCTCCCAAACATGCACTACTGTAGGAAGAATTAGGGAGCTAAGAAGGGAAAAGGGGATGAGAGAAATGACGCCGCAAAGGTACACTTGATGACAAATCAAGGCAATCAAAGTCCTAACCTCTACAGTGTGCCCTTAGACCTAAAGATCTAAGTTACCTACTATCACAACCTACGGAACCGAATGCGAGCACCGCGGAACCCCTAGGCCAGATTGAAAGGCCATTTGCCCCAGTCTAGACACCCGATAGCATGCGGGAACCTGTACCAGCACGTAGGCGCTACACACAAGTAGTTAGACCTCCAATCCTTAATAAGGGTCAAGTTGCTACCAGTTTAAATTAGAGGCTTAGGATCAAGTGCTTCAGGAATGTGAAGGGCGTTGTATACGGGTAATGCCCAAGTGCGTTATTTTTAGAAAGTGTGTAAACCAAGCATGCAATGGGGAAATCTCCCTGAATTGATGTTTTAGTTGGTGAATGATTTTTAGAATTTCAGCCTTAAGTAGTATGGATTTTAAGATTTTGCTGAGTTACCAATTCAACCAATCTTTGGGTTTTTGAGAAAATACAATTTCTTCTATGCCCAACAAACCCTTCTTCAATGTGAGTTGGTTAATGCATGCTAAAAATGCAATGGGCGTCCCTAGGTGGAAATTTCTATGTGTGGATGCACGAGTCAATTTTAGGTTAGTGTGAAAGGGAACCAAAGCACTTCAATTCAAGTGCTCCCAATCACCAAAATGATGTTCCACACACAAGGCAAAACCACAAGATAAAGTACAGAAAATCAAAATGTTGGGGTTGAAGTATTCAGGATCAAATCTAAGGCATGTGAAAGGTCGTGGTGAGATTGGAATCAACTCAATTCCAAGTCTCCCCACCAAAAAAATGTGATCCCGAATTGCGGATAAATGAGGCAAGGAGGGATGGCAGTCAATCTTTTTTAATCTTGCCTCAAAGAGCACTTCCAATGATAAAAGATTCAAGAATCAAGATTCTTAGATCTTTGTTATGTGAAGTTTTGGCGGGAAATCCAAGGGCGGTGGGGGCGATGGCAAATAATCAAGCAAGTGATTTTTAATCCGCTTGCCCCAAGAAATCCCAAGAAGTGTTTTTAGTTTTTTTTTTTTATTAAGGTGACAAGTTGACCTAAGTTGCTAAGAGAGAGACTTACCTTTTCAGCAACGTGGGTGAAGCTCCAGTGCGGTGCTGGCAACTTCACGCTCTCGTTCTCACCTTGGATCTGCCCACATCTCCGACTTCCTCTGCTTGCCTCCTCCTTGCAACTCGCTTACCTACACACCAGCAAACAAAAACACCCGTGAAGAGAAGGGTGTGAGAAGAGAAAATTAAAGGAATGGAGTAGAAACTTACCTCAATGTGCACATCCCCGGCAACGGCACCAGAAAAAGTTGTGTTAGGACTCGAATAGGTTGTGTTAATATGGTGAAATTATCGTTAAAGTGAGTATAGTGGTTAACCTAAATTTTTACAAAAACTTTTTACCTGGCCTACTTAATTTTATCTTGGTCACTTTTAGGCCCAGGGTCGATCTCAGGGAGGTGGTGATTAAAGGTGAAGAAGCTTCTACGCCTTTCCTAATACGTATCTCTTCCGTGCATTTATTATATTTTTTGTTTTTTTCTATTTAAGATTTTTTTGCTGATAATTTTGTCCTTGAGGTACGCCCTCAAAATCAGGTCCTTGGCTTCGAGCCAAATTGTTCTTGGCTTTGAGCCAACTTAGGATTTCCAAAAAAATAGGTCCTGCTATTCGCAAGACCGAGTACCTGCAAGACAAGGATTATCTTTTCTCTTATACTCTTTTTTTATCTTTTTAATAGCTGGAAACAAAAGAGAAATAAAGACAAGATAGGTTGCTTGTAGAGAAATAAATATAGTCTATATATATATATAGGGGTGGGGGTGGAAGTGGAAATGGCGTGTAGCACAGTGTCGAGTTGATCCATGTCTAGAAAGATGCAACCAACAAGATGAAGTGCCACGTAGAGTGTAGGATGGATGTGTGGGAGTGTGTGCGGAGGCGCTTTCCTTACGTGGGTATCGGGGAATATCAGCAACTGGTGCAGATATTCCCGCAATATAACGCGTGGTGGAGTGACTAGTGCGTATGGATACAGGTAAGTGATATGTATGTAAATATATATATGTATATATGTATATATATATGTGTATATGTATATAGATAGGGTTGTACCTATATAGGTGTATATGTAGTTATGTATATATATATAGATATGTAAATATATATATAGGTATATATATATATTTATAACTAGATATATATGTATATAATTTAACTATATAGATATATATATATATAGTAATATTTGTATGTGTATATGTATATATATATATATATGTATTTATATCTATAGATATATGTGTATATAAGTATGTATATATGTATAAATATATATATATGTATATATATATATGTATATAAGTAAGTATGTATATATGTGTATGCATACTTATATATAGTTGTATAGGTATTAATATGTATATATATATATATATAAATATATATGTATATATGTATAAGTATGTATAGGTGTGTACAAGTGAGTGTGTGTGTGCATACACATGAGTGTGTACAAGTGAGTGTGTGTGTGCATGTACTGGCAGGTTGCTGTGAGAGGAAGCGGGTGAGTTAAGCCGTCTAGTGGGGGCAGGCATCGTCTGAACTCGCAAGGGCGCAGACGCGGGCGTGAGCATAGAGGGAATGCGCGTGCTGTTGTCGCACGCAGGCGGGTGCAGGAGTGTGGGAGAGAGCGTAACGCAATGCATTGCGGAGCGCAGCGCACTGCGTTGCGAGCGGGAGTGGATGCGGGCGCAGACGGGCACGAGCGCAGACGTAGGCGCTGGCGCTAACTGGCTGGAGGCGGTCGCAAGGAGGAGAGAGAGCGTGTGGTGACCGGATAAGTGAGAAACAACTCGGTCACCGCACTGTAGCTACAGTGTCGCACTGAGAGGCATGAACAGTAGCTACAGTGCTGCGTAGGATGGACAACCGGTTGCGGCCGGTTCTACATGCGCGGGTGAGCTAGAAGGCACCTGCGTGCGCGGGGAGAGCTTGCGGACATCACTAGCGTGCGCGCGGTGCTTGCACTGCTGCTGGCGGCCGCTGCTGCTGCTACTGGAGCTTCCGACATTGGAGCTCTGGCAATGGCAACGAGAGCTTCCAACGAAGAAAACAGAGGGTGAAACCACCACGCCCACCTGCTCATGGAGCTGGGCAGTGGTGGAACTCACAGTGATGGTCGTGGGACCACTGTGAGCTTGCTCCTACCAGCAATGTGTCTCTTCAGTGCGAAGAGAGACTACGTATGGAGAGGGAGAGGGGAGGACGATGGCCTGGAGGAAGGGTGTCTGTGGTGGTGTATGTTCCAGGCTCCCTCCGCAAGGGAGAGGGTAGGGCTTTATAAAGAAGAAGGAGCCTGCCACAGCCATGCTGTAGGCAGAGCATGCTGTTGGCAAGGGAATGGCGCGAAGAGATGCAAGCCCCATGCCCTGAGTTGCACGAGGGAGACGATTTCAAAGTCAAAATAAAAAATGAAGAAGGTGAAATTTGCAATGCAACCCTTGATGAATATGTTATTCACATGGCCAATTATTCGCATTATCCTCCCCTCTCAAATAAATGCATGCAAGTGTCTTTTTACAAATGCAACTATAGCTACCTAATATGCAATGGCAGTGCTAGGAAATAACACAAGATGGCATATTTATTGGTATATTTTTGCTGTGCAATCATTACCCACGATAATTACACGTGCGGTGAAGTGTGGCTTATTTTATTTTATTTCATTTTTTCTCCTTTTTTATTTCTTTTTTTTGAATATGTTTTTCTTTTTCTTTTCCTTCGTTAAGTAGGTGGCTTCCCTGAACTAAGATTTACCTAAAGGCAGCAGGAAAAGAATGGTCCTGTGGCTGGACTCTAGACAACTGGCCGATGAGCTATTACCACAAACAACTTGCCAACCATGACACCCTAAAAGGTTCATTGGCTACCCAATTTCCGTTAAAACCGTCGAATAATGAGTCGATGCGAAAAGTGTGTAGATGCTTAGACTTAAAGTTCCTCAAATCAGAGGGCAGGTTGATGAGTCATGTACTTAACGCCCCAACTTATTTAACCAATTTGAAGTAAATTCAGAATGGTAAGGACTCGATAAACAAATCCACATTTTAATGGACACTCGAGCTAATTAAGCCCAAAGACCTGAAGGGTCTAAGTGTTCAGATCTTACTGTATTATTCCCTAAGGTTGAAAAGTCTTAATACCCAAGTATTCTTTCCTAATTCAATTTTTAAAAAAAAGTAAAGAGAAAAAAGGGAGAATTTACAAGAATTTCATAGAGCTGACAAAATGATTCAGAATTGAATCCACCCCCCCATGCCTAGCTGATGCAAAGTCCTCATTGAAAAATAAAAGGCATGAAAGGAAGGGTAGAATGAAGAAAATATCACCTCTATATGATGCTCAGGTCAGCTCTGAGTCAGAATGTACAAGTGCTGAGTTTAATGCCATCAACTAGGCAAAGTCTAGACAAAGAAATCATGATAAGATTAGAGCAACCTTGTCTGAGATTGGTTCTGGAACAACACGGTCAACATAAGGTTTCAGACGTTGACCGTTGACTTTAAAAGAATTACCCGTCCTTGGGTCAGAGATCTGAATTGCCCCATTTGGAAATATTTGATCAATGATGAGCGGACCATTCCATTTTGACCTAAGTTTGCTGGGAAAGAGCTTAAGTTGAGAATCAAAGAGCCAAAGCTTCTGGTTTGGCTCAAAGCCCTTGCGGGAAATCAGTTGGGCATGAAGAGCTTTGGTCCGAGCCTTATAAATCTCGGCATTCTCATATGCATCATTTCTAAACTCTTCCAACTCAGATAGTTGGAGTTTCCTGGTCTTTCCCGCTAAAGTCAAATCCAAGTTGCATTGTTTGATTGCCCAAAATGCTCGATGTTCAATCTCTACGAGTAAATGGCATGCCTTTCCATACACCATACGAAACGGTGACATGTCGATAGGCATTTTGTATGCCATACGGTAGGCCCAAAGAGCGTTATCAAGCTCTTGAGTCCAATCTTTTCGATCAGGCCTAACCGTTTTCTGCAGGATATTTTTGATCTTCTGATTGGAGATCTCAGCCTGTCCATTCATTTGGGGGTGGTAAGGTGTGGAAATTCTGTGATTTACCTTGTATTTTGCCAGTAGATTGTGGAACTCGGCATTTGTGAAGTGAGTACCACCATTGCTGATGATGGCCCTTGGAATCCCAAATCGACTGAAGATGTTCTTCTTGACAAAATCAATGACCACCTTGTGGTCGTTGGTTAGGGTGGAAATAGCTTCGATCCACTTGGACATGTAATCAACAGCAACAAGAATGTATTGGTGTCCAAATGAAGGGAGGAAGGGTCCCATGAAATCGATGCCCCAAACGTCGAAGATTTCGACGGGAAGGATTGGGTTTAGTGGCATCATATCTCTCTTGGTTATGCTCCCGAGTGCCTGGCATCGGGAACTCAACCTCGAGAATTCCTGGGCATCCATGAATAAGGACGGCCAAAAGAATCCAGATTGCAATATTTTTGCAGCCGTCTTTTTCCCAGAGAAATGTCCACCACACGTAGATGCATGGTAGAACTCAAGTATACTTTGGAATTCATTATCCGGAACACATCGGCGAATAATCTGATTAGAGCCAATGAGGTACAGCTCAAGGTCCTCCTAGAAGTAATATTTGGCCTCAGATTTGAGTCTATCTCGTTGTTGCTTGATGTAATCCTGAGGGATTTGACCAACAGCCAAATAGTTTACTATGTCTGCAAACCACGAGGTTTGGATACCTAACACTGCAAGAATAGTTTCATTTGGAAAAGTATCAGCAATCGGAATATTTGGATGAGGAGAATCACTTAGAATGCCATTGCATAAGTTGAATGGCATTCTACGGAAAGCAAAGGTTCCGTAGGGACAAGTGATAGTCATTTTCCCAAATCCTCGGGATAGATAGGGACTTGATTATATCCCGAGTAACCGTCTAGGAAACAAAAGGACTTTTGCATCGCTAGTATTTCAAGAATTTGATCGATGAAGGGCAAAGGGAAATTATCCTTTTTCGTGGCTGTGTTCAGCTTCCTGTAATCGATACAGACCCTCTAAGTGGAAGCTGAATGAGTTGTGACGGATTCTCTTTTCTCATTAGTCACAACGGTAATCCTAACTTTCTTGGGAACAATTTGCGTGGGACTTATCCAACGACCATTTGAGATCGAATAAATGATTCCTGCATCGAGCCACTTAATTATTTCCTACTTGACCACTTCTTGCATATTAGGGTTTAATTTCCTCTGTATCTGGCGAGAAGGGAAGGATCCATCTTCCATGAAAATTATGTGATTGCAATAAGATGGTTCAATCCCCCTAAGGTCATGGATGGTCAAACCAATTGCCTCCTTGTGTTCCTTTAGGACCTTGATCAGTTTAATCTCCTGCTCCTTATTCAATCTAGCACTGATAATCACAGGGAGCATCTTTTGAGGTCCCAAAAATTGATATTTCAAACTCACAGGCAATGGTTTCAATTTAAGCTAGGGCGGATCTAAGATGGAAGGTAAGGATGATGCTGATGAAGATTCATCAAGAGGAATAGGTTGAAAGTGAACAAAATCAATAAGCTCTTCAGAATGTGGCAGGTTTGCCACAGAAGGTTGCGGATTGGATTCATCGAGATAGGAGGATCTTTCAATTGCAAAAATGGCCATACATGTCTCAATATCCAAGCTATCTTCCTCGAGTTCCTCAACATATCCACAATCCTCAAATTTGTTAATCCCCTTAAAATTATCCAGTTTCAATTTTCAATCCCCAAAGGCAATTTCCATGCTATCGCTCTCACAGTTGATATTGTCCTTAGCAGTAGCTCGAAACGAATGCCCCAGAATGATGGGCATGTTAAATTTTCAGGAACATCCATGTCAAGAACAAGAAAATCTACAGGAAAATAGAAGTCCTTAACCTTGACAATAACATCCTCAATAACGCCTGTAATGACCCGTTACATTTTTAGCCATTTAAGATGTCTGGAGTTTCAGTTAGACGTCTGTCCAGATGTCTGGACCAGTTCCCGGACGTCTGAAAGTGGAATTTTCGTATTGCGCTTTGCACTCTGTGCACGAGCCGCGCGCAGAGGCCATTCCTCTCTCTCTTCCTCATTCCCCCCCCCCCAAACCCTACACCCTCCTATTTAAACCACTCATTCCCCTCCTCCTCTCCTTAGACCACTAGCTAGCCCCACCTTCAGATCTCTAGTGTGGCAGTGGCAAGGGAGGACGAGAGAGGCGAGTGGAGGGCGAGCGAGGGAGAGTGAAAGGGAGGAAGGAGGAGAGCATGGAAGGACGGAGGACCTTCGGGAGCTAGGCGGAGCTTGCACGACCAGCGGTGGGTGCGTACGTGCGTGGAGGACATTGGCTAGGAGCTATCCAAGCTCTTGCAGTGGCTGGAGCTGCCGCCGCGGGCGGAGGCGTAAGCAGAGCAAGCTGCGAGCCTATTCTGATACTGGAAGTTTTCCAGTATCAGACGTCTGGCATAACATCCAGACGACTGGCAAGGGTGTTGAACGCACGAATTGCTACGCTAACGTGTTTGGTTTTGGAAAACCTGTGGTTGTAGTTTAAAAGCGAAGAACTAGTGTTCAACAAATAAAATTTATACCAAAATTGAAATTCCAGGTCGAACACAGGGAGGCGGATGTTTGATTTAAAAACTACGCATTTCTTTTTATTCGTCACGGAATAATTTAATTTAAAACTATCTAATTATTTACAATAAATAGAAGAGAGAGAGAGGGTAAGAGAGAGAGAATATTACACATAGAAATCAAAATGAGATGTAGAATAAATAAAGAATTTATCATTAAGAAGATTGTTCATTACAACTAGAAAGTGATAAATTTACTCTAGAAAGCATTAAAAGAATGGAGGGAGAAATGTCCTCCTCGACTATCGCTTGGAGGATGAGCAAAACTATACTAGAAAGCAGTAAAAAGAATAGGGAGAGAGAAATCCTCCTCGATGATCGCTTGGAGGACGAGCCGGACGGGACGACTCCTGGATGAAGGAGGATGAAGCAGGACGAAGGAGGACAAAGCAGAAGAACGGGAACGGAGCAGCACGCCATAGTCGTCGCGGGATCCACTTCCGAAGGGGGACAAAAGTTTGGACTTTATCTCGCGAGGAGCATCCCGAGTGTGGGACAAGCTTCTCTTGAGCTTTGGAGAGGTAGAGAAGAGAAGGAAGGGATGAGAATTTCGTATGGAGGGGGTCTCCTTTTATAGTTGCAAGGAGTGGGGGCAAAATGGTCATTACAACTTTATAATAATAAATGAGGGGTCTTTAATGACGGATAAATCCGTCACTAAAGCCCCAACGTGGGCGTAGCACCCGCGCCCACACGTGCCTCCTCAGTTGCGCTCTTCTTCAACACTTACGCACGTTCATCAGATCTCAGCCGTCCGATCGCGAGATCGGACGGCTTAAGATTCATCTTCGCCCACTGCTGCGCGCCCACCCGGCGCGTACGATGCCACGTGACGCCGCGCGTTCAATCGCGTGTGATCTCAATTGAGAGCAGACGGTCGTTCGATGACAATTCAACGCCCTCCATCGCCCGCACGCCCGCGCCTTCCTCCCCTTCGCTGCGGTTCGAACCCGCGCCCGCAGCTCACGTAAGCGCGCTCGACCGCTGCACTACGAGGCACGGATGGTCGAGCGGGCGCTTTTAGGCACGGCTGACCACAGTCGTTGGATTGAGATCCAACGGCGGAAAGGGAGCGGGTGAGGGGTCTTCAGAAAATGTGTGCAGCTGTTTGGGCGACCGGGATGGCGCCACGTGGCGCCATCTTGGCCGTCCATCTTCTGGAAGTTGTAGATGGTGCCACAGATGTCGGATTGACTTGATTTTTGCGTTGTTGGGCTGCAATCGTCGATCTGAATTCATCCGTGTGGTTGGATTTGTCATTTGAAGAGTGGATTTACAACATCCTGGCCCTTGATCTTCTAGGGTTCCCCGATCACTGTTTGATGCTACAGATGCTTGATTAGGGCGATCTTGGAGTTGTTGAACTCCAATCGTCGCCCTGATCACATCCATATGGTTGGATCTTCGATCCGCGGCCCCGATAAAATGTTTGCCCTGTCCAAGCACATAAAAGGAGACAATTAACCTCCATTTTATTCAAACTATTCTAAATGCAAGATGATGCATGTTATGCAATATTTATATCATGAAATGCAATCCTATGCTTAAGAACATGCATAAATAGACATCTTAAGTAGTGTAAATGTGTTTACATCATACCCCCATGCCTATCTTTTGCTAGTCCCCAGCAAAAAATATATGCTATTTATAAAAGAATTAGGTTCGATTATTTGGACCTGAGTTATTTTCAATCATTAAGAAATTGTCTACTTAGGAACTGAACTTTCAAAGATACAACAGTGCCCGAGTATCAGCCAAAATGCAGACCGCCTCAAGCCTCGCCTTATTCAAAGAAAATTTTCTTTTTCTCTTTTTCTTCTTTTCTAATTTTTTTGGATTTTCAAATTTTAGGGTTTAAGAGTGGCTTTCTACGGCCATTCAACTCACCCAAGATTTGATGAGAACCCTAAGTTTTAAGCATCTTTTTGTGAATGTGATAGACTCGTTGATTGGTAGTTAAAATGGAGTTCGGATTTCTATGCCTCTAGGTGACCTCAAAAAGAATTCTGCCTAAAGGTGTATCTTTACAACCGGTAGCTTTTTCCCTACTTTTAATTTTTTACGGGGTCAACACAAGGGTGAATCCAGTGTATATCTCCCCGGTTTATTCTAATTCTCCGCTTCTTCCTAAGTGTTTTGGGAATTTTTAGTGCATTTACTGAGCTGGGTTTTGAACAACCGGTCGATGAGCTGTTAACACTGACAACTTGCCAGCCATACTCGTGCGGGGAAGTGTGGCTTATTTCTTTTTGTTCTTTTCTCCTTTTCTTTTTGATTTTTTTTTTTAAGTAGGTGGCTTCCTTGGTCTAAGATTTACCTAAGGGCAGCAAAAAGAAAAAGGTCCAGTGACTGGGCTTTGGACAACCTACCTATGGGCTATTACCCACGATAACTTGCCAGCCATATCACCTTAAAAGGTTCATTAGCTACCCAATTTCCGTTAAAATCGCCGAACAACGAGTCAATGCAAAGAAAGTGTGTAGATGCTAAAAACTCAAAATTCTCTCAAATCAGAGGGCGAGTTGATAAGTCGTGTACTTATCACCCAAAATTTATTTACTCCAATTAAAATAAAATTCAGGTTGGCGAGAACTCGAAAAACAGATCCACATTTTAGTGGATACACGGGCTGATTAAGTCCAAAGACCTGAAGGATCTTTGTGTTCAAATCATAATGTAGTATTTCCTAAGATTGAAAATTTTCTTAAACCCAAATTCTCTTTCCTAATTTCGATTTTTTTTTTAAGAAAATAAAACAAATCTGCAGAGCAGACGAATGAATTCAGAGATAAATATCCACCCCCCCATGCCTATCTAATGCAATGTCCTCATTGTATTAAAAAGACATAAAACAGAGTGGAAAAGCATAGAAAGCACCTGAATTGCGTGAATGTCAGGTCCGCTCCGAGATGAAAACCAAAAAGAACTGTATATGTGCTGAGTTTAGTGCCTTCAGCTAGGCACACTATACAAGGAAAAGAAATGAAGAATTCACAAGTGCAGGTCAGAATTAGAATAAACAGAAGAATCTTCTGACCTATCAACAGAGGTCCACAGATGTGGACCAGATTGTGATGCAGACCCATTCCCCATAATTGAGAATATCTTAGGTTCTGGATAAAAATTACCCAAAACCTAAAATCAGAATGCAAGCGGGTTCGGGCCTGCGATTTATGAGGATGTAACCCAAGACCAAAAAGTTGGGTTACAGAGAATTGAAGCTCAAAAGGATAATCGTTGAATGTGTGCTTGAGTTTGGCATCCTCGAAACAAATGTCGTACGGGTTCTGATTTGATGGTTTCAGCTTAAAAGGAACCCTTCGACTCAATGTTCTACTTCCTCCAAAATTAACTTCCCAAATCAGAACTTCCTAGCTCCTATCTTCCTCATTTAGCATGTCGCATTCCAGGACCTCTTGTATATTAATCACCCCATCTGAAATCTCCAAGTCTAAATGATGTGGCAGAATCAAAATTGACTTGGGTCTAATTATCTCAAAATTAGAATCATCAATAAGCTCAACGGGGTGTAACTGATAATCATGGCATTGAATCGAATCCTCCGGAAAATGTAATTCTGGATCCGTAATGTGTGCCTTAAGATCAGTTTCCTCAGTTATTGGACTATCAAATGATCTATCAGATTCCTCAGGCCCAATCATCTCATAGAAATCGTGTTCAGAAAACTCGTGTGAGACTTCGTAACTTGAATCTTCACCATCAAAGAAATCAGGATTTGTATCAATGTATGTCCCAAAATCAGTTGTCACTTTCTGTTCGCAGGACACATATGTTTCCTCGTAACCCGACTCAGGGATCTCAGGTGAAGAAATCAGATCTTCCTTAATTGGTATCTTTAATTCAATCTGGTCATAACACATGTCCCCCCCAACAGGTGCCTGAGCGGGTTCTGTCATTGGCTTTCCTGAAGAGGGTTCATCCTGGGAATCATCCCAAGATTGAATCAAAGCAACCACGAATCTCATCATTAATTTCGCTAATTTTCCAAGTAGAAACTCACCCGGGTTCTTATCCTTAACATCTTGGAGCCAATCCAACAAAGACTTATTCAAATCATCAATCATTTCAGTCAGGGGCTTTAATCTCTCAATGCAAGGTATTGGCTGAACTTTTGAAGATTGTATGATATTCCTCAAGTTAGCCAGAACCTTATCTTGAACCTGGTTAACCTGAACCAAATGAGTTGGTTCAGGGTTGGGCGGGTTTGGGCTCAATGTAGGGGAATTAACGAATTAAGATTCGTTATACCCTTCCTGATAATAGGTCATTCCAGATTATTCAAAAGATGGTGATGACCTAAAGGCAGTGAAATCAGAGGATGGGTAAGGATCAATATATCCTTCTTAATTGTAGATCGTATTAGGTTGTTCACGAAAGGAAGACGATCTATAATCGATGTAGCTCTGAGAAGGATACAAATCAGAATCAAAGTGTTCAGGGTTAGACCCTAAACACGGGGGTCCGGAACTATATCCCCAATCCGAATTATCCCAACTAACTGATGGTCGATTACAGTACAAGTCGGGATAATCATCATGTTGAGGATAATTCACAACAGGAGGGAAAGAGCGGGAATGCGTGAAATATGTGGAATGATTCATGAGACATGGGAGGAAGAAAGGTGCCCTGCAATACAAACAATCAAACTTGTCCTTAAATGGGTTAGCCTAAAGACCTACAAACTCCCAAAACCCGTCTTAAGACAAAGGAACGATTTGATCTACTTCCGTTTGTTCAATCCAACCAGTTAGAAGGAAGGACTGGGGAGAAGGTTCTTCCTTCGACTTGCGCCTCCGGTTCCTACTGTACCCCCCAGTCGCGATCGTTTGATTCTGCTCCCCTAGTTAGACATCAGATTGAACAGTAGAAATAGACTAATCGAAAATAATCTCGTTCTGGGTTCTGAAGAGCGAGTCCAATCCTTAAGGCCAACGTCTACTCTGTTTTATTTAGGGCTAGGTTTGAATGTGCTTTGGAATGTGATGGGCCCTTTAAATGGGTTGTACCCTTAATGATTGATTGATTCATGTGTGCGTGCACAACCAATGATTTTCAAGCAAGATTATTTTTTGATGCGGTGAATTTTAAGGTTCAAATCTTGCTTAGTAGCTTTTAGGATTCAACTTTAGGTATTTTCAAACAAGTTTCATTGGCACACCAGGTTTTGCAAGCACAGGTGAAGATGTTTTCCTTTAAAGCTTAAAAAGAATGTGGAGTGCCTGGTAAATTCCTAAGAGTTGAACCTAATTGGCAGCTACTTGATGAGTTTATTTTATTTGAAGTGGTGCGGCCCAATCAACTCGAACAATTGACCTATTGCACCACTTAATTAGGCACATAGATGATTACCTAATCTGATTTTTACCCAATTATGTGTTTGAATGTGTGTACCAGTTCCTAAGATCGGTTTACCGATTAAGTTTGAAAATCAGATGAGGTTGTGTACCTCTGTGAGATTTTTTTATTTAATTTCTTTTTTTTTAATGTGGGGGTTGGGGTGAGTATGGGTGTCAAACAACAAACAATCTAACCTTAGAATTTATAAAAACACCTAGGTTGATTGATGTTTGAATTATTATGTTGTGGAATGAAATCTAATGGGTGGGAGGTGGGGGATAACTTACAGAACCTTCCGTAACATTTTACTCCAATCTACTGCTTTTGCCTGTCTCAAAAAAGTACCTGTAATTACAATAAGAAAGGAGAAAAGTGAGGTAAATGATTTGTAAGTTACAAAACGCAAAGAGAAATCAAAGAGCGTCGCCTCCCCGGCAACGATGCCAAAATGTTGAACGCACTAATCGCTACGCTAACATGTTTGGTTTTGAAAAACCTGTCGTTGTAGATTGAAAGCGAAGAACTTGTGTTCAACAAATAAAATTTATACCGAAATTTAAATTCCGGGTCGAACACAGGGAGGCGGACGTTTGATTTAAAAACTATGCAATTATTTTTATTTGTCACAGAATAATTTAATTTAAAACTATCTAATTATTTACAATAAATAGAAGAGAGAGAGAGGGTAAGAGAGAGAGAATATTACACATAGAAATCAAAATGAGATGTAGAATAAACAAAGAATTTATCATTAAGAAGATTGTTCATTACAACTAGAAAGCGATAAATTTACTCTAGAAGACATTAAAAGAATGGAAGGAGAAATGTCCTCCTCGACGATCACTTGGAGGACGAGCAAAACTATACTAGAAAGCAGTAAAAAGAATAGGGAGAGAGAAATCCTCCTCGACGGTCGCTTGGAGAACGAGCCGGACGGGATGACGCCTGGACGAAGGAGGACGAAGCAGAAGAACGGAAACGGAGCAGCACGCCATCATCGTCACGGGATCCACTTCCGAAGGGGGACGAAAATTTGGACTTTATCTCGCGAGAAGCATCCCGGGTGTGGGACAAGCTTCTCTTGAGCTTTGGAGAGGTAGAGAAGAGAAGGAAGGGATGAAAATTTCGTATGGAGGGGGTCTCATTTTATAGTTGCAAGGAGTGGGGGCAAAATGGTCATTACAACTTTATAATAATAAATGAGGGGTCTTTAGTGACGGATAAATCCGTCACTAAAGCCCCAACATGGGCATAGCACCCACGCCCACGTGCGCCTCCTCAGCTACGCTCTTCTTCAACGCATACGCACGTTCAGCAGATCTCAGCCGTCCGATCGCGAGATCGGACGGCTTAAGATTCATCTTCGCCCGCTGCTGTGCGCCCGCCCGGCGCGTGCAATGTCACGTGACGCCGCGCGTTCAATCGTGCGTAATCTCAATTGAGCGCAGACAACCGTCCGATGACGATCCAACGCCCGCCATCGCCCGCACGCCTGCGCCTTCCTCCCCTTCGCTGCGGTTTGAACCCGCGCCCACAGCTCGCGTAAGCGCGCTCGACCGCTGCGCTACAAGACGAGGATGGTCGAGCGGGCACTTTTAGGCGCGGCTGACCACAGCCGTTGGATTGAGATCCAACGGCCGAGAGGGAGCGGGTGCGGGGTCTTCAGAAAATGTGTGCGACCGTTTGGGCGACTGGGATGGCGCCACATGGCGCCATCTTGGCCGTCCATCTTCTGGAAGTTGTAAATGGTGCCACAGATGTCGGATTGACTTGATTTTTGCGTCGTTGGGCTGCAATCGTCGATCCGAATTCATCCGTGTGGTCGGATTTGTCATTTAAAAAGTGGATTTACACCATCCTGGCCCTTGATCATCTAGGGTTCCCCGGTCACTATCTGATGCTGCAAATGCTTGATTAGGGCGATCTTGGAGTCGTTGAACTCCAATCGTCGCCCTGATCACATCCATACGGTTGGATCTTCGATCCAAGGCCCCGATAAAATGTTTGCCCTGTCCAAGCACATAAAAGGAGACAATTAACCTCCATTTTATTCAAACTATTCTAAATGCAATATGATGCATGTTATGCAATATTTATATCATGAAATGCAATCCTATGCTTAAGAACATACATAAGTAGACATCTTAAGTAGTGTAAATGTGTTTACATGATCTAGACATTCGGAGCTATGGCCGGATGTCTGAGAGAACGTATTGCACAAGGTACATACGTTCCTACGCTGATTTCTCCCATGCAGAGGATCTCAGCGTAGGAGGCATTGTCGACTGATCCGCACTTGCATTTGCATGCGTAGGTGCAGCTTTGGGAAGGCACATGGGACGCTTTTCCATGTGCTTTTTTAGACGTCTGATCACATCACCAGACGTCCGGAGGTGCTTCCAGACGATCGGAGATATTGTCTGACGTCTGGAACTGTCTTCAGACAGTCGCAGAGAAGGTCTGGATGTCTGATCAGCCACAGGAGACACAAGGTAAGATCTGATGGCATTTAAGACATCTGCGATTATTCCAAGACATTCGATTTTGAACATGATGTAAACACATTTACACTACTCAAGATGTCTATTTATGCATGTTCTTAAGCATAGGATTGCATTGCATGCTATAAATAGTGCATAACATGCATCATCATGCATTTAGAGTAGTTTGAATAAAATGGAGGTTAATTGTCTCCTTTTATGTGCTTAGACAGGGCAAACCTTTTATCGGGGCCTCAGATCAAAGATCCAACCGTACAGATGTGATTTGGGCGACGATTGGAGTTCAACGACTCCAAGATCGCCTTAATCAGGCATCTGTAGCATCAGATAGTGACCGGGGAACCCTAGAAGATCAAGGGCCAAGATGGTTTAAATCCGCACTTTAAATGACAAATCTGACCGCACGGATGGATTCGGATCGACGATCACAGCCTAACGATGCAAAAATCGAGTCAATCCGACACCCGTGGCACCATCTACATCATCCAGAAGATGGATGGCCAAGATGGCGCCACGTGTCACCATCTCGGCCGCCCAATCGCCTGCACGCACCCGCTGAAGCTCCCACATCCACCCTTCCCTGCTATTGGATCAAGATCCAATGGCTGTGGATGCGTGCGCTTGAATGCATCTGCGCAACCATTTGGACGACGTAGCGTAGCAGTCCAGCGCCTTATCGCGAGGCGCTAGCGCGCGTTCGAGCCTCGCCAAGCGAAATCTGGAGCGGGGGGCGCACCTTCAATCGACCGTCAGATCGCAATCCAATGGCCGCGCGCGCCCGATAGCGCCCACGTGCTATTGCAGGCGTGGCGTAACGTGGCATCGCACGCGTTGGGGTGGGCACGCAGAGAGGCGGGCGAAGGCGCGATCTGAGCCATTCGATCTCGCGATCAGACGGCTGAGGACGGCTAAACGTGCGCAAGCGTTGCTTACGCGAGTACGCGAGCGGGCGCGTGCGGGCAGCGCCCACTACGCCCACGATGGGGCTTTAGCGACGGTTTTATCCGTCACTAAAGACCCCTTATTTAGTGTTTTGAAATTTAAATGACCAAATTGCCCTCACTCCTTGCAACTATAAAAGGAGACCCCCTCCACACGAAATTCTCATCCCTTCCTTCTCTTCTCTACCTCTCCAATGCTCAAGAGAAGCTTGTCCCACACCCGGGATGCTCCTCGCGAGATAAAGTCCAAATTTTCATCCCCGTTCGGAAGTGGATCCCGCGACGACGACGACGTGCTGCCCCATTCCCATTCTTCTGCTTCGTCCTCCTTCGTCCTGCTCCATCCTCCTTCGTCCAGGCGTCGTCCCATCCGACTCGTCCTCCAAGTGATCGTCAAGGAGGATAACTTCTCTCTCCCATTCTTCTTTATAGCTTTCTAGTGTAGAATTTTCCTGCTTTCTAGTGTAGCTGATTTCCCACTTTCTAGTGTAATTCTTATTTGATTTTATTGTATAAACATTTTGAAACATTGAATGCATGTTTTCTCTCTCTCTCTTCCTTTCGGTCTGATTGTTGTAATAGCTTCATTGTAATTACATCGCCTCACTTTTCAAGAAAAATTCTAAAAAAAAATATAATTGCGAATATAGATCGACGTAGCCTCCCTGTATTCGACCCAGAATTTCAATTGTGATATAAATTTTAATTGTTGAACACGAGTTCTTCGCTTTCAAGCTACAACTACAAGGTTTTAAAACCAAACACGTTAGCGTAGCAATTCGTACGTTCAACATTTTGGCACCGTTACCAGGGAGGCAACGATTTCCGATCTTCTTTTCACATTTCTTGCACTTTATTATTTTCTAACTTGCTTTCTCTTGTGTCTATTGTTTTGCAGAGACCTCCATCAGGGAATCATCAAGCAGTAGACTAGAGTAAAGTGCAGTTGAAGACAACTATAAGTGCTCCCCATTCCTCCCCCCTCCATAGATTTCATTTGCCACATTAAATCCAAATTCCAATTAACCTAGGTGTTTGCATAAATCCTAAGAATAGTTTGGTTGTTTGGATTCTCACTTACATTCATTCCACCCTCATTTATATAAAAAAATAATAATAAAAAGATAATCTTGTGGGGTAATTTTCAACAAACACACAACATACACCCACATTCAAGGCACTTAATCAAATTGATTTGTTTCTACTCAACCGGGTTCTGATCTGTGGAATCGGTACACACAAAGCAACACATAAAAGAGTAGAAATCATTCTAGGTTAACTATCTTTGAGTGCCTAACTTAGTAGTGCATTTGTGGCCAATTGTTGGAGTTGTTTGGGCCGCACCACTCTACTTAAAATCAACTCATCAAGTAGCTCCTCCTTAGGGTTTTCAATCTAGGTCTATTCCAGGCACTCCACTTTCTTTTTGGTTTTAAAGGAAAACAATCTTTACCCATGTTTTACAACTTGGTTTGCCTAGAAACTTGATTGCAATCCACCTAATTTGAAACCCTAAAAGCTACTTAAGCAAGATTTGAACATTAAAATTCACGCATCACAAATAATCTTGCTTGAAAACCCTGGTTGTGCACGCACTTACAAAAATCTCAATCAATCATTAAGGGCACAACCCATTGTAAGGGCCCATCACATTCCATAAGCACCACAATCCCAGGCCTTAATAAAATTGAGTAGATGTCGGCCTTAAGGTCTGATTCGCTCTTCAGGGCCTAGTCTGAGATTATTTTTGATTAACCTACTTGTACTGATTAATCTGATGTCTAGCTAGGGGAGTAGCGTCAAACGACCGCAGCTGGGGGGTACACTAGGAACCGGAGGCGAAAGCTGAAGGAAGAACCTTCTCCCCAGTCCCTCCTTCTAACTGGTTGGATTAAACAGACGCAAGTAGAGTAAATCATTTATAGCCTTAAGGCGGGTTTTAGGAGTCAGTAGATCCTTAGGCTACCCCACTTAAGGACAGCCTTGTTTTGTTGTGCTACAGGGTGCCTATCCCCAGTCCTTCCGACCTTCTCCTAGTTTATGCTAGGAAGACGGTCATTGAATCCCCAATTGGAAGGACCATTAGAGCATTCTAGGAGGTGCAAGTTGGATTTTGGTCAAATTGATCCCATGGCCTACCAACAGCCTCCTCTGCTTGGAAATATACAGGAAGAATTTCGAAGGCAGCTAGAACAAATGCAGAGAATGCAGGAATGATTCTAGAGAATGCAGGGTGCTCAGCCCTTGAAGGATTTTTATGATCCTTCAATTTACGGGAAATGTCTCGGTGTCCAGATTCCAGCCGGTGATGTATAAATCAAGCCCCAGGTGTTAAGCCTGATTAAACATTATCATGGGATTGGCTCCGAAGATCCGTTTCAGCACTTGGAGGACTTGACCACTTTGGTCCAGACCACCAAGGCACGAAATGTAAACTAGGAGCAAGTGATCATGAGGCTCTTCCCCCACTCTCTTATGGATAAGGCCGCGCATTGGTATAGGACAATAGGAAGACCAATTACAACTTGGAATGAGTTGAAATCGTCCTTTCTGAAGAAATTCTTCCCAGTCGGATGTACCAATGCTTTGAGACGGGCAATCACTACCTTTACCCAGCGGCCGGGGGAGTAGTTTCATGTGACCTGGGAGCGATTCCAGGACTTATTGAGGAGGTGTCCACACCATGAGGTGCCGAAATGGCAACCCATGCAGATCTTCTATCATGGATTGACTGAGCAACTCAGAAATCATGCGGATGCTTCTTGCGGAGGCAATTTCCTTAATAAAGATGCAGATAGTGCACATGATTTATTTGAGGAAATGAGTGAGAATTCAATTAATCATGCCTCCATGGATACATTTTACCGGTCCTAGCAGCCCAGATCAAATGTCAATGAAGTCCATGACTCTCATTCATTTGATATGGAATTGATTTGTAACAAATTTGATAAGGTGAACTTGGTTGCTAAAAGAATGGAAGAATGGATGGCTGGCAATTCTATGAACAACTCTAGATCCACTCAATCCCAAAATTCGGGATTCCATTCCTCACGAGCTCCTTCTGGACGGGAGTTCGTGAATCAACTCGATGTGGCTCAACCTATGAGTCAGCATTTTCGGAACCCTATGGGTTCCAAACTGGGGCCTTTGATCACAGTTTTTATGATCCTTCCCTTTCTTTCTCTCCATCCTCACCCTATGAGGATGTCTATGATGTAGAAGAGAATGTTAGATCCAACCCTTACTCTAATGCCTATAATCCAGGTTGGAGAAACCACCCTAACTTCTCTTGGAAAAACCCAGGGCAACAAACCCAATTCCGACCCGGCAACTATGCTCCGCAACGACCAATGGGTCAGGGTCAAGTATGTACTCAGTTGCCTCCAAATCAAGTCAATCTGCCAGCTTGGAATGCCCGTCAACCCGCAGGGCAGGCTGATTTGAATCGTCAAATGGTAGAGATGAAAGGATCCATGCTCCAGCTCATGCAGCTAATGAAAAACCCGCTAGACAACTTGCAATCCGGGCTCATTGCTAACTCTCATCAACCCAGATCTCTACCATCTCAACCCGTACCCAACCCGCGAAATATTATGAATTCGGGCAACCAAGCCCATGGGTACGGAAATAAGAGGGACCCACACTCACATGCTCAGGTGGTTGAGCAGGGTTCCTCGTCCTCTTCTTCTTCTGCAAATCAACAATTCATGGTTAATCAAACCCCTCCAATCTTTCCTAACCCTCCCCAAGACCCAAATTCTTATACATCTGCAAATTCTGTCACTTTGAGGAGTGGTAAGAAGACTCAGGATCCACAACCACACTATTCTAATCTTTTGAATCCTGAAGAACTTGAGGAGAGAGAGGAGAATTCTAGAGGGGAAATCAAGGCTCAGGAACCTGATTTCAAAGATCTGACTCATGTTCCTTTTCCTGAAGCCTTAACCAAATCAAAGAAGAAGAAGTCTGTTGATAGCAATGAGGAGCTTCTGAATCTATTTAAGAATGTTGAGATCAATATCACTCTCCTTGATGCTATCAAGCACATACCGGCTTACACAAGATTTTTAAAGGAATTATTTACACAAAAGCGTAAGTCGAGAGAATCTGTTCCAAGGAAGGTGGTACTCTCCGAGCAGGCTAGTTTTGTTATCCTGCACTACCTCCCTCAGAAAAAGAGAGATCCTGGTGCTCCATTGATTTCTTACGTCATCAGAGATTACACATTTGATAGAGCACTTTTGGATCTGGGTGCATCCATCAACCTAATTCCGACTTCTCTTTACGAGAAGTTTGGGTTAGGTGAACTTCGACCAACTTCAGTAACGCTACAGTTAGCAGACCGCTCGGTCACAAACCCGCGAGGCGTTATTAAAGATGTTATAGTTAAGGTCAAGGATTTCTATTTTCCTGTAGATTTCCTTGTCCTTGACATGGATGTACTTGATAATCTGAGGAACACGCCCATCATTCTGGGGCATCCGTTCCTGGCTACCGTAAAGGCCAACATTAATTGTGAAAGCGGTAGCATGGAAATCACTTTGGGGATCAATAAATGAAATTGGATATTTTTAAGGCAATTAACAAATTTGAGGATTGTGGATTTATTAAGGAACTTGATGAGGATAATGATAACATTGAAACTTGTTTGATGGTTTCTTCAATCGAAAGTTCCTCTTTGGATGATGAATTTGACCTGCAACCCTCTATGGCTGACCTGGCATCTTCTGAAGAGGTTATTGATTTTGTTCACCCACAACCTCTTCCCCTTGTTGAATCTTCAGCATCTACCCTACCATCAATCATCAACTCGCCCCAGCTTGAATTGAAACCATTGCATGAGAATTTGAAATATCAATTTTTAGGACCTCAGAAGACACTCCCTGTGATTATCAGTGCTAAATTGACAAAGGAGCAAGAGATTAAATTGATCAAGGTCCTGAAGGAACATAAGGAGGCAATTGGTTGGACCATTCATGACCTCAGGTGGATCGAGCCATCTTACTGTAATCATAGAATATTCTTGGAAGATGGATCCTGCACTTCTTGCCAGATGCAGAGGAGATTGAATCCAAATATGTGAGAAGTGGTCAAAAAGGAAATCATCAAATGGCTCGATGCAAGAATTATTTATCCAATCTCTGATAGTCCCTAGGTAAGTCCCGTACAGATTGTTCCGAAGAAAGCCGAGATTACCGTTGTGACTAACGAGAGAGGAGAATCTATCACAACTTATTCAGCTTCCTCTTGGAGGGTTTGTATTGATTATAGGAAGCTGAACACAGCCACTAAAAAGGATCATTTTCCCCTGCCCTTCATCTATCAAATCTTGGAAAAATTAGCCAGGTAGAAGTACTTCTGTTTTCTTGATGGCTACTCGAGATACAACCAAGTTCCTATCCATCCCGAAGATTAAGAAAAAACTACTTTCACCTGTCCCTACGGAACCTTTGCTTTTCGTAGGATGCCTTTTGGGTTATGCAATGCACCTGCGACTTTTCAAAGGTGTATGCTAACCATATTTTCTGACATGGTGGGAGAGTTTATGGAAGTCTTCATGGATGATTTCCCTATTTTCGAAGAATCATTTGACTCTTGTTTGGCTAATCTAGAAATGATTCTTAAGCGATGTATCAAAACACGATTGGACCTTAGCTGTGAAAAGAGTCATTTCATGACCTAAGAAGGCATCATTTTGGGTCATGTAATCTCTAAACGGAGAATGGATAAAGCTAAGGTTGATGCTATCACTAAACTTCCTCCTCCCACATCTATTAAACAAATCCGATCATTTCTTGGCCATGTGGGATTTTATCGAAGATTCATCAAGGATTTCTTGAAGGTTGCTCATCCTTTGAGCAATCTTCTTGCCAAAGAAACACCGTTTGTTTTTGACGAATCATGCCGAAAGGCATTTGATTTCCTGAAAACGACAGTCACCTGTGCTCTAGTTTTGCAACCACCAATTTGGACAACCCCTTTTGAGATCATGACCGACGCTTCTGATTATGCGGTCGGGGCTATCCTGGGTCAGAAAATTGATAGAAAGCCCTCTGTCATCTACTACGCTAGTAAAACTCTGGATGAAGCCCAGAGGAATTATACTGTTACTAAAAAGGAATTACTAGCTGTAGTGTTCGCTTTGGAAAAATTCAGGGCTTATCTCTTAGGGTCTCATGTTATCATCGATACCAACCACTCGACCTTAAGACATCTCTTGGCCAAAAAGGATGCTAAACCCTGGCTTATTCGTTGGATTCTTCTGCTTTAAGAATTTGATCTTGAAATCAAGGATAAAACCAGGGTACAAAATGTGGTAGCGGATCATTTGTCTAGACTCCTAGGTGATTTCTCTCGTCCTGACATTCCAATTGCTGACACTTTTCTGGATGAAACTATTCTCACAATTTTAGGTGTCCACACCCCATGTTTTGCTGACATTGTTAATTATTTGCCCGTTGGTCAAATCCCCCAGGATTGGACCAAGCAACAACGGGATAGACTCAAATCTGAGACCAAATATTACTTCTGGGAGGACCCTGAACTGTATCGCATCGGCTCTGATCAGATTATTCGCCGATGTATACCGGAGAATGAATTCAACAGTATACTCGAGTTCTGCCATGCATCTGGGTGTGGTGGACATTTCTCCGGGAAAAAGACGGCTGCAAAAATCTTGCAATCTAGCTTCTATTGGTCATCTTTATTCAAGGATGCCCAAAATTTCTCAAGGTCATGTTCTCGATGTCAGGCACTCGGGAGCATAACTAAGAGAGACATGATGCCCCTAAACCCTATTCTTCCCATCGAAATTTTTGATGTTTGGGGCATCAATTTCATGGGACCATTTATCCCTTCATTTGGACATCAGTACATTCTTGTTGCTATTGATTATGTGTCCAAATGGATTGAGGCGATTCTCACCCGAACCAATGACCACAAGGTGGTCATCAATTTTGTCAAGAAAAATATCTTCAGTAGGTTTGGGATTCCGAGGGCTATCATCAGTGATGGTGGCACTCACTTTACTAATGCCCAATTCCAGAATTTAATGGCCAAATACGGGGTTAATCACCGAATTTCCACACCTTACCATCCCTAGACGAATGGACAAGCCGAGATCTCCGATCGAGAGTTCAAGAACATTCTGCAGAAAACGGTTAGGCCTGATCTCAAGGATTGGACTCAAAAGCTTGAGGACGCTCTTTGGGCCTACCGTACAGCGTATAAAACACCCATCAGCATGTCTCCATTCCATTTGGTGTATGGAAAGGCATGCCATCTACCCGTAGAGATTGTACACAGGGCATTCTGGGCGATCAAACAATGCAATTTAGATCTAAATTTAGCTGGGAAGACCAGGAAACTCCAACTATCTGAGTCGGAGGAACGTAGAAATGATGCTTATGAGAATGCCAAGATCTACAAGGCTCGGACCAAAGCTCTACATGATCAACTGATTTCCCGCAAGAGCTTTGAGCCAAACCAGAAGGTCTGGTTATTCGATTCTAAACTTAAGCTCTTTCCTGGCAAACTTAGATCTAAATGGAATGGCCCATTCATAATTGACCAGATTTTTCCAAATGGAGCAGTTTAAATTTCTGACCCAAAGACGAGTAACACATTTAAAGTCAAGGTCAACGTCTGAAGCCTGTTATTGACCGTATTCTTCCATAACCCATCTCAGACACAGTTGCTCTAACCATTCTGTGACTTCTTTGGCTGGACTTCGCCTAGCTGACGGAATTAAACTCAGTAGGTGTACATATGACACAAGATTGATACAAGCTTCATATTCAGGTGACATCTTTCATATTCTACCCTTTCTTTCATGTCTCTTTTTCAATGACATTGCTTCAGCTAGGCATGGGGGGTGGATTCATTTTTGAATCATTTGATCAGCTTTGTGAAATTCATGTAAATTATTTTTCTCTTCTTATTTATACATAAAAAAAAATCAAAATTAGGAAGGATTAGTTGGACATTAGGACTTTTCAATCTTAGGAAATTTTACATTAGGATCTGAACACAAAAACCTTTCAGGTCTTTGGACTTAATTAGCCCGTGTATCCACTAAAATGTGGATTTGTCTTTCGAGTCCTCACCATCTTAATTCTATCTAATTGGAATAAATAAGTTTCAGTGATAAGTACACGACTTATCAACCCACCCTCTGATTTGAGGGAATTTTTGAGTTTTAAGCATCTACACACTTTCTTTGCACTGACTCGTTGTTCGGCAATTCTAACAGAAATTAGGTAGCTAATGAACCTTCTAGGGTGATATGGCTGGCAAGTTATCGTGGGTAACAGCCCATAGGTAGGTTGTCCAGAGCCCAGTCATAGGACTTTTCTCTTTTTGCTGCCTTTAGGTAAATCTTAGACCAGGGAAGTCACCTACTTAAAAAATAATAATAATAAAAAAAATAAAAAAGAAAAGGAGAAAAGAAAAAAAGAAATAAACCACACTTCCCACACGAGTATGGCTGGCAAGTTGTCGGTGGTAACAGCTCATCGACCGGTTGTCCAGAACCCAGCTCAATAAATGCACTGAAAATTCCCAAAACACTTAGGAAGAAGTGGAGAAGTAGAATAAACAGGGGAGATATACATTGAATTCATCCTTGTGTTGACCCCATAAAAAATAAAAATAAAAGTAGGGAGAAAGCTACCGGTTGTAAAGATACACCTTTAGGCAGAATTCTTTTTAGGTCACCTAGAGGCGTAGAAATCCGAAGTCCGTTTTAATTGTCGGTCAACGAGTCTATCACATTCACAATAAGATGCTTAAAACTTAGAGTTATCATCAAATCTTGGGTGAGTTGAATGGCCGTAGAAAGCCACTCTTAAACCCTAAAACTTGAAAATCCAAAAAAATTAGAAAAGCGGAAAAAGAAAAAAAGAAAATTTTCTTTGAATAAGGCGAGGGCTTGGGGCAGTCTGCATTTTGGTAGATACTCGGGCACTGTTGTGTCTTTGAAAGTTCAGATCCTAAGTAAACAGTTTCTTAATGATTGAAAATAACTCATGCCCAAATAATCCAACCTAATTCTTTTATAAATAGCATATAGTTTTTGCTAGGGACTAGTAAAAGATAGGCATGGGGATATGATGTAAATACATTTACACTACTCAAGATGTCTATTTATGCATGTTCTTAAGCATAGGATTGCATTGCATGCTATAAATAGTACATAACATGCATCATCTTGCATTTAGAGTAGTTTGAATAAAATGGAGGTTAATTATCTCCTTTTATGTGTTTGGACAAAGCAAACTTTTTATCGGGGCCTCCGATCGAAGATCCAACCATACAGATGTGATCAGGGCGACGATTGGAGTTCGATGACTCCAAGATCGCCCTAATCAGGCATCTGTAGCATCAGATAGTGATAGGGGAACCTTATAAAATCAAGGGCCAAGATGGTGTAAATCCGCACTTCAAATGACAAATCCAACCACACAAATGGATTCGAATCAACAATCGCAGCCTAACGACGCAAAAATCGAGACAATCCAACACCCGTGGCACCATCTACATCATCCAGAAGATGGATGGCCAAGATGGCGCCACGTGGCACCATCTCGGCCGCCCAATCGCCCGCACGCACCCGCTGAAGCTCCCGCATCCACCCTTCCCCACCATTGGATAAAGATCCAATGGCTGTGGATGCGTGCGCTTGAGTGCATCCGCGCGACCATTTGGACGGCGTAGCGTAGTGATCCAGCGCCATATCGCGAGGCACTGGCGCGCGTTCAAGCCTCTCCAAGCAAAATCTAGAGTGGGGGGCGCACCTTCAATCGACCGTCAGATCGTGATCCAACGGCCACGCACACCCGATAGCGCCCACGCGCTATTGCACGCACGGCGTAACGCGGCATCGCACGCGTTGGGGTGGGCACACAACGAGGCGGGCGAAGGCGCGATCTGAGCCGTCCGATCTCGCGATCGGACGGCTGAACGTGCGTAAGCGTTGCGCACGCGAGTAGGCAAGCAGGCGCACCGGGCAGCGCCCACTACGCCCACGATGGGGCTTTAGCAACGGTTTTATCCATCACTAAAGACCCCTTATTTAATGTTTTGAAATTTAAATGACCAAATTGCCCTCACTCCTTGCAACTATAAAAGGAGACCCCCTCCACATGAAATTCTCATCCCTTCCTTCTCTTCTCTACCTCTCCAAAGCTCAAGAGAAGCTTGTCCCACACCCGCGATGTTCCTCGCGAGATAAAGTCCAAATTTTCATCCCCGTTTGAAAGTGGATCCCGCAACGACGACGACGTGCTGCCCCGTTCCCGTTCTTCTGCTTCGTCCTCCTTCGTCCTGCTCCGTCCTCCTTCGTCCAGGCGTCGTCCCATCCGGCTCGTCCTCCAAGCGATCATCGAGGAGGATAACTTCTCTCTCCCATTCATCTTTACAGCTTTCTAGTGTAGAATTTTCCTGCTTTCTAGTGTAGCTGATTTCCCGCTTTCTAGTGTAATTCTTATTTGATTTTATTGTATAAATATTTTGAAATATTGAATGCATGTTTTCTCTCTCTCTTTCTCTCTCTCTCTCTCTTCCTTTTAGTCTGATTGTTGTAATAGCTTCATTGTAATTACATCGTCTCACTTTTCAAGAAAAATTCTAAAAAAATATATAATTGCGAATATAGATCGACGTAGCCTCCCTATGTTCGGCCTGGAATTTCAACTTCGATATAAATTTTAATTGTTGAACACGAGTTCTTCGCTTTCAAGATACAACAAGGTTTTAAAACCAAACACGTTAGCGTAGCAATTCGTACGTTCAATATAACAGTAGGCATGTTTTTTACCTGTTTACGGTCCGATTGGGGTCCATTTTACACAATCAAAATATTTGTACTTTCCTCTCGAGTTCCTCTATATACTAGAGACTATTTTACACTATTCTAAACTCTCCTTTTGTGATGTATTCCCTGGTATAGGGTTTCCTCCTGCTGTGCGTTTGGGGCTCACAGAGACATTTAGGTCTACGATTCAAGCCCCCAGTACTCCCGTGTTTCCTGGTAGAGTGGTTTAATTCAGTTATTAACATTTAAATAAGAATGTGCTAGGTTGAAATAGCCAAATGGAACTCTAGGATGTGGAATGAACCCTAGGGTAGAGAAATGAATGAACCTGTTTGTACTTTATGGTTTACCTGCATGCGTGATTAAGATAAATTGCTAGCAAATGCCTGTATTATAATTATGAGTTGCTTGTTAGAATATGAGCTGCCTATATTTAATGAATAATTACCTGTGAAATCACCAGTTACATATATTGAGAATGGAATTATGAAAACACGAGTTGCCTGTACATGGGTGAGAAATGAATTATGAAAGATGAGATTTGGATCTGGATAAATGAGGTGAACATGAGCATGAACCCTATGGGGAATTAGGAGTATAACTCCTGTGGATAGACGGAAACCTGGAATATTGACGGGAAGTGTGCTGGCCTTTGAGTACGTGGTACCAAGGACAACAACTGTCCCTTTTTGTGTAGAGCAGAGCTAGCCTCCCTTGGGTTGAGACCCGGGGTTAGGATTGGCCACTCTACATCGACTCCTGTTGGCCCTCGCGGACGTGGTACCGAAGTGAGCTACTAGTGTAGGGAGGGAGCTAGCCACCCCACGGGGCCCGGGGTTCAACTAGCCACCCTACATCAACTTGTTAGGCCCTCTGGGCAAACTGGGGTAGTCAGACGAGGGTGTGTGAACTATGGAGGGGCGAGACCCCTGTTTGGTTTTGAAGGGTAACACCCCTGTCCTGAGAGGGCAAGGCCCTATACTGTTCCATGCTGTACTTTGGGCTTACCCATTAGCGGAAATGACTGACCACATGTCAGTGCGGGGTAGCTACCCGTGCGCTTATCACATGTGCCGTAGTCACTGCTACGTCTTGACAGTGACCTCAGGGTGGTTGACTAGGTGTAAGACTACCATGAGGGACTCTCTCAGCCAAGAGAGCACCACGTGTACCTTCTACTCTACGGAAAAGACTGCAATGAAGATCGTTCCCACGAGGAACATGCAAGATCAAGAAATATCTAGATACTTTGAGAAATGGGTGAAACGGAAACATATCAAAATAGATAAATAGAAATGAGAATTAAACCTGTTGTTTTTACTGTTTTGTACTTAGATAATATAAACACCACTCTACTCAGCGTTCGCTAACTCTATCTTTTCATAACACTATTCAGGACCAGGAGTTGAGCAGCCTAAGTTTTCGGCTGCAGAGGGTGTTGAGCCCAGCGGGTCCAGTCGTAGTTTTTCTTCAGCACTTTCTTTCTCTACTATTGTAGTAAGTAATGGACACTTAGTTATTATTCTGTTACTTCTGTTTCCTTTCTGCTTTCCATTATTGTTGTTTTTGTCATTGTTGTTGTTGTGGTGGTATGTACTGAGACAACTGTTCTATTGCTTTACTGCTTTGTACGTTTCTTCTACTTAGTTAAATTGCATGTGTGAATGTTGTTTATTTTCTTGTTGTTGGTTATTTCTTGTTGGATGACTAGGTCTTGGGATTAGTCGAGGCGAACCAGTCTCGAATCCTGTAGGGATCCGGGAACCAGGTCGTAACAAGATGGTATCAAAGCAAGGTCATCCTGAGAAATGAACCAATTGGCTTGAGAATAACATTTCACATGCATATAACTAGGATAGCCACTACAACGTATCTCTTTGATATTCATTCTGAGTCTTTTTTGGTATCACTGACATTCCTGTTCTATCTTTCGCATCTCCTTGCAGGAGATGTCTCGTCGAGGAGTTCTCAAGCCGGGCCGTGGTCGCGGCCGTGGACGAGGTTGGAGGGGTGGACGTGCCAAACTTGAGGTACCAGTTGACCCACCTCTTCTCCCAGGTGTTTAGGCCCAGGATCTCGCACAGCTGATCAGAGACATCGTGCGAGAAATGCTCCACCAGCCTCCATGGGCACCTCTCCTTAAGGACGTGGAGGGGGAGTCCTCGGTGGGACAGAGAGATCGTCGCAGCGTCAGATGAGCAGGAGGTAGAGAACGTGGTCCTCCACTGCCCCCACTGCACTCTGACACTTTCGAGCACGAGCCCTCCTTGCCTGGAGGCATATCCGTTCCCCCACTGTAGCTGCACCACGAGCTTTTTGGACAGTTCCTGAAGCTGAAGCCCCCCTCCTTCAAAAGGGATGAGGATCTGTTTGAGGCAGAGGACTGGCTAGAGCAGATAGAGAAGGTGTTCGACACACTTCACCCTCCCGCGGAGTGCCATGTGGCCTTTGCCACGTACCAGCTGGAGAGCGCAGCACACAGGTGGTGGAGGGTAGTCAGAGGCCAGGCGGGGAGAGAGCCGACATGGGACCAGTTTGTGACTCTCTTCTGCAAGTAGTACTTTCCGCAGACCTGGCAGGACTAGAGGAGGCAGGAGTTTCGCACTCTCTGCCAGGGGATGATGACTATTAGCATGTACCACACGTGTTTTCTCAAGCTGTCACGTTTTACCTCGACAGCTGTGTCTACGGAGGAGGAGCACCTGTGGAGGTTTACTGAGGGGCTCCGACCTGCTATTTGAGGGTATGTCAAACCCCTGAAGCTGTCCACTTTCCCACGAGTGGTTGAGGTAGCCATGACCTACGAGGAGACCAACCCGACCATGTGGGACACTGACAGTGGATGGAAGAGGCCCTACCAGCCAGAGTACTCTCAGGGCCGTCGAGAGAGGAGTCACACGGCACCCGCAGGAGAGCCATCTCATTTTGCGGGGCCATCAGTGACCTTTGGGGGCCCTAGGCAAGAGCTAGTTGCCAGCACCAAACCCCCACCCAACTGCCAGTAGGGACCTACTGAGGAAGGAGGTTGTTGAACGTTACAAACGCTACGCTAACATGTTCAATTTTGGAAAACCTGTCGTTGTAGCTCGAAAGCGAAGAATTCGTATTCAATAAATAAAATTTATACCGAGTCGAACACAGGGAGGCTACGTTGATCTATATTCGCAATTATATTTTTTTAGGATTTTTGATAAGCAAGGCGATATAATTACAATGGAGCTATCAGACTAAAAGAAAGAGAGAGAGAGAGAAAGAGAACATGCATTCAATATTTCAACTGTTTATATAATCAAACTAAATAAAAGTTACACTAGAAAGCGGAAAATCAATTACACTATAAAGCAGGAAAATTCTACACTATAAAAGCTGTAAATAAGAATGGGAGAGAGAAGTTATCCTCCTCGACGATTGCTTGGAGGACGAGCCGGACGGGACGACGTCTGGACGAAGGAGAACGAAGCAGGACGAAGGAGGACGAAGCAGAAAAACAGGAACTAAGTAGCACGCCGTCATCGTCGCGGGATCCACTTCCGAAGGAGAACGAAAATTTAGACTTTATCTCGCGAGGAGCATCCCGGGTGTGGGACAAGCTTCTCTTGAGCTTTGGAGGGGTAGAGAGGAGAAGGAAGGGATGAAAATTTCGTATGGAGGGGGTCTCCTTTTATAGTTGCAAGGAGTGGGGGCAAAATGGACATTACAACTTCAAAACAATAAATGAGGGGTCTTTAGTGACGGATAAATCCGTCACTAAAGCCCCGACATGGGCGTAGCTTCCGCGCCCACGCGCGCTGCTTCAGCTGCCCACGCGCTCAACACCATCGCACACACGCTGAGTCTCAGTCGTCTGATCGCGAGATCGGAAGGCTTAAAATGCATCTTCGCCCGCTACGCTGCGCGCCCAACCGCGTGTGATCGCGTATCCACGCTGCGCGTCCAATCGCGCGTCGGCGCTATTGGGCGCGCACAGCTGTTGGATCGCAATCTGACACTCCACGTGCCGCTTGCTTGCGCTTGATTTGAGGCTCGCGGGACTCAATCCCGCGACCTCTCCTTTGCCCGCCGCTTCATCTCCGCTGCGCTACGTGGACGAAATGGTCGCGCAGACGAATCAGCCAGCCGCATCCACAGCCGTTGGATCTTGATCCAACGGTGGAGAACGAGTAGGTACGGGACCTTCGTAGAATGTGTGCGGCCGTTTGGGCGGCCGAGATGGCGCCACGTGGCGCCATCTTGGCCGTCCATCTTCTAGAAGCTGTAGATGGTGCCACGGATGTCGGATTGACTCGATTTTTGTGTCGTTGGGCTGCGATCGTCGATCCGAATTCACCCGTGCGGTCGGATTTGTCATCTGAAGTGCGGATTTTCACCATCCTGGCCCTTAATCTTCTAGGGTTCCCCAGTCACTATCTGATGCTACGGATGTCTGATTAGGGCGATCTTGGAGTCGTTGAACTCCAATCGTCGCCCTGATCACATCCATACGATTGGATCTTTGATCCGAGGCCCCGATAAAATGTTTGCCCTATCCAAGCACATAAAAGGAGACAATTAACCTCCATTTTATTCAAACTACTCTAAATGCAAGATGATGCATGTTATGCAATATTTATATCATGAAATGCAATCCTATGCTTAAGAACATGCATAAATAGACATTTTAAGTAGTGTAAATGTGTTTACATCAAAGGTCGTGTTACCCTCTGCTACCAGTGTGGCCAACTGGGCCACAGCAGGATGGACTACTCATCTAGGGCCGGAGAACAGCAGATGCTCCCCGCACCAAGCGTTGGAGGCCGAGCTGGTGGTCGTGGTCACCAGGCACGTGGGGGAGGGCAGCAGTCACGAGGAGGTTAGCGGCCAGCGGCTGCTCGCCTGACCCAGAGTGTAGCTGCTTCGTCTACACCGAGGACTGAGGGGTGTATCAACGCTCTGACACACAGAGACACAGGGCTTCAGGTTTAGTAGTGGTAGGTATGGTTACTATTTCTAGCAGATTAGTATACATACTTTTTCATTCCGGCACCACGTACTCTTTCGTCGCTACGAGTTTTGCCATCAGTTTGGGGCAGGGCAGTGTACTGTTAGAGGATCCGTTTGTGACTAGAAGAACAGGTGGCCAGTTGTTTGTAGCTGAGGAAGTCTACACAGACTGTGAGGTCGGTATAGGGGGACAATGCCTCCCCGCTGACCTGATTGTGATACAGATGGAGGATTTTGGCGTGATCCTAAGGATGGACTGGCTGTCTGCCTATCACTCCCTGGTGGACTATTTCGGGAGGAAGATCATCTTCTCCATACCGAAGTTGACTCCCTTTGAGTTTCATGGACAGCCGGTGGACGAAGGTTTCAGATGCATCTCATCGCTTCGAGCAGGGAGGCTTTTGAGCCAGGGGTGTGAGGGCTTTATGGCCTGTGTAGTGGCAGAGCTTAGCCTCGTGGCTGACTTTCAGATCATCCCAGTGGTTTGCGAGTACCCCGACGTTTTTCCAAAGGAGTTGCCAGGACTACCGCCTGAGCGTGAGATCGAGTTTGAGATCTCACTCGTACCGGGGACCAGCCCATTTCTTCTACACCATACCGAATGGCACCGCTTCAACTGCGAGAGCTCAAGTCACAGCTGTAGGACCTGTTGGAGAAGGGCTTCGTGAAGCCCTGTGCGTCCCCGTCGGGAGCCTCTGTGCTGTTTGTGAAGAAGGACGGTACCCTGCGACTTTGTGTCGACTACCGACAGCTGAATAGGGTCACCATCAAGAACAAGTATCCGCTGCCGAGGATTGACGACCTCTTCGACCAATTGCGAGACGTCACAGTGTTCTCCAAGATAGATCTGAGGTCAGGCTACCACCAATTGAAGATTAAGGAGACCGACGTCTCCAAGATAGCTTTCCGTACCCAGTACGGGCACTACGAGTTCTTGGTCATGACATTTAGGTTGTCTAATTCCCCCGCTGCTTTTATGGATTTGATGAACCGAGTTTTCAGGCCGTACTTGGACCAGTTTGTGGTGGTGTTCATCAACGATGTGCTCGTTTACTCGTGGGATCAGGCACAGCATGGACAACATTTACGCATGATCCTGGACACCTTGAGGCGACGCAGGCTGTATGGCAAGTACAACAAGTGCGAGTTTTGGTTGAGGCAGGTGACTTTCCTAGGTCATGTGATTTTAAGGGATGGTTTGGTTGTGGATCCAGCCAAAATTGAGGCCCTACTCAGGTGGGAGAGGCCACGTACAGTGACAGAGATACGCAGCTTTTTGGGACTGGCAGGTTACTATCGGTGGTTTATCAGAGGATTCTCTCAGATTGTGCATCTTATGACCCAGCTAACTCAGAAGGACGTGTCCTTTGTCTGGATAGATGAGTGCGAGGCGTGTTTTTAGGAGTTGAAGGAGAGACTGACTTCAGCTCCTGTGCATACCATCCCTGACAGCAGTGGCGATTTTATGGTTAGCACAAGCGTTTCGTTGTAGGGGTTAGGGGGTGTGCTCATGTAGTAGGGTCACATTGTCTCTTACGCTTCGCGACAACTAAGACCCCATGAGCATAGCTACCCTACCCATGACTTAGAGCTGGCAGCTGTTGTCTTCGCGCTAAAGAGTTGGAGGCACTACCTTTACGGTGAGACTTTCGAGATTTTCACGGATCATAAGAGCCTCAGGTACCTGTTTAACCAGAAGGAGCTTAATATGAGATAGAGACATTGGCTAGAGGTCCTAAAGGACTACGACTGTAGCATCTCCTACCACCTAGGGAAGGTCAATGTGGTGGCTAACGCCTTGAGCCGGAAGGCGCCTGCCCACTTGGCCAGTCTACAAGAATAGAGTTGGAGACGTATGGAGGAGTTGGGCAGTTGGCGACCCCGAGAGTAACAGGAGTATTGTGGGATAGTGACAGTGACGCGGCAGACGCAACCAGAGCTGATAGACCGCATCATCTCAGGGCAGATGATAAATCTGTACTTACAGACACTACGAGACAGGGTGTTGACAGGGGACCCAGGAGACCTTTCCTTTACAAACGAGATACTGCGCATGAGGGGACGCTTATGCGTTCCTAAGGATGAGGAGTTGTTGAGAGAGCTCTTGGCTGAGGCGCACGGGTCCAGGTTCACCAAACATCCCAGGAACACAAGGATGTATCATGATCTAAGACGTGACTTTTGGTGGAGAGGGATGAAGTAGGATGTTCGTGAGTTTGTGCAGCAGTGTTTGGTGTGCCAACAGGTGAAGGCCGAGCATCAGAAGCCTGTAGGGCCGTTGCAATCACTTCCTGTGCCAGAGTGGAAGTGGGAGAGCATCACAATGGACTTGGTGGTGGGTTTACCAGTTACCCAGTGGGGACACAACGTAGTCTGGGTGATAGTAGATAGGTCGACAAAGACAACGCGTTTCCTGCCGATCCAAGTCACCTTTGGATAAACACAGTCAACAGAGAGGTACATTCCAGATGTGGTACGCCTGCATGGAGTTCTACGTGAGATTGTATCCAACAAGGATACCTGTTTTACTTCCCAGTTCTTGGCTGAGTTTCGACAAGCTTTGGGACACATTTGAGGTTTAGTACCGCTTACCACCCCCAGACAGATGGGAAGTCAGAGCACACCATACAGACACTTAAGAACCTTTTACGCGCCTGTGTACTAGACTCGAGAGGCTCATGGGAGGACCATTTACCCCTGGCAAAGTTTGCATATAATAACAGTTACCACTCAAGCATCGGCATGGAACCTTACGAGGCTCTGTACGAACGGAGGTGTACTGCACCCTTGAGTTAGGTTGAGGTGGGGACCAAGTGGGAGGTTGGCCCCAGGCTGATCCAGCAGAGTCAGGAAGTGATAGAGCAGATTCACAGACGACTCCACACTGTCAGGAGCAAGCAAAAGAGTTACGATGACCGGAAATGAAGAGAGGTGTAGTTCGAGGTTGAGGATCACGTCTTTCTCCATGTTTCGCCCATGAAGGGCCTACAGCGTTTTAGGGTGAAAGGAAATCTTGCACCGAGGTTTATGGGGTCCTCTGAGATCTAGGAGTGGGTGGAACTTGTAATGACTCGTTACTCTTTATCCTTTCAAGACGTCTAGAGTTGCAGTCAGACGTCTGTCCACGTTCCCATACATCTGAAAGTGAAATTTTTCGTACTGCATTTTGCGCTCTATGCGTAGGCGACGCGCAGAGACCCGCTCTCACCTTCTCCCTCACCCTGTAAAACCCTAAACCCTCTTATATATACCCCCCCTCCTTTCTCCTCTCATCTCCACACACCATAGCCACCACTACCTCCAGTTTCTTGTGCGGGAGCGGCGAGAGGGGGCAAGCGAGGGAGAATGAGAGAGAGGAAGGAGGAGAGCTTGGAAGGTCGGAGAACCTTCGGGAGCTCAGTGGAGCTCGCACGGTCGAAGGCGAGCATGTGCACGAGGAGGAGAGGGTTCGGGGAGGCAGCCTCCCGGCCCTTTGCAGCGGCTGGATCTACTGCGTCACATGGCGAGCGAGCGGAGCGAGCTATGAGGAGTTCCTGATACTGGAAGTTTTCTAGTATCAGACGTCTGGAGTGGAGTCTAGACGACTGGCGAGGTACCTAAACGTCCGAAGCTAAGGCTGGACGTCTGGAAACACAAGTTTGCACGAGGTATGTACATTCCTGCACTGATTTCTGCCATGTAGAGTATCTCATCACAGGAGCTGTGGGACTGATTTCATTGCTGCATCTTTCGTATGTAGGGCAGGCTTTGGGAAGGCATGCGGTGTGCTTTCGCAGGTACTTTTGGATGTCTGATCACATCACCAGACGTTCGAAGGTGCTTCCAGATGATCGGAGACCTTGTCCGACATCTGGAACTGCTCCCAGACGGCCGTAGAGGGAGTCTGGACGTCTGACTCGGCTGTAGGAAACATAAGGTTACCAGCCGGTGTCATGTTCGGGACCTGCGGAGACGACGAGATCTGCGGCACAGGCCCCCATTCCTCCCATGATACCCGGTAGAGTGGTTTAACTCAGTTATTAATATTTAAATAAGAATGTGCTTGGTTGAAATAGCCGAATAAAACTCTAGGATGTGGAATGAACTCTAAGGTAGAAAAATGGATGAGCCTGTTTGAGTTGTACTATTTTCTTGAATGCATGGTTAAGATAAATTACTAGCAAATTCCTTTAATATAATTACGGGATGCATGTTAAAATACGAGCTACCTATATATAAATGAGAAATTGCCTGTGAAACCACCAGTTGCATGTTTTTGAGAATTAAATTATGGAAGCATGAGCTGCCTATTTATGGATGAGGAACACATATGAAACATGAGATCTGGATCTAGATAAATGAGGTAAGCATGAGCATGAACCCTATGGGGAATTAGGAGTAGAACTCCTGTGGATAAATGGAATATGGAATGGTAGACGGGAACTGTGCTAGTCCTTGTGTACGTGGTACCAAGGAGAGCAACTGTCCCCTTTTAGTGTAGAGCGGAGCTAGCCTCCCTTGGGTTGTGACCTGAGGTTAAGATTGGCCACTCTACACCAGCTCTTGTTGGTCCTCGCATATGCGGTACCGAGGCATGCTACTAGTGTAGGGAGGGAGCTAGCCACCCCATGGGGCTCGGGGTTATGCTAGCCAACCTACACCGACTTTTTAGGCCCTCTGGGCAAATTGGGGTAGTAAGACGAGGGTGCGCGAACTGAGGGGCGAGACCCCTGGTTGGTTCTGAGGGGCGAGACCCTTGTTCTGAGAGGGCAAGGCCCTATACTGTTCTGTGTTGTACTTTAGGCGTACCCGCTAGTGGAAACGACTGACCGCGTGTTAGTGTGGGGTAGCAACCCGTGCGCTTATCACGCATACCGTATTCACCGCTACATCTCGACAGTGACCCTAGGGTGGTTGACTGGGTGTAGGACTACCATGGGGGACTCTCCCGACTAAGAGAGCACCACGTGTACCTTCTACTCTACGGAAAAGATTGCAATCAAGATCATTCCCACAAGGAACATGCAAGATCAAGAAATACCTGGATACTTGAGAAATAAATGAAATAGAAACACATAAATGAGATAAATAGAAATGAGAAATAAACCTGTTGTTGCTTTTACTGTACTACACTTAAATAATGTAAACACCACTCTACTCAACGTTCGCTGACTCTATTTTTTTCGTAACCCTGTTCAGGACCAGGAGTTGAGCAGCCTGAGTTTTCGGCTGCAGAGGGTGCTGGACCCAGCCGAGCTCAGCCGTAGTTGTTCTTTCAGCACTTTCGTTTACCCTACTATTGTAGTAAGTAATAGACATGTAGTTACTATTCTTGTTACTTTCCGTTTCTTTTCCATTGTTATCGTGGTGGCATGTACTATATTTTGAGACAGTTGTTCTACTTTCTTTACAGCTTCGTACTTTTCTTTTGCTTAGTTATATTGCATGTGTGAATGCGGTTTACTTTCCTGCTTTTGGTTATTTCTTGTTGGACAACTAGGTCTTGGAATTATTCAAGGTGAGCCGGTCTCGGGTCCTGTAGGGATTTGGGAACTGGGTCGTAACAGGACCTGTTGCTTACCAACTTGCCCTTCCTCCCAAGCTTTCTGGAGTGCACGACGTGTTCCGTGTGTCCAACCTCAGGAAGTACGTCATTGATCCTAGTCACGTTCTGAGCCACGAGATTGTCGAGGTGGGTGACCACCTGACCTACCACAAGAGACCAGTATAGATAGTAGACAGAGCCGTCTGAAGTCTGAGACGAAAATGGGTACCACTGGTGAAGGTCCTATGGAGAAGCCAGCGGTACGAGGAGGCGACCTGGGAGCCTGAGGCGATGATGCGAGAGCGATACCTGGAGCTTTTTGAGGGTATGTCTTTTCAGACCTACTTCAGTCCTCTTTAAGTTTGTTATGCATTCTTACATTCCTTTTTCCGCACCCTAGCTAGCTCAAGTTTTGGGGACGAAACATCCTTTAAGTTTGTTATGATGTAATGACCCGTTACACTTTTAGCCATTTAAGACGTCTGAAGTTTCAGTCAGACGTCTGTCCAGATGTCTAGACCCGTTCCCGAATGTCTGAAAGTGTGATTTTCGTACTGCATTTTGTGCTCTGCGCGCAGGCAGTGCACAGAGGCTGTTCCTCTCTCTCTTCCTCATTTCCCCTTGAACCCTAAACCCTACACCCTCCTATTTATACACCTCATTCCCCTCCTCCTCTCCTCACACCACCAGCCACCCCCACCTTCAGATCTCCAGTGCAGCAGTGGCGAGGGTGAACGAGAGAGGCGAGTGGAGGGCGAGCGAGGGAAAGCAAGAGAGAGGAAGGAGGAGAGTGTGGAAGGTCGGAGGACCTTCGGGAGCTAAGCGGAGCTCACACGACCGACGGCGAGTGCGTGTGCGCATGGAGGACGTCGACGAGGAGCTGTCCAAGCTCCTGCAATGGCTGGAGCTACCGCCGCAGGCAGAGGCGCGAGCGAAGCAAGCTATGAGCAAGTTCTGATACTGGAAGTTTTCTAGTATCAGACGTCCAGCGCGACATCTAGACGACTGGCGAGGGATCTGGACGTCCGAAGCTAAGGCCAGACGTATGAGATCATGTATCGCGCAAGGTACGTATGTTCCTGCACTGATTTCTCCCATGCAGAGGATCTTAGCGCAGGAGGCATTGCCGGCTGATCCGCGCCTGCATTTACATGCGCAGGTGCAGCTTTGGGAAGGCATGTGGGATGCTTTTCGACGTGCTTTTGGACGTCTAATCACATCACCAAACATTCGAAGGTGCTTCCAGACGATCGGAGACATTGTCTGACGTCTGGAACTGTCTTCAGACAGCCACAGAGAAGGTCTGGACGTCTGATCAGCTGTAGGAGACACAAGGTAAGATCTGACGCCTTTTAAGATGTCTAGGATTATTCCAGACGTCTGATTTTGAACAGTAGGCACGTTTTTGACCTATTTAGGGTCCGATTGGGGTTCGTTTTACGCAAACAAAATACCTGTACTTTCCTCTCGAGTTCCTCTATTTACTAGAGTCTATTTTACACTATTCTGAACTCTCATTTTGTGATGTATTCCCTGGTATAGGGTTTCCGCCTACTGCACGTTTGGGGCTCGCAGAGACATCTAGGTCTGCTGTTCAAGCCCCCAGTACTCCCATGTTTTTTGGTAAACTGGTTTAATTCAGTTGTTAACATTTAAATAAGGATTTGCTTGGTTGAAATAGTCAAATGGAACTCTAGGATGTGGAATGAACCCTAGGCTAGAGAAATGAATGAACCTGTTTGTACTTTATGGTTTACCTGCATGCGTGATTAAGATAAATTGCTAGCAAATGCATGTATTATAATTACAAGTTGCCTGTTAGAATCTGAGCTGCCTGTATTTAATGAATAATTACCTGTGAAACCACCAGTTGTATGTATTGAGAATGGAATTATGAAAACACGAGCTGCCTATATGTGGATAAGAAATGAATTATGGAAGATAAGATCTGGATCTGGATAAATGAGGTGAACATGAGAATGAACCCTACGGGGAATTAGGAGTAGAACTCCTGTGGATAGGTAGAAACCTAGAATGTAGATGAGAAGTGTGCTGGCCCTTGAGTATGTGGTACCAAGGAGAGCAACTGTCCTCTTTTGTGTAGAACGAAGCTAGCCTCCCTTAGGTTGGGACCCGGGGTTAGGATTGGCCACTCTACACCGACTCCTGTTGGCCCTCGCGTACGTGGTACTAAGGCGAGCTACTAGTGTTTGGAGGGAGCTAGTCACCCATGAATCCAGGGGTTCAGCTAGCCACCCTACATCAACTTGTTAGGCCCTCTAGGCAAACTGGGGTAGTCAGACGAGGGTGTGTAGACTGTGGAGGGGCGAGTCTCCTGTTTGGTTCTGAGGGGCAAGATCCCTGTCTTGAGAGGGCAAGGCCCTATACTGTTCCGTGCTATACTTTGTGCATACCCATTAGCGGGAACAACTAACCGTGTGTCAGTGCGGGGTAGCTACCCGTGCGCTTATCACGGGTGCCGTAGTCACCGCTACATCTTGACAGTGACCTCGAGGTGGTTGACTGGGTGTAGGACTACCACGGGGGACTCTCCCGGCTAGAAGAGCATCACGTGTACCTTCTACTCTACGACAAAGACTGCAATCAAGATCGTTCCCACGAGGAAAATGCAAGATCATGAAATATCTAGATACTTTGAGAAATAGGTGAAACGGAAACATATCAAAATAGATAAATAGAAATGAGAATTAAACCTATTGTTTTCGATGTTTTGTACTTAGATAATCTAAACACCACTCTACTCAACGTTCGCTGACTCTGTCTTTTCATAACACTGTTTAGAACTGGGAGTTGAGCAGCCTGAGTTTCCAGCTACAGAAGGTGCTGGGCCCAGTCGAGTCTAGCCGTAGTTTTTCTTCAGCACTTTCTTTTCTCTACTGTTGTAGCAAGTAATGGACACTTAGTTATTATTCTGCTACTTCTGTTTTCTTTCCGCTTTTCATTCTTGTTGTTGTTGTCATTGTTGTTGTTGTGGTGGTATGCACTGAGATAGCTGTTATATTTCTTTGCTGCTTTTTGCATTTCTTCTGCTTAGTTATATTGCATGTGTGAATGTGGTTTATTTTCTTGCTGTTGGTTATTTCTTGTTAGGCGACTAAGTCTTGGGATTAGTCGAGGCGAGCTGATCTCGGGACCTGTAGGGATCCGGGAACCGGGTCGTAATAAGATGGTATCAGAGCAAGGTCGTCCCTAGAAATGAACCAATTGGCTTGAGAATAACCATTCACGTGCATATAACTATGATAGCCACCACAACGTATCGCTTTGATATTCGCTTCGAGTCTTTTTCGGCATCATTGACATTCTTGTTCTATCTTTCATGTCTTGATGTAAACATGTTTATATTACATAAAATGTCTATTTATGCATGTTCTTAAGCATAGAATTGCATTACATACTATAAATATTACATAACATGCATCATCTTACATTTAGATTAGTTTAAATAAAATGGAGGTTAATTGTCTCCTTTTATGGTTAGGGACATGGTGACTTTTTATCAGGACCTCGGATTAAAGATCCAACCATACAGATCTGATCAGGGCGACGATTGGAGTTCAACGACTCCAAGATCGCTCTAATTGGATATCCGTAGAATCAAATAGAGATCGAGGAACCCTAGATGATCAAGGGCCAAGATGGTGTTAATCCACACTTCAAATGACAAATCCGACCGCATGGATGGATTCGAATCGACGATCGCAGCCTAACAGCGTGAAAATCAACTCAATCCGATACCCGTGGCACCATCTACATCACCCAGAAGATGGACGGCCAAGATGACACTGCGTGGTGCCATCTCGGCCGCCCAACCGGCCGCACGCACCTCTGAAGCCCTTAGTGCCAACGCTTCTCTGCCGTTGGATCAAGATCCAACAGCTGTGAAGCACGCGCGCTTAGTTAGGCACTCGACACAAACTCACCCATAGCGCGTTGGCCGAGCACCTTAACAAGGCGAAGGGGACGCAAGATCGAGCTGCGGGGCGCCTCAATTGGAGTGGGCGCGCGGGCGCAATTGACCGCACAATGGAGATCGAGCGGCTGTGCGTGCCCAATCGGCTGAACGTGCCATCTGACGTGGAGAGGTGACGCGGGATCTCACGCGTTGAGGCACACGAATGAGGTGAGCAAGGAGCGCTCTCAGCCATTCGATCTCACGGTCGAACAACTGAGATTGGAAGAACGTGGATGTGTGTTAAGGTGGGGGGAAGGAGGCGCCGCCCACTACGACCACTTTCAAGCCTTTAGTGACGCATTTATCCTTCACTAAAGGTCCTAAATTAATGATTTTCAACATGTAATGACCAAAATGCCCTCACTCCTTACAACTATAAAAGGAGATCCCCTCCATACGAAATTCTCATCCCTTCTCTTCCTCTCCAAAGCTCAAGAGAAGCTTGTCCAACACCCAGGATGCTCCTCAAGAGATAAAGTCAAATTTTCACCCCCATTTCGGAAGCGGATCCCACGATGATGACGACGTGTTGCCCCTTTCTCATTCTTCCTGCCTCAACCTCCTTCTTCTCACTTCGTTCTTCATCTTCTAGGTGTCCCATCCGTCTTGTCCTCCAAGTGATCGTCGAGGAGGATAATTTCTTTCTCCCATTCCTTTTTCCTGCTTTCTAGAGTAGAATTTTCCTGCTTTCTAGTGTAATAGTTTTCCTGCTTTCTAGTGTAATTTCTCGCTTACTTAATTGTATAAACATTTTGAAGTATCAAGTGAATCTTTTCTCTCTCTCTCTCTCATTCTGATTGTTTATAGTGCTTCATTGTAATTACTCCGCTTTTTCACAAAAACACAAAAACAATATAATTGCGAATTTATCAACGTAGCTTCCCTGAGTTTGACCCAGGATTTCTATTCCGGTATAAATTTTATTTGTTAAACCTGAGTTCTTCTCTTTTCAAACTACAGCGATAGTTTTCAAAACCAAATTCGAAAGCGTAGTAACCCGTAGCTTCAACATTTTGGTGCCATTGTCGGCTTCAACCAATTGGAGCGGGCGCGCGGGCGCAGTCGACCGCATGATGGAGATAGAGTGGCTGTGTGTGCCCGCGTGCCCACTCCAATTGAGGTGCCCTGGGGCTCGATCCCGCGTCCCCTTCGCCTTGTTAAGGTGCTCGACAAACGCGTTATGGGTGCGTTTATGTGGAGCGCTTAACTTAAGCGTGCACGCTTCACAGCCATTGGATCTTGATCCAAAGGCAGAGAAGAGTTGGAGATAAGGGCTTCAGCAGTGCGTGCGGCCGGTTGGGCGGTCGAGATGCACCACGTGGCGCCATCTTGGCCGTCCATCTTCTAGGTGATGTAGATGGTGCCACGGGTATCGGATTGAGTCGATTTTCGTGTCGTTAGGCTGCAATCGTCGATTCGAATCCATCCGTGCAGTCAGATTTGTCGTTTGAACTGTGGATTAACACCATCTTGGCCCTTGATTTTCTAGGATTCATTGGTCTCTATCTGATGCTATGGATATCCAATTAGGGCGATCTTGGGGTCGTTGAACTCCAATCGTCACTCTAATCAGATATGGTTGGATCTTCGATCTGAGGCCTCGATAAGAAGTCGCCCTATCTCTGACCATAAAAGGAGGTAATTAACCTCCATTTTATTCAGACTAATCTAAATGCAAGATGATGCATGTTATGCAATATTTATAGTATGTAATGCAATTCTATGCTTAAGAACATGCATAAATAGACATTTTATGTAATATAAACATGTTTACATCACACCTTCATGCCTATCTTTTGCTAGTCCCCAGCAAAAACTACGTGCTATTTATAAAAGAATTAGGTTGGATTATTTTGGCATAAGTTATTTTCAATATTAAGAAAATTTTTACTTAAGATATGAACTTTCAAAGACACAATAGCACCTAGGTATCTGCCAAAATGCAGACTGCCTCAAGCCCTAGCCTTATTCAAAGAAAATTTTCTTTTTCTCTTTTTCCTCTTTTCTAATTTTTTTAGATTTTTAGGTTTAGGGTTAAAGAGTGGCTTTCTACGGCCATTCAACTCACCCAAGATTTGATGAGAACCCTAAGTTCTAAGCATCTTATTTTGAATGTGATAGACTCACTGATCGACAATTAGAACAGACTTTGGGTTTCTACGCCTCTAGGTAACCTTAAAAAGAGAGTTTTGCCTAAAGGTGTATCTTTACAACGATAGCTTTCTCCCTACTTTTATTTTTATGGGGTCAACACAAGGGTGAATCCAGTATATATCTCCCTGGTTTATTCTACTCCGCTTCTTCCTAAGTGTTTTGGAAATTTTTGGTGCATTTCTTGAGTTAGGTTCTAGACAACCGGTTGATGAGTTGTTACTACCAACAACTTACCAGCCATGCTCGTGCGACGAAGTGTGACTTATTTATTTTGTTTTCTTTTTCTTTTCTCCTTTTCTTTTTCTTTTCTTTTTGACTTTCTTTTTCTTTTCTTTTTTTAAAGTAGGTGGCTTCCCTGGTCTAAGATTTACCTAAAGGTAGTAAGAAGAGAATGGTCCAATGACTGGGCTCTGGACAACCTACCTATGGGCTGTTACCCACGATAACTTACCAGCCATATCACCCTAAAAGGTTCATTAGCTACCCAATTTTCGTTAAAACCGCCGATCAACAAGTCAGTGAAAAGAAAGTGTGTAGATGCATTAGACTTAAAGTTCCCTCAAATCAGAGGGTGGGTTGATAAGTCGTGTACTTATCACCCAAACTTATTTAATCAAATTACAATAGAATTAAGATGGCAAGGACTTAAAAAGAAAATCCACATTTTAGTGGATACACGGGCCAATTAAGTCCAAAGACCTGAAGGGTCTTTGTGTTCAGATCTTAATGTAATATTTCCTAAGATTGAAAAGTCCCAATGTCCAAGTCTTCCTTCCTAATTCAGATTTCTTTTTATGTATATATGAGAAGAGAAATACAATTTACAAGAAATTTCACAAGATAATTTCTCTCCCATTCCTTTTTCTTGCTTTCTAGAGTAGAATTTTCCTGCTTTCTAGTGTAATTTCTCGCTTACTTAATTGTATAAACATTTTGAAGTATCAAGTGAATGTTCTCTCTCTCTCTTATTCTGATTGTTTATAGTGATTCATTGTAATTACTCTACTTTTTAACAAAAACATGAAAAAAATATATAATTGCGAGTTTAAATCGACGTAGCCTCCCTAAGTTCGACCCGGGATTTCTATTCCAGTATAAATTTTATTTGTTGAACCTGAGTTCTTCGCTTTTCAAACTACAACGACAAGTTTTCAAAACCAAATTTGAAAGCGTAGTAACCCGTAGCTTCAACACATCTCCTTGCAGGAGATGCCTCGTCGGGGAGTTCTCGAGGCGGGCCGTGGTCGCAACCATGGACGAGGTCGGAGGGGCGAACGTGCTGGACCTAAGGTACCAGTTGACCCACCTCTTCTCCTGGGCATTCAGGCCCAGGATCTCGCTCAGCTGATTAGAGACATCATGCGAGAGGAGCTCCACCAGCCTCCTCGAGCACCTCTCCCTGAGGACGTGGAGGGGGAGTCCTCGGTGGGACAGAGAGACCGTCGCAGCATCGGACGAGCAGGAGGGGGGTGGTCCTCCACCGCCCCCACTGCACTCTGAAGCCTCCAAGCACGAGCCCTCCTTGCCTAGAGGCATGCTCGTTCCCCCACTGCAGCTGCACCACAAGCTTTTTGGACAATTCCGGAAGCTGAAGCCCCCATCCTTCAAGGGGGATGAGTACCTGTCTGAGGCAGAGGACTGGCTGGAGCAGATAGAGAAGGTGTTCAACACCCTTTACCCTCCCGCGGAGTGCCGCGTGGCCTTTTCCACGTACCATCTGAAGAGCGCAACACACAGGTGGTGGAGGGCTGTCAGAGGCCAGGAGGGGAGAGAGCTGACATGGGACCAGTTCGTGACTCTCTTCTGTGAGCAGTACTTTCTGTAAACTTGGTAGGACTAGAGGAGGCAGGAGTTCCACACTCTCCGCCAGGGGACGATGACTATTAGCGCGTACTGCATGCATTTTCTGGAGCTATCACATTTTTTCCCGACAGTTGTGTTTACGGAGGAGGAGAGCCTGTGGAGGTTTACTGAGGGGCTCCGACTTGCTATTCAGGGGCATGTCAAACCCCTGAAGTTGCCCACTTTCTCACAAGTGGTTGAGGCAACCATGACTTTCGAAGAGACCAACTCAGCCGCGCGAGACACTAACAGCGGATGGAAGAGACCCTATCAGCCAGAGTACTCTCAGGGTCGTCGGGAGAGGAGGCACACAGCACCCATAGGAGAGCAGTCTCATTTTGTTGGGCCATCAGTGGCCTTTGGGGGCCCCAGACAGGGACTAGTTGCCAGCACCAGACCCCCGCCCAGCTGCCAGTATGGACCTACTAAGGAAGGAGGTTGTGTTACCCTCTGCTACCAGTGTGGCCAGCTGGGCCACAACAGGAGGGACTGCTCATCTAGGGCCGGAGAACAGCAGATGCTCCCTGCACCAAGCGTTGGAGGCTGAGCTGGTGGTCGTGGTCACCAAGCGCGTAGGGGAGGGCAGCAATCACAAGGAGGGTACCGGCCAGTGGCTGCTTACCCGACCCAGAGTGTAGCTATTTCGTCTGCACCGAGGACTGAGGGGCGTATCAACGCCTTGACACACAGAGACACCAGGGCTTAAGGTTCAGTGGTGGTAGGTATGGTTAATATTTCTAGTAGATTAGTATACGTACTTTTTTATTCTAGCACCACGCACTCTTTCGTCGCTATGAGTTTTGCCGTCAGTTTGGGGCAGGGCAGTGTACTGTTAGAGGATCCGTTTGTGATCAAAGGCCCAGGTGGCCAGTTGTTTGTAGCTGAGGAGGTCTACACGGACTGCGAGGTCAGTATAGGGGGACAAAGCCTCCCTACTGACCTGATTGTGATACAGATGGAGGATTTTGGCGTGATCCTAGGGATGGACTGGCTATCTGCCTATCATGCCCAGGAGGACTGTTTTGGGAGGAAGATCGTCTTCTCCATACTGGAGTTGCATCCCTTTGAGTTTCACGGACAACCGGTGGACGAAGGTTTCAGATGCATCTCCGCACTTCAGGCAGCAAGGCTTTTGAGCCAGGGGTGTGAGGGCTTTTTGGCCTGTGTAGTAGCAGAGCCCAGTCCCGTGGCTGACTTTCAGAGTATCCCGGTGGTTTGCGAGTACCCCGACGTTTTTCCAGAGGAGCTGCCAGGACTACCGCCTGAGCGTGAGATCGAGTTTGAGATCTCACTGGTACCGGGGACCAGCCCCATTTCTACTGCACCGTATCGGATGGCACCGCTTGAGTGCGAGAGCTCAAGTCACAGCTGCAAGACCTGTTGGAGAAGGGCTTCGTGAGGCCCAGTGCGTCCCCATGGGGAGCTTCTGTGTTGTTTGTGAAGAAGAAGGACAGTACCCTACGACTTTATGTTGACTAGAGACAACTGAATAGGGTCACCATCAAGAACAAGTATCCATTGCTAAGGATTGACGGCCTCTTCAACCAGTTGTGAGATGGCACAGTGTTCTCCAAGATAGATCTGAGGTCCAGCTACCACCAGTTGAGGATTAGGGAGACCGACGTATCCAAGATAGCTTTCCGTACCTGGTACAGGCACTATGAGTTCTTGGTCATGCTGTTTGGGTTGACCAATACCCTCGCTGCCTTTATGGATTTAATGAACCGAGTTTTCAGGCCGTACTTGGAACAGTTTGTGGTGGTGTTCATCGACGACGTGCTCGTTTACTTGCAGGATCAAACACAGCACGGGCAGCATTTACGCATGATCCTAGACACCTTGAGGCGATGCAGGTTGTATGCTAAGTACAGCAGGTGCGAGTTTTGTTTGAGGCAGGTGACTTTCTTGGGTCATGTGATTTCAGGGGATGGTTTTGCTATGGATCCAGACAAGGTTGAGGCCGTACTTAGGTGGGAGAGGCCACCTACAGTGATAGAGATACATAGCTTTTTGGGACTAGCAGGTTACTATTGGTGATTTATCAGAGGATTATCTCAGATTGTGCATCCTATGACCTAGCTAAATCGGAAGGACGTGCCCTTTGCCTGGATAGATGAGCGCGAGGCGTGTTTATAGGAGTTGAAGGAGAGACTGACTTCAGCTCCTGTGCATACCATCCCAGACAGTAGTGGTGATTTTATGGTTTACACAAACGTTTCAATGCTAGGGTTAGGGGGTGCGCTCATGCAGCGGGGTCACGTTGTCGCTTACGCTTCACGGCAACTGAAGCCCCATGAGCATAGCTACCCTACCCATGACTTAGAGCTGACAGCTGTTGTCTTTGAGATGAAAACATGGAGGCACTACCTTTACGGTGAGACTTTCAAGATTTTCACAGATCATAAGAGCCTCAGGCACTTGTTTGACCAGAAGGAGCTTAACATGAGATAGAGACGGCTAGAGCTCCTGAAGGACTATGATTGCAGCATCTCCTACCACCTAGGGAAGGCCAATGTGGTGGCTGACGCCTTGAGCCAGAAGGCGCTCGCCCACTTGGCCAGTCTACAGGCACAAAGTTGGAGACTTATGGAGGAGTTGGGTAGTTGGTGACCCCGGGAGTCACAGGGGTACTGTGAGACAGTGACAGTGATGCGGCAGACGTGACTAGAGCTAATAGATCGCATCATCACAAGGTAGATGACAGATCCGTACTTACAGAATGTGCGAGATAGGGTGTTGATAGGGGACCCAGGAGACTTTTCCTTTACAAACGAGATACTTCCTGATGAGAGCCTCACCATGATCCATAACTAGCTCATTTTGACCTAAGAAAGAGAATAAGAGCTCCTACATAACCTAGAGAAGGGCTTAATTCAAAGAATAAGTGTTCTGAGAAGAAAACATGAAATAAAGGTTAAAACTGTAATTTTACCATTGCAGTACATAAATTGGATTTCTCAGAGGAAAAACATAGGTCAAACGATCTGAATAAGATAAAAAGTAGGTTGGTTCAATCAGAAATGGGTTCATGTGCAATTTAGGAATTAAATGACATCTTGTAACCCTAAAATAGACCTGCTTAATTCAACAAGGTTCTGGTCAAGAATAAAAATCAATTAAACCCTCTAAAATTCATGGAAAAATATCCCCTAGGGTTTAGAACCTTCAAATTGGCCTTTGGAACCTATTTTGACCTAGATTAGGGTCCTAACTCATCAATTGACCTAATTTGGGTTTTTATACAAAATGTCCAGTCAAACGTGGTCAAACCTAAAATCCAACTTCACCATTGGATTCCTTAGGCCTAAATTAGGTTTGTACCAAAATTTGGACCAAAGGGGAGGTCATCTTGACCTACTTTGCAAAATAGTACACCCAATTACATTTTAGCCCCTATCTTTTGAAAACCATTGCAAATACCCCCCTAACTTCCTCTCCACTCTTACAAACAGGTCCCTCCACCATTAATGGAGAGAAGTCCTACTCCGACGAGGAATGGAGGGGGAATACTCCCTGATTCCTCAGAGATCTCCTCCCAGATTTGGAAAGGAGATTCTTTGAGGAATTCCCTTCCATCTGAGCGTGGTCCTAATCCCTAATTCACACCCAATCTCTCATGCGAATGCACGAGAGATTTAAGTATCTCATAGACTTCCTACTCCGGCGAGGACTCTTGCATTTGGAAGCTTGTCTTGAGATTACATTTATATTATGAATTAGGTTTTGAGTAACTCTAAGTGTTCAATTACATTCTTGAGATTAGTGAATAAATTTCATTTGCTCCCTGTGTTCGACCTCGGATACTTAAGTTTTTGAGTAATAAAATTCTTATTTGTTGTCAACACTTGGTCACCTATACTACGACGCAACTGACTGTTAAAACACGGCCAAGCTGCGTAAACATTTTGGCGCCGTTGCCGGGGAGCAACGCGTAATTTATCACTAATCTCTGCATTCTTTTTTTTTATCATATTGAACACTAACTTGCCCTACTTTGCTTTGTTGTGATCTTGCAAGGTATTTCATGAGAAGATCCCTCCCGCAAGTCAACTACTCCAGGGCAGGTAATCTCTTTCCTTCCTTAAACCATCCCCTAATCTGTGAAAAACAAAAGGAAGCAACTAATTTAGGAATCAATTGCCTTCTTTCTATAGTAATCACCATCTTTAAGGCAAACATTTCCTAATTTTGTGAAAATTTTTCAAATCTTCTTGACGTTGGAGCGAATTTTTTAGATTCTATCCCACAAAATTCCTGTGCCTAATAAAAATCACGCTTAATCTCTGCGAACAACACACTTCTTGTTTTTGAGTCCAAAGAGAATTTTTGTGAAATAGAGGATTGGAAATAGAACCAAATTAGGGTTTCTACAGTAGGGCCTTGGAGTGCTAGTTCACACATGCCTATATAAAAGGAAATGAACCCTCCCACATCAGTGTGCTACCCAAGCCCTTGATTGAAAAGATCTAAATAAGACAAACCCTAAAAAAAATTGAGCTCTAAAATCACTTGAATCTTAAAATCTTGGACCTAATAAACTAGGAGTCAAATCAGGGTGATCTCTAGGTCCCAAGCCTAGAATCATTCTGCCATCTATAGGACAGGTCAGGTGAAGTTGACCCCTTGGGTCAACCAACCTCCAAATTAGGTCACAACATCAAAACATCTAAAGTTCAAGTGAAAACCCTAAAGCACCTTGGAAATAAAAGTGGTAGACTTAAGAGGTCAAGGTCCCCATTTTGGTCTACCTGGCATCTCAGTAACGAGAGGTTGGGTGGGGGAAACCCTGTAACCCGTGGGGATGCTCTACTGTGTAGGGGTCTTTGCGGGACTCTCCCTCTCTGGCTGCCCAGGTAATTCTCAGGTGGACGACCCTCTGATCCAAGGGTATCATCCGCCCCGAACCTCCATAGTCATCCAAACGTCTTTGGGTGTCTTGATTGGGTCAAAAACATCTCCAGTCCCTCATCTTTTCTCTTTAGAGCACACACATACATTTTCAATGGGACTCTTTATTCAGATCTAATCGCTTCATAACTTGATTCTACACCTTGATTCAAACTCTAATTCTACATCCTGATTCCACCACCTGATCCAAATATGCAGCCAAACCACTTAGGACTACCATTCAAGAAACCTGAATATCGGAGATCCATGAGAGATAGGATGATTGAGGATGACCTAAAATTCTATGAAGAAACCTCAACACCAGTAGAAAACATTCAGGTTGATGTCCCAACAACCACAACCTTTATCATAACTTGTGCCCAAGCACTATTGGCAGAAGCCACAAAAGGATCAACCCGTGACTTGTTCATCACAGGATACATTGAGATAGAAAAAGTGCACAATGTTGAATACCTTCAATGCATGACAAATCCTCGACTTTGGAAGCAACACCAAGATGATCTTGAAAAACGGGAAGAGATAATGACATTATTAAAACGAATTATCGACCAGAAATACTCGTATATACCACAAACAGAGGATAAACCATCTTGGGACAACATCGAGGATCAATTTGGTCTCGAGTTTGAGGCACAAAATGGTTGTGGACTCCCAACCCAGATGGAGTACAATGTGTCTGATATTGAAGAAGGTTGGGAAGCTCCAAGTGCAGGAGAACACAATGTTGAGCCAACTCTAGACCACGAATCACCAGGCTTAGAATCCCAAAACTCCTGCAATAATGAGAGTAGAACGGAACCTCTCGAGGGTGTAAATTCCATCCCTTATTCTGATAAGGTGACTCTCGAAGGTTATACAAACCTAGATTCTAGTGATTCAACCCACATCCTAAGCCCAGAATCTAGATCTGAAACCTATCAGGAAGATTTTGAGGTCCCATATGAGGAATATCAATTTTTCACTGAAGAATATGATTTTGGGCCTCTATTTGATGAATATCCCTCACCAACATCCTCAGAGAAACCAATCAATTTTTTGGAAGTCATGCCAATTTACGACACAGAAACTGAGGAGTTGGACGAGTGGGGTTTCAATTGGGTCTGCCCTACCAGCTTAGAACCTGAGCCTCTACCAGATAAGGACACCTTTTTAAGCTCAGAATTGACATCTAGGTTAGACCCCCAGCCTGCTGAATTTACAGCATATGATTTATTTTATGGTGAAACTCATGATCTTGAATCTCATTCAGATTTTCACAAACTCTCCAACGATTTCGAATCTGACCATAACATCGGAGAAAATATGCTTCCTGATTATAACAAGCCAATCAACGAACTCAGCTCACATGACTCATTCCATAACTCCGATTTTGAGAAAACCACCTCTTCCACACATACAGAACTGATCAAAACCCATTCTCTATCTTGACCCGCAACCGGACTCAATTTTCTATTCTGATTCACCTCTCACTGAGTCGTTTGCAGACGATTCAACTCCACATCTATACCGGGTATCAGGTATCGATCAGATTGAAAAACATGATCCATCATTCTCTGATCACCCCTGTAGGGTTTCCACACCATGCACTGATTATTTTTTGAAACCCTACCCTGACCAGGCTGATTCGACTCAGCCTGAACCCGAGTTTTCACTTCCATATCCATCCGAGCCACATTGCATATGGTGGGTTTCGCATCTGTTGATCTACATCTATCAACCCACCAGACTGATTGGGTTTGGGCTGCATCATCAGCCTATTGATCTTAACAAGCACCTGGTTGGACCAACTAAGCTCTTAATCAAGGTGCTTGTTTTACAAAACTCCGCTGATTTGACCACTCCCTCTCCACCCCATTTTCTGCTCGGCTGAAGGCGTTGAATATAGCGTTGAACAGGAGGCAACCCATCATTCCAAAAATAGAGACCCGTCTGATTATCCATCTGTACTCCATGTCCATTACACCTTGAGTCCAACCTTAGACAGTTGATCCCACCTCTGGTACACATACAGAGAGAGAGATGCGGGGGTGGGTAGAGGGGTAGGTTTTGCTCTTCGGTTTGTGCAGGAAAGAAGGAGAAGGAAGGCACAACTGAAGTGAAGCTGACACCTAGCTGCAAAAGGAAGAAGGAAGGAAGGCTAAAGAAAGAAGAAGACTCGCAGAGGAGAAAGAGAAGGAAAGATAAGGCAGAAGGAAGAGGCGAAGCCAAAGAGAAGAGGAAGTCAGAGAGCTAAGGCTGAAGAAGGAAGAAGAAAGAAAGAAAGGGAAAGACAAGCAGAAGAAGAAGAAGAAAAGTTGAAGCCAAGGGAAGCAAAGCTAAGGAAGAAGAAGAAGAAAGGTTGAAGCCAAGGGAAGCAGAACTAAGGAAGGCTAAAGGAGGAAGAAGCAAGAAAGAAGAAAAAGAAGACCCGCAGAGGAAGAAGGTGAAGCTGACACTTAGCCGCAGACAGCCAGCAGAAAAGAGAAGACCTAAGAAGGAAAAGCAGAAGACAGAAGAAAATAAGAAGAAAGGAAAAACTAGAAAGAGATACAAAGAAGAAACAAGGAAGAAGAAGCATACAGCCAAAGACCAAAGAAGAACAGAAGAAAAAGAGCTAAGGGAAGAGGAAAATCAGAGAAAGAAAGTCAGAAGAAGAAGAGAAAGCAGACAGGAAATAGGAGAGAAGAGAGATATCATTTTAAGATGTCTGATCCCATGATCAGACATCCAATTTTTCTATTTTTGCCACATTTGACTCAAATTCTTGCATTTATATTCTGAATTAGGTTTTGAGCAACTCTAAGTGTTCAATTACATTCTTGAGATTAATGAATAAATTCCATTTGCTCCCTGTGTTTGACCTTGGATACTTAGGTTTTCAAGTAATAAAATTCTTATTTGTTGTCAATGCTTGGTCACCTATACTACGACACAACTGACCTAAAACACAGCCAAGCAGCTCGCCAACACTGTGCATGAGGGGATGCTTATGCGTTCCTAGGGAAGAGGAGTTGTTAAGAGAGCTCCTGGCTGAGGCGCACGAGTCCAGGTTCACCATACATCCCAGGAACACAAAGATGTATCATGATCTGAGACGCGACTTTTGGTGGAGAGGGATGAAGTGAGATGTTGGAAGTGTGCTGGCCCTTGAGTACGTGGTACCAAGGAGAGCAACTGTCCCATTTTGTGTACAACGGAGCTAGCCTCCCTTGGGTTGAGACTCAGGGTTAGGATTGGCCACTCTACACCGACTCCTGTTGGCCCTCGCATACGTGGTACCTGTTTACAAAAGCAAAATCGGGTTTAAAGTAATGCATCATAGTATAGCCAAAATCGATTTGAAAACAAATGAATTTTATTACTCGAAAAATATAAATCCAAGGTCGAACACAGGGAGCAAATTGGGATTCAAAAACCAAGAACACAACTTTCAAATCTATAATATGCAATGACGAATCAAAGTTGTAAAGCAAGAGAGATATTCTCAATGTATATAGAAGCTTAAAATAAAAAATGGATGTCTGATGTAAAAATCAGACATCTTAAATGCTAAGTGCTACAGTGCTTCTTTGATTTCTCTCTTCTGTTCTCTGTCTTCAGCTTCTTCTTCCTTCTTCTATCTCTTTCTTCTTCTCTGTGGCTTTCCTTCTTCTTCTTTCTCTTCTCTGATTTGCTCTAGCCTTAGCTTCTTCTTCTTTCTTCTGACCGCAACCCCTCTTCAACCTTGCTTCTTCTCTTCAACCGAGCCTTCTCTTCCTTAGCTGTTGTGGCTGCCACCCTTCTCCTTCTTCTTCCTTGGGCTTCCTCTACGGCTTCCTCCTTCCTCTTCCTTGGCTTCACCCTTTGCTTTTCTTCCACTTTTTCCCTGAGAGTAAAACCTACCCCCTACCCTCCCCGCGATCTCTCTTCTTTCTTCTCTCTTAGGCTAGCTCTCCCAGAGTCGTCTCGAGTTAACGGGTCGGGTCAGCGTGCTCGGGACCAGGCCCACCGGCGTGGGTGGTAGGCGAGGAGTGCATGGGTAATTGGGTCAGTAACCAGGTCCGCGGGGGCATGGGTCACGGACGAGGCGAGTGGGATGAGTGGGACCTCACCCCGTGTTAGGAGGTGATAAGCCCCTGACACTTTTTCCACTTATATCACACCGCGTTCTTCAAATCATTCGAGGTGGGACTAAATGTCCCACCTTCTTCGTAGTTGCCTCTACAGCATGTGTTCTCGCGAATTGCAGAGGCTACAGGGGGCTTGGACTACAATTGCTGGCTGGAATCATGCGCTACCAAAACCCGTGTGTCTGGGAACCTGAAGCTTGGTGCCTGGGGCCTGGAATGAAGCTTGAGAGCTTCTTCGAGCTTGCTCCAATGGCGGCCGAGCACCTATACCTGTCCACAAGAAAAACTGCCTTAAGACCTAGTCAGAACACACAGGGAGATTCACCTTGGCATGGCGAAGGTGGCACGGTGGTTGGCGTGGCGCGAGGCGGCTTGGGCATGCGTGCCTAGCTCACCCTGTGGTTGTGAAGATGGGTGTGTTCGGGGGATGTTTTGGATGGGTGTGGCGGTGAATGGGAAGAGGGGTGATGATCAGTGAGTCATGGCGGAGCTTGTGAGGTGGCTGGCGAGGTGGGTGGATGCGTGGAGTGGCGGGAGTGCCTCGCCGGTTGTCTGCCGGAGGTGGAGAAGATGGCGGTGTTGTGCGAGTGTCGAGGTGTGATAACAGAAATAAATGAGGGAAAAATAATGAGCAGAGAGAGAACTTATCTAAGATAGAATAGATGAAGGGTGGAGCGGAGGAGGCAGACGGCTCGTATGTGTCGTCGCCGAAGACGAAGGCCCAGTGAGAGGAGGACGGCGACGATGTGAGGGAGGCAGGCACATGCGCAGGTGCGGCGCGACGCGGACGAAAGAGGCAAAGGCAACTCTGCCACTGGTATTGTGGCAGAGCGACGAGAGGAGAAAGGAGTCGCCGGAGCTTGTTGGGATTTTGGTCGGAGGGGAAGAGAGGAAAATTGGGGGTTTTCTCGGGCCAAATCAAGCTTGAGAGGAGCGGGAGGATCTGGGGACCTTTTTATAGCCTCTGGCAGAGGGCCTTGTGCTTGGAAGCCAAGCTTCCAAGCACGGCAACCTCGTCAGAGTTGGAAGGTCGGAAAAGACCCAAATCTCTCATGCGTTCGCATGAGAGATTGGGTGGAAATTGGAGCTCCAAATTGGGTTCACATGAACGGGAATTCCTCAGAGAATCTCCCTTTCAAATTTGAGAGGGATTCTCTGAGGAATCAGGGAGTTGTTTCCCTTGAATCCTCACCAAAGTAGGATTTCCTCCACTATAATGGTAGAGGGACCTAATTGCAAAGAATGATGAGAAAGCTAAGGGGTGTTTGCAAGAGTTTTCAAAAGTTAGGGGTATAAATGTAATTGGGCTAGACTAATTTGCAAAGGTCAAGGTGAATTTCCCTTAGGTCCATATTTTGGTACAAACATAATTTGGACCTAAGGAATCAAATGATAAAGTTGTATTTTAGGTTTAACCACGTTTGACTAGGCAATTTACACAAAAACCCAATTTAGGGCAAAATTTTGATTGGGACACCTATTTAGGTCAAAATAGGTTCTAAAGTCCAAATTGAAAGTTCTAAACCCTAGAGGATATTCTTTCATGAATTGTAGAGGGTTTAGGTAAATATTATCCTGACCAGAACCTTATTAAATTAAGTGGGTCTATTTTAGGGTTACAAGAAGTCATTTAATTCACATATTTCACATGAACCCTTTTCTATTTGAACCAACTCACTTTTTATCTTGTTTAGACCATTTGACCTATGTTTAGCCCATGATAAATCCCTTTGTTGTACTACAATGGTAAAATTGCAGTTTTACCCCCTTGTTTCTTTTTTTCTCTCAGAAGGGTTTTTCCTTGAGTTAGGACCTTCAGTTGGTTATGTAGGAGCTTTTGTTCTCTTTTCTAGGTCAAAATGAACTAGTTAGGGCTCATGATGGTGTTCCCATCAGTACTGAGGCAAGCTACTAGTGTAGGAAGGGAGCTAGCCACCCCACGGTGCTTGAGGTTCAACTTGCCACCCTACATCGACTTATCAAGCCCTTTGGGCAAACCGGGGTAGTCAGATGAGGGTGCATGGACTGTGGAGGGGTGAAACCCTTGTTTGGTTCTGAGGGGCAAGACCCCTGTCCTAAGAGGGCAAGTCCCTATACTATTCCGTACTGTACTTTGGGCATACCCGTTAGTGAAAACGACTGATCACATGTCAATTCGGGGTAGCTACCCGTGCACTTATCACGCGTGTCGTAGTCTCCGCTACATCTTGACAGTGACCTCGGGGTGGTTGACTGGGTGTAGGACTACCACGAGGGACCCTCCCGGCCAGGAGAGCACCACATGTACCTTCTACTCTACGGAAAAGACTGCAATCAAGATCGTTCCCACGAGGAACATGTAAGATCAAGAAATATCTAGATACTTTGAGAAATGGGTGAAACGGAAACATATCAAAATAGATAAATAGAAATGAGAATTAAACCTGTTATTTTTACTGTTTTGTATTTAGATAAAATAAACACCACTCTACTCAGCGTTCGCAGACTCTGTCTTTTCATAACACTGTTCAGGACCTGGAGTTGAGCAACCTGAGTTTTCGGCTATAGAGGGTGTTGGGCTCAGTCGAGTCCAGCTGTAGTTTTTCTTCAGCACTTTCTTTTCTCTACTATTGTAGTAAGTATTGGACACTTAGTTATTGTTCTGCTACTTCTGTTTCCTTTCCGCTTTCCGTTGTTGTTGTTGTTGTGGTGGTATGTACTGAGATAGTTATTCTATTTCTTTATTGCTTTATACGTTTCTTCTACTTAGTTATATTGCATGTGTGAATATGGTTTATTTTCCTGTTGTTGGTTATTCCTTGTTGGACGACTAGGTCTTGGGATTAGTCGAGGCGAGTTGGTCTCGGGTCCTGTAGGGATCCGAGAATCGAGTCGTAACAACGCCTCTCGGAATTGTGACCGAACGGTCTGCTAATTGTAGTGTTACTAAGGTCGACTGAAGTTCACCTAATATGAACTTCTCATAAAGAGAAGTCGGAATTAGGTTAATGGATGCACCTAGATCCAAGGGTGCCCTATCAAAGGTGTAATCTTCGATAACACATGAAATCAAAGGGGCACCTAGATCTCTCTTTCTCGGAGGAAGGTGATGAGGAATAATAAAACTAGCCTGCTTGGAGAATACCACCTTCCTCAGAACGGATTCCCTCGGCTTACTCTACTATGTGCATAAATCCTATAAGAATTTAGCATAAGACGATATGTGTTTGATAGGGTCGAGGAGCGAGATATTGATTTCAACATTCTTGAATATATTCAAGAGCTCCTCATCACTATCAGCGGGCTTCTTCTTCCTAGGTTTAATCAAGGCCTCAGAAAAAGAAACATGAATCAGATCTTCGGAATCGGGTTCCTGAGCCTTGATTTCTTCTTTAGAGTTCTCCTTTCTTTCCTCAGGATCACCAGGATTTGGTTGATCAGAATAGGGTAATTGTGGGTCTTGGGTTTGCCTTCCACTCCTCAAAGTAACAGAGTTGGCAGATGCATACGGGTTTGAGTCTTGGGGAGGGTTAGGAAAGATCGGAGGGGCCTGATTAGCTAGAAACCCTGAATTTGATGAAGCAAAAGGACCTTGCTCAACCACCTGAGCATGTGCGTGTGGGTCCTTCTAATTCCCATACCCTTGGGCTTCATTGCCCGGATTTTGTATATTGCGCGGGTTGGGTACGGGTTGAAATGGCAGAGATCTAGGTTGACAAGAATTAGCAATGAACCCAGTTTGCAAGTTGTCCAGCGAGGTTTTCATTTGCTGCATGAGCTGGAGCATAGATCCTTGCATCTCTACCATCTGACAGTTCAAATCAGCCTACCCTACGGGTTGATGGGCATTCCAAGTTGACTGATTGACCTGATTTGGGGGCAGCTGAGTATAAACATAACCCTGACCCATTGGTCTTTGCGGAGTATAGTTGCTGGGTCGGAATTGGATCTGTTACCTCAGGTTTTTCCAGGGGAAGTTAGGGTGGTTCCTCTAACCTGGATTATAAGCATTGGAATATAGGTTGGACCTAACGTTCTCCTGTACAGCATAGACATCCTCATAGGGCGAGGATGGAGAGAAAGGGAAGGATCAAAGAAACTGGGATCAAAGGCCCCAGTTTGTGTAACGACCCGATTCCCGAGTCCCTACGAGACACGAGAACCGGACCGACTCGACTAATCCCAAGACCTGGTCGTCCAACGAGGAAGTAACCAAAAGAGAAGTAAAATAAATCACATTCAGCATGAATATAACTAACAGTACGAAAATACAGCAGTAAGGAAAGAAACCACTACAGTATGTACCACCACAACAGTAGAACAACATTCATAACATAATATGAACTGCAGGTAAAGAAAAGTACAGCGGAAACAAGAACTACTCACTACAATGGAACCAAAAAGAGGTACAAGAGAACAGTGGTAACTCTACTGGACCCTACTCTGCCCAGCGTCCTCTGCAGCCGCTGACCCTGGCTGCTCAACACCTGGTCCTGAAAGGTAACGAGTGTAACACGTCAGCAAAATGCTGAGTAGAGTGGCAGCTAAACTAAAGAAACAGTAAAGTGTACAGTAGCTGTTTTAATTTTCTTTCTTCCTTTATTTACGTCTTTCTATTGTTTCACAATTTATCTATTTCTCAGATCCTTCACTTGATCTCGAATGTTCCTCGTGGGAACGATCTTGATTGCAGTCTTTTCCGAACAGTAGAAGTAGCACGTGGTGCTCTCCTGGCCGGGAGAGTCCCCCGTGGTGATCCTACTCTCAGTCAACCACCCCAAGGTCACTGACAGACATAACAGTGACTACGGCACGTGCGGTAAACGCACGGGTAGCTAACCCGCACTGGCACGCGGTCAGTCGTTTCCGTTAACGGGTGCGCCCAAAGCACAGCACGGAACCAGTACAGGGCAGAGCCCTCTCAGTAATAGGGGTCCAACCCCTCCACAGTAACCAAACAGGGGCCTTGCCCCTCTACAGTCCGCGCACCCTCGCTTGACTACCCTGGTTTGCCCCAATGTGCCTAACAAGTCGATGTAGGAGGCTAGCAGAACCCCGAGGCCCGTGGGGTAGCTAGTACCTCCCTACACTAGTAGCTCTCCTCGGTACTACGTACACGAGGCCAGCAAGTCGGTACAGAGTGGCTAGTCCTAACCCCGGGTCCCTGGGGCGGCTGGCTCCGCTCTGCACTAAACAGGGGGACAGTCGCTCTCCTTGGTACTCCGTACTCAAGGGCCAGCTCACTTCCCCAATTCTATTCCATTCACTTTTCAAGAGTTCTACTCCTAATTCCCCGTAGGGTTCCAGCTCTTTTAACTTAGAACATCCAGGTTTCACTTTCCAGTTTCACGTTCTTACAATCCATATTCTCAATCACGTTTATTTATTCATAACAGGCAGCTGTTAATTCAATTCACAGGAAGCTATTATTTCCTTTCCACATTTTTCAATACTGCAGTATTCATACATTCCACTAGTTTTCCCGTCCTAGGATTCATGCCATATCCTAGGATCTATCATACAATCTAGTTTTCCAGCCCTAGGATTCATGCAACACCCTAGGATCTACCATTCAATCTATTTCTCATTCCTAGGATTCATGCAATGTCCTAGGTTTTATTTATGGTTTCATAATTTAACAGATTATACTTAAAGCCACTCTACCGGTTACAACAGGAGTACTGGGGCGTGGTCGGGAATCCCGCGTGCCTCCGCAACCCCCGAGACTGCAACGGAACGAGGTCCTATCACAAAGATCAAACACACAGAGTTTCTCAAAATAGTACATAGCTACTGTAGACGGGTAGAGGATGTAATTCCGAAAAGCACGCAACTTGAAACGCGAAAAACGGACTCCGAACGGGCCCTAAATGGGTCGAAAACGACGAAACAATGCAAAATTAGACGTCTGGAACTTATTCCAGACGTCTTAAAAAGTGGATCAGGGGTTACCTTGCTCTGCGTGGTCTCTCAGACGTCTAGAAGCCTGCGGGGGCGTCTGGCCTAGTTCCCAGACGTCTAATTGTCACCCAGGACGTCTGGAAGTCGTTCCTGTCTTCTGGCACTGCAGCCAGACGTCTGATTCGCGTTGGATGCGAATCCCCGAACCTGCGTGTACCCATTTCTCTCTCTCAGTACGGACGGTCGTAGGAAAGGAAGAAGGTATAAAAATAACTCACCTTTCAGACATCTGGACAGTCTTCCAGACGTCTTCCCAGTCGTCTGGTTGGAATCACAGACGTCTGATTCTGGAAAATTTTCCAGAATCAGGGCGCCACTCGCCCTCCGCCCGCGACGCACGGCTGCGCTGGAGTGCTTCGCCTGCTGCTCGAGCTGCAACAGGCCTGCCGCGCCACCCCGCGTCTACTGCGCCCCCGCCGGCCGGCTCCCGTTGCCCCGGCAGGCTCGAGCCCTCACGGCCGACGCCTCCTCCCCCGCGCAGCACCTCCTCCCGCACCCTCCGCGGCTATCGACGCAGCCGCTCACTCGCGCTCGCTCTCGCGCACCGACTGGAAGGAGAAGAGGGAGGGGGCGGAGGTGACGGGAGTGAGGGGGAGGGCGTGGCCTTTTAAGGCCGCGCGAGGAGAGAGAGAGCGGGACAGGGTGGTCTGCGGCCGCAGGAGAGAGGGAAAAAGAGAGGGAGAGAGAGCGTACGCAGACGAATCGCGCGTGACAACAATAACCGATTCCCAGACGTCTGGAAGTGGTTCCAGACGTCTAGTCAGACGTCTAGGCCACTTCCCAGACGTCTTAAAAGATGTCTAAAGCGTGTGTTCGTTACAGTTTGGAACCCGTGGGGTTCCGAGTAATGCTGGCTCACAGGTTGAGCCGCATCCAGTTGATTCACGAACTCCCATCCAGAAGGAGCTCGCGAAGAATGGAATCCCAAATTCTGGGATTGAGTGGAACGAGAATTGTTCACAGAGTTTCTAGCAATCCACTCCTCCATCCTTTTGGAAACCAGGTCCACCTTATCTAATTTATTACAAATAAGCTCCATATCAAATGAATCAGAGTCATGGACTTCATTAACATTCAATCTGGATTGTTGGGACCGGTTAAATGTAACCATAGAGGCATGATTGATTGAATTTTTGCTCATTTCCTCAAACAAATCATGTGCACTATCTGCGTTTTTGTTGAAGAAATTGCCTCCGCAAGAAGCGTCCATATGATTTCTGAGTTGTTTAGTTAACTAGTAATAAAAGATCTGCACGAGTTGCTATTTCAGTACCTCGTGATGTGGACACTTTTGCAATAAGTCCTGGAATCGCTCCTAGGCAGCATGAAACTACTCCCCTGGCCACTGGGCGAAAGTAGTAATGGCCTGCCTCAGTGTATTGGTATGCTCGACTGGAAAGAATTTCTTTAAGAAAGTCGATTTAAGATCGTTCTAAGTTGCTATCGACCTTCCTATGGTCTTGTACCAATGAGTGGCTTTATCCCTAAGGGAGTGGGGAAAGAGCCTCATGATCATTTGCTCTTCATTTACGTTTCATGCTATGGTGATATGGACCAAAGTGGTCAGCCCTCCAAATGCTAAAATGGGTCTTCAGAGCCAAGCCCATGAAAATGTTTGATCAGGCTTAACACCTGGGGCTTGATTTCCCGTAATTTGAAGGATCATAAAAATCATTTAAGGGTTGAGCGCCCTGCATTCTCTAGAACCATTCTTGCATTCTCTGCATTTGTTCCAGCTGCCTTTGAAACATCCCTTACTGATTTTGAGGCAGAGAAGGTTGTTAATCGACCATGGGATCAATTTGACCAAAATTCAATTTATGCCTCCTAAAATGATCTAATGGTCCTTCCAATCAGGGATTCAATGACCTCCTTCCAAGCATAAACTAGGAAGAGGTTGGAAGGACTGGTGATAAGAACCCTGCAGCACAATAAAATAAGTCTGTCCTTAAGTTGGGTAGCCTAAGGATCTACAGACTCTCAAAATCCATCTTAAGATTATAGACAATTTACTCTACTTGTATCCAGTCAATCCAACCAGTTAGAATGAGGTGTTGGGGAGAAGGTTCTTCGTTCGGCTTGTACCTCCGATTCCTAGTGTACCCCCCAACCGCGGTCGTTTGACGCTACTCCCCTAGCTAAACATCAGATTGACCGGTACAAGCAGGTTAATCATGAACAATCTCAATCTGGGCCCCGAAAAGCGAATCAGTCCTTAAGGCCAACGTCTAATCAATTTTAACTTAGGCTTAGGATTGTAGTGCTTATGAAATGTGATGGGGGCCCTTAAAATGGGTTGTGCCTGTAATGATTGATTGAATATCTGTGAGTGCATGCACAACCAGGGTTTTCAAGCAAGATTATTTGGATGAGTGGATTTTTAAGATTCAAATCTTGCTTAAGTAGCTTTTAGTGTTTAGAATTAGGTAAGTTCAATCAAGTTCAAGAGGCAAACCAGATTTTCAAAACACGGGTGAAGATACTTTTCTTTTGAAATCAAAAGTAAAGTGGAGTGCTTGGTATTGACCAAAATTGTAAACCCTAAGGGGAAGCTACTTGATGAGTTGATTTTAGATGAAGTGGTGTAACCCAAACAACTCAAACAATTGGCCTTAATACACCACTGAGTTAGGCACACAAGTGGATACCTATTCTGATTTCTACTCGATTATGTGTTTGGGTGTGTGTACCAGTTCCACAGGTTAGAATCTTGATTGAGTAGATAAAAATCAAGTTAGGTTATGTGCCTCGAATGTGGGTGTATGTAGTGTGTATGTTAATTTATCCCACAAGAAGTATCTTTTTGTTTATTTTTTTTTTTACGAGGGTGAGATGAGTGAGGGTAGAAATCAAAGCATCCAAACTAATCCTAGGGTTTATGTGAACATCTAGGTTAATTAGGGTTTGAATTAGGGTTGTGGAATGAAATCTATGGAGGGGGGAAAAATGGGAAGCACTTACAGTTGTCTTCAACTGCACTTTACTCCTTTCTACTGCTTGAAGATTCTCTGTTGAGGTACCAGCAAAATAATAGAAAAAAAATAAAAGCAAGTTAGAAAATAACTAAGTACGTGAAGTGCGAAAAGAAAATCAAGATCCATTGCCTCCCCGGCAACGGCGCCGAAATGTTGGAGTAGAGAATTATCGCAAACAGAATTGAGTTTTGAAAATCCGTCGTCGTAGTGTGATTTGCGAAGAAATCCATCAACAAATAAATTTTACTGAAACTCGAAAAGAATTTCGGGTCGAATATAGGGAGGCTACGTCGATTTGAAATCCACGATTATATATATTTTTTTGTTATTTTTGTTTAAAAAGAGAGATAATCACAATGAATTCGATATTAAAAATAAGAGAGAGAAAGAGAGAGAGAGAACATACACTTTATAATATGGATAATGTTTATTAAAACTAGAAAGAGGAAAATATTACAACGAGAAAGCTATAAAATGTACTCTAGAAAGCAGTAAAGAGAAAGGAGGTGAGAAGTTATCCTCCTCGATGGCTGCTTGGAGGATGAGCCGGATAGGGCGACGCATGGTAAACGACGGGCGAAGATGGAAGACAAAGAACAAAGCAGGAAGAACCGGGGGTGAGGTAGGGCGTCATCGTCACGGGATCCACTTCTGGAATGGGGGAGGGAAAACTTTGATTTTAACTGTAGAGGAGCATCCCGGGTTTGGGACAAGCTTCTTTAGAGCTTTGAAGAGGGAGAGAGGTGAAGGAAGGGATGAATGAAATGTGGGGGGTGTAGGCCTTTTTATAGGTGTAGAGGATGGGGGCAAATAGGTCATTTTAACCTTAAAACATTAATATCGGGGTCTTTAGTGACGGATTTAAGCGTCACTAAAGACCCTGAACGTGGTCGTAGCTCTCGCGCATGCACCGCACCCTCCTCTTCCTTTGTTTCAATGCCTAAACACGTCTAGACAACCTCAGCCATTCGATCTTGCGATTGACGACTGAGATTGCATCACGTCACGCCTTCATAACGCCCCCTGTGTGCGATCATGCATGTAGAGGCGCGTCTGATCGTGCGTGTGGCACTCCTGCCGCCGCCCGATGTGCATCGCACGACTGAAATCAATCGCGCCTCGCATTCAGTTGATTTGAGGCACTTGCAAAGGCTCCAACATGCAACCTTCGCGTCAGCTATGGCTTCGAGACTGCTGCACCATTCTCACAGATGGTCGCAGTTTCAATTTGGGCTCAAGCGTGATCGACTGTTGGATTTGAGATCCAACGGCTGAGATTGATCAAGGAATCAAGGAGGGCATCGTGCAGCACTCCTTTGGCCTGTTGGGTGGTTGGGATGGTGCCACGTGGCACCATCTTGGCTGTGCATCTTCTATGTGTTATAAATGGTGCCACAAATGTTGGATTGGATCAATTTTCACGCTGTTTGGCTGTGATCATCAATCCGAACCCATCGTGCGGTCGAATTTGTCATCTGAAGTGCGGATTTACACCATCTTGGCCCTTGATCTCTGATCTTCCTTGGATTATATCTGATGCTACGGAAGTCCGATCAGGGCGATCTTGGAGTCGTTGAACTTCGATGGTCGCCCTGATCAAATCCGTACGGTTAGATCTTCAATCCGAGGCCTCAATTAAATGTCGCCTTGTCCCTGGCCACTAAGAAGAAGAATTACTATACAATTTGTACAATTTGACCTAAATGCATGATGATGCATGTTATACAATATTTACAATGCATGATACTTATATGATACTAAGAACATGCATTAATAGAAATTTTTGGATATTTAGATGTATGCACATCACCACTTCTCCCCGGTTTCTCCCCCTCCTCCTTCGCAGCTCCTCGCCCTCCTCCTCCCTAGCTCCTCCTCTTCGTCCTGACCATCCCCTCCTCTTCCTCAGCTCCCCCCTCCTACTCCACTTCCTAAGCACGCCCCCCTCCTCCTCCTCCTCCTCCTTGGTTCCTCCCCCTCCTCCTCCTGACCACCCATCTGCTCCTCCTCCCCATCCTGCCAACCCCCTCCTCCTCCTTGTCCTACTGCCCCCCTCCTCCTCCTATTGTCGGCCTCCTCCTTTTCCTCCTTGTCCTGCTGCCCCCTCTTCATCCTCCTTCTCCTATCACCCTCCTCCTATTGTCTCCGCTGCCGCCACCTCTATTCCATAAGTTGTAAATTTTTGAATAACATGATAATATGTTATTTAATTAATTGTGTTTATGAAATTACAGGCTATTGGTGATGACCATTCTCAGAAGTTGTAGTCGTTCGAGGTATAATTTTAATGTTTTTAATTTATTGTAATGATATTTTAGAATTTCATTAGATGTGGGGTGTTCCCACATATTGTGCCCACTTGTATGATTTATTGTGAATGTGGGGTGTACTCACTTGTTTGATTGAAATGACAGTTAATGTGGGATATGCCCACTTTTATGATGAGTGTTATTTTGCTATGCAGGTTTACAGAAAACTTCAAAATATAAGGGGAAACTCTGTCAAATTTTTTTTGAAAATTGTTTTAATGTTTAGAATTTAGGTGGTGGACCTGGAACATTACGTTCCCTAGGTTTAGTTGGGTTTACTATATGTTGTTTAGGTTTGGTATTAGGTTGTGTATATGGTGCTTGGGCTAAGGTTTTTGGGTTTGAGTTGGGAGAGGGTTAGGGTGGTTGGGTTGGGCTAGGGTTTAGGATTTGACTTAGGCTTGGGTTTGGATGGTTTGTTTGGGTTAGGGTTTAGGGTTTAGGATTCGACTTGGTTTAGGGTTTGGATGGTTGATTTGGGTTAGGGTTTAGGGTTTAGGATTTGACTTGGGCTATGGTTTGCATGTTTGGTTTAGGTTAAGGTTTAGTAATATGGTTGTGTTGGGTTAGTTTGGGTTGCGCTATGGTTGATAAATCATTCTTAAATTATCCTTCTGTCTTCCATTTAAGCATGGCCTTCATGGTCTGACTCCCAAGTTGCAGGTCGAGAAATGAGGGGAACAGCTTGCAACCTAATTACAAGTATGATTTTTAGGAAGAAATTGACCGGAGCCCTTCTTTATTGAGCTATATTGGGTTTGTGGATAGGGGAAAGGTTCACTCAAAAGAACAAATAATCACACATTGGATAAGAATTTGGTGATTTGATTTCACCTAAATGGATGTGCTTTTGGGGATGATATATATGATCACCTGTAAGTTTTTACCAAGTCCTTAAAGTGAGAATATTTTTATTATTAACATTTAAGATTATAATCTATTTTTCATTAATTTTGCTTTTGAAATTGCAGGTTATCACTGTCGGGTACACTCGGAGGCTTGAGTAGTTGGAGGTATATATATATATTCAATATTTTTAATTTAATTGAATGATATTTTAGTTTTCTGGTGAATTTCTTTAATGTTTAAATTAGTTATTGTTTAGATACACACACTTGCTAAAGAAGATATATGCATGCAAGGCCAAACACCAGGTATTCTAACCCCTCGGATAAAAGTCCTCCAAGTCAAATTGTGTCCAAATTACTCACCCGTCGAGACTTATGATCATGTTATATGGACAATGCAGGAAGCGTATGTATACCTTACATGCATGATGTATTGTCTATGTAGCATGCCATAAGACTCGATCAACTTTAGTTTGGAGAAGTCCTGAACTAAAGAAGGTCCTTAAAGATTTAATCATAACATAGTTTTGCTCATTACATATAACCTTGTGTGGTGAAATTTCAGTTGCTTCTTCCTGCTCTTCTCTTGCATACCAACTAATCTTATCTCGTTTCTTGCGGTGCCCTTAATTGGGTGTTAAAGGAAATCTAGCTATGGTTAGTATTGGGGGGTATACTGGAGAAGTGTAGAAAGATGCTGTCGAAATTTCATCGCATTAAGGTTACATGTAACGAGCAAGCCTAAGTTGTTATCAAATCTTTGAGGATGAGCTATAAAGTAAAAATCTTAATCAAGATACACATCATTCAGTTAGTTCCCTTCCTAATAAGTGATTTGTTTACATTAAATTTTAGGTTACAATGGATAAATCTTAAATTTGATTGTAGGGTTCAGATTACACCAGATATAAAGATGGAGTAATTTCATTTCTGGATTGGACCTTTGATGACAAGAGGAGGATATTTAGGCGAGGAGGTCAACTTGATAATATCTTCTACCCATGCATAAGATGTTTGAATGATTTTTTTCATGATCGTAATACTGTGCTCGAGTACTTGATTTGTAATGGGTGGTGGTAGCATTGCACTACTTGGGTAGCTCATGGAGAGGAGTTGACTGAGAAAGTCATAAATAATGAGAACACTGTTGACAAAGAGATCGACGAGGCAATTGCTGATAGTGGAGGTGAAGGAATACAAGAAATGTTGAACGAGATGAGAGTAGGAGAGAATATAAATATATATGAGGAAGATCCGTTCAGTTGTTATCCGTTCTATGATATTGTTAAAGTGGCTGAGGATCCTATTGCTCCCTGTGTTATGAAAATGTCAAAGTTATTTTTGTTGAAGATGTTTCAACTAAAGGTTATGAATAGAGCTAGTGCTAAATTCATGTCAGAAATACTTCAGTTTATTGCTGAGCTATTGAATAACCCTAATGGTTTTCCAACTTCATGGTATGAGTCAAGGAAACAGATTTGCAAGCTTAGTTTGGACTATCAGAAGATCGATGCATGTTTGAATGACTGCATTCTTTTTAGAAATGAATTCGCAAACTTGAGTAACTATCTCAAATGTGGACTTGAGAGATATAAGGAAGGTAAAAATGAAAGGAAGAGGAAACAACCTCAGAAGGTTCTTCGTTACTTCCCACTGACACCAAGGCTTCAACGCCTTTTTATATCAACTAAAATTGCACGGTTGATGACATGGCACCAGGATTGTAAATCTCAAGATGGAAGAATACGTCATCCTACTGATTCAGAGAAGTGGAAGAGACTTGACGAAAGAAATAATTCATTTGCTTTAGAAGCAAGGAACGTGAGGTTGGGTCTTGCAAGCGATGGATTCAATCCATTTAAGAGTATGTACCTGTCGTACTCTATATGGCTAGTGGTAATGGTTACTTATAACTTACCTTCCTGGTTATGTATGAGATCGTCATTCATGATACTGACCTTATTAATCCCCGGTCCAAAACAACCAACAAATGCAATAGATATTTATCTCCAGCCATTAATCGATGAACTAAAATAGTTGTGGTACACCAGCGTGAAGATGTATGATACAGAAAAGAAAGAATTTTACAATATGCAGGCAGCATTGTTGTGGACCATCAACAACTTCTCGGCGTACGCAAATATATCAAGTTTGAGCACTAAAGGAAAGCTTGCTTGCCCAGTTTGTATGAAAGACACTCATCACTTATGACTGTCGGAAAGTAAGAAATTCTATTACTTAGGACATCACAGATTTCTACCTATTGAACATAGATGGTGAACGTCACAGTTCAGGAGTAAATTTGATGGCAGGATGTGTCGGTATTCAAAGAAAAATAAAAAAACTCAACTTAGTACAGATTCTATCAGGTTGTCGGGTCAGGTTACAATGGAGATACAAAAAATGGGTGAGAAACGATTGAGTCGACCATTCAAACAAGACCAGACGACTTCAAGGAATTATGGATTTCGAAAGAAAAGCATTTTCTTTATGGAGTTGCGATACTGGAAAGATCTTACAATACATCATAATTTAGATATTATATACATCGAAAAGAATGTAATGGATAACATCTTAGACGTATTAAATCTAACCGATGATCCAAAGGACACAGTGAAAACAAGAAAATACATGAAGGGTTTAAGGATACATCTGGAGCTGCATATTCATGAGGATGATGACTACTTCTCACCTGCTATTTATAGCTTGAATCAGGACTAGAAAAGTAGACTATTCTCCTTAAAGGAAATTCAGGTGCTAGATGTGCTTTTCTCGTAGCTTTCTTGTTTTGTGAATGAGTGCAGAAAAAAATATCTGGCTTGAAAAGTCATGACTCCCACGTTTATATATAAGTATTATTTCCACCGGCGATACGGGGGATACTGCCAGAGCCAGTTGTTGATTCATTTACAGAGATGAGAAGGTTTTTCAAAGCTGTTTGTTTGAAGATGCTACAAAATGATACACTGGATCACTGGGATAAACAAATAGTTATTACTCTCTGTAAGATGGAACAGATTCTTCCCTCAGCCTCCTTCGATGTAATGGTTCATCTTACGCTGCATCTTGCAAATGAAGCAAGAATTGGTGGACCTATACAATTTAGATGGATGTATCTTCTGGAATATGAGGGGGAATACAATGACAATGATGAAGAATGTTTGTCAAATTTTGATATTAGAGAAAGGTCGATTCTTTATACAGAGTACAAGGTTATTTCAAAAAATGACAGACGTTACGTACAGATATATATTTTAAAATAAATTCCTAAAATTAATCCATTTTATGAGGAATTTGAACGATTACCTCTTTCAAGGACAATCGAATTTGGCTTTTTATATTGGTTTAAAGACCTAGTTAATTAATTGAAAGAGGATAAGGACTCACAATGGGTACCAGATTTTAATTTAATTGTTGATTCACCATTACATTATGCACATTACCACTCTGGGTATATAATAAATGGGTTTAGATTAAGAATAAATGAAATTGATGATATAAAGGTTACACAACAAATCGGAATCATTGTTGATTCAGATTTTTCCACCGATTCAGATGGATACTTTGGTGAAATCAAAAAAATTGTAGAGATCAGCTTTAGATATGATTGCAGAGTTGTCATATTTAAATGTCATTGATTTAATGCTTTTAAAGAAGGCCCTTGTTTCAAAATTGACAAGAAATACAATTTCTTGAGTTCAAATTCTTCAGTCTAATGAACCATTCATATTGACATATCAAACAGCATAAGTTTTCTATATCCTCGATAATTGCCAAAGGGGATGGGTTATACCAATAAGAATAGTACCGCATAATCATTTTGACGCACGGTCTGAAGCATACCAAGAATTAATGGAAGAAGGTTATATAAATTCAAATGCAGTAGATGTGGGCATCTAAGGTTAGTGATAATTTCTTTACTTTGTTTCATTTCTATTTATATCAAATTCATATTCAAATTTAAGAAACCTAAACTTCTACTTTCATTTTTTATATATTATAAATACCTAAACTTAAACCAATCACACACACATGTTCAAAATATGTTACTCTTACTCTACTGACATTTTAATTACTTTTGTTGTTTAAATTACAAGTTATCGGTGACGGGAATACTTGGAGGCTATTGTACTTAGATGTATAATTTCAATATTTTAAATTTAATTGGATGCAATTATAGATTTTTGGTAAATGTGGGGTATACCCACATATTATTTTTTATTTCATTGAATAGATGTGAGGTGTACCAACTTGTGTAGCATGTTTTATTTGCATAGATGTAGGGCATACCCACTTATGTGCTATACAAGTTTATAGAAAAACTTTTTATTTTACGGAGAAATTCTTTCAAAAATTTTTAAATGATATTTCCACATCACCTATAGGTAGAACCTAGAGACTAGAGGTAGAACCTAGATGGGCGAACCTAACTACTAGAATGGAGGTAGAACCTAACTTTTTTAATGAAGTTAGCAACTTCCATTTGAATAACTTACATTTACTTTGAGTTGTAAATATGCAAGTCCATGTGATTTGTCTTTGCACTTTTTTTATGTGGGTGTGCTCACTTTAATTTTAATATACAGGTTTATAAAGAAACCTCTAAATTTAAGGGGAAACTCTATCGAAATTTTTAAATATTTTTTTATGTTTGGAAAACTTTTTCGTTAATGATTTATGTATTAATGATTTTCAACTGTATTAATTATTACATTTTATACTTGTTACAAATGAAGTTGTTTAAGAAAAAATCCCAAAAGAAAGGGTTCTCCTGAGATAGCCATCCACCCATCCCGATTCATCTCCACAGGTTCAGCCACCCCCCGATAGTACATTCAGCCACTCCCCCCACACCAGGCACCCCCCAATCACGTTTCGTATGTCCCGGGGAAATAGCACGTTTATTACATGCGTGAGGGAAGGGAAAGGGGAAGGAGATTGCTCAGACCTTGCCTGTGTGAGTAGAGGATGATCTAGATTATGGAGCATCAAATGAGAAGGAGGGGGAGGAGACGGGAGAGGAGGAGGAGGCGAAGGCGGAGGATGAGATGGTGGGCAATACATCCCCAATTCATGTAGAACCCCTTAATGGCAGGTACAAGTTTTGGTAAGAACTCATATACCTCTAAGTCATAAATTACTTATATATTTTAAAGTTTATTATAACTTCAAAAATATACAATGAATATGATTAATGTTTATGCAGGTAAAGTAAGAAGAGGACGGGGGAAGACAAAGAATCTTGACCTCTAGCATGTGTCGAGGGCCTGAGAATAACGATCAAGCTTAGAACCACAATGGAGGCAGAGAATTACCTGGGCATCATTAGTCGGGTGGGCACAATTGTTAAGTCCATTATGCCCATTTGCTACTTCAACTGGAGGAAGGTGCCCGCAAAGCTTAAGAGGCAGTTCCTCCGTCAGTTGGAGGTAATTACATTTATCGAAGTTATTTCTTTTATAACTTTATCTTAAAATTATTATAAAGTAAGATTGACATATTTTTTTAAAAAATTAATGTAGGCAAATTACGATTGGGGTGAGACCCTAATGCCTCTAGATATATCCTTAAGTACGCCGCCAAAATGGATAGAGATTGGAGGATGGAGATCAAGAGAAATGTAATATTTTTTAAACATTTACATTTTTATTATATACATAATTTCATATATTATTTATAATAATTTATATTTAGTATTTAGTTTTTTTCGAACTGCAGTTCACCCAAGGAGGCAATGGAGAATTATCCTCCTGATGTTATGCCTGACGATTAAAAGAAGGCATGTAAACATTGGCTGGATCCAAAGATGGAGGTTAGTAAATAATTAAAAGTTATTTTATTAATTTCATATGTTTTAAATTCATAAAAAATATTATTGTATATGTCTACAGGAGCAAGCAAAAAAAAAGAAGGCCAATTGGGCTAAAGCTCCACCATAGACCCATTGTTTAGGTCGAAGGAGCATCAAAACAGTCATGAGCTATTATGTAAGTGTTGAAACTATTTTTCAGTTAAATATTACTTAATTTTTAAGTTATTTTAATATAATTGTATCGTTTTTATATTTTCAGTCCGCTACACATGATAAGATGGAAATGAGTAGGATAGATATTTATGAAGTCACCCACAGTAAGGCTGCAGCTGAGAGTGCTCATAAATGAACTCATGAGTCATACCAGAAGAAACACATAAGTTTCCTAAACTCAAAAAATTTATAACTTTGTATATATATATAGTATGATAATATTTTTAATACATTTAGAAGAAAATGGTACACTTAATACATCCCCTCACTGACGAGACCCCCGACAGCGTCCACCAGCCTTTGGATCCAGAGGAGGCATTTAGGAGAGTAATGCCACCAGAACACAGTGGTTTCGTTCGTTGTGCGGGGAGGGTACACACGTTACCCACCTGGTATGGGAGGAAAGGTGTCGTCTCATCTAGTGGCATTGATCAGCTGCATCAAAAGATTGACACACTACAGAGACGAGAGGAGGCGAGGGAGAAGAGTGAGGTAGAGAGGGACAAGAGAGAGGTAGAAATGAAAAATAAGATGAATGTCATTGATGATAACCTTCAGACGCTTTTAACCCTTCTTCTGAAGAAGGGTCAGTCAAAGCATCCGTCTTCATCAGATCCCAGCATCTACAGATGAGACGATGACGACTCCATGGGTGGTGCAGGTGGAGCTGGTGGCATTGGGGCACCTGCATTTTGATTTTTATTTATTTTCTTTTGTTATGTTTTTCATGTTATCTTTTTTATGTAAATATTTCATTTTAAAACTTTTTATATACTAGACTTTATATTTATGAAATCTAAACTTCTCTTCATTTTCATTACTTATTTTTCTATAAAAGCAAGTCTTTTAAGTAGGTTTAGTAGGTAGTTTCCATCATTTTGCAATTTCTTTTTTAAAAAAATCCATACATTTGCCATCGCTTATTTAAATAAGCGATGGCATAGATGTGACGCTAAAAGTAGTTTTCTCGTCACTTATCCTAATAACCAACGATATATAAGGTTCGCGAGAATCACAATTTCCCTTTTATGCTGTCACTTATTAGGATAAGTGACGGCAAAACTATTTTAGCGTTACATCTATGCTGTCGCTTATTCAAATAAGAGACAGCAAAATTGTTTTTGCAGTCACTTGTATGTAGTCTCTTTTAAGAAAAATGACGGCAAAATTGTTTTTGCTGTCACTTATATAAGTGACGGGAAATTTACTTAAACGACGACGAAAATAAAGAAAGGACTCGTAAAGGTGGGAAAAGGTACTTAGATATGTTGTTGCTTATGAGATAACCGACGTCAAATACAATTATCATCGATTTTGAAATGACGTTAAAATATTCAATCCATCTGATGGTCAAATATTATTTTAACGTCGAATGTGACGAAATAACGACGATAATAACAGTATTGCTTAGTTCCGTTGGTTATTTCAATTTTGTCGTCGGTTTTCAACCGACGACAAAAGGAAAGTCTGTTGTAGTGTTATCTCACACTCGTAGATCTCCATGTAATTTGATTTGATCACTTGTGCTGTTAACATTCACTATACCTATCTCTATGTGATCATCACTTGTACTATCCTTACATACAATGTAACCAACTAAAAATATGATCTCATCACTATTCATCTTATAACTTACGACACATCAGCCATCTCAACTACTTACCCCACATCCAAACGCATATCTATACTGACATACACAACATTATACACAAACTAACAGCTAGCATCGATATCACAAAGTTTGGCCTCACATGGGATCTCATAGAAGTGTCTCATACTAATCATGCATGGCAGATCCTCCCTTATCTGTAGGTTCTGCAAAGAATGCTCGGTGGAATATTGGCTATATTTAATTTGGTCACAAACAATTGACATTCAGTGATGAGGAAGAAGTAAATGGCCAAGGCATTATTTCCTTGAAAGAGCAACAAACACCTTATTTTAAGCATGGCATGAAGCAGCAAGGGCAGAAGGTGGGAAGATGCTAGAGTTGGCCACTGGGATTAAATATTCACAATCATAGCTGGGAGGTAAGAGACCAGAGGAGAGATTGCTTTGATTAGGGAGGAACTCAGCTGGAGACACGGATCTAGAATGTGGTGTGAGATTTACTTGGGGACTATTCCAGCTTCCTCGTTCCTGCCCGTTTTTATAATTTTGTTGAAATGTTGCCATTGTTTATGTTACACGAAGTTGAAGCATTCGTGTGGGTAGTATCCAATGCCTCCATGATCTCCATCCTTCAGCTCACAGAACGAGGCCCAACAATCAGAATGAGCTGGAGATTGTCTGGCACACTGCCTTTACCCTTTCCCGATGCTGATTATAGTGACTTTGGCATGGTGAGTGCATCAGGGGAAGAAGCTCGAAAACTTTGGACGGGGGGTTGCAACCATCACAGAGAGAGAAGGCAGACTTGATCCTTCAGCCTTGTAAGTTTTGGATTTTAGTGCAGACACACCCATACGCGTACAATCTTCATATTTATTTATTTATTTTTTCAACTTCTATTCGGCACTGTTGGGTTTCGCCTCTTCTCCTCCCGCACCCCAACACAACGCACCCAAACCCCCCCCCCCCCCATTTCTCCCACACACACACACACACACACACACACACACACACACGCGTGCGAGCGCACCCGTGCACTTTTCTCTTTCATCTTTACCATCAACTTCGTCGTCTTGTACACTTTCATTAAAGATCATTTTTACAAGACTATCGATGAGTGGTAAAAATTAAAATATATCAATGTATTTTAATTTAAAATCGATGAGTGGGAACACTTACTTATTTCAACCAATGTATTTTACTTTTTAAGTGATATATTTATGTAGAAAATTAAAACACATCGATTAAAAATTAAAATACATCGATATATTTAATTTATTGAGTGGAACGTCTTACGTATGGTATAAAGCATTACTGAATAAGCATTGTGCATATTAATCATGTCACTCTTCATTTATTTATTTGTTTTTCTCTTGATCCGTCCTCTCTCTCTCACTAATATTGCAATAGTTTGTCTTAGCAGTAAAATTCTGATATGATTTTAATTTTTACACTCTCGTAATAAGGTTCGAACTCCAAACTAGTGTATTGAATTAGATTGCAGTTAGTTCTTTAGGAGGAAATACCTTCCTCTCTAGACTCACCTTTCCCTTACTCGCGATCATGGTGTAGAGATCTTACCGAGATAGACAATCTTGGGGGGCAACATTTCCAAATCTTTGGATTGCTCCCACGATCCTGTAATCCCCTCATTGCATTTTGAGATTGTACAATTCTACCATCTCTATGGAATTTCTTATTTTATAATTTATTCTCAAGCAAAAAAAAAAAAAGTGACTCTTTTAGCTTCCTTCCCCTCCCCCCCCCCCCCCCCCACCTGCCCAAATCTAACTAAACTTATCTCAGTTTTACAATCCCACTTACGAATATTCAGAATCTCTGGTGGTTTCTTTAGAATAGGGCAATGGTGGCATTAATTTAGCGTGGCATGCGTATAGGGGGGGTGGGGGTGAGGGTGTAGACTTCAGCAAACAGCCAAATACACACCATAAAAAACTATTAAGAGTGATTCTTATTTTATAACCAAACTAACTGAGGAGGGGATGATGTTCTGCAAAATTTTTAACTCTAGACTCTGTCGATTGTTTGCAGATGATACAACTGGTGTGCAGATAAGTATGCATAAACAGGGAGCACAGCTGGGATGAAAGAATGGTATACATTTTCTAGATTCATGTAACGGAGGACTCAAATGCCTACTCCTCCACACGGACCAAAGGCAAGTGTCGTCTTGCTATTTCTTTTGTATTTTTTGAGCTTTCGTAACTACGTCATTAACAACGAAGTTAAATTTGCTTGGGCAATAATTCACTTCTTGCGTGTCGTGTTTCTTGCCAACTTCTTTTTGTTAAATGTGGTAGTGTTAGCTTAAGCATTAAGATAAGTATATCTCCACATCTACGTGGCTTGCACATGATCTCTATTCCAGGCATAAAGAAAGAAGAGGATTTCGGCAAAGACAACACATGATTATTATGAAAACGCGATAATTATGAGCTGGAGGGTTTCTTGATCCTTTTTTATTTGCTTTTGTGGGTGCTGTAGGATATAACTAGAAGATGATGAGTCAAAAATGAGGAATCCACGTCCTTTTGCACACCTCATCCTATCTAAATCCATCCTATCTTTCCATCATCGGCAGCGACATTTACTTATGGTTTTCTATCCCATTTCTTTTTGATAAGGAGAGGCATGGGTTCGGGTGTGAGAAGAAGTTTTGATTTATCAATTTTCGTTAATTAATATCACCAGGAACTAATCCGATTGGTACGTTAGATTTGCTCAAATCATAAGAAATGACTTCGAGTAATAAATAATGCAGGAGTTGTTTATCTTCTTAGTAATGGACAAAATGGTGGTATTCCCTGGTAAGGAATGATTTGTTTGGTGAATTTTTTTTTTTTTTGAGAAAGATTGTTTGGTGAAATTTTAATAGATAGATTTGCCTTACGTGAGTTATTTAAGGGTACTATTTTTATTCATCACACTCATTTATCATATCTGCCACTATCAACACAATCTTTTCTTTCACAGCTATGCAACTAATTTACTTTTAATATAAATAAAAATTAATAATAACATATCAATTTAATTATCATAACTACCGTCATATATTATTTTCTTACCTATCCACTTATTTTTCTTTAAAATTCTTAAATTTTACCCAATCTTAAACCTTAATTTCTAACAAATTGGCCCTAAGTATATCTTCACATCCACGTAGTTCACACATGATCTCTATTCCAGGCATAAACAAGAAAGAGGATTCCAGGGGCTCACGTTGTTGGGAACCCTTTATACAAGTATATCATGTAACTGAAGCGTGCCAAGGAAGCCCTTAAACTTGGGGAACGTAAGGATTGATCTAGGGGTTCTCACATCAATGACTTAGCCTCGACATTGGAACATATCCACGCCAGCCTATCTATCGACCTAGATAGTGTGATGCTACATGAGAATGAACTCCAAGTCAGGATCAAATAAGTAGATGTGAGTGGTTAAAAAATGGGGATCGCAATACAAACTTCTTTGCAAGAGTTACCAAAATCAGATAGAATACCAATGCCATCACCAAATTATTTTCAGAGGACGGGGATGTGATTGACAAGGAATGTGAGCTTCGGGAACAAGTCCAGTCCTACTACACCAAGCTCTTCTCTAAGCATCCGAGGGACACCCCCATCTTTGGTTCCTTATGGCCCACATGCCCAAGATTATCTAGGCAGGATAACGACCTCCTCACAGCTATCCCCTTGGCAGAGGAAATCAAGGACGCCTTGTCGGCGATTGAGCTTGACAAGGCTTCTGAGTTGGATGGATTCAATGTTTTTTTTCTTTAGGAAAGCATGGAATATTATTTCAATAGACATCACAATAGGGGGCGCCACTTTTTTTCTTGATGGAGGAGGACTTGTTTGACAGTTGAACCATTCCTTCCTAACTTTGGTTCCCAATGCCTCTTGTGTCATCGACCTTAAAGATTTTAGGCCTATTGCATGCTGCAACACTTTGTATAAAGTAATATCTAAAATTCTTACCAATCGTTTAAGTAAAGTCTTACCGAAGCTTGTAAGTTATAATCAAGGGGCTTTTGTTTACAGCAGAGCAATCTCATATTGTGCTTTCCTTGTGTAAGAATTTCTTAAGGGCTTCCATAACGTTGGCCTTGCTCCTAGAATGTGTATTAAAATGGATATTTCAAAGGCTTTTGATACTGTTCGTAGAGATTTCCTTATTCATGTTCTATACTCTATGGGATTTAGTAACAAGTGAATAAATTGGATTAAGACTTGTTTTTGGGAGCCCACATACTCCCCCCTCATTAATGGGAACCCTACGAGATTCTTTAAAACTAGACAGGGAGTGAGGCTAGGCGACCCCATCTCCCCTATATTATTTGTGCTTGCTATGAATATTTTATCCTTGTATATTGAACATTAAACGATGTGGGGCAGAATATGAAAAGCAACCATCCGCAAAACCCCATTTCTGACCCATCTCTTCTTTGTAGATGATGTTCTGATTTGCTATAGGGCTGATGAAAATTCGGCCAGAGCCATACATAATGCTCTGCATAACTTTGGGGTTGTTTTTGGTCTCAAGCTTAATGGGGCCAAAAGTAGGGTCTACCTTCCTCGTCATTGCCAGGAGATGTTGCAGATTTGCTTGCGTCTTGGAATGCTTGAAGGAAGGTTCCCTTGTAAATATTTGGGGATCTCTTTGCTTGTGGGTAGGTGATCACCTATTTGGAGACCGTGTTAATTAGGGTTAATTAATCATGTTGTAGTATAGTGTTGCAATCTAGACGGATGTCATTTATTTATATATAATTTTTACTGATTTTATTCCAGGTCATTCAATGGGAGGTAGTTATTGATATACATCACTCTTTATTATCCAAAAATCATCTTTTATTCTAAAAATGTCAAGTTTATTTACAAATAATTGAATAATGAATGAAAAAATCAAAGAATGAACTAATCTAAATCAATATGTACAACAATAAATAAATTATGTTAATGATAATGTCTCAAGAATATATACATGCATAAAGGCATCAAAAACTAATCTAAACTTATTTAGGTTAATTATGTACGATACTATCTAAGAAATGCCTTAATATATGCACAAAAAGAATATATATATATATATGTTACTTACTATACTTACATATATATATTATGTATACTAATATCTATAAATGTCACTAAAGAGCCTTAAAACAATTATATACAAAATAAGGTTAAAAAGAATATATGTATATATTTAGTAGCTACTATATATACATATGTGCTATACTATATATTAATTTACTAACTATTCATGTGTACTAGTTAAATATATTTAACACTTATGCGTGAACACAGCTAACACACAACACACACTTTTACAACTCAACACTTAAGCTTATTTCTCTAACACTTAACATAAAATGACCCGTTGCCCTTTTAGTCGGATAAGACATTTGGAGTGTCAGTCAAACGTCTGTCCAGACGTCTGGACATATGTCCGAACGTCCAAAAGTAGAAGAATATAGCATATTCTTTTGCTCTGTGCGCGGGCGACGTGCAGAGTCCGGCTCTCTCTCCTTCACCCCCTCACTCAAACCCTAACTCCCCTCCTATATAAACCCCCTTCTCTTCTCCTCACCTCCTCACACCACTCAAGCCACCGCCATCTCCCCTTCTCCTGCGACGGCCACGCCTCCTCCCGTCTCTGTCGCAGCTGCAATGAGGACGGAGAGGAACCGGCAAGGGGAAAACGGGGAGGAGCGAGAGCGAGAGCGAGAGTGAGAGGGAGTGAGAGCGGGGGAGGAGGACGACGGCCGCAGGAGCTCGGTGGAGCTCGATGAGGATTCGTGGGAGAGAGGAGGATGCCGGCGATGAGCTGCTCAAGCTCCTACAGCTACTGGAGCTGCCACTGCGGGCGGAGGGCGAGCGGGCGGGCTGCGTGAAGGAGTTTTGATACTGGACCAAGGACGTCACTATAGATGTCTGATACTGGAAACTGTAGTGACGTCCAAACGGTTGGCGAGGCACCAAGATGTCTGGAGTTGAAGCCGGACGTCTAGAAACACATATCTCGCGAGGTACGTATCTTCCTGCGCTACTTTTCCACCATGCAGATCGTAGCACAAGGGATGTTAGCTGATCATTGTGTCTGTGGGTGCTCGTACGCAGGTGTTGACCTTGGGAAGGCATGTGGTGCACTTCCTAAGTACTTTTAGACATCCAATCACGTCACTAGACGTCCGAAGGTACTTCCAGACGACCGGAGACCTTGTCTGACGTCTAAAGCTGCCCTCAGACGGTCGCAGAGGGAGTCTGGATGTCTGAAGTAGCCACAGGAAGTGTAAGGTGAGTTCTAACGTCTTTTAAGATGTTTGAGACTAGTCCCAGACATCTGATTTTGGTCAGTAACCGCGTTTTTGGCCCGTTTAAGGCCCAAACGGAATTGGATTTCAGCAAACGAAGTATTGTTTTTTTCCACTCGAGTTCCTCCACATGTTCGTGTTGAGTATCTACCGTTTTGAGCTCGTTTAATGTACATTGGTTGCTGGTACAGGTTACCAGTCGATGGCATGTTCGAGGCCCATGGAGACGACGAGATCTGTAATGCAGGCCCACATTCCTCCTATGATACCCAGTAGAGTGGTCTAATTTAGTTGTTAATATTTAAATAAGAATGTACTTGGTTGGAATAATCGGATTGAACTCTAGGATGTGAAATGAACCCTAGGGTAGAAATGAATGAGCCTGTTTGAGCTATCCTGTTTACTTGAATGCATGGTTAAAATAAATTGCTAGCAAATGCTTTTAATATAATTATGAGATTCATGTTAAAATACGAGCTACCTGTATGTAAATGAGAAATTGAATTGTGAAACTACAAATTGCATGTTTATGATTGAGAACTGAATCATGAAAGCACAAGCTGCCTGTATATGGATAAGGAAAGAGTTATGGAATATGAGACCTGGATATGGAAAAATGAGATGAATATGAGCATGAACCCTACGGGGAATTAGGAGTAGAACTCTTGTGTATGGAAGGAATCTAGAATGTAGACGGGAAGTGCGCTGGTCCTTATGTATGTGGTACCAAGGAGAGCAATTGTCCCTTTTTAGTGTAGAGCGGAGCTAGCCTCCTTTGGGTTGAGACCCAGGGTTAGGATTGACCACTTTACACCAACTCCTGTTGGCCCTCGCATACGTGGTACCGAGGCGTGCTACTAGTGTAGGGAGGGAGCTAGCCACCCCACGGGGCCCAGGGTTCAGCTAGCCACCCCACACCGACTTTGTTAGGCCCTTTGGACAAACCGGGGTAGTCAGACGAGGGTACGTGGATTGTGAGGGGGCAAGACCCCTGTTTGGTTCTGAGGAGCGAGATCCATGTTCTGAGAGGGCAAGGCCCTATACTGTTCCGTGTTGTACTTTGGGCGTACCTGTTAGCAGAAACGATTGACTGCGTGTCAGTGCAGGATAGCTACCCGTAAGCTTATCATGCGTGCCGTAGTCACCGCTACGTCTCGACAGTGACCTCGAGGTGGTTGAATGGGTGTAGGACTACCACGGGGGACTCTCCCTGCCAGGAGAGCACTGTGCGTACCTTCTACTCTACGGAAAAGACTACAATCAAGATCATTCCCACGAGAAACATACAAGATCAAGAAACACCCGGATACTTTGAGAAATAGATGAATTAGAAACACATAAATGAGATAAATAGAAATGAGAAATGAACCTATGCTGTTTTACTGTACTTGCACTTAAATAATGTAAACACCACTCTACTCAGCGTTTGCTGACTCTATCTTTTCATAATCCTGTTTAGGACTAGGAGTTAAGTAGCCTGAGTTTTTAGTTGCAGAGGGTGCTGGGCCCAGCCGTAGTCATTCTTTTAGCTCTTTCATTTTTCTACTATTGTAGTGAGTAATGGACATACATTTTACTGTTCCTGTTACTTTCTGTTTCCTTTCTATTTTCTGTTGTTGTTGTGGTGGCATGTACTATGTTTTGAGACAGTTGTTCTATTTTCTTTACTGCTTCATTCTTTTCTTTCGCTTAGTTATATTGCATGTGTGGATGTGGTTTATTTTCCTGCTTTTGGTTATTTCTTGTTGGACGACTAGGTCTTGGGATTAGTCAAGGCGAGTCGATCTCGGATCCTGTAGGGATCTGGAACCAGGTCGTAACATAGTACAAACATAATTTACACTTAACCTAGAGCTTAAGTCAAACTTAACTAAAAATTTTGGATTAGCAAGCCCAACCCTTCACAGGATCTTCAACTCACAAGGGCCAAATCAACCACTACTAAACTTAGGCCCTGGTGTTTAATTAGTGCTTTTTTAGCATAATTTTAGGCCAGTACCGACCTACATAGACCACTCGGTCCAGCCGAGCTTTGGGCTCCCAACCTCTCTTTCTCTCAATGCATGCTCAAGGGAATGGTCAGATGGGTATTAGTGGTTTGACCCCTTTACTATATGACAAGCTATCACACTTGAATCCTTAAATACAACTGTGGCCGTGCTTCAGCTACTGATGTGGCACTAAACTGTGCGCCAATTTCAGCGCACAAAACATGAATTCCAGCTGACTTTAGAGCTTAATTTAGGAATTAAATAATTAATTATTTTATAATTAAATTATATGTACAAGTAGCCAATAGATAGGGCTACTTATTGGTATAGTTTTTTTTATAATAATTAGATATATAAATATATTTAAAAATTAGTTAAAGTTAGGAATGATTACACATTGATTTATTGATTAATTCCTTAATTAAAGTATAAATTAATAAATTAATGGTACAATTGGCTTATAAATTAGTTAATTTATATTTTTAAGTTATTAGTATAATTTTTTAATTTATTTTTATAGATTTATTTCAATTTATATACATTTAAATACATGTTTATACATATATATATAGTATAAATAATGTTTATAGAATAAATGGGTTATAAATATATTGAAAATACTTGAAACTATACTGTACAACTATACAACAAAATTTATTTCATTAGATTATTAATTTACTAATTTAAATTACATTAACTTACTAATATCCTAATTAACTTATAAATATAATTACATACAATATATAGATAAATAAATAAATATAAAGGTACATTACTGTGCAATATAGTTACTTTAAGTTATATATACAGTTATAATTATGTTTATAAATATATACATAATTATTTATAAATACCTATGGATTATATACATATAATATAAATAAATAAACACATAATTATATTATTATAATATATATTGCATAACTCAATATAAATATCTACCTAAGTAAATAGAATAGATATATAAGTTATTTACGTACTCTATATACTTATAAGATGCTTTATACTTAATTTAAGCTTATATACAAGTATAAGTACTATACACAAAAGTATTTTTATGGATTTTTGATGGTTTTTGATATTTTTATTTTCTTTTTATGTTTTATAGAGATAAGGGAAGAGGGGATAAAGGTGAGAAAAGAATAAGAATGCCTCTTTTTATATTTTTGTTTTGGTTATTTTATTTCTAAACTAGAGAAGACCTAAACTTCTACTGGTATGTTCTCTTAACTCGAAAGCTCAAAACCTAAATCTAACTCAACACACACCTAAAAATAAACCTAATTGCACTCAAGGCACATTTATTTTATTTATTTACAATTATTTTTTATTTTTTTATGTATTTACAAATTGAGTTGAAAAAGGCTTTTTGAAGGATAAAACATGAAGTCAAGGCCTTCGAACTCAATCAAAAAGTTTGGAAAAGAAGATAAGGACTTTAAACACTTTTTGATAGCCAAAAAGAGTAGGTTCAAGCTTAAAAACATGATTTAAATGTTAAATCCACAAGATTGCTTAGTTTGGACAGTTAACTACTCAATCTGCTAACAAAGGATTTCAAAAATGAATTTACATTCCATTTCAATCCACTTTAAAGATATCAGCAGTACATGAATGCTTCTAAATAATGTTCTACATCATATTAACTCAAAAAACCAAGGTAAGCATCTAAATATTACCAAACTTCATTAGTAGAAATCCTTGACAGATTTTAGCAAAATGAATTGCTGATAGAAGTTTTAACAAGAATTACAAACTTTCTACTTCCAATTAGAGCCAATTAACAGCATAGCAATGCTTGTTCTACATCAGATTACTTTAGAAACTTATCTAAGCTTTATTTACATTAAGATTTGCTCAGTATTCTAACTTAACAAATTCACCCAGTTCAGCATATGCAGATGCTAACAAAGAAACTCTTCAACTGATAAAATACTTCTCAAATCTGAATTTAGGCTCCAAATATCAAAGACATCATTCAACGGTGTTCTATGATTATCACAAACTAACTCACAATTTTGCCCAACATATTAAAACAATAGTTGAATCCTTGTGAATCAGAAAACCCCATAGACTTGGGCGATGACACTCTACACTCCAGATTTGATTTAAATCAGTAAAACCTCATGTCAAATTGTCGCAAATACTATCTGAAGGATCTAGAACTCAACAAAAATTAGATTGAAGCTCGAAAAGCCCTAGAAACCCTAATTTGATTTCCACCTTTCACCATAGACAACATGAAAGCAAGATATCAAATTAAGCATGAGAATGACTTGGAAACCAATCCTAAACCTTCATTGAAACCATTTAGACTTGATCAAATCATCAAATATCAGATTAAATTGATTTGCAATGAATCCCAGTTGTCGCCCAAGTGGGCATTTGATCTTGGATTGCACCGATAATCTACTCACTTAAGACATCTGCATGCTATTAATTAGTGTACAGGGATCTATTGCGATCCTTTAGAAACTTTTAGGTCATCGCGAGAACCTCAAATCCATGCATCGGATTTTCCTTGGTCCTCACTACCTAGCGATGAATAGAACAAGAGTGGAGAGCTAAATTGGGCATTAGCTTAGATTGCGATCAAAATCCAATAAAAACATCTGAACACAATCTCAATCCACTCAATTACATAATCATAAATCAAATTCACTTGATTAAAATCAATTCAAACCAGATTGAATCCCAAATCTATAGATTAGGCATGAAACTCAAATCGAAGTGAATCAAGTGAATTGCAATCGATTCGCAATACAAGGTGGGCTCTTGTGATTAGGTGGAGTGAGTGAGAGAACCCTCCAATGGAATTGAGCTCAAATTAGCACTACTAGAAAAATTTGTTTCAATCACAGGTATTTGATCATGATTTCTAAAATTGTGACCAAAACTAACACATAGTCACCATTTTAGGTGGAATTATCGCTAAAAAAATTAAAAGTAATTTTATACTAAATATTTTGTCACGATTTTAAAAATCGTGAACACCTTTGACCGTTATTTCAAGTTTAACCGTCACCAAAAATTTTGGGAAAGTTTTTTTTAATGAAAAAAATAATATCCCAACTGCCCCTTCCCCAACTCCTTCCCGACTTCCCCCTCCCAACTCTCCTCGCCCCATTCGCATGTCTCCTCCGTCGTCGCCTCCTCTTACCCTTGGTTCCTACTCCATCGCCAACGAACCAAAACCTTTATCCCTAGCCATCCCAAAATCTTAAACCTTTACCCCCATGAAACCCCCAACTTGAGCCCTATCCTCTGTACGTCATTGCCCCCTCCCCATCCTCCTCCGCCTCACCCTCACCCACCTCCACTTTGCCCTCCTCTGCCTTGCCCTCGCTGGCCTCTTCACCCTGCTCCACCTTTCCCTCTTCCATCGCTACTACATCGAGTTACCTCCCCAACCTCCTCCCTTGCTGTAATCAATCGATGGCATTCTCATCAAGTCGGATTAAGATCGTGGTGGCATTGGTGAGATCAGCTCAGATGGTGGCCATGCTGGAGTGGGGAAACACACCCCTGGAGGCTCTTCTCCCCATTCCCCCTCCCCTTCCCTTGTGGCTCCAACCCTCTCGTCGATCCCCTTTGGGCCCTCTCCAGGCGTCGCATGCTCGCAGTAGTGGCAGTGCAACCCCCACGAGAGCCATCCCTCCTCTGCAATTGTGAGGTATCGACTCCCTCTTTACTTGGTAAAGCATGGATAGTTTTGATAGTTTTGATGGCCACTGTAGTCACCATCAATGCTTGGTCTTCGGACTCCGATCCTGGTGTCTTCTTCTACAATGCATTAATTGCTACCTACAGGGACCTCGAGCTCTTCCGCCTCGTCATTCAAGAAGATAGTACTATTGGGGAGGAGAAAGTCAAAGAAGAAGAAGAGGAGGATGAGGTGAGCAGCGCTGGTGGGGTGCGCCCGCCCCCCGCCCCCATTTTGTTGACTCTTATCCTAGCCTCGGGATTGCTGTGAGATCTCCAGTGCTGGAGCAGCAGAGCAACAGCAACATTATTCAAGAGTCCATGGGGAAGAAGAAGAAGTTCCTCCTCCTCCTCATTTAGACCACGCTGCTGCCACAACAAGAAGAAGAGCGGGAAGATCTCCTCTTTCTAGTTTCCATCCTATGCTTTCTCAGAGCATGAAGACAAATTTTTTTATCCAATAGAATATTCCTTGACCTATTAGCCAAAACGTTAGCTACATTTAGATAAATTACATTCAATAAGGTGATCAACTGTTAACCTGGTTCTGGACACTTCTCTAACCAAATCCTACCAGTTCCTTATTTGAATTTACAGTCATGTAATAGGACGTTTCAAGGCTTTGCAATGTATTCATGGTAGAGGAGAAAAGATACAAAGGCAAGTTGGAAGATAGAGGTTTTATCATTCTAAAGGGGGTTCCATGGTTTGTTTCAGTGAAATTATATGGCTTTGCTTGAGATGTCATGTTGATTGGATTAGTAATGGTGTTTACAGAATGCTAGCTGGAGATGTGGTTCAGCGTAAACTAAGGGTATTTCAAGATAGTCATCTGGTACTCATTCTATGATTTTTTTTTTCTTTTGGGATATTTTCTTGAGCACTGCCAGGACTTTTTCAGGTAGGGGATGATATGGGCATATCCATGTGCAAAAATAGGGTGAGTGAAGGCCTTCTCAAGCCCACTCTAGACTCTTCTTTTTTACTTATGAATGTTGTGTTATCTTGCAGAGGTATCACTTCTACAAAATCATATGAGGGGTTTGATATATTTACCTTCTTTATTTACAAAATAGGTTTTTTTTTTCTTTAATTTTGTCAATACTACCTTGCAAGTAATGAAATAGGGAAAGGATACAAAGACATGCTGCATCTAATGTATACAGCATGACTGGTGTAATTCCCATCTACTACATGCATGATTGAATCTTATTTAAGGTAATCTATGATCCCAGGTTTAAAGTGACATACTAAGTAAGTTCTCCTTAAAGAAAAATTACATCTCCCACCTATGTTCGATTTATGTATAATTCTATATATTGGACTCGTCTCCCTCTATGTGTTCAATTTTTTTCTTTGATACAACTTGGAATAATTTCAGGTGGGGCTTTCAATATTGAGAACAGTGATGCATGTGGCGAGACCAAGCACATACAAGCTTGTGAAGTGCTAGGTATGCTCCTCAGTTTGTTGTCTACCTTCTATTTTGCTAATGCCAGCTATTGAAGAGAGATATATATTCTCCTTATAATGGGTATTTTTAATTCCATATTTTCGAACATTCTTAACCTTTTTCTTTGATTCCTCCATTTTCTATTTGCCATTGATCGCACTATAGGGCATTGCATTTCCCATAGTTTGCCATTTGGGAAATTTTGGGTCGTTGGATTTGCACTTATGATCAGAGAGATAGAAATTATGTTAACTAAATGTGGAGATATTAATGTGTATACATGGTTGTGTTTAGGGTTAGTAGGTGGGTATAGGATGAAGCAAGGATCAATGCTAATAGCAAGGAGAACAGAGGCCTACACTATGTGATACTTGACATAGAAGGTAAGCTTCATGATCTTAGGTTTGCATCCATGTGTGCATGTCGTAGATGTGTTATTCCTCATATTTCATCTCTTATGTGCATTTAAACATCTAAGGCTCAATCAACAGATTTTTCAGTATGGACAGGTTTATTTTTTTCTAGCTTTGAGTATGCAAAACTTTGCCCATTTTTTCCATAGTTCTGGAACTATGGAGCTGATGCCAATCATGGCCTACTGTTGCTATCCTTTTGCATGGTCCTTTATTGATCTAACATTGAGGACATGTTACTCCATAGAAGAGAATGAATTTGCTCCCTTTTGTCGAGTCTCTCGATAGATGCCTCCTAGCAGCAACGTTTAATTCTCTTTTGATGATTACCAACCACTGTGAACAGGGTCTACTTGACTTGCTTAGCCCAGAACAATCCAGTTTATTTTTTTTTCTTCCTTTGGTAGGCCTTTTAAAATGCTCAATTAAGTCCCTTAACCTTCTAGTACCTTCCAATGATTTTAGTTCTTCATTTTCTCTTATGAAAACTACAAACGGAACATGTTTTACACTGAAATGCCTAGAACATGTTTTATAATAACTCCCTTTTCTGAGAAAGGCTCTATATACATGATAAGTTCATCGTGGATCTTAATGGCTAGCGCTTATATGCTATTAAGAGTATTTTTCTATGTCATTTTTTTGAAGGATTTTTTTTTTTTAATTGAACAGGGAGGATTTGACATGATCTGTAGTGGAAGAGACAAGATTAAGACTTCGAAGCAAGTTTCTACTTTTTCTGGGCAACAAGGTGGACATAATTCCTGTTACATTTTTTCTTTCATTTATGGCCCATTGTATTTTCATTTTGACTGTAGTTTAAACAAGCCGAAGAAACTACCAAAAAGCTTGATTTGGATGGGATTGTTATGATTGGTGGGGATGATTCCAATACGAATGCATGCCTTCTTGCTGAAAACTTTAGGTGAGATTGAATTGATATTTTACATTTGAGATAAATTAGCTAGGATATTCGTTGAGATTTTAGTGAGAAAAATTGGCAACTAAAATCCATGTAATCAAATTAGTTCATGTTTAATTAAGTAGGATGAATATGGTTAAATGCTTGGTTTGGTTTCAAAATCTTCCTAACATGATGTCTTCTAAGAATAGGCAAAAGAATATGAAAACTAAGGTTATTGGATGCCCGAAAATGATTGATGGTGACTTGAAATGCAAGGAGGTCCACACAAGTTTTGGGTTTGATCTAGCTTGCAAGGTCAGATATCCATCTAAAGGCATATTTTATGTTGATTTACTTTCAATTTTTTAAGCAGATAATTTTTAGTTTGTCAAGATGTTTGTAGGAATCACATTAGAAGTTTTGAGTAGCTCATTTTAGTATGTTATAATGGAGTAGTTTCTTGAGAATGAGAATGTTTATAAGGTTATCGTGCTATTCAAGATTTCATCAAAAATTAGATCTTCTCATCAATGTGGGTGACGACATGCTTGAGTAATTTGGTGGTGTGTGTGTGTGATTTGTATGGGATCCGATTTATTTGCTTGTCAGGAAGGATAGTCTTGCTGAGGTTTTTCTCCATGTGGAGTTAAGACTTCTTGAGCACTACTTGTTTGTGATGTGGCAATGATTCTTGGAGAGGGAAAAGGCTTTGTGGCTTAGTTTGTTTATGGGCTTAGGATTGAGTTACAAAACAAGGCACTAGTTATCTAATTTAGTATGGTTGCAGGTGTTTGAATCATACTAGAGATTGGTTATTACATAGCTTTTCAAGATAAAAAGTATATGATGGCTTGCATGACCAATGTTAGATTTTGAGAATCACTGATTTGCTTGGAAGGGGTTCAATTCAGTTATGTAGTTTTGCTTTTGATTTACTTTATTATATTCAGAAACAACACAATATAAACTAGAAATATTGGAATCAAATCTATGCAACACAATAATTATAAACACAATATAACTAGGAATCAATTTATGAATATTGTTTTTAGGGGTAAATATGCATATATAGAATATATATGGTTGTGTATGTCTTTGATAATAATTGTAGGGGTACCTATATAATTAACTCATTAATTTAATTATGTGACCAATCATCTATTTTTTACCAAGTGGATATATTTTATTATTATCATTTACCAGTGCCACTCGATGATGTCCGATGGATTGAGTCTAAAATCGAGCTTGAGAGCTAGTTCAGGAACCAGCTTAAGACGTAAAAAATATGGGTTGGCCTGGTTCATTGGAGAGGTTATGCTAACCTGACAAAAAGAGGAGGTTAACTTATCAAGCTTCCTTGTCCCATGTGAATGTGGGTTGCATCGACTTGGAGGTTATCCCAACCCACAAAATGATTCTTTTGTTTTCTTCTCTGATGGTACCACATGACAGCATTGGTTAATTCCCTACATACCAAATGAACATGGGGTTAATCTTACACGTTAACCACTCTACATGCCAAACGACAAATGCAAGCTAACCTCCTTGGCACAGAAGTTAGCTCATAAAATTCAATGCCTTTTCACAAACTAGGCTTAATTGATTTTGATTACTTGTTGAAGTTGGATCGAATGGATCCAAGTCTATCGTCCAAAACATTTACGCCGAAGTTGCTAAACTAGTAAGCTTAAGGGAGTGTGAGATTTGTTTTCTATTTTAACCTTTTGTCATGGGTTTGAGAACTATGACAAAAGGCTTTGGTTACGGTTCCAAGTGGAACCGTGATCATAGCCTTCCCTCCAAAAATTTCCCCTTCCCTCCCACCCTCTCCTGAATTTCTTCTCGGATGTCGTGACCATAGCCAACGACATCACCTTCCCCTTCCCTCTCCCAACTCCCCCAATGCCCAACGGCATCACCTCCTGACATCACCTTCCCCTTTCCTTCCCCGACTCCACCATAGCCGTGACGATAGCATATTCTTGTTCATGACTACTGCACTAATGGATTTGTAGATAAGATATTGCACTCTAAAAATGGATGTCAAGGGACTTTAATGTGGAAGGCTCCTTGAGTAAGTTGACGTGTAAACAGATCCAACTGTTGTTACTGACGGACATTCTTGTGACTTAAATACAGTGTCGATACAACTTTTGATGACTTTGTTCCATTTTCTAGTTGGTAACAAGATTAACTTACAAAATTTTCCTTCCTAACAGCAAATGTCTTTTCCCCCTTTTTTATTGAGTGCTTCAAGTCAAGTGTTGACTTGGAATACCATCATGCTAGATGATATTGGTGGGGTTTGCTCTATGTGATCTCTACCTGAGAAATTTCCTATAAAGATGAGGTGTAGAATTTGGAAATGGGTTTAGATCAAATAGTCTTCACTAGCTGTGTGGATCCATGAACGTCAATAACAAGAAAAGAAAAGGTCGATCTAGTTGGACAACTTATTGCCAACAATCATGTATTCCATGAGGATGATGTTAAAGTTGATTGCCACTATACAGAGGATATGATGTAGGCTTTATATGCACTTTGCTTGTGATATTACATGTGACTTCTATGGAACAAGCGGATATTTTTACAAAGGTGCTTCACATGTCTCCATTGCTATCCCGAGCAAAGCATGATACCATCAATGCTCCAGCTTGTGGTTTGTTAAGATTTTCTTTTCCTCCTTGATACTACATCGTCCTATTTCTTATTTTGTTGAGGACATACTTTTAGTTTTCCCACTAATCTTCCCCTATATAAAGGGGCTCAATGAACAAGTTTCCTATTTCTTCCAAGAATTAGGGTAGACAACTGCCTTGAACCTTTCCACAATGCAAAAGATGATGTAACAATGACAACCGTGTAATTTGAAACCAAAGTTGGTAAAAAGTTCACTAGCCTCAGCCTGTGATAATGTTAAACTCAACTATATAAATAATCTACCTCTTCGCTGCAACCAAACTTTCTATCTTATATCAATGTCTTTTGAGAAATTTGATTTTTTCAATTCTTTACGAGTTTATTTCATCCCTTTTTTCCTTTTGCAAGAGACCATTTGATTTATCACTATGATAGAAATCTCAACTTTTTATTATGAAAAAAGCCTGGAATTTGTACTTTATATACTCTTTCTTTTAACAACTGTACCAGAAGGCGCTGACCATCAAATCTACCATACCACATCCTCGTGTGATGGGAATAATTCATGAATGTCGTGGGAAAATGCATATGGCTGAGAGGCAATGGGGAGAGGTCACAACAATTTTTTTTGAAGCCTTCAATAATTATGATGAAGTTGGGAATCAATGTCAAATTCAATGCCTGAAGTAAATTCTCTTTCTTCCTATATATGTCTAGGTTATATCTACTTCATCATCCATGTGGTCGTGTGGGTTTCCTGCAAGCTTACCTTTTATTTTGCACATAATCAGATATTTGGTTTTGGCAAACATGCTGATGGAATCGGTAGTCAATCCATTTGATGGGCAGGAGGCTAAGCCGTAAGTAGAATTTGTAGGATTCATAGTTTTCTGATGTCTTGAGATGATTCTTATAAACTGAAACCTCAAATGCATCCTGTCAGATACAAAAATGATCCTGAAATTTTGGCAATGTCAAATCTGGTGGCAGCATTTCAGTGCAATGACATTATGGAGTTTGAGAAAATTTTGGTTTAATTTACTATCGATTATGTAAATTTATTACTGTTGTTTAAAAAAATATGCATTTCTTGGTTTATCCCTTACTGATGTCTTGTGTCTGTTTCCTTCCTGGTTTTGTTTTCAGAGTAACAGAAGAACAATCATGGATGACCCATTTATGCGTAATTACATTGAGGATCTCTTAAAGAACATTAGAACTCAGGTTTTGCTGAAGCTTATTAAACCATATACAAGGATTCGAATGCCCTTCATATCCAAGGTGACTATCTGTATTTGATGTTAACATATCTTACGTTTGCTACTGCGTGGGGTTCTGTCTTCTGCTGAAAACCTCAGTAAAGGGTAGGAATATCCAAATTGTCATGCGAATGACCTATCCTTCATCATTGCATTCCATTTCAAATGGTCTCTCTGATGAAGTCAGAAGGAAATATGGATGTTTATTTGCTTTTTAATTTGTCTACATGCTGGCAGGGATTAATCTATTGCTGGTCGTTATTGATATTTTTGTGCTCAGGTTGAAAATTGGCAATCTTTTTATGTGCTTGGATAACATAAGTTGAATATTCCGCTAGGAGCTTAATGTGCCAAAGAAGGATATGTGGAGCAGCTCTTGGTATCTTTAATTCTGGATAACCGAATTCAAGGGCACATCGATCAGGTCAACAGGCTACTAGAACGCAATGATAGGCATGTACACCTTTGATAGCTTTCCCTTGCCATAAAGTTTGTAAGCTTTTTATTTGATGATTATTCTCTTTTATGCAACATTGGCTGCAAGTCCAAGGGAATGAAGAAATATAATGCCATTGACAAGTGGAACACTCAACTTGGCTCCCTCTACCAAAACATCACCAATAGGTTCGACTGATTTTTATCTAGAAACATGGTTAATATGTAGGGGAGGCTAGTCATCATAGGAGTGCAGGGAAATCACATTTTATTTTGGTGTCCATTTTCAACTCCCTTGATGCCTCTGTGTACACCAAGCTTGTCAGGAAATGAGGCTTTTTGCTTCATGGGAGAACCTATTTAAGCATTGCTTCTACCCATACACACCCATATATATAGTAGAGTTCTGTATGTCGTGTACTGTCGATTGAGTTTGCATGTGCACCACACCTAGAGAAATGTTTTTGGAGTAAGAGAAGTGATTTGGTTTCAACCTTACTTTCTCTTCTTAAATTTGATATGAATGGAGGTTGGAAGTTGAAACGTGCTTTCATCTAGTTTTCACATTTTGATTTTCCACCAGAAATGTGTATCTCGTGAATAGTTCAACTCTTTGGAGATCGTGATTTGTTCTCCCCTCCAATTTTCCAACACTTATCTAAACCTGCAATGGGTAAGATTTCATTTTCTTCCTCTTCCTCCTTGTCCTCTCACTAATTTTTTTAGGGAATCTCAATTGCATTCAATAGTGATCAATCATGTGCAGAGTAAAAACACTATACTCAAAGCAAGGGACACTGGATGCACAGGTGATATTGGTGGATGCTATATACACACAGGTGAACCACAACAAGATGGGCAGGAACTGGTCCCTTTGGTGACGGTTAAGGAACCGTGACCAAAGGAACCCTTTTTCTTCCTTGCCAAACTTTGGTCATGGTTATTAATCATGACCAAAGCTCTTTCTTTGGTTATGGTTCTACAATTGTGACTAAAAGTCTTTGGTCACAGTTTATAACCATGACCAAAACTGTTGAACCTAGCTAACAGCGGAGGCTTTGGTCACGATTTTATGTAGAACCATAGCGAAAGCTCTTCAACTTTGGTGATGGTTTTGGGTGGAATCGTCACCAAAGACTCTTCTGCAACACAACTTTTTCTGATGCTAATTGGTGACGGTTATAAACCCTTTGGTCACGATTTTTAATCGTGACCAAAACCCTTCTTTATTGTAGTGTAGATCTGGTAGCTATGAAACTTCAGATCTTCAACTTAGATGAGTGTAGTGAATAATGAATAAATCGATCAAGGAAAACACTCAGAAGTGTTTATGAGGTGAAGGGGAAGCTATATGATCTAATGAATAGGAGTGAATTTGCCTTTCTGAGCTGAGTTGATCAGAGAGGTCCGATAGAGGAGAATACTTCTTACGGTTAATCTAAACCAATCCAAACTCAATTAAGTAGTAATCGCTACTCTAATCTAACTAATCTAAGCTAAGAAAGTAGTAAATCTAACTAGAAAGAATTAAATCTATCTATAAAAGCTATAAATCTACTCTAGGGGACGAAGGTGACTCTCAGGGATCAACAGTTGGCGGCTGAAGAGGACGAAAGGGAAGAAGACCTTCTAGCAGACGAAGGAAACTCTCAGGGACCAACGGCCGGTGGTTGAAGGGGAAGAAATGAGAATAGGGGGGCCAAAGCTATCACTAATGGCCGAAGAAGGGGTAATTGGAGCTAGAGGGGTAGATATTGACCAACTCTGGGGGGAGGGAGTTGATAGGGGTCGCAGCTCGAGTAGGAAGTGTATATATAGGCCAAGGGAGTTGGGGTGACCTGGGATCAAAGGTGTAGGTCATAGGGTATCAATGGTTGTGATGAGGCCAAGGAGAGCACGGGAAGTTTTATAACAAAAGACGGTTGTTGGATGTGATATGGAGGTGGTCGTGATCATGTGTGCACTAATGTTGGCAGGTTGGTCGATAAACGATCGTTGGATCAAGGATACAAAGAACGAATGGCTCATAAGAGCCATGTTCTTCGCTAATGAACAGTGCATGAGGAGAATTGCCCAGGTCTTTTTGGTAATTTGCAGAAAAGCCCAAAGGTGCAAAATAGTATAACAATTATGATGAACCCATTAGTGTTGAGTTTTCAATGCGGAAAGGTCCCTAGCGATTCTCAAATAGGTCCTTGAGATGTTTTGGCTTTATAAAATGTGAAGGATATGTATATGCATGAAGGACCTAAATGCAAAATCTTGATTTTAAGGCCCTAATGGTGTCAAAACCTAATGAAACTTTTATGGAAACTTAATCAGACAATTTAGAAGTTAATCCAATAATTGATTTGTACTTTTAAGCTTAAATTGATATTCAATTGACATTAAATATAGTCATATATATATTTAAGTATAGAATCTCTCAAAATTGACTTAAGTATGCATTTTTAATACATAATTGATGTTTAGGATATTTTCATTAATTCTCACACTTAACTCATTTCTTATGTTATTTCGATAGTGTTTAACATAGTTTTTAGCTTAATTTTGGCATTTTAGCTATGATGAGTCACACCTCATCAGTAAAATCTCTAACCCGAATGCCATGTTAGAGGACTGCGTACAAGGGCTCTTGGTAGGGTGGAAGAGGAAAAATTTATCCAAAATTGGTTGCATTTGTTGGGTTAAATGGGCTATTGAAGGATTGTTGAATTTTTAGCTTGGAAACACTACCGTCAAAAAGACGAATTTGGTAAGAATCAGGACATGGGTTTCTAATTTTATTTAGGATAATAAATCCCACCTTGTTGCGTGGAATGATCTATGCAAGCCCTTTAAAGGAGGTGTTGGCCTCTGCCACTATGAAGAACTTCAACATCTCAATTTGACAAAACTTATATATCGACTTACTAATAGTGGTACTTCTATTTGGAGTCAGTTGATGCAATCACGATATGGGGACTTTATTACTATGCAAAGGACCAACCTAGATTCCAAACCTTGGAAGTCACTCCTTGCAATAAGGGACAATACAAAAGCTCTCTTCTACAGCCAGTCTAGATGGGTATGGCCCAAATTGCGCATGGGCAAACTCCACGCTAAACGCATGTGGGAGCTTATTCGTACAACAGGGGAAGAACTGCGAATTTGGGCCGATCTATGGTGCACCTCCATGCCCCTACAATGGTCTCTTTGCGCCTGTATTGCTATTCGGGGAAGACTCCTTACCGCCTCGAGGCTTAAGTCCTAGGGCATCCTCGTTGATCCCACCTATGTCCTTCGCCATGGGCATACTGATGACATTGATCATCTATTCTTTTCTTGCAAGTACTCCTTCACCATTTGGACTTCGGTTTGTGGACCTATTGATTTGTCTACTGCGATATTTCAGACTCCCCTAGCTCTCTCAAACCTCCTATCTTAGGCTCACTCCAAGGATTTTTGGAAGAATATTCTTACAGCAATCATATGATATGTTTGGAGGAAAAGAAACAGACATCAACATGGTAAAAATCTCACCCCAGCTTTGGTGATTACTTATGATTGTACAATCAGATATTTGATTTGATTTGTTATTGTTCCATGTTTTTTCATCCCCTTGGAGTATCACCCTTGTAATTTGATTGGTTGACTACCTTTTGTTTTTATTACTTAATACATAACCATTTACTCACAAATAAAAAAAAAAAAACCAAAGAGGATTCCATCAAAGACAACATATGACAATTATGAATAAACCTTTTATATATAAATCCTTCATCTCCCGCTTGGATCGAAGAATAAGACCTTTATTTACTTTTAAATTAGTGTATTTTTAATTTTAATTGAAGGTGACATTTTTTACTTTTCAACAAAAAAAAAAAACATTTCAAAGATCAATAATATATTTTAAGTTTTATCTGATATATTTCAATGAAAATTTAAAATACATCAATTGAAAATCAAAATACGTCGATACATTTAATTTATCGAGTGGGGATATTTCTTTACTTTTTGGAAACATTTGTTTACTTTTAAATTGGTATATTTTGAGTTTTAATATGTATGTTTCTGTAGAAAATTAAAATTCATTAATTGAAAATCAAAATATACCTATACATTTAATTTATTGAGTGATGACGTTTATTTACTTTTTGACAAAAAAAATATCATTTTAAAGATCAGTAGTGTATTTTAACTTTTATCTAATATGTTTCGATGAAAAATTAAAATACATGGATTGAAAATAAAAGTACAGCAATATATTTAATTTTTTGAGTGAAAAGTTTTTTTTACTTTTTAAAGATATTTATTTACTTTTCAACCAACATATTTTAACTTTTAATTAATATATTTCAATGAAAAATTAAAATTTATCAATTAAAAATTAAAATACATTATTAATACACGTAATCAAAATATATATTTTTTGAATCGTAGAGTTTTCACATAATTTTATCCTTTATACACGCACATTAAGATGCAGCCTAAAAATTAGTGGCAATAATGAATAGGAGGGTTTCTTGCTATTTTTTATTTGCTTACGTGGGTCCAATTGGCCATAACGACGAGATGGTGAGGAGCCCGTGTATGTTAATTAATTAATATCATTGGGAACTGATCGGTTTGGTACGTTATGGACCTGCTCAATTCAAGAGAAATGACTGTCAGGGATATTTGATGGGTGGATAAGTAGATTTGCTTAAGTTTGGTTAAATAATTTTAGTTTAGGATAAAACTATTTTATTTTTTTATTATAAAATAATTTTAATCTATCAAAATATTTAATAAATTAACTCATTTATTCTATTATTTATTTTATTTCTTTTGTATTCTTCACTTATTACATGAATTTATTTCACTTGCGAAGCAAAACTTTAGCGATAAATAATGCAAGAGTCGTTTATCTTCGAGTAAAGGACGAAAGGGCATATGCTCTCGTCTGGAACGTACCTTCCTGGCGAATCACTGGGCCTTTCTCGTATTGAAGTATTTTCTTTTGTTCCGTCTGGAAAGGCAGCTCATCAGGTTTCTCAACGTCGGGAAATAGAAACTTCGGCTTTTGATGGGACTGTTTGGGTAGAGGGAGTGTAAAAGAAATATAAGTGAAGTAAAAAAAAATAAAAATTAGAGAAGAAATAAAATATTTTTTTATTTTGTGTCAAAGTTAGAATTAAATTAGATATTTCAAAAAAAAAATATCATATCATGAAATTATAAAATATAAAAAAATAAAATAATTCTATCTAAGAGGTGAAATTATTTGCTTATGAAATTAAACATTTATTTGAAAATAAAATAATTTTAATATTAAAATTTCAAATAAAGAGTTAAATCTCTGGTTCCAATGATCAAACAATCCAAAAAAAAATTCAAACTCATGATGCCCACGTTTTTCTATGTATAGATCTATATAGAATACGTCATTCGTTATCACTATGTAGGCTTGTAATCATTCCTACCATATGTGAAGCACATTTTATATATATATACCATGAAAAATTGATCCCCATCAATGAAGGTGATAAAAATTTTCAATTTAAACAAACACTAAAATAATTCTTTATATATATATATTTGTGTGTTTGTAAAATATGGTCGCAATTAGCTATTCATGATGTTACTGACTATGGCTACAAATTATGGACTGTGGTAAAATTTTGGGAATTCAAATTACTCAATATAAGCAAAGAATTATTTTAGTGTTTGTTTAAATTGAAAATTTTTATCACCTTCATTGATGGGGATCAATTTTTCATGGTACACACCTAGATAAGAAGGTGGGATTTTCTGAATGAGTTAGAAATTTTATTTGATTCTTGCCTGTACCAAGATATTCACATACGTAAAGTTTCATGGAGATTTATAAGTCTTAGTTGAAGTTAAAAGCATTGGTAGCCAATTGGCTACCCCTTGACGGTGGTATGATTTTACTCCATACTAGTTGATTAAAATTAAGTTATGTTGCAGAATGTATGTCATAAATTTTTTTAATTTAAATATGTTTTGCACTAATTTATTTACGTCAAAAATGACTCAAAGTAATTTAATATTTTAATGAAATTTTAGTTATATAACTTTTAAATTACATGTCAATATCTATTTATATTCTAAATAAGCCTTTTCTTTGATAAAAAAATCTCATAATGGATTAGCCTCTTTTTTATGTTTAAAAAGTAGCATGGAATGGCTTGACATGTAAAAATATTTATTCTTGTCAATTTGGTAAATGCACCATTTTAGTAAATGGTTTGAATATTCATTTCTCTATGTACGATTATATGTAACTTATGTATTGACTCTAGTGGTATAATTTAAGTTTAAGTTCAATACAATCATATTAGATAAGGTCACTTGTGCTTTTATTATTTAAAATTTTATGTTTGAAGGGATATAAATGGAGGAGGATATAGGTCCTTACATGTTATTAATAGAAATGAGAGTGTAAGTAGTTGGCGGTATAGTTAGTGAAAGTGATGGATATGAGGGGAGAGGTTGTTGACTGTGGTTATATCAAATGGATCATGTGAGATTAATAAAAGGAGTAAACATGTTTACAAAGAACATTGGCTTGAATAAAAATGGCAAAAAAAGGTATATCTAAACATGTAGAGTTGAAGAACCCGTTTTTAGACTTGTCATTTTCAAAGATATATAGGATACACTTTTATCCTAAAAGATTATAGAAGTTATTTGTCAAGCAAATTAATTATTTTCTATCTTCCCAATTTGAAATTTATACATTGTGAATTATATGACTTGATTTACTTAGTTCAAAATATATTTATGCTTGTTTTGGATAAGTGGGTGAGAGGGAATACTATAAATTTCTGTATATTTTTGCAATATGAGATCGATGTATGAACTTGTAGGTGGTGCTTGGAAAAGGGAATAAGCTTGTGGGATAAGTAAAAGAATAAGGACTGAATGAAATAAAATGGTGGAATAAGTGAGTTTTCATGTTTGTAAGTTTAGGTGGGTTAAATTTATTTCATAGAAAGGATGGAATAAGTTTGCACCGAGTTAATTGAAAATGTTAAATCATTATTGCGTCGCTTTTGTTGAGTTTTAGGAAATGCACGTTGTAGTACAGTCAACAAAAATGATACAACATTTAAAATTATAAAGTGCTAAAAAACAAAAGTGAGTTCGAGGTCGTTCGTAGGGAGTAAATTTGAATTCACAACACTAATTGCATTTAGAAATAATGAGCACAATCAATTAAGCATAAGAAAGATATTCGATTAATCTACTAAAAAATGATATTCAACTATAACAATTGTATCTCAAAAGTTGATGGGATAAAAGGAATACTAAAAACTCTAAAAATGGTGATTTGAATCACCAATTAGTTCCACATATTAAGCACATATCCTAATCTCAATCAATTCAAATATCGCTACAGTGGTTTCAACCACTTATTCCAATATCCACGTCAGATAAGCATCTCAATATCTCTACAGTAACCAAGATCAGACGTCAGCCACAAGGGGCAGACGCCTTAAATACCCAAGTCCTCACACAAGGCACAGGTGCAAGACAAGGCCTCAGAGGCGCTAATTGTGAACATGTCTGGCCATGAATCCCGATGCATGAATGGTGCAAAACCCGCCCCTCTTCCATCTCAGATTTCCTTTCTTCAGAACTAAGCCGGTCTTGGGTAATTAGGTAATTGGATCTAAGCCTAGACACGCGTGTGTGTATCGTGGGTGAGGCCCCGTGAGGGAGCACGTGTGGTGGGGTGTGCTTGCGGAGGCAATTAGATGAGAGCACAAATTCACTTTATTCAACTTCGTATGCTGTTTTCTTAATGAGGTGGGACTAATCCCACATCCTTTCTCTACATGCGCAGCTGCAAGGATGAAGCCTCGAATTGATGCAGCTCCTCCTGATGCTTCACCCAATTGAAGGAGCAGCTGAAGTCATGAAGTGTTTCCGTAGCTCCTGGTGAAACCAAGCCTTGAGGTCGATGGAGGGCAGTGGATGGTGGCGGTGATTAGAGACAGAGAAGAAGCATCCGGCGAACCCCTGAAAAAACAAAACACGAGCTATTCGCCCCAATCAGATGGTTCAGATGCTTCACCATGTGGTGGCGAAGGTGACGGCAGTGTCGGCTTGGTGGTTGAAGGCCTGTGGTGGCTGGATAGTGATGGCGAGGGTGGTTGTGAGTGGGTGAGTCCAGCTGGGTGGAGAGTAGTTCAAAGCTCTTAATTGGTTGCAGACTTTTGATCTATTGGTGAGAGAGGCGATCAGTGGTGGAATTAGGAAGATAATGGGATATGGATACTCTAGAGAGAGAGCGGGAAAGAATAGACCTAAATTAGGGACGAAAGGGATGGAGTTGGGGTTGGCTTTGGCTGGTCGGCGTCGGGGGAGATGAATTCCTCGGTGGTGAGAAGTGGCGAGGATCAAGAGGGAGAATGCTCCTGTTGTGGCTGGCGAGATGTGGAGGAAGGAGATGAGGATGTTGGGTCACCCAATTTGGTTGTTGGGTGGCTGGAAGAGTAGGAGCGTGAGGGTAGCCGGAGCTGCGGTCGGGGATGGCCGGGGAAGATGAAGAAGAGCGTTCTTGGCCTTGAACCGAGCTAAGGAGAACGACGATGATTCCAGGGCTCTTTATAGAGCTCTTAGAAGCATGGAAATAACCAGAATAGGCAAATCCCAAGTCGAGTTTTGAGCTTGAGATTCTAAGGTTTCATCGACAATGAATCCAGCCACAATCGAGCTCAAAACCTAGTCTAATATGTAGGGAATTGTATCAGGGGCAATTTCTCCAAATTTGGAGAGGTTTGGGTGAGAATTGAGCGAGGAATCCTCGCTCAAAAGTCGACAGTGAGCTTCTATTCACACCAATAGCAGTAGGGACCAGAATGAAGAAAATGACAAGAAAGTTAGGGACCCATTTTCAATAAATTCGAAAGTTAGGCATCTGATTGTGATAAATAGAGATTTTGGAGATCGAAAAGCAAACTAGGTCAAGATGGACTCTGATTGGATCCAAATTTTGTCTTTAAGTTAATTTGGACCCAAGGAATCTAATGGTAAAGTTTGATTTGAGTTTTGCCACGTTTGACTGTGTAATTTGTACAGAAGCGCAAATTAAGATAAAATCCCGTCGAAAACTCTATTCTAGGTCAAAATAGGATCAGATGGTCAAACTAAGTGTAATGACCCATTGCCCTTTTAGTCGGATAAAACGTCTGGACTGTCAGACGTCTGGACATATGTCCGGATGGCCGAAAGTAGAAGAATAGTGCATATTCTTTTCGCTTTGCATGCAGGCAGCGCGTAGAGACTCGCTCTCTCTCCTTCACCCCTCACTTGAACCCTAACTTCCCTCCTATATAAACCCCTCACCTCTTCCTCCTTCACCCCTCATACCACTCCAGCCACTGCCATCTCCACCTTCTCCTACAACAACCACGTCCCCCTTCGTCCTTGCTGCAGTCGCAGCGAGGAAGGAGAGCCACCAGCGAGGGGAAAGTGGGGAGGAGTGAGAGCAAGAGAGTGCAAGGGAGTGAGAGCGGGGGAGGAGGACAACAGTCGCGGGAGCTCGGTGGAGCTTGAGTCGTGGGAGAGAGGAGGAAGCCGGTGAGTAGCTGCTCATGCTCTTGCAGCTGCTAGAGCTGCCACTGCAGGTGGAGGTGAGAGCGAGGCGAGTTGCGAGCAGGTTCTGGCACTGGAAGTTTTCCAATATCAGACGTCTAGCGTGATGTCCAGACAACTGGCGAGGCACCAGAACATCCAAAGCTGAGGCTGGACGTTTGAAAGCACCATATCGAGAGGTATGTATCTTCCTGCGCTACTCTTCCACCATGCAGATCATAGCGCAAGGGATGTTGGTTGACCGTTGTGTCTGTAGGCGCTCGTACACAGGTGCAAGCTTGGGAAGGCACGCGGTGCGCTTTCCTAAGTGCTTTTGGACATCTGATCACGTTGCCAGACGATCGGAGACCTTGTCCAACGTCTGGAACTGCCCCTAGACGGTCGTAGAGGGAGTTTGGATGTCTGAATCAGCCACAGAAGGGTAAGGTGAGTTCTGATGTCTTTTAAGACATCTAGGACTAGTCCCAGACGTCTGATTGTGGTCAGTAACCGCGTTTTTGTCCTGTTTAAGGCTCAAACGGAATCAGATTTCCGCAAACGAAGTACCGTTGTTTTCCACTCGAGTTCCTCCATGTGTTCATGTTGAGTATCTACTGTTTTGAGTTCATCTAATATACATTGGTCGCTGGTACAGGTTACCAACAGGTGGCATGTTCAGGGCTTGCGGAGACAACGAGATCTGCGACACAGGCCCTCATTCCTCCCGTGATACCCGGTAGAGTGGTTTAATGCATTTACTAAGACATGAATAAAGAATATGCCTGCTTGGAATAATCGGATTGAATTCTAGGATGTGGAATGAATCCTAGGGTAGAAATGCATGAGCCTGAATGTTTGAGCTACTCTGTTTAGTTGATATGCATGTTAAGATACGAATTGCCTGTATGTAAATAAGAAATTAAACTGTGAAACCACAAGTTGCATGTATATGATTGAGAATTGCATTGTGAAAACATGAGCTGCCTGTATATGGATGATGAACGAGTTATAAAATATGAGATCTGATGTAAAGACCTGTTCTGTCCTGAGCCTTTTAAGACGTCTGGATTGTCGGTCAAACGTCTAGAACCCTTCGCAGACGTCTGGAAATTGAAATTTTTGTGCAAGCCTTCGCGTCTGTGCGCGGGCGGCGTGCAAACAGTACCCTCGTTTTCTCCCTTTCTTCTCTCTTCCCTCATACGAACCATAACGCTCCTCTTTATAAACCCCACTTCTCTCTCGTTCTCCCCACCCCACAGCCACCTTCTTCCCTTTCCTCTCCACCGCAATGAGAGGAGCGAGTGCGAGAGAGAGCGTGAGAGTGGCGACAAGGAGGAGAGGCGGCGTAAGGAGAGGAGCTTAAGCTCGCAAGCTCATGTGGGAGCTCGCCAGAGAGCACACGACCGGAGCGGTGTGTGCGAGAGGAGAGCATCGGGGGAGTCATCCCCAACACTGCTGTAGCCGGAGCTGTAGGCAAGGAGGCGAGGCGCGGCTGCGCGCAGCGAGGGCGAGCAGGAGGAGGTTTTGGTTCTGGGATTTTCCTAGAATCAGACATCTGGAGTGACGTCTAGACGATGGAGTGGACATCTGGAGACGACTCCAGACGTCTGAAGATAGATCTTTGCGAAGGTACGTTCCCTTTGCGGATACAGCCATGCAAGCTGCTCTGCAGCTATGCTTTGCGTAGCCAATCTTAGGAGATTTTGTTGTCGCGTGTAGGGATTGCTTTGGGAAGGCGCGAGACACGCCCTCCCACGTATTTCAGACGTTTGGGCAGCTTACTAGATGGCTGGAAGCACCCCCAGACGTCTGGAGAAGAGGTTGGACGTCTGGAGCTGGGTCCAGACGGTCCAGAAGAGGTCCTGGACGTCTGAGGTTGACACAAAGCCTGAGGTGCATTCCTGGACACTTTTAAGATGTCTAGACATTGTGCTAGACATCTGATTTGAGTCAGTAACTCTGTTTTTGACCCGTTTAGGGTCCGTTTGAGGTCCGTTTTATGTAAACAAGATATCGGTGTTTTCCTTATGAGTTCCTCTACCTGTTAGAAGACTTTCTATAATGTTCTGAATGTTCTATTATGATTGTTTTTTGTTATGGGACTTCGTTCTGTTGTGGGTTTGGGGCTTGCTGAGGGACGTGAGCCTGCCATTCGAGCCCCCAATACTCCTGGCTTATCTGGTAGAGTGGCTTCCCCTAATTTGATTATAAACTTGAATGCATGTGTGGAATGAATGATTAGAACCTAGGATATGGCATGAATCCTAGGACGAGAAGTTGCCTGGAAATGTCTGTATGCGTGGTTGATTTGCAGTCTTGGATAAATAAAGAGGAATGATAACAACTGCCTGTAAATGAATAAGAGCTGCTTGTGAAAAATGAATTACCTGTGCTAGTTAAACAGTTACATGTGACATACCTGTTGTATACGTTAAATGATAGAAATACGAGCTGCATGTGCATAACCTGAGATTAGAAATGTGAATGATAGAAATACGAGTTGCATGTGAATAACCTGAACTTGGAAATGGAAATGATGAAACCTGATATGGGATGGCATGAGAAACATGAGCATGAACCCTATGGGGAATTAGGAGTAGAGTTCCTGGAAATAGATGGAATGGATCTGGAAATGTGAGTGGGAAATGTGCTGGCCCTTGAGTACGTAGTACCAAGGAGAGCGACTGTCCCCTGTTTAGTGTAGAGCGGAGCTAGCCGCCCTTGAATTGTTACCTGGGGTTATGATTGGCTACTCTGCACCGACTTCTTGGCCCTTGCGTACACTGTACTGGGGAGAACTACTAGTGTAGGGAGAGAGCTAGCCACCCCACGGGACCTAGGGTTCAACTAGCCACCCTACACCGACTTTCTAGGCCCACTGGGCAAAACCAGGGTAGTCAGACGAGGGTGCGCGAACTGTGGAGAGGCGAGACCCTTGTTTGGTTCTTAGGGGCTAGACCCCTGTTACTAAGAGGGCTAGGCCCTATACTGTTCCATGCTGTACTTTGGACGCACTCAGCGGAAACGATTGACTGCGTGCCAGTGCGGGGTAGCTACCTGTGCACTTATCGCGTGTGCCGTAGTCACCATTACGTCTGTCCTTGACCTTGGGGTGGCTGACTGGGTGTAGGATCACCACGAGAGACTCTCCTAGCCAAGAGAGCACCACGTGTGCCTTCTACTCTTCGGAAAAGATTGCAATTAAGATCGTTCCCACGAGAAACATTCGAGATTTGGAAAGAGATCTGAAAAATAAACCAATGGGTGAAAATGAATAACTTGTAAAATAAAGTAATTGGAATAGACAGTTACTTATTCACTTTTACTACTTTTGTTGGTTGCCACTTTACTCAGCGTTCGCTGACTTTGTGTACTCAAAACCCTTTTCAGGTCTAGGTGTTGAGCAGCCCGAGTCTCCGGCTGCAGAGGGTGCTAGGCCCAATAGAGCCCAGTAGCAGTAGTCTTCTTTTGTAGTACTTTCTGTTGTAGTGGGTTCAGACTCTTGTACCTTTACATTTCTGTACCTTTACGTTCATGTATTTTGTTACTGTTTTACTGTTGTGGTGGTGATATGTACTATAGTAGCTTTTGCTTTCTTTACTGCTGTATTCTTTTACTGTTAGTTGCTTAGCATAGTAAATGTAGTTTACTTTATTGCTTTTTGGTTACTTCTTGTTGGACGACTAGCTCTTGGGATTAGTCGAGTCGAGCCGGTCTCGGGTCCTGTAGGGATTCGAGAATCGAGTCGTAACAAGATGGTATTAGAACAAGGTCATCCTGAGAAATGAACCAACTAGCTTGAGAATAACCAATTCATGTGCATGTAATTAGTGTAACCACCATAACGTACCTTTTGACATCTGTTCTGAGGTTCTTTTGCTGAATATCCATTAGAAATGACGTCTTTTTGTCCTGTTTTTCGTGTCTACTTGCAGGAGATGGCTCGATGTGGAGTCCTTGAGGCAGGCCGCGGACGCAGCCGTAGACGAGGTCGGAGGGGCGGACGTGCTTGGCCCGAGGTTTCAGTGGACCAGCCACTTCTTCCAGGCTTTCAGGCCCAGTACCTCGTTCAGTTGATACGGGAGATAGTACGAGAGGAGCTCCACCGGCCTCTACGAGCGCCCCTCCCTGGGGACGTGGAGGGGGAGTCCTCTGTGGGACCACGAGACCGATGCAGCGTTGGGCATGGGGGAGGGGGTGGTCCTCCACCGCCCCCACCGCACCCTGACACTTTCGAGCACGAGCCCTCCCTGCCTGGAGACGTGCCTGTTGCCCCACTACAGCAATACTACGAGCTTTTCGGACAGTTCCGGAAGGTGAAGCCCCCCTCTTTCAAGGGGGATGAGGACCCGACTGAGGCGGAGGACTGGTTGGAGCAGATCGAGAAAGTGTTTGACACCCTTCGCCTGCCTGCGGAGTGTCGTGTGGCCTTTGCCACGTACAAACTGGAGAGCGCGGCACACAGGTGGTGGAGGGCAGTCAGAGGCCAAGAGAGGGCAGAGCTGACGTGGGACCAGTTTGTGACCCTCTTCTGCGAGCAGTACTTCTCGCAGACGTGGCAGGATCCGAGGAGGTGGGAGTTTCATATTCTTTGCCAGGGGACGATGACTGTTAGCGCGTATCGTATGCATTTTTTGGAGCTGTCACGTTTCGTTGTGACAGTTGTGGCTACTGAGGAGGAGCGCCTGTGGAGGTTCACTGAAGGGCTTCGGTCTGCCATTCGGGGGTATGTCAAACCCCTGAAACTACTCACGTTCTCGAGAGTGGTGGAGGCAGCTATGACGTATGAGGAGACCAGCCCGGCTACACGAGACACTGACAGCGGATGGAAGAGGCCCTACCAGTCAGAGTACTGACAGGGTCGGCGAGAGAGGAGGCACGCGACGCCCGCAGGAGAGCCGTCCCCAATTGGGGCCAGCTGCCAACACTGAACCCCCACCTAACTGTCAGTAGGGACCTACCGAGGGCGGGAGTCGAGTTCCCCTCTGCTACTAGTGTGGCTAGCCGGGCTACATCAGGAGGGACTACCCATCGGAGCACAGCAGATGCTCCTCGCATCAAGCACTGGAGGTCGAGCAAGTGGCCGTGGTTCCCAGGAGCATGGGGGAGGACAGCAGTCACGGAGAGGGTATCGGCTAGCATTTACCCGTCCGACGCAGAGTGTGGCTGCTTCTGCTACACCGAGAGCTGATGGGCATATCAACGCCCTGACACACAGAGATGCCAGAGCATCGGGTTCAGTGGTGGCAGGTATGGTTACAGTTTTTGGTAGATTAGTTTACATACCTTTTAATTCCGGTGCCACGTACTAGTTTGTTGCTGCGAGTTTTGCTGTCAGTTTGGGATAGGACTGTGTATTGTTAGAGGATCCTTTTGTGACCAGAGGTTCGGGTGGTCAGCTGTTTGTAGCTGAGGATTGGGGGACAGCCTCCCCGCTGACCTCATCGTGATACCGATGGAGGTTTTGACGTGATTCTGGGGATGGATTGGCTGTCTCCTTACCACGCTTTGGTGGACTGTTTTGAGAGGAATATCGTCTTCTCCATATCGGAGATGTCTTCTTTTGAGTTTCACGGACAGCCGGTGGACGGAGGCTTCAGGTGCATTTTTTCACTTCGGGCAACGAGACTTTTGGGCCAGGAGTGTGAGGGCTTTCTGGCTTGTGTAGTGGCAGAGCCTAACCCTGTGGCAGACTTTCAGAGCATCTCGGTGGTCAAAGAGTATCCCGATGTGTTTCCAGAGGAGCTGCCAAGACTACCACCTAAGCGTGAGATCGAGTTTGAGATCTCACTGGTACCGGGGACCGGCCTCATTTCTACAGTATCTTACAGGATGACACCACTTGAGCTGCGAGAGCTCAAGTCCCAGTTGCAGGTCCTATTGGAGGACTTTGTGAGGCCCAGTGCATCCTTGTGGGGAGCCCCGGTGTTATTTGTGAAGAAGAAGGATGGTACCCTACGCCTTTGTGTGGACTACAGACAGCTGAATAGGGTCACCATCAAGAACAGGTAGCCGCTGCAGAGGATTGATGATTTGTTTGACGAGTTGCGAGGTGCCACGGTATTCTCTAAGATAGATCTGAGATTAGGCTACCACTAATTGAGGATCAGGGAGACCGACGTCTCCAAGATAGCTTTCCGCACCCGGTACGGACACTACGAGTTTTTGGTCATGCCATTTGGGCTGAGCAATGCCCCCATTGCCTTCATGGATTTGCTGAACCGGGTGTTCAGACCGTATCTAGATCAATTTGTGGTGGTGTTTATTGATGATGTGCTCATTTACTCGCGGGATCAGACGCAGCACAGACAACACTTACGGATGGTTCTGGACACATTGAGATGACGTAGGCTGTATGCCAAATACAATAAGTGTGAGTTTTGGTTGAGGTAGGTGACCTTCCTAGGTCATGTGATTTCAGGGGATGGCTTGGCTGTGGATCCAGCCAAGGTAGAGGCAGTACTCAAGTGGGAGAAGCCACGTACAGTGATAGAGATCCATAGTTTCTTGGGACTAGTAGGTTACTACCGACGGTTTATCAAAGGTTTCTCACATATTGCGCATCCTATGACTCAGTTGACCCGAAAGGACGTGCCCTTTGCTTGGATGAACGCTTGTGAGACGTGTTTTCAGGAGTTGAAAGAGAGGCTGACTTCGGTTTCTGTACTTACAATCCCAGACAGCAGTGGCGGTTTCGTTGTCTTCACGGACACTTCGTTGCAAGGGTTAGGGGGTGTGCTCATGCAGCGGGGTCATGTTGTCGCTTACGCTTCGCCGCAACTGAAGCCCCATGAGCATAGCTACCCTACCCATGATTTAGAGCTGGCAGCTGTCGTCTTCGCACTGAAGACATGGAGGCACTACCTGTACGGTGAGACTTTTGAGATATTCACGGATCATAAGAGCCTCAGGTACTTGTTTGATCAGAAGGAGCTTAACATAAGACAGAGACGTTGGTTAGAGCTCCTGAAGGACTATGACTGCAGCATCTCCTATTATCCGGGGAAGGCCAACGTGGTGGCTGACGCCTTGAGCCGGAAGGTGCCTGCCCACTTGGCCATCTTATAGGTACAAAGTTGGAGACTTATGAAGGAGTTGGGCAGTTGGCGGCCCCTAGAGTTACAGGGGCATTGTGAGGCAGTGACAGTGACACGATAGACGAGACCAGAGCTGATAGATTGTATCAATACAGGACAGATGACAGATCTGTACCTACAGTCGTTACGAGACAGAGTACTGTCTAGGGACCCAAGAGTCTTCTCCTTTACAGACGAGGTGCTATGTATAAGGGGATGCTTGTGCGTTCCCAGGGACGAGGAGTTGTTGAGAGAGCTCCTGACCAAGGTGCATGGGTCCAGGTTCACCATACATCCCGGGAACACGAAGATGTACCATGATTTGAGACATGACTTTTGGTGGAGGGGATGAAGCGGGATGTAGGTGAGTTCGTGCAGCAGTGTTTAGTATGCCAGCAGGTGAATGCCGAGCATCAGAGGCCTGCAGACCATTGCAGTCACTTCCCGTGCTAGAGTAGAAGTGGGAGAGCATCACCATGGAGTTGGTGGTGGACTTGCCTGTTACCCAGCAAGGACACAATGCAATCTGGGTGATTGTAGACAGATTGACGAAGACGGCACATTTCTTGCCGATTCGAGTCTCCCTGGGACCAGCGCACTTAGCAGAGAGATATATTCGTGACGTGGTACGTCTGCACGGGGTTTCGCGTGAGATTGTATTTGACCGGGATACCCGTTTTACTTCCTAGTCTTGGGCTGAGTTTCAGTAGGCTTTGGGGACACGGTTGAGGTTCAGTACGGCGTACCACCCCTAAACGGACGGACAGGCAGAGCGCACGATACAGACACTTGAGGACCTTTTACGCGCCTATGTACTGGACTGGAGCGGTTCTTGGGAGGAGCACTTATTTCTAGCAGAGTTTGCATGTAATAACAGCTATCACTCGAATATCGACGTGGCACCTTACGAGGCTCTGTACGGATGGAGGTGTAGTTCTCCCTTGAGTTGGGTTGAGGTGGGGACCAAGTGGGAGGTTGGCCCCAGGCTGATCCAGCAGAGTCAGGCAGTGAAAGAGCAAATTCACAGACGACTTTACACTGTCAGGAGCAGACAGAAGAGTTTCGCCCATAAAGGTTGGGGATCACGTCTTTCTTCGCGTTTCGCCCATAAAGGCCCTGGAGCGGTTTGGGGTGAAAGGGAAGCTTACGTCGAGGTTTGTGAGGCTCTTTGAGGTCCTGGTGCAGGTAGGATCCGTTGCTTACAAGCTTGTCCTTCCTCCCCAACTTTCTGGTGTGCAAAACATGTTCCACGTGTCCAACCTCAGCAAGTACGTCGCCGATCCCAGTTACATTCTGAGCCACGAGAGTATCGAGGTGGGTGACGACCTGACCTATCCCGAGCGACCAGTGCAGATACTAGACAGAGCCGTCCGAAGTTTGAGACGGAAGTAGGTACCCCTGGTGAAGGTCTTATGGAGGAGCAAGAGGTACGAGGAGGCTACCTGGGAGCCTGAGGCGGCGATGTGAGAGCGGTATCCGGTGCTTTTTGAGGGTACGTCTTTTCGGACCGGCTTCGGTCCTCTTTAAGTTTGTTACGCTTATATTGTTCTTTTCCCGCACCCTAGCTAGTTCAAGTTTCAGGGACGAAACTTCCTTTAAGTTTGTTATGATGTAAAGGCCCGTTCGGTCCTGAGACTTTTAAGACGTCTGGACTGTTGGTCAGACGTCTGGTCAGTCGTCTGGACCCCTTCTCAGACATCTGCAAATTGAAATTTTTGTGCAAGCCTTCGCGTTTGCGCGCGGGCAACCCGCAGACAGTACCCTCTTTTTCTCTCCTTCTCTCTTCCCTCCACATACGAACCCTAACACTCCTCTTTATAAACCTCGCTTCTCCTCTCTCGTTCTCCTCACCCCACAGCCACCTTCTTCCCTTTTCTCTCCACCGTAGTGAGAGGAACGAGTGCAAGAGAGAGCACGAGAACGATGACGAGGGGGAGAGGCGATGTGAGGAGAGGAGTTTGAGCTCGCGAGCTCGTGTGGGAGCTCACCGGAGAGCGCACGGCCGTTGCGTTCGTGCGGGAGGAGGAGAGCATTGGGGGAGTCATCCCCGACACTGCTGTAGCTGATGCTATAGGCGAGGAGGCGAGACGTGGCTGCGCGCGATGAGGGCGAGCAGGAGGAGGTTGTGGTTCTGGGTTTTTCCCAGAATCAGACGTCTGGAGTGACGTCCAGACGACAGAGTGGACGTCTGGAGATGACTTCAGACGTTTGAAGATAGATCTTCGCAAAGGTACGTTCTCTTTGCGGATACGGCCATGCAGGCCGCTCCGCAGCTACGCTTTGCGCGGCTAATCTTAGTGATTTTGCTATCGTGTGCAGGGATTGCTTTGGGAAGGCGCGGGACACGCCCTCCCGCGCGTTTTAGACGTCTGGGCAGCTTACCAGACGGTTGGAAGCACTCCTAGACGTCCGGAGAATAGGTCAGACGTCTGGAGCTGGGTCCAGACGGTCTAGAAGAGGTCCTGGACGTTTGAGGTCGACGTAGTGCCTGAGGTGCGTTCCTGGACACTTTTAAGACGTCTGGACATTGTGCCAGATGTCTGATTTGAGTCAGTAACTCTGTTTTTAACCCGTTTAGGGTTCGTTTGAGGTCTGTTTTACGCAAACAAGATATCGGTGTTTTCCTTATGAGTTCCTCAATCTTTTAGATGACTTTCTATAATATTCTGAATGTTCCATTATGATTGTTTCTTGCTATAGGACTTTGTTTCGTTGCGGGTTCGGTGCTTGCTGAGGTACATGAGCCTGCCGTTCTAGCCCCCAATACTCTTGGGTTGTCTGGTAGAGTGGCTTCCCTTAATTTAATTATAAACCTGAATGCATGTGTGGAATGAATGATTAAAACCTAGGATATGGCTTGAATCCTAGGACGAGAAGTTGCCTGGAAATGTCTATATGTGTGGTTGATTTGAAGTCTTGAATAAATAAAGAGGAATTATAACAACTGCCTGTTAATGAACAAGAGCTGCCTGTGAAAAATGAATTACCTGTGCTAGTTAAACAGTTACATGTGACATACCTGTTTCTGTTGTAGCCTTGAGTACTGACTTTAAAATTACTGTTCTCGTTACTTTCTGTTTTCTGTTGTTGCCGTGGTGGCGTGTACTATTTTTGAGACAGTTGCTCTACTTTCCTTTACTGTTTCGTTTTTCCTTCTTCTTAGTTATATTGCATGTGTAAATGTCGTTTACTTTCTTGCTTTTGGTTATTTTTCGTTGGACGATTAGGTCATGGGATTAGTCGAGGCGAGTCGGTCTTGGGTCCTTTAGGGATCCAAGAATCAGGTCGTAACAAGATGGTATCAGAGCAAGGTTGTCCCGAGAAATGAACCAATTGGTCCGAGAATAACCACTCACGTGCATATAACTAGGATAGCTACCACAACGTTTCACTTTGATATTCGTTTCTGAGTCTTTTCTCGATATAATCTGGTATTGTTGATGACTCTTTCTGAGGACGTGGAGGGGGAGTCCTCGGTGGGATAGAGAGACCGTCGCCACGCCGGACGTGCAGGAGGGGGAAGGGGTGATCCTCCACCTCCCCCACCACACTCTTGACACTTCCGAGCACGAGCCCTCCTTTCCTGGAGGCGTGCCCGTTCCTCCCATTGTAGCTACACCATGAGCTTTTCGGATAGTTCTGGAGGCTGAAGCCCCCCTCCTTCAAGGGGGATGAGAGACCATCTGAGGCGGAGGACTGGCTGGAGCAGATAGAGAAGGTGTTCGACACCTTTCGCCCTCCCGCGGAGTGCCGTGTGGCCTTTGCCACGTACCAGCTAGAGAGCGCAACACACAGGTAGTGGAGGGCAGTCAAAGGCCAAATGGGGAGAGAGTTGACGTGGGACCAGTTGGTGGCTCTCTTCTGTGAGCAATACTCTCCGCAAACCTGGCAGGACCAGAGGAGGCGGGAGTTCCACACTCTTCGCCAGCAGACGATGATGGTTAGCGCATATCGCACGTGTTTCCTGGAGCTATCACGTTTCACCCTAACAGTTGTGTCTACTGAGGAGGAGCGCCTGTGGAGGTTTACTGAGGGGCTCCGACCTGTGATTCGGGGGTATGTCAAACCCTTGAAGCTACCCACTTTCTCTCGTGTGGTCAAGGTAGCCATGACTTATGAGGAGACCAACCCGGTCGTGCGAGACACTAATAGCAGACGGAAGAGGCCCTACCAGCCAGAGTACTCTTAGGACCGTCGGGAGAGGAGGCACACGGTGCTCACAGGAGAGCCGTCTCATTCTGTGGGGCCACCAGTGGCCTTTGGGGGCCCTAGACAAGGGCCAGTTGCCAGCACCAGGCTCCTGCCTAGCCGCCAGCAGGGATCTACTGAGGGAGGAGGTCGTGTACCCCATTGCTACCAGTGTGGCCAGCCGGGCCACATCAGGAGGGATTGCCCATCTAGAACTAGAGCACAGTAGATGCTCTCCGCACCGAGCGCTGGAGACTATGTTGGCGGTCGTGGTCACTAGGTGCATGGGGGAGGACAGCAGTCACGAGGAGGGTACCAGCCAGCTACTGCTCGCCCGACCCAGAGTGTAGCTGCTTCATCTGCACCGAGAGTTGAGGGGCGTATCAACGCTCTAACACACAAGGACGCCAGGGCTTTGGTTCTGTGGTGGCAAGTATGGTTACCGTTTCTAGCAGATTAGTGTACGTACCTTTTGATTCCGGTGCCAGCCATTCCTTCATTGCTACAAGTTTTGCCGTCAGTTTGAGGCAGGGCAGTGTACTGTTAGAGGATTCGTTTGTGATCAGAGGCTTAGGTCTGTAGCTGAGGAGGTCTACACGGACTGCGAGGTCAGTATAGGGGGACACAGCCTCCCCGCTGACCTGATTTTGATCTTGATGGAGGACTTTGGTGTGATCCTAGGGATGGACTGGTTGTTCGCCTATCATGCCCTGATGGATTGTTTCGGGAGGAAGATCGTCTTCTCTATACCGGAGTTGCCTCCCTTTGAGTTTCACGGTCAGTCGGTGGACGGAGGTTTCAGATGCATCTCCGTGCTTCAGGTAGCTTGGCTTTTGAACCAAGGGTGTGAGAGCTTCTTGGCCTGTGTAGTGGCATAGCTTAGCCCCGTGGTTGACTTTCAGAGTATCCCGGTGGTTTGCGAGTACCCCGACATTTTCCCAGAGGAGCTACCAGGACTACCGCCTGAGCGTGAGATCGAGTTTGAGATCTCACTGGTATCGGGGACCAGCCCCATTTCTACTGCACCGTACCGGATGGCACTGCTTGAGCTACGAGAGCTCAAGTCACAGCTACAGGACCTGTTGGAGAAGGGCTTTGTGAGGCCCAGTGCGTTCCCGTGGGGAGCCCCTGTGCTATTTGTGAAGGACGGTATCCTGCGACTTTGTGTCGACAACCGACAGCTGAATAGGGTCACTGTCAAGAACAAGTATCTGCTGCCAAGGATTGACGACCTCTTCGACCAGTTGCGAGATGCCACAGTGTTCTCCAAGATAGGTCTGAGGTCCGGTTACCACCAGTTGAGGATTAGGGAGACCGACGTCTCCAAGATAGCTTTCCGTACTCGGTACGGGCAGTACGAGTTCTTGGTCATGTCGTTTGGGCTGACCAATGCCCCTGTTGCCTTTATGGATTTGATGAACTGTGTTTTCAGGCTGTACTTAGACCAGTTTGTAGTGGTGTTCATCGGCGACGTACTCGTTTACTCGCGGGATCTGATGCAGCATGGACAGCATTTACGTATGACCTTAGATATCTTGAGGCGATGCAGGCTGTATGCCAAGTACAACAAGTGTGAGTTTTGGTTTAGGCAGGTGACTTTCGTAGACCACGTGATTTCAAGAGATGGATTGGCTATAGATTCGGCCAAGGTAGAGGTCGTACTTAGGTGGGAGAGGCCACGCACAATTATAGAGATACGTAGCTTTTTGGAACTGGTAGGTTACTACCAACAGTTTATCAGAGGATTCTCTCATATTGTGCATCTTATGACCTAGCTAACCCGGAAGGACGTGCCCTTCGCTTGGACTGACGAGTTTGAGGCGTGTTTCCAGGAGTTGAAGGAGAGATTGACTTCAGCTCCTGTACTTACTATTCCAGACAGTAGTGGTGGGTTCGTGGTTTACACCGACGCCTCGTTGCAGGGTTAGGGGGTGTGCTCATGCATTGGGGTTACGTTGTTGCTTACGCTTCGCGACAACTGAAACCTCATGAGCAAAGCTACCCTACCCATGACTTAGTGCTGGCAGTAGTTGTCTTCATGCTGAAGACATGGAGGTACTACTTTTACGGTGGGACTTTTGAGATCTTCATAGATCATAAGAGCATCAGGTACTTGTTTGACTAGAAGGAGCTCAACATGAGATAGAGACATTGGTTAGAGCTCCTGAAGGACTACGACTGCAGCATCTCCTACCACCTAGGGAAGGTCAATGTGGTGGCCGACGCCTTGAGCCGGAAGGCGCCCGCCCACTTGGCCAGTTGCAAGTACAGAGTTGGAGACTCATGGAGGAGTTGGGCAATTGGCAACCCTGGGAGTCATAGTGACAGTGACGCGGTAGTCACGACCAGAGTTGATAGACCTCACCATCGCAGGGCAGATGGCTGATCTGTACTTACAGATGTTGTGAGACAGGGTGTTGACAGGGGACCTAGGAGACTTTTCCTTCTTAGATGAGATCCTGTGTATGAGGGGACATCTGTGTGTTCCTAGGGACGAGGAGTTGTTCAGAGAGCTTCTGACGGAGGTGCATGGGTCCAAGTTCACCATATATTTTGGGAACACAAAGATGTACCATGATTTACGACGCGACTTCTGGTGGAGAGGGATGAAGCGGGATGTTGGTGAGTTTGTTCAGCAGTGTTTGGTATGCCAACAGGTGAAGACCGAGCACCAGAGGCCTGCAGGGTCATTGTAGCCACTTCCTATGCCGGAGTGGAAGTGGGAGAGCATCACTATGGACTTGGTGGTGGGTCTACCAGTTACCCAGTGAGAACACGACGCAGTTTGGGTGATCATACGATTTTTGCCGATCCGAATCACTTTTGAGCCAACACAGCTAGCAGAGTGATACATCAGAGATGTGGTGCGCCTGCACGGAGTCCCACGTGAGATCGTATCCGACAGGGATACTCCTTTTACTTCCCAGTTCTGGCATGAGTTTCAGCAGGTCTTGGGGACACGATTGAGGTTCAGTACCGCCTACCACCCCCAAATAGACGGGTAGTCAGAGCGCACCATACAGACACTTGAGGACCTTCTGCGTGCCTATGTAGTAGATTAGAGGGGCTCCTGGGAGGAGCATTTGCTGCTGGTAGAGTTTGCATACAATAACAGTTATCACTCGAGCATCGGCATGGCACCTTATGAGGCTGTGTACGGATAGAGGTGTACTGCACCTTTGAGTTGGGTCGAGGTAGGAACCAAGTGGGAAGTTGGTCCCAAGCTGATTCGGCAGATTCAGGAAGTGATAGAGTAGATCCACAGACGACTCCGCACTGTCAGGAGCAGGCAGAAGATCTACGCTGACTGGAAGCGTAGAGAGGTGCAGTTTGAGGTTGGGGATCACGTCTTTCTCCGTGTTTCGCCCGTGAAGGGCCTGCAGCATTTTGGGGTTAAGGGAAAGCTTGTGCTGAGGTTTGTGGGGCCCTTTGAGGTCCTGGAGTAGGTAGGATCCATTGCTTACCGGCTTGCCTTTCCTCCCCAGTGATGAGAAGCTCATCATGATATCTAATTATCCATAATTAACTAGTCTTTCTAGTTAATTAGCTAAGAGTATGTGAATGCATGGGTTAATTATAAAATAAGGGATATATAGTAAAGGACCTTAAAATAAGTTAAAAATGATATTTTAACATTCAAATAATATTATTAATAATCTGATTAATAATTAGACTCAAGATATTAACAATCATTCCTCTAATTAATAAGTTAACTAACTTAAGCATAATATATACATATGTAATAACTTAAGTAACATTACTTAATTAAATAAATTAGTCTAAAAAGGTCAAAAATGTAAATTCAAGGTCTAAATATAATAATTACCTTATTTACAATCATATATAGAAAGTTGAAAAAAATCTAAATTAAAATAAACATTGAAAACTTGAGTTTACATTTTGGTCCTTACAATTCATTCCAATCGGGTTCTCATTTTCTATTTAGGTCCTTAAGTTTTATCACAGCCAGGTCCCTGACTTCTTCCTCTTCTTCTCTTCAGGCAGTTGAACGGCTGACGACTGAGGGTGCCTCCACCACTTGATCACCGCCCATCCGACGTCACTTCACCTTCTCCAAGCTCCTAGAGGTTGCGCTCACCATCTTATCTTCATCCATCGGTCTGTTTGACACTTTTATCCTAATTTAGGGTAGGAGTTAACCTCACCGTCGTCGGAGAAGATGCCGGTGGTTAACCTCCTCCTAGCCTCTTATACGTCCAGATTCCACGCCCTCTTCGTCGCCATCAACTATAAATACCCCTTGACCCCCTTGATTTTCCTTAAGTTGGCTCCCTTCCCTCTTCTTCACTGCAGCCGACTTCGATAAGCTATTCCCTCTACAACTCCGGCGAACTTCCACCTCATCTTCTGACTTCCTCCATTCACCTCAATTGGCTCAGGGACTTCGCCAAGGTCAGCCGCATCTCTGGACACAGCCGTTGACCAAGGAGTACTTCTGCTTCATCTCGCATTCGACCGCCGGAGATCTTCCCGATACCCTCTGATTTCACTCATCCGTCATGAGCCTTCGACAGAGTTTCCTTTGACTCCTTCGTCCAGGTAACAGTAGATAGGAGTAGATTAGGAGGAGTAGGAATAGGATAGTCTAGGTAGGTAGTTAGTTAGGTAGTTTAGTCGTAATTTCAGAATTCTCAAGATCGTCTTCTTCAACTCCAGCGAGCTCCTTGAGTTCGCCAGAGCCTTAATTTGGTCTTTTGAATCTACTGTCCACCTTCCTCTATCACTCATGATCATTTCTAACTCATTTAATCACTAATTTGATCACCGATTTGCCTAATCCAAATTCACCTCCATCAACTACTTCTACTGTCCATGGCAGCAGTAGTTGACTTAAATTCACCTCCATCGGATCCTCCATCATCAATTCATCATCAAAGGATCCTATTTATCATCTTAATTTGATTAATTATCATATGTAATGTAAAAGCCTAATTTTATTTAAGCTCCTGAGCTCGCTGTCAATGGTGGCTCAGGAGTTGTTAAAAGTATAAATTAAATGTATATTTATGATCGCAGCCTTTCTTTGACTTGTCTTAACCACTCTTCTGAGTGGGAGAGCAAGTCCTGTTCCTCAACCCACTCAAACTCTATTCAAATCGAATTCACTGCTTAATATTTCATTTAATGAATTAAAGATGAATTAAATGCGATCCTGAGGTTCCTTGCAACCTCAGGAACCTTTTCAAATAAAAAATGGCACGATTTATCTTTCTAAACATGGTTTTGAACTTTTTTTGGACTCACAGGAGCTCCGGCCAGTGAAACTCGATCTTCAGCCTACAGAAGATGATAAGAAGCTCCAGAATGATTTAATGTTGATTACTGATTAATTTGAGGTCGCTTGTTTGAAGATTTAATGACTGGAGTTTAGATTAAGGTTTCATCTTCTCTAACTCCGGTGGAGTTAGAGAAGTCTGTATAGAAGCTCAAAAGCCACATTTGATGAGTCTAGAAGCTTCAGTGCAGTGCACTGAAGCTATTCATGTCTTCAGATCAGTGTAACAACTTCTTAATCTCTCTGACAAACAAAACACTTTTAGAGTTCAGGCGATAAGCCTGGAACCCTACTTCTCAAGGTTAATTCATCTGTTTAAGGAGTTGGATAAGTTTCTGAGGTTGTAAAGATCCTATTCTATGTTTTAATTCCTTGTAAAGAGGCTTAGAATAGAAAGTCAATTTTCAAGCCTAATAGTCAAACCTGAGATGGAGATTTTGATTTTGAGCTCAATTAGTTGATTTAAGAAGTTTAAATTATTTCTGAGATTCTGTTGGATGAGTTTAGAGTGATTAGATTGAGCTTTGTAGGTTTATTTGGTTGCAATTTAAACCCTGCCAATTTGGGTTGTTTTCGAACCTAAACTGTTGGTAGTGATCTTTGGATGAGATTTGATCATGATTCCTACCCAGATCAGTTTGTTACATCCCTTAGAATCTGTTTAAATCAATTGGATATGATCTTAGCTATCTGTTACACCTTTCTTATGTCTGAATTCTTTCTCTGAAGCTTTCAGAGAAGCTTCAAGCTTCTCTACAGTTACCTGAAGCTTTAAGAGCTTGAAACCTATTCCAGTAGCTGTAGAAATAACTGTTAGACCTATTTAGACCCTTAGCTATGAGAGGAGTCCAGTCTATGGACTCTGTTAACTCTCATTTCATTCCCAGGCAGTGTATGAACCATAGAAACCCATAGTTTCGCCCTTCAAATCGAAGAGGCATTCATCCCCTTTACCTAAAATTGACCCTGCAATCTTGTAGAACTACTCTAGAGCTTTCCAACAAGCTTTGAATCGATTGATTTGGAGCTTTGAGCTAGGAGTTCTCCTCACTTGAAGTCAGCACTGGAAGGGGGAGCATTAGTCCCATATCAGAGAATCTGGAATGCCCGCCTTAGTATAAAACGATTTTGTTAATACGGCTTCTCAGTCGACAAGCGCTGGGCGTAAAATGAAACCGAAACGAGCATATGTGTGTGTGTGTGCTGGCGTGTGTGCCTGTGAGTGCCTGTGTGGGCGTATGCATTGTGCGTGGCCCTGGGAGGGCGAGGCCTAGGAGGTGGTTGGGCCAGTTTGGCTCGAAAGAAAAATGAACAAAAAAGAAACCAAGTGAACTCGAATTAGGCGAGAACTTAGTAGGGTCTGGTCCCACCCTGTGAGCGGTGCTGTGTATCCCCGAAAGGTCCTCACCGCAAACCAAAAACCAATTTTTGGTTAAAAAGAAAAAAAAACCGATTCAGCTGAAGGTAAAAGAAGAGCAAAGACTGAAGGCTAAGTACTGAAAGGGAAAATCACTAAGGAAAAGAAAGAAAGCTGAAGGCTAAGGTTAAGGTAAAGAAAGGAGAAAGATAAGGCAGAAGAAGAGCTCATAAAGAGGTTAAGGAAATAAAGGAAAGAGAAGGTACAGGCAGTAAGGAAGGTTAACAGGTGCAAAGGCACTAAGGAAGAAGCTTAAGGAAATCACTAAGGGAGGAAGAAGAAGGCAGAATAGAAGAGAGCAAGAAAAGATAAGAAGCTCGAGAGAATAAGAGAGAAATAAAAAGAGAAAAATAAAGGATAAATAGAGAATAGAAGAGAAAGAGAGAAAGAAAAGAAGAGAAGAAAAGAAAGAGAGAGGCTGAAGTATAAAAGAAAAGGAGTTTAATTTCTTTTTGTTTTTAATTGTTGTAATAATAATTGCTTTCAATTGTTGTAATAAGGCATATTTTGAATAGATAAACTCTCATTTGCCTTAAATCTTTTGAGATAAATGTTGTAAATGAAACTTCATATAGGATTTTGCATATTTTCTTCAATTTCAATCATTTTGCAAAATTCATGTTATTAAAATTAACTTAATTATACATCTTATACCTATAAGATATATAGACTTAATTGGTGAATTTAAAATAATGTATACCTTCCAGCGAATGACCTGGACTCATTCAGTTAGAAGAAAATTTAAAATGTTAGGTTAATTCGACCCTATACTACTAAACTGACACAATTTCGAGTTAACCTAAGTTACTTTCTTCTACTCTTAATTAAGTAAAATTAACTTAATTAACTGAGTTGAGAGGTAGCACGATCACCCAGCTTTCTAGAGAGTACGTGTTCCACGTGCCCAACCTCAGGAAGTAGTCGCTGATCCCAGTCATGTTCTGAGCCATGAGAGCATCGAGGTGGGGGACGACCTGACCTATCCCGAGAGGCCAGTACAGATACTAGACAGAGCCGTCCGGAGTCTGTGACGGAAGCAGGTACCACTGGTGAAGGTTTTATGGAGAAGCCAGCAGTACGAGAAGGCGACCTGGGAGCTTGAGGCGACGATGCGAGAGCGGTACCTGGAAATTTTTGAGGGTACGTCTCTTCGGACCAACTTCGGTCCTCTTTAAGTTATGCGTTTTTACGTTCCTTTTTCCACACCCTAGATAGCTTAAGTTTTGGGGACGAAATCCTTTAAGTTATGATGAAATGACCTGTTGCCCTTTTAGTCGGATAAGACGTCTGGAGTTTCAGTCAGACATTTGGAGTTTCGGTCAGACGTCTGGACATAGGCTCGGACGTCTGAAAGTGAGAATTTTCGTACGTTCCTTTACGCTCTCCGCGCAGGCGACGCGGATAACTTCTCTCTCCTTCACACCGCACCCTTAAACCCTAACATCCCCTTCTATTTAAACCCTCTTCTCACCACCCTCACCCCCTCACTACCAGCCACCACCACCTCAAGCGTCCTCCCTGTGCGGCCGTGGCCAGGGAGAACGAGAGGGACGAGAGAGAGGGCGAGCGAGGGAGAGCGAGAGGGAGAGAGGAAGGAAGAGCGTGAAAGGTCGGAGGATCTTTGCGAGCTCGGCGGAGCTCGTGCGACCGGCGGCGAGCAAGCGCACAAGGGGGGGCTTGGGGAGGCAGCCTCCCGACCCGCTGCTGAAAGTGCTGCGGTACACTGTGGGCGACGTTGCGAGGAGAGGAGCGTTGCGAAGGAGGTTCTAGTACTAGAAGTTTTCCAGTATCAAACGTCTAGAGCATCGACTAGACATCTGGAGAGGTACTAGGACGTCCGGAGCTGAAGACGGAAGTTTGAAAGCATAATATTACGCGAGGTACGTATCTTCCTATGCTACTTTTTGCCATGCAGATTGTAGCGCAGGAGATGTCAGGCGGAGATTGGGCCTGCAGCTTTCGTATGCAGGTGAAGGGCATTGGAAAGGAGCGTGGTGCGCCTTTCCAGGTACTTTTGGACGTCTGAAAGCATAATATTACGCGAGGTACGTATCTTCCTACGCTACTTTTTGCCATGCAGATTGTAGTGCAGGAGATGTCGGGCTGAGATTGGGCCTGCAGCTTTCGTATGCAGGTGAAGGGCATTGGAAAGGAGCGTGGTGCGCTTTTCCAGGTACTTTTGGACGTCTGATCACGTTGCCAAACGTCTGAAGGTACTTCCAGATGACCGGCAGCTTTGTCCGACATTTGGAGCTACCCCAGATGGTCGTGAAGGGAGTCTGGACGTTTGAAACAGACATAGGAAGTGCAAGGTGAGATCTGCCGTCTTTTAAGACGTTTGACTTTGGACAGTAACCGTATTTTTGGCCCGTTTAGGACCCAAATGGAATCGGATTTCCACAAACTAAGTACCACTATTTTTCACTCGAATTTCTCTATGTGTTCATGTTTAGTATCTACTGTTTTGACCTCATCTGATGTAAATTAGTTGCTGGTATAAGTTACCAGCCGGTGGCGTGTTTGGGGCCCGGGGACACGACAAGATCTGCGGTGCAGGCCCCCATTCCTCCTGTGATACCCGGTAGAGTGGTTTATTTCATTTGTTAAGATGTGAATAAAGAATATGCCTGTTTACATTAGATTGATTGAAACTATAGGATGTGCAATGAACCTTAGGGTAGAAATGTATGAGCCTGAATGTTTGAGCTACTCTGTTTACTTGAGATGCATGTTAAGATATGAATTGCCTGTATGTGAATAAGAAATTAAACTATGAAATCATAAGTTGCATGTATATGATTGAGAATTGCATTGTGAAAACATGAGCTGTCTGTATATGGATGAGGAAAGAGTTATGAAACATGAGATCTAAATATGGATAAATGAGATGAATATGCGCATGAACTCTACGAGGAATTAGGAGTAGAATTCCTATGTATGAATGAAAATCTGGTATGTAGACGGGAAGTGAGCTAGCCCTTGTGTATACGGTACCAAGGAGAGCAACTATCCCTTTTAATGTAGAGGGAGAGTTAGCCACCTCTTGGGTTGAGACTCGGGGTAGGACTGGACACTCTACACTGACTCTTGTTGGCCCTTGCATACGTGGCACCGAGGTGAGCTACTAGTGTAGGGAGGGAGCTAGCCACCCCACGGGGCCTGGGGTTAAGCTAGCCATCCTACACTAACTTTGTTAGGCTCGCTGGGCAAACCGGGGTAGTCGGATGAGGGTACGAGGATTGTTGAGGGGTGAGACCCCTGTTCTGAGAGGGTAAGGTCCTATACTGTTCCGTGTTGTACTTTGGGCATGCTTGCTAGCGGAAACGACTGACTACATGTCAGTGCAGGGTAGCTACCCGTGTACTTATCACGCATGCCGTAGTCACCGCTACATCGTGACAGTGACATCGGGGTGGTTGACTGGGTGTAGGACTATCGCGGGGGACTCTCCTGGCTAGGAGAACACCACGTGTACCTTCTATTCCACAGAAAAGACTGCAATCAAGATCGTTCTCACGAGGCAAAAGCAAGATCAAGAAATACTTGGATACTTTGTGAAATAGATGAACCAGAAATACATAAATGAGATAAATACAAATGAGAATAAAACCCGCTTGTTTTACTTGCACTTAAATGATGTAAACACCACTCTACTCAGCGTTCGCTGACTCTGTCTTTTCGTAACCCTGTTCAGGATCAGAAGTTGAGCAGCCAGAGTTTCCGACTGCACAGGGAGCTGGGCCCAACCGAGTCCAGCCGTAGTAGTTTTCTTTCCAGCTCTTTTGTTTTTGCTGTAGTCGTGAGTATTGGACATTAAAATTACTGTTCTCATTACTTTCTGTTTTCTATTGTGGTGTCATGTACTATTTTTGAGTCAGTTGCTCTACTTTCCTTTACTATTTCGTTTTTCTTTCTACTTAGTTATATTGCATGTGTGAATGTGGTTTACTTTCCCGCTTTTGATTATTTCTCGTTGGACGACTAGGTTTTGAGATTAGTCGAACCGAGCCGATCTTGGGTCCTGTAGGGATTCGGGAACCGGGTTGTAACATAATGTCATTTAAAAAATTTTGGTAGAGTTTTCCCTTAAAATCTGAAAGTTTTCTATAAACCTACATAACACATAAGTGGATACACCTCACATCCATTCAAATTAACGAAATCTAAAGCAAATAAGTGGATACACCACATATCAATCCAAATAAAACAGTTAAATATGCAACACAAGTGGGTACACCCCACATCTATTCATTAAAATTAAAAATAATGTGTCGATACACCCTACATTTAACAAAAATCTATAATTTCATCCAATTAAATTGAAGACATTAAAATTATACCTCTAGGTACAATAGACGCCTTCGAGTATGTCCGTTATTGATAACCTATAATTTGAAAAACAAAAGTAATTAGATAAAATATTATAAATGCTAGTGTATATAAAATAAATAAATACATAAATAATGTAGTGAGTAAGAGTAACATATTTTAAACATGTGTGCGTGTTTAGGTTTAAATTTTGGTATTTCTAGTATATAGAAAATGTTAGTAGAAGTTTAGGTTTTTTCAATTTGAATATGAATTTGATTTAAATAGAAGTAAAATAAAGTAAAGAAATTGTTACTAACCTTAAATGTCTATATCATTGCATTTGAATCTATATGACTTTCTTCCGTTAATTCTTGGTATGCTTCAGACTGTGCGTCAAAATGATTGCGCGTTACTGTTCTTATTGGTATAATCCATCCCCTTTGGTAATTATCGGGGACTTAGAAAACTTGTGGCGCTTGACATGCCAATGTGAATGGATCATCAGACTGAATAATTTGACGGTTACAATTTACACTTAAGAAATTGTGCTTCTTGTCAATTTTGAAACTGGTGCTCTCTTTAAAAACATGAAACCAATGACATTTAAATATGACAACTCTACGATTATATCTGAAGTTGATATCCACAATTTCTTCAACTTCACCATAGTATCCATCTGGACTGAATGATGTGTATCTTGATTAAGATTTTCACTTTATAACTCATCTTTAAAGATTTGATCACAATTTTGGTTTGCTCGTTACAACTAACTTTAGTGCGGTGAAATTTCTACAATATCTTCTCGCACTTCTCCAGTATACCCTCCAATACTAACCTTAGCTATATTTCCTTTAACGCTTAATTAAGGGTATCGCAGGAAATTAGATAAGAATAGTTGATATACCAGAGAAGAGTAGGAAGAAGCAACCGAAATTTCTCTGCACAAGGTTACATGTAACGAGCAAAACTAAGTTATGATCAAATCTTTAAGGATCTTCTAAAGTCGATCGAGTCTTATGGCATACTATAAAGACAATACATCATGTATGTAAGTCAGGAATACATACACATCCTGCATTGTCTGTATAACATGATCATAAGTCTCGACGGACGAGTAATTTAGATACAATTTAACTAGGAGGGCTTTTACACTAAGAGTTAGAATATCTAATGTTTGGCCTTACGTGCATATATCTTTTTTTAGCAAGTGTGTGTATCTAAAATAATACTCATAATTGCAAAGAAATTGGCATTAAACATAAGCAATCATCTGATAAGAAATAAAATTATTTTCATTGAATGCTAAAAAGAAATGTACAAAAATATTATTTTATCATAACATGATTCAAATAAGCTCTGTAGAGCTTCAAATTTCGACTTGAGATCAAAGAAGCTCAACTACAAGTCATATGAACCCAAATAAAATATAAATTGCTAACAAACATAGGTAACTTCAGAACTTTATCGAATCTATTCTAATAAATTCCTTTCTTCTTAAAGATAATTTTGTCCTTCAAAAGTAAGATAAGAAGCTCCAAGGTTCATTGTAGCTTCATGTTGACCAGCATTAGACTAAAAATTGACTTTTAGATCCTCAGTAGTTCCAATCAAATTAATGACCTAGATAGACCTTCTACGATCTTAAGAACTCATTAAACTCAAAAAGAAGGGAGATTAATCATTGGAACACAATGTTCCAGGTCTGTCGCTATACTCTAAACCCTAAAACTTCAAACCCTACTAAACATTAAAACAATTTTGAAAAAAAATTGATAGAATTTCCCCTTATATTTTGAAGTTCTCTATAAACCTACATAATAAAATAAATACTCGCCATCAAAGTAGGTATACCCTACATTAAATTTTATTTCAAGTAAACAAGTGGGCACACCCCACATTCTAAATAAAATATAAAAGTGGGCACAATTAATATTCATTCAATGAAATTAACAACAGTATGTGGGCACATCCCACATCTAATAAAAACCTATATTATCATGTAAATAAATTAAAAATACTAAAATTATAGCTCTGAGTAGTACAACCTTCAAGAATGCCTGTCAGCGATAACATGTAATTTCAATTCAATTAGACTATCAAGCCTGACGAAAATAAATAGAATCAATTGAGTAAATTAAGTTGGCTCAAATGTTTATTTGATTAGTGATTTTAACATGTTACAACCTGGTTCCCGAATTCCTACAGGATCCGAGACCGGCTTGACTTGACTAATCTCAAGATCCAATTGTCCAACAAGTAATAATCGAAAAGTAGGAAAATAAACCACATTCACTATGCAAAGTAACTAACAGTAAAGGAGTACAGGAAGTAAAGGAAGTAAAAGCAGCTAACAGTACATATCACCACCACAACAGTAAGGTAGAACAAAAGTACAGAACAGGAACAGCAACAACAGTCTAAAACTCACCAGTAGAACAGAGAGTACAACAAAAACAGGAAACTACTGCTGGCCTCGACTGGGCCCAACACCCTCTGTAGCCGGTGACTCGGGCTGCTCAACTCCTGGACCTGTAAAGGGTTATGAGTAAAACGGAGTCAGCGAACGCTGAGTAGAGTGGTAACCAAACTAACTAATGTAGTAAAAGCTAGCAGGTAAATTTATCTTTTCCAATTATTTTATTTTACAAGTCATTCCTTTTCACCAATTGGTTTACTTTTCAGGTCCCTTTCTTGATCTCGCATGTTCCTCGTGGGAACGATCTTGATTGTAGTCTTTTCCGAAGAGTAGAAGGCACACGTGGTGCTCTCCTGGTTGGGAGAGTCCCCCGTGGTGATCCTACACCCAGTCGACCACTCCAAGGTCACGAACAGACGTAGCGGTGACTACGGCATGCGTAATAAGTGCATGGGTAGCTACCCCGCACTGGTACGTGGTCAGTTGTTTCTACTAGCGGGTACGCCTAAAGTATAGCACGGAACAGTATAGGGCCTAGCCCTCTCAATAACAGAGGTCTAGCCCCTCAGAACCAAATAGGGGTCTCGCCCTTCCACAGTCCGTGCACCATCATCTGACTACCTCGGTTTGCCTAATGGGCCTAACAAGTCGGTGTAGAGTGGCTAGCCGAACCCCGGGCCTTGTGGGGTGGCTAGTTCTCTCTCTACACTAGTAGCTCTCCCCGGTACAGTGTATGCGAGGGCCAACAGAAGTCGGTGTAGAGTGGCCAATCCTAACCCCGGGTCCCAACCCAAAGGCGGCTAGCTCCGCTTTACACTAAACAGGAGACAGTCGCTCTCCTTGGTACCACGTACTCAAGGGCCAACACACTTCCCACTCACATTTCCAGATCCTTTCCATCCATCCACAGGAGCTCTACTCCTAATTCTTCGTAGGGTTCATGCTCATATTCACCATGTCGTCCCATACCAGGTTTCATCATTCACATTTCCATTCTCGTATTTACACATGCAGCTCATATTTTCACAATTAACATATGCAACAATTGATATCACAAGTAACTGTTTAACTAGCACAGGCATTTCATATTCCAACAGGCAGCTCGTATTTATTAACTGATAATTGTTTATAATTCTACTCATTCATTTATGACTGCAATCACAAACATGCATACAAACAGTGCAACGGTTTCTCATCCTAGGATTCATGCTACCTCCTAGGTTTCTAGTTATCTAATTTCACATATGCATTCATGTTTTATAATTAAAATAGAGGGAAACCATTCTACCAGACAATCCAGGAGTACTGGGGGCTCGAACGACAGACTCACGTGCCTCTGCAAGCCCCGAACACGCAACAGACTGAAGTCCTATATCAAGGAGCAGACCACAATAGAACATTCAGAATAGTATATAAGGATTTCTAACATGTAGAGGAACTCACAAGGAAACAATAGATATCTCGTTTACATAAAATGGACCCTAAATGGGTCAAAAATAGGATTGTAGAACCAAATCAGACGTTTGGCACAAAGTCCAGACATCTTAAAAGTTATTAGGGTCTCACCTCAAGTTCATGCGTCGACCTCAGATGTCCAGGACCCTTACTTGACCATCTTGACTCAGCTTCAGATGTCTGACCTCTCCTCCAGTCGTTTGGGAGTGCTTCCGGTCATCTGGTAAGCTGTCCAGATGTCCGAAACATGTGGGAGGGCATGCCACACACCTTCCCAAAGCTGGCCTTGCACGTGACAGACAAAAGCTCTCCCTTTTAGCCAAACAGATTGGCTCTGCAGTGTGACCTGCATGGCCGTAATTGTAAGAACGTACCTTCGCGAAACCTTGCTTTCAGATGTCCGGTGTTGTCACTAGGCGTCCAACCCGTCGTCTGGATGGCACTTTAGATGTCTGATTCTGGGAAAATCCCAGAACCAAAGCAAGCTCTTGCTCCTCTCGTCGTGCGTAGCCACGGCTCCTCCCTCTCGTTTGTAGCTCTCGCTGCAACAGGAAATCGGGGATGGCTTCCCCGACGCACTCCTCCCGCACGCGTCAATCCGGCCGTGCACCCTTCGGCGAGCTCTCACGAACTCGCGAGCACAACCTCCTCCTCACTCCTCGCTCTTGCTCCCTCTCTCTCGCTCGTCCCTCTCACGGCAGTGGAGAGGAAGGGAGGTGGTGGTGGAGTGGAGAGGAGAGGAAGGGGGAGAGGGGTCTTATATAGGGAGTGGGGTTAGGGTTTGGGAAGGAGAAAAGAAGAGAGAGAAGAAAGGAAGGCTGTCTGCGTGCAGCTAGCATACAGACCCAACCCTGCGTACAAATTTTTCAATTTCCAGACGTCTGGAAAGGGGTCCAAATGTCTGACCAGATGCCTGATTGACAGTCCAGACGTCTTAAAAGATTTAGAACATTACGGGTCTTTACATAACATGAACACAAGAAGGTAAATGCCTTCTAAGTGCTTATTCTAATATCTAGGGATTTCCTTATTGGGTGGCAATGGGTGTGTTGGGGAGTAGAAGGGGTTTTGAAATTTTAACTTTCTTGCATGGCCAATTCTAAAAGTGCCCTTGACTCCATGTGGACCTTGGCTTGAAGGATTTCATGGACATTCAATTGCGCGCTTCCATCTCGTGGATTTGGAGGTTTCTTAACTCTAACTCCATGTGGAGTTCTTGGATGCACTCCGGACATGGAGATTTTCATTCCTAGTCTAGAAGGCCCAACGATTCTCAGATATATGGGCTTGGATGATAAAGATCAAGCCATTGCTAATTGATCTATTTTTTTGGAATGGACAATGGCCATGGCCATTGGGTTTGAAGGGGTCTATTTGTGCAAAGGAAATTTGCGAATGCATCAGGTCTAAGAAGCTGAGGTCTCTATCCTGCGATGCTCTATCATCTAAATGATACATTTCTAGGTGTGGATGTTGTCCTTATCTTTTGACAAGGGAGAGACTTTTAACTCGTGATCGACTCAGAGGTTGGTGCATAGAGGTTGACTCTTCATGTTTGCTTTCTAGGCAGGATTCAGAAACAATTCCCTATTTATTTTTCTCATGTCCTCCCGACTTATTGGGTGAGAGGTTTAGTCTACTTTCATGCCCTACTTTCAATGGTTTGTTTCACCTCTTCTAGCATGGCAAGAGATTGTTCGATAACAATCCCATATTTGGTTAGGAGGGGGGAGGGGGCTAGCTAGGAGGATGGGGAGGAGGAGGGGGGTGCTGGTCGAGGAGGAGAGGGGTGGTCAAGAGGGGGGGAACTGAGGAGGAGGGGGGGGGGGGACGGTCAGGAGGAGGAGGAGGAGGCTGTCGGCGGGGCGGGGAAGAGGAGGAGGAGGAGGGGGAGGAACCAGGGAGGAGGAAGAGGAGAGGGGTGGTGGCGGAGGAGGGGGAGGAACTGGGGAGGAGGAGGTCACCGGCGGGGCAGGGAGGAGGAGGGCAAGGAGCACTACAAGAAATTAGGGTTTTGGTCACGGTTAAAAACCGTGACCAAATGACTCATAACCATCACCAATTAGCGACAGCAAAAGTTGCATTGCGGAAGGGTCTTTGGTGACGGTTCCATGCAAAACTGTTACCAAAGGCTTTGGTAACGGTTCCACCCAAAACCGTCACCAAAGTCGCAGGGTTTTGGTGACGGTTTTGGTGGAACTGGCACCAAATCCCTAAGCTTTGGTGACGGTTCCACCCAAAACCGTCACCGAAGCCCGCCATTAGCTACGTTCTATAACTTCTGTCACGGGGCTTTGGTGATGGTTTTAGGTGGAACCGTCACCAAAGCCCTATGCTTCGGTGCTGGTTCCACACAAAACCGTCACCGAAGTGCACTGTTAGGTAGGCTCAGCAGCTTTGTTCACAAGCCTTTGGTGACGATTTTGGTGGAACCATCACCGAAGCATAGGGCTTTGGTGACGGTTCCAACTTGCCACCATCACCAAAGCCCACCATTAGCTACGTTTTGCAGCTTTAGTCATGGTTATAAACTATGACCAAAGACTTTTAGTCATAGATGTAAAATCATGACCGAAGAGAGAGCTTTGGTCACGGTTAATAACCATGACCAGAGGTTGGCGTGGAAGAAAGAAGGTTCCTTTGGTCACGATTCCCTAACCATCACCAAAGGGTCATCGTGACCAAAGGAATTACCTTTGGTGATAGCTAACCAACCATCAAGAAAGATTCTCTTTGGTAAGGCTAGTAATTTTAGCTTTCTTACTAAAAATGAGTTGGTTATTGTGCACCAAGGAGGGTCTTTAACAAAATCGTATAAGAAGCAAGTATTTCCTAGATGGTAATTTTTGGGAATATAAAAATTATGCTTTTTAGCAATAAAAAGTATGCTTTTCAATAATGGGTTATGGTTAGTTGGAGATGGGGAGAATATAAATATTTGGAGTGATCCATGGTCGAAGGGTGAAGAGTAAAAGTCGATTGGATAGAGTATACTCCAGGAATTAAAGGCGGTAGATTTGATAAATGAACAAAATTAGAATGGGAATGAAAAAAATTCCAGTAGCTTTGGCTGTAAGACTGTAGAAAAAATTTTAAGTACTCCAATAGACATGGGACAAGACTTACTAATATGGAAATCACATCCTAATGAGAAGTTTTCAGTTAAGTCTGTGTATATGACCTTGCTAAATAAAGAGGGAATCAACTCTAGTCTTACAGAGAAACAAATAGCCTATTGTAAAAAGGTTTGGAATATGAAGGATATAGATCTGAAAACAAAGTTATTCCTCTTGGAGAGCAATGACTGATGCACTGCCTTTAAAGGGAACATTATTGAAAAAATTTTAGATTGAAGGCTCATTGTGCCCCTTTTGTCGAATTGATAAAGAGGATTGGGTGCATATGATTAAAAATCGCTCCTTTGCAAAGGCAATTTGGTTTTATTAGGGTATAATAGCATGGCCTGAGCAAGATGGCTGGATGGATGGGATGGAAAAACTGACCGAGCTATTCCAACTGGCAGGTTTCAAAAAAGAACTGATAGCATATTTGTTGCACCCCTTATGGATACATAAATGCAAAGTTGTGAGAGAAGGAGAGACTATTTCATTAATGGTAGTACAATTCTTAGTGTGCAGGGTATTTTATCATGTCCCTAAATCAATGCAAGATGTCACATAAACAATCAACATAATGCAAAGGGCATTTCAAATGAAATGTTTTTTTTCCTGAACAGGGCACTTCAAATAAAATTAAAAAATCCAAAAATACATCAGGGAAATATATCCTTTTCTATTTTGAACTAAAAATCAACATCGAATTAAGAATAAAATTTCATACTAACCATTGCAGCATCAAATACATAAAGTTTCTCTCTTGAAGGAATGTGAATTGTCTTTGGTCCTACTTCACCCTTTAGCAGCTTGTTAACAAGGCAAATATTGGCAAATGTAAGTTGACTTGGGATCCCATGAGTATAGCTTCGACTCTGGAACTTGTACCTGATTCCATGTTGGGTTGCCCTTTGTGATGGCCTCATAGGTGCTTCTGAACATGTCTAGCAGGACACTGGACTGAACTACCTGCAATTAGAGATATCATGCCAAGAATGATCCTTTCAAAAATCCTCATGCCAAGAAAGAGCTCCATCCAAAAAAAATAGAACTTAAGATTTGGGTGAATTACTACTGGAGCTTCCACTTCTAGCTGCATCTGCTGCTGCTATTGTTGCATCTGCTACTGCTGCTGCTACATCTACATCTGCTAGTGCTATTACTGCATTTGCTACTGCTACTGCTGCATCTGGAAAGGCGACTCTTTATGGAATAAGGATGGAAAAGAAGAAAATATATATAATACCTATTAAGCTCCAAAATCTATCTACCTAGGAAATAGACCACTGAAAAGGAGGAGCATCTCTGCTGCATCTCTACTGCTGCATTGCTGAGTTGAATGCTATGAAGGAGCAGCTGAAGGCTGCAAACGAGCACTTGGTTGATCTGGAAAAGGAGCAGGTCCAGCAGCATCAACAGGTCCAGCAGCAGCAACAGCAAACTTACTTGGGTCCTACATCATCATGTAATATGTTTGATTAACCAGGAAAGTTAATTTGCAGCCTAGTGTTTAGCACATCTGCTTCTAAAACCTTTATTGGCCAGCCTAGCAAATCTACTTGAAAATATCCTGTTGTAGTCCCTATTATACAAACTGAACCACTCTTGACAATGGTCCCAGGATGAAGACATTGAGCAGGGTCAGGACTTGACAAAGGCTCTCTCCCCCTTCAGCAATAGTATATCACTCCTTCCTGGGGAGCAAGAGCACCTCCTAGTGGCCCCATCCTACCCCTCCTCTAGACCAGAAACCACCTTTCTCCTCCCTCACCACTTGCATTCTCCCTAAATCCCTCCAAATGTACAATATCCTATGTTGAGCAAACAATATGCATCTTTTACTCCATGTGGACAAGGAGGAGACATTGTCATATTCTTAAAATATGGGGGATCGTGGATGTAAGTTGAGTTGGGATCCCATGAGTATAGCTTTGACTCTGGAACTTGTAGTGTGACTCAAGAAAGGGAGAAAGAGGTAGGCAAGGCTTGCTTAAGGTGATGATGCAATCCCCTAGGTAAAGAGCCTCACCTTTGAGGCAATTGGTTTGTTCCTTGCCTCTCGCAGTTGCTTGATTGCCTCGGGTGATAACCTCAATAGCACTGACAGGTCAATTAGTCTTCAGGAACCAGAAAATGACAGTGATGAATCCATCCACAAACTACTCAATCATCTCATTAAATTTAGCTTGCTATTTTCTTAAAGGAGTAAACATATCTAAGGTTAACAACTTGTTACAGATAGGTAGGTATTGCACATAGAACTATGTTTTGGAAACACAAATTTTATCAAGAACTAGCAAAGCATTTACCAGTCAGTTGCAAACCCATGTCCTTTTCCTTGAATTATCTCAGGAGGTAAAAAATCTGCTACCCTGCATACAATAAAAGTCCTATCCTTGGCCAATTTCTTGAGTCACATCTAAAGTCTATAAGCTACATTTTAGGACAAAAACATGATCAGAGGAGAAAAACTATTTCCTGTTGCAATACCAAAGTAAGTTTGTTAAATATAATTGAAATACAGACCTGTAGATGTCCACATTGGTCAAGCATTAAGATATCAGGAGAAACACCTCTATAAAGAACTGAATTCTGAATTGAAAAAAATGCAGCCATAAGTGTATTGCACCATAACACTGCAACTCCATCAAACCAATGAACCAAATGTCTAAAGCACATGGAAGTCGGAAAATGTCAATAACCTTGTGTAATTCTTCCAATGCAATTACAATTGATGCTACACAAAATCATGTAGATGATTCATCAAGAGGCGAAGTGAGTATTGAAGCAAGTGGGCAAGCCAGACAAGTGCTTAGCAAAATGCCAGCATGAAACTTATCAGAACATGTGTGCAATACTTGTGGCACACAAGAAGATGGGCTCAAGCTCTTAAACAGATCTCTCCCTTTCAAAACCTGTGCTTCTTTTCCAAGCTGCTTGACTTTCCTCTTGGAATATCTTTTCAGGGTACGCAACTTTTCTACTTAGCGATCAGGGAGAAGCCACGAACATTTCAATACCATTCATTGGATCATATTCCATATATCTTTTGTAAAAGGAAAGGGTGATCATATTCCATATAGGTGGTAGTCATTTTGGAGGAAAATATAAAGTCAATTATAATCTGTTTCTCAAAGGAGAAGATGGATATCTACCTGATCCTTTGGGCAGCACGATGCCTGAATAGTCGGTTGAATACAAAATCATTTTCCATTCCTTGGCAGAATAATAAGTAGATTAATGTGCCAGCAATTCTAAACACAAGAAGATAGATGATTGAAAGCATTGAAAACATACCAAATCAAACAATTCAATGTTGGTGAATCTATAAGCATCATCCTTGATGGCCTGCCCCCCAAAAGGAGGTGCTAAAGAATCTTTCAACTTGATAAGCAAATATAGAACACAAACAAGCGAGAGGAACATTTTCATTCTAGACCCTTCTCTCAAAGTACCAACAATACATGGTAGATGCTTCTAATTTCCACTGCATAATTAGTTACGTCATGTACATACTTTCTGTCATCCTGCTATAGCTTGGACAACATGTCGATAGCTGAATCAAACTTCTCCTTTGTAATGACTATACAAGTTACACTGCCAAGAGCAACTGCACATATCGAAGGAATCTGTTCACCAAGAAGTGCCCACTCCCCAAATCTGCTCCCTTCTGAAAGCTCCAGCTTACACTCATTACTGTCTTGGGAATGACCATATTCAATAGCAGAGGATGAAAGACTGCTAAGATGCGGATTTCCTATGAAATCTACATTGTAAGTCAGTCGCACTTGTCCCTTTTGGATGATATACAAGGCAGATATAATGTCATTCTACAGCAGTCAACAAACATGAGAACATCAATGAGCAGAACATTTGAACTCTTATTGTCAAAACCTTAAATAGTCTATGGATCTAAATCCCTCCAAATGTACAATATCCTCAATGCATCTGTATTTCTTTTTTTTTAAAAAGAAGAGGATCAATGCATTTGTAATTTAATAGGAGTGACATGTTAGGCTACCTTTTTTTATTGACCTGGAATCTTTGACAGAGAAGCAAACTAAGGGGAATGGATAGGGTAGAGCAGTATGGAATGGTGAGACCAAAAAGGTGAAGGCACCATAATGGCAAAAAGTCTCCACAATAGCAGAAACATGATGGTGATAACATGATAGGGAATCATGATCCTTTTCTATCTTGAACTAAAAATCAACATCGAATTAAGAATAAAATTTCATACAAACCATTGCAGCATCAAATACGTAAAGTTTCTCCCCTGAAGGAATGTGAATTGTCTTTGGTTGTACTCCACCCTTTAGCAGCTTGTTAACAAGGCGAATATTGGCAAATGTAAGTTGACTTTATGGAATTGTCTTTGGTCATACTTCTACATTTGCTGCTGCTATTGCTGCATCTAGAAAGGCGACCCTTTATGGTAAGGATGGAAAAGAAGAAAATATATATAATACCTATTAAGCTCCAAAATCTATCTATCTACCTAGGAAATAGACCACTGAAAAGGAGGAGCATCTCTGCTGCAACTCTACTACTGCATTACTGAGTTGAATGCTATGAAGGAGGCTCACTGCACAAGGTACTGATTGGCAGAGTCTGGAGATAAAAATGGGTAGAGTCTGGAGATGAAAATGGGCAGAGTCTGAAGATAAAATCCCCCCTCTATCCAACAACTTTGACTAGAATACCTACCAATAGCTTTGAAGAACATCCTAAGTTCAATGGTAGTAAGAGGAACTGTAGCAACTCAGCAATGATCTGGTCAGCATAACAAACATTAGATTGATTCACCATACTCTGAACTTAATAGGATTCCACCAAAATCTTGCATATTTCTTTGGATTGTTATCTTGATTGAAAAGAGGATTTCAATTAAGATATCTTTTCCCAAAGACTGATCAATAATTGAAATATTAAATCATTAATTTCACCTGGTATCAACCTGCCATATTAAGAGTAGTCATAAAAGATCCTGTGTACACTCTTGTCAACTGCAACTCTATGTTCTAGTTGAAGTTGTGCAGCTGCCTCCCGAACAGCAATCATCAACCCCATTAAGGGTGTTGCACCTAATCTGCAATTTTACCAATAAAAAATATATTAAGTTCCCTATATATGCTTAAGAGATTTTAATTATGCTTTGCAGAACCTGGAAAAGAATATAGATGTATGATACTTTAGATTAGTTCTTGAAATATCGAAAAACTCAGAAATTAGGAGTAAAAGAAAGGGAATGTAGATGGTATATGGAAGTATACCATAATAACAGGAAAACTAAATCCAAAATTAGTCTGTCACATCTACTTGGAAGCAAGGTTATTGACTGGAGAAGAAAATGGAATGTAGATGGCATATGGAAGTATATAACAAATCCATACAAAGGACAAGGATCAATAAAATAGGTTAGAGATGAAATACTCAATTCGATAGCAATCTTCAAAATTTTATACATTTAACTAAGTCTTGGGCTTTGTTTTGTTCTTTCACCTTTACTTAAACGAATTTTAAAGCTTTCAAAGAGAGACTTTACTGTGAAAGTGCATCTTCTACTGTGAAAGCTCAAAGTAGAGAAATAAACAATAGACATAGATATAAGCAGACATAGATAAACAATAGAGAAATACTAGTTTGCCCAGTAGGTTCACTTAAAGGTGATATCATAAAATAGTAGACATAGATATAAGCAATTTTAAGGGGTAAACACAATTGGGAAGAGGTACTGATTGGCATGCAATACCTCTTGGTCAACTTATAAGCTATGGTAAAGAGATATAAGCTATGGTAAAGAGATAATTGAATGCATTATTGAGTTGAATTCTACAATAAACCACACAAGGTATTAATTGGTAGAGGTGCACACTCTTGGCCAAATGTGGGAATCAGTAAATACCAAGATAAAAAGCTGATATACTAAGTTATGGCCCTATAGCGATTTCAGTTGTTTTCGAACAGAAAATTCAAGAAGATATAAAATATAAGTTGGATAGATTAACAAGTAGTTTGATAGTGTTCAGTGCCCGTGATAGGAGAAATTGGGATGAACTGAAAGCTCCAAATCCAAAATTGGACAGAATACAAGTTGGAAGATGCATTATAGTTCTCATGTATGCGTACTTTCTAAGGTAGCATATGGCTTGCTTTGCAATGTGCAGATGCAGTTAACAAACTAATAAGAGTTCTATATAATAACACCTATGCTGGAAAACCCCCATTGAAAGCTGCAGGTTCAAGTTTCATGCCCCTTGTTGATGCTGCATTGAAAATTATATGTTTCAGGAAAACAAGTTCGATGAACTTTTTAAAAATCTCCCTTAAAAATCTCCAAAGGAGGAATATTGTCTGTTAAGATGATCAGCCTTCAACACACTCTTCCATGCAACTTTTTCCCCAGCAACAGGTGGAAGGAGCAGAACAGTTGGAAGATGGTATATAGACAGAACTTGTTTTTGCCTTTACCCTTCAAATAAACAGAACTGTGAGTTTAAAATTTGTAATTACATAAATTCAAAGCAAAAGTCCACATACAGGAGGATGGACTTATCAAAGAAATATATGCTTAGAAGGACCACATATAGGAGGGTGCATTTTCTAGTGAAGTTACAAAGCAAAGAGAGGTAACAAGCAACTACATGGAATTTTTCCCTCCATTCAGATCTGTTTTGTGTCATCAATGTCACAGTTTCTGCTTCCCTCCCTCTCTGTTGTGTGTATTTGCATGTTTGCGGGGCAGGGGAGGAAATGCCAAAGAATTTATCGCAAAGTTTTCTTAGAAATGATCCACCCAACTTTAAAGTCTCTAACCATATCAAAGCATTCCTAGACTTACCCCCTTGAAATTCATAGGAAGATCCCCCACACTAGTTGAAAGACCCATCCAACTTTTTGTCATGAAAAATTAAAACAACATCAATATTTAACTTTTGTTGAAGATTACTGAGCTATCCTTTTTCAAAGTAACAAAAAGAATAATGTTATGGTTCTTGGTTAACTATAAACCTAACCTAAGTTTTACAGGTTGCAGTGACACATGAATTATTTGAGACCTACAGAGAGAACCCTGATGAAATTAAACCTTGCATCGTAAATCCTGCTCTTCTTGGAGTGATGGACAAGCCTGTGTGCTCACGTAAATTCAAGAACATGCCAACTGGTTAGAGTTCATGTAGAGACAAGATAGTGTTACATGTAGAGTCGGACATTAAGATGTGGTTAATATTAATAGATAGGGTTTTTCCACTAAAGCCAACTGGTACGAGTTGGATGCTCTTGCATCCGCAACAATCTAAGGTCAAGATTAAACTTTATGTTGCCCATCAATGTCTCCAAATATTGGATCATACAAATAAGCAGTAAAGGAGAAATGAAAACAATGGTGATATAAATAGAATCTATATAGACTTGAATCATAGACCTTCATGGTAAAATGAAAAAAGCTAGTTAGTGCACAAATGATTTGCACTATATCAACGAAGCTATACATTTTAGTGGTATTGGAACGAGATGCATAATTTTTAAATTTTTTTAACAAAGGATAGGGTATATAATCAACGCAATGCGAGTCTTAACCTTTTCATTCCTGGTGACATGTCAGATCTCCAGCCAAAGCAACTCGAGCAGGTATCTAAATGCATAAAGAAAAATGTTAAATAACCACGTGAGCAAGTTTATAGTTAAGCATTTCTTTATCAAACAGATCGAGCATGAATATTACTTTAGCACTACTTGAGAGTGAACTAATGCACAATATGATTAATCAATATACACAACTACTGGAAAACATGATCACAAAGGCAATGGAAAGTACTGAGCCCAGGGAGTTGGCTCCCTCATCATGTAGATAAGCAAGCCCTCGACCCATCCCAAGAATTATGTTGAATCTTTGTTTCCAGTTAGGGATCCATGTTCACCTATTACGTAACAGCTACAAAAAGAACAACACCACAAATGAGAGTTATTATACAAAAAATGGTGAACGAAGGAACAAATGGTAGGTAGATGTGATACCTGAGCTCTTTATATCATTATTATGGTACCTGTCTCATACATTCACCACAAATGCAAACATAGTGATATCATTATCTCCCAAATTCATATACTACAAATGCAAACATACTCATATCATTATTTTCCATATTCATATACCACAAGTGCAAATATATATTGTACCATTCATATATATATTCCATCATTCACCACATATATGATACTCATTCATAAATAAAACACATGTATATATCACATGTTTTGAAATGTAAACATAAAAGTAGACGTAAAAATAAAAAAAAATCCAAGCAACTATGTAGTGGCTTCTATGCTGCTAGTTCCAAAACCTCCGCAGTGATCATCAAGTGGATGAGGTGGGAAGTGAAAAGAAGCATGATCTGCACCACCTCGTCCCAATGCACTTAAGATTGCCTGAAACTGTGCCTGCAACTGTGCCTGCATCTTCTCTCGTTCTTGTTGTGCTTTATGTCTCTGTCGTTCTAGTATATCATTTGTCTTCTTCAATTTCGACGTAACATCATTTAGTTTCTCTTGAAATGTCTCCACCTGTGTCTGTAACTGTTGCAACCTCTCTGAACCCCCCCATCCCTTTCTTCCATACCAACTAGTAATAGTCTCACTCGCACCAGCACTACGAACAAAACCACCATGCTCGGGTGGCATAACTGTCCTAAATGCTTGCTCTGCTGTCATAGGCTGTAATGGGCCAGTCTCTAATTGCTCATCCATATCATCACTAGAAGGATGCATCAACTCCATCATGCAACCCTACACATAGTTGAGCTTATGGTAAGTTCTCCTAAATGTTTATCACTAAGTTATTCATTACTTGTTTGAATGAGCTTGCATGTCTCTCTTGATATAACTGATCAATCCAAACACGGGGGCCATCAGCATTAGACTTGCTATGACTCCTCTCATAGATCAAAACACGATCAAGTTGTACACTGTTATGGGTATCTGACTGCATATTTGAGATGTGGTTAGGAATTAAGTTATCCTAAATTTAAGTTTCTTTTATTTAAATCTTGTAACTAGTAAGTTTTATAATAGATATTATAATCAATAAGCTTTCTATTGTAAATTAAGCTGATCAAAATGTACTTACATAAGTATCCCTTAAGGTATCTATGCTCATCCGTCTCAAGCAGTGGGCTGCAGTTGGAGCTTTCGCCCTATTAGCTTTATTTTTCTTAGCTTGCTCCTATAACAACAAATTATGGAAATTGGTACTTAATTATTTTGCTGTTAGAATAGAAGTTATCAATATAAAATATTCATTACCTTCGTGTTTTCCTGAACCCAATATTCGCAACACTCCACCCAATGAGTAGCTTGTACTCCTGATGGCACGTCTCTTAGTGCATCCTCATAATTCTTACTAGTAAAGAACTATTTATACATACAGAAAAGTCAGCAACAACTAAAAGTAAATTGTGTTATTCTGAATTCTAAATCTATGCTTATGTCTTACTTGGCTTTTAAGCTCTTCTCTCCAGCTACGAAGTGCCCTCCCTGCTACTTGGAGAATATATGCAGTTGTCATCGGATTTGTTCCCCAATCATATGTCAACTACATTTTATATTATAATGAATAAATAGATCAAGGATTTTAAGTAAAATAAATAAATGACATAACAACAATATCATATTAATACCTCTAGCTCATGAATGAACTCATTCTTATGTTGTTGAGGGACCTGCCTCCAATCAAAAGAACATGGGGGTATCAACAGTCTCACAAGTGTAGGGATCCTGCTATTAAAGGGTGCATAACGTGAACATCTTCCGCTACATTTACATCAACCGTTATTCGAGTCCCTTCAGTTAATTTTCTCAATTCCAAATTCCTTGTCTTTCCCCTTGGCTTTGATTTTATACCTTTAGTAAACAAATAGTCAAAATAAAATTGTTATAAAGAATTAATATCATAGAAAATTAATGTGAGAATTTATATACCATTAGACCCTGCTTGACTCTGCTCCTGAGATTGGCTCCGAGATTGACTCTGTGGCTGACTATTCTGCTGAGATTGGCCATATAACTGGATCTGAGGAGGGTCTACAAACTGAGATGATGCCTGTTGCTGGGATCGACTCTAGGGAGGGTGTAGGGGCTGAGATAGTGCTTGCTGCTGGGATCGACTCTGGGGAGGGTGTATGGGTTGAGCTAGTGTCCGTTGCTGGGACTGGCTCTGGGGAGGGTGTAGGGGCTGAGCTGGTGTCTGTAGCTAGGATTGGCTCCAAGGAGGGTGTAGGGGCTGAGCTAGTGTCGGCTGCTGGGACTGGCTCTGTGGAGGGTGTAGGGGCTGAGCTGGTGTCCGTAGCTGGGACTGGCTCCAGGGAGGGTGTAGGGGATGAGCTAGTGTCGGCTGCTGGGATTGGCTCTGGGGAGGGTGTAGGGGCTGAGCTAGTGTCCGTAGCTGGGACTGGCTCCGGGGAGGGTGTAGGGGCTAAGCTAGTGTCCGCTGTTAGGACTGGCTTTGGGGAGGGTGTAGGGGTTGAGCTAGTGTCGGCTGTTGGGTCTGGCTCTGCGGAGGGTGTAGGGGTTGAGCTGGTGTTCGTAGTTGGGACTGGCTCCAGGGAGGGTGTAGAGGCTGAGCTGGTGTCTGCTGTTGGGACTGGCTCTGGGGAGGGTGTAGGGGTTGAGTTGGTGTCCTTGGGACTGGCTCATGGGAGGGTCTAAGGGCTGAGGGTGTGTGTGCCTAGGTGGAAGCTGAGAGTGAGGCTGTGTATTTTGTTGAGGTTTATATTGAGGCCTAGATTTTGTAAGAGTATGAGGTGGGATCATAGCATGTTGAGTATGTGATTGAAGTCGAGTATGAGGTAGTGGCATGGGGGAAGGCAATTGGAGTTAATTGTCACGCTGTGAGTGGCGTTGGGGTTCATGTTGGGGCTCAAGCTGGGTGTCGATGCCACCCTCATGTCCTTGGACCTGGTCATCTGGCTCAAATGAAGAGTCATCACATTTAAAATCAAGACGACACTTTTTGTATGCCATTAACTTCTTAGGTGCCATCTACAGATGAAAAAGAAATTATTAATTAAAGAAAATACAATAGAAAATTTACTACTGAATGTGACCAACTTATTTACTCCAACTTGATGCTACTTTGTATTAAATTTCACTTTGATTATTCCAATAGAATAATTTCAATTTGATTATACTTTATGCCACTATGTATAGAAGGCACAAACTTGAAAATAAAAAGCTTGCTCTTATATGATTCATTAAAAAAAAAATCGTAACTTTGGTTACATGAACTAAGAGAGGAGCTACAAATTATAAAAGGATGATGTCATACTTTTTATATAATCAACTATAATGAAAGAAGTATGCCAAAGTAAGTAAAAGATCAACCCAATACAATAGGAAAACCTGCAAGGTAGAAAATATATGAAAAAAAATTTAAGAAATAATTAAACTCTACAAAATAGCTTAATTGAAAATGTTTACCTCAAATATCAATATTCATTGCACCATGACCTATTCCTCCATCTTGTAGCACAATCTTGTTATGCTTCAGAATCAAAGTCAGAATCTTTATCATATTCTATATCATAATAATCACGCGGCATTGTTCTTATTGGAACTATCAAGCCATTTCTCCTATTATCAGGCACATAAAAAACTTGTTCAACTTAACAAGCTAATGTAAAAGGTTCAGATGTTTGAAGAATTGTACGATCCTTGTTTAAACTTATGAAACCAGTATCTTTGTCAACTTTAACACCATATCTTCTGTTAAAAATATCAAATCAGTCACACTTAAATAACACGACTCAGTAATCATGACTATAGCTGACTTCTACAATCTCTTTGATTTTCTCATAGTAACCGTCATAACCAGTTTGTATGCCATCACATTTCACAATAACACATGAATGTTGTGTAGCCTTCACATCATCAACTGATTGCATTCTAAATCTGAACCCATTTATTATATGTCCAGAGTGATAATGTGCATGACTTAAAGGTATGTTCATCATTACATCAAAATCTTTTATCCATTGCGGATCATTGCTTTGTTTCATTTCTTGCACACGAGTTCTGAACCAGTCAATGAAGTCTTCTTCACATCTAGAAATGTGCGAAGATTATCGAAATTAATCGTAAAAATCCAAAATCTGCTTTAATATATATATATATGAGCTAATCGTCAATCATGTTCATACATTGGTTTAAATTCCGTTTGTATGATTGACCTTCCTCAGATATCAAATACAGAAAAATAATCTTTCACATTTTCACCATTTTGTCTATTATCATTTCTTTTCAATCGATTGAATCGATTATCTGGACCATCCATATACATCGCACAAAAGTTGATGTATTCTTCTACAAGATACCCTTCGACAATTGAACCTTCTGGCTTAGCCTTATTGAAGACGTAGTCTTTCAATTTTTTCAAGAAGCGCTTAACTGGATACATCCACCTATACTGAACTGGTCCAACAATCCTTGCCTCATTCGCTAGGTGGAGTATAAGATATACCATGACATCAAAAAATGCAGGAGGGAAAAGCTACACCATCTTTCATAGTGTGATCACAATTTGCTTGTCCCAATAGTCTAACAGGTGAGAATCCAATGTCTTTGAACATATAACCTTGAAGAATTGCTTATCTCCGTCACAGAGTCAACCATTGGTTGAGGAAGCACTTCACGGATTACTAATGGAAACAATATCTGCATGTAAACATGGCAATCATGACTCTTTAACCTACTTACCTTCTTCAATGCTTCATTTACACATGTAGAAAGTTGTGACAAGAATCCATCCGGAACCTTGATATTTTTAAGAAAATATAATATCTTCAGTCGTTGCTCATCCTTCAAAGTATATAATGCCTGAGGAAAGTCATAACTGCCATCATTTTTATGATTTACGTGCAAATCAGGACGAATGACCAACATCTTCAAATCAGTACGGGTCTTCAATGTATTTTTTGGACTATCCGTTAAGTTTAACAGATCTAAAATATTATCCATAACATTCTTCTCGATATGCATCACGTCAAGATTGTGATGAACCTTGTGATCTTGCCAATAAGGGAGCTCCATGAAGAATATGCTTTTCTTTTTAAATCCAGAATTACGTAAGTCTTTAAGATCTTTCTAAAATAGACGACCCAATCGGATATTACCAATCTGTTGTAACTTCTCCATTATCTTATATCCTGACAACCTGATTGTATCGGTTCTTCAAAAATTTTTTGGATTTTTGGATGAATAGTAGCATGGTTTACCATCAAATTTATCTTTAAACCTAGATTGTCACAATCTATGTTCAATTGGTAGGAATCTACAATGCTATAAATAACACAATTTTTTACTTTCAGGTAAATGCAAGTAATGAGTATCATCCATACATATAGGACATGCCAACTTGACTTTAGTACTCCAACCAGATAAATTTCGATAAGCTGGGAAATCATTAATAGTCCACAACAGTGCTGCATGCATCTTAAAAAATTATTCTGTAGCTGCATCATATATTTCAACCCCGTTATACCATAGCAATTTCAACTCATCGATGAGTGGTTGCATGTAAACATCGATTGCATTTTCTGGTGCCTTCTTCCCAGGGATGAGAAGCGTCAACATCGTAAACAAAGATCTCATACACATCCATGGCAGCAAATTATATGTAAATAACACCACTGGCCATATTGAATATGATGGATGCATATTTTTGAAAGGATTGAGTCCATCACTTGTAAGACCAAGTCTAACATTACGTGTTTCCTCTACAAATAGAGCATGTTTGTTATCAAATGCAGCCCACTCATCAGAATCTGTCAGATGATGCGTAAGTCCATCTTGTGATTTGTTGTTATGATGCCATGTCATCCACTTTGCAGTCTTACTCGACATAAAAAGACGTTGTAGCTTAGGAATCAAAGGAAAGTAACGTAGTACCTTCCTTGATCGTTTCTTCCCTCGTACATTTGAACTGGTATTTTCTTCATATCTTCCTTCTCCACATTGTAAGCAACTATTCAAGCATGCATTTTTAGTGTGCAGCATACAGTCATTCTTACATGCATTAATCTTTTCACACTTCAAGCCAAGTACGCGAAACTGTTTCTTCGCATCATACCACGATCGAGGAAAATCTTTGGGATTATTGAACAACTCTTCTATGAACTTAAGTGTAGTTTCTCTACTATGAGGGGGTGACGTAATAAATTACGGAAATAAAATGTAAAGCAATCTCACAAAATTCAATTACACAAGGTACACAATTATTTTTAGATAGAAACCTAAATCGGGTGAAAACTACCACCTAACCCTCTCGAGTTAGGATTTTCCGATCAACCAAGTTAATTAAATCCACTAAACGAATCACTTAAACGAGGGTGATTCAACCTCAATTACAACCACGCTACAAGTGCGAGGGTAGCGTTCCTCAACCCCTTCTCTTCACGAGAAGGATTTTGTCCCACGAAGGAGATGGGAATTCGCAAAGCGAATACCCAACCAAATAACAACGATAAAAAAACAACAATTCTATAGAGCCAACAAAGTAATATTTAACCTAAGCTTCTATAGGAATTAAGATGCTTTCCTTTGCAAGGAGTGCGTCGAATCGATGACGCGGGTACGTGAGCTACACGACGACACAATGTCACTCTCGTGATCTACGGCGGGAGAGCGGGTGCGCAAAGGCTTGATGCTCTCAAGATGTAGAACTTGAGCTTGGAGAGCAAGAGATTCTTTTTTTTGGACACAAAGGAGTAGAAAGTATGTTGCTTGGGTGTGTCTTGGTGTATCTTGAGTGGCAAAGGCTCCCCTCTATTTATAGAGGCCTTAGGAAGGCTTTGGAAAGCTTTCATAGCTGTTGGGAGCAAAGCCCAAGAGAATCAGCCGAAATCAGGAACAATCATTGCACTGACAGGGTTATCAGACGTCTGATCCTGGCATCAGAAGCCTGGGAAACCAGTTTAAGACGTTTGAAAACAAGGTCATACGCCTGATTTTAGGCAAGTTTCTTCCTGACTTGAATCAGATCTAAACAGGGTTCTACTGCAAGTCCATCAGACGACATACAGGATGTCTGGCACTATGTCTGGACGTCTGGAAATCTACTTTTCTGCTGGAATGGATTTCCAAGAGTGCAACGGCTAGAAAATCTCTGAGAAGAGATTTTCGGGTCAGTCGAGGTAAAACGGTCATTTATCAGACGTTTGGAAATGCTTAAGGACGTCTGATAAGGCTCTAACGGTAATATCTTCAGTGTTTGTTAAGCCAGCCAACGGTCCACTAATTGGATGATGAGAGCCTCATCATGAGCCATAACTAGCTCATTTTGACCCAATAAAGAAGATAAAAGCTCCTACATAACCTAGAAGAAGGCTTAACTGAAGGAACAAGTGCTCTTAGAAGAAAACATGAAATAAAGGTTAAAACTGTAATTTTACCATTGCAGTACATAAATGGGATTTCTCAGAAGCAAAACATAGGTCAAATGGTCCAAATAAGATAAAAAGTGGGTTGAATTAATCAGAAATGGGTTTATGTGCAATCTAAGAATTAAATGACACTTGGTAACCCTAAAACAGACCCGCTTAAATTAACAAGGTTCCGGTCAGAATAAAAATCAAGCAAACCCTCTAAAAATCATAGAAAAACATCCTCTAGGGTTTAGAACACTTAATTTGGCCTTTGGAACCTAGTTTGACCTAGATTAGGGTCTTAGCTCTTCAATTAACCTAATTTGGGTTTCTACGCAAAATGTCCAGTCAAACGGGGTCAAACCTAAAATCCAACTTCACCATTGGATTCTTTAGGTCCAAATTAGGTTTGTACCAAAATTTGGACCTAAGGGGAGGTCATCTTGACCTACTTTGCAAGTTAGTACACCCAAATCACAAATAGGTCCCTATCTTTTGAATATCCTTGCAGAGAGCCCCCTAGGTTCTTCGCCTTCTTTGCAAACCGGTCCTGCCGCCATTGCTAGGGCAGAACCGAGCTCCGACGAAGTTTCGAGAGAGATTGCTCTCTAATTCCTCAGAGATTCTCTCCCAGAAATGGAAGGGAGATTCTCTGAGGAATTTCCTTCCTTCTAAAGCCAATCAAATTCGCTGGCGTGAACCCAATCTCTCGTGCGAACGCACGAGAGATTTGGGTATCTTTCTTCCTTCCAACTCCGGCGAGCCGGCTGACCTAATTGCGCGTTTTTCACGCACTGATAGGAGCGGCCAGCACCTATAAAACACCCCCCGGACCCGGCCGCTCATCTTAAGCTTGATTTTGACGGAGATCCCCTCCAAATTTCTTCTCTCCCATCTCCGGCCAAACGACCCACAAGCTCCGGCGACCGCCTTCCCTCCTTCTCGTCACTCTGCTGCCATACCAGCAGCAGAGTCCTCTCCGCCTCTTCCTCCCGCGGCGCGCTGTACCCTGCGCGCAAGCTCCCGACCTCATCTTCATCGCCGCTTCCTCCCCCAGGGTCTTTCTTCCCCGACGACGGCAGTCACGAGCCGTCCTCTCCGCCGCCTCCCTTCCCTCCAGACAACCCCAGATACGTTCTCCACCCTCTCCTCTCTCTTTTCCCCCTGTTATCTCCCTTGATCGACCTTCGACAGACGCTAACCACCTCCATCATCTTCACCTCCGACCACACTCCGGCGAGCTGCCCACACCACTCCAGCCCTCCACACAGCTCGCCAACCACCTCGAAAGCTCCGCCTCACCTCCAGGAACACACTCCACCCTACCACTGCCACTCCAGCCCTCCACAATCACCCCCCGACCAACCCACCATCTCCGGCCACAGGTTGACCTAGGCACGCACGCCTAGGCCGACCTGCGGCCTGCAGCACTGCCCACCGCCTTCGCCGTGCCACGGCGAAGGTCTCTAGCTATTCTGATTTGGCCGAGAGGCGCGTTTTGTGTATGACAGGATTTGAGCCGCTGCCGCCATGGACGACCTCTGATGAAGCTCCCATGAAGCTCCAGGCACCCGGTCTTCCAGGCTACAGGTGCTGCATACTAGCGCGAGTGTCGCGAGGTGAACGAGTTCAGCCAAGGAGCGCTAGCAGAGCCAGCAGCTGCGGGGCAATCGCACGACGAGGCTTCTGCAGGCGCGCGTGAAGGCGAGACCAGATAGTCCCACATCGTGGGATTGCAACCCTCAGGTACCATATAAGTTGTTTCTGTTTTTTACTCTTATCGCCTCAGTAAGCACAGGGGTGAGGTCCCTCACTGACCCCACCCGCCTCGTCCGCGGCCTGACCACGCGGACCTGGCGGATCCGACCCGACCTAGACCTACACACTCCTCGCGCATCACACACCTGCAGGTACGCCTGGTCCCGGGTACGATCCGACCCGATTAAGACTGTGGCTCTGGTAGAGCGGTTTGAGTGAATTGCTTGAGAGAGAGAGACGCGCGGGTAGAGGGAGAAGGGTTAGGTTTTGCTCCTGTGCAGGCAGGCTGATCGCAGGAGAAGGACTTGGCCACTACAGAAGAAGGAAAAGCAAGCCAAAGAAGAAGAAGAAGGCAACGAAGAAAGGAGGAGCAAGACAGAAGAAGAAGAAAGAAAGAAGTCTTCGCAGAGAAGAAGAAGAAGGACAAGGGAAGATTGCAAAGAGATCAGAAAGGCAAAGCAGAAGAAGGAAGAGAGAAAGAAAGATCACATTTAAGACGTCTGATACATAAATCAGACGTCTAATTCTATTTTTTTACATCTTTTTTAAAACTCTTTGAATCAATTATATTTGCATTTAACAGTTGTATTCTTGGGTTTTACAAAGTACTGAGTTTGCTCCCTGTGTTCGACCTCGGATACTCTAGTTGTTCGAGTAATAAAATTATTTATATTTGTTTAAACGTTTTGTCGGTTCTACTGCAACGTAATACGCCTTTAAATCCGCACAAAAACGTTGACAACATTTTGGCGCCGTTGCCGGGGAGCAACGGGCACTTTTAAAGCTTTTGAGTACAACTTTTCTATCTAATATCTGACTTAACTTCTCTTTTGTTGTGTTCAATCAGGGAAAGCAAAACAAAAAGGAAAGAATAGCAACTGCACAACAGACAGGAACAGGTAATCTCCATAAGCCCTCTCCCTTAACCCTCTCACAATCTAAAAGAAAAAAGAAAAAAGAAAGGAGAGAAATCAACTTAGGGCTACCTGTCTTATATTTAGTAACTCATCAAGTTGCCTGATTTTCATTTCAACATATTTTTGTCTGTCATCCAACTAAGGCAACTAGGGCTAAAACTTTCTTGATTGAGCCCTAGGTGCTAATTTCTAAGGCAATTAAATTGGACCCATTAGAGCCAAGTTAGGATTGCAAAGCTAGGGTTTTTAGAGACACATCTTCTCTAAAACAAAGAAACAAACTTTCCAAAAAGAAGTGTGCCTAAACCGTGTTTGAAAAGATTTATACAAGAGGAACCCTAAGCAAATCAGGCTGATAATCCATTTGAACCATAAAAGGAAGGACCTAAAAGCTCTCAAAGGAACAAGAGGTGAAGTTGATCCCTCGAGTCAACCAACCTTAATATTAGGTCACTTTTTGCACTCAAAATACTTAAAAGTTCAAGTGGAACATTAAGCACCTTGATCTTAAAATAAAAAAGGTAGACTTAAGAGGTCAAGATCCCCATTCTGGTCTACCGGGAACCGCAGTGACAAGAGAGGTCGGGTGGGGGAAACCCTGTAACCCGTGGGGACGCTCTACCGTGTAGGGGTCTTTGTGGGACTCTCCCTCTCTGGCTGCCCAGGTATTTCTCAGGTGGACGATCTTCTGATCCAGGGGTCCATCTGCCCCGAACCTCTATAGTCACCCAACAATTCTTGGGTGTCTTGATTGGGTCCAGCACCTTCTAATCTCATCACATCTTCCGGTGCATGTTTGGTAGGAGGTCCTTAAGACCACCTTTAAGACCTCCTCTAGAAATTCATTCTCACCGAGGCCAAGCCTCGACGCCCTTGTTTGTGCAACAACCCCACCACATAAATCTTTCATCTGATTCAGAGCCTGATTCTCCTTCTTCTCCCATCATGGCACAACCCATTGAAGAGGAGAATAACCTTGAACACCAACTTCAACGCTTGAACGATCTCTTTCAGAACGTTGTAAGCCCACCACAGCGACCTATGATGCGAGATCACTATAATCCCGCTGCGGTGGCAATCGAACCCCGAGTACGAATCCCAATTGGAGGACCCGATTCTGATCTAAAGCCCAATATGATTCATGCCATACCAAAGTTCCATGGGCTTAACTCTGAGGATCCATTCCAACACATTAAACAACTCAAGCATCTGGCCCAGACCTTCGGGTCAGATGTACAAAACCGGGATATCCTACTCATGAAAATGTTTTCGTTCTCCCTCTTGGACAAGGCCGCGCACTGGTATCAGACTCAGACCCGCCCGATCAACACTTGGGAGGAATTACAGTCCGAATTTTTGAAAAAATTCTTCCCTGTTGGCCGGACGAATGCCTTGCGCCACCAGATCACTCATTTCACTCAACAACAGGGAGAACCTCTTCACGAAGCTTGGGATCGATTCCTAGATCTCATGCGAAAGTGTCCCCATCACGGAGTTCCTAAGTGGGAACAAGTCCAGTCTTTTTACCAGGGACTCCGTGAGGATATTCGTCTAATCGTCAATGCAACATGTGGAGGAAACATCATGGGCCAACACGAGGACACGGTATGGGAGATTCTCGAAAACATGTGCGAGAACTCCATAAACAATGACTCCTTGGGCTTATTAATGGTTCGGTGGCTTCGAGAGATAACCGGGTTTTATTGTTATAGCGTTGTAGTATAGCCAGTTATTGCCAACATTTCAAATATAATTTTTTTTACTCGGAAAATAAAAGAGTTCCCGAGGTCGAACTCAGGGAGCAAGTTGTATTCTAGAGATATACATGTTTCTTTTACAAAAATAAAGAAAGAGAGAGGGAAAGAATTTGTTGTCTTCTTTTCTCTTTGTTTTCTCCTCGTCTCAGATCTTCTTCTTCTTTGTCTGCAGAGGTGATGTCTTTCTTCTGCAATGGTGATGCTCTTCTTCTTCTTCCAGCTGTTCCTGCTCCTCCTTTTTCTTCTGTCTTTCTTCAGATCTTCTTCTTTCTTCTTTGTTTTTCTTCTTTCAGTTCTTCCCTTGTCCTTTTGTGTTCTCCTCTGCCTCGCCTTCTTCTGTTGTTCTTCAGATCTCCCTCCGTCTTTCTTCTTTTCCCTTCAGGACGTCGTCTGATTTCCAAATCAGACGACTTAAACTGCCTGTTGCTACAGTCAGCTTCCTTCTTCTTCCGCGGTTCTTCTTCTTCACCTGTGCCTGCACACTTCAGAGCTTACGTCAGAGAACAAAACCTACTCTACCCTCTCCCCCCCGCGTCTCTCTCTCTCTGAAACCACTCTTGGGAAAGCTCTCCCAGAGCTGCCGGGTAATCGGGTTCGGGTCACGCCCGGGTCCAGGCCCACCGGCGTGCGTGGTGGGTGAGGAGTGCAGGTCAGTCTAAGTCGGGTCGGGTCAGGTCCGCGGGGCGTGAGCGCGGGAGAGACCGGGTAACCGGGCGGGTGAAAGGGGACCTCACCCCGTGTGCTGAGGCAGTAAGGCTAGTGCACAAAATCAATTTAAACAGTGGAAAGGTTGTGAGGCTTACCGATGTGGGACTAAACGCAGACCTTTCCTCGCGTGCGCTTGCTGGGAGACCACGGCCTGGCTTCTGCAGCTGCGGCTTCGATTTGCGTAGGTTGCTGGCTGGATGCCTTCGCAAGACTCCCCGTACTCCGCAGCAGCTGGAGACCTGGAGTCCTCAAGCCTGGAGCGCGGGAGAAGCTGCTTCAATGTGCGTTAATGGCGGTCGAACCTCAAAACCTGTCGGACACGAATATGGCCTCTCGGCCTGATCAAACCACTGGGGAACCTTCGCCGTGGCACGGCGAAGGTGAGGAGCTGCGCGGCAGGCCGCAAGGTGGTGTCTGGCGGCAGCCCTAGGTTGGACTGCAACCGGAGGAATGGGTTTGTTCGGGGGAGCGTTACGGAGGTGTGGAGTGGCAGTGGAGGGGTGGGGGGTGCTCAGTGTGATGAGGCGGAGGTTCGGTGAGGGTCGGCGAGGTGTGTGAGGCTGTGGAGCGATGGGAACATCTCGCCGGAGGGTGGCCGGAGACGAAGGGGGTGACGATGGTCAGGGTCGGTCGAGGGCTTAATTGAACAAATTGGAACCGGGGAAAGAAAGAGGAGAAGAAGGGAAGTAGTTCTAACTTACTTGCAGGGACGAAGGGGGAGCAGTAGGGCGACAGTCGTATCGACTGTCGCCGGAGAAGAAGATGCTCAGGGAAGGAGGCGGCGGCGAGCAGAGAGCCGGAGAGGCGCCAGCTGGGTGCGGCGTGGCGCGGGAAGAGCAGGGGAGGAAGTCTCTGCTGCTGGTATTGCGGCAGAGCGAAGAGGAGGAGGGGGAGGAACCGCCGGAGCTGGTGAGCGTCTGCCGGAGAGAGAAGAGAGGAAAGTTGGGGATTTTCTCCGTCAGATCCGAGCTGCCCCGGCCTGTGGAGCAACGGGGGGTATTTATAGGGATCAAAACAGGGAGGGAGGCGGAGGGAGACGACGTGTCTCCCTCGCCGGAGGATGGCCGGAGACGAAAACCCATACCGTCCGTGCGTTCGCACGGCCGGTATGGTGGGCTACAGCGACCAGGGGGTGTCCCTACGACGGCTGACAACGCAGGGCACCCCTGGTTTACTTGCCAGGCTTTCCTCCTCACCCTGCGCGGCGCCATGCTCCGCGCAAGGTCGCCGGAGCATGGTGCTGGCCGGTTTTGCAGGGGAGACCTGAATGCAAAGAACGAAGGAGAGTTAGGGGCCAAAATGCGACGGTTCAAAAGTTGAGGGCCAAAAAGTAAATATATGAGGACCAAAGTGTAAAGTCGGTCAAGGAGGTTTCTTCTTAGGCTCAAGTTTTTATACATGATTAATTAGGACCTAATGAATCTGATGGTGAATTTTATTTTTATATTAAACCTTGTTTGACCAGTCAATTTATGCGAAAACCCAGATTAAGTTATTAATTGGGCATGGTTCTCAATGTAGGTCAACATGGGTTCTGAAGGCCAAATTGAAGGTTCCAAACCTTAGAGATTATTTTTCTATGAATTTTAGAGGGTTTATTCTATTTTTACTTTGCCTCGAACCTCGTGAATTGAAGTGGGTTGTTTTAGGGTTACAGATTATCATTTAGTTCCTTGGAATTGCTGTAGCCCTTGCTAGATCATCTCATCCCACTTTTATTCTTATTAAGTTGCTTTGACCTTTGTTTGGACCCTGAATTACCCTGTATGCAGATTATACTGGTAAAATTACATTTTTACCCCTTATGACTTGTTTTCTCCTTAAACTCAGAATTCTCTGAGTTAAGCCTTTCCTTGAGTTATGTAGGAGCTTTTATCCTTTGTATTGGGTCAAAATGAGCTAGTTATGGCTCATGATGAGGTTCTCATCATACCCCCATGCCTAGCTTTTGCTAGTCCCTTAGCAAAAACTTAAGGTTTCAACCCTTGTTCTAGACCATGAAGTTCTTAATAGCTTTAGATAAGTGCTTTTTTATTTGAGCTTAGATTAGGTTAGAATGCTGACCATAGGCCTAAAAGGTACTCTAGTACCAATCAAGATCCGAATCTGTCTAGCCTTAGCCTCAGTCTCTAGCAAAGGTTTTTAAGGTCCACAAGAACTAACTTAAGGTTTATTGGACTTTGTGGTTAAAGCACCCGTGCTTGAAATGATTTTAGCCCTGGCTCAGTTCGCAGTGCGTTTGTAAGAGAGAGATAGAAAGTTTTTCTGTTTGGAGAGTTTTCTCTCTCTTTTTCTTTTTAGTTCTAGCCTAGGATTGGCTTTTCAACACGGTCTGTATCAGATTCCTTGCTCCCATCATCAATCCTCAAGGGTTCCTGGCGATCGATGCTTCGAGATAGCACCGCCCATGGCAACCCCCGGAACCCTGGCTATTGAGATTTCGAGATAATCCCATCCATGGTGTTCCGTGGCCGAATCCAGACCCTGGCAATTGACACTTCGAGATAATGCCATCCATGGAATCTGAACCAGCAGAGTGCTTACATGCCCCCAGTAGGATATGTAAATATCCTAAGAAACAAGCACCGAGGAGATGATATTTTGTTACGCATCTTCGAGGGGATTTCCCGCCTCTCCGCGCTGAGAACTCGTCCAAATCAACTTGTGTTGATCGGCCGCTCCTATTCTAGGTGTTCTTTTCAGAATTTTGCGACGCTTCTGCGTGATTCTGATTTTTACGCTTACTGAACCAGGCTGTGTGTGAGGTTAGGGTGCTTAGGTTACTGAGTCCCGTAAACCAAAAATTAGTTAACGAGGCCAAATACTCCCTAAGCCTTAGACCTAATACTTCAGCTTTTCATTTTCCTCAACCTCTTGAGGAGTGTCTAGATCTTAATGGGTACTAAGAGTCTATTCAAGAATGCCTAAGGTTTGCGTTCTTACTAATCTCATTATGCACTTTTCAGTTATTTTCTTGAATGAGGTCTAGAACTTAGGTTAATTCCTTAGTTCCTTACTAATGACTATCACCTTTTCTCTTAATTTTTGTGCTCCTTTTTCATTTTGTTTCTTTTCTCCTTCACAAAATTTCCTTCTCCTCTTTTCCTCTTATTCTTTTTCGAAAAATTTTTAATTTTTATGGTGTTTTTGGCATATGTGAATTTTTTGTTTGAAACCTTTTCTTACAAGTTTTGCACTTCCATACCCCCCCATGCCTAAGATTTGCAATGTCCTCATTGTAACCTAGGGGGTTTTTATTTAACTTAGTTCATTCCTTAAGACAGAAATTTGGATGAGTGGATGGGTTGGGTTGAATTTTTGCGGACGATTTCTAATCCCAGATGCAAGCATCTGAGGTGGGGTCGGCTGTCTACAAGGGTGAACTTTGAGTGTAAAAAGGTGTCGGAACAAGTTTCAGGTTTTCAAAGAGAATGACGGGCTGCCTCCCATTAAGCACTGAGTTTTATGCCATCGGCTGGGCGCAATAAGCTCAAGGGGAAAGGAGGATATAAGATGCCTCAGCCAAATCAGTAGAAGTTACATCAATGAACGGCTTGAGTCTCTGACCGTTCACGATGAAAGGTTCAGAATCGTGGCTGAGTGGACTGATTTCGATTGCTCCATTTCCAAAAACCTGTCGGACCAAAAATGGTCCGACCCACTTGGATCTCAGTTTTCCTGTGAAGAGTTTTAGTCGGGCATCAAAGAGTAGGACCTTTTGACCAGGATGAAAGATCTTTCTCGAGATGTGTTTGTCATGGAAGGCTTTAACCCACTCCTTGTAGATTTGCGAGTTCTCGTACGCGTCTAGGCGTAATTCATCGATCTCGCTGATTTGGAGTTTTCTGTGGGTCCCAGCCATGGAAAGATCGAGATTACAGTTCCGTACTGCCCAATAGGCTTTATGCTCCAGTTCTACGGGAAGGTGGCATGCCTTTCCGTACACCAGTCTAAAGGGAGACATGCCCAATTGGGTCTTGTGGGCGGTCCTATAGGCCCACAATGCTTCCGGAAGTCGGGACGACCAGTCCTTCCTGTCAGGTCGAACAGTGACTTGCAGGATTTTCTTGATCTCCCGATTAGACAGCTCAGCTAGACCATTAGTTTGGGGGTGGTAAGGAGTAGAGATTCGGTGAGACACCCCGTATTTGGTCATCAGTGACCTAAACTGAGCATTTGTGAAATGGGTCCCTCCATCAGAGATTATTGCACGAGGAATCCCGAACCTTGAGAAAATGTGTTGATGAATGAATTTGAGAACGATTTTGTGATCACAGGTTCGGGTCGGTATGGCTTCGATCCATTTGGACACGTAGTCCATAGCCAACAGAATGTATTCGAAACCATCCGAAACAGGAAAGGGGCCCATAAAATCAATCCCCCAAACATCAAAGATTTCGCATACTAGAATCGGTTGCATAGGCATCATGTCGCGATGGCTCATGTTGCCCAAAGTCTGGCAACGACTGCATGCCTTGCAGTGATTGTATGCGTCTTTGAACAGTGTGGGCCAGTAAAAGCCGCACTGGAGGACTTTTGATGCGGTTTTATGCCCGGCGAAATGGCCACCGCATGCCTGGTCATGGCAGAAAGAGAGGATATTGTTGAATTCCCCCTTCGGGACACATCTTCGGATGATCTGATCGGCACCTATGCGGAAGAGGTACGGATCTTCCCAAATGTAATACTTGGCATTGGAGCGTAATTTGTCTTTCTTGGCCTTCGGCCAATCGGAGGGGATTTGATGAGATGCCAAGTAATTTACTACATTAGCAAACCATGGAAGGCTAGTACCAATAGTCAGCAGGTGCTCATCGGGAAAATGCTCAGTGATGGGTCCGGAAGGGTCAATTATTTCAGAAGGAAGACGGGACAAGTGATCAGCTACCACATTTTGCTTTCCCGCTTTGTCGCGAATCTCAAGGTCAAATTCTTGCAACAGCAAGATCCATCGGATTAATCGAGGTTTCGCGTCCTTCTTTGCAAGAAGATGCCTCACAGCTGTGTGATCCGAGTATATGATGACACGGGAACCCAGAAGGTACGATCTGAACTTTTCTAGGGCAAATACTACAGCTAGCAGCTCTTTCTCAGTAACCGTATAGTTACGCTGAGCCTCATCGAGTGTTTTGCTGGCATAGTAAATGGCTACAGGTTTCCTGTCAATTTTCTGCCCCAAAACCGCTCCTACAGCGAAGTCGGATGCATCGCACATGATCTCAAAGGGTTGAGACCAATCAGGGGACTGTAGGATCGGGGCTTGGGTGACTCGGTCACGCAGGATTTCAAATGCTTGAGTGCATTCCTTGGAAATTTCAAAAGGAACATCCTTGGAGAGAAGAATGGTCAGGGGGCGCGCGATTTTTGAAAAATCCGGGATAAATCGTCGATAAAAACCGACATGCCCTAAAAAGGAACGGATGTCCCTGATCGAGCTAGGCATAGGAAGATGAGAAATTAGATTAACCTTAGCTCGATCCACTTGGATACCTTTCTCCGAAATCGAGTGTCCCAGGACAATTCCCTCAGGCACCATGAAATGGCTCTTTTCCCAGGAAAGAACCAAATTCACATCGATGCACCGCCTGAGTATCTGGACCAAGTGTTGGAAGCAATCGTCGAATGATGCTCCGAAAACTGAAAAGTCATCCATGAAGACTTCCAGATAATCACCTACCATATCTGAGAATACGGCAAGCATGCATCGCTGAAAAGTAGCGGGTGCATTGCAAAGACCGAAAGGCATCCTTCGGAAAGCGTATGTTCCGAAGGGGCAGGTGAACGTGGTCTTTTCTTGGTCCTCAGGATGGATTGCCACCTGGTTATAACCGGAGTACCCGTCAAGAAAGCAGAAGAACCTATTTCCCGCAAGTTTTTCGAGAATTTGATCAATGAAGGGTAGTGGGAAATGATCCTTCTTTGTGGAGGAATTTAGTCGGTGGTAATCTATACAGACTCTCCACGAGTTGGCTAATCGGGTAGGAATGATTTCTCCGGTCTCAGTCGTTATAGTGGTGAGTCCTGCCTTCTTGGGCACGACCTGAATTGGGCTCACCCAACGACTATCGGAGATCGGGTAGATGATCCCGGCATCTAACCACTTGATGATCTCCTTTTTCACGACCTCCTGCAGATTGGGGTTTAAGCGTCTCTGCATTTCACGAGAAGGTCGTGTGCCCTCTTCAGAATAGATATGATGAGTACAATAAGAGGGACTTATTCCAGTCAAATCATCGAGAGTCCATCCGATGGCTCTGCGATGTTGCTGGAGGACAACAATCAGACGGGATTCCTGTTCAGGACTGAGGTTGGAATTGATAATCACAGGAAGGGTCTGATTAGAACCCAAAAAGACGTATTTCAAGTGAGCAGGAAGGGGTTTCAGTTCGAGGATGGGGTTTTCAGCAGCAGCGGGTGGTTCAGTATGGATGTGAGGTTCAAGGGTGGGAGTTACTGGGTTGTTCTCATCTGGATTCGACTCCTCTGTTTGCGGGTCAAGATCCTTCTGTGGTTGATGAGGCATACTCGAGTCATTCTGGAGGTGTGATTCATCAACCAAAGTCTTGATGTCACAAATTTGTTCGATGACGCCGCAATTAATTCCTTGTTGGGCCTTAAATATATCAATTTTCAGTGTTTGATCTCCAAACTTAAGCTCTATTTGGCCCTCCTCACAGCTGATGTTGGCTCTAGCAGTAGCCAAGAAAGGTCTCCCTAGAATGATTGGTGTATCCCTAGGGTTCTCAGGTGCATCCATATCTAAGACTATAAAGTCCACTGGAAAATAGAAATCCCGCACTCTTACAATAACATCCTCGAGAATCCCTTTTGGTGACTTTATAGATCGATCTGCTAATTGTAATGTCACCTCGGTTGGTTTTAGCTCAAATTCTTCTAGATGGTCAAGTAAGGATGTGGGTATCAGGTTTATGGATGCACCCAAGTCTAACAATGCTCTATCAAATTGGGTACCACCTATCTTACAGGAAATCAGGGGCGTCCCAGGATCTTTTGCCTTGGGTGGGAGTCTACTAAGGATTACAGAGCTGGCTTGCTCTGACAGAACAATTGGGCTCCCTCCCTTGGTTCGCGGCTTACGCTGGGGTGTACATATATTCTTTAGAAATCGTGCGTAAGCTGGTACGTGGCGGATTGCATCCATCAAGGGGATGTTTATGTGGACCTGCTCAAAGAGCTTGACCAGGTCCTCCTCAGGGGCCACGGGTTTGGTGGTCTTCTTTCCCTTGGTCAAGGCCTCGGGAAACGGGATCTTGGTTGGTTCTTCTAGGATAGGTCCAGGTTGTGGATCCGGAACAGCGGTATCTTGGATAACTATCCTAGGGTCATGGTTATCAGGCTTGGAGTGGTTTGGATAATGCGGGTCTTCAGTTGTTTTACCACTACGTGTTGTTACAGAATTTAATCCGGCCTGATTCTGGTTTGGGTTTGGTAAGAGGGGTGGCTGCTGCTGAAATCCCGCATAAGAAGTTGAGGCTTCCATCTCGTCTGGAGATGGAGCAGTAGGGGCCTGATAAATCCATTGAGCGTGGCCTAAATTTGGATTCATAACGCGCTTCTGGGTTGGCACGTTATTTGGGTTAGGAAGAGGTTGGGAAGGGAGTGTGCCTGGCTGGCGAGAATTTGCCAACTGGGCCAGTTGAGTTTTAACTTCAGTAAGCTCATCCTTTTGCTGTTTTTGAATAGCCGCATTCGTTTTTTGAATGTCAGCCAGAGTCTGAAGGATTAGGGACATTTGATCCTGATTTGGCCCTGATGGATAAGTAGGGTTGGGCCGAGGCTGAGGCGGCTGGTAATGACGAGGGGGCTGTGGGCGGGACTGAAAAGGTGGTCTTTGAGTTTGGGAATTTCCTGCCCACTGAAAATTGGGATGGTTTCGCCATCCAGGGTTGTAAGTGTTGGAGAATGGGTCGTTCTGGATGGCGTTGAGGTCCTCGCAGGTCTGAGGAACCTCCTGAGAGTCAGGGAAAGGGGGAATGGAGTTCCCCCGGCTGGTGTAGAAAGGATCGGATGGGGATGGATATGGATCCATCCCAGGGGAAGGTCGGTGGAGGATGTTTTGCATAGTTTCCTGTGTGGAGGGAGGTTGTGCAAAGGAGTTACGCGCGGAGGTGGCTTGTTGCAAGTGCTGAGTCAGCTCATCCACCTTCTTTTCAATGATTGAGACCTTGTCCAATCGACTGGCCATTAATTCCAGGTCGACTGATGCGGACAGGCCCTGCGTCTCATGTGCTCCCTTAAGATTCGTCGCTGCGCGGGTATTCGTCCTGTCGAATAATCCCATGGAGTCATTGTTGATGGAGTTCTCGCACATATTTTCGAGAATTTCCCAAACGGTGTCTTCATGTTGACCCATGATGTTTCCTCCGCAAGTTGCATTGACGAAAAGGCGGATGTCCTCACGGAGTCCCTGGTAAAAAGATTGGACTTGTTCCCATTTAGGAACTCCGTGATGGGGGCACTTTCTCATGAGATCCTGAAAGTGATCCCATGCCTCATGGAGAGGTTCTCCTGATTGTTGAGTGAAGTGTGTAATCTGATGGCGCAAGGCGTTGGTCCGACCAACGGGAAAAAACTTTTTCAAAAATTCGGATTGAAGTTCTTCCCAAGTGTTGATCGGCCGGGTCTGAGTTTGATACCAATGGGCGGCCTTGTCCATAAGAGAAAAGGAGAACATCTTCATGAGAAGAATATCCCGATTTTGCACATCTGATCCAAAAGTGTGGGCCAGATGCTTTAGCTGTTTGATGTGCTGGAAGGGATCTTCAGAATTAAGCCCATGGAATTTAGGTATAGCATGAATCATGTTGGGCTTTAATTCGGAATCAGGTCCTCCAGTCGGGATTCTGACTCGAGGCTCAATGGCCACCGCAGCAGGATTGTAGTGGTCCCGCATCATAGGACGCTGTGGTGGGTGCACGAAGTTTTGGAAGAGGTCATTGAGTCGCTGGTGTTCCAGATTATTTTCTTCCTCAACTGGCTGAGCCATGATGGGGGAAGAAGAACTTGGTTCTGAATCAGAAGAGAGAATAATGTGAGGGTGTTGCTGCACAAACACGGGCGTCGAGGCTTGGCCTTGACGAGAGCGAATTTCTAAAGGAGGTCTTAAGGGTGGTCTTAGGGACCTCCTTCCGTACATGCACTGTTGGAAGAGGTAAGTTTAGAAGGTGCTGGACCCAATCAAGACACCCAAAAATGTGTTGGGTGACTATAGAGGTGCGGGGCAGATGGACCCCTTGATCAGAAAGATCGTCCACCTGAGAATTACCTGGGCAGCCAGAGAGGGAGAGTCCCGCGAAGACCCCTACACGGTAGAGCGTCCCCACGGGTTACAGGGTTTCCCCCACCCGACCTCTCTTGTCACTGCGGTTCCAGGTAGACCAGAATGGGGATCTTGACCTCTTAAGTCTACTAATTTTAAGATCAGGGTGCTTAAGGTTTCACTTGAACTTTAGGTGTTTTTGTGAACAAAGTGGCCTAGTTTGAAGGTTGGTTGACCCCAGGGGTTAACTTCACCTAGTGGTTTCCTTGAGAAGTTAGGCCTTGTTTTAGGGTTCAAGTGTTTAGAGAGAGCCAATTGTTTAGGATTTTTCTTGTTAATTATTTTCAATCAATGGCTTGGGCACACCTCTTTTGGATTTCCTCAATTCTTGATTAAGGGGTGTGTCTCTACTGAAATCCTAATGTTTGACCTTATGTTGGCTCTACTTGGTCCATTTAACTCTTTGTTGGGCAATTAGGGCTCAAGCAAGAATGTGTTAGCCCTTAAATACCCTTAATAGTGTGCAGGAGTGATGAGTTGAAAACATGCAACTCTTTATGGTTACTAAGTATGGAAGACAGGTTAGTCCTATATTGCTTGTTCTTTTCTTTTCTTCCTCTTTAGAGTTTAGGGGTTAATAGCGAGAGGAAAAATTTACCTGTCTTCGGAGTGGTTGTCGTGTGGTTGCTTGTCTTCTTGAGTTCTTTTAGCTGCACAAAAGAGAGGAGATTATCAGAAATTAAAAAAAAGAAACAGGAATGTTTACCTCTAGAATAGCCGTTGCTCCCCGGCAGCGGCGCCAAATAATGGTTCGGTGGCTTTGAGAGATAACCGGGTTTTATTGTTATAGCGTTGTAGTATAGCCAGTTATTGCCAACATTTCAAATATAATTTTTTTTACTCGGAAAATAAAAGAGTTCCCAAGGTCGAACTCAGGGAGCAAGTTGTATTCTAGAGATATACATGTTTCTTTTACAAAAATAAAGAAAGAGAGAGGGAAAGAATTTGTTGTCTTCTTTTCTCTTTGTTTTCTCCTCGTCTCAGATCTTCTTCTTCTTTGTCTGCAGAGGTGATGTCTTTCTTCTGCAATGGTGATGCTCTTCTTCTTCTTCCAGCTGTTCCTGCTCCTCCTTTTTCTTCTGTCTTTCTTCAGATCTTCTTCTTTCTTCTTTGTTTTTCTTCTTTCAGTTCTTCCCTTGTTCTTTTGTGTTCTCCTCTGCCTCGCCTTCTTCTGTTGTTCTTCAGATCTCCCTCCGTCTTTCTTCTTTTCCCTTCAGGACGTCGTCTGATTTCCAAATCAGACGACTTAAACTGCCTGTTGCTACAGTCAGCTTCCTTCTTCTTCCGCGGTTCTTCTTCTTCACCTGTGCCTGCACACTTCAGAGCTTACGTCAGAGAACAAAACCTACTCTACCCTCTCCCCCCCGCGTCTCTCTCTCTCTGAAACCACTCTTGGGAAAGCTCTCCCAGAGCTGCCGGGTAATCGGGTTCGGGTCACGCCCGGGTCCAGGCCCACCGGCGTGCGTGGTGGGCGAGGAGTGCAGGTCAGTCTAAGTCGGGTCGGGTCAGGTCCGCGGGGCGTGAGCGCGGGCGAGACCGGGTAACCGGGCGGGTGAAAGGGGACCTCACCCCGTGTGCTGAGGCAGTAAGGCTAGTGCACAAAATCAATTTAAACAGTGGAAAGGTTGTGAGGCTTACCGATGTGGGACTAAACGCAGACCTTTCCTCGCGTGCGCCTGCTGGGAGACCGCGGCCTGGCTTCTGCAGCTGCGGCTTCGATTTGCGTAGGTTGCTGGCTGGCTGCCTTCGCAAGACTCCCCGTACTCCGCAGCAGCTGGAGACCTGGAGTCCTCAAGCCTGGAGCGCGGGAGAAGCTGCTTCAATGTGCGTTAATGGCGGTCGAACCTCAAAACCTGTCGGACACGAATATGGCCTCTCGGCCTGATCAAACCACTGGGGAACCTTCGCCGTGGCACGGCGAAGGTGAGGAGCTGCGCGGCAGGCCGCAAGGTGGTGTCTGGCGGCAGCCCTAGGTTGGACTGCAACCGGAGGAATGGGTTTGTTCGGGGGAGCGTTACGGAGGTGTGGAGTGGCAGTGGAGGGGTGGGGGGTGCTCAGTGTGATGAGGCGGAGGTTCGGTGAGGGTCGGCGAGGTGTGTGAGGCTGTGGAGCGATGGGAACATCTCGCCGGAGGGTGGCCGGAGACGAAGGGGGTGACAATGGTCAGGGTCGGTCGAGGGCTTAATTGAACAAATTGGAACCGGGGAAAGAAAGAGGAGAAGAAGGGAAGTAGTTCTAACTTACTTGCAGGGACGAAGGGGGAGCAGTAGGGCGACAGTCGTATCGACTGTCGCCGGAGAAGAAGATGCTCAGGGAAGGAGGCGGCGGCGAGCAGAGAGCCGGAGAGGCGTCAGCTGGGTGCGGCGTGGCGCGGGAAGAGCAGGGGAGGAAGTCTCTGCTGCTGGTATTGCCGCAGAGCGAAGAGGAGGAGGGGGAGGAACCGCCGAAGCTGGTGAGCGTCTGCCGGAGAGAGAAGAGAGGAAAGTTGGGGATTTTCTCCGTCAGATCCGAGCTGCCCCGGCCTGTGGAGCAACGGGGGGTATTTATAGGGATCAAAACAGGGAGGGAGGCGGAGGGAGACGACGTGTCTCCCTCGCCGGAGGATGGCCGGAGACGAAAACCCATACCGTCCGTGCGTTCGCACGGCCGGTATGGTGGGCTACAGCGACCAGGGGGGTGTCCCTGCGACGGCTGACAACGCAGGGCACCCCTGGTTTACTTGCCAGGCTTTCCCCCTCACCCTGCGCGGCGCCATGCTCCGCGCAAGGTCGCCGGAGCATGGTGCTGCCCGGTTTTGCAGGGGGACCTGAATGCAAAGAACGAAGGAGAGTTAGGGGCCAAAATGCGACGGTTCAAAAGTTGAGGGCCAAAAAGTAAATATATGAGGACCAAAGTGTAAAGTCGGTCAAGGAGGTTTCTTCTTAGGCTCAAGTTTTTATACATGATTAATTAGGACCTAAGGAATCTGATGGTGAATTTTATTTTTATATTAAACCTTGTTTGATCAGTCAATTTATGCGAAAACCCAGATTAAGTTATTAATTGGGCATGGTTCTCAATGTAGGTCAACATGGGTTCTGAAGGCCAAATTGAAGGTTCTAAACCGTAGAGATTATTTTTCTATGAATTTTAGAGGGTTTATTCTATTTTTACTTTGCCTCGAACCTCGTGAATTGAAGTGGGTTGTTTTAGGGTTACAGATTATCATTTAGTTCCTTGGAATTGCTGTAGCCCTTGCTAGATCATCTCATCCCACTTTTATTCTTATTAAGTTGCTTTGACCTTTGTTTGGACCCTGAATTACCCTGTATGCAGATTATACTGGTAAAATTACATTTTTACCCCTTATGACTTGTTTTCTCCTTAAACTCAGAATTCTCTGAGTTAAGCCTTTCCTTGAGTTATGTAGGAGCTTTTATCCTTTGTATTGGGTCAAAATGAGCTAGTTATGGCTCATGATGAGGTTCTCATCACTTATTCGATAGGACGAATGCCCGCGCATCGACGAATCTAAGAGGGACACATGAGACGCATGACCTGTCCACTTCTGTTGACCTGGAATTGATGGCCAGTCGGTTGGACAAGGTCTCTATCATAGAAAAGAAGGTGGACGAGCTAACTCGACATTTGCAGTAAGCCACCTCTGCACAAAACTCTTTTGCACGACCTCCTCTGGCAAGGGAAACAGTGCAAAACATCTATCACCAACCTGCCAAGTGGATGGGCCCCTATCCACCCCCGTCTACCTCCCAGACCGGAGTGACCTCCGATCCCTTCTACTCGAGTTGGGGGAACTCTGAACCCTCGTATTCTGACTTTCCTGAGGTTCCTCAGAACTGCGAGGACCTCAATGCCATCCAGAATGACCCATACTCCAATACCTACAACCCTGGATGGCGAAATCATCCTAACTTTCAGTGGGCGGGAAATTCTCAAAAACCACCATATCAACCCCGCCCACAAGCTCCTCGTCCATATCAGCCGCCTCAGCCTCGGCCCAATCCCACCTACCAATCCGGGCAAAATCAGGATCAACTGACTCTTATCCTTCAAATGCTGGCTGACATTCAAAAGACGAATGTGGCAATGCAAAAACAGCACAAGGATGAGATCACAGAGGTTCGCAACCAACTGGCCCAGATGGCAAATTCTCGCCAACCTGGCACCCTTCCTTCGCAACCTCTGCCCAACCCAAATAACGTGCCGACCCAGAGGCGCATTATGAATCCAAATCCAGGCCACGCACATTTGATTTATCAGGCCCCTGCTACTCCATCACCAGACGGGATGGAGGCTTCTACATCTTATGCAGAATTTCAGCAGCAGCCACCTCTCCTACCTAACCCAAACCAAAGTCAGGCTGGATTAAACTCTGTAACAACACGTAGTGGTAAAACAACACAAGACCCACATTATCTGAACCACTCCAAGCCTGATAATCGCCAAGACCCTAGGGTAGTCATCCAAGATACTACTGTCCTAGATCAAGAACCTGGACCTATCCTAGAGGAACCAGCTAGGATCCCATTTCCTGAGGCCTTGACCAAAGGAAAAAGGACAACCAAACCTGTGGCTCCTGAGGAGGATCTGGTCAAGCTCTTTGAACAGGTCCAGATAAACATCCCGTTGATGGATGCAATCCGCCACATACCGGCTTACGCAAGATTCTTGAAAGACATATGTACACCTAAACGTAAGCTGCGAACCAAGGATGGGAATCCGATCGTACTGTCAGAGCAAGCCAGCTCTGTCATCCTGAGCAAACTCCCACCCAAGGCTAAAGACCCAGGAACCCCCTTGATTTCTTGTAAAATTGGTGAAACCCAACTTGATAGAGCCCTACTAGACCTAGGTGCCTCCATAAATTTAATACCTACATCCCTCCTTGACCACCTTGAAGAATCTGAACTTAAACCCACTGAGGTGACATTGCAGTTAGCCGATCGATCCATCAAGTCACCCAAAGGAATACTCGAGGATGTCATTGTTAGGGTACGGGATTTTTATTTCCCAGTGGACTTCATAGTACTGGACATGGATGCACCTAAGAACCCAAGGGACACACCAATCATATTAGGGAGACCCTTTTTGGCCACTGCTAGGGCCAATATAAACTGCGAAGAGGGCCAGATAAAATTAAATTTTGGGAATCAAAATCTGAAGATTGACATTTTCAAAGCCCAACAAGGGATTAATTGCGGGGTTATAGAGGAAATTTGTGATGTCAAAGCCGTGGTTGATGAACTGCATATAGAGGACAACCTGATTATTCCTGATCAACCACTAGAAAATCAAAAACCGCTAACAGAGGAGTGCGAACACGATCTAGACACACCTATGACTCCTACCATTGCTCCCGATACAAACCCTGAACCACCCACTGCTGCTGACAATCCTGTCATGGAACTCAAGCCCCTTCCCGAACATCTAAAATATGTCTTTTTGGATTCAAATCAAACGTTTCTTGTGATTATCAATTCTCGACTCACACCTGACCAGGAACTCCGTTTGATTTCTGTTCTCCAGCAACATCGTAGAGCCATTGGATGGACTCTAGATGATTTGACTGGTATAAGCCCTTCATACTGCACGCATCGAATCTACACAGAAGAAGGCTCACGACCTTCAAGAGAAATGCAAAGGCGCCTAAACCCTAACCTACAGGAGGTCGTGAAAAAGGGGATCATTAAGTGGTTAGATGCAGGGATCATCTACCCGATCTCCAACAGTCGTTGGGTGAGTCCAACACAAGTGGTACCTAAGAAGGCAGGACTTGCCATCATCACGACTGAAACCGGGGAAGTCATTCCTACCCGAATAGCTAATTCGTGGAGAGTCTGCATTGATTACAGAAGACTAAATTCCTCCACGAAGAAGGATCATTTCCCACTACCGTTTATTGATCAGATCCTCGAGAAACTAGCGGGAAATAGATTCTTCTGCTTTCTTGACGGGTACTCCGGTTACAATCAGGTGGCAATCCATCCAGAGGACCAAGAAAAGACCACATTCACCTGCCCCTTCGGGACGTACGCGTTTCGAAGGATGCCGTTCGGTCTCTGCAATGCACCTGCAACTTTTCAGCGGTGCATGCTTGCCATATTCTCAGATATGGTAGGTGATTATCTGGAAGTCTTCATGGATGACTTTTCAGTTTTTGGACAATCATTTGACGATTGCCTCCAACACTTGGTCCATATACTCAGGCGGTGCATCGAGGTGAATTTTGTTCTTTCCTGGGAAAAGAGCCATTTCATGGTGCCTGAGGGAATTGTCCTGGGACATTTAATCTCAGAGAAAGGCATCCAAGTGGATCGAGCTAAGGTTAACCTGATTTCCAAGCTCCCTATGCCTAGCTCGATTAAGGACATCCGATCTTTTTTGGGGCACGTCGGTTTCTACCGTCGATTCATCCCTGATTTCTCCAAAATCGCGCGCCCCCTGACCAATCTGCTTTCCAAGGATGTGCCTTTCGGAATTTCCAAGGAATGCACTCAAGCATTTGAGATCCTACGTGACCGAGTCACCCAAGCCCCAATCCTACAGTCCCCTGATTGGTCTCAACCCTTTGAGATCATGTGCGATGCATCTGACTTCGCTGTAGGAGCGGTTTTGGGGCAGAAAATTGACGGGAAACCTGTGGTCATTTACTACGCCAGCAAAACACTGGATGAGGCTCAGCGTAACTATACGGTTACTGAGAAAGAGCTGCTGGCCGTAGTATTTGCCCTGGAAAAATTCAGATCATACCTTCTGGGTTCCCGTGTTATCATATACTCGGATCACACAGCTGTGAGGCATCTCCTGGCCAAGAAGGACGCGAAACCTCGATTAATCCGCTGGATCTTGCTGTTGCAAGAATTTGACCTCGAGATTCGCGACAAGGCGGGAAAGCACAATGTGGTAGCTGATCACTTATCCCGCCTTCCTTCTGAAATTATTGATCCTTCCGGACCTATTACAGAACATTTCCCTGATGAGCACCTCCTGACTATCAGTACAAGTCTTCCATGGTTCGCCGATATTGTTAATTACCTGGCATCACATCAGATTCCGCCCGATTGGTCGAAGGCCAAAAAGGACAAATTGCGTTCCGATGCCAAGTATTACCTATGGGAAGACCCGTATCTCTTCCGCATTGGTGCTGATCAGATAATCCGACGATGCATCACGGAAGTGGAAATGAAAGACATACTCTCATTCTGCCATGACCAGGCATGCGGTGGACATTTTTCAGGACATAAAACCGCATCGAAAGTCCTCCAGTGTGGTTTCTACTGGCCCACAATTTTCAAAGATGCATACGATCACTGTAAGGCATGTTCCCGTTGCCAGACTCTAGGCAACATGAGCCATAGAGACATGATGCCTCTACAGCCGATCTTGGTATGCGAAATTTTTGATATTTGGGGGATTGATTTCATGGGACCCTTTCCTACCTCGGATGGCTTCGAATACATTTTACTCGCAGTTGATTATGTTTCCAAGTGGATAGAAGCCATTCCGACCCGAACCAACAATCATAAAGTCGTTATAAAATTCCTTCATCAAAACATTTTCTCAAGGTTCGGGATTCCACGTGCTATAATTTCCGACGGAGGGACCCATTTTACGAACGCTCAGTTCAGGTCACTGATGATCAAATACGGGGTGTCACACCGAATCTCTACTCCTTACCACCCCCAAACTAATGGTCTAGCTGAGCTATCTAACCGAGAGATCAAGAAGATCCTTCAGGTTACTGTTCGACCTGATAGAAAAGATTGGTCTTCTCGGCTTCCGGAAGCATTGTGGGCCTATAGGACCGCCCACAAGACCCAATTAGGAATGTCTCCCTTCAGACTAGTGTACGGGAAGGCATGTCACCTCCCCGTCGAATTGGAGCATAAAGCCTATTGGGCAGTACGGACCTGTAATCTCGACCTTTCTAAGGCTGGAACCCACAGAAGATTTCAAATGAGCGAGATCGATGAATTACGCCACGACGCGTATGAGAACTCGCGAATTTACAAAGAACGGGTTAAAGCTTTTCACGACAAATACATTTCTAGAAAGGTCTTTCATCCTGGTCAAAAAGTTTTACTCTTTGATGCTCGACTCAAACTATTCCCAGGAAAGCTAAGATCCAAGTGGGTCGGACCCTACCTAGTCCGCCAAATCTTCGGAAATGGAGCTATTGAAATCAGCCCACTCAGCCACGATTCTGAACCCTTTGTCGTGAACGGGCAGAGACTCAAGCCGTTCATTGACATGACCGATATAGATTTGACTGAGTCATCCTTTACCCTCCTTTCCTCTTGAGCTCATTGCGCCCAGCCAATGGCGTAAAACTCAGCGCTTAACGGGAGGCAACCCGTCATTCTTTGAAAAACCTGAAACCGTTTCTGACATCGCTATGCGGAACTCATATTGCACTTTAGGGTTCATCCATTAGAACAACCGACTTCACCTCAGGTATACCTACCCGAGATTAGAAATCGTTCGCAACAAGTCGCTTCGACCCATTCACTCACCACACACCTGTCCTAATACATGAACTAAGCTGAATTCGAACCCACCTAATTTACAATGGGGACATTGCAAATCTTAGGCATGGGGGGGTATGAAAGTGCAAAATGTCAGAAAATTCATATCAAGAAAGGGTTTCACGTAAAAAAAAAAAAAAAAGACTTGATAGAGGGGAGGAACAATTCAGGGTCATACAAATGAGAGGAGGAAAAGAAAGAAAAATGACAAAAAGGAGCAAAATGAAAATGAAAAGAAATAGTCATTAGTAAAAGGTTAAGGGGTTAACTGAAGTTCTAGACAAAAAAAAAAAAAAAAAAAACGGGAACAGAAAAGTGCTATGGAGACATAATAAGAGATTAGCGGGAACGCTGGTCTTAGGCCTCTTGGGCTAGATTTTTAGCTTAAAAATTCACGTATCCGTTAAAATCTGGATAATCCTCAAGAGGTTGAGGAAAATGCGAAGCTTAAGTATTAGGTCTAAGGCTTAGGAAGTATTCGGCCTCGTTAACTGACCTCCGGTTTGCGGGATTCGGTAACCTAAGCACCCAAATTCACACACAGTCTGGTTCAGTGCGCATAAATATTCAAAACACGCAAGAGCGTTTAATGTTCTGAAAAAGTCACCTAGATTAGGAGCGGCCAATCAACACAAGTTGATTTGGACAAGTTCCCAACGCAGAGAGGCGGGAAATTCCCCTCGAAGATGCGTAACAACATATCGTCTCCTCGATGCTTGTCTCTTAGGATATTTAAATATCCTACTGGGGGCATGTAAGCACTCTGCTGGTTCAGATACCATGGGTGGCATTATCACGAAATGTCGATCGCCAGGGTCTGAATTCGGCCACGGAACGCCATGGGCGGGATTATCTCGAAATCTCGAAAGCCAGGGTTCCGGGGGTTGCCATGGGCGGGATTATCTCGAAATCTCGAAAGCCAGGGACCCTTGAGGATTGATGATGGGGACGAGGAATCCGATACAGACCGTGTTGAGAAGCTAATCCGAAGCTAGAAATAAAAAGAAAAGAGAGAGAAAAGCTCTCCAAACAAATAAATCCTCTATCTCTCTCTTACAAAAAAAAAACGCACTGCAAACTGAGCTTAGGCTAAAAATGTCTCAAGCACGGGTGCTTTAACCGCAGAGTCCAACAAACCCTAGGATAGTTTTTGTGGGCCGTAGAAACCTTTGCGAAGAACTGAGGCTAAAGCAGAACAGGTCCAGATTTTGGTTGGTACTTGAGTACCTCTAGGCCTGTTGTCGGCATTCCTACCTAATCACAAAAGAAGCACTTATTATAACTAAGGACACTTTGGGTCTAGAATGGAAGTTAAAACTTTGAAATTTTGCTAAGGGACTAGCAAAAGCTAGGTATGGGGGTATGATGGGAGCCTCATCATGAGCCATAACTAGCTCATTTTGACCCAATAAAGAAGATAAAAGCTCCTACATAACATAGAAGAAGGCTTAACTGAAGGAACAAGTGCTCTGAGAAGAAAACATGAAATAAAGGTTAAAGCTGCAATTTTACCATTGCAGTACATAAACAGGATTTCTCAGAAGCAAAACATAGGTCAAATGGTCCAAATAAGATAAAAAGTGGGTTGAATTAATCAGAAATGGGTTTATGTGCAATCTAAGAATTAAATGACACTTGGTAACCCTAAAACAGACCCGCTTAAATTAACAAGGTTCCGGTCAGAATAAAAATCAAGCAAACCCTCTAAAAATCATAGAAAAACATCCTCTAGGGTTTATAACACTTAATTTGGCCTTTGGAACCTAGTTTGACCTAGATTAGGGTCTTAGCTCTTCAATTAACCTAATTTGGGTTTTTACGCAAAATTTCTAGTCAAACGAGGTCAAACCTAAAATCCAACTTCACCATTGGATTCTTTAAGTCCAAATTAGGTTTGTACCAAAATTTGGACCTAAGGGGAGGTCATCTTGACCTACTTTGCAAGTTAGTACACCCAAATCACAAATAGGTCCCTATCTTTTGAATATCCTTGCAGAGAGCCCCCTAGGTTCTTCGCCTTCTTTGCAAACCGGTCCTGCCGCCATTGCTAGGGCAGAACCGAGCTCCGACGAAGTTTCGAGAGAGATTGCTCTCTAATTCCTCAGAGATTCTCTCCCAGAAATGGAAGGGAGATTCTCTGAGGAATTCCCTTCCTTCTAAAGCCAATCAAATTCGCTGGCGTGAACCCAATCTCTCGTGCGAACGCACGAGAGATTTGGGTATCTTTCTTCCTTCCAACTCCGGCGAGCCGGCTGACCTAATTGCGCGTTTTTCACGCACTGATAGGAGCGGCCAGCACCTATAAAACACCCCCCGGACCTGGCCGCTCATCTTAAGCTTGATTTTGACGGAGATCCCCTCCAAATTTCTTCTCTCCCATCTCCGGCCAAACGACCCACAAGCTCCGGCGACCGCCTTCCCTCCTCGTCACTCTGCTGCCATACCAGCAGCAGAGTCCTCTCCGCCTCTTCCTCCCGCGGCGCGCTGTACCCTGCGCGCAAGCTCCCGACCTCATCTTCGTCGCCGCTTCCTCCCCCAGGGTCTTTCTTCCCCGACGACGGCAGTCACGAGCCATCCTCTCCGCCGCCTCCCTTCCCTCCAGACAACCCCGGATACGTTCTCCACCCTCTCCTCTCTCTTTTCCCCCTGTTATCTCCCTTGATCGACCTTCGACAGACGCTAACCACCTCCATCATCTTCGCCTCCGACCACACTCCGGCGAGCCGCCCACACCACTCCAGCCCTCCACACGGTTCGCCAACCACCTCGAAAGCTCCGCCTCACCTCCAGGAACACGCTCCACCCTACCACTGCCACTCCAGCCCTCCACAATCACCCCCCGACCAACCCACCATCTCCGGCCACAGGTTGACCTAGGCACGCACGCCTAGGCCGACCTGCGGCCTGCAGCACTGCCCACCGCCTTCGCCGTGCCACGGCGAAGGTCTCTAGCTATTCTGATTTGGCCGAGAGGCGCGTTTTGTGTATGACAGGATTTGAGCCGCTGCCGCCATGGACGACCTCTGATGAAGCTCCCACGAAGCTCCAGGCACCCGGTCTTCCAGGCTACAGGTGCTGCATACTAGCGCGAGTGTCGCGAGGTGAACGAGTCCAGCCAAGGAGCGCTAGCAGAGCCAGCAGCTGCGGGGCAATCGCACGACGAGGCTTCTGCAGGCGCGCGTGAAGGCGAGACCAGATAGTCCCACATCGTGGGATTGCAACCCTCAGGTACCATATAAGTTGTTTTTGTGTTTTACTCTTATCGCCTCAGTAAGCACAGTGGTGAGGTCCCTCACTGACCCCACCCGCCTCGTCCGCGGCCTGACCATGCGGACCTGGCGGATCCGACCCGACCTAGACCTACGCACTCCTCGCGCATCACACACCTGCAGGTGCGCCTGGTCCCGGGTACGATCCGACCCGATTAAGACTGTGGCTCTGGTAGAGCGGTTTGAGTGAATTGCTTGAGAGAGAGAGATGCGCGGGTAGAGGGAGAAGGGTTAGGTTTTGCTCCTGTGCAGGCAGGCTGATCGCAAGAGAAGGACTTGGCCGCTGCAGAAGAAGGAAAAGCAAGCCAAAGAAGAAGAAGAAGGCAACGAAGAAAGGAGGAGCAAGACAGAAGAAGAAGAAAGAAAGAAGTCTTCGCAGAGAAGAAGAAGAAGGACAAGGGAAGATTGCAAAGAGATCAGAAAGGCAAAGCAGAAGAAGGAAGAGAGAAAGAAAGATCACATTTAAGACGTCTGATACATAAATCAGACGTCTAATTCTATTTTTTTACATCTTTTTTAAAACTCTTTGAATCAATTATATTTGCATTTAACAGTTGTATTCTTGGGTTTTACAAAGTACTGAGTTTGCTCCCTGTGTTCGACCTCGGATACTCTAGTTGTTCGAGTAATAAAATTATTTATATTTGTTTAAACGTTTTGTCGGTTCTACTGCAACGTAATACGCCTTTAAATCCGCACAAAAACGTTGACAACATTGGACGTCTGGCAAAAACATCAGACGTCTTCTAAGACGTCTGGTCTAAGGTCTGGACGTCTGATTTCATCAGACAGAACTAACTAAGTCCAGCCTAAATGTTATCAGACGTCTGAATCAACGGTCAGACGTCTTAAAACCCATTATCAGACGTCTGTTTTTGGAATTAGATGTCTGAAAAGGCTGTTTGAACCCTATATTGGTTTTCTAAGTTCTCTACAGAAAACCTAAGTATCCTAGGGTTGTGCCGGTGTTCCTAGGACTACTGTTAGGGTACTTTGAGGCTCTTTAACATGGTGTTTTAAGGAACAAAAAAAGAGCAAGGAAATAAAGACAAAAGTACATGAAAGAAATAAATAGAATTCTATCATATTCTTCTTGTCCTTCCATCTTTAATCTATCACTCCTCGCAAATCTCCTCTGTTCTCCATCAAGCTCCTCCAATCCATCCTGGATGCGAGCTCAAATTCCGTCTAATCAAGTCTCCACCTGAAATCTAATACTCAAAGTGCAAATGTTAAATGATACGTATTTTGTTATCATCAAAATAAATGATCGCAGTGCTCTAGCACCAATAATCTCTCTCTTTTTGATGATGACAAAACCATAAATAATAATGCAAAAGAAATCCTCCCCCTTTTTGACATTATCAAAAAGGTTTAATTGATTTTAAATTTCCTATAACTCTTCTTTAAAACATGCTCTTTTATGAATTTCTTTTAACAAAAGTAATGTCCTCCCTTTTTTGTAACAACAAGATAGCTGTTTTTCTTCTCCCTCTTACTAAAGGAAATTTAGCTAACTTACATCTCCCCCTTAAAAATTGACAATTAGCTCATAATTTTTTTAGCTCCCCCTATCTAAATGCTTATGATAAAAAGATAGGGTAAAGAACTTTTACCTCACCTACCATGGCGAATAAAATGGCTCAAATGGTGGTGATGGATGCCACATCGGATAGGGCTCCCATCCGTAGCTTTGAGGCTCGGGCATCGGCGTCGGTCTTCAGTCTGGTGGTCGACGTGCGGCGGGTCCATCGTTTGTTTGCCGTCTCGTCGGTCTTCTTGTTCTCCTCCTTGGTCTACTCCTTGGTTCTCCCAACTCGAGTTGACCAGCCTTGAGCTTGTAGTTCCAGTCCTTCGTGTTTTAGTTATCCCTGAAACCTACAAACCAAGATTCCAATTATTTCTTCGGTATCCAAGTGAGCTTGGATCCGGATCTGTTAGCAGGTCTCTTTGACGGAGATCTTTTCTCAATCTTAGGGTTATAAAAATTATGTACTTTGTTGATTAATTTGTTAGAGTTTTCCCTAAGACATGCGATTTCTTTTTCTATAATATGTATCTTAGTCCTTAAATCAAAAATTTCTAATTTTAGACTAACATTTTCCTCAATCAATTTAGTATTTTCATTGATTAAGTCTTTATTTTCTAATAATAGACTATTATCCTTAGGACTAGAGCTACTTTCTAGGTCCTTAAGTTTTATTTCTAACCGATCATTTTTAGATTTAAGAAAGCTAAGATTCTTTTTAATGCTTTTGTTTTCTATTCTTAATGATTTACTAACATCAAATTGTTCATTAAAAGCTTCTTGTAAATCGAAATTTACCTCGTTGTCAGAGTCGCTTCTGCTTTCGCTGTCGCCATCTCTTCCTCTGGCCATGAAACCAAAGCAAGTGGTTTCTTCTTCTATAGACTTTTCTTCTTCTTCTTCCGAGCTCGAATCGTCCCAAGCGGCTTGGAATGCCTTCTTCTTAGATTTCTTCTCCTTTTCCTTCTTTTTCTCCTTTTTGAGAAGAGGGCACTCTGGTCGTAGGTACCCTTTTTCGTTGCAGTGATAGCAACGTCTCGGACTTTCCTTCTTCTCCTTCTTCTTTGATTCCCAACACAACTTGGAAAACTTTTTAAGTAAAATTTTAAAGTCTTCGTCGTCGGAACTTACCTCGCTATCCGACGCAGCTTTGAAGGCGAGAGTCTTCGGTTTTGGCTCCGGTGTATCCTTCTTCTTCTGCTTCAACTTTGTCTCGTACGCCATTAGATTGCCTAAGAGATCTTCCATGTTGAGCTCCTCCACTTCGTTTGCCTCCTTGATGGCAGTGACTTTCTGTTCCCACTCCGGTCCGAGGGAACGAAGAAGCTTCCCTTGAAGCTCCCCCTTGATGAAAGTCTTCCCTAAAGCTTTCAAATTATTTACAATGAAAGTGAACCTAGTGTTCATCTCACTTAAAGATTCGTTAGGTTTCATAGAAAAAGATTCAAATTCTTGAGAAAGTAAATTTATTTTAGAAGTTTTTACCTTAGAGGTACCTTCGTGAGTTACCTCAAGTGTATGCCAAATCTCGTATGCGGTGGCGCATTGCGAGATTCTGTTGAACTCCTCTGAGCTGAGTGCGCAATACAACGCGTTCATTATTTTTGCGTTGAGTGAGAGTTCTCGGATCTGCTGCTGCGAGTATCCTGCGGTGGATTTTTCTGGGATGTCGAAGGGGGTCTCGCACCTGGCCTAAATCGTGAAGTCGGTGGCTTGAAGCCACGTCTTCATTCGCAGCTTCCAGTAGGGATAATTGCTCCCGTCGAAGAATGACAGACGAGTCGTAGACTGGCCCTCGGAAATACTACTCGCGGAACTGCTCCTCTCCATGATCTTCTTGCCGGGTGTTACTCCGATTAGTAAGAACCTGCTCTGATACCAATTGTAGTTTCCCTACTAGGAGGGGGTGACGTAATAAATTACGGAAATAAAATGTAAAGCAATCTCACAAAATTCAATCACACAAGGTACACAATTATTTTTAGGTGGAAACCCAAACCGGGTGAAAACCACCACCTAACCCTCTCGAGTTAGGATTTTCCGATCGACCAAGTTGATCAAATCCACTAAACGAATGACTTAAACGAGGGTGATTCAACCTCAATTATAACCACGCTACAAGTGCGAGGGTAGCATTCCTCAACCCCTTCTCTTCACGAGAAGGATTTTGTCCCACGAAGGAGACGGGAATTCGCAAAGCGAATACCCAACCAAATAACAAAGATAAAAAAACAACAATCCTATAGAGCCAACAAAGTAATATTTAACCTAAGCTTTTATAGGAATTAAGATGCTTTCCTTTGCAAGGAGTGCGTCGAATCGATGACGCGGGTGCGTGAGCTACACGACGGCACGTCGCTCTCGTGAACTATGGCGGGAGGGCGGGTGCGCAAAGGCTTGATTCTCTAAAGATATAGAACTTGAGCTTGGAGAGTAAGAGATTCTTTTTTTTTGGACACAAAAGAGTAGAAAGTATGTTGCTTGGGTGTGTCTTGGTGTATCTTGAGTGGCAAAGGCTCCCCTCTATTTATAGAGGCCTTAGGAAAGCTTTGGAAGGCTTTGGAAAGCTTCCATAGTCGTTGGGAGCAAAGCCCAAGAGAATCAGGCCGAAATTAGGAACGATCATTGCACTGACAGGGTTATCAGATGTCTGATCTTGGCATCAGACGTCTGGTAAACCAGTTTAAGACGTCTGAAAACAAGGTTAGACGTCTGATTTTAGGCGGGTTTCTTCCTGACTTGAATCAGATCTAAATAGGGTTCTACTGTAAGTCCATCAAACGACATACAAGACGTCTAGCACTATGTCTGGATGTTTGGAAACCTACTTTTCTGCCGGAATGGATTTCCAAGAGAGGCAACGGCTAGAAAATCTCTGAGAAGAGATTTTCGGGTCAGCTGAGGTAAAACGGTCATTTATCAGACGTCTGGAAAGGCTTAAGGACATCTGATAAGGCTCTAACGGTCATATCTTCAGTGTTTGTTAAGCCAGCCAACGGTCTACTAATTGGATGTTTGGCAAAAACATTAGACGTCTTCTAAAACGTCTGGTCTAAGGTCTGGACGTCTGATTTCATCAGACAGAACTAAGTCCAGCCTAAATGTTATCAGACGTCTGAATCAACAGTTAGACGTCTTGAAACCCATTATCAGACGTCTGTTTTTGGAATTAGACATCTGAAAAGGCTGTTTGAACCCTATATTGGTTTTCTAGGTTCTCTATAGAAAACCTAAGTATCCTAGGGTTATGCCGGTGTTCCTAAGACTAATGTTAGGGTACTTTGAGGCTCTTTAACATGATATTCTAAGGAACAAAAAAAGAACAAGGAAATAAAGACAAAAGTACATGAAAGAAATAAACAGAATTCTATCCTATTCTTCTTGTCTTTCCATCTTCAATCTATTGCTCCTTGCGAATCTCCTTTGTTCTTCATCAAGCTCCTCCAATCCATCCTGGATGCGAGCTCGAATTCCATCTAATCACATCTCCACCTGAAATCTAATACTCAAAGTGCAAATGTTAAATGACACGTGTTTTGTTATCATCAAAATAAACGATTGCGGTGCTCTAGCACCAACATTAAGGACATCAGACATTAACTTAGATGTTGTCTTATTCATCACTTTAATTTGAAACATTCTCAAAAGAAATGACAACCTTGACATGGAATTAATTCCAGGAGCAATGGGTTCCTCTACTGCCTTCAGTGCATCATAAAAATTATTACAATCTCCAAACATATTATCATTTTCATGACTATCAGCATTTGCAGCTCTCATCTCTTCTAACATCTCTGCAACATTATCACCTCCAATGTCTTCAATGCGATTCTCAACATCATTATCAATAGAAGGATAAGTGATTTCTTCTCCATGCGAGATTCAGATTGTGTAGTGAGGCCACCAACTAGTACAAATTAGATGCTCAAGTACTGTGTTATGATCATACATGAATCCGTTCAAACAACTTTTGCATGGACAAGAAATTTTGTCATAGAAGTCTCATCTTCTATATTGCTTCCTATTTTCATGAAATGCCTAGTTTAAGAATGAAATCACTTCGCTCTTATATCGAAAATAATCAGAAATCCTCAAACCAATCCAAGACTTATCCATGGAAACCTATAATCAAATAAACCCACAAATAATGAAAGTTACATAAAGAAACATCAGATATTTAACAGCTAAGTTGTGATATAATTTAAGGTGCTTCTCCAGTATATCCCCAAGACTAACCTCAACTAGATTCCTTTAACACCCAATTTAAGGTGCTTAAGAAACCTAGGTAAGTTTAGTTAGTATACCAAAGAAGAGCATCAAGATGTCACTGAGATTTCTCCAAACACAGAGTACATGTAACAAGTAACACCTAAGCTGTGATCAAATCTTCAAGAACCCTCCTTAGTTCAGAACTTTACCGAACTAAGGACGATCAAAACTTATGACATATTATAAAGAAAACACATCATGCATGTATGTGAGATACACATACATTAACGCATTGTCCGTATGACATGATTATAAGTCTTGAATGGCCAGGTATATTAATACAATTTTGCCTACTCTTTCAACTTGTACCCTAAGGGTTATATTTCTTATTGTTTGTCATCAAGTGCATCTAAGGTTGTGCAAGTGTGGATATCTACAAATTGCATAAATAAATACTAACAAAGAAGAAAATAATAATAACATACGTCAACATCATAAACGTACCACTACGAAGAATGGAATATCTTTTTATGTTAATTTGAAGTAGATTCGGTCCAGATCTACTTGTTAAAAAGATGATCATATGGATTCTTATTTAGAATAATATGGCAACTGGACCTAAATTAAAACATCAAAGATTGCTTAACCCTCTCAAGCGTAACACCTCCTATGCCAGTTTGCCCATACAAGTTGAGCCACCAGTTTACCTAACTCAACCTATCCTACTCAAATTGGATAATGATGCTCCTCTCTTCCACCCTCTCTTCCCAACATTTACGATTCTATCAGGATAATATAAATGTAGCAATAACATTCATAAACTTTATAAAGTTCATGATGTACAATAGGGAAAGAAAACAAATGAAACAAGTTCTTTTGTTTTAATTAACCGAAAAAACCCAACCAAATCAAGAAGTACTTGAATTGTATCAAATGAAAGGATAGGTTTTTTAGAATAGTGGACACTTGGATCATATTACGTGAACTTTAGGACAAATTGTATTCAGACTTTATAAGTAAGACCAATTTTTCATTTGCATCCAATACATGATTGCAAGATAGATACCCTTTACCCACAGAATATTAGATGCGTGGTCCACCTTAATGCATATCAAAAGATCCAAGTCAATTTATCTTTTTTCTTTTGCTGCCCTGATGCTCTTCCATAGCCTTATCGACACGGCCAAGGGACGTTGCCTAGATCCAAGCTTTGAATTACATGAAGGGCCACACTTTCCAAGCTTGAAATAATATTCCTTACATACACCTCCTTGCTGCCACCCAACTTAACAGCCATTCATAAAGACATCACACCCTGACACCCACCCTTTAGCACACAGTAACCATGCATATGATTATCAACTCACGGGAGATGGTCAAAAAGGCCACTGACAATTTTAATTACTTCTTTGCAGAATGTTCCATTTCTCACAACTAACACTTTTTTTTTTTGTAGGCTATAAGCTAGCTTCGATTCCTGTCTCTCCATGGATCAATGGCATAACATTTTAAGTAGACCGCATGTTTGACTCTTCCATTAATAGCTTTAGAGGTGCCGTCCAGATTCCTCCCCTTTGGGATCAGCTCCAACCAATGGAGATCTCCTCTCCTCCCATCACAATCTCCCTTACCCTTTCGGCCCCCCCCCCCCCCCCCCCCCCCCCCCCCCCCGACACTCCACCACCTGATCATTGCAGTTGATCTCGAACTTTATTCCTTTATACTTTACACCTCATTAATTACATGATACATCCATCCACCACGTCCACCAATCAACAACCCCCCTTGGAGATATTTCAAAGAACACACACACACACCACCAAATAGCAGCAATAAAAGAATCAAACACACAGACCCTTGTAAAGACCTAAGATTGGAAACTCATCATGTGACCTCAAGAAAACTAGAAGAGAAAAAAGAGAGAAGGCAACAAGAGGATTTCCTTGTGATCATGAGCAACAAACACCCTCTTCTTCTTCATCTCCACACTAACAAAACACATCATGGGTAGAGGGATTAACCATCTAATAATGGTCTGGTCTGTGGCAAAACTACCATGATGTAGATAAGATTATCTAAGAAGCTTCCTAGATGCATGTTGTCTATGACCAAAAAAATCTTCCTAGTTTGAAAACTTGTTCGCAGACCATCAAACACCTGGCGTGCGTGTAAACCCTTGAGCCAATCCAAGATCGATAGATCTTGTTGAGCCACCCCATAGCCAATAAATCCACCAAGTACTGCAACAACAATAATAACAGGAGATCAAGATAAGTGGAGTTGGAGGAGGAGGTATGAAATAAGAAAATCAATAAAATGAAGAGTGGTGGATTAACCCTACTTGTACGTAGCAGCAGCAGCAGTGGTAATGGAGGTGTTGTTGGGGAAGATGAGGGAGGGAGAGAGGTAGCGGTCTTGAGGGGGAGGAGACGTGCTGTTGGGGAGGGGATGGTCAGGGGAGGGCCTTCGTCAGGAGAGGGAAGGGGGTTGGGGATGGTTCGGGGAGGTGACGTCGTCGGGGATTAAGTCGGATAGTCAAGGGAGGGGGAAGGTAATGGCAGCAAGAGTTGGTTTTCGGTGGTGATCGATCTTGAGGGGTAGGCGAGGTGCTGCGGGCAACCTTGAGGGGGAGTCAAGACAAGCACCGTCGTCGGGAGAGGGAAGGGGGTAGGCGTGGTCTGGGGGGCTGACGCTGTTGAGGAGGGGGCTGGGGAGTCAGGGGAGGGAGAAGGTGATGGGGGCTGGACAGGCGGTGGCAAGGAATTTCGGAGGAGGGTGCGCGGGAGGGATTCAAAAAATTTGAAACCGTTGCCAAAGGGAAATGCGGGAGGGGGCGGGTAGGTGAGGGAAGGCTATGGTGACGGTATCACTTGAAACCGTCACCAAAGGGATATGCAGAGAGGGTGTGCTCATGAGGGAAAGCTATGTTGACGGTTTCAAGTGGAATTGTCACCAAAGGAAAAGATATAGTCATAGTTCCATGTGGAACTGATGAGAACCTCATCATGACCCCTAACTATCTCTTTTTGACCTAGAAAAGAGTACAAAAGCTCCTACATAACCAAGAGAAAGGCCTAGTTCAAGGGATCACTAATCTGGGAAGAAAATATGAAACAAAGGGTAAAACTGTAATTTTACCATTGTAGTTCATCAATGGGATTTTTCAGGGCTAAAGAGGAAATGTGGGATGGTTCAGTCAGAAAAGGGTTATGGTAAGATTTAAGAATTAAATGACATTCTGTAATCTTAAAACAAACCTACTTAATTTTACAAGGTTCCAGTCAGGATAAAAATCAACTAAGCCCTCTAAAAATCATGGAAAAATATCTCCTAGGGTTTAGAACCTTCAATTTGGCCTTATGAACCTATTTTGACCTTGATTGGGGTCCGAGCTCAATATTTGACCTAATTTGGGTTTTTGTACAAAATGTCTGGTTAAATGTGGTCAAACCTAAAATCAAACTCTACAATTGGATTCCTTATGTCCAAATTAGGTTTGTACTAAAATTTGGACCTAAGGGAAGGTTATCTTGACCTACTTTGCAAAATAGTCCACCCAATTACATTCTGGCCCCTAACTTTTGAAAACCCTTGCACAAACCCCCTCAACTTCCTCGTCACTTTTTGCATTCCGGTCCCTTTGCCATTGCAGCAGAGGACCCATACCTTCGGCGAAGTTTCGAGGAGGATTTCTCCTCGCTTCCCCAGGGAGCTGCTCTTAGATTTGAAAGGGGGGTCTTATGAGAAATCCCTCCCATGCCCTGATTCACACCATACTTCTCGTGCGAACGCTCAAAAGACATGGGCATCGTACCTGTGGCGACCTTCGGCGAGAGTCTTGCGCTTGGAAGCTCAACTTCCAAGCACAAGGCCCTCTGCTTGTGCTTATAAAAGAAGCTCCAGGTCTAGTCGCTTCTTCCAAGCTTGTTTTGGCCTGAGAATTCCCCTGAATTTCATCCTCCCTCGTCTTCGGTCATCTGCTTGCAAGCTCCGGCAACTTCTCCTCCCTCCTCTCATCACTTTGCCACCATACTAGTGGCAGAGTCATCTCTACCTTGCTCCTCCTTGTTGCGTCGTACCTGCGCACGCCTCTCCGACCCCTTCCTCGTCGCCGTCATCCTCACCTTAGGGTTTTTGTCTCCTGCGACGGCAAATACGCGCCGCTCGCCCTCCGCCTCCCCTTTTCGTCTAGATACCATCAGTTAAGTTTCTCTCTCCATATCTTTCACTTTCCCCTTATTTATTTCACAAAATCACCCTCGACAGCCATAGACCACCTTCGTCTCCCTCAACTCTGGCTGACCACCGGCGAAGGCACTCCCATCACTCCACCCATCCACATGCCTTGCCACCTACCTCAGAACATTCACCATCACCCACTGATCATCATTCAACCCTTCACTGACCGCCATCACCTCCCCAAGTGCTCCTCGAACACACCCATCACAACTGCCACAGAGCGACCTAGGCACGCACGCCTAGGTCACCCCGCGGTCAGCTATCCACTGCTTCACCTTCGCCCTGACATGGCGAAGCTCCCCATGTGGTTTAATGAGGCTGCAAGGCCATCTTTATGAGTTTCAGATCTAAACCCTCCACTGCCATTAGCGACAGCTCGAAGGAGCTCGCAAGCTCACTCAAGGCCGAAGCGCTCCAGGTTCCCTGGTCCATAAGGCGCGGGTTGGTCTCACTCATACATCCGTCTAGACAATTGGCTCTGCGAGGCGCCCAGCTGCAGCAATTGAGAGAGAACCTTACCTGCAGGCACAAGTGAAGCGGGTGGGACTTTTAGTCCCACCTCGGAAACTCAGGAGTGTGGTGAGACGTTTTTATTGAATTTGTGTTTTCTTCTCTTCACCTCAAGACACAGAGTGAGGTCCCCCCCCTTGCCCACGCCTGCCTCATCTGCAGTCACCCCTACGCGGACCTAGTTGACCCGTTTACCCTGCACTCCTCGTGCACCACCCCACGCCGGTTCACCTGGACCCAGGCACGCGAAATCCAACCTGATTACCCGGCTCTGGGAGAGCATTTGTAAGTGCGAAATAGAGAGAGAGAGACGCGGGGGAGGGTAGGGGTAGGTTTTGCTTCTGTGTGCATACGCAGCCCAAGCTTAAGGCAGGGAAGAAGAAGAGGAAGCTGAAGGTCAGCCGCAGCCCAAGCTTAAGATAGGGAAGAAGAAGAGGAAGAAGAGGAGTAGCTAAAGAAGAAGACCAAGGGCAGAGGTAGGAGGACTCAAAGGCAGAAGACAAGGCCAAGGAGGAAGAAGCACTGTAGACGAAGGGAAGAAAGAAGAAGAAGAAGCCAAGGAGGAGGCGCAGCTGAAGAAGACTGCAGAGGAAGAAGACAGGAAGAGGCTAGCCACAGAAAAGAAGAAAAGGCAGGAGCTGAGGAAAGCCAAGTGTGAGAAAAAGAAGAAGAAAAAGACTGCAAAGGCCAAGGAAGAAGCCCGGGAGGAGGCAAGAACAGAAGAAGAAGAAGCCAAGAAGGACTTAGCCGCAGCAGAGGCTAAAGAAGAAAAGGAATTAGAAATCAGTAAAGGAAGGAGGAAAAAAAAATCAGAAAAGTATTGTAGTAATGCAAGTTTAAGACATTTGATTCACAAGGAAAGAAGACATTGGAGAAGATAGAACATTCTTTTTGCATCTTTTTAGCTTTCATTGCAATGATATTATTGTTGAACATTATCTATTAAGTAATTTGAGATTGTGATTTTAGTTTCTAAAATACCAATTTGCTCCCTGAGTTCGACCTCGGATACCTAGGTTTTCGAGTAAAAAAAAAATTTGTTAGTCATTTTTGCGACGATTTCATCTATACTACAATGTAACATCTTTTAAAACAAGATCTCACCGCGCAAAATATTATTTTGACGCCGTTGCCAGGGAGCAACGGGTATTTTAGAAGCTTTGATCATAACTTCTGATTCAATACTAACTTAATTTCTCTCTTTTGTTGTATTTGTCTTAGGAAAAGTCGAGGAAAGAAAAGCAGTCGCACAACAACCACACCAAGGAATAGGTAAACTTCCATTAGCCCTTTCTCTTAATCCCCTCAAAGTCTGAAAAGGAAAAAATAAAGAAAAATCAATCTAGGGCTACCTGCTTCCATATTTAGTAATTCACCAAAGTTTCCTGATTTTTATTTTCAACACATTTTGAATTGCATATCCAATTAAGGTAACTAGGGCTAAAACCTTTTTGATTGAGCCCTAGATACCAATTTTTGAGGTAACTAAATTGGACCAACTAGAGCCAACCTAAGGATTTCAATCTAGGGTTTTTAGAGGCACATCTCCTCTTAAGAAAAGCAGCAAAAATTTCAAAAAGAGGTGTGCCTAAGCCTTGTTTGAAAAGACTTATCCAAGAGAAACCCTAAGCAAATTAGGCTCTTAATCCTTTTGAATCCTAAAAGCAAGGACCTAAAAAGCTCTCAAAGGAACAAAGATGTGAAGTTGATCCTTTGGGTCAACCAACCTAAAATTAGGTCACTGTTTGCACTCAAAAGACCTAAAGTTTAAGTGGAACCCTAAGCACCTTGATCTTAAGTAGAAAAGGTAGACATAGGAGGTCAAGGTCCCCATTCTGGTCTACCTGGAATTTTAGTGACAAGAGAGGTTGGGTGGAGGAAACCCTATAACCCGTGGGAACGCTCTACCGTGTAGGGGTCTTTGCAGGACTCTCCCTCTCTGGCTGCCCAGGTATTTCTCAGGTGGACGACCTTTCTGACTAAGGGGTATCATCCACCCCGAACCTCTATAGTCACCCAACATATTTTGGGTGTCTCGATTGGGTCATCTCATCAAATCCTTCGGTGCATGTTTGGTAGGAGGTCCTTAAGACCTCCTTTAGAAATCCACTCTCCTCGAGGCCAAGCCTTGATGCCCTTGTTTGTGCAGTAACCCCACCACATAGATCTTTCCTCTGATTCAGAGCCAAGTTCTCCTTCCATCATGGCACAACCCGTTGAAGAAGAAAACAACCTTGAGCACCAACTTCGACGCCTAACTGACCTCTTCCAAAACTTTGTAAACCCACCGCAGCGTCCTATGATGCGAGATCACTATAATCCCGCTGTGGTGGCAATTGAGCCTCGAGTCCGAATCCCGACTGGAGGTCCTAATTCCGAACTCAAGCCCAATATGATTCATACCATACTAAAATTCCATGGGCTTAACTCCGAGGATCCATTCCAGCACATATATAGCTCAAGCATCTGGCCCAGACCTTCGGGTCAGATGCACAAAATCAGGATATTCTGCCCATGAAGATGTTTTCTTTCTTCCTCATGGACAAGGCTGCTCATTGGTATCAAAATCAGACTCGTCCGATCAACACATGGGATGAACTTCAGTCCGAATTTTTGAAGAAGTTCTTTCCCGTTGGCCGGACGAATGCCTTGCGCCATCAGATCATTCATTTCACCCAACAAACGGGAGAACCTCTTCATGAGGCATGGGACCGATTCTTAGATCTCATGTGAAAGTGCCCCCATCACGGAGTTCCTAAATGGGAACAAGTCCAGTCTTTTTACCAGGGACTCCGTGAAGACATTCAATTATTCGTCAATGCAACCTTCGAAGGAAACATCATGGGTCAACACGAGGACACGGTGTGAGAGATTCTCGAAAATATGTGTGAGAACTCCATTAATAATGACTCCATGGGCTTATTCGACTGGACGAATGCTCGCGCATTGACGAATCTTAGGGGAGCACATGAGACACAGGACCTGTCCGCATCCGTCAACTTGGAGCTGATAGCTAGTCGGTTGGACAAGGTCTCTACATAGAGAAGAAGGTCGACGAGCAGACTCGGCATCTGCAGCGAGCCACCTCTACGCAGAACTCTTTCTCACAGTCACCTCTCACGAGGGAAACTATGCAAAACATCACCGATCTTCTCAGGGGATGGACCTGTATCCACCCTCGTCTGACTCCAAGATCGGAGGGACCTCCGATCTGCTCTATTCTAGTAGGGAGAACTCTGAATTCCCATATTCTGACTTTCCTGAGGTCCCTCAAACCTGCGAGGACCTCAACGCCATCCAGAATGACCCATTTTCCAACACCTACAACCCTAGATTGCGAAATCATCCCAATTTTCAGTGGGTGGGAAATTCTCATAATCAAAGACCACCTTATCAACCACGTCCACAAGCTCCTCGTCCATACTAACCGCCTCGGCCCAACCTGACCTATCAATCTGGGCCAAACCAAGATCAAATGACTCTTATCCTTCAAACACTGGCTGACATTCAGAAAACGAATGCGGCAATATAATAACAACACAAGGATGAGATCACAGACGTTCTCAACCAACTCGCCCAGATGGCGAATTCCCACCAACCGGGTACACTTCCTTCGCAACCTCTGCCGAACTCAAATAGCGTGCCGACCCAAAGGCACATTATGAATCCAGGCCACGCACATATGATTTATCAGGCCCCTTCTGTTCCATCACCTGACGAGATGGAAGCTTCGACATCTTACGTGGGATTTCAACAGCAGCCACCCATTTTATTAACCCCAAACCAGAACCAGGCAGGATTAAACTCTGTAACAACTTGTAGTGGTAAAGCAACTCAAGACCCACCTTATCCAAAGCACTCCAAGCCTAGTAGTGATCCAAGCCCTAGGATAGTTATCCAGGATACCCCTATCCCAGATCAAGAACCTGGACCTATTCTAGAGGAACCAACCAAGGTTCCATTTCCCGAGGCCTTGACCAAGGGAAAAAGGATAACCAAACCCGTGGCTCCTGAGGTGGATCTGGTCAAGCTCTTTAAATAGGTCCAGATAAACATCCCTTTGATGGATGCAATCTGCCACGTACTGGCTTACGCATGATTTCTGAAAGATGTGTGTACACCCAAGCGTAAGCCGCAAACCAAAAGTGGGAGTTCGATCATACTGTCAGAGCAAGCCAGCTCTGTAATCTTGAGTAAACTCCTACCCAAGGCTAAAGACTCAGGCACTCCCCTGATTTCATGTAAAATTGGTGAAACCCAATTCGACAAAGCCTTGTTAGACCTAGGTGCCTCCATAAACCTAATACCTACATCCTTCCTTAACCACCTTGAAGAGTCCGAGCTTAAACCGACAAAGGTGACATTGCAATTAGCCGATCGATCCATCAGGTCACCTAAAGGAATACTCAAGGATGTCATTATCAGGGTACGGGATTTCTACTTTCCGGTGGATTTTATAGTTCTAGATATGGATGCACCTGAGAACCCAAGGGATACACCGATTATACTAGGGAAACCTTTTCTGGCCATTGCTAGGGCCAACATAAGCTGTGAGGAGGACCAAATAGAATTAAAATTTGGGAACCAAACTCTAAAGATTGACATCTTTAAGGCCCAACAAGGGATTAATTGCGGTGTTATAGAACAAATATGTGATATCAAAGCTGTGGTTGATGAACCGCATATCGAGGGCAACCTGATTATCCCTGATCAACCACAAGAAGATCAAAACCTGTAAATAGAGGAGTTTGAACCTGATCTAGATACACCCATAACTCCTACCTTTGTTCCTGACACACATCTTCAATCACCCGCTGCTGCTGATAATCCTATCCTGGAACTCAAGCCCCTTCCCGATCATCTGAAATGCGTCTTTTTAGGTTCCAATCAGACGTTTCCTGTGATTATAAACTCCAGACTCACACCTGACCAAGAATCCCGTCTGATTACTGTTCTCCAACAACATCGTAGAGTCATTGGATGGACTCTTGATGATTTGACTAGTATCATCCCCTCTTATTGCACACACCATATCTACTCCGAAGAGGGCACACAACCTTCACGAGAAATATAGAGACGTTTGAACCCTAATATGTAGGAGGTCGTGAAAAAGGAGATTATTAAGTGGTTAGATGCAAGGATCATCTACCTGATCTTTGACAGTCGATGAGTGAGTCCAATCTATGTTGTACCTAAGAAGGCAGGGCTCCCCACCATCACGACTGAAACCGGAGAGGTCATACCGACCTGTATAGTTAACTCGTGGAGAGTCTGCATTGATTACAGAAGACTCAATTCCTCCACGAAGAAGGATCATTTCCCACTATCGTTTATTGATTAGATCCTCGAGAAACTAGCGGGAAATAGGTTCTGCTTTCTTGACGGGTACTCCGGTTATAACCAAGTGGCAATCCATCTAAAGGACCAAGAAAAGACCACGTTCACCTATCCCTTCGGGACGTATGCATTCCGAAGGATGCCATTCAGTCTCTGCAATGCACCCGCGACTTTTCAACGGTGCATGCATGCCATATTCTCAGATATGGTAGGTGATTATTTGGAAGTCTTCATGGATGGCTTTTCAGTATTTGGAGCATTATTTGACTATTGCCTCCAGCACTTAGTCCAAATACTCAAGTGATGCATTGACGTGAATCTGGTTCTTTCCTGGGAAAAGCGCCACTTCATGGTGCCTGAGGGAATCGTCCTGGGACATCTAATTTTGGAGAAAGACACCCAAGTCGATCGAGCCAAGGTTAACTTGATTTCCAAACTCTCTATTCCTAGCTCAATCAAGGACATCCAATCTTTTCTGGGGCACGTCAAATTTTTTTTTTTTCGAAACAAAAAGGAAAGCTATCGTCTTACGATAGCAATCTGGGAAGGTATATCATTAAATCAAAAAGGAGGAATTACAAACCAGATCCCCACGTATGTATGAGAGACCAGCATTCTCTTACAATGTTTTCACAACACACTGGTCTCTCCTGAAAAAGACCCGCATTTCTCGCCTTCCACACACACCAAAGAGTGACAGCCATATGCACATGCAGTTTCTCTCTCACACCAAACCCAGCCAGATGGAAACCCAAGCTGGCAGTGGCTCCTAACAAGTCCTCCTCCATACAGCATCGGTGACCAGTTAAGAGGAGAAAATGTGATTAACATTGTCAGTGTGCATTCCACATAAGTAACAATCATGGCGAGCAGCTCCCATCCTTCTGTGTCGTAGATCACCTGTAATCAAACCCTCTCTCCTACATAGCCAATGAAATATTTGTACCTTAAGGGGGATCTTCAGAAGCCAAATTTTCTTGTCAATGAAGTCATAGCTCCACCCACTTCTAATTTCCATGATTCTATTGTAACCACTGTGCACAGTGTAAAGCCCATCCCAAATGTATTTATCCTCCACTCCAAGCCTTGGCCTAAAGCTTTCAAGGTCTAAGAGCAGATTCCTCCTTTCATCCCACAGCCAGGTTCCCCTTCTGGTGGAGTCTTCTTCATTCAGTTTCTAGTTGCAGCTACTGCTAGACTAGAAGCTGCTAACAGTCCCCTCCTTATCAGATGTAGCTGCAAAGGCCCTTAGATAAACCGCCTTCAGAACACCCAGCCAGGACCAACCTTCATTCCAGAAGCTGAAAGACCTGCCATCCCTAAGAGCTGGCTATAGCAGATGCAGGTTATCAGCCAAAGCTCTGATCACTAAATTCCAAAAGGGCGAGGGTCAGCTGGGCTGCAGCCTAGATAGCACACTATTTGAAGATCCATAAGAGTCGGCTGTAGCACACGATTTTTACCGTCGATTTATCCTTGATTTTTCAAAAATCGTGCAACTTTTGACCACTTTTCTCTCCAAGGATGTACCTTTCAAAATCTCCAAGGAATGCACTCAAGCATTTGAGATCCTTCGTGACCAAGTTACCCAAGTCCCAATCCTATAGTCCCCTGATTGGTCTCAACCCTTTGAGATCATGTACGATGCATCTAACTTCACTGTAGGAGCAGTTTTGGGGCAGAAAATTGACGGGAAACCCGTGGTCATTTACTACGCTAGCAAAACACTTGATGAGGCTCAGCGTAACTACACTGTTACTGAGAAAGAGCTGCTAGCCGTAGTATTTGCCCTAGAAAAATTCATATCTTACCTCCTGGGTTCCCATGTTATTATCTACTCGGATCACACAACTGTAAAGCATCTCCTTGCAAAGAAGGACGCGGAATCTTGATTAATCCGATGGATCTTGCTGTTGCAAGAATTTGACCTCGAGATTTTTGACAAAGCGGGAAGACAGAATGTGATAGCTGATCACTTGTCTCGCCTTCCTTCTGAGATCGTTGACCCTTCCAGACCTATCACGGAACATTTTCTTGATGAGCACCTCCTGACTATCGATACAAGGCTTCCATGGTTTGCTGATATAGTAAACTACTTGGTATCACATCAGATCCTATCTGATTGGCCGAAGGCCAAGAAGGACAAATTGCATTCTGATGCCAAATATTACCTTTGGGAAGACCCATATTTATTCTATATTGGTGCTGATCAAATTATCCGACAGTGTGTCACGGAAGCGGAAATCAAAGACATACTCTTTCTGCCATGACCAAGCATGCGGTGGACATTTTTCAGGACATAAAATCGCATCAAAAGTCCTCCAGTGTGGCTTTTACTAGCCCACAATTTTTAAGGATGCATACAATCACTGTAAGGCATGTAATCGTTGCCAGACCTTGGGCAACATGAGCCATTGTGACATGATGCCTTTACAACCGATTCTGGTATGCGAGATTTTCGACATTTGGGGGATTGATTTTATGGGACCCTTCCCTATCTCGGACGGCTTTTAATACATTTTACTCACTGTTGACTATGTGTCCAAATGGATTGAAGCCATTCCGACTCGAACCAATGATCACAAAGTTGTTATCAAGTTCATTCACCAAAATATCTTCTCACGATTCGGGATTCCACGTGCAATCATTTCTGATGGAGGGACCCATTTCACAAACGCTCAGTTCAGGTCACTGATAACCAAATACGGGGTGTCGCACCGAATCTCTACTCCTTATCACCCCCAAACTAATGGTCTAGCTTAGCTATCAAATTGGGAGATCAAGAAAATCCTCCAGGTTACTGTTCGAGCTGACAAGAATGATTGGTCATCCCAGCTTCCGGAAGCTTTGTGGGCTTATAGGACAACCCACAGGACCCAATTAGGCATGTCTCCTTTCAGACTGGTGTACAGGAAGGCGTGTCACCTCCCCGTCGAATTGGAGCATAAAGCCTATTGGGCAGTATGGAACTACAACTTAGATCTTTCTAAGGCTAGAACCCATAGAAAGCTTTAGATGATCGAGATTGATGAATTATGCCATGGCGCGTATGAAAACTCACGAATCTACAAAGAGCGGGTTAAAGCCTTTCATGATAAGCACATATCTAAAAAGATCTTTCACCTTGGTCAAAAGGTCTTACTCTTTGATGCCCGACTCAAATTATTCCCAGGAAAGCTACGATCTAAGTGGATCGGACCTTACGTAGTTCGACAAACTTTTGGAAATGGAGCCGTTGAGATCAGTTCACTCAGCCACGATTTCGAACCCTTCGTCGTGAACGGCCAGAGACTCAAACGGTTCATCGACATGATCAATACAGATTTGGCTGAGACATCCTTTATCCTCCATTCTCCTTGAGCTCATTGCACCCAGCCGATGGTGTAAAACTTAGTGCTTAACGGGAGGAAACCCATCATTCTTTGAAAAACTCGAAACCTTTCTTAACATTTCTATGCTTAATTCATATTGCACTTTAGGGTTTATCCATTAGAATAGCCGACTCCACCTCAGGTACCTGTACCCGAGTCTAGAAATCATCCGCAACAGTCACCTAGACCCATTCGCTCACCCAACACCTGTCCTAATGAATGAACTAAGCTGAATTCGAACCCACCTAATTTATAATGGGGACATTATAAATCATAGGCATGAGGGGTTATGAAGTGCAAAATGTATAAAAACTCATACCAAGAAAAGGTTTCAACAAAAAATTCACATATCAAAAAAAAAATTGAGAAGGGGGAGAGAAAATTTTTGGGCTATAAAAAACAAGAGGAGAAAAGGGCAAAATGCCAAAAAAGCAGCATAAAAGAAAGAGATAGTCATTAGTAAGAGATTAAGGGATTAACTGAAGTTCTAGATCACATCAAGAAAAGTAAAGAAAAGTGCTAAGGTGACACAAAAAGAAATTAGTAGGAACACTGACCTTAGGCCTTTCTGGCTAGACTCTTAGTACCCGCTAAGATTTGGATAATCCTCAAGAGGTTGGGAAAAATATGAAGCTTAAATATTAGATCTAAGGCTTAGGGAGTATTTGGCCTTATTAACTGACCTTCGATTTGCGATACTCGGTAACCTAGGCACTCCAATCCACACACAGTCTGGTTCAGTACGTATAATTATCAAAATCACGCAAAAGCATTTTAGTGTTATGAAAAAGTTGCCTAGATTAGGAGCGATCGATCAACACAAGTTGATTTGGACGAATTCCCGGCACGGAGAGGCAGGAAATTCCCCTCGAAGATGCGTAGCAACATATCGCCTCCTCGGTGCTCGTCTCTTAGGACATTTACATATCCTTTGGGGGCATGTAAGCACTCTGCTAGTTCAGATACCATGGGTGGCATTATCACGAAATGTCGATTGCCAGGGTCTGGATTCGGCCACGGAATGCCATGGGCGAGATTATCTCAAAATCTCGAAAACCAGGGTTCTGGGGGTTACCATGGGTGATGCTACCATGAAGCATCTATTGCCAAGGACTTTTGAGGATTGATGATAGGGACGAGGAATCTGATAGAGCTCGTGTTGAGAAGCCAATCCGAAGTTAGAAATAAAAAGAAAAGAGAGAGAAAACTCTCCAAACAAATAAATCCTCTGTCTCCCTCTTACAAAAATGCATTGCAAACTGAACCAAGGTTAAAATATGTCTCAAGCACTGGTGCTTTAACTGCGGAGTCCAATAAACCTTAGGATAGTTCCTGCAGTCCTTAAAAACCTTCACAGAGGACCGAGGCTAAGGCTGGTTAGGTCTGGATCTTGGTTGGTACTTGAGTATCTCTAGGCCTATTTTTGACATTCTAACCTAATCACAAAAGAAAAGGAAGAAAAAACACTTATCATAACCAGTGAAAGAAACTCATGGTCTAGAACTGAAGTTAAAACCTTGAAATTTTACTAAGGAACTAGTAAAAACTAGGCATGGGGGTATGATAAAAACCTCATCATGAGCCTTAACTATCTCTTTTCGACCTAGAAAAGAGAACAAAAGCTCCTACATAACTAAGAGAAAGGCCTAATTCAAGGGACCACTAATCTGGGAAGAAAACATGAAACAAAGGGTAAAACTTCAATTTTACCATTGTAGTTCATCAACGGGATTTTTCAGGGGCTAAACATAGGTCAATTGGACTTAATAAGAGGAAAAGTAGGATGATTCAGTCAAAAAAGGGTTATGGTGAGATTTAAGAATTAAATGACATTCTGTAACCCTAAAACAAATCCACTTAATTTCACAAAGTTCTAGTTAGGATAAAAATCAACTAAACCCTCTAAAAATCATGGAAAAATATCCCATAAGGTTTAGAACCTTCAATTTGGCCTTTGGAACCTATTTTGACCTAGATTGGGATCCGAGCTTAATATTTGACCTAATTTTGATTTTTATGCAAAATATCCAGTCAAACGTGGTCAAACCTAAAATCCAAGTTCACCATTGGATTTCTTAGGTCCAAATTAGGTTTGTACCAAAATTTGGACCTAAGGGAATGCCATCTTGACATACTTTGCAAAATAGTCCACCTAATTCAAACATAAAATCCAACTTCACCCTTGGATGTCTTAGGTCCAAATTAGGTTTGTACAAAAATTTGGACCTAAGGGAAGGTCATCTTGACCTACTTTGCAAAATAGTCCAGCTAATTACATTCTGACCCCTAACTTTTGAAAACCCTTGCATAAACCCCCTCAACTTCCTCGTTACTTTTTGCATTTTGGTCCCTTTGCCATTGCAGTAGAGGACCCATACCTCCGGCGAAGTTTCTAGGAGGATTTCTCCTTGCTTCCCTAAGGAGCTGCTCTCAGATTTGAAAGGGAGGTCTTCTGAAAAATCCCCTACCGTTTGAGCAGCTTCCCATGCCCTGATTCGCACCATACCTCTCGTACAAATGTTCGAGAGGCATGAGTATCGTACCCGCGGCGACCTCCAATGAGAGTCTTGCGCTTGGAAGCTCGCCTTCCAAGCACAAAGCCCTCTGCTTGTGCCTATAAAAGAAGCTCCAGGTCCAGCTGCTTCTTTCAAGCTTGTTTTGACCTGAGAATTCCCCTGAATTCCATCCTCCCACGTCTCCAGCCATCTGCCCGCAAGCTCCGACGACCTCTCCTCCATCCTCTCGTCGCTCTGCCACCATACCAGTGGTAGAGTCATCTTCGCCTTGCTCCTCCGCGTCGCGTCGTACCCGCGCATACCTCTCCGACCCCTTCCTCATCGCCGTCATCCTCACCTTAGGGTTTTCATCTCCGGCGATGGCAAATACGCGCCGCTCACCCTTCGTCTCCCCCCTTCATCTAGATACCCTTAGTTAAGTTTCTCTCTCCCTACGTTTCACTTTCCCCTTCTTTATTTCACAAAATCACCCTCGATAGCCATAGACCACCTTCGTCTCCCTCATCTCCAGCCGACCATCGACGAAGGCACTCTCATCACTCCACCCATCCACACGCCTCGCCACCTGCCTTAGAACATTCACCATCACCCAGTAATCATCATTCAACCCTTCACTGACCACCATCACTTCCCCAAGTGCTCCCTTAACACACCCATCACAATTGCCACAGAGCGACCTAGGCACGCACGCCTAGGTCACCCCGCGGCCAGCTACCAATTGCTTCACCTTTGCCCTGACACGACGAAGCTCCCCATGTGGTTTAATGAGGCCGCAAGGCCGTCTTTGTGAGTTTCAGATCTGACCCCTCCACCGCCATTAGTGATGGCTCGAAGGAGCTCGCAAGCTCGCTCCAGGCCGAAGCGCTCCAGGTTCCCAGGTCCAGAAGGCGCGGGTTGGTCTTGCTCATACATCCATCCAGACAATTGGCTCTGCGAGGCACCCAGCTGTAGCAATTGAAAGAAGAACCTCACCTGTGGGTGCAAGCAAAGCAGGTGGGACTTTTAGTCCCACCTCAGAAACTCAGGAGCGCGATGAGACGTTTTTATTGAATTTGTGTTTTCTTCTCTTCACCTCAAGACACGGGGTGAGGTCCCCTCGCCCATGCCTACCTCGTCCGCGGTCACCCCTACACGGACTTGGCTGACCCGTTTACCCTGCATTCCTCGCGTACCGCTCCACGCCGGTGCGCCTAGACCTGGGCACGTGAAATCTGACCTGATTACCCGGCTCTGGGAGAGCATTCATAAGTGCGAAATAGAGAGACACGCGGGGGAGGGTAGGGGTAGGTTTTGCTTCTGTGTGAGTGCGCAGCCCAAGCTTAAGGCAGGGAAGAAGAAGAGGAAGCTGAAGGTGCAGCCGCAGCCCAGGCTTAAGGTAGGGAAGAAGAAGAGGAAGGAGAGGAGCAACTAAAGAAGAAGACCAAGGTAGAGGCAGGAGAAGGACTCGAAGGCAGAAGACAAGGCCAAGGAGGAAGAAGCACTATAGCCGAAGGGAAGAAAGAAGAAGAAGAAGCCAAGGAGGAGGCGTAGCTAAAGAAGACTACAAAGGAAGAAGACAGGAAGAAGAAGCTAGCTGCAGAAAAGAAGAAAAGGTAGGAGCTGAGGAAAGCCAAGTGCGAGAAAAAGAGGAAAAAGATTGCAGAGGCCAAGGAAGAAGAAGCTCAGGAGGAGGCAAGAACAGAAGAAGAAGAAGCCAAGAAGGGCTTAGCCGTAGCAGAGGCTAAAGAAGAAAAGGAGTCAGAAATCAGTAAAGGAAGAAAGAAGAAAACAAAATCAGAAAAGTACTGTAGTAATGCAAGTTTAAGACGTTTGATCAAACGTCTGATTCACAAGGAAAGAAGACATTGGAGAAGAGAGAACATTCTTTTTGCATCTTTTTAGCTTTCATTGCATTGATATTATTGTTGAACATTATCTGTTAAGTAATTTGAGATTGTGATTTTAGTTTCTAAAATACCAATTTGCTCCTTGAGTTTAACCTCGGATACCTAGGTTTTCGAATAAAAAAAAAATGTTAGTTGTTCTCGCGGCGATTTCATCTATACTATAACGTAACATCTTTTAAAACATGATCTCACCGCACGAAACATTAGGAACCATCACCAAAGGTATACTATGGTCACGGTCCCACTTGGAATTGTCACCAAAGCAGAAAGTAAATCTCACTCTCCCTCTATGGTCACGATTTTGAATGGAATTGTCACCATAGGTTACTTTTGGTGATAGTTCCCAAAACTGTCACCAAATATCCGTCACCAATTCTCCCTTCCCTAGTAGTGGAGCCACAGAGGAGGAGGGGAACGAGGCAAATCGGAGGAGGTGGAGGAGCGGAAGGAGGGGGGGTGAGGAGGAGGCTGAGCAGGAGGAAGGGGATTCTCTTGAGGAGGGGGATGGCACGAGGAGTACCACGACGATTGGTGGCGAGGAGGAGGATCAGCATGCGATGAGGGTGAGGGTTTGGGTGGTTTTGTGGTGAGGAGGAAGAAGATGAACAGTACTGATGGGAGGCGTTGCACGTTAATAGATTTAGGTATAATGCCGTTGATTTAATTAGCAAGTGATGACAAATCTCAATGAAAATTTCAACCGTGCGGCCAAATGCTTCTTTGAAATTTTAAACCCTAATTCACCGTCGCTTATTTCAAGAATCGACGGCAAATGTATATTTGTCGTGGCGCTTACAACCGACGGTACATATCACAACTACCCTCACGCACACATTTATGCTTTTTACTTGCGATGGCAGTGGCCAAATTCAAAGCTTCCATTCGTCGTCACTTTCTAAGAAAATCAATGGCAGATATATTTTTTTCCGTTGCTTGGATAATCGACGATAGATCCTATTTTTCTAGTATTGTAGGGATCACAAATATGATAAGGCTTTTATGGGATTTTAGTTCAAACCCCTCATCTTTTTTTCCTCATGAAAGTCATTCTAGGATTTTAGTTTCAAACCGCTAGGTGGTCTTCATTTCTATCAAAGATGCCAACCTTTTAAGAGTAGGGAAACATTTCACATCCTAATTTTCAGTTCGCAGGCAAAGTGTGAAAGAACGGTTTCGGACCACAAAGTGGCTTAGAGTGTAACGTGATATCTTTCCACATTCGTTTAAGCATATCAGAAATTTAGTTTTCTTTTTTTATTTTTTGCAAGACAGTAAATATTCTTGTTATTCGGTACCTATCCTTGAGACCATTAGAACCTTCCTAAAGTATGCACATGGTATGATCTAATCAAATCCTTGGATCTATATGTATCCCTTGTATGGTCCCTATCCATGCATCTTAAACCTTAGGCATCATATACACCATGTAGGGAGAGAGAAGTAAATGTATATGGGGGGCGGGGCGGTGGAGAGAAATAAATGTATCGGACTGCTATACAAATGGACGGTGCATATGTTTCGTACATACAGAGAGAGACATGGCACGTTCGTAGGCCTGTCGGGTGATGTCGGCAACTGTGGTGACGGTGCCAAAGACAGCAAACCCCCCACCCCTTCATCTTAATTACCATTTTCACTTGTGGGCGCAAACAACCACGGCCCAACCGCAAACTTAGTCTAACCAATCACACGCAGATGAAGAGGGGCATTTCCGGCATTTCGACTGCACATCCAGAGACAACCGCTTCATGATCCTGGAAGCCGGCGGAGAACCACCGGAGCGCCGCGCTGCGGGTACAGTAGCATCAGAACAGTCGGCGCGTGGACGTACGACGGGGACACGCCAATGGAGAATCGCTGGAGGATGGCGGCTAGCGTGATCTTGGCTTCCAGCAATGCGAGGTTCTGCCCCAGGCACGCGCGGGGGCCCAGTCCGAACGGAATGAAGGCCGTCGGGTGGCGGGCCGCGCGTGCTACCCCGTCGGCGAACCGGGTTGGCCTGAACTCCGCACAGTCGGGTCCCCATAGCTGGGGGTCGTGGTGGATGGCCATGATGGGGAGCATGATCTCTGTGCCGGCGGGTACCACGTACCTCCCGCCGAGCTCCACGTCCGCCTTGGCGCGGCGGATCATCGCCACGACAGGTGGATAGAGTCGCAGCGTCTCGTTCACTATCATTCCCAGCTGCACAAGCAAATGACGCCACGTCAGAAAATAATGTTAACTGTCCTGAAGCATAGAGTAACAACGAAGGGGGATCCCTTTACGAAATTTTTTAAATCATGAATTGTTTAAAGAGATGTGTAGATGTTCTCTCGCGTAATCTTTAGATAACTTCATTTCATCTTCTCCGTGAAGTTGAATACTCTTAAAATTAAAAGTTCTATCGCATAATTATTATAACTTAAAGATTAAAATAGCCAAGGTAATATTAATGGCTCAATCTTGCAAAGAAACGGTGCTCAAATGGGCTGCAGTGAAGGGTCAAACCCTGGGGCCCCTTTCTGGCAGACATCACATCAATGCTTGGACTGGCGTTTGGATTGGGGCTCAGTTACGTCTGCAGCTTTGTCTTTTGAGAGGTAAGATAACTATATTTCTGCCATGTCAGAATGTACAGCAGGGGACGAAATGGAGGAAGGGGTAAAACATAAGATGAATACCCGATCATGAGAAACGCCAGTCACCTAAAACATTTTGAAATTATCGGAGAAGGCATCACAAGTGATAAGTATGACGTAGGGAGGACCTTACATCCAATTCAATTGATCTAAAAGGTGTCCAGCTTACAGGGGCATTCTCCTGCAGTCCAAATCCGATTTCTAGCTCTCCATATCTACGACACCGAGGCCACCAAAGTTTTGTCGCCGCCACACCAATGAGTGTCCTCTTAAGGGAACACTTCGACACTCAACTTTCCATCATAATCGGCCTTGGCCTTTGGTGGGTGGCTGCCAAAGCGCAGCCACAGCCAGGACCCACATTCACAGTTGTTGGGGGCATTTTTGGAAAATCACTTGCATTTTTCGGGGTCTTTTATGGGATTCACAGAGGACAAAGGAGAAGGTAGTTGGAGCCCTGGACCAATCTGTGCGTTTGTTTTTTATTTATTACTCTAGCTTTTTGTTTCCTCTTTAGAGCAAGCTAATTTTCTAACATAGATCGTGAAAAAAAAAAAAAAGATAACCATCTCTTCGAAGATATATGCATCGACGAAAATGGATGTCATCATCTTTTAGTCGCATGCATGTAATCGAGTTGTACGCTTAGCTTAGCTTACCGCCTTGAGCTTGCCGACGTGCTCTCTGGTGGGGGGATCGCGCGAGCCACACACGTGGAGGACCTCTGCGCGCACCCGATCCTGCCACTCTGGGTGCATGGCAAGCATCAGGGTGGACCACGTCAGCATGTAGGACGTGGTGTGCGTGCCAGCGAAGTAGAATGTCTTGCACTCCTCCACCATGTCATCGACGGTGATCGCGTGCCTTACACGACCCTTGACCCCGCCTTCGCCTCCCTCTGCATCGTCCTCGCTCACGAGAAGAAAGCTAAGCAGATCCCTCGGGGTGGACGCTCCCCACTGACGACCCTCCGTCCCCGCTTTCTTCCTCGAGTCGACCAGCCTCGCCAACATCTTGTTTACTTCCTTGTTCAGCTTCCACGAATCCATGTTCTTCGGTGTGGGAAGAAACCTACAACAATTAAAGCAAAAAAAAAGAAAGGGTAACGATAAAGTGATGGGAGGTGGGAAGCAAATTATTAAGTGATGTGAATTTGGTCGATCGGTCACCTGTAGCCAGGAATGAATATGCATTGGAAGGCCTCGACTGCGTGGGACATTTGCTTGGACTGGAGTTGGAGGATGGCTTTGCCATCCTCGTAGCTTGACCCGAACGCCATCTTGTTGATGGCGTCTAAGGTGAGGCTCTGGTACCACTCTGACACCTCGGTCTCCATCTCCCCGCTCGCTGCCGACGTGGCGATCCACTTGTCCACCGCTTCCACCGCTGTTCTCCCAATTAATGGTGCCGATAACTGGTACATGCATGGTCAGCATCCAAAAGATGATATAACTACCTGGCGGTTCCAATTATAGTGCGCACAATGGGACAAAAAGAAGGCACGATCAAAATTTTGACTTTACAATTTATGCTTATTCCTTTTTATCTCAACCATCGATCTTTTTACCCCCCCGTGTTTTTTTCTCCTTCAAATCCTAATGACCAACGAATAAAGAAAGTTGCATGCTTTTTACCTTGAGATTTTCCATGTGGAAGGCGGGGCTTAGGAGCTTCCTGTGGCACGCCCATTTATCCCCCTTGAGGTTCAGGAGTCCCCGCCCTTCGAGTTGGCGGATCGCCGGGTGCGCATCGTACTTCTCGTAGCATTCGGACCGAGAGACGAGAATCTCGCGGATGAGCTCGGGCTCGGAGACCACGATGCGTGGGGTGGGCCCGAACCACAAGAGGAAGATGGACCCTGCATGCCAACCACAAAGTGGTGGTAAGTAACGATATGTACGGAGATCAGGACTCAAATCTTATCTTCTTCAACTGCAAAAAAAAAAAAAAAAAAAAGGAAAAATGTTACTGATGGAATCTTATCTTCTTAAAAAAAAAAAAAACAATGAATGGTTCGTGGGTTGGGAAATTGAGGGAAGGAGGTCAAAGCGAGAGGAGCGGATAATGATGTATGTCTCTCTTGGGAACATAGAAAGTGAGAGATAGCTGCTGCAGGACCGCCCGTAGCGACAAATTTAGGTTCATTGTCTCTGGTTGGAGAACGAGAGCACAACTGAAATGGCAGGAAGAGAGCGAGTGGTGCAGACCGGGGGGGGTGGTGAGAGTTAATGCCACGGACAGAGAAGGGGCAGTGACAGAGACAGGGAAAGACAGAGATTATCATCAGCGGCTTTGAGGGGGCCCGTGATGCGAGAGGAACCTCAAGTTGCCAACATAATCCTTCTACGTATCATCACCACCATCAAATGGAAAGCCCCTCGAAATCACAGAATTGTTTTGATGCATATATCCATCGGAGAAATTGTTAGGATGGCATCTTGGATGGAAGAAACTACGTACAGGGAGATAGCAATGGATAAATCATGTGGTGGGTAATAGGAAGGAAGGGTTGAAGAAAATCCCAGAAGCAGAGAGAGAGAGAGAGAAACTTACCGTATATCTCCTTCCAACGGGGATAGAAGGCGAGCACTCTGGGAAGGATGTCATGGGACCACTTGGGCACCAATGGCTTGGAAGAAGCCTCGACCATCAACCCAATGAGCTCCCTCACATTGCCATGGAAGAACCTGTAGGGAGGTCCCCTTATCCCCTGCTTGGCGAAGTGCTTCTCCAGGCTCCTTGGCCTCAGCCACAGCAAGGCCAACGCCTTCCCTGCCAAGTATAGGACAAATAACAACAGCCCACTAGGCAGCATCCTCCTCCATAGCACCTCCTCTCCTTCCATGTCTTTTTACATACACCTAAGAAGGCTGCTTCTGGTGGCTCACTTCTTTCTAAGTTACGATGAGATGTGGTCGGTGTGTGTGGGGAAGAAGGGAGGGAGAAGTAGGAGAGAAGTGGGGAGTTAGTGAAGAGGGGATGTTGGGGATATACTTATAGGAAGGGGCGTGTGAGAGGGAGTCCGGGAGTACTTCAAACGGTCAACGCCCATATCTTCTCTTTTAGTGACAACGCCGATATCTCCGATACGCTTTGCTCCCACCCTTTTTTTTGGTTTTTTGTTTTTCCCTTCGTCAGGGCCTTCCAGGTACTACTGGCATATCTCGCTGCTGGTTGGATGGGCAAATATACTATGGAATTTGCGTAGATTGGGAAAATGACCTATGGAATTTCATATTGTTTCGATTGAATTATTTGGGTAATATGATATATTAGCTGGGATTCTAAGAAGAAGAATTTTATGTGATATCTATTGCATATATAATAGCTAATTTCATCCAAACATGAAGGGAGTGAGCCCTAGTAACAGTTGAGGTTCTGACTCTGAATTGATGATTTGAACTCAAGCCGGTTTTTTTCCTGGGGTGCGTGTCAATGTGGTCACGACGAGCCGTCAGCTTCATTCTGTTTTAGCTGCTATTTAGGTTTTGTCTTGTTCAATTGTACTTCTAATTCTTGATTTTTGCTTTTGTTTTTTTTTTTTAAGGCAGGTGTTGGGCACAACTTGATTCACATAATCTTTTACATGGAACTCATTTTTATAGATGTGAAATTTGTGGTCTTAAATCATGCCATAAAATGTTGATTTACTTTTCAAACTCTATATACAATTGATAGTCCCATGATTCTATGTCTCTGACATTTATTAAATCTGGAGAAAGAATTCGCTATGTATTATTTTTTGTTAGGGGTCAGGATAAAGAAGTTCACATATTTATGCATGTGCTCTTGCATCCACCCCACCATTCACGAGAGTTGTGGGAAAGAGGGAGGAGAGGAGAATAGGAAGAGTTGAGTGTACCTTCATGTAACCTTCTTGGAATGTGCTAGTCTCCCTGAGAAAGGGGAAGTAACTAGAGGTTATGATCATGATGTCAAGTTGATAGTAGTTTATTAGTGCTCCTAGTCACTAAGGTGTGCCATTGAATGATACGTGTCCCAACTGTTCGAGTTTAGGCAAACCATGATCGTTTGAGTTGAAGGAATAAGGTGAGTGAAAGAGTAATCGAATACAAAGAATTCTTTACTACGTTCCATCCAATACTAAAAGGGGATTTAAAAATCCGATACTTGGGTTGCAAAAATTTTCATCTAATTATCATTGCGATACCATTAGATATAAAAAATAATATGAATAAATGATAGCCTTTCCTCCACTTGAAACCTTTTTTATTGGCCTTAAGCTCCTTCTTCCTTGCCTAGAGGTCCTCTTGCACCTTTCAAAGGGTGTCAACTTGCTCTTGGAGGGTGCTAATCTATTCCTAGTGTTGGAATTTGTGTGGCTTGGCAAGCTATCCAAATAATATAAGGAGTTACATTGAATTGATAATAAGAATTAGATTTATTTCTGGTGCTTGAATTGAGTCCCTTGTTAGGAATAGGGTGACGTATTTAGTTAGATTAAATAAACTTGATGTGTGTTGACTCGAAGATCTGAATGCTTTAAAGGATTCGATAGAACATTGAAAAACTATTATATCTGATTCGATATTTGTTTATGGTTTAAGTTGGGATACAACCTTCTCTAGTAACGGTCTCCTAATTGATGTCCTCGAGTGGAGATTCAGAAATTTCACGTGAGTCAGGTTAAGGAGTTAGCCTATGAAATAGAAGATATCATTTCTAGTGTTGTCAAGGAGAAGGTGTATCACTAGACCTAAAACAAATATGTGCCTCTATTCATGAATATATGCATTTGTTAGACCAATAGTAGATGCACCCACCATGGTGTTGATATTAGAAGGATGGTACATGTGGTAGGAAATAAAGGACACATGATTTCTTAGAGGAATCACAGAAATCTACTTCATAAGTGTATTTAGCATAATGTAGAAAAGAGCTTTTTTGGGAAAGGTCAATTCCATATGTGGCCACAGAATTCTTATTAGATTAAAACAAGAAAGAGAATAAGAAAATCCTTTAGGAAATGATTTAATCTTTGTTCTTGTCCTAATGATATAAGAAGATATTATAAATAATATAACCCGTGAAGAGGTGACAACAATCTAATGGGATTAGGCCTTGAGATTAATATTATCATCCAGTGTAAAGGATTCATAAACATTTGGAATACTTAAAGGAGGTATAGTGCCATAATCCATGAATCTTAAATGCTTTATTATTAGAGTGATGAAATTGATAATGATTTTCTTGAGTTTCTTATTTGTAGAGAAATGAAATATTATTTAAAGAGTTAAATAGTATTTGATTTAACATTTTATTATGCCTAAAGTATTAGGTCTTAATTCAAAATGGTTTGGATGGAAATTAAATACACTTTGGATACTAAAACTCAATTGGCAAAAATTATCTAAAGGAAGCTAAGCAATTATTCAAATAAGAATTTATCCTAGCCATGATATTTGAGTCAATGGTCTCCACCCTATTAAGATTTGCATAGGTTCCTATAAATACCTCCCAAAGATATGAAAGGGAACCTTAACAATTCAACGTAAAGAAACCACCTCAAGAGTTGTATGCGAGAGAGAAAGAAGAAGCAGCATAGTTGCTTCTTCTTCTCTTCCTTCTTGGATGTCTAGGTTCTCTAGTAGAAGTCCAGAAGCCTCTCTAGATGTCAAGAAGAAGCCCTTCTAGATGTCTTATTAGCTTCTTGGATGTCTGATTTCTTCAAGCTTGTGGGAGGTGATCTTTTGATTGTTATAAAACCACATGGTTTGAGAAAGAGGATGAGAGTTGTCCCAGCCTTGAAATTCATGAAGAGTTTGTGAACACATGTAGATTTCTTGTTCTTGGCATTGCAAGTCTCATCAACTTGTTGAAAAGAAGGGTCATTGTATTGAGACTTATTGTAGGAGGCACTACACATATAAGGTTGCACACCCAATGAAGGTGTAACCTCTATTTGATGGGACTCTAGAATAAGAAGAAACTAGTTCTTCCCATGTGGTTACTATATCAAGTTTAATTCCTAATCGATTAGTTCTTCGATCATTGAAATCAATTACCGTATCAAGTTTTAAACATCCAATTTCTTGCACTTCTGCAATGCTCTAGTGGAATCGTTTGCACAACACCTAAAGGGTATTATGACATCATTTCACTTCCCTTTGCTTTTGCTCTGCTTTGCCTAGCTGGTCAACAAGGAGCCTGTTGCTTTGTAGAGCCTCTCTTTTCTCCTTGGTGTAAATGATGATAGAGAAGATGAAGGAGATGAAACAGGAAGACACTTTGAGATGTGCTCCAAGCATCTAGAATTGTAAATGAAAAGAAAGGGAAGGAACAAAGCTCTTACCACATGCAAGGCATCCAAGTAGCCATGGCCACCAAGCAACTCAGTTAGCTCAGGGTCGTGATGGCTAGTGAGTTCATAGGCTTAGTAAAGGCCCTCATCCCTCCTAGATATTTCTTCCTCTTCCTTCTTGGAGTGGTCATTGTGATATCTCCCCCTTATAAATGCTTTGGACTAGGGAGGATGGTCATTAATGGAGAGAGGAAGCCCCCATCTCATCACTACATCAAGAAACATGTGGTAGGTTATATCCCCATTGTGCTTGCCACAATCTTTAAGGAGATGATGGCATCACCATCATACGTTGTATCTAACCGAATTTACCTAAGTTCTAAGGTTAAATTCACCTAATTAACACATTAAAAGGATATAACTCAATCAGGACTGAAGAGAGAGGAATTGATAAAAGTAGGCGTTAATTCTATAATTTTCATGAACAATTATAAATGCTAAATAGCTGGAGGAAAATCTTATGGATAATTAAGGGTAAATTAAGCTTAAATGTCCTAAAAGTACGTTGGTACTGAATAATTTAGGATTTTCATTCAAATTGAGTGTTAATCCTAAATTAAATTGGTTAATTTTTGATCCCACTTTAATTAAAATAAATTCGATAGAAATAAATATAATATAAACCTCCTAAAAATTAATTAAAAATATTTTATAAGGTTTTGAACGGTCAATTTGATAATCGGAACATGTTTTGACCTAAAATAAAAACGTAGGCGGGTATTTGGTACATTTTGGGTCTAAACATAAATTAACCATGCAAATGACATCTGAACCCAAAATAAGTCTCCATTAAATTTCTTATGTTCAAATTAGGTTACCATAAAAATGTGGGCTCATTTTGACTTCATCTTGGCCAAGTGTACAATTTGACCCTTAATTCTTAACTTACTTACAAGGACCCCTCTAACTCTTCATCTTCTTCACAAAAATACCCCTGCCAGCACCTCCACCTTTTGCAGCCATGGTGTGCGGATTGGCGAGATTTGCGTTTAAATTCCCACCAACTCTCTCCACCTCTCCCTGTGAGACTTGGAGGAGTTGTTCTTTATCGAATCCTGCATCGAAAGGAGGCAACCATGACACCAATGGTTGTTTCTCCACGCTGCAATCCACGGTCAAACAACCCACGGTTTCACCTGATTTGCAACGTTCGTTGCCGCTCATCCTCGCATCTATTCGCATGGTTCATCCTTTATATATGTTCATCTCCTAAGGATCAATTTCATGCTTGTTTGGGTGTAAAACACCTCCTACTCCTCTCCCTTATGCCATTAATGACCCACATTGGAGCTTCTCCAACACCTTCATCCACTACCATATCGACGAAATTGATAAGGGACTTTGCTTCCCCTTCACTCTACGAAGCTTCACACGAAGCTTCAGAGCTTCCTGCCTCCTCCTCCACTTCGATTTCACCTCCAACCTCATCGTCGTAGGCTTTCATTGGTAGGTTGTCTCCTCCCTCCTTTCGTCCAATAGACATAGGGCTTTTGTTCCTCTAGGTAGATAGAAGATAGCTTGAGCTCCATAGCACCATCCACGAACTCCCCCTCCCAATTTCGACCCATGCCATTGACGCCCAAGGGAGCTTCTTCGTGAAGCATCCATCGACCTCCCTTGCCCTTAATCTCTAGAGGGCTTGGCTCTGGCGTGACACTCCAAAGCTGTCCACGTATTTGATCAAGGTCAAAAGGTCGTGCTTTATGTGATGGATGCATGCCAGAGAGGCAACCAAACTCGCCGTTGCCGGCCTTCCTCTGGGTGCCCAACCGATGAGCCAACACCTCCACCACGTCGGCCTTGAACCAGCGATTCCCCTCTGCCGAACGTTGGAGATCTTCCATGACGGGAGCCCAACTCCGTCAAGTCGCCGGTGAAGCCTTGCTGGAAAAGGAGGAGAGTTAATCTCCTTTGCAAATGCTGGCAGGGACCTTGGTGAAGAAAAAAAAAATCTCGTAGGGATCGTTTCGTAAGGCAACAAGGACCACTTTGCGACAATACAAGGGCAGCTTTGCAAATTTTCTTAGATTTGGTTTAAAACTTATTTCTAAGTGATTTTTGATGCTATATTTTGCCAAACATTTTTGTTGATGCTCATTTGTGCCTAAGTAGAGAAATACTTGATGATTATTTATTTAATAATTTTTACTGAGTATCTGGTCATAATATTTGTCGCATTTGATTTCATATATTTAAATTGCATAATAGAATGCGACTGTGAACTTGTTTGATTTTTAAAGCCTGAATCCGTATAAAAAGTTCACTCAAGTAATTTGTAAATATTTCAAATAGCAATAGTTACGCATTGTTACTCCCTGCGAACAATCTCGAAATACTTTTATTTCGAGTTATATAAATTGTAAATGTTAATCTCGCTTTCATCAACTGTACTATGACGTGTTTTTGAAAAACGATCGAGGCAAGTTAATAGGAGACTCAAAGAAAAAAGTGGATTTGATTTCAAATGGGGTAGAGTGATAAGGCAGTATTGTAGGGACTAGATGAATCATATTGTCACCTCCCTTATTATAGTGGAGCAAAGGTGGTCAAAGAGTTTCTCTTCCTTGGACTTATCCTTAGTGAGAGCCCTAATGATGGCTCCACGATAAGGGGAGCTACAACATCCTATGTGCCCCTTGAGATTTCAATTGCAATCATGGCCATCGATTAGGGTCTTGTGAAGTTATGGTGGCAATGGATGCATCCTCCAAAGTTGAAGCTAGAATAGTGGCCCCAACACATTGACTTGTGAGTTGTTCTAAATCTCCTTACCTTCCCCTCTTCAATAAAGGGCTTTTCATGGCGCCCCTCTAGGACTACTCTATCATACCCTCTACCCTTGGGGGGAGGGGTGGTTACTCTTCTCTAGGCCTTTTGCTTCTACCATGCACTTGTGCTTAGGTGATGTAGACACATTTATTTAGGATAAAATACCTATGTATGCATGTTCCTAAGCTTGTAGATGCATTCTATATTATAAATATTGCATAGCGTGGATCATTCTACATTTAAAATAGTTTATATAAATTTTAGGTTAATTCGCATCCTTTTGTGGCCAAGAGAGGAGATTTATTTTGGGGCCTCAGATTGACGATCCACCATATGGATCTGACCAAGACAACAATCGGAGTCCAACGCCTATGAATCGTCTTGATTGGAGTCTTGTAGCACATTATGCAGTCCGAGGAAGATCAACAGCTAAGGGGTAAGGTGACACAATTCAGAGCTTTAGATGGATCTAGATCGACGATTGCAGTCCAATGACATGAAAATTGATCCAATCCGACATTCGTGGTGCCACCTACAAAGCAAAGAAGATGGATGGCCATGATGGTGCCACATGGCACCATTACAACCGACCAAATCCTCTCAAAGGTCGTCCCCTCTCCCACTAAGGTATCTTCATGCGCGCCTCTTCACCATTGGATGAAGATGTAATGGTGGATAAGGCACCATGCTTCATCAAGCTCATGACTATTGGATGAAGATCCAACAGTCGCGAGCACTCAGCCGTTAATTCAAAAACGCGACGCTTCCACGACCATGGTGCAGTGGTTGGACGAGCGGTTAGAACCCACCACCACCCACTCGAAACTAGCCACAGCCTCTGATGTCGTGAGTACGGGCGCAAATCAATTGCATTCGCTGGATGGCCATCAAGCGGCATGGGACATGCCATGCAGCGCAGTGGATGAAGAGGATTTAGTACGTGGTTGATGACGCCTTGCTGGACGTGCTGTCACGCGATTTGAGTTTTGGTCTCATGTGATACCTACCCTTCCTTCTTGATCCGACGATCGAGAATCATCCAAGCTGTGATCGCGATGGCACAGCTGGAGTTGCATAGGCATGTACGCAAGTGAGAGCGTGGCTCACAACTGGCTGATCATGATCCATGGCCCCTTATGCTACCATGTGTCACAGTAAGGGTGCATCACACATTGAGGGCGTGATCTGAGGGCATTGGAGGTGCGATATGAGTCGTTCGTTCACGATTGAATGATCCACGACCTCCCTAGTGATGTGGCATGAGTTGGAGGCTTGAAATACCTGTATTGCCCTCGATTTTCACCTATATAAAGGCCCATGACCCCCCATTATGAATCATCTCTTCCTTTCTCCCCTCACCACCTCCAAGGCTCTAGAGAGAGCTTGTCCCAAGCCCAGGATACTCCTCTAGAGTAGAAAATAAATATTTTTTCCCGCTTCTCAACCCCCTTCGTGGAGCATCCCGTGGTTGCCTTCTCACCACCTTCCAGAAGAAGATCCAAACTGTGGCGCCATCTTGTCCTATCCCTTCGCCGCCATTCCCCTTCCTCCAACTTCCTACCACCTTCGTCCGAGGCGTCGTCAAAGCGAGTCATCCTCCAGGTGACCGTTATGGGGGATTTCCTCATCTTATTCTTTTTATCGCTTTTGTAGTGCAGTTTTACTTTCGGCAATTAGTTGTAACAAATAGTTTGGATCACCTCTATAATATTTGTTCCTCTCTCTTTCTCTATAAGTAGATTAGATAGAAATTATTTTGACTTGATTTTTTGCCTTATAAAAATACAAAAAAAATTACAAAAGATAAAAATAACAAAAACAAATAAAATCGAAACGTGGATTTCACAAATCAAATGTTTGCCTCTCCATGTTCGACCTGCGACTCCCATTGAGTTTTGGTAAATTTTATTTAGTAGCGATTTTTGTGACTACGATGACGGGTTTTCCAAAACCCTAATTTTCCTCACGAAAAATGCGCTTATCATTTTGGCACCGTTGCCAGGGAGGTAACGCTCTTTGGTTTTTCCGCATTTTTCTCCTTAACGTTTTAGCTCACTTTGCTCCTTTCTTTCTATGATTATAGGTACTCTTCCAAGGTGAGCCATAGTGGAATAGATTAGAGTAAAGTGCAGTTAGAAGGTTTTGTAAGTGTATCCCCCATCCTCACCCACTAGAATTCTTTTCACCACTAATAATTGAAACCTTAGTTCACCTAGGAGCTTGCATAAACCCTAGGTTAGTCCTAATTGTTTGATTATCACTTCACCTCACCTCACCCACCCGCATAAATTAAAAAATAAAAAATAAAAAAAATTCTTCTCTTCTTGTGGGATTAAATTAAAAGAGACACACTTAACACTCACAATTTCTCATCCTAAGACGCACATCACTTTGATTCTACCACTTAACCGAGGATCTGACCTGTGGACCTAGTACACTTGACTTAATACACAGATAAGTGACTAGAAGTTTAATTAGGTTAAACATTTTTTAGTGCTTTAGTCAAGTGGTGTAACAGGCCAATTGTTTGAATTATTTAGGTCGCACCACTAAATTTAAAATCGAGCCATCAAATAGCTTGCCACTTAGGGTTCAATTTTTAGGAACCAACCAGGTACTCCACATTATTTCTGATTTTTAAAGGAATATTTCATCACCGATGCTTTCAAAACTTGGACTGTTCTATTGAATCTGATTGAACAAACCTAAAGATTAAACCCTAAAAGCTACTAAACAAGGTTAAACCCTGAAAGACATATCATAAAATAACCTTATTTAAAAATGCTGGTTGTGTACACACACACACATATTAATCGATTCTTAAGGGCACAACCCATCCAAAGGACCCATCACATTCTAAGAGCACAATAATCCCAAGCCTAATTAAAACTGAGTAGACGTTGGCCTTAAGGACTAACTCGCTCTTTGAGCCTTCAACTGAGATTTTTTTCTATTAATCTGCTTCTACCAGTCCATTTGATGTCTAGCTAGGGGAGTAGCGTCAAACGACCATAGTTGGGGGGTATTAAAGGAACTGGAGGCCCAAGCCAAAGGAAGAACCTTCTCCCTAATCCCTCCCTCTAACTGGTTGGATTGACAGGATAGAAGTAGACCAAATTGTTTCTTTCATCTCAAGACAGGTTCTGAGAGTCTGTAGGTCTTTAGGCTACTCAATTTAAGGAGAAGTTTCGTTTGATTGTATTGCAAGGCACCTTTCTCTCTTCTATCTTCCCTCCTACTTTGCCATGAACCCTTCCACATCCTACTCACATTTCCATTCCTACCCTCCTACCACCACTTATCCTCAAGATGATTACTATCTTGACCTGACTTATGACTACCCATCCCCTAGTTGGGATAACTACATTGGGGATATGATTTCGGACCTCAATATCCAGGACCTAACCCTAGATATCATGATTATGATTATTATTCTTCTTAGAGCTATACTGATTATAGATCTCCACCCTTCGATGATCAAACCAACCCAATCTACAATCAGGAAGGATATGATGATCATAAGACCTACCCTCCTCAGGATTATGCTGAATATAGGTCACCACACCTCTTTGAACAACCTGAAATGACCTATTATTAGGGAGGAACCCAAAAACCTCAATTTCTTGACTCCCTTAGTTTTAACCCAAACCTAGCCAACCCTGAATTGAACCATTCGATTCAGGTGAACCAGGTCCAAGATAGGGTGTTGGCCAATTTGAGAAACACCATACGATCTTTAGAAACCCATCCAACACCTTGCAATGAAGAATTGGAGTCCCTGATTCAAATGATTGATGATCTAAATAGGTCGTTATTAGATTGGCTCCAAGATATCAAGGATAAGGGCTCGAGTGAGTTTTTGCTGGGGAAACTGTCGAGATTGAGGATGAAATTTATGGATACCCTAGTTCAAATTGGGTTGATTCTCAGGATGAAACCCCTTCAGAAGAGCCAATGTCAGAATCCACTTAGGCACCTATAGGTGGGGACAATTTTTATGGGACTGGGGATGACCAGGTTGGTTTAGAGCAACCTATTGAGGATGAACCGATTTTCTCACCCAAGATCCCCGAGCCAAGGAGCGAAGAAAAATGTCTCCATGGACCAGGAGATGACATTGAGACATATATAAATGAGGATTATGAATTCTTTGATTCTGAGGGTGAAGAATCTCTAGGTGAAGTCTTACTTGAGCACAAAGAAAATGATTTTAGTGAGACAAACGGGCGTAAGGAATCTGATGAACCATTTGATAGCCCAATAATTGAATATTATGATCCAATTGGGGCCGACATGGAGGATTCTGATCCTGAGTTATTGGATGATTCAATTAGTAGTCCCATTTCTCAACCACACCTTAAAGAATTGAATGATGATATTCTTGAGATCACCAGACCTAAGTCAATTTTGATTCAGCCGTAATTGTTTGACTTGGATATTTAAATGGGGTGTACAACGATTTGGAGGTCTTGGAAGTCCTAATTTTGGAGGGTAGAAAGTTCGAAATGAAAATATGGGAGGCTACTTCTAAGGGAAATACAATTTTGGATTTAAGGGTTCCTGTTGACCTGAAACCACCTACCTTCTTTCAGGACCCTTATGATATCTTTGACGTGTAACCCAAGTACAGAATAATTGACTATCTTTTTGAGTTGAACTCTAAGTAAACACCTGAATCTAGTGAATCAGATCTATCTATTATCCGCCACATTAAACTTGGGTTGCACACCACAAAACCGTAGGCTTGGCCCTGCAAACACAACAATCTCTGATTTTGGATGATTTTCATCCAAAACTTTAGAACCACTCGACTCTGGGGCATGGGTCTGCACCACAATTTGTCCACATCTGTGGACATCTTTTGCTTGCAGGTTTGAGGATTAATCTTTTGATTCTGATCTTGACCCACACTTGTGAATTCTTAACCTTCTCTTTGTTGGTATAATATGCTTTGCTGATGGGATTAAACTTAGCATGTGTGTATACTCCTTTCTCTCTGTAGAGCTAACCAGATTTATCACGAAATTTAGGTGATATTCTGTTTATTTCATCCTTTTCATGTCTTTATTTTTACAATGAGGATATTGCATCATTTAAGCATGGGAGGTGGATGCTTAATCCTGAAATTGTTTTGTTATCTCCATAGAATTTCTTTTATTTTCTTTAAAAAAAAAAGAATTAGGAGAAGAAAACTTAGGGATTAAGAGTTGTTAACTTTAGGAAATGATACAATAGGACTTGAAAACTTTGACTTTTTCGATCTTTGGGCTTAATCAGCTCGGGTGTCCACTAAAATGTAGACCTGTTTCTTGAGTCCTCACCATGTTAATTTTACTTTAATTTGGCTAATAAAGTGGGGTGATAAGTACATGACTTATCAACTCGCCCTCTGATTTAAGGGAACATTAAGTCTAAAGCATCTACACACAATTTGCACTAACTCACTTTTCAGTGATTTTTATAGAAATTAAGTAGCTAATGAACTTTCTAGGGTAGTATAACTAGCAAGTTGTCATGGGTAGCAGCCCATTAGCCTATTATCCAGAGCCCAGTTATATAACCATTCTTTTTCTACTGCCTTAAGGTAAATCTTAGAACAGGAAAGTCACCTACTCAGAAAAAGAAAAGAAAAGAAAAATATATATATTTAGAAAGAGAAAAAAATGGAAAATAGAAAAAGGAGAAAAATAAATAATCCACACTTCACCGCACGAGTATGGCTAGCAAGTTGTCATGGGTAACTGCCTATTGACCGCTTGTCCAGAGTCCAGCTCAAAAAAATGCATAAATAATTCCCAAAAAACCTATGGAAGAATCGGGGAAGCAAAATAAATCGGGGAGATATACACTGGGTTTGTCCTTGTGTTGACCCCATAAAAAAATGAAAAGAAGTAGGGAGAAAGCTATTGATCGAAAAGATAAACCTTGTGATATAATTCTTTTTAGGTCACCTAGGGTCGTAGAAACCTGAATCTATTTTAACGACCACCTAGTGAGTCTACCACTTTTTCACAAGATGCTTATAAATTGAAGTTCATTTGAAGTCTTGGGTGGGTTTGTAGTCGTAGAAAGTTGTCATGAAACTCTAAACGCAAAAATCTAAAAAAATTAGGAAAGAAAGAAAAAAAAATGTGTTTTCCCTTTTCAAAATAAGGCGAGGAATTGGTCGGTCTACATTTTGGCAGACACTTGTGAAGTTTCCTACTTGGAGGGGGTGAGATTAGCGTAACGTAAAAAATGCGGAATTGAAATATAAATAATCTCACAAATAAGTAATCACACGAGTACACAATTATTTTTAGGTGGAAACCCAAATCGGGTGAAAACCACCACCTAACCCTCTCGAGTTAGGATTTTCCGATCAACCAAGTTGATCAAAATCCACTAAATCGAATCACTTTAAAACGAGGGTGATTCAACCTCAATACAACCATGCTACTTAGACGAGGGTAGCGTACCTCAACCCCTTCTCACCATGAGAAGGATTTTGTCTCGCGAAGGAGACGGGAATTTGCAAAGCGAATACCCAACCAAATAACAAAGATAAAATAAATAAGTAATCCTATAGAGCCAATAAAGTAATTATGAACCTAGCTTCTATATGAATTAGGAAACTCCCCTTTGTAAGGAGTGCGTCGAGTTGATGACGCGGTGCATGAGCCACGCGACGGCGCAACTTCGCTCTCGTGAACTACGGCGGGAGAGCGGGTGCGCAACAGCTTGATGCTCTCAAGAGAATGGAGCTTGAGCTTGGAGAGCAAGAGCTAGCTAGGACACAAGAGAGTGGAAAGTGTAATACAAATTGTTTCTTGTGTATCTTGGTGTCTCTAGGTATCTTTTGGTGTTGCAAAGGTTCCCCTCTATTTATAGAGGCCTTAGGAAGGCTTTGAAAGGCTTAGGAAAGGTTCTATAGCTGTTGGAAACAAAGCCCAAGAGAATCAACCCGAAATCAGGAACAATCATTGCTTTGATAGGCTTATCAGACGTCTAATTCTGGCATCAGACGTCTGGAAGTTCACTTTAAGACGTCTGATTTCAAGGTCAGACGTCTGATTTTGGGCGGGTCTCTTCCTGACTTGGATCAGATCTAAACAGGGTTCTAGTGCAAGTCCATCAGACGACATATAGGACGTCTGGCACTATGTCTGGACGTCTGGAAACCTACTTTTTCTGTGGGAATGTATTTCCAAACGTTGCAACGACTAGAAAATCTCTAAGAAGAGATTTTGGGTCAGCCGAGGCAAAACGGTCAATTATCATACGTCTGGACAGTCCTATGGACGTCTGATAAGGCTCTAATAGTCATATTCTTGAGTGTTTGCTAAGCCAGCCAACGGTCCACTAATTGGACGTCTGGCATAGTCATCAGACGTCTCCTAAGACGTCTGGTCTGAGGTCTAGACGTCTGATTTCATCAGACAGAACTAACTATGTCCAGCCTAATAGTTATCAGACGTCTGAAGCAACAGTCAGACGTCTTAAAATACTTTATCAGATGTCTGATTTTGGAATTAGATGTCTGGAAACTCTGTTTGAACCCTATATTGGTTTTCTAAGTTCTTTACAGAAAACCTAAGTATCCTAGGGTTGTGCGGGTGTTCCTAGGACTACTGTTAGGGTACTTTGAGGCTCTTTAACAGAAATCTAAGTAATAAAAATAAAAAGCAACAAAAGAAACGAAAAATACAATGAGTACAAGAGAAGAAAATCTATCCTATTCTTCATCTCCTTCCTTCTTCAATATATCGCTCCTCGCGAATCTCTTCTGCTCTCCATCAAGCTCCTCCAATCCGTCCTGGATGCGAGCTCGAACTCCGTCTAATCACGTATCCATTTGCGATTGACCTGAAATCTAGGACTCAAAGTGCAAATGTTAAATGACACGTGTTTTGTTATCATCAAAACAAATGATCGTGGTGCTCTAGCACCAACAATCTCCCCCTTTTTGACGATGACAAAACCATAAATAATAATGCAAAAAATCCTCCCCCCTTTTGACATTATCAAAAAGGTTTAATTGATTTTACATTTCCTAGAACTCCCCCTTAAAACATGCTCTTCTATAAATTTCTTTTGACAAAGGTAATGCCTCCCCCTTTTTTTATAACAACAAGATAGCTATTATTTTTCTTCCCCTTTCTAAAGGAAATTTAGCTACCTTATATCTTCCCCTTAAAAATTGACAATTAGCTTATAATTTTTTAACTCCCCCTATCTAAATGCTTATGATAAAAAGATAGGATAAAGGGTTTTACCTCACCTACCATGGCTAATAAAATGGGCCGAATGGTGGTGGATGCCACATCGGATGGGGCTCCCATCCGTAGCTTGGAGACCCGGGCATTGGTGCTGGTCTCAAATCTGGTGGTCGACGTGCGGCGGGTCTGTTGCTTGTTCGCCGTCTCGTCGGTCTTCTTGTTCTCCTTCTTGGTCTACTCCTTGGTTCTCCCAACTCGAGTTCACCAGCCTTTAGTTTGTAGGTCCAGTCCTTTGTGTTGTAGTTATCCCTGAACCCTACAAAACAAGATTCCAAATTTTTCTTCGGTATCCAAGTGAGCTTGGATCCGGATCTGTTAGCGGGTCTCCTTGATGGAGATCCTTTCTCAATCTTAGGGCTATAAAAATTATCAACTTTTTTGATTAATTTGTTAGAATTTTCCCTAAGATATGTGATTTCTTTTTCTATAGTATGCATCTTAGTCTTTAAATCACAGATTTCTAGCTTTAGACTATCATTTTCCTCAATCAATTTATTATTTTCATTGATGAGGTTATGATTTTCTAATAATAGGTTATCAATTTTAGGACTAGCTTCTATGTCCTTAAGTTGTTTTTCTAACCTGTCATTTTCATTTTTAAGAAAACTAAGGTTCTTTTTAATACTTTTGTTTTCTATTCTTAATGATTTACTAACATCAAATAGTTCATTAAAAGCTTCTTGTAAATCGAAATTTACCTCGTTGTCAGAGTCGCTTCCGCTTTCACTGTCGCTATTGCTTCCTCTGGCCATGAAACCAAAGCAAGCGGTTTCTTCTTCTTTTTCTTCTTCTTCTTCTTCCTCCGAGCTCATCTCTTCATGAGTGTCTTCTAACTTCCTCCATATCTCGTGGGCGGTAGTGCACTCTTGGATTTTCTCAAACTCTTTCGGACTCAACGCACAATACAGGGCATTCATTGCCTTTGCATTGAGTGAAAGCTCTCGAATCTGCAGCTGCGAGTAGCCTCCTTGGGGTCGCTTCGGGATCTCGTATGGGGTTTCGCAACATCCCCATACCTCGAATTTAGTGGCTTGGAGCCACGTCTTCATCCTCAACTTCCAATATCCGAAGTCCCTCCCGTCGAAATAGGGTGGTCGGACGGTGGACTGCCCTTCGGAGATTCTGATTGTGGCTATGCTTCCCTCCATGATCTTCTTGCCGGGTGTTACTCCGATCTTGCAAGAACCTGCTCTGATACCAAATGAAGTTTCCTACTTGGAGGGGGTGAGATTAGCGTAACGTAAAAAATGCGGAATTGAAATATAAATAATCTCACAAATAAGCAATCACACGAGTACACAATTATTTTTAGGTGAAAACCCAAACCGGGTGAAAACCACCACCTAACCCTCTCGAGTTAGGATTTTCCGATCAACCAAATTGATCAAAATCCACTAAACCGAATCACTTTAAAACGAGGGTGATTCAACCTCAATACAACAACGCTACTTAGACAACGGTAGCGTACCTCAACCCCTTCTCTCCACGAGAAGGATTTTGTCTCGCGAAGGAAACGGGAATTCGCAAAGCGAATACCCAACCAAATAACAAAGATAAAATAAATAAGTAATCCTATAGAGCCAACAAATTAATTATGAACCTAGCTTCTATAGGAATTAGGAAACTCCACTTTGCAAGGAGTGCGTCGAGTTGATGACGCGGTGCGTGAGCCACGCGACGGCGCAACTTCGCTCTCGTGAACTACGGTGGGAGAGCGGGTGCGCAACAGCTTGATGCTCTCAAGAGAATGGAGCATGAGCTTGGAGAGCAAGAGCTAGCTAGGACACAAGAGAGTGGAAAGTGTAATACAAATTATTTCTTGTGTATCTTGGTGTCTCTAGGTGTCTTTTTGTGTTGCAAAGGTTCCCCTTTATTTATAGAGGCCTTAGGAAGGCTTTGAAAGGCTTAGGAAAGGTTCTATAGCCGTTGGGAACAAAGCCCAAGAGAATCAGCCCGAAATCAGGAACAATCATTGCTCTGACAGGCTTATCAGACGTCTAATTCTGGCATCAGACGTTTGGAAGTTCACTTTAAGACGTTTGATTTCAAGGTCAGACATCTGATTTTAGGCGGGTCTCTTCCTGACTTGGATCAGATCTAAACAGGGTTCTAGTGCAAGTCCATCAGACGACATATAGGACGTCTGGCACTATGTCTGGACGTCTGGAAACCTACTTTTTCTGTGGGAATGTATTTCCAAACGTTGCAACGACTAGAAAATCTCTGAGAAGAGATTTTGGGTCAGCCGAGGCAAAACGGTCAATTATCATACGTTTGGACAGTCCTATGGACGTGTGATAAGGCTCTAACGGTCATATTCTTGAGTGTTTGCTAAGCCAGCCAATGGTCCACTGATTGGACGTCTGGCATAGTCATCAGACATCTCCTAAGACGTCTGTTCTAAGGTCTGGACGTCTGATTTCATCAGACAGAACTAACTATGTCCAGCCTAATAGTTATCAGACGTCTGAAGCAACAGTCAGACGTCTTAAAATACTTTATCAGACGTCTGATTTTGGATTTAGACGTCTGGAAACTCTGTTTGAACCCTATATTGGTTTTCTAAGTTCTTTACAGAAAACCTAAGTATCCTAGGGTTGTGCGGGTGTTCCTAGGACTACTGTTAGGGTACTTTGAGGCTCTTTAACAGAAATCTAAGTAACAAAAGTAAAGCGCAACAAAAGAAACGAAAAACACAATGAGTACAAGAGAAGGAAATCTATCCTATTCTTCTTCTCCTTCCTTCTTCAATATATCGCTCCTCGCGAATCTCTTCTACTCTCCATCAAGCTCCTCCAATCCGTCCTGGATGCGAGCTCGAACTCCGTCTAATCACGTATCTATTTGCGATTGACCTAAAATCTAGGACTCAAAGTGCAAATGTTAAATGACACGTGTTTTGTTAACATCAAAACAAATGATCATGGTGCTCTAGCACCAACAACTTGGGCACTGTTGAGTCTTCGTAGTTTAAAACTTTAGTTGAATTTTTCTTCTGTTAAATGCCTTACGTGATCGAGTCTTAATTCTGTTTTCATACATAGAATATAGGTTAATTTTGTTAGGGACTAGCAAAAGATAGGCGTGCAATATGATGTAGACACATCTATTTAGGATAAAATGCCTATTTATGTATGTTCCTAAGCTTATAGACGCATTTCATATTATAAATATTGCATAGCATGCATCATTTTGTATTTAGAATAGTTTGTGTAAATTTTAGGTTAATTCGTGTCTTTTTATGGCCAGGAGAGGAGATTTATTTTGGGGCCTTGGATTGACGATTGGACCGTACAAATCTGATCAAGACGACGATCGGAGCCCAACGCCTCTGAAATCGTCATGATCAGAGTCCCATAGTACATTATGTAGTCCGAGGAAGATCAATGGCTAAGCGGCAAGGTGATACAATTCAGAGCTTTAGATGCTAGATTCGACTACACGGATGGATCCGAATCGGCGTTCACAACCTAATGATGTGAAAATCGACCCAATCCAATGTCCGTGGTGCCACCTACAAAGCAAAGATGGACGGCCATGATGGCGTCACATGGCACCATCACAGTTGCCCAAATCCACTCAAAGGGCACCCCCTCTCCCGTTGAAGGATCTCCAAGTTCGCCTCTTCACCATTGGATGAAGATGTAATGGCGGATAGGGCACCACACTTCATCAAGCTCACGACTGTTGGATGAAGATCCAATGGTTGCGAGCGCTCAACCGTTAATTCAGAAACATGACACTTCCACGACCATGGTGCAGTGGTTGGACGAGTGGTTCGCAACCCACCAGTGCTTGTTTGAAACCAGCCACAACCTCTGATCTTGAGAGCACGAGCGCAAATTATTTACGTCAGGTGGATGGTCATTCAGCAGCATTGGGTGCGCCATGCGATGCAGTGGATGAAGAGGATTTAGCATGCGGTTGATGATGCCTGGTGGACGCGCTCTCACACGATTTGAGTGCTGGTCTCGCGGGATCTCTACCTTCCATTCTTGATCTGATGGCTGAGAATCGTCCAAGCTGTGATTGTGATGGCAAGCTAGCGTTGCGCAGGCATGTACATGATCGAGAGTGTGGCTCACAGTCGACCAATCATGATCCGTGGCCCCTTATGCTACCATGTGTCTGCACGAGGGTACATCACGCGTTAAGGGCATGATTGAGGGCATTGGAGGCACGATCTGAGGGCATTCGTTCACGATTGAACGATCCACGACCTCTCGAGTGATGTGGCATGAGTTGGAGGCTTGAAATACCCGTATTGCCCTCGATTTTCACCTATATAAAGGCCCATGACCCCCTATTCCTAATCATCTCTTCCTTTCTCTCCCTCACCACCTCTAAGGCTCTAGAGAGAGCTTGTCCCAAGCTTGGGATGCTCCTTTAGAGTAGAAAATAACCTATAGGAATATCCTTCATTTCATGGATTTTCCTACTTCACTAAGGAGCATCCCAAGCCATCCTCTCACCACCTTCTCAGCCCCCTTAGTGGACCATCCCATTGCCGTCCTCTCACCACCTTCCGGAAATAGATTCTCGCCACGATGCCATCCTGTCCCGTCCTCCTCCCTCCGCCATCATTCTCCTTCCTCCAGCTTCCCACCACCTTCGTCTAGGGCGTTGTCAAAGCGAGTCATCCTCCAAGCGATCGTCAAGGGTGATTTCCTCATGTTATTCTTTATATCACTTTTGTAGTATAGTTTTACTTCCTGCAATTAGTTGTAATAAATAGTTTGGATCATCCCTATAATATTTGTTCCTCTTTCTCTCTCTCTCTCTTTGCAAGTAGATTGGATAGAAATTATTTTAACCTGGTCTTTTGCCTTATAAAAAAATAAAAAAAATACAAAAGATAAAAACGACAAAAATAAATAAAATCAAAACATAGATTTCACAAACCAAACATTCGCCTCCCCACGTTCGACCCTGGATTTCCTTTGAGTTTTGGTAAATTTTATTTGGTAACGATTTTTGTGACAACGATGAGGGTTTTCCAAAACCCTAATTTTTACTCGCAAAAAATACACTCATCATTTGGGGTGGAAGGCTTGGAAGTAGTTTTGAAGGGGTTTGTATCATCCTTTTTGTGTAAGGGCCATAAGTTTGAGGGCACTTTAGGTAGAGCCTAAGATTTCTCAGTCGACATTGGAGGGTCATTGTATAGCCTACTTTCTTCATAAGGCTGGCATTGGTGAGGGTTGCACCACCCAATAGGTGTAGAGCTTACTTGTACGCAATTAGTGCATAAGAGATAATGAACTATAATCTAAACAAACACATTGCATCATGGTCAAGAAGAAAGATGTGCACCTTCGTAATGGTTACCTTTGGGGATTAAGGACCTTATGTAGTGCTTGATTGCATACATAGGCCTTATTGAGGGATCCTATAGCCAATATGCTGGACCAAACGGTTGCATCCTTAGTAATGGCGAACTCATAGAATGTAGCGAGCAAAGGCATCTCACCTGTGTTGTCGGGGAGGCACCAACCATTGGGGAACATCCAAGGTTTACCATACCTCAAGCAGAAATAATGGTTGTTGTACCCCTTGTTGGAATTGGGAGGGACGGTAGATCAACAATTGATGGTTGCAGTGAGCAGTGAAACTGATCATGCTTGACCATTTCTACTACGATAGGGAATAGATGTAAATGAATAGCTCCATGGGCAACTAGTTCCCTACATGAAGGATTCATAGTAATCGTAGATAAATCCCCAATTACAATTGGGTTTGGGTAGTGGTAGGATCCAATCGAGAGCAATAGCCTTCAGGAAAACTTATGCCTTACTTTGAGGCCCACAAAATAATAATCATCATCGATTTGTCACTCGAAAAGATGCTCTACAAGCCCTTTGGATTGTCCTTCGACATGAGATAAGCACTGGAAATGGAAGGTTTCAACGTCAAATACCTGTGTCAGTTAGGTATAAAAGGACAAACTTTGGTGAATTTTATCATGGCGATCACCCTTCTAGAGCACTTGGCAAAACAACTTTAGCACCTAAACATAGATGGGTCCTCTAGTTTAGGCAGGGAGAGAGTAGGCATCCCCTAGATTCACTTGTCGAGAAGTACGTCGCTTGCTTGGTTTTTCTAGCCGTGAATAATGACACGGAATATGAAGCTTTGCTAGTCGTCCTAAGTCTCACCAAAATGATGGGAACTAAAATTGTTGAGATTTTCACAGACTCCCAACATGTGGTGAATCGAGTTAAGGGAGATTTCCAAGCTGAGGACCAAATAATGACCCTCTACTCTAGTCTCGGCAACCATAGTGGATTTTCAATAAGTAAATACCTAACCCCTTGGAGGGCACATTGACTAAGTTAGCCTCTACCATAAACCCTGGTGAGGATGACAGCATTTGCTAAGAAGAGCTATTGACTTCAAGTGTTAGCCTCATTAATTCTATGGCAATACAACCTAGCATGACTTAGATGGACCCAATTGTGACTTTCTTGAGAAAGGGGATAGTCCCATCACAGATCAATAATTTGAAGGTTTCCACCTAAAAGCCTCTAGGCACACACTCTTAGACAATGCCTCATAAAAGAGAGGGCACCCTACCCCCTTGTTGAGATGCCTAACACCTAATGAGGCCAAATAAGCCTTGGAGGATGTCCATGCTATCATATGTGACAACCATAAAGGTTCAAGGACCTTGGCAATGAAATTGGTACAATATGGACAGTATTGGCTATAGGCGAACCACCAGGAAAAATACTTCATCGAGTAATGTGATAAATGCTAAAGATTAGTGAACTTACCCCAGGTCCTACCAGAGTAGATGGTCCCCATTTCCTCCTCCATCATGTTTGCTTGATAGGGGATGGATTCCATGGGGTCATTCTCGATTACTCTTCCCTAGAAGAAGTTTGTCATCGTGGTAGTTCACTGCTTTTCAAAGAGGGTAGAAGTCGAGCCAAAGCCTAAATGCCAAATGGGCAGTTAGCTTCATGTTCACGCAGCTAGATCGTGTTTTAACCAATATCTCATTTGTAATATAGATGAACTTTCCGCGAAAACAAATAAAAATTTATAACTCGAAAATCAGAGTATCCGAGGTTGAACACAGGGAGCAATCTGAGTATTCCAAAACTCGAGAACACAACTTTTCAATAAAAAGAAATGACTAGTTCAATAGAAGTGACAGGATAATAAATTTCTCAAAAAGAATTGGACGTCTTATATTGCATCAGACGTCTTAAAATTATCTCGTAGATTCTTTTCTTCTGTTTGTGATTTGCTCTGCTGCAGTTGTAGTTTCTCTTTTTCTTTTTCTTCCTTAGCCTCTCCTGCTCCTCTTCTTTTTCCTTCTCTTCTTGATTCTCTTCTTGCGGATAAGTCCTGGCTTTCTTCTTCTTAGGTTGCCTTCTTCTTTTTCTTCCTCTTCTTCCTTTGCTTTCTTACTTCTCCTCTTTGTCTATCCCTTGATCTCTCTCTTCTTCTTTCTCTTGGTCTGTCGCACCTCTGCTACAGGGTATCCTTCTTCTTCTTATTCTTCTTCGCTTGCAACGGCTAAGTCCCTACTTCCTTCTCTTGCTGCTTCCTCCGTAGCGTCCTCTTCCTGCACAAGCACCACGCAACAAAACCTATTCCCCTACCCTTCCCGCGCGTCTCTCTCTCTGAATCTCTCTTTGGCATGCTCTCCTAGAGTCGGGTTATCGAGTCGGGTCCAGCGCTCGGGTCCAGGCGCACCGGCGTGGGTGTGGTGCGCGAGGAGTGCATAGGAGGATAATTGGGTCAGGTTACCAGGTCCGTGGGCTAGTTCACGGACGAGGTGTGCATAGGTGAGGAGGGACCTCACCCCAGTGAATTGGAGGCAACCCAACGATATCACAAAATCAATTTAAAGTACTCAAAGAGGTCACTGCTTACTGAGGTGGGACTAATGTTCCACCGCTTTTGCTCACGCACCTGTAGGAGATTGTTCTTCCAATTGCAGCAGCTGCAAGCCTCGCAGCGCCACTTGCTGGAATAGCTAGCTGCGCGAGACTTCCCCGAACCTGCTGGACCTGGAACCCTGTAGCACTTCAGCCTGGAGTGAGCTTTCAACCTCCTCGAGTCGCTGCTAATGGCGGCTGGAGCTTAGACCCTGCACGGCACTAAAATAAGCTTGCAACTCTATCAGACCACAGGAGGACCTTCATCGTGTCACGACGATGGTGAGGCGGTAGGTGGTAGGCTGCGGGGCAGCCTAGGCATGCTTGCCTAGGTCGCTCTGAGGCCGAAGTTATGGGTTAGGTCGAGGGAAGCGTGGAGTGCGTGTGGCATCTTGTGGATGGGTGGAAGGTGTTCAGTGGAGTGTGGTAGAGGTTGTGAGGTGGGTGGCGAGATGTGTGGGGTTGCGGAGTGACGGAAGCCTCTCGCCGAGGGTGGCCGGAGATGGGGAAGATGCGGGCGGACAGTGGCGGTCGAGGGGTGTTGTGTGAAATAGAATGAGGAAAATGAAAGAGTGGAAGACGGGGAGCTTATCTGGATGGTTGGGAGTGAAGGGGGGCAGCGGAGATGGACGGCTCGTTTGTGCCGTCGTTGTAGAAGACGACCCTGAGGGAGATAACGGCGACGAGGAGGAGGACAAGAAGGCGTGCGCTGGTGCGGCGTGACGTGGGAGGACGAGGCGGAGTGAACCTTGCTGCTGGTATGGCAGCAGAGCGACGAGAGGGAGGAGGAAGAATCGCTGGAGCTTGCAGGCTACTTGGCTGGAGAAAGGGGAGATGAAATCTGGGGGATTCTACGGCCAAAACAAGTCTGAGAGATTCGCAGAGGGCCAGGGGTCCTTTTATAAGTGTTGGCCGAGCTTCTGGTGCGTGGAGGGCAAGCCTTCTGCCACCGACGTCTCGCCGGAGAAGGAAGGTAGTTGGGGTTCCAAATCTCTCGTGCGCTTGCACGAGAGATTGGATGGAAATCAAAGATTGTAATTGGGCTCATATGGAAGGGGATTCCTCAGAGAATCTCCCTTCCAAATCTGGGAGGAGATCTTTGAGGGATCAGGGAGTATTCCCCCTCCCTTCCTCGCCGGAGAAGGATTCCTCCCCATTAATGGTGGAGGGACCTGTTTGTAAGAGTGGCGAGGAAGAGAGGGTTTGTGTAATGGTTTTTAAAAGATAGGGACCTAAATGTAATTGGGTGTACTAATTTGCAAAGTAGGTCAAGATGACATCCCCTTAGGTCCAAATTTTGGTACAAACATAATTTGGACCTAAGGAATCCAATGGTAAAGTTGTATTTTAGGTTTGACCATGTTTGACTGGATATTTTGCATAAAAACCCAACTTAGGTCAATTAATGAGCTAGGACCCCAATCTAGGTCAAACTAGGTTCCAAAGGCCAAATTGAATGTTATAAACCCTAGGGGATATTTTTTCATGAATTTTATAGGATTTACTTGATTTTTACCCTAACCAGGATCTTGTTGAATTAAGCGGGTCTGTTTTAGGGTTATAAGATGTCATTTAATTCCTGGTTTGTATATAAACCCATTTCTGATTAAAAAAACCTACTTTTTATCTTATTCAGACCATTTGACCTATGTTCTGCCTCTGAGTAATCCTATTTATGTATTGCAATGGCAAATTTACAATTTTAACTTTTATTTCATGTTTTCTTCTCAGAACACTTATTCCTTCCTTTAAGCCCTTCTCTAGGTTATGTAGGAGCTTTTATTCTCTTTCTTAGGTCAAAATGAGATAGTTAGGGCTCATGATGGGGCTCTCATCATACCCCCATGCCTAGCTTTTGCTAGTCTCTTAGCAAAATTTTAAGGTTTTTACTTCTTTTCTAGACACTGAATGTCTGTCATTAGTTATGCTAAGTGCTTTTCTTTTCTGATTAGGTTAGAATGCCGACAATAGGCCTAGAGGTGCTCAAGTACCAACCAAAATCCGGACCTGACCCGCTTTAGCCTCAGTCTTCCACAAAGGTTTTTAAGGCTCGTAGAAACTATCCTAGGGTTTGTTGGACTCCGCGGTTAAAGCACCTGTGCTTGAGACATTTTTAGCCTAGGTTCAGTTTGCAGTGCATTTTTTGTAAGAGCGACAGAAGATTTATTTGTTTGGAGAGTTTTCTCTCTCTCTTTTCTTTTTATTTCTAGCTTCGGATTGGCTTCTCAACACGGTCTGTATTAGATTCCTCGTTCCCATCATCAATCCTTAAGGGTCCCTGGCTATCGATGCTTCGAGATAGCACTGCCCATGGCAAGCCCCAAAACCCTGGCTTTCGAGATTTCGAGATAATCCAACCCATGGCGTTCCGTGGCCGAATGTAGACCCTGGCGATTGACATTTCGTGATAATGCCGCCCATGATATCTGAACCAGCAGAGTGCTTACATGCCCCCGGTAGGATATTTAAATATCCTAAGAGACAAGTACCGAGGAGATGATATGTTGTTACGCATCTTCGAGGGGAATTTCCCACCTCTCCACGCCGGGAACTCGTCCAAATCAACTTGTGTTGATCGGCCGCTCCTAATCTAGGTGACTTTTCCAGAATATTCAAACGCTTTTTGTATGATTTTGATATTTATGCGCACTGAACCAGACTGTGTGTAAATTGGGGTGCTTAGGTTATTGAATCCCGCAAACTGAAGGTCAGTTAACGAGGTCGAATACTTCCTAAGCCTTAGACCTAGTACTTAAGCTTCGCATTTTCCCCAACCTCTTGAGGATTATCCAGATCTTAGCAAATGTGTGAATTTTTAAGCTTAAGAATCTAGCCCAAGAGACCTAAGACCAGCGTTCCTACTAATCTCTTGTTATGTCTCCTTAGCACTTTTCTTTTATTTTTCTCTTTTCTTGATCTGGTCTAGAACTTAAGTTAATCCCTTAATCTTTTACTGATGATTATCTCTTTTTCTTTTTCATTTTGTGGTCCTTTTTTGGCATTTTGCTCTTTTCCTCCTCTCATTTTGTATGGCCCAAATTTTTTCTCCCCCCTCCTTAGGTCTATTTTTTCTTTTCCAGGATTTTTTTTTTTGAGTTGAAACCTTTTCTTGATATGAATTTTTCTGACATTTTGCACTTTCATAACCCCCCCATGCCTAAGATTTGCAATGTCCCCATTGTAAATTAGGTGGGTTCGATTTCATCTTAGTTCATGCATTAGGACAGGTGTTGGGTGAGCGAACGGGTCGAAGTGACTGTTACGAACGATTTCTAATCTCGGGTAGGGGTACTTGAAGTGAAGTCGGCTGTTCTAATGGATGAACCCTAAAGTGCAATATGAATTCGGCGTAGAAATGTTAGAAAAGGTTTCGGGTTTTTCAAAGAATGACGGGTTGCCTCTCGTTAAGCGTTGAGTTTTACGCCATTGGCTGGGCGTAATGAGCTCAAGGAGAATGGAGGGTAAAGGATGACTCAGCCAAATTTGTATCGGTCATGTCAATGAACGGTTTAAGTCTCTGACCATTCACAATAAAGGGTTTGGAATCGTGGCTGAGTGGGCTAATTTCAATGGCTTCATTTCCAAAGATTTGTTGGACTAGGTAGGGTCCGACCCACTTAGATTGTAGCTTTCCTGGGAATAATTTAAGTCGGGCATCAAAGAGTAAAACCTTTTGACCAGGATGAAAGATCTTTCTAGAAATGTGTTTGTCATGAAAAGCTTTAACCCATTATTTGTAAATTCGCGAGTTCTCATATGCGTCGTGGCGTAATTCATCGATCTCGTTTATTTGAAGCTTTCTGTGGGTTCCAGCCTTACAAATATCTAAGTTATAGTTCCGTACTGCCCAATAAGCTTTATGCTCCAATTCGACGGGGAGGTGACATGCCTTCCCGTACACCAGTCTGAAGGGATACATACCTAATTGGGTCTTGTGGGTGGTCCTATAGGCCCACAATGGTTCCAGAAGCCGAGAAGACCAATCTTTTCTATCAGGTCGAACAGTAACCTGAAGGATTTTCTTGATCTCTTAGTTTGATAGCTCAGCTAGACTATTAGTTTGGGGGTGGTAGGGAGTAGAGATTCGAATGCGACACCCCATATTTGGTCATCAGTAACCTGAACTGAGCGTTTGTAAAATGGGTCCCTTCGTCGGAAATTATTGCTCATGGAATCCCGAACATTGAGAAGATGTTTTGATGAATGAATTTGATAACAATCTTATGATTATTGGTTCGGGTCTGAATGGCTTCTATCCACTTGGACGTGTAGTCAACAGCGAGTAAGATGCATTCAAAGCCATCTGAGATAGGGAAGGGTTCCACAAAATCAATCCCCCAGATGTCAAAAATTTCGCATACCAGGATCGGCTGTAGAGGCATCATGTCTCGATGGCTCATGTTGCCTAAGGTCTGGCAACAGGTACATGCCTTACAGTGATCGTATGCATCCTTGAAAATTATGGACCAGTCAAAGCCACACTGGAGGACTTTTGATGCGATTTTGTGTCATGAGAAATGTCCACCGTATGCCTGGTCATGGCAAAAGGAGAGTATGTCTTTGATTTCTACTTTCGTGACACATTGTCGAATTATCTGATCAGCACCAATGCGGAATAGATACGGGTCTTCCCACAGGTTATACTTGGCATCAGAACATAATTTGTCCTTCTTGGCCTTCGGCCAATCGGATGGGATTTGATGTGATGCCAGGTAGTTCACTATATCTGCGAACCATGGAAGGCATGTATTGATAGTCAGGAGGTGTTCATCAGGAAAGTGTTCTGTGATGGGTCCGGAAGGGTCAATTATTTCATAAGGAAGGTGGGACAAGTGATCAGCTACCACATTTTGCTTTCTCACTTTGCCGCGAATCTCTAGGTCAAATTCTTGCAACAGCAAGATCCATTGGATTAATCGAGGTTTCGCATCCTTCTTTGCAAGGAGATGCCTCACAGCTATGTGATCCGAGTATATAATAACACGGGAACCTAGAAGGTATGATCTGAATTTTTCTAGGGCAAATACTACAGCTAGCAGCTCTTTCTCAGTAACCGTGTAGTTACGTCGAGCCTTGTCCAGTGTTTTGCTAGCGTAGTAAATGACCACGGGTTTCCCGTCAATTTTCTACCCCAAAACCGCTCCTAAAGCGAAGTCAGATGCATTGCACATGATCTAAAAGGGTTGAGACCAATAAGGGGACTATAGGATCGAGGCTTGGGTGACTCGGTCACGAAGGATCTTAAATGCTTGGGTGCATTCCTTGGAAATTTTGAAAGGCACATCCTTGGAGAGAAGAGTAGTCAGGGGGCACGCGATTTTTGAAAAATTAGGGATAAATCGATGGTAAAAACCAACGTGCCCCAAAAAAGATCGGATGTCCTTAATTGAGCTAGGCATAGGCAGCTTGGAAATCAGGTTAACCTTAGCTCGATCGACTTGGATGCCTTTCTCCGAGATTAGATGTCCCAGGACAATTCCCTTAGGCACCATGAAATAGCTCTTTTCCCAGGAAAGAACCAAATTCACATCGATGCATCGCCTGAGTGTTTGGACCAAATGTTGGAGGCAATCGTCAAATGATGCTTCAGAAACTGAAAAGTCATCCATGAAGACTTTCAGATAATCACCTACCATATCTGAGAATATGGCAAGCATGCACCGCTGAAAGGTTGCGGGTGCATTGCAGAGACCGAAAGGCATCCTTCGAAATGCGTACGTCCCGAAGGGGCAGGTGAACATGGTCATTTCTTGGTCTTCTGGATGGATTGCCACCTGGTTGTAACTGGAGTACCCGTCAAGAAAGCAGAAGAACCTATTTCCCGCTAGTTTCTCGAGGATCTGATCAATAAACAGTAGTGGGAAATGATCCTTCTTCGTGGAGGAATTGAGTCTTCTGTAATCAATGCAGACTCTCCACAGTTAGCTATTCGGGTAGGAATGGCCTCTTCATTTTCAGTCGTGATGATGGTGAGTCCGGCCTTTTTAGGCACGACCTGTATTGGACTCACCCAACGACTGTCGGAGATCGGGTAGATGATCCCTGCATCTAACCACTCGATGATCTCCTTTTTCACGACCTCTTGCAGGTTAGGGTTTAAACATCTCTACATTTCTCTTGAAGGTCGTGCGCCCTCTTCTGTGTTGATTCAATGTGTGCAGTACGAAGGGCTTATGCCAGTCAAGCCATCGAGAGTCCATCCAATGGCTCTACGATGTTGCTAGAGAACAAAAATAGATGGGATTCCTGATCAGGTGTGAGTCGAGAGTTGATAATCACAGGAAACGTCTGCTTGGAACCCAAAAGACGTACTTCAGATGCTCGGGAAGGGGTTGAGTTCCATGATAGGATTGTCAGCAGCAGCGGGTGGTTCGGGGTTTGTATCAGGAACAAGGGTCAGAGTCATGGGTGTGTCTAGATCATGTTCGCGCTCCTCTGTTTGTGGGTTTTGATCTTCTAGTGGTTGATCAGGGATAATCAGGTTGTCCTCTCTGTGCAATTCATCAACTTCGGCTCTGATATCACATATTTGCTCTATAATCCCACAATTAATCCCTTGTTGGGCCTTAAAGATGTCAATCTTCAGAGTTTGATTCTCAAATTTTAATTCTATTTGGCCCTCTTCGCAGTTTATGTTGGCCCTAGCAGTGGCCAAAAAGGGTCTCCCTAATATGATTGGTGTGTCCCTTGGGTTCTCAGGTGCGTCCATGTCCAGAACTATGAAGTCTACTGGGAAGTAGAAATCCCGTACCCTAACAATGACATCCTCGAGTATTCCTTTAGGTGACTTGATGGATCGATCGGCTAACTGCAATGTCACCTCCGTCGGTTTAAGTTTGGACTCTTTAAGGTGGTCAAGGTGGGATGTAGGTATTAGATTTATGGAGGCACCTAGATCTAGTAAGGCTCTATCAAATTGGGTTTCACCAATTTTACAAGAAATCAAGGGAGTCCTTGGGTCTTTAGCCTTGGGTGGGAGTTTACTCAAGATGACAGAGCTGGCTTGCTCTGACAGTACAATCGAATTCCCACCCTTGGTTTGCGGCTTACGTTTAGGTGTACATATGTCTTTCAGGAATCTTGCGTAAGCCGATACGTGGCAAATTGCATCCATCAAGGGGATGTTTATCTAGACCTTTTCAAAGAGCTTGACAAAATCCTCCTCGGGAGCCACAGGTTTAGTTATCCTTTTTCCTTTGGTCAAGGCCTCAGGAAATGGAATCCTTGTTGGTTCCTCTAGAATAGGTCCAAGTTCTTTATCTGGGACAAGGGTATCCTGGATAACTATCCTAGGGTTTTGGCTACTACCAGGCTTGGAGTGGTTCGGATAATGTGGGTCTTGGGTTGTTTTACCACTACGTGTCATTACAGAGTTTAATCCGACCTGGTTTTGGTTTGGGTTTGGTAAGAGGGGTGGCTGCTGCTGAAATCCCGCATAAGATGTTGAAGCTTCCATCTTGTCTGGTGATGGAGCAGCAGGGTCTTGATAAATCAAATGTGCGTGGCCTGAATTTGGGTTCATAACGCACCTCTGGGTTGACACGTTATTTGGGTTTGGCAGAGGTTGCGAAGGAAGGGTGCCAGGTTGCCGGGTGTTACGAACGGGCGCTCCAGACGTCTTTTAAGACGTCTGGGAGGTGGCCCAGATGTCGTTCCAGACGTCTGGAATCACTTACGGACGTCGGACCAGACATCTGGGATCATTTCCAGACGTCTGGAAATCGATTATTTTGGCATGCTGCTGTTCGTCTGCGTGCCTGAGCGCATAGGCCTGCGTTTTCTCTCTCTCTCTCCCTCTTTTTCCCTCTCTCCTGCTGCCGCAGACGCCTCTACCGCGTTCTCTCTCTCCTCCTCACGCGGCCTTGAAAGGGCCACGCCTCTCCCTCACTCCCGTCACCTCCGCCTCCTTCCTCTTCTCCTTCAGCCAGTGCGCGAGAGCGTACGCGAGAGCGAGCGCGAGGGTGCAGCGGTGGCGGCGACAGCCGCGGCGGGTGCGGGAGGAGGTGCTACGCGGGGGAGGAAGCGCTCGGCCGTGAGGGCGAGCTCACCGGGGCTGCTAGGGCCGGCAGGCGGGGGGCGCAGCGGGCGTAGAGCGACGTGGGAGGACTGCTGCGGCTCGAGCAGCAGGCGGAGCACTCGCAGTGCGGCCGTGCGTCGCGAGCGGAGGGCGAGTGGCGCCCTGGTTTTGGAAAATTTTCCAGAATAAGACGTCTGTGCTTCTAGCCAGACGACTTGAACGACGTCTAAAAGGTGAGTTTTTCCGTCTTCTTCCTTCCTTTCGATTGACCGTACTAAGAGAGATAGGAAATGGGTACGCGCAGGGTCGGAGATTCGCATCCAACTCGAATCAGACGTCTGGCTCCAGTGCTAGACGGCGGGAACGACTTCCAGACGTCCTGGGTGACCATCGGACGTCTGGGAACTAGGCCAGATGCCCCCGCAGGCTTCTGGACGTCTGAGAGCCCACGCAGAGCGAGGTAATTCCCTGATCCACTTTTTAAGACGTCTGGAAGAAGTTCCAGACGTCTGATTTTACACTGTTTCATCTTTTTCGACCCGTTTCGGGCCCGTTCAGGCTCCGTTTTCTGCGTTTCGAGTTGCGTTCTTTTCGGAATTACATCCTCTACCTGTCTACAGTAGCTGTATACTGTTTTGAGAAGTTCCTTGTGTTTGATCCTTGTGATAGGACCCCGTTCCGTTGCAGTCTCGGGGGTTGCGGAGGCACGCGGGATTCTCGACCACGCCCCCAGTTCGCCTGTTGTAACTGGTAGAGTGGCTATAAGTCTAATATGTTAAATTATGAAACCATAAATAGAACCTAGGACATTGCATGAATCCTAGGAATGAGAAATAGATTGAATGGTAGATTCTTAGGGTGTTGCATGAATCCTAGGGCTGGAAAACTAGATTGTATGATAGATCCTAGGATATGGCATGAATCCTAGGATGGGAAAACTAGTGGAATGTATGAATACTACAGTCTTGGAAAATGTGGAAAGGAAATAATAGCTGCCTGTGAATTGAATTAACAGCTGCCTGTTATGAATAAATGAACATGATTAAGAGTATAGGATGTATGAATGTGAAACTGGAATGGTGAAACTGGAATGTCCTGAGTTAAAGAGCTGGAACCCTACGGGGAATTAGGAGTAGAACTCTTGGAAAGTGAATGGAATAGAATTGGGGATGTGAGCTGGCCCTTGAGTACGGAGTACCAAGGAGAGCGACTGTCCCCCCCTGTTTAGTGCAGAGCGGAGCCAGCCGCCCCAGGGACCCGGGGTTAGGACTGGTCACTCTGTACCGACTTGTTGGCCGTCGTGTACGTAGTACCGAGGAGAGCTACTAGTGTAGGGAGGTACTAGCTACCCCACGGGCCCCGGGGTTCTGCTAGCCTCCCACACCGACTTGTTAGGCCCGCTAGGGCAAACTGGGGTAGTCAGGCGAGGGTGCGCAGACTGTGGAGGGGCAAGGCCCCTGTTTGGTTACTGTGGAGGGGTTGGACCCCTGTTACTGAGAGGGCTCTGCCCTATACTAGTTTTGTGCTGTGCTTTGGGCACACCCGTTAACGGAAATGACTGACCGCGTGCCAGTGCGGGTTAGCTACCCGTGCATTTACCGCGCGTGCCGTAGTCACCGTTACGTCTGTCAGTGACCTTGGGGTGGTTGACTGAGAGTAGGATCACCACGGGGGACTCTCCTGGCCAGGAGAGCACCTCGTGCTACTTCTACTGTTCGGAAAAGACTGCAATCAAGATCGTTCCCACGAGGAACATTCGAGATCAAGTGAAGGATCTGAGAAATAGATAAATTGTGAAACAATAGAAAGACGTAAATAAAGGAAGAAAGAAAATTTAAAACAGCTACTGTACACTTTACTGTTTCTTTACTTTAGCTGCCACTCTACTCAGCATTTTGCTGACGTGTTACACTCGTTACCTTTCAGGACCAAGTGTTGAGCAGCCAGGGTCAGCGGCTGCAGAGGACGTTGGGCCGAGTAGGGTCCAGTAGAGTTACCACTGTTCTCTTGTACCTCTTTTTGTTCCGTTATATTGAGTAGTTCTTGTTTCCGCTGTACTTTTCTTTACCTGCAGTTCATATTATGTTATGAATGTTGTTCTACTGTCGTAGTGGTACATACTGTAGTAGTTTCTTTCCTTACTGCTGTATTTTCCTGCTGTTAGTTATATTCATGTTGAATGTGGTTTATTTTACTGCTCTTTTGGTTACTTCCTCGTTGGACGACTAGGTCTTGGGATTAGTCGAGTCGGTCCGGTTCTCGTGTCTCGTAGGGACTTGGGAATCGGGTCGTTACACCGGGAATTTGCCATCTAGGCCAGTTGGTTGCGAACATCTGTGATCTCGTCCTTATGCTATTTTTGCATTGCCGCATTCGTCTTTTGAATGTCAGCCAATGCTTGAAGGATAAGAGTCATTTGATCCTGGTTTGGCCGAGATTGGTAGGTGGGATTGGGCCGAGGCTAAGGCGGCTGATATGGACGAGGGGCTTGTGGATGAGGCTGATACGGTGGTCTTTGAGTCTGAGAATTTCCCGTCCACTGAAAGTTGGGATGATTTCGCCATCCAGGGTTGTAGGTATTGGAGAATGGGTCATTTTGGATGGCGTTGAGGTCCTCGCAAGTCTGAGGAACCTCAGGAAAGTCAGAATAAGAGGGTTCAAAGTTCCCCCAACTTGAGTAGAATGGATCGGAGGTCACTCCGGTCCGAGAGTCAGACGGGGGTGGATACGGGTCAATCCCCTGAGAAGATTGGTGGTAGATGTTTTGCACAGTTTCCCTCGCCAGAGGTGGTCGTGCAAAAGAGTTCTGCGTAGAGGTGGCTCGCTGCAGATGCCGAGTTAGCTCGTCCACCTTCTTCTCTATGATAGGAACCTTGTCCAACCGACTGGCCATCAGTTCCAAGTCGATGGATGTGGACAGGTCCTACGTCTAATGTGCCCCTCTTAGATTTGTCGATGTGCAGGTATTCGTCCTGTCGAATAAGCTCATGGAGTCATTATTAATGGAGTTCTCGCACATATTTTCGAGAATCTCCCATACCGTGTCCTCGTGTTGACCCATGATGTTTCCTCCACACATAGCATTGACGAATAATCGATTGTCTTCACGGAGTCCTTGGTAAAAAGAATAGACTTGTTCCCATTTAGGAACTCCGTGATGGAGGCACTTTCACATGAGATTTAAGAATCGGTCCCATGCTTCGTGAAGAGGTTCTCCCATTTGTTGAGTGAAATGGGTGATCTAGTGGCGCAAGGCATTCGTCCGGCCAACGGGGAAGAACTTTTTCAAAAATTCGGACTAAAGTTCCTCCCATGTGTTGATCGGACGGGTTTGAATTTGATACCAATGGGCGGCCTTATCCTGGAGGGAGAAAGAAAACATTTTCATGAGTAGGATATCCCGATTTTGTGGATTTGACCCAAAGGTCTGGGCCAGATGCTTGAGTTGTTTAATGTGTTGGAATGGATCCTCGGAGTTAAGCCCATGAAACTTTGGTATGGCATGAATCATATTGGGCTTAAGTTCAGAATTAGGACCTCCAATCGGGATTTAGACTCGAGGCTCGATCACCACCGCAGTGGGATTATAGTGATCTCGCATCATTGGTCGCTGCGGTGGGTTTACAAAGTTTTGGAAGAGATCATTCAGGCGTTGAAGCTGGTGCTCAAGGTTCTCTTCTTCAATGGGTCGTGCCATGATGGAAGAAGGAGAACTTGGTTCTGAATCGGATGAAAGATTTATGTGATGAGGTTGCTGCACAAATAAGGGCATCGAGGCTTGGCCTCGACGAGAGTGAATTTCTAAAGGAGGTCTTAAGGATGGTCTTACGGACCTCCTACCAAACATTCACCGAAGGATGTGACAAGATTAGAAGGTGCTAGACCCAATCGAGACACCCAAAAATTGTTGGGTGACTATAGAGGTTCGGGGCGGATGATACCCCTTAGTCAGAAAGGTTGTCAACTTGGGAAGTACCTGGGCAGCCAGAGAGGGAGAGTCCTACAAAGACCCCTACACGGTAGAGCGTCCCCACGAGTGGCAGGCTTTCCCCCACCCGACCTCTCTTGTCACTGAGATTCCAGGTAGACCAGAATGGGGACCTTGACCTCTTAAGTCTACCTTTTTTACTTCAAGATCAAGGTGTTTAGGGTTCCACTTGAACTTTTAGGTCTTTTGAGTGAAAAAGTGACCTAATTTTAAGGTTGGTTAACCCAAAGGATCAACTTCACCTCTTGTTCCTTTGAGAGCTTTTGGGTCCTTTCTTTTAGGGTTCAAATGGATTTAAAAGCCTGATTTGCTTAGGGTTTCTCTTGTATAGATCTTTTCACACAAGGTTTAGGCACACCTCTTTTTGGAAAAACTTTTTTCTTTGTTTAAGAGAAGATGTGTCTCTAAAAGCCTTAGCTTTGCAATCCTTAGGTTGGCTCTAGTTGGTCCAATTTAGTTGCCTCAAAAATTGGTATCTAGGGCTCAATCAAGCAAGTTTTAGCCCTAGTTACCTTAGTTGGATGAGCAGTTCAAGATGTGTGGAAATGACAATCAGGCAACTTTGATGAATTACTAAGTATGAAACAGGTAGCCCTAGGTTGATTCTTCTTTGTTCCTTTCTAGACTTTGAGGGGGTTAAGAGAGAGGGCTAATGAAAGTTACCTGTTCCTTGGTGTGGCTGTTGTGCAGCTGCTCTTCTTTTCTCTGCTTTCCCTGAGACAAACACAACAAAGGAGAGGAATTAAGTCAGTATTGGATCAGAAGTTGTGATCAAAAGCTTTAGAAGTGCCTGTTGCTCCCCGGCAATGGCACCAAAATATTCACGCGGCTAGATCGTGTTTTAACAGATATCTCGTTTGTAATATAGATGAACTTTCTGCGAAAACAAATAAAAATTTATAACTCGAAAATCAAAGTATCCAAGGTCGAACACAGTTAGCAATCTGAGTATTCCAAAACTTGAGAACACAACTTTTCAATAAAAAGAAATGACTAGTTCAATAGAACTGACAGGATAATAAATTGCTCAAAAAGAATTGGACGTCTGATATTGCATCAGATGCCTTAAAATTATCTCTCAGATTCTTTTCTTCTGTTTGTGATTTGCTCTGCTGCAGCTGTAGTTTCTCCTTTTCTTTTTCTTCCTTAGCCGCTCCTGCTCCTCTTCTTTTTCCTTCTCTTCTTGATTCTCTTCTTGCGGCTAAGTCCTGCCTTTCTTCTTCTTAGGTTTCCTTCTTCTTTTTCTTCCTCTTCTTCCTTTGCTTTCTTGCTTCTCCTCTTTGTTTATCCCTTGATCTCTCTCTTCTTCTTTCTCTTGGTCTGCCACACCTCTGCTACAGGGTGTCCTTCTTCTTCGCTTGCAGCGGCTAAGTCCCTACTTCCTTCTCTTGCTGCTTCCTCCTTAGCGTCCTCTTCCTGCACAAGCACTACGCAACAAAACCTATTCCCCTACCCTTCCCGTGCGTCTCTCTCTCTAAATCTCTCTTCGGTACGCTCTCCCAAAGCTAGGTTATCGGGTCGGGTTGCGCGCCCGGGTCCAGGCGCACCAGCATGGGTGTGGTGCGCGATGAGTGCACAGGAGGATAATCAGGTTGGGTTACCAGGTCCGCGGGTTAGTTCACGGACGAGGTGTGCATAGGTGAGGAGGGACCTCACCCCAGTGAATTGGAGGCAACCCAACGATATCACAAAATCAATTTAAAGTACTCAAAGAGGTCACTGCTTACTGAGGTGGGACTAATGTTCCACCGCTTTTGCTCGCACGCCCGCAGGAGATCGTTCTTCCAATTGCAGCAGCTGCAGGCCTCGTAGCGCCACTTGCTAGAATAGCTGACTGCGCGAGACCTCCTTGAACCTGCTGGACCTGGAACCTTGCGGCACTTCAGCCTGGAGCGAGCTTTCAACCTCCTCGAGTCGCCGCTAATGGCGGCTGGAGCTCAGACCCTGCACGGCACAAAAAGAAGCTTGCAGCTCTATCAGACCATAAGAGGACCTTTGCCGTGTCACGGCGAAGGTGAGGCGGTAGGTGGCAGGCTGCGGGGCAGCCTAGGCGTGCGTGCCTAGGTTGCTCTGTGGCTAAAGTTATGGGTTAGGTCGGGGGAAGCGTGGAGTGCATGTGGCGTCCTATGGTTGGGTGGAAGGTGTTCAGTGGAGTGTGGCGGAGGTTGTGAGGTGGGTGGCGAGACGTGTGGGGTTGCTGAGTGACGGAAGCGTCTCACCGGAGGGTGGCTGGAGATGGGGAAGATGCGGGCGGACAGTGGCGGTCGAGGGGTGTTGTGTGAAATAGAAAGAGGAAAATGAAAGAGTGGAAGATGGGGAGCTTATCTAGATTGTTGGGAGTGAAGGGGGGGCAGCGGAGATGGATGGCTCGTTTGTGCCGTCGTCGGAGAAGACGGCCTTGGGGGAGATAATGGCAACGAGGAGGACAGGAAGGCATCCGTTGGTGCGGCGCGACTCGAGAGGACGAGGCGGAGTGAACCTTGCTGCTGGTATGGCAACAGAGCGGCGAGAGGGAGGAGGAAGAATCGTCGGAGCTTGCGGGCTACTTGGCCGGAGAGAGGGGAGATGAAATCTGGGGGATTCTGCGGCCAAAACAAGTCTGAGAGATTCATAGAGGGCTGGGGGCCCTTTTATAAGTGTTGGCCGAGCTTCTGGTGCATGGAGGGCAAGCCTTCTGCCACTGACGTCTCACCGGAGAAGGAAGGTAGTTGGGGTTCCAAATCTCTTGTGCGTTTGCATGAGAGATTGGATGGAAATCAAAGATTGTGATTGGGCTCAGATGGAAGGGGATTCCTCAGAGAATGTCCCTTCCAAATCTGGGAGATCTCTGAGGGATCAGGGAGTATTCCCCCTCCCTTCCTTGCCGGAGAAGGATTCCTCCCCATTAATGGCAGAGGGACCTGTTTGTAAGAGTGGCGAGGAAGCTAGGGGGTTTGTGTAATGGTTTTCAAAAGATAGGGGTCAAAATGTAATTGGGTGTACTAATTTGCAAAGTAGGTCAAGATGACCTCCCCTTAGGTCCAAATTCTAGTACAAATATAATTTGGATCTAAGGAATCCAATGGTGGAGTTGGATTTTAGGTTTGACTACGTTTGGCTGGACATTTTGCATAAAAACCCAACTTAGGTCAATTGATGAGCTAGGATCCCAATCTAGGTCAAACTAGGTTCCAAAGGACAAATTGAATGTTCTAAACCCTAGGGGATATTTTTCCATGAATTTTAGAGGGTTTACTTGATTTTTATCTTGACCAGGACCTTGTTGAATAAAGCGGGTCTGTTTTAGGGTTACAAGATGTCATTTAATTCCTAGTTTGCATATAAACCCATTTCTGATTAAACCAACCCACTTTTTATCTCATTCAGACCATTTGACCTATGTTCTGCCTATGAGAAATCCTTTTTATGTTTGCAATGGTAAAATTACAGTTTTAACCTTTATTTCATGTTTTCTTCTCATAATACTTATTCCTTCCTTTAAGCCCTTCTTTAGGTTAGTAGGAGCTTTTATTATCTTTCTTGGGTCAAAATGAGCTAGTTAGGGCTCATGATGAGGCTCTCATCACTTCATCCATATGGAAATCAATTACCGATATGGGGTACGCCGCATCATCGTGCATGGATGAAATGAAACCATTTCTCATCTAAATGCTTGTAGGACTTGATGAGCTGCGACTCATTATAGCTAAATCACCTAAGTTAAGCTAGAAACTAGGTTAAACACTATGGTATTGGCACATAAAAGGGTTAAGTGTGAGAAATAGAGAAAAAGACCTAAAACAACAATTTTGTGCTAAAAATGCATAATTAGGTCATTTAATGAGATATTCTAGTAAAGAAGGTTAAAGGTGATCCAAGTGCAAATTAAACACACAAATGAAATCAAAATTCCAAATCAAAAGTAAAATTAACTTCTAATATGTTCAATTAAGCTTCATTAAAAACCTGGTTGCATTTGGGCATTAGTAGGGCCTTGCATTTAAGGATTTGCATTTAGGTCCTTCACATATCATATTTTGTTCACTAGAAAGCCTCTAACAACCTACTTGAAGGCCGCAAGGACCAGTTTGATAGCCCATAAGGACCTCTCTGTAACCTTTCTTAACCACTAATGGGCTACCTTGATATTTGTCCACCATTTCGCTGAGGAGCCTTTCACGCAATTTCACCAATAGATCCCACAATACCTGCAGCTCGTGGGTGCACTGTAGCACCTGAAGAACTGAGGCCATCGTGGCTGTTCATTCTCTTGATCGCTCGATCTGTGGCTACCAATCAATCGAACCTTCGCACGACTTGGCGCATATGGTCACCTCTCCTCCCAGATCAGATCTAGCGACTAGGATTTGATTTAAACTTGCGCATGCTTCTCTCCTCTCATCACCACCGCCCATGCACTAATCATCTAATCACACCACTACAGTGCTCTGACTCAATGATCACTCTACTTAAGCACCTCCATTGCCTTGCATGCAAAGGATCAACCTCCTCTCCTACTTTCTTGAGGCGATCTCTTCGTCCCCTTCAATTTCTCCTCTTCACTTGACCTTGTTCTGGCATCATGAGCAAAGGAACTCCATCTTCTTCGACTCTCCTCGTCGCTAAGGACCACATAACACCTAAGGGCGACCCTGAGTCCCACTAGTGGTCTTTCAATCTATTGGAGATCCTCCCCTTTTCGTCGCTGCAGCCACCAACTGCAGATCTTCTCAATAGGTCCCATTCATCTAATTAGAATAGAATTTCCCTATTTCCTAGTTAATTGTAGTTTAGTTAGTGTAATTTAGAGTAGAATAGAAGTAGATCAGATGTAGGAAATTCACTGGATTGATTGCTAGCTAGGAGTAGATTAATATAGTGTAGAATTCGCACTCCGCCTCCTCTGATTATTTCAGATTAGAGGAGATTAACCCATCTTGCTCATTTGATCATTAACCTCCCCCTTCATAGCACCAATTCATGTTCCCTATTTTTCCTCGCAATTAAATCCATAAATTACCCCTTCACTGGACCTAATTTCATATCTGAGGGCTTTGAATCTCAGATCTGAAATTAGCATCATGACCCACCTTGGGGGGTCTCTCATTCATCTTGCAATTTCACAAGACCCCCTGATCTTGTTCACAAACTCAAACGACTTGATTTTGCTTGCAAATGGTTTCCATGATCGAATTGGAGATTTGAATTCAATTTTGAGCATTATCAGATTTAATCGAGTTGTCTAAGGATTTTAGTGACTTTGATTGGGTATATGAAAGGATCCCAATGTCCTTGAGTGTTGTTTTGATTTATGGATGAGCGTATACCTGATCTAAGTCACTTATTGGGGAGTTCTATCAAGGAGAATCAGCCTCCTTGATTTGACATAGGACAAGGATCCAATGAATTATGATTTGATCACCAACTTACCTCGATCACCAATCAACAATGTTCAAGACAAGAATGTGATTAAATTTGTGCTAAATTCATAGCAACAACCCTATAAGGGTGACATTTGTTTTTCAAAGCACATTTTGATCCCAAACTAATCAAGGAGATCTAACTTACTTTTGAGGGATCTCAATGAGGTTTTGGTGCCATGATTACAAAAATTCAACTCTTGATTTGATCTTCATGATTCACACTGTCTATGGTATGAAATGAAGATCAAATTAGAGTTCTATGGATTTAAGTATACCAAATGATTTTCAAACCTGCATAAAAGGAACTTGGGACAGTTCTGAATCAATAATTGGTTTTTACGGCTTGCATGATTGTATCAGTAGAGTATAATGGATTTTAAAAATGAAGATTTGATCAGATTTCAGTGAATAAACACTCCTGGATCAGTCTTATTTAGTATGATCTTAGGGTGTTTATAGATTGGAATATATTTTTGGTCACTGAAATACCCAATTCACAACTATTGAAATTGAGATCCTGATGGCTACGCTGCAACCTTAGAAACCAGGTTCTAGGCGTTTGCAGAAGCTCATTGAGAGCTGCTAAGAGTGATTGCAGCTGTTGCTGCTATCTGAAGTTGCTGTTGTTGCTGTCTGAAGCAGCTGTTGCAGCTGTTGCTTCTACTATGGATGAATCAGTAGGACAGTAGGCTAGAATTAGGATAGTTGAATGGCTGACATATTTGTAATGTGTGCAATAATTCGTAACAAGCCTTCATGTACTTTTATACTTTAATTACATTTGAATAGCTTGTATTGTGTTTGTAATCATCTATTGTCAGCTACTTTTGTGCCTGAAACATGGCGGCAACCGGGTTTGAGGGTTTTGGTTTTGTTATAACGTTGTAGTAAAGCCGGTTATTACCAACATTTCAAATATAAATTTTTTTACTCGGAAAATGAAAGAGTTCCCGAAGTCGAACTCAGGGAGCAAGTCGTATTCTAGAGATATACATGTTTCTTTTACAAAATAAAGAGAGAGGGAAAGAATTTGTTGTGATGTTCTTCTTTCTTTCTCTTTCTTCAGATCTCCTTCTTCTTCTTCCTTGGTTTCTGTCTTGGCCTCTCTTCTTCTTTTTCTGCGGTCTCTTCTGTGAATGTTTCTTCTTCCTTTCTTTCTTCAGATCTCCTTCTTCTTCTTCCTTGGCTGCAGAGCTTCTACCTTCAGCTACTAAGTCTTCCTTTCTTCTTCTTCTGCTTTGGCCGTTGCTCTTCTTTTCTTTCTTTCTTCAGCCTGCCTTCTTTCCTGCTCTGGCTGCTGACCTTCCGTCGTCTGACCCGGTGCTTCGACGACTTAACTGTGCATTTGCTACAGTGCAGCTCCTTCTTCTTCGCCTGCACTTCTTCTTCCGCGGGTCTTCTTCTTCTTCTTTGGCCTGCACACTTCAGAGTTTTTCGTCAAGAAGCAAAACCTACTCTACCCTCCCCCCCCCCGCGTCTCTCTTTCTCTCTGAAACCACTCTTAGGAAAGCTCTCCCAGAGCTACCGGGTAATCGGGTTCGGGTCAGGCCCGGGTCCAGGCCCACCGGCGTGCGTGGTGGGCGAGGAGTGCAGGTCAGTCTAAGTCGGGTCGGGTCAGGTCCGCGAGGCGTGAGCGCGGACGAGACCGGGTAACCGGGCGGGTGTAAGGGGACCTCACCCCGTGTACTGAGGCAATGAGGCTAGTGCACGAAATCAATTTAAACAGTGGAACGTGTGTGAGGCTTACCGATGTGGGACTAAACGCAGACCGTCCCTCGCGTGCGCCTGCTGGGAGACCGCGGCTTGGCTTCTGCAATTGCGGCTTCTATCTGCATACGTTGCTGGCTGGCTGCCTTCGCATGACGCCCCGTACCCCGCAGCAGCTGGAGACCTGGCGTCCTCAAGCCTGGAGCGCGGGAGAAGCTGCTTTAATGTGCGTCAATGGCGGTCGGACCTCAAAACCTGTCGGACACGAATATGGCCTCGCGGCCTAATCAAACCACTGGGGAACCTTCGCCGTGGCACGGCGAAGGTGAGGAGCTGCGCGGCAGGCCGCAAGGAGGTGTCTGGTGGCAGCCCTGGGTCGGACTGCAACCGGAGGAATGGGTTTGTTCTGGGGAGTGTTACGGAGGTGTGGAGTGGCAGTGGAGGGGTGGGGAGTGCTCAGTGTGATGAGGCGGAGGTGCGGTGAGGGTCGGCGAGCCATGTGGGTTGCTGAGGTGATGGGAACGGCTCGCCGGAGGGTGGTCGGAGGCGAAGGGGGTGAAGGTGGTCAGGGTCGGTAGAGGGCTTAATTGAATAAATTGAAAGCGGGGAAAGAAAGAGGAGGAGAAGGGGAGTAGCTCTAGCTTACTTGCAGGGACGAAGGGGGAGGAACAGGGCGACAGTCGTATCGACTGTCGCCGGAGAAGACGATGCTCAGGGAGAGGGGCGGCGGCGAGCAGAGAGCCGGAGAGGCGCCAGCTGGGTGCGGCGTGGCGCGGGAAGAGCAGGGGAGGAAGTCTCTGCTGCTGGTATTGCGGCAGAGCGAAGAGGTGGAGGGGGAGGAAGCCGCCGGAGCTGGTGAGCGTCTGCCGGAGGAAGAAGAGAAGAAAGCTGGGGGTTTTCTCCGTCAGATCCAGGCTGCCCTGGTCGGTGGAGCAGCGGGGGGTATTTATAGGGATGAAACAGGGAGGAAGGCGGAGGGAGACGACGTGTCTCCCTCGCCGGAGAATGGTCGGAACACGAACCCATACCGTCCGTGCGTTCGCACGGCCGGTATGGTGGGCTACAATGACCAGGGGGGTGCCCCTGCGACGGCTGACGACGCAGGGCACCCCCGGTTTACTTGCCAGGTCCCCCACCTCACCCTTCGCGGCGCCATGCTCCGCGCAAGGTCGCCGGAGCATGGTGCTGGCAGGGTTTTGCAGGAGGGACCTGATTGCAAAGAACGAAGGAGAGTTAGGGGCCAAAATGCGAGGGTTCAAAAGTTGAGGGCCAAAGAGTAAATATATGAGGACCAAAGTGTGAAGTCGGTCAAGGAGGTTTCTTCTTAGGCTCAAGTTTTTATACATGACTAATTAGGACCTAAGGAATCTGATGGTGAATTTCATTTTCATATTAAACCTTGTTTGACCGGTCAATTTGCGCAAAAACCCAAATTAAGTTATTAATTGGGCATGGTTCTCAATGTAGGTCAAAATGGGTTCTAAAGGCCAAATTGAAGGTTCTAAACCCTAGAGATTATTTTTCTATGAATTTTAGAGGGTTTATTCTATTTTTACTTTGCCTCGAACCTTGTGAATTGAAGTGGGTTGTTTTAGGGTTACAGATTATCATTTGGTTCCTTGGAAGTGCTGTAGCCCTTACTAGATCATCTCATCCCACTTTTATTCTTATTACGCTGTTTTGACCTGTGTTTGGACCCTGAATTACCCTGTATGCAGATTATACTGGTAAAATTGCACTTTTACCCCTTATGACTGGTTTTCTTCTCAAACTCAGAATTCTCTGAGTTAAGCCTTTCCTTGAGATATGTAGGAGCTTTTATCCTTTGTATTGGGTCAAAATGAGCTAGTTATGGCTCATGATGAGGTTCTCATCATACCCCCATGCCTAGCTTTTGCTAGTCCCTTAGCAAAAACTTAAGGTTTCAACCCTTGTTCTAGACCATGAAGTTTTTAATGGTTTTAGATAAGTGCCTTTTTTATTTGAGCATAGATTAGGTTAGAATGCTGACCATAGGCCTAAAAGGTACTCTAGTACCAATCAAGATCCAAATCTGTCTAGCCTTAGCCTCAGTCTTTTAGCAAAGGTTTTTAAGGCCCGCAAGAACTAACCTAAGGTTTATTGGACTTCGTGGTTAAAGCACCCGTGCTTGAAATGATTTTAGCCCTGGCTCAGTTCGCAGTGCGTTTTGTAAGAGAGAGATAGAAAGTTTTTCTGTTTGGAGAGTTTTCTCTCTCTTTTTCTTTTTAGTTCTAGCCTAGGATTGGCTTTTCAACACGGTCTGTATCAGATTCCTTGCTCCCATCATCAATCCTCAAGGGTTCCTGGCGATCGATGCTTCGAGATAGCACCGCCCATGGCAACCCCCGGAACCCTGGCTATTGAGATTTCGAGATAATCCCATCCATGGTATTCCGTGGCCGAATCCAGACCCTGGCAATTGACACTTCGAGATAATGCCATCCATGGAATCTGAACCAGCAGAGTGCTTACATGCCCCCCGTAGGATATGTAAATATCCTAAGAGACAAGCACCGAGGAGATGATATTTTGTTACGCATCTTCGAGGGGATTTCCCGCCTCTCCGCGCTGGGAACTCGTCCAAATCAAGTTGTGTTGATCGGCCGCTCCTATTCTAGGTGTTCTTTTCAGATTTTTGCGACGCTTCTGCGTGATTCTGATTTTTACGCTTACTGAACCAGGCTGTGTGTGAGATTAGGGTGCTTAGGTTACTGAGTCCAGTAAACCAAAAATTAGTTAACGAGGCCGAAAACTCCCTAAGCCTTAGACCTAATACTTCAGCTTTTCATTTTCCTCAACCTCTTGAGGAGTGTCCAGATCTTCATGGGTACTAAGAGTCTATTCAAGAATGCCTAAGGTTTGCATTCTTACTAATCTCATTGTGCACTTTTCAGTTATTTTCTTGAATGAGGTCTAGAACTTAGGTTAATTCCTTAGTTCCTTACTAATGACTATCACTTTTTCTCATAATTTTGTGCTCCTTTTTCATTTTGTTTCTTTTCTCCTTCACAAAATTTTCCTTCTCCTCTTTTCCTCTTATTCTTTTTCGAAAATTTTTTTAATTTTTATGGTATTTTTGGCATATGTGAATTTTTTTGTTTGAAACCTTTTCTTACAAGTTTTTGTACTTTCATACCCCCCCATGCCTAAGATTTGCAATGTCCTCATTGTAACCTAGGGGTTTTTATTCAACTAAGTTCATACATTAGGATAGCTGTTTTGATGAGTGAATGGGTCAGGGTGACTATTGCGGACGATTTCTAATCTCAGATGCAAGCACCTGAGGTGGAGTCGGCTGTCCTAAAGTGTGAACTTCAAGTGCAAAAGCTGTCAGAACAAGTTTCAGGTTTTCAAAGAGAATGACGGGCTGCCTCCCGTTGAGCGCTAAATTTGATGCCTTCAGCCAAGCGGGAAATGCGATGGAGAGGGGATGGTCAAATCAGCGGAGTTTTGTAAGACAAGCACCTTGATTAAGAGCCTGGTTGGTCCAACCAGGTGCTTGTTCAGATCAACAGGCTGATGATGCAGCCCAAACCCAATCAATCTGGCGGGTTGATAGATGTGGATAAAAAGGTGTGGAGCCCACCATAAACTATGAAGCTCAGATGGATGTGGAAGTGTAAACGCAGGGTTTGGCTGAGTCGAATCAGCCTGGTCAGAGTAGGGACCTGTAGAATAATCAATGAATGACACGGAAACCCTACAGGGGTGATCAGAGAATGATAGAGCATGGTATGTAGTCTGATCAATGTTCGAAACCCGATGTGGAAATGCAATCGGCTTGGTGAGAGGTGAATTTGAATATAAATTGAGTCCGGTTGCGGGTCGGGGTTTGGGAGAGGTTTTGATCCGTTCTGTGTGTGCGGACGAGGTGGCCATTGTGTACGAGGGCTCTTCTAGAAACAGATGATAGGTGGTTTTCTGTAGAGAGTCCTCTGGGTAATTATTAAATGCCGGAAGAGTGTTTGTAGGATGAAAGGAATCGGATTCGAGAAAAAATTTGGATTCTTGGTTGCAATCACTCTTGGCATTTTCTGTTTTTGGTTCCTGAGGATCGAAAAGGAATGATTCTGTGTTATTGGTGATCTCGGGAATCAGGACCTCAGAATCGGAGTTAGAGTCATGAGAACTGAGGTCGTAGATAGGCCTGGCGTGTTCAGGAAGGGGAATCTCTCCGCAATTATAGTCAGATTTGAAATTATCGGAGAGTTGGCGAAAATGAGATTCATGATCATGAATTCCACCACAGCAAAAATCATCAAATGTGGAATCAGCAGCCTGACTGGGTTCTAGCCTATATGTCAATTCTGGGCTCAAAAAGGTGTTCTGTTCAAGCTCGAAGCTGGTAGGATAGACCCCATTAAAACCTTGCTCATCCAACTCCTCAGTTTCTGTATCATAAATTGGCATGTTTTCTGAAAAATCGATCAGATTTCCTGAGGATGTTGGAGAGGGATATGCACCAAATAGAGGCCCGGAATCATATTCTGTAAAAATTTGATCTTTCTCATAAGGGGCCTCATAATCTTCCCAATAAGTTTCAGATTTAGGTTCTAGGCTTAGGATGTGGGTAGAATTATTAGAACCTAATTCCGAATAACCTTCGAGGGTCACCTTATCAAAACAAGGGGTGGAATTTATACCCTCCAGAGGTTTAATTCTAATCTTGTTACTGCAGGAGTCTTGGAGTTCTAAGCTTGGTGATTCATGGCCTAGGGTTGGCTCAACATTGTGTTCTCCTGCACTATCCCAACCTAATTCAACATTGTCTTCTATCTGGGTTGGGATTTTACAACCACTTTGTGCCTCAATCCCGAGATCTGGGAAACTGAATTGTTCCTTAATACTATTCCAAGATGGTTCATCCTCTGTTTCTGGTATATACGGGTATTTCTGGTTGATAATTTGTCTTACAGATTTCATCATTTCTACCCGTTTTATAAGGGCATCTTGGTGTTGTTCCCAAAGTACAGGATTTGTCAAGCATTGAAGGTATTCAGATTGGTGTAATTTTTCCATCTCAATGTATCCTGTCATGAGCATATCTCGGGTTGATCCTTTTGAAATTTCAGTCAATAGAATTTGGGCACAGTTTATGATGAAGGCTGTGGTTGTTGGGACATCAACCTGAATATCTCCTATTGGTGTTGAGGTTTTTTCTTCTTTTTCATAGAATTTTATGGCATCTTCGATCATTTTATCTTTCATAGATCTCCGATATTCAGGTTTCTTGAATGGTAGTCTTAGGTGGTTTGGCTGCATATTTGGATTAGGTGGTGGAATCAAGATGTGGAATCAAAGGCTTCGATGTAGACTCATGTTGTGCCAAGATGGAAGACGGGAGTATCAGAGGAAAGATTAATGTGGTGGTGCTGCATAAACAAGGGAACTGAGGCCTAACCTCAGGGCAAGTGAATTCCTAAAGGAGGATTCAAGGACCTCCTTCCAAGTATATACTGAAGGATGTGATGAGATCAAAAGGTGCTGGACCCAATCAAGACACCCAAAAATGTGTTGGGTGACTATAGAGGTACGGGGCAGATGGACCCCTTGATCAGAAAGATCGTCCACCTGAGAATTACCTGGGCAGCCAGAGAGGGAGAGTCCCGCGAAGACCCCTACACGGTAGAGCGTCCCCACGGGTTACAGGGTTTCCCCCACCCGACCTCTCTTGTCACTGCGGTTCCAGGTAGACCAGAATGGGGATCTTGACCTCTTAAGTCTACCAATTTTAAGATCAGGGTGCTTAAGGTTTCACTTGAACTTTAGTCTTTTTAAGTGCAAAGAGTGACCTAATTTAAGGTTGGTTAACCCAAAGGGGTCAACTTTACCTCTTGTTTTCTTTGAGAGCTTTTTGGGTCCTTTCTTTTAGGGTTCAAGTGTTTAGAGAGAGCCAATTATTTAGGATTTTTCTTGTTAATTATTTTCAATCAATGGCTTGGGCACACCTCTTTTGGATTTCCTCAATTCTTGATTAAGGGGTGTGTCTCTACTGAAATCCTAATGTTTGACCTTATGTTGGCTCTACTTGGTCCATTTAACTCTTTGTTGGGCAATTAGGGCTCAAGCAAGAATGTGTTAGCCCTTAAATACCCTTAATAGTGTGCAGGAGTGATGAGTTGAAAACATGCAACTTTTTATGGTTACTAAGTATGGAAGACAGGTTAGCCCTATATTGCTTGTTCTTTTCTTTTCTTCCTCTTTAGAGTGTAGGGGTTAATAGTGAGAGAAAAGATTTACCTGTCTTCGGAGTGGTTGTGTGGTTGCTTGTCTTCTTGAGTTCCTGTAGCTGCACAAAAGAGAGGAGATTATCAGAACTTAAAAGAAACAGGAATGTTTACCTCTAGAATAGCCGTTGCTCCCCGGCAGCGGCGCCAAAATGAAACGTGGCGGCAACCGGGTTTGAGGGTTTTGGTTTTGTTATAACGTTGTAGTAAAGCCGGTTATTACCAACATTTCAAATATAAATTTTTTTACTCGGAAAATGAAAGAGTTCCCGAGGTCGAACTCAGGGAGCAAGTCGTATTCTAGAGATATACATGTTTCTTTTACAAAATAAAGAGAGAGGGAAAGAATTTGTTGTGATGTTCTTCTTTCTTTCTCTTTCTTCAGATCTCCTTCTTCTTCTTCCTTGGTTTCTGTCTTGGCCTCTCTTCTTCTTTTTCTGCGGTCTCTTCTGTGAATGTTTCTTCTTCCTTTCTTTCTTCAGATCTCCTTCTTCTTCTTCCTTGGCTGCAGAGCTTCTACCTTCAGCTACTAAGTCTTCCTTTCTTCTTCTTCTGCTTTGGCCGTTGCTCTTCTTTTCTTTCTTTCTTCAGCCTGCCTTCTTTCCTGCTCTGGCTGCTGACCTTCCGTCGTCTGACCCGGTGCTTCGACGACTTAACTGTGCATTTGCTACAGTGCAGCTCCTTCTTCTTCGCCTGCACTTCTTCTTCCGCGGGTCTTCTTCTTCTTCTTTGGCCTGCACACTTCAGAGTTTTTCGTCAAGAGGCAAAACCTACTCTACCCTCCCCCCCCCGCGTCTCTCTTTCTCTCTGAAACCACTCTTAGGAAAGCTCTCCCAGAGCTACCGGGTAATCGGGTTCGGGTCAGGCCCGGGTCCAGGCCCACCGGCGTGCGTGGTGGGCGAGGAGTGCAGGTCAGTCTAAGTCGGGTCGGGTCAGGTCCGCGAGGCGTGAGCGCGGACGAGACCGGGTAACCGGGCGGGTGTAAGGGGACCTCACCCCGTGTACTGAGGCAATGAGGCTAGTGCACGAAATCAATTTAAACAGTGGAACGTGTGTGGGGCTTACCGATGTGGGACTAAACGCAGACCGTCCCTCGCGTGCGCCTGCTGGGAGACCGCGGCTTGGCTTCTGCAATTGCGGCTTCTATCTGCATACGTTGCTGGCTGGCTGCCTTCGCACGACGCCCGGTACCCCGCAGCAGCTGGAGACCTGGCGTCCTCAAGCCTGGAGCGCGGGAGAAGCTGCTTTAATGTGCGTCAATGGCGGTCGGACCTCAAAACCTGTCGGACACGAATATGGCCTCGCGGCCTAATCAAACCACTGGGGAACCTTCGCCGTGGCACGGCGAAGGTGAGGAGCTGCGCGGCAGGCCGCAAGGAGGTGTCTGGTGGCAGCCCTGGGTCGGACTGCAACCGGAGGAATGGGTTTGTTCTGGGGAGTGTTACGGAGGTGTGGAGTGGCAGTGGAGGGGTGGGGAGTGCTCAGTGTGATGAGGCGGAGGTGCGGTGAGGGTCGGCGAGCCGTGTGGGTTGCTGAGGTGATGGGAACGGCTCGCCGGAGGGTGGTCGGAGGCGAAGGGGGTGAAGGTGGTCAGGGTCGGTAGAGGGCTTAATTGAATAAATTGAAAGCGGGGAAAGAAAGAGGAGGAGAAGGGGAGTAGCTCTAGCTTACTTGCAGGGACGAAGGGGGAGGAACAGGGCGACAGTCGTATCGACTGTCGCCGGAGAAGACGATGCTCAGGGAGAGGGGCGGCGGCGAGCAGAGAGCCGGAGAGGCGCCAGCTGGGTGCGGCGTGGCGCCGGAAGAGCAGGGGAGGAAGTCTCTGCTGCTGGTATTGCGGCAGAGCGAAGAGGTGGAGGGGGAGGAATCCGCCGGAGCTGGTGAGCGTTTGCCGGAGGAAGAAGAGAAGAAAGCTGGGGGTTTTCTCCATCAGATCCAGGCTGCCCTGGTCGGTGGAGCAGCGGGGGGTATTTATAGGGATGAAACAGGGAGGAAGGCGGAGGGAGACGACGTGTCTCCCTCGCCGGAGAATGGTCGGAACACGAACCCATACCGTCCGTGCGTTCGCACGGCCGGTATGGTGGGCTACAATGACCAGGGGGGTGCCCCTGCGACGGCTGACGACGCAGGGCACCCCCGGTTTACTTGCCAGGTCCCCCACCTCACCCTGCGCGGCGCCATGCTCCGCGCAAGGTCGCCGGAGCATGGTGCTGGCAGGGTTTTGCAGGAGGGACCTGATTGCAAAGAACGAAGGAGAGTTAGGGGCCAAAATGCGAGGGTTCAAAAGTTGAGGGCCAAAGAGTAAATATATGAGGACCAAAGTGTGAAGTCGGTCAAGGAGGTTTCTTCTTAGGCTCAAGTTTTTATACATGACTAATTAGGACCTAAGGAATCTGATGGTGAATTTCATTTTCATATTAAACCTTGTTTGACCGGTCAATTTGCGCAAAAACCCAAATTAAGTTATTAATTGGGCATGGTTCTCAATGTAGGTCAAAATGGGTTCTAAAGGCCAAATTGAAGGTTCTAAACCCTAGAGATTATTTTTCTATGAATTTTAGAGGGTTTATTCTATTTTTACTTTGCCTCGAACCTTGTGAATTGAAGTGGGTTGTTTTAGGGTTACAGATTATCATTTGGTTCCTTGGAAGTGCTGTAGCCCTTACTAGATCATCTCATCCCACTTTTATTCTTATTACGCTGTTTTGACCTGTGTTTGGGCCCTGAATTACCCTGTATGCAGATTATACTGGTAAAATTGCACTTTTACCCCTTATGACTGGTTTTCTTCTCAAACTCAGAATTCTCTGAGTTAAGCCTTTCCTTGAGATATGTAGGAGCTTTTATCCTTTGTATTGGGTCAAAATGAGCTAGTTATGGCTCATGATGAGGTTCTCATCAGTGCCTAACTGTTCACATTGGGAATTTAAAGGATAATTTGAATGAAAATCATGTTTATTGGCTAGAACATCTATCTTAAACTGTATTGAGCCCATATGAGGTAGTTTATTGCCTATCCAACCTTTAGACTAGGATTCAAGGCCTTAGGTTCACATTAGAAAACCCTTCTTAAGCTTAGGTTGTATGAACTTTATAAATAAATAAAAATGATATAAAAATTCAAAAAAAAAATAAAATAAAGGTGTAGAGAGTAGGATTAGGTATATTTTTAAGTACATACCAAGTTTCAAGGCATTCTGAGTCCTTAACTTGGTAGAACATACCAGCTGACGGTTCAGTCTACCTTAAAACTTAATAAAAGACCTTAACCTATAAAAATATCAAAAACACATTCTATCTCCCATCTCTTTCTCTTTCTCTCATCCCCTACCTTTATAAAACATATAAAAACCATAAAAAGTAGAAAACTCCAAAAATACCCAAAAATACCTTGTATATTATGTATATACTTGTAAATATAAGCTATATAGTAAGCTATATGTATATATACTGTAAAATAGGTGTATAATAGGTATAACTAAGTTATATATATATTGTATAATGTAAATTAAATATTTATGATTATGTAAATTGTATATAACTTAATCATATAACTATTTATTATTTATACTAACTTATATACATTATAACTTAAGTAAATATATAAAACCCTGTAAATAACTGTATCTACTATTGATATTGTATATACATATCTATATATGTATTAGGTATATTATAAACCCTGTATCATAATTTAATTATGTATATATAATAAATAATTTATTTATTAATTTACTAGCTAAGTTATTAAGTTAAATTAAAATAAATTAGTAAGTTAAGTTATAACTGAGATAACTTATACTATACATTTGTATTATAATATTTTAAGTAATTTAAACTAATTTAACTATATTTATATTGTATTATACTATTTATACCTAATTTATATGTAAAATAGCCTGAAAACTAATATTTAAATGCAAATAAATTAAAATAAAATTTGTAAAATACAATAAAAATGTGTATTAAATTCTTTAATATGTATATTAATATTGTACAGTATCAATTAGACTATTAATTAACTAATTTAAATGTTAATTAATAAATAAACATGAATACAGTATATACAAATCACAATATTTAGCTAATTTATTTATATAGTAAATATAATTATTTTTGAAAATAAATTGTATAATTAAGTAGTCCTACATATATACTTTAAGACCCCATAATTTATTGTTAAATTACAATAATTTATGACCCTAAAATCGAGGACCAAAATCATGAATCCAACACATGCACGCCTTAGCTGCAGTGCCTGTTTGTCGCTATGAATCGGATTTTAAAATCGATGCGTTGCAGTATAGATTGAATCAGAATGAAAAACAAATAGAATTTATACTTGAATGGAAGTCCAAGGTCGAACATAGGAAGCAATTAGCAAAATAGTTCTCAATAGTTCACAGTATAAGTAATTTATAGAACTCCAAACAATAATGATATAAGTCAAATAGTGCAAAAAGAATAGGGTAAAATAATGATTTGAATCACCAGTTACCCCTCACAATAATATCAAATATTTCAATAGTATCAACCAAATAAAGCCTCTCAATCAAGTATCAGACAGTTGAGTATTTAATCAGACGACTTAACCTTCTCAAGCTACATTGTGTAGCCTTCTCTCCCTCCTCAGCCTCTTCTCTTTTTCTCCTTTCTCTTCTCTGGATGCTCTTCTTCTTCCTTCTCTTCATGCACAAGGGGAAGGGTTTCTTCTTCAAATGGCTAAGTGTCAGCCGTTGGTCTTCAGAGCAAAACCCCTTGCCCCCGCATGCTCTGTCTCTTTCTCTCTCTGGGATTCACTCTCCCAAAGCCTTGGGCAATCAGATTCAGATCTAAGCATATCCGGGACCAGGGATGCATGAGTGATATCGCAATCGAGGAGTGAAGGCGAGTTAGGTGGGTCAGGCCAGCGCCAGGCCCGTGTGCACAGTGTCACAGGAGAGGCGGTGTTGGGTGAGTGGGGACCTCACCCCCATGTGTTGAGGTGATAAGCCTACAACACAAAATCATTTTATGGGACGCCGCACCCTCACAGATTTTCGAGGTGGGACTAAATCCCACCGTTGTCTTCATGCGGCTGGTAGCAGTAGTGATCTCTCAATTGGAGCTAAAGGAGCGTACGCTACTTCCAATTGGATGCTTGGAGATGGACCTGGGAAGTATCCGCATCTCCTGAAGGGTGCACCTGGGGCCTTTGACTGGGAAGCAAGCTTCAAAGTGTGCTTGAAGCTCTGCAGTAATGGTGGCACTAGTCAGTGAACCTGGACCGCACAGTATGGCCTTACGGCCTTATTAGAGAAGCTCAGTAGGATCGCGAAGATGCAGTAAAGGCATTGGTGGTGGTGGTGTGCTGTGAGAGGGGTCGGAGATGGCTGGCGGAGGCGAATTAGGTCAGAGAATAGTGGGTTGTTCGGTGGGTAGTTAGGAGTGGCAATCGACCTAACTAAGAGCTTTTGCTCCTTAGGTCGAGGCGAAGGTGTAGGGATGAACGACGGCCAATTTGGTGGAGCGTAGTGGATGTGCGAACTTGCTGGAGGTACACCGGCGAGGGGGAAGATGGAGGGCATTAGGTCGAGATGGTGGTCGATACGGACTGTGGTTGGTGTGTGAATGAAGTAGGGGAGTTAAGGAACTTATCTAGGTAGTTGGTAGACGAAGGGGAGCAGAGGCGATGTCAGTTACGGTGTGGTTGGCGCCGGGGAAGAAGGTGACTCTGGTGGGGGTTGGATGGCAAGGATGAAGGAGATAGAGACGCCGGCCGATATTGCGCGACGCGGAGGAAGCTGAGGGAGACAAATCCATCGCTGGTATTACAAACAGATGAGGAATGAAGATAGAAGAGGTCGCCGGAGGTTGAGGAGCCTTTCGGCCAAAATAGGACAGAGGAATTGAGGGAGTTTCAGCCAAGAATCAAGCTTGAGGAACTCAGCTGATCTGCGGATTCTTTTATAGGCCTCTGGAGGGTGATTGAGCTTGGGAAGCAAACTTCCAAAACTTGGAATGTTCGTCGAAGTTGAAAATTTCTATGATACTTGAATCTCTCATGCATTTGCATGAGAGATTGGGAAGTTTTTAGGGCTTAGGATCTAGCTTAAAAGGAAGGGAATTCACAAGGAGCTCTAGCTAGCTCAGCTGAGTTGACAGGAGTTCACCCCAGCTCAGATCCAGCTACATCCAGCTCCACTCAACTCCAGCCAGCTGAAGAACTCATCCCAGCTCAGGAAGCTCAAGTCCAGCTCCCGGGGACTTAGCTTAACTTAGTTCAGCTCAGTTGAGCTAAGCTACCTTAGCTGCCTCAACCAACTTGATTCTCCCCGAGAGCATCGGACCTAGCTCACCTCAACTCATTTTGGTAGAAGCTAGCTTACTTTAGCTCGGCTTAGTAGCTAGCAAAGAACTAGCAAGCTAAGCCAGCTAGAATAGCTCCATGCCAGCCTCTTTAGCTGCAGCCAGCTCCAATTTCAGCTCCAGACTTCTCCTCAGCTCCTCCCTCCAAACTCTAGCTCCAACACCTTCTCCTCTACTCCTCCATTAGCTAAGCTAGCTTAGCTTAGCTTAACTTAGCTTAGCTTAGCTATGCTCCAACTTCCTTGGCTTGTACCACCCCAAAAACCCACCCAACAACTCCACCCAATTAGCTCCACCTAAGCTCCACATAAGCTAACCTACTTGGCACCAACCTAACCTACCCACCACCTCCAAAAGACACCTAAAAGTGGCGCCAAAAACTACCCTAACCACCCCCTTAATGGCACCACTTTTCCCTCCAAAACTCCCCCTCATCTCCACCACACAATTTCCCTTGAATTCATCTCCACCATCCACCTAACCCCCCTTCTAGAAGACCCCATGTTGGCGCCAAAATGGTGGTGTCTCTCCACCACCAAAAGACACCAACACCACCATAACTACCCCCTTTAACACCCCTTGGGTTGGCGCCAACTCTCCTTAGCCATAGGATCACCAACCACCTCCATCCTTCCATCCTAGCCCTCCATTTCAAGGGGCACCTTAACCCCCCATCCTACCCTATAAAAAGACCACTACCCACCACCATTCAAGGCATCCTTGGCTAGCAATTTTACTCTCATATTCCACCAAGAAGCCCACGTCCAAGAGAGAAGAAGAGGAAGAAGATTAAGGGGATATTTTGTCCCCTTGGTGCCTTCCCCTCTTCCCTTCTCTCTTGGGTCACGCCAGCCAAAGGGGAAGCCAGGCAAGGAAGATCTTGGAGGAGATCTTGAAGGTGGTCACGCCACCTTGGAGGAGTTTTTGAGGGTGGTGCACGCCCACCCCTTGGAAAGAGCATTAAAGGTGGTAGCTTCCACCTTGGAGGAGCTCTCAAGGAAGGAGAAGAAGGAGGCCCTCTTTTCAAGCCAAGGAGCAGTTAGGCTTGGAGCAAGAAGACGCCCTTCTTCACCATTGTTGCAAGAGGATTTCTGTTTCTTTTCTTTTCTATTAGATTTGTTTAATTCTAGAAGAAGCATTCATCTACTTGTCCTTGAAAAGAATACTCATTTTACCCAATCAAATTGCCTTCTTTTAGCTTTTTATTGCAGTTGTTTTTAGTTCTAGCACTTGTTTCACCACTTCTTCCTAATTACCCTAGGCCTCCACTTGCCTAGAGTGAGCTTAGGAAGATGATATTTCTATCTCTTAAATTTTAGTTAATCATTTGTAGGTGTTAGTTGTTTTCGTTACAATTCGCAGTTTGCCCTCGTCTTTTCAAAATACAAAGAAAAAATTACATATTGAAAAATATCAAAAAGAAAGTTGAGATCTATCTGTAAGCAAGAGGATTAATTTTGCAATTTTTGCCTCCTTAGACAACCCTAGGTACTCCCCTATCTCGGATATAAATTTAAAAGCGAAAGCGGATTTACGCGTTGCAACGACACTAAATTGCCTAATTAACAAACCGCGTAAAATCGCTATCACTTTTTGGCGCCGTTGCCAGGGAGGCACGGCTTTGCATTAATTAATTTTCTCTTGCTTGAAGTGGATCTCATCCCCTTCTCTTCCTTTCTTTTGTCTGTGCAGGAACTACAGCAGGAAGGCGGGAATCTGGAAGTGAGAGCTCAAAGTTCCTTTTCTTCCCACGAAATTCAGGTTGGTTCCTCTTTCTGGTCACATAATTAATTAAAAATACCAAAAATATATTAAACTTGGCTTTCAGGATCCCAAAAAACTTAATTAAGTGGAGTAGTGCATTATAAAATCCATTGTTTGCATGTATGCTTCTTTAACACCACTCCATTGCAAGTATTGGTGTTCTGTTTTTCAAGTCCAGATTCCTGTCCGGAATTGAAAAATCGATTCCTAATATCACACGCCTCCTAAAATCATAAAATTTCATAGAGCGATTTCCAATTAAGTTTGGAACATCTGTTCCAAATTTCAGATCAATTGGATTTGTATTTAATTTTTAAAAATTCATGGATTGCAGAGGGGTCACACCCTTTAATCTTCCTGTTTTGCTACTGTCCGCGAATTTTTAAAATTTTTATACTCATCCAATTTTTGTGAATCTTAGTTTTATGAAATCCTTGTGAAATTTTACACATCATATAAAATCACAAAAATTTTCTGAGGTCGGTGGTAATACTGAAAAGTCCACAATACCCATGGGTATCATTTCTGGACTTTGACACCAGTACAATTAAAAATTTAAAATAATTATCAAACAAATTCTTAAAATCTTACAAAAATCTTTTTTGGAATCCTTGTTTGATTTTCTTCAAAGTAGTGGTGTTGTTTGACTTTTTTGGACTGCTACTTAATTCTGAAAGCCTAAAAATAATTCATTGGTAGTAAAATTTCTTTCTTAGGGATAATTGGCTTAGGGTTTCTTCTTTCTTTTTAGAGACTTAATTAAAAGGAAATATACAATCACCCATACAACTTGTTTTCCTTTAATTGTGGATTTTCAAACTTGTTTGACAATTTAATTAGAGAAACCCTAAAACACATTTGATTAAATTGAATCCTAAACGAAATAAATACAAGAAAATTGTGTGACAACTTGATTTTCTTTGGAGCCACTCTCCAATTCCTACACACACAAAAAAAAATCAAAATAATAGGGCAACATCCCAATAAACGCCCTCCACATTCCGTGTGCACTATAGCATCCTAGACCTAATTAAAATTGGTAGCAACTTGACCCCTAAGGCTTTACCAACTTAGGCTTGCTATTTAGGTATTAAGTTTTCTTTAGTTAATACCAATTCTTTCATCTATATCTGGTGTTCAGGCTGAGGGGCCGTGTCAAACGACCAGGCGCGGGTTTGTACAAGCACCTGGGGTCTTCCCTGGGAAACGTTTGGGCCCAAACCTCCCCTTAAGCAACTTGGCTAGATTTGTTGACAGAACAGGTATTCACTATTGACTACTTATTTCCTACATAGACCAAGTCTTAGGTTTATTATTAGGGAGTCGCATTTAAGTTAGGTCTAGATTTGTTTGCTTGAATTGCACACTTTCTCTCATCTCTTTCTCTTCTCCTCTCCTCCAATTCTTCCAAGTAGTGCATGCACGGGCGACTTTCCCAAAAATCACACCTCGAGGGACCATCTGATTTTGCCCCCCACAGCAAGAAATCATTGTTTTCTTCCCCCTCGTCTTCTAAAAAAATGGAAAACCTAGGAAGCCATAAAAAAAATTCTGCTTCCACTTCTAACCCGTCAGTCGACCCACAAGCTGACTCCACCCTCCCTCACCTTCCTAACTTGGAGCAACCAGAAATACTAGCAAGGCCAGGTAGCCCTCCAATTATAACCCATAATACAAATCCCTTTGCATTAATGGTCGACCATTTGGCTCGACTACAACAAAATCAAGAAGATCTAGCTAGGACTGTCACGAACCTAGCTAATCAAGGACAAAATCCACCACCCCGCCAACAGCCTGTCGTTCCTCTTAAGGATTTCTATGATCCTTCCAATTATGAGGAAAGACCAGGGGTGGTTATACCACAAGGGGATTTCAAAATCAAACCCGCCATTCTAAACCTTATCAAACATTTTCATGGTCTTGCAAGAGAGGACCCTTTTTGTCATCTCGAGGAATTAACTGTCCTCGCTCAAACCACTCGTTCCCGCAATGTGTAGGAAGACATGTGGTTAATGAGACTCTTTCCTCTCTCTCTTAAAGACAAAGCATCGCATTGGTTTAGAACAGTTGGGCGTCCTATTACCACCTGGCCCCAATTAAAAAGTGCTTTTCTTAAAAAAATTTTTCCGATCGGTCGAACAAATGCATTAAGAAGATCTATAACGACCTTTCAACAAAAAAATGCTGAACCCCTCCACGAAGCCTGGGAAAGATTTCTGGAACTTCTAAGAAGTTGTCCCCATCATGAAATTCCACAATGGCAGTTAGCGCAAATCTTCTATCACAGATTAGAAGATCAATTAAAACGATTTGTGGATGCCTCATGTGGGGGCAATTTTCTTAACAAAGACGTCGAAAGTTCCTATCTTCTTTTTGAAGAAATGAGTGAAAACTCATTTAACATGACTTCAATGGACACTTTTGGCAGATCACAAAACCCCAGACACGGAGTCCATGAAATTGACTCCAAATCCACTTCTGTTCCACTCACACAAGATGATTTATATATGTTAGCTCAACGACTGGACCAGATGCAAATTCACCAAAAGAAAATGGAAGAAAAGCTCACAAACAAACAAGCTCCACACGTCCACTCTCCACACACTAACCCCCCACACATTCTCCGAAGAGAAAATCTACACAATGTCGATGCCACATCTGCTGGCCAGCAATTTCCGGCTGATTTCCCGTAAGATTTGACTGGGAATTTTGACCAAAATATTTTTGATTCCACCTCGGAAAATATTTATGCTCTTCAGGAGCAATTTAGAAACCCCTCCAACACTTCCAATCAAAATTGGAGGACTAACCCAAATCACTCCTGGAAAAACCTGAATCAGATTCCTTTTCCCAAACAAAACTATCTTGGGAATTATGGGCAACCTTTGTATGAACCTGGACCATCCCAGGATGATATTAATAATCAGTTCATGAAAACTCTGCAAGATATGCAGACTCAAATGACAGAAGTAACCCGCATGATTACCAATTTACAACACCAAGTTAAGGTTACTCCTGATCATCGACCTATTGGGAATTTACCATCCCAACCCATGCCCAACCCAAACAATCAAAGGAATCAATTCCAAGGTGGATATCCCAGTCAACATATTCAGCCAGCACCTCAGCATCCACCGGGTTTCAATAACAGCCAGGCACCTCGTCCTCATCCTAGAAACAACCAAACTGCAAATGCAGTTACCTTGAGGAATGGGAAAACCACTCACAATACCCTGCCTGTTAAAGAAACCCGCTCTAATGACACACAGATTAACTCTTCCCCTCCTATTGTTCAGGAACCAATTCATGCAAAACAGGGCAACCCTGCCCCATTTCCACAAGCCCTCCACTCTTCAAAAAAGAAAAAGACAAAATCCGAGCCCACTAAGAAGGAACTAATGGATTTATTTGGGCAAGTAGAAATTAATATCCCTATCCTAGATGCCATTAAGTATATCCCTGCCTATGCAAAATTTTTAAAAGATTTATGTACTCCAAAAAGGCAGCCCAAAAATTTAGGAAAGGTAATTCTTCCAGAGACAGTCAGATCAGTTGTGCAGAGCCGACCGCCTCTTAAGAGAAAAGATCCCAGCGCCCCCTAATCCAAGTTATCATTAATGATACCTCATTTGATCGCGCTCTGTTGGATCTTGGTGCCACAATTAATCTTATCCCCACAGTTATTTTTGAGGAATTTAAGATCGGTGAATTTAAGCCTGTTGAGGTTACTCTCCAATTAGCCGACCGATCTACGATTAAACCAAGGGGAATTGTTGAAGATGTTCTTGTCCGGGTCAAAAATTGTCTATTTGCAGTAGACTTTTTAGTCTTGGACATAGAGGTACCTGATGCACTTAAGTTTGCCCCCATTATTCTTGGAAGACCATTCTTAGCCACCGCCCGCACCAATATTGATTGTGATTCCGGAAAGATGAAGATCATGTGTGGCGGTGAATCTGTAACCCTAGACATTTTTCAAGCCTCTAGGCGTTTGCAAGAACTAGATTTCTTTGATGATTCGGATTCAGAAATAGAAAACATTGTGGAGGAAACATTGCAGATTTCCCAATTAGGTTCCTGTTTTGCTGTAAATACGGTTCCTGAACAACCCACTTTTTCTCACCCTTCCACCTCAACTACACGACCAGCTAACATTCTAGCTGACCCTTTCACTCTCACTTCACCTCTAACCCACAAAGCAGAAACTCTTTCGGAACCAGGCCTACAATTGGAATTAAAACCTTTGCCCGATTCCCTTAAATATGTCTTCCTGGGTCCAAATCAGACCCTGCCCCTGATTATAAATTCTGGACTCACCGGGGCACAAGAGCACAAACTTCTCCAGGTTTTGAGTAAATATCGAAAAGCTATTAGCTGGACCCTTTCTGATCTTAAAGGCATTCATCCGTCCTATTGTACGCATCGTATATATTTAGAGGACGATTCTCGCCCCTCCCGCCAACCACAAAGGCGCTTGAATCCTAGTATGCAGGAGGTGGTAAAAAAGGAGATTATTAAGTGGATGGATGCTGATATCATCTACCCCATTTCTGACAGCTCCTGGGTTAATCCAACTCAAGTTGTCCCTAAAAAGGCTGGACTAACAGTTGTCACCAATGAAAATGGGAAAAATATAGCCACTCTAACCGCTTCTTCTTGGCGTGTGTGTATAGATTATCGGAAATTAAACACTGCCACCAAGAAGGATCATTTCCCGCTCCCTTTTATTGATCAAATCTTGGAGCGGTTAGCCGGACGGGAATTTTACTATTTTTTGGACTGTTATTTTGGCTATAATCAAGTAGCGGTTCATCCTGAGGACCAGGATAAAACAACTTTCACCAGCCCCTTCGGAACCTTTGCTTTCCGAAGAATGCCCTTCGATCTTTGCAACACTCTTGCAACTTTTCAAAGGTGCATGCTTGCAATTTTTTCAGACCTGGTAGGTGAATGTTTAGAAGTCTTTATGGATGACTTCTTTGTCTTTGGAGATTCTTTTGACCATTGCCTCAAAAATCTTGAAAGAACTCTCCAAAAGTGCATAGAAGTTAATCTGGTCCTCAGCTGGGAAAAAAGTCATTTCGTGGTCCAAGAAGGTATTGTCTTGGGCCATGTTATTTCAAAACAAGGAATCGCGGTAGATAAAGCAAAAATAGATGATATATCTAAGCTCCCACCGCCCACTACTGTCAAACAGATCAGATCCTTTTTGGGTCATGTGGGTTTCTACCATTGATTCATACAAAACTTTCCCAAATCTCCAAGCCTTTAAGTCAGCTTCTCACTAAAGACCAGCCATTTGATTTTAATAATACGTGCCTGGAGAGTTTTTTGAGGTTAAAGAAAGAGGTTATTGAGGTGCCAATATTGCAGGGACCTGATTGGAATAGTCCCTTCGAATTAATGACAGATGCCTCAGATTTTGCTGTAGGGGCCGTTCTAGGGCAAAGAATTGGCAAGAAGCCCGTTGTGATCTATTATGCTAGCAAAACCCTTGATGATGCACAACGGAATTACACGGTTACTGAAAAGGAACTTCTTGCCATTGTATTTGCCTTAGAAAAATTTAGATCTTATCTATTGGGGTCATATGTCACTGTTTATAAAGACCACTTAGCAATTAAATATTTGCTGACAAAGAAAGATTCGAAACCCCGCCTTATCCGTTGGATTCTACTGCTCCAGGAATTTGACCTGGAAATCAAGGATAAGGCGGGATTGCACAATGTAGTGGCCGACCATCTCTCTCGTCTTATGACGAATGACATAATGACCCCACCAGATCAGTTCCCCGATGAAAGTATTTAGCTACTACAACCCTCCCTTGGTTTGCGCCAATCGCAAACTACTTAGCAACAGAACAAATCCCCGCTGATTGGCCAAAAACGAAACGGGATAAGTTCTTTGCTGATATTAAATATTATTTTTGGGAAGAGCCTGACCTTTTTCGCATTTTTGCCGATCAGGTCATTCGATGATGTGTCCCCGATTCTGAAATCCATGATATCTTAACACATTGTCACTCAATGGCCTGTGGCGGACATTTTTCGGGCAAGAAAACTGCAGCTAAAGTCCTTAATGTGGGATTTTATTGGCCCAGCTTGCACAATGATGCTCATGACTTCGTTCGGTCCTGTGTGCGTTGCCAGAGCATCGGCAACATGACTCGAAAGGATATGATGCCCCTTAATCCGATTTTAGAGGTTGAAATTTTTGATGTTTGGGGCATCAACTTCATGGGACTGTTCATCAATTCTGGTGGGTATTTGTATATTTTAGTCGCAGTCAACTATGTTTCTAAATGGATAGAAGCAATACCCACCCGCACTAGTGATCACCATGTGGTTGTCGAATTTCTTAAGAAAAATATTTTCTCAAGATTCGGCATACCAAAAGCCATTATCAGTGACGGAGGCTCACATTTCACCCACTTACAATTTCGTCACCTCCTTTCTAAATATGGGGTTAATCATAAAATTTCCACGCCATATCAGCCCCAAACTAATGGCCAGGCTGAAGTTTCTAACCGGGAAATTAAAAATATTTTATAAATGACGGTTAGGCCCGACCGTAAAGATTAGTCCACCAAATTGGACGACGCTTTATGGGCCTACCGTACCGCTTTTCAAACTCCGCTTGGCATGTCTCCCTTCCGTCTGATTTTCGGGAAGGCATGCCATCTCCCGGTAGAATTAGAACATAGGGCTTTTTGGGCAATAAAACAACTCAATATGGATTTATCTGACGTCGGTAACCATAGAAAATTACAATTAACTGAATTGGAAGAATTACGTAATTTTTCCTATGAAAATGCGAGGATTTATAAAGACCGAACAAAGAAATTTCACGATAAATATATTGTTCAGAAACACTTTGACGTTAATCAACTTGTTTGGCTTTTCGATGCAAGATTACGTCTTTTTCCTGGCAAATTAAAATCTAAATGGACCGGCCCTGTTATTGTCCATAAAACATATCCATATGGCGCTGTTGACCTTTTTGATCCAAAAGCAAATTCTACATTTCAAATCAACGGCCAGCATTTAAAGTCCTATTTTGACCATACGCCTATAATTCCATCTGAATCTTTTAATTTTACTGAGCCAGCCACCCTTGATCACTAATGCACATCACGCCCAGCTAAATGTCGTAAAAGACAACACTGGATGGGAGGTAACCCATCATTTTTTTTCTTGCTTTCCCTTTTTTTCTTTTTCCAGGTTTTGTTCATCCTAAACCCGACCGTTCTTCACTAAGGTGATCCCTTTTTCCTCCTAATGCATGAGGACATGGCATATCTTAAGCATGGGGGGTGTTTTTAAATTTTTACGATCGATTTAGGATGTTCAAAACCTAAAAGCATGCAATTTTCTTTAATTTATTTCCTGCTTGCATACCCAAAAAAAATTTTAATTAAAAATGTTGAAAACCTTTTGAGGAAAAATTTTGAAATCGGGACTAAGGTCGAAAAAAAATTCACTTTTGGTACAATGGGATTTAATCTTTAACAAACTAGGGATGAGGATATGGATCTGATCATTAGAATTCCAGGGTCTATTTTAGACTAGATCAGATATCCTTCTCTAAAATTCCACCTGAACTCATGATAGTTCAAGTGACTTGAACCTATTTTATAATACGGAAAGTATTTGACTTAGTTTCTGACTCAAAAACCTACGTGTCTTGAGAAACTTCTTGTGTCTATTTACACACACAAGCCAACACTTAAAAACAATTAAAATTTTTGAAAAAACTCCCTTATTTGGATTTAGTAAAAGTCTGAAGTAGATCATTGATTTGAGTTCCCACCGTCGAGAAGGAGGAAAATGCCTCCTTTCAGGACGCGATGTCAACATGTTACCGCCTCGGTGCTGCTCCATATCTATATTTCATATCTTTAGACGGAGCATTAAAAGCGCATTTTAGCAGCTCAAGTGTCTTGGATGGTGCTCTACCTATAGCGTCAGAGCAAGAGCTTGAGTTTGCTTGGAGCGCCCCTTTTCACCGCATCGTGTTTTGGGGTTGTGAGCTCCTGGGTAGTGTCATGGACAGTGCTATCCCGAAGTACTGGCGCCAGAGCCCCCTCGAGGAATGGTAACGGGAATGATGATCCCGACACATCCGTTGTAAGACTAAGCTAAAAATAAGCATGGGGGAGAAAAAAAAAAAAGAAGAAAAAAAAAAAAAAAATAACACGTCCTTATAAATGTTGGCTTTTCACAAGCACAGACATAAGGTTTTAAAGGATTTTACAAGTTGCGAATCAGATTCATGAGCCAGAAAAATCCTAAAAACAAACATTTCAAGTCATCTGAATTAACAAGGGGTTAATTTGTGAATTTTCTGGAGGATATATTGATCCCGTTCTATCTAATGGTTGAATCCAAAAATAAATCCCGATGTTTACCTTTAACAAATCACGTTCCTCGTGTGTTTTAATCTACCAAGTTCCCTTAATCTCTTTTTCTCCTCAAAAGTCAAAAAAATTAGATTTCCCAAAAATTCTATTTTCCAAAAAAATTAAAGTTTTGCTAAGAGACTAGCAAAAGATAAGCATGGGGGTGTGATAAACGCCAGTTTATCATCATTCTTATGCATTAAAACAAACCTAGCTCTTAGGATTTTACTCCGCAAATGAGTTTTTTGGGCTGCATTTAGGCATAAATTAGGTTAGGCATGCATTGCATCTTTTATTTGTCTTTTTAATATGTTCTTGTGAGTGTTAGGGATGCACAGATATACAGATCCTTAAAACCCTAGCACTCAAGAAGGCAAATGGTGAAGGAGAACCCCAGACTAGTTGGAACTCAGCTTGATCCAGCTCACCATAGCTGGAACCTAGCTCACTTGAACTAGGGTTAGCTCATCCCAGCTCCATTCAGCTAATCTCAGCTGAATGATAACTCAAGAGAGTTCATCTTAGCTCACTCTAGCTCAAGTCAGCTCAGATCCAGCTCAACTTAGCTGAGTCTAGCTCATCTCAGCTCCCACTAGTTCACAGGGAGCTCTAGCTAGCTCAGCTGAGTTGACAGGAGTTCACCCCAGCTCAGATCCAGCTACATCCAGCTCCACTCAACTCCAGCCAGCTGAAGAAGAACTCATCCCAGCTCAGGAAGCTCAAGTCCAGCTCCCGGGGACTTAGCTTAGCTTAGCTCAGCTCAGTTGAGCTAAGCTACCTTAGCTGCCTCAACCAGCTTGATTCTCCCCGAGAGCATCGGACCTAGCTCACCTCAGCTCATTTTGGTAGAAGCTATCTTACTTTAGCTTGGCTTAGTAGCTAGCAAAGAACTAGCAAGCTAAGCCAGCTAGAATAGCTCCATGCCAGCCTCTTTAGCTGCAGCCAGCTCCAATTTCAGCTCCAGACTTCTCCTCCTCAGCTCCTCCCTCCAAACTCTAGCTCCAACACCTTCTCCTCTACTCCTCCATTAGCTAAGCTAGCTTATCTTAGCTTAACTTAGCTTAGCTTAGCTATGCTCCAACTTCCTTGGCTTGTACCACCCCAAAAACCCACCCAACAACTCCACCCAATTAGCTCCACCTAAGCTCCACATAAGCTAACCTACTTGGCACCAACCTAACCTACCCACCACCTCCAAAAGACACCTAAAAGTGGCGCCAAAAACTACCCTAACCACCCCCTTAATGGCGCCACTTTTCCCTCCAAAACTCCCCCTCATCTCCACCACGCAATTTCCCTTGAATTCATCTCCACCATCCACCTAACCCCCCTTCTAGAAGACCCCATGTTGGCACCAAAATGGTGGTGTCTCTCCACCACCAAAAGACACCAACACCACCATAACTACCCCCTTTAACACCCCTTGGGTTGGCGCCAACTCTCCTTAGCCATAGGATCACCAACCACCTCCATCCTTCCATCCTAGCCCTTCATTTCAAGGGGCACCTTAACCCCTCATCCTACCCTATAAAAAGACCACTACCCACCACCATTCAAGGCATCCTTGGCTAGCAATTTTACTCTCATATTCCACCAAGAAGCCCACGTCCAAGAGAGAAGAAGAAGAAGATTAAGGGGATATTCTGTCCCCTTGGTGCCTTCCCCTCTTCCCTTCTCTCTTGGGTCACGCCAGCCAAAGGGGAAGCCAGGCAAGGAAGATCTTGGAGGAGATCTTGAAGGTGGTCACGCCACCTTGGAGGAGTTTTTGAGGGTGGTGCACGCCCACCCCTTGGAGAGAGCATTAAAGGTGGTAGCTTCCACCTTGGAGGAGCTCTCAAGGAAGGAGAAGAAGGAGGCCCTCTTTTCAAGCCAAGGAGCAGCTAGGCTTGGAGCAAAAAGACGCCCTTCTTCACCATTGTTGCAAGAGGATTTGTGTTTCTTTTCTTGCTATTAGATTTGTTTAATTCTAGTAGAAGCATTCCTCTACTTGTCTTTGAAAAGAACACTCATTTTACTCAATCAAATTGCCTTCTTTTAGCTTTTTATTGCAGTTGTTTTTAGTTCTAGCACTTGTTTCACCTCTTCTTCCTAATTACCCTAGGCCTCCACTTGCCTAGAGTGAGCTTAGGAAGAAGATATTTCTATCTCTTAAATTTTAGTTAATCATTTGTAGGTGTTAGTTCTTTTCGTTACAATTCGCAGTTTGCCCTCGTCTTTTCAAAATACAAAAAAAAAAATTACATATTGAAAAACATCAAAAAGAAAGTTGAGATCTATCTGTAAGAAAGAGGATTAATTTTGCAATTTTTGCCTCCTTGGACAACCCTAGATACTCCCCTATCTAGGATATAAATTTAAAAGCGAAAGCGGATTTACGCGTTGCAACGACACTAAATTGCCTAATTAACAAACCGTGTAAAATCGCTATCACAAGCTCACCAGAGTTGTAGGATTAGGATTTCATGGCGGTAGGGACCTATTTGATGAAAATGATGATAAATATAGGGACTTTTTTGTAAGAGATTTAAAAGCGAAGCGGCCATGTGAAATAAAGAAAATCGGACTTGGACTAAAGTGCAAATTAGGTCGAAACAATCTCAGATTGGGCTCAAATTTTGGTACAAACCTAATTTATACCTAAGGAATCCAGTAGTGAAGTTGGATTTTGGTTTTGATCTAGTTTAAATGGGTAATTTGCATAATCACATAAATTATGGCAAATATCTGTCTGAGACTCTGTTTTAGGTCAAGATGGGTTCCAATGGTCAAATTGAAGTCACTAAGTACTAGAGAATATTTTTCTATGATTTTTAGAGGGTTTAGGTGAATTTTATAGTACTAGAACCTCTGTAGATTAAGCGAGTCTGCTTTTAGGGTTTTAGATGTCCATTATTTCCTATAACGCATGAAAACCCTTTTCTATCTGTTCTAACCCACTTATTAGACTCTTAAGACCAGTTGGCCTTTGTTTAACCCCTGAGAGAACCTACAGTTTATTCTATTTTTGTGATAGAATGGTAAATTTGCATAAATAACCTTGTATTCTTCTCTTCTTCTTAAATCAATGTTTTATGCCCTTAAGACTTTCTGATGGATATGTAGGAGCTTTTATTGACTTAATCAGATCAAATTAAGCTAGTTATGGCTCATGATGGTGTTCCCATCATGCCCTCATGCCTAGGTTTTGCTAGTCCCTTAGCAAAACCATTTGAATCGAACCAGTTATCTAGGTCATATTTTAACCATTAACATGCCCTACTAAGTCGCATCTCTAGGAATCAAATCTTAATACCAACAATAGGCCTAGAGGTACTTAAGTACCAGCCCAGATCCCGGCCTGACTAGCTTTCGCCTTAGTCTGCCACGAAAGTTTCTAAGGCCCGCAAAAACTTTCCTAAGGTTCGTTGGACCCAGCGGTTAAAGCACCCGTGCTTGAAACATGGTTAGTCTGATTCGGTTTGCCAATGCATTTTGAGAGAGACATAGAAGGAGAGTTTGATTTGTGGAGAGCTTTCTCTCTCATTTCTTTTCATTATATTTTTCCTTAGATCCATCCTCGGATTGGCCCTAAGCACAGTCTGTATCGGATTCCTTGCTCCCACAATCAATCTTCGCAAGGTCCCTGGCAATCGATGCTTCGAGATAGTATCGCCCATGGCAACCTCCAGAACCCTGGCTTTCAAGATTTCAGGATAATCCCACCCATGGCATTCTGTAGCTAAATCTAGACCCTGGCAATTGACATTTCGTGATAATGCTACCCATGGCATCTGAACCAGCACAAGATGCTTACATGGCCCTAGTAAGATATTTAGATATCCTAGGAGACAAGCACCGAGAAGATATGTTATTACGCATCTTCGAGAGGAATTTCCCGCCTCTCCGCGTTGGGAACTCATCCAAATCAACTTATGTGTTCAAGCTGCTCCTAATCTAGATCTTAGGACCTTTTTTAGAATAGATTAAATGCCTTTTGTCATGGTTTCATCTTTAAAGCTCACTGAACCAGACTATGTGTGATTTATGGTGCTTAAGTTATCGAGTTCCACAAACCAAAGGTCAGTTAACGGGGTCGAATAATCCCTAATCCTTAGACTTAATACATAAGGTTTGCATTTTCCTCAACCTCTTGAGGATTAATCCGGATCTTGAAAAGTACATGAGTGTTTAAATCTCAGAACATATCCAAGAGACCTAAAGTCGGTATTTGCCACTAATCTCTTAAGTTTTAGCCTTTCAGGTCTTAGTTCATCATTCGATCAAACCTAGAAGGTAGGTAGGTTCCAAATTATTTCTAAGGGACTCAATTTTCTTTTCTTTTTCTTTGTGCTTCTTTCTTCTCTTTTCAAATTTTCATTCCTCCTTTTAAAAAATGGCTCTTCTTTTTCCTCAACCTCCTTTTTTTCTTTTTTTTGATGAAACCCTTTCTTGTGAAGTGATTCTCACGGTATTTTGGACTTTAATACCCCCCATGCCTATGATTTGCAATGTCCTCATTGTAAATTAGGTGGGTTCGAATTCAGCTTAGATCGTACATTAGAATAGGTTTTAGGTGGGTGGATGGGTCGAGATGACTGTTGTGGACGATTTCAAGCTCTGGTACGGGTACCAGAGGTGGAGTCGGCTGTTCTAATGGATGAACCCTAAAGTGCAATATAAGTTTAGCATGGGATGTGTCAAGAAGGGTTTTGACTTTTTCAAAAAGATGATGGGTTGCCTCTTGTTAAGCACTGAGTTTAATACCATCAGTCAGGTGTAATATGTGATAAGTCGATTTTCACTTTCAAATAATGTATTAAGATGATTTGTCGTTGTAGGATCGAAGTGGTGGAAAATAGCTTAATAAAATAATTAAAATTAAAATTTAACCACTCACAGGAGAGCGGGTCATGTCCACATGAAGGCAAAACTCGCAATTAGGTCAAAATCAAGTTTGTTAAACTATTCGTTAGATCAAATAATGCCTGTGTAGCTTTGAAAGTAAGCCTTAAATTTATGGATAAGTCAAGGGGTGTGAATGTAATTTTTATGTTAGAAAATTATTCATGTGCAAAGGTATGCCATGTACTATTCACTTGCATGCATACGAAAATGTCATTCAAAATTAAATTCAATGCACATAGAGATGAATAATAAGGTTTAACAATTATCTAGAAGCATGAGCATTAAGGCATAAATTCACCACAATAAAATAATCATAAATCAAAATTCATTTTCGTGGCAATGGCATGAAATGTAATTATTAATTGAGGTTGAAACAGGGGATTAGCTTCGGGTGAGCTTGTGCATGGATGGAGAGATGGACGGCGAGTTGGCGACCAAAGGTAGCCCTCTCTGATCCGCACCTGATGGTTGTGGTGACTCGATGGATGGTGGTCGGAGCCGGCCTATTAGAGGAAAGAAGTGGCGGTAGTGGAAGTTGCTGCTGGAGGCTACGTGGGATGCAAGCACAAGGAGGCATGGTGCATGGGCACTGGGGCGCTATAGGCAAGGCTAGAGTACGCGTGCTTAGGCAAGGGTGCGCGGGCGTTGTCTGATGGCACCAGCTGCAGGTACTACAGGGAGGCGCGAGGAGGGGCTGAAGCGAGGGCGGTGGGGCGCACTGAAGGCTCTGCTAGAGGGCACTCTATAGGCACAAAGGCATGCGGGCATGTTGGCTTGTGAAGGCACGCGGTGGGTAGGCGCGCTAGTGCACGGGTGTGCAGGTGCTAGTGGGTGCGCTGGAACTGCTGGTGAAAGCGCGCGGTGGGCAGATGGTGCGCGGTTTTGTGGGTGCTGAGAATGAAGGTGCAGGCGTGGGTGCTGAGAATGAAGGTGCGGGCGTGGGTGATGGCGTGAGGTAGGAGGAATTGCAGGGACTTTTGGTGGTGTGGGCTATCACCCCACACGTCCACGGTGATGGAGTCGCATTGCCGTGGTGGGAGGCCGGTGGTATGAATGGATGAGAAGCAAGGTTCTCTGTGCACAGTAAGGAACAAAGGGGTGGAGACCTCTCCCTCAACGGCAGCTCTTCCTTCTCTTTTGTAGCCATGTCTACAAAGATTTGAAATTCAAAACACCGTAGAGTCAATGTGATGCGTAGGAGGGGGCGGCGACAAAGGAGTGATCTGCAAAGGAGAAGAAGAATAAAAGAATAAAATAATTAGGGTTATTTATACATAATTTCTTAACTTCTATGTTAATTAAAATAGTGGCCAAATTAATTAACTAATTAAATGTATGCAACCCTCGGTTAATTCTAAATGCATGAATTATGCACTTAAGCTAAAAATATGAATTAATTTATTTACATCCTAATGTATGCTATCTAAATGTTAAAATTAACTTAATGTCTAGACATTTACATACTTAAATAGCCCACAAATATGGGTTAATCAATATGCTCAGGGAGAATGGAGATTAAAAGATACCTCAGCCAAGTTTGTATCGTTGAGTTCAATGAACGGCTTAAGTCACTGGCCATTCACAATAAAAGGTTTGGAATCAAGGCTGGGTTGACTGATTTCAATGACTCCATTTCCAAAAATCCGTCGGATAAGATATGGTCCAATCCATTTCAATATGAGTTTGCCTAGGAAGAGTTTTAGCTTGGCATCAAAGAGTAAGACTTTCTTACCAGGGTGATAAATCTTTCTGGATATGTACTTGTCGTGAAAGGCCTTAACCCGCTCTTTGTAAATTTGTGAGTCTCATACGCGTCATTGCGTAGTTCATCAATCTCACTCATTTAAAGCTTTCTGTGTGTTCCTGCCTTAGAAAGAACTAGATTACATTTCTAAACTGCCTAATAGGCTTTGTTCTCCAACTTGACAGGGAGGTGACATGCCTTCCTGTACACAAATCTGAAAGGAGACATGCCCAATTGGGTCTTGTGGGATGTCCTATAAGCCCACAAGGATTCTGAAAGTCGGGACGACCAATCTTTCCTGTCAGGTCGGACAGTGACCTGAAGGATTTTCTTGATTTCCCTATTTGATAGCTCAGCTTTACCATTGGTTTGGGGGTGATAAGGAGTAGAGATTTGGTGCGACACCCTGTACTTGGTCATCAGTGATATGAACTGAGCATTCGAGAAATGGGTCCCTCCATCAGAGATAATGGCACGTGGGATACCAAACCGAGAGAAGATGTTCTGATGAATGAATTTGATTACCACCTCATGATCGTTGGTTCGGGTTGGGATGGCTTTGATTCATTTGGACATGTAGTCAACAGCGAGAAGAATGTACTTGAAGTCGTCAGAGATAGGGAAGGGTCCCATGAAATCAATCCCCTAAATATCGAAGATTTCGCATACGAGAATTGACTGTAAAGGCATCATATCACGGTGGCTCATGTTGCCCAAGGTCTGGCAACGAGAGCATGCCTTACAGTGATCATATGCATCCTTGAAAATTTTGGCCCAGTAAAAGCCGCATTGGAGGACTTTTGCTATGGTTTTATGTCCGAAGTGTCCGTCGCAGGCATGGTCATGGTAGAAGGACAAAACGTCTTGGATTTCTGCTTCCGGGACTTACCGTTTGATGATCTGATTAGCACCCATGTGGAAGAGGTACGGGTCTTCCCAGATGTAGTACTTGGCATCAGAAAGTAATTTGTCTTTCTTGGCCTTCGGTCAATCGACGGGATCTGATGTGATGCCAAGTAGTTCACTAAATCAGTAAACCAAGGAAGTCCTGCACTAATAGTCAGGAGGTGCTCATTAGGAAAGTGCTCTGTGATGGGTTTGGAAGGGTCAATAATGTCAAAAGGAAGGCGGGATAAGTGGTCAGCTACCACGTTCTGCTTTCCTGCTTTATCGCGAATCTTGAGATCAAATTCTTGCAACAGCAAGATCCAGTGGATTAGTCAAGATTTCACATCCTTCTTCGCAAGGAGGTGCCTCACTGCAATGTGATCCGAGTATATGATAACACAGGAACCCAAAAGATACGATTTGAATTTCTTCAAGGCAAATACTACGGCTAGCAGATTCTTCTCAGTAACTGTGTAGTTACGCTGAGCCTCGTCAAGTGTCTTACTAGAGTAGTAGATGACCACAGGTTTCCCATCTATTTTCTACCCAAGTACCGCACCTACAGCATAATCAGATGCATCTCACGTGATCTCAAAGGGTTGAGACTAATCAGGGGACTGTAGGATAGGTGCTTAGGTAACTCGATCACGTAGGATCTCAAACACCTGAGTGCACTCTTCCGTAATTTCGAAGGGGACATCCTTGGAGAGAAGATTAGTCAAAGGGTGCGCAATTTTCAAAAAATCGGGAATGAATCGACGGTAAAAATCGACGTGCCCCGGAAAGGATCGGATGTCCTTGATCGAGCTGGACATAGGGAGCTTGGAAATCATATTCACCTTGACTCGATCAACTTGGATGCCTTTTTCAGAGATGAGATGTCTCAGGACAACTCCCTCAAGTACCATGAAGTGGCTCTTTTCCCAGAAAAGAACCAAATTCACGTCGATGCACAGCTTGAGGATTTGGACCAAGTGCAAGAGGAAATCATTAAACGATTCCCCAAATATCGAAAAGTCATCCATGAAGAGTTCGAGGTATTCACCTACCATATCTGAGAATATGGCAAGCATGCACTACTGAAAAGTAGCGGGTGCATTGCAGAGGCCAAATGGCATCCTTCGGAATGCGTATGTCCCAAAGGGGCAGGTGAAGGTAGTCTTCTCTTGGTCCTCAGGATGGATTGCAACCTGGTTATAACCGAACTACCTGTCCAAAAAGCAGAAGAATCAATTTCCCGCTAGTTTCTCGAGGATCTGATCAATGAACGATAGTGGGAAATGATCATTCTTCGTGGAAGAATTGAGTCTTCTATAATCAATGCAGACTCTCCACGAGTTTGCTATACGGGTCGGTATGATTTCTTTAGTTTCAATCGTAATCATAGTGAGTCCTGCCTTCTTAGGCACAACTTGGATTGGACTCACTCACCAACTATTGGAGATCGGGTAGATGATCCCTGTATCTAACCACTTGATGATCTCCTTTTTCACGACATCCAGTAGATTTGGATTTAGGCGTCTCTGTATTTCACGGGATGGTCGTGAGCCTTCTTCAGTATAGATGTGATGGTGCAATATGAGGGGTTGATGCTAGTCAGATCATCGAGAGTCCATCCAATGGCTCTCTGATGCTGCTGGAGACAGTAATCAAGCATGTTTCCTGATAAGATGTGAGTTGGGAGTTAATCATAGGAAATGTCTGATTAGAACCCAAAAAGACGTATTCAGATGATTGGGAAGAGGCTTTAATTCGATAACTAGGTTATCAGCAGCAGCACGTGGTTTAGGGTGGGTGATGGGAGAAAAGGAAGGAGCTATGGGTGTGTTTAGGTTAGGCTCAGGTTCCTCTAATTGCGAGTTTTGATCTTCTTATGGTTAATCAAAAATAATCGGCTTCTCATCGATACATGGGTCGTCAGCCATGGCCTCAATATCGCAAATTTGCTCAATAACTCCGCAAGTAATTCCTTGTTGAGCCATAAAGATGTTGATCTTCAGTGTCTTGCTCCCAAATTTTAACTCAATTTGGCCCTCCTGATAATTAATGTTGGCCCTAGCTGTGGCCAGAAAGGGTCTCCCAATTATGATCGGTGTATTCTTCAAGTTCTCAGGAGAATCCATGTCTAAGACGATGAAATCCACGGGAAAGTAGAAATTGTGTACGCTAACTATGACATCCTCGAGTACTTCTTTGGTGACTTAATAGATCGATCGGCTAACTGTAGCGTCATCTCTGTCGATTTAAGCTCAGATTCCTCAAAGTGGTCAAGTAGGGGTGTGGGTATCAAATTGATGGAAGCTCCTAGGTCCAATAAGGCTCAGTCAAACTGTATATGACCGATAGCATAGGAGATCAGAGGGGTGCCTGGGTCTTTTTCCTTAGGCAGGAGTTTGCTCAAAATGATGGAGCTGGCTTGCTCCGACAGTATGATTTTGTTCTCGCCTTTGGTTCGCAGCTTACGCTTGGGTGTACACACGACTTTCAGGAATCGTGCGTAAGCTGGTATGTGACAAATTGCATCCATCAAGGGGATATTTATATGGACCTGCTCAAAGAGCTTGACCAGGTCCTCCTCCGGTGCCACGGGTTTGGTTGTCTTCTTTCCCTTGGTCAAGGCCTCAGGAAATGGAACCTTAGATGGTTCCTCTAGAATTGACTCAAGCTCTTTATCAGGGATGGGCGTGTCCTGGATGCCCAATCTAGGGTTAGGGTCTACAGTCTTAGGCATGTCTTGGCTAAGAAAAGGTGGGTCTTGTGTTTCTTTGCCACTACGGGTGGTGACGGAATTTAATCCTGCCTAATTTTGGTTTAGGTTGGGCAAAATAAGTGTTTGCTGCTGAAATCCTGAGTATGAAGTTGAAGCATCCATCCCGTCAGGTGATGGAGCAGAAGGGGTCTGATAAACAAAGTGAGCTTGGCCCTGATTTGGGTTCATAACGCACCTCTGGTTCAGCACGTTATTCCTATTTGGAAGAGGCTAAGAAGGAAGTGCACCACGCTGGCGAGCACTTGCTAGCTAGTCTAATTGATTTCGTAACTCGGAGATCTCTTCTTTGTGCTGTTTTTGCATGTCAACCAAGGTCTAGAGAATCAAAGATGTTTGATCTTCTTTAGGTGGCCTAGATTGGAAATTTTAATTAGTCCTTGGTTGAGTGGGTTGTTTTGGTCACTGGTTTTGTGGTTGGGGTTGGAATTAGGATCTCAGATTCAGGTATTTCTTGACCATGCAAAGTTTGGATGATTTTGCCATCCAGGGTTGTAAGTGTTGGAGAAAGGATTATTCTGGATGGCATTGAGATCCTCGTAGGTCTAAGGAGCTCCGAGATAATCAGGGTACGGGGGTTCAGAGTTCCTCCAACTGTGGTAGGCTACCCCGAAGTTGCCTTCGAAGCCACAATCAGATGGGGGTGGATATGCATCCATCCCCGGGGAGTGGTAGATGTTGTGCGTAGCCTCCCTTCTCGTGGGCGGGTGCATGTATATGCTTTGAGGTGCAGAGGTGAATTTGTGTAGATGACGAGTGATGTCGTCCACCTTCTTTTCGATAATGGAGACATTATCTAATTGATTGGCTCCCAACTCCAAATCAACGGATGCGGAAAGGCCTCGGGATTCGTGTAGCCCCTGATTGTTTGTCAATGTGCGGCTGGACGTCTGGTTGTATGCACCCAATGACTCATTGTTTAGGGATTTCTCGCACATGTTTTCAAGAATTTCCCAGATCATGTCCTCATGTTGACCCATGATGCTACCACCACAGGTTGCATTAACAAAGAGCTTGATGTCTTCACAGAGTCTGTGGTAAAAGGATTGGACTTGTTCCCACTTTGGAACTCCGTGATGGGGGCAGTTACGCATGAGGTCCAGAAAACGATCCCAAGTCTCGTGTAGAGATTCTCCCACTCCTTGGGAGAAGTGCGTGATTTGATGCCACATCGTATTTGTACGACCAATGGGGTAAAATTTTTGCAGGAAGGTGGTTTGAAGTTCTCCCCATGTGTTGATCGTGTGTGGTTGAGTTTGAAACCAGTGAGCGGCTTTGTCAGCCAAAGAGAATGAGAAGAGTTTTAAGAGTAATCCGTCCCGATTCTGTACATCTGCCCAAAAAGTGTGGGCTAGATGTTTTAGGTCCTTGATGTGCTGGAAAGGATCCTCGGAGTTCAAGCCATGAAATTTTGGGGTCATATGAAGCATGCTAAGCTTGAGATCCACCACGGGTCCTCCCGCAGGAATGTTGATTCAGGGTTCGATCTCCACCACTGTAGGATTATAGTGATCTCGCATTTGAGGGTGCGGCGGTGAGTTGATGATGGCATTGATTTGATTTTGGAAATCATGGAATTGTTGCTCAAGGTTAGGTTGATCTACTTGGTGATCCATAGCTGATAAGGGGGAAGTAGGTTCTGAATCAGAAGATATGTCAATGTGATCAGGTTGTTGCACAAACACAGAAGTTGAGGCTCGACCTTGACGAGAGTGAATAGCTAATGGAGGCCTCAAGGATGGTCTTAAGGACCTCCTCCCGAACATGCACCGATGGAGTAGATGAGGGATAGTAGGTGATGGACCCAATCAAGACACCCAAAAATTTTGGATGATTATAGAGGTTTGGGGCGGATGATACCCCTTAGTTAGAAAGTGGTCCACATGAGAATTACCTGGGCGGCCAGAAAGGGAGAGTCCCACAAAGACCCCTACACGGAGAAGCGCCCCCAGGGTTACAGGGTTTCCCCCACCTGACCTTTCTTATCACTGAGGATCCAGGTAGACCAGAATTGGGACTTAACCTCTTAAGTCTACCAGTTTTAAGTTAAGAGCAAAGGTGCTTATGATTTCACATGAACTTTAAAATGTTTTTATGCAAAGTGACCTAATTTGAAGATTGGTTAACCCAACAAGGTGGGTTAACTTCACCTGGTTGTCCTTTGAGAAATTTAGGTCCCTCTTTTAGTGTTCAAATGAAATTAAGAGCCTAAATTTTAGGGTTTGCTTGAATAGATCAATTTAATCAAGGCTTAGGCACACATTGTTTGGGAAGGTTAATTCTTGATTAAGCAAGTGTGTCTCTAAAACCCTACATTGGAAACCCTAATTGGCTCTGATTGGTCCAATTTAATTCGTCCAAATGTGGTACCTAGGGCTTAAGCAAGAAGGTGATAGCCCTAGATACCTTAAAACTCTAAGTAGGTGCACAATCAGGGTTTGGATGTTATTTACGCACCTTGATCGTGTTTTAACAGTCAGTTGCGTCATAGTATAGGTGACCAAGCGTTGTCAACAAATAAAAATTTATTACTCGAAAACCTAAGTATCCGAGGTCGAACACAGGGAGCAAATGGAATTTATTCACTATTATCAATAATGTAATTGAATACTTAATTACTCAAAACTTAATTCAGAATATATATGCATGAGTTTAAAAGTTAATTGTGGCAAAAATAGAGGAATTGGACGTCTGATCATGGGATCAGACGTCTTAAAAAGATCTTTCTCCTGTCTGCTTCTTGTTCTTCTTCTGCCTTTCTCTGATTTTCCTCTTTTTCTTCTGTTCTTCTTTGGTTGTGTACTTCTTCCTTGTTTCTTCTCTGCAGCTCCTTTCTCTGTTCTTTCCTTTCTTCTTCCTTCCTCTGTCTTCTACCTTGCCTTTCTTTTGCAGTGTCTTTCTCCTTTTCCATGTGGGTCTTCTTCTTCTTTAACTTTGCTTCCCTTGGCTTCAGCTTTTCTTCTTCTTCTTCTTTTTCTTGTCTTTCCCTTTCTTTCTTTCTTCTTCCTTCTTCAGCCTTAGCTCTCTAACTTCCTCTTCTCTTTGGCTTCGCCTCTTCCTTCTGCCTTGTCTTTCCTTAGCTTTTTCCTCTGCAGGTCTTCTTCTTCAGCCTTCCTTCCTTCTTCTACCCTGCACAAACTGAAGAGCAAAACCTACCCCTCTACCTACACTTGCGTCTCTCTCTCTTTGTGTATCACTCTTCAGTACGCTCTCCCAGAGTTGGGTAATCGGGTCGGGTTGCGTGCCTGGGTCCAGGCGCACCGACGTGGGTGTGGTGCGCAAGGAGTGCTCGATAGGATAGTCGGGTCGGGTTGCCAGGTCCGCGGGATGAATTCACGGACGAGGCGTGTATAGTTGAGGGACCTCACCCCATGTGATTTCGAGGCAAACAACTAATATCACAAATCCAATTTATTGTGTGCACCTCACTCAGGTGTTTACGAGGTGGGACTAATGCCCCACTCGCTTGTGCTCACACACCCGTAGCAGCTCTTCCTTCCAATTGCTGCAGCTTTAGGCCTCGCAGCGCCAATTGCTTGGACAGCTGACTGCGTGAGACTCCCCCAAACCTGCTGGACCCGGGACCCTGAAGTGCTTCAGCCTAGAGCGAGCTTGCGACCTTCTCAAGCCGTCGCTAATGGCAACTGGTGCTCAGGTCCTACATGACACAAAAGGGGCCTTGCAGCTCTATCAGACCACAAGAGGACCTTCGCCATGTCATGACGAAGGTGAGGCGGTAGGTGGCAGGCCATGGGGTGGCCTAGGCCTGCGTGCCTAGGTTGCTCTGTGGCCAGGTTTATGGGTTAGGTCGGGGGGCGTTTGTGGTGGTGTAGGCGGTCTGTGAGTGGGTGGATGATGTTCAGTGGAGTGTGACGGAGGTTGTGGGGTTGGTGGCAAGGTGTGTGGAGTTGTGGAATGATGGGTGCGTCTCGCCGGAGGTCGACCGGAGATGGGAAGATGGCAATGGACAGTGGCAGTTAAGGGGTGTTTTGTGAAATAGGTTGAGGGGAATTGAAGAGGTGATAGAGACGAGTGGTTCTAACCTAATTAAATGGACGAAGGGGAACAGAGGGCAGCTGGCAGTACCTGCTGTCACCGGAGAAGGTGTCCAGTGGAGGAAGACGGCGGCGACGACAGGGCTGGGGATGCTCGTGCGGGTGTTGCGCGACGCGGAGGAGGATGGTGAGGATAGCTCTGCCACTGGTATTGTGGCAGAGCGACTAGAAAGAGGACGGAGGCTCGCCGGAGCTCGTTGGACCACTTTGCCAGAGGAGAAGAAGAAATTGAGATGGAATTCCGGCCAAGTCGAGCTGAGGAGGTGCGGCCGGAGTTGAAGATCAATTTATAGGCACTGGCAGGGGCTCTTGTGCTTGGAAGACAAGCTTCCAAATGCAAGAGTCCTTGCCGAAGTAGGAAGTCTGTGGGGTACCTAAATCTCTCGTGCGTTCGCACGAGAGATTGGGTGCAAATCATAGATTAGGACCACACTCAGATGGAAGGGAATTCCTTAGAGAATCTCCCTTCCAAATCTGGGAGATCTCTGAGGAAGCAGAGAGTATTCCTCGTCTATTCCTCGCCAGAGTAGGATTTCTCCCCATTAATGGTGGAGGGACCTGCTTGTAAGAGTGGTGAGAAAGTTAGGGGGGTCTGTGCAATGATTTTCAAAAGATAGGGAGCAAAATATAATTAGGTGTACTAATTTACAAAGTAGGTCAAGATGACCTCCCCTTAGGTACAAATTTTGGTACAAACATAATTTGGACGTAAGGAATCCAATGGTGAAGTTGGATTTTAGGTTTGACCACGTTTGACTGGATACTTTGCATAAAAACCTAAATTAGGTCAATTGATGAGCTAGGACCCCAATCTAGGTCAACATAGGTTCCAAAGGCCAATTTGAAGGTTATAAACCCTAGGGGATATTTTTCCATGAATTTTAGAGGAATTACTTGATTTTTATCCTGACCAGAACCTTGTTGAATTAAGCGGGTTTGTTTTAGGGTTACAAGATATCATTTAATTCCTGGTTTGCACATAAACCTATTTCTGATTGAATCAACCCACTTTTCATCTTATTCAGACCATTTGACCTATGCTTTGCCTCTGATAAATCTCATTTATGTACTGCAATGGTAAAATTACAGTTTTAACATTTATTTCATGTTTTCTTCTCAGAACACTTATTCCTTCAATTAAGCCCTTCTCTAGGTTATGTAGAAGCTTTTATTCTCTTTCCTAAGTCAAAATGAGCTAGTTATGGCTCATGATGAGGCTCTCATCAGATGTTCTCTAAACAGAATATATCAAATTAGGCAACTTGATAATTAATCTAAGAATAAAATGCAAGTTGAACCTAATTTCTATGTAAAATAGCCTGAAAATAGATATTTAAATGTAAATAAATTAAAATAAAATTTGAAAAATATAATAAAATTGTGTACTAAATACTTTAATATGTATATTAATACTGTACAGTATCAATTAGACTATTAATTAATTAATTTAAATGTTAATTAAAAAATAAACATGAATACAGTATGTACAAATCACATTCTTTAGCTAATTTATTTATATAGTAAATATAATTATTTTTGAAAATAAATTGTATAATTAAGTAGTCCTATGTATATACTTTAAGACCCCATAATTTATTGTTAAATTACAATAATTTATAATCACGAATCCAACACATGCGCGCCTCAGCTGCAGCGCCTGTTTGTCGCTCTGAATCGGATTTTAAAATTGATGCATTGCAGTATAGATTGAATCAGCACGAAAAGCAAATAGAATTTATACTTGAATGGAAGTCCAAGGTCGAACACAGGGAGCAATTAGCAAAATAGTTCTCAAGATTGCAATTCAAGCACAATATAAGCAATTTATAGTAGAACTCCAAACAATAATGATATAAATGAATGTGAATGTCAAATAGTGCAAAAAGAATGGGGTAAAGTGGTGATTTGAATCACCAGTTACCCCTCACAATAATATCAAATATCTCAATAGTATCAACCAAATAAAGCCTCTCAATCAAGTATGAAACAGCTGAGTATTTAATTAGACGGCTTAACCATCTCAAGCTACAGCGTGTAGCCTTCTCTCCCTCCTCAACCTCTTCTCTTCTTCTTCTTTCTCTTCTCTGGCTGCTCTTCTTCTTCCTTCTCTTCACGCATAAGGGGAAGGGTTTCTTTTTCAAATGGCTAAGTGTCAGCCATTGATCTTTAGAGCAAAACCGCCCTTGGCCCCGCGTGCTCTCTCTCTTTCTCTCTCTGGGATTCACTCTCCCAGACCCTCAGGCAATCGAATTCGAATCTAAGCGTACCCAGGACTAGGGGTGTGGGCGTAATATCACAGCCAAGGAGTGAAGGCAGGTTAGGCGGGTCGGGTCAACACCAGGCTCGCGTGCGCAGTGTCACGGGTGAGGCGATGTCAAGTGAGCGGGTACCTCACCCTCGTGTGTTCAGGCGATAAGCCTACAACACAAAATCAATTTATGTGATGCTGCACCCTCACAAATTTTCGAGGTGGAACTAAATCCCACCCTTGTCTTTGCATGGCTGGCAGCAGCAATGGTCTCTCACTTGAAGCTAAAGGAGTGTACGCTGCTCCCAATTGAATGACTGGAGATGGGCCTGGGAAGTATCTGCGTCTCCTAAAGGGTGCACTTGGGGCCTTTGACTGGGAAGCAAGCTTTAAAGCGTGCTTGAAGCTATGCGGTAATGGTGGCACTGGTCAGCAAACCTGAAAGCAAAGTATGGCCTTACAGCCTTGTCAGAGAAGCTCAATAGGATTGCGAAGATGCGGCAAAGGCATTGGTGGCAGTGGCGTGCTGTGAGAGGGGTCAGAGATGGCTGACAGAGGTAGATTAGGCTGGAGAACAGTGGGTTGTTTGGTGGGTAGTTGGGAGGGGCAATCAACCTAACTAAGTTAGGGCTTTTGCTCCTTTGGTCATGGCGAAGGTGTAAGGATGAACGGCGGCCAATTTGGTGGAGAGTAGTGGCCGTGAGAACTCGTTGGAGGTACGCCGGCGAGGGGGAAGACAGAGGGCGTTAGGTCGAGATGGTGGTCGAAATGGAGTGTGGTTGGTGTGTGAATGAAGTAGGGGAGTTATGGAACTTATCTTGGAAGTTGGCAGACGAAGGGGAGCAAAGGCGACACCGTTGTAGTGTGGTCAGTGTCGGGGAAGAAGGTGACTCTGATGGGGGTTGGACTGTGAGGACAAAGGAGATAGAGGTGCCGGCTGGTATTGCATGATGCGAAGAAAGCTGAGGGAGACAAATCCATCACTGGTATTGCGAATGGACGAGGAATGAAGATGGAGGAGGTCGTTGGAGCTTGAGGAGCCTTTCGGTTGGAATAGGAGGGAGGAATTGAAGGAGTTCCAGGCCAAAATCAAGCTTGAGGAACTCGGCCTGATCTGGGGATTCTTTTATAGGCCTCTGGAGGGTGATTGAGCTTGGGAAGCCCTGGAGGTTTCTAGAGCTTGAGGATCCTTTCGGTCGAAATAGGAAGGAGGAATTGAAGGAGTTCCAGGAGAAAATCAACCTTGAGGAACTCAGCCTGATTTGGGGACTCTTTTATAGGCCTCTAGAGGGTGATTGAGCTTGGGAAGCAAGCTTTGCAAGCTTGGAATGTTCGCCAGAGTTGGAAATATCTATGATACCCGAATCTCTCATGCATTCGCATGAGAGATTAGGAAGTTTTTAGGGCTTAGGATCTGGCTCAAAAGGAAGGGAATTCCTTGATGAACTTTCCTGTCAAATCTGAGAGGGATTCGTCAAGGAATCAAGGAGAACATACCAAAACAAGTTGGCTGGAGTTATAGGATTAGGATTTCATGGTGGCAAGGACCTATTTGAAGAAATCGATGATAAATATAGGGACCTTTCTGTAAGATATTTAAAATCTAAGGGGCCATGTGAAATAAAGAAAATTAGACTTGGACCAAGTGTAAACTAGGTCGAAACAATCTCGGATTGGATCCAAATTTTGGTACAAATCTAATTTGGACCTAAGAAATTTGATGGTGAAGTTTCATTTTGGTTTTGATCTATTTTGACTGGGTAAATTGCATAATTACCCAAATTAGAGCAAATGTCTGTCTGAGACTCTATTTTTGGTCAAGATGGGTTCCAATGGTCAAATTGAAGATACCAAGCCATAGAGAATATTTTCTATGATTTTTAGAGGGCTTAGCTGAATTTTATCCTGACTAGAACCTCAGTAGATTAAGCGGGTCGATTTTTAGGATTTTAGATGCCCATTAATTCCTGTAACGCATGAAAACCCTTTTCTGTCTGTTCTAACCCATTTATTACACTCTTAAGACCAGTTAACCTTTGCTCAACCCTTGAGAGAACCCATGGTTTATTCTATTTTTGTGATAGAATGGTAAATTTGCAAAACTAACCCTGTATTCTTGTCTTCTCAAATTAATGTCTTGTGCCCTTAAGACCTTCTGATGGATATGTAAGAGCTTTTATTGACTTAATTAGATCAAACTGAGCCAGTTATGGCTCATGATGGTGTTCCCATTAGCACTTGTGGGACGCTAAATGCCACATCAGGTGTGGAAAAGCACCTACAGGCATTTATATTATTTTTACTCCTTCCCTTCTTCAGTCGTCATGGGCATTGGGCGCCCAAAACCTATCTCCTCTTATCCCCTTGAGCATGAATTGATTTGGCATTAAGACTTTGGTGTGCAGTGTGGGCCGGGGGCCTGGTACTGTGCATGGGCCTGAATGGGCCCATTAACTAGCAAAAATTGGAATTAAGAGGGCTTAATAACGAATTATGGGTGGCCTTAGTAGAGGTCTAGTCCCACCCCTTGAGGGTGCTATGTATCCCTCGAAAAGGTCACCCACCAATTAAAGACCCTTATTTTTGTTAAAGATGAACAGTAATCATGCCTAATTAATTAAGGGAAGAGAGGAATAAAGGAGCCTCTGCAACTAAGTAAAAAAAAAAAGATCTTGGTCTACTGTGTGCATGTGTATCTGTACATATGTAACATATATATAGTATGTGTATATGCATATAAGTATGGTATACTGTAAATAATATGTTAATATATAATACGTAATATATAGAGTATTCGAGCTCATATATACATACAAATAACATATGAACTTTACTGACAAATACATACGTCACTGTAGATATAATAAATGTCAATATAGACCCTTATTTTGACCTTAGTTCATGTTTCTAATTTTCCCTAAGGTTTAGCGATGCTTATAAAAGTCGTTGTACATATTATATATGTTACTATAGGTGTTAGTACATTAAGTTAAGTTATTATGATATATTTTATAACATATTATTGTATAGATATGTAATAATTATTACTATAAGTTATAAATAAATAGAATATAGTATTTAATTATAGTGTTTGATGCTTGATTGCAAATAGTTGTTTCAAGCATTTATAATTCATTCTTTCATTTATTAATTTGTTCCTTCATAGTTGTACAAAAAACCAATCATTTTGGATTCAAAGCATAATATTGGACTTAGAGAGTGATGTTTATCAATAACTGCCTCCTTGTGAATAACCTGGAATAAACCAGTAAAAATTATGTAATTAAATAAAATTGACGTGACAACGGTTTGTATTTGTGACATATACTACATTAACGACATATTTTTTATTTGAACCGTAAGTAATCGTGATCATATTGTTTGGCGCCGTTGCCGGGGAGGCAACTCTCTATATGACAAAATTATTCTTTAGTTCTTTTATTTGTAAATAATTTTTACTTTTGTAAATAAACATTCATTCATTCAAATTTTTCATTGCATAAAGATTCTTTTATTCTTCTATTCCTTTTGTATATACATTCTTTGATTCTTACTAATCAATTGTTGTTTCTGCAGCACTTGAGGAGTAGGAGGAGTAGCATCTTCTTCCAGGTGAAGATCTTCTTCCTGGTGGGCTCGCTGCAATTCTGACCCGACTTCTCGACGGAGTTTTTCCATGGAGCTGCATTAGAGTTGATTAGTATGGTATAGTTTAGATCTAGGAATATTACTTTGGATATATTTGTTAGGCATAAGTTGTGAGAGCCTGTTCTCACACATCTTGTAATAATTTGGACTCTCTTTTGGACTCTATCTCTCTCTACTCTCATCGACGTAGTTTTTCCGTATCGATTTCTATTTTTTTTGTTTTTGTTTGTTGCATTATCCAAAAATTCAAAAAAATATGAAGTCAAAAATTAAAAAAAGATCCCATCCCTTATCTAGCAGTAGCATATCTATAGGCATCCATACTTAGGTTGCATCATTTCCTACTAGATTTTAATACCAAGTCAATTGCATATTGTAGAATTGCTGGAGTCAGGTACGCACCTTCTTACCTTCCTCAACTCCTGCCATCTCTGCATTTGACTTAAAACTAAAAAGACCATCTCTTGCATTGAAAGGACTTAAAAAGCGAGACAAGCCGCATAGAAAACACTCCCTAAATACATGAATCAAATCCAAAAGGAGACATAAAAATTTGTTTGAAACCCTATTTGGTTTTCATTGCTATTATGTTAATTGCTATCGTGCACACAACACGATCACATAAGATACACATACACGGGTTTCTATCTCATCTCCTTGAGCACCCATAGGATCTGGATTTGTATGCCAGTTGATGGGAATACCATCATGAGCTATAACTAGCTCAATTTAATCTGATTAAGTCATTAAATGCTTCTACATAACCATTAGAAGATCATAATTCATTGCAAATTCTTTTAAAGAGAAATACAAGAAATCAGGGTTAAAACTATAATTTTACCATCATATCTTGAATGCAGAACAACCATAGATTTTCTCAGGGGTTAATTAAGGGTAAAATGGTCTTAAAAGTCTAATAAGTGGGTTAATACAGATAGAAATGAGTTTTCATGCATTTTAGGAATTAAATGATTTCTGAAACCTTAAAATTAGATTTACTTAATTAACTGAGGTTCTGATTAGGATAAAATTCACCTAAGCCCTCTAAAATTCATATAAAAATATTCTCTATGGTTTTGTATGCTTGATTTTACCATCAGAACCCGTCTTGACCTAAAATAGAGCCACAGGCATACTTTTGCCCTAATTTAGGTTTTTGCATAAATTACCCAGTCAAACTAGGTTAAACCAAAATACGACTTCACCATTGAATTCTTTAGGTCCAAATTAGGTTTGTACCAAAATTTGGGTCTAATCTGAGATCCTCTTAACCTAGTTTGCAACTTAGTCCTGTCTGACTCTTTTATTTCACACATATTCCCCTAACTTTTGAATCCTTTCATTTCAGTCCCTAACTTTATCATCATCTTCACAAAAAGGTCCTTGTCGCCATGAAATCCTAGTCCTACAAGCTTCAACGACCTTAATATGGAAAGATCTCTGTGATTTCTTGACGAATCCCTCTCAAAAATGAAAGGGAAACTCGCCAAAACATTACCTTCCAAATGAGCCCATCCAGGGATCCTAAATCTCCCTAGAATCCTAATGTAAACATTTTGATTGATTAGGTATCTATCGCCGGCGAAGAGCTCAGAGTTTCTAAGCTTGTTTTCAAGCTTGGAACTCCATCTAGAGCCCTATAAAAGGACCCCTGTGGCCTTGCACATCCTCTCGCAAGTTTTGGTGAGTCAACCACCTCTGATTCTCCTCCTCCGGCCACCAAAACCCTTGCTCCGATGACCCTCTTCGATCCTCCTCCTCCGGCCATCCAACGACCAAATTGGTCGGCTCCCTCGACTCCTCTCTTCATCGCGACCCTCCCTAGCCAAAGGGAGGGCGTATCTCCGTCTTCTTCGTCGTCGTCGTCTCACAGTCTTCTCCTCCTTCTTCAGTACTGGTCTACCACAATCGGCCGCCTTCGCTTCTCTACCTTGTCGTTAAGTATCCCTATCTCTTTCTCTATCTCTCTACATCCTTTTCTCGCACTTACATCACACCTTCGACCACCGCTACACCTCTGACCCCACCTTCATCTCCACCTCCGATGACATCACCGGCGAGGGTTTCTGCTCACTTCACACACTCAAACCCCTCTCCAATTGGTCCAAAACCTTCACCATACTCCCCTCATCCAAAGCCCTAACCTATCGCACTCCACCGACCACCAAAAACACCCACTGAGTAACCCACCTTCATGATACATGCTCTGTCACCGACTGACCACCTCCGTGCACCAAACTCCATGAAACCACCACCGTTACACTCGTCATGGTCCAACGAACCTTTTGAGCTGTTCTGACGTGGCCATTAGACCGTATTCCTTGTTTTAGGTATTGCCCGTGCCACCGCCATTACCGGAGCTCCACGTACACCTTGACGAAGGTGTTATTGCACCTTCCACCCCAAGCATCACCTCCAGGTGGTGCGGAACTATGCGCTTTAGGTCTCCAGGCCTTCAATTGACATCAACGTATGTAGCTGCTACTCCAATTCAACGAAGGAAGTTGACCTGCCTACTACATGAACAAGCCCTGTGGGTTTAGTCCCACCTCGTTTGCTGACGGGCACGCGAAGGCACATAAGAGGATTTTGTGCTTACGGCTTATCACCTCAGCACGCACAAGGGGTGAGGTCCCCACACTCATGCACCTTACGCACGCCCTCGCCCGTGCTCACGCCTCACAGGTCTGGGCTCGATCCGTTTACCTGGATACCCGGGTTTGCTCTGGTTTGCCTAGTTCTGAGAGAGGAAGAAGAGAAAGAGAGAGGAGAGGGGGGGTTTTGCTCTGCCGCCCTCCTCTCAACACTTGTGATCTCCGAGGGAGGCCTTGTCCTCTACTAGTGTTGCTAAGCCCGGTGCTGTGCCTTCTCTGGAGTTTGAGGAGGCAGAAGAAGAGAGAAAGGGAAGGAAGAGGAAGATTGCCTTGGCTCTTAGAGTTTCATTGGCTGATCTCTAAAGGGAGTGCACTGTGCACTCATCCTACGTGGACTTTAGATTGATTAGTACTATTGAAATATTTAATATAATTGTGAGGGGTAATTGGTGATTCAAATCACCATTTTACCCCATTCTTTTTGCATTATCTGACATTCACTTTCATTTATACCATTATTATTTGGAGTTCTATTATAAACTGCTTATATTATGTTGAATTACAATCTTGAGAGCTATTTTTGCCAATTACTCCCTGTGTTCGACCTTAATACTTCTATTCGAGTAATAAATTCTAATTATTTTCAAGCGATTTCAACATATATTATGACGTAGCTTTTATAACCTTGATTTCGCTTGTTAACACCAATCTTATCCAGACTCCTGGTGGATTATAGAGATCTGCACGTCTCTAGGTTTATCTTTAGGATGCGTACAATTGTTTGAAACATTTGTTTGCATACTATTATCTTTGCGTAGTGGTCTCTAGGAAAAATTCGCTTTCATCTCACTTGTTTGTTTGATTGATCTTTTTGTGATTAAGGTTTTTTGGAATTTTTGATTTCTGATTGAGATTGCATTCCTCTATTGAGTTGTGACTGTTTTAAAAACTTCATTTTCAAAAATCGACTCAATGGAAGGTAGGAGATCCCAAAACCCTAAACTTGTACTCCCCTTGGGTGCTGATGCCCAAATTACTGCTTCCACTTTTATGCCTTCCACATCTGATCCTATACCTCTTAAGCCTCAAACTCCAATCCACTACTCCACTCATCCTGAGGATGATGTTGACTCTGCATAATTCGAGGATTTCAAAGAACTTCCTCCACACATTAATACACATCCTCCACCACCACCACCACCAAACCATAGGTTCCAACCTCCCTCATATCCTAACTTCCACAACCAGCCACCACCGAAGAGAGGACCTATGCCTCATCTTCAACACTTATTCAAAACACAACTTCAAATGAATACCCTTATCCAACAGGTGCAACAGCTTGCACAAGCTATTAATCTTTTAGCAAACCTCAGCCTCAACCTCAACCTAGAAACCCTCGGGCACTACCTCAACCTCGTAGACCTCAATTATGGGATTACTATAATCCCGTAGTTGCACAACCTATGCCTGTGATACGTTATCTCGATGGGGGTTGTGTTGCTAAACTGAAGCCGAACATCATCGCACTTATTCCTCACTTCCATGGACTTGCTTTTGAGGACCCTTTTCAGTGTTTAGAGGAGCTGAAAATTTTGCTCAAACTCTGGGTCCGCAAGGCCATGATTAGCACACGCTTTTCATTGAAAGACAAAGCCGCCTTCTAGGTTAGAACCTTAGCACGGACTACACCTATAGACACATGGGCTTCTTTGGAACATGAGTTCCTAAAGAAGTACTTTCCCGTAGGTTGCACTAACGCTCTAAGATGTGCTATTACCACCTTCACCCAAAACTTAGGAGAACAAATGCACGAGGCTTAGGAGCGATTCCATGAGCTTCTCAGAAAATGTCCCCACCATGGCTTCCCATGTTGGCAATAGGTCCAGATCTTCTATCATGGGCTCCATGATGACACACAGAACTTTGTAGATGCCGCTTGTGGAGGCAATTTCCTGTGTCAGGACGAGGACTCAACCTTTGAGATCTTCAAAGGCATGACGAAAAATTCTATTAACAATGCTTCGATGAGCGTGTTTAATAGAAAGTCCTCTCATTCCCACTCACACTTGGGGGTACACGAAGCCCAATCCAGCAACAGAGATTTAAAGATAGTGGCTAGTCAACTGGATAAGGTGGGCTTAATAGTGAAGAAAGTAGATGAAGTATGGAAATTCTTATCTAAACCCTCATCATCTCCTTCTTCTAAGCCACCTGCACCACACACTTCTTCTCAGTTTCTCACAGGGAGGGAAACAGTGAATAACCTTGCTGTGACACAACTTGCACTACCGGACTATTCATTTCCATATTCTTCACTGGTTGGAGGAACCTTTGTTCCTCCTTACATTGACTTCCTTGCACATTCCGGAGCTTCGGAGGAGCTCCATGCCATTTACAATGACCCATTTACACAAACCTATAACCCTGGATGGCGTAATCATCCAAATTTCTCGTGGTCGGGAAATTCACAAAGACCTCCTTATCAACATCCTTCTGCACCACCACTTCACAACTCGATCCGAGCACCACCTTCACAATCACACAGGTATCCACCGCGTGCCTACCAGCAACCCCAACCCAGGCCCACCAAATACTCTCAATTTGGGCCTCCACGAGATGACCAATTGGGGACAATCATGAAAGCTCTTGCTGATATGCAACAACAAAACCTTGCTATGCAGCAAAGACAGGACATGGCACTAGCTGAGATGAGAGCCTACCTATCACACTTGACGGAATCCCGTCAACCATATTCACTCCCATCTCAAGCACAACCCAATCCTAGGAACATACCTACCCAAAGGTATGTTCAACCTAGACCTTCAGTGCAAGGTCAAGCACATGTTATTTCACAACCCTTGCACGAAACTGAATTCCACACTGACCCAAATTCTTCCTATCCACAACCTCAACCACCTCCGTTACCAAACTCTGAGTTACCATCTACATTTAGAGCTGAACTTAATGCCATAGTCACTAGGAGTGGTAGAAGCACTGTAAATCTACCATTTCCTGCTTCTGCATCTTTTCCTGGACCTTCTACCTCCACTCCTCCATCTGATTTACCTCTTCTTGCTTCTTCTCAACCTAGGAATGACCCTCCTATCACCACATCTGTACCATTTCCAGAGGATTTAAAGAAGGGAAAAGGAAAGAAGAAGACTTATGTGGAACCTGAGGAGGATTTGCTTAAGCTCTTTGAGCAAGTCCACATAAGCATCCCTTTGTTGGATGCAATTCGCCACATACCTCTTTACGCTAAGTTTTTAAAAGACCTATGTACACATAAGCGTAAAGCAAGGATTCAGAAAGGGAGTAGTCCAATCATCCTCTCGGAACAAGCAAGTTTCATCATTTCCAGCACCCTCCCTACTAAGATGAAAGACCTAGGCACCCCTTTCCTCTCTTGCATGATAGGTAACACAACATTCAATAGAGCACTACTAGATCTAGGTGCTTATACCAACCTCCCTATTGACACATTTCGAGGTTGGCAATCTGAAGCCAACCGAGGTGTCCTTGTAATTAGCTAACATACTAGTTAAGATACCTTAGGGAGTGTTGGAAGATGTTATAGTGCGGATCAAGGATTTTTACTTTCCTGTAAGCCTTATAGTCCTTGACATGGAAGTACCTGAGGATATACAAAACACACCTATCATACTAGGAAGAACTTTCTTGGCTACGTCCAAGGCAAACATCACTTGTGAGGAGGGCCTAATAGAGTTGAAATTTGGAGATCAAAAGATGAAGATTGATATTTTTCAGCCCCAAAGGAGACTATCCTGTAGTTTAATTGAGGAAATCTATTCCTTGAATTCTCTGGATAAGTTGGTTGAGGATACTTTAATTGATTTACTAAATTTAGAACCTCAACACCCTTTGGACTCTGACTTTACTCTCCCTGTGACACCAGCAGTAGAAATTGAAGACTTACCTCCAATCCTTTAGTGTCTCTAGGATCTTCTGAGATCTCCACACTTGCTCCTTCACCAGATCCTATTCCTGTTAAACTCAAACCTCTTCCTAACTCTCTAAAGTATGTCTTCTTGGGACTTGATCAGACATATCCTGTGATTGTTAACTCTCATCTTTCTTCTGATTAAGAATCACGACTCTTATCTATCTTGAGAGCACATACATAGGCGATAGGATGGAGCCTCTCTGACTTAACTGGCATTAATCCTTCTTACTGCACACATAGAATTTTCACTAAAGAAGGATCTAGACCTACTAGGCAACCACAGCGTAGACTAAACCCTACACTTCAAGAGGTGGTAAAAAATGAGATGATCAAGTGGCTAGACAATGGAATCATTTTCCCTATATCGGATAGCTAATGGGTAAGTCCTATTCAAGTTGTGCCTAAGAAGGCTAGACTTACCGTCATAATCACTAAATCTGGAGAAGTCATCCCTACACGGATTGCTAGTTCGTGGCGAGTATGTATTGACTACCGCAAACTCAACCAAGCCACGAAGAAAGATCATTTCCCATTGCTCTTCATTGATCAGATACTGGAAAGATTGGCAGGGAATAGATTTTTCTGCTTTTTGGATGGCTATTCAGGTTATAATCAGGTGGCAATTCACCCTGATGACCAGGAGAAAATGACCTTCACCTGCCCCTACGGAACCTTTGCATTCCGTAGGATGCCATTTGGATTGTGCAACGCACTCGCTACATTTCAGCGGTGTATGTTTGCAATCTTCTCTGATTTAGTAGGTGATTGTTTGGAAGTCTTCATGGATGACTTCTTGGTCTTTGGGAGCACATTTGATGCATGCTTAGACCACCTGACTAAGGTCCTGCAATGATGCATAAATGTGAATATGGTACTTTCCTAGGAGAAATCACATTTCATGGTACCGAAAGGACTAGTTTTAGGTCACCTTATTTCTGAGAGAGGAATAAGGGTTGATCGTGCGAAGGTAAAATTGATTTCCGAACTACCACTACCTTCGTTGGTTAAGCACATTAGATCTTTTCTCAGGCATGTTGGTTTTTATTGCCACTTTATAGCAGATTTCTCGAAGATAGCCCGACCTTTCACAAATCTCCTCTCTAATGATGTAGACTTCCAGATCTTTGACGATTGTGTTCATGCCTATACGACACTTCGTGATCTGGTTACCAAGGCACCAATACTACAACCCCTGGATTGGTCTCACCCTTTTGAGATCATGTGTGATGCCTTTGATTATGTAGTAGGAGCTATCCTTGGTCAAAAACTGGATGGGAAACCTACAGTCATCTATTACGCTAGCAAGGCCTTAGATGAAGCATAGAGGAATTACACCATCACCGAAAAGGAATTGCTAGCTGTAGTATTTGCACTGGAAAACTTCTGACCCTATCTTTCAGGTTCCCACATTATAGTCTACATTGACCACACTGCAGTTCGACATCTTCTCTCCAAGAAGGATGCGAAATCTCATCTGATTAGATAGATCCTACTATTGCAGGAATTTGATTTAGAGATTCGTGATAAGGCAGGGAAGCAGAATGTGGTAGTTGACCACTTATCCCGCCTTCCTTTAGAAGCAATATCTCCTTCATGACCCATTTCAGACCACTTCCCTGACGAGCAATTGCTGGTCATCCATTCTGATCTTCCCTGGTATGCTAACATTGTCAACTACCTCGCTTCTAGAATCGTTCCCTCTGATTGGGTCCGACATCAAAAAGACAGACTTAGATCCGAGGCCAAGCACTATTACTGGGAAGAACCATGGGTTTTCAAACACTGCAAAGACTAGATCCTTAGGAAGTGTATCCCTGATAAGGAGATTGATAGTACTTTGTCAGTCTGTCATGACCAGGCTTGTGGCGGTCATTTCTCTAGGAAAAAGACTGCTGCAAAAATTTTGCAGAGTGATTTTTACTGGCCCACGATCTTCAAAGGCGCACACATATATAGTAGGGCATGTCCACGCTATCAATCTCTCGGCAGTATTGGCCGCTGAGACATGATGCCCTTGAATCTGATCTCAATGTGCAAAATCTTTGGTATTTGGGGCATTGATTTCATGGGACCTTTTCCAAATTCTCATGGCTTCGAGTATATCTTGTTGGTAGTTTGTTGATGAGCAAAATTGAGGTTTTAAAACTATGTTATAGTATAGCCAAAATTACTTTGAAAATAAATAAAATTTATTACTCGAATTTTAAGTCCGAGGTCGAACATACGGAGCAATATGGAATTCAAAACTCAAGATCACATTTTGAATTAGAAATATAAGAGATTGCAACAATAATAAGGTCAGGTATCAATGTGCAAAAAGAATGGAGTAAAATGGTGATTTAAATCACCAATTACTCCTCACAAATAGCAATTAAATCAAAGCCACAATATATGTAATTAGATGTATCAGATGGCTTAAACAACCTGATGCTACAGTGCTGTTTAGAGACTCAAAGGTCTCTCTTATGCTTTGCTTCTCCTACCTTGTCTTCTCATCATCCTTTTGTTCTTCTTCTTCTTCTGTCCTTCTACTCTTCTCCTTCTTTTTCTCTTCCTGTGCGGCTCCCCTTCCTTCTCTTTTCTTCTTGCCTTCCTGCCTTTCTTCTCAATTCTCCTTCACGCAGAGGGGGAAGATTCTTCAAACGGCTAAGTGTTAGCCGTTACTCTCTGTAGCAAAACCCCCTGCCCTCGTGCACTCTCTTTCTTTCTCTCTCTGGGTCACGCTCTCCTAGAGCCTTCCACAGTATTGGGTATTTGGGTTTCGAACCTAGAGCGTACCCAAGTCCAAGCTGCGAGCGTGATCGCAGCCGAGGAGTGGAAATGGGTTAGGTGGGTCAGGTCTGTGCCAGGCCCACAGGGGACGGGTCATGGGCGAGGCACAGGTGAGTGGGGGACCTCACCCCCCAAGTGCCTGAGGCAAAGAGCCTTAGGCACAAAATCAACTTATGCGACTTCAGAGCCTTTAAATCCCACAATGTGGGACTATCTTGTATCCTCTTCCTTACGCAAATAGCCTCTGAAGCTCACGTCCAATTGGAGTTAAAGGAGTAGTCAAAGCTTCTAATTGAAATCCTAGACATCTTCCTGGGAGTATTCTGCATCACCTAAAGGTGGTGCCTAGAGTTGCAAGTGCCTGACGAAGCTGCAAGCTTCCTTCGAAGCTTTGTGGTAATGGCGGTGACGGGTGGAGACCTGAAACTAAAGAAAAAGGCCTCTCGACTGCGGTAGATAACTCAGTAGGTTCGCCATGGAGTGGCGAGTGCAGTGGTGGGTGCAGCATGTGGTGAGAGTGAGGGTGGAGGTCTGACTGTGATGAAAACAGCCGTGCACAGGTGGGTTGTTTGGGGGCACGTTTAGGTGAGCGATAGGTGGAATTAGGTTAGGGCTTTAATTGGTGGAGTTATGGCAGAGCTGATGGGGGTGGTAGCGGCGAGATCATGCAATGGCCTAGTGGATAGGCATCGCCGGAGCTTCGTCGTAGCGGACAAATGTGACGGTGTTGAGGGAGAATCAATGGTTGTGCGTGTATTGTGAGAGTGGGAAAAGAAAGTATAGTGAGAGAGAGAGAGCGATGGAGGAACTTAGGGACGTGATAGAGAGGTAGAGGGCTCTGGTGTTGATTGACTAGAGCTAGAGAAGGAGATGGTGCGAAGAGGCGACGACGTCGACTGAGGTAGAGGCATGACCTCTCATTGGCAGGAGAGGTTCGCGAAGATGAGGGGAGGATCGTCAGCCGTCCAATTTGATGGTTGGAAGGCTTGAGAGCAGAATGGAGAGGAGTCGTTGGAGGTAAGTCTGAAAGTGGCCGAAGATGGATTAGAGGAAGGTTTCTTTAGCCAAAACTTGCTGAAATGCACAGTCGTGCATTGGGGTATCTTTTATAGGCCATAGAAAGCCCTTCCAAGCTTGGAAAGAAGCCTTCAAGCTTGGAAGGTAGTTGCAACAAAGGATACCCGAACCTTTGAAAGGTTCGCATGGCCTTTTGGGAAGGACTTAGAGCCCAAGGAATGGCTCAAATGGAAGGAAATTTCCTAAGGAATCCCCGTATTAATTTTGAGAATGATTGATTGAGAATCGAGCGAGAAATCCTCACTCGAAACCTGACGGTGAAGGTTTCACCTTCCAAAAATGACGTGGGGACCTGTTTGTGAAGAAGACAAAGAAGTTGGGGGGCTATTTGTAAGAAAATTTAAAAGTTAAGGGTTTGAATGAGATAGAAAGAGTCTGACTGAACCAAAATGCAAACTTGGTCAAGATGATCTCAGATTGGGCCCAAATTTTGGTACAAACCTAATTTGGACCCAAGGAATCTAATGGTAAAGTTAGATTTATGTTTTGACCAAGTTTGACTAGGTAATTTATGTAAAAACCCAAATTAGGGCAAATGTCTGTCTAAGACTCTGTTTTGGATCAAGACAGGTTCTAATGGTTAAATTGAAGGTTCAAAACCCTAGAGAATATTTTTATATGAATTTTAGAGGATTTAGGTGAATTTTATCCTGACCAGAACCTCAGTTAATTAAGCGGGTCTGTTTTTAGGTTTTCAAAAATCATTTAATTCTCAAAACACATGCAAACCCTTTTCTGTTTGTTCTAACCCACTTGTTATACTTTTAGGACCATTTGACCCTTAATTACTTCCTAGGAAAACCTGTGATTGTACTGCATTCATGATATGATGGTAAAACTGCAGTTTTAACCATATTTTCTTGTCTTTCCCTCAGAATGGTTATGTAGCGACTTATGGCTCTCTAACAGTTATGTGTAATCATTTACTGACTTAGTTGGATCAAAATGAGCTAGTTATAGCTCATGATGGTGTTCCCATCACAGTTGAGTATGTTTCTAAATAGATTGAAGCCATCCCCTCGAGGACTAACGATCATAGAGTTGTGACACAATTTGTTCAGGACTTTATCTTCTCTAGATTCGAGGTATCAAAAGCCATCATTAGTGATGGAGGGTCTCACTTTAGGAACACACACTTTCAGTCCCTACTTCAAAAGTATGGGGTGACTCATAGGATTGCTACACTATATCACCCTCAAACCAATGGACTAGCTGAATTGTCCAATCGGGAGATTAAGAAGATTTTATAAACTACCGTTCGACCTGATAGAAAGGATTGGTCTTCCTACCTTTCTGTTGCGTTGTGGCCGTATAGGATAGCTCACAAAACCCCATTAGGCATGTCTCCTTTTAAACTTGTGTACAGAAAACACTGCCATATTCTCGTAGAACTTGAGCACAAAGCCTATTGGGCCATCAAAAAGTGTAACCTGGACGTAGAGAAAGTCGGTGATCATAGAAGATTACAAATTTCCAAGCTAGATGAACTAAGGAATGAATCTTATGAAAGCTCAAGGATTTATATGGATAAATTAAAGGCCTTCCATGATCGTCACATTCATAGGAAGTCATTTCACCCTGGTCAAAAAGTCCTATTTGATTCTAGACTTAAGCTTTTCCCAGAAAAACTAAGATCCAAGTGGATTGGACCTTTCAAAATCTTGAGAATCTTTGATAATGGAGCCATTGAGATCAGTGAGATTGACAAATTTTGAACCTTTCACTGTCAATGGATAAAGATTAAAACCTTTTATTGATCAACATGATCTCAGACTTGTCAATTCTATCATTTCGCTCCTACATTTTGAATTACCTACTGGGTTTACACCTAGATGAAGGCGTTAAACTTAGCAAAATCTATCCTTGTATATAGCTATTTTCCCCTTTCTTATTTTCACCTTTCTTGCATTAGGTGTCTACCATTGCATTTTAAGCATACATTTCATTATCACATATGTCATGCATTTCACTTCTTAGCCCGACTTTCAACTCTGATCTCGTATCAGACTTGAAATCATCCGCACGGAGATTTTATCTCCTCATTCCAACTTCCTTCCGTCACCCAGCCTAGGATAGTGAAAAGTAAAGCATGCATTTGCATTCACCATATTCATTCAATGAGGACATTGCATCATATAAGCATGGGTGGGTGTAAATAGTGAATTATTTATTGAAATGCAATTGTAGACACACACCTAATGTATATAATATAGTATTATCAAAAATACCAAAAAAATTGAAAAAAAAATTACAAAGCCAAAAATGAAAAAGAATGAAAAAATAAAAATTCCAAAAATACAATAAGGGGCCTGATCTTTATTGTTAAAGGAGAACACAACAAATTTCTTAGGAGAGAAAGGAACTGAAATGGATTTAAGTGTTTAATTATGATCTTATAGCTAAAAACAAAAATAGAATAAGTGTTTATGGACATTCAACCTCTGCTGGTTAGACTTTCTAGGCCACTGTAGCTTGATTCGCTAAGGGTTTGGCTTAATATACTTCAAGCATTGATAAGATAGACCATGATCTCTCCTAACTTAGGATGTACTCTTGTACCTGAGTCACCAGTACAGGATTCGCTGGTTTGCTTTGACTTAGGAGTCTAAGTAACCTTGGTTTACAATACACAGTGTCGGGAATGACCTTTTGAATTTGAAATTCAACCCTAGTGTTCATTAGGGAAGGTGGAGTCCTTACTTGTGCGTGCAGGTAGACTCTTTGTCCTAGTTTTTAGTCTTATGTCTAGGAGAAGCTCTTCCACCAAAGAACTCACCCACCAAATAACTATGCTCTACCAAATAAAGTTGTCGGAAACATACTGACATTTGTGAAGAAAAAAAAGAGATTCTTTTGAATAAATCAAGTATATTCTCCAAGTCCTGTAAATACAAAATTCCACCAAAATGTTTTCAGGGTGAAATACAAATACCATGTTCCACCAAAAAATTCTTTAAGCCACAAATGCAATAAGAGGTGGGTTTGAGTCTTCCTCGTTTCTTGAGGGTCAATCCGAAAACATGGGTTGAAGCTAAGACCAACCTGGACTTAAAAAGAAGTGAAACCCCAGGATTGAGTTTTGAAATTCACCTGGTTAGTCCTGACCCATCACTAAGCATAGCCATAACCTCTTAGCGTTTGAGTCTCTGTAAAACCCCCTTAGTCTTGGCATTTGACTGAAAGGTTTAAATGTCAAGAGTCCTTATTAGTCGAGAGATGGTCTATATCATATCAATCTTAAGTTCTGGTCAATCTTCCTAAGCAACAGGTTCTCACAATGTCCAAACATAAACACAATTGTTTATAGAAAAATCTTTCAGCTTAAAGATTATCTCTAAACACTTAACTTTTTGAAAAAAAAGAAAAGAAGAAAAGTAGATATCTCATCACACTTACCTTGTTAATACCTAAACTGTTATGCACTTTAATGAGTTGTTTGTTAAGGGACTCGTAAAACCAAAGCATGGGGATATGATGAGTTGCAACTCATCATAGCTAAATTGCCTAGGTTAAGCTAGAAACTAGGTTAAACACTATGGTATTAACACATAAAAAGGATTAGGTGTGGGAAATAGAGAAAAAGACCTAAAATATCAAATTTGTACTAAAAATGCATAATTAAGTCATTCAATGAAATATTTTACTAAAGAAGGTTAAAGGTGATCCAAGTGCAAATTAAACACACAAATGAGCTCAAAATTCCAAATCAAAAGTAAAATTAACTTCTAAAATGTTCAATTAAGCTTCATTAAAAACATGGTTGCATTTGGACATCAGTACGGCCTTGCATTTAAGGATTTGCATTTAGGTCCTTCACACATCACATTTTGTTCACTAGAAAGCCTCTAAGGACCTACTTGAAGGACGCAAGGACATTTTTGAAATCTCATAAGGATCGCTCTGTAACCTTTCTTAACCACTAATTGGCTTCCTTGACATTTGTCCACCATTTCATTGAGGGGCCTTTCGTGCAATTTCACCAATAGATCCCACAACACCTATAGCTCCTGGGTGCACTATAGCACCTGAAGAACTGAGGCCATCGTGGCCATTCATTCTCTTGATCGCTCGATCTGTGGCTGCCAATCAATCAAACCTTCACGCGACTTCATGCGTGTAGTCACCTCTCCTCCCAGATCTGATCTAGCGGCTAGGATTTGATTTAAGCTTGCACGTGCTCCTCTCCTTTCATCATGGAGATCTAATTGACTTTTGAGGGATCTCAAGGAGGTTTTGGTGCTGTTGCAGCAGAAAACATATGTAAATGGGATTGGATTTTGAAAAACCCATCGTCGTAGTATGATTTGCGAAGAAATCTGTCAGTAGATAAATTTATACCGAAATTCGTAAAGAGATTCTGGGTCAAACACAGAAAGGCTACATTGATCTAAAATTTGTGATTATATTTTTTTGGTATTTTTGTTTTAAAAGCAAGACAATCACAATGCCATTGATATTAACACTAAGGGAGAGAGAGAGAGAGAGAGAGAACAATCACTTTGTAACTAAATACTATTTTTACAACTAGAAAGTAGGAAATGATTACAGCTAGAAAGCAGGAAATTATATTCTAAAAAGCGATAAAGAAGGGAGAGAGATGTTATCCTCCTCGACAGTTTTTTGGAGGACAAGCCGGATGGGGCGATGCCTGGAAGACGGAGGACAAAGATGGAAGAAGAACAGAGCGGGAAGAATTGGGGGCGAGGCAGGGCGTCGTCATCGTTGCGGGATCCACTTCCAGAATGGGGGGAGAGAAAACTTTGATTTTGACTCTAGAGGAGCATCCCGGGTTTGGGACCAGCTTCTTTAGAGCTTTGTAGAGGGAGAGAAGTGAAGGAAGGGATGATTGAAATGTGGGGGGTGTAGGCCTTTTTATAGGTGTAGAGGTCGGGGGCAAAAAGGTCATTTTATGTTAAAAACATTAATGTAAGGACCTTTAATGTAAGCCCAGATTGTGGGCAATGCGCATGCACGCCCGTCGTCTCCTCCTCTCCTCACGCTCAAACGTATGCCCATGATCTCGCGTTGTCAGCCGTCCGATCGCGAGATCGGATGACTTAAAAAAGATCTCGCCCGCTTCTTCTTCAACGTAACTGCACGCCCAAGCGTGCGATGGAGTGTGCAGAAGCAGATCATCATGCGCGTATGTGCTCCTCGCCCATCCATCATGCCACATCGCTCGCATCTGTGCCGCTCGCTCGCCATCCAATGGCTCAATTGAGCTTGCACCCACTTGCGCCGTTGATTTGAGGTGCCTGCCGTCTCGAACCCACGACCTCTGCTTCGCCCTCGGGCGCACGACCGCTGTGCCATGCCTTGCTTTAAGGCGAGCTAATGTTTTATGCTCAACCGGTCTTGGACGTTGGATCTTCATCCAATGGCTGAGATCTCTCGTCGTAAGAGTCTTCAAGAGTTAAGCGGAGTGGTGCACCTGGGTGCAGATGGTTGGGATGGTGCCATGTGATACCATCCTGGCCGTCCATCTTCTTTGTGTTGTAAATGGTGCCACGGATGTCGGATTGAACCGATTTTCATGTCATTAGGCTACTATCATCAATCTAAACCCATTCGTACAGTTGGATTTGTCAATTGAAGTGCAGATTGACACCATCTTAGCCCTTGATCTCTGACCATCCTTGGATTATATCTGATGCTATGGAAGTCTAATCGGGGTGATCTTAGAGTTGTTGAACTCCAATCGTCGCCCTGATCAGATCTGTACGGTTGGATCTTTGATCCAAGGCCCCGATTAAAAGTTGCCCTGTCCCTGGCCACTAAAAAGAAGAAATTACTATACAATTTGTATAATTTGACCTAAATGCATGATGATGCATGTTATGCTAATATGATACTAAGAACATGCATTGATAGACATTTTTGGCTATTCAGATATATATGCACATCAGGTGCCATGATTACAAGAATTCAACTCTTGATTTGATCTTCATGATTCACATCGTCTATGGTGTGAAATGAAGATCAAATCAGAGTTCTATGGATTTATGTACACCAAATGATTTTTAGACCTACATAAATGGAACTTGGGACAGTTCTGAATCAATAATTGGTTTCTACAGCCTGCATGATTATATCAATAGAGTCTAATGGATTTTAAAAATGAAGATCTGATTAGATTTCAGTGAATAAACACTCCTGGATTAGTCTTATTTAGTCTGATCTTAGGGTGTTTATAGATTGGAATATATTTTTGGTCACTGAAATACCCAATTCATGACTATTGAAATTGAGATCTTGATGGTTGCACTGCAACCTTAGAAACTAGGTTCTAGGTGTCTACAGCAGCTCATTGAGAGCTGCTGAGAGTGATTATAGCTACTGCTGTTGTCTGAAGTTGCTGCTATTGCTATCTGAAGCTGTTGCTACAATTGTTTCTTCTGCTATGGATGAATTAGTAGGACAGTAGGCTAGAATTAGGATAGTTGAATGGCTGACATAGTTTTAATGTGTGCAATAATTTGTAACAAGAATTCATGTACTTTTATGCTTTTTAATTACATTTTAATAGCTTGTATTGTGTTTGTAATCATCCATTGTCAGCTACTTTTGTGCCTAACTGTCCACATTGGGAATTTAAAGGATAATTTGAATGAAAATCATGTTTATTGGCTATAACATCTGTCTTAAACTGTACTGAGCACATCTGAGGTAGTTTACTGCCTATCCAGCCTTTAGACTAGGATTCAAGGCCTTAGGTTCACATTAGAAAACCCTTCTTAGGCCTAGGTTGTATGAACTCTGTAAATAAATAAAATGATATAAAAATTCTAAAAAACTAAAATAAAGGTGTAAAGAGTAGGATTAAGTATATTTTTAAGTGCATGCCAAGTTTCAAGGCATTCTGAACCCTCGGCTTAGTAGAACATACCAGCCGACAGTTCAGTCTATCTTAAAATTTAATAAAAGACCTTAACTTATAAAAATACCAAAAATACATTATATCTCTCATCTCTTTCTCTCTCTCTCATCCCCTACCTTTATAAAATATATAAAAATCATAAAAAGTAGAAAAACTCCAAAAATACCTTGTATATTATGTATATACTTCTAAATATAAGCTATATAGTAAGCTATATGTTTATATTGTAAAATAGGTGTATAATAAGTATAAATAACTTATATATATATTGTATAATGTAAATTAAATATTTAAGATTATATAAACTATATATAACTTAATCATATAACTATTTATTATTTATACTAACTTATATGCACTATAACTTAAGTAAATATATAAAGCCTTGTAAATAACTGTATCTACTATTGATACTGTATATACGTATCTATATATGTATTAGGTATATTAGAAACCATGTATCATAATTTAATTATGTATATATAATAAATAATTTATTTATTAAGTTACTAGCTAAGTTATTAAGTTAAATTAAAATAAATTAGTAAATTAAGTTATAACTGAGATAATTTATACTGTACATTTGTATTATAATATTTTAAGTAATTTAAACTAATTTAACTATATTTATATTGTATTATACTATTTATAACTAATTTATATGTAAAATAGCCTGAAAATTGATACTTAAATGTAAATAAATTAAAATAAAACTTGTAAAATACAATAAAAAATGTGTATTAAACACTTTAATATGTATATGAATAATGTACAGTATCAATTAGACTATTAATTAACTAATTTAAATGTAAATTAAGAAATAAACATGAGTACAGTATGTTTAAATCACAATATTTAGCTAATTTATTTATATAGTAAATATAATTATTTTTGAAAATAAATTGTATAATTAAGTAGTCCTATGTATATACTTTAAGAACCCATAATTTATTATTAAATTACAACAATTTATGGCCCTTAAATCAAGGGCCAAAATCACGAATCAAACAAATGCACGCCTCAGTTGTAGCACCTGTGAGGCGCTAAGTGCCACATCAGGCGTGGAAAAGCACCTACGGGCTTTTATATTGTTTTTACTCCTCCTTGTCTTCAGTCGTCATGGGCGCTGGGCACCCGAAACTGATCTCCTCTTATCCCCTTGAGTGTGAATTGATTTGGCATTGAGACTTTGGTGTGAGGTGCGGGCCGGGGTCCTAGCACTGTGCATGAGCCTGAATGGGCCCATTAACGAGCAAAAACTGGAATTAAGAGGGCTTAATAACGAATTATGGGTGGCCTTAGTAGAGGTTTGGTCCTAGCTCTTGAGGGTGCTGTGTATCCCTCGAAAAGGCCGCCCGCCAATTAAAAACCCTAATTTTTGTTAAAGATGAATAGTAATCATGCCTAATTAACTAAGGGAAGAGAGGAAGAAAGGAGCCTCTACAACTAATTAAAAAAAAAAAAGAGCTGGGTCTGCTGTGTGTGTATCTATACATATGTAACATATATATAGTATATGTGTATATGTATATAAGTATAGTATACTGTAAATATTATGTTAATACATAATACGTAATATATAGAGTATTTGAGCTCATATATGCATAGAAATAACATATGAGCTTTACTGACAAATAAATACGTCACTGTAGATATAGTAAATGTCACTATAGACCCTTATTTTGACCTTTGTTCATGTTTATAATTTTTTCTAAGGTTTAGCAACACTTATATAAGTCATTGTACATATTATATATGTTACTATAGGTGTTAGAACATTAAGTTAAGTTAGTATGATATATTTTATAACATGTTATTGTATAGATATGTAATAATTATTACTATAAGTTATAAATAGATAGAATATAGTATTTAGTTATAGTGTTTGATGTTTGATTGTAAATAGTTGTTTCAAGCATTTATAATTCATTATTTCATTCAATAATTCATTCATTCATAGTTGTACATAAAACTAATCTTTTTGGAATTAAAGCATAATATTGGACTTAAAGAGTGATGTATATTAATAACAGCCTCCCAGTGAACGACCTGAAATAAACAAGTGAAAATTATGTAATTAAATAAAATTATCGCGACAACGGTTTATATTTGTGACATATACTACAATAACGACAATTTTTTATACGAACTGTAAGCGATCATGATCATTCTATGCTAATTGGGTCATAAGGCTAAACTTCAAATCCGTAGCTCATTTGCAAGCAAATGACCAAGCAGAAGTCACCAATTGGACCATTATTTCATCCCTTAATCAATTTCTTTATGTCATTAAAGAAAAATGGGTGGAGGAGCTCCTACATATGCTATGGGGCTATTGGATGGGATACCAAATTGCCATGGGACACACTCTATTTAACTTGGTGTATGGTACAAAGGTAGGGATTTCTCTAGAAGCATATATCTCCTTTTATCGGATGCAATTCTATAATCTGACTGATGAGTTGATCTTGGCTTTCGTTGAAATTTTAAATATAAAATAATGTGTCATTGTAAATCTTTTGTGGTGGAAAATCGACTATCAAAACCTTTAATATCTCTAACTACAGTGATTAGGTTGTCTCCACAAGGAGAAATTATCCTATTGCAATCATTAATGATGACTTATCTATTCGGGATTATCAATGGCTGCACATTCAAGCTCTCGCAAAATTCTTTCCAACACAATTCCTTCCTCTACGTAATTAATTAGGATCAGGAGGGGTTCTAATGCAAATTCATTCAAATATAATATAAGATAAATAAATGAATAGTGAGTTTTATCAATGGCAAAAATCATAATTTTTAATTGGAGAAGAAGCAGAGGATTTCTCCTCTCTCCTCCATGCGCTCACAATGGAGGTTCGTCGGAGAAGCAACTGTAGGTGAAGATGCTCCTTGATGAGGGCTTCGCATTGACATAGGAGGCGCGGCTGGAGGTGGCCGGTGACGGCGACTGAAGGCAGAGGTCGCCGGCTGCATGAAGTCCTTGCGGGTAGCGGTGGCTGCGTGTGAGGGCTATCGTTGATGGCTTTGGTGGCGTGGCGGTGATCGTAGCGTCGAGGCAAGCACATGGGAGACGACGGTGTGAAGGATGGTGGCCGAAGCAGGTGGCTACGCGGAGAGGGATGGCCGGCGACTTTGGGTTCTTCTTGGAGAAGAACAGTGCATGAAGGTGGCCGAGCGTCCGGCGTGCACATGCATGCGACGATTGCAGGAGGTGGCTGGAGGTTGGTGGTGCGTGCGAAGTGTCGTTTATGGTTGAGGAGGTGGTGGTCGCTGTTGGGTTGGTTCAGGTGGCTTGAAGAAAAGGAAGAAGGGAAACAAAGAAGAGGAGAGGGTGGGTGGTGCTCGTGTTGTCACCATGAGGGCGTAGTGCAATGGGGTTGGTGAGAAGAAAGCACTCTTCAAGCCACGATGCATGTTGCTTCCACGATGGCGGCGAGGGAGATGAAGACCCTACGAGGGGAAAAAGATGATGATGAAGAAGGCCGGTCTTCTTCCTTTAAAGACTCCTCCTGTTAGTTTTCTTCGGCCGAGAGCCTCTCCAACCACTCAACGAGGATCGCCAGTAGTTGGAATAGCAAGATAAGTTCTGGCGGTTCCCATAAAATGTTTGACATTATCAGACGCCTTAAAAAAGTGTAGAATCAAGGAGCTTGTGATGGCAGTTCCCAGACGTCCATCCTAATCTCCAGACGTCTTATAGATGCAGAAATGGACGTTTGAACTCCTGCACCTAGCCTGCATCCATTAAACAAATTATGTTACCATATCATAAGTTATTAAATGTAAAATTGATGCATAAAATTATATGCAGACTAAGGTGAATTATCATATAACTCATAATCAATTAACAACTATGAATAACTAATTAGAGAGTACTTAGGCTAAATAATGATCCATTAAAGTGGACTTATCACCGACTCAAATTTAAGAACAGATGAACGCAACCTTTGACTTTCTAGAAATTACAAGGGACAAGGTAGCTACTAGAGTCGAGTCCTATAAATTAGTAGTGGGCAAGTACCATGACCAACAAGTCAAATGATGCCACTTCAGCATAGGTGGCCTTGTATGCTTCAGCATAGGAAACCTATTAGTCAAATAGGCTAAAGCCTCTAACCCATCAGAACTAGGCGGCAAGCTCATGCCCAAAGAGGAGGGGCCTTGTTGCTTGACCAAATCTCACCTAACTAGGTCCTACAAATTAAAGGCTTTGAACGATAGAACTACCGCTTGCTTGTGGCATGCCAACAACCTGAGACCTTACTTCGTCTAAGTAACTAATTATGGATGTATGATGGTGGATCTTTCCTAAATCACAATGTACTATTTATGAACAAATTATTTACAATCTGAGCTAAAATACAAAAATGAGCAGCTAAATAAAATATTTTGATAATATATACCCAAATACATCACAAAGGGGCCAATGATTGATACAAAAGGGGGGAACATAAAAAACGTATGTCCTACTACAAGAGAAGGCCTAATCTATTACAACTTCATATGTAGGAGGGGCATTATCCCTTAGCTAGCAGGCTTGATTGAGGGGTTGGTTTCACCTATTCTTTAAGCGACCCATGATATTGTTTGCCAATTGGTCCTTAGCACTCAAATAGTCCTCCTTGTCACCTACCTTCGACTCCTTCGCCTCCTTAGGATTATCACTTGCTTAGGTTTCATTGGCTTTGGGATCTTAATAAAACTTGCCTTTACCTAGTTCTAATGCACCTAGAAAATGTGATAAATGGACTAGTTGAGGAAGTCATCAAGGGTTGAGGTCCCCTTGCAAAACTAACTTTTTTCTTATATGATTTATTGTTAATAAGGTGTTTGTGTTGTAGCTAGGTAGTTGGGCATTTGTCTTACTAACATGGGCCTTCTGGGAATAGAAACTAACTAGCTTCTATTTTGTACTGATACTGCAGAGTTCTTATTGTGAGATAGTTAGCCTAAGATTGTTTTGCTTTTTTTTTCTTTTATTTTTTGTGAAAAGTGTTAGCCTAATATGAATTGGATACTTTAATTTCTTCAGGAAAAAAAGGATGAATTCAACACTCTTTCATTGCTATCCATGTGACCCCATATAATCTTTATCATAGCTTCCTTCTAATTCATTTCTATTTGTTACTTACTAGGTGAACCTGGACAATCTTTACCATAGCTTCTTTCTAATTCATTACTATTTGTTGCTTTGTGATCCCAAGTAGCATTTGGCTCTTTGTACTTTTACAACCAAAGTTGCTATCCCCCATCTAGGCTACCTCTACCATGTCAATCCCAACTTAGTCTTGAGTTTGGCTCCTGTAGTTGTACTACTTTTGATACAGAGGTTTAGTAATTTCCTTTTAATCCTAACTATCTCCTTGGAGTGCTATTAAATATGGAGACAAGCTATCAATTTCATTTGCTTTGATACAGTTACTTGCGAGACAACCTTGTTAGGCTGATGAACCATATTATCAATCTATTTATCTATTCCCTTTATACATGGATGTAATTTGTAGGGGCTAGAAGTCATCTGCTTTATTTTCTTGTTGTTGTGCTATGTCTAAAATATGTCGATGCCTATTTTAATTGTTGGGCCTTAGTTAACAAATTTGTAGAGGGTGATCTTATATGGACCTCATGGTTCTACACTCATACTAGTCCTTAGGATTGACCTTTGCCTTTTAAATCAAGTGGGTACTTATCTTTGTATTGGAAACCATGTTAACTTGTTTTGTAAGTCATACTCAAGTGTAGTATCTGCTTATCTGGTTTTTGTTCCTTTGCTTGTCTTGTTTATCTATGCATCATGAAATGGTATTTTCTAGATATTGCTCTATCAGATTACATGCTTGCAGCTCTTGAACATAGCTCCCTTTTGCTTTCAACAAATCATGGACTATTGAGTTTTCCATTAGTTAATGACTTGTGCATTTCACATTGATCCGTACATGCTATCATGAAATAAATATTTGTATTAGTAGAAGATTATTTTGAAAATTGGTCTAGTTGTCCATTGCGTCCTTTCATTTTGCTTGGGAGCTGTGTGCCCCAGCTTATATATATAGTCAATTTGTGCCTAGGTGGATGCCCAGGTGGTGGGATTGCACCTAGGCTAGGTAATGTCACAACAAAATTAGTAACTTATAACAACGGTGGGATTACAATAACATTTTTAATATGTATTATAGACCCCTTTAAAATGTCACTGATGATAGTCAGCTTAGTTTTTTCATTAACATGTCTTTTTGTTCTCAGTAAACTTAAACCCCTTAATTATGTCCTAACCATACCCCTAACCAAAACCCCCTCACCAACATCAAGGCCCTCGCATCTGGCGCCACGATGTCCCCAACTCTCCCCCCACACCCCCCGCCTCTCTTCCATTTCCTTTTCGACGAACACTCGACACTTCTCCTACCCCCTCGAGGGCCAACACTCCCTCTTTGACATTATCCCTTGATTCTCCATTGCCATTCCCTCTTTGCATACCTCACCTCACCTCACATGCCTCCATATCAACAACCTAAGCCCAAGCTCACATCACATTATCAACATCTCACCTCACATCACCTTCATAAGAATAGGTCTTTTCCACAGATCTCCCTTGAACATATGACATTATTAGATTTGTTCTCCTTCAAATCTCTCTCATATGCCTTGGATTGACTCTCTCCCACATCTCTTTCAGATCTTGTTGCCTGAAGTCACTTAGATCACTTATCTCTCTCTCTCAGATCTTAAATCGATCACTCTTGTAAATTTAAATCATTTAGATCTTAGGTTTCTCTAAGATCTCGTAGATCTGAAATCTCCCTCTTAGATCAAACTCGCTTAGGTCCTAAAGATGGGATCTCTCTTAATTAAGATTTGGGTGGTTGGATTATGGTAAAGATTAGCCACTCGATCTCTATTGTTAATTGTGTTGATTTCGCAATAGATTAACTTTTTTTTCCATTCTTTTTATGTGGTTCATGATATTGAGTGCAGTAGCTTGCGATTGGTGGAATTCACGCAGCAAAGATCTCAACTATGGATAGGATTTCACATGATAAGTACTAGTTTAGATCCAACAGTTAATATGTTTTCAATTACAAATAAACAAATGAAAATAGAATAGCAATCTTCTAATTACATTGTTGTTTTAGATCAAGGAAATCGGGTGGGAGCTTCTAGAGAGATCGGAAGCAACTTTGTTGAGGCTCACCTTGCGTACGTAAGGTTCTCTTTAGCAATTGATTTGGTTAGGGGATTCGAAGGATTAGAAATGGGTTCTTGGGATACTTGTTTGGAAATTGGTGGCAAGAATACTTGTTTGTGTATATTTAGATTTCTAAATTATGAAAAATATGAGTTTAATGATAAAGTGGTAGATAAATAGGGCTCTTGTTCAAAAAAGTGAAAAAAAATCCAATACAGTGTGCCTTGTTCCTACTGTCTTTAGAATTGGGAGCCACTTCATGAGATCCCTAATGCTTTATCTGATATTGGAATCACCATGATAATGTTTTCGAAAATCAAAATCAAACATGCAGAACCAAGCCATAGGAATGTTTCAGTAATTTGATGGAATTACAACAAGACGTTGATAACGCTTGATGTTGCACAATTGCTAAGACACTCATAAAGTATTCTTGACACATGAAATCTCTTGGTTTTTTCTATTGTTTCCATATTAGTTTCATTAGATAACCTATAGGAATATCCTTCATTTTCATGGATATGTTGCCTTGATGGTGTATGGTCTTGGAATCTCATTGTGTTGCATATTTTTGGATATGTGTTTGTTGCCTTATTTCTTAATCTTCAATTTCATTTTTGCAATGAATATTTAGTTGTTTGTTCATTATTCCTCCTTGCTCTTTTATTCTTGTAGCACCTATATTTGTAGGTTCTTGCTGCTAATTCATTTGCCCTTGTAGCTTGTTTGATGTGTGGCCTTTTTGCCATGTTTTAATAAATTGCAGGTAGAAGTAACGATATCCTTTGCTATAACTTGCTTGTCTTACTCTTTTGTTATTTACTTATTTTCCTCGAATATCTATCCTTTTTAACAGGCTTTCTTATTCAATTTCGCCTAAATGGGTTCTTTTAAGTAGTGTGTTTTCTTTGTGCACTTTTTACATAGTGTTGGTACATCTATAAATTGTTGATGAAGGTATAACAACATTTATTATTTGTTTATGGTGCTGGTACATTTGCTTTTCTTAAGTTAGGTCTAGTTGCTTTACTTGGAGTATATCTGTCTTGTAGTATCGTCTTCATTCTTTTCTTAAATTCTACTTGCATATCTTCATCTTAAAGCTTTTGGTGCTTATTCTGTTGGCTATAATTAACAACTTGTGGTTCTTTGTATCCTTTCACTAAAAGAAATAGGTGGACATGGACATGAAAGACGAGGTCACTTACGATGAAAAAGATGTGCCTAAAATGCAGGAAGTGTTAGATGTTGACAAAGAAGAAAATGTTTTTATAGGCTATGATTCTTTAGGCATGCATCTGCTCTATGGACCTTATGACTCATCTAACTATCAAAAGGGTGACTATGTTAGTTAAATTTTCATATCTAAGAGTTGGATGTATTTCTATATAGAAAAGTTTTGTCCTTTTTTCTATGGAAGAAAGATTATGTGATTATAGTGCGGGAATTGATGCCTATGGATCATGATAGTCATCCTTTCCCCCATTTCAAAAGATGTAGTGTATAAAATCATGTTGTATACTACCACTTTATAAACCAAGGATACTTGTTATAGTTGTTTTAAGCATGGTTCATGCTATTCAACAAAGCCTGGCTAGTACAATTAGGATCATTACGTATAGTTAGAAGATTGGGCTTAGGTGGTCATTAATTTAGTTATTTGTCTTCTTTTTTTTAAAAAAAAAGTCATTGGTCTTGCTAATAAATTGATCATAGTATGGTGCCATCCAAGGACATTTTCGAAGTGGTTTAGTTTTCGGTCTATGTATTTCCTTGTGTGGTTTTGCATTTCAAAGCCGAGTTATATTCCTTGATTTGAATGTTCTATTTGTCTATTAAAAGGCCAATATGCTTTTTCTTAAGAGGCTAAGTACTAGAATAACATGGAATACATATGTAACCTTGACGTGGAAAACGTCTTTGTTGCTCTATTGCTTTTCTTAAGAGGATTCCTTTCTTTGCCCCTCTCCCATCTCATTGATGAATGCAATACTTTCTTTGCAGAAGTCAGCGGGAGTTGGGATGTAGAGGATGATTTAGTTAAGGATTTAGGAAGAGGTAAAAAAAAATGGTCCAACGATTTAGAATTTGATGATGTGGGGAAGAATAACAGTAGTTAGGTGCTCTTTCTGACTTGGTGGGAGACGGGCTTACTGCATGTTGCTTTCAAAATTGTGGTTCTACATTTGACTTTAGGAGCACACTATCTGCACCTCATCATTTTCATCAAAAGGGATCCATAAAGAAATCTCGAGCAATTGCTTTTGTATTTTTTCCTTTTTTTTTTTTTTATAACTTTGATAGAGCTCCTTTTTTTCCTTTCCACAGTTAATGCACACTCTTGAATCTGATACAGTGATTGGCGTCTTGAGGTTGCTGGAAGAAGCGTTCAAGTCAAGTCTCGAAAGTTTTGAGCAACAACTGGGCAATGTGGTAGCAAAAAAACTTTAAGCTGTTCACCCCATTTTGGAATCTTACGAAAGTGTGCAGGTTCTTTTACTTTGGTTGGTGAGCCCTTTTCTTGATGAGTCTGTTTCCAGGCCTTATAACTCGTATAATGGACCTAAACATATTGAGTATTTGTAGTTTTAGATTTAATTAAGGTCCAATACTTTATATCATTCCTCCGTAATGGAGACATCTTCCATACAGCTAAGCAAATGTGAGTGGGTTGAATACGACATTTTCCTGCTCGTCCTGGAATTATTTAATCTAACGCAACTTAGAGAATCGTGCACCTAATATAAGCCAACCTATTTACATCGCATTAAACCTATTTAAGCAAATTCCTCTTATCAAGTTTTTTTACCGAACACCCCTTCCCTTGGATTTTTTTTTTCCTTTTTTCAATGGAGTGAGTTTGAAGTCTACAAAGTTAGCATGGTGATGTTTGGTTATTTTGAGAAAAAAATGAACTCACTCACGCTATCCACCTCATCTTACCACTTTAGCTTTTTCCAGAATTTGAGACTGTATCTGATTTGCTAGATAGTGGATCTTAATGGTATTTTAGATAGAATCTCCTAACTATCGTGTATGCTTCAATGGCATGTAGTTTAGCGTGTAAATAGGTTTTCCAATTTGTGTAAAAGCTACCAACTATTAAGTATTTTGTCTTGCAAACAAAATATGGAGGTTGCTTTCTTGTTCTTTCGAAAAGCTTTGTACATTTATTACTCTATGTCAAAAGACATACCGATCTCTAGCATGATCATACTACGCCACCTTATGATATGTGAGTATACAATTGGTGTGATCTTTTCTATCACATCAAATTGTGCTGATTTCTGGATCTACTTCAATAACACCTTTAAGAATGGTAGCTCCCAAACAATGGTATTAGCACGAAATGTTTTGAAAAATACCGTATAGGTCCGTTGAATTTTTTTGCCTTCTTAAGATCATGCTAGACATTGTTATGCCCTTGCTTGAAGAAATGCTACATATTCAAGTTGTTTCATAATTTCTTATTTTTGGAGTTCAAAAATAACTGATGGTATCTTATCAGAAAAAATGTTATTGCTCTTTGTACTTAGAAGCTACCTTGTAAATTCATACACATGCATGCATTTAGAGATTGCACAAGTCCATTTTTTCTATCATCATCTTTGGCCCTACCTTAATTTAGATAAGAAGGAAGATAAATAATCGTGCAGAAGATATTATTTGTTTGTTTGTTTATTTGTTTAGGCAAATGAGTTGATGAAAAATATTAAGTAAAAGATAGATTGAGAAGCAACCATTTTTTCATCTTTATGTTTCATGAATTTTTTTATTACAAACACAAAAATGGGAGGTTGTTTAAGGATGCAATCATGAATTGTAACAGAATTATAAATAATTACATGATGCTAATTTTTTTAATATTTTATGACAGTCATGCAACTTGTATTTTAAATTTTGAGGAAATGCTATGTTTATCCTATAATGTTTGGTTAACTATTTTTGGCGCAAAATGACATGGAGGTATATAAAGTGCATAAAAGATATATAGAGAATAGCATCCATAGATCCTGCTATTTGTTAGTGTTAAATCAAAATTAAAGCGTAGAGTTTTAAACTTGTAAGAAGTGATGATTTTTTTATCGATACAATAATTATATCATGAAACAGTTCAAGGAAGGGTGATGATGAAAAGGCTAAGCTAGTTAAGTGCTAAGTGCAATGTATTAGTACCTTCTTTTCTTTGGCCTCTTGATATATTAGAATGCATAGTTTACAATTATGTTAGTTGTACTTAAGGTGTAAAGTATAAGCTTTGTAGTAGGTATAAGACATCAATCCAAATATAAATTCCTTGGAGTCGTGGGATTAAAAAAAGTACTTCGATTTTTTTTCTTCTTTTTGTGGGTGATTAAGGTGTTGGGTGTTTACTATTGTGGTTGTTTGAAACAAGGTCATACTTTCATGTGGGTGATGATGGATCACCTTGTAGTTATGTTAAATTCTTATACAAATGTTGAATTCTTTTGATTTTAATATTTATATTTGAAAATTGTTGTAGGAGATTATTTGGTTAATTTGTATTAATTAAGTTAGATGACTTTATGAGTATCTATATTGGAAATTTCATTTATGCATAACATATAATTGATATTTAAAAGAAATAGGTCATTGAAGTTATATATTTTAGTAGGGATGTTAATGAACATTACATAAATGGCCTACCCTTACAATCGTGGTGATAGATAAAATCACTAGTTCTGTTCACAATTTTTCTCACTGGTGAATATATAGCATTACAATAACATAAACAATCATCAGTGATGGAATCTACATCGACGATCAATAATGTCGCTATTGGTATAAACACAAAATTACACAACTTTGCAAAGTTGACTATTGCTGTAGCACCAGGTGCAACATCAACGGATTTTACTCCTGGAGTACCCTATAGTGATGTCTCTTAACACAACACTAAAAATGTTTGTCCAAATAGGTCATTGGAGTAATATTGACGATCATTTTGACCTATACTGACGATTTTGGACCGTTGGTATAGGCACAAACTGTTGTCGTGAAGGCAAGAGTTTTGGCAAAAGGAGTATTTGTGACATCATCCATACTTGTGGAAGGAGTATAATCGATGCATCCACTCCTGCGTTGAGTCTACAGTGAAGGTATGCAATCCAATCATATGAGATATATTAATATTTGAGTGATGTTAAGGATGTACATTGTCTGAGCAATTCACACCTCTTTGTTTTTGAGGCCCAAGATTGTTAAATTTTTCAATTAAAACTTACTGTTTCTTTACTCAGAAAAAATACTGCGGATATGTTTAGGGATACGATAATATGTCCAGCTTGCACTGCTGGTTTATTACAATGCACGTCGAGAAGCATATGCTATCGGAGGTTCATGAAGCATGCTAATGATCGTGCCCCGCAATGCGACACTTGATCACCAAGAAATGGCATTCCGGGGTTTTGGGCGACGAATAAGGGTGGGAGCCAACTGGCGGCCACCACTATCCATGCACGTCCGTATCAGTTGCGTCTTGCTCGAACAGCACTTAGCTGTTCTCATGTGATCTCTTCGAGCACCCTCTTGTTTCTCCTTCCACCTCTCTACATATCTCTTTGATTTCCTCAAACTACATGTGCACAGCTCATGAGCCCAGTGCCAACCATTAGCCAATTAGAATAGTTTAAAATGGTTACTTTTTGCGTTGGGTCAACTTGAGTTAAAATTATCTATCGATTCACGGGCACCCTCTCAAGTTGATTGAATATCATGGACGTCTAGATCAACCATTAGCCAATTATCCCATTCTTTATAAGAAAATATCTCATCGGAAAACGTTGATTCACTTCAAAAGATTGATATGTAAAAGGGGCACCATACGTCTTCCCCGGCTGCAGACCCTTAATTCGAGGTACACGCTTAATTTGGAGTACGGTGGAGGCTAAATTCGTTAATCATACCCTGCTCATGGTTACTTTTTGTTCGTTGACGGCCATGGAAGGCACGAACAACAGGCAAACACGGCACACGAGGGCCATGAGACGAGTGATTACTTCGTAAGGATGGTTGTCCACCCACCCCCCCTCCCCCTCCCCCCCGGTCCTCCAATAGTGTATCACTCAGACACATGTGGTTGCCAAATTTTAGTTCCTTTGCTTGATATGAAAAATCAAGATAAAATTACCGGCATTCGACTTATCAAATGCAGATTAAGATGAAAACCTGATTAGGGTATACCAATAAATATTTAAGCGATGGCTAAAAGATGAAAACTACGTTGTTATCTTGGTTTACCATGTTTATTGTCACCCCTAGTGCAAATCCGACACCTACGTTAATATTCTTGACTTGGATGTCTACGACTTACTTGTAAGGCATGAATTGCCATCCTTATCACCTCGACCATCCGTGTTGTGTTCTGTCTAATGTTCTCCAAGTGTCCTTTTCTCTCTCTTAACGTAGCATTTCTTTTGATCTTTGCGTGATGCCTTCTTAATTTCTTACTCTGGCCATGAAACAACTGCACTTCTCTGTCAGAGGAGGAAGTGGAGAAGTGCCCAATTATTGTTCACGCTTTGCGTATGCTTGTCGCAAGTATTGAGAGAATTAGATATTGAACAAGTACTAAGCACGGTGCAATCATTCGGTGAATGGATCCTAATAACGAAGCCACGCTGCACGCACGATATAAATGCAGCATGGGTTGGCGCATGGATTTGGATTGATCTCCAATTCGTATTTGGTTTGACAGTTCTCAAACGTATGGATATATATGCCACCCTCTACATATCCATGTCCATGCTTTATTGCTCTTTCACAATATGTTAGCTTTTCTTCTGTTCCCCCGCTGACATGTTTACTGCATTCTCTCTAAGCGGCTCCCGCACGTTAAAAGCTTTTGCCATACCATTTAGGGCTAATTTACCGCATCGGATAGCTCTTGAAATTGGGGATATCACTTGTTTACTGCACCGGTAACGACGAGAGCATGTATTTGGATAAACTTGTGATGCCAGTGGACTTTCCGTGCTATGTACATGAGTAATCCCTTGTTTTCAATGTATTGCATATGATACAGATGCCTCAGTGAACAAAACTTGATCTTTTTTTTCTTTCCCCTCCTCCTGTAAGGTAGGTGTAACAAGTGATAGCTTCGTTTTGAATCCATCAGTATCTGTTGGTGTTGGCTTGGGTTAGAACACATCGTAAAATGTAAAAAACTTGTGTTTTAGTACAAACCTTAGGCAAAGTTTTTCAAAATGGGTTATACTTGCTATTGTTGGATTTTTTTCGCAGTAAGCTTTCCAACAGTTCCTGTTTCATACAAATTTGAGATGTATAAACGAAGTTATGCTAAAAACAAGATGAATATATATATGTATTTGAGGTGTAATTAAATTAGCACTCATAGGCATTTTCATGAAAACTCAAGCCTTTCCTAATTCTAATTTGAGTTAGTGGCTTATTTAGGACCTTAATTAGGGTTTCAGGTCGTCATTATCTTCCCTTGGCCGCACACAACTCGATTAGAGAAAGAGAGAAGAACAAAAGAAGAGAAAAGAGAAAGAGTAGGGGCAAAATCATGAAAAATCGCAGTAGGGAGGGCTCCAGTGCAAAATTCGCATCATAACCAAGGACGAAATTGTGTGCACTTGACACGTGGCGGCAGTGCACCAGCAGAAGGTCACGCGTCAGGCGTAGCACTGTGGGAGGTAGGTACCACTAGTGCATTTGCACACGAAAGGCATCGAAAGCAAACGTGTGAATAGCAGGTGCTCTCGATTGCCACCATGCATCGCTTATCTGCAAGGAGCAGGGTGATCCAGACCCCACGTAGTGCACCAATAGTCATGTGACATATAGCTGGGTGCCTCGGTGGCTAGTTTAGGCAGTTGGTTCAACTGAACCAACCTAGTTTAGAGCCTCTTCTCTTATTTTGATCAATTAAGGGGTCAAACGAGGTATTTTTTTGCGATCTTATAGTCTATGGAATTGTCTTTTTGTGTACTACACGTTGGTGAGTTTAAATCTCTATTTTTTTGTTGTTTCACATATAAAATCCTAGATTTGTCTCCTAATGCCTTTAGGACCTTGATTTTTGATACGTTTAACATAGGAACCACTTCTAGAGCGTGCATGGACAACGAGGATGCTCGACCTATGATGAGAACCTCATCATGAGCCATAACTAGCTCATTTTGACCTAATACAAAGGATAAAAGCTCCTACATAACTCAAGGAAAGGCTTAACTCAGAGAATTCTGAGTTTAAGGAGAAAACAAGTCATAAGGGGTAAAAATGCAATTTTACCAGTATAATCTGCATACAGGGTAATTCAGGGTCCAAACATAGGTCAAAGCAACTTAATAAGAATAAAAGTGGGATGAGATGATCTAGCAAGGGCTACAGCAATTCCAAGGAACTAAATGATAATCTGTAACCCTAAAACAACCCACTTCAATTCACGAGGTTCGAGGTAAAGTAAAAATAGAATAAACCCTCTAAAATTCATAGAAAAATAATCTCTAGGGTTTAGAACCTTCAATTTGGCCTTCAGAACCTATTTTGACCTACATTGAGAACCATGCCCAATTAATAACTTAATTTGGGTTTTCGCATAAATTGACCGGTCAAACAAGGTTTAATATAGAAATGAAATTCACCATCAGATTCCTTAGGTCCTAATTAGTCATGTATAAAAACTTGAGCCAAAGAAGAAACCTCCTTGACCAACTTTACACTTTGGTCCTCATATATTTACTTTTTGGCCCTCAACTTTTGAACCCTCGCATTTTGGCCCCTAACTCTCCTTCGTTCTTTGCGTTCAGGTCTCCCCTGCAAAACCTGCCAGCACCACGCTCCGGCGACCTTGCGCGGAGCATGGCGCCGCGCAGGGTGAGGGGGAGAGCCTGGCAAGTAAACCGGGGGTGCCCTGCGTCGTCAGCCGTCGCAGGGACACCCCCCTGGTCGCTGTAACCCACCATACCGGCCGTGCGAACGCACGGATGGTATGGGTTTCCATCTCCGACGTCCTCCGGCGAGGGAGACACGTCGTCTCCCTCCGCCCTCCTCTCTGATTCTACCCTATAAATACCCCCCGTCGCCCCACCGTTCGAAGCAGCTCGGATCTGACGGAGAAAACCCCCAACTTTCCTCTCTTCTCACTCCGGCAGACGCCCACCAGCTCCGGCGATTCTTCCTCCTCCTCCTCTTCGCTCTGCCGCAATACCAGCAGCAGAGACTTCTTCCCCTGCTCTTCCCGCGCCACGCCGCACCCAGCTGGCGCATCTCCGGCCCTCTGCTCGCCGCCGCCCCTTCCCCCGGGCATCTTCTTCTCCGGCGACAGTCGATACGACTGTCGCCCGCTCCGGCCCCTCCTCCTCCTGCTAAGTAGGTAGAACTCCTCCTCTTCCTCCCCTCTTCCTTTTCCTCACTTTAAACATCTACTGTCGCCCTCGATTCCGACCCCTCACCCTCACCTTCTCCGCCTCCGGCCATCCTCCGGCGAGCCGCTCCCATCACCCCAGCAACCCACACGGCTCGCCGACCACCGCAGAACCTCCGCCTCCTCACCTTGATCAACCCCCGCCCTTCCACTTCCCCCACATCACCCTCTGCAACCCCACCGAACAAACCCATCTTCCGACCCACAGTCCGACCTAGGGCAGCCCTTGCACGCCGCCCCACGCCTCGCCACCACCCACACGAGCTTCGCCGCACTCTGGAGAAGCTCCCGGCACCTTCTGATTAGGCCGAGAGGCCGTTTTGCTGTGAACAGGTCACCCGACCTCCGCCGCCATTGCCGTGCAGAAGGAGCTGCTTCCGCCTGCAGCTGCAGGCGCGCCACGCCCAGATTCGACTCCCAGGCCTTGCGAGGCATTTCGACAAAGCGTCAGGCTCGCAGCTGGGGCGAAGGCCTCGCGTGAAGCCGCGATCGCCCGTTGCTTTCTCCGCTGCGGGCGCTCAATTAGGGTGGGACATTTAGTCCCACCTCGGAAAACTCTGAAGAGGCGCAGCGGTATAAAGCGAAAAAGTGCTGGAGGCTTATTGCCTCAGCACACGGGGTGAGGTCCCCTTCACCCGCCCGGTTACCCTGTCTCGTCCGCGCTCACGCCCCGCGGACCTGACTCGACCCGACTTAGACTGACCTGCACTCCTCGCCCACCACGCACGCCGGTGGGCCTGGACCTGGGCGCGACCCGTACCCGGCTACCCGGCAGCTCTGGGAGAGCTATCCTATGAGCGGATTCTGTGAGAGAGAGACGGGGGGGGAGGGTAGAGTAGGTTTTGCCCTCTGACGTAAACTCTGAAGTGTGCAGGCACAGGTGAAGAAGAAGGACCGCGGAAGAAGAAGAAAGCTAAGGGAGACACTGTAGCAACAAGCGGTTTAAGTCGTCTGATTGGAAAATCAGACGACGTCCTGAAGGGAAAAGAAGAAAGAAGGAGAGACGACGTCCTGACAGGAAAAAGAAAAGAAGAAAGAAGGAGATCTGAAGAACAAAAGAACAAGGAAGAACAACAGAAGAAGAAGAGGACCACAAGGAGATAAACACAGAAGAAGAACAGGAAGAACAAAAGCTAAAGAGAGAGAGAGACAAAGAGAAGAAAAGAAGAAGAACTCAAACTTTCATCTCTCTCCCTCTCTCTCTCTCTCTCTCTTTCTTTATTTTTGTAATAGAACATGTATATCTCTAGAATACAACTTGCTCCCTGAGTTCGACCTCGGGAACTCTTTTATTTTCCGAGTAAAAAATTTATATATTTGAAATGATGGCAATAACTGGCTATACTACAACGCTATAACAATAAAACCCGGTTATCTCTCGAAGCCAACATTTCATTTGGCGCCGCTGCCGGGGAGCAACGGCTATTCTAGAGGTAAACATTCCTGTTTCTTTTTAGTTTCTGATAATCTCCTCTCTTTTGTGCAGCTACAGGAAATCAAGAAAACAAGCAACCGCACGACAACCACTCCGAGGACAGGTAAATTTTTTTTTTCCTCTTGCTATTAACCCCTAAACGCTAAAGAGGAAGAAAAGAAAAGAACAAGCAATATAGGGCTAATCTGTCTTCCATACTTAGTAACCATAAAGAGTTGCATGTTTTCAACTCATTACTCCTGCACACTATTAAGGGTATTTAAGGGCTAACACATTCTTGCTTGAGCCCTAATTACCCAACAAAGAATTAACTGGACCAAGTAGAGCCAACCTAGGATCCAACACTAGGGATTTAGAGACACACTCCTTAAGCAAGAATTGAGAAAACCAAATGAAGTGTGCCCAAGCCCTTGTCTGAAAATACCTATTCAAAGAAAACCTAAAACAATTGGCTCTCTAAACACTTGAACCCTAAAAGACAGGACCTAAAAGCTCTCAAAGAAAACAAGAGGTAAAGTTGACCCCTTGGGTCAACCAACCTTAAATTAGGTCACTCTTTGCACTTAAAAGACTAAAGTTCAAGTGAAAACCTTAAGCACCCTGATCTTAAAATTGGTAGACTTAAGAGGTCAAGATCCCCATTCTGGTCTACCTGGAACCGCAGTGACAAGAGAGGTCGGGTGGGGGAAACCCTGTAACCCGTGAGGATGCTCTACCGTGTAGGGGTCTTCGCGGGACTCTCCCTCTCTGGCTGCCCAGGTAATTCTCAGGTGAACGATCTTTCTGATCAAGGGGTCCATCTGCCCCGAACCTCTATAGTCACCCAACAATTTTTGGGTGTCTTGATTGGGTCCAGCACCTGCTTATCCCATCCAGCCCTTCAGTACTTTGCAGGAGGTCCTTGAAACTTCCTATAGAAATTCACTCTCCCCGAGGCTAAGCCTCGGCTCCCTTGTTTTTGCAGAAATCATTCACATAGCCCCTCTTTCCTCTGATTCTGAACAAAGTCCCCTTCTTCCATTAATTCAAACTTCTGATTCTATCTTGATTCCACCACCTGATTCGAAGATGCAGCCTAATTACCTAGCAAGACTATAATGTAAAAAACCTGAATATCTGAGATCCATGAAAGATAAAATGATTGAGGATGCCCTTGAAATCTATGAAATCAAATATAAACCCTCAACACCAATAGGAAACATTCAGGTTGATGTTCCAACAACCACAGCTTTCATCATAAACTGTGCCCAAATTCTATTAACTGAAATTTCAAAAGGATCAACCCGAGATATGCTCATGACAGGATACATTGAGATGGAAAAATTACACCAATCTGAATACCTTCAATGCTTGACAAATCCTGTACTTTGGGAACAACACCGAGATGCCCTTATGAAACGGGTAGAAATGATGAAATCAGTAGAACAAATTATCAACCAGAAATACCCGTATATACCAGAAACAGAGGATGAACCATCTTGGAACAGTATTAAGAAACAATCCAGTTTCTCAGATCTCGGGATTGAGGCACAAAGTGGTTGTAAAATCTCAACCCAGATAGAAGACAATGTTGAATTAGGTTGGGATATTGCAGGAGAACACAATGATGAGCCAAACTTAGACCATGAATTGTCAAGCCTAGAATTTCAAAACTCCTGCAATAATGAGATCAGAACTGAACCTTCTGAGGGTATAAATTCCGCCCCTTATTTTGATAAGGTGACCCTCGAAGGTTATTCGGACTTAGGTTCTAATAATTCTACCCACATCCTAAGCCTAGAACCTAGATCTGAAACTTATTGGGAAGATTATGAGGCCCCTTATGAGAAAGATCAAATTTTTACAGAATATGATTCCGGGCCTCTATTTGATGAATATCCCTCTCCAACATCCTCAGGAAATCTGATCGATTTTTCAGAAAACATGCCAATTTATGATACAGAAACTGAGGAGTTGGATGAGCAAGGTTTTAATGGGGTCTATCCTACCAGCTTAGAGCTTGAACAGAACATCTTTTTGAGCCCAGAAGTGACATATAGGCTAGAACCCAGTCAGGCTGCTGATTCCACATCTGATGATTTTTGCTGTGGTGGAATTCATGATCATGAATCTCATTTTCGCCAACTCTCCGACAATTTCAGATCTGACTATAATTGCGGAGAGATTCCCCTTCCTGAACACGCCAGGCCTATCTACGACCTCAGTTCACATGACTCTGACTCTGACTCTGAGGTCCTGATTCCCGAGATCACTGATAACACAGAATCATTCCTTTTCGATCCTCAGGAACCAAAAATAGAAAATGCCAAGAGTGATTACAACCAAGAATCCAAATTTTTTCTCGAATCCGATTCCTTTCATCCTACAGACACTCTTCCGGCATTTGATAGTTACCCAGAGGACTCTCTACATAAAACCACCTATCATCTGTTTCTAGAAGAGCCCTCGTACACAATGGCCACCTCGTCCGCACACACAGAACGGATCAAAACCTCTCCCAAACCCCGACCCGCAACCGGACTCAATTTCTATTCAGATTCACCTCTCACCGAGCCGATTGCATTTCCACATCGGGTTTCGAACATTGATCAGACTACATACCATGCTCTATCATTCTCTGATCACCCCTGTAGGGTTTCCGCGTCATTCATTGATTATTCTACGGGTCCCTACTCTGACCAGGCTGATTCGACTCAGCCAAACCCTGCGTTTACACTTCCACATCCATCTGAGCTTCATAGTTTATGGTGGGTTCCACACCTTTTTATCCACATCTATCAACCCACCAGATTGATTGGGTTTGGGCTGCATCATCAGCCTGTTGATCTGAACAAGCACCTGGTTGGACCAACCAGGCTCTTAATCAAGGTGCTTGTCTTACAAAACTCCACTGATTTGACCATCCCCTCTCCATCGCATTTCCCGCTTGGCTGAAGGCATCAAATTTAGCGCTCAACGGGAGGCAGCCCGTCATTCTCTTTGAAAACCTGAAACTTGTTCTGACACCTTTTTGCACTTGAAGTTCACACTTTAAGACAGCCGACTCCACCTCAGGTGCTTGCATCTGAGATTAGAAATCGTCCGCAACAGTCACCCCGACCCATTCACTCATCAAAACAGCTATACTAATGTATGAACTTAGTTGAATAAAAACCCCTAGGTTACAATGAGGACATTGCAAATCTTAGGCATGGGGGGGTATGAAAGTGCAAAAACTTGTAAGAAAAGGTTTCAAACAAAAAATTCACATATGCCAAAAATACCATAAAAATTAAAAAAATTTTTGAAAAAGAATAAGAGGAAAAGAGGAGAAGGAAATTTTGTGAAGGAGAAGGAGAAAAGAAACAAAATGAAAAAGGAGCACAAAATTATGAGAAAAGGTGATAGTCATTAGTAAGGAACTAAGGAATTAACCTAAGTTCTAGACCTCATTCAAGAAAATAACTGAAAAGTGCACAATGAGATTAGTAAGAATGCAAACCTTAGGCATTCTTGAATAGACTCTTAGTACCCATTAAGATCTGGACACTCCTCAAGAGGTTGAGGAAAATGAAAAGCTGAAGTATTAGGTCTAAGGCTTAGGAAGTATTTGGCCTCGTTAACTAATTTTTGGTTTACGGGACTCAGTAACCTAAGCACCCTAACCTTACACACAGCCTGGTTCAGTAAGCGTAAAAATCAGAATCACGCAGAAGCGTCGCAAAATTCTGAAAAGAACACCTAGAATAGGAGCGACCGATCAACACAAGTTGATTTGGACGAGTTCCCAGCGCGGAGAGGCGGGAAATCCCCTCGAAGATGCGTAACAAAATATCATCTCCTCGGTGCTTGTCTCTTAGGATATTTACATATCCTACTGGGGGCATGTAAGCACTCTGCTGGTTCAGATTCCATGGATGGCATTATCTCGAAGTGTCAATTGCCAGGGTCTGGATTCGGCCACGGAACACCATGGATGGGATTATCTCGAAATCTCAATAGCCAGGGATCCGGGGGTTTCCATGGGCGGTGCTATCTCGAAGCATCGATCGCTAGGAACCCTTGAGGATCGATGATGGGAGCAAGGAATCTGATACAGACCGTGTTGAAAAGCCAATCCTAGGCTAGAACTAAAAAGAAAAAGAGAGAGAAAACTCTCCAAACAAAAAAACTTTCTATCTCTCTCTTACAAAACGCACTGCGAACTGAGCCAGGGCTAAAATCATTTCAAGCACGGGTGCTTTAACCACAAAGTCCAATAAACCTTAGGTTAGTTCTTGTGGACCTTAAAAACCTTTGCTAAAGACTGAGGCTAAGGCTAGACAGATTTGGATCTTGATTGGTACTAGAGTATCTTTTAGGCCTATGGTCAGCATTCTAACCTAATCTATGCTCAAATAAAAAAGCACTTATCTAAAACTATTAAAAACTTCATGGTCTAGAACAAGGGTTGAAACCTTAAGTTTTTGCTAAGGGACTAGTAAAAGCTAGGCATGGGGGTATGATGAGAACCTCATCATGAGCCATAACTAGCTCATTTTGACCTAATACAAAGGATAAAAGCTCCTACATAACTCAAGGAAAGGCTTAACTCAGAGAATTCTGAGTTTAAGGAGAAAACAAGTCATAAGGGGTAAAAATGCAATTTTACCAGTATAATCTGCATACAGGGCAATTCAGGATCCAAACATATGTCAAAGCAACTTAATAAGAATAAAAGTGGGATGAGATGATCTAGCAAGGGCTACAGCAATTCCAAGGAACTAAATGATAATCTGTAACCCTAAAACAACCCACTTCAATTCACGAGGTTCGAGGCAAAGTAAAAATAGAATAAACCCTCTAAAATTCATAGAAAAATAATCTCTAGGGTTTAGAACCTTCAATTTGGCCTTCAGAACCTATTTTGACCTACATTGAGAACCATGCCCAATTAATAACTTAATTTGGGTTTTCGCATAAATTGACCGGTCAAACAAGGTTTAATATAGAAATGAAATTCACCATCAGATTCCTTAGGTCCTAATTAGTCATGTATAAAAACTTGAGCCAAAGAAGAAACCTCCTTGACCAACTTTACACTTTGGTCCTCATATATTTACTTTTTGGCCCTCAACTTTTGAACCCTCGCATTTTGGCCCCTAACTCTCCTTCGTTCTTTGCGTTCAGGTCCCCCCTGCAAAACCTGCCAGCACCATGCTCCGGCGACCTTGCGCGGAGCATGGCGCCGCGCAGGGTGAGGGGGAGAGCCTGGCAAGTAAACCGGGGGTGCCCTGCGTCGTCAGCCGTCGCAGGGACACCCCCCTGGTCGCTGTAACCCACCATACTGGCCGTGCGAATGCACGGACGGTATGGGTTTCCATCTCCGACGTCCTCCGGCGAGGGAGACACGTCGTCTCCCTCCGCCCTCCTCTCTGATTCTACCCTATAAATACCCCCCGTCGCCCCACCGTTCGAAGTAGCTCGGATCTGACGGAGAAAACCCCCAACTTTCCTCTCTTCTCACTCCAGCAGACGCCCACCAGCTCCGACGGTTCTTCCTCCTCCTCTTCGCTCTGCCGCAATACCAGCAGCAGAGACTTCTTCCCCTGCTTTTCCCGCGCCACGCCGCACCCAGCTGGCGCATCTCCGGCCCTCTGCTCGCCGCCGCCCCTTCCCCCGGGCATCTTCTTCTCCGGCGACAGTCGATACGACTGTCGCCCGCTCCGGCCCCTCCTCCTCCTGCTAAGTAGGTAGAACTCCTCCTCTTCCTCCCCTCTTCCTTTTCCTCACTTTAAACATCTACTGTCGCCCTCGATTCCAACCCCTCACCCTCACCTTCTCCGCCTCCGGCCATCCTCCGGCGAGCCGCTCCCATCACCCCAGCAACCCACACGGCTCGCCGACCACCGCAGAACCTCCGCCTCCTCACCCTGATCAACCCCCGCCCTTCCACTTCCCCCACATCACCCTCTGCAACCCCACCGAACAAACCCATCTTCCGACCCACAGTCCGACCTAGGGCAGCCCTTGCACGTCGCCCCACGCCTCGCCACCACCCACACGAGCTTCGCCGCACTCTGGCGAAGCTCCCGGCACCTTCTGATTAGGCCGAGAGGCCGTTTTGCTGTGAACAGGTCACCCGACCTCCGCCGCCATTGCCGTGCAGAAGGAGCTGCTTCCGCCTGCAGCTGCAGGCGCGCCACGCCCATATTCGACTCCTAGGCCTTGCGAGGCATTTCGACAAAGCGTCAGGCTCGCAGCTGGGGCGAAGGCCTCGCGTGAAGCCGCGATCGCCCGCTGCTTTCTCCGCTGCGGGCGCTCAATTAGGGTGGGACATTTAGTCCCACCTCGGAAAACTCTGAAGAGGCGCAGCGGTATAAAGCGAAAAAGTGCTGGAGGCTTATTGCCTCAGCACACGGGGTGAGGTCCCCTTCACCCGCTCGGTTACCCGGTCTCGTCCGCGCTCACGCCCCGCGGACCTGACCCGACCCGACTTAGACTGACCTGCACTCCTCGCCCACCACGCACGCCGGTGGGCCTGGACCCGGGCGCGACCCGTACCCGGCTACCCGGCAGCTCTGGGAGAGCTATCCTATGAGCGGATTCTGTGAGAGAGAGACGGGGGGGGGGAGGGTAGAGTAGGTTTTGCCCTCTGACGTAAACTCTGAAGTGTGCAGGCACAGGTGAAGAAGAAGGACCGTGGAAGAAGAAGAAAGCTAAGGGAGACACTGTAGCAACAAGCGGTTTAAGTCGTCTGATTGGAAAATCAGACGACGTCCTGAAGGGAAAAGAAGAAAGAAGGAGAGACGACGTCCTGACAGGAAAAAGAAAAGAAGAAAGAAGGAGATCTGAAGAACAAAAGAACAAGGAAGAACAACAGAAGAAGAAGAGGACCACAAGGAGATAAACACAGAAGAAGAACAGGAAGAACAAAAGCTAAAGAGAGAGAGAGACAAAGAGAAGAAAAGAAGAAGAACTCAAACTTTCATCTCTCTCCCTCTCTCTCTCTCTCTCTTTCTTTATTTTTGTAATAGAACATGTATATCTCTAGAATACAACTTGCTCCCTGAGTTCGACCTCGGGAACTCTTTTATTTTCCGAGTAAAAAATTTATATATTTGAAATGATGGCAATAACTGGCTATACTACAACGCTATAACAATAAAACCCGGTTATCTCTCGAAGCCAACGTTTCAACCTACATCCCTAGGCCTCAGATGCTTATTTTGAATTTTTCGTGACCTCCTGAGGACGTTAGGTAGAGTAGTCACATGCCTTCTCCCTGTGTAATTTAAGGATGATTATTTCCATGGAAATTGTCGTTTTGCATGCATTCCTCTTCCTTACTAGGCATTAGAGACCAAGCAAGATTTTTCTCTAAATTATTACTATTGGGTACTCAATTGTTAATTGTTCGTGATTATGGCTTACTGATGAGAACCTCATCATGAGCCATAACTAGCTCATTTTGACCTAATACAAAGGATAAAAGCTCCTACATAACTCAAGGAAAGGCTTAACTCAGAGAATTCTGAGTTTAAGGAGAAAACAAGTCATAAGGGGTAAAAATGCAATTTTACCAGTATAATCTGCATACAGGGTAATTCAGGGTCCAAACATAGGTCAAAGCAACTTAATAAGAATAAAAGTGGGATGAGATGATCTAGAAAGGGCTATAGCAATTCTAAGGAACTAAATGATAATCTGTAACCCTAAAACAACCCACTTCAATTCACGAGATTCAAGGCAAAGTAAAAATAGAATAAACCCTCTAAAATTCATAGAAAAATAATCTCTAGGGTTTAGAACCTTCAATTTGGCCTTCAGAACCCATTTTGACCTACATTGAGAACCATGCCCAATTAATAACTTAATTTGGGTTTTCGCATAAATTGACCCGTCAAACAAGGTTTAATATAGAAATGAAATTCACCATCAGATTCCTTAGGTCCTAATTAGTCATGTATAAAAACTTGAGCCTAAGAAGAAACCTCCTTGACCAACTTTACACTTTGGTCCTCATATATTTACTTCTTGGCCCTCAACTTTTGAACCCTCGCATTTTGGCCCCTAACTCTCCTTCGTTCTTTGCGATGAGGTCCCCCCTGCAAAACCTGCCAGCACCATGCTCCGGCGACCTTGCGCGGAGCATGGCGCCGCGCAGGGTGAGGGGGAGAGCCTGGCAAGTAAACCGGGGGTGCCCTGCGTCGTCAGCCGTCGCAGGGACACCCCCCTGGTCGTTGTAACCCACCATACCGGCCGTGCGAACGCACGGACGGTATGGGTTTCCATCTCCGGCGTCCTCCGGCGAGGGAGACACGTCGTCTCCCTCCGCCTTCCTCCCTGATTCGGTCCCTATAAATACCCCCGTCGCTCCTCCGTTCTTCCCAGCTCGGATCTGACGGAGAAAATCCCCAACTTTCCTCTCTTCTCTCTCCGGCAGATGCTCACCAGCTCCGGCGGTTCCTCCCCCTCCTCCTCTTCGCTCTGCCGCAATACCAGCAGCAGAGACTTCCTCCCCTGCTCTTCCCGCGCCACGCCGTACCCAGCTGGCGCCTCTCCGGCTCTCTGCTCGCCGCCGCCTCCTTCCCTGAGCATCTTCTTCTCCGGCGACAGTCGATACGACTGTCGCCCTACTGCTCCCCCTTCGTCCCTGCAAGTAAGTTAGAACTACTTCCCTTCTTCTCCTCTTTCTTTCCCCGGTTTCAATTTGTTCAATTAAGCCCTCGACTGACCCTGACCATCGTCACCCCCTTCGACTCCGGCCACCCTCCGGCGAGATCTTCCCATCGCTCCACAGCCTCACACACCTCGCCGACCCTCACCGAACCTCCGCCTCATCACACTGAGCACCCCCCACCCCTCCACTGCCACTCCACACCTCCGTAACGCTCCCCCGAACAAACCCATTCCTCCGGTTGCAGTCCAACCTAGGGCTGCCGCCAGACACCACCTTGCGGCCTGCCGCGCAGCTCCTCACCTTCGCCGTGCCACGGCGAAGGTTCCCCAGTGGTTTGATCAGGCCGAGAGGCCATATTCGTGTCCGATAGGTTTTGAGGTTCGACCGCCATTAATGCACATTGAAGCAGCTTCTCCCGCGCTCCAGGCTTGAGGACTCCAGGTCTCCAGCTGCTGCGGAGTACGGGGAGTCTTGCGAAGGCAGCCAGCCAGCAACCTATGCAAATCGAAGCCACAGCTGCAGAAGCCAGGCCGCGGTCTCCCAGCAGGCGCACGCGAGGAAAGGTCTGCGTTTAGTCCCACATCGGTGAGCCTCACAACCTTTCCACTGTTTAAATTGATTTAGTGCACTAGCCTTACTGCCTCAGCACACGGGGTGAGGTCCCCTTTCACCCGCCCGGTTACCCGGTCTCGTCCGCGCTCACGCCCCGCGGACCTGACCCGACCCGACTTAGACTGACCTGCACTCCTCGCCCACCACGCACGCCGGTGGGCCTGGACCCGGGCGTGACCCGAACCCGATTACCCGGCAGCTCTGGGAGAGCTTTCCCAAGAGTGGTTTCAGAGAGAGAGAGACGCGGGGGGAGAGGGTAGAGTAGGTTTTGTTCTCTGACGTAAGCTCTGAAGTGTGCAGGCACAGGTGAAGAAGAAGAACCGCGGAAGAAGAAGGAAGCTGAGGGAGACACTGTAGCAACAGGCAGTTTAAGTCGTCTGATTTGGAAATCAGACGACGTCCTGAAGGGAAAAGAAGAAAGAAGGAGGGGCGACGTCCTGACTGAAAAAGAAAAGAAGAAAGAAGGAGGGAGATCTGAAGAACAACAGAAGAAGGCGAGGCAGAGGAGAACACAAAAGAACAAGGGAAGAACTGAAAGAAGAAAAACAAAGAAGATCTGAAGAAAGACAGAAGAAAAAGGAGGAGCAGGAACAGCTGGAAGAAGAAGAAGAGCATCACCATTGCAGAAGAAAGACATCACCTCTGCAGACAAAGAAGAAGAAGATCTGAGACGAGGAGAAAACAAAGAGAAAAGAAGACAACAAATTCTTTCCCTCTCTCTTTCTTTATTTTTGTAAAAGAAACATGTATATCTCTAGAATACAACTTGCTCCCTGAGTTCGACCTCGGGAACTCTTTTATTTTCCGAGTAAAAAAATTATATTTGAAATGTTAGCAATAACTGGCTATACTACAACGCTAAAACAATAAAACCCGGTTATCTCTCGAAGCCACCGTCCCATTATTTGGCGCCGCTGCCGGGGAGCAACGGCTATTCTAGAGGTAAACATTCCTGTTTCTTTTTTTAATTTCTGATAATCTCCTCTCTTTTGTGCAGCTACAGGAACTCAAGAAGACAAGCAACCACACGACAACCACTCCGAAGACAGGTAAATTTTTCCTCTCGCTATTAACCCCTAAACTCTAAAGAGGAAGAAAAGAAAAGAACAAGCAATATAGGGCTAACCTGTCTTCCATACTTAGTAACCATAAAGAGTTGCATGTTTTCAACTCATCACTCCTACACACTATTAAGGGTATTTAAGGGCTAACACATTCTTGCTTGAGCCCTAATTGCCCAACAAAGAGTTAAATGGACCAAGTAGAGCCAACATAAGGTCAAACATTAGGATTTCAGTAGAGACACACCCCTTAATCAAGAATTGAGGAAATCCAAAAGAGGTGTGCCCAAGCCATTGATTGAAAATAATTAACAAGAAAAATCCTAAACAATTGGCTCTCTCTAAACACTTGAACCCTAAAATAAGGCCTAACTTCTCAAGGAAACCACTAGGTGATGTTAACCCCTGGGGTCAACCAACCTTCAAACTAGGCCACTTTGTTCACAAAAACACCTAAAGTTCAAGTGAAACCTTAAGCACCCTGATCTTAAAATTAGTAGACTTAAGAGGTCAAGATCCCCATTCTGGTCTACCTGGAACCGCAGTGACAAGAGAGGTCGGGTGGGGGAAACCCTGTAACCCGTGGGGACGCTCTACCGTGTAGGGGTCTTTGCGGGACTCTCCCTCTCTGGCTGCCCAGGTAATTCTCAGGTGGACGATCTTTCTGATCAAGGGGTCCATCTGCCCCGCACCTCTATAGTCACCCAACAAATTTTTGGGTGTCTTGATTGGGTCCAGCACCTGCTTATCTCATCCAGTTCTTCAGTATTTTTCAGGAGGTCCTTGAAACCTCCTATAAAAATTCACTCTCTCCGAGGCTAAGCCTCGGCTCCCTTGTTTTTGCAGAAATCATTCACATAGCCCCTCTTTCCTCTGATTCTGAACAAAATCCCATTCTTCCATCTTGATTCAAACTTTGATTCTATATCTTGATTCCACCACCTGATCCAATTATGCAGCCTAATTACCTAGCAAGACTACCATTTAAAAAACCTGAATATCTGAGATCCATGAAAGATAAGATGATTGAGGATGCCCTTGAAATCTATGAAATCAAACCCTCAACACCAGTAGAAAACATTCAGGTTGATGTCCCAACAACCACAGCTTTCATCATGAACTGTGCCCAAATCCTATTGACTGAAATTTCAAAAGGATCAACCCGAGATATGCTCATGACAGGATACATTGAGATAGACAAATTACACAAATCTGAATACCTTCAATGCTTGACAAATCCTGTACTTTGGGAACAAAACCAAGATGCTCTTGAAAAACGGGTAGAGATGATGAGACTTTTAGAAAAAACTATCAACCAAAAATACCCGTATACACCAGAAATAGAGGATGAGTCATCTTGGAACAGTACTAAAAATCAATCCAGTTTCCCAGACCTCGGGACTGAGGCACAAGGTGGTTGTCGACTCCCAACCCAAATAGAAGATAGCATTAAAATAGGTTGGGAAGTTGCAGGAGAACACAATGCTGAGCCAACCCTAGGCCATAAATCACCAAGCTTAGAACTCCAAGACTCCTGCAATAACAAGATTAGAATTGAACCTCTGGAGGGTATAAATTCCGCCCCTTGATTTGATAAGGTAACCCTCGAAGGTTATTCGGACTTAGGTTCTAATAATTCTACCCACATCCTAAGCCTAGAACCTAGATCTGAAACTTATTGGGAATATTATGAGGCCCCTTATGAGAAAGATCAAATTTTTACAGAATATGATTCCGGGCCTCTATTTGATGAATATCCCTCTCCCACATCCTCAGGAAATCTGATCGATTTTTCAGAAAACATGCCAATTTATGATACAGAAACTGAGGAGTTGGATGAGCAAGGTTTTAATGGGGTCTATCCTACCAGCTTAGAGCTTGAACAGAACATCTTTTTGAGCCCAGAAGTGACATATAGGCTAGAACCCAGTCAGGCTGCTGATTCCACATCTGATGATTTTTGCTGTGGTGGAATTCATGATCATTTTAGCCAACTCTCCGACAATTTCAGATCTGACTATAATTGCGGAGAGATTCCCCTTCCTGAACACGCCAGGCCTATCTACGACCTCAGTTCACATGACTCTGACTCTGACTCTGAGGTCCTGATTCCCGAGATCACTAATAACACAGAATCACTCCTTTTCGATCCTCAGGAACCAAAAATAGAAAATGCCAAGAGTGATTACAACCAAGAATCCAAATTTTTTCTCGAATCCGATTCCTTTCATCCTACAGACACTCTTCCGGCATTTGATAGTTACCTAGAGGACTCTCTACAGAAAACCACCTATCATCTGTTTCTAGAAGAGCCCTCGTACACAATGGCCACCTCGTCCGCACACACAGAACGGATCAAAACCTCTCCCAAACCCCGACCCGCAACCGGACTCAATTTCTATTCAGATTCACCTCTCACCGAGCCGATTGCATTTCCACATCGGGTTTCGAACATTGATCAGACTACATACCATGCTCTATCATTCTCTGATCACCCCTGTAGGGTTTCCGCGTCATTCATTGATTATTCTACGGGTCCCTACTCTGACCAGGCTGATTCGACTCAGCCAAACCCTGCGTTTACACTTCCACATCCATCTGAGCTTCATAGTTTATGGTGGGTTCCACACCTTTTTATCCACATCTATCAACCCACCAGATTGATTGGGTTTAGGTTGCATCATCAGCCTGTTGATCTGAACAAGCACCTGGTTGGGCCAACCAGGCTCTTAATCAAGGTGCTTGTCTTACAAAACTCTGCTGATTTGACCATCCCCTCTCCATCGCATTTCCCGCTTGGCTGAAGGCATCAAATTTAGCGCTCAACGGGAGGCAGCCCGTCATTCTCTTTGAAAACCTGAAACTTGTTCTGACACCTTTTTGCACTTGAAGTTCACACTTTAGGACAGCCGACTCCACCTCAGGTGCTTGCATCTGAGATTCATCAAAATAGCTATCCTAATGTATGAACTTAGTTGAATAAAAACCCCTAGGTTACAATGAGGACATTGCAAATCTTAGGCATGGGGGGGTAGGAAAGTACAAAAACTTGTAAGAAAAGGTTTCAAACAAAAAATTCACATATGCCAAAAATACCATAAAAATTAAAAATTTTTTGAAAAAGAATAAGAGGAAAAGAGGAGAAGGAAATTTTCTGAAGGAGAAGGAGAAGAGAAACAAAATGAAAAAGGAGCACAAAATTATAAGAAAAGGTGATAGTCATTAGTAAGGAACTAAGGAATTAACCTAAGTTCCAGACCTCATTCAAGAAAATAACTGAAAAGTGCATAATAAGATTAGTAAGAACGCAAACCTTAGGCATTCTTGAATAGACTCTTAGTACCCATTAAGATCTAGACACTCCTCAAGAGGTTGAGGAAAATGAAAAGCTGAAGTATTAGGTCTAAGGCTTAGGGAGTATTTGGCCTCGTTAACTAATTTTTGGTTTACGAGACTCAGTAACCTAAGCACCCTAACCTCACACACAGCCTGGTTCAGTAAGCGTAAAAATCAGAATCACGCAGAAGCGTCGCGAAATTCTGAAAAGAACACCTAGAATAGGAGCGGCCGATCAACACAAGTTGATTTGGACGAGTTCCCAGCGTAGAGAGGCGGGAAATCCCCTCGAAGATGCGTAACAAAATATCATCTCCTCGGTGCTTGTCTCTTAGGATATTTACATATCCTACTGGGGGCATGTAAGCACTCTGCTGGTTCAGATTCCATGGATGGCATTATCTCGAAGTGTCAATTGCCAGGGTCTGGATTCGGCCACGGAACACCATGGATGGGATTATCTCGAAATCTCAATAGCCAGGGTTCCGGGGGTTGCCATGGGCGGTGCTATCTCGAAGCATCGATCGCCAGGAACCCTTGAGGATTAATGATGGGAGCAAGGAATCTGATACAGACCGTGTTGAAAAGCCAATCCTAGGCTAGAACTAAAAAAAAAAAAGAGAGAAAACTCTCCAAACAGAAAAACTTTCTATCTCTCTCTTACAAAAAGCACTGCGAACTGAGCCAGGGCTAAAATCATTTCAAGCACGGGTGCTTTAACCACAAAGTCCAATAAACCTTAGGTTAGTTCTTGTGGACCTTAAAAACCTTTGCTAAAGACTGAGGCTAAGGCTAGACAGATTTGGATCTTGATTGGTACTAGAGTACCTTTTAGGCCTATGGTCATCATTCTAACCTAATCTATGCTCAAATAAAAAAGGCACTTATCTAAAACTATTAAAAACTTCATGGTCTAGAACAAGGGTTGAAACCTTAAGTTTTTGCTAAGGGACTAGCAAAAGCTAGGCATGGGGGTATGATGAGAACCTCATCATGAGCCATAACTAGCTCATTTTGACCTAATACAAAGGATAAAAGCTCCTACATAACTCAAGGAAAGGCTTAACTCAGAGAATTCTGAGTTTAAGGAGAAAACAAGTCATAAGGGGTAAAAATGCAATTTTACCAGTATAATCTGCATACAGGGTAATTCAGGGTCCAAACATAGGTCAAAGCAACTTAATAAGAATAAAAGTGGGATGAGATGATCTAGAAAGGGCTACAGCAATTCCAAGGAACTAAATGATAATCTGTAACCCTAAAACAACCCACTTCAATTCACGAGATTCAAGGCAAAGTAAAAATAGAATAAACCCTCTAAAATTCATAGAAAAATAATCTGTAGGGTTTAGAACCTTCAATTTGGCCTTCAGAACCCATTTTGACCTACATTGAGAACCATGCCCAATTAATAACTTAATTTGGGTTTTCGCATAAATTGACCCGTCAAACAAGGTTTAATATAGAAATGAAATTCACCATCAGATTCCTTAGGTCCTAATTAGTCATGTATAAAAACTTGAGCCTAAGAAGAAACCTCCTTGACCAACTTTACACTTTGGTCCTCATATATTTACTTTTTGGCCCTCAACTTTTGAACCCTCGCATTTTGGCCCCTAACTCTCCTTCGTTCTTTGCGATGAGGTCCCCCCTGCAAAACCTGCCAGCACCATGCTCCGGCGACCTTGCGCGGAGCATGGCGCCGCGCAGGGTGAGGGGGAGAGCCTGGCAAGTAAACCGGGGGTGCCCTGCGTCGTCAGCCGTCGCAGGGACACCCCCCTGGTCGTTGTAACCCACCATACCGGCCGTGCGAACGCACGGACGGTATGGGTTTCCATCTCCGGCGTCCTCCGGCGAGGGAGACACGTCGTCTCCCTCCGCCTTCCTCCCTGATTCGGTCCCTATAAATACCCCCGTCGCTCCTCCGTTCTTCCCAGCTCGGATCTGACGGAGAAAATCCCCAACTTTCCTCTCTTCTCTCTCCGGCAGACGCTCACCAGCTCCGGCGGTTCCTCCCCCTCCTCCTCTTCGCTCTGCCGCAATACCAGCAGCAGAGACTTCCTCCCCTGCTCTTCCCGCGCCACGCCGTACCCAGCTGGCGCCTCTCCGGCTCTCTGCTCGCCGCCGCCTCCTTCCCTGAGCATCTTCTTCTCCGGCGACAGTCGATACGACTGTCGCCCTACTGCTCCCCCTTCGTCCCTGCAAGTAAGTTAGAACTACTTCCCTTCTTCTCCTCTTTCTTTCCCCGGTTTCAATTTGTTCAATTAAGCCCTCGACTGACCCTGACCATCGTCACCCCCTTCGACTCCGGCCACCCTCCGGCGAGATCTTCCCATCGCTCCACAGCCTCACACACCTCGCCGACCCTCACCGAACCTCCGCCTCATCACACTGAGCACCCCCCACCCCTCCACTGCCACTCCACACCTCCGTAACGCTCCCCCGAACAAACCCATTCCTCCGGTTGCAGTCCAACCTAGGGCTGCCGCCAGACACCACCTTGCGGCCTGCCGCGCAGCTCCTCACCTTCGCCGTGCCACGGCGAAGGTTCCCCAGTGGTTTGATCAGGCCGAGAGGCCATATTCGTGTCCGATAGGTTTTGAGGTTCGACCGCCATTAACGCACATTGAAGCAGCTTCTCCCGCGCTCCAGGCTTGAGGACTCCAGGTCTCCAGCTGCTGCGGAGTACGGGGAGTCTTGCGAAGGCAGCCAGCCAGCAACCTATGCAAATCGAAGCCACAGCTGCAGAAGCCAGGCCGCGGTCTCCCAGCAGGCGCACGCGAGGAAAGGTCTGCGTTTAGTCCCACATCGGTGAGCCTCACAACCTTTCCACTGTTTAAATTGATTTAGTGCACTAGCCTTACTGCCTCAGCACACGGGGTGAGGTCCCCTTTCACCCGCCCGGTTACCCGGTCTCGTCCGCGCTCACGCCCCGCGGACCTGACCCGACCTGACTTAGACTGACCTGCACTCCTCGCCCACCACGCACGCCGGTGGGCCTGGACCCGGGCGTGACCCGAACCCGATTACCCGGCAGCTCTGGGAGAGCTTTCCCAAGAGTGGTTTCAGAGAGAGAGAGACGCGGGGGGAGAGGGTAGAGTAGGTTTTGTTCTCTGACGTAAGCTCTGAAGTGTGCAGGCACAGGTGAAGAAGAAGAACCGCGGAAGAAGAAGGAAGCTGAGGGAGACACTGTAGCAACAGGCAGTTTAAGTCGTCTGATTTGGAAATCAGACGACGTCCTGAAGGGAAAAGAAGAAAGAAGGAGGGGCGACGTCCTGACTGAAAAAGAAAAGAAGAAAGAAGGAGGGAGATCTGAAGAACAACAGAAGAAGGCGAGGCAGAGGAGAACACAAAAGAACAAGGGAAGAACTGAAAGAAGAAAAACAAAGAAGAAAGAAGAAGATCTGAAGAAAGACAGAAGAAAAAGGAGGAGCAGGAACAGCTGGAAGAAGAAGAAGAGCATCACCATTGCAGAAGAAAGACATCACCTCTGCAGACAAAGAAGAAGAAGATCTGAGACGAGGAGAAAACAAAGAGAAAAGAAGACAACAAATTCTTTCCCTCTCTCTTTCTTTATTTTTGTAAAAGAAACATGTATATCTCTAGAATACAACTTGCTCCCTGAGTTCGACCTCGGGAACTCTTTTATTTTCCGAGTAAAAAAATTATATTTGAAATGTTAGCAATAACTGGCTATACTACAACGCTAAAACAATAAAACCCGGTTATCTCTCGAAGCCACCGTCCCATTATTTGGCGCCGCTGCCGGGGAGCAACGGCTATTCTAGAGGTAAACATTCCTGTTTCTTTTTTTAATTTCTGATAATCTCCTCTCTTTTGTGCAGCTACAGGAACTCAAGAAGACAAGCAACCACACGACAACCACTCCGAAGACAGGTAAATTTTTCCTCTCGCTATTAACCCCTAAACTCTAAAGAGGAAGAAAAGAAAAGAACAAGCAATATAGGGCTAACCTGTCTTCCATACTTAGTAACCATAAAGAGTTGCATGTTTTCAACTCATCACTCCTACACACTATTAAGGGTATTTAAGGGCTAACACATTCTTGCTTGAGCCCTAATTGCCCAACAAAGAGTTAAATGGACCAAGTAGAGCCAACATAAGGTCAAACATTAGGATTTCAGTAGAGACACACCCCTTAATCAAGAATTGAGGAAATCCAAAAGAGGTGTGCCCAAGCCATTGATTGAAAATAATTAACAAGAAAAATCCTAAACAATTGGCTCTCTCTAAACACTTGAACCCTAAAATAAGGCCTAACTTCTCAAGGAAACCACTAGGTGATGTTAACCCCTGGGGTCAACCAACCTTCAAACTAGGCCACTTTGTTCACAAAAACACCTAAAGTTCAAGTGAAACCTTAAGCACCCTGATCTTAAAATTAGTAGACTTAAGAGGTCAAGATCCCCATTCTGGTCTACCTGGAACCGCAGTGACAAGAGAGGTCGGGTGGGGGAAACCCTGTAACCCGTGGGGACGCTCTACCGTGTAGGGGTCTTTGCGGGACTCTCCCTCTCTGGCTGCCCAGGTAATTCTCAGGTGGACGATCTTTCTGATCAAGGGGTCCATCTGCCCCGCACCTCTATAGTCACCCAACAAATTTTTGGGTGTCTTGATTGGGTCCAGCACCTGCTTATCTCATCCAGTTCTTCAGTATTTTTCAGGAGGTCCTTGAAACCTCCTATAAAAATTCACTCTCTCCGAGGCTAAGCCTCGGCTCCCTTGTTTTTGCAGAAATCATTCACATAGCCCCTCTTTCCTCTGATTCTGAACAAAATCCCATTCTTCCATCTTGATTCAAACTTTGATTCTATATCTTGATTCCACCACCTGATCCAATTATGCAGCCTAATTACCTAGCAAGACTACCATTTAAAAAACCTGAATATCTGAGATCCATGAAAGATAAGATGATTGAGGATGCCCTTGAAATCTATGAAATCAAACCCTCAACACCAGTAGAAAACATTCAGGTTGATGTCCCAACAACCACAGCTTTCATCATGAACTGTGCCCAAATCCTATTGACTGAAATTTCAAAAGGATCAACCCGAGATATGCTCATGACAGGATACATTGAGATAGACAAATTACACAAATCTGAATACCTTCAATGCTTGACAAATCCTGTACTTTGGGAACAAAACCAAGATGCTCTTGAAAAACGGGTAGAGATGATGAGACTTTTAGAAAAAACTATCAACCAAAAATACCCGTATACACCAGAAATAGAGGATGAGTCATCTTGGAACAGTACTAAAAATCAATCCAGTTTCCCAGACCTCGGGACTGAGGCACAAGGTGATTGTCGACTCCCAACCCAAATAGAAGATAGCATTAAAATAGGTTGGGAAGTTGCAGGAGAACACAATGCTGAGCCAACCCTAGGCCATAAATCACCAAGCTTAGAACTCCAAGACTCCTGCAATAACAAGATTAGAATTGAACCTCTGGAGGGTATAAATTCCGCCCCTTGATTTGATAAGGTAACCCTCGAAGGTTATTCGGACTTAGGTTCTAATAATTCTACCCACATCCTAAGCCTAGAACCTAGATCTGAAACTTATTGGGAATATTATGAGGCCCCTTATGAGAAAGATCAAATTTTTACAGAATATGATTCCGGGCCTCTATTTGATGAATATCCCTCTCCCACATCCTCAGGAAATCTGATCGATTTTTCAGAAAACATGCCAATTTATGATACAGAAACTGAGGAGTTGGATGAGCAAGGTTTTAATGGGGTCTATCCTACCAGCTTAGAGCTTGAACAGAACATCTTTTTGAGCCCAGAAGTGACATATAGGCTAGAACCCAGTCAGGCTGCTGATTCCACATCTGATGATTTTTGCTGTGGTGGAATTCATGATCATTTTAGCCAACTCTCCGACAATTTCAGATCTGACTATAATTGCGGAGAGATTCCCCTTCCTGAACACGCCAGGCCTATCTACGACCTCAGTTCACATGACTCTGACTCTGACTCTGAGGTCCTGATTCCCGAGATCACTAATAACACAGAATCACTCCTTTTCGATCCTCAGGAACCAAAAATAGAAAATGCCAAGAGTGATTACAACCAAGAATCCAAATTTTTTCTCGAATCCGATTCCTTTCATCCTACAGACACTCTTCCGGCATTTGATAGTTACCCAGAGGACTCTCTACAGAAAACCACCTATCATCTGTTTCTAGAAGAGCCCTCGTACACAATGGCCACCTCGTCCGCACACACAGAACGGATCAAAACCTCTCCCAAACCCCGACCCGCAACCGGACTCAATTTCTATTCAGATTCACCTCTCACCGAGCCGATTGCATTTCCACATCGGGTTTCGAACATTGATCAGACTACATACCATGCTCTATCATTCTCTGATCACCCCTGTAGGGTTTCCGCGTCATTCATTGATTATTCTACGGGTCCCTACTCTGACCAGGCTGATTCGACTCAGCCAAACCCTGCGTTTACACTTCCACATCCATCTGAGCTTCATAGTTTATGGTGGGTTCCACACCTTTTTATCCACATCTATCAACCCACCAGATTGATTGGGTTTAGGTTGCATCATCAGCCTGTTGATCTGAACAAGCACCTGGTTGGGCCAACCAGGCTCTTAATCAAGGTGCTTGTCTTACAAAACTCTGCTGATTTGACCATCCCCTCTCCATCGCATTTCCCGCTTGGCTGAAGGCATCAAATTTAGCGCTCAACGGGAGGCAGCCCGTCATTCTCTTTGAAAACCTGAAACTTGTTCTGACACCTTTTTGCACTTGAAGTTCACACTTTAGGACAGCCGACTCCACCTCAGGTGCTTGCATCTGAGATTCATCAAAATAGCTATCCTAATGTATGAACTTAGTTGAATAAAAACCCCTAGGTTACAATGAGGACATTGCAAATCTTAGGCATGGGGGGGTAGGAAAGTACAAAAACTTGTAAGAAAAGGTTTCAAACAAAAAATTCACATATGCCAAAAATACCATAAAAATTAAAAATTTTTTGAAAAAGAATAAGAGGAAAAGAGGAGAAGGAAATTTTCTGAAGGAGAAGGAGAAGAGAAACAAAATGAAAAAGGAGCACAAAATTATAAGAAAAGGTGATAGTCATTAGTAAGGAACTAAGGAATTAACCTAAGTTCCAGACCTCATTCAAGAAAATAACTGAAAAGTGCATAATAAGATTAGTAAGAACGCAAACCTTAGGCATTCTTGAATAGACTCTTAGTACTCATTAAGATCTAGACACTCCTCAAGAGGTTGAGGAAAATGAAAAGCTGAAGTATTAGGTCTAAGGCTTAGGGAGTATTTGGCCTCGTTAACTAATTTTTGGTTTACGAGACTCAGTAACCTAAGCACCCTAACCTCACACACAGCCTGGTTCAGTAAGCGTAAAAATCAGAATCACGCAGAAGCGTCGCGAAATTCTGAAAAGAACACCTAGAATAGGAGCGGCCGATCAACACAAGTTGATTTGGACGAGTTCCCAGCGTAGAGAGGCGGGAAATCCCCTCGAAGATGCGTAACAAAATATCATCTCCTCGGTGCTTGTCTCTTAGGATATTTACATATCCTACTGGGGGCATGTAAGCACTCTGCTGGTTCAGATTCCATGGATGGCACTATCTCGAAGTGTCAATTGCCAGGGTCTGGATTCGGCCACGGAACACCATGGATGGGATTATCTCGAAATCTCAATAGCCAGGGTTCCGGGGGTTGCCATGGGCGGTGCTATCTCGAAGCATCGATCGCCAGGAACCCTTGAGGATTAATGATGGGAGCAAGGAATCTGATACAGACCGTGTTGAAAAGCCAATCCTAGGCTAGAACTAAAAAAAAAAAAAGAGAGAAAACTCTCCAAACAGAAAAACTTTCTATCTCTCTCTTACAAAAAGCACTGCGAACTGAGCCAGGGCTAAAATCATTTCAAGCACGGGTGCTTTAACCACAAAGTCCAATAAACCTTAGGTTAGTTCTTGTGGACCTTAAAAACCTTTGCTAAAGACTGAGGCTAAGGCTAGACAGATTTGGATCTTGATTGGTACTAGAGTACCTTTTAGGCCTATGGTCATCATTCTAACCTAATCTATGCTCAAATAAAAAAGGCACTTATCTAAAACTATTAAAAACTTCATGGTCTAGAACAAGGGTTGAAACCTTAAGTTTTTGCTAAGGGACTAGCAAAAGCTAGGCATGGGGGTATGATGAGAACCTCATCATGAGCCATAACTAGCTCATTTTGACCTAATACAAAGGATAAAAGCTCCTACATAACTCAAGGAAAGGCTTAACTCAGAGAATTCTGAGTTTAAGGAGAAAACAAGTCATAAGGGGTAAAAATGCAATTTTACCAGTATAATCTGCATACAGGGTAATTCAGGGTCCAAACATAGGTCAAAGCAACTTAATAAGAATAAAAGTGGGATGAGATGATCTAGAAAGGGCTACAGCAATTCCAAGGAACTAAATGATAATCTGTAACCCTAAAACAACCCACTTCAATTCACGAGATTCAAGGCAAAGTAAAAATAGAATAAACCCTCTAAAATTCATAGAAAAATAATCTGTAGGGTTTAGAACCTTCAATTTGGCCTTCAGAACCCATTTTGACCTACATTGAGAACCATGCCCAATTAATAACTTAATTTGGGTTTTCGCATAAATTGACCCGTCAAACAAGGTTTAATATAGAAATGAAATTCACCATCAGATTCCTTAGGTCCTAATTAGTCATGTATAAAAACTTGAGCCTAAGAAGAAACCTCCTTGACCAACTTTACACTTTGGTCCTCATATATTTACTTTTTGGCCCTCAACTTTTGAACCCTCGCATTTTGGCCCCTAACTCTCCTTCGTTCTTTGCGATGAGGTCCCCCCTGCAAAACCTGCCAGCACCATGCTCCGGCGACCTTGCGCGGAGCATGGCGCCGCGCAGGGTGAGGGGGAGAGCCTGGCAAGTAAACCGGGGGTGCCCTGCGTCGTCAGCCGTCGCAGGGACACCCCCCTGGTCGTTGTAACCCACCATACCGGCCGTGCGAACGCACGGACGGTATGGGTTTCCATCTCCGGCGTCCTCCGGCGAGGGAGACACGTCGTCTCCCTCCGCCTTCCTCCCTGATTCGGTCCCTATAAATACCCCCGTCGCTCCTCCGTTCTTCCCAGCTCGGATCTGACGGAGAAAATCCCCAACTTTCCTCTCTTCTCTCTCCGGCAGACGCTCACCAGCTCCGGCGGTTCCTCCCCCTCCTCCTCTTCGCTCTGCCGCAATACCAGCAGCAGAGACTTCCTCCCCTGCTCTTCCCGCGCCACACCGTACCCAGCTGGCGCCTCTCCGGCTCTCTACTCGCCGCCGCCTCCTTCCCTGAGCATCTTCTTCTCCGGCGACAGTCGATACGACTGTCGCCCTACTGCTCCCCCTTCGTCCCTGCAAGTAAGTTAGAACTACTTCCCTTCTTCTCCTCTTTCTTTCCCCGGTTTCAATTTGTTCAATTAAGCCCTCGACCGACCCTGACCATCGTCACCCCCTTCGACTCCGGCCACCCTCCGGCGAGATCTTCCCATCGCTCCACAGCCTCACACACCTCGCCGACCCTCACCGAACCTCCGCCTCATCACACTGAGCACCCCCCACCCCTCCACTGCCACTCCACACCTCCGTAACGCTCCCTCGAACAAACCCATTCCTCCGGTTGCAGTCCAACCTAGGGCTGCCGCCAGACACCACCTTGCGGCCTGCCGCGCAGCTCCTCACCTTCGCCGTGCCACGGCGAAGGTTCCCCAGTGGTTTGATCAGGCCGAGAGGCCATATTCGTGTCCGACAGGTTTTGAGGTTCGACCGCCATTAACGCACATTGAAGCAGCTTCTCCCGCGCTCCAGGCTTGAGGACTCCAGTTCTCCAGCTGCTGCGGAGTACGGGGAGTCTTGCGAAGGCAGCCAGCCAGCAACCTACGCAAATCGAAGCCACAGCTGCAGAAGCCAGGCCGCGGTCTCCCAGCAGGCGCACGCGAGGAAAGGTCTGCGTTTAGTCCCACATCGGTGAGCCTCACAACCTTTCCACTGTTTAAATTGATTTAGTGCACTAGCCTTACTGCCTCAGCACACGGGGTGAGGTCCCCTTTCACCCGCCCGGTTACCCGGTCTCGTCCGCGCTCACGCCCCGCGGACCTGACCCGACTCGACTTAGACTGACCTGCACTCCTCGCCCACCACGCACGCCGGTGGGCCTGGACCCGGGCGTGACCCGAACCCGATTACCCGGCAGCTCTGGGAGAGCTTTCCCAAGAGTGGTTTCAGAGAGAGAGAGACGCGGGGGGAGAGGGTAGAGTAGGTTTTGTTCTCTGACGTAAGCTCTGAAGTGTGCAGGCACAGGTGAAGAAGAAGAACCGCGGAAGAAGAAGGAAGCTGAGGGAGACACTGTAGCAACAGGCAGTTTAAGTCGTCTGATTTGGAAATCAGACGACGTCCTGAAGGGAAAAGAAGAAAGAAGGAGGGGCGACGTCCTGACTGAAAAAGAAAAGAAGAAAGAAGGAGGGAGATCTGAAGAACAACAGAAGAAGGCGAGGCAGAGGAGAACACAAAAGAACAAGGGAAGAACTGAAAGAAGAAAAACAAAGAAGATCTGAAGAAAGACAGAAGAAAAAGGAGGAGCAGGAACAGCTGGAAGAAGAAGAAGAGCATCACCATTGCAGAAGAAAGACATCACCTCTGCAGACAAAGAAGAAGAAGATCTGAGACGAGGAGAAAACAAAGAGAAAAGAAGACAACAAATTCTTTCCCTCTCTCTTTCTTTATTTTTGTAAAAGAAACATGTATATCTCTAGAATACAACTTGCTCCCTGAGTTCGACCTCAGGAACTCTTTTATTTTCCGAGTAAAAAAATTATATTTGAAATGTTGGCAATAACTGGCTATACTACAACGCTAAAACAATAAAACCCGGTTATCTCTCGAAGCCACCGTCCCATTACTTACCAATAATAGCATGGTCGTGATTAACGGACAGACCAGACTCTCAAAATTAAAGTACATTATTATTGGTATACTCTAATTATATGGGATACATAATTGGTAAAATTTAGGTCTAAATATCTTTCATTGGTTTGGTTATACTAACTTTAATAAGTGGTGAATTCTCATTACTTAATTGATGCTGAGATCTCATAACAACTAAGTAGTTACACATTATCTTTCCTAAGGAATTACTAGTTGAAGTAATCGAACAACCTAATCCCAGAATCTGAGACTTAACACTAGATCTTGACATTACTTGGATTGTGGATGTTGGCTTTGTTAAACTTTTTGATTCTTGGAAATAATGGAAAACTTTAACATTTAAATACGTGGATGATAGATCAATAAGGTGGCATGATGAGTAAAACCATGGTGCACAACTTGAACTAAGGATTTGTTGACTAATAACTTAGTTATTTTGGAATTCATCTCTAAATAAAGTTAATGACAGACTTGTCGGGTTATATGAAAAAGGATAATTGGTTCAATACTTGCTGCTCGCCAATGTTTTTGCTATAACATCGATCTGGATTCAGATTGATTAGACTAATCAGGAGTTGCTAGCCTCCCTATAACTCGTAGTTAAGCTTAACAGCCAATTGGGATAGTGGGGTGCATATCTTAAGGGATGGAGATGGTTTGTACTATACTCGATTAATAAGTAGATGAATAGTTGTCTATGAGTTTCTCTTCCTCTGGTGGTGATGGTTCTCTTGGATTTTTGATTTCTGAATGGTTGTGTTCTCGCTCTGTTTTGATTTCTTTATCTAATGCTAGTCTGGAGATTGAAGTGCTTTCACATACCCAGTTACTTTCGATGACTATGCAGATGTCACCTTTAGTGGTGAAGAACTTAGGATGCTTGATGTTTCAAGTTTTTCATGATTTTCCCGCTTTTAACTCTCTGAACTCTATGCTTTGTGCTCTTACTTGTGGTGATTCTCGGTAGGATTCTGATGGTTTTTCTTGTTCTGATGGTGTCCATGAATCGATTACTTTGTCTGGCATTGATAGCCTTAGGGGTTCTCCTGGTGCTGGTGATCTTCCTATCAAATGGGGTATTTATTTTCCTCTTCCTACTCCTCTGCCTCCACCTATCCCTGATCCCCCCCTGATTTCTGAGATCCCTATTGGTAACAAATCCTTTACGAGCTATGATGCAAACTCTTATGAGATCAGGTCTGATGAGGAGTTTCTAAGCTTTTTGGATTCTCTAGTGGTACCATGTGTTAAGGACTCAGCATATGTGGCACACTCTTCCCCTAGGACTAAAGGAGTCCGTGGTGGTTGTTCCTTCAGTGGTACTGGTAGAGTTACTAGAGGTCGATCAAAATCCCGATCTAAATCCTTTGACTTATGAAGTGCCTCTTCTGGAATTGTAGGGGTATTCTAAATACCCCCACCCTCAATCGGCTTGCTCATCTGATTGTTAAATTTCATCTTGATGTGATTTTTGTGATGGAGCCTTTTGCGGACTTAGCCCAATCTCAGATTGATAAGGTTGCATTGAACTTTGATAATGTTTGCATTGATAGTAGAGTCCCAAATATATGGTGCTTTTCTAGAAAGTCAGTTTACATTTCCATTATTGATGCCATGCCCCAAGTTGTATCTGTCCTGTGTAAGTTCAATTCAAAGACTATCTCCATCTCTGCAGTTTATGCTTCTTATGATATCGACTATAGGCACTCCCTTTGGCAATATTTATCTGACTTCCGTCAATCCTCTTCTATTCCTTGGATGATAGGCGGCGACTTCAATTGTATTCTTCGGCCCTCTGAAAAGAGTGGGGGTGCACCTTTTAAGGATGCCCAAGCTGTAGATTTTGCCTATTTTCTTGACTCCCTTTCTTTGGTTGATCTTCTATTGGATGGGAGCCAATTATCCTGGTGTAATGGTCGTAGAGGTTCTACGTGCATATATCATAAACTAGACCGTATTCTCTCCTCTACTGACTGCCTTTCTTTCTCCCCTTGTGGTAAATACTTACCTCGTTGCAACTCTGATCATGCTCCGATCCTCATTACCCTTTTGTCCCCAGCCGAATCCAAGCCCCGACCTTTTCGCTTTATAAACATGTGGCTTAGGGAACCCTCCCTTCATGATTTGGTTTCTTCGGTTTGGGCCTACTCCTCTTCGTCCTCCCAAAATCCTATAGATCATTTTTGCTCCAAATTGACCATCCTGAAAAAGGCTATAAAATCTTAGAGTCGATCGATTGTTGGAGATATCTACCAGCAGGTGGGCAAGCTTGAGACCCTCTATGAGGACCTGGACATGAGACTCTCTTCCTTCTGGAATGATGAGGTTTATGCTGAGCTCAATTCAACTAAATCAAAACTCGATTCTGCCTTGATTAAGCAAAATGATTACTTTCTTCAAGTGGCTAAAGTGAATTAGATCAAAGAGGGTGAAAGGTGTAACAAGCTCTTCTTCTCCTATATTAAATGGAAATTCACCAAGAGGTCAAACAACTCTCTTACTTCACTCGTGGGAAATGGATCCTAGGACAGTGTTGTTTCCAATTCCATCAGTCACTTCCAGAATATGCTTTCTTCTGAGGGTCCATCCTCCCTTGACTACTTCCTTATTTTGTTCCGACCCTAGTTTCTGATAATGATTCCTATTCTATTTCTCATGTGCCTTCAAAACATGAAATTTTCTCCATTCTTTCCAACATACCCAACAATCGCTCTTCTGGCCCTGACGGTTTTAATTTTGAATTCTTTTTGGCTTTTTGGGAGATCATCAAAAAGGACTTGGTGGCTGGCATCATCTCCATTTTCTCTCATATGAATCCCTTGTGTGCCTTCAACAATACCTTCATTTCGCTTATTGCCAAAAAGCATTTGCCTTTGCATCTGTCGAACTTTAGGCCAATTAGTCTCTGCAATGTTTGTTATAAGATTATCTCTGGGATCTTGGCAAACCGTCTCGACAATCTTCTCTCTAAATTGATCTCCCCTGAGCAGGCTGGGTTTATCAAAGGTAGGTCTATGTTTGATCATATTGCATCCACCTTTGAGCTTACCAAGAGGATTGATCGTAAAGTCTATGGCTCTAATGTTATTTTTCAACTCGATCTTGAGGAAGCCTACGACATAGTGGAATGGTTTGCTCTCTAACGTATTCTAGAGAAATTTGGGTTCTCTCAAAATTGCATATCTTTATTTGAAGCCTGTGTGGAGCATAGTGGGTCTTCTATTCTAGTTGACGAGGTGTCCTCATCTTTTTTCACCGTATCTCGTGGGCTTCACCAAGGAGACCCCCTTTCTCCTTATCTCTTTGACCTCTTTTTGGAGCCTTTTATTCGGGACTTGAAGGACCAGGTTCTCATGGGAAAGATTAATCCCTCTTCCATCAAAAGAAGAGTTTCCCCCCCTATTGCCCTCCTTTATGCTGATGATATTATCATTTTCCTAAATGGCTCCATTAATTCCGTTTCCAACCTAGCTGCCTTCACCAAGCATTTCGAGAACATCTTTCATCAAAAAGTTAGTCTGACCAAAAGCTCCTGTTTTGTTGGGAAAAATTTTCCTTCTGATAGACTCTCCCGTATTCTCCAACTCACTGGCTTCCAATTGGGTACTTTCCCATTCACCTATCTGGGTTGCCCTATTTTTCCAGGGAGAGCTAAAACTTCCTATTTCCATTCCATCATTGAGAAATTACAGGCCAAACTTGCATCTTGGAAGGCTAACCTCCTTTCTGCTTCTACGAGACTTCTTCTGATCAGGCCTGTCTTATCATCCATTCCTATACATATTCTCTTCATTCTTGAAGTCCCTAAAGCAATCTTTTGGAAGGTAGAAACTCTTTTTGCTAACTTCTTTTGGGGCTCGGGGAACCCTGGTAAAAAAATCATTGGGTCAGTTGGAAGTGTATTTAGTGCCCCTGCCATCTGGGGGCCTTGGTATCCGGGATCTTTCCCTTCTGATCGATTCCCTTAGAATGAAATGCGTTTGGAATATTCTTTTTCATGATTCCCTTATGGCAAGCTGGTCAAGCAACTCTATGGTGACCGTCTTATGAACTATCTCCCTCATAGGATTAAGGTTCTGAGGGATTCATTTATTCGTATGAAGCCTTTCATCCGTTGGGAGATTCATGAGGGTTTTATTGATTTCTGGACCGACTTATGGATTGGTGATCAACTGCTTAAGGACTTCCTTCCCCCATTTACTGTTACTCCTCCCACTTTGGTCAAAGATGTTCTATCCAATGAGTACAGTTCACCTTTGCTTCATATGATTCCAAATCACATCGCTCCCTCATCTCCAATTGCACCACCGAGAGTCTTCCAAATATTCCCATTTGGAAGCTTTCTCCCTCCTGTTCTATTTCGATTGCCTCTGCTTATGGTAGTCATTTTCCCTCTTGTATTCACAATAGATCATGGAAGTTCCTTTGGAATCTTAAACTCCCTCTTAGAATTACTCTCTATACTTGGCGAATCCTTTATAATAGCTTACCTACAGATGATAATATCAATCAGCTGCGTATTCCTTTGGCTTCTAAATGCATCTATTGTAGTGTTCCTTCCTATGAGACGGCGCATCATTTATTTCAGGAGAGTCTGCTTGCCATCTATGTATTTGATTAGGTTTTTGATCAGGCACACCAGCCCCATATCTCCCCTTCCTGCTTTGCTAATATCTTGAATTCCACGAGCAATTCCACATCCTCTCAAATCAACAAAGGTCTGATTTATTTCATATGGACTAATATCTGGCTCATCCGAAAAGGCATTATACATGACTCCTTTCCTCTCAAGAATTTTGCCCCTATCCTTAGGTGCCATTGGGATGAATTCAATCTTCATTCCTGGTTTTGCTCTCATAACTCCCCCCCTCTCAAATTGTCTTGGGTCATTCCTACAGCTGGGTTCAAACTCAACGTCGGTATTTCCTTTGGGGATGGCATTATCTCTGGTGGCTGGGTGGTTAGAAATTGCAAGGGTGATTTTATTCTGGGTGCTGCTGGTGGTATGCATGCTATTAATTATGATTGTGCTATCGTCCATATTCTCTGGAATGCAGTTTCTTGCTTTGCTATTTCTTTGATGAATTTTCAGGTCGAGATTGATTCTTCTATGCTATATTATTGGTGGAATGGGAAGGTGGATGTTCCATGGTATGCCAAGTCAGTCTTCCAACGTATTCAAGGCCATCGGCACCGCATTGACTCGCTAGATTTTGTGCATCGTATGGACAACTCTTTGGCTCGCCATATTGTGGATCTTGGTGCTGCAGATTGGATTTAGTTTGATAATGTCCACTCGTTTCCTTTGAAGATTCAAGGTATTCTCTTCCTCGACAAGGTGCAACTCCCCTATGTTATTTAGTTTTCCCTTGTGGGGTTTTTGTTGTGCTGTTGTTTTTACTGATCTTGTACTAAACCAGGAGTCGTGGTTCTCTTTCTTACACTAACAGGTTTTGGTCTAGTCTCCCTGTCTTTTTTGACCTTCAGGGAGTGGGGGATGAATAAAATTGTCTCCCGATTTTGAAAAAAAAAGAAAAAAAGAATAGTTGTCTGTGAGCCAACGTGTCTAGTTAGCACGTATATACACTATACGACATAGCCACTACTTTTCACAATGACCTTAGGGCAATGGACTGAGGTGTGGAATGGGTATGAGTCATTCTCTTGTTCAAGAGGCCAAGAAGGTGTCCTATGCCACTTGTACCTCTCAGTATATCACATTAAGATTTTCTCATGCCCTAAGGCATAGATTGCGATCATTAAGACTTTAATTCGACATGGGCAAAATGCCTAATAACCAATGGAATATTAAATAATGAACAATGGTTGATAAGTGGTTCAACATACGAATAGTATCCACTCTTTAGGTTTTCTTTCCACTGCTGTTTTATTTCACTCTACTTAGCTCTTGCTAATGTCTTCCTTGGGCTTCGTACTCAGGTGTAGTTGACCAGCTAGGTGCAGCCGCTGCATTTGGTACTTCTGGTGTGGGACCTAGCTTGATACTAAGAGACGATCGATGCAAACAGTAGATCTTTTGCTAGTTTATTTAGCTTTTCTTTCCAATTTTTTGGTTGATGTGCTTTGAGACTCTAGTTACTCTTTCCTTTCTATTTTTTGGATTTGTTGTCTTTTATTTGTTTCCTGGTTAACACTTTATTTAATTAATGTTTTATGAACTGCTATTTGACTATTGATATTTTAGGACTATATGTTGGGTGACTATGATCTTGTATTTGGTTTGATGACTTGTACTCGATGACTTGAGTCTCACTAAATTTAATCAGTTGGTAGGACTCGAGTCATCACAATAGGCATAGGAACATAGGATATCCCCTAGAAGACAAACTAAAACTTGAATTTTCTCACCCATGACATAAATTGGCCCTTAAAATGAAGGGAAAATTATATTAATTGTAGCCTTTCAAACTTACATGAACTGCACCCCATCAAAGGCTAAACCCTAACCCTAAAGTCTAACAATAACAACTTTTCTATGTAGTTAAAATGAATAGTGTAGTTGGAAAAACTTCTTATGATATGGCTCTATAACAAGTGCTCACCTATTGTTTACTAGAATCATTAGACTTATTCCATTTGGGAAAATTTCATACGAACAAAATAAACATGTAGCCTTCTTTATAATGGCCAACTTACAAATAGAATACAGTAACCTTGCTAGACTTACTTTGGGTGTGGTTTTCACAATTACCAAAAGTTGAGAAGTAGAGATATAATTTTAACTTTCTATAGGCTGCAAGACAAATTTAATCATTAAAGAAGATGTATAGGTCTTTTTTCTAAACATGCATGAGAACAACATCATCAGATAGGAAGGAAATTCATTCTCAAGAGATTGACATGACAACCCACAAACAATCAACCTATGAGATATACTGCGACCCTAACTATAGGACAAAATTCTATTTGGAGGCAAGAAAGTGCACAAGCAAAGGAAGAAAAAAAGGAAAGAAATTGTCCATCCAAACAAGCATGATTCCTAGCATATGACCTAGTCACCTAGAAGAAAATGAAGATCCACAAATGGAAAAGGATTCAAAATCTCTTTGCTTTTACAAGCTCTTTTTGAAATACTACAGCAATTTATGTATAAGGCTTGAACTTTGATTAAATAAAACATCACACCCTTCCCGATGGCTGAGATTAATGCTCCACATTCACTTTCTTAGTTTCATTTCATTTCTTTTTGTGTCGCACTGCCCAACTTCATGTGCAAGTCCAATGGCACTCTCTTTGGTTTCTTTTAGAAAAATTGATGCCTTTGCTATGCTTCATTCTTAAACTTAACCATCTCCTTTCATTGGTTTTGGCACCCAAATCATTCTTTTATGGATCACTACCTTAGATGCAATCCATTCTCATTTCATTTGAAATAGTTGAGTGGAGGGGACTAATGTAATTTTCTTTTTGTACTAAGCCTCGCACATTGATGCTACCCTCATCCAATTGTTGTGCAGATTGAAGGCGAATGGCTCCCTTTCATTCTTTCCCTTATTTGCCAATGTGGAACTTCATAGAATTCTCATATGACATGGATAAGATAGACACGAAAGGGTTGGTGGTGAGAAAACATGCTAGATCCTACTACTATTGGCTTGTAGGAGGATCTAGGTAGCCTTTTTTGTTTGTTTTTCTTGGGAAAGGGGTGTGGAGGGATGGTGACCATGACGTCGATCATGACTAGTGCCCACAGATGACTTGGTGGTAGTAACTAGATAACCAGGGTTGAAAGTGTATGGTCTCATTTGGTAAGTGGTGTTTGGTTAGTGGGTTAAGTGATTGTGCATTTGGTTAAGTAGTTAACCCATCACTTAACTCACCTCCTATTTACGTCGAGTTAAGTAAACTTAACTCGGGTTAAAGTTATTCTACAGGGTAAAGTTATTCCACATTCTTTATGGAATAACTTTAACCCGCCAAAATATCCAAACTTGTTAACTTACTTAGTCCACTTCTTCTCTATTCCTTTATTTATTCCACAAACTTATTCTTAAAGTTTAAGGTTTAGGTAAAATTTAAGAAGTCTTAAGGATGGATAAGTGGATGGTAAGAGGAGGGTTAGTCGGTATGGATGTGATAGTTGAATTGATATATTATTATTGATTTTTGTTTTTACTTGTACTGGGAGTAAGTTGGTAGGAGGTAGATGTGATGGGTGTAAGTGTGTTAGTGGAGATATATATGATTGGTGAGGGATAGATGTGATGGATGGTGGTAAATGTGATGAGTGGAAAGAAAACTTTACACTATATAAGTAGGATAGGAACTCCATTTAAAACTACACCAAACCAAACCTACGGTATTCTAGAGAGGGTACCTGAGAAACCTACGAATGGTGGGGACACTACAAGGAATAGCCTTATCAGTTAGGGGATATAAGTCATGCATACATAAGTCTTTATTTTTTGATCCTAATACTTTTCGCTGAGGTTGTTACTAATTTATGTCCCTGGTAAAAAAAAATCAGTTTAAGTGTTCTTAGAATGCTAAATCATAATCTTCAAAGAGAATACGTTGCATAGAAAATCCTTGATATTTTTAACGCAGCAGTTGTTATTATCATATACAAGGGACAATCTTTAATTAGCATATGTTGTTGAAGACATTCCATTGAATATATCTTTGACCTATACTCTTTTTTAATGTAATGGGATTTGTTTTATTTTGGCATGTCGAGGCAGTGAATGAAACTATTAATTGTTGAAATTCAAGTGAAATTGCTTGCCTAAGGTAGTTGCATCAGAAGCTACGTGTAACCAGGACCTATCTCATTTTACAATCACAATAAACCGGCCGACGCACGTATATAGCTTAGCCTTCCATATCGATCCTTTTCACAATGTAGTCCAACGTCACTTTAGATTAACCTTCTCTTTCTCAGCCCATGCCAAAGCAAAAATTGGGTTTATTCGATACATCATCTCACTTAGGGTTGAGATAAATATAATTTCACGAATTAGCTAGTTATCCATAAAATAGGAAGAATGACGCTACTACGTGGATGACAATGCTTTACACCAACTTATCTCTTTACTTGACGTAAGCCCATACGTAGGCCTATGATAATGGCCCTTTAAGTAGGGTTCATGGTACTGGCAAGAAGAAACGGGTAGATGCCCTTAAGACATAGACATCAATGATACATTACCCGCATCATCTCTGACAAAAGAAAACGGAATGCTAGATGATATTCCTTTCCCCGCAGAACTTTTGCACGCATCGAAGCAGACGTAGATATGGTTATCCGTCAGGGTATATGTCTTCCTAATCAAAACATATCAACTCCCATAGAGTGCCCCATGTCATAAGATGATGGCGACGTCGTCGAAGATGATGCTCCAATGATCTGCGCCAACGAGATCTGGGAAACTTGGAAATCAAAAATTAAGATCCAGTAACATCTTAGTCGTATGTAGCCTCGACCTCTAACATGATCATGATGCGAAAGAGTTGTAAAGGTAGGAGGCGGAGCCGAAGCAACTCATCTCAACCCACTGAATTTCCTCCCCCATCACTCCCCCTCTCCATCCTGATGAAAGTAGGGGCAAAGAGGGACCTCGACGCCAAGACCTAAAGGGCGGGTCGGAAGCCCAATGCCGGATCTCAATATGTTGGGGTTGGAAGGGGGGAGAGGCAAGAAGGGTGGATGCTAAAGGAATTGAAATGAATAGATGAGTCACAACATGGAAAGACGGATCAGTGAGACCAAGCACACTTAAGGAGGGGGGGGGGGGGGGGGGGGGGTGGAGGGTATCGATGATCAAGGTCAATCGAAGCCCCAACAAGGCCGATCGGAGGGCAAGCTTTGGGCGCAAGCTTCAATCGCAAGCCACTCTCGGCCAAAAACGGAAGTGTTTACATGTGCTTCATGAGTGTTACAGACGGAACTTGAGTTAAACCACCAACATTACTTGGGAGTTGATGCTGTGGAACCATCAATTTCTTTAGCTTATTGGTGAGGATTCTAGGTTATAATAAATAAAGACATAGATAAAGTTGACAAGGGTTTTATAAAAATGTCATCAATAATTTTCAACACTACTTAAATATTATAGGGAAATCCAAATTTAAATAAATGCTCGGAAGAATTAAGTTATTTTAATACATTTCAATTTGGATGCAAGTAGATAGATGCAGAATGTGACGTAAATTTCAACGTAAAGGGGGCATAAACATATGATTTTTATTTGATGTATTTTTTTGTATGTAAAAAATTACTAACATGGAGTTGGATTCATCACTATTAAAATTATCAATTAACCTATTTTGTATATGTGTAAATCACTAAAATTATCTTTCAAATCACTTTACACGTGTGAAACCACCCGATCACCTTCAAAATCATTTTACATCAATGTAAAATCACTTTACACCAATACAAAACCCCCATTTGTACAAGTGCAAACTAATGAATTACCTTTGGAATCACTTTACATCGTTGTAAAATCACTTTACACAGGTGCAAAACTACCATATGTAAAGACTCATTCCACTTTTAGCCTTTTAAGACATCTGGAGTTTCAGTCAGACGCCTGTCCAGACGTCTGAACTCTTTCCTGGACGTCTGGAAATGAAATTTTTGTACGCGATCTGCACTCTGCGCACGGGCGATGCACAGAACTCCTCTCTCCTTTCTCTTCCCCCCTACCGAACCCTAAACCCCCCAGCTCTATAAAAGCCACCCTCCCTTCCTCTCCTCTCCACTCCACACACCACCATCTCCACCTTCAGAGCACGGCAGAGCAGCGAGAGGAGGTGAGTGAGGGAGCGCATGAGAGCGAGGAGGAGGAGAGCGCATGAGAAGGAGGATGCCGAGGTCGGGAGCTTCGATGGAAGCTCATCGGAGCTCGCACAGCCGTCGCGATGCGTGCGGGAGGAGGAGGGAGTCTGGAGCGACATCCTCGACCACCTGCAGCAGCTGGAGCTGCAGCGGAGCGAGGAGAAGCGCGGCGGAGCGCAGAGAGGAGCATTGGGAGCACGTTCTGATACCGGAATTTTTCCAGTATCAAACGTCTGGAGTGAAGTCCGGACGACTAGCTGAGCATCTTGATCTCTGGAGTCAAGAGCAGACGTCTGAAAACACCCTTATCGCAAAGGTACGTTCTTTTCACGATTACGGCCATGCAGGCCACACCGCAGAAGATATGTCGATCTAATTTTCGGGTGGCTACTCTGTCATACGCAGAAGCAGCCTTGGGAAGGTACGCGGAATGCCCTCCCACGCACTTTCGGGCATCCAACCAGCTCACCAGATGACCGGAGGTGCTTCTAGATGACTGGCGGAGTGGTCAGACGTCTGAAACCACTTTCAGACGATCGCAAGGGAGTTCTGGACATCTGTAGACACTGCAGGAACTTGAGGTGAGATTCTATATCTTTTGGATGTTTGGACTTGTTTCCAGACGTTTGATTTTGGTCTGTAGACATGTTTTTGACCCGTTTGGGGTCCAATCGGGATCCGTTTTATGCAAGTGAAGTATCTGTAGTTTCCTTGCGAGTTTCTCAACATACTAGAAACCTTTGTACATTGTTTTGAATCCTCCTTTGTGATGTATTCCCTGGTTTAGGGTTTCGACCTACTACGTATTTGGGGCTAGCAAAGATGTCTGGGTCTGCAGTTCAAGCCCCCATTACTCCCGGATTGTCTGCTAGAGTGGTCTACTTCTGTTAATTATATTAAATAAGAACGTGCTTGTGAAATTTAACAACTGGAACCCCTAGGATGTGGCATGAACTCTAGGACAGAGAAGTGAATGAAACCATTATACTACATGATTGTATATGTATACATGATTAAGTTAAACTGCTAGCAATTGCCTGTAATAAAGTTGTAAGAAGCCTGTTAGAATAGGAGCCGCCTGAGATAAATGAACAATTAACTGTGAAATCATCAGTTGTATGTATGGAATTGTGGAAACACGAGCTGCCTGTATATAAATGAGAACTAAATTGTGAATGGTGGAATCTGAATCGGAATAATGTGGTAAACATGAGCATGAACCCTATGGGGAATTAGGAGTAGAGCTCCTATAATTAGATGAAAAATCTGGAATATAGACGGGAACTGTGCTGGCCCTTGAGTATGTGATACTAAGGAGAGCGACTGTCCCCTTTTTGTGTAGAGCGGAGCTAGCCGCCTTTGGGTTGGGACTCGGGGTTAGGATTTGCCACTCTACACCGACTTTTATTAGTCCTCATGTACACGGTACCGAGGTGAGCTACTAGTGTAGGGAGGGAGCTAGCCACCCCATGGGACCCGAGGTTCAGCTAGCCACCCTACACCGACTTGTTAGGCCCTCTAGGCAAACCGGGGTAGTTAGACGAGGGTACGCGAATTGTGGAGGGGCGAGACCCCTGTTTGGTTCTGAGGGGGGAGACCCCTGTTTCTGAGAGGGTTAGGCCCTATACTGTTCCGTGCTATATTTTGGGCGTACCTGCTAGCGGAAACGACTGACCACGTGTCAATGCGGGGTAGCTACCTGTGCGCTTATCACGCATGCCGTAGTCACTGCTACGTCTTGACAGTGACCTCGGGATGGTTAACTGGGTGTAGGACTACCACGGGAAACTCTCCCGGCCAGGAGAGCACCACATGCACCTTCTACTCTTTGAAAAAGACTGCAATCAAGATCGTTCCCATGAGGAACATGCAAGATCAAGAAAACCTGAAAGTTTGAGGAAAATGGGTGAAAAGGAAATGCACATAAATAAAATAACTAGAAATGAGAATTAAACCTGTTGCTTTTACTGCTTTAGATAGTATAGATACGACTCTACTCAACATTCGCCGACTCTGTCTTTTCATAACACTGTTCAGGTCCAGGAGTTGAGCAGCCCGAGCTTCCGGCTACGGAGGGTGCTAGGCCCAGTCGAGTCCAGCCATAGTTTTCTGCACTCTTTGTTGTATCCCCTTTACTGTTGTAGTGGGTTTCAGATTTTTAGCTACTATTGTTGTTACTGTTGTTTTCGTTTCCGTTGTTCCTGTTGTTGTGGTGGTATGTACTGGAACAACAGTTTTTACTTTCCTTTATTGCTTGTACGTTTTACTGCTAGTTATATTGCATATGTGAATGTGGTTTACTTTCCTGGTTTTTGGTTATTTCTTGTTGGATGACTGGGTCTTGGGATTAGTCGAGACGAGCCGGTCTCGAGTCTTGTAGGGATTCGGAAACTGGGTCGTAACACTATATCACCTTCGAAATCACTTTGCATCTATGTAAAATAACTTTATACCTATACAAAACTACCATATCACTATCAGAATAATTTTATACTAGTGTAAAATGAGATTGCACCGATGCAAAATCATTTATTATTGATGCAAAATGATTTTACACTGGTGCAAAATTACTTGGAACAATTTATCATCGATACAAAGTGATTTATTACAGGTGTAAAGTCATTTATTACATGTGTAAACATAATTTATTACCTGTACATTTTAGTTCAAAGTGGTGTGATGATTTTTTTAATGTGGTGGGACTCACCACATAACAAAACTTACATTCTTTTATTTCTTCACATAAAATATCAATTGTTAAGTGAGACTACGTTCATATCACTTTACATTGCATTTTACGTTACTTTGTGCATTTCTCTACATTTTCGCTATCAAAAAACTTGGAGGAATATTTACATCTATATCCCTACAATGATACCTAATATCATATGCACCCCTATATACTTCGTGTGTGTGTGTGTATATATATATATATATATATATATATTCAGTTATGGTTATACCCACGGGTTAGATATCCATTAGTTTTAATTAAGAAATATTCTCGGAATGTTTCCTTCCTTCTTCCTATCTACCGGACAGCCATGTTGCAAAAGTCGACGAAGGCAATGAACATGGTGGCAACGTCAATGTTGTCCCTAGATCCTGACCTCTCCAACCCCTCTCCCCTGCCTACCTCCCCAGCACATCCTTCTCTTCTCCTAAAACCCTATCGTCCCCCCTCCTCTCCCGCAACACCTCTTATTTTGCAACAACCCCTCCCCTCCTTTCAAGCAACCCATCCTCCTCTCCTGCAACCCTCCCTCCTCTTCGACAACCCCCTTCCCATTCTCTTTGCTAAACCCTGTCCCCTACTCCTCGTCTTCTAGCAACCCCCCTTTCTTCCTCCTCCTATCATGCAACCCTCCCTACACCACTCCATAACCCCACTCCCCTCCTCCTCCTCACCTTCAACCCCTCCTCCTTTTTGGAAACCCCCCAACCCCTCCTCCTCGTCCTTCCTACTACCTCCTCTACACCCATGCTCCTCCTGCACACCACCCCCAAGCTCCTCCTTGACCTCCATAAACCACCTCCTCCTCCTCCCCTATCCTCTACCTCACTACCAGAAAAATGGGATATGCCGTTGGTTCCTTGTCATCGATTTGTAAAACTGACGGCGAAGATATTTTTATTGTCGCTTAATCAAATAAGCGACGGTGAAGGCGTGTACTCAACCTACCGTCAATTGAAAAAAAATGATGGGCAGGTGCTAGTCATTAATATTTACCGTTGCTTTATAAAAGGATGGTAAATATATTTTTGCCCTCGATTAGTGTACAAAGTGACGGCTAAAAGATGGATAAAATTAGCACCTAAAATTTGTGTAGGTTTAGTGGTTTAATTTTGACTTTTGCCGTCGATTGGTGGAATAAGCAACGGTGAAACGAAGGTTAACATTAGCGCGTAATATATAGGCGGGTTTGATTTTGACTTTTGCTATCGGTTAGTGGAATAAGCAACGACAAGAATATATGTGTCATCAGTTAGTGAATAAGCGACGCTGAAAAGAAGGTTAAAGTTAGTGCTTAAATTTGGGCGAGTTTGATTTTGACTTCTGCTGTCAGTTAGTGGAATAAGCAACAGGGAATAGGTCGGTTAAAATTTCCAGCCAAAATTTGAGCACGATGGAGGAGGGATTTAATTTATCCTTTATCGTTGGTTTCTGATATATCCAACGGGAAATATTTGTTCATCATACTCACGCACGGAGTCCTCTCCTCCCCACACAGCTCACAAAAACCCTTGCTGCTCCTCCTCTCCTGATCCTCCTCGGCGATCGCCCTCCGTCGTCTACGCGTCGTTCCTCGCCCTCCGTCGTCTAAGCGTCGCTCCTCACCCTCCGCCAGTCACTGACTCTCCTCCTCTTCCTCAAGCAGCTCCTCACCGTCCCACCCTCCTCCTCCTCATCCCTGCCCTCCCCGCCATCCTCCTCCTCCTCTTGCCGACATCCTCCGCTGTCCCTGACCCCTCGGCCTGCCGCCCTCCTCCTCCTTCTCAACCCCCTCCTGCTGCCCCCCTCCTCCTCCCCGACTCCTCCTCCCCCTCCTGCTGCCCTCCTCCTCCTTTGTAATCCCCTCCTGCTGCCCCCCTCCTCCCCCCCAACGCCACCTCCTCCTCCTCCTCCCCCTCCTACCGTCCTCCTCCTCTTCCCTAACCGCTCGGCTTGCCGCTCTCCTCCTCCTTCCCGACCCCCTCTTGTCACCCTCCTCCTCGACCCCCTCCTCCCCTTCTGGTCATCCGCCCCCCCTCGTCATACAAGGTAGGTAGTGCTATGATGTTATCTTTTCGCTTGTATGATGATTGCAATTAGAGATTCTTAGTCAAATAGGTATGCTAAGTCTGAAACAGGTTGGAAAGTGGTCGTCAATCATTTTTCATATGCATGGAGATTTTGTCTCATCAAGCTGATAAAAAGGCTATAGCTAGCCTACCCATCTACATTGCATTGCATGATGAGCTGAGATATTACTTGTTCCTTTGAAGTTGATCAGGAAATGTGGGCTTTATATGGTGGATAGATGTTCATGAGGGAAATGCTTTTCATGCTTTCCCTTGTTTGCAAGGTAGAGAAGGTTGGCCTTGTTATGCAGTCAGAATGATCTTTTGCTTGATGCAATGAAGTGTTGTTTGCTGGTGGACGCACATAGAATGGTAACCAATTGATCATAGTTTCTCTTCCTTGAACCATATGCTCTATAGGTGTCCATTTGATCTCTCCAGCATTGATGAATTGAAACCGTCAGTGCTGCTTGATGTTTAAACATGGTGAAATCCTCAGTGTCATGCAGTGACTATGCTACAACATGACATAAACCATCTGAAGAAGTTATCAATTTTATGGCTAATCATTTTCTCCATGTAGACCACTAGGTACACATTCTTAATGGTGCACGTGGATCAATCATCAAATCAATCTGCTATTTGATGCTATTGCTCAAATTGAATTGCTTAAACATAGCTCCCCTACCTTGCTCACCGCGAGGTTCCATACCCTCCTCCTTCTCTCCTCCTGCACTCCTATCCTCCTACCTTCCTCCTAACTTTGTGAAGAAGAACAAGAAGACTCCCTTCCTCCTATCATCCCCTCGTCATCCTCGTACTGCCCTTCCTCCTTGTCATCGTCACCCTCCTCCTCCTTGTTAATATATATCTTATGCTAATATATTTGTTATTAACATTTAAGATTATAATATGTTTTTAATTAATTTTGCTTTCGAAATTGCAGGTTATCATTGGCGGGTACTGATGGGGCAGAGATTCATTGCGAAAAGGTTTGAGTTTGGAAAACCCATCGTCGTAGTTTAATTCATAAGAAATCTGTCAATCAGATAATATTTATAACCGAAACTCAAAAGGTGACTCCCGAGTCGAACACGGGGAGGCGAACGTTTGGTTTTATGAAATCCGCATTTCTCTTTTACTTGTTTTCGTCATTTTTATCTTTTATAATTTTTTTGTATTTTTATCAAGCAAGAGATCAGGTCGATGAAAACTTTATCTACTTGCAAAAATAATGCAGAGAGAGAGAGACAAAGAAAGAGAGAGGAACAATCATATATTTCTGATCAAATGTTTCTACAACTATGAAAGTGGGAAAACTACACTACAAAAGTGAAAAGATAGAGATAGGTGAGAAGAATCTCCCTTGACGATCGCTTGGAGGACGACTTGCTCTAACGGCACTCCAAAGAAGGTGGTGGGGAGTGAGACGAAGGAGAACGATGGAGGAAGGAGGATGGGGCAGGATGTCGTCGCGGTGAGGATCTTCTTCCCGAAAGAGGTGAGAGGACAGTCGCGGGATGCTCCACGAACGGGAATGAGAGGCGGGAAAATATTTGACTCTACTTTAAAGGAGCATCCTGGGCTTGGGACAAGCTCTCTCTAGAGCCTTGGGGGTGATGAGGAGAAGAAAGGAGGAGTTGAAGTAAAATGAGAAGGGTAAGGATCCTTTCATAGTGGAGGAAAGGATAAATTTCGTATACAGGATATTTAGTGACAATCATAAACGTCGTTGAAGATCCGCTACAATCGTCGCTGAAAACAACCCACGTGCCTCACCACTACCGCTGCACTGGCGTGCACTCCACGTGTCCGTGTCGCACACCCACGCCCGCTGTTATGCCGCTACGCCTTCGCGTCACCGCACGCTGCACCGTTGCACCTTCACCCTCCTACTGCGCCCATGCTCGTGGTCCTTGCACTACTGTTGCACTAAGTGTGCGTGCCTCCACCCGCACGCACTACTGTGCGCATACGGTAGCACGTGTGTGCGCATGGGTGACCTGGGTTGCGCCACATGACACGATCTGGGTTGTCCATCCTCCTTCCTTTGTAGGGGCTGCTACAGAGGTCGGATTGAGTCGACTTTCGCATTGTTGGGCTATGATTGTTGACCCGAATCCATCCGTGTGGTCGGATTTGTCGTTTAAAGCTTCGAATTGCGTCACCTAGTCCCTCGGTTGTTGATCTTCCTTGGACTGCATATAGTGCTACGAGACTCCGATTAAGGCGATTTCGGAGACGTTGGACTTCGATCATTGTCCTGATCAGATCCGTACAGTCAGATCGTCAATTCGAGGCTTCGAATTAAATCTCCTTCTTTCCTGGCCATGAAAGGATGCAATTAACCTAAAATATACACAAACTACTCTAAATGCAGAATGATGCATGCTATGCAATATTTATAGTATGGAATGTATATCTAAGGCTGGAGACATGTCTAAATAGGCATTTTAACTTAAATAGATGTGTCTACATCAGGTACACTCGAAGGCTTAATTAATTGGAGGTATATATACATTCAATCTTTTTAATTTAATTGAATGATATTTTAGTTTTTTGGTGAATTGCTTTAATGTTCAAATTAGTTATTATTTAGATACACACTCTTGCTAAAGAAGATATATGCACACGAGGCTAAACATTAGGTATTCTAACCCATATGGTACAAGTCCTCCGAGTCAAATTGTGTCCAAATTACTTGCCCGCCAAAACTTATGATCATGTTATACGAACAATGCAGAAAGTGTATGTATACCTCACTTACATGCATGATGTGTTGTCTTTATAGCATGCCATAAGACTCAATCAACTTTAGTTCGATGAACTACCGAACTAAAGAAGGTCCTTAAAGATTTGATGACAACTTAGTTTGTTTGTTACATGTAACCTTGTGCGGTGAAATTTCGGTTGCTTCTTCCTACTCTTCTCTAGTATACCAACTAATCTTATCTAGTTTCCTGCGGTGCTCTTAATTGGGTGTTAAAGGAAATCTAGTTAAGGTTAGTATTAGGGGGTATACTGGAGAAGTGCGGGGAGATGCTACCAAAATTTCACCGCACTAAGGTTACATGTAACAAGCAAACCTAAGTTGTGATCAAATCTTTGAGGATGGGTTATAAAGTGAAAATCTTAAACAAGATGCACATCATTCAGTCATTTCCCTTCCTAATAAGTGATTTGTTTATATTAAATTTTAGGTTATAATAGATAAATCTTCGATTGGATTGCGGGGTTCAGATTACACCAGATATAAGGATGGAGTAATTTTATTACTGGATTGGGCCTTTGATGACGATAGGAAGATATTTAGGTGAGAAGGTCAACTTGATAATATCTTCGGCCCATGCAGAAGATGTTTAAATGATTCCTTTCATGATCGTAATACTGTACTTGAACACTTAATTTATAATGGGTGGTGGCAGCATTATACTAATTGGGTAGCTCATGGAGAAGAGTTGACTTAGAAAGTCATAAACAATGAAAACACTGTTGACGAAGAGATCGACGAGGAAATTGTTGATAGCGGAGGTGAAGAAATACAAGAAATATTGAACAAGATGAGAGTAGGAGAGGATATAAATACAGATGAGGAAGATCCGTTCAGTTGTGATCCGTTCTATGATACTATTAAGGCGACTGAGAATCTTATTGCTCCTAGTGTTACGAAAATGTCAAAGTTATCATTTTGTTGAAGATGTTTCAACTAAAGGTTATGAATAGAGCTAATACTAAATTCAAGTCAGAAATACTTCATTTTATTGCAAAGCTGTTGAATAACCCTAATGATTTTCCGGCTTCATGGCATGAGGCAGGGAAACATATTCGTAAGCTTGGTTTAGACTATCCAAAGATCGATGCATGTCCGAATGACTGCATTCTTTTCAGAAATGAATTCTCAAACTTGAGTAACTATCCCGAATGTAGACATGAGAGATATAAGGAAGGTAAAAATAAAAGTAATAGGAAACAACCTCAGAAGGTTCTTCATTACTTCCTACTGACACCTAGGCTTCAATGCCTTTTTATATCAACTAAAACTGCATAGATTGTAAATCTCAAAATGGAAGAATACGTCATCCTACTAATTCAGAGAAGTGGAAGAGATTTGACGAAAGAAACAATTTATTCGCTTTAGAAGCAAAGAGCATGCGGTTGGGCTTTACGAGCGATGGATTCAATCAATTTAAGTGTATGTACCCGTCGTACACTATATGGCCAGTGGTAATGGTCACTTATAACTTACCTCCCTGATTGTGTATGAGATCGTCATTCATGATGCTGACCCTATTAATCCCCGGTCCAAAACAACCAGGAAATGCAATAGATGTTTACCTCCAGCCATTAATCGATGAACTAAAATAGTTGTGGTACACCTGCATGAAAATGTATGATGCAGAAAAGAAAAAAATTTATAATATGCATGTAGTATTGTTGTGGACCATAAATGACTTTCCGGCATACGTAAATTTATCAGGTTAGAGCACTAAAGGAAAGCTTGCTTGCCCAGTCTGTATGGGAACCTAAACTTCTATTGACATTTTCTATACATTATAAATACCAAAACTTAAATCAATCACACACACATGTTCAAAATATGTTGCTCTTACTCTACTAACATTTTAATTACTTTTGTTTTTCAAATTACAGGTTATCGGTGACAGGTATACTCGGAAGCTGTTATACTTAGAGATATAATTTAAATGTTTTAAATTTAATTGGATAAAATTATGTTTTTGCTAAATATGGGGTGTACTCACATATTTTTTATTTCATTGAATAGATGTGAGGTATACCTACTTGTGTTGCATGTTTTATTTGGATGGATCTGTGGTGTACTTGCTTGTTTGCTTTATATTTCGTTAATTTGAATGGATTTGTGGTGTACCTACTTATGTGCTATGTAGGTTTATAGAAAAATTTCTGATTTTAAAGGAAAATTCTACCAAATTTTTTTAAATGATGTTGCCACATCACCTATAGGTAGAACTTAAGGTAACTTGCATTTACTTTGAGTTGTAAGTATGCAAGTTCTTGCCGTTTGCCTTTGACTTTTTTTATGTGGGATGTGCCCACTTTAATTTTAATATGCAGGTTTATAGAGTAACCTCCAAATTTAAAGAGAAACTCTGTCGAAATTTTTAAATATTTTTTTTATGTTTGGCAAACTTTTTTCATTAATGATTTATCTATTAATGCTTTTCAACTATATTAATTATTACATTTTATACTTGTTACAAATAAAGTTGTTTAAGAAAAATCCCAAAAGAAAGGGTCCTCCTGAGACACAGCCATCCACCTAGTCCGATTCATCTCCTCAGGCTTAGCCACCCCCTCGACAGCAGGTTCAGCCACCCCCCTCCCCCCCGGAGGGCCTGAGAATAATAATTAGGCTCAGAACCACAGAGGAGTCAGAGAATTGCCCAATCTTCATCAGTCGAGTGGGCACAATTGTTAAGTCCATTGTGTCCATTTGCTACTTCGACTGGAGGAAGGTGCCGTAGAGCTTAAAAGGCAGTTCCTCCGTCAGTTGAAGGTAATTTCATTTATCAAAGTTATTTCTTTTATAACTTTATCTTAAAATTATTATAAAGTAAGATTAACAAATTTTTTTAAAAAATTAATGTAGGCAAATTACGATTTAGGTGACGACCCCAATGTCACTCAATATATTCTTAAGCACGTCGCCAAAATCCACAGAGATTGGAGGACGGAGACAAAGAGAAATGTAATATTTTTTAAACATTTACATTTTTATTATATACATAATTTCATATATTATTTCTAACAATTTATATCTAGTATTTATTTTTTTTCGAACTGTAGTTCACCCAATGAGGCAATGGAGAATTATCCTCCTGATGCCATGCCTGATGGTTGGAAGAAGGCATGAAAGTATTGATTAGATCCTAAGACGGAGGTTAGTAAATGATTAAATTTTATTTTATTAATTTCATATATCTTAAATTCATAAAAAATATTATTGTATATAACTACACGAGCTAAAGCAAAAACATAAGGTCAATAGAGCTAAAGTTCCACCACAGACCCATTGTTTGGGTTGAAGGAGTATCAAGACGATTAGGAGCCGTTATGTAAATGTTGGAACTAATTTTCAGTTGAATATTACTTAATTTTTAAGTTATTTTAATATAATTGTATCGTTTTTATACTTTTAGTTTGCTACACATGATCGGATGGAAATGACTATAATTGATATCACGAGGTCACCCACAGTAAGGCTACAGCTGAAGGTGCTCATAAGTGGATTTATAAGTCATACTAAGAGAAAACGTAAGTTTCCTAAACTCAAAAAATTTATAACTTTGTATATATATAGTATAATAATATTTTTTAATACATTTAAGAGCAAATGGTACAATTAGTTCATCCCTCCACCGACGAGACCTTCGATAGCATCCATTGGTCTTTGGATCCATAAGAGGCATTTAGGTGTGATGCCACCGGAACACAGTGATTTTGTTCGTAGTGCGGGGAGGGCATACACATTATCCACATGGTATGGGAGGAAAGGTGCCGTCTCATCTAGTGTCATCGATCAGCTGCATCAAAAGATTGACACACAACAGAGACGAGAGGAGGAGAGGGAGAATAGAGAGGTAGAGATGAAGAATAAAATTAATAACATTGATGGTAAGCTTCAGATGCTTATAGCCATTCTTCATAAGAAGGATCGGTCAAAGCATCTGTCTTCAACAGATCCCAGCATCTACATACGAGACGACGACTCCATAGGTGGTGTAGGTGAAGCTGGTGGCAACGGGGCAGCTGCATTTTGATTTTTATCCATTTTCTTTTGTTATGTTTTTCGTGTTACCTTTTTTATGTAAATATTTCATTTTCAAACTTTTTATGTACTAGACTTTATATTTATGAAATATAAACTTCTCTTCATTTTCATTACTTGTTTTTCTATAAAAGCAAGTCTTTTAAGTAAATTTAGCAGGTAGTTTCCATCATTTTGTAATTTAAAAAAAAAATCCATACATTTGTCATCGATTATTCAAATAAGTGACGGCATAGATGTAATGCTAAAAATACTTTTGCTGCCATTTATCCTAATAACCAACGGCATATAAGGTTCGAGAGAATCACAATTGCCCTTTTATTCCGTTGCTTATTAGGATAAGTGACGGTAAAAATATTTTTAGCGTCACATTTATGCCGTTGCTTATTTGAATAAGTGATGGTAAAAATATTTTTACAGTCACCTTTTTGCTGTTGCTTTTAAGAAAAGTGATGGTAAAAATATTTTTGCCGTCGCTTATATAAGTGATGGAAAATTTACTTAAAAGACGGCGAAAATAAAGAAAGGGCGCATAAAAGCGAGAAAAAGTGACTTACATATGCCGTCGCTTCTGAAAACACCGACGACAAACGCAATTACTGTAGATTTTAAAATGACGTCGAAATATCCAATCCATCCAATGGTCAAATATTATTTTGATGTCAAATGTGTCCTCTAACCGACGGTAAAATGAAACAGCGATAATAATAACGGCGTCGTTGAGTTCCATCGATTATTTCGATTTTGCCATCGATTTCCAACCCATGGCAAAAGTAAAGTATGTTGTAATGTCTCTTTATTTTTTTTTCTTTAGGGTTATATTTTAGGCAGATGACTATATCGTGTTTGGTTGAGATGCAACCATAGTCGATCTGAAAATCGTTACAAACCAATGGAGAGGCATATCTGTCAAACAATGCAAGTTAATAGGGGTATAGATGTAATAACGAAGTATACTAAAGTACAAATATAATTAGGATAGATTATAGGAGTTTGGATATAAATATAATAAACCTAAACCAAGCAAATTTTAGCCTCAATACAAATATAAAAGTGTAAATGAATGTCCCACATTTCATCTAAATTAACATAGGGATTGAGATGAAAATATTGGCATTTACGTGAAGAGAGTGGATTTTTTTATATTATTTATGTAAATATAGATTTTTTTAGAATACTTAAGTAATTTTAAAAATTCTTGATGTCATTTATATAAATTTCCTTCATTTCACTTAATATAAATATTTTGAAGTTATACTCCCTAGGCAATAAAGTAAGTGTATCTCCTTCACACGAGTGTCATCAGTTATTCCTTGGCGGATCCATTACCCAAGCCGACGAGGAAAGTGAATAAATAGTTCCTATGCACCAGTGGTTGGTCAATTTTTCGATAGGTCGTGTGATAATATGATGGATGGTTACATTTAGTATGCCCATGGTTTCAATAATCCCAACAGCAAACTGTTTATAATAAAAATGATCTGCTATGTAGAAAGCCACTGCCAGAGAAAAGCAGCAAGAAAAATTGGACCAAGTTTGCGTTTCAATGTGAAATCTGGGAGAAGTTTCGGACGGATGATTTCCTTGAATTCCATTATAGTGGATAAAAAGAGGAATTCCAATAAAATCATCCTTTTTCAATACGACAAACAGCTCCCATCTCCAAGTAACTCCTAAGGTCTCAATTGACAAGCAAAATAAATTTATGAAATAAGTTGAATAAATAAAATAAATAGTAAAATAAGTGAATTATTTTATTTAGATGTTTTTATAAGTAAATTATTTCACAGAAAAGATAAAATAACTTTATCTCGAATTAAAAAATTATTATTTTTTATTATGATTGACATGAATTTCAAACGGTGATAATCTTGTTCGAAAGAGGACAAGATGTAACGTTAATGCTTTGATGTTAGAAATTATAGCACCAATGTTAATGCAAGGTTGAGGTTTGAACTCAAGTCTTTTATGTTATTGTCACCAATTGAGCTGTAGCATTGGTATTGTCATACAATGTCATTTCATCTCCTTCCTCTGTCTACGAGTTGAAAATAGTCTGAAAACCCCCATTTCCTTGTCCTAATTTTCCTTTGCTCCCTTATACTCTCTCTGCCTATTTATCGTAGCCTTCAAGGGTATAACACCACAAGAAGGTCTGCTACTCCATTCCGCATTCTCGCCTCCTACTTCTTCGCACCTCCATCCCATGTCAATGGCCGATGGGCTTGCGCCTTGAATGTATAGATGCATTTGCGATTGAGTTTGTTAAACACAACCTTGTTTACTTTTCTACTACTCAATATGATGCTATGCCAGGATTTGTGTATTTTGTGGGTGGGGTGTAAGGGTGAGTCTGTGGGTATGGTTCGGGAGATGGGCTGTAGGGACTAGGGAGCGAGGGAGGAATTGTGAGGTTTTGGAAGAATGCATTTATAAGGGGCACATGGGAAGTTGGGGTGGGTGGGGGGGGGGGGTGTGGGCCGGGGGCGGGGAACCAGATAGAAGGCACCACGAGGAGTGACCCAAATTAGAGGACTTCGAGTGGGGGTGAGTCTAGATTAAAAAGGCCCCGTGGCCTGTGAGCCTAACTTGGATAATGGGCCCCCACCTCGACGTGACGCCTTCCCTGACGACAGCTTGGGAGATCCAGACGGGACAGGTGGGCCAATGTTTTCTTTATGGGCCGATTTAACCCCCCACCCCCGTTAGAACCTGCAACTCTTTTCTCGGAACTATTTATTTAGAAAATGACAAGGAAACGATTTGATCTCGTGTCATAATCGACAAAGTGAATGAGGATTCTGTTGGGCCTTTTCTTTTTCTTCATCCCCCCGTTCTTTTATAGAATAGATCATTTCTTATTTTTCTTGCCTTTTTATTTTTTGCATGTGTGCCTCCTTTCGTTCTATCCTATTTCTTGAGGAGGCAGCGGTTGTCCTTCATACGTGTAAAGCAGGCCAATTTTCCATGTATTCCAAGTTCTGGTCTCCCAATCTCGTTTTCTTAGACCAGAAATAGTAAGTAAGTTCAAGTCCGATCTCGCTTATCCGATCACCTCGCAAATACTAGATGCCTCGTGAATCGCTCGATCGAAAATTAGATTGCCCAATCTCAAAAGGAAAACATCGTGGGTATGTTAAATTATACACAAAAAAATGAACACATAGGTCCATTCCTTCCGTTAAAAAGGTAGGACCCATCTTCAGATCCATTTTTGCTGCCTGTGTCCGTTTCGATTAATGACATGGAAACACCGCCCATCTCAATATGTCGAGAGTTTTTCAATTTAGTCCGATTGGTAAAATTGATTGGTAAAATTGGACTTTTTCCCTAAGTGTATTCCTCCTTTCCATTGATAAAATATTAAAGTCGTGAATATCGCATGATCAAATAATAATAATAAATCAAATGAAATAAGTAAATTATAAAAAAAAAACAAATAACTGAAAGCTTTAACATAAAAAAAAAAAAAGAAAAAGAAACAGAAGGAATATATATATTTCAGGAGAGTTGGTAGGGATCGGTAGGGACGCGGTGTAGGGCGATATTGCTGTGGATTTCAAGGGGAAGGGAATGAGGCAAGCTGCTTTATCGAATAGGATCAGGTATACCTGAGAGGCAAGTTAAGAAAGAATGATCGTGGGCCATAGATTCAGTTAGATCAAATTTCTTTCCAACACAACCAAAGTTATTTTTAGCTGAATGATCGAAATGTAACCTAATTCAATGCATATAAATTGTTATTTAAATATAAACGAATTCAATAGGATTGATCAATTTTATTTTTTTGAAAGTAATAACTCCAAGAAAATGAGATGGCTACATCAGAACATGCCCTCAAGGGGCAAGAGAGGAGACATAAATTGAAACCTCCCTTAGAGGAGGAGAGGGGGGTAGATACACCCCGTGTAGAGGTGCAAAGATACACCCTGTACAACATGGGAACACCATAAAAGAACAAAAACAACAAAAGAGAAAATGAAATAACATAAACTAATTAAACAAAGAAAAACAAAAGTATTCTTGTAATACAATCTCATAGAAAATTTGAAGAAGTTGCTCCACACCAATGGGTGACGACAATGCCATAGAGGAAGATCCTCAACGATTAATGTGATCCTTGCTAGTGGGAGTTTAGACAATTGTCAACTGAAGAAGATTAGCCAAATCTCGATGGTGTGTAGGAGCGATCTCAAGTGTGGTCCTATAGAGTGAAGCCGCGAGGGTGATCAATGGACCCTGTGTAGCCTCAAGCAAAGGCCCCCAAAGAAGTTGCAACCCCAACCATAGCAGAGGACGGGAACCACTACCTAGTGAACCGGCTCCCACAACCCACCATCACCACCTAAGTAACTGCAGCAGAGCTCAACTCAAGGCAGTTGAGGCGAGGACGCTCAAAGGAGGAGGACCCAAGCTTGTAGAACGGCAACAAATGTGACCAATGCGATGGTAATCATTGTAGCCATGAGATATGGCACAAGATGGAACCTCTACTAAGAATGTAAATGGAAGGGATGGAGAAGTCGTGGGTGGAGGGGAGGGGGAGCCTAATCAACTCACAGGGGCCGATTAGGGTCCTCGAGTGAGGTGGTGACAATGAAGTTCTAGGGTTTGCAAGGAAGGGGAGAGTTGCCGGGCAAAGAAAGTGGGGACCAATATGATTCCTCATATTAAATGTGGGTTAACCTAGCCTATGTGCACCCTTAGGTAAAGATAGGAGATCCTGTTAAGAGCTAGTAGATATAATAATAGCTATCTATAGGAGAGGAGAAGACTAGGGGTAGGTAATATTTTGTGAGCATTTGATTTCTTGTGCATGTTGCAAAGGAGCTTTCAATAAGGACTTTATTGACAACATGAAAACTGAATATGAATGATTGAAGTGTTTATTAGCAATATAGTGCAAACATTATCCATAACTTGTTCTTTTTGCACTCTATTGGAGGTGATGATGCCGACAGCAGTTATTCTATAGTTTCCTGATGGGGAAAAGTAAATAAACACACTTTGTAACACACAGATGAGAGTGATGGGGAAACCACTTTTTATCGATGAAAAATTACTTTCTAACTGAAAAACTACTTCCGATAGGTGAAAAATCACGTTCCAAGTCAAAAACTATTTTCCATCTGTGAAAAGGCAAAACTCACTAACATATTGTCATTTTCAATCGATGTATTTTGATTTCAACCGATTAAAAATCATTTCCAACCGATGAATTTTAGTTTACTTGATTTTCAATTGGTCGATTCTGATTCTTTATCATGTGTTGCAAAATGCGTTACAACGCACCTTTCCACACTCGCATCATTTCTTGATCCTTGTTGCATTTGATATCTTTTTAATTGGTCATTCTCATTAACTATAAATTATTGACTCGCAACTACCATGCACCAAAGCTCTATGGAAAGTATAAAAGATGGCATTTGAGAGTCCATAGTGAATAGATTAACCAAATATATATAAAGATTAATGTTGCCCAACTATAGTTTGGTATTGCATTTCCTTTAAAATTTTTTCATAGTAACATGTCAACAAACACTAAGTAGAAAGCACCTAAGTGACCTTTTAGCATGCCATATCACCATTTTCAGTACTAACCCTTAAACTTGTGTTGTCTTCTATCCTAGGCTCATGAGAATTCATTAATCATTTTGTTATATTTTTCCTCCCTTTTTATACATCTTTGATTTTGTATTTTCGTTAATAATGCCTTCGAAACAACACCTAATGATTTCTTTTGATGAGAAAAAGACACTTAAAAATTGTTGAAAAGTGCATTGGGAGTGAATAGTGCGGTTAAACAAATATAAAGGAATTTAAAATGCACAAGTAAAGACAGACCATGGACTAGAACTTTAAGTGGAAAACCTCCTTTAGATACATAGTTGAAAATTTTTTAATCAGTCCATGTCAATCAAACCACTAACCACTCCATTGAAATGAGGGTAGTTTAACCTAAAATATAGCCCCCTCTTTACTTTGAATCTAAGAGATTTGTGAAAAAAAGGAGTTCAATGAGTTGAAGCACTTACAATGAAAAGAAATATAAGAAAAAAGGTTACAAAGGACCAGAGGGCTAAATAATGTATTAAAAATTAAGTATAAACTCATGGAACTCCCTTAAGAATGATGACAAGGTGGTTTTGAAAAAGAGTCCAGTGGAGAGCCCTTAAGAGTTATTGTAAATTAAGGCACAATGAGGGTACTAAAGCACTTGTGATAATGGGAAAATTGACCCTAATGTGCTATAATTTCATGTGAAAGTACTATCTGTGCCTTAGGAAAGACTACAAGTATTTAAAGATGACTTAAGTGGTTTCTAGAGGCCTTTAGATAGCCTGAGCTTTGAACAAACCATGTTCCAAGAAGAGGAAATGTTAGAAAATTCAATGGTTATCCTCATTTGATGGCCTTGCACACAGATCAAATGGCCTGTGACTGAAGTTCAAAGTTGCCTAGTGAAATGAGCATGTTTAGCTCATGTAGGTGTAATTTTAATAGAAAATCAAGACTGCAAGAGTTGACTCTCTAAGTTATAGGTTAACTGGCGAGAGAAGTACTGTCGACTAGTGATGGAAAAAGGGTCAACTTAGAGGCAAATTCAAGAAATGAAAAGTTCCTAGAATTAGAATTAGCTTCCTTAAGGTTGGCAGGTTGATTCATTCATCAACTTATGGTAAGGGGTAAGCTAGTAGTTGGTGTAACTAATGGATATAAAGGGTTAATTATGAAAATTAGGTGTGCCCTTTATGCTTGGTAACCATGAGATCACTAACAAAAGAGGATGTGTCAACCATAGTAATTAATTAGAAGTTAACTTCCATAAATAATTGTAAATTAGGCTAGCTAAGATAAGAAGCATGTTAATAATAGAATATGAAAAGTCATAGAATGACCCAGAAAAGGGGTTATAATATCAAATAATCAATGAGAATATAAGGAATAGAGTGAAACAACATATTCATGGGGTCGATCGATCTCTTCTTATTGAATGGCTGATGACTCATCAATCAACCTTGTAGGTGAGGTCAGTCGACATTATTTCACTTGGGTGGTGTCACTGGGCATTATTTCAGCGTCGGCAAAGCCTCGAAGACCCCAGTGGCCAGTCTAGTGCACTTTTATTGAGGAGTTGCAAACTCCATTTGCTCCATTTGACGATTCATGTCTCTAGCAACCCTTACTACTGTTGTTGTTGCCCCTGCTGCTGTTGCGTCTATTGTTGTTGTTGCCTTTGTAGCTATTGTTACCACTTTGGCTATTGCTACTACTATGGTTATTGATGTTGATCCATATTGCAGGGAGTGGAGCCCCTCGTAAACCCCCTTGGATTGAAAATTGGAAATCTTTTTTCAATGGAAACTACTATTGTTGCCATAAATCATTGCGCTAATACTACTTCTTGGGAACGTTTCCTGTGTATGCCCGCTACTACTACTACGGTCATTGTATGCATGGGCACTACTACTTCTATGAGCAATGTACAACTGCTATAGAAGTCACAAAAGGACTATCTACACAACCAATGCCTGGTCTAAAAGAAAGTCCTAAAGCCTTGGTTTGTGTGATCGACACTAAAGATGTCAATGAGTGGTAGGAAAATTGACCTACAGGCTTAGCTCCATCTATAAATATTGAAAGCTAGTTTTCCTCTTTTCCTAACGTGAAGAGTTTTTTATCTGGTGATGGGTGATTGCCAGTGCCTGGAAATATACCTTGTATAAAGTCAAAGTGTCTGGACTGGTTCAATTTTAGTTTGATTGCAGGTTCAGTGCAGTACCAGTTGACCAATCTACAAGTTTGTTGAAGTATTTTGTGCCTTGGGATCGACTCCCATTCGAAGACAAACTATGTGCTTGATCTACATATGTGCTCCAACCTTGATTACATTAGATGAGGGGAGCTTCTACTAGTGCACTACTTCTACAAAGTGGGTGTTGCATGCTCCAACTTAGAGGGAAGTGTTATAGAAAATAAAATATTAGGATTAGAATTATCCTTTCGTTATTTTGTTATTTCCTTTTTAATTTCTTTGTAAAAGTTAGAGATATGTTTAGAGGTGGGCATTATTTGGGTCAACCCAAATAATCTACCCAAATAATTGAAAACAGGTTATTTATTTTGGGTTATTTTGGCTATGGGTCAGGTTGAGATCCAAATCGTAGAAGTTATATAGGTTTTGGGTTGGTTAATGAGTCTACCATATGCATCCCAAATCACCCAAACAACCCAAATTATTGAATCGGATGACCCGTGTGGGTCACACCCCATCCATCTGACACAAACCTAAATGTATAGGTGAATTGATTTATAAATGATATTGGCATATTTTAAAGAAGCTTTCTTTTTACAATCATAGATGGTATTTATGTTTTTATAAAATGGATGAAGCATTTAATCGTTATCATGTTGCAAAGCATTCTTTTTTAAAGCCCTTATTTGTTAACAAGCATGTACAAAATTTGGGTTTTACCTCACCTAAACCGATCTAAACCCGACCTAAATTGCCCCAAACCCAATCTAATTTGATTGAGTCATGGGTGGCCATTTTGTCAATCTAAACCGAATATGACCCGAACCGAATAACTCGAATCCACCCAAACTGATTGAACACCCCCTATAGATATGTTTAAGGATTTTTAGGGATTTGATAGAGATTGGAAGAGATTTGTTTTATTTCCTTTTTGGTAGAATTAAGATTGATTCCCTCTCTATATTAACGGACTAACTCTATATTTTATTTGTTGAGATTCAATAATAAATTTTTCTATCCTCTAAATCTCCACAAGATTGATACCATATCAATCTATGATGGAATAACTTTTCTTTTAATGCAAGACATAATGTTTAACTTCGTTTGGCACAATAATAATTAAGTAGTATATGCAACAATAGGTGGCTGAAAGACCTCTAGTTTGAACTTGGATAGGTGCCAGATCCCATAATTGGTACTTTCCTTTCATATTTTATCCTATTCCCTCCATCAATAGTCGAGATCCCCCTATGTGTGGCATTTAGGGTGCACAAAATGGAAACCGTGCTAAAAGAGGAATGGTCTCTAGACATCCTATCTAACATCTCAACATTAAGCATCGAATTCCAACCCTTCATTCCTCCATTAGCTGACAAAAGAGGCCTCTCAAATCAACTACCAGCCTCAATGCTTGATTTCTGTAGGGGGAGGGGAAGTAGGCTAACTAGCTTCTATTTCTAGAATGTGGCAAAGTATATTCATATAAGTGTAGGTTGATCCCACGTAACATCTTCTTTAGAGACTCACTTACTGAGGAGAATAAGTTAGTAAAATAAATAAAAAACTAAAAAATAAATGATAGAATAAATAAATTTTAATATTTAAATAGATTGTAAAATACCTTTGCATCAAATTAACTGCCCTTGATCCTATACAGGTGATAGTCACGTAAAAATCGGCAAACAAATGCAGATCAATTCAATTACATTTTTCTTTTGTCACAGCATGCAGTGGTCATTTCAAGACAACATTTACCGTTATGAACGTGTCAGCCGAAGAAGAGACGAAATGATTATCATACGTTGTCAATCATGATTAACATATGCCGTCATAGATGCGACAAATGTTCATATCCAGGTCAAATCAATGATTGACATGTAGCAACCGAATACTGTCGTAGCTCTTCTCATCCGCCAGAAAGGCTAAGGAGCGAGAGCTCTATCGGTAGCAGCCAGAGTTTGTCGTTCTCATCCGTCGTAGAATAATGTACGTATGTTGCCCTCTTCTTTTCAGCATTACTGTTAGCAAGAAAGTGAGGTGAGATGAGACGTCGGATGCAAGATGCAACTTTCGCACATTTAATTTTGTTTTTCTTTAAATAATGGTAACGCAGAATAACGAGGAACCCTAAGCGCGTAAGTTACCAAGGCAGAGAAGTTTGTCACGTGCATCACGTGCCGGTGCGGGTAGGGTACTCCTGGAGCACCCATTGGGGAGCACCTACTGCTAGAGCTTGCAAGGAGATGGCGGCACTACGATCCGATGTCATCCAACGCATCACTTGGACCAATATGATCCGCATTTGCACACGCAAAGGGCAACGAGTGAGATTTGGTGATGGGATCCGAGGGGGTGAGTCGAGGGATGGGGTATTGCGTCAACGGAAGCGTCCAAATGGGGAGGGAAAGGTCAACTTTTACCTTCGTCGAGGGGATGGGTGTGGGTGGTGGGATTTGAGAGTGGAAGAGGGGAGCATCCATTGGGGAGCACTTGCTTCCGTGGGGAACACCTACTCTTGGAACACCCATTGCTAGTGGTGTCAGGAAATTGTTGCACGGAGTTGGTTTACCCGAAAGATTGAGGTTTAAGGAGGAATAGTGAGGGGATCTATGTATAAGGATATAAGTGATTTGTGATTATTGGATGGGACAGTAGAAGGTTTTGTAAGAAGTGTCAAAAGTAGAGATGTAAGTTTCGATAAATTCGACCCGAAAAGAATGGATAAAACTCGACCCGAACCTGATTGGGTTCGGGTATGGGTTTTATCTAAAAAATCCGATCGGGTTTAGGTATGGATATGTGTATAAATTTATACCCAATTACCCTACTCGATACCCAAATAAAATACTCATTTACCCGAGATATATATTAGTTCTATCCTAAGTCCTTCATTCCCCCAACCTTAATCTTTTTCATGATCCTCTTCATGATTTTGAAGGTTGACAATGCTTTTGAAGCTTTAATTAAACATTTATTTTGGAGAGGGAGATTTTTATTTTGAAATGTACTTGTATTTAGTATTTTTTTTGTATTTTTTATATTTTTATTTTTGATGTATTCTCCTTTAAAAGCTCTTTTTGTAATAATATGCTGAGAGCTTATTAAAAATAAATAATTTTGTGTTATAGATTTTTCCTCTTTTATTCTAATTTGACACGATTTGATTACAAGATTAATTTATAAATGAACACCTGATGAATAAATGGATATAGGTATGGGTTTAGCCAAACCCAACTCGAATCCGACTCATTTGCATCCCTAGTCAGAGGAAGGTTGTGCTAAGAAAGATGTAGAGAGATATGGATGCTTGTTCTTTCTCCTATGAGACTATCAAGTTCTTTAGATGGCTATTTTATGATTTGTGGGCTTACGTGATCATATTTGGTTGTTTTCTTGTATGCAGTGTATAAGTTATTCAAGTTAGCAGAGGGTGCAATATGCTTTGTACAGTTTTTTTGTGTTGTTTTGCTTTGCTGGGATGGAGGTCGACCTGAATGAATCAGCTATGGAGCACCCAGTACCTGAATGAACCACCCGGTGGAGGACCTAGTGGCATCCAACATGCTCGCCTAGGCATAGCACCCACACTTGCTCAGCACTTTCGCAACCAGTACTTACCTCGGCACCCAACACACTTGCGTAGGCACACCACCCACATCTACCCAGCACCTTCGCGATCGGCACACATCACACATGCGGCACACCTGCACTCACCTTGCACGGATGTTCAGGTTACAGGGAAATTAGCTCTCGAGCTGAGGGATGACTATTTATGATATGAGGTGAGCATGTACTTTTGCATATTGCTCAAATTATATATACTATTACTTTTTTTTTTTTATGGAGTGGGCAGTGCAAAGAAGTGACGCTTTCACATGGCAGCGACGATTGAGAGCATTAGTTGAATTTGGATTGGAAAGGTCTGTTGTGATTGATTGTCCAATTGGGAGACTGTTCTTGGCTCTCTCTGTGGGCCTCGTTTGGCAAAGTGTTGGTTCTCAGCCAGGAAAATGTCGAGGAAGGGATAGGTTTTGACGTGGTAGAACAAGTGATGACTTTACCAGGGATAGACCTAGTGGATGAGTTGATATTTTCAATATTTTAAAAATTGAATTGATCATTATATTAGCAAGGTGTTAATTTAAATTTTTAGTAGATTTTTTAATGATTTAATTGACTATTTGTGTTGATTGAATCAATGATGACTTTAGTATATCATACGAAAAAGTAAAAAAAAAAAATCAAATTATAAGATTTTTCATTTAATTTGTATTTGTTCAATTAAATCTAACTCGATTGAATTATGTTTAATAAAAAATTAATGAAAATATATAGTAGAAAAAATTATTTTATAATTTTAATTATATTAAAATTGACATACTTTTAGTAAATTTTAAATAAAAATAAAAGATTTAATTTTAAATAATATATGGATCTTTGAATATTTACTCTGAAGGTTTAACCTTTCATTTTTCTTTTTTCCCTTTAACCTTTTAGCTCTTAAAAAATTGATCAAATCGGATTACTGCTTCCACCAAAATTGCCGGTCCACTTCGATTTTGTTCCGTTCACATTCGTTTCAAATTTTATTGCCTGAATTGATGAATCCAACAGATAATGCGTTGATTTTCAATTGAATTCATCAATCTGACCTAACTTTTAAAAGATTTGATATATATATATATATATATATATATATATATATATATTGGAAGTGGAAAAATGGTTATAGGTAATTTTATATTGTAACATGTTAAGATAGGGTAATAGTAAATGCTCCAAGCATCTGTAAAGATAAGCCAACGATGAAAAATTATACGACTAATAATGTAAAAAAGCCTTACATATCAAATAATGTGTCAAAATAAATTTTTAAGAGAATTTTGTAGTCTATTGGATCAAATGGACAAGTCTGATGATTCTTACATGGACAGAAATATTAAAATCAATAAACATAAAAAACAATTGAAAAGATCGCCAAAAGCAATACTAGGTAATCTCGAGGAAAGAAAATCACCTACGAACAATATCAATGACCAAAAAAGGCAAGGAGAATTGTGGCTTCTGCATCGTTCTAATTTTTATCGCATCTAGAGTAGTTGACGAGGAATAAAAAATACTCCTAAATTAGAACTTTACACAGTATTTAAGGGGTCCGATTGTCATGTGTCTCCGTAAATTTGGTTGCCTGGTTATTCAAAATCCTGGTGGATGTGGCAGATTAAGGATTCATCGGATTCGACTTGATGCTGAGATCTCAACATCCTGGTGGATCCTGGTAGATCCGACCCGATTATTGGATCCAACAGCCCACCTAAGGACTCAGTTGGCCGAATTTGAAGAGGTGACTGTTACGTCGGCATCAGCAATAACGGTCCACACTAGTTATCCATTTAAATGCTATTAATAGCCAAGTAGCAGGAGAAATAGCAGTGACTGCGAGATCCATTACAAGAGGTTGTTTTGTATTATAAATACATGATGAGAGAGCTTTGTTTTCTTATGCAATTAAAGAGAGAGGAAAGCTATAGCGATTGTATCATCTATGAAAGCATAGTGAAATAGTACGAGCGTCACTCTCCCCCCGAACGTATACTTTTTTGGCTGAGGAAGTTGAGGTCATTTTCAGGGTCAACGCTCCTCCTAGTCCACAAACTACTCATGTCGAAGGAGTGCCTCGAGATGTTTTTCCTACCCTTCGATGGGGAAAAAGGGGCTCTATTAGGTAGGAACCATCGAAGTTCTTCTCCACACTACTTGACCCAGCAGGCTACACGGATCCTCTTCTTATGACTCTCCTGCTGGCGAGACAGCTCCAACCCAGGGTCCTTGTTGATGAAGGTAGTACGGTAGATGTCTTATTCTTGAAAACATTGCTAAGGCTGCATTTTAAAGAAGAACACCTTTCCCCCTCAACCCACCCGATGTCGGGGTTTGGGAACTATAAGGTGATGCCCAAGGGAGAAATCAGCTTATCTATGTCTATTTGCTATTGAGATAAGCATCTGAATCGAATGACCACATTCATCGTGGTCGGCTTGGTGGCAGCGTTTGACGACATCATTGGCTGCCCAATAATCCATGCCTTTTGAGTGATCCCCTCTTTATATTTCCCTTTATGCTCTTTCAAACTCTTAGGGGAGTGGGAATAGTGCACAGAGATCAATCTGCTAGGCATGAACTCCTACAGATTGAGTTAGAGCGATCCATGGATCCAGGGCCCCCAAAACCACAGAAATGGGGATGGAAGAAGGGCCAATTCCAGGCGATTCAGTAAGAAGTGAATCTAGCTAATCCCTTAGCAGTGTCTGAACTTCAGCCAGGCTCTTCAGCCATGGCTATACAGTTGTATCCTGATGTCAAGGACAAGCTTGTCCGAGTCGGAGTAGACCTTGATTCCTTCGAAGTCTAAGAATTGTTGCTCTTATTAAGGAACAATGTTGATATATTTGCTTGGTCTGCCAATGACCAGCCGAGGGTCGATCTGTCTCTAATTCAACATCGTCTCAATATTCAAACGGATGTTTAAGCGATGAAACAAGCCTGCAGGCATAAAGTAGCAGAGTAATGCCAGGTAGCTGATGCAGAAGTAAAAAAGCTTCTGGAGGTCGAATTCATTGAAAAATCTCTATACCCAGCATGGCTATCCAATGTAGTCATGGTCAAAAATACAAATGGCAAGTGGCGGATGTGTGTCAACTTTACAAACCTGAATGAAGCCTACCCCAAGGATGAATTCCCCCTGCCTAAGATCGATACACTTGTGGATTCATGTGGTGGCCAGTCTCACATGTCTTTCCTGGACACTTACAGTGGATACTAGCAGATAAGTTTAGCTATAGCAGATAGACCTCATACATCATTTATAACTAATAAGGGTTTATTTCAGTATAGAGTCATGCTATTCGACTTAAAAAATGCTGGAGGAACTTACTAACACCTTATAAATATGATTTTTTCTCACTTAATTGAAAAATCATTTTAGGTGTATATCGATGAAATGTTAATGAAGGGATTGAATTTCCCTCTGTAGGATCTAAAATAGACTATGCAATCTGATGGCTATGATCATAAACAAATTCAATACGAATATTAGTAATAACAAAAAATATTTGTACAAAGATTCAAATCACAAATGACACAAAATATATAGTGGTTCCACACTCACTTGGGTACTCCATTACCTAAGTCTCCCAACTTAGGATTTTTAACCCGATTCCCTCAATCCCTAGAAAATCAATTTACTAATGAGTTAATTAATGGGTTACCTCAACCCAAGTATAAGAAATAGATTTGTTACAACCCAAACAAAGAGTAAAATCTCTATACAAAATAATAGCACTGGTGTAAGAAAGATAAAATCTTATAACAAAGAGTCCTAAACCTCTCAATAATAATTAGAATAATATTACCGAGTAGAGAGACTGGAAAGGAAGTGAATCACTTTGTAGATGCGTGAGAAAAACACGTCGTTGAGCTTACAAGAATGTAGAGAGAGTGAATGACAAGCATCTTCTTTCTCTCTTGAAAATATAGTGAAAATTTGGAATTCAAAGCTCTAGAATTTTCCCCTGTATATCTTGCATGCAAACTAAGAGTCCTAGGGTCTTTTTATAGAGTTAGGACCTTAGTAATACGTCTACTAGATGTTGGGGTTTAAATCCTAACGTTCATATTGCCAAACTCAATTTTTTAGTCGTTCAGATTTGATCCAACAGTTAACTGGTATCGGTACTAAAGTATGTGTACCAGTACTAGTGACATACTGTTGTGTGTTTTAAATTAACTTGTCACAGATAGCATCTACTGGGTACCGGTACTTAATCATGACTACCGGTACTCGTTGCTTCCAGATTTGGGTTTTAAATACTTAACACAAATTTGTAACCCACTTGTACCGGTGCTTGTTGCCTCCAGTACCGGTATTGATCATGCATACCAGTACTCATGGGGTACAGGTTTGTTTCTTTGAAAAAACCCAAACCTGTAACTCACATGTACCGGTACTAAACTTCAGTATTGGTACTTGTAGGTTAATAAGTATCTTTTTAAACATGAATACAACTACATTCCTAGCCTATTTTTGCAAATACTTTAAAAATTAAAAAATTATCTTTTAAACAAAACATACTTTGAAATAAATCGAATGATCGTAATGTTTTATCATAATTTATCTCTATATGATTTTTACGATCTAATTCATGTTTCTTTGTTAAGAGGCATACATTCTAAAAAAGTAAAAACCTAATCTACAAGTCAACAAAAACTTTAAATCGAAGATGATCTTGTATCAACAATTCCTCCTTGTCATCTTGCCTCCTTGTCATCATGCCTCCTTAATATAATTCTTTGTTTGCCTTGATCTTCACCTAAATCTGAAATATCACTCTATTGCAAACATTAATCTACAATAATTTTGTTAACATCAAAACAAGATGTGGAATAAGGTTCCAACACCCCCAACATCTTGAGAATCTTGTTGAGGTGTTCTGAGTCTTGAGGAACACCCGACTCCACTTGAATCTTGAAAAATGTGTTTTTGATGTTTCTTTGGTAAAGTTTTTAAGATTTTTGGTTTTTAGCCTTAGAATAGAAGCCAATCCCTACAAAATCCATGCGATCATGGCCTTGACGCCACGAAACACTTTGAAAGGAATACAATAGTTAGTAGGCAAGAATGCCTCTTTTGGTCATTTCTTGTCTCGATATTCCAGCAAATGTTTTCCATCGTTCGAGTGTATCAAAAAGGGCAAAGGCTATACAGCTGCGCATTGGACCCCCCACTGCCAGAAGGCTCTGGAGGAGGTAAAGAGAGCCCTTCAAAGCCCTCCAATTTTGATGACTTCTAAGGCTAGGGAATCTTTATTCCTCTACCTAGTGGTATCTATGTCTATCGTTAATGCGGTTCTATTTACTGACCGCGAAGGGGGCAAAAACCCATATATTTCATTAGCAAGACCTACCCAAGTGCGAAGACCAAATATACTATGATCAAGAAGCTCAGGCTAATATTGGTGACCGCCACTAGAAAGCTATGTCCATACTTCTAAGCCCACTCAATAGTAGTCCTATCTGATTACCCCCTGCGCTGGATGTTGCACAGACCCATAGGATCTACCTGGAAAATAAAGTGGGCCATGGAGTTGGCCGAGTTTGATATCCAGTACCAGCCAAGGAAGTCAATCAAGGGCCAAGTTTTAGCGGATTTCGTGTCATAATTCATAGATCCAGATGCTTGCCTTACTCTGCCTTGGAAGCTATATGTGGGCGGCTCTTCTATGGTACTCGGGTCTGGGACAGGCATAGCTTTGACTGCCCCAAACGGTGTCGCTCACAAATATGCCATCAAGTTTATTTTTCCTGCCTCCAACAATGTGGTAGAATATGAGGCCATGTTAGCTAGTATCCTGGTGGCCAAGTCAAAGAGCGCTTCATCATTGGAAGTATATATGGACTCCCACTTGGTAGCTAACCAAGTTAACTATGCGTATCAAGCTAGGGATCCAAATATGATTCTACATGCCGACAAAGTCAATGAAGAGTTGTCGAATTTCCAAACAATCTCGGTCAGTCGGTGTTATTAGGCTAGATTGAGGTTTTAAAAGATGCGTTTGTTGTAGTAATAATTCCTCAAAAATAGCTCGAACAACAAATAAAATTTATAACTTGAATGTCAGAAATGAAGTCCGAGGTCATTCGCTGGGAGCAAGTATTGCATTCACGTGCTAATCTCAACATATAATATAAATGAGCACAAGATATTGAGCAAATTATAGATTTTCAATGAATAATAACCTGTCACATTAGTTATTCAATGAAATCCAATGTATCTTAAGAATATGAGGATAAAAATAAAGACAATGGTGATTTGAATCACCTCTTATATCCTCTAAAGTTTAAGCATGCATTCAACCATCAATTATCTCAAATAAACCAGCAGTAGCTTGAATGCTACAGTGCCTCAGACGACAGGCTTAGCAATCAGACGTCTTAATAGAAGGCAAACACAAGCTTCTCTTCTTCTTCAGAACCTCTCCTCTTCTTTGTTCCTTCCTTCTTTCTCTGCGTGCATAGGCCCTCTTCCTTCTCCTTTCTTTCTTCCTTGGCTTCTCTGCCTTGCCTTTGCTTCGTCTATGGCTTCTCTTCCTCTTCTCTGACCTTTGTGCACAGGGGGGCACCTTACGAAATTGGCTAAGTGTTAGCCAATGTGCAACAGAGCAAAACCCCCCTCAACCCCATGCTCTCTCTCTCTTCCTTCTCCTCTTCTTTTAGGGATAACCGGGCAATCAAGTATCGGATCAGAGTGCACCCAAGACCAGGGCTATGGGCATGGATCGTAGCCAAGGTGTGGGTATAGCTTAGACAGGTAATCAAGTCGGAGACAGGCCTGCATGCAAGGCGTCACGGGCGAGGCGTGAGTGGGTAAGCGGGGGACCTCACCCCCTGTGTGTCTTGAGGCACTTAGCCGTAGACACAAATTCAATTTATGTCTGCTTGGATGCTTGTGAGTCCCCGATGTGGGACTATATGAGTCCCTCTTCTCACACGTGCAGCAGCAGGTGGGGTTGCGTCTGATTAGGAGGCTACTGCTGAGGGGATCCTTCAATCGACTTCCTAGGAAGATTCCTGGGATGATTCCGCAGCGCCTGGGACTTCCACTTGGGGCTTGCAGAACCTAAAGCTCAAAGAACAAGGCTAAAGATAGTGATAGTAGCGGAGCTCCAGCGTAGAACCTGAAAACATGAAATACAGGCTAAAAGCCCCGGTTAAAAAGTTCAATAGTGTCTCCGTTAGGCGAGGAAGTGAACGGTGGTGATTTCATGGTGTGGGAGTGTGTGAGTTGGCCAGACGGAGGTGGAGATGGCTGTGCGAAGGTGGGTAGGTCGACGGAGAGTTTTAGTGGGTGGAATAGAGAATAGATAGAGAGGTTTTGTTCGCAGAGGGATGGCGGTGCTTGTGGGTATGTCGGTGAGGAAGATAAGGTTGTGTAGTAGTGAAAATGTCTCACCGGAGTGGTCACCGGACGTGGAGAAGATGGGGGTGATTCGCAGTGTTGAGGGGTTCTTTTTGAGATTTTTGGGTAGGAAACTAACCTAAGGATCTAAAGAAGTTAAACTAACCTTAATTTAATGGACAAAAGGGGGGAGAACAATGTCGAGGATACGTTGATGTCGGGGAAGAAGATGCTCCAATGGGTGGTAACGGCGATGACGATGGAGGTTGGGAAGTGCCCGCTGGTATGGTGCAACGTGGTAGAAGACGTGGAAGATGAATCTGCCATCGGTATTGCGGACGGACGACGAGGGGAGTCGGAGAAGATCATCGAACACTGAGGAGCTATTCGACCGGAGAGGAGGGATGAAGTAGAGGGATTCCAGGCCAAATTCGAGCGTGGAGAGACCGGTCTGCCCTGGGGGTTCTTATATAGGCATCAAAGTGTCGGTTGAAGCATGGAATCCAAGCTTTCAAGCTTGGAAGGTTCGCTGGAATAGGAAACCTATCCCATTGAAGGATTTGCATGATACATTGGGCAATTTTTGGGACTTCGAATCTGGCTAAAAAGGAAACTAATTTTTTGACGAATTCCCCTTTCAAATGTGAGAAAGATTCGTCAAGAAATCAAAGAGATCTTGCCAAATGAAGCTCGTTGGAGTTGTAGGATTAGGAGTTCATGTGCGACGAGGACCTTTTTTTGAAGAAGACAAAGAAGTTGGGGGGCTTTTTGTGAGGAATTCAAAAGCTGAGGGGTTATTGGAGATAAAGAAGTCAGACTTGGACCAAAGTGCAAAATAGGTCGAAATAATATCATATTAGGCCCAAATTTTGATACAAATCTAATTTAGATCTAAGGAATCCAATAGTCAAGTTGGATTTTGGTTTTGACCTCGTTTGACTGGGTAATTTATGAAAAAACCTAAATTAGGGCTTAGGTCTGTCTATGGCTCTATTTTAGGTCAAGATAGGTTATGATGGTTAATTCAAGGATGCCAAATCCTAGAGAATATTTTTATATGAATTTTAGAGGGTTTAAGTAAATTTTATCCTAACCATAACCTCAGTGAATCAAGCGGGTCAGTTTTTTGGGTTTTAGATGTCATTTAATTCTCGAAACACGTGAAAACCCATTTCTATCTGCACGGACCTACTTGTTAGATATTTAAGAGCATTTGACCTTTAATTAACCCATGATAAATCCCGTGATTGTTCTGTAATTGAGATATGCTGTTAAAACTGCAGTTTTACCCCTATTTTCTTGTTATTCTCTCAGAATGATTATGTAATGAATTATAGCCCTCTGGCTGTTATGTAGGAGCATTTAATGATGGAATATGACTAAATAAAGCTAGATATGGCTAATGATGACGTTATCATCATTCGGGTACCCCAATCCGACAACCCTGTAGCGAATGCTTTAGCTTGCCTGGCATTAGTGATCCTACTAGAATAAGAAGAGGACATATGCCTCCAAACACTAAATGAGTCAACGGTGCTCCTTCACAGAAAATTCATGATACAACGATCCATGTCTTGGATGACGCTTATCACATAATATTTGAATACTGGTGAGTTACCCCCAAAATGAAGGAGCCACGGCATAAGGCATTCCACCTTAAAGCATCTAGAAATATCCTGATTGGTGGATAATTATACAAGCGAGGATATTCTACCCCCTGTTACATTTGCCTCACACAAGAGGAGGCGGTACAAGCCCTTTAGGAAGCCCATGATGGCATCTATGGCAACCATGAAGGGTACAAGACACTCTTGGCCCGACTGTTTCAATCGAGGTACTTCTGGTCTTAGATGAAACAACATTGCAAAAGTTTTGTGTGAAAATGTGATAAGTGTTAGTGATTTGCTTCACTACACCACTCACTACCTGGAAAGTTGGTGCCTATTATGTCACCCATCCCTTTTGCAAAATGGGGAATGGATTTCATTGTCCCTTTTTCTCTAGCGCCGGCTCAGAAGTGTTTTATCTTAGTGGCAGTAGACTACTCTCCAAATTGGTAGAGGTTGAAGCCATAGCTAGCCCAACGGCTAACAGGGTCATGTCCTTTGTGAGGAAGAACGTTATAGCCCAGTAAAGAATACCTCGTGACATTATTACAGACAATAGTACCTAATTTGCTTGCAAAAAATTTGAAGAATTTTGTGCAAGCTGGGACATCTGCCTATGTTTCACATCAGTAGCTCACCCCTAGCTAAACGGACAAGAGGAAGTAACTAACTGAACTATCATTGCAGCATTGAAATGACGACTAGATTCCTCAAACGGCAAATGGCCAGAAGAACTGTTGGACATGTTAAGGGGTTAGAGGACTTCCCAAAGGACTTCCAAAGCCACACATCTTTCAGCTTGGTGTACGGCATGGAAGCCTGACTACCTATAGAAACAGTCCTTCCTACATATCGCTCACAGCTATATGACCCTAACACTAACAATGATCAAGTTCGCCTAGCCTTGGACTTGGAAGAAGAAATGAGAGAAAAGAAGCCAGAATCAGCGCTACGATAAAAGGAGGCAACCACAGCTGCCTACAACAAGCAAGTTCGTAAGAGAAAGCTCTCTGAGGGAGACTTGGTCCTACAAAAGAGCGAAGCATCTATGCCAAGTAACTCAAGCGGAAAGCTTGATGCCTCATGGGAGGGACCTTACATAGTTTGTGAAGACAGGCCAGACGACTTTTACAAATTACCAACTCTAGGTGGTAAGTCAATTCCTTAGACTTGGCATGCCAGTAATTTGAGGATGTATCATATGTAAGATTGAATGAAGCAAACAAAAAAAAAAAGAGCGTCTTTGTTTCATTGCCTTTCTTGTTGCTTATCTTACATTTTCCACAAAGGTCATTTCCATCAAATGACCCATAAAAAAAAAGAAGAAAAAGTTAAAAAAAAGGAGAAAAAAGGAACACAAACAACAACCCTGTGGGAGGAGGTGAGGTGGCTTCATAGGCGGGACTCACTGGACGGGAAGGTTGTTCAAAGACCTTTGACAGACCAAACTTGTCTGCCTCCTCTTCAGATGTCGAACTAGTCAACTAGTCCTCAGGCGGCAATATAGGAGCCTTATCCTCTATTAATCCCTCAGCCTTCTAATGGTCAAACTCAAAAGTTAGTTGATCTATGGACCATCCACATAGGTCTTTCATTGTAGTCTGATCACCCTCCAAGAGGGCCTGCGCCACCGCCAGAGTATACTTCTCAACCTCTTTAGAGACGAGGTCCTTGCTTTCCTTCATAAACAAATCTGAGGCAAAGAAATCCATCATTGCCTCAGGGTTTTTCTCTAGCACAAGGCCACTGTCCAATTCAAGGACCCTTTTGGCCCTTTCTTTTGCAAGATGATAGGTTTCGGCTAGGTCCTCCCTTGCCCCTTGCAAGTCTGCCTCCGCCTTTTAATGAGCCACCTTGATGTTGGCAAACTCATCTATGGTTGCACTAAGGCAGAGGCGTTCTTCTTCTAGGGCCGCTTAGTACCCTTGCAATGCAGAAGAGTGTGCGGCCTTCAGTACCTACACCTCTGCCTTTAGCTAGAGCACATTGTTATAGGAAGATTGCAGCCTTCCTCAAGATCATGCAATTTCACAAGATCTTTCTTGTGAATGGCGCCAAGAGAGTCTTTAAACTTTCCGGCAAGAGCTCCGATTGTTCACAGCCCCAAGCGAGCTTCCTTCAACTTTTTCTACAGGAATGATATCTGGCCAACTGTTTGCTGCTATAGCTGGAACTTCTTGGTAGCTTCCTCAGCAATCTTCTCTACCTTCTTAAGGGTGGCACTAGCTTCCTTAAGCTCACAGGCAAAGTTCCTCTATTTTTCCTTGGTAGTCACCGCGTATTTTAAGGCCATCTTAGCCGCATTGCAAGGAACCTCAGAGTCAACATTCTCAGTTGGATCACCGCCACCAAGAATAAAAGCAATCCCAAAAGTCTCAACCTCTCAATAGCAAGTTAGTCGGATTTAGAAATTTATTGTCCTACAGGCAAGAAGAGCCCAAATAGAGAGAAGAGAACATCTTACCACACACATATAGTAGAAGAAGACATGTTTGAAGTTCATCCCTCCTCGATGAGGGTTAGCCCATGTTAGGGCATCTTGTAGGTGTCGTAGCACCTACCTCTCCAACATGGACGCACTACTTGAAGAGCCTACTTGAGCTGGGTTCTCCCGCTTGTGTAAACTACCCTCTTGAGTCTCTTCCAGCAACAATCCTCATATTGCCTCAAAAGTTTGGCCTATAACCCCAAACCCTCCTCGGCTACTAGGGTCTACCAGCATTCACAACCTTGTTGTGCTTCGCCTGTAGTGTAGTTGGTAGAAAATGTTGTCACCCAAAAACCTCTTGAAGTCACCACCTCCTACGTTACCTATGCAAAGGTTCACGGAGGTCTAGTTGGAGGAATGGGTAGGTTGGAACTTCCCTTCTTAACCACCTCGCCAGGAGCTTAACGTGGGAGGTCAAGTAAGGTAATGTGCTCAGGTGGGCCTGGCAGGTCTAAGGAGGCATCTATTGATAAACACGTATAAATTCATCATAAAATGCTTATTTATGATAGTTCCTAGGCCTAGCATTGCATATCATGATATAAATATTGCACAAACATCCATTGCATTGCATTTAGGATAGTTGTATATTATGTACATTAATTCTGTCATTTTACATGGCCAGGAGGCAGTGTGACATCTTTATGGGCTTCGGATGAAGAATCCAACCATACAAATGGTTTCAAAGTGACGATCGCAGTCTGTCAACGTGAGAATCACCCCGATAAGAGCTCTGTAGCACCCTCCGCAAGAAGAATAAGATGAATGGCCTAGATGGTGCCACGTGGTGCCATTTAGGCTGCCCCAACTAAGCTAAGGCATCCCCAAGCCTGCCGCAAGATCAGATCCCAACCATTGGATCTTAATCCAACGGCTGAGATGTGCACTCCATGGCTGAAGAAGCATCTCATCTCACCCAGCCTCAGGCAGATTAACCAAGGAGTCATCTCGACCGTTGGATCGTCATCCAACGGTCGTGGGCGCAGAAGTTTAATTCATAAGTAGAGCACATTAAGATCCTCAACGCAAAGGTTTATGCCTCAGCTCACAATGCACGGCCATGAGTTCGAAGTCCCGCATGTGGATTTTATCCGCTGAAGCACATTTGGGAGGGAAATTAAGCCATTGATGGAAGATCGGGCGGCGAAGGAAGCAGCTACGTGGATGCACAAATGAGCGTGGATGCTGCACGCGACAGCCAACTCACCTCGAGAACACACCATCTGACGCGCACAAATAAGATGTCAAGGAGGTGCATCCGACGGCTGAGCATGCGAGGCACATGATTCAAATTTCAGAGAGGCGCACTCTGCATGCGCACCACATGATTGAAGATGAACAACTGGAGATCTCGTCAAGCGAGGATAGATGCCGGCGTGAGTGGTGGGCTCGGGATCTGCAACGACAGAAAGGCAGCCTTTAGTACACTTGTAGCCGTCACTAAATGGCCTGCGTAGTGCGTGCGCCAGCCAAGGCAATGAAGAGGCACGGATCTTCAGTGACAGCTCGAGTGGCCTTTAGTGATGCTTGTAGCTATCGTTGAATGCCTATGCGCAGGATTCTCTTCTTCCCATCCACTATATAAAGGCCTACACACCCCTCTTACCAAACCATCTCTACCTACTCTACTCCCACCTACTCCCAAGCTCTAACAAGCCTATCAACACTCTGTTAGAGCTTGCTCTCAAGCTCCCAAGGTGCCTATTAGTGTAACGGAACTCTGCCCAACAAATAATCCTCCAGCTTCCCATCCCCATTCATAGGTCGCCTTGGAGTCATCCTCCCACCTCCATTCCAGTAGCAGATCATCTCCGCCTTCTCACCTCCATTCCAGAGCTGCGCTGAAGCTTTCCTCTACCCAACATCCTCCTGCTTCTCACCTTCGTCGTCCTGCTTCCCAACTCCTTCATTTGAGCTTTCTTCAGGCACTATCGTCTCACCAAACAGTCGCTTCGGGAGATTTCTTCTCACCTCCCTCTCTTTTTATGTTTTCTAGATTATTGTAATTGACATTCATGCAATATATCATATTCGATTCTATCTCCCTCTTGTGATTGATTGTCATTTTATTTCAAAAATAGAAAAAAAAATAACAAAACCCTAAAACACTAAAAAGAAACAAATTGAAGTGTAGCTTTCATACAAAGTAAACGTTGCCTCCCTATGTTCGACCTGGGACTCCCTAGAGTTTTGGTATAAATTATATTTGATCACGAGTTTTGCAACTACGATGATAGGTTACTCGTAACCCCAATTTCAAACACGCGCAACACACCCCGATCATTTTGGCGTCGTTGTCGGGGAGGCAACAGAATTTACTTTATTGTTTTTTGCACTTCTTTGCATTTACATAGCACTAACCCCGGTTGTCTTTGATCTACTATCTTGCAGGTACCCTAGCATGGAGGTCCAAGTGCAGTAGATCGGAGTAAAGTGCGGGTAGAGTACTTTGTAAGTGTCCCCCTCATTCTTCCCCACTAGTTCATTTCACCACACTGATAACCAAGACCTAATCTACTTAGGTGTTTGCATAAACCCTAGGGTAGACTTTGTTTGTCTTGTTTGCCACCTTCACCCATCTCACCCACATTTTATTAAAATAAAAATATAAAAAAGATACTTTCTATGGGACAAATCAATTTACACACTTTATACACCCACATCAGCGGCACATAACCTGACTTGATTTTCATCTACTCAACTGGGATTCCGACCTGTGGACCTGGTACACTAATTCAACACATAAAAGAGTAGAAAGCATATTAAGCTAATCATTTTTTTTTCCTTAATCATTGGTGCATTTGAGTCGATTAATTGAATTGTTTGAGTCGTACTACCTAATCTAAAAGAGGTTCATTTTGTAGCTGCCCCATAGGATTCAATAACTAGATCAAACCAGGCACTCCATATTCTTCTTGATTTCTAAAGGAAAATACTTGAACACGTGCTTTTAAAAAAAAACTTGGTTTGCCTCACAAAACTTTGTTGAAAACACCTAATATTTGAATCCTAAAAGCTATTAAGTAAGATTCGAACCCTAAAACTCATCTCATCACTAATAATCTTGCTTGAAAACCTCTTGGTTGTGCACATTCACACATTCTTAAAAATATCATTAATGGCACAACTCATTAAGGGCCCATCACATTCCAGAAGCACCAATTTTCCAAGCCTAACTAAAATCAATTAGACGTTGGCCCTAAGGATTCATTCGCTCGTCAGGATCTAGATTGAGATTATTCACGATTAACCTGCTTATGCTGGTCAATCGGATGTCTAGCTAGGGGATTAGCGTCAAACTACCGTGGCTGGGGGGTACACTAGGAACCGGAGGCGCAAGCCAAAGGAAGAACCTTCTCCCCAGTCTCTCCTTCTAACTGGTTGGATTGCCTGGATATAAGTAGAGTAAATCGTCCATAATCTTAGGATGGATTCTAAGAGTCTGTAGACCTTTAGGCTACCCAACCTAAGGACAGGCTTGCATTTTTTTTGCTACAGGGCTCCTTCTCTTCCCTGTCCTTCCGACTTCCTTCTAGTGTATGCTTGGAAGGAGATCATTGAACCCTAGATTGGAAGGACCTTTAGATCATTCCCGAAGGCGGAGGTTGAGCTTTAGCCAAGCAGATCCCATGGCTGATCAACAACCACCTCCCCCACCCCGAACGAGCAAGAGTTGATTCAGAGGTAGTTGGAAGAAATGCAGCAGATGCAGTAATGGTTCCAACGTATGAATGGTCAAGGCACTCGACCCTTGAAGGATTTTTATGATCTTTCAAACTATGGGGAATGTCCCGGCGTCATGATTCCCACCGGGGACATAGAAATCAAGCCCCAAGTCTTAAGCTTGATTAAGCATTTTCATAGGCATGGCTTGGAGGACCCATTTCAGCACTTGGAGGATCTGACAACTTTGGTTCAAACCACCAAAGCAAGGAATGTGAATGACAAGCAAATGGTCATGAGGCTCTTCCCCCACTCTCTCAGGGATAAAGCCGCACATTAGTACCAGACCATAGGAAGGCCGATAGAAACTTGGGTTGCTTTTAAGTCAGCTTTCTTGAAGAAATTCCTCCCTATCAGAAGGACTAATGCCTTGCGACGGGCGATTACCACTTTTGCCTAGCGGCTGGGGGAACTGATGTGTTCCTTCTCAACATAGTTAATTAAGTTAATTGTGCTTAATTATGTGTAGAAGAAAGTAACTTAGGTTAACTCGAATTTATGTTGGTTGAGTAGTATACGGTCAAGTTAACCTAACATTTTAGATTTTATTTCTTTTAACTGGTTGAGTCTAGGTCATTCGCTGGGAGGTATAATTTATTCAGAATTCACCAATCATTCTAAACAACTCATAGGAGGTGTAATTAAGTTAATTTTAACAACATGAATTTTGCCTAATGATTTTAAATTTAAGAAATATGCAAAATTCCATAAGAAAATATATTTACACAAATGATCTTTCTTTAATAACAAGTAAACATGTTAATTTCTATTTATTTCAAAGATATTAAGGCAATAGAAAGTTTTACTAATTGAAACATGCCTTATTACAACATTAAAATCAAAACGAAGTTAAACTATTTATTCTCTTTGTTTCTTCAGCCTCTCTCTCTCTTTCTTATTCTTCTTTTAACTTTTCTCTCTTTCTTCTCTCTTTCTCTTTTACTTATCTTTTAATCTTTTCTTAATCCTTTCCTTTTCTCTTTATTCTTTCTCTTACATTTCTCGAGCTCTTCTCTTCTTCATCTTTTCTTTCTTTCTTCTCTTTTCTGCCTTGTCTCTTAATGCCTATTTAGCCTTCTTTCCTTTCCTTCTACGAATTCTTCCTGTCTTCCTTCTCCTTTCTCTTACCTTTCCTTTTCTCCTTCTTGTTTCTCCTAGCCTCTTTCCTTACCTTCTTTCCTTAGCATCTTTCCTTAGCTTTTCCTTAGCAACCTTCAGCACTCAGCCTTATGAGCCTTTCAAGCCTTCAGCATATCTTCCTTCAGAGCTGAACCGGGTTTTTTTTCTCTTCAAAAAATTAGGTTATTTGTTGGCGGCTTGGACCATTCAGGGATACACAGCACCCCTCTCACGGTGGGACCAAACCCTACTAGGTCCAAGCCTGATTCATTTAGTTTGATTTATTTTCCGGTTCAGAGTTTTGAGCCAAATCGATTCACGGCCTCCCAAGCCTCACACACACCCTCCCAGGGCCCACTTGCACGCCACAAGCTCACACACTCGCAGGCACATACGTGTCCACACACACAATGCTCAGAATTAATGCTCAATCGGTAACCATGTGTCGTGCGCTTGACGACTAAAGTGGCTATACAAAAAAATGGTTTTATACCTGAGCAGCTATTCAGATCTAACCGAGGTGGGACTATCTTATCCCCTCCCAGAGCAAACTTCAAACGTTGATCCCCAACAGCTTAGAGCTCCGTTCCAAGTGAATAAAAGCTCGTTGGAAAGCTCTTGAGTTGCTCTACAAGATTAAAGTGTCAATTTAATGTGAAGGGGAAGTTATACTCTTCAATTTGAAGGGCAAAGATACAGTTCTATCTATGGTTAAAATGGCCTGGACAGTGGTTTTCTCTACTCTAAGTCTACATACTTGATTTTAACTCCCAGTTGATGTTCTAAAAGAGTTAGGAAGTGAATTCTGTAGCTAATGGTGTAGATATTATGCTCTCAGGAGCTTCAGGAAGTGTATAGGATCTCAAAGCTTCTCTGGAAGCTTCTGGAAGTGTTGTTCAGACCTTGAAAAGTCCTAATAGACAACTAAAGACATGTTTAATCGATTGAAACAACTTCTAAAGGTTGTTACCAATTCATCTAGGAAGAATTTACATTTAAATTTCATCAAAAATCTACTGCCATCAGTTTGGGTTCAAAAACAACCCAAACTGGCAGAAATTGAAATCCAATCAAATTATACGTCAGAGCTCATCCAAATCACTTTAAAATCATTCACAGACATCTCAGAATCAATTTAAACTCATCAATGCATCAGATTGAATCCAGAATCAAGGAATCAAACTCAAGTTTGACTATAGAACCTCAAATTTTGACTTTTTGATTTAAACATTTTCTCAGGGAATTAACACCTTGAATAACATCCTTTCAGTCTCAGGAACATGCTCAGACCCTTAAATAGGTGTTTTAACTGAAATTCCTAGGGTTTTAAGATCGTCGCCTGAGCTTGTAAAGTGGCCTATTCGTTAGAACAACCCAAAGGTTGTTACACTAATTTAAGCACAGAAATGAGTTCAGTGCATAACACTAAAGCTTCTAGACCTATTAAATGCAACTTAAGACTAACTGTCAGACTTCTCCAACTCTACCGGAGTTGGAGAAGATAAAGACCTAACTCAAGCTCCAGACTTTCAAATCTCAAATAAAACACCTCAGATTAATCAGTAATCCACATTTCATTGATATGAAGTTTCTCACCAAGTTCTACAGGCTGAAGAACTGATTTCGACTCGCCAGAGCTCGCCGAAGCTCCGGTGAGTCCAGAAAAAGTGAATTTGTGATTCAGAATGTGAAAATATGCCATTAATGATTTGAAAAGTTTCCTGAGGTCACAAGGAACCTCAGGATCAAGTTAATTCCTTCAATTGATCATTTGAATAAAGATTCATCAGTGAATTCAATTTTTAAAGAATTTGAGTTGGTTAAGGCTCAGGACTTGTTTTCCCACTCAATTGAGTGGATAAACAGGTCAACAGATGTTTGCGATCATAAATATATATATAATTAAGGATTTCAACTACTTTTGAGCTACCATTGACAGTGAGCTCAGGAGTTTAATTAGATTTGGGCGTTTAAGTTATATGTGGTATTTACTTGAATTATGGTGATGATTAGGATCCTTAGAAGATGAATAGGTGATGGAGGATCCAATGACGGTGGAAATTAGGTCAACTACTGTTGCCATGGACAGCAGGAGTAGTTGGGGGAGGTGGAAGTGATTTATTCGAATTAGTGATCAAATTAGTAATTAAAGGTGATAGAAATGATCATGGAATATAGAAGAAGATGGACAATGACTTAAAAAGATGAAATTAATGCTCCTGACAAGCTCAAGGAGCTCGCCAGAGTTGAGGAAGACGAATTCTAAATCTAACATTACGGCTATCTAGGCTACCTAACTAACTAAGTAAACTAACCTACTCCTAGTCTACTGTTACCTGGACGAAGGGGTTAGAGGATCTCCGTTGACGGCTCATAACGAAGAAGGAAATCAGAGGGTTGTCGAAAGATCTCCGGCGACGGTTGTAAGGTGAAGCAGAGGAGAGCTCCTTAGTCAGCACTTGTCAGAAGATGCGGCTGACTTCGGCGGAGTTCCAGAGCTACTGAAGATGGATGGAGGAAGTCGGATGAGGTGGTGGAAGTTCGTCGGAGTTGCAGAGTGAATAGCCTATCGAAGTCAGCTATAGTGAAGAAGAGGGAAGGGAGCCAACTTACTGGTAATCAGGGGTGTCAAGGGGTATTTATAGTCGATGGTGACTGAGAAGGAGGTGGAATCTAAACGTATTTGTGGCTAGGAGGAGAATAACCACTGGCATCTTCTCCGACGCCGATGAGGTTATCTCCAACCCTGAATTAGGATATAAGCGTCATCCAGACCGGTGGATGAAAATGGGATGGTGAGCGCAAGCTCCAGGAGCTTGGAGAAGAAGAGATGATGTCGGATTGGCGATGATCAAGAGGTGGTTGCACCTTCAGTCGTTAGCCATCCAAACGGGTGAAGAAAAAGAAGTCCAAAGACCTATTTGTAGTGAAACTTAAGAACCTAAGTGGAAAATAAGGACCCAATTGAAATAAAATGTAAGGACCAAAATGTAAACTCAGGTTTTCAAGGTTTATTTTAATTTAAATTTTTTTCAACTTTTTATATATGATTATAAATAAGACAATTATTATATTTTGACCTTGAATTTACATTTTTGACCTTTTTAGATTAATTTATTTAATGTTACTTAAGTTATTACATACTTAGGTATTTATTATGCTTAAGTTAATTAACACATTAATTAAATGAATAATTGATAATATTTTGAGTTCAATTATTAATTAGATTATTAATAATATTAATTGGATGATAATATAACATTTTAAACTTATTTTAAGGTCCTTTACTATTTATCCCTTATTTAATAATTAACCCATATATTCACATATTTCTATCTAATTAACTAGGAAGACTAATTAAGGGTAATTAGAGACCATGATGAGCTTCATATCAGAAACCGTTTCATGGTGCCTGGGAGTGATTCCAAAAACTTTTGACGAAATATCCACACCACGAGGTGCTGAATTGGCAACTCGTGCAGATTTTCTATCATGGGTTGGTTGAGCAACTCTGTAATCACGTTGACACTTCCTGTGGAGGCAATTTCCTCAACAGGGATGCAGATAGCGCATACAACCTATTTGAGGAAATGAGTGAGAACTCAATTAATCATGCCTCCATGGATGCATTCAACCGGTCCCAACAACCCAGGTCAAGTGCTAATGAGATCCAGGATTCTCATTCATTTGACATGGAATTGATTTGTAATAAACTGGATAAAATGGACTTGGTTGCTAAGAGAATGGAAGAATGGATGTCTGGGAATTTAGGAAACACTTCTATACCTACTCAATCCCAGAATTCGGGATTCCATTCCTGACGAGCTCCCATGGGACGGGAGTTCGTGAACCAACTTGAATCAGCTCAACCTGTGAGCCAAGATTTCTCGAAACCCTATGGGTTCCAAACTGGGGCCTTTGATCCCAGTTTTTCTGATCCTTCCTTCTCTTCATCCTCTTCCTATGAGGATGTGTATGTAATGCAAGAGAATGTTAGGTCCAACCCATATTCCAACACTTATAACTTGGGTTGCAGGAACCACCCTAACTTCTCCTGGAAAAGTCACGGGCAACAGACCCAAACTCGACCCAGCAACTATGCATCTCAAAGACCTATGGGTCAGGGTCAAGTATACACCCAGTTGCCCCTGAGACTAGTTACTTAGCCATCTTGGAATGCCCAACAATTTACAGGGTAGGCTGAGTTAAATCGGCAGATGGTAGAAATGCAAGGGTCCGTGCTTCAACTTATGCAGCAAATGAAGACATCATTGGATAACTTGCAATCCGGGTTAATTGCTAACACCTGACAACCCAGATCTCTACCATCCCAACCTGTACCCAACCTGCGCAATGTGCAAAATCAGGGCAATAGAGCCCAAGGGTATGGGAATCAAAGGGACCCACACGCATATGCTAGGTGGTTGAGCAGGGTCCCTCATCTTCTTCTTCTGGTTAATTGACCAACCAAGGTCCTCCAATCTTCACTAACCCACCTCAAGACCCAAACCCTTATGCCTTTGCAAACTCTATCATCTTGAGAAGTGGAAAGCAAACCCAGGACCCTAAATTACCTTCTAGATGCCAAAACCCTGAGGAGCTTGAGAGAGAAGAGGGGATTGAAGAAGACAATAAGGCCTAGGGACCGAAAATTGAAATACCACCCATATCCCATTCCCTAAAGCCCTATTGAAAACCAAGAAGAAGAAAACCCTACATAGCAACGAGGAGCTCCTAGATTTATTCAAGAGCGTTGAGATCAATATTCCGCTCCTCGATGCTATTAAGCACATTCTGGCTTATGCTAATTTTTTGAAAGAACTATGTACCCAAAAGCGTAAGCCAAGAGAACCCACTCCGAAGAAGGTGATTCTCTCTGAGCAGGCAAGTTTTGCGATCCTGCATCACCTTCCTCGAAAGAAGAAAGATCCAGGTGCCCCCTTGATCTCATGCATTATTGGGGAATACACTTTTGATAGGGCACTATTGGATCTAGGTTCATCCATCAACCTAATCTCAACTTCTCTTTATGAGAGGTTTGGGTTAGTTGAACTTAGGCCAACCTCAGTAATGCTACAATTAGCAGACCGTTTGGTCACCACACCAAGAGGCATTATTGAGGATGTAATTGTCAAGGTCAAGGATTTCTATTTTCCCATAGATTTCCTCGTCCTTGACATGGATGTACCTAATGATTTGAGGAACACGCCCATCATTTTGGGGCATCCGTTCTTAGCTACTGCCAAGGCCAACATAAATTGTGAAAGCGGTGGTATGGAGATCGCCTTTGGCGATAAGAGGTTAACTCTGGATATTTTTAAGGCGATAAGAGGATTTGAGGATTATGGATTCATTGAGGAGCTCGAGGATTAGGATCTTGAGACTTGTATGACAATCAATGCACTCGAGGACTCCACCAGCTTTAGCGAACCCAACCCACAACCCTCCATGGTAGACCTGCCACATCCTGAAGAGGTTGTTGATTTCGTTCATTCCCAGCCTCTTCCACTGGATTGTCCTGATGAATCTTCGTCAGCATCCTCCCTACCTTCTATTCTAAACCCACCTCAGCTGGAATTGAAACCATTGCCCAAAAATTTGAAATATGAGTTCTTAGGACCTGAAAACATGCTCCCTGTGATCATTAGTGCTGATTTGACTAAGGAGTAAGAATCGAGGTTAATTAAGGTCCTTAAGAATAACAAGGAGGCAATTGGTTGGACCATCCACGATCTTAGGGGGATCGAGCCATCTTATTGTAATCATCGTATTTTTATGGAAGATGGATCCCACCCTTCTTGAGAGATGCAAAGGAGACTAAACCTGAATATGCGAGAAGTGGTCAAGAAGGAGATAATCAAGTGGCTTGATGCTAGGATTATTTACCCAATCTCGGATAGTCCGTGGGTTAGCTCCATTTAGATTGTACCCAAGAAGGCGAGAATAACCGTTACGACTAATGAGAAAGGGGAAACCTTTACCACTCGTTCAGCTTCTGCTTGGAGAGTCTGTATTGATTATAGGAAGCTGAACATAGCCACTAAAAAGGATCACTTTCCTTTGCCATTCATCGATCAAATCCTTGAAAGGTTAGCTGGGCAAAAATACTTTTGCTTCCTGGACGATTATTCGGGATATAACCAAGTCCCTATCCATCCCGAAGATCAGGAAAAGACAACCTTCACATGTCCCTACAGAACCCTTGCATTTTGTAGAATGCCATTTGGGCTTTGCAATGCACCTGCGACTTTTCAAAGGTTCATGCTGGCCATCTTTTCTGACATAGTGGGAGATTGTTTTGAGGTGTTCATGGATGATTTCCCCATTTTTTGAGATTCTTTTGAGTCTTGCCTAGCTAACTTGGAATTGATCCTCCAAAGATGCATCAAAACACAACTGGTCCTTAGCTGGGAAAAGAGCCACTTTATGACTCAGTAAGGCATTGTCCTGGGTTATGTGGTCTCAAGTCGGGGTATTGAGGCTGATAAAGCTAAGGTGGATGCTATCTCTAGACTTCCTCCACCTACATCCGTAAAACAGATCCGCTCATTCCTTGGGCATGTGGGTTTTTACAGAAGATTCATTAAGAACTTCTTGAAGGTTGCTCGGCCCTTGAGTAACCTTCTGGCCAAAGGCACGCCGTTAGAGTTTGATGAATCATGCCATAAGGCATTTGATTTATTAAAAACGACAGTCACCTATTCCCCGGTGTTGCAACCATCGGTCTGGACAGCCCCATTTGAGATTATGGCTGACGCATCTGATTATGCCATTGGGGCTGTCTTGGGTCAAACGATTGAGAAAAAGCCCTCTATGATTTACTATGCTAGCAAGACTCTGGATGAGGACCAAAGGAACTACACCGTTACTGAAAAAGAATTACTAACTGTAGTTTTTACTTTAGAAAAATTCAGGGCTTATCTTTTAGGTTCTCGTGTCATCATCTATACTGACCACTTGGCCTTGAAACATCTCTTGGCCAAAAGGTATGCCAAACCTTGGCTTATTCGCTGGATTTTGCTGCTTCAAGAATTCGATCTTGAAATCAAGGATAAAGTCGGGGCACAAAATGTAGTGGCGAATCACCTCTTGAGAATCCTAATTGATTCTCCTCATCCAGATGTCCTGATCTCTGATACTTTTCCAAATGAGACTATCCTTACAGTCTCGAGTATCCAAATCCCCTGGTTTGTGGATATCGTCAATTATTTGGCCTCTTGTCAAATCCCCGAGTATTGGACCAAACAACAATGGGATAGACTTGTGTCTGAAGCCAAATATTACTTTTGGGATGATCCCGAGCTATACCACATTGGCGCAGACCAGATTATTCGTCGATGAGTCCTAGAAATCGAATTCCATAGCATACTTGAGTTCTTCCACACATCTGCGTGTAGTGGACACTTTTCCGGGAAAAAGACAGCAGCAAAAATCTTTCAATCCAGATTCTATTGGCCGTCATTATTTAAGGATGCCCAAGAATTCTCAAAGTCATGCACCCAATGCCAGATACTCGGGAACATGGCTAAGAGAGAGATGATGCCCCTGAACCCAATACTTTCCATCGAAATTTTTGACATTTGGGGCATTGACTCTATGGGATCCTTCCCTCCTTCATTTGGACACCAGTATATTCTAGTCGTTGTTGATTACGTGTCCAAATGGATTGAGGCAATTCCCACTCGGACCAATGACCACAAGGTGGTCATTGATTTTGTGAAGAAAAATATCTTTAGTCGGTTCAGGGTTCCTTTTGAAATTATTAGTGTGGCACACATTTCACTCTTGCCCAGTTTTTGAATTTACTGGGGAAATACGGGGTGAATCATCGGATTTTCACACCTTACCACCCTCAAACAAACGGACAAGCCGAGGTCTCCAATCAGGAGATCAAAAACATTTTGCAGAAAATCGTTAGGCCTAATAGGAAGGATTGGACCCAAAAGTTAGATGATGCTCTTTGGGCCTACCGTACGGCATACAAAATGCCTATTGGTATGCCTCCATTTCGTCTGATATTTGGTAAGGCGTGTCACCCATAGAACTTGAACATCGGGCATTTTGGGCTATTAGGAAATGTAATTTTGACCTAAAGTTGGTCGAGAAAACCAGGAAACTCCAACTATCTGAGTTGGTGGAGCTTAGAAATGATGCTTATGAAAATGCCAGAATCTATAAGGCAAGGACCAAAGCTCTCCATGACCAAATAATTTCATGTAAGAGCTTTGAGCCGAACTAGAAGGTCTGGCTTTTTGATTCTCGATTGAAGTTTTCCCTAACAAACTCAGGTCTAAGCAAGACGACCCGTTCGTTATTGAGCAGATTTTCCCTAACGGGGCTACTGAAATCTCTGACCCAAAGACGGGTAATATCTTCAAGGTCAACGGACAATGTCTCAAACCCTTTGTTGACCATATGCTCCCTGAATCCGTCTCGGACAAGGTTGCTCTTACCTTGCCTTAACCATCGCGGGCCAATCATTGCCTAACTGAAGTCACTAAACTCAGCACGTGTAAAGACTGTTTCGAGTTGACCAGAATCTCACGAAAATCAGGTGTTATTCTTCCACTTCTACTCTCCTGCATGCTTTCATTTTCAACAATGTGGACATTGCATTAGCTAAGCATGGGGGGGTAGATATTTCTTATGAATCTTTTTGTCAGCCATAACACTAATTTCCTGTCTTTCATCTTAAAGAAAAATAAAGAGAATTAGGAGACGAGAACTTAGGCATTAGGAGTTGCAAACTTTAGGAATTGATACTTTGGGACCTGAATACTTAAACTCTTCAGGTTTTCAGGCTTAATTAGCCCGGGTGTCCACTTGGTCGCACGTGTTTCACGTGTTAGAAATTGGGGTTACAAGTAACTCGTCGTCGTAGTTGCAAAACATGTTGATCAAATAAAATTTATACCGAAACTCGAAAAGTGAGTCCCGGGATGAACACAGGGAGATGACGTTTACTTTAATTGAAAATTGCACTTCGATTTGTTTCTTTTTGGTATTTTAGGGTTTTCTTATTTTTTTTGTATTTTTGAAATAAAAGATAAGCAATCACAAGATAGAGATGGAACGAAAATGGTATAGATATCACTTCAATGTCTATTACAATCTACTATGAAAGCATAAAAAGGGAGGGGGGTGAGAGGCGATGCCTGGCAGAAGCTCGGATGAAGGAGGTGAGGAGCAGGACGATGAAGGTGAGATGCAGGAGGATGTCGGGTTGAGGAAAGCTTCTGTGTGGCTCTGGAATGGAGGTGAGAAGACAGAGATGATCTGCTACCAGAATGGAGGTGGGAGGACGGCTCCAAGGCGACCTATGAAGGGGGATGGGAAGTTGGAGGAGTATTTGGTGTGGCAGAGGTTCGCTATACTAATAGGCGACTTGGGAGCTTGAGAATAAGCTCTAATGGAGCGTTGGTAGGCTTGCTAGAGCTTGGGAGTAGGTAGGAGTAGAGTAGGTAGAGATGGCTTGGAAGGGAGGGGGTGTAGGTCCTTTTATAGTGGAGAAGAGGCAAAAATAGGTTATGGGACCTTTAGTGACATCCAAGTTGTCGCTGGAAGCATCGTTGTAGGCAGCTCATGCTCGCCCACGCCCACAGCTGGCTTTGCTGGCGCACAAAGAATTAGCGACGGCTGAATTAGCGATGGCTGTAAGTGTTGCTGTAGGTACAACTCATGCGTCGCTGGCACACACTGTCCTCGCCTTTGCCCCACGTGCGCATGCTCAAGCTCTAAGCTTCAACATCACTGTTGCGCGCCTGTGGTGGTGGGTGTGTGCACCTGGGTAGCCTGGGCTGCGCCACGTGGCGCAATCTGGGTCGTCCATCTTCTTTTCATTGTAGGGGTTGCTATATAGGTCAGATTGAGTCGATTTTCACGCTGTTAGGCTGCGATCGTCGACCCGAATCCATCTGTGCAGTCATATTTTTCATTTGATGCTTTGAATTATGTCACTTAGTCCCTTGACCGTTGATCTTCCTCAGACTGCATATGGTGCTATGGGACTACGATCGAGGCGATTTCGGAGGCATTGGACTCTGATCATCGTCTTGATCAGATTCGTATAGTCAGATCGTCAATCCGAGGCTCTGAAATGAATATCCTTCTCTCCTGACCACAAAAAGGACGCAATTAACCTAAATTATATACAACTACTCTAAATGCAGAATGATGCATGCTATGCAATATTTATAACATGAAATGCAAATCTAAGCCTAGGAACATGCATGAATAGGTATTTTATCATCAATAAATGTGTTTACATCATACCCCCATGCTTATCTTCTGCTAGTCCCTAGCAAAATTAAACTATATGCTATGTATAAAAGCAGAATTAGGATTAGATCGCGTAGGCCTAAGTCGTTTATTAACAAGAGAAAATTTCAACTAAGGTCCTAAACTACGAAAACTCGACAGTACCCGGGTGCCTGCCAGAATGCAGACCGCCCAAGTTTTCACCTTATTTGAAGAGGGAAGATACAATTTTTATTATTTTTCTTCTTTTCTAATTTTTTTGTACTTTTGGAGTTTGAGAGTTTCGGGATAACTTTTTACGGCTACTCGACCCGTCCAAGACTCGAAAAGGATGCTAAGTGCTAAGCATCTTGTGAAAATAGTGAAAGACTCACTAGGCGGCCGTTAAAACGAACTTTGGGTTTCTACCACCCTAGGTGACCTTGCCTAGAGGTCTATCTTTTCGAACGATAGCTTTCTCCCTACTTTTATTTATATGGTCAACACAAGGGCGAACCCAATGTATATCTCCCTGGTTTATTCTACTCCCTCGCTTCTTCCCTAAGTGTTTTGGGAATTATTATGCATTTTTTTTTTGTGAACTGGGTTCTGGACAATCGGTCGATGAGCTGTTACCATCGACAACTTGCCAGCCTTACTCGTGTGGTGAAGTGTGGTTTTATTTATTTTTTATTTTCTCCTTTTTCTATTTTTTTCTCTATTTTCTTTTTAAGTAAGTGGCTTTCCTAATCTAAGATTTACCTAAAAGCAGTATAATGAAAATGGTCTTGTGACTAGGCTCTAGACAACCGACCGATAAGCTATTACCACAGACAACTTGTCAGCCATACCACCCTAGATAGTTCATTAGCTATCTAATTTTCGAAGAAATCATCGAAAAGTGAGTCAGTGCAAAAAATGTGTGTAGATTCTAAGGCTTAAAGTCCCCCCAAATCAGAGGGCAGGTTGATAAGTCGCATACTTATCATCCCAATTTATTAGCCAAATTAAAAATGAATTTGAATTGGCGAGGACTCGAGACTAAGTCCACATTCGAGTAGACACCTGGGCTAATTAAGCCCGAAGACCTGAAGAGTCTAAGTGTTTAGGTCCACTCGTATCATTTCCTAAAGTTAATAACTTCCAAATGCTTAAGTTCTCTTTTCCTAATTTCTTTCTTTTTATATCTTTTTCAAATTTTCATTTTTTTTAAAAAATTTTATAAGAAGCTAAAAGAAATTCTACGGAGTTAACATAATGATTTCAGGAATTAATTATCCACCCCCTATGCCTAAATGATGCAATGTCCTCATTGTAAAAATAAAGACATGAAAAGGGTGGAGTAAACAGAATATTACCTGAGTGTCATGAAAATCTGATTAGCTCTACAGAGAGAAGAGTGTATACACACGTGCTAAGTTTAATGCCTTGAGAATTCATAAGTGCAGGTCCGAATCAAAATCAAAAGGTTGATCCTGAAACTCGTTTGCAGAAGATGTCCACAGATGTGGACCAGATTATGGTGCAGACCCATGCTCCAGGGTCGAGTGGTTCTCAGGTTCTGGATGAAAATCACCCAGAATCGAAGGTTGTTAAGCTTGCAGGGTCGGGCCTACGGTTTTGTGGTGTGCAACCCAAGACCAAAATGGCAGACAATAGGTAGATCTAGTTCACTAGTTTCATATGTCCACTTAACATTCAGCTCAGAAAAATAATCAATTATTCCAAGCTTGGGTCTCATGTGAAAGATATCATAAGGGTCCGTATAGAAGATAGATGGTTTCAGGTCAATAGGTACCCTTATATCCAAAATCGTAGTTTCCTTAGAATTAACCTCCCAGAGTTTTAATGCCAAATTCCTATCCTCTAAATTCAAGTGCTTAAGCTTCAGGACCTCCAAATCATTGTATACCCCATCTAAAGTGTCCAAGTTCAACAATTGCAGCTGAATCAGGATTGACTTGGGTGTAATGATCTCAGAAGTCAGCTCTTCGGGGTGCAGATGAGGATTGGGGTCACTGATTGAATCATCAAGATTCGGATCCTCCAAGTTAACCCCAATCGAATCCAAATCTTCAATGAATGGGCTATCAAATGGTTTATCAGATTCCTCATGCCCATTTGTCTCACTAAAATCATTTTCCTTATGCTCAAGTGAGACTTCACCTAAAGATTCTTCACCCTCAAAGTCAAAGAATTGATGGTCCTCATTTATATATGTCTCAAAATCATAAATCATTTCATGATCCAAGGAGACATAATTTTCTTCGTTTCCTGACTTGGGGATCTCGGGTGAATCAATTGGTTCATCCTCAAAGGGTTGCTCTAGACCAATTTGGTCATCTCCAATCTCCGAATATGTATCCCCCCGACAAGCACCTGAGCGGGTTCAAACATTGGCTCTCCTGAAGAGGGTTCATCTTGAGAATCATCCCAAGATTTGACTAGTGCAACCACAAATTTCATCCTCAACCTCGACAATTTCCTAAGAAGAAACTCACCCAGGTCCCTATCCCTAACACTTTGGAGCAAATCCAATAGAGAACTATTAAGTTCGTTAATCATTTTGATCATAAGCTCCAGTACTTCAGTGCATGGTGTTGGCTGAGTTTCTAACAATTGTATAGTGTTCCTCAAATTAGTGAACACCCTATCCTGGATTTGGTCCACCTAAACCAACTGGTTCGATTCAGGTTTGGGCGGGTTTAGGTTAAATCTAGGGGAGTCAAGATGTCGAGGTTCTTGGGTTCCTCCTTGATAATAGGTTGTCTCAGGTTCTTCAAAGAATGGTGGTGACCTATATTTAGTGGAATACTAGGGAGGGTAGGTGTTATAATCATCATATCCTTCCTGATTGTAGATCAGGTTGGTTTGATCATCAAAGGATCAAGATCTATAATCATTGTAGCTCTAGGAAGGATAGTAATCATAGTCTTGTTGTTCAGGGTTAGGCCCTGGACACTGAGGTTTAGATTCATATCCCCAATCAAAGTCATCCTAGCTAGTGGATGGGTAATTACAAGTCAAGTCAGGATAGTAATCATCTTGGGGATAAGTGGTGGTAGGAGGATAGGATGTGAAATGTGTGTAGGATGTGGAAGGGTACATGGTAGAAAAGGTGCCCTACAATGCAATCAACCAAACCTGTCCTTATGTGGGTAGCCTAAAGACCTACAGAATCCCAGGACTCGTCTTGAGATTATAAATGATTTGGTCTACTTTTATCCAGTCAATCCAACCAGTTAAAAGGAGGGACTGGGGAGAAGGTTCTTCCTTTGGCTTACGCCTCCGATTTCTAGTGTACCCCCCAGCCACGATCGTTTGACGCTACTCACCTAGCTAGACATCAGATGGACCAGCAAAAGCAGATTAATTGAAAAGAAATCTCGGTCTGAGCCCCGAAGAGTGAATCAATCCTTAAGGCCAACGTCTACTCAATTTTAGTTAGGCTTGGGATGATCGTGCTCATGGAATGTGATGGGCCCTTAAGATGGGTTGTGCCCTTAATGATCAGTTGAAATGTGTGTGCGTGCACAACCAGGGTTCTCAAACAAGGCTATTTGATGATGTGTCTTTTAGGATTTAACCTTGTTTAGTAGCTTTTAGGGTTCAAATGTTAGGTTAGTTCAATCAAGGTTTAGTAGAACACTCCAAGTTTTGAAAGCATGGGTGATGATATGTTCTTTTAAAAATCAAAAATAATGTGGAGTGCCTGGTTCAGCCCTAAGAATCAACCCTAAGTGGCAAGCTACTAGATGGATCAGTTTTAGATTGAGTGGTGCAGCCCAAATAGCTCAATCAAGTGGCCTGTTGCACCACTTAGTTAAGGAACACAAGAATGCTTAACCTATTTAGATTTCTACTCACTTATGTGTATTTACTTGAAGTGTACTGGCTCCACAGGTCAGATCCTGGTTAAGTGGTAGAATCAAAGTGATTGTGCGCCTTAGGATAAGAAGTTCTGGGTGTTAAGTGTGTAGCTTTCAGAAAATCCCACAATCAGATAACACTTTTTTTATTTTTTTTATTTATGTGGATGGCGAGGTGTGTGGAGGTGGCAAACAAACAACTAAATCTATCCTGGGGTTTATAAAAAGCACCTAAGTTGATTTAGGTTTGACTTATTAGGTTATGGAATGAAAACTAAGGTAGGGGTGGTGTGGGGAACACTTACAAAACACTCTACTCGCACTTTACTCCAGTCTACCGCACTTGGATCTCCATGCTAGGGTACTTGCAAGACAATAGATCAGAGATAAGCGGGGTTAGTGTTATGTAAATGCAAAGAAGCACGGAAAATAATAAAGTAAATTCCGTTGCCTTCTCGACAATAGTGCCAAAATGGTCGAACATGTTTTGTGTGTTAGAAATTGGGGTTACAAGTAACCCGTTGTCGTAGTTGCAAAACACGTTGATCAAATAAAATTTATACCGAAACTTGAAAAGTGAGTCCTAGGTCAAACACGGGGAGGTGACATTTACTTTAATTGAAAGCCACGCTTCGATTTGTTTCTTTTTGGTATTTTAGGGTTTTGCTATTTTTTATGTTTTTGAAATAAAAGACAAGAAATCACAAGATAGAGATGGAACGAAAATGGTAAAGATATTAGTTCAATGTCTATTACAATCTATTATGAAAGCATAAAAAGAGACGGGGGTGAGAGGAAACCTCCCGAATCGACTGTTTGGCGAGACGACGGTGCATGGCAGAAGCTCAGACAAAGGAGGTGAGGAGTGGGACGATGGAGGTGAGATGTAGGAGGACGTCAGGTTGAGGAAAACTTCTGCATGGCTCTGGAATGGAGGTGAGAAGATGGAGATGATCTGCTACCGGAATGTAGGTGGGAGGATGGCTTCAAGGCAACCAATGAAGGGGGATGGGAAGTTGGTGGAGTATTTGGTGGGGCAGAGGTTTGCTATACTAATAGGCACCTTGGGAGCTTGAGAACAAGCTCTAATGGAGCGTTGGTAGGCTTGCTAGAACTTGGGAGTAGGTAGGAGTAGAGTAGGTAGAGATGGCTTGGAAGGGAGGGGGTATAGGTCCTTTTATAGTGGAGGAGAAGAGGCAAAAATAGGTATTGGACCATTAGTGACATCTAGACCATTGCTGGAAGCGTCGCTATAGGCAGCTCATGCCTGCTTACGCCCATAGCTGGCTTTGCTAGCGCACGAAGAATTAGCGACGGTTGTAAGCGTTGTTGTAGGTCCAGCTCATGCTTCGCTGGTGCACGTAGTCCCCGCCTTTGCCGCGTGCACGCACGTTCACTCGCTGGCGCTGCATTGTGCATACGCGCGCGTGCACCGGCGCTGCTGCGCGTGTGCGGTTGCACGTGCGTGTGCCTGGGCGGCTTGGGCTCTGCCACGTGGAGCAATCTGGGCCGTCCATCTTTTCGTTGTAGAGGCTACTACAGAGGTTGGATTAAGTCAATTTTTGCGCTGTTAGGCTGTGATCGTTTACCCGAATCCATTCGTACAGTCAGACTTTTCATTTGAAGCTCTGAATTATGTCACCTAGTCCCTTGGCCGTTGATCTTCCTCGAACTGCATATGGTGCTACAGGAATCCAATCAAGGCGATTTCGGAGGCGTTGGACTCCAATCGTTGTCTTGATCAGATCCGTACAGTCGTAAAGTCAATCTAAGGTTCTGAAATAAATATCCTTCTCTCCTGACCACAAAAAGGATGCAATTAACCTAAATTATATACAACTACTTTAAATGAAGAATGATGCATGCTATGCAATATTTATAACATGAAATACAAATCTAAGCCTAGGAACATGCATGGATAGGCATTTTACCCTCAATAAATGTTTTTACATCACCACTCGAATGTGGACTTAGTCTTGAGTCCTTGCCAATTAATCTTATCTTGAATTGGTAAATAATTTGGGATGATAAGTATGCAACTTATCAACCCGCCCTCTAATTTGAAGGGATTTTAAGTCTAAGCATCTACACACTTTTTGCACTGACTCACTTTTTGACAGTTTTCTCAGAAATTGGGTAGCTAATGAACTATCTAGGATGGTATGGCTGGCAAGTTATCGGTGGTAACAGCTCATCGGACGGTTGCCTAGAGCTTAGCCACATGACCGTTTTCATCGTACTGCCTTTAGGTAAATCTTAGATCATTGAAGCCACCTACTTAAAAAAAAAAGAGAGAAGAAAAAAAAATAGAAAAAGGAGAAAATAAAAAAGGAAAGCCACACTTCACACGAGTATGGATGGCAAGTGGTCGTGGGTAACAGCCCATTGGTCAATTGTTCAGAGCCTAGCTCATAAAAATGCATAATAATTCCCAAAACACTTAGGGAAGAAGTGGGAAAGTAGAATAAACCAAAGAGATATAAACTAGGTTCACCCTTGTGTTGACCCCATAAATAAAAGTAGGGAGAAAGCTACCAATCGAAAAGATAAACCTTTAGGCAAGGTAACCTAGGGTTGTAGAAACCTGAAGTTCATTTCAATGGCTGCCTAGTGAGTCTTTCACTATTTTCACAAGATGCTTAGCACTTAGAGTCCTTTTCGAGTCTTGGGTAGGTTGGGTAGTCGTAAAAAGTTATCCCGACACTCTCAAACTCCAAAAAGTCCAAAAAATAAGAAAAGAAGAAAAAAACAAAAAAATTGTATCTTCCCTTTTCAAATAAGGTGAGGGCTTCGATGGTTTGCATTCTGGTAGATACCCGGGCACTATTGAGTTTTTGTAATTAGGTCCTGGGGTTGAGATTTTCTAAAGCAATCGACGAATTTTGCTTAAATAATCGAATCCTGACTCTACTTGTATACATAGCATTTAGGTTAATTTTTCTAGGGACTAGCAAAAAGTAAGCATGGGGGTATGATAAACACGTATAAATTCATCGTAAAATGCTTATTTATGATAGTTCCTAGGCCTAGCATTGCATATCATGATATAAATATTGTATAAACATCCATTGCATTGCATTTATGATACTTGTATATTATGTACATTAATTCTGTCATTTTACATGGTCAGGAGGCAGTGTGACATCTTTACGGGCTTCGGATGAAGAATCCGACCGTATGGATGGATTCAGAGCGATGATCGCAGTCTGTCAACTTGAGAATCACCCCGATTAGAGCTCTGTAGCACCCTCTGCAAGAAGAAGGAGATGGATGGCCCAGATGGCACCATGTGGCACCATCTAGGCCGCCCCACCTGAGCCAAGGCATCCCCAAGCCCTCCTACAAGATCAGATCCTAGCCGTTGGATCTCAATCCAACGGCTGAGATGTATGCTCCACGGCTGAAGAAGCATCTCATCTCACCCAGCCTCAGGAAGATTAAGTGAGGAGTCATCTCGACCGTTGGATCTTCATCCAAAGGTCGTGGGCACGGAAGCTTAATTCGTAAGCAGAGCACATTACGATCCTCAGCATAGTGGTTTACGCTCAGCTCACAACGCACGACCATGCGTTCGAAGCCCCGTGTGCGGATTTTATCCGCTGAAGCGCATGCGGGAGGGAAATTAAGCCATCGATGGAAGATCGGGCAGCGAAGGAAGCAGCTACGTGGACTCACAGATGAGCGCGAATGCTGCACACGGCTGCTGACGCACCTCGAGAATGCACCATCTGACCTGCACAGATAAGACATCTAGGAGGTGCATCCGATGGCTGAGCATGCGGGGCGCGCGATTCAAATTTCAGAGAGGCACGCCCTGCATGTGCACTACACCATTGAAGATGAAGGGCTAGAGATCTCGTCGAGCAAAGATAGCTGCAGGTGTGAGCGGTGGGTGCAGGATTTGTAGTGACAGAAAGGTAGCCTTTAGTGACACTTGTAGCTGTCAATAAATGTCCTGTGCAGTGCGTGCGCTAGCCAAGGTAATGAAGAGGTGTAGATCTTCAGCGATAGCTCGAGCAGCCTTTAGTGACGCTTGTAGCTGTCGCTGAATGCTTATGCGCGGGATTCTCTTCTTCCCATCCACTACATAAAGGCCTACACACCCCCTTACCAAACCATCTCTACCTACTCTACTCCCACCTATTCCCAAGCTTTAGCAAGCCTACCAACGCTCTGTTAGAGCTTGCTCTCAAGCTCCCAAGGCACCTATTAGTGTAATGGAACTCTGCCCCACCAAATACTCCTCCAGCTTCCCATCCCCATTCATAGGTCTCCTTGGAGTCATCCTCCCACCTCCATTCTGGTAGCAGATTATCTCTGCCTTCTCACCTCCATTCCGACACTGCGTTGAAGCTTTCCTCTACCCAACGTCCTCCCACTTCACCTCTGTCGTCCTCCTTCCCAACTCCTTCATCTGAGCTTCCGCTAGGTGCCGTTGTCTCACCGAACAGTCACTTCGGGAGATTTCTTCTCACCTCCCTCTCTTTTTATGTTTTCTAGATTATTGTAATTAACTCATGCAATATATCATATTCGATTCTATCTGTCTCTTGTGATTGATTGTCATTTTAATTCAAAAACAAAAAAAACAACAAAACCCTAAAACACCAAAACGAAACAAATCGAAGCGCGATTTTCATACAACGTAAACATTGCCTCCCTTGGAGTTTTGGTATAAATTATATTTGATCACGAGTTTTGCAACTACGATGACGGGTTACTCGTAACACCGATTTCAAACACACGAAACCCGTGAGATCATCTATCATTTTAATCTTGCCAGAACTTGAGGACCCAACCACTATTTCCTCTTTCACCGGGGTCCCTACGATAGGTCCTCTCCTCAAGCACTTAAGGGGGACCTCCTCCGAACCACTGTCCACTGACTCCTTCCTTTTTCCCCCTAGGGCGGGAAGATCCGCTCCCCTTACCTCATTTTTTGGGCTTATCTTGTGCCTCTCCCTGCTTCAACCCACTATGAGATGAGCTCCCAGGTCGTTGCCTTGGAGTATTTGGATAAGCAATCTGCCCATAAGTTGGAGAAAGACAAAAAAGCCATTATTTAGATTCTTGAGGAATTATATTATCTAAACCTATTACCCTCCAACTTACATGGCGTGGGACAAGAATCAACGACCCATGATAGTGCCGCCAGCACATCAGCCAACCTTAATTCTAACTGGGCTATTGGCCTAAAATCCATGATTTTTTCGGCGTCATTAGAAGCATCCAGTTCAAGTTCGTGTGCACTAGGAGGGAGGTCTTTCTCAAGTGGACCCTGCCACTTACTAGTAACTTCTAATTTCTCCACATTATGGAGAAAGAAAAAATGGTGATCCTACCCCTTCAGACTATCTAGCAGGTCAGTTATCCTATACTTTGCTCATCAGTTGTAAAGGGTATAGGTTCCAGACGATGGCTTCCCCTTCTTTATTTTAAGAGGCATTAATGTAAAAAGGAGGCGAAATATCCCTACTTGGGGGTAGATTCCCAAGTGAAAATAGATGATGGTAATGTCGTTAAGGATAGGCCAGTAGTTAAGACTAAGTTGAGAGGGGGCAACATGGTAATAATCGAGGAAGGAGGTCAAAAAAGGGTTTAATGGCACTCGAAATTCATTTTCTATAGAGTATTTACAAATAATAAAAATATCCTACCCACTATCGAAACACAGGCGGGTCATGGACCTTATGTGTTGGAAATGGACATGGCCAAGCCCATGGGCTGTCAAAACTCCTGAATGGTCAACTTGTTACGAAAGTCTGAACTAAAATCATACAATCGCCTCGTCTTAGGTGATATCCCTGATGAAGAAGAGGTGGACACACCTTTCCCTGTAAGGCCCGACATCTTCTTTGCTGAGAGAAGATACAACTCTAGTGACCTTACTCCTCCGTAAGCGGCAACCCTTGCGCTGCTGGGGTTTGTAGAGCTTGTGTGCACAAAAGTCTCATAGTAAATGGGGTGGGCTAAGGCATTTATTGCCTCTCACCACACCTATTTATAACCCTAGGGTGAAAGGATTTCGATCCAATTAAGCCCCGCCATCATTGTGGGCATTAAATGCCCCTGTGCAAGTATCATTTCTCCACGATTCACTTCGAACAGATGCCTCACTGTCAGTTGTGATATTTGAGGTAAATATTCCTCATGATGATGAAAATCAATGCCAATCTTGTCACACAAAACGACAAATTTGTCCCCACAATGATTGGCCACCACTCGTGGAAGGCGATGCTTACATCACATTTATTCTTAGGATGTTGGCCTCTTAAGGCCAATAGGAACTCAGGCAGCGATGTGCTTACGTTCTCTACAATGACCAATGGTGCACATACCACTCCATTAATGGCACCTTGTGTTGAGAGACTCATCATGGCTCTTAATTAGCATTAATTAGTTAGTTTACTTAGATAATTACCTAAGAATACATTAAATATAAGATTAATTATAATATAGGGGTTAAATAGTAAGGACCTGCAAAATAAGTTGAAAATACATAATTAAAGTTCAATTAATCTTAATAATAACTTAATTGATAATTAGGACTCAATTCATAATCATTTAGCTAGATATTAAGTATTTAAATTAACTTAATTATGTTTAAGACCTAAGTATATAATTAACTTAATTAATCTTATCATTTAAATAAATATAGATAATAAAGGAAAAACATAATTTAAAGGCATAAATATAATATTTATCTAATTTATGATAATATATAAAATGTTGGAAAAGAAATAAATTAAAATAAGCCTCAAAAGTCACTGTTTATGCTTCAGTCCTTAATTTTCATTTCAATTGAGTCCTTTCTATTTCAAATAGGTCCTTTTTATTGCCAAAATGCCTTGTGCTCACAGGTCTTCTTCAACCTCTTTCTTCTTCACCGCGGACGGTCCATGACATTCAGTGTCCGTACCCTCTGATCACCACCAATCCCACACTTAAACTCCTTGCCATTGTTATCCAGTTTCCTCTCACCTCCCTCTTTCCATCCGATGGATCGGATCACCTCTTAATCCCAATTGACCTAGGCATTTAACCTCACCGACGTCGGAGACGATGTCGGTGGTTACCTTGAACCTAGACCTATAGTTGTCCTGATACATCCCCCTCTATCCTCTCCTCCACTTATAAATAGACCCTAGGACCTCCGATCTCTATGAGCGACCCCCTTCTTGCTTCTCCAACAGAGGTTGCACAATAGGCTATTCATCCCTACCTTCAGCGACTTCCACCTCCTGCGAGGAGATCGACCTTCCACCCTTCTCTGTCAACCTCTGCTGCATCTTCAGACGAGGCTACGACTTCATCTTCACACATTCTACACCGCATATTTCCTCGTCGTCGGAGATCTGTTCTCCCTCTCTGATTTCTTTCTTCGTCATGAGCCATCGATGAAGCTCTTCTCATCTTCTTCGTCCAGGTAATCGTAGTTAGCCTTAGGATTTTGAGTAGAGTAGTTTTAGTTAGTTAATTAGTTAGTTGCTTAGTGTAAACAATAGATTAACTTCATCATTCCCATCTTCGACGAGGTCAAATCCAACCTTGCTGGACTTCGATTCATGTTTTTAAGCAAAAGATTATCTTCCTTGTCCTCTCAATTTTATCACCTAAATGCCTATATCCATTTCACCTCCATCGAATCTCCACCGCTGTCTATGGCAGGGAGAATTGAGCTAAATCACACACACCAGGGGCCCTCTGACACCTTAACATCAGTTAAGGACCCCATTCCGCCTTTTAATTAGATCTATTAATGCCTATACATGAAATGCCTAAATTCACCTTTGTTACGACTTGATCCCAGCTCCCTATAGGACCCGAGAACGGCTTGCCTCGACTAAATCCCAAGACCCAGTCGTCTAACGAGAAATAACCAAAAGCAGAAAACATTCTACAACCACACATGCAATGTAACTAAGTAGAAATAAATAAGAGACAGTAATGAAATTAGAATGAGAAGTCTCAAAAATATTACATGCCACAAGCGGAGTACTATAACACGCATAGCCATCACAACTACAACAGAGGGAAATAGAACAGAAATATAGCAGAAACAACTAATACATGCTAAAGGTACTTATTAGTACAAAAGTCTCTGCAATAGAAAAGAGAAAAACACTACGGCTGGGCCCAGCATGCCACCAGCTACTCAACTCCATGACCTGAACATGGTTATATAATCCGTGGTCAGCTAACGTTGAGTAGAGTGGTGGTTAAGCTGTTTACATGTAATTTAACATAAAGAAACAAGCAAATAACTAATCATTCATTTCCATTTATCTCAACTAGGTGTTTCTGATTCGGTTATTCTAATAAGGATTCACAACATTTCTGAATCCTCTTGCTCCCTACATGAACGATCTTGATTGTAGTTTATTCCACGATGTAGGATGTACACGTGGCACTCTCCTGGCCAAGATAGCCCCCGTGGTAGTACTACACCCGGTCTACCACCCCGAGGTCATGGTTGCAACGTAGTGGTGACTACGGCATGCGCGATAAGCACATGGGTAGCTACCCTGCACTGGCATGTGGTCAGTCGTTTCTGCTAGCAGGTACACCCAAATGTACAACACAGAACAAAATAGGGCCTTGCCCTCTCGGAATAGGGGTCTCGCCCCTCAGCAATCAGCGTACCCTCGCCCGACTATTCCAGTTTGCCCAGTGGGCCTAATAAGAGTCGGTGTAGGGTGGCTAGTCCTAATCCCAGGTCCCATGGGGAGGCTGGCTCCCCCACTACACTAGATTAACAAGAGTCGGTGTAGGGTGGCCATTCCTAACCCCAGGTCTCAACCCAAGGGTGGCTAGCTCCCCCCTACAATAAAGTAACATGAGTTGGTGTAGGGTGGCCATTCCTAACCTCAGGTCTCAACCCAAGAGAGGCTAGCTCCCCCCTACACTAGAGTAATAGGAGTCGGTGTAGGATGGCCATTCCTAACCCCAGGTCTCAACCCAAGGGTGGCTAGCTCCCCCTTACATTAAAGTGACGGTAGCTCTCCTCGGTATAGCGTACACTAGGGCTAGCTCACTTTCCCTGCAAAAGGGATAGTTGCTCTCCTTGGTACCATGTACTCGAGGACCAGCTCACTTCCCTCCTACATACGATATTCGTTCCGTATACGTGAGTTCCTCTTTTAGCTCCCCATAGGGTTCATGCATTGTATTCATTTTATTTCATTTCACGACATACATATCTCGTTCACATCTCGATTCTTAACCATATAACAGGCAACTCGTGATTTAATAACTGAAAGAAGCATCACATCATTTGACTAGTCATTTGCTAACATTAAGGGTTCTATCATGCATTTCAGAATAGACCATGTGGCTCAAGTAATATTCATTCACTCAATTCTACCCTAAGATAGCATGCATTTTGATTAATTAAGTCATAGTATTAAGAAAAACCTCTCTACCAGGATACACGGGTGGAATGGGGGCTTGAATCGTAGATCTCATCGTCTCCACGGGCCCCGTATATGCTGCTAGATAATGACCTATACAATTTACCAAATCACGTCAAATGAGTTCAAAATAGTATATGTGTGACAAAAACACATAGAGGACTTCGAACTGAAACCAACGATACTTCGTTTATGCAAAATCGACTCCATTCAAGCCCTGAACGGGCCAAAAACGTGCACTCTGACTGAAATCAGACGTCTGGGACTAGACCCAAACGTCTTAAACAACCATAGAGGCTCACCTTGCTTTCTTGTGCTGATTGCAGATGTTTGGAACCCCTCATGGCTATCTTAGGGTCCTTCCAGACATCTGTCAGTGCACCCAGACGTCTAAGACGGGTATCAATCTTCTGAAGAGACATCCAGACATCCTAAAGTGTCTGGGCAACTGCGCCTGCGCCTCTTCCCAACAGACCTGCATGCATACAGTGCCATACGATCTCTCACAGACAACACGTATGAAAATATACAGGCGGTCAGGACCTTACCATTTGAATCTGCTTTATCGGACGTCTAGTGCTATCTCCGGAGATCCGGTCAGACGTCTGTTGAGAGATACAGATGTTTGATTTGCGGAGAAAAATCTCTCCCAGAGCCCTTCACAAGCCTTCCTCTCTTCGCGGAAGGCGCTCACGCCTTGTGCAGCATACACAAACCAAGGCGCTCAGACTTACAGCTACTAGGTAGGGAAGAAAACATTGAAAGTCGTGCACAAGTCTCGAACAAGGCGTTACCTCAGATTTTGCATGATATCAAATGTCTGGTGATACCTCCGGATGTCCGACTAGACGTCTGTTGGACTCCTCAGACGTCTGGTTCTACGAAAAAATGACTCCGTAAAATCGTTCGTGAGCCTTTGCTCCTCATAGAATCAGCTCCCCGCACCAGGAGCTGCAGCAGCAATGGCACTCCCTCAGCTTCACACGTACACCCTCCCTCCAAGCTCTGCCTGTCGGCTTTCCTCTTCTACGCTCTCTCTCTCTCCCTCGCCTATGCTCTCCCTCTCTTGTCCTCCGTCTCGAGCTCTCCTCCTTCTTCCCCACTCATGGTTGCAAGGGGGATGTGGAAGGAGGTGGTCACCGACGGCAATGGTGTTAGAGGAGTGAAGGTGGAGGTGTGATGAGTTTTGACTCATCATAGCTAAATTGCGTAAGTTAAGCTAGAAACTAGGTTAAACACTATCAAATTGACACATAAAAAGGGTTAAGTGTGGGAAATAACAGAAAAGACCCAAAACATTAATTTTATACTAAAAATGCATAATTAGGTCATTTATTGAGATATTCTATTAAATAATGTAAAATGGTGATCTAATTACAAATTGAACACACAAATGAGTTCAAAAGTTCAAATCAAAAGTGTAATTAACTTCTTAAATGTTTAATTAAGCTTCCATAAAAACTTGAGTGCATTTGGACATCATTAGGGCCTTGCAATTAGAGATTCTCATTTAGATCCTTAGGTCATAACATTTCAGCCTTAGAAATCTCTGCAGGGACCCATTTGATATCCACAGGGACCTTTTTGCAACATTCTAGGGATTGCTCTGATAGGATTCCTAACCACTTAAGGGTCCCTCTGCTATTTTTCTACCCCTTTGCTGAGGGGCTTATCCTGTAAATTTACCAAAAGAATCCCAGCACCACCTGAGCTCGCATAAGCACTGTAGCTGCGATGAACATAGCTAATCTTGGCCGTCCATCCTTTGTTCCTCTCGATCTATGGCTTGATTTGATTCGAACGTTTGCGTGACTTGGCGTGTGTGGTCACCTCTCCTCCCAGATCTGATCCTATAGTCCAATTTTAGCCTAGGATTTGCGCATGCTCCTCTCCTCAAATCACTACATCCCATGCCCTAATTGCCTATTCTTACCTCTGTGGTGAGAGGATTCACTCTTGATTCTAGTTAAAGAGCTGCTCTACTTCGCACGCAAAGGATCGACCTCCTCTCCTACTTTCTTGAGGCCGATCCCTTAGTCCTCTCCAGCTCCCCTAACCCTTTCAATCGCCATAGCAATGACAATGGTGTGGTTTTCACCTCACTTTCCTCCTCGCCACTACGGATGACGTACACTTGAGGATGACCTTGAAGCTTCACTAGAGAGCTTTTCACTCACTGGAGATCCCCCTCCATTCCTTGTCCTTAGCTGCCGGCTCTGGATCCAAAGGTCCCATTTGTCTAATTAGATTAGGACTTACTGCTTTCTACAGTGATGGTCTTAGAGTAGTTTAGGAGTAGAAATTAGACAAAGAATTGTCTGATCTGAATGTGATGGTCTTAGGAGTAGGATTAGAGTAGAATTCGCACTCTACCTCCTCTGATCATTTTAGATCAAAGGAGATGAGTTCACCCCCCACTGATAACTGATTTCCCCCTCTTCATGTTTTCGCTTCGCATTCTGAATTTCCCTTGTGTTTTAATTCGCAATTCTCCCCATCCATTAGAGTCAAACCTTCATCTCATTGCTCTCTAGCTTTGAGATGAAGATTTGCGCTCAAAAATCATCTAGGGGTCTCTTCACTCATATCATTTTGTTCACAAAGACCCTTGATCTAATTTGAAAAGGATCAGTTTGCTTGATCTGATTTTAATTTGGTTTTCAAGGTGAAATCGCGAGATTTTGATCAGATTGAGTTTTAAAGGGTTTTGATCAAGCGAATTGATATGTTTTTGTGTTATTCAATTCATGGCAGTGAATCTGAGTTGTTCTTGATGAAAAATCTTTCCTCAGATAAGCCATGTCTGAATTTGGCATGAATTAGAATTTTAAAGTGTGGTAGAGCCAAGGAAAATCAATCATGTTGATTTGAGGTTCTATCAAGAATTTCTGAGTTGTTTTGAGTGAGAATCTGATTTCTAACCTGAGGAATTTTCAGTATTCCTTAAGGTTCCTAGGTAATTGGGATTCAAGATTGGTTGAATTTAATGGCCTGTTCTAAGATCCTCCTACATGCTGTCTATAGCATTACGAAGGTGTTAGATTAGTGGTTTTTCCTGATTTGAATTGAATATCACTGCTGAGAATTGTTTGATGAGAAGTTTGACACCTTAATCTGGTTTCAACGTGATTTTCAGACTTTGTCAGATTTTGAAAGTGTCTTATGTTGTTTGTAGAATCCAAATTAATTAACACAGTAAAGTGCTACATTAGCAACTACATTCCAAGGGTTTCCAAACCCTAAATTCCATGAAAATTATTCTCTAATTTGGACATTTCATATCCCAATTAGACTTTCTCAAGTCTGATCTGGTATATGCATGTACTGAATTAGGGACTGGTCTGCTGATTTGAGGATCCAGACCTTGCCTTAGCTGTTGCTTTGATTTCTGGATGTATTTCAGTAGGGATTTGAATCATACTTAAGACGTCTGAAGCAGTTTTGGAAGCTCTGAAGTAAGATATTGTGTCTACAGCAGATCTTCATAGTTGTTGTTTCAGCAGCTGTGTTACTCTTTCTGTTAGTTGCAGCTGATGGGGCAGTGGAAGAGATTTAGGTTATTTTGAGATGCTGACTTGTTATATATGTGTATTTCACTTGTCCAAGCCTTCATGTATTGTTAGCATCTTTAAATTCAATTTGATTGCCTTGTAATCCCTTAAATAAATTCCTTTGTTAGCTAAAATATGTGCATAACTGTCCCATGATGGAAATTGGATGAAATTAAGTGGAAAATCATCTTTATCTATGGGAACACCTCTTATATAATATGTTAAACACTTCTGAGGCATTCTACTATATATTCAACCATACATTAGCTTTTTAGAGCCTTAGGTTCTAATAGAAAAACTCCTTGAGGCTTAGAATTGTACTCCCTTTGTAAATAAATAAAAATGATTTAAAAAATACAAAAAAATAAAATAAACCTATATTAGTGAAGATTAGGTATATTTTTAAGTACATGTCAAGTTCCAAGGCATTCTGAACCCTCAGCTTAGTAGAACATACCAGCCGATGGTTCAGTCTACCTTAAAACTTAATAAAAGACCTCAACTATTAAAAATCCCAAAAACATTCTATTCTTCTCATCCATTTCTTTCTTTCTCACCTCCTACCTTTATAAAACACATAAGACCCATAAAAAGAAGAAAAACCCCAAAAATACATAAAAAGACTTTGTATACTATGTATATACATGTAAATATAAGGTATATATTAAGCTATCTATGTAAATGATGTAAAATATGTACATAATGTGTATATATAACGTATGTATGTGTTATATAATGTAACTTAAGTATTTAAGATAACTTATTATGTATATAACTTATCTGTATAATTATTTATTAATTATATTAACTTATATGTACTATAAGCTACATAATAATAGAAACCCTAATAAATTAACTTATTTAAAATTAATATTGTACATACGTAATTATATATGTATTATATAAATAATGAACCATGTAACATAATTTAATTATGTATATATAATAAATAATTAATTTATTAAGTTACTAGCTAAGTTACTAGATTAAATAAAAAAATTAATAATTTAAGTTATAACTGAACTCATTTATATTTTACATTTATATTATTTTATTTTAAGTAAATTAAGCTAATTTAACTATATTTATAATATATTATGCTTTTTATCACTTAAATTATATTTATACACCCTGAATTCACCTATTTAAATGTAAATAAACCAAAATAAATAGTGTAAAATATGATAAAAATATGTATTAAATACTTTATTATATGTATTAACTCTGTATAGGGTCAATTAGACCATTAACTACCTAATTTAAACATTAATTAAGAAATAAACTCAAAAATTGGTGTGTATAAATCGTAATCTTTAGCTAATTTATTTATATAGTAAATATAATTACTTTTGTAAATAAACTAAATAATTATGTACCCTTTATAAGGGCTTTATAAATATATAATTTATTTTGAAATTGAACCTAATTTGGGCCCTTAAATCAAGGGCCAAAATCAAGTAATCTAAACACAACAGCGTTGGCTGCAGCGCCTAGACTGGCACCCAATTAGTCCCACATTGTGGGAAGTAAAGCACCTACATGCGCATATATGTTTTTTCTGCATTGGAATGCCCAGTCGTCACGGGGGCCAGGCGCCCGAAACACCCACCCCTCTTATCCTTTCTGAGCGCCGGCATTGATTTGGCATGAGAATGTGTGTGCGGTGCGGGATGGGGGCCTGACACTGTGCACGGGCCTGAATGGGCCCATTAATGAGCTTAAATCCAGATTAAAGAGGCTTAATAATGAATTATGGGTGGCCTTAGTAGAGGTATGGTGTAACGACCCGGTTCCCGAGTCCCTACGAGACACGAGAACCGGACCGACTCGACTAATCCCAAGACCTAGTCGCCCAACGAGGAAGTAACAAAAAGACAGTAAAATAAACCACATTCAGCATGAATATAACTAACAGTAAGAAAGTACAGCAGTAAGGAAAGAAACTACTACAGTAGGTACCACCACAATAGTAAAACAGCATTTATCTTATAACAAGAACTGCAGGTAAAGAAGGTACAGCGGAAATAAAAACTACTCGCTAGAACAGAAACAAAAGGGGTACAACAGGATGTGGTAACTCTACTGGACCCTACTCGGCCCAGCGTCCTCTGCAGCCGCCGACCCTGGCTGCTCAACACCTGGTCCTGAAAAAGGTAACGAGTGTAACACGTCAGCAAAACGCTGAGTAGAGTGGCAAACTAACTAAAGGCAACAGTAGAGTGTACAGTAGCTGTTATGTTCTATTACTTCCTTTATTCACATCTTTCAATTTTTCTCACTATTTCATTTATTTCTCAGATCCTTTACTTGATCTCGAATGTCCTCGTGGGAACGATCTTGATTGCAGTGTTTTCCAAAAGTAGAAGTAGCACGTGGTGCTCTCCTGGCCGGGAGAGTCCCCCGTGGTGATCCTACCCTCAGTCAACCACCCCAAGGTCACTGACAGACGTAACGGTGACTACGGCACGTGCGATAAACGCACAGGTAGCTAGCCCGCACTGGCACGCGGTCAGTCGTTTCCGTTAACGGGTGCGCCCAAAGCACAGCACGGAACCAGGGCAGAGCCCTCTCAGTAACAGGGGTCCAACCCCTCCACAGTAACCGCTCCGGCGAGCTCGCCCTCACGGCAAAGCTCCGCCCTCGCACGCCGCACCTCCGCGCTCACTGCGGCCGCCGCTGCCGCCCTCGCGTCCGCTCGCTCTCGCGCACAGGAAGGAGAAGAAGGAGGAGACGGTGGAGACGGGAGGGGAGGCGCGCCCCTTTTAACGCCGCGCGGAGAGGAGAGAGAGAAGGCGGCAGGCCGCCTGCAGCTGCAGAGAAAAGAGGGAATATGCGGTCTGCGCGCTCAGGCGTGCAGGCGACTCGCGTGTGTCGAAAATAACGGATTTCCAGACGTCTTGAAACTATCCCAGACATCTTATCAGACGTCTGGTTGTGATCCCAGACGTCTTGTCCGACGTCTGAGCCACCTCCCAGACGTCTTAAAATACGTATGGGGCACACATTCGTTACATATGGTCCCACCCGAGAGAGTGCTGTATATCCCTCGAAAAGGTCGCCTGCCAATAATAAATCATAATTTTTGTCATTAGAAACAGTAATGAGTGCTTAATTTCTAAGGGGTGAAGAAGAGAAGTGTTTGTGAGTGGTTAAGTGTTAGCTGCAGAAGAGAGAGTAAGAGCTACAGAGCGACTAAGAAAGGAAGAAGAAGAGGAGAACTTGCAATAATCTAAGTATCGAGAGAGAGAAGTTGTAACGACCCGATTCCCGAGTCCCTACGAGACACGAGAACCGGACCGACTCGACTAATTCCAAGACCTAGTCATCCAATGAGGAAGTAACAAAAAGAGCAGTAAAATAAACCACATTCAGCATGAATATAACTAACAGTAAGGAAATACAGCAGTAAGGAAAGAAGCCACTATAGTATATACCACCACAACAGTAGAACAACATTCATAACATAATATGAACTGCAGGTAAAGAAAAGTACAGTGGTAACAAGAACTACTCACTATAATGGAACAAAAAGAGGTACAAGAGAACAGTGGTAACTCTACTGGACCCTACTCGGCCCAGCATCCTCTGCAGCCGCTGACCCTGGCTGCTCAACACCTGGACCTGAAAGGTAACGAGTGTAACACGTCAGCAAAAGGCTGAGTAGAGTGGCAACTAAAACTAAAGAAACAGTAGAGTGTACAGTAGCTGTTATGTTCTGTTACTTTCTTTATTTACGTCTTTCAATTGTCTCATGATTTCATTTATTTCTCAAATCCTTTACTTGATCTCGAATGTTCCTCGTGGGAACGATCTTGATTGCAATCTTTTCCAAAAAGTAGAAGTAGCACGTGGTGCTCTCTTGGCCGGGAGAGTCCCCCGTGGTGATCCTACTCTCAGTCAACCACCCTAAGGTCATGGACAGATGTAACGGTGACTACGGCACACGCGATAAACACACAGGTAGCTAACTCGCACTGGCACGCGGTCAGTCGTTTCCGTTAACGAGTGCGCCCAAAGCACAGCACGGAACCAGTACAGGGCAGAGCCCTCTCAGTAATAGGGGTCCAACCCCTCCACAGTAACCAAACAGAGGCCTTGCCCCTCCACAATCCGCGCACCCTCGCCTGACTACCCTGGTTTGCCCAATGGGCCTAAGAAGTCGGTGTAGGAGGCTAGCAGAACCCCGGGGCCCGTGAGGTAGCTATTACCTCCCTACACTAGTAGCTCTCCTCGGTACTACCTACACGAGGGCCAGCAAGTCGGTACAAAGTGGCCAGTCCTAACCCCGGGTCCCTGGGGCGGCTGGCTCCGCTCTGCACTAAACAGGTACAGGTACTTCCCTTGGTACTACGTACCCAAGAGACAGCACACTACCACATCTTTCTTTCTCAGTTCCATTCCTTTCTCTTTCCAGGAGTTCCACTCCTAATTCCCCGTAGGGTTCCAGTTCTTTTAACTCAGCACATTCAGGTTTCACCTTTCCAGTTTCACGTTCATACATCCCGTATTCTCAGACATGCTCATTTATTCATAACAGGCAGCTGTTAAACCAATTTACAGGTAGCTATTATTTCCTTTCCATATTTTCCAAGACTGCAATATTCATATATTCCACTAGTTCTTCCCATCCTAGGATTCATGCCATACCCTAGGATCTATCATACAATCTAGTTTTCCAGCCCTAGGATTCATGCAACACCTAGGATCTACCATTCATTCTAGTTTCTCATTCCTAGGATTCATGCAATGTCCTAGGTTCTATTTATGGTTCCATAATTTAACAGATTATACCAATAAACTTAAAAGCCACTCTACCGGTTACAACAGGAGTACTGGGGGCGTGGTCAGGAATCCCGCGTGCCTCCGCAACCCTCGAGACTGCAACGGAATGGGGTCCTATCACAAGGATCAAACACAAGGAGTTTCTCAAAATAGTATATAGCTATTGTAGACGGGTAGAGGATTTAATTCCGAAAAGAACGCAACTCAAAACGCGGAAAACGGACTCCGAACGGGCCCTAAACGGGTCGAAAACGACGAAACAGTGCAAAATCAGACGTTTGGAACCTCTTCCAGACGTCTTAAAAAGTGGATCAGAGGTTACCTTTGCTTTGCGTGGTATCTCAGACGTCCAGAAGCCTGTGGGGGCATCTGGCCTAGTTCCCAGACGTCCGATGGTTACCCTGGACGTCTGGAAGTCGCTCCCGTCGTCTAGCACTGCAGCCAGACGTCTGATTCGCGCTGGATGGTGAATCCGAACCTGCGCGTACCCATTTCCTCTCTCTCTTAGTACGGTCAGTCGAAGAAGAGGAAGAAAGACGGAAATAACTCACCTTTCAGACGTCTGGATAGTCCTCCAGACGTCCTCCCCGCCGTCTGGTTGGAAGCCCAGACGTCTGATTCTGGAGAAAATTCCAGAATCAGGGTGCGACTCGCCCTCCACTCGCGACGCTCGGCCACACCGCGACTCATCCGCCTGCTGCTCGAGCTGCAGCAGGCCTCCCGCGTCACCCCGCGTCTGCGGCTCCCCCGGCCGGCCGGCCCTAATAGCCCCGGCAAGCTTGCCCTCACGGCCGAGCGCCTCCTCTTCTCGCGCAGCACCTCCTCCCGCACTCGCCGCGGCTGCCACCGCCACTGCTCGCTCGCGCTCATACTCACTGGAAGAAGAAGAAGGAGAAGCGGAGGTGGTGAGTGTGAGGGAGAGGGCGAGGCTTTTTAAAGCCTCGCGGGGAGGAGAGAAAGAGCGGAACAGGGGGGGTAGCGCGTGCGGAGGAGAGGGAAAAAGGGCACCCGCAGGTTTGCGCATGCAAGCGCGCAGACGCGACCGCGCGTGCCGCCGTAACCGAATCCCAGACGTCTGGGAGGGGTTCCAGACGTCTGGTCCGATGTTTGGGCCACCTCCCAGACGTCTTAAAAGACGTCTGAAGCCGCGCGTTCGTAACAGAAGTTAATGGGAAGAACACAAAAGAAGAAGAAAGAGTTCGGTGTATGTGCTTGTGTGTATGTATATATGTAATATATATATGTGTTGATGGAGGAAAACTATGCGTTCGCAATTGGATTCGAAAATGCGTCGTTGTAGTCCGAGTCGCAAAGAAATTCGTTCAATAGATAAAATTTATACCAACAAATCCGTAAAGAAGTTCCGGGTCGAACACAGGGAGGTGGACGATTGATTAAAAATACGCATTTGTTTTGTTGTCACGAAACAGAATAGCTTGTCGAAAACTAGCTCTCTATTTAATAAATAGAAGAGAGAGAGAATATTACAAATAAAAGCAAAAGGGAAGTAGAATAAACATGGATTTCATTATAAGAAGTTCATTACACTACTCATTACGACTAGAAAGCGGGAAATCTATACTAGAAAGTGGTAAATCTACTCTAGAAAGTAGTAAAAAGAATGGAGAGAGAAGTATTGACAATCGCCTGGAGGATGAGCTGGACGGGACAACTCTTAGAAGACGGGTGTTGAACGGGTTTTTTCGAATCGCTACGCTTACATGTTTGGTTTCGAAAAACATGTCGTTGTAGTTCGAAAGCGAAGAATTCGTGTTCAACAAATAAAATTTATACCGAAAAGAATTCCGGGTCGAACAGAGGGAGGCTACGTTGATCTATATTCATAATTATATTTTTTTAGGATTTTTGTTAAGCAAGGAGATATAATTACAATGGATCTATCAAACTAAGAGAGAGAGAGAAAGAAAGAGAACATGCATTCAATATTTCAATTATTTATAAAAGTTACATTAGAAAGCGGAAAATCAATTACACTATAAAGCAGGAAAATTCTACACTAGAAAAGCCGTAAATAAGAATGGGAGAGAGAAGTTATCCTCCTCGACGATTGCTTGGAGGACGAGCCGGACGGGACGACGCCTGCATGAAGGAGAACGAAGCAGGACGAAGGAGGACGAAGCAGAAGAACGGGAACGGAGAGCACGCCATCGTCGTCGCGGGATCCACTTCCGAAGGGGAACGAAAATTGGACTTTATCTCGCAAGAAGCATCCCGGGTGTGGGACAAGCTTCTTTTGAGCTTTGGAGGGGTGGAGAGGAGAAAGAAGGGATGAGAATTTCTTATGGAGGGGGTCTCCTTTTATAGTTGCAAGGAGTGGGGGCAAAATGGACATTACAACTTCAAAACAATAAATAAGGGGTCTTTAGTGACGGATAAATCCGTCACTAAAGCCCCAACGTGGGCGTAGTGGCCGGCTCGCGCCCGCCTCCTCGCCTGCTCGCGCGCTCAACGGCCACGCACGTTTGCCACTTTTTAGCCGTCCGATCGCGAGATCGGATGGCTTAAGATGCGTTCGCGCCCGCTGCGTTGCGTGCCCCCCACGTGTCTGATTGCGCGTCCAATTGCGCATCCAATCGCGCGTCGATGCTATTGGGCATGCGCGGCCGTCCGATCTTCATCCGACGCTCCACGCGCCTCAATTGATCGCGCCCTCCAGCCCCTCGCCATAGATCGAACCCGCGCCTCGCGCTCACGATAGCGCGCTCGACCATTGCGCTATGGGGCGTGGATGGTCGAGCGGGCGCTTTTAAATGCGAGCGCCCACAGCCGTTGGATTAAGATCCAACGGTGGAGAGCGATTGGGCGTGGGGCCTTCACAAGATGCCGCTTGGGCGGTTGTGATGGTGCCACGTGGCGCTATCTTGGCCGTCCATCTTCTGGAAGTTATAGATGGTGCCACGGATGTCGGATTGACTCGATTTTTGTGTCGTTGGGCTGCGATCGTTGATCCGAATTCATTCGTACGGTCGGATTTATCATTTGAAGTGGGGATTTACACCATCCTGGCCCTTGATCTTCTAGGGTTCCCGGGTTACTATCTAATGCTACGGATGCCTGATTAGGGCGATCTTGGAGTCGTTGAACTCCAATCGTCGCCCTGATCACATCCATAAGGTTGGATCTTTGATCCGAGACCCTGATAAAATATTTGCCCTGTCCAAGCACATAAAAGGAGACAATTAACCTCCATTTTATTCAAACTATTCTAAATGCAAGATGATGCATGTAATGCAATATTTATATCATGAAATGCAATCCTATGCTTAAGAACATGCATAAATAGACATATTAAGTAGTGTAAATGTGTTTACATCAACGGGGAACGGAGCAGGAAGAAGGATGGAGCAGGAGGAATGGGAATGAAGCAGCACGTCATCATCGTCGTAGGATCCACTTCTCGAATGCAGAGAGAGGACAACTGCAGGATGCTCCACGAAGGGGGATGATTTGGAAAAATTAATATTTCCACTCTAAAGGAGCATCCCGAGTGTGGGACAAGCTCTTAGAGATTTGGAAGGGGTGAGAGAAGAGAAAGGATGAGAAATTCGTAAGGTCGGGGTCTCCTTTTATAGTTGTAAGGAGTGGGGGCATTTTGGACATTTTAATTTCAAAAACATTAATTTAGGACCTTTAGTGACGGATTTATCCGTCACTAAAGGCCTGAATGTGGCCGACGTACGCACGCTGCGCTCGCCTCCTCGCTTTCGGCTGCTTCAACGCCCACGCACGTTCACGCATGCTCAGTCGTCCGATCTTAAAATCGGACAGCATAAAATGCTCCTTGCCAGCGCCTTCGTTCGCGCCTTTATTGCACGCCCGCATGCGATCGGGCATGTGCACTATGCGTTTGATCGTGCATTGGCGCTATTAGTTGATCTGCGCTGCTCGCTACCAAATGCATGGCTGCGATAATTCGCCCATGCACTGTAGATGCGGAATCAAACGTACGTCGCATGCTCGCGCAACGCGCTCAACCGCTATGCTACGGTGCTGTCTCTGTTGCCCGGATGATTTAAGACATGCTCGCTTGCGACCATTGGATGGGCATCCAATGGTGGATATTCGTCGAGCGGGTGATGAAGAGAAGTGGAGGCAGGTCCTTGGGGCCGGTTGGGTAGCTAGGATGGCGCCATGTGGTGCCATCTTGGCCGTCCATCTTCTATGTGTTGCAGATGGTGCTACGAATGTTGGATTGGACTAATTTTTGTGCCGTTAGGCTGCGATCGTCGATCTAAACCCATTCATGTGGTCAGATTTGTCATTTGAATTGTGGATTGGTACCATCTTGGCCCTTGATCTTTAGAGTTCCTCGATCTCTGTCTGATGCTGTGGATGTCCGATCAAGGCCATCTTGGAGTCGTTGAACTCCAAGCACTGCCCTGATCAAATTCGTATGGTTGGATCTTCGATCCGAGGTCCCGATTAACAAGTTGCCCTGTCCCTGGTCATAAAAGGAGATAATTAACCTACATTTTATACAGACTAACCTAAATGCAAGATGATGCATGTTATGCAATATTTATAGTATGTGATGCAATTCTATGCTTAAGAACACGCATAAATAGATAGTTTATGTGATATAAGCATGTTTACATCACACCCCCATGCCTATCTTTTTCTAGTCCCTGGAAAAACTATATGCTATTTCTAAGAGAATTAAGTCAGATTTCTTGGGCAATAGTTATTTTCATTACTTAGTGATGAGAACCTCATCATGAACCCTAACTAGCACAATCTAACTTAGATATGCGAGAAAAAGCTCTTACATAACTCATAGAAAGGCTTGACTCAGAAAATTCTGAGTTTGTAAAGAAAGCAGGTCATAAGGGGTAAAAATGCAATTTCAGCAACACAATCAGTAAACAGGGTAACTCAGGGTCCAAACATAGGTCAAACTAACCTAATAAGGAAAGTGGGATGATTTGATCCAACAAGGGCTACAGCAACTCCCAGGAATTAAATGACATTCTGTAACCCTGAAACAAACCCACTTCAATTCACGAGGTTTGAGGCAGAGTAAAAATTGAATAAACCCTCTAAAATTCATAGAAAAATAATCTCTAGGGTTTAGAACCTTCAATTTGGCCTTGGGAACCCATTTTGACCTACATTGAGAACCATGCCCAATTAATGATTTAATTTAGGTTTTTACGTAAATTGGCCAGTCAAACAAGGTATGACCTAGAAATAAAATTCACCATTAGAATCCTTAGGTCCCATTTAGTCGTGCATAAAAACTTGAACCTAAGATGAGACCTTCTTGATCGACTTTGCATTTTGGTCCTCATCTATTACTTTTTGACCCTCAACTTTCGAAATCCTTGCATTTTGGCCCCTAGGTTCTTCGTCGTTCTTTGCATATAGGCCCCTCCTGCAAATCTCTGAGCAACACCATTCTCCGGCGACTTTGCGCGGAGCATGGCACCGCGCAGGGTGAGGGAGGGTACCTGCCAGTTGAACCGGGTGTTCCTTGTGACGTCTGCTGTCGCAGGGACACCGTCGTGACCTCTGCACTCACCCACACCTTCCGTGCGAACGCGCGGAAGGTATGGGTCGTAGTTCTGACTACTCTCCGGCGAGGGAGGCACGTCGCCTCCCTGCGCCCACCCCTCCGCCTCCGCCTTTATAAGGACCAGCGTCGCCAGCCGACTTTGGTAGCTCGGTCCTGACGGAGGAAAACCCTCACCTTTCCTCTCTTCCCGCTCCGGCAGAAACCCACCAGCTCTGGCGGCTCCTCCTCCTCCGTCTCGTTGCTCTGCTGCAATACCAGCAGCAGAGCCACCTTCGCCTGCTCTTCCCGCGTCACGCCGTACCCGGCGTGCGCCCTCCTGCTCTCTTCCTCGCCGCCGCCCTCCCCCTCTGGGTATTTCTTCTCCGGCGACAGTCGATACGACTGCCGCCCTGCTCCGGCCCCTTCGTCCCCGTAATTAGGTCAGAACTATTCCCCATCTCCCCCTCTTTCTTTTCCTTACTGTCTTTCATTCGATTAAACCCTCGACCGCTCCTGTCCACCGCCACCTTCCTCGACTCCGGCCACCCTCCGGCGAGATGCTCCCATCGCTCCGCAGCCCCACACGCCTCGCCGACCCTCACATAACCTCCGCCTCATCACGTTGAACAACCTCCGCCCACCCACTGCCGCTCTACACCCTCTCATCGCTCCCCCGAACACACCCACACCTCCGGTCACAGGATGACCTAGGCACGCATGCCTAGGCCGCCCCACGACCTGCTGCACCTCGCACCACCTTCGCCGTGCCACGGCGAAGTTCCCCCGCTAGTCTGATTAGGCTGAGAGGCCGTGCTTCTTTCTGACAGGGTCGTAGCCCCAGCCGCCATTAACGACAACTGAAGCAGCTTCGAGGCGAGCTCCAGGCCCTGCAGGTTCAGGATCCCAGGTGCTGTAGGTTGGGGTGAAGTCTGCGGAGACTTCTGCCTCAGCATTTGGCACCGATAGTGGCTGCAGCTGAGTAGAGAGCAAGGCGGATCGTCCTGCGGGCGTGCGCGAGAAGAGCGCAGAGGATAGTCCCACATCGTGAGTTTACCAAAGCCTGCAGTAGTATAAGTTGATTTTGTGTTTTCTACTGGTCGCCTCCTAAAGCACTGGGGTGAGGTCCCTCACCTTACTCACGCTCGCCTCGTCCATGGTTTCACCTCGCGGATCTGGCGGGATCCGACCCGACCCTATCTGAGCACACCTTGCGCATCACCCACACATCGGTGCGCCTGGTCACGGGCACGAAACCCGACCCGATTATCGGCGGCTCTGGGACAGCGTCCTGTGAGTGGTTTACAGAGAGAGAGACGTGCGGGTAGAGGGATAGGGTAGGTTTTGCTCTTTGTGCAGGGACAGGGTGCGAGGGAAGAAGAACACACTTGGCCAAAGGAAGAAGAAAGAAGGAGAAGGCCAAGGAACAAAGCAGAAGAAGACCGCAGAAGAAGAAGAAGGAGAAGCACAAAGGAAGCACTGTAGCAGACACCACTTAAGCCGTCTGATTGAGAAATCAGACAACGGATGAAGCTCTACAGACAAAGCAAAGAAGAAGAAAAGAGAAGAAAATAAAGAAAGAAGAAGAAGAACTGAAGAAGATCAAGAACTGTGAAGAAAGAAAAGAGAAGAGAAAGAAGAGAAAAAGAAGACAGGCAAAGAGAGAAAGAAGAGAAGAAGAAAAAGTCAAGAAACAAAATCTACTTCTCCCTCTCTCTCTCTTTCTCTCTCTTATTTTTTTAATAAGGAAGCATTGTACTTCTAGAATTCTAGTAGCTCCCTGAGTTCGACCTCAGAAGAAAAACATTTCTGAGTAAAATTGTAATAGTGGCAATGACGACAAACCGTAGCTATTTTATCTGTACCACAACGACATTACTATAATAAGAACAAACAAAAGGCGAAGCTTCGGTGTCATCATTAGACATTACTTAGGGATTTCAACTAGGACTTGAACTACCGAGACACAACAGCACCCGGGCATTTGCCAAAATACAGATCGCCTCAAGTTCTCTCCTTATTCAAAGAGGGATCTCTTTTTCTCTTTTTCTTCTTTTCTAATTTTTTTTGTATTTTTGAGTTCAGGGTTATAGATTGGCTTTCTATGGCCACTCAACTCACCCAAGATTTGATGAAAACCCTAAGTTCTAAGTGTCTTTTTGTAAAAGTGGTAGACTCGTTGATCGGCAATCAGAACGGACTTCGGATTTTTATGCCCCTAGGTGACCATAAAAAGAGTTCTGCCTAAAGGTGTATCTATACAACCGGTAGCTTTCTCCTTATTATTTTTTATTGGGTCAACACAAGGGAGAATCCAGTGTATATCTCCCCGGCTTATTCTACTTCTCCGCTTCTTCCTAAGTTTTTAGGAATTTTTATGTGCATTTCTTGAGCTGGGATTTGGACAATCGGTCGATGAGCCATTACCATTGATAACTTGCTAGCCATACTCGTGCGGCAAAGTGTGGCTTATTTCTTTTGTTTCTTTTTCTTTCTTTTCTCATTTTCTTTTTCTTTTTCTTTTCTTTTTAAGTAGGTGGCTTCCCTGGTCTAAGATTTACCTAAAAGCAGCAAGAAGAGAGTGGTCCAGTGACTAGGCTCTAGACAACCTACCTATGGGTTGTTACCCATGATAACTTGCTTGCCATATCACCCTAGAAGGTTCATTAGCTACCCAATTTCCATTAAGGCCGCCGAACAACGAGTCAATGATGAATAGTGTGTAGATGCTTAGACTTAAAGTTCCCTCAAATCAGAGGGTGAATTGATAAGCCGTATACTTATCACCCAAACTTATTTAATCAAATTAGAAATAGAATATAGGATGGTGAAGACTTGAGAAACAAATCCACATTTTAGTAGATACCCAGGTTGATTAAGTCCGAAGACCTGAAGGGTCTTCATGTTTAAATCATACAATTTTATTTCCTAAGATTGAAAATTTTTTAAAGCCCAAGTTCTCTTTCCTAATTCCACAATTTTTTTTATATAAATAAAAGGAAAACAAAATGAATCTACGGAGCTAACGAAGTAATTCAGAGATGAATATCTACCCCCCATGCCTATCTAATGCAATGTCCCCATTGTATTAAAAAGACATGAAATAGAGTGGAGTAGAGTAGAAAGCACCTGAATTGCATGAATAACAGGTCTGCTCTGAGATAAATAGAAACTGTATACGTGTTGAATTTAGTGCCTTTAGCTAGGAACACTATACAAAGAAGAGAAATAAAGAATTCATAGGTGTAGGTCAGAATCAGAATAAAAAGATGCAACCTAAGACCTGTCAGCAGATGTCCACAAATGTGAACCAGATTGTGATGCATACCCATACCCCATGGTCGGGAATATCTAAGGTTATGGATAAAAATTACCCAAAACCTAAAATCAATATGCAAGCGGGGTCGAGCCTACGACTTATGAGGATGCAACCTAAGACCAAAAAGTCAGGTTACAGAGAAATCAAGCTCAAAAGGATAACCAATGAATGTGTGCTTGGGTTGGTCATCCTCAGAACAGATGTCGTAAGGGTCCTGGTTTGATGGTTTCAGATTAATTGAAACCCTTAGAGTCGGTCTTCTACTTCCTCCGGAGTTTGCTTCCCAAATCAAAATTTCCCAGCTTCTATCCTCCTCATTCAGAATGTCAAATTTCGGGACCTCTTGCATATTAATCACCCGGTCTGAAATTTCCAAGTCTAAAAGATGTGACTGAATCAGAATTGACTTGGGTCTAGTTATCTCAAAAACAGAATCGTCAGTAAGCTCAATAGGGTGTAACTGACAATCAGGGCATTGAATTAAATCCTTTAGAAAATGCGATTCTGAATCTGTCTTGTGAGCCCCAATAAGATCAGTTTCCTCAGTTATTGAGCCATCATATGATCTATTAGATTCCTTAGGCCCAGTTGTCTCACAGAAATTATGTTATATAAACTCACGTGAGACTTCACAAATTGATTCTTCACCCTCAGACTCAAAGAAATCTAAATCTGTATTAATGAACGCCCCAAAATCATCTATCACTTTTTTGTCCATGGAGACATACGTTTCCTCGTACCTCAGCTCAGGGATCTTAGGTGAAGAAATCAGATCATCCTTAATTGGTTGCTCTAAATCAATCTGGTCAGCCTCGTACACGTGTCCCCCCCAACAGGTGCTTGAGCAAGTTCTAACATTGGCTCTCTGATTGCGCAGCAATCATAGGTATTAATTGACCTAAATTAAGCTAAGACTTAGCATAAGTTAGGGTTATTCATGCATACATACGCATTATCTGCATCTTTACTGCTTTCCTTTAGCTATGCATAAAATAATGTTATAATGTGCTGATTAAGTGTATTATGTCGATTGCAGGCAATAAGCAGATCTGGAGCTGGATCTGAAATAACGGGAGTTGTGGCAGAGCTGGAGCAGAAGGCCTAGTTTAGATGTAGGAATAATAATGTAAGGGGGTTAAAGGTTTTCTATTCTATTAAGTAGAAATAAAGCAGTAAAATATGAAGAGCTTAGGTCCATCCTAGCCCTAGGATAGCCTAGAGACTTCCCCAAGCCTTAGCCACCCTTAGATTAGGTCACAACACCCTAGGAAGCCCTAAAACCCTAGTTCCAACCCTTCTTTGGACGTCCAGATAAGTTTTAAGACATCCAGGAGCCTTAGCCAACTCCCGCATGCTTCAAACCCACTTCTGCAGTGTTATTGGACGTCCAGATACTTTGTCAGACGTCCAATTTCTGCAGAATACCCAAAACAGAACCCAAAATCCTTCCTGACTCTGATTGGACGTCCAGACAACAAGTCTGGACTTCTGATTTTTGAGTATAAGACGTCTTATTCTATAATTAGACGTCTGATACTGCTCTCCAATTCCTGTTTTGAGATTTAAGCCTTGATCTTGGATGTCTAGGTCCCTACACCCAATTCCAACCCCATAGGAACCTAAATTAAGGTGCCCTAACCCTAGTACATCACCTCTAGACCTCCCTAAGGACCTAATTAGGTCCTCACTAAACCTAATTGACTTGGATCTTAGTCAATTCCATCAGCCTATTCAATTGGACTCATTGAGTCCAATTGAGCCCTGATCTCAGCACACACTATCCAATTGGACTCAGTGAGAGTCCAATTGACCTAGACCTGACTTAATTGAGTTGTTTTACTCTCAATTAAGTTTCCACACACCCAATTAAACTTGTATTAAGTTTAATTGCACTTTACCTTAGTGAATTAGGGTTTATAACCCTAATTTGAGACCTACCTTGACCTAAACCCACTAGAACCCAACCTAATCAACCTAGCCACCTAAGTTTCGACCCACACACACCCACACACACCATCCACATGAAAATATCTAGCCTAGAGTTCTCTAGAACTCTCTACCATGTGTGGTTGCCTTGGTTGCCAAAAATAGCAACCAAGAGCCAGTCAATTTTTAGATCCACATTTGGTGGATCTAAAAACCACCATCCACCCTCTCTCTCTCACTCTCCCGCGAGATCCCACCATAGGCCTCTCTAGAGAATTCCATAATTCTCTAGAGAGCTTCCATTGGGTCTATAAAAAGACCCCATGGGTGGCCATTGGCACCCATTCACTCCCTTGGCAATTGCTCTCCATTGGTGCCATTCACGCCACCTCCACTCAGCCACTCACTCCACCTTCATGAGCTCACTACCACCACCACGGAGGACACCATGCCGGGATGCTGGATCAACCCTACCTCTCTCCAAGGGTCGGCCTAAGCTACATTGGCCGCCCCTCATTCTCCTCTCGACCACTCCAAGGCCATCGGGGACCACCCCTGAATGTCCTCTATTCTTTTAGCTCTAGATCATGCTCTTCATAATTTTTATTACTTTCATTTACTGCTTAGTAGAGTAGTCTTACTTCTCCCTCAATGATGCATGCGAAATCCCCCCGTTGATTCTTGTATGCAGTCATTTTCTGGTAGTTAGATTTAATTTTAAGCATTCATGTATAAGCTTTCCTCTAGATTTCCTTGTGCAACAACTCTCCCATGATGAATGAAATTTCATTTTATACATATATATATCTCTTATGTGTTTGAAATCAACTTGAGCTGAATGATTATCATATTTGAGTGATTTAAGTGCCTGCTCTTTAACCGCCTATATATTACGCACAAGCATGTCGTTTAAATAAAGTAGAGCAGCTTTAAGATCAATTTCAAAAACAAAAACAACGCCTCCCAGAGACGAACGACCGGGACTCAAGTCTCATTATCTTTAAAAATCAAATCTTTGATGAACATTTTTGCACGACTATACTACGATTTTCAACGACTTTCAAATGCGCGAAAACAGCATTCTGTCACTCTCCTGAAGGGGGTTCATCCTGGGAATCATCCCATGATTGAACTAAAGCAACCAAAAATCTCATTCTCAATTTCGCTAACTTCCCAAGTAAAAACTCACCCGGGTCCTTATCCTTAATATCTTACAGCCAATCCAATAAATACTTGTTCAGATCATCAATCATTTCAATCAGGGACTCCAATTCTTCATTGTAAGGTATTGGCTGAGCTTCTAAAGATTGTATAGTATTCCTCAAGTTAGCCAAAACCTTATCTTAGACCCGATTAACCTGAACCAAATTGTTTGGTTCAGGGTTAGGCAGGTTTGGGATCAGTGCAGAGGAGTTAACGAATTGAGATTTGTGATACCCTTCCTGATAATAGGTCATTTCGGATTGTTCAAAAGGTGGTAATGACCTAAAGGCAGTTTATTCAGAGGATGGGTAAGAACCAATGTATCCTTCTTGATTATAGATCATATTAGGTTGTCCATGAAAGGGTGGCGATCTATAATTGATGTGACTCAAAGAAGGATAGAAATCACAATTATGGTGTTCAAGGTTTGACCCCAAACACGGAGGTCCGAAACTGTATCCCCAATCCGAGTTATCCCAACAAACAGATGGTTGATTATAGTACAAGTCAGGATAATCTTCTTATTAAGGATAAGTCATAACAGGAGGGAAAGAGCAAGAATGCATATGATATGTGGAAGGATTCATGATAGACTGGAGGAAGAAAGGCGCCCTGCAATACAAACAATCAAACCTGTCCTTAAGTGGGCTAGCCTAAAGATCTACAGACTCCTAGAACTTGTCTTGAGATAAAGAAACGATTTGATCTACTTCTGTCTGTTCAATCCAACCAGTTAAAGGGAGGGATTAGGGAGAAGGTTCTTCCTTTGGCTTGCGCCTCCAGTTCCTAGTGCACCCTCCAGCCGTAATCGTTTGATTTTGCTCCCCTAGCTAGACATCAGATTGACTGGTAGAAATAGACTAACTGAAAATAATCTCGTTCTGAGCTCTGAAGAGTGAGTCCAATCCTTAAGGCCAATGTCTACTCTATTTTATTTAGGGTTAGGTTTGAATGTGCTTTGGAATGTGATGGGCCCTTTATCTGGGTTGTGCCCTTAATGATTGATTGATGTGTGTGTGCATGCACAACCAGTGGTTTTCAAGCAAGATTATTTTTGATGCGGTGAATTTTAGGGTTCAAATCTTGCTTAGTAGCTTTTTGGATTCAACTTTAGGTATTTTCAAACAAGTTTTGTTGGCACACTAGGTTTTGAAAGCACAGGTGAAGATGTTTTCCTTTAAAGCTTAAAAGAATGTGGAGTGCCTGGTAAATCCCTAAGAGTTGAACCTATGTGGCAGCTACTTAATGAGTTGATTTTAGTTGAAGTGGTGTGATCCAATCAACTCAAACAATTGGCCTGTTGCACCACTTAATTAGGCACACAAATGATTACCTAATATGATTTCTACTCAATTATGTGTTTGGGTGTGTGTACCGGTTCCAAAGATCAATTTACCGGTTGAGTTTGAAAATCAGATGAGATTGTGTACCTCTGTGAGATTTTCTTTTTAATTTTTCTTTTTAAATGCAGAGGGTAAGGCGGGTATTGGTGTCAAACAAACAATCAAAACTAACCTTAAGATTTATAAGAACACCTAGGTTGATTTATGTTTGTGTTATTACATGGTGAAATGAAAACTAATGGGTGGGAGGTGGGGGTAAACTTACAGAACCTTCAACAGCAATCACAATAAGAAACGAGGGAAGTGAGGTAAATGATTCGTAAGTCAGAAAATGCAAAGAATCAAAGAGCATCGCCTCCCGAGCAATGGCGCCAAAATGTTGATGGCGGAAAACTATGTGTTCGCAATTTGATTCGAAAACCCGTCGTTGTAGTTCGAGTCGCAAAGAAATCCATTCAATAGATAAAATTTATACTGAAAAATTCATAAAGAAGTTCCGGGTCAACCACAGGGAGGTGGATGTTTGATTAAAAATATGGATTTGTTTTGTTTGTCACGAAACAGAATAGTTGGTCGAAAAGTAGCTATCTATTTAATAAATAAAAGAGAGAGAGAGAATATTACAAATAAAAGTAAAAGGGATGTAGAATAAATATGGATTTCATTATAAGAAGTTGTTCATTACACTACTTATTACGACTAGAAAGCTGGAAATCTATACTACAAAGCAGTAAAAAGAATGGAGAGAGAAGTATCCTCCTCGACAATCGCTTGGAGGACGAGCCAGATGGGACGACGCCTGGAAGATGGGGAATGAAGCAGGAAGGAGGATGGAGCGAGAACAAAGCAGCATGTCATCGTCGTCACGGGATCCGCTTCTCGAATGCAGAGAGAGGACAACTACAGGAGGCTCCACAAAGGGGGACGAGGGTGGAAAAATTATGATTCTACTCTAGAGGAGCATCCCAGGCGTAGGATAAGCTCTTAGAGCTTTGGAATGGTGAGTGAAGAGAAGAAGGGATGAGAAATTCGTAGGGTAGGGGTCTCCTTTTGTAGTTTCAAGGAGTGGGGACATTTTGGACATTTTAATTTCAAAAACATTAATTCAGGACCTTTAGTGACGGATTTATTTGTCACTAAAGGCCTGAATGTGGCCGACATGCGTCCATCGCGCACGCCTCCTTGCCTTCGGCTGCTTCAATGCCTGCACACGTTCGCGCAAGCTTAGCCATCCGATCTCAAGATCGGATGGCTTAAAATGCTCCTTGCCAGCACCTTCGTCTATACCTTCATCGTGCGCCCACGTGCGATTGAGCGTGCGCGCTATGCGTCTAATCGCGCGTGGGTGCTATTGGTTGATCTGCATCGCTCGCTGCCAATCTCACGGCTGCGATAATTCGCCCGCGCGCTGTAGATGCAGAATTGAATGCACATCGTGCGATCGCGCAACGCGCTCGACCGCTGTGTTGCGGCGGTGTCTTTGTTGCGCGGATGATTGAGGCGCGCATGCTTGCAGCCATTGGATGGGCATCCAATGGTGGATATTCGTCGAGCGAGTGAAGAAGAGAAGTGGAGGCAGGTCCTTGGGACCGGTTGGGCGATAGGGATGGCACCACGTGGCACCATCTTGGCCGCCCATCTTATATGTGTTGCGGATGGTGCTACGGATGTTGGATTGGACCAATTTTCACATCGTTAGGCTACGATCGTCGATTAGAACCCATCCATGCAGTTGGATTTGTTGTCTGAAGTGCGGATTGGTACCATCTTGGCCCTTGATCTTTAGGGATCCTCGGTCTCTATCTGATGCTACGGATGTCCGATCAGGGCGATCTTGGAGTCGTTGAATTCCAATCGCTGCCTTGATCAGAACTGTATGGTTGGATCTTTGATCTAAGGTTTCGATTAACAAGTTGCCTTGTCCCTGGCCATAATAGGAGACAATTAACCTACATTTTATATAAATTAACCTAAATGCAAGATGAAGCATGTTATGCAATATTTATAATATGTGATGCAATTCTATGCTTAAGAACATGCATAAATAGACAGTTTATATGATGTAAACATGTTTACATCAATATGTATATAGTATACTGTAAATACATACTATGGTAATAACTATACGTCAGTGTATAGAGTGTTTGATCTCATTTATGTATATAAATAACTTGTGAGCTTTAGTGACAGATAAGTAGGTCACTGTATATAGAATAAATGTCAGTATAGACCCTAGTCTAACCTTAGTTTATGTATATACCTTTTCCTAAGGATTAACGACATTTATAGAAGTTGTTATACATACTATATATGTTACTATAGGTATTAATGTATTAAGTTAAGTTAGTATGATATATATTATAACATATTATTGTATAGATATGTAAGTATTAATATTATAAGTTATAAATAGACAATATATAGTATTTAATTATAGTGTTTGATGCTTGTTTGTAAATAGATGTTTGCAAGCATTTTAGTTCATTCTTTTGTACATAAATTGTTTCATTCTTTCTTTCATTAATTAATTCATTCATATTTGTACATAAAATTAATCTTTTCGGAATTAAAGAATAATATTGGATTTAGAGAGTGATGTATATCAATAACTGCCTCCTAATGAACTACCTGGAATAAACCAGTAATAATTATGTAATTAAATAAAATTGACTTGACAACAATTTGTATTTATGAAATATACTACAACAATGACATTTTTAAACGAACCGTGGTCGATCGCATCAAGGTGGTGGTGGTGGATATGGAGAGGGTGGAGGGGGTATTAAATAGGGAGAGGGTTAGGGTTTGTGAGGGGGTGTGTGCATGGGTGTGTTGCGGGGGAAGAGGGAGAGGGAAAAATTGTGAGATTTTCTCCGCAAGGTTTCATCTTTCCCGCAAAGCCCACAAATTTAAACCCCAGGGGTTTAAAATTACACCTACACCCCTACCTGATGGGAACACCGTCATGAGCCATAACTAGCTCAATTTAGTCATTATCAAGGAATAAATGCTCCTACATAACTGCCAGAGAGCCCTAATTCACTACATAATCATTCTGAGAGAAAGATAAGAAACCAGGGTTAAAATTACAATTTTACCATCATATCTTAAATGCAGAACAATGACTATTTTTTCAAGGATTAGATAAAGGTCAAATGGTCTTAAAAGTATAACAAGTGGGTTAATACAAATAGAAAAGGGTTTTTGCGTGTTTTGAGAATTAAATGACATTTGAAACCTTAAAAACAGACCCACTTAATTAAATAAGGTTCTGTTTAGGATAAAATTCACCTAAACCCTCCAAAATTCATATAAAAATATTCTCTAGGATTTGGTACCTTCAATTTGATTATCTGAACCCATCTTAACCCAAAATAGAGTCCTAAACAGATATTTGCCATAATTTGGGTTTTTGCATAAATTACCCAATCAAACGAGGTCAAAACATAAATCTAACTTACCATTTAATTCTTTGAGTCAAAATTAGGTTTGTACCAAAATTTGGGCCCAATCTGAGATCATCTTGACCAAGTTTGCATTTTTCTTATGTCAGACTCGTTTTATCTCATTCAGATCCTTTGCTTTTTGAATTCCTTGCAAATGGCCCCCTAACTTTATCATCATCTTCACAGAAAGGTCCCTGCCACCATGAATCCTAATCCTACAAACTTCAGCTACCTTAAAATGGCATGTTCTCCTTGATTCCTTGACGAATCCCTCCCAAATTTGAAAGGGAAGTTCGTTAAGGAATTCCCTTCCTTTTGTGCCATTTCCCAAGCTCCATATCTCACCCAATCTCTCATGCGAATCCTTCAAAGAGATGGGTCTCCTATTCCGGCTAACATTAGCTCAAATCGACCTCCTAAGCCCTATATAAGCACACCCAAAGCTCAGCCGAACTCTTAGACTTGATTCCGGTCGTGAAATCCCCATATTCCTCCCTCCTCTTCTGTCCAGAAAGCTCCGCAAGCTTCGACGACTCCTCTTGACCTCCTTCATTGTCCATCTACAATACCAGTGGTCGAATTCCCTTCCTCTCTCTCGTCTGCTCTTGGCCGTACCAACAGGAGCCCCTCTATCTCTGTCGTCGTTGCTGTCCCCTTCGACCGGAGCACCTTCTTCCCCGACGTCGGCATACCCATGCCAATGCCATTCTCCCCCCTTTCATCCATTTAGATTAGGTTACATTAGTTAGCTTAGATTCCTAGTTAGATTCCTACCCAAAAATCTTAAAAATAACCTGCAACTCAACATGCTCACCTCCGTCTTCCGCATCTGTGACCACTCCTCCGGCGTGCCTGCCGTTTACCCGACTACAGCGACTGTGGCCCTAAGAGAGAAAAACCTAAGAGGAAGTGAGAAAGAAAGAGAGCACGGGGCAGGGGAGGGTTTTTCCTCGTGCGACACTTAGCCAAATCTAAGATGGCCGCCCTTTGTGCGTGAAGAAAGAAGAAAAGGAGAAGAGGCTGATGACAGGCAAGAAGAGGAGGAAGAAGATCTAAAGAAGGAAAAGAAGTAGGCCTGCAGAAGAAGAAAGAAGAGACAAGGAAGAAGAAAAACAGTGCTAGGGAAGCACTATAGCATTTGGTTAGGTCATCTGATCATCAAACCCGACAACTGATTTGAGGCTTGATACTTTAGAATTTCTATTGACATATTTAAATTGATTGAATGCTTGATATATATGCTTAGAGAATAACTGGTGATTTAAATCACGATTATTTTCGTTTCTCTACTTTTTTATTCCCTCAAAGATACATGAGAATTCATTGAATATCTAATGTGACCAGATTAGTATTTATTGAATATCATTGTTTGGTTTAAATTCTTGTGCTCAGTTACATATTATTTGAGATTAGTGTGTGAATTCCTATTTGTTCCCTATGTTCGACCTTGGACTTCATTTCTGATATTTGACTAAATAAATTCTATTTGCTTTTCACGCTGATTCAATCTATACTACAACGCGACAATTTTAAAATCTGTTTTAGGCGACTAAACATTTTGACACACCGTGGAGCAACACGCAATTCACCACTATTCTCTGCATTATTTGATTATATTTGAGCACTGAATTGCCCTATTTGCTTTCTTGTGATTTTGAGAGGTACTTCATGAGGAGATCCTTCGCTCAAAATAGTCACTCTAGGGCAGGTAACTTCTTTATTCTTCCCTAATCAACCTCCTAATCTTAGGAAGACAAAAAAGGAAATAATTAATTAGGAATCACCTGCCTTATTTTTCATAGTAATCATCATTTAAAGGGCAAGTTTCTTGATTTGTGAAAAATTTTTTCAAATTTAATTGAAGATTGAGACGATTTTGTTTAGAATTCCCTACCCCAAATTTTTTGTGCTTAGTAGGGACTACGCTTAATTTCTAATCTTCTTGGACTATGCACTTCTTGTTTGAAGTCTAAGGAGAACATTTTAAAATCAATTGGACTTGGAAATAGAGTCGATTAGGGTTTCTGCATTAAGATTTTGAAGTGCTAGTTCATACTTGTCTGCATAAAAGGAAACAAACCCACCCGCATTTGTGTGCTACCCAAGCCCTTGGTTAAAAAGATCTAATCAGAAAAACCATAAAATTAGGCTCTAATCTCACTTGAAACGTAAAATCCTTGGACCTAATAACTTGGGAGTCAAATCAGGGTGATTTCTAGGTCTTGACCTAGATCTCATTTTGCCATCTTTAGGGCAGGTCAGGTGAAGTTGGTCTACATTGTAGGCCAACCAACCTCCAAATTAGGTCACAAGTTGAACTAACTTCTAATTAAGTGAAACTCAAAGCACAAATTAGGACATAAAACTGGTAGACTTAAGTCTTAAGTTCATACATTCCAGTCTACCTGGATCCTCAGTGACACGGAAGGTTGGGTGGGGGAAGCCCTATAACCCGCGGGGACGCTCTACCATGTAGGGGTCTTTGTGGGGCTCTCCCTTCCTAGCTACCCAGGTACTTCTCGGGTGTGCAAATTTCTAATTCAGAGGTACCATCCACCTCAAAATTGCCTTAGTAATCCAAAAATCTTTGGGTGCCTTGATTGGGTCAAATCTCACATCCAGTCCCTCATCCCTTCTATTAGAGCACACACATAGATTTTCTTGGGAATCTCTTTTAGATCTGACCAATTTCAATCTAATCTTGAATTTTGATTTTACATCTTGATTCCACCATTTTTTGATTCAAAATGCAACCTAACATGTTAGTAGACCCATTTGAGGATATACAGGTTAATGTGTCAAAAACAACAACATTCATTTTAGAACAAGCACAGCTAATTTTGACACAACTAGAAAATGAGGCAACTTTGGATGTTCTCATGCCAAAATACCAGGAAATTGAGAGATGGCATAATGGTGAGTATATCTTGTGTAGATTTGAGCCATCACTACGGAAAGTACACCGAGATGACCTAAAAAAAAGAGACAAGGTAATGCAGATGTTGAAATGTGTTATCGATCATAGGCATCAGTACACCCTTGTGACATCTTGGATTAACCAACTCAATCTCCCAAATCCCAGATTAGATGATCATAGTGGTTATGGACCCCCAACCCAAATGAATTCAAATTCAAATTATATATAGATTGATACACTTGATCATGAGAAGGGTTGGGAGGATCCAATTGCAGGAGATCACGATTTCGAGCTAGCCATAGAGATACAAAACCCTGGTTCACCAAGCCTAGATTTCCTAGACTTCTGTGATAATGAGTTTGACTCAGAACCTCTCGAGGGTGTAAATTCCGCTCCTTATTTTGATAAGGTGACTCTTGAGAGCAATTCTGACATCCCTGTAGAACCCAATCTAGATCCTAGTGATCCAACCCACACCCTTAACCTAGAATCTAGATGTGAGCCTTATTACGATGATTACAAGGCCCCATGTGATGAAAATCAGATTTTGAATCTGGATTATAATTCTGAGCCTTTATTTGATGAATGCACCTCTCCAACCTCCACAAAGATACAGATTGATTTTTTGGAAGACATGCCAATTTATGATACAAAAACCGATGAGTTGGAAGAGTTGGAAATCGATTGGGTCTTCCCTACAAGCCAAGAACCCGAAACCATGCTGAATAGGGACACCTTTGTGAGATCAAACTTTGAAACTAGGTTAGACCCAAGTCAGGTTGCTAATTCTACATCTCTTGATTTATTTTGTGGTGGAATTTCTGATCCCAAATCAGATTCAGAACATGATTCTTGCAAGTTCTCCGACAATTTCGAATCTTATTATGATTTTGGAGAACTGTTGTTTCCTGATGACTACAAGCCAATTTACGACTCAGCAACTACGACCCATCTTTTGATTCTGACGTTGAGTTCAATGATTTGAAAGAAAACACCTCTTCTACACATGAACATTCCCAAACCCGTTCTCAACCCCGACCCGCAACCGGACTCAATTTTTACTCTGATTCTCCTCTCAATGAGCCACTCGCACACGATTCTCCTCCACATCTTTATCAGGTTTCGGACATCGATCAGATTACAAATCATGCCCCATCCTTCTCTGATCACTCTCATAGGGTTCCTACATCCTCCACTAATTCTTTCTCATTTGAGGATCCCTACTCTGATCAGGCTGATTCGACTTAGCCAAACCCTAGCTATACACTTCCACATCCTTTTGAGCTCCACAGTATCTGGTGGGCACTGCATCTCTTGATCCACGTCTATCAACCCGCCAGATTGATTGGGTTTGGGCTGCATCATCAACCTGCTAATCTAAACAAGCACCTGGTTAGACCCACCAAGCTTTTGATCAAGGTGCTTGTTCTACGAAACTCGTCTGATTCAACCACTCCTCCATACCATTTTTTTCTCGGCTAAAGGCATTAAATTTAGCACTTAATGGGAGGAAACCCGTCATTTCAAAAATCCAAGATCCTTCTGATTATCCTTTTGTACTTCACGTCTATTACACTCTGAGTTTAGTTTTAGAATAGTCGATCCCACCTCTGGTACTCGTATCAGGGCTTGAAATCGCCCGCAATAGTTATCCCAAGCTGTTTGCCCATCTGATAATCCTGTTCTAATCCCTGAACCTTAACTACTTCATACCCTCTGTTTACAATGAGGACATTGCAAAACTTAGGCATGGGGGGTGGTAAAGTGCAAACATACAAAAATTCAAAGTTCGGAAGGGTTCTCACAAAAAAAACATATTCCAAAAAAAACCACAAAAATAGAAAATTGAAGAAGAACAAAAAAAATGGAGAAGGGAGGAAATTTTGAGTGAATTAATTGCATATCATTCTGGAGGAGGAAAAGGAGAGGTAATATAAATGTCAAAAAGGAGCATAATTTGAAAAAAAAAGAGATAGTCTTTAGTAAAAGATTAAGGAATCTACTTAGTTCTAAACCAAATAAAAAGAAAGAAATAAAAGACAAAAGGTGCTAAGAGACAAAAAGAGATTAGTATGAATGCTAGTCTTAGGCCTCTTGGGCTGTGATTTTAGGCTTAGAAATTCAAGTATTCGTTAAGACCTGAATAGTCCTCAAGAGGTTGGGCAAAATGTGAAGCTTAAGTATTAGGTCTAAGGCTTCGGCCTCGTTAATTGACCTCTGGTTTGCGGGACTCGGTAACCTAAGCACCCCAATCCACACACAGTCTGGTTTAGTGTGCTTAACTATCAAAATCATGCAAGAGCGTTAATTCTATTATGAAAAAGCTACCTAGATTAGGAGTGGCTAATCAACACGAGTTGATTTGGAAGAGTTCTTGACGTAGAGAGGTAGGAAATTCCCCTCGAAGATGTGCAATAACATATCGTCTCCTTGGTGCATGTCTCGTAGGATATCTAAATATCCTATCGGGGGCATGTAAGCACCTTATGCTAGTTCAGATGCCATGGGCAGCATTTATCACGAAATGTCGATTACCAGGGTCTGGATTTTGCTACAGAACACCATGGGCGAGATTATCCCGAAATCTCGAAAGCCAAGGTTCTGGGGGTTGCCATGGGCGGTGCTATCTTGAAGCATTGATTATCACGGATCCTGCGAGGATTGATGGTGGAAGCTAGGAATTCGATACAGATCGTGTTGTAAAGCCAATTTGAAGTAGGAAATAAAGAAAAGAAAAGAGAGAAAAATCTAGAAAAATGCAAAAAAATTTTCTGTCTCGCTCTTACAAAAATGCACTACAAACTGAACCGGGACTAAACATGTCTTAAGCTTGGGTGCTTTAACCGCGGAGTTCAACAAACCTTAGTTTAGTTCTTGTGAGCCTTAGAAAGCTTCGCGGTGGACTAAGGCTAGAGCTAGTCAGGTCCGGATCTTGGTTGGTACTTGAGTACCTCTAGGCCTACTATTGCCATTTTGATCTAATCCACAAAAGGAAGCACACAACAGAAATCTGAGCAAAAAAATGGTATATGGTCTAGAATTTGAGTTAAGGCCATGATATTTTGTTAAGGGATTAACAGAATCTAGGCATGGGGGTATGATGGGAACACCATCATGAGTCATGACTAGCTCAATTTAGTCATTATCAAGGAATAAATGCTCCTACATAACTGCCAGAGAGCCCTAATTCATTACATAATCATTCTGAGAGAAAGATAAGAAACCAGGGTTAAAACTGTAATTTTACCATCATATCTTGCATGCAGAACAACCACGAGTTTTTTCAAAGGTTAGATAAAGGTCAAATGGTCCTAAAAGTCTAGCAAGTGGGTTAATACAGATAGAAAAGGGTTTTCGCGTGTTTTGAGAATTAAATGACATCTAAAACTCTAAAAACAGACCTACTTAATTAACTGAGGTTTTGGTCAGGATAAAATTCACATAAACCCTTTAAAATTCATAGAAAAATATATCTAGGATTTGGTACCTTCAATTTTACCATCAGAACTCGTCTTGATCCAAAACAGAGTCCTAGACAGACATTTATCATAATTTAGGTTTTTACATAAATTACCCAATCAAACGAGGTCAAAACATAAATATAACTTTACCATTGGATTTATGGGGTCCAAATTAGGTTTGTACCAAAATTTGGTTCCAATCTGAGATCATCTTGACCAAGTTTGCATTTTGGTCCTGTCAAACTTTTTTATCTCATTCAGATCCTTAGCTTTTTTGAATTCCTTGAAAATGGCCCCCTAACTTTATCATTATCTTCGTAGAAAGGTCCCTACTGCCATGAATCCTAATCCTACAAGCTCCGGCGACCTTAAAATGGCATGTTCTCCTTGATTCCTTGACGAATCTCTCTAAAATTTGAAAGGGAAGTTCGTCAAGGAATTCCCTTCCTTTTGTGCCATTTCCCAAGCTCTAGATCCTGCCCAATCTCTCTTGCGAATCCGTCAAAGAGATGGGCCTCCTATTCCGATGAACATTCCTAGCTTAGGAGCTTGGCTTCCAAGCTCAAATCGACCTCCGAAGCCGTATATAAGCCGCCTAGGGCTCAGCCGAACTCTCAAACTTGATTCCGACCATGAAATCCCCATATTCCTCCATCTTGTAGCTACAAAGCTCCGCAAGCTCCGACGACTCCTCCTGTCCTCCTTTGTCGTCTATACACAATACCAGTGGCTGGATTTCCTTCCTCACTCTCATCCTCTCTTGGCTGTACCAGTGGAGCCCCTCTATCTCCGTCGTCATCGCCGTCCCCCTCAACAGGAGCACCTTCTTCCCCGATGCAGGCCTACCAACACCGATGCCATTATCCCCCCTTTTATCCATTTAGATTAGGTTAGATTAGTTAGCTTAGATTCCTAGTTTAGATTCTTACCCAAAATCCCAAAAATAACCTGCAACTCGACACGCTCTCCTCTGTCATCCCCGTCTCCGACCACTCCTTCGCCGTGTCCATCTAACCTCCACAAACCACCAATCAACTCGCCAACCACCTCATGACCTTTGTTGCATCATGCCCTACCAAACCCCTCTCCCTATTTGCCTTCCCATCCACCTAAACCCGCTGTCAACCAACCCACCTTTCCGTCGCCATTCCCGACTCCAACCGACCACCACACACTCTAATCCGCCACAGGACCATCACCATTACATTCGCCGTGCCTTGGCAAAGCTCCTGAGCTATTCTAATATGGTCGTAAGGCCATATTCTTCTTTGCAAGTATCCTTGTCGGAGCTCCGCCACTTCCGCCATCGCTGCCTTTGATCTTCAAGATCCAAGCATCGTGAGCCCTAGGTGAAGTCCCAGTCGTTGTGGCTTTGCTCAAGGAACGCGCTTAGGACTCCAATTAGGGGGGATACCCCCAGAAACAGGTGCAATCTGATGGAGAGGCATCAACTCAGCGCATGCGACGGAAGGGTGGGACTTTAGTCCCACCTCGGAAGCTGACGACTAAGCGACACCACATAAATTATTTTTGTCCTATGGCCTTATTGCCTAAGTATTCACAGGGGGTGAGGTTCACGCATGCCTCGCCTGCGACACCTTACATGCCGGTCTGGCCGATTCGATAACCCGCCTAACCTAAGCACTCCTCGGCTGCCACTCACAGTCGGCAGGCCTGGTCCCGGCTGCGCTCTACCCGAATATCCGATAACCTGAGGCCTTGGGTGGGTGGATCCTAGATAGAGAAGGAGAGGAAAGCACACGGGGGCAGGGGGTTTTGCTCTCAGGACCAATGGCCGACACTTAGCCATTTAAGGAACCTCCCTCTTGCTCTTGAAGAAGGAAGAAGGAGAGGAAGCCACAAGAGAAGAAGAAAAGAGAAGGCACGGCTGCAGAGGAAGAAAAGAAGAGCAGCTACAGCACAGCTAAAAGAAGAAGAAGAGAAGAGAAGTTGTAGAAGAGAAGAAGCCCAATAGAAGAAGAAGAAGAGAAGAAGGCACAGAGAGAAGGAGAAGCAGCCGGGCACTATAGCTGAGAGTAGGACAAGCCGTCTGACCGGTTGATCAGACATTTGAGCTTCATTTAAAGTGTACTGTGCACTTATCATACGTGAATTGAATTGCTTAGTACAGTTGAAATATTCGAGATAATTGTTAGGGGTGATGTGCATATATCTGATTAACCTAAAATGTCTATTAATGCATGTTCTTAGTGTCACATTTGCATTATACATTGTAAATAGTTCATAACATGCATAATCATGCATCTAGGTCAAGTTGTATAAATTGTATAGTAATTATCTCCTTTATATGGCCAGGGACAGAGCAAGTTGTTAATTGGGGCCTTGGATCGAAGATCCAACCGTACGGATCTAATCAGGGTGATGATTGGAGTTCAATGACTCCAAGATCGCCCTGATCGGACATCCGTAGCATCAGCTAGAGACCTGATGAGTCCATTTTAATGGACTATTGTTACGCCTAAGTAATTCAATTCTAACAGTGTATGTTTGTTAATAATCACATTTGGTCATTAAATGATTGCATGTCATTATTTAAGTTTACATTTCTTCTATTACTTATTATGTAATTATATTTCATGCAGGTCCAGCAACAGTGCACTCATCTTCTCCAATTAATCTACTCCATCAGGCTAATAATCGGGAAGAAAAGGGAGGAGGATCAATTGTGGAAAAGAACAGGGGGTGGAAAGATATTTTCCCCTCCCACAAATATCTCCACCTACGGCTGTCCTCCTTCAACAGAACCCAACAAGCGCCAACCATGTTTAGTAAGGGATTTTTGAAAATCCTTAACTCGCCCGGGAGAGGAGATAAAAAGAGGTTCTGGGAGAGAGTAGAGTCTTCAACTTCTTTCCTTTGAGGGGATATCCCTTCTTCTCCACCTTCCCCACCGTGGAGAGTGCGGGCACTGTGGAACCAAGCGTACACTGCCTTCACACCTTCCATCGCCTGCACCCGCACAGCCACACCAGCGCCTTCCTTCCTTTACTGCATTGTCATTGCCGCACCAACTTCCACTGCCTGCAGACGCGCGCCATCACTTGCCCGCACCTGCAGCCTTGCAGGTGTTGCACCAGCCCTTGCCATCGCTTGCAGACGCTGCACCAAGTGCTCGCAGACGCCGCACCACACGCCAGCTCGCACCAAGCACCCTCTCCAGCATGCCCTGCCGGCGCTGCACCAAATCCTCACCGCGCGTAGCACACCAGCGTCCTAATGCTGCTAGCAGCCACACGCGCCACCGCCTCCAAGTGTGCACCACGCAGCGTTCTAACAGCACGCAAGGATGCACACTGCAGACCATGCTTCTCGTCTTCTTTGTTTGCCTCGTTCTTCCACGGTTGCAATGAAGAGAGGAACCCACTGCTGCAGTCGCGCCCTTGCACGCAGCACGCCTCGCACCTCAGGCCACGCCTCAGACCACGTAGCACCTCAACGCACTCGCGTGTGAGCACGCAGCCACAGGCCACGCACGCAACCGTGCGGCAAAACCCAGCACCGACGATGCACCTCCACCGTCCGGCATCCGCGCCACCTCTGTTACGACGCCTGGCCTTCGACGCACCTCCACCAAACTCCAGCCAGCCGATGATCACCGCTCCACGTGCATGCACAAGAGAGAAGGAGATTCCCCTATTTTCCCCATATTAAAAATTACGGGGTATGCCATTGCCACAGATACTATTCACTTATTTATCTTATTATTATATTGTAGTAGAATTGTATGAATGACCCCTAATTCTAATTGAATTGCATGCACTCACATTATATTCATCTCATGACAAGCTAACATGTATCTTTGTTATGGGGAACAAATTCTGATTTAGTTAAATTTGATGACGCTTGTCAATATTAAGATAGCAATTCCAGTATTTCCATGGTGGTGATTTTGCATGTGCACCCTCAGATTCTTGGTTAATTATCTAAATTGAGAATTTATGTTGGAAATGAGAACACTAATTAGCATGTACATCTGTCGATATTCCCGATTACTTGATGCATCATTACTCATTTTTGATAGGTTAATTCCTCCCTATGGAGATGACCTAACTATTCGTGGTTAGATTCTGAAAATTAAAATGTTTTGAAAGGTGATTTTGTACCATGCGATTAAATACAACGACACATCATTATATGTTAGAGTTTTCAACGAAAGCGAAGATCATTCTTTCCAGTCCAAGAAACCCTAGAGATCAAGGGCCAAGATGGTGTTAATCCATAACACAAATGACAAATCTGATCACACGGATGGGTTCGGATCGACGATCACGGCCTAACGGTATGAAAATCAGTCCAATCCGACACTTGTGGCACCATCTACAACACTCAAAAGATGGACGGCCAAGATGGCACCACGTGGCACCATCCCACCTACCCAATCGGTCCTAAGGACCTGCCTCCAATTCTCTTCTTCACCCGCTCGATGAATCTGGGTCGTTGGATCACCATCCAATGGCCGCAGATCGTGCACGCACAAATCTTGCGCTCGCCTTAAACGAAGGCTCAATGCAATGGTTGAGCGCCCCTTCGCGAACGAAGGGCACGCGTTCGAGCTGCGCTGCGCTTCAAATTCAGAGGGGGCACGAGCGTTGGCGTGATTGGGCCATCAGATGGAGATTACGGGGCTGAGGGGAGGAGGCGTGGCATGAGGAGGAGTCGTTGATCACGTATGGAAGCGATGATGCGTGTCTACACGCCTCATCGCATGTAGGCATGCGGTGCTGGCAAGGAGCATTTTAAGCCGTTCGATCTTGAGATCGGACAACTGAGCATGTGCGAACATGCGCAAGCGTTTGAGGCGCTGAAGGTGAGCGGGCACGCGCGCGTTGGCCATGTTTAGGCCTTTAGTGATGGATAAATCTGTCACTAAAGGTCCTGAATTAAAGCTTTTGATGTTGAAATGTCCAAAATGCCCCCACTCCTTGCAACTTTAAAAGGAGACCCCTACCTTATGAATTTCTCATCCCTTTCTTCTCCTCTCTCCCTCTCCAAAGCTTAAGATAAGCTTGTCCCACACCCGGGATGCTCCTCAAGAGCTAAAATCGAGTTTTCACCCCTGTTCTGGAAGCGGATCCCACAATGACGACAACGTGCTGCTTCGTTCCCGTTCCTCTTGCCTCGTCCTCCTTCTTCCCACTCCATTCCCCATCTTCTAGGAGTTGTCCCGTCCGGCTCGTCCTCCAAGCGATCGTCGAGGATGGTAACTTCTCTCTCCCTTCTTTTTCCACTTTCTAAAGTAGAATTTCTTACTTTCTAGTTGTAACAATTTCCTACTTTCTAGTGTAATCATTTCTCGCTTTCTTAGTTGTAAAAACATTATTCAATATCAAGTGATTGTTCTTTCCCTCTCTCTCTTATTGTTTATATTACTTCCATTGTGATTATTTTGCCCTTTAGACAAAAATACAAAAAAAAAACTACAGATTTTGAGATCGATGTAGCCTCCCTATGTTCGACCTGGATTTCTTTACAGATTTTTTGGTATAAGTTTTATTTGTTTAACGGATTTCTTCGTGACTCGAACTACAACGACGAGTTTTCAAATCCAATTGCGAACGCGTAGTTTTCCGTCATCAACAAGGGGTAATTGGTGATTCAAATCACCATTTTACCCCCATTCTTTTTGCATTATCTGACATTCACTTTCATTCATATTTGCTAGGAATTCTATTGATTATATATTTGTGTTGAATTGCAATCTTGAGAAGCACTTTTGCCAATTTCTCCCTACGTTCGACCTCAAACTTTCATTCGAGTAACAAATTCTATTTGTTTTTCGCTCTAATTCAACCTATACTACACTCATTGATTTTAAAATCTATTTCAGAGCGACTAAACACTACCCTTTCAGGAAAACCTCGAACGACCCTTGGGAAGGGTCATTTCAACAACCTCTGAGTTCGCTGTCAATGGCGGCTCAAAAGGAGTGACTCCATCTAATTCTTTACACACACACCATCACCCTACCTATCTGAACATTTCTCCTTGCTTAATTGAGTGAGAGGGTAACTCTTGGGTTCAGGAGAATTCAACGTTATGAATCGCCACGCTAACGTGTTTGGTTTTAGAAAACCTATCGTTGTAGCTTGAAAGCGAAGAATTCGTGTTCAACAATAAAATTTATACCGAAAAGAATTCCAGGTCGAACATAGGGAGGCTACATTGATCTATATTCGCAATTATATCTTTTAGGATTTTTGATAAGCAAGGCGATATAATGACAATGGAGCTATCAGACTAAAAGAAAGAGAGAGAGAGAGAAAGAGAACATGCATTCAATATTTCAACCGTTTATACAATAAAATTAAATAAAAGTTACACTAGAAAGTGGGAAATTAGTTACACTATAAAGCAGGAAGATTCTACACTAGAAAAGCTGTAACTAAGAATGGGAGAGAGAAGTTATCCTCCTCGACGATTGCTTGGAGGACGAGCCGGACGAGACGACGCCTAGACGAAGGAGAACGAAGCAGGACGAAGGAGGAAAAAGCAGAAGAACGGGAACGGAGCAGCACGTCGTTGTCGTCGCGGGATCCACTTCCGAAGGGGAACGAAAATTTAGACTTTATCTCGCAAGGAGCATCCCGGGTGTTGGACAAGCTTCTCTTGAGCTTTGGAGGGGTAGAGAAGAGAAGGAAGGGATGAGAATTTCGTATGGAGGGGGTCTCCTTTTATAGTTGCAAGGAGTGGGGGCAAAATGGACATTACAACTTCAAAATAATAAATGAGGGGTCTTTAGTGACGGATAAATCCGTCACTAAAGCCCCCAACGTGGGCGTAGCTTCTGCGCCCACGCACGCCACCTCAGCTGCCTGTCCGCGAAACGCATGCGCACGCACTTTGATTCTCAGCTGTCCTATCGCAAGATCGGACGGCTTACGACGCCCCTTCACCCGCTGCGTTGCGCGCCCACTCGCGCGTGACGCCACGCATTCAATCGCGTGTGAGCACTATCGGGCGTGCGCGGCCGTCTAATCAAGATCCAACGCTCCACGCGCTTGCTCGCTTGCGCCTGATTTGAGGCTCACGGGACTCGATCCCGCGACCTCTGCTTCGCTCGCAGCTTCGTCTCTGCTGCGCTACGCGATCCAAACGGTCGCGAGGATGATTTTAAAGCGCCGCGTCCACAGCCGTTGGATCGAGATCCAACGGCGGAGAGGGGGCGGGTGCGCGGTCTTCATGGAATGTAGGTGGCTGTTTGGGCAGCCGAGATGGCACCACGTGGCGCCATCTTGGCTGTCCATCTTCTGGAAGTTGTAGATGGTGCCACGGATGTCGGATTGACTCGATTTTTGTGTCGTTGGGCTACGATCGTCAATCCGTATTCATCCATGCGGTCGGATTTGTCATCTAAAGTGAGGATTTTCACCATCCTGGCCCGTGATCTTCTAGGGTTCCCCAGTCATTATCTGATGCTACGGATGCCTGATCAGGGCGATCTTGGAGTCGTTGAACTCCAATCGCCGCCCTGATCACATCCATACAGTTGGATCTTTGATCCGAGGCCCCGATAAAATGTTTGCCCTGTCCAAGCACATAAAAGGAGACAATTAACCTCCATTTTCTTCAAACTACTCTAAATGCAAGATGATGCATGTTATGCAATATTTATATCATGAAATGCAATCCTATGCTTAAGAACATGCAAAAATAGACATTTTAAGTAGTGTAAATGTGTTTACATCATACCCCCATGCCTATCTTTTGCTAGTCCCTAGCAAAAACTATATGCTATTTATAAAGGAATTAGGTTCGATTATTTGGACCTAAGTTATTTTCAATCATCAAGAAAATGTCTACTTAGGAACTGAACTTTTAAAGACACAACAGCGCCCGGGTATCAGAAAAAATGTAGACCGCCTCAAGTCCTCGCCTTATTCAAAGAAAAATTTCTTTTTCTCTTTTCACTCTTTTCTAATTTTTTTTTTCTTCAGATTTTAGGGTTTAAGAGTGGCTTTCTACGGCCATTCAACACACCCAAGATTTGATGAGAATCCTAAGCTTTAAGCATCTTATTGTGATTGTGATAGACTCGTTGACCGGCAATTAAAACGGACTTCGGATTTCTACGCCTCTAGGTGACCTCAAAAAGAATTCTGCCTAAAGGTGTATCTTTACAGCTGGTACCTTTCTCCCTACTTTTATTTTTTACGGGGTCAACACAAGGGTGAATTCAGTGTATATCTCCCTGGTTTATTCTACTTCTCCTCTTCTTCCTTAGTGTTTTGGGATTTTTTAGTGCATTTTCTGAGCTAGGTTCTGGACAACCGGTCGATGAGATGTTACCATCGACAACTTGCCAGCCATACTCGTGTGGTGAAGTGTGGCTTATTTCTTTTTGTTCTTTTCTCCTTTTCTTTTTGATTTTTTTTTTTTTTAAGTAGGTGGCTTCCCTAGTCTAAGATTTACCTAAAGGCAGCAAAAAGAGAAAGGTCCAGTGACTGGGCTCTGGACAACCTACCTATGGGCTGTTACCCACGATAACTTGCCAGCCATATCACCCTAAAAGGTTCATTAGCTACCCAATTTCCATTAAAATCGCCGAACAACGAGTTAGTGCAAAGAAAGTGTGCAGATGCTTAAGACTCAAAATTCCCTCAAATCAGAGGGTGGGTTGATAAGTCGTGTACTTATCACCCAAACTTATTTATTCCAGTTATAATAGAATTAAGATGGCGAGGACTCAAAGACAAATCCACATTTTAGTGGATACACAGGCTAATTAAGTCCAAAGACCTGAAGGGTCTTTGTGTTCAGATCCTAATGTAAAATTTCTTAGGATTGAAAAGTCCTAATGTCCAACTAATCCTTCCTAACTTTTTTTTTTATATATATAAATAAGAAGAGAAAAACAATTTGTATATATTTCACAAAGCTGACCAAATAATTCAAAAATGAATCCACCCCCCATGCCTAGCTAATGCAATGTCCTCATTGAAAAAGTGACATGAAAGAAAGGGTAGGATATGAAAGATATCACCTGGAAATGAAGCTCGTATCAGCCTTGTGTCATATGTACAACTACTGAGTTTAATGCCATCAGCTAGGCGAAGTCTAGCCAAAGAAGTCACAAAATGGCTAGAGCAACAGAGTCTGAGACGGGTTCTGGAAGATTACGGTCAACAACAGGCTTCAAACGTTGACCGTTGACTTAAAAGGTGTTACCCGTCTTTGTGTCAGAAATTTGAACGGCACCATTTGAAAAAATCTGATCAATTATGAATGGGCCATTCCATTTAGATCTAAGTTTGCCAGGAAAGACCTTAAGTTTAGAATCGAATAACCAGACCTTTTGGTTTGGCTCAAAGCTCTTGTGGGAAATCAATTGATCATGTAGAGCTTTGGTCCGAGCCTTGTAGATCTTGGCATTCTCATAAGCATCATTTCTAAGCTCCTCCAACTCAGATAGTTGGAGTTTCCTGGTCTTCCCAGCTAGATTAAGATCTAAATTGCATTGTTTGATTGCCTAGAATGCCCTATGTTCAATCTTTACGGGTAGATGGCACGCCTTTCCATACACCAAAGGGAATGGAGACATGCTGAAGGGCATTTTATACGTCGTACGGTTGGCCCAAAGAGCGTCCTCAAGCTTTTGAGTCCAATCCTTGCGATCAGGCCTAATCTTTTTTTGCAGAATGTTCTTGATCTCTCAATTGGAGATCTCGACTTGTCCATTCGTCTGGGGATGGTAAGGTGTGGAAATACGATGATTAACCCCATATTTGGCCAATAAATTCTGGAATTGGGCATTAGTAAAATGAGTGCCACCATCACTGATGATAGCCCTCGGAATCCCGAACCTACTGAAGATGTTGTTCTTGATAAAATTAATGACCACCTTGTGGTCATTGGTTTGGGTGGGAATCGCCTCAATCCATTTGGACACATAATCAACAGCAACAAGAATGTACTGATGTCCAAATGAAGGGATAAAGGGTCCCATGAAATCGATGCCCCAAACATCGAAAATTTCTACAGGAAGAATAGGGTTTAGGGGCATCATGTCTCTCTTAGTTATGTTCCTGAGTGACTGACATCGAGAACATGACGTTGAGAAGTCCTGGGCATCCTTGAATAAAGACGGCCAATAGAAGCCAGATTGCAAGATTTTTGCAGCCGTCTTTCTCCCGGAGAAATGTCCACCACACCCAGATGCATGGCAGAACTCAAGTATACTGTTGAATTCATTCTCCAATATGCATCGGTGAATAATCTGATCAGAGCCGATGCGATACAGTTCAGGGTCCTCCCAAAAGTAGTATTTGGCCTCAGATTTGAGTCTATCCCGTTGTTGCTTGGTCCAATCCTGGGGGATTTGACCAACAGCCAAATAGTTAACAATGTCAGCAAACCATGGGGTGTGGACACCTAAAACTGTAAGAATGGTTTCATCCGGAAAAGTGTCAGCAATTGGAATGTCCGGCAAGAAGAATCACCTAGGAGTCTCGACAAATGATCTGCCACCACATTTTGTACCCCAATTTTATCCTTAATTTCAAGATCAAATTCTTGAAGAAGAAGAATCCAACGAATAAGCCGGGGTTTAGCATCCTTTTTAGCCAAGAGATGTCTCAAGGCCGAGTGGTCGGTATAAACGATAACATGAGACCCTAGGAGATAAGCCCTGAATTTTTCCAAAGCAAATACTATAGCTAGTAATTCCTTCTCAATAACAGTGTAATTCCTCTGGGCTTCATCCAGAGCTTTACAAGTGTAGTAAATGATAGAGGGCTTTCGATCAATTTTCTGACCGAGGACAGCCCCGACCGCGTAATCAGAAGCGTCGGTCATGATCTCAAAAGGGGCTGTCCAAATTGGTGGTTGCAAAATTGGAGCACAGGTGACTGCCGTTTTCAGAAAATCAAATGCCTTTTGGCATGATTCGTTAAAAACAACCGACGTTTCTTTGGCAAGAGGATTGCTCAAAGGACGAGCAACCTTCGAGAAATCCTTGATGAATCTTCGATAAAATCCCACATGGCCAAGAAATGATCTGATTTCTTTAACAGGTGTAGGAGGAGGAAGTTTAGCGATAGCATCAACCTTAGCTTTGTCCACTTCAATTCCCCATTCGGAGATCACATGACCCAAAACGATGCCCTCTTGGGTCATGAAATGACTCTTTTCCCAGCTAAGGACCAGTCGTGTCTTGATACATCGCTTAAGAATCATTTCTAAATTAGCCAAACAAGAGTCAAATGATTCTTCGAAAATAGAGAAATCATCCATGAAGACTTCCATAAACTCTCCTACCATGTCGGAGAATATAGCTAGCATACACCTTTGGAAAGTCGGAGGTGCATTGCAAACCCGAAAGGCATCCTACGAAAAGCAAAGGTTCCGTAGGGACAGGTGAAAGTAATTTTTTCCTGATCCTCGGGATGGATAGGAACTTGGTTGTATCCCGAGTAGCCATCAAGAAAACAGAAGTACTTCTGCTCGGTTAATTTTTCCAAGAAGGGCAGGGGAAAATGATCCTTTTTAGTGGCTGTGTTCAGCTTCCTGTAATCAATACAAACTCTCCAAGAGGAAGCTGAACGAGTTGTGACAGATTCTCCTCTCTCATTAGTCACAACAGTAATCCCGGCTTTCTTTGGAACAATCTGAACGGGACTTACCCAGGGACTGTCAGAGATTGGATAAATAATTCCTGCATCGAGCCACTTGATGATTTACTTTTTGACCACTTCTCGCATATTTGGATTCAATCTCCTCTGCATCTGGCGAGAAGGGCGGGATCCATCTTCCAAAAATATTCTATGATTACAGTAAGATGGCTCGATCCCCCTAAGGTCATGAATGGACCAACCAATTGCCTCCTTATGTTCCTTTAGGACCTTAATCAATTTAATCTCTTGCTCCTTTGTCAATTTAGCACTAATAATCAAAGGGAGCGTATTCTGCAGTCCTAAAAATTGATATTTTAAATTCTCAAGCAATGGTTTCAATTCAAGCTAGGGTGGGGTAATGATTGATGGTTGGGTAGATGCTGAAGATTCAACAAATGGAAGAGGTTTTGAGTGAACAAAATCAGTAACCTCCTCCGAAGATGTCAGGTCAGAGGGTTGCGGGTCAAATTCATCAACCAAAGAGGAACTTTCAATTGAAGAAACTGTCAAACAAGTTTCAATATTAACATTATCCTCATCAAGTTCCTCAATAAATCCACAATCCTCAAATTTGTTGATCACCTTAAAAATATCCAATTTCATTCGTTGGTCCCCAAAGGCGATTTCCATGCTACCGCTTTCACAATTAATGTTGGCCTTTGCGGTAGCCAGGAACGGACGCCCCAGAATGATGGGCTGTTCCTTAGATTATCTGGTACATCCATGTCAAGGACAAGGAAATCTACAGGAAAATAGAAATCCATGACCTTAACTATAACATCTTCAATAACGCCTCGCGGGTTTGTGACCGAACGGTCTGCTAACTGTAGCGTTATTGAAGTTGGCCGAAGTTCACTTAACCCAAACTTCTCATAAAGAGAAGTCAGAATTAGGTTGATGGATGCACCAAGATCCAAAAGTGCTCTATCAAATGTGTAATCTCCGATAACGCAAGAAATCAATGGAGCACCAGGATCTCTCTTTTTCTGAGGGAGGTAGTGCAGGATAACAGAACTAGCCTGCTCGGAGAGTACCACCTTCCTCGAAACAGATTCTCTCGACTTACGCTTTTGTGTACATAATTCCTTTAAAAATCTTGCGTAAGCCGGTATGTGCTTGATAGCATCAAGGAGCGGGATATTGATCTCAACATTCTTAAATAAATTCAGAAGCCCCTCATTACTATCAACAGACTTCTTCTTCTTTGCTTTGGTTAAGGCTTCCGGAAAAGGAACATGAGTCAGATCTTTGGAATCAGGTTCCTGAGCCTTGATTTCTCCTCTAGAATTCTCCTCTCTGTCCTCAGATTCGTCAGGATTCAAAAGATCATAATAGTGTAGTTGTGGATCCTGAGTCTTCTTACCACTCCTTAAAGTTACAGAATTTATAGAAGCGTAAGAATTTGGGTCTTGGGGAGGATTATGAAAGATTGGAGGGCCTTGATTGACCATGAATTATTGATTTGTAGAAGAAGAAGACGAGGAACCCTGCTCAACCACCTGAGCATGTGTGTGCGGGTCCCTCTGATTTCCATACCCTTGGGCTTGATTGCCCGAATTTATAATGTTTCGCGGGTTGGGTACGGGTTGGGATGGTAGAGATCCGGGTTGACGAGAGTTAGCAATGAGCTCGGATTGCAAGTTGTCCAACTAGTTTTCATTTGCTGCATGAGCTGGAGCATAGATCCTTGCATCTCTACCATTTTACGGTTCAAATCAGCTTGCCTTGCGGGTTGACAGGCATTCCAAGCTGGCTGATTGACCTGATTCGGAGGCAACTGAGTATATACTTGACCCTGACCCATTGGTCGTTGCGGAGCATAGTTGCCGGGTCGGAATTGGGTCTGTTGCCCCAGATTTTTCCAAGAGAAGTTAGGGTGGTTTCTCCAACCTGGATTATAGGAATTCGAGTAGGGGTTGGATCTAACATTCTCTTGTACAGCACAGACATCCTCATAGGGTGAGGATAGAGAGAAAGAAAGGGAAGGATCAGAAAAATTGGGATCAAAGGCCTCAGTTGGGAACCCATGGGGTTCCCAAAAATGCTGACTCATAGGTTGAGTCGCATCGAGTTGATTCACGAACTCCCATCCAGAAGCAGCTCGTGAGGAATGGAATCCCGAATTTTAGGATTGAGTGGATTTAGAGTTGTTCATAGAATTGCCAGCCATCCACTCTTCCATTCTTTTAGCAACCAAGCCCACCTTATCAAGTTTATTACAAATCAATTCCATATCAAATGAATGAGAGTCATGGACTTCATTGACATTTGATCTGGTTTGTTGGGACCGGTTAAAAGTATCCATGGAGGCATGATTGATTGAATTCTCACTCATTTCCTCAAATAAATCATGTGCACTATCTACATCTTTATTGAGGAAATTGCCTCTGCAAGAAGCATCCACATGGTTTCTGAGTTGCTCATTCAACCCATGATAGAAGATCTGCACGAGTTGCCATTTCGGCACCTCGTGGTGTGGACACCTCCGCAATATGTCCTGGAATCTCTCCCAGGCCACATGAAACTGCTCCCCCGGCCGCTGGGTAAAGGTAGTGATTGCCCATCTCAAAGCATTGGTACGATCGACTGGGAAGAATTTCTTCAGAATGGCCGATTTCAACTCATTCCAAGTTGTAATTGGTCTTCCTATTGTCCTATACCAATGCGCGGCTTTATCCCTAAGAGAGTGGGGGAAGAGCCTCATGATCATTTGCTCCTCGTTAACGTTTCGAGCCTTGGTGGTCTGGACCAAAGTGGTCAAATCTTCCAAGTGCTGAAACGGATCTTCGGAGCCAAGCCCATGATAATGATTAATCAGGCTTAATACCTGGGGCTTGATTTCTACGTCACTGACTGGTATCTGGACGCCGGGACGTTCCCCGTAATTTGAAGGATCATAAAAATCCTTCAAGGGTTGAGCGCCCTGCATTCTCTGGAACCATTCCTGCATTCTCTGCATTTGTTCCAGCTGCCTTCGAAATTCTTCCTATGGATTTTCAAGCAGAGGAGGCTGTTGTTCGGCCATGGGATCAAATTGACCAAAATCTAACTTCCGCCTCCTAGAATGTTCCAACGGTCCTTCCAATCGGGGATTCAATGACCATCTTCCCAACATAAACTAGGAGAAGGTCGGAAGGACTGGGGGTAAGGACCCTGCAGCACAACAAAACAATGCTGTCCTTAAATGGGGTAGCCTACGGATCTACTAACTCCCAAAACCAGCCTTAAGACTGTAAGTGATTTACTCTACTTGCGTCTATTTAAGTTAGAAGGAGGGACTGGGGAGAAGGTTCTTCCTTTAGCTTTCGCCTCCGGTTTCTAGTGTACCCCCCAATCGCGGTCGTTTGATGCTACTCCCCTAGCTAGACATCAGATTAATCAGTACAAGTAGGTTAACCAAAAACAATCTCAGACTAGGCCCTGAAGAGTGAATCAAACCTTAAGGCCAACGTCTACTCAATTTTATTAAAGCCTGGGATTGTGGTGCTTATGGAATGTGATGGGCCCTTACAATGGGTTGTGCCCTTAATGATTGATTGAGATTTGTGTAAGTGCGTGCACAACCAGGGTTTTCAAGCAAGATTATTGATAATTCGTGAATTTTAGTGTTCAAATCTTGCTTAAGTAGCTTTTAGGGTTTCAAATTAGGTGAATTGCAATCAAGTTTCTAAGCAAACCAAGTTGTAAAACACAGGTGAAGATTGTTTTTCTTTAAAATCAGAAAGAAAGTGGAGTGCCTGGAATATACCTAGATTGAAAACCCTAAGGAGGAGCTACTTGATGAGTTGGTTTTAAATAAAGTGGTGCGACCCAAACAACTCAAACAATTGGCTACAATTGCACCACTAAGTTAGGCACTCAAAGATGGTTAACCTAGAATGATTTCTACTCTGTTATGTGTTGCTTTGTGTGTACCGGTTCCACAGATCAGAACCCGATTGAGTAGAAAACAAATCAAGTTGATCAAGTGCCTTGAATGTGGGTGTGTGTTGTGTGTTTGTTGAAAATTACCCCACAAGATTATCTTTTTGTTATTTTTTTACGAATGAGGGTGGAATGAATGTGAGTGAAAATGCAAACAACCAAACTATTCCTAGGATTTATGTAAACACCTAGGTTAATTGGGATTTGGATTTAATGTGGTGAATGAAATCTATGGAGGGGGAAAGAATGGGGGAGCACTTACAGTTGTCTTCAACTGCACTTTACTCCAGTCTACTGCTTGTTGATTCCTTGATGGAGGTCTCTGCAAAACAATAGACATAAGAGAAAGCTAGTTAGAAAAACAAAGAAAGTGTAAGAAATGCGAAGAAAAGATCTGAAATCATTGCCTCCCCGGCAACGGCGCCAAAATGTTGAATGTTTACGAATCGCTATGCTAACGTGTTTGATTTTGGAAAACTTGTCGTTGTAGTTCGAAAGCGAAGAATTCGTGTTCAACAAATAAAATTAGATCGAAAAGAATTCCGGATCGAACACAGGGAGGCTACGTTGTTCTATATTCGCAATTATATTTTTTTAGGATTTTTAATAAGCAAAGCGATATAATTACAATGGAGCTATCAGACTAAAAGAAAGAGAGAGAGAGAGAGGAAGAGAACATGCATTCAATATTTCAATTGTTTATATAATCAAACTAAATAAAAGTTACACTAGAAAGCGGAAAATCAATTACACTATAAAGCAGGAAAATTCTACACTAGAAAAGCTATAAATAAGAATGGGAGAGAGAAGTTATCCTCCTCGACGATTGCTTGGAGGACGAGCCGGACGGGACGACACTTAGATGAAGGAGAACGAAGCAGGACGAAGCAGAAGAACGGGAACGGAGCAGCACACCGTCATCGTCGCGGGATCCACTTCCGAAGGGGAACGAAAATTGGACTTTATCTCGCGAGAAGCATCCCGGGTGTGGGACAAGCTTCTCTTGAGCTTTGGATGGGTAGAGAGGAGAAAGAAGGGATGAAAATTTCGTATGGAGGGGATCTCCTTTTATAGTTGCAAGGAGTGTGGGCAAAATGGACATTACAACTTCAAAATAATAAATGAGGGGTCTTCAGTGACGGATAAATCCGTCACTAAAGTCCCAACATGGGCGTAGCTTCCGCACCCACGCGCGCCTCCTCGGCTGCCGGCTTCATCAACGTACACGCACGTCCAGCCATCCTTAGCCGTCCAATCGCGAGATCGGACGGCTTAAGTCGCGCCTTCACCCGCTGCATTGCGCGCCCGCCCACGTGCGATCGCGCGTTACGCATGTCCGTGTGTGAGCGCGTCATCTTGATTGAGTGCGTGCGGCTGTTGGATTGCGATCGTGCGGTTGATCAGAGGCGTGCCACTGCTCCAGTTTCAGTGTGGCGAGGCTCGAACGCGCGTCCCCACTTGGCGTTAGAGCGTTCGACCAATGCGCTGGGGTCGCGTTTATGTCGAGCGCCTGACTTCAGCGCGGGAGCATCGCAGCCGTTGGATCTTGATCCAATGCAGGGAAAGGCGGATGCGGAGACTGCCGAGATTGCATGCGACCATTTGGGCGGCCGAGATGGCGCCACGTGGCGCCATCTTGGCCGTCCATTTTCTGAAAGTTGTAGATGGTGCCCTGTCCAAGCACATAAAAGGAGACAATTAACCTCCATTTTATTCAAACTACTCTAAATGCAAGATGATGCATGTTATGCAATATTTATATCATGAAATGCAATCCTATGCTTAAGAGCATGCATAAATAGACATTTTAAGTTGTGTAAATGTGTTTACATCACCTGGTTTCTCGGTAGACTCGGTTGCCTGGTTACTCAGAATCCTAGCAGATCTTGGAGGATCCGGCTAATCAAGGATTCATAACATTTGACCCGATCCAAGGATCTCAGTGTCCTGGTTGGTCTCGGCAGATCTGACTCGATTCTGGGATCTCAGTATCCTGGTTGGTCTTGGCAGATCTGACTTGATTCTGGGATCCAATAGCCCGCTTAAGGACCCGGTTGACTGAATTTGAAGAGGCAGTTGTTACGTCGACATTAGCAATAACGATTCGCACTAGTTACCCACTTAAATGCTGTTAATTACCAAGTAGGGGGAAAAATGGCAAGGACGGTGAGATATTTTACGAGAGGTGGTTTTGTATTATCAATACCAGATGAGGGAGCTTTACTTTTTTTACACAATTAGAGAGAGAGAGAGAGAGAGAGAGAGAAGCTACCTAGACTATTTAACGTATGAAATCAATGTTTTAAAATACTTCGCTATAGTATAGTGGAAATCACACGAAAATAAATACAATTTATACTCGAATTTGAAAGTCCGAGGTCATTCACTGGGAGCAAGTATTGTAATTAATCTCAAGATCACAATATAAGCACAAAGAAGAGCAATTTATAACGAAAGAATCCATGCAAGAATGATATATATATAAGAATCAGTAGCAATGTGCAAAAAATGATGGGATAACATGGTGATTTAAATCACCAAATTACCCTACAATGTTATGCTTCACAATTCACTCAAATATCAGAATCAGATAAGCCAAGAATATCTCAACTTAAGAACCAGCATAACCAATGCACCAAACGATAGACATGAAGCCTAGACAACTTATGTAACACCCAGCTACAGTGCCTTTAAGAGACTTAAGGCCTCTTGCCTTCTTCTCTTTAAGCCTCAAGAGAGAGGCGCAGTGTTGGAACATAGTTCCATTTCTCTTTTGTGTTTTGGTGTTAACAAAACCATGGTAAAATCTAATGTGTTTATGAAGTATTACAGGTCAAAAGAACTTATGGAGCCAAGCAACAAGATTGCATATGGAAGAAGAAGATTAGAAGACTTGTTTTTATTGTATTTCTTATTTTTGTAGAATCTTTGTACGTCTCCTAACAAGTAAAACAAAATCTAAAAGTTAAAAACAAGTAGGGATAATTAGGGTTCAAACAAATCGTTCATTCACTCATTTTAAAACTCAAAATCGATTTTTTCAAAATCAAGTCATTTAGAGTAAGTTGAATTTCTCTAAAAACTGACTTAAAACATACAAAATGTGGTATTTGTAGCAAGTATCGATACTGGTCATAAGTATCGGTACATGCTAGGCATAGGTTTGGGCCTAAGTCCCAAACTGTGAGCAACAAGTACCAGTACTCATCATGAGTACCAGTACCAAGTGATCACAATTTGTGCACTTGGTTTTTGCCTGGACCTTACAAGTATCGGTACATGTAGGTCACTGGACCCAAATCTATGAATCTCAAGTACCAGTACTTATCATGAGTACCGATACCTGGCGACTTAGTTGGGCTGATTGTAAGCAGTCAGTACCGGTACCAACTAGCCATTGTGTTGAACCTGAACGGCTATTTTGCAATTAAACCTATCCTCAAACTTCCCAAATTACCCCTAACGGCTAGTAAACGTAGGGAAGGTACTTAGTGGGTTATATAAGCACTCCTTGATTGTCTTTTACACACACCCAAGAATCAAAATATTCCATATTTGCCTACACCTTCATTTCTCATATTTCTAGCCGTAAAAGAGCTTGTCTTGTTGCAATTCTCTCAAGGCCATTCTCCACTTGCAACAAGTCTTCAAGGTGATCGTGTTCTCTGAAAAATCCGTTTGTTTTATGCCTCAATTTTCTCATTAGACCAATTTATATACTCTAATTAAGCTATATAATTGTTGGAGACTTAGGGATTAGTTGTAAGCTCTTATTTGTATTTTGCTTACACCTGTATCTTTATTTCTTTTCTATATCTTGTAATTTGGTTGAGGTAACCCGTTAATTACCTCAGGCTTTAGTAAATTGATTCCCTCCAGGTTGAGGGAATCGAGTTAAAAATCCTAAGTCGGGAGACTTAGGTTGTGGAGTACCCAAGTGAGGGAAACGACTATGTATCTTATGCATTTTGTGGTTTGCTTTGTGTTGAAAATTTATTTTACCACACTATTCATTCGCCCCTTCTAGTGTGCTTGTGATTTACAAATCCTACAGGTGGTATCAGAGTGGGTTGCGAAAAGAAGTAACAATTCTCTTTCGCAATGGCATCTCCAGTCAAGTGCACCGAAGGACAGTCATCCACACGTCCTCCCTACTTTGATGGGACAGACTATGGATACTGGAAGTGGAGGATGCAAATCTTCCTCAAGGCCATGGGTGAGGACTCATGGACGCTTATCCAAGAGAAGTACATGGATTCGGAGCCACAGGAAGGTGTTGTTTGGACTATAGAACAAAAGAAAAGGATCACGGGAAATGCGAAAGCGATGAACGCACTCTATTGTGCGTTATCAAGGGAAGAGTTTAACCATATCTCCGCATGCGAGTCTGCATACGAGATATGGAACACATTGCAAGTCACCTACGAAGGTACGAGTAAGGTAAAAAAAATACATATTGATGTAAACACATTTACACTACTTAAAATGTCTATTTATGCATGTTCTTAAGCATAGGATTGCATTTCATGATATAAATATTGCATTACATGCATCATCTTGCATTTAGAGTAGTTTGAATAAAATGGAGGTTAATTGTCTCCTTTTATGTGCTTGGACAGGGCAAATATTTTATCGGGGCCTCGGATCAAAGATCCAACCGTATGGATATGATCAGGGCGACGATTGGAGTTCAACGACTCCAAGATCGCCCTAATCAGGCATCCGTAGCATCAGATAGAGACCGGGGAACCCTAGAAGATCAAGGGCCAGGATGGTGTAAATCCGCACTTCAGATGGAAAATCCGACCACACGGATGAATTCGGATCGACGATCGCAGCCGAACGACACAAAAATCAAGTCAATCCGACATCCGTGGCACCATCTACAACTTCCAGAAGATGGATGGCCAAGATAGCGCCACGTGGCGCCATCCCAGCCGCCCAATCGGCCGCAGGAGTCCTGTGAAGACCACGCCACGTCTCCTCTCCGCCGTTGGATCTCGATCCAACGGCTGCGGTCGCGCGCGTTTAAAAACGTCCGCGCGACCATTTCGCCGCGTAGCGCAGCGGCTACGCAGCTGCGGGCGAAGCGGAGGTCGCGGGTTCGAGCCGCGGAGAGGGGGTCGAAGGCGCGGGCGAGCGGGCGCGCACGAGCGTCGGATGAAGATCCAACGGCCGCGCGCGCCCGATAGCGCCGACGCGCAATTGGACGCCCTGGTGGGCGCGCGATCGCACGCGGGCGCCGCGCTACGCAGCGGGCGCGGGCGCGATCTAAGCCGTCCGATCTCGCGATCGGACGGCTGAGACGACGCGGACGTGCGTCTGCGTTACGCGCGCAGGCCAGCCGAGCGGGCGCGCGTGGCGCGGCGGCGACGGCGACGGCGGGGCTTTAGCGACGGTTTTATCCGTCACTAAAGACCCCTTATTTATTATTTTGAAGATGTAATGTCCATTTTGCCCCCACTCCTTGCAACTATAAAAGGAGACCCCCTCCATACGAAATTTTCATCCCTTCCTTCTCCTCTCTACCTCTCCAAAGCTCAAGAGAAGCTTGTCCCACACCCAGGATGCTTCTCGCGAGATAAAGTCCAAATTTTCGTCCCCCTTCGGAAGTGGATCCCGCGACGACGACGGCGTGCTGCTTCGTTCCCGTTCTTCTGCTTCGTCCTCCTTCGTCCCGCTTCGTTCTCCTTCGTCCAGGCGTCGTCCCGTCCGGCTCGTCCTCCAAGCGACCGTCGAGGAGGATTTCTCTCTCCCTATTCTTTTTACTGCTTTCTAGTATAGATTTACTGCTTTCTAAGAGTAGTCTATTCGTCCTCCGAGCGATCGTCGAGGAGGACATTTCTCCCTCCATTCTTTTAATGCTTTCTAGAGTAATTGTTTTATGTTTTCTAGTTGTAATGAAAGAACTCTTTTATGATAACTTCCTTGTCTATTCTACATCTCATTTTGATTTCCATGTATAGTATTCCTTCTCTCTCTCTTACTCCCTCTATCTCTTTTATTTGTTGTAGATACTTAGATAGTTTAAATTGAATTTCTTTGTGACAAAATAAAAAGAAACGCGGAGTTTTTAAATCAAACGTTCGCCTCCCTGTGTTCGACCCGGAATTCTTATTTCGGTATAAATTTTATTTGTTGAACACGAATCCTTCGCTTTCGAACTACAACGACGGGTTTTTCCAAAAACCAAACACGTTAGCGTAGATTCTCGCGCTCAACATTTTGGCGCCGTTGCCGGGGAGGCAACGATCTTTGATTTCTCTTCACGTTTTGTAACTTACAAATCATTTACCTCACTTTTCTCCTTTCTTATTGTAATTGCAGGTACTCTTTTGAGACAGGCAAAAGCGGTAGATCGGAGTAAAGTGCTGTGGAAGGTTTTGTAAGTTACCCCCCACCTCCCACCCATTAGATTTCATTTCATCACATAATAATTCAAACATCAATCAACCTAGGTGTTCTTATAAACTCTAAGGTTAGATTGTCTGTTGTTTGACATCCATACTCACTCCAACCCCCACATTAAAAAAAAAAAAAGAAAAAAATAAAAAAAATCTCACAGAGGTACACAACCTCATCTGATTTTCTAACTCAACCGGTAAACCAATCTTAGGAGCCGGTACACACATCCAAACACATAATCGAGTAGAAATCAGATTGGGTAATCATTTGTGTGCCTAATTAGGTGGTGCATCAGGCCAGTTGTTTGAGTTGTTTGGGCCGCACCACTTCAAATAAAATCAACTCATCTAGTAGCTGCCAATTAGGTTCAACTCTTAGGGATCTACCAGGCACTCCACATTCTTTTTAAACTTTAAAGGAAAATATCTTCACCTGTGCTTGCAAAACCTGGTGTGCCAATGAAACTTGATTGAAAACACCTAAAGTTGAATCCTAAAAGCTACTAAGCAAGATTTGAACCTTAAAATTCACCACATCAAAAATAATCTTGCTTGAAAACCACTGGTTGTGCACGCACACACAAAGCAATCAATCATTAAGGGCACAACCCATTTAAAGGGCCCATCACATTCCAAAGCACATTCAAACCTAGCCCTAAATAAAACAGAGTAGACGTTGGCCTTAAGGATTGGACTCGCTCTTCAGAACTCAGAACGAGATTATTTTCGATTAGTCTGTTTCTACTGTTCAATCTGATGTCTAGCTAGGGGAGCAGAGTCAAACGATCGCGGCTGGGGGGTACACTAGGAACCGGAGGCGCAAGCCGAAGGAAGAACCTTCTCCCCAGTCCCTCCTTCTAACTGGTTGGATTGAACAGACAGAAGTAGATCAAATCGTTCCTTTATCTCAAGACGGGTTTTGAGAGTCTGTAGGTCTGTAAGCTAACCCATTTAAGGAAAGGTTTGATTGTTTGTATTGCAGGGCACCTTTCTTCCTCCCGTGTCTCATGAATCCTTCCACATATTTCACGCATTCCCACTCTTTCCCTCCTGTTGTAAATTATCCTCAACATGACGATTATCCCAACTCGTATTGTAATCGACCATCAGTTAGTTGGGATAATTCAGATTGGGGATACAATTCCGGACCCCCGTGTTTAGGGTCTAACCCTGAACACTTTGATTCTCAATTCTATCCTTCTCAGAGTTGCATCGATTATAGATCGTCCTTCTTTCATGGACAACCTAATGCGATCTACAATCAAGAAGGATACACTGATCCTTACCCATCCTCTGATTTCACTGCCTTTAGGTCATCTCCATCTTTTGAACAATCTGAAATGACCTATTATCAGGATGGGTATAACGAATCTCAATTCGTTAATTCCTCTACATTGATGTCAAACCCGCCCAACCCTGAACCAACTCATTTGGTTCAGGTTAATCAGGTTCAAGATAAGGTTCTGGCTAACTTGAGGAATATCATTCAATCTTTAGAAGTTCAGCCAATACCTTGCATTGAGAGATTGGAGCCCCTGATTGAAATGATTGATGATTTAAACAAGTCTTTGTTGGATTGGCTCCAGGATGTTAAGGATAAGAACCCGGGTGAGTTTCTACTTGGGAAATTAGCGAAATTGAGGATGAGATTCGTGGTTGCTTTGATTCAATCTTGGAATAATTCCCAGGATGAACTCTCTTCAGGAAAGCCAATGACAGAACCCGCTCAGGCACCTGTTGGGGGTGACATGTGTTACGAAGCTGACCAGATTGAATTAAAACAACCAATTAAGGATGATTTGATTTCTTCACCTGAAACCCCTGAGCCGGGTTACGAGGAAACGTATGTCTCCTTGGAACGTAAAGTGACAAATGATTTTGGAACATACATTGATACGGATCCTGATGGTGAAGATTCAAGTTGCGAAGTCTCACACGAGTTTTCAGATCACGATTTTTGTGAGACGATTGGGCCTGAGGAATCTGATAGATCATTTGATAGCCCAATAACTGAGGAAACTGATCTTATTAGGGCACACGATACGGATCCAGAATCGCATTTTCTGGAGGAATTAATTCAATGCCCTGATTATCAGTTACACCCTGTTGAGCTTATTGATGATTCTAATTCTGAGATAATTAGACCCAAGTCAATTTTGATTTTGCCACATCATCTAGACTTGGAGATTTCAGACGGGGTGATGAATATACAAGAGGTCATGAAATTTGATATGCCGAATGAGGAGGATAGGAGCTGGGAAATTCTGATTTGGGAAGTCAATTTTGGAGGAAATGGAAGATTGAGTCGAAGGGTTCCTTTTAAACTGAAACCATCAAATCAGAACCCTTACGACATTTGTTTCGAGGATGTCAAACTCAAGCACACATTTAACGATTATCCTTTTGAGCTTCAATTCTCTGTAACCCGACATTTTGGCCTTGGGTTGCATCCTCACAAATCGCAGGCCCGACCCCGCTTGCATTCTGATTTTAGGTTTTGGGTAATTTTTATCCAGAACCTAAGATATTCTCGATTATGGGGAGTGGGTCTGCACCACAATCTGGTCCACATCTGTGGACCTCTGCTGACAGGTCAGAGGATTCTTCTGTTTATTCTAATTCTGACCTGCACATGTGAATTCTTCATTTCTTTTCTTTGTATAGTGTGCCTAGCTGAAGGCACTAAACTCAGCACATATACAGTTCTTTTTCATCTCGGAGCGGACCCGATATCCACGCAATTCAGGTGCTTTCTACGCTTTTCCACTCTATTTTATGTCTTTTTAATACAATGAGGACATTGCATTAGATAGGCATGGGGGGATGGATATTTATCTTTGAATTCATTCGTCAGCTCCGTAGATTTGTTTTATTTTAAAAAAAAAAAAAAAATCAAAATTAGGAAAGAGAATTTGGGTTTCAGAAAATTTTCGATCTTAAGAAATACTATATTATGTTCTGAACACAAAGACCCTTCAGGTCTTTGGACTTAATCAGCCTATGTATCCACTAAAATGTGGATTTGTTTTTCGAGTTCTCGCCAACTTGAATTTTATTTTAATTGGAGTAAATAAGTTTGGGTGATAAGTACACGAATTATCAACCCGCCCTCTGATGTGAGGGAATTTTGAGTCTTAAGCATCTACACACTTTCTTTGCACTGACTCGTTGTTTGGCGATTTTAACGGAAATTGGGTAGCTAATGAACCTTCTAGGGTGATATGGCTGGCAAGTTATCGTGGGTAACAGCCCATAGGTAGGTTGTCCAGAGCCCAGTCACTGGACCTTTCTCTTTTTGCTGCCTTTAGGTAAATCTTAGACCAGGGAAGCCACCTACTTAAAAAAAAAAAAAAAAAAAAAAAAAAAAAAAGGAGAAAAGAACAAAAAGAAATAAGCCACACTTCGCCGCACGAGTATGGCTGGCAAGTTGTCGGTGGTAACAGCTCATCGACCGGTTGTCCAGAACCCAGCTCAGAGAATGCACTAAAAATTCCCAAAACACTTAGGAAGAAGCGGAGAAGTAGAATAAACCGGGGAGATATACACTGGATTCACCCTTGTGTTGACCCCGTTAAAAAAATAAAAGTAGGGAGAAAGCTACCGGTTGTAAAGATACACCTTTAGGCAGAATTCTTTTTGAGGTCACCTAGAGGCGTAGAAATCCGAAGTCCGTTTTAATTGCCGGTCAACGAGTCTATCACAATCACAATAAGATGCTTAAAACTTAGGGTTCTCATCAAATCTTGGGTGAGTTGAATGGCCGTAGAAAGCCACTCTTAAACCCTAAAATTTGAAAATCTAAAAAAAGAGAGTAAAAACAGAAAAAGAAATTTTTCTTTGAATAAGGCGAGGCTTGAGGCGGTCTGCATTTTGGCTGATACCCGGGCACTGTTGTGTCTTTGAAAGTTCAGTTCTTAAGTAGACAATTTCTTAATGATTGAAAATAACTCAGGTCCAAATAATCTAACCTAATTCTTTTATAAATAGCATATAGTTTTTGCTAGGGACTAGCAAAAGATAGGCATGGGGGTATGATGTAAACACATTTACACTACTTAAAATGTCTATTTATGCATGTTCTTAAGCATAGGATTGCATTTCATGATATAAATATTGCATTACATGCATCATCTTGCATTTAGAGTAGTTTGAATAAAATGGAGGTTAATTGTCTCCTTTTATGTGCTTGGACAGGGCAAATATTTTATCGGGGCCTCGGATCAAAGATCCAACCGTATGGATATGATCAGGGCGACGATTGGAGTTCAACGACTCCAAGATTGCCCTAATCAGGCATCCGTAGCATCAGATAGAGATCGGGGAACCCTAGAAGATCAAGGGCCAGGATGGTGTAAATCCGCACTTCAGATGGAAAATCCGACCACACGGATGAATTCGGATCGACGATCGCAGCCGAACGACACAAAAATCAAGTCAATCCGACATCCGTGGCACCATCTACAACTTCCAGAAGATGGACGGCCAAGATAGCGCCACGTGGCGCCATCCCAGCCGCCCAATCGGCCGCAGGAGTCCTGTGAAGACCACGCCACGTCTCCTCTCCGCCGTTGGATCTCGATCCAACGGCTGCGGTCGCGCGCGTTTAAAAACGTCCGCGCGACCATTTCGCCGCGTAGCGCAGCGGCTACGCAGCTGCGGGCGAAGCGGAGGTCGCGGGTTCGAGCCGCGGAGAGGGGGTCGAAGGCGCGGGCGAGCGGGCGCGCACGAGCGTCGGATGAAGATCCAACGGCCGCGCGCGCCCGATAGCGCCGACGCGCAATTGGACGCCCTGGTGGGCGCGCGATCGCACGCGGGCGCCGCGCTACGCAGCGGGCGCGGGCGCGATCTAAGCCGTCCGATCTCGCGATCGGACGGCTGAGACGACGCGGACGTGCGTCTGCGTTACGCGCGCAGGCCAGCCGAGCGGGCGCGCGTGGCGCGGCGGCGACGGCGACGGCGGGGCTTTAGCGACGGTTTTATCCGTCACTAAAGACCCCTTATTTATTATTTTGAAGATGTAATGTCCATTTTGCCCCCACTCCTTGCAACTATAAAAGGAGACCCCCTCCATACGAAATTTTCATCCCTTCCTTCTCCTCTCTACCTCTCCAAAGCTCAAGAGAAGCTTGTCCCACACCCGGGATGCTTCTCGCGAGATAAAGTCCAAATTTTCGTCCCCCTTCGGAAGTGGATCCCGCGACGACGACGGCGTGCTGCTTCGTTCCCGTTCTTCTGCTTCGTCCTCCTTCGTCCCGCTTCGTTCTCCTTCGTCCAGGCGTCGTCCCGTCCGGCTCGTCCTCCAAGCGACCGTCGAGGAGGATTTCTCTCTCCCTATTCTTTTTACTGCTTTCTAGTATAGATTTACTGCTTTCTAAGAGTAGTCTATTCGTCCTCCGAGCGATCGTCGAGGAGGACATTTCTCCCTCCATTCTTTTAATGCTTTCTAGAGTAATTGTTTTATGTTTTCTAGTTGTAATGAAAGAACTCTTTTATGATAACTTCCTTGTCTATTCTACATCTCATTTTGATTTCCATGTATAGTATTCCTTCTCTCTCTCTTACTCCCTCTATCTCTTTTATTTGTTGTAGATACTTAGATAGTTTAAATTGAATTTCTTTGTGACAAAATAAAAAGAAACGCGGAGTTTTTAAATCAAACGTTCGCCTCCCTGTGTTCGACCCGGAATTCTTATTTCGGTATAAATTTTATTTGTTGAACACGAATCCTTCGCTTTCGAACTACAACGACGGGTTTTTCCAAAAACCAAACACGTTAGCGTAGATTCTCGCGCTCAACACATATTTCTATTCTAACAGAAAACTATGAGTGTTTCAGGATGCAGAAAGGTCAAACAATCAAAGGAATGTACAGAAGATTTGGAGAGATCATAAATCCATTGAAGAATCTTGGAGTCAAGATGAAGGAGGAGCAGCTTGTAAGGAAGATCCTAAGATCCCTTACAAGTGATTGGTCTCCAAAGACCACAGCCATCCAAGAGGCGAAAGGTCTTTCTACTCTCTCCTTAGATGACTTGATTAGAAGCCTCATGTCATATGAAGTCCAATTGGAAAATATGAAGAAGATTGAAGAAAAGTCCATCAACAAGAAAATGGAGCTGGCATTTAAAGCTTTAAAGGAGGAGTCGGACCTTGATGATTCCAACTCCAATGAAGAAGAGGAACTTGCTCTTCTAACGTGAAGATTCAGAAGATTCATCCGAAAATAAGGTAAGAAAGTGAATAAATTTACAAATGACATTATTTGTTTTGAATGCAAGAAGAAAGGACACGTATGAAAGGATTGTCCAATGATCAAAAAGAAGAAGGAAGAAAAGAAGAAAGACAAAGAACTCGATCGGAAGAAGAAGAAGATTTCAAGAAAGGCATACAAGGCAACTTGGGATGATAGTGATTACGACATGGAATCATCTTCTGAAGAATCCGAAGAAACAGAAGTTGCACATCTCTGTTTAATGGTGAACAATGATAGTTCAGAAAATGAGATAGAATTTGAAGTTACTTTTAATGAGTTATTACAAGCATATGAAGATTTGTATCATAAAGCTAAGTTAATTAAAAAAAAAAATAAGGTCTTGCATGATAGTTATAAAACCTTAGAAATAGAGAAATCTTGTTTAGAAATAGAGCTAGAAATGTCAAAAGAAACTAATAATCAATTGCATGCTAAAATAGTAGAATCAGAAGATATTTATGAACATTTTGAGGACACTTTGAATAATCTAAAACAACAACTAGGATGAATACAGAATTTTGTAATAATTTAAAAGCCAAGTTCAATAATAAGAAAAACACACAAAATAAATCACATGCACCTAGACATGCATGGATTTATCAAAAGGTCAAGAATCCTAAGAATTATAGATTTAACACTAAAGTGATCTATAAACCTAAGGATTTGAAGGGTACTAACCATCAAGGACCCAAAAGAAAATGGGTACCTAAAATAGATTTAATAAACTATTTTGTAGGTCAAGAAGGACAAATGGATCCTAGACAGTGGGTATTCCAAGCATATGATGAGACACTCCGACCTCTTTATCAAGTGGACTAGAATCGAAGATGGAGGACATGTCAAGTTGGGCGACAACAAACGTTGTTGCATTATTGGTGAAGGTACAATAGGTAATTCTTCTAAGTAGGTACGTAATGTTCTTTTAGTAGAAAATTTAAAATATAACCTGCTTAGTGTCAGTCAAATATGTGATAATGGATGTGATGTTTTATTTACTAAAATTGGATTTAAAATATTAAAAGAAGGAACAAATACGGTTTTAATTGAAGGCTTTTGATATGAAAATATCTATGCCCTTCATTTTTCACAAGAGAAATTTGTAAAATGTCTGCTTGCCTCCCATGTTGAAGTAGATCTTTGGCACCGTAGGCTACGTTACATTAATCACAAACATCTTAATAGGTTAGCCAAAAATGAGTTAGTAAGGGGCCTACCCAAATAAACTTATAAAATGGATGTTTTGTGCAAATATTATGAACTTGAAAAAATGCACAAAGCTTCTTTTAAACCTAAAGACTTAGTTTCAACAACACAACCTTTAGAATTGTTACATCTTGATTTATTTGGACCAACACGATTTGGGAGTCTAAATGGATCAAGATTTTGCCTAGTCATTATTGATGACTTCTTTAGGTTCACTTGGGTCATCTTCTTGAAACATAAGGATGACTCATTTGATTCCTTCCTAAGTCTTGCTCGAAGACTTCAAAAGGAAAAATCATCCTCTATTCTTAGACATAGGATTGATTATGGGGGTGAATTTGAAAATGAAAAATTTTCAAGTTTTTGTGACAATTCTGGCATAACCCATGAATTTTAATTTCCTCGGGCACCATCTCAAAATGGTGTTGTAGAGCGCAAGAATCGCACTCTACAAGAATGCACCCGAACTTTGGTCTTGGAGTTGGGGCTTCAAAAATATTTCTGGGCAGAAGCCATTAATACGGCATGTTATGTTCTAAATAGAACTCTCTTAAGGCCTATTCTTAAGAAAACTCCATATGAGCTTTAATATGAGAAGTCTCCTAGGATTTCATATTTTAGGGTGTTTGAAAGTCGATGTTATTTATTAAACACCCGTGATCGGCTTGATAAGTTTGATGCTAAAGGTGATGATGGCATCTTTATTAGCTTTTCAACAAGAAGCAAAGCTAATCGAGTCTTTAATAAAAGAACTTTTGTTATAGAAGAATCCCTGCATGTTTCATTTGATGAAACAAACTTAGGTGAACCTGAATCAAATCATTTAGATTCTGATGATGAAGATACCCCGTTCATTGATGTATCAAAAATGGAAGATACACGAAATGTAAATGATCTTCCAAAAGAATGGGTACACCATAAAGATCATCCTCAAGAACAAATCATAGGTGATATTGAACAAGGTGTGAAAACCCGATCTCACTTTTGTGCTGATTTTGTCCTTAATGCCTTTGTTTCACAACTTGAACCCAAGAAAGTTGATGAGGCATTAAAGGATGAATCATGGGTTGTAGCTATGCAGGAGTTACTCCAATTTACTGGGAATAATGTATGGAACTTGGTACCCGCCCCTGAGGGTAATTCCATCATTGGAACCAAGTGGGTATTCAGAAATAAATTGGATGAATTTTGTTCAGTAATCAGGAATAAAGCCAGACTTGTAGCTCAAGGTTATAACCAACAGGAGGGTATTGACTTTGATGAGACATATGCTCCTGTTGCTCATTTAGAGTCCATACAGATGCTACTTGCCTTTGCAAGTGCAAAGGACTTCAAGCTATATAAAATGGATGTCAAGAGCACCTTTCTTAATGGTTATATTAAGAAAGAAGTTTATGTTCATCAGCCTCCCGGGTTCAAGGACCCAGCACACCCAGAGCATGTATACAAGCTCAATAAGGCTTTATATGGACTTAAACAAGCTCACAGGACCTAGTATGATAGGCTTAGGACCTTTCTTCTTTAGCATGGATATAGGATTGGAGTTGTTGATTCATCTCTTGTTATGAAAGAACAAGGAGATGACAACCTACTAGTTCAAATATATGTTGACGATATTATATTTGGATCAACCAAGGAGTCATTGTGTCAACATTTCTGTGAGACTATGAAGATTGAGTTTGAAATGAGTATGATGGGTGAACTCAAATTCTTTTTAGGACTCCAAATTCAACAATTAGACACAGGAATTTACATTAGTCAAACAAAATATGTTCTTGAAATTCTCAAGAAATTTGAATTTGATAATGTAAATGGCAAAGAGACTCTGATTGCTCTATCTGCTTCTCTTGATGAAGATTTATCTGGCAAGAGAGTAGATGAAAAGAAATACCAGGGCATGATAGGTTCACTACTATATCTTACAACTTCTAGACCTAATATTCCTTTTGCTACATGTTTATGTGCGAGATTCCAATTCGAACCCAAGGAATCTCATTTTAATGCAGTAAAAAGAATATTTAGATACCTAAGCAACACAAAAGACCTTGGTCTTTTCTATCCTAAAGTACAATCCTTAGATCTATTATCCTATAGTGATGCTGACTAGGCAGGGAGTCGGACAGACCGAAAGAGCACTATCGACACATGTTATTTTATTGGAGAATCTCTAATTTCATGGTTCTCTAAGAAACAGACTTGTGTTTCACTTTCTACTACTGAAGCAGAATATATTGCTGTTTCACTTGCTTGCTCTCAGGTCATTTGGATGAGACAGACTTTGTCCGACTTTAGATTGATTTTTGCGCAATCCAAAATTTTATGTGATAATACAAGTGCAATAAATTTATCCAAAAATCCAGTTCATCATTCACATACCAAGCACATAGATATTAGACGTCATTTCCTTAGAGATAATGTGCTTCAAGGATCAATTCAATTAGAATTCATTGACACACAAAACCAATTGACAGATATCTTTACGAAACCTCTTACAGTAGAAAGATTTTGCTTTATTAGAAGAAAATTAGGACTTTGTACAATAAAAGAGATTCAAAATTAATAAGTTGATTGTTATTGAACTTATTTGTATTTATGGAAATCTCTGAGGGTCTCACTGCAATTTACCCACATTTTTAAAAAAAAGGGATAAATTGTGATATTTTTATATGTCTGGAAATATCAGGGTGTTGTTTGCAATATGGTTGCTTAACTTAGGTTGTTGATTACATTATTTTTTTCAACACCTAAGTTGTCAATTTTATTTCCTTCAACCACTTAAGTGGTCATGTGACTAGCACATGACCCATCCCATATAAAAGAGTCCAAGTGCAAACACTTGCCTCATTTTGTTACTTGCAAACCCTAGCCCTCTTCACAAGAGTCTCTTCTCCAATCCCTGGCTAAGAAGAGATAAATCATCTCCAAGTTTCAACTCTAGGTACATTCTTATCTTCCTATCATTTCGTGCTTCCTTGAGTCATCTTGCATCTTGTTTTTCTTTCTCTTCAATCCTTTCTCACTGCTGCATTTGTTTTCGTCGGGTACCAAGTGGTACCGGTACCCATCACTGGTACTGGTACTAGCTTGGCACAGCAGTGCCTGCTTTTGCGAGCAGGTACCGGTACTCAAGATGAATACCAGTACTAGCTCAAATTTCTGGTTGGAACAAAAACCAACTAGTATCGGTACCTATCACCAATATCGGTACATGCAAGCTTTAATATGTTGTTCTTTATACAAAAACATGAAAGGAAATTGTCCACATTCCTAATTGTTTTCCTATTCCTTGTTATTGCTTGTTTACAAATGGCTCCTAAATCAAAAAGTAAGGGAAAAGCACCTCAAGATGCTTTCCACAAGTTTTGCATTACTGAGGATGCTAAGTCAAAATTTGATTGGTATAAGGATTAAAACTCCATCATTGTAGGCCAGTTGAGTGGAAAGATTTCTCTCTTCAACTCTTAAGTTTTACCACTTGCCTTTAAGAACAAAAGCTCACGCATTTCCTTGATGAGTCATTCTTTGCTGATGTTCCTGGAGTATACCCTGATGTTAATTGTCTATTCTTTGCTAAACTCCAAGAATAAGAAAATCGAGGTCACGTTGTCTCAACAACAAATGTTTTCGGTCAGAAAATCACCATCACACCTAAATTCTTGTCAACCATCACCGAATGTCCTAATGAAGGTCATGCATTTAACACACTTAAGGAGCAATTTCCTACTCATAAAATTCATGAAACTCTTTTGCTCGCTAACTGTTAGGGCAAAGCATTGGTTGCCTCAAATATGACCCTTTTTGCTCGCGCCCTTATTTGTATCTTAGCATGGAATTTAAGGGCTAAAAATTCAGGGTTTTACAAAATACCTGTTGATATTTTACCCTTGATTTATGCTATCATTACGAGCATTTTGGTCAATTGGAACACTGTTTTTATTCACTTTCTTAGACCACATTATCGTGCATCAGCTTGACCATTGGATATTTTGGTGTCACACATCCTTTATAAAAAGAAAATTGACCTCTCTAATTTTACTCCTCTCAGAAAAGTGGTCTATTTTAAATGGTCCACTCTCTGAAAAATGGGAGTGAAACCAGTGATGACGAAGAAGAAGTTGATCCAAATGCTCAATCTTCTCATCCACCTCCTGAATCATCCCCCACTTTCATTCTTATAACCTACCCATATCCAGAAGCAGAAACACCTTGGGTAAATCTATCTAATGTGTCTGGAACTGATCCTAGTTTGATAAATACCTTCAACTACATTGGTCAAAATTTAACCAACCTAAATTTTTCCTTCCGTCACATGGAACACAAATTCCATGATCTTTCTCTTTCTATTGAGTCCTCTCATGTCACTTCTTCCACTCAACCACCTAAACAAAGGAAGCGGACTCAACCAAAAGCACCTCAAGAGTACAGTGAAAGAAGGCAACAGCATTTTCAAGATCCATCTCATGTATCAATGGCGGAAGAAGAACCTGTTCTTCATGATGATGATGATGAAGAAGAAGAAGAAGAAGACACGGACGAAGAAGAAGTTTCTTATGAAGAAAGTGACGATGATACAATGATGATGATGAAGACAATGATGATGATGACAACAATGATGATGATGATGATGATGGTGGTGGTGGTGGACATGTGCAAAAGCTAATTAGAAAATGTCCTAGAAATTAGCTTAATTTTTTTATTTTGATGCTTGTTAAATTTGTATGAAATTTTAGACAATTCTATGTTAAGTTTGTTTCAAGACTTATCTTTATGAACTTTTTCATGTTATGATTCATATTTATGAAATATTGTTGCTTATTCATGTATCATGTTATGTTTCATTCTTGTTATTTGTTTATCTTTTTGCTTTCTTGCTAAAAAGGGGGAGAAATGATTGATAATTCATATTTAAAATAGGGAGAGCTTAGTTTGAGGGGGAGGTTTTTCACTCCTTGTGGAGTTTTTTATTCTTCTCTTATTAGGTCTCTGTTTATTCTTAAATATAAGTATTATCTTATTTGTTTTGTCGACACCAAAAAGGGGGAGATTGTTAAAACCTAGTTCCATTTTTCTTCTGTGTTTTGGTGTTAACAAAACCATGGTAAAATCTAATGTCTTTATGAAGTATTATAGGTCAAAAGAACCTATGGAGGCAAGCAACAAGATTTCATATGGAAGAAGAAGATTAGAAGACTTGTTTTTATTGTATTTATTATTTTTGTAGAATCTTTATACATCTCCTAACAAGTAAAACAAAATCTAAAAGTTAAAAACAAGTAGAGATAATTAGGGTTCAAAAAAATCATTCATTCACTTGTTTTAAAACTCAAAATCAATTTTTTTCAAAATCAAGTCGTTTAGAGTAAGTTGGATTTCTCTAAAAACTGACTTAAAACTTACAAAATGTGACACTTGTAGCAAATACCGGTACTGGTTATAAGTACCGGTACATGCTAGGCATAGGTTTGGGCCGAAGTCCCAAACTATGAGCAACAAGTACCGGTACTCATCATGAGTACCCGTACCAAGTGGTCACAGTTTGTGCACTTGGTTTTTGCTTGGACCTTACAAGTACTGGTACTAGTCACTAGTACCGGTACATGTAGGTCACTGGACCCAAATCTGTGAGTCACAAGTATCAGTACTTATCATAAGTACTGGTACCTGGTGACTTAGTTGGGCTGACTGTAAGCAGTCAGTACTGGTACCAAAAGTTTAGTACTAGTACCAACTGACCGTTGTGACCAACCTGAACGGCTATTTTGCAATTAAACCTATCCTTAAACTTCTCAAATTACCCCTAACTACTAGTAAATGTAGGGAAGGTGCTTAATGGGTTATATAACACTCCTTGAGTATCTTTTATGCACACCCAAGAAGCAAAAAGATTCTATCTTTGCCTACACCTTCATTTCTCATATTTCTAGCTGCAAAAGAGCTTGTCTTGTTGCAATTCTCTCAAGGCCATTCTCCACTTGCAACAAGTCTTCAAGGCGATCGTGTTCTCTGAAAAATTCATTTGTTTTACACCTCAATTTTCTCGTTAGATCAATTTATATACTCTAATTAAGCTATATAATTGTTGGAGACTTAGGGATTAGTTGTAAGCTCTTATTTGTATTTTGCTTATAGCTATATCTTTATTTCTTTTCTATATCTTGTAATTGGGTTGAGGTAACCTGCTAATTACCTCAGGTTTTAGTAAATTGATTCCCTCCAGGTTGAGGGAATCGGGTTAAAAATCCTTAGTTGGGAGACTTAGGTAGTGGAGTACCCAAGTGAGGGGAACAACTATATATCTTGTGCATTTTGTGGTTTGCTTTGTGTTGCAAATTTTTTTTACCACACTATTCATCCCCCCTCTTCTAGTGTGCTTGTGATTTACGGATCCTACACACAGCACAGTAGAGGCACGAAGCCTCTCAGATTCACTAATATAGAGAGCAAGTAGTAGAGGGCAAAACCCCCCCTCTCTCTCCTTCTCTTCTTTCTCTCAGAGACCCAGGGTTAGCCGGGTAATCGAGTGGGTAATCGGATCCAGGACAAGGTGTAGGCCTGTGGGCGTGATCGCAGGCAAGCAGTGGGCACTCGGGTAAGCAGGTGAAGGTGCTGGGGACCCAACCCTCGTGACTTGAGCGAAGCGATGGAAACTCAAAATCAACTTAAGTGTGCACGGGCGCTCTTCTCCCACCGGTGTGGGACTAAACCCCGCAGCCTCTTCTAGCGAATACAGCAGCTGGAGGTCTTCCTCAATTGGAGCGGCTACTGCTTTGGCTCTTCAATTGGAGTCCTAGAGCGAGCACCTGGGAGGAATCCACACTGCCTAGAGTGGATTGGATGAAGAATGTGATCGTGGCTTGTTGAACAAATCGAAAAAGATGGTGTCGACGATGAAGCTCCGATGAGGTAGTTAAAAAGCAAAGATAGCCTCGTGGCCACGTCAAATATGCACAGAAGGATCACCATGGAATGGCGAGTGTGCTGGTGGGTGTGGCGTATGGTGCGAGTGAGGGTGGTGGCCTGACAACCTCGAGAAGGTGGTGTGGTGAGGGTGGTGTCGGGTGGAGTGAGTGAGCAGCCAATCCCCATAATTTCTTGAGGGGCTTTGGTGGGTGATGTACGGTGAAGGTGTAGGGACCGGTGGTGGCCGATTTGGTAGAGTGCAGGAGCCATGTGAGCTCGTCGAAGGTACGCAAGCGGGATGGAAGATGAAGTCGGAGAGAGCGTGACAGTGGTCGGAGTTGAAGTTTGGAGGTGTAGTTGAGATCAATAGAGGTCAAGGAGTTGACAAAGATAGCTAGTGGAAGAAGGGGGATGGAGGAGGCACCGGTTGCAGTAAGGCCGACGCTAGAGGATATGAATGCTTCGATGGGGGAGATAGCAACGAGAACAGAGTTGGAAGGCACCTTGTAGGTCTGGCGAGGTGCAGGTTTTGAAGGGGAAGAAGAACCAACCGCCTATTGTACATGGTAGCTAGCGAAGAAGCTAGGGATAGGAGGTCACCGGAGCAAGCTTGGAGCGAGCCAGAGGTAGAGGAAAGAGGAGGGTTTTTGGCTCAAAACCTTGCTAAGGAGGTGAGGTTGTGCATGAAGATCCTTTATAGGCCTTCAAGCGAGCTTCTGAGCTTGGAAACAAGCTTGAGAAGCTCGGATTTTTAGGGAAAGAAAACTTGATGTCCAAGGACTCTCATGAGTCATAAGGGAGGATTTGGAAACTAGAAATAGGTTTAGATGATTAGGGATTGCATAAAGATCATCCCTTCCAATTTTGGAAGGGATATATCAAGTAATCAAGGAGGAATCCTTGATTGAAACCTTGGGTGTGTGGGTTCACACTTGCCGTGGTGGTAGGGACCCATCTGCAAAGAAGAAGACAAAGTTGGGGTCATTTCACAAAGATTTTTGAAAGTTGAGGGTCTTATGTAAGAAAAAGAGTTAGACTTGGACCAAAATGCAAACTAGGTCAGAATGATCTCAGATTAGGCCCAAATTTTGGTACAAAGCTAATTTGGACCCAAGGAATTTAATGGTAAAGTCAGATTTTTGGTTTTGATCATGTTTGACTAGAAAAATTATGTAGAAGCCTAAATCAAGGCAACTTTCTATCTGTGACTCTATTTCATGCCAAAATAGGTTCTGATGGTCAAATCAAAGATACTAAATCCTATAGAATATTTTTCTATGAATTTTAGAGGGCTTAGGTGAATTTTATCATGACCAAAACCTCAGTTAATTAAGTAGGTCTATTTTTAGGGTTTTAGATGTCCATTAATTCCTGAAATGTGTGAAAACTCGTTTTATTCTACATGGATCCACTTATTAGACATTAATGACCAAATGACCTTTAATATACCCCCGAAATACCCTGTGGTTATTTTATGTTTGTGGAATGCTGTTAATTTTTGTAGAAATTACCTTGTATTCTTCTCTTCTTTTAAAATAGGATAGTGTGCCCTCAGGATCTTCTGATGGATATGTATGAGCATTTGTCACCCTTTTTAGACAAAATTGAGTTAGTTATGGCTCATGATGGTGTTCCCATCTTACCCACATGCCTAGCTTTTGCTAGTCCCTTAGCACAACCTTACAAACCAAACCCATTATCTTGGTCAGATGTAACCGTCAGAATGCCCTTCTAAGTCGCAACTCTAGGAATCATATCCTAATACCAACAATAGGCCTAAAGGTACTCAAGTACCAGCCCAGATCCAGACTTGACTAGCTTTCGCCTCAGTCTACCGCGAAGGTTTCTAGGTCCCGCAAGAACTATCCTATGGTTCATTGGACCCAGCAGTTAAAGCACCCGTGCTTGTAACATGGTTAGCCTAGGTTCAGATTGCTAGTGCATTTTTTTGTAAGAGAGAAGGATAGAAGAAGATTTTCATTTGTGCAGACTTTTCTCACTCTTTTTCCTTTCATTATATTTTTCCTTAGATCCAACCTCGGATTAGCCCTAAATATGTTCTATATCAGATTCCTTGTCTCCACCATCAATTCTTGCAGGGTTCCTAGTAATTGATGCATCGAGATAGCCCTGCCCATGGCAAGCTATAGAACCTTGGCTTTTGACACTTCGGGATAGTGCTGCCCACGGCGTTTTGTAGCAAAGCCAGACCTTGGCAATCGACATTTCAAGATAACGCCACCCATGACATCTGAACCAGCACATGGTGCTTACATACTGCCGGTAGGATATTTAGATATCCTAGGAGACAAGCACCGAGGAGACGATATGTTATTGCTCATCTTCGAGGGGAATTTTTTGCCTCTTTGCGTCGGGAACTCGTTCAAATCAACTTGTGTTTTTGAGTGACTCCTAATCTAGATCTTAAGAACATTTACAGAACATCATAAATGCTTTTTGGCATGATTTCATATTTAAGCGTACTGAACTAGACTGTGTGTGATTTAGGGTGCTTAAGTTATCGAGTCCCGCAAACCAAAGATCAGTTAACAGGGCTGAATAATCCCTAAGCCTTAGACTTAATACACAAGCTTTTTATCTTCCTCAACCTCTTAAGGATTAATCTGGATCTTGACAAGTACGTGAGTGTTTAAATCTCAGAAGAGATCCAAGAGGCCTAAGGTCGGTATTTGCCACTAATCCCTTAAGTTTTATCCTTCCAAGTCTTAATTCATCATTCGATCCAACCTAGATGTTAGGTAAGTTCCATATTATTTTGAAGGGACTCAATTTCTTTCTTTATCTTTTTCCTCCTTTCTTTTCTCTTCAATTTTCCTTCCCCCTTTTTCTCATTTTTCTCTCAAATGGATCTTCTTTTTCCTCAACCTCCATTTCTTTTTTATGCAAAATCCTTTTGTGAGATTTGATTTTCACAGCATTTTGCACTTTAATACACCCCCATGCCTACAATTTGCAATGTCCTCGTTGTAAATTAGGTGGGTTTGACTTCAGCTTAGATCGTACATTAGAATATGGTCAAAAGGTGGGTGGACGGGTCGGGGTGACTGTTGCGGATGATTTCAAGCTTTGGTACGTGTACTAAAGGTGGAGTCCACAGTTCTAATGGATGAACCCTAATGTGCAATATGAGTTCAGCAAAGAGTTATGTCAAAAGGATTTTGGGTTTTTCAAAAAGACGACAGGTTGCCTCCTGTTAAGCGCTAAGTTTAATGCCATTAGCTGGGTGCAATAAGCTCAGGGAGAATGGAGATCAAAAGACTACTCAGCCAAGTTTGTGTCGGTGAGTTCAATGAACGGTTTGAGTCTCTGACCATTCACGATAAATGTTTCAGAATCACGGCTGAGTTCACTGATTTCTACAGCCCCATTTCCAAAAAACATCGTACAAGGAATGGTCCAATCCATTTTGATTTGAGTTTGCCTAGAAATATTTTGAGTTTGGCATCAAAGAGTAAGACCTTCTGACTAGGATGGAAAGTTTTTCTTGATATGTGTTTGTCATGAAAGGCTTTTGAAAGAGCGATCTTCGTTTTCGTTGAAAACTTTAACATAAAATGTTGCATCATTTAATATGTCGCGTGGTAGAAAATTGCTTGTCAAAAATATTTAATAATTCGAAACTAACCATGAAGAGTTAGATCATCTCCACAGGGAGGAATCAGCCTAATAAAATCACAACTATGTAGAAATCGTGTTCGCAGAAGTATTCGTCAAATCAAACAATGCATATGTTGCTCTGAATGTAAACCCCAAATTTAAGGAGAATTCAAGGGCTATTGATGTAAATTTCACATAAGAAAATAGTTCATGTGTAAGGGTATATCGTGTACTTTTTACTTGCATGCAGACTAAAGTGTAAATCAAAATTCAAATGTAATGTATATTTAGATGGATTATAAGGGCTGAACAAATATGTGGAAGAATAAGCATATTGCTGCAATTTCATCTCGATTTAATTAATCAAAGAAATAAAAAAAAAGAATCTTTGACAATGGCAATGTTCGTAAATTTTAATTCGAAGGGAAACAGAGTGTTTTCCTTCTCTCTTTTGCATGTGCATGGAGAAGGAATCTTCTATTAGCCTGTGAGTGATGGAGGCACGCCGGAGGATGACCATTGAGATGGTGGTGATGGGGCAGCTGATGGTCGCCGAAGTGGCCGATCGAAGCACTGTAGATTGGTGGCAACGACAGGGCAACTTTTTGCTGTAGCTTCGTGCATAGCCCATGAGTGGTTGCTTGTGGCCCACACGGTCGGCGAGGGTGGTTGGAGACTATTGGTGATGTCGACAAGGAAGATGGTAGCTGGGACGGTTGCTGTGGTGTGGCACCATGGGGCTGCGGTATTGGGTTCTTTGGGTTCTCAGTGATGGTGAAACAAAGGATGGAGTTTGAAGAAGAAAAAGAGGAAGAAGAAGAGGGAGCGGTGGTGGGTGGCTTGGGAGAGGTTTGCTGCGAGGGGGAAGGGAGGACAATGGTGGCATTGGGTTGTGTTGGGGAAGGTGGTGAAGTGGGTTTGCTCTATAGGTGGAGATGGCCGGCGGGGGGGTGGTTTGGTGATGTGGAAGGTGTTAAGGCCACACGCTATCACCATGTGACCGGCGAGAAGGAGAAGGAGCAGAGGTGCAGTACGCCTAAGCCATGGTGTACACTGACTCCACGATGCACGTAGGATCCATAGTGCTCGCCTCCTTCATGGTGGAGAAGATGGAGAGATAGTCCTCGCCATGGGGAGAAGATTTCTTGTATGGGTTGTTCTGCGGTTGGAGAAAGGAGTGGAGTGGAGTGGGCGGTGCGTTAGGATAAGGGATGGGAGTTGTTGCCAGGGGGAAGGCGGTGTGTGAGGAGGGGGCACGCTGTTGGCCGCATGCGTGAGTGAGAGGAGGTTTGGTTTATTCAAAATATAAAATAATTATTTATATACAATAAGTTATAAAATGCATTAGATATATGCAAACCTAAGTAATGATGCATGCAATTATTTTATGACCTAATGTAGCTATTAACGAATATAAAAAATAAGAATAATGTTAACTTAGGTGTAACAATAGTCCATTAAAATAGACTCATCAAATACCCCCATGCCTGAGATTTGTTAGTCCCTAGCAAAAGTGAAAAATAATAGAAGTAATCAGAAGATTTCTTCTTTCCTTATTCCAAAAATTTAGAGATCTAGACTCATGTGAAGTGATAGTAGCCTAAGTAACGGATTCAAGTGAAAAGCCAACTTACATTTGAAGTTTGTACTTAACTCTTGATAAAATTCTATCGGGATAGGCAACTACTTCCCTTAGGGATAAAGCAGAAGATAATATGTAATTTGACCTCAACTTTTTGGCTTAGGTAGGAGATATCGAGTTGAATGGATTTGTATTTGGTGGCACACACTCATCTGGTGCTATGTGTAATCTAGTACTACAGACTCTAGATCTTTAGACTATTAAACGAGTTAACTTGGAGAGAGGCTAAATAACTATGCTCTCTTGATATTCCTTTGTGCTCACTCTTTTCCTTCTTTTCTTTCTGAGATCACAAATCTCACCAGATTTAGTAAATGTACTCACTGTTTGGTGGCCTCACATGGCATTCACACTTCAACTAAAGTCCTAATAGCTCTATAACTAAGTAAGAGTCCTTAGCCAGTATTCAGGAGATCAAAAATACTGAAAGGTAGGTATGGGTCATATTTGGAGGATCGTGATGGGTATTTTTGTTGCCTCAGAAATAACGTCATGAAGATAAAATTATAAACTTGGACTCTTTTCTTTTTCTTTTCTCTCTCTCTTTTCTTTTCTTTTTTTTATTTTATTTTTTATTTTTTTGCTAAATATAATTTTCTTTTTTCTTCTTTTTCTTTCTATATAAATCAACATAACACGACGTAGACTTTTATTTATGAGGCATTATTAGGGATAATGATGGTCAAGAGGATATTGTGTGGCTTATTTGGTGGAAGTGACTACTCTTGACACCGGGAAGGAATGGATAGGACAAGCGTATTTCTGACCTTTAACACTATTACCCTCCTTCAGCCGAGGACTCTATGAAGGATGGTTGTAGCCATCCACCATAGTCATAGCTTTATTAAGACTCAATCTCTATGTATCTGCCTTATTTGGTGACTCTCAGGAATTCATACAATATACGCCCACAGGAACAGAGAGCAAAAACTGTGCCTAACTCTGACGTATCATCATCTAATTGTCCAAAACTTAAGAGTCCTTGCACTAGACTTAGCGCACCAATAATCTCTCTACTTTCTTCTCATAAATATGAGGTGGATCTACTAGAAGATAGTATGTCTGACTCCCTATTAATTGTCCAAGGGTTTAGTAGATTAAAAACGCTTCTTGGTTTTCTTCAAAGATCCATTACCCATTCTACATGCATGTGAAGTAAATGTACTAGATTCTAAACTTAAGAAACAATTTAAGAAGAAAATTCTTAATGACACCTCCATGACAAAGATGTTTTGCTAGGGACTGCCCAATTTAGCTCAAGAATATAAATATAAATATAAATATATATATATATGCTAACCTAAATGCATGAATACTTCCTAAAATGCAAAATGCACCCCCTATGCCTGAAATCACCTAATGATAGTGTTATTCAGAATGCTGGGTTGCCCCCCAACAAGCACTGTATTTTCTGTCAGCAGCTAGACTTATAGGGAACCTGTAAGTCTGGTTCTAGACAAAAAAGGCTAGGCCCTAAAAATATGTGTAACAGTGTGGGCCTAGAAAATAGGTAGCCACAGATGTTGGTGAGCTAATGATGCAACATTATCCCAAATGCTCGCCAAAAGACATGAAAGCAAATAACCTCGTAGGCTACCTGGGGAGGTCTAGGAATAATAAAAGGAACATGAAAAGGGACCTCCCGAAACGGAATAAGTGGAGAATAACAAGGATCCTCCAAAGCAGGAAGGGTTTCAAAAGATATAAACATAATTATTTTAAACCCATGAATGGAGAGACTAAACGTACAAGCATCAATCCAAACTCGCCATTCTACCCAAGGATGTACTGGCCTGATATTCTCCCCAGAAAGAATGTAAGTGAGCAAAGACCTGAGCCAAGGATCGGTTAGGGAGTGGAAAGGTTGTTTGTGGTGATGGGCGGTAATGGTTAAGTCCAAGGAGGGCTTAGTCGGTGTCAAGTTGAATTCCAACAATGATTCAGATTGTGTATTCTCCCTAACAATTATTGTAGAAAAATTCAAGTCACCCTGCCTATCATTAATGATCGAAGTCATATTTTCACCTTCCAGCGTATGTGAATCAATGGTGGACTCCAAATTAAATTTCTTTGATGGCAGGGTCGAAGCAACTGAATCGTTATCATTAATTTTATCCTCGAATTCTTTTGGTTCACTCAAATTTTTGTCAGGGTGTATATGTGATTCATTAGTAAAAAAAGGAGTTGCTTCAGTATCATCAATTATTTCTGACGGAGGATCCGTCTTAATGTTTTGGAGTAAGCCTATATCACTCAATTCTTTGTTCTTCTTGGGGCATAAATCCTCAATTGACGTGTTTTATCCTCGAGAGTCTCCCCTAGGCTTCTCACTATTATGTTTGTCCTCCTCTAATATCAACTCGTGATTTAGTGGAGGATGACTCTCAAAAGAAGGTACGAATCCGGATTTCACCAGATTATTTATATCCTCCGGGGGTAAGTCCTCGAATAACAAATAATCCCCCTGTGATTCACTCCAGATTTTCAGTCTGGGTTCCTCCATTGGGTCATCCTCGTTCTCTGAAATAGACTCTTTATATCCCTAAAATCAAAATTGATCTAATTCATCCTCCATTCCCTTAGGGTCACCTTCATTGGGTGCATTTAAATCCTTAGGATGCTGAATGGTAGGTGTTGATTCCCTAAGTGGAGGGTCAGGATTAGGCTCACTAAGGGTAGAATGGGATTCCACCAAATAATTAATAGGGGAAGTGATATGAACAATACAACCTTGACCCAGGTTATTAGGGGTAAGGAAAATACTGTCATTGGGGTCAAGGTCCTTGAGAGGTACCATCTTCCCTTTCTTTTGACTGCAATATAGCTCGGGTGGATAATTACTAGGATCGTTCTCCTCTAGTAGCTGTGTCTCATGGGGAGAGTCTAAGTGATAGCTACGTAAACCAGGATCCCTATTGTCATTGGCTTCCTCAGAATTATTTTCATGATCACGGTCATATGGGTAGGGATCAGAATTACTAGGAAGAGCATAGCTAAGCTATCTAATTTCTTTGTTCAATTGTTGACTATTCCTCAACATCTCTCCCATAGATTCCATCATTTCCTTTTGTTGTTTTTGCATTTCTAACATAAAAGAGGGGAGGCTACTACTATTAGATTGGGGAGGATAGTCAATCTCAAGCTTTGGTTGCCTAGGGGTATTGATCCAACCTCGATACGAAAAATCATGAAGGGTAGGAGGGTTGGGTGTTTGCATAGTAGTAGCGATTCCATGGGTGCAAAATCCCGCTCCTAGGCTCTGCTCAAAAGTGGGAGCTATCGGGCCAGTGCTCCCAAGATAAGAATATGATTGATCCCATGAATTGTCATTGTACCCATCAAAGGATGGATATGGTCAAGGCATGGAATCTTGGTTAAAATGATAGGAGTAAGGATAGTCCATTTCTTTCAATTAAATGGTTCAACTCTCTTGGGTCTTAAATAGATTAAAAATAGAAACTTCCTAGAGAGCTCTACTATGCACACACCAAGCAAACACAAGACAAGAGATCTTTTGTTGATTTAAAGTTCTTTAAGTCCTCTTCCAACTCTTCCGCTTGGCCAAATATAGTCAAGGTAGTGTTTCTCCATTTCCACGTAAGTGGTATAAGAGAAATGAGGCACTTGAAATTTCTGGCGAGGTTACTTTTAGTCCCTTTTTGGGTGATCAATCAAGTTGTCAAGCAATTATGCACACTAAATGGACCTTTGACTGCCTTGAAGACATACACTTTGTTGCAATGATATTCTCTAATGCTCAAGTAAAAAGGTACTCCAAGGATGGAACTAAGAGATGCAAGTAGGGCGAACCCTTCCTTTGAGGCACTGCGTTAGCGGTGCCTCTTAACTACCCTTGAATTCCTTTAAGGGGTGTCCCCCTCCTTAGAGTATCAACTCACTCGGGAAAAAGTTATTACTAGTCACAAAGCGAGATAGGAGGGTTTGCACTGATAAAGAGATCGATGCATATAGCCTTAAGGGTCCAAGTCCTAGTGCAGTGCCTATAGTGCGTTCTCAGTGCAGGAAGTGTGCATTACATCGCGAAAAGTGATTTTTCCTTTTGAAAATCGCAGTCATGTTTTTCAAACAGTTTCTGTATACTTTTCTTTCTTTCAGGAAGTAATGTGACCACTTGATTAATATTTTCAAATCAGCTTAAATGGTCTTTTTTAATTATGTCCAAATGCAATGAGTGTGCAAATAACTAATGCACAAGAAAAGACGTACCTTACTCTACCTCTCTTCAATGCAGGATGTTTGCAATGCAAAAAGAAAAGCTAGATGCTGCTCATTCAATCCAAGATGGTCGCCCTATAGATATGCAGCTTCTAGCAGGCAATTTGAATTTTTTTTTTAAAATAATAATAAGCAAACAAACCTAATCTAACTAACTAACTAACTAACCTATATGCATTTCAAACACTTCGAATAATTCTATAATCTAAATAAAATAGGAACACTCTCCCAAAAATACACTCCCACATACAAGAGCAATAAGCAATAAAAGCATTGATAACACGTTCCTAAAAATACCCAACACGGGTCCACAAGACAAAAATTAAATGTCTAAGGTCTATCTAAACTAAGATCTAATGACTAAATTGTTGGTGCTAGAACACCACGATTGTTTATTTTGATGATAACAAAATACGTGTTATTTAACATTTGCACTTAAAGCCTTAGATTTTGGGATAATTGCAAATGGAGACGTGTTTAGATGGAGTTCGAGCTAGCATCCATGGTGGATTGGAGGAGCTTGATGGAGAACAGAGGAACTTCACGAGGAGCGATAGCCTGAAGTAGCGTGAAGACAAGAATAGGATAGATTTCCTTTTATCTTGTTCTATGTAATTTTATTTTACTTTTTATTTCTTTCTTAGATCTTATGTTAAAGAGCCTCAAAGAACCCTTAAAGTAGTCCTAGGAACACCTGCACTACCCTAAGATACTTAGGTTTTCTGTAGAGAACTTAGAAAACCAAAATAGAGTTCTAATAGACTAATCAGATATCTAATCTGGAAATCAGATGTTTGATAGTGACTTTTAAGCCATCTGACTGTTGACTCAGACGTCCAATAACTTAGGCTGGACATTGTAGCTTTTGTCTGACGAAATCAAATGTCCAGACCTTCGTCCAAACGTCTTAGAAGACGTCTGATAATTGTGCCAGACGTCCAATTAGTGGAACGTTGGCTGCCTATGTAATCATTGAGGAAAATGACCATTAGCCTTATATCAGACATCCGTAGAGGATCCCAAACGTCTGACATGTGACTGTTTTGCCTCGACTGACGCAAAATCTACTTTGAAGATTTTCTAGTCATTACCTTTCTTGGGAATCCATTTCCGCTGAAAAAATAGGTTTCCAGACATCCTGACATAGTGCCAGACGTCCTGTATGTTGTCTGATGGCCATACACTAGAACCTTGTTTAGGTCTGATTCAAGTCAGGAAAGAAACCCACCTAGAATCAAATGTCTGACTAAGTTCCCAAATGTCTTAAATAGGTTTTCCAGACGTCTGATGCCAAGACCAGATGTCTGATGACCCTGTCAGAATCATGATTGATTCTGATTATGGCCTGTTTTGCCTTGGGTTCAACCCCAACGGCTATGGAAGCCTTCTAAGGCCTTCCAAAGCCATCCTAGGCCCTCTAGAAATAGAGGAGGACCTTTTGGCTTGAAAAATATACTAAGGCACATCTTGAATAGCATTCCCACATCTTTTGTGTCCAAGTCAAATAGAAGAATATCTTGCTCTTCTTTTCGCCATTCCAAATCCAGAGAGCTTTAATCGAGTTGCACACCTACTCTCCCTTTGTGATTACGAAAGCAACGAAAAGCCATCGCGTGGTTCACACACTCGCGTCGTCACATCGACGCACTTCCACCAAAGGAAAGTTTTCTAACTCCTATAGAAGCTAGGTTTTAATATTTGTGGCTCTATAGGATTGTTGTACTTTTGTTGTTATTTGGTTTGTGTATTTGCTTTGTGAATTCTCATTTCCATCGAGGGACAAAATCCTCCTTGTGAAGAGGAGGGGTTGAGGAACGCTACCCTCGTACTTGTAGCGTGGCTGTAATTGAGGTTGAACTACCCTCGTTTAAGTAGTTTGTATAGTGGATTTGCTCGACTAGATCGATCGAGAAATCCTAACTCGAGAGGGTTAGGTGGTGGTTTTCACCCGGTTTGGGTTTCCACCAAAAAATACTTGTGTAATTGTTTGATCACTTATCTTTGTGAGATTGTCTATTTTAATTCCGCATTTTATATTACGTCACGCATATCTCACCCCCTCTGTTCGATTAATCATGGAGCGCATTTTTTATAGGAAAAGCATTGTAGTACAGTGCGCAATACAATCAAATAAAAATATTTATAAAAAGATAACGAGACTTTGAGTCTCGATCGTTCGTCTCTGGGAGGCATTTGTTCAAATCTGAGATCGATCCTTTATCGCTCTACTTTATTTAAAATTGCACGCCGATTTCCAATCTTCAGATTAAGGTTTCGCCACTTCTATTGTGAATTCAGATTACGTGCGCGTGTGTTAAGTAGATAACAAAGGTGAAAGTGTGAGTTTCGGTGTGCACAATTCTAGTTACGTGGTGGCTGTTTACAGAAAATACATTTATAGTTAGATCTTCAGTATTTTCCGGAACTGACATGCTTGTTGCAAAATATATATATAATGAAAATAGGCAACTTGAATCACACAAATTAGATTGCAACCAATAAGCTCATGGTGATTTCAAACATAGAGATATGTATATAGAAAATATATTTTTCATTCATTCACTCAGAGGATGTTTGCAACATGGAATGTAGAGGAAAGTTTATATAGGAAAGCTTGAAAATATAAATCTAGCTAACCGAAAATGATCGCATACAAGAATCTATGGGGAGATTTTGCATGCATGATTGGGGAAGAATAAGAGCTACACTACTAAGCAGTAAATGAAAGCAGTAAAACTATGAGAGCTAAGTTACTAATCTAGCAGAAAAGAAGGGCATTTGGAGGTGGGCTCCAATGGCCTTTGAGTGGTTGAGAGAAGGAGGGGCAGCCAATGGTGCTTAGGCCGGCCACGCCAATGGTGCTTATGCTGGATAGAGGTTGGAGAGATGATCCAGCATCCTGGCATAGAGATTGTGGCTTCCATGGTGGTGCTCCTCGTGGAGGTAGAGTTTAGGTGGAGATGTGGCTAACCTAGATGAATGGGTGCCAAGAATGGGATTAAGCCAAGAGTGGATGGGTGCAAATGGCCACCCCTTAGGTCTTTTTATAGACCTAAGGAAGTCTCTCTGGAGAAGTGTGGAACTCTCTAGGGAGAGTCCCACGAGTAGCCGGCTATGGAGAGAGGTGGTGGTTCTTAGATCCATAAAAAGTGGATCTAAGAATTAAATGACTCTTGGTTGCTAAATTTGGAAACCAAGAGTGGCGCCACTTCAAGAGAGTTCTAGAGAACTCTAGGTGGGTGTGTGTGCGTGAATGGGTGTGTGTGTGTGAGTCTGTGGTCATGCCATAGGTGGCTAAGTGGTCTAGGTTAGGTCCTAAGGGGTTTGGGTAGGTGTAGGCCTCAAATTAGGGTTGCAAACCCTAATTGGTAAGGGAGAATTGGAATTAAACTTAACCCAAGTTTAATTGAATGAGTGTGAACCTAATTGAGAGTGAAATAACTCAATTAGGTTAGGCTTAGGTCAATTTGACTCTCTCTAAGTCTAATTGGACTTGTGTGGGTTGAGATCTAAGCTCAATTGGACCCTATGAGCTCAATTGACTTAGGTAATGGTAATTTACTATGATCTAAGTCCATTGGGTTTAGTGAGGACCTAATTAGGTCTTTAGGGAGGTCTAGAGGTGATGTACTAGGGTTAGGGTACCTTAATTTAGGTTCCTATGGGGTTGGAATTGGGTCTAGGGAGCTAGAGATCCAAGATGAAAGCTTGAATCTCAAAACAGGAACTGGAGAGTAGTTCCAGACGTCCAAAAATGGAATCAAACATCTTTACTCAAAAATCAGAAGTCCAGACTTGTTGTCTGGACATCCAATCAGAGTCAAGAAGAATTTAAGGTTCTGTCTTGGGTATTCTATAGAAATTGGATGTCTGACCAAGTGTCTGGACGTCCAATAACACTGCAGAAGTGGGTTTTAGGTGTGCGGGAGTTGGCTAAGTGTTCTGGACATCCTATAATTCATCTAGACATCCAGATAAGGGTTGGAACTAGGGTTTTAAGGTTTCCTAGGGTGTGGTGACCTAATCTAAGGGTGGCTAAGGCTTGGGGAAGTCTCTAGGCTATCCTAGGACTAGGATGGACCTATGCTCTTCAAATTTTACTGCTTTATTCCTACTTAATAGAATAGCATACCTTAACTCCATTACATCATTATTCACTATATCTAATCTAAGTCTTCTTCTCCAGTCCTGCTGCAACACTGATTACTCCTGATCCAGCTTCAGATCCAGCTCCAGATCCAGCTTATTACCTGTAATTGACATAATGCACTTAATCAGCACATTATAACATTATTCTATGCATAGCTTAAGGAAAGCAGCAAAGATGCAGATAATTCTTATGCATGCATGAATTTCCCTAACTTATGTTAAGTCCTAGCCTAATTTAGGTCAATTAAGACCTATGATTGATGTGCAATCACCCTCCAAGTAGGGAATTACATAAATCAGAAAAAGGCTCCTCCGTACGCCTACGTGTGTGGGATCAAGGCCCACAAGCACCCATTGCTGGCCTCCAAGTGGCGTCAAGGTCCATCAAAAATATCTTCTCCACCTTGCACGCCCAACACATTCGTTTCCTCCAAACAGATGTACCTTGACAAGAAAAAGAAATAGATCAATGATTCAGAAAAGCCTCATAATAGCATAAAAATACTATAAAATTCCCAAAAAAATTAATAGCCGTGTTTCCTCCCCGACAACGGTGCATTTGAAAGAGTGATCTTCGTTTTCGTTGAAAACTTTAACATAAAATGTTGCGTTGTTGTAATATGTCGCGTGGTAGAAAATCGTTTTTCAAAAATATTTAATAATTCAAAACTAACCACGAAGAGTTAGGTCATCTCCACAAGGAGGAATCAACCTAATAAAATCACAACTATGTAGAAATCAAGTTCACAGAAGTATTTGTCAAATCAAACAATGCATATGCTGCTCTGACTGTAAACCCTAAATTTAAGGAGAATACAAGGGCTATTGATGTAAATTTCACATAAGAAAATAGTTCATGTATAGGGGTATATCGTGTACTTTTTACTTGCATGCAGACTAAAGTGTAAATTAGAATTCAAATGTGATGTATATTGATATGGATTGTAAGGGCTGAACAAATATGTGGAAGAATAAGCATAGGGCTGCAATTTCACCTCAATTTAATTAATCAAAGAAATCATAAAAATGAATCTTTGACAATGGTAATGTTTGTAAATTTTAACTCGAAGGGAAACATAGTGTTTTCCTTCTCTCTTCTGTGTGCGCATGGAGGAGGGATCTTCTGCTAGCCGGTGAGTGATGGAGGCACGACGAAGGACGACCATTGAGATGGCTATGATAAGGCAGTCGATGGTCGCCGGAGGCGGCCGACTAGAGCACTGTCAGTTGGTGGTGATGATAGTGCAGCTTCATGCATGGCCCATGATTGGTTGGAGACTATTGGTGATGTCGACGTGGAAGATGGCAGCTGGGACGGTTGCTGTGGTGTGGCACCATGGGGCTGCGGTGTTGGGTTCTTTGGATTCTTAGTGATGGTGAAATAGAGGAGGGAGTTTGAAGAAGTAAAAGAGGAAGAAGAAGTGGGAGCAGTGGTGGGTGGCTTGGGAGAGGTTTGCTACGAGGGGGAAGGGAGGACGGTGGTGGCGTTGGGTTGTGTTGGGGAAGGTGGTGAAGTGGGTTTGGTGATGTGGAAGGTGTTGAGGCCGCACACTGTCACCATGAAACCGGCAAGAAGGGGAAGGAGCAGAGGTGCAGTATGCCTAAGCCATGGTGTACGTTGAGTCCATGGTGCACGCAGGATCCATGGTGCTCACCTCCTTCACGGTGGAGAAGATGGAGAGATAGTCCCCGCTAAGGGGAGAAGATTTCTCATATGGGTTGTTCTGTGGTTGGAGAAAGGAGTGGCGTGGAGTGGGCGGTGCGTTAGGATAAGGGATGCGAGTTGCGAGGGGGAAGGCGATTCATGAGGAGGGGGCATGCTGCTGGCCGCACGCATACGCGAGAGGAGGTTTGGTTTATTCAAAATATAAAATAATTATTTATATACAATAAGTTAGAAAATGCATTAGATATATGCAAACCTAAGTAATGATGTATGCAATTATTTTATGACCTAATGTAGTTATTAATGAATATAAAATACAAGAATAAAGTTAACTTAGGCGTAATAATAGTCCATTAAAATGTACTCATCAGCTTTAACCCGTTCTTTGTAACTTCGCGAGTTCTCATACGCATCATTGCGTAGTTCCTTAATCTTGCTCATTTGTAATTGTTGGTGGGTTCCAGCCTTATAAAGATCTAGCTTGCACTTCCGTACTGCCCAATAGGCTTTGTGCTCCATTTCGTCGGGTAGGTGACATGCCTTCCCGTACACGAGTCCGAACGGAGACATACCTAATTGAGTTTTGTGGGCGGTCTTATGGGCCCACAAACCTTTCAGAAGGCAGGCCGACCAATCTTTCCTATCAGGCCAAACAATGACCTGAAGGATTTTCTTGATCTCCCGATTAGATAGTTATGCCAATCCGTTGGTTTGGGAGTGATAAGGAGTCGAGATTCGGTGCGACACCCCATACTTGGTCATCAGGGATCTGAACTGTGCATTCGTGAAATGGGTCCCTCCATCAAAGATAATAGCACGTGGGACATCGAACTGTGAGAAGATGTGCTGATGAATGAACTTGATTACCACCTTATGATCATAGGTTTGGGTCAGGATGGCTTCAATCCATTTGGACATGTATTTTACTGAGAGGAGAATGTATTCGGAGTCGTCAGATTTGGGGAAGGGGCCCATAAAATCAATCCTGCATATATCGAAGATTTCGCACATGAGAATCAGCTGTAAAGGCATCATATCACTATGGCTCATGTTGCCCAAGGTCTAGCAACGAGTGCATGCCTTACAGTAATCGTGTGCATCCTTGAAGATCGTGGGCTAGTAAAAGCCACACTGGAGGACTTTAGCTGCAGTTTTATGTCTGAAGAAGTGTCTGCCGCAGGCTTGGTCATGGTAGAAGGAATGTCCTGAATTTTCACTTCCGGGATGCATCATCTAATGATCTGATCAACACCAATGCGGAAGAGGTACGGGTCTTCCCATATGTAATACATGGCATCATAAAGCAATTTTGTCTTTCTTGGCCTTCGGCCAATCAGACGGGATCTGATGAGATGCTAAGTAATTAACCAAATCAGCGTACCAAGGAAGTTCCGCACCAATAGTTAGGAGGTGCTCATTAGGAAAATGCTCTGTGATTGGGCTAGTAGGGTCGATGATAGCATAAGGAAGGCAAGACAAGTGATCAACTACCACGTTTTGTTTTCCCACCTTGCCACAAATCTCGAGGTTGAATTCTTGCAACTACAAGATCCAGCGGATTAGTCGAGGTTTCGCATCCTTCTTCGCGAGAAGGTGCCTCACTACGGTGTGATCCAAGTATATGATAACATGGAAACCCAAGAGATAAGATCGAAATTTTTCCAAGCCAAATACTACGGCTAGCAACTCTTTCTCAGTAACTGTATAGTTACACTGAGCCTCGTCAATTGTCTTGCTAGCGTAGTAGATGACCACGGGTTTCCCGTCAATTTTCTACTCAAGCACGACACCTACTGCATAGTTAGATGCATCGCACATGATCTTAAAGGGTTGAGACCAATCAGGGGATTGCAAGATAGGTGCTTGGGTGACTTGGTCAAGTAGACTTTCAAATGCATGAGTGCACTCCTCAGTAACTTTGAAGGGGACATCTTTTTCCTGAAGATTAGTTAGGGTCGCACGATTTTCGAGAAATCAAGAATGAATCGACGGTAAAAATTGATGTGCCCCCAGAAAAGATCTGATGTCCTTGATCGAGCTAGGAACAGGTAGTTTGAAAATCAAATTTACCTTAGCCCGGTCAACCTGGATGCCATTCTCAGAGATAAGATGTCCCAGGACAATTCCCTCAAGAACCATGAAATGGCTCTTTTCCTAGGAAAGAACCAAATTCACGTCAATGCATTGCCTAAGGATTTGGACCAAGTGCAGGAGGCAATCATTGAAAGATTCCCCAAATACCGAGAAGTCATCCATGAAGACTTCAAGGCAATCACTTATTATATTAGAGAATATGGAAAGCATGCACCGCTGAAACATGGCGGGTGCATTGCAGAGCCCAAAAGGCATCCTGTGGAATGTGTACATCCCGTAGGGGGAGGTGAAGGTAGTCTTCTCTTGATCCTCAGGATGGATTGCCACCTAATTATAACTGAAGTACCTATCCAAGAAGTAGAAGACTCTATTTCCCTCTAATTTCTTGAGTATCTGATTAATAAATGGCAGTGGGAAATGATCCTTTTTCAAGGAGGCATTCAGGCTTCAGTAATCAATGCAGACTCTCCATGAGTTTGCAATATGAGTCAGAATGGTTTCTCCGGTTTCACTCGTAATCACGATGAGCCCTACCGTCTTAGGCACAACCTGGATTGGACTCACCCAACGACTATTGGAGATTGGGTAGATGACCCCAGCATCTAACCACTTAATGATCTCCTTTTTCACGATGTCATGTAGGTTCGGATTCAGACATCTCTGCATTTCACGGGATGGTCGTGAGCCCTCTTCAGTGTAGATGAAGTACGTGCAATATGAAGGGCTGATACCAGTCAAGTCATCGAGAATCCAACCAATGGCTTTCCGATGCTGCTAAAGGATAGAAAACAAACATGTTTCCTGGTCAGAAGTTAGTCAGGAATTGATGATCACAGGAAGCGTGCGATTAGAACCCAAAAAATTGTATTTTAGATGATCAGGGAGGGGCTTCAATTCCACGACGGGATTGTCAACAGCAGCAGGCGGTTCAGGGCAGGTTTCGGGAACAAAGGCAGGAGCTATAGGTGTGTTTAGGTCTAGTCTAGGCTCCTCTATTTGTAGGGCTTGATCCTCTTGTGGTTGAATATCAGGGATAAGCAGGTTTTGTTGAACAAACAGATCTTCAACCATAGACTCGATATCGCAGATCTGCTTGATAACCCCATGGTTTATTCCTTTTTAGGCCTTAAAGAATTTTTAAAGTTTTGTCCCCAAATTTTAACTCAATCTGACCCTCTTCACAATTGATGTTGGCGCTAGCTGTGGCCAAAAATGGTCTCGCTAATATGATCAGTGTATCTTTCAATTTCTTAGGCACAATGAAGTCCACGGGAAAATAAAAATCACGGATCCGAACTATAACATCCTCGAGAATTCCTTTAGGTGACTTGATGGATCGATCTACTAATTACAAAGTCATCTCTGTCGATTTGAGCGTAGATTCTTCAAAGTGGTCTAGTAGGGATGTGGGTATCAAGTTTATGGAAGCTCCTAGGTTCAATAAAGCTCTATCAAATTGTATCTTACTGATTGCATAGGAGATCAAAGGGGTACCTAGGTCTTTTGACTTAGGCAGGAGTTTTCTTAAAATGATGGAGCTGGCTTGCTCCAACAATACGATCAGATTCCTGCCTTTGGTTCGTGGCATATGCTTAGGTGTACATACATCTTTCAAGAATCTCATGTAGGCTGGTACGTGGCGTATTGCTTCCATCAAGGGGATGTTTATTTGGACATGCTCAAAGAGCTTGACCAGGTCCTCCTCAAGTGCCACGGTTTTGGGTTTCCTCCTTCCCTTGGTCAAAGACTTGGGAAATGGAACCTCAGTAAGCTCCTCTAGAATTGGCTCAGGCTTTTTATCAGGGATAGGGGTGACCTGGATGACCAATCTAGGGTAAGGGTTTGCAGTATTAGGCTTGTTGTGGCTAGGAAATGGTGGGCTTGTGTCATGCCACTACAGGTGATAAGAGAGTTTAATCTTGCCTGATTCTAGTTTGGGTTAGGTAAAATAGGTGTCTGTTGCTGAAACCCTGAATATGGAGTGGAAGCATCCATCCTGTTAGGCGATGGAATAGAAGAGGCCTGATAAACATAATGTGCTTGGCCCTGATTTGGGTTCATAACGCACCTCTGGTTCAGCACGTTATTCTGGTTAGGAAGAGGCTGAGAAGGAAGTGCACCAGGCTGGCGAGGATTTGCCAGCTGGGCCAAATGATTGCGGAGCTCAGTGATTTTTTCTTTGTGTTGTTTCTAAATGTCTACCAAGGTCTAAAGAATCAAGGATGTCTAGTCCTCCTTAGGTGAGATAGATTGGAAATTTTGATTGGGCCTTGGTTGAGTAGGCTGATTCGGTTGCGGGTTTTGTGGTCGGGGTTGGAATTGAGGTTTCGGATTCAGGTTATTTCCCGACCACGCAAAGTTGGGATGATTATGTCATCCAGAGATTGTAGGTATTAGAGAAAGGATTGTTTTGAACAGCGTGGAGATCCTTGCAGGTCTGAGGAACTCCAGAAAAATTAGGATACGAGGGTTTAGAGTTCCCTTAACTGTGGTAGGCTGGCCTGGAGTTTCCTTCAGGACCGAAATCAGAAGAGGGTGGATAGGCATCCATCCCCTGAGAGTGGTAGATGTTGTGTGCAGCCTTCCTACCTGTGGGCAGGTACACGTATGTGCCTTGCGGTGCAGTGATGTTCTTGTGTAGATGTCAAGTGATGTCGTCCACCTTTATCTCAATGATAGAGACCTTATCCAATTGACTGGCTACCAACTCCAAGTCAATAGATGCGGAAAGGCCTCGAGTCTCATGTACCCCTTGGTTATTTGTCAATGCATGGGTGGATGTCTAGTTGTACGCACCTAGTGACTCATTGTTTAGGGAGTTCTCGCACATATTTTCAAGAATTCCCCAAATCTCGTCTTCATGTTGACCCATGATGCTACCATCACAGGTTGCATTGACAAAAAGCTTGATGTCATCACGAAGCTAATGGTAAAAGGATTGGACTTGTTCCCACTTTGGGACTCCGTGATGGGGCATTTGTGCATGAGATCCAAGCAACGATCCCATGCCTCTTGTAGAGATTCTCCCGCTCCTTGCGTGAAGTGCATGATTTGGTGCTGCATTGCATTAGTTCGACCAATGGGATAGAATCTTTGTAAGAAAGTAGCCTAAAACTAATTGGCAGCTTTGTCAGCTAGAGAGGAGAAGATTTTCAAGAGTAGACCGTCTCGATTATGCATGTCTACCCTGAATGTGTGGGCTAGATGCTTCAGATTCTTGATGTGTTGGAAAGGATCCTCGAAGTTCAAGCCATGAAATTTCAGGGTCATGTGAAGCATACTAGGCTTGAGTTCCACCTCGGGTCTTCCCATAGGAATATTGATTCGAGGTTCTATCTCCATCGCAGTGGGATTGTAGTAATCTCGCATTTCAGGATGCGGCGGTGGGTTGATGTAGGCATTGATCCAATCTCTGAAATCAAAGAATTGTTGAGGTTCAAAGTTAGGTTGTTCTAGATGATCCATGGTTGTGGCTGGAGATTTGGGCTCAGAAGTGGAGGAGTTGGAAGAGATGTCAATGTGATTGGGTAGTTGCACAAACAAGGAAGTCAAGGCTTGGCCTCAATGAGAGTGAAAAGCTAATGGAGGCCTCAAGGATGGTCTTAAGGTACTCCTCCTGTACATACATCGATGAAATAGACGAGGGACAGAAGGTGTGATGGACCCAATCAAGACACCTAAAGATTTTTGGATGACTATAGAGGTTCGAGGTGGATGATACCTCTAAATTACGAAGTCGTCCACCTGAGAATTACCGGGGTAGCCAGGAAGGGAGAGTCCCGCAAAGACCCCTACACGGTAGAGCATCCCCACGGGTTATAGGGTTTCCCCTACTCGACCTTCCTTGTTACCGCGGATCCAGGTAGACCAAAATAGATAACTTGACCTCTTAAGTCTACCAATTTTAAGTTTAGATGAGGTGCTTAGGATTCCACTTGAACTTTAGAATTAATTTGTGAGTGGTGACTGACCGTGTCGATCTTTCGCTTTTAAGTCGTTTGTAGTTTAATGTGGTGGAAAAATCGACTAATCAATTTTTAATAAGAAATAACCACTCGCAGAGGAGCGGGTCGTTTCCACAGGGAGGCAATAACGTATTAAAATTCGCGCCACTTAAAAATGTTTGTTCGGAGTCAATTTGGACAAGAACCAAGCCAAGATTGCCTTTAGATTAAGGTTTAAGCAAGAAATAATGCTGAAATGGCAATTATGATAAACTACAGGATATTTTCCACAATGCAGAGTGAATAGAATATGAATAAAATCTGGCAATGGCAGAAAATGTAAATTTTAATCAATGCTTTACTGTAGCAAAACAGGGGAATTTTTCCTCGTTGTCTTGCGCGACGAGGAGCCGATGGCTGGGCGCGGGAAGCTCGGCGGAGGTCCCTTGGATCAAGGGCTTCAAATCGGTGGTGACGGCGAGTCGCGCGGCGGCCGGAGGTGGCCGGACGAGCTTCGGCGGAGGTGCTGCAGGCGGTTGTGCGTGGGCGCGCGGAGGGTCTGCGGAAGGCGCTGGCGCACGGAGGCGTGGCTGCGGTGGTCTGCAGGCGGGCGCTGGCGTGTGCGGTGGAAGCTGCAGAGGGGGCGCTTGCACGGTGGTTTGCAGATGGCTGTGCGGTGGAAGCTGCAGAGGGGCTGCGGAGGGCGCTGGCGCGCGGAGGCGTGGCGGTGGTAGCTGCAGAGGGGGCGCTTGCGCGGTGGTCTGCAGGCGGTTGGCGTGTGCGGTGGAAGCTGCAGAGGCTGTTGGAGGATGCTGCAGGCTGGTCTGCAGGCGTTGGAGGAGAGCGCGGGCTGATCTGCAGGCGTGCGCAGGTCAGCAGCCGGTGAGCGGTGGAGGGCGCAGGCGGCTAGGTGGCCAGTTGGAGAGTGCAGGCTGAGGAAGTGGAGGTGAGCGGGTAACTTCAGACGTCTGGGAAATTTCCCAGACGTCTTAAGTTACTGAGAGGGTGGCTGATCAGTAGCTTGCGTGGTGGTCTGCGACGACGGCGAGGAAGATGCACGCTGATGTGCTCACGGTAATGCGGGCGAGCTCCGGATGGCGGTGTGGCCTGTCACACCACACGCCCACGGTGGTGGAGACTCGCCGCCACGGTAGAGGCCGGCAGTGTGGATGGAAGAGAGAGGATCTCTCTGCACAGTGGTGAGTCGGTGGCGGAGGCCTGCTTTGCTCGGCTGCCTCCGTGCTCCTTTTGTAGTGGCATGAACAATTTTGAAATCAGCTGCCGACCAGATCCACCGTATACGCTCCCCCTTGAATGGCTTTCACTGCATCACGCGGCCGTTGGAGCGGCAGCCAGCCGTTCTGAAAGAAGACGAATAAAGAAAATATTATTAAAATATTAGGGTTATTTATGTATAGACCCTCAACTTCTATGTTAATAAAAACAATATACCTAATTGGTTATCTAATTAGATGAATGATATTCTAAGCTAATTCTAAATGCACTTAAGATATGAATGCAATGTATGGATTATGTAATTAGATTAAAACTATGAATTAATCTATTTACATCCTAATTTATACTAAATAAATGTTAGAATTAACCTAATGTGTAGGCACTTAAATACTTAAATAGCCCACAACTATGGGCTAATCAAATACCCCCATGCCTAGTTTTTGCTAGTCCCTAGCAAAATTAAGCGAAACCTAGCACTCTAAGTAGACTAGTCAACTCACTTAGTCTTCCTTTAGAAGCATATTAAGTTCAGGTTCTAAACCCAAGGTCCCTAAGTAGTTGCTAAGTTACAGACTAGGTCGGCTAAAGACGAGTTGTAAGCACAAGTTTCCCTGATTTCTGACTCTACCCTAAAGTTTATTGATCCCTGAGATTAAAGCATCCGTGCTTTTGCATTGGTCCGAGTTATTTGAGTTAAAGGAATTTTTTTTTTTTTTTTTAATAAATATACTTTTTTTTTTTTTGTTTGATTCTTCTAAGTCTAACCTCAGATCAGCTATCAACACGGTCTGTGTCGGATTCATTGTCCCCATTACCATACCTCGAAGGGTGCCTGGCTTTCGATGCTTCGAGATAGCACCGCCCATAACGACCCCAAGAACTCCTGGCAATCGACACTTCGAGATAGTATCGCCCATGGATTTCTTAAGCGAATTCAGGCCTATGGCAATCGGCACTTCGAGATAGGGCCGCCCATGGTACCTGAACCGCGCAATGCGCTTACATGCCCCCAGTAGGATGGATATCCTAAGAGACAAGTGCCGAGGAGGTAATATGTTACCATCGCATCCTCAAGGTGAGTATATACTCGACCTCTCCTGCGGCGGGAACTCTTCCAATCAAAATATGTTTTCAAGCCTTTCTTAAGTCAAAACTAAGAGAACCAAATCTCTTTTCAGAAATTAAGTTAATTACCAGACCAAGTGTGAACAATTTGGATGCTTGGGTTACAAGGACCTGTAAACCAAAAGGTAGAATAAGACTCCAGGTACTACCCCACCTTTTAACTCAAACCCTAGTTTCCCTTCCTCAACCTCTTGAAGAATGGTCCGCAACTTAACTCCTACTTAAGTTTTTAAGTCCACAAAGGACCCTAAAGGTCTAAAGCTAGTAGCTTATTTAGCTTCTAAAGTTTGACCCTAGAATTAATTTAGTCTACGCTAGAGTTCTGATTTGCTTAAGAATGCAGGACTTAGCCAGTTAAGCTCAAAACTTTTTTTTTTTTTTTTTTATATGTACAAATGTATGCAATTATGCTATGTATATCCCCAAGTACACCCCCCCATGCCTAAAATCTGCAATGTCCTCATTGCATAGAAGGATATTACCTGGGTCAAAGCTGGGCTGAATAGCCGAAGAACCTGCAAATCAGGTTCAAGAATTGCAGAAATAGGCCCTAAAAATGAGGAAAGCAAAGTTGGCCTAGAAAATAGGTAACCTAGGATGTTGGCGAGCTGATGATGAATCCCGATAGCAAATGCTCGCCCAACTAAAATGGGAATGAAATCTTCCCAGGTCACCAGAAGAGGTTCTAAAGGATAAACAGTTAAAATAACCTCCAAAGGGGTAGGGGTAGGATGACAAGGATCCTCCAAAAAGAATGGGGAAGGAATGGTATAGAGATAAACCCCCAGGGTAATGGACTGACTAAAGAAATCATCAATCCATACCCGATACTCCATTACAGAAAATATTGGTCTGTTAAGCCCCCTGGTCAGAACAAAACTGAGCAATTCTCTAAGGCAAGGATCGTCTAGGATGTCCAAGTTACGAGGTTGTGGGATGGCCATAAGATCTAAGTTGGGTTTAATCAGCTTGGTGTCCATCCCAAACACTCTTTCTAATTCCTCAATTTCATCCCTAACATTCCTTGCACCATCACGTGGATCTTCCTGCTCTTCATTAGGAGTCACAATTTCGCTTTCAGATATAAGAGAATCAGAGGGTGACTTCGAAGTGAATGAAGGGAGGTTGGAAGCAACAGATCTAGGGATTATCCTATTAATGTCATCCCCGGGTTTTTGTTCTTTACTCACATCTTCCCCGGAGTCTATATGTGAATCCACACAAATCTTAGAAATTGCTTCCAAATTTTCCATCATTTTATCATGAGGAGAAATATCATCAATGGGTGTGCCAAGGAAACCTAATTTGGTCAAATTTGTGACATCCTCAGGGGCTAACTCTTCAAATAAGACATAATCACCCTTAGTGTCACTCCAAATCTTGAATGTAGGTTCCTCATATAATTCGTCTTCCTCCTCATCACACAATTCATCATGTACCTGAGGTCTAGAATCATTTAATATCTCAGCAGATCCCCTAGGGTGCTCTATCTGAGGTAAATTATTTACATTGGTTACATCAGACTCCTCAGATAGGTCAATTTCTTTAGGGTTAGGTTCCCTAAGGGTGGGTTTGAGTTCCATATCATGATCAGAAGGGAGGGTAGGATTAACAACTTGACTTTGACCCACTTCATCAAATGTCACGAAAATACTATCATCTGGGTCGAGGTCTTCCAATGGCACCATCATTCCCTTCTTTTGACTCCAATATAATTCAGGTGGATACTCAACCTTATCATCATCTTCCTCGGGTTGCCACCTTTCTTCATCCAATGCATAGCTACTTTCATGTGTATTTTCCTCCCACCTAAAGTGTAGATCTCTCAAGGAAGTGTCATCTAATGGGGAGGTTTCAAAATCGATCCTCGAAAAGTAGCTATTTTCCCCAGAATTTCCCTTCAACTTAAAGTGTAGCTTTCCCACGGGAGATGCATCGATTGTAGAGGGGTGTACGTCATTGTCAATGGGGCAGATTGGGTGGCTAATTTCATCTCTTTCTTGTTGGCCTGCTCTCAAAGATTCTCCTAACAATTCACTCATTTCATTTTGCATTTTCTGTATTTCCATCTTCAAAGAGGAGAGGTCATTTTTATCATAAGAGAAGTCAGGCTCAGGCTTATAGTACCCAGGAGTGTTTGTCCAACCATGATAAGTTTTCAGGGAGGGTGGGTTGGGTATTTCTTTGGTATGTGGGATATTGGGTAAAGCAAATCCCGCTCCTGAGTTCTGCTCACTAATTTGGGGCTTAACTAGGCCAATACTCCTATAATAGGAGTAAAACGGATCCCAATGATTGTCATTATGTCCATCAAGGAATGGACCATCTCGGCATCTGGGATCGAAGGATGCAGAGTGGGGGTGAGGGTGTGGGCAAGATGTGAAAGGAAGAAAATCAATGTGGTCCATTCTAACTCACACTTCAATCAGAATTACCCAAACAAGACATAATTCAAAAAGGACCTTTTAGGTCTTTCCCAATTTAGGCTTTTGATTTTAAGTCAGATTGCAGGTGACAATACAAGTTACCCAATCAATTACGCGCCTATTGTCAACCTACGGCTCGCCTAAAAAGACCTAGTTGGAGCTTAGGTGTTCTTCCCTAAATCTCAAATGGTCAAGTAAATCCAAAGACGGAAGATCGAGGGATGCAAGTAGGCCTAAGCCTTCCTTTGAAGCTGTGCTTTCGCGGTGCTCCTCAACTACCCCCAAAAATCCGTGACAGGGTATCCCCCTCTTTGGATTTACAAAACCTTTGATTTCCAGTTCCGAACACTTCAAAATCCAACGAAAGGAGGGCTCTTGTCCTAGTATTTCCAAACCTAAGGAGTGTCTAGAAACGTGCCGTGGTGCAAGTGAAATAAGTGTGCATACACCGTCAAAGATTTTGAACTTTGAATCGCACGCCAAGTTTGAAAATCAAATCCTTGGTTTTTAAAATGTCCTTCCTTTAATTAGTCCTTTTTCTAAAGAAAATATGTGACCACTTGTTAGATTTATTCAGTACAGATTAGGTGGTCTTCGCATTAAATCCCAAATGCAATGCGTGATCAAAAATATGATGCAAAGTAAGAGAATGCGTACCTTGCCTCCAGCGATCTTCGATACAAAAATGCACGCAATGCAGAAAAGCAAATCTAGAGGCTGCTCATACAGACCTAAATGGTTCGTCCTAGGGCAGGCAGCTTCTAGCAGGCAGCTCGTTTTTTTTTTTTCTTTTTCTATTTTTTTAGAGCTACTTATGCACAAGCAAATAAAAGAAATAATAATAAAAAAAAAAATAAACCTAAATCTAAAGAAAAGGGAACAGGCTCCCAAAAATTACCCAACACGGGTCTAAAACAAAATCAGGGAACAAATCCCTCAAAATTTGCCCCAGAACAAGGGTTTCAAACTAACTGTAATGAAAAATTAAGTCTTCAGTCTTAATTCTATTCTAATTAAATTAGCGATTAAATACAGTGGTGTCCGTCGCGTCCTCGTCCTTCTCCTCCTTTCAAAATTGCTTGTCCACTTCTCGTCTGGCGACGTCAAGGGTCGCCTCTCACAGTGGCTGATTCTTGCACAAAATTTCTCGCACAGAAAAGAAAATAATAGATGGTCAAATCTCTGTGCAATTGACAAATAATCAAAATAAAATTAGGCGAAATTATTGCGTCTGTTGCCTCCCCGGCAACGGCGCCATTTGACCGTGTCGATCTTTCGCTTTTAAGTCGTTTGTAGTTTAATGTGGTGGAAAAATCGACTAATCAATTTTTAATAAGAAATAACCACTCGCAGAGGAGCGGGTCGTTTCCACAGGGAGGCAATAACGTATTAAAATTCGCGCCACTTAAAAATGTTTGTTCGGAGTCAATTTGGACAAGAACCAAGCCAAGATTGCCTTTAGATTAAGGTTTAAGCAAGAAATAATGCTGAAATGGCAATTATGATAAACTACAGGATATTTTCCGCAATGCAGAGCGAATAGAATATGAATAAAATCTGGCAATGGCAGAAAATGTAAATTTTAATCAATGCTTTACTGTAGCAAAACAGGGGAATTTTTCCCCGTTGTCTTGCGCGACGAGGAGCCGATGGCTGGGCGCGGGAAGCTCGGTGGAGGTCCCTTGGATCAAGGGCTTCAAATCGGTGGTGACGGCGAGTCGCGCGGCGGCCGGAGGTGGCCGGACGAGCTCCGGCGGAGGTGCTGCAGGCGGTTGTGCGTGGGCGCGCGGAGGGTCTGCGGAAGGCGCTGGCGCGCGGAGGCGTGGCTGCGGTGGTCTGCAGGCGGGCGCTGGCATGTGCGGTGGAAGCTGCAGAGGGGGCGCTTGCGCGGTGGTTTGCAGATGGCTGTGCGGTGGAAGCTGCAGAGGGGCTGCGGAGGGCGCTGGCGCGCGGAGGCGTGGCGGTGGTAGCTGCAGAGGGGGCGCTTGCGCGGTGGTCTGCAGGCGGTTGGCATGTGCGGTGGAAGCTGCAGAGGCTGTTGGAGGATGCTGCAGGCTGGTCTGCAGGCGTTGGAGGAGAGCGCGGGCTGATCTGCAGGCGTGCGCAGGTCAGCAGCCGGTGAGCGGTGGAGGGCGCAGGCGGCTAGGTGGCCGGTTGGAGAGTGCAGGCTGAGGAAGTGGAGGTGAGCGGGTAACTTCAGACGTCTGGGAAATTTCCCAGACGTCTTAAGTTACTGAGAGGGTGGCTGATCAGTAGCTTGCGTGGTGGTCTGCGACGACGGCGAGGAAGATGCACGCTGATGTGCTCACGGTAATGCGGGCGAGCTCCGGATGGCGGTGTGGCCTGTCACACCACACGCCCACGGTGGTGGAGACTCGCCGCCACGGTAGAGGCCGGCAGTGTGGATGGAAGAGAGAGGATCTCTCTGCACAGTGGTGAGTCGGTGGCGGAGGCCTGCTTTGCTCGGCTGCCTCCGTGCTCCTTTTGTAGTGGCATGAACAATTTTGAAATCAGCTGCCGACCAGATCCACCGTATACGCTCCCCCTTGAATGGCTTTCACTGCATCACGCGGCCGTTGGAGCGGCAGCCAGCCGTTCTGAAAGAAGACGAATAAAGAAAATATTATTAAAATATTAGGGTTATTTATGTATAGACCCTCAACTTCTATGTTAATAAAAACAATATACCTAATTGGTTATCTAATTAGATGAATGATATTCTAAGCTAATTCTAAATGCACTTAAGATATGAATGCAATGTATGGATTATGTAATTAGATTAAAACTATGAATTAATCTATTTACATCCTAATTTATACTAAATAAATGTTAGAATTAACCTAATGTGTAGGCACTTAAATACTTAAATAGCCCACAACTATGGGCTAATCAGTGACCTAATTTGAAGATTGGTTGACCCCTCAAGGTAGGTCAACTTCACCTGATTTGTCCTGAGATTGTTAGGTCCCAATTTTATGATTCAAGTGGATGTTTAGAGCTTGTTTTTAGGATTTGCTTTATTAGGTAAATTCAACCAAGGCTTCGGAAATACACAGTTTGGGGAAGTAGATTCTTCTTTAAGCAAGTGTGATCCTCAACCCTAAAGTGGAAACCCTAATCTTGGCTCTAATTGGTCCAATCAGTTTTTGTCCAAATTTGGCACCTAGCGCTCAATCAAGAAGGTGAGTAGCCCTGGGTGTCTTAAATCCCTAATAGGTGTAGAAAATCAAGTTCGGAATCAAATCAAGCAACTTGATGATTAATTCTAAGTAGAAAATGTAAGTTGATCCTAATTGATTTCTTTCTTTTTTAGATTTTCTCAGAATCAAGGGCTCAATGGAAAAGGAGATGAGATTACCTACCTCTAGAGTGTTTGATGTGCGGCTGATCTTCCTTCAATGAATCCCGTACATAGATCACAGCAAAAGAGATAGATCAAGTTAGTACTAGATCAGAAATTGTAATCAGAGAGATCAAATTGCGTGTTGCTTCTCGGCAATGGCACCAAAATGTTTAACACGTGAAATCGATGTTTTAAAATACTTTGTTGTAGTATAGTCGAAATCACACGGAAATAAATGCAATTTATACTCAAATTTTATTGTCCGAGGTCGTTCATTGGGAGCAAGTATTGCAATTAATCTCAAGATCATAATATAACTACAAAGATGAGCAATTTACAATAAAAATCTATGCAAGAATGATATATATATAAGAATCAGTAGCAATGTGCAAAAAATGATGGGGTAAAATGATGATTTAAATCACCAAATTACCCTACAATGTTATGCTTCACAATAGACTCAAATATCAGAATTAGATAAGCCAAGAATATCTCAATTTAAGAACCAGCAGAACCAATGCACCAGACGACAAAGATGAAGCCCAGATGACTTAAGTAATACCTAGCTACAGTGCCATTAAGAGGCTTAAGGCCTCTTGCCTTCTTCTCTTTAAGCCTGAAGGGAGAGGCACAACACAGGAGAGGTAGGAGGCCTCTCAGATTCGCTAAGTACAGAAAGCAAGCAGTAGAGGGCAAAACCCCCCCTCTCTCTCCTTCTTCCTTCTCTTCTTTCTCTTAGAGACCCGGGGTAAGCCGAGTAATCGGGCGGGTAACCGGATATAGTATAAGGTGCAGGCCTGTGGGCGTGATCGCAGGCGAGCAGTGGGTGCTCGTGATCGCAGGCGACTAAACCTCGCAGCCTCTTCTCGTGAATACAGCAGTTGGAGGTCTTCCTCAATTTGAGCCACTACTATTTGGCTCTTCAATTGGAGGCCTAGAGCGAGCACCTGGGATGAATCTGCACTACCTGGAGTGGATTGGATGAAGAACGTGACCACGGTTTGTTGAACAAATCAGAAAAGGTGGCGTCAACAATGGAGCTCTGATGAGGTACCTGAAAAGTAAAGATGGCCTCGCAGCCACGTCAAATATGCTTAGAAGGATCATCGTTGAACGGTGAGTGTGATGGTGGGTGTGGTGCGAGTGAGGGTGGTGGCTTGACGACCTGGAGAAGGTGGTGTGGTGAGGGTGGTGTTGGGTGGAGTGTGTGAGCAGTCAATCCCCTCAATTTCTTGAGGGGTTTTGGTCGGTGATGTACGAAAAAGGTGTAGGGATCGGTGGCGGCCAATTTGGTGGAGTGTAGCAGCCGTGTGAGCTCACCGGAGGTATGCTAGCGAGATGGAAGATGAAGTCAAAGCGGGCACGACAGTGGTCAGAGTCGAAGTTTGGAGGTGTGGTTGTGATCAGTAGAGGTCGAGGAGTTGATGGAGATAGCTAGCGAACGAAGGAGGACGAAGGATGCACTGGTTGCAGTATGGCCAGCGCTAGAGGAGATGGATGCTCCAATAGGGGAGACAGCGATGAGGACGAGGTTGGAAGGCACCTTGTAGGTATGGTGAGGTGTGGGTTTCGAAAGGGAAGAAGAACTGGCCGCCTACTGTACGTGGTGGCCGGCGAAGAAGCTAGGCATAGGAGGTCACCAGAGCATGCTCGGAGTGAGACAGAGGTAGAGGAAAGAAAAGCATTTTTGGCTCAAAAACTTGCTAAGGAGGTGAGGTTGTGCGTGGAGGTCCTTTATAGGCCTTCAAGCGAGCTTCCAAGCTTGGAAACAAGCTTGAGAAGCTCAGATTTTTAGGGAATGAAAGCTTGAGGTGTAAGAATTCACACAAGCCATAAGGGATGATTTGGAAACTAGAAATAGGTTTAGATGATCAGGAATTGCCTCAGGATCATCCCTTCCAATTTTGGAAGGAACTAGTCAAGTAATCAAGGAGGAATCCTTGATTGAAACCTCAAGTGTGTTGGTTCACACCTGCCATGGCAGAAGGGACCTGTTTATGAAGAAGAGGATAAAGTTGGGGGCAATTCACAAGGATATTTGGAAGTTGAGGGGCTTTTCGTAAGAAAAAGAGTCAGACTTGGACCAAAATGGAAACTAGGTCAAAATGATATCAGATTGGACCCAAATTTTGGTACTAATCTAATTTGGACCCAAGAAATTTAATGGTGAAGTCAGATTTTGGTTTTGACCATGTTTGATTAGGAAAATTATGCAGAAGTCCAAATTATGGCAACTTTCTATCTATAACTCTATTTCAGGCCAAAATAGGTTTTGATGGTCAAATCATAGATACCAAATCCTATAGAATATTTTTCTATAAATTTTAGAGGGTTTAGGTTAATTTTATCCTGATCAGAGCCTCAGTTAATTAAGCGGATCTGCTTTTAGGGTTTTAGATGTCTATTAATTCCTGAAATGCGTGAAAACTCGTTTCATTCTGCATAGACCCACTTATTAGACATTAATGACCAAATGACCTTCAATAAACCCCTGAATTGCCCCATGGTTATTTCGTGTTTGAGGAATGCTATTAATTTTTGCAGAAATAACTTTGTATTCTTCTCCTCTTTTAAAACAGGATAGTCTGCCCTTAGGACCTTCTGATGGATATATAGGAGCATTTGTCAACCTTTTTAGACCAAATTGAGCTAGATTTGGCTCATGATGGTGTCCCCATCATAGACGTACACCTCTTTGGGTAGAACTGGGTCACCAATTCTTTATGTGATTGCCTTATTGACTCTTTGATTCGAGGCTCTTGCTAATAGGACACGCCGAAATCTACGGAAATCGCAATAGTAAATAACGTGGTCGTTGCAGCGCGAAATCGATGTCGTTTTAAATTTGTAAAAATCAAACTCGAAAGATTTTTAAGTAAAAATACGAGAGTTCGAGTCATTCACAGGGAGGCAGTTGGACTTGTTCTCTTTCTTAAAATCTACAGAATATGCGAATAGATGATGAATCTAAACTAGAACAAGCATAGATACCTAAAACTAACCGCAAGTAATTACTAGAACTAGCAATTAAAACAAGTGCTAGAAAAATATAAGCATATGTAGGGGAATTAGAACTTTTTATTGAAAAATCAGTATTTGAATACCAAATGCTTATAACTAGAATTCAACTAGAAATAAAGTGCAACTATACTAGAACTTGAAAAATGAAACTAAAAGCTATCTAAAGCCTCGAAGGCGAGGCATAGGCTGTGGCATGGAAGCAGAGGCGGGATTGGGTGCGAAGGCACACCTACGGGGACTTCTTGGAATTTAAAAAGGAGAGAGCCGTCCCCTCAAGAGAAGCCGTGTGGCGGGGGATTAAATAGTCGTATGGAGAGGGTTCGGTTGGGTTGGGTTTTGGGATTACATCGATGGAGTGGGGTTTGTTGCTCGGGAAAGTTGGTCGAGTTGGGTTGTTGTGGGGATTATTTGGTGTTCGGTGGAGAGTCTTGCGGTGCATTTGCATTGTTGCATGGGATAAGGTGGGAAGGTTACGAAGGTGGTGCACACATGGAATAGGATTTTGAGTTCGGTGGAGGGGATGAGGAAATTTACGTAGGTGGGTGGGTTTATTTGGTGGGGGGTTTTATGTTGAGGGTGTGTTACGTGCATGGGATTGGGATCTCGGAGGGGATATTTGGCTACGTAGTGGAAATGGGATTTATGTGGATGGCTTTCGGTGGTGTTGGGTGGATAGGAGAGGGTTGACGTGAAGGGATGGGAAGTTATTTACTGGATGTGGGATGGTTTGAGTGGGGAAATTAAAATGCATGGGAAGGGTTAATGGGTTTATCGATTTCAAACCTAGCGTTTGTACACATATAAGCAAAAATATCAAGGTACTAGATATAGCTAAGGGTAAGATTACATAAGAACCCTAAACTTATGCATTATTTACAAAATATACTAAATGACTAATCTAACCTATATAAATGCATTCTAACCCAAATTACTCTCACATTAACATTGGTTAGGCATTAATTAATATAAATAAATATGAACTTATCGGTGCCTCTAATCCTTGGGTCCCCCCTGCCCCAACCCACTTTGCTGGTGGATTCTACACCGCCTCCACCACCGAAGCCCTCTTTCGCTTCGGTGGTGTTGGGGTCCTCATCCATTGTGGAGCTTGTGCTCTAGGTGCGCAAATTGGTGGTGGTGGATGGGGTGTTGGGAACTCCCTTCTCTTCGAAGGAGGTGTTTGAACTAGCTTGTGGCTCTTCATCTACGTTCGTGGCTCGGGCCTGGGGTCCAAAGCCCTCATTTTAGGCTCATAAGGACTTCCCCTCTAAAAGGGTTAGACTTTCTTATGAGTTTCCTCTTCTATCGCTTGATTTGCAGCATTGGTTGATATGATTTTGTTCGCACGTCAATTTTTGTAAGATTTATGCTTTAGATTATATTGTCTTGGAGCGTGTTAGACTTCAGTTCATTAGATGGTTCTCTACTTCCTGAACTGGTGCCCTAGTTTCTTCAGCACTAGTTTGGGTAGGGTTTCCAGGTTTAAATCTCCATCTTCTACACTCGAACACATTGTTATCCATTGCTTATCAGAGTGGGAGTCCGATCTGTGTGGATCCTTATATAGTTTGAGGATTTAGGCCAAGTTTTTCGTGTCTGTGTCAAGATTAATTTATGTTCTTCTCACCCTAACTTTGTTTGGATTTTTAATGGAGATGAGAAGGTCAAACAAAGGGTGGTTTATGATAGAATCCCTTTATGTTGTGATAGGTGTATGAAGTTTTGGCACTCCCTTTTGTCCTATTCTTCTTTTGCAAGATTTCGGGCTCCTTTGGAGCAACCCTTTGGCCATTCTAATGATGGTCTCAACGATTCATCTCTAGTGCATGGGGATCCTCACCAGTCTTGATCGGTGAACTGCTCTCCTCCTTTGGTGGAGGATGAAAGAGGTCATGTTCTGATATCAATATGTAATAAATGATAAACACACATGAATTCATGATAAAATGCTTATTTATGATAGTTCCTAGGTTTAGTATTGCATATCATGTTATAAATAGTGGATAACATCCATTGCATGGCATTTAGGATAATTGTTAATCATGTATATTAACTCTTCCATTTTACATGGCCAGGAGGTAATGCGACATCTTTACAGGCTTCAGATGAAAAATCCGACTGTACGGATGAATCTGGAGTGACGATCGCAGTCCATCAATGCAAAAATCACCTTGATGATCGCATTGCCCTCCGCTTGACATAGCGTCGCTTTGGTGCAACGATAAGGGCAGGCACTCTCGAACAGCGAGCGTGAGTTCGAGTCGCGATTCGCCACGCTCCCTACAGTGCCAACTGCAATAGGGCCGCTCGATCTCGATCGAGCAGTCGAGATTCTCCACGTAGGATCTAGCACCGCTCACCGATACGAGGGCACACACCAGATCGCACGCACGCCATCTGGGGCGTGCATTTAAGACGACTGGGAGCAGCACCCGCCATCCGATCCTCGCAATAGAGCAAGGCACGCGATTCAAATCAAGCACGCATGATTTGCGGGTGAGCGTCAGCCATGTGATGCCTCATTTGACAGCTGCCAGCGCATGCGCCAGCAATGCGGATTTCAAATGCTGGCAGGCATGCATTCTCCTCTCGCGACCACAACTGTCCACGCCTGATCCAATGGCCGACGATTGCTGCGCCTACGACAACTGCAGCCGAGCGTTCAAGCGCCAGCCAAGGCATGTGAACGCTTTAGCGACGTCTCTAGCGGGTCTTTAGTGACGTCTTAAATGTCACTAAAGACCCATGCATGCAAACCACCTCCATTCCACCACTATATAAACACTCCTACACCCCCCATTCCAAGCCATCTCTACCTACTCTACTCCCACCTACTCTTAAGCTCTAGTAGCCTACCAAAGCTCCATTAGAGCTTACTCTCAAGCTCTAAAGGCCTCCTATTAGTGTAGTGATCCTACTTCCCATTAAAAATTCGTCCTTCATCCCACCACCTTCATAGGTTTCCGTGGAGCCATCCTCCTACCCCCATTCCGGCTGCAAATCATCTCTACCTCCTCACCTCCATTCTAGCACCTCGGTGAAGCTTTCCTCTACCCAGCATCCTCCTGCATCTCACCTTCGTTGTCCCGCTCCTCAACTCCTTCGTCCAAGCTTCCGCCAAGCACCGTCGTCTCGCCGAACAACCAATCTGGGAGATTCCTTCTCACCTCCCTTTCTTTTTATGCTTTTGTAGATTATTGTAATAGACAATTGTGTAATATATCATATTTGTTCCATCTATCTTGTGAATTTATTTTGCTTATCTTTTTATTTCAAAAACACTAAAAATAACAAAACCTCAAAATACCAAAAAGAAACAAAACGAAGTGTGGTTTTCCAACAAGGTAAACGTCGCCTCCCTGTGTTCGACCTGGGACTCCCTTGGAGTTTCTGTAAAATTGTATTTGATAACAAGGTTTGCGACTACAACGACAGGTTCTAGCAAACCCTGATTTCTACCACGCGAAACACGTTGATCAATAATCTCTCTTCTCTTTCTTTGGGGGTTTCTGATCCTACTATATATCCCTTCTTCTTGTCCTCTGGTTGGGAAGAAGAAGAAAAGAAGGTGCCACATTCGGCAACAACGTCGACCTCAATTGCTTCCTACGACTTCGGGTAAGGGGAAGGAGATCCTAGCAAACTCAAACCAGGTTCCTCCAACCTCGCTCAAGTGAATAGTTCAACTCATACTGTGGTTGAATGCCCTAGTGATGATTATGTCGTTCATGGCATTATTTCGTATAGTTAATTTGTGTTTTATTTGATTTCAACTGTTTCTCCTTGTGCGGATAATCATCCTTACAGTCGTTATAGTCAAGAAAAATTGGGTGATTTTTATTGTAACATTAGTCACTCGTCAACTCAAAATTTAGGCTTACGAACTTTAAGCTCCTTGACTCAAAATGCCATTTTAGAATAAATGTCTACAGTTTTGGATGCGATCTCTTCTGAAGAATTTTGAATTCTTAACTTGCCTTTTTTTTTAATTTTTGATATAGGGGAATAATCTTCTTTCAGAAGAAAGGAAAGGAAAACTACTAGGATGGTTAAATCGTTATTTAAGAATGATAAAGTTAAGGAAGTGAGTTGGGCATCTATCTTCCACGTCCGATTCCTCCTCCTGACCCTAATCCTCCATTGGTCATGAAAATTCAAGATGAAGAAGGAACCACTCATTTGAGTGATGATGGGAAATTTGAATGTGTTAAGTTGGATGATGAGGCATTAGGTTCTTTGGATTTCCTTATCCAAGGACACCCAATCCCTTCGGGACTTGGCACATGAGGCATACTGTTAAGACACGTGTCATTAAGCCTTTTTAAAATGTCCGAACTTTAGGTCAGACATCTGGTAAGACGTCTAGACTGAAGGTCAGACGTCTTGCAAGACGTCTGGACTCATTCCCAGATGTCTGAAAATTGAAATTTTCATGTACATCCTCGCGTCTGCACGTGTGCTACGCGCGGATAGTATGCGACCTCGTTTTCTTCTCCTTCTCTCTCCTCTTGCCGATGCAAACCCTAACCCAGCACCTTATTTAAACCCCCCTCCTCTTCCTCATTCACCCCACTTCCAACCACCCTTCTCCTTCCTCCAGCAAGAGCAGAGAGCAACGAGCAGCGAGCGGTGAGCGTGAGTGGTGTGGGAGGAGAGGAGGAGCAGCGATGGGAAGAGAGGAGAGCAAGCGTGTGAGCTTGTGTAGGAGCTCGCCAAAGAGCTCACGGCCGGTCGGCACATGCGTGAGGTGGAGAGGTGTGTCGGGGAGGTCCTCCCCGACACTGCTGCTCCAGCTGCAGCAGTCCACACGCGGCGTGAGAAATCAAAGGCAGGTTCTGATTCTGGGTTTTTCCCAGAATCAGACATCTGGATCAATGTCCAGATGGCGTAGACAATGCCAGGAGGAGGTTCTAGATGACTGAGAGGTAAGTTTTGTAACGTACACCTTCTTTGCGTATTCGGCCTACAGGCCGTTCCGCCGAGGCGCTGTTTTGTGCCATTTTGAGAAGATTTCTCATCGACGTGTGCAGGATTCTCTTCGGGAAGGCGCGGGACACACCCTCCCATGCAACTCAGATGTCTGGGCGAGGCACCAGATGACGGGAAGCGTTTCCAGACGTTCGGAGAGCTGGTCGGACGTCTGGAACTGGGTCCAGACGGTCCAGCAGAGTTCCTGGACATCTGAGAAGTGGCGCAAGAGTTGAGGTATGGTTCTGGACTCTTTCAAGAGGTCTGGAAGGTGTTCCAAATGTCTAATGTGAATCAGAATTACTGTTTGTGACCAGTTTAGGGTCCATTTGAGGTCTGATTTTCGCAATTAAGATACCGTTATTTCCCGTAGAAATTCCTCTACTTGTTGGAATACTTTCTATACTATTCTGAGTAGTCTCTTGTGAATGATCCTTGTGATAGGATCTCGTTCCGTTGTGGGTTTAGGGTTTGTATAGGCATGTGGACCTGCCGATCAAGCCCCCACTACTCCTGGGTTTACTGGTAGAGTGACTTCCCCTTAATTTAATTACAACCTAATTTCCTGTGTGAAATGAATGATTAGAACCTTGGATATGGCATGAATCCTAGGACTAGAAATACTGGAATGTCTGTATTAAATGAATGAATTGCAGTCTGGAATGAGTAGATAGAATGATAACAACTGCCAATAAATAAATAACAGCTGCCTGTGAAACGTAAGGTACTTGTATTAGCAAACTGTTGCTTGTGAATTCCTGATGTTTACGTTCAATGACATACTATGAGCTGCATGTATATAAATTGAAATTGGAAAGGTGAATGTTGAAAACACGAGCTATCTGTGTATAAACTGAATAAGTAATAAAGTTACAAATTACATGTGTATAACCTAACAATGGAAATAGAAATGATGAACCCTAGTATAGCTTGGTCTGAGAAACATGAGCATGAACCCTACGGGGAATTAGGAGTAGAGCTCCTGGAAATAAATGGAATGGAACTGGAAATGTGAGTGGGGAAGTGAGCTGGCCCTTGAGTACGGAATACCAAGGAGAGCGACTGCCCCCCCTATTTAGTGTAGAGTGGAGCTAGCCGCCCTTGGGTTGGGACCCAGGGTTAGGATTGGGCACTCTGTACCAACTTCTTAGCCCTTGCATACACAGTACCGGGGAGAGCTACTAGTGTAGAGAGAGAGCTAGCCACCCCACGAGGCCCGGGGTTCTGCTAACCGCCTTACACTGACTTGTTAGGCCCATTAGGTAAACCAAGGTAGTCAGGCAAGGGTGCGCCGACTGTGGACGAGCTGGTAGGTCGACTTTTCGCTTAGCATTATAGTATTTAAGTGGTGGAAAAATCGACGAATCAAAAATAATGAAATAACCACTGGCAGAAGAGCGGGTCGTGTCCACAGGGAGGCAATGATGCAATCAATACTTAATTATTTAATGTTATTTCGGATAGTGCGAAATTCCTTTTCAAATTGGACCTAAAATGTGAAGGAAAGTAGGTTTGTAATAACCTAAAAGGTTAAGGGTGTAAGTGTAGTTTTCCCTCACAGAAATCCTCAATAAATTTAGGATGAATTAATGCAATTTTCATGTGATGTGTACTATAGACAATTAGTACTTAAATCAAGTCCAAAATCAATGTTTAAACTAGCCAATATTAATACCATGTAATTAAAAAGAACTGTGAGTGCATGAATGCAATTCTACCAGAATATAATATTAATAAAAAAAATGAAATTGCCTACAATGGCATTGAATGTAATTTCTAATTCAAATAAAAACAGATCTTTTCCTCTCTCTTCCTCGCGAGAGAGAGAGAGATCCGCTAGGGTCGATGCAGGGCTTCAGAGGACAGCGAGGTCGAGAGTTTTCTGACGGTGGCAGCGGCTACGGCGGAGGAGGCCGGAGGCGGCCGGCGGCGGTGGCCAGAGCTTCGGCCTGTGGAGCAAGAGAGCAGCTGCTGCTGCGGCTGTTCGAGCAGCTGTGGCGCGTGCGCCCACTGGTGTGCAGGCAAGAAGCGCCTGCTGGTGGCGTGGAGGCGCGCTGGAGGAAGTCTGGCTGCAGCTGGTGGTGGGGCGCGCTGGAAGAAGTCTGGCGCGGGTAAGACGGTCTGCAGATTTGAAGGTGGAGGCGTGCGCGGGCGAGAGGGTTCTGGGGCGCGCGGTTTGCGTGCAGGCAGGTAGAGGGAGCGCCTGTAGGTGGAGTGCCGACGTGCGAGCGGTAGGTGATGAGGGATGCTGGAGATGTCGTGTGGGCTGGCAGATGGTGTGCAGGATGTCAGATGAGCGGTGCGTGGTTGCAGGGAGATGGAAAGCGCTGGCGGGCGCATGCTAGTGCGCTAGGGCGCGGCTGCAGAGGTGGTGTGCGGGCGCTGTGGGGTGAAGGCCCGCGGTAGGGCGGGTGCGGTGAGGAGTGCCTGTAGGTGGTGTGCGGGCGCTGTGGTGGCTGAGGGAGAGAGCATGGGCATAGTGCATGCGGTGGAGTTTTTCCCCACAAGGGGGGGATTTTTCCTTGTGCACGCCGCCTCTTCACTTTTAAATCCTCTCTCTCCCTCAGTGCGCTAATCCAGGGATTTGCAAATCCCTTTCTGTTTTTGGCCGGCCACCGTTGGAGAAGATAGCCCAATGGCCGGCGGGGGAGGGGGAAAAGAATCAGCTGTTTGGGGAAATTATCCCCCCACCCTTGTTCTTTCTGATTTTATTACCTGCACACAAAAATAATAAAATAATTAAGTTATAGAATGTTATAAACTCAAATTATAAGGCATACAAATATTCTATAACTTAATTGCCATTATTAACACACTTAAACTATACGATTAAATATACTTAGGCTTAATATTAGTCCATTTTAATGGGACTAATCAGGGGCGAGACCCCTGTTACTGAGAGGGCTATGCCCTATACTGGTTCCGTGCTGTGCTTTGGGGTGCACCCGCTAATGGAAACGACTGATCGTGTGCCAGTGCGGGGTAGCTACCCGTGCGCTTATCGTGCGTGCCGTAGTCACCGTTACGTCTGTCAGTGACCTTGTGGTGGTTGACTGACTGTAGGACCACCACGGGGGACTCTCTCGGCCAGGAGAGCACCATGTGCTACTTCTACTCTTCGGAAAAGACTGCAATCAAGATCGTTCTCACGAGGAACAGTCGAGATCAAGAAAGAGACATGATAAATAAACCAAGTGGTGAAAGAAAGAATAATTAGTTAAAGAATGCAAGAAATTGAAAAACAACAACTTCCTGTCCACCTTTACTATTTTAGTTAGTTGGTTGCCACTCTACTTAGCGTTCGCTGACGTTTTATACTCATAACCTTTTTCAGGTACAGGTGTTGAGCAACCAGAGCCTACGGCTGTAGAGGGTGCTGGGCCCAGTAGAGCCCAGTAGTTGTAGCTTTCTATTGTACTCTGTTTCCTGTTATAGTGAGTAGTTTATTACACTTCTATACTCTTTCATTCTGAACTTTCTATTCCTGTATTCGTTTACTTTCCTCCTGTTGTGGTGGTGTGTATTGTAGTAGTTTATTTCTTTACTGCTGTACTTTTGTTACTATTAGTTGCTTGCATAGTGAATGTGGTTTATTTTACTATTTTTTTGTTACTTTCTTGTTGGATGACTGTGCCTTGGGATCAGTCGAGTCGGTCCGATCTCGTGTCCTGTAGGGATTCGGGAATCGGATTGTAACAAGATGATATTAGAGCAAGGTCGTCTCGAGAAGTGAACCAACTAGCTGGAAAATAACCAATTCACGTGCCTGCAACTAGAGTAACCACCACAACGTACCTTTTGATATCTGTTCTGAGGTTCTTTTGTTGAATATCGGTGGAATTGATGTCTTTCTGTTCTGTGTTCGCGTCTCCTTGCAAGAGATGCCTCGACGTGGAGTCAGTGAGGCAGGCTGTGGACGCGGCCGAAGATGAGGTCGGAGGGGCGGACACGTTGAGCCTGACGTCTCAGTGGATCAGTCACTCCTTCTGGGTGTTCAGGCCCAGGACCTCACCCAGCTGATACGGGAGATCGTACGAGAGGAGCTCCACCCGCCTCCACGGGCGCCTCTCCCTAGGGCTGTGGAAGGGGAGTCCTTTGTGGGACCGCGAGACAGGCACAGCGCTGGACGTGGGGGAGGGGGTGGTCCTCCACTACCCCCACCATCCTCTGACACTTCCGAGCACGAGCCTTCATTGCCTGGAGGCTTACCAGTTTCCCCACTTCAGCACCATTACTAGCTTTTCGGACAATTCTGAAAGCTGAAGCCCCCCTCCTTTAAGAGGGATGAGGACCCGATCGAGCAAAGGACTAGCTCAAGCAGATTGAGAAGGTGCTTGACACCCTTCGCCCCCTGCGGAATGCCGCGTGGCCTTTGCCACGTACCAGCTGGAGAGAGCGGCACACAAGTGATGGAGGGCAGTCAGAGGTCAGGAGAGGGCCGAGCCGACTTGGGACTAGTTTGTTACCCTCTTCTGCGAGCAGTACTTTCCCCAGACGTGGCAAGATCAGAGGAGGCAAGAGTTCCACACTCTCCGCTAGGGGACGATGACCGAGAGTGCGTATCGCACGTGTTTTCTGGAGCTGTCTCGTTTCGCCGCGACAGTTGTGGCTACCGAGGAGGAGCACCTGTGGAGGTTCACCGTGGGCTCCAGCCTACTATTCGGGGGTATGTCAAACCCCTGAAGCTGCCTACATTCTCTAGAGTGGTGGAGGCAGCCATGACATATAAGGAGACCAACCTAGCCGCACGTAACACTGACAGTGGACGGAAGAGGCCCTACCAGCCAGACTACTCCCAGGGCCGATGAGAGAGGATGCACGCGGCGCCTACAAGAGAGTTGTCACGTTTTGCGAGGCCATCAGTGGCCTTTGGGGGCCCCCGATAGGGGCCAGCTGCTAGCATTGGACCCTTGCCCAACCATCAGCAGGGACCTACCGAGGGCGGGAGTCAAGTTCCCCTTTGCTACCAATGTGGCCAGTTGGGCCACATTAGGCGGGACTGCTCGTCTAGGGCTGGAGCTCAGCAGATGCTCCACATGTCAAGCGCTGGAGGACGGGCAGGAGGCCGCGGTTCCCAGGTACGTGGGGGAGGACTACAGTCGCGGGGAGGGTACCAGCCAGCGGCTACCCATCCGATGCAAAGTGTGGCTGCTTCGTCTGCACCTAGGGTTGAGGGGTGTATCAACACCCTGACACACAGAGACGGCAGAGCTTCAGGTTCAGTGGTGGCAGGTATGGTTATAGTTTCCGACAGACTAGTTTACATGCATTTTGATTCCGGCGACACGCACTCGTTTGTCGCTGCTAGTTTTGCTGTCAGTTTGGGGGCAGGACTATGTGTTGTTAGAGGATCTGTTTGTGATCAGAGGTCCGGGTGGTCAGCTATTTGTAGCTGAGGAGGTTTACACAGGTTGTGAGGTCAGTGTTGGGGGACACTGCCTCCTCGCTGATCTGATTGTGATATCGATGGAGGACTTTAGCGTGATTTTGGGAATAAATTGGCTATCCGCTTACCATGCTTTGGTGGACTGTTTTGAGAGGAAGATCGTCTTCTCCATACCAGAGTTTCCCTCTTTTGAGTTTCACGAACATCCAATGGATGGAGGCTTCAGGTGCATTTCTGCACTTCGGGTGGCGAGACTTTTGGGCCAGGGGTGTGAGGGCTTTCTAGCTTGTGTAGTGGCAGAGCCCATCCCCGTGGCAGACTTTCAGAGTATCCCGGTGGTTGAAGAGTACCTCGACGTGTTCCCAGAGGAGCTGCCAGGACTACTGCCCGAGCGTATGATCGAGTTTGAGAACTCACTGGTACCGGGGACCAGCCCCATTTCCACAGCACCTTACAGGATGGCACCACTTGAGCTACGAGAGCTCAAGTCCCAGTTGCAGGACCTTCTGGAGAAGGGCTTTGTGAGGCCTAGTGAGTCTCCGTGGGGAGCCTCGGTATTGTTTGTGAAGAAGAAGGATGGTACCCTACGCCTTTGTGTGGACTACAGACAGCTGAATAGGGTTACCATCAAGAACAGGTATCCACTACCGAGGATTGACGACTTGTTTGACTAGTTGCGAGGTGCTACAGTATTCTCCAAGATAAACTTGAGGTATGGCTACCACCAGTTGAGGATTAAGGAGTCTGACGTCTCCAAGACAGCTTTTCGCACCCGGTACAGACACTACGAGTTTTTGGTCATGCCGTTTGGGCTGACCAATGCCCCCACTACCTTCATGGATTTGATGAACTGGGTGTTCAGACCGTATCTGGATCAGTTCATGGTGGTATTTATTGATGATGTGCTCATCTACTCGCGAGATCAGGCATAGCCCAGACAACACTTACGGATGTTTTTGGATACATTGAGACGACGTAGGTTGTACGCCAAATACAACAAGTGCGAGTTCTGGTTGAGGGAGGTGACCTTCTTAGGTCATGTGATTTCCGGGGATGGCTTAGCTGTGGACCCAACCAAGGTTAAGGTAGTGCTCAGGTGGGAGAGACCGCGTACAGTGACAGAGATCCACAGTTTCTTGGGATTGGCAAGCTACTACAGGCGGTTTATCAGGGGTTTCTCGCAGATTGCACATCCTATGACACAGCTGACCCAGAAGGACGTGCCCTTTTCTTGGACAGACGCTTGTGAGGTGTGTTTTCAGGAGCTGAAGGGGAGGCTAACTTCGGCTCCCGTGCTTACCATCCCGGACAGCAGTGGCGGGTTCGTTGTGTACACGGACAACTCTTTGCAGGGGTTAGGAGGAGTGCTCATGTAGTGGGGTCATGTTGTCGCTTACGCTTTGCAGCAACTGAAGCCCCATGAGCATAGCTACCCTACCCACGACCTGAGCTGGCAGCTGTTGTCTTCGCACTGAAGACTTGGAGGCACTACATGTACGGTGACACTTTTGAGATTTTCACAAATCATAAGAGCCTCAGATACTTGCTTGATCAGAAGGAGCTCAACATGAGACAGAGACGTTGGTTAGAGCTCCTGAAGGACTACGACTGCAGCATTTCCTACCATCCAAGGAAGGCCAACGTGGTGGCCAACGCCTTGAGTCGGAAGGCGCCTACCCACTTGGCCAATTTACAGGCACAGAGTTGGAGACTCATGGAGGAGATGGGTAGTTGGCGACCCCTAGAGTTACTGGGGCACAGTGGGGCAGTGACTGTGACATGACAGACGAGGCCAGACCTGATAGATTGCATCATCACCGGACATATGGCCGATCCGTACCTATAGTCATTGCATGTCAGAGTACTGCCAGGGGACCCTAGAGACTTCTCCTTTACTGACGAGGTGCTATGCATGAGGGCACGTTTGTGCGTTCCCTGGGACGAGGAGCTGTTGAGAGAGCTCTTGACTGAGGCACACGGTTCTAGGTTCATCATACATCCCGGGAACACAAAGATGTATCATGATCTGAGACGCGATTTTTGGTGGAGGGGTGATGAGAACCTCATCATGAGCCATAACTAGCTCATTTTGACCCAATACAAAGGATAAAAGCTCCTACATATCTCAAGGAAAAGCTTAACTCAGAGAATTCTGAGTTTGAGAAGAAAACAAGTCATAAGGGGTAAAAGTGCAATTTTACCAGTATAATCTGCATACAGGGTAATTCAGGGCCCAAACATAGGTCAAAACAGCTTAATAAGAATAAAAGTGGGATGAGATGATCTAGCAAGGGCTACAGCACTTCCAAGGAACCAAATGATAATCTGTAACCCTAAAACAACCCACTTCAATTCACAAGGTTCGAGGCAAAGTAAAAATAGAATAAACCCTCTAAAATTCATAGAAAAATAATCTCTAGGGTTTAGAACCTTCAATTTGGCCTTTAGAACCCATTTTGACCTACATTGAGAACCATGCCCAATTAATAACTTAATTTGGGTTTTTGCGCAAATTGACCGGTCAAACAAGGTTTAATATGAAAATAAAATTCACCATCAGATTCCTTAGGTCCTAATTAGTCATGTATAAAAACTTGAGCCTAAGAAGAAACCTCCTTGACCGAATTTACACTTTGGTCCTCATATATTTACTCTTTGGCCCTCAACTTTTGAACCCTCGCATTTAGGCCCCTAACTCTCCTTCGTTCTTTGCAAACAGGTCCCTCCTGCAAAACCCTGCCAGCACCATGCTCCGGCGACCTTGCGCGGAGCATGGCGCCGCGCAGGGTGAGGTGGAAGACCTGGCAAGTGTACTGGGGGTGCCCTGCGTCGTGAGCCGTCGCAGGAGCACCCCCATGGTCACTGTAGCCCCCCATACCGGCCGTGCGAACGCACGGACGGTATGGGTTCGAATTCCGACCATGCTCCGGCGAGGGAGACACGTCGTCTCCCTCCGCCTTCCTCCCTGCTACAACCCTATAAATACCCCCCGCCGCTCCACCGACCAAGGCAGCCTGGATCTGACGGAGAAAACCCCCAGCTTTCGTCTCTTCTTTCTCCGGCAGACGCTCACCAGCTCCGGCGACTTCCTCTCCCTCCACCTCTTCGCTCTGCCGCACTACCAGCAGCAGAGACCTCCTCCCCTGCTCTTCCCGCGCCACGCCGCACCCAGCTGGCGCCTCCCCAGCCTTCTGCTCGCCGCCGCCCCTCTCCCTGAGCATCATCTTCTCCGGCGACAGTCGATACGACTGTCGCCCTGTTCCTCCCCCTTCGTCCCTGCAGTTAAGTTAAACTTACTCCCCTTCTCCTCCTCTTTCTTTCCCCGCTTTCGATTTAGTCAATTAAGCCCTCTACCGACCCTGTTCACCCTCATCCTCTCCGCCTCCGACCACCCTCCGGCGAGCCGCTCCCATCACCTCAGCGACCCACACGGCTCGCCGACCACCGCAGAACTTCCGCCTCCTCACCCTGATCCTCTTCCGCCCCTCCACTTCCCACCAAACACCCTCTGCAGACCCACCGAACACACCCACTCCCTCGCTCACAGTCTGACCTAGGACGACCTAACAGCTCCATCACACCCCCTGCAGACCCCCTGACCACCTTCGCCGTGCCACGGCGAAGGTCCTCCGCCTGTCTGATTCGGCCGAGAGGCCGTGCCATTGGTTTCAGGTTCCAGGCCTTGGCCGCCATTGGCGAGGAAGCTCGAAGCCCGCTCGAGGTTGCTCCAAGCCGAGATGTCCCAGATTGAATAGCTACGGCCAGCGCGGAAGAGACTCACGCACACACCCTGGCCCTCGATTGGAGCTGTACGCCTCAACAGCCGACGCAATTGGGAGCATCATCCCTGCTGCAGGCGTAAGAGAATTGGGGTGGGACATTTAGTCCCACCTCGGAATCTCTCAAAGGCGCGCGGACACATAAATTGAAAAACTGCCGTATGCTGTTTGCCTCAGTTACCACGGGGTGAGGTCCCTCTCACCCGACCCGACCCGACTCGGCCTCGTCCGTGACCACGCTCCGCGGACCTGGCCCGACCCGATTAGACTGACCTGCACTCCTCGCCCACCACGCACGCCGGTGGGCCTGGACCCGGGCCTGACCCGAACCCGATTACCCGATAGCGCTCTGGGAGAGCTTCCGAAGAGTGATTTCAGAGAGAGAGAGATACGCTGGGAAAGGGGGTAGAGTAGGTTTTTGCCTTCTGATGAACTCTTGAGCGTGCAGGCACAGGTGAAGGACTACGGAAGAAGAAGCAGCTGCACTGTAGCAACTGCTCAGTTAAGTCGTCGAAGCTCCGGGCCAGACGACGGACAGCCAGCAGCCAGAGCAACACAGAAGGCAGGCTGAAGAAGAAGGAAGGGAGACTTAGTAGCCGAAGGCAGAAGCACCACGATTGCAGAAGAAGAGATGAAAAGAAGCAAGAAGCAAGAAAAGAAGAAGATGATCTGAAGAAAAAGAAAGAAAGGAAACAAGGAAGAACAGAAGAAGAAGAGCACAAAAAGGAAAATCTGAAGAAAGCAGAAGAAGAAGAAGAACAGGAAGAACCAAAGACAAAGAGGAAGAAAGAAGAAAAGAAGCAGAAGCCAATTTTTCATCTCTCTCTCTCTCTTTATTTTTGTAATAGAATTTGCATATCTCTAGAATACAACTTGCTCCCTGAGTTCGACCTCGGGAACTCTTTTATTTTTCCGAGTAAAAAATTTTTATATGAAACGATGGTAACAACCGGCTTTACTACAACGAATTAACAACGAAAACCGACGTTATCCACCATTTTGGCGCCGTTGCCGGGGAGCAACGGCTATTCTAGAGGTAAACATTCCTGTATCTTTTAATTTCTGATAATCTCCTCTCTTTTATGCAGCTACAGGAACTCAAGAAGACAAGCAACCACGCGACAACCACTCCAAAGACAGGTAAATCTTTTCTCTCACTATTAACCCCTACACTCTAAAGAGAAAGAAAAGAAAAGAACAAGCAATATAGGGCTAACCTGTCTTCCATATTTAGTAACCATAAAAGTTGCATGTTTTCAACTCATTATTTCTGCACACTATCAAGGGTATTTAAGGGCTAACACATTCTTGCTTGAGCCCTAATTACCCAACAAAGAATTAACTGGACCAAGTAAAGCCAACCTAGGGATTTAGAGACACACTACTTAACCTAAGAATTGAGAAAACCAAATGGAGTGTGCCCAAGCCCTTGTCTGAAAATACCTATACAAGAAAAATCCTAAACAATTGGCTCTCTCTAAACACTTGAACCCTAAAAAACAGGACCTAAAAGCTCTTAAAGAAAACAATAGGTAAAGTTGACCCCTTGGGTTAACCAACCTTAAATTAGGTCACTCTTTGCACCTAAAAAGACTAAAGTTCAAGTGAAAACCTTAAGCACCCTGATCTTAAAATTGGTAGACTTAAGAGGTCAAGATCCCCATTCTGGTCTACCTGGAACCGCAGTGACAAGAGAGGTCGGGTGGGGGAAACCCTGTAACCCGTGGGGACGCTCTACCGTGTAGGGGTCTTCGCGGGACTCTCCCTCTCTGGCTGCCCAGGTAATTCTCAGGTGGACGATCTTTCTGATCAAGGGGTCCATCTGCCCCGCACCTCTATAGTCACCCAACACATTTTTGGGTGTCTTGATTGGGTCCATCACCTTCTAAACTTACCTCTCCCAACTGTGCATGTACGGAAGGAGGTCTCTAAGACCACCCTTAAGACCTCCTTTAGAAATTCACTCTCGTCAAGGCCAAGCCTCGACGCCCGTGTTTGTGCAGCAACACCCTCACATTATTCTCTCTTCTGATTCAGAACCAAGTTCTTCTTCTTCCCCCATCATGGCTCAGCCAGTTGAGGAAGAAAATAATCTGGAACACCAGCTCCAGCGACTCAATGACCTCTTCCAAAACTTCGTGCACCCACCACAGCGTCCTATGATGCGGGACCACTACAATCCTGCTGCGGTGGCAATTGAGCCTCGAGTTAGAATCCCGTTTGGAGGACCTGATTCCGAACTAAAGCCCAACATGATTCACGCTATACCTAAATTCCATGGGCTTAATTCTGAAGATCCCTTCCAGCACATCAAACAGCTTAAGCATCTGGCCCACACTTTTGGATCAGATGCGCAAAATCGGGATATTCTTCTCATGAAGATGTTCTCCTTTTCTCTTATGGACAAGGCCGCCCATTGGTATCAAACTCAGACCCGGCCGATCAACACTTGGGAAGAACTTCAATCCGAGTTTTTGAAAAAGTTCTTTCCCGTTGGTCGGACCAACGCCTTGCGCCATCAGATTACACACTTCACTCAACAATCAGGAGAACCTCTCCATGAGGCATGGGATCGTTTTCAGGATCTCATGAGGAAGTGCCCCCATCACGGAGTTCCTAAATGGGAACAAGTCCAATCTTTTTACCAGGGACTCCGTGAGGACATCCGCCTTTTCGTCAATGCAACCTGCGGAGGAAACATCATGGGTCAACATGAAGACACCGTATGGGAGATTCTCGAAAACATGTGCGAGAACTCCATCAACAATGACTCCATGGGATTATTCGACAGGACGAATACCCGCGCAGCGACGAATCTTAAGGGAGCACATGAGACGCAGGGCCTGTCCGCATCAGTCGACCTGGAATTAATGGCCAGTCGATTGGACAAGGTCTCAATTATTGAAAAGAAGGTGGATGAGCTGACTCAGCACTTGCAGCGAGCCACCTCTGCGCGTAACTCCTTTGCACAACCTCCTTCCACACAGGAGACTGTGCAAAACATCCTACACCGATCCTCCCCTGGGATGGATCCATATCCGTCCCCATCTGATTCTTGGACTGGAAGATCATCCGATCCTTTCTTCACCAGCCGGGGGAACTCCATTCCCCCTTTCCCTGATTCTCAGGAGGTTCCTCAGACCTGCGAGAACCTCAACGCCATCCAGAACGACCCATTCTCCAACACTTACAACCCTGGATGGCGAAACCATCCAAATTTTCAGTGGGCGGGAAATTCTCAAACCCAAAGACCACCTTTTCAGTCCCGCCCACAGCCCTCTCATCACTACCAGCCGCCTCAGCCTCGGCCCAACCCTACTTATCCATCAGGGCCAAATCAAGATCAAATGTCCTTAATCCTTCAGACTCTGGCTGACATTCAAAAATCGAATGCGGCCATTCAAAAACAGCACAAGGACGAGCTTACTGAAGTTAAAACTCAGCTGGCCCAGTTGGCAAATTCTCGCCAGCCAGGCACACTCCCTTCCCAACCCCTTCCTAACCCAAATAACGTGCCAACCCAGAAGCGCGTTATGAATCCAAATTTAGGCCACGCTCAATGGATTTATCAGGCCCCTACTGCCCCATCTCCAGACGAGATGGAAGCCTCTACTTCTCGTACGGGATTTCAGCACCAGCCACCCCTCCTCCCAAATCCAAACCAAAATCAGGCCGGATTAAATTCTGTAACAACACGTAGTGGTAAGACAACTCAGGACCCGCGTTATCCAAACCACTCCCAGCCTGATAATCATGACCCTAGGATAGTTATCCAAGGTACCGCTGTTCCAGACCCACAACCAGGACCTATCCTAGAGGAACCAACCAAGATCCCGTTTCCCGAAGCCCTGACCAAGGGAAAGAAGACCACCAAACCCGTGGCCCCTGAGGAGGACCTGGTCAAGCTCTTTGAGCAGGTCCACATAAACATCCCCTTGATGGATGCAATCCGCCACGTACCAGCTTACGCACGATTTCTAAAGAATATATGTACACCCCAGCGTAAGCCGCGAACCAAGGGAGGGAGCCCAATTGTTCTGTCAGAGCAAGCCAGCTCTGTAATCCTTAGTAGACTCCCACCCAAGGCAAAAGATCCTGGAACTCCCCTGATCTCCTGTAAGATAGGTGGTACCCAATTTGACAGAGCATTGTTAGACTTAGGTGCATCTATAAATCTGATACCCACATCCTTACTTGACCATCTGGAAGAATCTGAGCTGAAACCAACTGAGGTGACATTACAATTAGCAGATCGATCTATAAAGTCACCAAAAGGGATTCTCGAGGATGTTATCGTAAGAGTGCGGGATTTCTATTTTCCAGTGGACTTTATAGTCTTAGACATGGATGCACCTGAGAACCCTAGGGATACACCAATCATTCTAGGGAGACCTTTCTTGGCTACTGCTAGAGCCAACATCAGCTGTGAGGAGGGCCAAATAGAGCTTAAGTTTGGAGATCAAACACTGAAAATTGATATATTTAAGGCCCAACAAGGAATTAATTGCGGCGTCATCGAGCAAATTTGTGACATCAAGACTTTGGTTGATGAATCACACCTCCAGAATGACTTGAGTATTCCTCATCAACCACAGAAGGATCTTGACCCGCAAATAGAGGAGTCCAATCCGGATGTGAACAACCCAGTAACTCCCACCCTTGAACCTCACATCTATACTGAACCACCCGCTGCTGCTGAAAACCCCATCCTCGAACTGAAACCCCTTCCTGCTCATTTGAAATACATCTTTTTGGGTTCTAATCAGACCCTTCCTGTGATCATCAATTCCAACCTTAGTCCTGAACAGGAATCCCGTCTGATTGTTGTCCTCCAGCAACATCGCAGAGCCATCGGATGGACCCTCGATGATTTGACTGGAATAAGTCCCTCTTATTGTACTCATCATATCTATTCAGAAGAGGGCACACGACCTTCTCGTGAAATGCAGAGACGCTTAAATCCCAATCTGCAGGAGGTCGTGAAAAAGGAGATCATCAAGTGGTTAGATGCCGGGATCATCTACCCGATCTCCGATAGTCGTTGGGTGAGCCCAATTCAGGTCGTGCCTAAGAAGGCAGGACTCACCACTATAACGACTGAGACCGGAGAAATCATTCCTACCCGATTAGCCAACTCGTGGAGAGTCTGTATAGATTACCGTCGACTCAATTCCTCCACGAAGAAGGATCATTTCCCACTACCCTTCATTGATCAAATTCTCGAAAAACTAGCGGGAAATAGGTTCTTCTGCTTTCTTGACGGGTACTCCGGTTATAACCAGGTGGCAATCCATCCTGAGGACCAAGAAAAGACCACATTCACCTGCCCCTTCGGAACATACGCTTTCCGAAGGATGCCTTTCGGTCTTTGCAATGCACCCGCTACTTTCCAGCGATGCATGCTTGCCATATTCTCAGATATGGTAGGTGATTATCTGGAAGTCTTCATGGATGACTTTTCAGTTTTCGGAGCATCATTCGACGATTGCCTCCAGCACTTGGTCCAGATACTCAGGCGGTGCATCGACGTGAATTTGGTTCTTTCCTGGGAAAAGAGCCATTTCATGGTGCCTGAGGGAATTGTCCTGGGACACTCAATTTCGGAGAAAGGTATCCAAGTGGATCGAGCTAAGGTTAATCTGATTTCTCGCCTTCCTATGCCTAGCTCGATCAGGGACATCCGATCCTTTTTAGGGCATGTCGGTTTTTATCGACGATTTATCCCTGATTTTTCAAAAATCGCACGCCCCCTGACCACTCTTCTCTCCAAGGATGTTCCCTTCGAAATCTCCAAGGAATGCACTCAAGCATTTGAAATCCTGCGTGACCGAGTCACCCAAGCCCCGATCCTACAGTCCCCTGATTGGTCTCAACCCTTTGAGATCATGTGTGATGCATCCGACTTCGCTGTAGGAGCGGTTTTGGGGCAGAAAAATGACAGGAAACCTGTGGTCATTTACTACGCCAGCAAAACACTCGATGAGGCTCAGCGTAACTATACAGTTACTGAGAAAGAGCTGCTAGCTGTAGTATTTGCCCTAGAGAAATTCAGATCATACCTTCTGGGTTCCCATGTCATCATATACTCGGATCACACGGCTGTGAGGCATCTCCTTGCAAAGAAGGACGCGAAACCTCGATTGATCCGATGGATCTTGCTGTTGCAAGAATTTGACCTCGAGATTCGCGATAAAGCGGGAAAACAAAACGTGGTAGCTGATCACTTGTCCCGTCTTCCTTCTGAAATGATAGACCCTTCCGGATCCATCACTGAGCATTTTCCCGATGAGCACCTGCTGACTATTGGTACTAGCCTTCCATGGTTTGCTAATATTGTAAATTACTTGGCATCTCATCAGACCCCGTCCGATTGGCCGAAGGCCAAGAAAGACAAATTACGCTCCGATGCCAAGTATTACATTTGGGAAGACCCGTACCTCTTCCGCATAGGTGCCGATCAGATCATCCGGAGATGTATCCCGGAAGGGGAAGTCAACAATATCCTCTCTTTCTGCCATGACCAGGCATGCGGTGGCCATTTTGCCGGGCATAAAACCGCATCAAAAGTCCTCCAGTGCGGCTTTTACTGGCCCACACTGTTCAAAGACGCATACAGTCATTACAAGGCATGCAGTCGTTGCCAGACTTTGGGCAACATGAGCCATCGCGACATGATGCCTATGCAACCGATTCTAGTATGCGAAATCTTTGATGTTTGGGGGATTGATTTTATGGGCCCCTTTCCTGTTTCGGATGGTTTCGAATACATTCTGTTGGCTGTGGACTACGTGTCCAAATGGATCGAAGCCATACCGACCCGAACCTGTGATCACAAAATCGTTCTCAAATTCATTCATCAACACATTTTCTCAAGGTTCGGGATTCCTCGTGCAATAATCTCTGATGGGGGGACCCATTTCACAAATGCTCAGTTTAGGTCACTGATGACCAAATACGGGGTGTCTCACCGAATCTCTACTCCTTACCACCCCCAAACTAATGGTCTAGCTGAGCTGTCAAATCGGGAGATCAAGAAAATCCTACAGGTCACTGTTCGACCTGACAGGAAGGACTGGTCGTCCCGACTTCCGGAAGCATTGTGGGCCTATAGGACCGCCCACAAGACCCAATTGGGCATGTCTCCCTTTAGATTGGTGTACGGAAAGGCATGCCACCTTCCCGTCGAACTGGAGCATAAAGCCTATTGGGCAGTACGGAACTGTAATCTAGATCTTTCTAAGGCTGGGACCCACAGAAAACTCCAAATCAGCGAGATCGATGAATTACGCACAGACGCGTACGAGAACTCGCAAATCTACAAGGAGCGGGTTAAAGCCTTCCACGACAAACACATCTCAAGAAAGATCTTCCATCCTGGTCAAAAGGTCCTACTCTTTGATGCCCGACTCAAACTCTTCCCAGGAAAACTGAGATCTAAGTGGGTCGGACCATATTTGGTCCGACAGGTTTTTGGAAATGGAGCAATCGAAATCAGTCCACTCAGCCACGATTCTGAACCTTTCATCGTGAATGGTCAAAGACTCAAGCCGTTCATTGATGTAACTTCTACTGATTTGGCTGAGGCATCTCATATCCTCCTTTCCCCTTGAGCTTATTGCGCCCAGCCGATGGCGTAAAACTCAGCGCTTAACGGGAGGTAGCCCGTCATTCTCTTTGAAAACCTGAAACTTGTTCTGACACCTTTCAGCACTCGAAGTTCACCCTGAACTAAGACCCCCTAGGTTACAATGAGGACATTGCAAATCTTAGGCATGGGGGGGTAGGAAAGTGCAAAAACTTGTAAGAAAAGGTTTCAAACAAAAAAATTCACATATGCCAAAAATACCATAAAAATTAAAAAAAAAATTTTTTCGAAAAAGAATAAGAGGAAAAGAGGAGAAGGAAAATTTTGTGAAGGAGAAAAGAAACAAAATGAAAAAGGAGCACAAAATTATAAGAAAAGTTGATAGTCATTAGTAAGAAACTAAGGAATTAACCTAAGCTCTAGACCTCATTCAAGAAAATAACTGAAAAGTGCACAATGAGATTAGTAAGAATGCAAACCTTAGGCATTCTTGAATAGACTCTTAGTACTCATTAAGATCTGGACACTCCTCAAGAGGTTGAGGAAAATGAAAAGCTGAAGTATTAGGTCTAAGGCTTAGGGAGTATTCGGCCTCGTTAACTAATTTTTGGTTTACGGGACTTAGTAACCTAAGCACCCTAATCTCACACACAGCCTGGTTCAGTAAGCATAAAAATCAGAATCACGCAGAAGCGTCGCAAAAATCTGAAAAGAACACCTAGAATAGGAATGGCCGATCAACACAAGTTGATTTGGACGAGTTCCCAGCGCGGAGAGGCGGGAAATCCCCTCGAAGATGCGTAACAAAATATCATCTCCTCGGTGCTTGTCTCTTAGGATATTTACATATCCTACGGGGGGCATGTAAGCACTCTGCTGGTTCAGATTCCATGGATGGCATTATCTCGAAATGTCAATTGCCAGGGTCTGGATTCGGCCACGGAATACCATGGATGGGATTATCTCGAAATCTCAATAGCCAGGGTTCCGGGGGTTGCCATGGGCGGTGCTATCTCGAAGCATCGATCGCCAGGAACCCTTGAGGATTGATGATGGGAGCAAGGAATCTGATACAGACCGTGTTGAAAAGCCAATCCTAGACTAGAACTAAAAAGAAAAAAAAAAAAAGAGAGAGAAAACTCTCCAAACAGAAAAAAACTTTCTATCTCTCTCTCTTACAAAACGCACTGCGAACTGAGCCAGGGCTAAAATCATTTCAAGCACGGGTGCTTTAACCACGAAGTCCAATAAACCTTAGGTTAGTTCTTGTGGGCCTTAAAAACCTTTGCTAAAAGACTGAGGCTAAGGCTAGACAGATTTGGATCTTGATTGGTACTAGAGTATCTTTTAGGCCTATGGTCAGCATTCTAACCTAATCTATGCTCAAATAAAAAAAGCACTTATCTAAAACCATTGAAAACTTCATGGTCTAGAACAAGGGTTGAAACCTTAAGTTTTTTTTTGCTAAGGGACTAGCAAAAGCTAGGCATGGGGGTATGATGAGAACCTCATCATGAGCCATAACTAGCTCATTTTGACCCAATACAAAGGATAAAAGCTCCTACATATCTCAAGGAAAAGCTTAACTCAGAGAATTCTGAGTTTGAGAAGAAAACAAGTCATAAGGGGTAAAAGTGCAATTTTACCAGTATAATCTGCATACAGGGTAATTCAGGGCCCAAACATAGGTCAAAACAGCTTAATAAGAATAAAAGTGGGATGAGATGATCTAGCAAGGGCTACAGCACTTCCAAGGAACCAAATGATAATCTGTAACCCTAAAACAACCCACTTCAATTCACAAGGTTCGAGGCAAAGTAAAAATAGAATAAACCCTCTAAAATTCATAGAAAAATAATCTCTAGGGTTTAGAACCTTCAATTTGGCCTTTAGAACCCATTTTGACCTACATTGAGAACCATGCCCAATTAATAACTTAATTTGGGTTTTTGCGCAAATTGACCGGTCAAACAAGGTTTAATATGAAAATAAAATTCACCATCAGATTCCTTAGGTCCTAATTAGTCATGTATAAAAACTTGAGCCTAAGAAGAAACCTCCTTGACCGAATTTACACTTTGGTCCTCATATATTTACTCTTTGGCCCTCAACTTTTGAACCCTCGCATTTAGGCCCCTAACTCTCCTTCGTTCTTTGCAAACAGGTCCCTCCTGCAAAACCCTGCCAGCACCATGCTCCGGCGACCTTGCGCGGAGCATGGCGCCGCGCAGGGTGAGGTGGAAGACCTGGCAAGTGTACTGGGGGTGCCCTGCGTCGTGAGCCGTCGCAGGAGCACCCCCATGGTCACTGTAGCCCCCCATACCGGCCGTGCGAACGCACGGACGGTATGGGTTCGAATTCCGACCATGCTCCGGCGAGGGAGACACGTCGTCTCCCTCCGCCTTCCTCCCTGCTACAACCCTATAAATACCCCCCGCCGCTCCACCGACCAAGGCAGCCTGGATCTGACGGAGAAAACCCCCAGCTTTCGTCTCTTCTTTCTCCGGCAGACGCTCACCAGCTCCGGCGACTTCCTCTCCCTCCACCTCTTCGCTCTGCCGCACTACCAGCAGCAGAGACCTCCTCCCCTGCTCTTCCCGCGCCACGCCGCACCCAGCTGGCGCCTCCCCAGCCTTCTGCTCGCCGCCGCCCCTCTCCCTGAGCATCATCTTCTCCGGCGACAGTCGATACGACTGTCGCCCTGTTCCTCCCCCTTCGTCCCTGCAGTTAAGTTAAACTTACTCCCCTTCTCCTCCTCTTTCTTTCCCCGCTTTCGATTTAGTCAATTAAGCCCTCTACCGACCCTGTTCACCCTCATCCTCTCCGCCTCCGACCACCCTCCGGCGAGCCGCTCCCATCACCTCAGCGACCCACACGGCTCGCCGACCACCGCAGAACTTCCGCCTCCTCACCCTGATCCTCTTCCGCCCCTCCACTTCCCACCAAACACCCTCTGCAGACCCACCGAACACACCCACTCCCTCGCTCACAGTCTGACCTAGGACGACCTAACAGCTCCATCACACCCCCTGCAGACCCCCTGACCACCTTCGCCGTGCCACGGCGAAGGTCCTCCGCCTGTCTGATTCGGCCGAGAGGCCGTGCCATTGGTTTCAGGTTCCAGGCCTTGGCCGCCATTGGCGAGGAAGCTCGAAGCCCGCTCGAGGTTGCTCCAAGCCGAGATGTCCCAGATTGAATAGCTACGGCCAGCGCGGAAGAGACTCACGCACACACCCTGGCCCTCGATTGGAGCTGTACGCCTCAACAGCCGACGCAATTGGGAGCATCATCCCTGCTGCAGGCGTAAGAGAATTGGGGTGGGACATTTAGTCCCACCTCGGAATCTCTCAAAGGCGCGCGGACACATAAATTGAAAAACTGCCGTATGCTGTTTGCCTCAGTTACCACGGGGTGAGGTCCCTCTCACCCGACCCGACCCGACTCGGCCTCGTCCGTGACCACGCTCCGCGGACCTGGCCCGACCCGATTAGACTGACCTGCACTCCTCGCCCACCACGCACGCCGGTGGGCCTGGACCCGGGCCTGACCCGAACCCGATTACCCGATAGCGCTCTGGGAGAGCTTCCGAAGAGTGATTTCAGAGAGAGAGAGATACGCTGGGAAAGGGGGTAGAGTAGGTTTTTGCCTTCTGATGAACTCTTGAGCGTGCAGGCACAGGTGAAGGACTGCGGAAGAAGAAGCAGCTGCACTGTAGCAACTGCTCAGTTAAGTCGTCGAAGCTCCGGGCCAGACGACGGACAGCCAGCAGCCAGAGCAACACAGAAGGCAGGCTGAAGAAGAAGGAAGGGAGACTTAGTAGCCGAAGGCAGAAGCACCACGATTGCAGAAGAAGAGATGAAAAGAAGCAAGAAGCAAGAAAAGAAGAAGATGATCTGAAGAAAAAGAAAGAAAGGAAACAAGGAAGAACAGAAGAAGAAGAGCACAAAAAGGAAAATCTGAAGAAAGCAGAAGAAGAAGAAGAAGAACAGGAAGAACCAAAGACAAAGAGGAAGAAAGAAGAAAAGAAGCAGAAGCCAATTTTTCATCTCTCTCTCTCTCTTTATTTTTGTAATAGAATTTGCATATCTCTAGAATACAACTTGCTCCCTGAGTTCGACCTCGGGAACTCTTTTATTTTTCCGAGTAAAAAATTTTTATATGAAACGATGGTAACAACCGGCTTTACTACAACGAATTAACAACGAAAACCGACGTTACCCATCAAGGGGAATGAAGAGGGATGTACCTGAATTCGTGTAGTAGTGTTTGGTGTGCTAGCAGGTGAAGGTCGAGCATCAAAGGCCTGTAAAGCCATTGCAGCCACTTCTAGTGCCAGATTGAAAGTGGGAGAGCATCACCATGGACTTGGTGGTGGGCTTGCTAGTTACCCAATGAGGACAGGATGTAGTCTGGGTGATTGTAGACAGATTGACGAAGATGACACATTTCTTGCCGATCTGAGTCACTTTGGGACCAGCATAGTTGGCAGAGAGGTATATCCGCGACGTGGTACGTCTGCACGGAGTTCCGTGGGAGATTGTATCCGACTGGGATACCCGCTTTACGTCCCAGTTTTGGGTTGAGTTTTAGCAGGCCTTGGGGACATGGTTGAGGTTTAGTACAGCATACTACCCCCAGACGGACGGATAGTTAGAGCACACGATACAGATGCTTGAGGACCTTTTACGTGACTGTGTACTGGACTAGAGGGGCTCTTAGGAGGAGCACTTGCCCTTGGCAGAGTTTGCATATAATTACAGCTATTACTCGAGCATCGGCATGGCACCCTATGAGGCTCTGTATGGACGGAGGTGTACTGCACCCTTGAGTTGGGTTGAGGTGGGGACCAAGTGGGAGGTTGGCCCCAGGCTGATCCGGCAGAGTCAGGAGGTGATTGAGAAAATTCACAGGCGACTCCACACTGTTAGGAGCAGACAGAAGAGCTGCCGATCGGAAGCGCAGAGAGGTGCAGTTTGAGGTTGGGGATCATGTCTGAAATTCCCTACTAGGAGGGGGTGACGTAATAATTGCAGAAATAAATATAAACAATCTCACAAAATAGACAAACACACAAGTACACAAGTATTTTTAGGTGGAAACCCAAACCGGGTGAAAACCACCACCTAACCCTCTCGAGTTAGGATTTTCCGATCAACCAAGTTGATCAAAATCTACTAAACGAACCACTTTAAAGGAGGGTGATTCAACCTCAATTACAACTACGCTACAAGTGCAAGGGTAGCGTTCCTCAACTCCTTCTCTTCACGAGAAGGATTTTGTCCCTCGAAGGGGACGAGAATTCGCAAAGCGAATACCCAACCAAATAACAAAGATAAAATAAATAATCCTATAGAGCTAACAAAGTAATATTTAACCTAAGCTTCTATAGGAAATAGGATGCTTCCCTTTGAAAGGAGTGCGTCGACGACGCGGATGCGTGAGCCACGCGACGGCGCAACGTCGCTCTCGTGAACAACGGCGGGAGAGCGGGTGCGCAACAGCTTGATGCTCTAAATATGAAGAATTAGAGCTTTGAGAGCAAGAGAGACACAAAATGGTAGAAAGTATGTTCCTTAGGTGTGTTTTGTTGTGTCTTAGGTGTGTTTTTGTGTTGCAAAGGTTCCCCTCTATTTATAGAGGCCTTAGGAAGGCCTTGGAAGGCTTAGGAAAGGTTCTATAGCCGTTGGGTGCAAAGCCCAAGAGAATCAGCCCGAAATCAGGAACAATCATTGCTCTGACAGGCTTATCAGACGTCTAATTCTGGCATCAGACGTCTGGAAGTTCACTTTAAGATGTCTGAAAATAAGGTCAAACGTCTGATTTTGGGTGGGTCCCTTCCTGACTTGAATCAGATCTAAACAGGGTTCTAACGCAAGTCCATCATTCGACATACAAGACGTCTGGCACTATGTCTGGACGTCTGGAAACCTACTTTTTCTGTGGGAATGGATTTCCAAACGTTGCAACGGCTAGAAAATCTCTGAGAAGAGATTTTGGGTCAGTCGAGGCAAAACGATCAATTATCAGACGTCTGGAAAGTCCTATGGACGTCTGATAAGGCTTTAACGGTCACATTCTTGACTGTTCGCTAAGCCAGCCAACGGTCCACTAATTGGACGTCTGGCAAAGTCATCAGACGTCTCCTAAGACATCTGGTCTAAGGTCTGGACGTCTGATTTCATTAGACAGAGCTAACTATGTCCAGCCTAAATGTTATTAGACGTCTGAATCAACAGTCAGACGTCTTAAAACACTTTATCAGACGTCTGATTTTGGAATTAGACGTCTGGAAAAGCTGTTTGAACCCTATATTAGTTTTCTAAGTTTTCTACAGAAAACCTAAGTATCCTAGGATTGTGCTGGTGTTCCTAGGACTACTGTTAGGGTACTTTGAGGCTCTTTAACATAATTTTCTAAGGAAATAAAGAGAAAGAAAATAACGACAAATGTACATGAAAGGAATAAAATGGAATTCTATCCTATTCTTCTTGTCCTTCCATCTTCAATCTATCTCTCCTCGCGAATCTTCTCTGTTCTCCGTCAAGCTCCTCCAATCCATCCTGGATGCGAGCTCGAATTCCGTCTAAACACGTCTACATTTGCAATTGACCTGAAATCTAAGACTCCAAGGCAAATGTTAAATAACACGTGTTTTGTTATCATCAAAACAAATGATCGTGGTGCTCTAGCACCAACAACGTCTTCCTTTGCGTTTCACCCATGAAGGGCCTGCAGCATTTTTGGGTGAAAGGGAAGCTCGCGCTGAGGTTTGTGGTGCCCTTTGAGGTCTTAGAGCAGGTTGGACCCGTTGCTTACAGGCTTGCCCTTCCACCTCAGCTTTCTAGTGTGCACGACGTTTTCCACGTGTCCAACCTCAGGAACTACGTCGTCGATCCCAGTCATGTTCTGAGCCATGAGAGCATCGAGGTGGGTGATGACTTGACCTACCCCGAGCGGCCAGTGCAGATACTAGACAGAGCCGTCCGGAGTTTGAGATGGAAGCAGGTACCCCTGGTGAAGGTCTTGTGGAGGAGCCAGAGGTATAAGGAGGCTACCTAGGAGCCCTAGGCGGTGATGCGAGAGCGATACCAGGAGCTCTTTGAGGGTACGTCTTTTCAGACTGACTTCGATCTTCTTTAAGTTTGTTATGCGTATGATTTTCTTTTTCTGCACTTTAGCTAGCTCAAGTTTCGGGGATGAAACTTTCTTTGAGTTTGTTATGTTGTTAAGACCCTTGTCATTAAGCCTTTTTAAGACGTCCGTACTTTAGGTTAGACGTCTGGACTGAAGGTCAGACATCTTGCAAAATGTCTGGACTCATTCCCAAACGTCCGAAAATCAAAATTTTTGTGTACATCCTCGCGTCTGCGCGCGTGCTGCACGCAGACAGTACGTGACCTTGTTTTCTTCTCCTTCTCTCTCCTCTCATCGACGCAAACCTTAACCCAGCACCTTATTTAAACCCCCGTCCTCTCCGTCATTCACCCCACTTCCAGCCACCCTTCTCCTCTCTCCAGCAAGAGCAGAGAGCAGCGAGCGGCGAGCGTGAGAGGCGTGGGAGGAGAGGAGGAGTAGCGAGGGGAAGAGAGGAGAGCAAGCGCGCGAGCTCGTGTGGGAGCTCGTCGAAGAGCTCATAGCCGATCGGCACGTGCGCAAGGCGGAGAGGTACGTCGGGGAGGGGCGAGCAGGCGCGACGTGGCCACGCGCGACGTGAGAAGGCAAAGCCAAGTTCTGATTCTGGGTTTTTCCCAGAATCAAATGCCGGGATTGACGTCCAGATGACTAAGAGGTATGTTTCACAATGTACACCTTCTTTGCAGATACGACCATGCAGGCCATTCCACCGAGGCGCTGTTTCGTGCCATTTTGAGAAGATTTCTCCTCGACGCATGCAGGATTCACTTCGGGAAGGCGCGGGACATGCCCTCCCACGCAATTCAGACGTTTAGGTGAGGCACCTGACAACGAGAAGCATTTGCAGATGTCCGGAGAGGTGGTCGGACGTCTGGAACTGGGTCCAGACGGTCCAGCGGAGTTCCTGGACATCTGAGGAGTGGCGCAGGAGTTGAGGTATGGTTCTGGACTCTTTTAAGACGTCTGGAAGGTGTTCCAGACGTCTGATGTGAATCAGAATTACTATTTTTGACCCGTTTAGGGTTCATTTGAGGTCCGATTTCCGCAATTAAGATACCGTTGTTTCCTATATAAATTCCTCTACTTGTTGGAATACTTTCTATACTATTCTGAGTAGTCTCTTGCGAATGATCCTTGTGATAGGACCTCATTCCATTGCGAGTTTGGGGTTTGTTGAGGCATATGGACCTACCAATCAAGCCCCCACTACTCCTAGGTTTACTGGTAGAGTGGCTTCCCCTTAATTTAATTACAACCTAATTTCCTGTGTGGAATGAATGATTGGAATCTAGGATATGCCATGAATCCTAGGACTAGAACTACTGGAATGTCTGTATTGAATGAATGAATTGCAGTCTGGAATAAGTAGATAGAATGATAACAATTGCCAATAAATAAATAACAGCTACCTATGAAATGTAAGGTACTTGTATTAGCAAACTGTTTCTTGTGAATTCCTGCTGTTTACGCTAAATGACATACTATGAGCTGCATGTATATAAATTAAAATTGGAAAGGTGAATGTTGGAAACACGTGCTATCTGTGAATAAACTGAATATGGAATAGAGTTACAAATTACATGTGTAAAACCTGGCAATGGAAATAGAAATGATGAACCCTAGTATGGCTTGGTCTGAGAAACATGAGCATGAACCCTACGGGGAATTAGGAGTAGAGCTCCTTGAAATAAATGGAATGGAACTGGAAATGTGAATGGGGAAGTGAGCTGGCCCTTAAGTACGGAGTACCAAGGAGAGCGACTGTCCCTCCCTATTTAGTGCAGAGCTGAGCTAGCCGCCCTTGGGTTGGGACCCAGGGTTAGGATTGGCCACTCTGTACCGACTTCTTGGCCCTTGCGTACACAGTACCAGGGAGAGCTACTAGTGTAGGGAGAGAGCTAGCCACCCCACGGGACCCGGGTTTCAGCCAACTACCTTACACCGACTTGTTAGGCCCACTGAGCAAACCAGGGTAGTCAGGCGAGGATGCGCAGACTGTAGAGGGGTGAGACCCCTATTACTGAGAGGGCTATGCCCTATACTAGTTTCGTGCTGTGCTTTGGGGTGCACCCACTAACGGAAACGATTGACTGTGTGCCAGTGCGGGGTAGCTATCCGTGCGCTTATCGCGCGTGCTGTAGTCACCGTTACGTTTGTCAGTGACCTTGGGGTGGTTGACTGAGTGTAGGACCACCACGGGGGACTCTCCCGGCCAGGCGAGCACCACGTGCTACTTCTACTTTTCGGAAAAGACTGCAATCAAGATCGTTCCCACGAGGAACAGTCGAGATCAAGAAAGAGACCTGATAAATAAATCAAGTGGTGAAAGAAAGAATAATTAGTTAAAGAAAGCAAGAAATTGAAAAATAACAACTTCCTGTCCACCTTTACTATTTTAGTTAGCTGGTTGCCACTTTACTCAGCGTTCGCTGACGTTTTGTACTCATAACCTTTTTTAGGTCCAGGTGTTGAGCAACCAGAGCCTATGGCTGCAGAGGGTGCTGGGCCCAGTAGAGCCCAGTAGTTGTAGCTTTCTGTTGTACTCCATTTTCTGTTGTAGTGAGTAGTTTATTACACTTCTGTACTCTTTCATTTTGAACTTTCTATTCCTGTACTCGTTTACTTTCCTCCTGTTGTGGTGGTGTGTACTGTAGTAGTTTATTTCTTTACTGCTATACTTTTTTTACTATTAATTGCTTACATAGTGAATGTGATTTATTTTACTGCTTTTTGGTTACTTTCTTGTTGGACGACTGGGTCTTGAGATCAGTCAAGTCTGTCCGGTCTTGTGTCCTGTAGGGATTCGGGAACCGGGTCGTAACACATACTCTCCCTTGAGTGCTAGAGGAGGTTGTGGGGGTCAACCCTCATTGAGATCGAGTAGGGTTACCAAGGGTCGATCTCAATCCCTATCTATCTCACTGATTTGATGAAGTGTCTCTTCTAAAATTGAGGGGGTATCTTAAATATCGCTACTTTAAATCATCTTAAATCTTTGATTACAGAATACCATATGGATGTTCTTTTTCTTTTGGAACCTTTTGTTGATGACTTTGTTGTTGCTTAGGTTATGAACGACATTTCTTTTGATCATAACTTGGTATATCCTTCCACCCTAACATTTGGTGCATTTGGAAGAATCCTGTGGTTATTTTAACTAGGGCCCCAAGCAATTACAATATATTGTTCCTTCCATGGGAAATTTGTGACTATCCCTACCATGTATGCCTCCTATGATACTGACATCAAATCAAACTTGTGGGGCCTATTTGAGTAATGTTTTTTCCCTCCGATACTAATCCTTGGGTGATTGGTGATTTCAATTGTATTTTGCATGCTTCGGAAAAGATCGGTGGCCTTCCTTATAGAAATGCCCAATCAATCGCCTTTCATTATTTTGTGAATGACTTGGCCCTCATTGACCTCCCCTTAGGTGGCAACCAACTATCTTAGTGCAATGGCCAACATGGAAGCTCCCGTATTTGATGGTAACACCATCATCCTTCATATCTAGCTTAAATTGGCTAATTTCTTAGTATAAATTCACTTAATCAAACTCTTAAAAGGGTATAATTCAAATATGACTGAACCAAGAGGAAGTGAATTAAAATTGGTTAATTCTGTTATTTTAATAGGAAACTACAAATACAAATTAAATAAACAGTAAACCTACACCCAATTAAAGGTCAATTGAGCTTAAATTCATAATAAGTAGGCTTGTCTCAATTGATTTAGGGTTTCTCTAAGAATTAAAGGCTACATCATAAATAAAAACCCAAATTTTAGCCTCCCTTAAATTAACAAGGTTCTAATATAAATAAATGCAATCTCAGCCTTCTAAAAATCATTGGAAAATATTTCATAAGATTTGGAACAGTACATTTTGCAAAATGAACCCAAATTGACCTAAAATAGAAACCAAGGTTAATATTCAATACATTTTAGATTAAATGATAAATTGACCGATCAAAGTTTATCAAAACTCAAAATTGAAGTCACCATTAGATTCCTTAGATTTAAATTAGATTAACCTAAAAAGTTGAGGCCATTTAAACTTCGTCTTCACCTATTTTACAATTAATCCCTCAATTTTTGAATTTCTTTTAATTTGGTAAACACAAATGTAAGAAAATCAAATATACGTATAATTCATGCGAAATTTATATCAAAATTCAATGTGAAATAAGGTGATAAGAAAGAGTCAAGTGATAACACAAGAGTGCAAGAGTTTTTCCACAATTCTATCAATAAAATAATAAAAAATCAAACTCAAAATCCATGTTGGTATGAAATGTAATTTATAATTCAACCCAAAGCAGAGGATCTTGTCCTTTCCATGCCGCTCGTGGAGCCTTGGCGGTCGGCGAGGAGCTCGGTGGAGTACAGTTGAAGCAAGGGATACCAATGGAGGTGGCCGACCGACCAGTCGGAGGGGAGGAGGTCATCGGCGGTGGGGATTCCCATACTCACGCATGGGTTGTGGGGGGTACGGCTGAGGAATGGATGGGTTGGTGGTGTCGAGGCGAGGACGATGACGTTGACGGAGCGAAGAATGGTGGCCAGACGTGGCTGCTGCGGCGAGGAGTTGTTGGGTTCCTTTGGTGGTGGCTGCAGTTGAAGATGAAGAAGATGGTGATAGTAGGTTACTGAAGTCGATGGTGGCTTACGGTGATAAGGGTGGCGTGGTCGTGACCAAGAGACGGAGGCGGTTGTGGCATTGACGCTGTCACCGCCGACCACGGTGGTGGCTCATGGTGGCTTGGTTGAGGAAGTCCCACGGTCGTGAACGTCGGAAGTCGAGGAGGAGCGAGCGCGGTCGAGAATGCTTGGAGGCTGCGTGGTCGTGAGGACGGGGCAGAGGAGGTCTTATGCGAGGCTCGCGGTGATGATGCTTGGCGGACGCGGTGAGGAGACGTGTGTTGAGGGCGTCGTGCATAGGAAGAAGATGGGTGGGGGAGGAGGCGGGGGGGGGGGGGGGCGTTGGTCGCTTCTCGGACGTCTGGGGGAGGTCTCGGATGACTTATCTCCCACCGCCTTTGGTGGCTACGTGTATGTGCGTCTCCAGGGGAGCCGCTGGAAGAAGACAAGGTCGAAGAGATGAAGGCGGTGGTTCTCCTTTTATGGGTGTGAGTGTGTGCTGTGGGAGAGAGATGGACTGAAAAGTTAGGAAAGGATGGTGGCGATGGAATTTGATGATTGAGGGAATTAGCAAGGCCGGTGAGATTGCAATGGATTTTTGTGTAATTTGGTGGGAACAAATATGGAGGGGGATTATTTAATTGATATGGTCACGTATGGGGAGTCTTAGGATTTTTATTTCCTTTGAATGGCAACGTGAAATGTTGTGTGGTGATGTGGCTTCTCCAGTAAGGATGGAAAATTCTCATTAGTGATCACTACATAAAATGATGCATAATTAATTAATCTAAGATGCATTCATAATCATCTAAATGTACTAATGCCTAATATGCCATATTTATCTATAGTGAAAGCATGTTATGTTAAAATATCATCTACTCAGCATACGCCTATGATTAATGACTTTTGAAACCTAAGTATCGTCATCCTTACTAATTGTATCAATACAACACATACATCTTATTACATTTTTTTTCAACCATGATGTACTTAGACTCTAATTTAGTTCACTAACATAGACTTATCATCAGCCATCTTCCTCCTTCAGCTAGCAGCAGTACACGTAAGGCTTCTCAGGTGTGAGATTTAGGGAGCAATCCCCTCCAATTCTCTTGACGAGATCTCACCAAAATTGGTGATGAAGATCCTCGTCCAAATTCGCACGCCATGATGCATTTTCCTACTACAAATTCCTCTTTTGGCACTCACAATTCACACCAAATTTCACATGAAGTTATTCCTCAATACTACCATATTTGGGTAGCAATTTCACCTCAATTCACGTGGACGTAGTTCTACGAAGCTTTGTGAGTTCTCTACGATTCCTTTCATCCATATTTGGAGTGCAAATTCCCTCTTCTTCTTCCCTAAAGCGTCACCATTAACGGATTGGAGCTTCTTCGACCCATTTCCTTGTTGGTCCTCATAGCAAACCGAGTTCATGGTTCTCTCCCTCATTTCTTTGTTGTGCTTCCTGCCAATGAACATGGTCCAATTCCTCTTATTCATGCTCCATTCCTAACCCCCATCGTCACTGGTAAGCTCGTCAATGCCACCGGTCTTCTCTCCTCTTCTCAAATAGGGTTTTTGTTCCTCGTAGTTAGCTTTAGGTTTAGGATAGCTTAATTTGTATTTTTATTTATTGTATCACCCACCACCATCGCGTCATTAGGAACTCTAACGTGCTCCTCCACCATGCCATTCCACGCATCCATCAACCCAATAGATCTAGGGTTTTTCTTTAGGGCATTACCTTGATGCTATTGGTACTGACGTGAGGTCGAAAGACCTTGTTGTTTGCCTACAGGCCTTTGACGGACTTCGTCATCTTCCCCAACTCCGGTGACCTACACCACCGCACTTTGCCGCTCTGACCAATCATCAGATATCGCCATCACTTTAGCATAGCTCCAGCGAACCTCCTCTGCCTTCCATCGGAGCAATCTAACGACCGGAACATCATCCCGATCATCCTCAAACAAGCTTCCCACACTGCAACACAATCTCTAAAGGGCCACGTGTTACGACCCGATTCCCGCATCCCTACAGGACACAAGAATCGGACCGACTCGACTGATCCCAAGATCCAGTCGTCCAACGAGAAAGTAACCAAAAAGAAACAAAATAGACCACATTCACTATGCAAACAACTAACAATAACAAAAGTACATCAGTAAAGAAAAGAACTACTACAGTACATGCCACCACAACAGTAGAGAATTAAAACAGGTACAGAAATATGATGCTTACAATAAAAGAGTACAAGTGTAACAGAATATACTCACTACAACAGAAAAATGGTACAGCAAGTACAACACAAGTAGAATTATTGGGCTCTACTAGGCCCAGCACCCTCCGCAGCTGCAGGCTGTGGCTGCTCAACACCTGGTCCTGAAAGGGGTGACAAAAGTGACACGTCAGCAAAACGCTAAGTAGAGTGGCAACCAACTAGCTAAGAAAAATAGTAAAGGTGGACAAGTAGCTGTTGTTTTTTATTTCTTTCTTTAATCCTCTATTTACTCTTTCTTGAATTATTTCTCAAGTCTTTCTCTTGATCTCGAATGTTCCTCGTGGGAACTATCTTGATTGCAGTCTTTTCCGAAAAGTAGAAGTAGCACGTGGTGCTCTCCTGGCCGGGAGAGTCCCCCGTGGTGGTCCTACCCTCAGTCAACCGCCCTAAGGTCACTTACAGACGTAACGGTGACTATGGCACGCGCGATAAATGCACGGGTAGCTACCCCGCACTGGCACGCGGTCAGTTGTTTCCATTAACGGGTGCGCCTCAAAGCACAACATGGAACCAATATAGGGTAGAGCCCTCTCAGTAACAGGGGTCCAGCCCCTCCACAGTAACCAAACAGGGGTCTTGCCCCTCCACAGTCCGCTCACCCTGGCCTGACTACCCTGGTTTGCCCAGTGGGCCTAACAAGTCGGTGTAGGATGGCTAGCTAAACCTCGGGGCCCATGGGGTGGCTAGCTCCCTCCATGCACTAGTAGCTCTCCCCAGTACGGTGTACGCGAGGGCCAAGAGTCGGTACAAAGTGGCTAGACCTAAACCCCGGGTCCCTAGGGCGACTGGCTCTCCTCTGCACTAAGAGGTAACATGTGCTTTCCTTGGTACTACGTACCCAAGAGACAACAAACTTTCCCATTCACTTTTCCAGTTTCATCCCATTTATTTCCAAGAGTTCTACTCCTAATTCCCCGTAGGGTTCATGCTCATGTTTCTCAGGCCAAGCCATACTGGGTTTCATCAATTCAGGTTTATTCGCATATAGTACGTGTTCCAACATTCAACTTCTTTTCTTTCTAATTTATAGACAAGTAGCTCGTATTTAATCTCAACCAACAGAAATTACATGCAACAGTTACTAGCAACAGTACTCTACATTTTACAGGCAGCTGTTATCTAATTACAGGCAATTATCATTATTCTATCTATTTTTCCAAGACTGCAGTTCATGTATTCATGACATTCGTTTCAGTGTTTTTGTTCCTAGGATTCATGCCACACCCTAGGATCTATCATTCAATCTAATTTTCTAGTCCTAGGATTCATGCCATGCCCTAGGATCTATCATTCAATCTAGTTTTCAAGTCCTAGGATTCATGCCATATTCTAGGATCTATCATTCAATCTAGTTTTTAAGTCCTAGAATTCATGCCATATCCTAGAATCTATTATTTATCTCAAAGTTGCATTAATGTTGGTAAATGACCAAGGAGAGCCACTTTACCTGCAAAATCGGGAGTGAAGGGGGCGTGATCGGCAGGTCCACGTGCCTCTGCAACCCCTAGATTCACAACAGAACGAGGTTCTAACACAAGGACCAAACATAAGGAACCACTCAGAACAGGATACAAGTACTTTAAACAAGTAGAGGAACTAATTTTGAGAAGAATGGAATTTCAAACGTGGAAATCAAACTTCGAACGGATCCTAAACGGGTCAAAAATGATGACTCTGCCTTAAATCAGACGTCTTAAAAGGTGGTCTAGGTCATACCTTACTCTGAGTTGTTCTTCAGACATCCAGGATCCCGCTGAACCGTTTGGACCGAGTTCCAGACGTCCAACTATCACTCCGGAAGTCTGGAGACTCTCTCCGCCGTCTGGTGCTGTGCCCAGACGTCTGATCTGTCTGGAAGGGCATGTCCTTGCACCTTCCCGAAATGAAACCTGCACTCGTACGCAACATTCTCAACACAACCACGTCTCAGAGCTTTCGGTGGAACGGCCTGCATGGCCGCATCCGCAAAAAGAAGAAAGCTGAGAAAATCATACCTTTCAGACGTTTGGATCTCTCTCCAGGCATCTCTCGCATCGTCTGGACGTAGGTCCAGACGTCCCAGAATCAGAACCTTCTCGCCTTCTTCCTGCTGCACGCGACCGTGCAGCGCCATGCTCGCCCGCCTGCTGCCTGAGCTGCAACAGCACCGGGGTAACTTCCCCAACACCACACTCCCGCTGCGTGCCAGTCAGCCGGCCTTGGGCTGCTCTGGCGAGCTTGCTCTCTCTTCCTCATGCTCTCTACCTCTTCTCCCTCTCGTTGCACCTCCTCCTCCCCGCGCACACTCTGTAGCAGCTTCTGCCCTCGCTCTCTCACTCTCACGCTAACACTGGAGAAGAAGGAGGAGACGATGGAGTGGTGGTGAGGGAGAGGGAAGGGGGGAAGAGGATATTTGAAGGCGTCGAGGGGAGAGAGAGAAAGAAAAAGAGACTCCCGCAGGTTGGCTGGCGCAGTCTACGCACAGACTCGCAATTGTACGCCGCAAAAATTTATTTCCAGATGTCTAACCAGACATCTGGACCAACTCCCAGACATCTTAAAAGTTTCTGATGTCTCGGTCTTAACAACGTAACAAACTTAAAGGAAGTTTCTTCCCTGAAACTTGCGCTAACCAGGGTGCAGAAAAAGAACGATATACGCATAACAAACTCAAAGAGGACTTAAGCCGGTCCGAAAAGGCATACCCTCAAAGAGCTCCGGGTACCGCTCTCACATCGACTCCTCAGGCTCCCAGCTAGCCTCCTCGTACCGCTGGCTCCTCCACAAAACCTTCACCAGGGGTACTTTCTTCCATTTCAGACTCTGGACAGCTCTGTCAAGAATTTGCACTAGCCGCTCAGGGTAGGTTAGGTCATCACCCACCTCAACGCTCTTATTGCTCAGAATGTGACTAGGATCGGCGGCGTACTTCCTGAGGTTGGACTCGTGGAACACGTCCTGCACACCAGAAAGCTGGGGAGGAAGGGCAAGCCTGTAAGCAACGGGTCCAACACGCTCCAGGACCTCAAAGGGTCCCACAAACCTCGGTACGAGCTTCCCTCTTACCCCAAACCGCTGCAGGCCCTTCATGGGAGAAACGCGAAGGAAGACGTGGTCCCCAACCTCAAACTGTACCTCTCTGCATTTCCGATCTACATAGTTCTTCTTTCTGCTCCTGACAGTGCGGAGTCGCCTGTGAATCTGCTTGATCACCTCCTGACTCTGCTAGATCAGCTTAGGGCCAACCTCCCACTTGGTCCCCACCTCAACCCAACTCAAGGGTGTCGTGCACCTCCGTCTGTACAGAGCCTCGTAGGGTGCCATGCCGATGCTCGAGTGATAACTGTTATTATATGCGAACTCCGCCAGGGGCAAGTGCTCCTCCCAAGAGTCCCTCCAGTCCAGTACACAAGCACGCAAAAGGTCCTCAAGTGTCTGTATCGTGCGCTCATACTGTCCATCCGTCTGGGGGTGGAATGCTGTACTAAACCTCAACCGCATCCCCAGGGCCTGCTGACACTCAGCCCAAAACTAGGATGTAAAATGGGTATCCCAGTTGGATACGATCCCTCACGGAACTCCGTGTAGACGTACCACATCACGGATATACCTCTCTGCCAACTGTGCTGGTCCCAAGGTGACTCGGATCGGCAAGAAACGTGCCGTCTTCGTCAATCTGTCAACGATTACCCAAGTTGTGTCGTGTCCTCGCTGGGTCACAGGTAAGCCCACCACCAAGTCCATGGTGATGCTCTCCCACTTCCACTCTGGCTTTAGAAGTGGCTGTAACGGCCCTGCAGGCCTCTGATGCTCGGCCTTCACCTGCTGGCACACTAAACACTACTGTACGAATTCACCCAAATCCCGCTTCATCCCCTTCCACCAAAAGTTGCGTCTCAAATCATGGTACATCTTTGTGTTTCCGGGATGTATGGTGAACTTGGAACCGTGTGCCTCAGTCAGGAGCTCTCTCAACAGCTCCTCGTCTCTCAGAACGCACAAACGTCCCCCCATGTGTAGCACCTGGTCTGTAAAAGAGAAGTCTCCATGGTCTCCTGACAGCACTCTGTCACGCAATTATTGTAACTGTTGGTCGGCCATCTGCCCTTTGATGATGCGGTCTATCAGCTCTGGCCTCGTCTGTCGTGTCATAGTCACTGCCCCATAGTGCCCCAGTAACTCTAGGGGCCACGAATTGCCCATCTCCTCCATGAGGCTCCAACTTCGCGCCTGTAAACTGGCCACGTGGGCGGGCGCCTTCCGACTCAAGGCATCAGCCACCACGTTGGCCTTTCCCGGGTGGTAGGAAATGCTGCAGTTATAGTCCTTTAGGAGCTCCAACCAACATCTCTGTCTCATGTTGAGCTCCTTCTGATCAAAGAAGTATCTGAGGCTCTTATGATCCGTGTAAATCTCAAAGGTCTCACCGTACAAGTAGTGCCTCCAAGTCTTCAGCGCGAAGACGACAGCTGCCAGCTTCAGGTCCTGGGTAGGGTAGCTATCCTCATGGGGCTTTAGTTGCCGCGAAGCGTAAGCGACAACGTGACCCCTTTGCATGAGCACACCCCTAGCCCTTGCAAAGAGGAGTCCATGTACACAACGAACTCGCCACTACTGTCTGGGATGGTGAGCACGGGAGAAGAAGCCAGCCTCTCCTTCAGCTCTTGCAAACACGCCTCACAGGCGTCTGTCCAAGTAAAGGGCACGTCCTTCCGGGTCAGCTGTGTCATAGGAGGTGTAATCTGCAAGAAGCCCCTGATAAATCGCCTGTAGTAGCTTGCCAGTCCTAAGAAACTGCGGATCTCAGTAACCGCACGCGGTCTCTCCCACCTGAGCATTGCCTCGACCTTGGCTGGGTCCACAGCCAAGCCATCCCCGGAGATCACATGACCTAAGAAGGTCACCTCCCTCAACCAGAACTCGCACTTGCTGTATTTGGCGTACAACCTACGTCGTCTCAGTGTGTGCAAAACCATCCGCAAGTGCTATCCATGTTGCGTCTGATCTCGAGAATAGATGAGTACATCATTAATGAATACCACCACGAACTGGTCCAAGTATGATCTAAACACCCAGTTCATCAAATCCATGAAGGTAGCGGGGGCATTAGTCAGCCCAAACGGCATGACCAGAAACTCGTAGTGTCCGTACCGGGTGCGGAAAGCTGTCTTGGAGACATCTGCCTCCTTGATCCTCAACTGGTGGTGTCCAAACCTCAAGTTGATCTTGGAGAACACCGTGGCACCTCGCAGCTGGTCAAACAAGTCATCAATCCTCGGCAGCAGATACCTGTTCTTGATGGTGACCCTATTTAGCTTTCTGTAGTCCACACAATGGCGTAGGGTACCATCCTTCTTCTTTACGAATAATACTGGGGCTCCCCATGGAGACGCACTGGGTCTCACAAAGCCTTTCTCCAGAAGATCCTACAACTCATCTGGGAATATGTTGGGGTACTCTCTGACCACCGAGATACTCTGAAAATCTGCCACAGGGCTGGGCTCCGCCACCACACAAGCTAGGAAGCCCTCATACCCCTGGCTCAAAAGTCTCGCCACCCGAAGTATAGAAATGCACCTGAAGCCTCCGTCCACTGGCTGCCCGTGGAACTCGAAAGAAGGCAACTCCGGTATGGAGAAGACGATCTTCCTATCAAAGAAGTCCACCAAGGCGTGGTAAGCGGACAGCCAGTCCATCCCCAGAATTGCGCCAAAGTCCCTCATCTGTATCATAATCAGGTTAGCGGGATGGCTGTGTCCCCCAACACTGACCTCACAACCTACACTACCTCCCTAGCTGTAAACAGCTGGTCGCCTAGGTTTCTGATTACCACTAATCCCCTAATGGAGTGCTATCGTACTCCAGAGTAGCAACAACTCGTGGAGCAAAAAGGTACATTGTACTGGAAACAGGAATTACGTACTCCAAAAAGACCAATCCTTGTAACCATACCTATCACCATATAAACTGAAGCTATGATGTCTCCGTGAGTCACGACGTTGCGGCACTCCTCGGTATTGGGAGCGGACAAAGCAGGTAAGCCCGAGGTGGAGCTAGTGACAGCTGGCTGGTATTCTCCTCGTGGCGGCTGTCCTCCCTCATGCACTTAGAACCCACGACCACCCGACTGGCCCTCAGTGCTCGAAGCAGTGAGCGTCTGCTGTGCTCTAGCTCTAGACGGGTAGTCCCTTCTGAAATGGCCCGGCTGGCCACACCGGTAGCAGAGGGGGACTCGACTCCCTCTCTCGGTAGGTCCCTGCTGGCGGCTGGGCGGGGGTCCGGTGCTGACAACTGGCCCCTGTTGGGGCCCCCTAGAGGCTATTGGTGTCCCGGCAAAGCGTAACGACTCTCCTGCGGGCATCGCGTGCCTCCCTTGAGCTCTCCTAACCCGCCTAATGTGACGGTGGAAATCTTGTTCCACGATAAACTCCCCTATCGTACCCCCGAAAGAGAGATGAGGAGGTGGCGAAGTGGGTGGAAGCTGAAATTCTTCTTGAACCACCTCTCAGATCAGATGGACAAGGTTCGGAGATGGTATGCTCAGGCGGAGGGGAGGGGTAGCATGTACTCCAAGCTCGATACATCTGTCCCTCGGGCCTCGACCTTGGCTGCGCCTGCGGCCCACCCTTCTGGCTCCACGTCGAGGCATCTCCTGCAAGGAGACGTGAACACATGACAGAAAAGAAGTCAATTCAAATCCGACATTAAAAGAAAGAACCTCAAAATAGATGTCAAAAGGACGTTGTGGTGGTTACTCCGGTTACGAGCACGTGAATTGGCTATTTTCCAGCTAGTTGGTTCACTTCCCGGGACAACTTGCTCTGATACCATCTTGTTACGACCCGATTCCCGCATCCCTACAGGATACGACAATCGGACTGACTCGACTGATCCCAAGACCCAGTCGTCCAATGAGAAAGTAAACAAAAAGTAGCAAAATAGACCACATTCATTATGCAAGTAACTAACAGTAACAAAAATACAGCAGTAAAGAAAAGAACTACTACAGTACATGCCACCACAACAGTAGAGAATTAAAACAGGTATAGAAATATGATGTTTACAATAAAAGAGTACAAGTGTAACAGAATATACTCACTACAACAGAAAAATGGTACAGCAAGTACAACACAAGTAGAACTACTGGGCTCTATTAGGCCTAGCACCCTCCCCAGTTGCAGGCTCTGGCTGCTCAACACTTGATCCTGAAAGGGGTGACAAAAGTGACACGTCAGCGAAACGCTGAGTAGAGTGGCAACCAACTAGCTAAGAAAAATCGTAAAGGTGGACAAGTAGCTGTTGTTTTTAATTTCTTCCTTTAATCCTCTATTTACTCTTTCTTGAATTATTTCTCAGGTCTTTCTCTTGATTTCGAATGTTCCCCGTGGGAACGATCTTGATTGCAGTCTTTTCCGAAAAGTAGAAGTAGCACGTGGTGCTCTCCTGGCCAGGAGAATCCCCCGTGGTGGTCCTACCCTCAGTCAACCACCCCAAGGTCACTGACAGACGTAACTGTGACTGCGGCACGCGCGATAAATGCACAGGTAGCTACCCCGCACTGGCACGCGGGCTGTCATTTCCGTTAACGGGTATGCCCCAAAGCACAGCACGGAACCAGTATAGGGCAGATCCCTCCCAGTAATGGGGGTCCAGCCCCTCCACAGTAACCAAATAGGGGTCTTGTGCCTCCACAGTCCGCGCACACTCGCCTGACTACCCTGGTTTGCCTAGTGGACCTAACAAGTCGGTGTAGGATGGCTAGTTGAACCCTGGGGCCCATGGGGTGGCTAGCTCCCTCCCTACACTAGCAGCTCTCCCCAGTACGGTGTACGTGAGGGCCAAGAGTCAGTACAAAGTGGCCAAACCTAACCCTCGGGTCCCTAGGGCGGCTGGCTCTCCTCTCCACTAAGAGGTAACTTGTGCTTTCCTTGGTACTACGTACCCAAGAGACAACAAACTTTCCCATTCACTTTTCTAGCTCCATCCCATTTATTTCCAGGAGTTCTACTCTTAATTCCCCGTAGGGTTCATGCTCATGTTTCTCAGGCCAAGCCATATTGGGTTTCATCAATTCAGGTTTATTCACATATAGTACGTGTTCCAACATTCAACTTCTTTTCCTTTCCAATTTATACACAAGCAGCTCGTATTTAATCTCAACCAATAGAAATTACATGCAACAATTATTAGTAACAGTACTCTACATTTTACAGGCAGCTGTTATCCAATTACAGGCAATTATCATTGTTCTATCTATTTTTCCAAGACTGCAATTCATGTATTCATGACATTCGTTTCAGTGTTTTTGTTCCTAGGATTCATGCGACACCCTAAGATCTATCATTCAATCTAGTTTTCCAGTCCTAGGATTCATGCCATACCCTAGGATCTATCATTCAATCTAGTTTTCAAGTCCTAGGATTCATTCCATATCCTAGGATCTATCACTCAATCTAGTTTTCAAGTCCTGGGATTCATGCCATATCCTAGGATCTATCATTCAATCTAGTTTCAAGTCCTAGGATTCATGCCATACCCTAGAATCTATTATTTATCTCAAAGTTGCATTATTGTTGGTAAATAACCAAGGGGAGCCACTCTACCCGCAAAATCAGGAGTGATGGGGCCATGATCGGCAGGTCCACATGCCTCTGCAACCCCTAGATCCGCAACAGAATGAGCTTCTAACACAATGATCAAACACAAGGAACTTCTTAGAATAGGATACAAGTACTTTAAACAAGTAGAGGAACTAATTCTTAGAAGAATGGAATTTCAAACGCGGAAATCAGACTTCGAACGGACCCTAAACGGGTCAAAAACGACGACTCTACCACAAATCAGACGTCTGGAACACCTTCCAGACGTCTTAAAAGGTGGTCCAGGTCATACCTTACTCTAAGCTATTTTTCAGACGTCTAGGATCCCGCTGAACCGTCTGGACATAGTTCCATACGTCCGACTATCACTCCCGATGTCTGGAGACTCTCTCCGCCGTCTGGTGCTGTGCCCAGATGTCTGATCTGTATGGGAGGGCGTGTCCTTGCGCCTTCCCGAAATGAAACCTACACCCGTACACAACATTCTCAACACAACCACGTCTTAAAGCTTTCGGCGGAACGGCTTGCATGGCCGCATCCGCAAAAAGAAGAAAGTTGAGAAAATCGTACCTTTCAGACGTTTGGATTTCCCTCCAGACGTCTCCCGCATCGTTTGAGCGTAGGTCCAGACGTCTGATTCTGGGAAAATTTCCCAGAATCAGAACTTTCTCGCCTTCTTCCCACAGCACGCGGCCGCGCCGCGCCACGCTCGCCCGCGCCGCGCCGCGCTCGCCCGCCTGCTGCTTGAGCTGCAGCAGCACCAGGGTAACTTCCCTAGCACCATGCTCCCGCTGCGCGCCCGTCGGCCGGCCCTAGGTTGCTCCGGCGAGCTCGCTCTCTCTTCCTCACGCTCTCTACCTCTTCCCCCTCTCGCTGCACCTCCTCCTCCCTGCGCGCACCCGACAGCAGTTGCTGCCCTCGCTCTCTCACTCTCACGCTAACACTGGAGAAGAAGGAGGAGACGGTGGAGTGGTGGTGAGGGATAGGGAAGGGGGGAAGAGGATATTTGAAGGCGTCAGGGGGAGAGAGAGAAAGAAAAAGAGACGCCCGCAGGTCGACTGGTGCAATCTGCGCATGCACGCGTGCAGACTCGCAATCGTACGTCGCAAAAATTTATTTCCAAATATTTGGGAAGGCATCCAGACGTCTGGACCAACTCCCAGACATCTTAAAAGTGTCTGATGTCTCGGTCTTAACACCACGGATCAGGGACCCACATGCAAAGTCCAATTAATTTCTGAGGGTCCTTTTACAATTTTTCTTGAACCAATAAAGGATATATTTGTGAATAATGATTCATAAAGGGCTTTATTGCAATATCTTGTTTTAAACATTATTAGGTATTAATTGTTTAATACTTAATCGTGGTATAATTCCTAATTATCTCTAATTAAGGTGAAATAATTATGCATACTCTCAACCTTAAACATATAACCTCGTGCTTAATTTCTTTTAATCCTCTCCCATTCTTTAGTCCCACCTCATGGGAGTGTAACCTTGTGAAGTGCCTTATAAGGGATTTCGTCCCTCGGCTGTTCAGCCTAATAGGAATGGGCTCCCTATAGGACATATATAAGCCCACAAGCCCCTATTTGCTAATTACTAATACCTATAGCCCATTGTAGGTGGCTCATTAGGGCGAGGAGGAGGAAGGTCCATTCTGAAGTGGGTTGGACTATTGCTTGACCTGTGTCAGCCCATTTTTGGTGTAGGGAGAAGGAAAGAGGGACTTAAAGAAGAAAAGGAAAGCGGTAGGGACTTACATAAGGAAAAAAGAAGAGAGACTATCTATGCAATACAAAAGAAGAACAAGAGAAGGTGTAGATGGAAAATTAAAATTTAAAAGTAACTTTGCAGATTTAATCCCATATCATGAAATTGTGAGTATCTCAAGTACCACATAAACAATCCCCTCCAAACTTCAATCAGCCTTAAAAGGGAAGGGCTCTATATATATATATATATATATATATATATATATATATATATATATATATATATATATAGAGAGAGAGAGAGAGAGAGAGAGAGAGAGAGAGAGAGAGGGAAAGGGGCAACCCATTAAAAGTGCTTGGGCCAATTGTAGAGGGCCTATTTTGAAAAAATAAAACTAGCTCGGTGAAGAACTCGAGTGTTTAGATTTGAATGAAAAACACATTTTGTGAACAACATTTATTTTTATGGGCATTTTGAATTTTATTTTTGAAGTAGATTTTTTAAGTTTAAAGAGATTAAATATTTTGCAACTTTGTAAATAACTAGATAGTGATTTTTGCACAATTTATTTGTTCATAGTGAACAACCTCAAATTCTAATTTTGAGATTATAAATTTTAAATATTAATTTTGCTATTGTTAACTATTGTACGACGCACTCTTAAACTTCGACTCAAGTGATATTAATAGTATTTATCTAAAAAATGGTTGGATCTTGCTTAACTCGGAAGCCATGACCTGTTTTCCTTCACCTAAATACCTCTCTCGTTGTAATTCTAATCAAGCACCTAGTCTATTTCATTTGAACTTACGTGTGAATGTTGCACTCAAAAGTATGTGGCGTCTGGGACTTCCTCTTCGTACTTCAATATGTGTCCGGCACATTTTGCAACACAAACTTCCTACTGACGACAATATATCCAAACTTGGGTTTCAATTAGTTTCCAAATGTTGGTGTTGCTCTATTTCCCCGAGCTCAAAAACATCTTCTCACTTATTCTCACAAAGTAAATTAATTAATCCAAAGGCCAAAGCCCCCTCCACACTACTCCATTTGTGGAAGCCCAAAGGCCCTCTCCAGATCATCCCCTGCGAGCGAGGTTTCTTTGTTGCTTGCTTCGAGTTGGCCGAGGACTGCGACCGGATTCTGGAGTGCCTTGGTTTTACGGTCGTCATCCACTCATCTTACAGCGATGGGAGAGAGACTTTGAGTTTGTATAGAAGCCAATGGCTGAAACCCCGGTCTGGGTTCGCCTCCCGGGGCTCAACCCAAGGTGTTGGTCCCCCCGAATCTTAGGGATGATTCGGAGTGCAATTGGCCATCCCTTGCGGTCCAACACCCCTACCGCAAAGCAACTACGTTGGGATTTTGCTAGGATGCTGGTGGCCATCTTGCTAGAGTCCCCCCTACCTAGCGAGGTGGCATTTGAAGCCTTTAGCAGTTTGCTTAGCTAAAAGGTGGAATACGAATGGCTCCCGCTCTCGTGTTCTTCATGTATGACATTTGGCCACGTTACTTCTCGCTGCCCGACCTCCCTCGACGTTACTCAGGATGGCCTTGATGGTGTGACGAAGTATGCCCGGGCCGCCAATCCCCTCCCATGTGGGCTCGGAGGAGCTGAGCGGGAAAGAGGGGTACACTCAAATGTTTCCAACTTCTTAAGAAGCCTCTGGGCCAGCGTGCCCTGCAGCATTACCCCTGTACGATGGTACCGGGCCGTACTCTTCTCACCCCCCTCTACACCCCAAGCCTGCCACCTTAGGCAATAAAGCTAAAGGTGGGCCAGGCTTGGGGAAGATGACCTTTGTTAGCAGGCCTTTGAATGCTTCCCTTTTTGGGGTAAAGCCCATATTTACCTCCCCAGGCTATGTTTGGTTTGGAGAATTGTGCACGTGGTATAGTGTTTGGCTATTCCAAACCAGAAACGTGTAGATTCCGGAATGGAGGTTGCTGCTCCGGTGTTTTGCAATTCCAACCCCCCTCGGATTTGTTTTTATCCCTCCACGTCAGCCTTTATTCCACTTGCCCTTCCCCCATTTCCTTTCTCCCACCGCGCCTCCCCTCGGGTAACCCCTCTCTGATTCCCTAAACCCTCTCCCGTCGTGCTATCGACTAACGACCGCTTCTCCGATGAGTACTCTTCTTCAGATCTGCATGAATCATCCATGGCGCCCCCACTTGGGCTCGGGAAGGAGTGGCGGTTGCGAGGATAGGGCCTGGAGCGACATGGAAAAGATAAGCCCCATCCCTTTCTCGATTTGTTCTGTATTTTGATCTTTGGTTTTGGGCATTTGATTGTTGGATTTTTGAGTGCACAAGAACGGTCTATGCTTTTGTCTTCATGTTTTTGGTCATCTTTCTCTCTTGTGCTGACAGGTCAGTCATGAACATGAACCCTTGTCTTGGCACACCTTTCTCCTCTTCTGATATATGATGGTGCTATGTGTGTGGTTTGCCATGGACAACACACTTTTTTCCAAGGTGACCCTCGCATCTCTGTCGTAAAAAATGGAGCATTTTATGTTTTCCTTTTATGATAGGTCTGCCATAAACATGAACTCTTGTCTTGGTGCACCTTCTCCTCTTTTGATATATGATGGTGTGGTCTCTGTGGTTTGCCATGTATAACAGGCATTGTTCCAAGATGATCCTTGCATCTCTGTTGTCGTAAATGGAGCAGTGACTTTATGTTTGTTTTTGGTTGGTATTGCTGGTCCATGTTGTGCATTCCTAAGTTCTTATTGAAGCCCATTCCCAATAATTTTTCAGTGAGGATTTATTTCCCAAGTTGCAGCTATGTCTATGTAGTAAGAAACCTACCCGTGCCTATTGTTCTGCTATGTTATATGTGGTCTATGTAGTTGTACATGTGTAGTCCGAAGTCATTTTTAGTGAGTGCTCTTATCAAAGAAGAAGGATGTGAGTTGTTTAACCGATCTATCAGAGATTTAAATCAATGTATTGTCATCGTAGTTTGAAATCCACAATAAATAAAAAAACAGATAATATTTATGCTCGAATTTAAGTCCGTGGTCGTTCGCTGAGAGCAAATATTGCATTCATGCATTAATCTCAATAGATAATATAAATGAGCACAATTAATTACTCAAAAACTAATATGTAATGTATGGCATGAGTATATGATGAGTGAAAGAAATCTAGACAAAATAATGGTGATTTAGATCACCAATTATTAGTCTAACACATGTAGCAAATACTCAAATAATATCAACTATTTAAATCAAAGTTCATAGTGCACTCCACCAGACGATAGAGTCTTTAACCAGACAGCTTAAGTCAGCCTTGCTACAGTGCTAAGAGGGCACTATACTTCTTCAGCCTCCTCTTCTTTCTTTGCTCTTTCTTCTTTCTTCTTTTTCTACGTGCCTCCTCTTTTTCAGCCTTCTATCTCTTCTCTTCGTGCACAGCTCTCCTTCCTCTTCTTCTCTTTTCCTTTATGCACAAGGGGGGGAAGGATTCTTCAAATTCGACTAAGTGTTAGACAATACAGAACAGAGAAAAACCCCCCTTAACCCCATGTGCTCTCTCTCTTTCCTTCTCTCTGGTTTCTCCTCTTTCCCGCCCTCCTAGGACCATGCATAGTACCGGGTAGTCGGGTAATCGATCTAGAGCGCACTCGGGACCAGGGCTGCTAATGTGGGATAGCAGCCGAGGTGTGCGTGGGCATTGGTGGGTAAAGGAGTTGGACCAGGCCCACGTGAATAGTGTCATGAGTGAGGCATGTGAAGGGGTGAGGGGGACTGTTGATAGCAAAAAACTATGCGATCGGAATTAGATTTTGAAACCCATTGTTATAGTTCTATTGGCAAAGCAATCCATCAACAGATAAATTTAACTAAATTTGCAAAGAAATTCTGGGTCTAACATAGGGAGGTAGACGTTTGATTCAAAATCGTGTTTGTTTAATTGTCACAAAGCAGATCAGCTAATAGAATTGAATCTAAACTGACTATCTACTTAAAGAATAAAGAATGAAAGACAGAGAGAGAATATTACAAATAAAGGTAAAAGAGAGATAGAATAAACATGGATATCATTATCACAAGCTGATGTTCATTACAATTATAACTACCCACTACACTAGAAAGCAAGAAATCTACATTAGAAAGCGGTAAAAGAGAAGTTAGAGAGAAGTTATCCTCCTCGATGATTGCTTGGAGGATGAGCCGGACGAGACGATGCTTGGAAGTCAAAGGATGGAGTGGGAACAAGCTCTTAGGGAGGGGGTGAGAGAAGAGAAGAAGAGATGAGAATTTCGTAGGGTAAGGGTCTCCTTTTATAGTTGCAAGGATTGGGGGCAATTTGGTCATTCCATATTCAAAAACATTAAAATCAGGTCTTTAGTGATGTCTTTATCCGTCACTAAAGGCCAGATCGTGGGCGACGTGCGTGCACCATGCGCACCTCCTCCTCTCCCACTCCTTAACGCCAAGCAAACGTTCAATGGATCTCAGCCATCCAATCAAGAGATCGGTCGGCTTAAACTTCATCTCGCTCACGCCTTCTTCTGTGTGTGAGATCAGGCGTTCGAAGATGTGTCGAATCGCGCGTCTGGATGATCCCTTCATCTGACCCGTCGACACTTGATTGGATAGCCCAAATCATGCTCTCACATGTGAAGGAGGTGTGCGCTACACCTGAATCGAACGGGCGACCTGTGGCGCCAAAGAGTCTTACTGCACTATGCGCGTGGATAGACAAGAAGAGTATTCTTGTGCCATTTAATGCTGACTGTTGGATCTTCATCCAATGGCTGAGATCTCACGTCAGGCGCTCCTTCAGGAGTTGAGCGAAGGGGGGCGGCTGGGGTGCGGATGGTTAGGATGATGCCACATGGCACCATCCTAACCGTTCATCTTCTTGTGATGTAGATGATGCCACGGATGTCCGATTTGATCGATTTTCATGCCGTTAGGCTGCGATCATCGATCTGACCCATCCGTGCTGTTGGATTTGTCATCTGAAGTGCGGATTGACACCATCTTGGCCCTTGACCTCTGGGCTTCCTCAAACTATATCTGGTGCTACGTATGTCCGATCAGAGCGATCTTAGAGTCGTTGAACTCCTATCGTTGCTCTGATCAGATCTATATGGTTGGATCTTCCGTCCAAAGCCTTGATTAAAAGTCACCCTGTCCTTAGTCATAAAAGGAGACAATTACTATACAATTTGTACAATTTAACCTAAATGCATGATTATGCATGTTTTGCATTATTTACAATGCATGATGCTAATATAACACTAAGAACATGCATTAATAGACATTTTTGGCTATTCAGATGTATGCACATCACACCCCCATGCCTATCTTTAGCTAGTCCCTAGCAAAAACCATGCTATTTATAAATGAATTAGGAATGGATTACTCGAGCAAAGTCATTTTCAACATTAAGAAATTTTTACTTAGGACCTGAACTTCAAAGATACAACAACGCCTGGGTATCTACCAAAATGTAGACCGCCTCAAGCTCTTGCCTTATTCAAAGGAGGATCTCTTTTTCACTTTTTCTTCTTTTCTAATTTTTTTGAATCTTTAAGTTTAGGGTTTTAGAGCGGCTTTCTATGGCCACTCAACCCACCTAAGACTTGATGAGAACCCTAAGTTCTAAGCATCTTTTTGTGAATGTGATAGACTCGTTGATCGGCAATCAGAACAGACTTTGGGTTTCTATGTCCCTAGGTGACCTTAAAAAGAATTCTGCCTAAAGGTGTATCTGTACGACCGGTGGCTTTCTTCCTAATTCTATTTTTTATGGGGTTAACATAAGGGTAAACCCAGTGTATATCTCCCCAGCTTATTCTACTTCTCCGCTTCTTCCTAAGTGTTTTTAGGAATTTTTATGTGCATTTCTTGAGCTGGGTTCTGGACAACCTACCAATAGGTTGTTACCCACGATAACTTGCCAGCCATACTCATGCGGTGAAGTATAGCTTATTTCTTTTATTTTCTTTTTTTATTTTTCTCCTTTTCTTTTTCTTTTTCTTTTCTTTTTTTTCTTTTTGGACTTTCTTTTTCTTTTTTTTTAAGTAGGTGGCTTCCCTGGTCTAAGATTTACCTAAAGGTAGTAGGAAAAGAATGGTCCAGTGGTTGGGCTCTGGACAACCTACCTATGGGCTATTACCCACGATAACTTGCTAGCCATACCACCGTAGAAGGTTCATTAGCTACCCAATTTCCGTTAAATCGCCGAACAACAAGTCAATGTGAATAGTGTGTAGATGCTTAGACTTAAAGTTCCCTCAAATTAAAGGGCAGGTTGATAAGTCGTGTACTTATCACCCCAACTTATTTAATCAAATTGAAATAGAGTTTAGGATGGAGAGGACTCGATAAACAAATCCACATTTTAGTGGATACCCAGGCTGATTAAGCCCAAAGACCTGAAGGTTCTTAGTGTTCATATCCTATCGTATTTTCCTAAGATTAAAAAGTCCTAATGCCCAAATATTCTTTCCTTATTCAAGTTTCTTTTTCAAAAATAAAGAAAAAATAACAAGAATCAATGGAGGTAATAAGATGATTCAGAAATGAATATCCACCCCCCCATGCCTGTCTAATGCAATGTCCTCATTATATTAAAAGGCATGAAACAGAGTGGAATAAAGTAGAAATCACCTGAATTGCGTGAATAACAGGTCCGCTCCGAGATGAAAAGAACCTGTATATGTGCTGAAGTTCGTGCCTTTAGCTAGGCACACTATACAAGTAAAGAAGAAACAAAGAATTCATAGATGCAAGTCAAAATCAGAATAAAAAGATTCACCTTAGGACCTACCTACAGATGTCCACAGATGTGGACTAGATTGTGATGCAGACCCATACCGCATGGTCTAGTATATCTAAGGTTCTGGATAAAAATTACCCAGAACCTGAGATCAGGATGCAAGCGGGGTCGGACCTGCGATTTGTGGGGATGCAATCCAAGACCAAAAAGTCGTGTTACAGGGAAATCATGCTCAAAAGGATAATCAATGAATGTGTGCTTGGGTTGGACATCCTTTGAAAATATGTCATAAGGGTCTTGGTAGAAGGTTAGGAGTTTTAGACAAATTGGTGTTGGTGCTAGAACACCACGATCATTTGTTTTGATGATAACAAAACACGTGTCATTTAATATTTGCACTTGGAGTCTTAGATTTCAGGCAAATTGCAAACGGAGACACGCTTAAACGGAGATCGAGCTCGCATCCAGGATGGATTGGAGGAGCTTGATGGAGGACAGAGGAGATTCGCGAGGAGCGATTGATTAAAGATGGAAGGACAAGAAGAATATGATAGAATTTTGTTTAATCCTTTCATGTACTTTTATCTTTATTTGCTTGCTCTTTTTATTTCCTTAGAACATCATGTTAAAGAGCCTCAAAGTACCCTAACAGTAGTCCTACGAACACCCGCACAACCCTAGGATACTTAGGTTTTCTGTAGAAAACTTAGAAAACCAATATAGGATTCAAACAAAATTTCCAGACGTCTGATAATGTGTTTTAAGACGTCTGACTGTTGATTCAGATGTCTGATAACTATTAGGCTGGACTTAGTATTCTGTCTGATGAAATCAGACGTCCAGACCATAGTCCAGACGTCTTAGAAGACGTCTGATGGACTTGCCAGACGTCCAATTAGTGGACCGTTGGCTGGCTTAGCAAACACTGCAGAATATGACCGTTAGAGCCCTATCAGACATCCATAGGAGTTTCCAGATGTTAAATAATTGACCATTTTGCCTCGACTGACCCGAAAATCTCTTCTCAGAGATTTTCTAGCCGTTGCAAATCCATTCCCACGAAAAAGTAGGTTTCCAGACGTCCAGACATAGTGCCAGACGTCTTGTATGTCGTCTGATGGACTTGCGCTAGAACCCTATTTAGATCTGATTCAAGTCAGGAAGAGACCCACCCAAAATCAGACGTCTGACCTTATTTTCAGATGTCTTAAAGTGGTCTTCCAGATGTCTGATGCCAGAATTAGACGTCTGATTACCCTGTCAATGCAATCATTGTCCCTGATTTTGGCCTAATTCTCTTGGGCTTTGCACCCAACGGCTATGGAAGATTTCCTAAGCCTTCCAAAGCCTTCCTAAGGCCTCTATAAATAGAGGGGAGCCTTTACACACCTAGATACACAAAACACACACTTTGTAATACACTTTCAAACCATTTTGTGTCTCTTGATCCTAAGAAGAAAAGCTCTTGCTCTCCAAGCTCTAGTTCTACATCTTGAGAGCATCAAGCATTTGCGCACCCGCTCTCCTGCCGTAGTTCACGAAAAGCGACGTTGCGCCGTCGCGTGGCTCACGCACCCGCGTCATCGATCCGACGCACTCCTTGCAAAGGGGAGTTTCCTAATTCCTATAGAAGCTAGGTTTAAATTACTTTGTTGGCTCTATAGGATTGTTGTTTCTTTATCCTTGTTATTTGGTTGGGTATTCGCTTTGTGAATTCCCGTCTCCTTCGTAAGACAAAATCCTTCTCGTGAAGAGAAGGTGTTTGAGGTACGCTACCCTCGTATAAAGTAGCGTGGTTGTAATTGAGGTTGAATCACCCTCGTTTAAGTGATTCGGTTAATAGATTTGATCAACTTGGTTGATCGGAAAATCCTAACTTGAGAGGGTTAGGTGGTGGTTTTCACCCGATTTGGGTTTCCACCTAAAAATTATTGTGTACTCGTGTGATTGAATTTTTTGTGAGATTGTTTATTATCTTTTCCGTAATTTATTACGTCACGCTGATCTCACCCCCTCCGAGTAGGGAAATCACAATTGGAACCCTTAGACTTGGTTTTCTGCTTCTTCCAGAATTGACTTCCCAAAATAACATTTCCCTCTTTCTATCCTCTGCAATCAAGATTTCAAATTCTGGGACCTCCTGCATATTAATCACCCTGTCTGAATTTTCCAAGTCAAAAAAATGTGACTAAATTAGAATGGACTTGGGTTTAGTGATTTCAAAATCAAAATCGTCAGTAAACTCAAAGGGATGTAATTAAGGAATGGGGCTTTGAATTAAATCCTTCATGAAATCAGGATCTGAATCTACCATGCAAGCCCCAACAAGGTCAAGCTCCTCAATTTCAGGGCCATCAAATGATTTATCGAATTCCTTAGGCCCAGTTGTGTCACTAAAATGATGTTCTGTAAACTCATGTGAGACTTTGCATAATGATTCTTCACCTTCAGAATCAAAGAAATCTGAATCCGTATTAATGTATGTCTCAAAATTATCAATCATTTTCTGATCCATGAAAACATATGTTTCCTCGTACCTCGACTCAGGGGTCTCAGGTGAAGAAATCAGTTCATCCTTAATTGGTTGCTTTAGACCAATCTGATCAATCCCGATCTCGTAATACGTGTCCCCCTCAACAGGTGCCTGAGCAGGTTCTGACATTGGCTCTCCTGAAGGGGGTTCATCCTGGAAATCATCCCAAGATTGAACTAAAGCAACCATAAATTTCATCCTCAATTTCGATAATTTCCTAAGTAAAAACTCACCTGGGCCTTTATCCTAAACATCTTGGAGCCAATCCAACAAATACTTGTTCAGATCATCAATCATTTCAATCAGGGGCTCAAATTCTTCAGTGCAAGGTGTTGGCTAAGCTTCTAAAGATTGTATGGTGTTCCTCAAGTTAGCCAACACCTTTTCTTGTACCTGGTTAACTTGAACCACATGGTTTGGTTCAGGGTGGGGTGGGCTTGGGTTCAGTGCAAGGGAGTTAACGATTTGAGGATCTTGATACCCTTCCTGATAATAGGTCATTTCAAGTTGTTCATAAGGTGGTGATGACCTAAAGGCAATGTATTCAGGGGAGGGGTAAGGATCAGTGTATCCTTCTTGATTATAGATCATATTAGGTTGTCCAAATAAGGGTGATGATCTATAATCAGTGTAGCTCGGAGAAGGATAAGAATCAAGATCATGGTGTCCAGGGTTAAATCCTGAACACGGAGGTCCAAAACTATATTCCCAATCAGGATTATCCCAACTAGAAGATAGATGAGAATAAGTCTAGTTGGAATAATAATCATTTTGAGAATAAGTAGTAGTAGAAGGGTAGGAGTGGAAGTATGAATAAAATGTGGAATGATCCATGATAGAACAGGAGGAAGAAAGGTGCCCTGCAATATAAACAAACAAACCTATTCTTAAGTGGGCTAGCCTAAAGACCTATAGACTCCCAGAACTCGTCTTAAGATAAAGAATCGATTTGATCTACTTTCCGGTCAATCCAACCAGTTAGAGGGAGGGACTAGGGAGAAGGTTCTTCCTTTGGCTTACACCTCAGGTTCCTAGTGTACCCCCCAGTCACGATCGTTTGATTCTGCTCCCCTAGCTAGGCATCAGATTGAATGGTAGAAACAGAGTAATCGAAAATAATCTCGGTCTGGGCTTCAAAGAGCAAGTCCAATCCTTAAGGCCAACGTCTTCTCTGTTTTAATTAGGGTTAGGTTTGAATGTGCTTTGGAGTGTAATGGGCCCTTTATTTAGGTTGTGCCCTTAATGATTGATTGATATGTGTGTGTGTGCACAACCAATGGTTTCCAAGCAAGATTACTTTTAGATGTGGTGAATTTTAGGATTTAAATCTTGCTTAGTATCTTTTAGGATTCAACTTTAGGTATATTCAATCGAGTTCAGTTGGCACACCAAGTTTTGAAATCACAGGTGAAGATGTTTTCCTTTGAAACTTTAAAGAATGTGGAGTGCTTGGTAAATCCCTAAAAGTTGAACCTATGTGGCAGCTACTTGATGAGTTATTTTTAGTTGAAGTGGTGCGGCCCAATCAACTCAAACAATTGCCCTGATGCACCACTTAGCTAGGCACACAAATGATTACCAAATCTAATTTCTACTCGATTATGCGTTTGGGTGTGTGTACTGGTTCCAAAGATCGATTTACCAGTTGAGTTTGAAAATCAGAAGAGGTTATGTACCTCTGTGAGATCTTTTCTAATTTTTCTTTTATATGCGAAGGGTGAGGCAGGTGTAGGTGTCATTCAAACAATCAAAACTAACCTTAGAGTTTATAAGAACACCTGGTTGATTTTTGTTTGTGTTATTATGTGCTGGAATGAAAACAAGTGGGTGGGGAGGTGGGGGTAAACTTACAGACCCTTCAACCGCACTTTACTCCAATCTACCGCTTTTGCTCGCCTTGTAAGAGTACCTGCAATCACAATAAGAGAGGAGAGAAGTGAGGTAAAAGATAAGTAAGGAGAGAAAATGCAAAAAAATTAAAGAGCGTAGCCTCCTCGACAACGGTGCCAAAATGTTGGTAGCGGAAAACTACGCAATCAGAATTGGATTTTGAAAACCTGTCATTGTAGTTCGATTTGCAAAGCAATCTGTCAACAGATAAATCTAACCAAAATTTGTAAAGAAATTCTAGGTCGAACATAGGGAGGCGGACGTTTGATTCAAAATCACGTTTGTTTAATTGTCATGAAGCAGATTAGCTAGTCGAATTGAATCTAAACTAACTATCTACTTAAAGAATAAAGAATAGAAGACAGAGAGAGAATATTACAAATAAAGGCAAAAGAGAGATAGAATAAACATGGATATCATTATAACAAGCTGATATTCATTACAATTACAACTGCCCACTACACTAGAAAGTAGGAAATTTACACTAGAAAGTGGTAAAAGAGAAGGTAGAGAGAAGTTATCCTCCTCGACGACTGCTTGGAGGATGAGCCGGACGAGGCGACGCCTGAAAGATGGAGGATGGAGTGGGCATAAGGAGGACGAAGCAGGAGGAACCGGGGGCGAGGTAGGACATCGTCGTCATTGCGGGATTCACTTTCCGAATGGAGTGAGAGGACAACCGCGGGATGCTCCACGAATGGGAGAGAAGGTGGAAAAATTCTAATTTTTACTCTAGAGGAGCATCCTGGGTTTGGGACAAGCTCTTAGAGCTTTGGAGGGGGTGAGAGAAGGGAAGAAGAGATGAGAATTTCATAGGGCAAGGGTCTCCTTTTATAGTTGCAAGGATTGGGGGCAATTTGGTCATTCCACATTCAAAAACATTAAAATCAGGTCTTTAGTGATGGATTTATCCGTCACTAAAGGCCTGATCGTGGGCGACGTGCATGCGCGCCTCCTCCTCTCTCGCGCCTTAACGCCAAGTGCATGTTCAATGGATCTCAGCCATTCGATCAAGAGATTGGACAACTTAAACTTCACCTCGCTTGCGCATTCTTCTACGCGTGAGATCAGGCGTTTGAAGATGCGTCGAATCACATGTCTGGCGGATCACTTCATCTGACCTGTTGACGCTTGATCAGATGGCACAAATAATGCTCTCACGTGTGAAGGGGGCGTGCGCTACGCCAGAATCGAATGGGCGACCTGCGACACCAAAGAGTCATACCCACTGCACTGTGCGCATGGATACACAAGAAGAGTATTCTTGTGCCAATTAATGTTGATCGTTGGATCTTCATCCAACGGTCGAGATCTCATGTCAGGCGCTCCTTCAAAAGTTGAGCGGAGGGGGGTGGCTGTGTGCGGATGGTTAGGATGACGCCACGTGGCACCATCCTAACCGTCCATCTTGTTTGTGTTGTAGAAGGTGCCACAGATGTCGGATTGGACCGATTTTCATGCCTTTAGGCTGCGATCGTCGATCCGACCCCATCCGTGTGGTTGGATTTGTCATATGAAGTGTAGATTAATACCATCTTGGCCCTTGATATCTGGACTTTCTCAGACTATATCTGATGCTACAGATGTCCAATCAGGTGATCTTGGAGTCGTTGAATTCTCGTCGTTGCCCTAATTAGATTTGTACAGTTGTATCTTCCATCTGAAGCCCCAATTAAAAGTCGCCCTGTCCCTGGCCACAAAAGGAGACAATTACTATACAATTTGTACAATTTGACCTAAATGCATGATTGATGAGAGCCTCATCGTGAGCCATAACTAGCTCATTTTGACCCAATAAAGAAGATAAAAGCTCCTACATAACCTAGAAGAAGGTCTAAATGAAGGAATAAGTGCTCTGAGAAGAAAACATGAATTAAAGGTTAAAACTGTAATTTTACTATTGCAGTACATAAACAGGATTCCTCAGAGGCAAACATAGGTCAAATGGTCTAAATGAGATAGAAAGTGGGTTGAGTTAATCAGAAATGGGTTCATGTGCAATTTAGGAATTAAATGACATTTGGTAACACTAAAACAGACCTGCTTAAATCAACAAGGTTTCGGTCAGGATAAAAATCAATTAAACCCTCTAAAAATCATGGAAAAATGTCCTCTAGGGTTTAGAATACTTAATTTGGCCTTTGGAACCTAGTTTGACCTAGAATAGGGTCCTGGCACATTAATTGACCTAATTTGGGTTTTTAAGCAAATTATCCAATAAAACGAGGTCAAACCTAAAATCCAACTTCACCATTGGATTCCTTAGGTCCAAATTAGGTTTGTACCAAAATTTGGACCTAAGGGGAGGTCATCTTGACCTACTTTGCAATTTAGTACACCTAAATCATAATTTGGTCCCTATCTTTTGAAAAGCATCACAGAGAGCCCCCTAACTTCCTCTCCACCTTTGCAATCAGGTCCTGCCGCCATTGTTGGGGCAGAATCCCACTACGGCGAGGATTAGAGAAGGAATACTCTCTGATTCCTCAGAGATCCCCTCCCAGAAATGGAAGGGAGATTCTCTAAGGAATTCCCTTCCATCTAAGGCCAATCACGATCCCTGGTGTGAACCCAATCTCTCATGCGAACACACGAGGGATTTGGGTATCTACCCACTTTCCTTCTCCGACTAGCCATCGGAGACAATGGCGTGCCCTCCACGCTCTGAAAGCACGGCCCAGGGCCTACAAAAGAACCTCCAACCCAGCCGCTCATTTTTAGCTTGATTTGGCCGGACGTCCACCTCCAATTCGTCTCTTCTTCTCCGGCCAAGAACCCAGCGAGCTTCGGCGAGCCCCCCTCCCCTCCCTCTTCGCTCTGCCACAAAACCAGTTGCAGAGACAACCTCCTGACTCTCCTCCGTGTCGCGCAATACCCGCGCACGCCGCCTCAGCCCCGTCGTCGCCGCCGTCTTCCTCCACTGGGCAGCTTCTTCTCCGACGACAGCAGGTACAGCTGCCCGCCTCTCCATCCCCCTTCGTCCCTGTAAGTAGGTTAGAATTGTTCTCCATCTTCCCCTCTCTCTTTTTCCCCTTTTATTTCATTTAATTGGCCCTCGACCATCGCTGACCACCTCCATCTTCCTCACCTCCAACCGACCTCCGGCGAGCCACTCCCACCATTCCGCCCCTCCGCACGGCTCGCCAACCAACTCATAAGCTCCGCCTCACCACAAGGAACAACCTTCGCCCATCCACCATCCCTCTACGCCTCCACAATAGCCCCCCGAACTCACCCACACCTTCAGTCACAGGACGACCTAGGCACGCACGCCTAGGCCGTCCCACGACTTGCTTCACCATGCACGACCTTCGCCATGCCACGGCGAAGGTCCCCAGCTGGTCTGATTGAGCCGAGAGGCTTGTTTTGTGTGTGAGAGTATCGAAGCCCCTACCGCCATTGACGATGGTTGAAGCTTCAAAGCAGCTCCAAGCGTCAGCAGCTCCAGGCCTCAAATGCAGTGGACTCGGGCAGTCAGTGCGAAGACATCTGGTCCAGCAAAGAGTGCAGCGACGTCTACAGCCTTGGCAATCGAAGAAGAATCTTCTGCCGGCGCACGCGGGAGCGGGGCAGAACCAATAGTCCCACATCGGCGAAATGCAAAGCGCAAGTATACTTTAAATTGTTTTTGTGTTATACACTCTTCGCCTCCGAACGCACAGGGGTGAGGTCCCACACCTTACCCACGCTTGCCTCGTCCGCGGTTTCACCTCGCAGATCTGGTGGGCTCCGACCCGACCCAACCTGAGCACTCCTTGCGCATCACCCACCTGCCGGTGCGCCTGGTCCCGGGTGTGAAATTCGACCCGAATACCCGTGGCTTTTGGAGAGCGGCCTTGAGTGAATTTCAGAGAGAGTGAGAGACACGCGGGTAGAGGGGCAGGGTAGGTTTTGCTCTGTGCAGGCAGGCTGAATGTTGAGGAAGAAAGACTTAGCTGCGAGGAAGAGGAAGAGAAGAAGTAGAAGAGGCTGAGCAAGGTAGAGATGAGAAGGAAGAAAGAAGGACTGCAAGAAAAGAAGTAGAGGCAGAGATCTGAAGGAAGAAGGAGAGACTGCTGAGAAGAAGAAGACAGAAGGAAGAAGAAGCCTTCGCAGAAAGAGAAGAGAAAGAAGAAGACAGAAGAGAGAAGAAGCAAAGGCAAGGAAGAAGAAGAAGTCTTCGCAGAAGAGAGAAAGAAGAAGAAAGGAAGAGAGACTACAGAGAAAGAAGAAAGGCAAAGTGAAGACTGCAGAAGAAAGAAAGCAAAAGAAAAAGGGAAAACACTTTTAAGACGTCTGATCACAAGATCAGACGTCCAATTTTACTCTTTTGTCATAATTACTTTTTAACCGCATACATTCATATTTGAATTAAAGTTTTGAGTAAATTAGAGTGTTCAATTGCATTTGAGATTAGTGGTAAATTCCGATTGCTCCCTGTGTTCGACCTCGGATACTTTGATTTTCGAGTAATAAAAACTCTTTATTTGTTGACGACGCTTGATCACCTATACTACAACATGACATTCTTCAAAACCCGATCGAGAGTGCTTCAACAAAATGGCGCCGTTGCCGGGGAGCAACGCGCAATTTATCACTAGTCTCTACATTCTTTTTATCATATTGAACACTAACTTGCCCTACTTTGCTTTGTTTTGATCTTGCAGGTATTTCGCAAGAAAATCCCCCCTGCAAGTCAACCACTCCAGGGCAGGTAATTTCTTTTCTTCCTTAAACCCTTCCCTAAATCCTGAAAAGACAAAAGGAAGAAAATCAATTTTGGAATCAATTGCCTTCTTTATATAGTAATCACCATCTTTAAGGCAAACATTTCCTAATTTTGCGAAAATTTTTTAATTCTTCTTGAAGTTGGAGCGATTTTTTTTAGATTCTATCCCACAAATTCATGTGCCTAATAGAAACAACGCTTAATCTCTACGGACAACACATTTCTTGCTTTTAAGTCCAAAGAGAACCTTTTCAAAAAGAAAAAGAGGATTGGAAATAGAACCAAATTAGGGTTTCTACAGTAGGGTCTTGAAGTGCTAGTCACACATGCCTGTAGAAAAGGAAATAAACCCTCCCACATCAGCGTGCTACCCAAGCCCTTGATTGAAGAAATATTAACAAGCAAACCCTAAAAATTGAGCTCTAAAATCACTTGAATCTTAAAATTTTTGGACCTAATAACCTGGAGTCAAATCAGGGTGATCACTAGGCTCCAAACCTAGAATCATTCTGCCATCTATAGGACAGGTCAGGTGAAGTTGACCCCTTGGGTCAACCAACCTCTAAATTAGGTCACAATATCAAAACATCTAAAGTTCAAGTGAGAACCCTAAAGCACCTTTGAAATAAAAGTGGTAGACTTAAGAGGTCAAGGTCCCCATTCTAGTCTACCTGGAATCTCAGTGACAAGAGATGTCGAGTGGGGGAAACCCTGTAACCCGTGGGGACGCTTTACCGTGTAGGGGTCTTTGCTGGACTCTCCCTCTCTGACTGCCCAGGTAATTCTCAAGTGGACGATCTTCTGATCCAGGGGTCCATCCGCCCCGAACCTCCATAGTCATCCAAACATCTTTGGGTGTCTTGATTGGGTCAAAAACATCTCCAGTCCCTCATATTTTCTCTTTAGAGCACACATACACATTTTCAGTGGGACTCGTTATTCAGATCTGATCGCTTCATAACTTGATTCTACATCTTGATTCATAACTTGATTCTACATCTTGATTCCACCACCAGAGCCAAATATGCAGCCAAACCACCTAGGACTACCATTCAAGAAACCTGAATATCAGAGATCCATGAGAGATAAAATGATTGAGGATGCCATGAAATTCTATGAAAATGAAGAAACCTCAAACATTCAGGTTGATGTCCCAACAACCACAACCTTTGTCATAACTTGTGCCCAAATACTATTAGTAGAAGCCAACAAAGGATCAACCCGTGACTTGCTCATTACTGCATACATTGAGATAGAAAAATTGCACAATATTGAATACCTTCAATGTATGACAAATCCTCGACTTTGGAAGCAACACCAAGATAGTCTTGAAAAACGGGAAGAGAGAATGAGATTAGTAAAACAAGTTATTGACCAGAAATACCCGTATATAACACAAATAGAGGAGGAACTATCTTGGGACAACATCGAGGATAAATCTGATCTCGGGTTTGAGGCACAAAATGGTTGTGGATTCCCAACCCAGATGGAGTATAATGTGCCTGATATTGAAGAAGGTTGGGAAGCTCCAAATGCAGGAAAATACCATGATGAGCCCATTTTAGAATCCAAAAACTCCTGCAAGTATGAGAGTAGAACTGAACCTCTCGAGGGTATAAATTCCGTCCCTTATTCTGATAAGGTGACCCTCGAAGGTTATTCAGACCTAGATTCTAGTAATTCAACCCACATCCAAAGCCTAGAACCTAGATCTGAAACCTATTTTGAAGATTTCAAGGCCCCATATGAAGAAGATCAATCTTTTAATGAAGAATATGATTTTGGGCCTCGATTTGATGAATATCCCTCGCCAACCTCCTCAGAGGAACGAATCGATTTTTCGGAAGTCATGCCAATCTACAACACAGAAACTGAGGAGTTGGACGAGCGGGGTTTCGATTGGGTCTACCCTACTAACTTTGAACCTGAGCCTCTACCAAATAGGGACACCCTTTTAAGCTCAGAATTAACATTTAGGCTAGACCCCAGTCAGGCTGCTGAGTATACAACATATGATTTATTCTATGGTGGAACTCATGATCTTGAATCTCATTCAAACTTTGATTTTCGCAAACTCTCCGACGATTTCGAATCTAACCATAACATCGGAGAAAATCTGCTTCCTGATTATAACAAGCCAATCTTCTTTGAAGCCACCTGCTCCACATATACAGAACCAATCAAAACCCGTTCCCCACCCCGACCCGCAACCGGACTCAATTTCTATTCCGATTCACCTCTCACGGAGCCGGTTGCAGATGATTCAACTCCATATCTATACTGGGTATCAGGCATTGATCAGACCGAAAAATAGGAGCCGTCATTCTGTGATCACCCCTATAGGGATTCCACACCTTACATTGATTATTTTTTGGAACCCTACGTTGACCAGGCTGAGTCGACTCAGCCTAAACCTGAGTTTTCACTTCCATATCCATTAGAACTTCACTACATATGGTGGGTTCCGCATTTGTTGATCTACATCTATCAACCCACCAGACTCATTGGGTTTGGGTTGCATTATCAGCCCACTGATCTTAACAAGCACCTGGTTGGACCAACCAGGCTCTTAGTTAAGGTGCTTGTTTTCCAAAACTCCGTTGATTTGACCACTCCCTCTCCACCCCATTTTCTGCTCGGCTGAAGGCATTAAATTTAGCGCTTAATGGAAGGTAACCCGTCATTCCAAAAATAGAGATCCGTCTGATTATCCGTCCGTACTCCACTTCCATTGCACCTTGAGTTCAGGCTTAGACAGTTGATCCCACCTCTGGTACACTTATCAGAGCTTGAAATCATCCGCATCATTCATTTTCGACCCATTCGCCCACCCGATGTATCCTGTTCTAATCCCTGACCTCAACACTACTTCACACCCTCCATTTACAATGAGGACATTGCAAAACTTAGGCATGGGGGGGTGATAAAGTGCATACATACAGAACCAAGAAAAAATCAGAAGGATTCTCACAAAAAATTCACATATATCAAAAACACAAAAAAATTGAAAAATTATGAAAAAGAACAAAAAAATGGGGGAGGGAGGAAATTTTGTGAGCGACATATTCATAAGGAGAAAAAGAGCAAAATGACAAAAAGGAGCACAAAATGAAAAAGAAAAAGAAAAAGAAATAGTCATTAGTAAAAGATTAAGGAATTAACTGAAGTTCTAGACCAGATCAAGAAAAGAAATAAAAGAAAAAGTGCCAAGAAGACATAACAAGAGATTAGCGGGAACGCTGGTCCTAGGCCTCTTGGGCTAGATTTGTTAGCTTAAAAATTCACGTATCCGCAAAAATTTGGATAATCCTCAAGAGGTTGGGGAAAATGCGAAGCTTAAGTATTAGGTCTAAAGCTTAGGAAGTATTCGGCCTCGTTAACTGACCTCCGATTTGCGGGATTCGGTAACCTAAGCACCCCAAAGTCACACACAGTCTGGTTCAGTGTGCATAAACATCCAAATCACGCAAAAGCGTTTAATGTTCTACAAAAATCACCAAGATTAGGAGCGGCCAATCAACACAAGTTGATTTGGATGAGTTCCCAGCGCGGAGAGGCGGGAAATTCCCCTTGAAGATGTGTAACAACATATCATCTCCTCGGTGCTTGTCTCTTAGGACATTTAAATATCCTACTGGGGGCATGTAAGCACTCTGCTGGTTCAGATACCATGGGCGGCATTATCACGAAATGTCGATCGCCAGGGTCTGAATTCGGCCATGGAATGCCATGGATGGGATTATCTCGAAATCTCAAAAGCCAGGGTTCTGAGGGTTGCCATGGGCGGGAATATCTCGAAATCTCGAAAGCCAGGGACCCTTGAGGATTGATGATGGGGACGAGGAATCCGATACAGACCGTGTTGAGAAGCTAATCCGAAACTAGAAATAAAAAGAAAAAAAGAGAGAGAAAAGTTCTCCAAACAAATAAATCCTCTATCTCTCTTACAAAAATGCACTGCAAACTGAACTTAGGCTACAAATGTCTCAAGCACAGGTGCTTTAACCGCGGAGTCCAACAAACCCTAGGTTAGTTTCTATGGGCCTTAGAAACCTTTGCGGAGGACTGAGGCTAAAGCGGGTCAGGTCCGGATTTTGGTTGGTACTTGAGTACCTCTAGGCCTATTGTCGGCATTCCTACCTAATCACAAAAGAAAAGGAGAAGCACTTATCATGATTGTTGACAGACACTCTGGGTCTAGAACGGAAGTTAAAACCTTGAAATTTTGCTAAGGGATTAGCAAAAGCTAGGCATGGGGGTATGATGAGAGCCTCATCATGAGCCATAACTTGCTCATTTTGACCCAATAAAGAAGATAAAGCTCCTACATAACCTAGAAAAAGGCCTAAATGAAGGAATAAGTGCTCTGAGAAGAAAACATGAATTAAAGGTTAAAATTGTAATTTTACCATTGCAGTACATAAACGGGATTCCTAAGAGGCAAAACGTAGGTCAAATGGTTTAAATGAGATAAAAAGTGGGTTGAGTCAATCAGAAATGGGTTCATGTGCAATTTAGGAATTAAATGACATTTGGTAACCCTAAAACAGACCTGCTTAAATCAACAAATTTTCGGTCAGGATAAAAATCAAGTAAATCCTCTAAAAATCATGGAAAAATATCCTCTAGGGTTTAGAACACTTAATTTGGCCTTTGGAACCTAGTTTGACCTAGAATAGGGTCCTAGCACATTAATTGACCTAATTTGGGTTTTTAAGCAAATTATCCAATAAAACGAGGTCAAACCTAAAAGCCAACTCTACCATTGGATTCCTTAGGTCCAAATTAGGTTTGTACCAAAATTTGGACCTAAGGGGAGGTCATCTTGACCTACTTTGCAATTTAGTACACCCAAATCACAATTTGGTCCCTATCTTTTGAAAAGAATCACAGAGAGCCCCCTAACTTCCTCGCCACCTTTGCAATCATGTCCTTCCGCCATTGTTGGGGTAGAATCCCACTACGGAGAGGATTAGAGAGGGAATACTCTCTGATTCCTCAGAGATCCCCTCCCAGAAATGGAAGGGAGATTCTCTGAGGAATTCCCTTCCATCTAAGGCCAATCACGATCTCTGGTGTGAACCCAATCTCTCATGCGAATGCACGAGGGATTTGGGTATCTACCCACTTTCCTTCTCCGGTGAGCCATCGGAGACAATGGCGTGCCCTCCACGCTCTGAAAGCACGGCCCAGGGCCTGTAAAAGAACCTCCAACCCAGCCGCTCATTTTTAGCTTGATTTGGCCGGACGTCCACCTCCAATTCATCTCTTCTTCTCCAGCCAAGAACCCAGCGAGCTCCGGCGAGCCCCCCTCCCCTTCCTCTTCGCTTTGCCACAAAACCAGTGGCAGAGACATCTTCCTGACTCTCCTCCGTGTCGCGCAATACCCGTGCACGCAGCCTCAGCCCCGTCGTCGCCGCCGTCTTCCACCACTGGGCAGCTTCTTCTCCGATGATAGCAGGTACAGCTGTCCGCCTCTCCGTCCCCCTTCGTCCCTCTAAGTAGGTTAGAATTGTTCTCCATCTTCCCCTCTCTCTTTTTCCCCTTTTATTTCATTTAATTGACCCTCGACCATCGCTGACCACCTCCATCTTCCTCACCTCCGACCGACCTCCGGCGAGCCACTCCCACCATTCCGCCCCTCCGCACGGCTTGCCAACCAACTCATAAGCTCCGCCTCACCACAAGGAACAACCTTCGCCCATCCACCATCCCTCTACGCCTCCACAATAGCCCCCCGAACTCACCCACACCTTCAGTCACAGGACGACCTAGGCACGCATGCCTAGGCCATCCCACGACCTGCTTCACCGTGCACGACCTTCGACATGCCACGGCGAAGGTCCCCAGCTGGTCTGATTGAGTCGAGAGGCTTGTTTTGTGTGTGACATTATCGAAGCCCTTGCCGCTATTGACGACGGTTGAAGAAGCTTCAAAGCAGCTCCAAGCGTCAGCAGCTCCAGGCCTCAATTGCAGTGGACTCGGGCAGTCAGTGCGAAGACATCTGGTCCAGCAAAGAGCGCAGTGACATCTACAGCCTTGGCAATCGAAGAAGAATCTTCTGCCGACGCACGCTGGAGCGGGGCAGAACCAATAGTCCCACATCGGCGAAATGCAAAGCGCAAGTATACTTTAAATTATTTTTGTGTTATACACTCTTCGCCTCCGAACGCACAGGGGTGAGGTCCCACACCTTACCCACGCTTGCCTCGTCCGCAGTTTCACCTCGCGGATCTGGTGGGCTCCGACCCGACCCAACCTGAGCACTCCTCGCGCATCACCCACCTGCCGGTGCGCCTGGTCCCGGGTGCGAAATTCGACCTGAATACCCGTGGCTCTTGGAGAGCGTCCTTGAGTGAATTTCAGAGAGAGTGAGAGACGCGCGGGTAGAGGGGCAGGGTAGGTTTTGCTCTGTGCAGGCAGGCTGAACGTTGAGGAAGAAAGACTTAGCTGCGAGGAAGTGGAAGAGAAGAAGTAGAAGAGGGTGAGCAAGGTAGAGAAGAGAAGGAAGAAAGAAGGACTGCAAGAAAAGAAGCAGAGGCAGAGATCTGAAGGAAGAAGGAGAGACTGCTGAGAAGAAGAAGATAGAAGGAAGAAGAAGCCTTCGAAGAAAGAGAAGAGAAAGAAGAAGACAGAAGAGAGAAGAAGCAAAGGCAAGGAAGAAGAAGTCTTCGCAGAAGAGAGAAAGAAGAAGAAAGGAAGAGAGACTGTAGAGAAAGAAGAAGAAAGGCAAATGAAGACTGCAGAAGAAAGAAAGCAAAAGAAAAAGGGAAAAAACTTTTAAGATGTCTGATCACAAGATCAGACGTCCAATTTTACTCTTTTGTCATAATTACTTTTTAACCGCATACATTCATATTTGAATTAAAGTTTTGAGTAAATTAGAGTGTTCAATTGCATTTGAGATTAGTAGTAAATTTCGATTGCTCCCTGTGTTCGACCTTGGATTCTCCGATTTTCGAGTAATAAAAACTCTTTATTTGTTGACGACGCTTGATCACCTATACTACAATGTGACATTCCTCAAAACCTGATCGAGAGCGCTTCAACAATGATTATACATGTTATGCACTTTTTACAATGCATGATGCTAATATAACACTAAGAACATGCATTAATATACATTTTTGGCTATTTAGATGTATGCACATCAGGGACCTCACCCCCCAAGTGTTGAGGCAAACAACCCTCAACACTTTTTCATTTTTTGCCATAGTTGCACTTCCAAAGTCCACGATGTGGGACTTTAAGTCCCTTCTCTTTCCTCACACAGTGGCTGTGCAAGGACCTGCTTCGAATTTAGGGTGAGGACGCTTCTATCCACTACAATTGAGGACCTAGATCTCTTCAAGACTTCGAGCCACGTCACCTAGAGCAGTCGCCCAGAGTTAGCGTAACCTGGAGCGAGCTTCTCAAGGACGACCGCTTGGCCACTTGGCTCGTATTTTGATTTCAGGTGACCACTTGGCTCGCATGAGAGATTGGGAAGGTTGTTGGGCTCATGATTAGATTCATTAGAAAGAGAACTTCTCAAGGAATTTCCCTTCCAATTTTGGAAGGGATTCATTGATCAGAGAAGGAGTTCTCTTCAATCAAAGGTCGTCAAAGAAGGATTCCTCCACGATAATGGAGGAAGGACCCATTTGAAAAGAATGATGATAAGGATAGGGGCCTATTTGTAAGGAATTCAAAAGTTAGGGGCATGTGTATGAGAGAAAAGACTCAGACAGGACCAAATTGCAAACTAGGTCAAGATGATTTCAGATTGGGCCCAAATTTTGGTTCAAACCTAATTTGGACCTAAGAAATCCAATGGTGAAGTTAGATTTAGGTATTGATTAAGTTTGAATGGGTAGTTTATGCATAAACCCAAATTAGGGAAAAAGTCTGTGTGTAGCCCTATTTTGGGTCAAGATAGGTTTTGATGGTCAAATTGAAGGTACCAAACCCTAAAGAATATTGTTATATAAATTTTAGAGGGTTTATGTGAATTTTATATTGAGCAAAACCTCAGTGAATCAAGCGAGTCTATTTTAAGGGTTTCCGATGTCATTTAATTCCCGAAATGTGTGAAAATCCATTTCTATTTGCATGGACCTACTGGTTAGACAATTAGGATCATTTGACCTTTAATTAATCCTTAGAAATCCCATGATTGTACTACAATTGTGATATACTGTGAAAATTGCAGTTGTACTCCTATTTTACTATTACTCTCAGAATGGATTTGCAATGAATTACGGTCCTCTGGCAGTTATGTAGGAGCATTTAATGATGGAATATGACTAAATAAAACTAGATATGACTGATGATGATGTTATCATCATACCCCCATGGCTAACTTTTGCTAGTCCCTTCGCAAAATCTGACGGAATTAACTCAAATTCTAGACCATGCTTTCAGATCTTTGATGTGTGCTTCCTTTTGTAGATTAGGTCAGAATGCTTATAATAGGCCTAGAGGTACGCAAGTACCAACCAAGATATAGACTTGACCAACTTTAGCCTTAGTCTGCCGTGAAGGTTTCTAAGGCCCACAGGAACTAACCTAAGGTTCGTTGAACTCCGCGGTTAAAGCATCCGTACTTAAAACATGTTTAGTCTAGGTTCAGTTTGCAATGCATTTTTGTAAGAGAGAAACAGAAGAATTTTTGCATTTTTTGGAGAGTTTTCTCTCTCTTTTCTTTCTTTATTTCTAGCTTCGGATTGGCTTTACAACACGGTCTGTATCAGATTCCTAGCTCCCACCATCAATCCTCTCAGGGTCCTTGGCTTTTGATGCTTCGAGATAGCACCACCCATGGAACCCTCAGAATCCTGGCTTTTGACACTTTGGGATAGTGCCACCCATGGCGTTCTGTAGTTAAATTCAGGCCTTGGCAATTGACATTTCGGGATAATCCCACCCATGGCACCTGAATCAGCACAAGGTGCTTACGTGCACTCGGTAGGATATTTAGATATCCTAGGAGACAAGCACCGAGGAGACGGTATGTTATTGCGCATCTTCGAGGGGAATTTCCCGCCTCTCCATGTTTGGAACTCGTCCAAATCAACTTGCGTCGATAAGCCGCTCCTAATCTAGGTAGCTTTTCAGAACAGAATTAACGCTTTTTTGTGATTTTGATAATTAAGTGCACTAAACCTGACTGTGTGTGGATTAGGGTGCTTAGGTTACCAAGTCTCATAAACTAGAGGTCAGTTAACGAGGCTGAATAATCCCTAAGCCTTAGACATAATACTTAAGCTTCGCATTTTCGTCAACCCCTTGAGGACTATCCAGATCTTAATAGATACTTAAATTTTTAAGCCTAAAACAAGCCCAAGAGGCCTAAGATCAGCGTTCATACTAATCTCTGTATCTCTTAGCACTTTTAACTTTATTTCTTTCTTTTGATTTGGTATAGAACTCAAATGGATTCCTTAATCTTTTACTAATGACTAACTCTTTTTATTTCAAATTCTTTCTCCTTTTTGACATTTAAAATCACCTCTTCCTCCTCTCAAGAATGATATGCTTTTAATTCACTCAAAATTTCCTCCCTTCTCCCAATTTTTTTGTTTTTTCAATTTTTTTATTTTTATTTTTTTGGTTTTTTTGGAATATGTATTTTTTTGTGAGAATCCTTTAGAAACTTGAATTGTTATATGTTTGCACTTTAACACCCCCTCATGCCTAAGTTTTGCAATGTCCTCATTGTAAACGGAGGGTATGAAACAATTAGGGTTTAGGTATTAGAATAGGATAAATGGCTAGACAAATGGGTTGGGATGAGTGTTGTGGACGATTTCAAGCTTTGGTATGAGTACTAGAGGTGGAGTCAACTGTTCTAAAGCTGAACTCGAAGTGCATTAGATGTGAGGTACAGAAGGATAATTAGAAGGATCTTGGGTTTCTGGAATGACAGGTTGCCTCCCGTTAAGCGTTAAATTCAATGCCTTCAGCCGAGCAGAAAATGGTATGGAGAAGGGCTGGTCAAATCAGATAAATTTTATACAACAAGCACCTTGATCAAAAGCCTGGTTTGTCCAACCAGGTGCTTGTTCAAGTCAATAAGCTGATGATGCAGCCCAAACCCAATGAATCTGGCAGGTTGATAGATGTGGATCAAGAGATGCGGTGCCCACCAGATACTGTGAAGCTCGGAATGATGCAGAAGTGAAAAATTAGGGTTTGGCTAAGTCAAATTAGCCTGGTCAAAGTAGGGATCCTCAAAAGAGAATGAATCAGTGGAGTATGTGATATCCCTACAGGAGTGATAAGAGAAGGATGGTATGTGATTAGTAGTCTGATCAAAGTCTGAAACCCAATCAAAATGTGGAGGAGAATCATATGTAATCGGATCATCGAGAGGAGAGTAAGAGGAGAAATTGAGTCCGGTTGCGAGTCGGGGTTGAAAATGGGTTTCGGAAGGTTCTGTATGTGCTATGGAAGAGGTGGCTTCAAGAATAATTATATGTGAGGGCTCCTCTAGAAAATGTTCAAAGGTAGGTGGTAACGTCGGTTTCAGTTATATCGTTGTAGTAAAGCCGGTTGTTACCAACGTTTCATATAAAATTTTTTACTCGGAAAAATAAAAGAGTTCCCGAGGTCGAACTCAGGGAGCAAGTTGTATTCTAGAGATATACAAGTTCTATTACAAAAATAAAGAGAGAGAGAGAGAGAGAGAATTTGTTGTTCTCTTTGTTCTGCAGAGGGGGGTGCTCTTCTTTCTCTCTTTCTTTAGATCTCCTTCTTTCTCTCTGTTCAGGTGGTATTCTTCTCTTGCAATGGTGGTGCTCTTCTTCTTCTTCCTGCTGTTCTTCCTTGTTTTCTTTCTTTCTTTTTCTTCAGATCTTCTTCTTCTTTTCTTCACCTGCCTTGACCTCTCTTTTTCTTCTTTCGCGATGGCCGTTGCTCTTCCTTCTTCTTCAGCCTGTCTTCTTTCCTGCTCTGGCTGCTGACCTTCCGTCGTCTGCCCCGGTGCTGAGACGACTTAACGATGCCTTCGCTACAGTGCAGCAGCTCCTTCTTCTTCAGCGGGTCTGCTTCTTCTTCTTTGGCCTGCACACTTCAGAGTTTTTTCGTCAAGAGGCAAAAACCTACTCTACCCCCCTCCCCCGCGTATCTCTCTCTCTGAAATCACTCTTCGGAAGCTCTCCCAGAGCGCTATCGGGTAATCGAGTTCGGGTCAGGCCCGGGTCCAGGCCCACCGGCGTGCGTGGTGGGCGAGGAGTGCAGGTCAGTCTAATCGGGTCGGGCCAGGTCCGCGGAGCGTGGTCACGGACGAGGCCGAGTCGGGTCGGGTCGGGTGAGAGGGACCTCACCCCGTGGTAACTGAGGCAAACAGATGGTGGCACTTTTGCAATTTATGTGGGTGTGTGGCTTCAGAAATTCCCGAGGTGGGACTATCCGCGCACCCCTTTTCTCTCACGCCTGCAGCAGGGATGGTGCTTCCAATTGCAACAGCTGTTGAGGCGCGCAACTCCAATTGAGGGCCAGGGTGTGTGCGCAAGACTCTTTCGCGCTGGCCGTGGCTCTTCAACCTGGGATATCTAGGCTTGGAGCAACCTCAAGCAAGCTTCGAGCTTCCTCGCCAATGGCGGTCAAGGCCTGGAACCTGAAATCAATAGAACGGCCTCTCGGCCAAATCAGACAGGCGGGGGACCTTCGCCGTGGCACGGCGAAGGTGGTCAGGGGGTCTGCAGGGGGCGAGATGGAGCTATCAGGTCGTCCTAGGTCAAACTGTGAGCGAGGGAGTGGGTGTGTTCGGTGGATCTGCAGAGGGTGTTTGGTGGGAAGTGGAGGGGCGGAAGAGGATCAGGGTGAGGAGGCGGAGGTTCTGCGGTGGTCGGCGAGCCGTGTGGGTCGCTGAGGTGATGGGAGCGGCTCGCCGGAGGGTGGTCGGAGGCGGAGAGGGTGAGGGTGAACAGGGTCGGTAGAGGGCTTAATTGACTAAATCGAAAGCGGGGAAAGAAAGAGGAGGAGAAGGGGAGTAGGTCTAACTTAACTGCAGGGACGAAGGGGGAGGAACAGGGCGACAGTCGTATCGACTGTCGCCGGAGAAGACGATGCTCAGGGAGAGGGGCGGCGGCGAGCAGAGGGCTGGAGAGGCGCCAGCTGGGTGCGGCGTGGCGCGGGAAGAGCAGGGGAGGAAGCCTCTGCTGCTGGTAGTGCGGCAGAGCGAAGAGGTGGAGGGGGAGGAAGTCGCCGGAGCTGGTGAGCGTCTGCCGGAGAAAGAAGAGAAGAAAGCTGGGGGTTTTCTCCGTCAGATCCAGGCTGCCCTCGTCGGTGGAGCGGCGGGGGGTATTTATAGGGTTGAAGCAGGGAGGAAGGCGGAGGGAGACGACGTGTCTCCCTCGCCGGAGAATGGTCGGAATACGAACCCATACCGTCCGTGCGTTCGCACGGCCGGTATGGGGGGCTACAATGACCATGGGGGTGCTCCTGCGACGGCTGACGACGCAGGGCACCCCCGGTACACTTGCCAGGTCCTCCACCTCACCCTGCGCGGCGCCATGCTCCGCGCAAGGTCGCCGGAGCATGGTGCTGGCAGGGTTTTGCAGGAGGGACCTGTTTGCAAAGAACGAAGGAGAGTTAGGGGCCAAAATGCGAGGGTTCAAAAGTTGAGGGCCAAAGAGTAAATATATGAGGACCAAAGTGTGAAGTCGGTCAAGGAGGTTTCTTCTTAGGCTCAAGTTTTTATACATGACTAATTAGGACCTAAGGAATCTGATGGTAAATTTTATTTTCATATTAAACCTTGTTTGACCGGTCAATTTGCGCAAAAACCCAAATTAAGTTATTAATTGGGCATGGTTCTCAATGTAGGTCAAAATGGGTTCTAAAGGCCAAATTGAAGGTTCTAAACCCTAGAGATTATTTTTCTATGAATTTTAGAGGGTTTATTCTATTTTTACTTTGCCTCGAACCTTGTGAATTGAAGTGGGTTGTTTTAGGGTTACAGATTATCATTTGGTTCCTTGGAAGTGCTGTAGCCCTTGCTAGATCATCTCATCCCACTTTTATTCTTATTAAGCTGTTTTGACCTATGTTTGGGCCCTGAATTACCCTGTATGTAGATTATACTGGTAAAATTGCACTTTTACCCCTTATGACTTGTTTTCTTCTCAAACTCAGAATTCTCTGAGTTAAGCTTTTCCTTGAGATATGTAGGAGCTTTTATCCTTTGTATTGGGTCAAAATGAGCTAGTTATGGCTCATGATGAGGTTCTCATCATACCCCCATGCCTAGCTTTTGCTAGTCCCTTAGCAAAAAAAACTTAAGGTTTCAATCCTTGTTCTAGACCATGAAGTTTTCAATGGTTTTAGATAAGTGCCTTTTTATTTGAGCATAGATTAGGTTAGAATGCTGACCATAGGCCTAAAAGATACTCTAGTACCAATCAAGATCCAAATCTGTTTAGCCTTAGCCTCAGTCTTTTAGCAAAGGTTTTTAAGGCCCGCAAGAACTAACCTAAGGTTTATTGGACTTCGTGGTTAAAGCACCCGTGCTTGAAATGATTTTAGCCCTGGCCCAGTTCGCAGTGCGTTTTGTAAGAGAGAGATAGAAAGTTTTTTCTGTTTGGAGAGTTTTCTCTCTCTTTTTCTTTTTAGTTCTAGCCTAGGATTAGCTTTTCAACACGGTCTGTATCAGATTCCTTGCTCTCATCATCAATCCTCAAGGGTTCCTGGCGATCGATGCTTCGAGATAGCACCGCCCATGGCAACCCCCGGAACCCTGGCTATTGAGATTTCGAGATAATCCCATCCATGGTATTCCGTGGCCGAATCCAGACCCTGGCAATTGACACTTCGAGATAATGCCATCCATGGAATCTGAACCAGCAGAGTGCTTACATGCCCCCCGTAGGATATGTAAATATCCTAAGAGACAAGCACCGAGGAGATGATATTTTGTTACGCATCTTCGAGGGGATTTCCCGCCTCTCCGCGCTGGGAACTCGTCCAAATCAACTTGTGTTGATCGGCCATTCCTATTCTAGGTGTTCTTTTCAGATTTTTGCGACGCTTCTGCGTGATTCTGATTTTTACGCTTACTGAACCAGGCTGTGTGTGAGATTAGGGTGCTTAGGTTACTGAGTCCCGTAAACCAAAAATTAGTTAACGAGGCCGAATACTTCCTAAGCCTTAGACCTAATACTTCAGCTTTTCATTTTCCTCAACCTCTTGAGGAGTGTCCAGATCTTAATGAGTACTAAGAGTCTATTCAAGAATGCCTAAGGTTTGCATTCTTACTAATCTTATTGTGCACTTTTCAGTTATTTTCTTGAATGAGGTCTAGAACTTAGGTTAATTCCTTAGTTTCTTACTAATGACTATCACTCTTTTTTTTTTTTCATAATTTTGTGCTCCTTTTTCATTTTGTTTGTTCTCTCCTTCACAAAATTTTCCTTCTCCTCTTTTCCTCTTATTCTTTTTCGAAAAATTTTTTTAATTTTTATGGTATTTTTGGCATATGTGAATTTTTTGTTTGAAACCTTTTCTTACAAGTTTTTGCACTTTCCTACCCCCCCATGCCTAAGATTTGCAATGTCCTCATTGTAACCTAGGGGGTCTTAGTTCATTCCTTAAGACAGAAATTTGGGTGAGTGGATGGGTCGGGTTGAATTTTTGCGGACGATTTCAAATTTCAGATGCGAACATCTGAGTTGGGGTCGGCTGTCTATAAGGGTGAACTTCGAGTGCTGAAAGGTGTCAGAACAAGTTTCAGGTTTTCAAAGAGAATGACGGGCTGCCTCCCGTTAAGCGCTGAGTTTTACGCCATCGGCTGGGCGCAATAAGCTCAAGGGGAACGGAGGATATAAGATGCCTCAGCCAAATCAGTAGAAGTTACATCAATGAACGGCTTGAGTCTTTGACCATTCACGATGAAAGGTTCAGAATCGTGGCTGAGTGGACTGATTTCGATTGCTCCATTTCCAAAAACCTGTCGGACCAAATATGGTCCGACCCACTTAGATCTCAGTTTTCCTGGGAAGAGTTTGAGTCGGGCATCAAAGAGTAGGACCTTTTGACCAGGATGGAAGATCTTTCTTGAGATGTGTTTGTCGTGGAAGGCTTTAACCCGCTCCTTGTAGATTTGCGAGTTCTCGTACGCGTCTATGCGCAATTCATCGATCTCGCTGATTTGGAGTTTTCTGTGGGTCCCAGCCTTGGAAAGATCTAGATTACAGTTCCGTACTGCCCAATAGGCTTTATGCTCCAGTTCGACGGGAAGGTGGCATGCCTTTCCGTACACCAATCTAAAGGGAGACATGCCCAATTGGGTCTTGTGGGCGGTCCTATAGGCCCACAATGCTTCCGGAAGTCGGGACGACCAGTCCTTCCTGTCAGGTCGAACAGTGACCTGCAGGATTTTCTTGATCTCCCGATTCGACAGCTCAGCTAGACCATTAGTTTGGGGGTGGTAAGGAGTAGAGATTCGGTGAGACACCCCGTATTTGGTCATCAGTGACCTAAACTGAGCATTTGTGAAATGGGTTCCCCCATCAGAGATTATTGCACGAGGAATCCCGAACCTTGAGAAAATGTGTTGATGAATGAATTTGAGAACGATTTTGTGATCACAGGTTCGGGTTGGTATGGCTTCGATCCATTTGGACACGTAGTCCACAGCCAACAGAATGTATTCGAAACCATCCGAAATAGGAAAGGGGCCCATAAAATCAATCCCCCAAACATCAAAGATTTCGCATACTAGAATCGGTTGCATAGGCATCATGTCGCGATGGCTCATGTTGCCCAAAGTCTGGCAACGACTGCATGCCTTGCAATGACTGTATGCGTCTTTGAACAGTGTGGGCCAGTAAAAGCCGCACTGGAGGACTTTTGATGCGGTTTTATGCCCGGCAAAATGGCCACCGCATGCCTGGTCATGGCAGAAAGAGAGGATATTGTTGACTTCCCCTTCCGGGACACATCTCCGGATGATCTGATCGGCACCTATGCGGAAGAGGTACGGGTCTTCCCAAATGTAATACTTGGCATCGGAGCGTAATTTGTCTTTCTTGGCCTTCGGCCAATCGGACGGGGTCTGATGAGATGCCAAGTAATTTACAATATTAGCAAACCATGGAAGGCTAGTACCAATAGTCAGCAGGTGCTCATCGGGAAAATGCTCAGTGATGGGTCCGGAAGGGTCTATCATTTCAGAAGGAAGACGGGACAAGTGATCAGCTACCACGTTTTGTTTTCCCGCTTTATCGCGAATCTCGAGGTCAAATTCTTGCAACAGCAAGATCCATCGGATCAATCGAGGTTTCGCGTCCTTCTTTGCAAGGAGATGCCTCACAGCCGTGTGATCCGAGTATATGATGACATGGGAACCCAGAAGGTATGATCTGAACTTCTCTAGGGCAAATACTACAGCTAGCAGCTCTTTCTCAGTAACTGTATAGTTACGCTGAGCCTCATCGAGTGTTTTGCTGGCGTAGTAAATGACCACAGGTTTCTTGTCATTTTTCTGCCCCAAAACCGCTCCTACAGCGAAGTCGGATGCATCACACATGATCTCAAAGGGTTGAGACCAATCAGGGGACTGTAGGATCGGGGCTTGGGTGACTCGGTCACGCAGGATTTCAAATGCTTGAGTGCATTCCTTGGAGATTTCGAAGGGAACATCCTTGGAGAGAAGAGTGGTCAGGGGGCGTGCGATTTTTGAAAAATCAGGGATAAATCGTCGATAAAAACCGACATGCCCTAAAAAGGATCGGATGTCCCTGATCGAGCTAGGCATAGGAAGGCGAGAAATCAGATTAACCTTAGCTCGATCCACTTGGATACCTTTCTCCGAAATTGAGTGTCCCAGGACAATTCCCTCAGGCACCATGAAATGGCTCTTTTCCCAGGAAAGAACCAAATTCACGTCGATGCACCGCCTGAGTATCTGGACCAAGTGTTGGAGGCAATCGTCGAATGATGCTCCGAAAACTGAAAAGTCATCCATGAAGACTTCCAGATAATCACCTACCATATCTGAGAATATGGCAAGCATGCATCGCTGAAAAGTAGCGGGTGCATTGCAAAGACCGAAAGGCATCCTTCGGAAAGCGTATGTTCCGAAGGGGCAGGTGAATGTGGTCTTTTCTTGGTCCTCAGGATGGATTGCCACCTGGTTATAACCGGAGTACCCGTCAAGGAAGCAGAAGAACCTATTTCCCGCTAATTTTTCGAGAATTTGATCAATGAAGGGTAGTGGGAAATGATCCTTCTTCGTGGAGGAATTGAGTCGACGGTAATCTATACAGACTCTCCACGAGTTGGCTAATCGGGTAGGAATGATTTCTCCGGTCTCAGTCGTTATAGTGGTGAGTCCTGCCTTCTTAGGCACGACCTGAATCGGGCTCACCCAACGACTATCGGAGATCGGGTAGATGATCCCGGCATCTAACCACTTGATGATCTCCTTTTTCACGACCTCCTGCAGATTGGGGTTTAAGCGTCTCTGCATTTCACGAGAAGGTCGTGTGCCCTCTTCTGAATAGATATGATGAGTACAATAAGAGGGACTTATTCCAGTCAAATCATCGAGGGTCCATCCGATGGCTCTGCGATGTTGCTGGAGGACAACAATCAGACGGGATTCCTGTTCAGGATTGAGGTTGGAATTGATGATCACAGGAAGGGTCTGATTAGAACCCAAAAAGATGTATTTCAAATGAGCAGGAAGGGGTTTCAGTTCAAGGATGGGGTTTTCAGCAGCAGCGGGTGGTTCAGTATAGATGTGAGGTTCAAGGGTGGGAGTTACTGGGTTGTTGACATCCGGATTGGACTCCTCTGTTTGCGGGTCAAGATCCTTCTGTGGTTGATGAGGCATACTCAAGTCATTCTGGAGGTGTGATTCATCAACCAAAGTCTTGATGTCACAAATTTGCTCGATGACGCCGCAATTAATTCCTTGTTGGGCCTTAAATATATCAATTTTCAGTGTTTGATCTCCAAACTTAAGCTCTATTTGGCCCTCCTCACAGCTGATGTTGGCTCTAGCAGTAGCCAAGAAAGGTCTCCCTAGAATGATTGGTGTATCCCTAGGGTTCTCAGGTGCATCCATGTCTAAGACTATAAAGTCCACTGGAAAATAGAAATCCCGCACTCTTACGATAACATCCTCGAGAATCCCTTTTGGTGACTTTATAGATCGATCTGCTAATTGTAATGTCACCTCAGTTGGTTTCAGCTCAGATTCTTCCAGATGGTCAAGTAAGGATGTGGGTATCAGATTTATAGATGCACCTAAGTCTAACAATGCTCTGTCAAATTGGGTACCACCTATCTTACAGGAGATCAGGGGAGTTCCAGGATCTTTTGCCTTGGGTGGGAGTCTACTAAGGATTACAGAGCTGGCTTGCTCTGACAGAACAATTGGGCTCCCTCCCTTGGTTCGCGGCTTACGCTGGGGTGTACATATATTCTTTAGAAATCGTGCGTAAGCTGGTACGTGGCGGATTGCATCCATCAAGGGGATGTTTATGTGGACCTGCTCAAAGAGCTTGACCAGGTCCTCCTCAGGGGCCACGGGTTTGGTGGTCTTCTTTCCCTTGGTCAGGGCTTCGGGAAACGGGATCTTGGTTGGTTCCTCTAGGATAGGTCCAGGTTGTGGGTCTGGAACAGCGGTACCTTGGATAACTATCCTAGGGTCATGATTATCAGGCTGGGAGTGGTTTGGATAACGCGGGTCCTGAGTTGTCTTACCACTACGTGTTGTTACAGAATTTAATCCGGCCTGATTTTGGTTTGGATTTGGTAGGAGGGGTGGCTGCTGCTGAAATCCCGTACGAGAAGTAGAGGCTTCCATCTCGTCTGGAGATGGGGCAGTAGGGGCCTGATAAATCCATTGAGCGTGGCCTAAATTTGGATTCATAACGCGCTTCTGGGTTGGCACGTTATTTGGGTTAGGAAGGGGTTGGGAAGGGAGTGTGCCTGGCTGGCGAGAATTTGCCAACTGGGCCAGCTGAGTTTTAACTTCAGTAAGCTCATCCTTGTGCTGTTTTTGAATGGCCGCATTCGATTTTTGAATGTCAGCCAGAGTCTGAAGGATTAAGGACATTTGATCTTGATTTGGCCCTGATGGATAAGTAGGGTTGGGCCGAGGCTGAGGCGGCTGGTAGTGATGAGAGGGCTGTGGGCGGGACTGAAAAGGTGGTCTTTGGGTTTGGGAATTTCCCGCCCACTGAAAATTGGGATGGTTTCGCCATCCAGGGTTGTAAGTGTTGGAGAATGGGTCGTTCTGGATGGCGTTGAGGTCCTCGCAGGTCTGAGGAACCTCCTGAGAATCAGGGAAAGGGGGAATGGAGTTCCCCCGGCTGGTGAAGAAAGGATCGGATGATCTTCCAGTCCAAGAATCAGATGGGGATGGATATGGATCCATCCCAGGGGAGGATCGGTGTAGGATGTTTTGCACAGTCTCCTGTGTGGAAGGAGGTTGTGCAAAGGAGTTACGCGCAGAGGTGGCTCGCTGCAAGTGCTGAGTCAGCTCATCCACCTTCTTTTCAATAATTGAGACCTTGTCCAATCGACTGGCCATTAATTCCAGGTCGACTGATGCGGACAGGCCCTGCGTCTCATGTGCTCCCTTAAGATTCGTCGCTGCGCGGGTATTCGTCCTGTCGAATAATCCCATGGAGTCATTGTTGATGGAGTTCTCGCACATATTTTCGAGAATCTCCCATACGGTGTCTTCATGTTGACCCATGATGTTTCCTCCGCAGGTTGCATTGACGAAAAGGCGGATGTCCTCACGGAGTCCCTGGTAAAAAGATTGGACTTGTTCCCATTTAGGAACTCCGTGATGGGGGCACTTCCTCATGAGATCCTGAAAACGATCCCATGCCTCATGGAGAGGTTCTCCTGATTGTTGAGTGAAGTGTGTAATCTGATGGCGCAAGGCGTTGGTCCGACCAACGGGAAAGAACTTTTTCAAAAACTCGGATTGAAGTTCTTCCCAAGTGTTGATCGGCCGGGTCTGAGTTTGATACCAATGGGCGGCCTTGTCCATAAGAGAAAAGGAGAACATCTTCATGAGAAGAATATCCCGATTTTGCGCATCTGATCCAAAAGTGTGGGCCAGATGCTTAAGCTGTTTGATGTGCTGGAAGGGATCTTCAGAATTAAGCCCATGGAATTTAGGTATAGCATGAATCATGTTGGGCTTTAGTTCGGAATCAGGTCCTCCAATCGGGATTTTAACTCGAGGCTCAATGGCCACCGCAGCAGGATTGTAGTGGTCCCGCATCATAGGACGCTGTGGTGGGTGCACGAAGTTTTGGAAGAGGTCATTGAGTCGCTGGAGCTGGTGTTCCAGATTATTTTCTTCCTCAACTGGCTGAGCCATGATGGGGGAAGAAGAAGAACTTGGTTCTGAATCAGAAGAGAGAATAATGTGAGGGTGTTGCTGCACAAACACGGGCGTCGAGGCTTGGCCTTGACGAGAGTGAATTTCTAAAGGAGGTCTTAAGGGTGGTCTTAGAGACCTCCTTCCGTACATGCACAGTTGGGAGAGGTAAGTTTAGAAGGTGCTGGACCCAATCAAGACACCCAAAAATGTGTTGGGTGACTATAGAGGTGCGGGGCAGATGGACCCCTTGATCAGAAAGATCGTCCACCTGAGAATTACCTGGGCAGCCAGAGAGGGAGAGTCCCGCGAAGACCCCTACACGGTAGAGCGTCCCCACGGGTTACAGGGTTTCCCCCACCCGACCTCTCTTGTCACTGCGGTTCCAAGTAGACCAGAATGGGGATCTTGACCTCTTAAGTCTACCAATTTTAAGATCAGGGTGCTTAAGGTTTCACTTGAACTTTAGTCTTTTTAAGTGCAAAGAGTGACCTAATTTAAGGTTGGTTAACCCAAGGGGTCAACTTTACCTATTGTTTTCTTTAAGAGCTTTTAGGTCCTGTCTTTTAGGGTTCAAGTGTTTAGAGAGAGCCAATTGTTTAGGATTTTTCTTGTTAATTATTTTCAATCAATGGCTTGGGCACACCTCTTTAGGATTTCCTCAATTCTTGATTAAGGGGTGTGTCTCTACTGAAATCCTAATGTTTGACCTTATGTTGGCTCTACTTGGTCCATTTAACTCTTTGTTGGGCAATTAGGGCTCAAGCAAGAATGTGTTAGCCCTTAAATACCCTTAATAGTGTGCAGGAGTGATGAGTTGAAAACATGCAACTTTTTATGGTTACTAAGTATGGAAGACAGGTTAGCCCTATATTGCTTTGTTCTTTTCTTTTCTTTCTCTTTAGAGTGTAGGGGTTAATAGTGAGAGAAAAGATTTACCTGTCTTCGGAGTGGTTGTCGTGTGGTTGCTTGTCTTCTTGAGTTCCTGTAGCTGCACAAAAGAGAGGAGATTATCAGAAATTAAAAGATACAGGAATGTTTACCTCTAGAATAGCCGTTGCTCCCCGGCAACGGCGCCAAAATGGTAACGTCGGTTTCAGTTATATCATTGTAGTAAAGCCGGTTGTTACCAACGTTTCATATAAAATTTTTTACTCGGAAAAATAAAAGAGTTCCCGAGGTCGAACTCAGGGAGCAAGTTGTATTCTAGAGATATACAAGTTCTATTACAAAAATAAAGAGAGAGAGAGAGAGAGAGAGAATTTGTTGTTCTCTTTGTTCTGCAGAGGGGGGTGCTCTTCTTTCTCTCTTTCTTTAGATCTCCTTCTTTCTCTCTGTTCAGGTGGTATTCTTCTCTTGCAATGGTGGTGCTCTTCTTCTTCTTCCTGCTGTTCTTCCTTGTTTTCTTTCTTTCTTTTTCTTCAGATCTTCTTCTTCTTTTCTTCACCTGCCTTGACCTCTCTTTTTCTTCTTTCGCGATGGCCGTTGCTCTTCCTTCTTCTTCAGCCTGTCTTCTTTCCTGCTCTGGCTGCTGACCTTCCGTCGTCTGCCCCGGTGCTGAGACGACTTAACGATGCCTTCGCTACAGTGCAGCAGCTCCTTCTTCTTCAGCGGGTCTGCTTCTTCTTCTTTGGCCTGCACACTTCAGAGTTTTTTCGTCAAGAGGCAAAAACCTACTCTACCCCCCTCCCCCGCGTATCTCTCTCTCTGAAATCACTCTTCGGAAGCTCTCCCAGAGCGCTATCGGGTAATCGGGTTCGGGTCAGGCCCGGGTCCAGGCCCACCGGCGTGCGTGGTGGGCGAGGAGTGCAGGTCAGTCTAATCGGGTCGGGCCAGGTCCGCGGAGCGTGGTCACGGACGAGGCCGAGTCGGGTCGGGTCGGGTGAGAGGGACCTCACCCCGTGGTAACTGAGGCAAACAGATGGTGGCACTTTTGCAATTTATGTGGGTGTGTGGCTTCAGAAATTCCCGAGGTGGGACTATCCGCGCACCCCTTTTCTCTCACGCCTGCAGCAGGGATGGTGCTTCCAATTGCAACAGCTGTTGAGGCGCGCAACTCCAATTGAGGGCCAGGGTGTGTGCGCAAGACTCTTTCGCGCTGGCCGTGGCTCTTCAACCTGGGATATCTAGGCTTGGAGCAACCTCAAGCAAGCTTCGAGCTTCCTCGCCAATGGCGGTCAAGGCCTGGAACCTGAAATCAATAGAACGGCCTCTCGGCCAAATCAGACAGGCGGGGGACCTTCGCCGTGGCACGGCGAAGGTGGTCAGGGGGTCTGCAGGGGGCGAGATGGAGCTATCAGGTCGTCCTAGGTCAAACTGTGAGCGAGGGAGTGGGTGTGTTCGGTGGATCTGCAGAGGGTGTTTGGTGGGAAGTGGAGGGGCGGAAGAGGATCAGGGTGAGGAGGCGGAGGTTCTGCGGTGGTCGGCGAGCCGTGTGGGTCGCTGAGGTGATGGGAGCGGCTCGCCGGAGGGTGGTCGGAGGCGGAGAGGGTGAGGGTGAACAGGGTCGGTAGAGGGCTTAATTGACTAAATCGAAAGCGGGGAAAGAAAGAGGAGGAGAAGGGGAGTAGGTCTAACTTAACTGCAGGGACGAAGGGGGAGGAACAGGGCGACAGTCGTATCGACTGTCGCCGGAGAAGACGATGCTCAGGGAGAGGGGCGGCGGCGAGCAGAGGGCTGGAGAGGCGCCAGCTGGGTGCGGCGTGGCGCGGGAAGAGCAGGGGAGGAAGTCTCTGCTGCTGGTAGTGCGGCAGAGCGAAGAGGTGGAGGGGGAGGAAGTCGCCGGAGCTGGTGAGCGTCTGCCGGAGAAAGAAGAGAAGAAAGCTGGGGGTTTTCTCCGTCAGATCCAGGCTGCCCTCGTCGGTGGAGCGGCGGGGGGTATTTATAGGGTTGAAGCAGGGAGGAAGGCGGAGGGAGACGACGTGTCTCCCTCGCCGGAGAATGGTCGGAATACGAACCCATACCGTCCGTGCGTTCGCACGGCCGGTATGGGGGGCTACAATGACCATGGGGGTGCTCCTGCGACGGCTGACGACGCAGGGCACCCCCGGTACACTTGCCAGGTCCTCCACCTCACCCTGCGCGGCGCCATGCTCCGCGCAAGGTCGCCGGAGCATGGTGCTGGCAGGGTTTTGCAGGAGGGACCTGTTTGCAAAGAACGAAGGAGAGTTAGGGGCCAAAATGCGAGGGTTCAAAAGTTGAGGGCCAAAGAGTAAATATATGAGGACCAAAGTGTGAAGTCGGTCAAGGAGGTTTCTTCTTAGGCTCAAGTTTTTATACATGACTAATTAGGACCTAAGGAATCTGATGGTGAATTTTATTTTCATATTAAACCTTGTTTGACCGGTCAATTTGCGCAAAAACCCAAATTAAGTTATTAATTGGGCATGGTTCTCAATGTAGGTCAAAATGGGTTCTAAAGGCCAAATTGAAGGTTCTAAACCCTAGAGATTATTTTTCTATGAATTTTAGAGGGTTTATTCTATTTTTACTTTGCCTCGAACCTTGTGAATTGAAGTGGGTTGTTTTAGGGTTACAGATTATCATTTGGTTCCTTGGAAGTGCTGTAGCCCTTGCTAGATCATCTCATCCCACTTTTATTCTTATTAAGCTGTTTTGACCTATGTTTGGGCCCTGAATTACCCTGTATGCAGATTATACTGGTAAAATTGCACTTTTACCCCTTATGACTTGTTTTCTTCTCAAACTCAGAATTCTCTGAGTTAAGCTTTTCCTTGAGATATGTAGGAGCTTTTATCCTTTGTATTGGGTCAAAATGAGCTAGTTATGGCTCATGATGAGGTTCTCATCAGTAGGTATATCTAGAGAGTCATAGAACTCATCAAAATCAAATGTAAATGCCTAGAGAGTACTTATAGGATCAAAGAAATCTGAGTTAAGAAAATATTCGAACTCTGGATTGTAGACACTCTCGACAATTATTGTTTCTGATTCCTGAGGATCAAAAAGAAATGATTCCATCTCAATGGAACCTGATTTTGAATCAATGATCTTGAGATCAGGGACCTTAAAGTTAGAGTCAAAGAATGGATCATGTATGCTGAGGTTGTAGATTGGTTTAGAATTGTTAGGAAATAACAATTCTCTGAAATCAGGATAAGATTCAAAATCGTTGGAGAACTTGCGAGAATCATGTTCTGAAACTGATTCAGGATCAGAGGTTCAACCACAGAATAAATCAAGATGTGGAGAAGCAGCAACTTGACTTCGATCTAGCCTATTCTCGGATTTCGAGCTACAAAAGTTGTCCTTATTAGGCATGGGCTTGGTTTCTTAGCTTGTAATGAAGGCCCAATCAAAACCCAGCTCTTCCAGTTCCTCGATTTCTGTATCGTAGATCTGCATGACTTTCAAAAAATCAATCTGTATCTCTAAGGAGGTTGGAGAGGTACATTCATCAAATACAGGACCAGAATCATAATCCAAATTCAAAATCTAATTTCCATCACACGAGGCTTTGTAATCATCCCGATAAGATTTAGATCCAGATTCTAGGTTAAGGGTGTGGGTTGGATCACTAGAATCTAGGTTGGGCTCTATAGGGGTGTTAGAATTACTCTCAAGAGTCACCTTATCAGAATAAGGGATGGAATTTATACCCTTGAGAGGTTCTGATTCAATCTTAGTATCACAGGTGTCTGGGAATTCAAAGCTAGGAGAACCAGGATTTTGTATCTCTAAGGCTGGCTCGAAATCGTGATCACTTGCAATCGGAGCTTCCCAACCCAACTCAAAATTAGGTGTATTAGTCTGTACATATTTTGGATTAAGTTCTATCTAGGTTGGGGGTCCACAACAACCTTGATTCTTGTCCCCGGGATTTGGAACATTTTGCTCCTTAATGTTGCTCCAAGATGTCTCATCGTCTTCTGAAGGAATGTATGGGTATCTTTAAATAATTGTCTTTTGTAGTGTATTTTGCATGTCCCTACATTTTGCTCTGAGACTTTGATACGTTTCTCAAAATTGTGGATTCGAACAACATTGTAGACAGTCGGTACTATGTAATCTCCATAATTCATTGAATTCTGATAAAAGATCCTCCCGGGTTGAACCATGTAAGACTCGAGTATAAAGTATTTCAACATGGCTCATAATGTGGGTTGTTGTTTCCATAAATTTATCCTGAATGTCCCTATCTAAGGCTCTATAATATTCTTCATGGTATCCATAAGCAGCCTCAATCATCTTATCTTTGATATTCATTTGGGGCCTAGGTTTCCTAATCACCTTTCCTAACATGTCAGGCTGCATTTTTTAATCAAGTGGTGGAATCAAGATGTAGGATCAAACTCAAGATTAGATTGAAGTTAATCAGATATGAAAGAAATCCCTAAGATGATCTGTGTATGTGCTCTAAATAGAAGGGATGAGGGATTGGATGTGAAATTGACCCAATCAAGGCACCAAAAGATTTTTGGATGACTAAGGTAGTTTCGAGGTGGAGGATACTTTTGAATCAGAAATTCTTACACGCAAGAAGTACCTGGGCAGCTAGGAAGGGAGAGCCCCATAAAGACCCCTACACGGTAGAGTGTCCCCATGGGTTACAGGGTTTCCCCCACTCGACCTTCCTTGTCACTGAGGTTCCAGGTAGACCGGAATGTACAAACTTAAGACCTTAAGTCTACCAATTTTATGTCCTAATTTGTGCCTTGAGTTTCACTTGATTAGAAGTTAATTCAACTTGTGACCTAATTTGGAGGTTGGTTGGCCTATAATGTAGATCAACTTCACCTGACCTGCCCTAAAGATGGCAGAATGAGATCTACGTCAAGACCTAGAAATTACCTGAATTGGCTCTCAAGTTATTAGGTCCAAGATTTTAGGATTCAAGTGAAATTAGAGCCTGATTTTAGGATTTTTCTTGATTAGATCTTTTCAATCAAGGGCTTGGGTAGCACACAAATGTGAGAGGGTAGCTTTCCTTTAATTCAGGCAAAAATGTGTACTAGCACTCCAAACCCTAATGTCAAACCCTAATTGGCTCTATTCTGCATCCAATTTGATCTCAACATATACACCTTGGACTCAAATAAGAAGGTGAGAAGTCCAAGATGATAAGAAATTAATCGTGATCCCTAATAGGCACAGGAACTTTGGGGTAGGGAATTCTAAATAGAATCGTCTCAATCTTCAATCATATTTGAAAAAGTTTTCGCAAATCAGGAAACTTGCCTTTTAAATGATAGTTACTATGAAAAATAAGGCTGATGATTCCTAATTGATTGCTTCCCTTTTTTATCTTCCCAAGATTAGGAGGTTGATTAGGGAAGAATAGAGTAGTTACCTTCCCTGGAGTGGTTGATATATGTGGAAGATCTCCTCGTGAAGTACCTCGCAAAATCACAATAAAGCAAAAAGGGTAAGTTAGTGCTCAAGTATAATCAAGATATAGCAGGAGAATAGTGGTGAATTGCACGTTGCTCCCCGGCAACGACGCCAAAATGTTTAATCGATTTATCGGGGATTTGAATCAATGTATTGTCGTCGTAGTTTGAAATCCACAATAGATCGAAAAATAGATAATATTTATACTCGAATTTAAGTCTGAGGTCGTTCGCTAAAAGTAAGTATTGCATTCACGCACTAATCTCAATAGATAATATAAATGAGCACAATTAATTACTCAAAAACTAATTTGTAATGTATGGCATAAGTATATAATGAGTCAAAATAAATCTAGACAAAATAGTGGTGATTTGGATCACCAATTATTAGTCTAACACATGTAGCAAATACTCAAATAATATCAACTATTTAAATCAAAGTGCACAGTGCACTCCATCAGACAACATAGTCCTTAACCAGACAATTTAAGTCAACCTTGTTACAGTGCTAAGAGGGCACTACACTTCTTTAGCCTCCTCTTCTTTCTTCTTTTTTTGTGTGCCTTCTCTTCTTCAGCTTTCTGTCTCTTCTCTTCGTGCATAGCTCTCCTTCCTCTTCTCCTCTTTTCCTATATGCACAAGGTGGGAAGGCTTCTTCTACAAATTTGGCTAAGTGTTAGCCAATACAGAACATAGCAAAACCCCCCTTAACCCCGCACACACTCTCTCTTTCCTTCTCTCTGGTTTCTCCTCTTTCCCGCCCTCCCAGGGCCATGCACAGTACCAGGTAGTCAGGTAATCGGTCTAGAGCGCACCTGGAACTAGGGCTGCCGACATGGGGTAGCATCCGAGGTGTGCACAGGCATAGGTGGGTAAACGAGTGGCCCGCGTGCACAGTGTCACGAGTGTGGCATGTGAAGGGGTGAGAGGGACCTCACTCCCCAAGTGTTGTGGCAAACATCCCTCAACACTTTTTCCTTTTATGCCACAGTTGCACTTCCAAAGTCCATGATGTGGGACTATAAGTCCCTGCTCTTTCCTCACACAGCGGTTGTGCATGGGCCTACTTTGAATTTAGGGTGAGGATGCTTCTATCCACTGCAATTGAGGACCTAGATCTCTTCCAGACTTCGAGCCGCATCACCTGGAGCGGACGCCTGGAGTTAGCGAAATCAGGAGCGAGATTCGAGTAAGCTTAAAGCTCCTGCATTAATGGCATTATAGTCCTTGCACCTAAAATCAAAACATAGCCTCTCGGCCACGTCAAAACAAATCAGGAAGCCTCGCCAAATGACGATAAACGTAACCGTGGTGGTGCGATGGTGATTAGTAGAGTGAGGAGGTCTGACGACCTCGAACTGTTGGTGTGGAGGACGTAGTGTTCAACAGAGGGTTTGAAGGGCCAATAGACCTAACTAGGTTAAGGAGTTTGCTCCTAGGATCGAGGTGGAGGTGTAGGGATGGATGGCAAGGCGTATGGAGTAGTGTAGCGATGGGAGCGCCTTGTCAGAGGAGTGGTTGGAGACGGAGAAGACGAAGGTGATCAGTGGATTTGAGGGGTTCTTTTTGTGATTTTTGGGTATAAAACTAACCTAAAAGAACTAAGGATCTAATCTAACTACCTATCTAAGTGGATGAAAGGAGGGAGAACAATGCCAAGGGTACATCAGCGTTGGGGAAGAAGGTACTCCAGTAGGTAGGATGGCAACGACGACGGAGAGAGAGAGATGGTGGCTGGTATTGCATGATGCGGAGGAAGATGAGGAAGAAGAATCCGCCATCGGTATTGCGGTCGGATGACGAGGATAGGTAGGGGGAGTCATCGGAGCTTGAGGAGCCTTTTGGGTGGAATAGGAGGGAGGAAATGAGGGTAGATCCGGCCAAAATCAAGCTTAAGATGGACGGCATGCACTGGGGGTCCTTTTATCGGTCTCTAGAGGGTGATTAAAGCTTGGGAAGCAAGCTTCCCAAGCTTGGAAGGTTGCTGGAGATGGAAACCTATGGGATACCTGAATCTTTCATGCATTCGCATGAGAGATTGGGAAGGTTGTTGGGCTCAAGACCAGATTCATTAGAAAGAGAACTTCTTAAAGAATCTCACTTCCAATTTTGGAAGGGATTCATTGATCAGAGGAGTTCTCTTCAATCAAAGGTCACCAGATAAGGATTCCTCTATGATAATGGCGGAAGGACCCATTTGCAAAGAACAATGATAAATATAGGGGCCTATTTGTAAGGAATTTAAAAGTTAGGGGTATGTGTGTGAGAGAAAAGTCTCAGACAGGACCAAATTGCAAACTAGGTTAAGATGATCTCAAATTGGGCCCAAATTTTGGTACAAACTAATTTGGATCTAAAGAATCCAATGGTGAAGTTAGATTTAAGTTTTAACCAAGTTTGACTAGGTAATTTATGTAAAAACCCAAATTAGGGCAAAAGTTTGTGTGTGGCTATGTTTTGGGTCAAGATGGGTTCTGATGGTCAAATTGAAGGTACTAAACCCTAGAGAATATTTTTCTATGAATTTTAAAGGATTTATGTGAATTTTATCTTGACTAAAACCTCAGTGAATCAAGTGGATCTATTTTTAGGGTTTCAGATGTCATTTAATTCCTGAAACGTGTGAAAACTCATTTCTGTCTACATGGACCTACTCGTTAGACAATTAAAACCATTTGACCTTTAATTAATCCCTGAGAAATCTCATGATTGTACTACAATTGAGATATACTATTAAAATTGCAGTTTTACTCTTGTTTTACTGTTATTCCCTCAGAATGGATTTGCAATGAATTATGGTCCTCTAACGGGTATGTAGGAGCATTTAATGACGAAATATGACTAAATAAAGCTAGATATGGCTTATGATGGCATTATCATCATGAGTCCCAAGTCGTCATGTTGTGGTTTGATCAGTGATTCAAAGTGGTGTGAAATAAGGACCCGTGTGGGGGGTCAGTGTTAATATAAGGAGCTTGGATGGTTGCTCCTAGCCATCCTATGGGTGGTTCTTGACTTACTCATCAAGGAGGAAGAGGAAGAGGGTATTCCATTTGGTTCATTTTTCTTGAGTGATTTCCTTCTTCAATTATATGATGTTGATGAGACTGTTCTTGTTAAGTTATGCAAATATTTTTTAATGCTAGTAGGAACCGAAGGCAGTCCAAGGAGGGTCAACTCTTGGAGGAGTTGAGGGCAAGTCACATTAGGTTAGGGAAGTTCATTGTTAGCAGGTACGCACATTCCTATGTTTCTTAAATTGGTTGAGTATGAACTGTGTGAACGTTTTAGTGTGGCCTTAACAGCTTGTATGGCCCTTTTCATTAGCTTCCTCAGTATGGAAAAATTATTAGTTGTCTTTAACACCAAATATTGGACATAGGCCTTTAGAGTTCTCCCATTAAACTCTTAGACAATAAACTTTATTACATTGGCCATGTGCTATTGTCATGAACCATCATATTTTACCATTAGACTACTGAAATATCCTCCTCAAGCCAGTGGTTGGAAACAACTAGAAGTCAGATGAATCAATAGAATTTATCCTCAATAACCACTTTGTTATCCCATAAACATAAATAAACAACTATGTAAAAAAATGTGCATAGATATTTTTGAGACCAAAAAATTTGCATGGGTTGCATGTGTAGGAGGTTTAATCGATTGTCTACCATGGCAGCAAGCTCCCTGTAGCTGGAATGAAATGGCTCTAATATTGTCATGATATCCTTGCAGAAATTGGTCAACTGCTAAAAGCGTCTAATTGTAGGTGGTGGTTGTTTCCAAGCATGATGACGACCTATGGTAGGAGAAGAAGGGCCTCTACCACTATTGATATGAGCACAAGAAGAGATAAAATAGTAAGGGATACTTTTTATTTGATGCCTTTGAGGGGATACACCATCGACATTTATAGACAACTCCATGAAAAGAAAGACCACCACCTGAGTAAGGACAGATCATACAAATGATCAAGCATCTCCCCTTTTACAAAGCACTCAAAGCTAAAAAAGACAAAATAGGAATCGAAAATATCTTCCATCTCCTAAGACCTTACAAATTGGGTTGTGTGACATCTGGTGGGAGCTGATTGCCTTTATAAGCTAGACATTTTTATAGAAAGAGAGAAGTCCTTTTTTGGGTGTTTTGTAGAGTTTCACCATCTTTTTAGAGTTGTTCAAATGTAGGTATCATAGAAGTGGAGTCTTATATGAACTTCTCTACCTTAGTGGGACAAAGAAAATGAACCAAAGAACTAAGATATACACTTGTAACGTAGCTGGCATAATAACTGGTGATAGGGGTTGGAGGTGTTTAACCTTTGACACAATTTATTGGAAAGCTAGAACTGAGGTCTTTTCTTTTGCCAATCAAGAGTTAGTTATTACTGACTTTCTTGGGTGGATGGTGATGGTTTTTTTTTTGGGTTGCGTGTGCGTGTGTGTGGGGGAGGGTATTAACCACATCAATGTTTGGAACATCCACTTCCCAACTGTACTTTTGAAATACTTGAATTTCCTAAAATTCATTCCATCTTTGGTAGCTTTGCTTCTCAAGGAAAAGAAAGCTAAATGACGGGAGAAAATGGACCTTTGAATGGAGGGAAAGGGTAGAAACAAAGACTTAAACCCATGCATAGGGGATAGGTGCAGATGTGACCAAGTGGATGAAGATAGTGGTTCATGAATTTATTACTTTTGAGTTCAATTCCCATCATTCAGCAATCAACCAATGGACCTCCCCTAAGCAATCTAGGAAAAGGAAGCAATACTCTTTCCTTAGTCCTGTTTATTCTGTCTCATAGATTTGTTTTTGAAACCTCAAAAACCCTGATCTTTTTATTGTAGTTCTTTACATTCACTGTGACATCCTTTCAACATGTTGTTTCCTTGTCAAAAGAGAGGGGGATATAGAAAGGTCAAAGGGAATGGGGATTTGTTATTATTTGTTGTTTCCTTGCCTAGGCATTAACTGATTTCAGAAATGCACCACCACTACTAATGGACCTACATAGCACTCAAATAAACAACCATTTGCCCCAACTCAAGAAGGAGTTCCATGTCCTCATGGTTGCTCATATATATTGCCATCACAACAACTTGGCCATCATAGGTTCCATAGCATTGACAGCATTCAAGAGGTTGAAAAATGTTTCACCAAAATCACAACAATGGAAGTAATGTTATGTTACTTTAGGGAAATTTGGTCATTTTAGTGATCCATTAATTTTATTTGGCATACCTAAATAAGGTGATACTAATATATGGAACAAGTTAAAGTGAAGAATTAAGATTACATATGCAGTAGGTGCTTGGAGAAAAAAGGTAATAATATCATTTGATTATAAATTTCTTAGAACATATATGTTGTTTCAAGCTTTGATTCAATAGTAAAATAAAAATTAGGGTTTTTATTTCCATCAGTTGGTTGGAATGGTTTTATTCATCTGTGGACTAAGGTGTGCGAGTTAATAATGCTCAATTTCTAGAGCCCAAATGCCATTGCCAGGAAGGTACTAGTAGTTTTTTTTTCTTATTTTTTTTGAAAGGAGGAAGTTAGCAGTAGTTATTGTTGCATGTTTGGCAATAGATCTGCATGTAGTAGGTTGTGACAAGTTCTTGGATGATCAACTTTTACTAGAAGAATTTACAGTTACGGACAATAAACTCATTCATTAACTATATTGGCAAATGCATATATATCAAGGTAATAAGGTTAGTTATTTGATGGAATCAAGTTCTATAATTTCAGCTTCAGACATCTTGCTACAACAAAGATTATAAAGTTTCTTGTTTAGTATATGCTATTTTTCTCTTTGGTCATTTTATACTTATCTATGCACAAATAGCAATATGCACTTTGGAAGATGTTGGTTTTAGCATGATCGAACAGTAGATAGGCTTCAAAATGAAAGAGAATTTGGGTATTGTATGATTTCTTTTTAATTCATAGGAAGGTTGGATCTCAAATAACAAACATAAAATATATTCCCTACCAAAGCTTCACCATGAATATTATAGGAACAAATTATTGCTAACTCGTAGACTTGAATGAATTGTAGGATGAGTCGGACGAATAGAAACCCACCTCTAGTTATGGAAGAATTTGACTCTACTAGGTCAAGGTGTAGAAGAGATAAGAAGTGAACTCCAGAGCAAGATTGGAAGCTTGTAAGAATTTTACTAGACCATCATGATCGGGGCCATTGGAAAGGAGGATCCTTTACCAAACAGGCGTGTACTCAAATTGTGACCGAGTTTGAACAAGAGACACACTTAGGTTATGACCATCATAAAATCCTCCACAGATGGAAGACTTTGAAGAAGAACTTTCGAAGCTATCACCGTCTTCTCACCATTAGTGGATGGGGCCTTGGCTCTATTACTAAGTGTCCCATTGCACCTTCATCTATTTGAGGTGAGGTACAACCTTTCTTTCAACGATTCTTGCATACCCATCCTAAATTCCCATTGTCATCTACAACTTCTCATTGATAGGAGTTTTTTACTTGTCTCAGCTACCACCAAAACTATAGAAATTGAGAGGCGTTGCATTTCCATACTATGATGAGATAAACATCATAGTTAGGAAGGACATTGCTACTAGAGAACATGCAATGTGCTCGCAACGATTGTCTGAGTCATCAGATGATGTTGTGCCCCAAATGTAGATCGGGACTCGTGCACCATCAATTCATCAATCCATAGACACAATCCCCACCAATTACTTGCAACAATCATACTTCATGGATCGAACGAGTCAAATGGATGGATTTGATCTAAATGACAATCATTTTACCTTTGAGGAGCTTCTTTCTTCCAGTCAACCCCCATATGTCGAGATTAATAGTGGTCATCCTTCGATCCTTATGATGTTGCAGGACAATGTCATTGCATACGCAGTTGCTTCATCCTCGAACCCCATTCAACATCCCGACCATGCTCGGGAAAGTTAGTTCTTCAAGTAGGGGTAAGAAACGAACAAGTATCGAACATTCAAATGCCCAGATATTAGAAGGAATAACACAAATAAGTTCTTTCTTGAAGGACGTGATCCATATAAGATCCTAGCCGAAAAAAACTGACAAGGCTGACAAGATTGGTCAGTGCCTTGCAATGGTCATGGAGAGAGTTTCGAATATTTTGGGTGCGGACACAGTTACACTGGCCCAGTATTTCAGTAGGAGTTGAAATCGTGCAATTTTCAGAAATGTCATTAGCAACCGTGATGCTTTCATGAGCTAGCTAGAGACCATTCTTAAGTAGTTTTCCAACAATTCCTGCATTGTAGTAGTTTGTTATTGGCATTTCTCTACAAACATAACATTGACAAATTGTATTGAAAATTTCATTCTCTTCAATATTGTAATAGTTTATCGATTTTCGTAAAAGTGTAGTAGTTTTAGTCTCTGCCGTATAATTGTAATCCGTTAACTTCTTAACTTCCCTCCACAACACATCTATATCACTCATGCTCAAAGTCCCCTATTTCAAGTATGTCTAACTTTGATATTTTGGAATAAAAAATTATCACCTCTAATAGCTCAATTAGCTCTATCTCAAGCTCAGATTCTTAGTATCACTCGAGTGAAGAAGATATGGCCCTTGTGGAAATGGTGGTGCCCGTCTAATGTGTATACATATAATTAGCCTAAAATGTCTATTTATGCATGTTCCTAGTGTCATAGAAACATCACGCATTATAAATATTGTATAAAATGCATCATCATGTATTTAGGTTAATTTGTAAATTGTATAGTAATTTCCCTTTTTGTGGCTAGGGAATAGGGCAATATCATTTTAGGGCCTCAGATTGAAGATTCAACCGTATGGATCTGATTAGGGCGACAATCGGAGTTCAACGACTCCGAGATTGCCCCGATCGGACTTCCCTAGTATCAAATGCAGTCCGAGTAAGATCAGAGGTCAAGGGGCAAGGTGGTGTAAAATTTGTACCTCAGACAACAAATTCAACCACACAGATGGATTCAGATCGACGATCGAAACCCAACGATGCAAAAATTGGTCCAATCCAACAACTGTGACACCTCCTATGAGCAAAAGGACATCTTAGATGATGCCACGTGGTATCATCCAATCCGCCCACGGCCATTCGCAGCACCTCTTTGAAGAGATAAATTAAGATCTGATCTTGATAGTTGGATCTTGATCTAGTGGCCAAGATCTGGCCACACCACTTCCCCCTTGCAAACTAAAGACATGAAGAAGACACCATCATGCAATCTCGGCCATTGGATCTTCATCCAACGGTGAGAGAGCATGAACCTTGAGTTGAGAAGCGCGACAATCTACAGCTGTAGCGCAACGATCATGAGAGGCGCTATCAAGGCAGCGACGTCTGCTCGAATCCTCATGAGCGGATTAAATCCACGAAGAAGAGCGGTACGTGAAATTACGCAGTTGGATGCAATGCGGATGACAAATCAGGATGCAATGTGGTGCCCTATCGCTCATCGATCGTACGTGCCATCACACGTGGGCACGCGAAACGACTGAAGGTGGGGCGATGTCTACCTGGCAGTGTGTGGAGCGTTGGATCTTCATCGCACGATCGATGATGAATGTGCGGCTACAGTGATGTGTATCTGTAGTGACACATGTGTCCGTCACTAAAGGCAACAGAGTTAATTTTTGAAAGCTAAAATGCCTCTTTTGCCCCTTTTATACAACTATAAAGGCCCTACGTCCTCTACTTTTTCTTCATTCCTTCTTTCATCTCTCTCCCTTTCTAAGAGCTAAGAACTCTAGTTCTAAAGCTCACTCTAGTGCTCCTAAGCTATGGCAAGCTCCGTTAGAGTTAAAATCAAAATTTTCCACCTCTCATCCCCTTCACAGAGCTCTTGCCAGCCATCCTCTCACCCTCATTCCAAAAGTGGATCCCGTGGCGTTGATGCCCTGCCTCATCCCTAGTTCCTCCCGATCTGCTCTCCATCCTCCATCTTCACCCTCCTTCTTCTAGGCGTCATCCATCCGACTCGTTTGCCAAGCAACCGTCAAGGAGGATAACTTCTCACCCCTTATCTTTTTATCGCTTTCTAGATTAGATTTACAGCTTTCTAGTTATAGTTGTAATGACATTATTTTTATTATAAAAGTTATTTTCTCTCTCTCTCTCCCTATCTCTCTCTCTCTAGTTCTATTGTTTAGTTATCATTGTGAATGTCTCCTTTATAAACAAAATTGCAAAAAAAAAAAAATTATGGATTTAGAATCAACGTAGCCTCTTTGTGATTGACTTGGGGCTCACCTTGAGCTTCGGTAAAAATTTATCTGATATTGGATTTTCTTGTGAATTGCACTACAACGATGGGTTCTCCAAATTTAATACTTTTTGCTACAAAATTTCGCTAATCACCGTCTTAGTGATGGCCCAACTTGTAGTTCAACAATGAGTTCCACGTAATACTACACCAATGTCAGGACACACATGGGTGCACCACATGTTGGGTGGTCACTAAAGAGTCGATGTTCACTGTCGTTGAAATTTTAAACATAAAATGACGTGTCATTGTATTTAATCGCGTGGTTGAAACTCACTTTTCAAAATATTTAATATTCAAAATCTAACCACGAAAATAGTTAGGTCGTGTCCACAGGGAGGAAATAACCTATTAGATTAGTAAGTAATACTTTGTTTATTCGGGAATCTCAATGAGCGTGCATACTAGTTATTGCAGTTCAATTTCAACATAAATTAGCATTTATGTAATTACTCAAGAATATAGGGAGGTTACACCCAAAATCACCACTATGGGATACGTGAATTGTAATCTTAGTACTGACAAATATCATCAATATAAATCAAAATCGAACCCGTTCCTGATAACAAATATCCCATATTTTATGCCATTCATAAGAAGAACTCAATCATACTTAATTCAGATTAAAGAGAGGGTTGTCCATGCAAATTTATTGCAATATATTAAATCAATAAATAAGTGAATAGTAGAAGCTGTGTGAGTCGTAAATTTTAATTGGGTCTTCACTGTAGCGAAATAGGGGAGAAAACTCCCCTTGCTCGCACCCGTGGAGGAAGGGCTCACCGGCCATAGAAAGCTCGGTGGAGGTGCTCCGACTCAAGGGCTTCGTGATGATGCTGGCGGTGTCGACGGAGACCGACGGAGGTGGCCGACCGGCGAGGAGAAGCTCACCGGTGACAGGTTGTGCATGCACACGCGTGGACTATAGGAAGGGCCACTGCAGGTGTAGGCGGCCTTGTGAGGGCAAGGAGAGGTCGATGGCATTGACGGAATGAAGTTTCATCATTGGGAGTGGCGGCTGCATGGAAGGGGGCAGCGCTGGTGATGGGTTCTTTTTTGGGGAATTTGCAGCATGTGGGGGCTGTAGGAAGGAGAGGATGAAGATGAAGATGAAGAGGATGAGGAGTGACCAGCCTGCTATGAGGATGGCGCGCAGCGCGTGCAGCTGTGGCATGATGGTGGTACGCGTGGTTGGTAGCTAAGGTTTGAAGGTGCGGTGGTCACGGTCGTGGTTGAGAGGGTGTTGGGTCCCCTCCTTGGTTGCAATAGGTGGAGGAAGAGGATGCACTGGTGTTGGTAACCCTGAAGGGGGGGTTGGCGGTGATGGTGGTCATGGTTGGCAAGGGGGAGAAGGTCTGTTGGAGTTGGAGGGTGATGGGTTATGTTGTCAAGGGAGATTTTTGGTGGAGGAGACAGAAGAAGAGAAGGAAAGGGAAGGGTGACTGTGATGGCTGATGGTGAAGGTGTTGGTAGCGAGCGGGTGAGGGCAATGAACATGCTGTCACCATGCACACCTGGAGTCGAGGAAAGGTGCAGATCATCTGAGCCACAGTGCAAGCCTCCGACCATGGTGTACGCTCCGGCCATGGTGTCGGTGGGTGAAGGAGGAGATCCCCCACCAAGGGAATAGATCATTTCTACAGATCGCCCGCCTCCTCATAAAAAGATCTTCATCGACCGCACCCTTCTCCAACCACTCGGGAAGATTGCGAGTGGTTGGAATGGTAGAATCCGCCAGGCAACATCTTCATCAGATGTCTAATCAAACCTTCAAACGTCTTAAAAATGTAGATATCAGTAAGTTCATGCTGACGATCCCAGAAGTCCATTTTCTCCAGACGTCATATAGTTGTAGAAATGGACGACTAAACTCTTGTACCTAGCCTGCATTCATCGAATAAATTATATTATCATATCATATGTTATTAAATGCAAAATTAACATATAAAATTATATGCAAACTAAGGTAAATTACCATATATCTCCTAGTCCATTAACAACTAAGAGCAAATAATTAAATAGTACTTAGGCTAAATGATGGTCCACAAAAGTGGACTTATCAAATGCCCCATGCCTAAGTTTTTCTAGTCCCGAGAAAAAGTGAAAAAATAATGAAAGTAACCCAAAGATTTCTTCTTCCCTTATTCCAAAGATTTAGAGATCCAGACTAATGTGAAGTGACAGTAGCCTAGGTAATGGATCCAAGTGAAAAGCCAAGTTATATTTAAAGTTCATACTTAACCCTTGGTAAACATTTTATTAGGGTAGGAAACTACTTCCCTCGGGGGTAAAGCAAAAAATAATCTGTAGTTTGACCCCAGCTTTTTGACTTAGGTAGGAGATATTGAGTTGAATGGATTTACATTTGGTGGCTCACACTCATCTGGTGCTACCTGTAGTCTAGTATTGCAGACTCTAGCTCTCCAGACTATTAAATGAGTCAACCCAAAGAGAGGCTGAATAACTATTCTCTCTTGATGTTCCTTTGTGCTCGCTTTTTTCCTTCTTTTCCTCGTGAGATTCACAAATCTCACAAGATTTTGTAAATGTACTCACTGTTTTGTGGCCTCACATGGCTTTCACACTTCAAGTAAAGTCCTAATAACCCTACAACTAAGTTAGAAGTCCTCAGCCAGTATTTGGGCGATTAGAGATGCTGAAAAGTAGGTATGGGTCATATTTGGTGGATCGCAGTGGGTGTTTTTGTTGTTGCCCCAAAAACATGGACACCTGATATGAGGATAAAACTCCAAACTTGGACCTCTTTTTCTCTTTTTTTTCTAAATATAAATATTTCTCTTTTCTTCTTCTTTCTATGTATATTTTTTTCTTCTTTTTTATTATATATAACTCCAACACAACATGACAAAGACTTTTATTTATGAGGCATTATTAGGGATGATGATGGTCAAGAGGATATTGTGTGGCTTATTTGGTGGAAGTATGGATAGGACAATCGTATTTTTGACCTTCACATTACTACCCTCCTTCAGCCGAGGACTCTATGAACGACGGTCGTAACCATCCACCATAGTCGTAGTTTTATTAAGATCCAATCTCTGTGTATCTGTCTTATTTGCTGATTCTCAGGAATTCACACAATGTTTGCACGTAGGAATAAAGAGTGAAAACTATGCCTAACTCTGAGGTATCATCATTTATTTATCAAAAACTTAAGAGTCTTTGCATTAGACTTAGCGCCCTAATAGTCTCTCTACTTTCTTCTCACAAATATGAGGTGGATCTAATAGAAGATAGTATGCCTGACTCCCTATTAACTGTCCAAGGGTTCAGTAGATTAAAAGTGCTTATTAGTTTTCTACAAAGATCCATTACCCAGTCCACGTGCAAGTGAAGTAACTGTACTAGATTCTAAATTTAAGAAATAATTTAAGAAGAAAATCTTTAATGAAACCTCCTTGAAAAAGATGTTTTGTTAGGTTTAACCAATTCAGCTCAAGAAAAGAGATTTTTTTTTTATTTATACTAATGCACCATACCTAAAAGCATGAATACTACCTAAAATGCAAAATGCACCCCCCATCCTAAATCCTACAATGTCCTCATTGTAAAATTAAAACAGGGTAGAAAGGAAGGAAATCACTTGATGATGGTGTTATTCTGAACGCTGAGTTGCCTCCCAACAAGCGCTGCATTTTCTGTCGGCAGCCAGACTTATAGGGAACTTGTAAGTCTGGTTCCAAATAGAATGAGCTAGGCACTAAAAATATGCGTAACAACGCGGGACTAGAAAACAGGTAGCCGCAGATGTTGGTGAGCTGATGATGCAGCGTGATTCTAAAGGCTTGCCAGAATACATGAAAACAGACAACCTCACAAGCTACTTTGAAAGGTCTAGGAATAACAAAAGGAACGTGAGAAGGGATCTCCGAAAATGGAATAAGTGGAGGATAACAAGGATCCTCCAAAGTAGGAAGGGTCTTAAAAGATATAAACATAATTATTTCAAACCCTTGAATGGCGAGACTAAAAGTACAAGCATTAGTCCACACTCGCCACTCTACCTGTGGATGTACTAGCCTAATATTCTTCCCAGAAAGAATGTACATGAGCATAGATCTGAGCCAAGGATCTGTTAGGGAGTGTAAGGGTTGTTCGTGGTGTTGGAAGGTAATGGTTAAGTCCAATGAGGGATTAGTTAGTGTCGAGTCCAACTCCAATAATGATTCAGCTTGTGCATTCTCCCTAACAATTATTGCAGAAAAATTCATGTCACCCTGCTTATCGTTAATGATTGGAGTCATATTATATGTGAATCAATGGTGGACTCCAAATTAAATTCCTTGGTTTGCAGGGTCGAAGCAACAAAATCACTATCACTAATTTCATCCACGAATTCTTTTGGTTCACTCAAGTTTTTGTCGGGGTGTATATGTGATTCATTAGGAAAAAAAGGAGTTGCTTTAGTATCTTCAATTATTTCTAAAGGAGGATCAGTCTTGATGTTTTGGAGTAAGCCTATGTCACTCAATTCTTTATTCTTCTCAGGGCATAAATCCTCAATTGATGTGTATTATCCCTGAGAGTCTCCTTTATGCTTCTCACTATTGTGTTTGTCCTCCTCCAATATCAACTCCTAGTTTTGCGAAGGATGACTCTCAAAATCAAAAGTAGGGAGGAGTCTGGATTTCACCAGATTATTTATATCCTCAGGGGGTAAGTCCTTGAATAACACATAATCCCCCTGTGATTGACTTCAGATTCTAATGCCAGGTTTCCCCATTGGGTTATTATCCTCCTCTAAAATAGACTCTTTATAACCCAGAGATCAAAATTGATCCAATTCATCCTCCATTCCCTTAGGGCCACCTTCATTGGGCGCATTTAAATCCTCAGAATGTTGGGTGGTAAGTGTTGATTCCCTAAGTGGAGGGTCAGGATAAGGCTCACTAAGTGTAGAATGGGGTTCCACCAGATAATTAATAGAGGAAGTGATATGAACAATACGACCTTGACCCAGGTTATTAGGGGTAAGGAAAATGCTATCATTAGGGTCAAGATCCTCAGGAGGTTCCATCTTCCCTTTTTTTTGACTCCAATATAGCTTGGGTGGATAATTACTAGTATCATTCTCCTCTAGTAGCCATGTCTCAATGGGAGAGTCTAAGTGATAGCTACGCAAGACAGGATCCCTATTGTCCTTGGTTTCCTCAGAATTATTTGCATGATCACGATTGTACTTCTAGGGATCAAAATCACTAGTAAAAACATAGCTAAGCTGTCTAATTTCTTTGTTCAATTGTTGATTATTCCTCAACATCTCTCCCATAGACTCCACCATTTCTTTTTGTTGTTTTTGCATTTCTATCATAAAAGAGGAGAGGCTACTACTATCAGATTAGGGAAGATAGTCAATCTCAGACTTTGGTTGCCTAGGGGTATCGATCTAACCTCGATAAGGAAAATGGTGAAGGGTGGGAGGGTTGGGTGTTTGTATAGTAGTGGGGATTCCAGGGGTGGAAAATCCCGCTCCTAGGCTCTGCTCAAAAGTGGGAGCTATCGAGCCAGTACTCCCAGGATAAGAATATGATTGATCCCATGAATTATCATTGTACCCATCAAAGGATGGATACGCTTAGAGCATGGGATCCTGGTTAAAAGATGGGAAGTATTGACTCTGATAATCTGAATGATAGGAGTAAGGGTGATCCATTTCTTTAAGCCAAACAGGTTTAACTCTCTTAGGATTTAGAAGAAATCAGAACACAAGCAGAAACATCCTGGAGAGTTCTATCGCTGTCAAAATAAACACAAATATAGTGGGAGCTGTTTTTAGTAGATTCTAGGTTTTAGAATTAAATGTTCTGTTGGTGGCCAAACAAGTTTTACAAGAATTACGTTTCGTATGTCGACCTTTGTTGTTGCCTACAACCTCCTCATCAGGGATGGAAGTCTCGAATCGAGTCGACACATGAGGAACCGAAGTAACTTGGGGGATAGAACTGTTGATTTCCGACTAACTTCCCTTGTGGTGCAAAAGAGGAGAGGTAGAAATTTATCTAGTGACCTTATGTGTGATGTGTACAGTGTCTCAGGTGTGCAATTCACGTTCGTGTTTTGAGTTTTAAAATCTCGCAAACAAGATCCTTTTGCATACAATTTCAAGTCACAGATTTTAAGGTCCAACCTATTAACAATCCCAATTTTTTAAGTGACCACTGAATTAATTTGATTCAAATACTTTAGTGGTCCTGAATTTAAGTCCAATGCAGATGCATGATAGGTATTTGATGCTAAAGAGAAGACGTACCTTACTCCAGCTTTCTTCAATGCAGGGATGTATGTGATGTAGTAAAGATAAACTAGATGTTGCTCATTCAATCCTAGATGGTCGCCCTATTGATATGCAGCTTCTAGCAGGCAATTCAATTTTTTTTTAATAATATTAAGCAAACAAACCTATTCTAACTAACTAGCTAACTAACCTATATGCAGTTCAAACAATTCGAATAATCCTATAATCTAAATAAAATGGGAGCACGCTCCCAAAAATATGCTCTCACATACAAGAGAAATAAGCAATAAAAGCACTGGGAACATGTTCCCAAAAATGCCCAACACGGGTCCACAAGATAGAAATTAAGTTCTAATGTCTATCTAAACTAATCTAAATCTAAAAGAAGTAAATAAATGTCTCTGGTCGCCAATCTTTCCTCCACGCACATGGAATCAAGGCCCATGTGCTCCTATTGCTACCCTCTAGGTGGCGTCAAGGTCCACCAAGAATATCGCCTCCGTCGTGCACACCTGTCATGTTCATTTCCTCCAAACAGATGTACCTCACAGAGGAAAAAGAAATAGATCAATAATTCAAAAAATTTTCAGAAATAGCATAAAAATGATAGAAAATCCTCGAAAAATTTAATAGGCGTATTTCCTCCCCGGCAACGGTGCCATTTGAAGAGTCGATGTTCACTTTCGTTGAAATTTTAAACATAAAATGACGTGTCGTATTTAATCACGCGGTAGAAAATCACTTTTCAAAACATTTAATATTCAAAATCTAACCACAAAAATAGTTAGGTCGTATTCACATGGAGGAAATAACCTATTGGACTAGTAAGTAGTGCTTTATTTATTCGGGAATCTCAATGAGCGTGCATAGTAGTTATTGCAATTTCAACATAAATTAGCATTTATGTAATTACTCAAGTATATAGCGACATGCAAAATCACCACTATGGGATACGTAAATCGTAATCTTAGTACTGACAAATATTGTCAATATAAATCAAAACTGAACCCGTTCCCTATAACCAATATCCCATATTTTATGTCATTCATAAGAATAACTCAATCATATGTAATTCAGATTAAAGAGAGGGATGTCCATGCAAATTTACTGCAATATATTAAATCAATAAATAAGTGAATAGTAGAAGCTACAATGGCATGAGTCGTAAATTTTAATTGGGCCTTCACTGTAGCAAAATAGGGGAGAAAACTCCCCTTGCTCGCACACATGGAGGAAGGGCTTGCCGACCCCAGAAAGCTCGGTGGAGGTTCTCTGACTGAAGGGCTTCATGACGATGCTGGCGGTGTCAGTGGAGACGGCCGGAGGTGGCCGGCCAGCGGAGGAGAAGCTTGCCGGCAGCGGGTTGTGCGTGCATGCGCGTGGATTACTGGAAGGGTTGCCAAGGCGTGGGTGACCTTGTGAGGGTAAGGTGAGGTCGATGGCATTGACAGAACGAAGTTTCATTGTCAGGAGTGGCGACTGCATGGAAGGTGGCAGTGCCAGTGATGGGTTCTTTTTGTGGTAGTTGTAGTGGGTGGGGGTTGTTGGAAGGAGAGGATGAAGATGAAGAGGACGGGGAGTGACTGGCCTGTTGCGGGGATGGCATGCAACACGCACGCGACTGTGGCGTGATGGTGGCGTGCGTGGCCGGTGGTTGAGTTCTTAAGGTGCACTGGTCGTGGTCATGGTTTAGAGGGTGTTGGGTTCCCTCCTTGGTTGCAGTTGGTGGAGGAAGGGGATGCACTAGTGGTAGCCATGAAGGGGGGGGGGGGGGGTTGGCGGTGATGGTGGTCGTGGTCAGCAAGGGGGAGAAGGTCTGTTGGAGTTGGAGGGTGATGGGTTATGTTGGCAAGGGAGATTTTTGGTGGAGAAGAAGGAGACGGAAGAAGAGAAGGGAAGGATGGCTGTGATGGCTGATGGTGAAGGTGTTGGTAGCGAGCAGGTAGGGGCAATGTGCACGCTGTCACCTTGCACACCTGGAGTCGATGAAAGGTGCAGATCACCTGAGCCACAGTGCAAGCCTCTTACCATGGTGTACACTCCAGCCACGGTGTCAGTGGATGAAAGAGAAGATACCCTGCCAGGGGAACAGATCATTTCTGCAGATTGCCTGCCTCCTCATAAAATGATCTTCATCTGCTGCACCCTTCTCCAACCACTTGCGAGGATTGCGAGTGGTTGGAATGGTAGAAAATGCCAGGCAACATCTTCATCAGATGTCAGATCAAACCTTTAGACATCTTAAAAATGTAGATATCAGTAAGTTCATGCTAGCAATCCCAGACGTCCGTCGTTTTCTCCAGACATCTTATAGATGTAGAAATGGATGTCTAAACTCTTGTACCTATTCTGCATTCATCGAATAAGTTATATTATCATATCATATGTTATTAAATGTAAAATTGACGCATAAAATGATATGCAAACTAAGGTAAATTACCATATATCTCCAAGTCAATTAACAACTAAGAGCAAATAGTTAAATAGTACTTAGGCTAAATAATGGTCCACAAAAGTGGACTTATTAGTCACTATGATAGAGCGAAGGATGAGTTTCAAATCAAACAAAGACCATTCATGGATTTGGTTGATCTTCTAAAGAGTAGAACAAACTTGAGGGACACGAGGAACACCACAATTGAAGTGCAACTAGCAATTTTCCTATCAGTTATGTCTTATGGAGGATCAAATCTCCATTTGATGGAGCGATTTCAGCATTCTAGAGAGACAGTAAGTCGATACGTTAATCATGTGTTGAAACAAATCTTGAAATTGAGGAAGCCTTTCCTAAGAACCCCTGAAGATGATGCACCTACACCTGAGGACATAAGGGATAATTCAAAGTACTACCCTTATTTTAAGGTAATTCTTTTCAGTGTAATTTCTCTTCATAACTCGTACACTTCATGGATAGAAATGTAATGAAATGACAACATCCTTATTTCTATAAGGATTACGTTGGCGCAATTGATGATTGTCATGTGCATGCAACTATACCAACAGACCAAGCTGGTAAATATCGATGTAGGAAATGTTGGACGAGCTAGAATGTACTAGCCGCTGTGAAATTCAACATGGAGTTCATCTATGTTGTAACTGGTTTTAAGGGTTCAACAGCGGATATGCGTATATTGAATTGGGCCTTAGAGTCTGGCAAATTTCGTGTGCCACAGGGGACAAGGTACCTGGTTGATCTAGGTTTTGCTAACACCAACAGGTTCATACCTCCATACCACAGTTTGTCTTACCACTTGAGTGAATATAGGGGAAGGGTATATCAAAATGAGAAGATTTACAACCACCATCATGCATAGCTATGGAACATTGTGGAGTGCACATTTGGTGCTTTGAAGTCACACTTTCGCTTATTAGATCAACGACCATTCCACAGCATCAAGGTGTAGAGTTGAATGGTTATGGCTGCTTGTATCATTCATAACTTCTTGAGACATTGCGATTCAGACGATCCAGAGCTTCATAGGACATTTGAGGAGGAGCACGATGTCGTTGATGATGATGATCCAAACAGTGAGGTCAACAAGTCTGATGCTAGGGCAGGCGAGGTTGTGCGTGACCAAATTGCAAGTAGTTTGTGGGCAAATTATACGAGTAGGCGACGAAGAGGATGTTAATTGAAGTATACCATTACAGCTATTTCCATCTTGAATTTATCTACTGTCTATCTCTTTTAATCATTTTATGAAAACACTATTTGTTTGAGTTTTTCCTATTGAACTCTTGTTTGTTTGACCATTTTCAATGAATGCATGACCTGTGATTACACAATCAAACCATGTCACAAATGGGAAGTCATTTCATAGATTATTTGGTCATAACTATGCAGGGATGGAGGTTGCACCTCTATGTGGACCACTTTGGTCTCATGGGAGGAAATGTGTGTGACCCGATCTATGTGATCTTGCATTGCTACAAGACAATGGACATGGGGAGATGGTATTGCAGAGGTTATTCTACGTATGTCCTTCGAGTGACGAAGTGAATATCATGTATTAGACATTATGTACAATCTTTTGCCATTTAATTCATGAGTGTAATGAGACTACCACCAGGGATGTGGGTACAAGATAGCTGTGGAGCTGCACGTAATGATGCGTCAATCAATGAGAGCAGAGCTGACTTTCTTGGCCGCTTTGGTTGGTAAGATGGAGAGGAAACTCGTCCAAAGTATGATGAGGAGGGATGACAGTGGTGATCATGTGGACTACCTATTAGTCGCAATGCAGGGTTGGAGCATGAGATTGAAGCAATGAATGAGGAGGTGAACAATCTTCAATTGGAATTGTAGGCAGCTGAAGCGAGGAATGAAGATTTGCAACAGAGGATACCAGACATGCAGATTGAAATTGTCGTTCGCAATGTTGAGGAATGCTATTCGGGTGTGGTCCACGATTTTAATAACTTAAGGATGTAGCATACCATATTTCATTTCTATGTCATCATTATTTCAATGTTTTAATAACTTGGGTGTAGACCCTTGCTAATACTTTAATCATTATTGTGATGATATTACATGATTGTATGTTTGTTTCTCTAGTACTTGTAGTACATTGCTAATCACTTGTTATCTCTTGTTTAAGTTGAAATTTTTATCATCGTTGGGTATGCCATAATTGTTGGATGGCACACCATTATTTCACATGGTGTGACGATGCCGTTGCCATTCTAATTATAAGGGTATACAAAGCAAAGTTGAGGGGAGAATGGTACGCAGGTTCCCCTACAAGGAGTGGATGGCGTGATGTGGCCTGCTCATTCAACTCAGACAATAATGTCGACATGCCAATTCAAGATGTAAAGATTAGGTGGGAAATCCTAAAGTCAAAGTTCAAAGTAATATATAGACTACTACAAAATGAAGGTTGGACTTGGTGCGATGCCCGATTTGTTGTAGTCCCACCAGCAGCAAAGGCATGGGGTATGGTATGTAATATAATTTACATGAAAGAATTACACCTTGTCAAAGATGAATCTAATCATGGAGTACCCCCCTCCACTCAAATTTGTAAGTAGATGATTCTGAGGCTACTACCATGAAGGATTCCCTGTTCTCCCATTATCGCATGATGGAGGACATCCTGATGTCTGATTTTTAAATTGTTGTAGTTTCTTGCAAGCACTGAATATGTTACCGATGTTTGTTGTGCATGTCTACTTAAGTTTGAAGTTGTAATAAGTAGTGAACCTAGAATTGTTCCCTAAACCCTTTCAATGTTGACTCGCATCTTGCTAGTTTGCTAGTACGTACTATTCTTGGTTTTTTGCTATGTGGTAGTTGTTAGGTACCATGCCCATCAAATTATCTACTTTACATGTTTGGTCATTTGTTTTTGTTACATGCTCTACAATTACTTGTATTCTTGTTTATGTATATACCTTGTTATATTACTTTTCCAATAACAAAATCATTGCAGGAAACAGTAAGGTACCATTTTCTCCTACATTGGCTATGATGAAAGCTCCCAACAAATGCTTTACCAAAATTAAGGGCGATGCCTTTACATGATTTATTACTGTGTTGGCTTGGTTGTTAGGTAAAGGCGTACACAACCCTGCCTTACGTGTATGCATGTCACAGATGGCTGCAATGCAGCAACCACATGCAACACAAAGGTAAGGGAAGCTACCTTTTACCAATTGCACTTCACTATTATCATGGTTTGGATGGTTGCAATGCAGCAACCCCATGAAACAGAAAGTGTAGAGGAAATAAATGGTTTTCTCCCAATGATATGTGGTGACATTTATATTTAGAGCAACCAGAGCCTAACATACAACAAAAATGAACTTCCAATGTGAAGGACACACACTTCTTTTCACTTTCTTAAACTGGTTAGTGCTTTACAATTCTTAACAATTTTTGTTCCCTTCTATATGTGTTGTTAATTTGGTTATAATATTTACTTTATCTAATTTGTAGGTTTAGAACACCATGAAATGGGGAGCTTGAATTGCATGCAAATTTACAGAATTTTAGTAAACTGAGACTTCTTAAAAACTCAACTTGTTGGAATAGTATGTAGTTCTTAGTTGCTCATTCTATTTTATTTCTCATATATCTTACTAATTTCTCATGTTCGTTATCTTTTTTACTTAGTTCTCATGTTAAGTATGTTCGCACGCCTTCTCAAAATAAGACAACTTTACTGATAATAATTGGGTTAATTCTTAATTTCGAGGTACTTCAAGTTAAATTCTACAAGGGATGATGAATGTATGGTTCATACAAGCTAATTGAATATGAAAGAATGAAAATGAAGGTATACCTGTTATTGCACTCATTACATTACTACTTTCATCATGTCTTTAAATAGGTGAAGGATTTAATGATATCTCCATCCTACCAGCTATTACTGCTGAGGTGGAGTAACTGGTTTAAGATGTTGAGCATGGAGTTAACATCATGAAGCAATGGAATAAACAAAATTTACATAAAAATATTTCGTGTGGCCACAACCACTATAACGAGTAGAGAGTGAATCAAAGATTACAGCTTTAAGTTATGGATGCTATCAATGAGGAACTGATGGGGACACCATCATGGGCCCTAACTAGCCACATTTAGTCAGGTTTAATTGATTAAAGCTCCTACATAATCATCTGAGGGTCGTAATTCTGTATTATTCTGATTTGAGAGAGGAATGGGAAATCAGGGTTAATTATGTAATTTTAACAGCACATCATAAACACAGATTAGCCATGGGGTCACTTAGGGATTAAATGTAGGTCAAGTAAGCTCAAAAGTCTAAAAAGTGGGTCAACACTGACAGAAACAGGATTTTACGCATTTCGAGAATTAAATCAATGCATAAAACCTTAATTTCATACCTGCTTAAATTGAAGAGGTTTTACTCAGGATAAAATTTATCTAAACCTCTTAAAATTCATAGGAAAATATTCCAAGAGGTTTGATACCCTTGGTTTGACCATCTGAACCGATTTTGACCTAAAATAGAGTTGTAGATGGGATTTTACCCTAATTTGGGCTTTTGTATAAATTACCCAGTCAAACATGATCAAAATTGAAATCTAACTTCACCATTAGATTCTTTAGGTCCAAATAGGCTAAGGCCAAAATTTAGGCTCAATCAGAGTCTATTTGACCTTGTTTGCATTTATGTCCCTTAAATATCTATTTCTATCAATCAAACCCCTAACTTTTAAGATTCTTACAAATAGACCCTTAACTTCTCAACATTTTCTTCATTTAGGTCCCTACCGCATTGGCATTGGGAGCACACCTTTAGCGAGATTCGAGGGAGGTTTCTCCCTCTAATCAAAGCCAATCACCTCCAAATTTGGAGGGAAGGACCTAGAGGAGATTCCTAATCTCTCGAACTGCTTTTTGATCCCCAAATCAAGCTATAGAGCTCAGACGAGCTCAAGATTTCAGGGATTTTTCTCCCTAAAAACCTGAGCAATCCAAGCCTCCTACCAAGCTTAGAGCTCAATCCTGAGCCCTATAAAAGAACCCCCAACTCCAAATCGTCCTCCTTAGCTAAGTTTTAGGCCAAAACTCCTCTTCCTCTCCTTCCCCTGGCCAGCTCTGACCACAGCTCTGATGAGCTCCTCGATCCCTCTTCGTCGCCCTCTGCCACATATAATAGGTAGAGGGAACATCTTCCCCACCTTCGTCCGCGCCTGGTGGGCCAAATCCAGGGTTGTTTTGACCCTTCCTCCTCGCCATCCTCACCATCGGAGCCTACATCTCCTTCGACATTGGCCAATCAAAGCCGACGTGGATCTCCTTTCCTTGTCATCCATAATTAGGTTCTCTCTCTCTCCTTCTCCCTAGATTAGCTTTAGCCCCTTTACACCTCAATTTGACCTCTTATTCACCATCTTCCCCTCTGACTTCTCCACCTCCAACAAGGGCTTCGGTAAAGCCGTACGCCCGCCACACTCCACCAAATCATCCACTTCCTTGCCCAAAAGCTCTGCCTCACCTCCACCTTCAAAAGCTCTCTATGAATCTCACCTTCCATTTACTCCACAGCCCCACCGAACAACCCACCTTACAGTCATCTTCTCCGACCTCGGTCACCAACCACATGCCGCCGTTTACTCAATCAACCCCACCGTCGTACTCCATGTGCTAAGGAGAATCTCCTAAGCACTTCTAATTAGGCCATGAGGCCGTTTTCATGCTTCAGGTACCTCCACCGGTCATCTCGTCTCCACCGTTCATCACCTCTGTCGACCGCTATACTTCGTGCGCATCTGACTTCGAGACAACTACTAGCAGCTACGGCTTTGTCTAGAAAACACCACTATAGCTCCAATTGAGGAAAGAGCCCATAATAACAGCTGAAATTAGAGGAGCCTTCACCTAACTTGTAGCTACGCAAGAAGAAGAGAGAAGGCATTGAGTCCCACATCGTATGTGGGAAGGCTGAAAGCAATGTATAAGAGAATTTCGTGTTGTTGGTTATGCGCCTCAGACACTAGGGTGAGGTCCCCTCTCACCCGACCTTCTCACTCCTCGCCCACCACACACGTCTGTGGACCTTGACCTTGTTCGCGACCCGATAACCGAGTACTATTCACCCATTTACCCAGCTAAGAAATGAAGAAAATCTGAGGAGGGCAAGGTAGGTTTTGCCTCGAGAAGCATGCCCTTGAATGCCTAACACTTAGTGTCACTGAGGCATTATGTTGTGCTTGGTGATACTTAAGGCATCTGGCTCTCTAGTCCAACGTCTGATTGTGGCATTCATCTGATACTATGGAGATACTTGGCTCCTATCTGACGTGGAATTGAGAAATAAGTGGTTGAGACCACTATTGAGAAATTGAATACTTGGATATGTGCTTAATTTGAGGGATATCCTTAGTGATCTAAACAACCATTTTTGGGCTTTTATATTCTTTTTACCCCTTTGTTTCCTAAGATACTATTTATTATTATTGAAAACATTATTTGAGTAGATTATTCATTGAATATCTTCAATTGTGATTCATTATTGTGCTCATCTATTTTTAATTGTGATTAGTGGATTGAATTTCCAATTTGCTCCCTGTGGACAACCTCGGACTCATTTCCTATTTTCAAGCACTTTACAAATTTAAATGCTATTGCATTTTTGTTGAGTGTACTACAACGCGCATCTCTTAAAACTTGACTCAAGCGCCTTCAACATTTTGCGTTGTTGCCGGGGAGCAACGTGTATTTTCATTCACTAATTACAATTCTGATTTGATACTAACTTGATTTCTCTGATTGGCTGTGATTTCTGTGAGGCACACAGGAGAAGATCAGCCACACAACAGCCACTCTAGGGGCAGGTAACTTCGTTCCCTTATTCTTAAGCCCCTCATTTCTGGAAAGGTTTAAAAATATGAATCAATTAGGATTAACTCACATTATTTCATAGAATTAATCACCTGAGTTGCTTGATTTGGTTTGATTTGATTAGAAATTCCCATCCTGCTATCTACACCTATTAGGGACTTAAGGTGCCTGGGGCTATTCACCTTCTTGATTGAGTCCTAGGTGCCAATTTTAGAAATAATTAGACCTGGAAAATAGAGCCAAATTAGAGTTTTCATTTTAGGATTTTAGGAAAACACATTTGCCTGATTTAAAAGAGAAATGCCTTCTCGCATCATGTGTTACCTAAGCCTTGGTTGAATTGACATAATCAAATAATTCCTAAAAGAAGGCTCTAACAATCACTTGAATCACTAAAATTTGGGATTTAATAACCTGTTTGCAAAGCACTCAAGGTGATTCTGGGTTTTTTACCCAACTCATCCTAAATTTTAGGGTAGGTTAGGTGAAGTTGACCCACTTTGTGGGTTAACTAGCTTACAAATTAGGTCACAAATAACAATCAATTCTAAAGATTCAAATGAAATTCAAGTCACATATTCAGGAATAAAATTGGCAGACTTAAGGGCTAAGCTTGCTCATTCTAGTTTACTTGGATTCTCGGTAACAAGGAAGGTCAGGTGGGGGAAACCCTATAACCCGTGGGGACATTCTATCGTGTAGGGTCTTTGTGGGACTCTCCCTTCCTGGCCATGCAAGTACTTCTCAGGTGAGTGACTTTCTAATCCAGAGGTATCATCCGCCTTGAACCTCCTTAGTCATCCAAAGATTTTGGGTGCCTCGATTGGGTCCATTACACATTCTGTCCCTCATCTGGCTCTATGGTGCATGTTTAGGAGGAGGTCCTTAAGACCACTCTTGAGGCCTCCACTAGCTTTTCATTATCGTTGAGGCCAAGCCTCGACCCATTTGTTTGTGCTACCACCTGCCCAGAGTGACATCTCTTCTGACTCATTTGCTTCTGAGCCTAAATCTCCTTCATCCACATCCATGGAGAACCAAGAAGAAGAACCGAATGTCTAGATCAGGTGTAGTGTCTCGTGGATCTAAAGGATGCATTCATGAACCCTCCACCATGGCCTCAAATGTGAGATCACTACAATCCTGTTGCAGTGGTGATCGAACCCAGACTACAAATCTCGGTTGGAGGTCCTGATGCTTAACTCAAATCGAATATGTTCAGTGCAATTCCCAAATTCCACAGCTCAAAATATGAAGATCCCTTCCAGCACATCCAACTGCTAAAACATCTGGTCCAGACCTTCGGGCCTACTGTTCAAAATCAGGATATTTTACTCATGAAGATATTCTCCTTCTCCCTCATGAATAAAGTTTCCCACTGGTATTAGACTCTGACCCATTCGATCAACAAATGGGAGGAACTCCAAACTGAATTCCTGAAGAAATTCTTCCCAGTTAGTCGAACAAATGTTTTGAGGCACCAGAGCACACACTTCACGCAGAATGCAGGAGAACCACTTCACGAGGCATGGGACCGCTTTTTGGATCTCATGCGAAAATGCCCCCATCACAGAGTTCCTGATGGTAACACCATCATTAGCCATAACTAACTTGAATTAGTTTAAATCAAGTGACAAATGCTCCTGAATGATCGCTTGAGGATAGTAATTCCACTCAGATCTGTTTTGAGGAGAGAACACTAAAATAGGGTTAATTCTGTAGTTTTAACAGCATACCATGGATGAAAAGTAACCATGGGGTTACCTAGAGGTTAATTAAAGGTCAATTGAGAATTAAAGTCTAAAGAGTGGGTCTACGCATACAAAAATAGGGTTTCACACATTTCCGGAACCGCATCAGAACACAAAACCTTGATTTTGGACCCACTTAAATTGAAGATCTCTAGTCAGGATAAAATTCATCTAAACCTCCTAAAATTCATAGAAAAATATTCTAAGAGATTTAGTACCCTTGGTTTGACCATCTAAATCCATTCTGACCTTGAACAGAGTCTTAGATGGAATTTTACCCTAATTTGGGGTTTGTATAAATTTCTTTGTCAAACATGATCAAAACTGAAATCCAATTTCACCATTAGATTCCTTGGGTTAAAATTAGGTTAGTACCAAAATTTATGCCCAATCAAAGTCCATCTTGACCTAGCTTTCAATTTAGCCCTTTAAAACTCTATTTCTTACATTTACCCCCTCAGGTTTTGAATTATTTGTAAATGGATCCCTAACTTCTCTTCATTTTCTTCACTTAGGTCCCTACCACCATTGGCGGTGGGAACACACCTTCAGCGAAGATTTGAGGGAGGTTTCTCCTGCCAATCAGAGTTAATAACCTCCAAATTTGGAGGGAAGATCCGTGAGAAGATCCCCAATCTCCCGAACCGCCTCTTGAACTCCAAATCAAGCTCTAGAGTGCAATCGAACTCGAGAATTTTAGGGATTTGTCTCCCTAAAAATCTGATCTATCCAAGCTTCTTCCTAATCTTAGAGCTAGACCGTGACCCTATAAAAGGACCCCATCGCCAGACCGTCCTCCTTAACTCGATTCCAGGCCAAAAATCTTCTTCTTCCTCCTCGGCCGCCTCCGACCTAGCTTCAGTGAGCCCCTCAATCCTTCGTTTTCACCCTCTATCATGTACAATAGGTAGAGAGATCTTCTTCCTCACCTTCCTCCACTTCTCGCCATACCAAGCAGAGGCTCCTAGACCCTATCTTCCTCGCCATTCTCATCACCGGAGGACTTCACCTTCCCCAACGCTGGCCAATCAATGTCGGCGCGATCCTCCCCTGTTTGTCCAATAAATTAGGTTCTCTCTCCCCCACTATCTCCCTAGGTTAGTTCTAGCCTCTTATCTTCTCAATTTGACTAACAAATCACCCTCCATCCCATCGTCTTCCCTACAGTCGGCAACACCTCTAGAGAAGTCGCACCAGTGCCACACTCCACCAAATCACCCATGACAACTCCCAAAACTTTCGCCTTACCTCCATCTCCAAAAGCCCTCTATCAATTTTGGCTTTCACACTCTCCATAGCTTCGCCAAACACCTCCACCCTCATCTTCGTCACTGACAGACAATCTTCGACCTCCACACACCCTCCAACCACCACCATCTCACTTGCCCTCACACGGAGAAGCGCCTGAGCACTTTTGATTGGGCCGAGAGGCCATTTTCTTGTCATTAGGTACCCTCATTGAAGCTGCTGCAAACCCTGTTCATCTCCGTCTCCATCAGCCATGCGTCGACCAACTTCGACCTCGTTGCCACCTCCAAGACCTGCGGAATACCTTCACGATGCTTTTCAAGCCTTCAATCGAGTGCAAGCAGCAAAGCAGCAACCCAATTTCTTCAAGACATCTGTTTACAGCCTTACACGAGGAAGAGTAGTGGGATTAATCCCACATCGTGGACTCAGTGCCTCGCGACAACACATAAGAGGATTTTGTCTCAAGGGCTTATCACCTCTCACACAGGGGGTGAGGTCCCCTTGCCCATACACTATCCCATGGGATCTCACACCTCACCCACATTACACACCACGCAGGTCTGGTCCTCTATGGTCATGATCCGATTACCCGTATACCCGAGCATCCTATACCCAGTTCTGAGAGAAGGGAAGAGGAGAAATTCTAAGGAGGCTAGGGGAGGGTTTTGCACTATTCATCCTTGAGATGCATGCATATGTGTTCTATTGTTAGCATCTTTAAGGTCTTGTGCCTTTGCGTGATTACTCCTTGTGCCTTGGCTGTGCTCTAAGTGGTTTAAGTCATTTGTAGCACCTTGATGATGTCTGACTTGGCCTTGGCTCTGGCACTATTGAAACATTTAAGCTCCTAGTCTAATGTAGATTAGTGGTTCAAAGACCACTGTTGAGATATTTGATTAATTAATATGCTTTGGATATATGCTTAATTTGAAGGACTAATTGGTGATTTAAATCACCACTTTTTAGTTTCTTTTATTCTTTTTATCCCAGCATCATTCAATATATTTGGGAGTATATTATTGATACGGATTTTACGCGGTTTGTAAAATTAGGTTTTTAAGATCGTTGCAATGCGTAAAACTGTTTCGCTTTTGAATTTGTAAACCTAGATAGTGGGATATCTAGGGTTATTCAAGGAGGCAATTTGTTTGCAAAATTATGTCTCTCACTTGAAGTCAGAAATCAACTTTCCTTTTTTGTATTTTTCAATAAATAATTTTTATGGTTTTTAAATAACAAGGCGATGCGATTTTGATGATGAAAAATACTAACACCTAATAGTTAAAATCTAAGTGGCAAAAAATTAATTTCTTTCTAAGCTCACCCTAGGCACGTGGAGGCCTAGGGTAATTAGAAAGAATGAATGAAAATGTACTAAAGAAAAAGTGACAAGATTTCCAACAAAAACTAATAGAAAAAGGCAACTTTGATTGATAGAAAAAGTGTTTTACAAAAAGCCTAGTAGAAGAATGCTTCTAGTACTAGCAAATAAAATTAAGGAAAATGCAAAACACTAATCCTCTGGATGTTAGTGAAGAAGAGAGGCTCTTGCTCCAACTGTGGCTGCTCCTGCAATCAAAAAGAGCTCCTTCTTCTCCTTCTCCTTGCAAATTTCCTCCAAGGTGTGGTCTCCTGGAAAGCCCAAAAGGGGGGGGCGTGCCTGATCTCCTCCAAGGTGGATGGAATTCCACCTTCAAATGCTCCTCAAAAGGTGGCGTGGACCACCTTTAAATCCTCCTCCAAGGGTGGTTGTGTACCACCCTCAAATCCTCCTCCTAGGGTAGGCGTGTACCCTAGATCTCCTTCCAACGCCGGGCTTCTTCCCTTGGTTGGTGTGGGCTCAAGAGAGAAGAGAAGAGAAGAGGAGAAGGCACCAAGGGGACAGAGTGTCCCCTTAATCTTCTTCTTCTTCTTCGTCTTCTTCTTCTTCTCTTGGCCTTCTATGTAGGTGGAAGTATAGGTAGAAAATATGTAGCCAAAGGTGTTTGTTAATGGTGTTAGGTATGGGTATATATAGGAGTGGTAGTGGGTAAGGCTAGTTAACTAGGGTTAAAGGAAAGGTGGTGTGATGAAAGGCTAGGATGTGAAGTTGGTTGATGGATGATGGATGAAGGTTGGCATGGAGGTAGAGAGGTGTATGAGGTGGTGGTTATGGTAGGTGGAAGAGTTGGTGCCAACTCTATGTAGGGTAGGGTTAAGGGATAGGTTAGTGTGTTGTAGGGCTAAGATTAGATCATAGGGTGGTAGTTAGGAGATGGATGGCTAGGGTTAGTTGACGCCAACTTAAGTGATATGTGGAGGTGTGGTTAGGTGTTTTGGCGCCAACTATAGGAGGGTTTAGGTGGGTTAGGTGGCGTGGGTTTTAGGAAGAGTTAGGATGGCTCCATGTAGTGGTGGTTATAGGATTAAGGGTAGATATAGGTTGCACCAAAATGAAGGGGTGTGGGTGGTGTATTTTAGCACCAACTAGGGTGTAGTTTAAGGTAGTTAAGGGGGGTTAAGGTTGGCCCCAAAGGAGGGTTTCTAGAAGGGGTTAGGTGGGTGGTAGGGATGGATTTAGGTGGTGATGTGTAGGGCTAGGAATTAAGAGCATGTTGGTGCCAAAATGAAGGGATGCATGTGGTGTTTTTGGTGCCAACATGAAGGGGAGTGAGTGGTGGTGGTTGGTGTGGGTTGGTGCCAAAAGGGATGGGTTAGGTTAGGGTTAGTTATGGTTTAGGAGGAAAGGGTGGACGGCCATGGAGGTGGAGCTAGTTGGGAGTTTAGCTAAGATAGCTAAGCTAGCTTAGCTAGTAGAGTAGAGGTGGTGGAGCTAGGGTTTCATGAAGGACGAGCTGGAGAAGATAATCTAGAGCTGGTGGCTGTTGTAATTGGAGCTGAATTTGCTGAGGCAGCTTCATGAGGAGCTCAACTACTAAGCTAAGCTACCTAGTTCTTATGCTAGTAGCTAGGCTTGGGTAGTTGAGCTAAGTTGAGCTACCCTCAACCTAGCTGGAGCTAGGTTGAGCTGGAACTACCTCTGATGAGAGCTCCAGAGCTAGCTAAGCTACTAGTTGACAAGTAATAGCTCAGCTAGCATCGACTTCAGCTACCATGAGTTGGGTGGAGCTGGGATGAGCTGAGCCTAAGTTGAGGTGGGCTCTTGTCAACTCAATTGAGCTAGCTAGAGCTCCCAGTGAACTGATGGGAGCTAAGATGAGCTAGACTCAACTAAGTTGAGCTGTATCTGAGTTGGTTTGAGCTGGGTTGAGCTGAGATGAGCTACCTTGAGCTACCATTCAGCTAAGATGAGCTGAATGGAGCTGAATGGAGCTAACCCTAGTCCAAGGGCGTTGGTATCCTGCCATGATGAGCTGGAATTAGCTAAGTCCTAGCTTGATTGAGCTTCCTCTTCACCAGTTGCCTTCAAGAGTGCTAGGGTTTTAGGGACCTATCAATCTGTTTGTCCCTAACACTCTAAGAAACGCATCAAAAAGATAATAAAAAGTAAAATGCATGCCTAACCTAATTTATGCCTAAATGCAACCCAAAAACCCATTTACGGAGCAAAATCCTAAGAGCTAGATTTATTTTAATGCATAAGAATGATGATAAACTGGCGTTTATCAATTATTCATTGCATATCTTTATTTCTATGCTCATTGATTATAAATTTCAATTAGTGTGTGAGTTCCATATTTGCTCCCTACGAACGACCTCAGACTCAATTTCTTTATTTTCGATCACTTTATAAATTTAAATGTTGTAAAGCATTTTTGTTGACTATACTACGACGCGTATTTCTAAAATGATGATTCTCGTGCCCCAATAGTTCCTAAGTGGGAACAGGTCCAATCTTTTTACTATGGACTCCATGAGGATATCAAGCTCTTTGTCAACACAACCTGTGGTGGGAACATCATGAGTCAGCATGAAGATACAGTTTGGGAGATTCTCGAGAACATGTGCGAGAACTCCATAAACAATGAATCTATGGGTGTGTTCAATCGGACAACCACCCGTGCATTGACAAATATGCGAGGGGCACACGAGACTCAAGGCCTATCCTCATTCCTCGATTTGGAGTTGGTGGCTAGCCACTTGGATAAGGTCTCTATCATTGAGGAAAAGGTAGACGAATTGGCTCGACATCTTCACAAGGCCACCGCCGCATAGTAGAACACGTATGAGCAACCGTCCTCAGGTAGGGAAGCTGTGCATAACATTTACCACCACTTTCACCAGGGGATGGACTCGTATCCACCCCTATCTGTTCCTGGTTTCAAAGGGAACTTGGTAAGACGATTTTCGCTTTCGAATAATATGATTAGTATCAAAGTGGTGGAAAATCGCTTAACAAAATAATTAAAATAAAAATTAAACCACTCACAGGAGAGCGAGTCATGTCCACAGGGAGGTAATGACCTATTTAAACTCACAATTAGGTAGAAATTGAGTTTGCTGAAATACTCGTTAAATCAAACAATGCATATGTCGCTCTGAATGTAAACCTTAAATTTATGGAGAAGTCAAGGGTTGACGTAATTTTCACCTAAGAAAATTATCCATGTGTAAGGGTATGCCATGTACTTTTCACTTGCATGCATGCTAAAATGTAATTCAAAATTAAATGTAATGCATATAGAGTTGAATCAATAAGGCTTAACAATTCTCTAGAAGAATAAGCATAAAGCCGTAAATTCACCATAATTTAATTAATCTAAGAAATCAAAAAAATGAATGTTGACAATGGCAATTTCCATAAATAGAAATTCACACAAAAATAGGGGATTCTACCTCTCTCCTTCTCGTGCACAGGAGAGAGGCTCGTTCGAGGAGCTACCCTGGGAAAAGGTCGGTCAGAGCGAGGCCTTCGCGGTGGTGGCGGTGGTGCGTCGCATGATGCTTGGGCCGACTGGATGGAGGAGAGAAGCTGCGGTGGCGGTAGTTGTCGCTGCTGCTCTTGTGCGCGGGAATGGAGCTGCTGAAGGGCATTAGAGGATGCACGCTACGTGCAGGCGAAGTAGCTGGACTAGCGCGCGCTCTATGTGCGGGGATGGAGGCGAGGGCCGGTTGCTGCGAAGAGTGCATGCTCTGCTACTGGAGGGCGCTTGGCGAGTGCTGAAGGGCAGTGCTGTGCGTGGTGTGTGCGGCAGGAGGTAAGGTGCGCCAAGGGGAGGCACGCGCAGGCTGGAAGAGGAGCGGTTGGGGCACATAGGGGGATGTGTGCTCACGGTGAGGCACAACTGGAGGGTGCGTGGGCTGAGCTACTGGAGGGCATTCGATCGAAGGTGCAAACGCATGCTGTAGATATAGGTGCTACGAGGGAGCGTAGGTGGAGGTGCGAACGCACGCAGAGGGGTGGGCGTGGGAGTGGCGCTGCTGCAGGAGGTGACTGTGCGTGGTGGAGTTGAAGGGCGGTAGGCTGGAGGAGTGTAGGTGCATGCGAGGTGCGTGCTGTAGCAGGTGAGGCACATGGAGAGGAGCGTGCAGCAGCTGGGTTGCGTTGGAGGAGCGCGGTCTAGAGGAGAGATCAGCTGTTGCTGGCCGCTTTGGCATGAAGGTGGTCTACGGTGATGGTGGTAGTGGGTTCTTTGAGGCCTGCAAATAGGGTATCGAAGGTGATGATGAATAGTATCATGCAAAAGAAAAGAAAAGAGAGAATAAAGAGAAAGAAGAAAGGAGTTCTTTGCGTGGCCGATGAGGCACATGCTCACGGTAAGTGGCTGAGCTCACCGACTTGGTGCGGTGGCCTGTCACTCCACCAGCCCATGGTGTGGTGAGGTTCGGCCATGGAGACCATGGTGGTGGAGTGGAGTGCACAGTGGTGGAGTGGGGCGGTGTCTCCAGGAGTATGGCAGCCTCCATCTTTTCTTTATCCCAGTCAAGGAGACCAGATCCACTTCTGGCGCTCCTCCTTGACTGGGATCTTCAATGTGGTAGCTGGAGGAAGAAATGCAGTCGTTACTCATAGAAGAAGAAGAATAAAATAATAATAAAATATTATGGTTATTTATACACAAACCCTTAACTTTTATGTTAACTTAAAATAATGCATGCAATGCACCTAATTGGTTAACTAATTAAATGAATGCAATTCTAAGTTAATTCTAAGTGCATTTAGATATGGATGCCACCCATGAATTATGCACTTAAGCTAAAATTATGAATTAATTTAATTACATCCTAATGTATGATATCTAAATATTAAAATTAACTTAATGTCGAGGCACTTGAATACTTAAATAGCCCACAAATATCTGCTAATCAAATACCCCCATGCCTAGTTTTTGCTAGTCCCTAGCAAATCTAAGCAATAACCTTACACTCCAAGTGGACTAGCCAACCCAAGCGGTCTTCCTATAGAAACATGGTAAGTTCAGACTTTAGACCTAAGGTTCCCAAGTAGTTGCTATGTTACAGACTAGGTCAACTAAAGACGAGTTACAGGCATAGGTTTCCTTGATTTCTAACTCTACCCTAGGGTTTATTGATCCCCGAGATTAAAGCATCCGTGCATGTGCATTGGTCTGAGTTATTTGAGGTTGGTATGATTGCCAACCTAGAGAGGAAAAATGATTTTTTTAAATATATATATATATATTTTGTTTGATTCCTCTAAGTCTAACCTTGGATCAGCTATCGACATGGTCTGTGTTGGATTCATTGTCCTCATCACCATACCTCGAAGGGTGCCCGGCTTTTGATGCTTTGAGATAGCACCGCCCATAGCAACCCCAAGAACTCCTAGCAATCGACACTTCGAGATAGTATCGCCCATGGATTTCTTAAGCGAATTCAGGCCTGTGGCAATCGGCACTTCGATATAGGGCAGCCCATGGTACCTGAACTGCACAATGCACTTACATGCCCCCAGTAGGATGGATATCCTAAGAGAGAAGCGCCGAGGAGGTAACATATTATCATCGCATCCTCAAGGTGAGTACATACTCCACCTCTCCTGCGGCAGGAACTCCCCCAATCAAATTGTGTTTTCAAGCTTCTCCTAAGTCAAAACTAAGAGAACCAAATTTTCTTTTTTAAGAAAGGAATTAAGGTAATCATTATTTACACAAGACCAAGTGTGTGTGAAATGTGGATGCTTAGGTTGCGAGGACTCGCAAACTAAAAGGTAAAAAAAGACATCAGGTACTACCCAACCTTTAACTCAAACCTTAGCTTTCCTTCCTCAACCTTTTGAGGAATGGTCTGCAACTTAACTCCTACTTAAGTTTTTAAGTCCACAAAGGACCCTAAAGGTCTAAAGCTAGTATCTCAACTTAGCTTCTAAATTCAGACACCTAGAGTCAACTTAGTCTAACCTAAAGCTCTGGTCTGCCTAAGAATGCATGGCCCAGCCAGTTAAGCTCAATGCAAAATGTTTTTGTGCGTGTGTGTGTGTGTTTTTTTTCCTTTTCAATGCAAATGTATGCAATGCAGAATGCTTTAACTAAATGCATGAATGAACTATTTATAAATGCTTTGTATATCCTTAAGTACACCCCCCCATGCCTAAAACCTGCAATGTCCCCATTACATAGAAGGATATTACCTGGGTCAGAGTTGGGCTGCCGTTGTTTTGTTAGCAGCCAAGTAGCCAAAGAACCTGCAAATTAGGTTCAAGGATCACAGAAATAGGCCATAAAAATGAGCAAAGTAATGTTGGCCTACAAAATAGGTAATCTAGAATGTTGGTGAGCTAATGATGAATCCCAATAGCAAATGCTCACCCAACCAGGATGGGAATGAAATCATTCTAGATCACCAGAGGAGGTTCTAAAGGATAAACTGGCATAACAACCTCCAAAGGGATAGGGGGAGGATGACAAGGATCCTCCAAAATCATCAATCCATACCCGATACTCCATTACAGGAATTATTGGTATGTTAAGCCCCCTGGTCAAATAGTAGTGAGCATGTCTTTAAGCCAGGGATTGTCTAGGGTGTCTAAGTTCCAAGGTTGCAGGATGGCCATAAGATTAAGGTTGGGTCTAATAGACTTAGTTTCCATTCCTAACAACCTTCCTAATTCCTCAATCGCATCCTTAGCATCCCTAGTACTATCACAAGTATCTTCCTACACTTCATAAGGAGTGAAAATTTTACCTTCAGATATAGGCAAATCAGAGGATGACTCCGAATCAAATGAAGGCAGGTTGGAAGCAACAAATCTAGGGATTATCCTATCAATGTCACCCTTGGGTTCTTGTTCTTTACCCAAATCCTCCTTGGAGTCTATATGTGAATCCACATTAATCTCAAAAGTTGCTTCCAAATTTTCCATTATTTCATCATGAGGAGAGATATCATCAATGGTTGTGCTAAGGAAACCTAATTTGGTCAACTTTGTGACATCCTCGGGGGCTAATTCTTCAAATAAGACATAATCTCCCTTAGTTTCACTCCAAATCTTGAATGTAGGTTCCTCGCATAATTCATCCTTCTCCTCATCATATACCCAAGGTCTAGAATCATCTAAAATCTCAGCAGATCCCCTCGGGCACTCAATCTAGGGTAAATGGTTTACACTGGTAACATCGGACTCCTTAGATAGGTCAATTTCTTTAGGGTTAGGTCCCCTAAGGGTGGGCTTGAGTTCCATCTCGTGATCAGAAGAGAGGGCGGGATTAACAACTTGACTTTGACCCACTTCATCAAATGAGACGAAAATACTATCATCTGGGTCAAGGTCTTCAAATGGTACCATCATTCCCTTCTTTTGACTACAATATAATTCAGGTGGATACTCAAGCTGATCATCATCTTCCTCAGGTTGCCACCGTTCTTTGTCCAATGTATATTTACTTTCATACATATCCTCCTCCCACTTAAAGCTTGGACCTTCAAAGAAGTGTCATCTAGAGGGGAGGTTTCAAAATCAATCCTCGAAAAGTAGCTATTATTCCTTACATAATCCCCAAAATTTCCCTCCAACTTAGGGTGTGGCTCTCCCACGGGAGATGCATCTCGCGTAGAGGGGTGCATTTCTTCTTCAATGGGGTAGGTTGGGTGGCTAATGGCTTCTTTTTCTTGTTGGCCTACACTCGAAGATTCTCCTAATAAATCAATCATTTTGTCTTGCATTTTCTGTATTGCATCTTCAAGGAGGAGAGGTCATCATTTCTATCAGAATAGAAGTCAGGCTTAGGGTCATAATACCTAAGAGTATCTGTCCAAACATTATAATCATTCAGGGAGGGTGGGTTGGGTATTTCTATGGTGTGCTGGATATTGGGCAAGGCAAATCCTACTCCTAGGATCTGCTCACTGATTTGGGGCTTAACCAGGCCAATACTCCTATAATAGGAGTCAAAAGAATCCCAATGATTATCTTTTGTCCATCAAAGGATGGACCATCTCGGCATATGAGATCGAAGAGTGCAGAGTGGGGGTAAGGGTGTGGGCAAGATGTGAAAGGATGAAAGTCAATGTGGTCCATTCTAACTCACACCTCAATCAGAATTCCCCAAGCAAAACACAATTCAAAAAGGACTTTTTAGGTCTTTCCCAATATAGGCTTTTGATTTTAAGTCAGATTGTAGGTGACAATACAATTTGTTCTATCAATTTATGCGCTTATTGTCGACCTACGGATCGCCTAAGATGACCTAACTAGGACTTATGTGATCCTCCTTAAAGCCCAAAAAGTTTAGTCACCACCAAACACGGCAAAAAAGGATGCAAGTAGGGTTAAACCCTTCCTTTGAAGCATTGCTTTCGCGGTGCTTCTTAACTACCCTCAATCCACAAGGTTTGGAGACAACTTCACCTCTGAACAAAAGTTTGGGTCACTTTGGACCTCAGTAATAGGAGGCTCTAGTCCTAGCAGTTCCAAACCTGAGGAGTGTCTAAAAGTGTGCCTTGGTGCAAGAGATGTAAGTGTGCATACACCATAAAAGATTTTGAATTTTGAATCGCACGCTAAGTTTGAAAATCAAGTCCTTGATTTTTAAATGTCCCTCCTTTAATTAGTCCTTTTTCAAAAATTAAATGTGACCACTTTATTAGATCGCTTCAAGACAGATTATGTGGTCTAAAAATTAATCCAAATGCATTTGCATGATAGATAAAAATGCAAAGTTGAAAGTGCATACCTGATTCCGGCATTCTTCATGCAATATGCAAGATAGGAAGTTAGATCTAGATGCTGCTCATTCAATCCTAAATGATTCGACCTAAGGACAGGCAGCTTCTAGCAGGTAGCTCATGATTTTTTTTTAGCTACTTATGCATAAACAAATTAAGGATAAACAACCCACAAAGAAAACCTAGATCTAAAGAAAAGGGAACAAACTCCCGAAAATTACCCACGCAGGGGCCTAAAAGAAAGTCAGGGAACAAACCCCTAAAATGCACCCCAGAACAAGGGTCTTAAACCAAATGTATGTGCAAGAAAATAAAGAAAAGTAAAGTTCTAAAACCTAAATCTATTTACTAAAAAAAAAAATCTACAGAGACGAAGATGATCACTCCAGATGTCCTCCTCCCAGTTGGTGACAACAAGGTTCACCAATGTTCAAGCTCCACCTTGTAGATGTGAAGCTTGGTCACTCCTCCAAGCGGTGGAAACAAGGTCCACCTCAGTGTCACTGAGGTTGGTGCATCAACTCATATGTAATATACGTACCTCACACCAAATTAGATAAAACAAGTTAAATATGCCTCAATTAAAATGTGAACAATTAAATAGATAAATGCAAGTTTAACAAGCGTGTTGCCTCCCCGACAACGACGCCATTTGGTAAGACGATTTTCGCTTTCGAATAATATGATTAAGATGATTTGCCGTTTTAGTATCAAAGTGGTGGAAAACCACTTAATAAAATAATTAAAACAAAAATTAAACCACTTATAGGAGAGTGGGTCGTGTCCACAGGGAGGCAATGACCTATTTAAACTCACAATTAGATAGAAATCGAGTTTGCTGAAATACTCGTCAAATCAAACAATGCATATGTCACCGTGAATGTAAACCTTAAATTTATGGAGAAGTCAAGGGTTGTTGAAGTAATTTTCACGTAAGAAAATTATCCATGTGCAAGGGAATGCCATGTAGTTTTCACTTGCATGCATACCAAAATGTAATTCAAAATTAAATGTAATGCATATAGAGATGAATCAATAAGGCTTAACGATTCTCTAGAAGAATAAGCATAAAGCCGTAAATTCACCACAATTTAATTAATCTAAGAAATCAAAAAAATGAATGTTGACAATGGCAATTTCCGTAAATAGAAATTCACAGAAAAACAGGGGATTCTACCTCTCTCCTCCTCGTGCATGGGAGAGAGGCTTGTTCGAGGAGCTACTTTGGGAAAAGGTCGATCGGAGCAAGGCCTTCGCGGCGGTGGTGGCAGCACGTCGTGAGATGGCTTGGGCTAGCTGGATGATTGCACAGCAAAAATACACTGTAATTATGCCATCTTGTGTTATTTCCTAGCACTACCATTGTATCTTAAGTAACTATAGTTGCATTTATAAATTAACACAGGCATGTAGTTATTGAGAGGGGAGGAGAATGCAAATAATTAGCCATCTAATTAACATCTTCATCAAGGGTTGCATTGCAAATTCACCATTCTCATTTTTTATTTTGACTTTGAAAATCTTCTCCCTCGTACGGCTCAGGGCATGGGGCATGCACCTCTTCGTGCCACTCCTCTGCCAGCAGCATGGCAAGAGGTCCTCTGCCAACAACATGGGTTGGCGTCCTTCCTCCTCTTTAAAACCCTTGGCCCTATCTCTCGTGCGGGTAGACCCAGAGACACCACACTTCCACCCTCCCCTACGCACCACTCACACCACTCTCTGTCGTGCACTCGTTTCCCCTCTCCCTCTCCATACACAGCACCTCTTCTCACCAGTTGAGAAGAGGAACATTGAGTGCAAAAGAAGCACACAGTGGTTCAGGACCCCACTGTAAGCTCCACCACCGCCCAGCTCCATCGTGAGTAGGTGGGTGTGTGGGTTCTTGTCTTATTTCCCTTTCTATTTCTTCGTGTTTGGCTTTTTGTTCTCTGTTTGGTTATCGTTTACAGGTTACTCTCCATCACCATTAGAGCAGTAGAGCTCCAAGCTCTGAAGCTCGTGCATAGCTACTGTGCGCACTCCACCACCTCCGCGCGCCCTCGCGTGCCTCAGGCGCCTGTTCTGCGTGCTCTACGCATGCCAGCTGGTCGCCCTTGCCCCTCTCCATGTGCCCTATCGCAAACCCCCACCCGCGGCCCAGCTGGTTTCCTCGTGAATCAGCCAGTCACCTTTTTGCCCTTGCACTGTAGCCGCGACCTCACGTGGCTACAGTGCGGTGACCGATTTGTTTCTTACTTATCCGATCACCGTGCCTTCTCTCTCCTCGCAACCGCCTCCAGCCAATCTCGCGCGCGTGTTCCTACGCTCTGCGTTACGTGCCCGCGCTCCTGCGAAATCAGACGGCGGACGCTCCTGCCAGATGACTTAATGCTCCTGTTCTCTCTCATACTCACCCGCCAGCAAACACACCAGTACTCATACACACACACACACTCGTACACATACACACTCGTACACTCACACACTCACTTGTACACACCTACACATACATACACACATATATATATACACACATATATACATATTCATACCTATACAACTATATACAAGTATATATACATACATATATATATGTATATATATATATATTTATACATATAGACATATATACATACATATATACATATATATCTATATATGTATACATATATATATACACACATATACATATACATATATTACTATCTATATATATCTATATAGTTATAAATACATACGTATATATATATATATATATATATTCATCAATCTATATATACACGTATATATATATCTATATATATATATAAGTACATATATATACCTATATACTTATAACCCTATCTATATATATATATATATATACATCACCTACCTGTATCCATACGCCCTTGCACTAGTCACTCCACTAAGCATTATATCGCGGGAATATCTGCACCAGTTGCTGATATTCCCCGATACCCGCGTAAGGCAAGTGCCACCGCACACACTCCCACACATCCATCCTACACTCTACGTGTCACTTCGTCTTGTTGGTTGCGTCTTACTAGACGTGGATCAACTCGATACTGTGCTGCACGCCATTTCCACTTCCACCCGTACCCCTATATACATATAATATATATATATATAGAGGCTGTATTTATTTCTCTACAAGCAACCTACCTTGTTTTTATTTCTCTTTTGTTTCCTGCTATTAAAAAGACTAAAAAAAAAGAGTAAAAGAGAAAAGATAATCCTTGCCTTGCAGGTACTCGGTCTTGCAAATAGTAGAGCCAGTTCTTTTGGAAACCCTAAGTTGGCTCAAAGCCAAGAACAATTTGGCTCAAAGCCAAGGACCTGATTTTGAGGGTGTGCCTCAAGGACAATATTATCAACAAAAAAATCTTAAATAGAAAAAAAAAACTAAAAACATAATAAACACACGGAAGAGATACGTTTTAGGAAAGGCGTAAAAACTTCTTCACCTTTAATCCGCGCCTCCCTCAGATCGACCCTAGGCCTAAAAGTGACCAAGATAAAATTAAGTAGGCCAGGTAAAAAAAAAAATTTTGTAAAAGATGGTCAGACTCAATTTAGTTTAACCACTATACTCACTTCAACGATAATTTCACCATATTAACACAACCTATTCGAGTTCTACCATGCTTTTTCTGGCACCGTTGCCAAGGAGGTGCGTATTGAGGTAAGTTTCTACTCCATTCCTTTGATTTTCTCTTCTCACATCCTTCTTGTTCAGGTAAACCAGTTGCAAGGAGGCATGCAGAGGACGTCAGAGACGTGGGCAGATCCAAGGTGGGAACGAGAGCATGAAGTCGCCAGCACCGCACTGGAGCTTCGCCCATGTTGCTGAAAAGGTAGGTCTCTCCCTCTATTAGCAACTTAGGTTAACTTGTCACCTAAAAAAAAAAAAAAAACCTAAAAACACTTCTTGGGATTTCTTGGGGCAAGTGGATTAAAAATCACTTGCTTGATTGTTTGCCATCACCCCCACTGCCCTTGGATTTCCCGCCAAACTTTGCATAGTGAAGATCCAAGAATCTTGATTCTTGAATCTTTCGTCGTATGAAGTATTCTTTGAGGCAAGATTAAATAGATTGATTGCCATCCCTCCTTGCCTCATTTATCCACAATTCGGGATCACATTTTTTGGTGGGGAGACTTGGAATTGAGTTGATTCCAACCCCACCACGACCTTTCACGTGCCTTAGATTTGATCCCGAATATTTCAACCCCAACACTTTGATTTTCTTTACATTATCTTGTGGTTGAGCCTTGTGTGTGGAACATCATTTTGGTGATTGGGAGCACTTGAATTGAAGTGCTTTGGCTCCCTTCCACACTAACCTAAAATTGACTCGTGCATCCACACATAGAAATTTCCACCTAGGGGAGCCCATTGCATTTTTAGCATGCATTAACTAACTCACATTGAAGAAGGGTTTGTTGGGCATAGAAGAACTTGTATTTTCTCAAAACCCGGATATTGGTTGAATTGGTAACTCAGCAAAATCTTAAAATCCATACTACTTAAGGCTGGAATTCTAAAAACCATTCACCATCTAAAACTTTAGTTCGGAGAGATTTCCCCGTTGCATGCTTGGTTTACACACTATCTAAAATCAACGCACTTGGGCATTACCTGTATACAACGCCCTTCACATTCCAGAAGCACTTGATCCTAAGCCTCTAATTAAAACTACTAGCAACTTGACCCTTATTAAGGATTGGAGGTTTAACTACCTGCGTGTAGCACCTACGTGCTGGTGCAGGTTCCCGCGTGCTATTGGGTGTCTAAGACTGGGGTAAACGACCTTTTAATCTGGCCCGGTGGTTCCGCGGTGCTCGCATTTGGTTCCGTAGGTTGTGATAGTAGGTAACTTAGATCTTTAGGTTTAAGGGTACATTGTAGAGGTTAGGACTTTGATTGCCTTGATTTGACATCAAGTGTACTTTTGCGGCGTCATTTCTCTCATCCCCTTTTCCCTTCTTATCTCCCCAATTCTTCCTGTGGTAGTGCATGTTTGGGAGGAGGTCACAAAACCCTGAATTGTTTGAATTGTCTGATAATTCTAGAAGGAAAGAAATTGAATCGTCATCCTCCTCCACAAACATGGCTGCACGCCTACCCCCAAATCCCGAGGGAGGAAACCGCCCCCCTCAAATCCCACCAAGTGGTGGAGCCATGGATCCCATAACTCACCTCCAAGCCCAAATGGAAATGTATAATGAACAAATTGAAGCCATTAAGAAAACCTTGGAGGAAATGCAGAACCCTCCCGAATGGGAGGAGCCTAGGTCACTTAGCTTTTATCAAAATCCTGCCGCTACAGAGACCATAGGACAAATTTGGGTCCCCATGGGCGAGGACAATTTTGAATTGAAACCCAATATAATTGGCCTGATTAACTTTCACTTCCATTGTCTTGCAAGTGAAGATCCCTTTCTCTATTTGGAAGACCTAACCCTATTGGCGGAAATGGTTAAACCAAGAAACATCAGGTTACCAATTGTCCGCATGAAAATGTTCCCATTTTCATTGCAGGATAAAGCGCCGCAATGGTTACGCACCCTTGGGAGAACCATCCATTCTTGGGAAGAGATGCGAACAACATTTCTCAAGAAATTCTTCCCAATCGGGCGAACCAATACGCTTCACCATGCTATAACTTCCTTTTCACAACAAAACGGCGAACAGTTTCATGAGACTTGGGAGAGGTATAATGACCTCCTCCGGAAGTGTCCGCACCACAGTCTGCCTAAGTGGCATATAGCCCATATTTTCTATTATGGGCTAAATGAGACTTTGAAGCAGATTGTAGACGCTTCTTGCGGAAGGAATTTCATGAATAAAGACGAGAATGGAGCATTCGAATTATTTGAAAACATGAGCGAAAAATCAATGAATAATGCCTCCATTGTCACCTTTAATCGTACCAACCTGCCCCGTAATGTTCACGAAGTTGACATGGGACCCTCCCATTCATCCACAGATCTTAGCCTTATCGCATAAAAATTGGATGAAGTCTCCGTCGTGCACAAGCTGGACGAGCTTCTGGCCAATCCTGCCCATTCTATGACAAACACCCCCACCTCACCACTTCGTCACAATCCTAATCCTTCCAACGCCAGGCTTATCCCCAAAAACACCGTGAGATCTTCCTTACCAAGCATCGCACCGAGCGATTTGGTAAGTCATGTGGATCTGGCTTCTGCAAGCCAGTATTTTGACACGGAAGACCAAGCCTCCGTGTGCTCGGATACATATTTACATGTGGACTCGTCTTTTGGCTTAGAAGATGCTTGCGCCCTGGGGAACAACCCGTTCTCTGCTACTTATAACCTAGGGTGGAGAAATCATCCTAACTTCGCATGGTCCAATAACCCGCAACACCAAAACCTCGCAGGTGGGCCAATGCGACCGTCCGCACCCGTCATCCCAAGGGCCCAATCTAATCCAGTGGTGAATCCGCCATCGGGTCCTTACATACCGCAAACAGAACACGCATCGACTCCTCTTGATAAACTGATGCGAATGATGATGAAAATGTCTAAGCGCCATGAAGAGAACAAGACCTCTCTTCAGCACCAATTGGCGCAGTAGAATACTGAGATCAATCAACTACTTATGGCGACTCAATCTCAGGGCACTCTTCCAGTCCAACCTGTTCCCAACCCCCGAAATTTCATACCCCATGGTCCTCAACCACAGGTACGACCTTCTCAGGGGCAGGTTCATTAGATTCTGCAGGCTTCGAGCATTCCACCGGGATTTCAGGCTAATCCTGCAGCAACTACACCTCACCCTTATGTCCCTATTGTGAACCCTCCTCCGCCTTATGATCCCACTGGACCCGCGATGTTCAATGCGATTACTACGAGGAGCGATAAGCAAACTGTCGATCCACCTCGACTTGATCCTGGCCCATCTTTTTCATCGCCCTATCATTCGCGATGCACACCGCATTCGCGAGAGAACGATACACTCAAACTAGTGCCTGAATCGGTTCCATTCCCTGAGGCTCTGTTGAACGTTACGAATCGCTACACTAACGTGTTCGATTTCGGAAAACCTGTCATTGTGGTTTGAAAGCGAAGAATTCGTGTTCAACAAATAAAATTTATACCGAAATTAAAATTTTGGGTCAAACACAGGGAGGCAGACGTTTGATTTAAAAACTACGCGTTTCTTTTTATTTGTCACGGAATAATTCAATTTAAAACTAGCTAATTATTTACAATAAATAGAAGAGAGAGAGTAAGAGAGAAAGAGAATATTATACAGAGAAATCAAAATGAGATGTAGAATAAACAAGGAATTTATCATTAAGGAGATTGTTCATTTCACTCTTACAACTACAAAGCATAAAAACATTACTCTAGAAAGCGATAAATTTACTCTAGAAAGCATTACAAGAATGGAGGGAGAAATGTCCTCTTCGACGATTACTTGGAGGACGAGCAAAACTACATTAGAAAGCAGTAAATCTATATTAGAAAGCAGTAAAAAGAATAGGGATAGAGAAATCCTCCTTGACGGTTGCTTGGAGGACGAGTCGGACGGGACGACGCCTGGACGAAGGGGAACGAAGCAGGACAAAGGAGGACGAAGCAGAAGAATGGGAACGAAGCAGCACGCCGTCGTCGTCGCAGGATCCACTTCCGAAGCGGAACGAAAATTTGGATTTTATCTCGCGAGAAGCATCCCGGGTGTGGGACAAGCTTCTCTTGAGCTTTGGAGGGGTAGAGAGGAGAAGGAAGGGATGAGAATTTCGTATGGAGGGGGTCTCCTTTTATAGTTGCAAGGAGTGGGGGCAAAATGGACATTACAACTTCAAAATAATAAATGATGGGTCTTTAGTGACGGATAAAACCGTCACTAAAGCCCCCAACGTGGGCGTAGCCTCCGAGCCCACGCACGCCGCTTCAGCTGCCCGCACGCTCAACACCATCGGACGTTCATTGATTCTCAGTCGTCTGATCGTGAGATCGAACGGCTTAAGACGCATCTCCTCACGCTGCACTGCGCGCCCGCTCGCGAGCGATCGTGCATCCATGCCGCGCGTTCAATCGCGCGTGAACGCTATCAGGCGCGCGCAACCATCCGATCGCGATCCCACGCCCGCCCACGCCCAATCACCTGCGCCTCCAGCCCTTTGCTGCGGCTTGAACCCGCGCCCGCTGGTCGCATAAGCGCGCTCGATCGCTGCGCCACGAGGCGCAGATGGTCGAGCGGACGCTTTTAGGAACGTCCGATCACAACCGCTGGATCAAGATCCAACGACGGAGAGAGAGCGGGTGCGGGGCCTTCGTAGAATGCGTGCGGCCATTTGGGCGGCCGAGATGGCACCACGTGGTGCCATCTTGGCCGTCCATCTTCTGGAAGTTGTAGATGGTGACACGGATGTCGGATTTACTCGATTTTTGCGTCATTGGCCTGCGATCGTCAGTCCAAACTCATCCGTGCAGTCGGATTTGTCATCTGAAGTGTGGATTTTCACCAACCTGGCCCTTGACCTTCTAAGGTTCCCAGTCACTATCTGATGCTACGGATGCCTGATTAGGGCGATCTTGGAGTTGTTGTACTCCAATCACCGCCCTGATCACATCCATACGGTTGGATCTTTGATCTGAGTCCCCAATAAAATGTTTGCCCTATCGAAGCACATAAAAGGAGGTAATTAACCTCCATTTTATTCAAACTACTCTTAATGCAAGATGCATGTTATGCAATATTTATATCATGAAATGCAATCCTATGCTTAAGAACATGCAAAAATAAACATTTTAAGTAGTGTAAATGTGTTTACATCATACCCCCATGCCTATCTTTTTCTAGTCCCTAGCAAAAGCTATATGCTATTTATAAAAGAATTAGGTTGGATTATTTGGACCTGGGTTACTTTCAATCATTAAGAAATTGTCTATTTAGGAACTGAACTTTCAAGGACACAACAGTGCCTAGGTATCAGCCAAAATGCAGACCGCCTCAAGCCTCGCCTTATTCAAAGAAAAATTTCTTTCTCTTTTTACTCTTTTCTAATTTTTTTGGATTTTCAAATTTTTGGGTTTAAGAGTGGCTTTCTACGGCCATTCAACTCACCCAAGATTTGATGAGAACCCTAAGTTTTAAGCATCTTATTTTGATTGTGATAGACTCGTTGACCGGTAATTAAAACGGACTTCGGATTTCTACGCCTCTAGGTGACCTCAAAAAGAATTCTGCCCAAAGGTGTATCTTTACAACCGGTATCTTTGTCCCTACTTTTATTTTTTACGGGGTCAACACAAGGGTGAATCCAGTGTATATCTCCCTGGTTTATTCTACTTCTCCGCTTCTTCCTAAGTGTTTTGAGAATTTTTAGTGCATTTTCTGAGCTAGGTTCTGGACAACCGGTCGATGAGCTGTTATCACTGACAACTTGCTAGCCATGCTCGTGCGGCGAAGTGTGGCTTATTTCTTTTTGTTCTTTTCTCCTTTTCTTTTTGATTTTTTTTTTTTTTTAAGTAGGTGGCTTCCCTGGTCTAAGATTTACCTAAAGGCAGCAAAAAGAAAAAGGTCCAATGACTGGGCTCTAGACAACCTACCTATGGGCTGTTACCCATGATAACTTGCCGGCCATATCACCCTAGAAGGTTCATTAGCTACCCAAATTCCGTTAGAATCGCCGAACAACGAGTCAGTGCAAAGAAAGTGTGTAGATGCTTAAAACTCAAAATTCCCTCAAATCAGAGGGCGGGTTGATAAGTCGTGTACTTATCACCCAAACTTATTTATTCCAATCATAATAGAATTGAGATGGCGAGGACTCAAAGACAAATCCACATTTTAGTGGATACACAGGCTAATTAAGTCCAAAGACCTGAAGGGTCTTTGTGCTCAGATCTTAATGTAGTATTTCCTAAGATTGAAAATTTTCTTAAACCCAAATTCTCTTTCCTAATTCCAAAATTTTTTTTCTTTTATAAAAGAAAATAAAACAAATCTACAGAGCTGACGAATGAATTCAGGGATGAATATCCAACCCCCATGCCTATCTAATGCAATGTCCTCATTGTATTAAAAAGACCTAAAACAGAGTGGAAAAGCGAAGAAAGCACCTGAATTGCGTGAATGTCAGGTTCGCTCCGAGATGAAAACTAAGAAAAACTGTATATATGCTGAATTTAGTGCCTTCAGCTAGGCACACTATACAAAGAAAAAAAAATGAAGAAATCACAAGTGAAGGTTAGAATCAGAATGAACAGAAGAATCCTCTGACCTGTCAGCAGAGGTCCACAAATGTGGACCAGATTGTGGTGCAGACCCACACCCCATAATCGAGAATATCTTAGGTTCTACATAAAAATTATCCAAAACCTGAAATCAGAATGCAAGCGGGGTCGGGCCTGCGATTTATGAGGATGTAACCCAAGACCAAAAAGTCGGGTTACAGAGAATTGTAGCTCAAAAGGATAATAATTGAATGTGTGCTTTAGTTTGACATCCTCGAAACAAATGTCGTAAGGGTTCTGATTTGATGGTTTCAGCTTAAAAGTAACCCTTCGACTCAATCTTCCATTTCCTCCAAAATTAACTTCCCAAATCAAAACTTCCCAGCTCCTAGCCTCCTCATTCCGAATGTTAAATTCCGAGACCTCTTGCATGTTAATCACCCCGTCTAAAATCTCCAAGTCTAAATGATGTGGCAAAATCAGAATTGACTTGGGTCTAATTATCTCAGAAACAGAATTATCGATAAGCTCAACGGGGTGTAACTGATAATCAGGGCATTGAATTGATTCCTCCAGAAAATGCGATTCTGGATCCGTAATGTGTGCCCTAATAAGATCAGTTTCCTCAGTTATTGGGCTATCAAATGATCTATCAGATTCCTCAGGCCCAATCATCTCACAAAAATCGTGTTCAGAAAACTCGCGTGAGACTTCGCAACTTGAATCTTCACCATCAGGATCCGTATCAATGTATGTCCCAAAATCAGTTATCACTTTGTGTTCCCTAGAGACATACGTTTCCTCATAACCTGTCTCAGGGATCTCAGGTGAAGAAATCAGATCATCCTTAATTGATTGCTTTAATTCAATCTGGTCAGCCTCGTAACACGGGTCCCCCCAACAGGTGCCTGAGCGGGTTCTGTCATTGGCTTTCCTGAAGAGGGTTCATCCTGGGAATTATTCCAATATTGAATCAAAGCAACCACGAATCTCATCCTCAATTTCGCTAATTTCCCAAGTAGATACTCACCCGGGTTCTTATCCTTAACATCCTGGAGCCAATCCAACAAAGAATTGTTTAAATCATCAATCATTTCAATCAGGGGCTCCAATCTCTCAATGCAAGGTATTGGCTGAACTTCTAAAGATTGAATGATATTCCTCAAGTTAGCCAGAACCTTATCTTGAACCTGGTTAACCTGAACCAAATGAGTTGGTTCAGGGTTGGGCGGGTTTGGGCTCAATGCAGGGAAATTAACGAATTGAGATTCGTTATACCCTTCCTGATAATAGGTCATTTCAGATTGTTGAAAAGATGGTGATGACCTAAAGGCAGTGAAATCAGAGGATGACTAAGGATTGGTGTATCCTTCTTGATTGTAGATCGTATTAGGTTGTGCATGAAAGGAAGACGATCTATAATCGATGTAGGTATGAGAAGGATAGAAATCAGAATCAAAGTGTTTAGGGTTAGACCCTGAACACGGGGGTCCGAAATTGTATCCCCAATCCGAATTATCCCAACTGACTGATGGTTGATTATTGTACGAGTTGGGATAATCGTCATGTTGAGGATAATTCACAACAGGAGGGAAAGAGCGGGAATGCATGAAATATGTCGAAGGATTCATGAGATATGGGAGGAAGAAAGGTGCACTGCAATACAAACAATCAAACCTATCCTTAAATGGGTTAGCCTACTGACCTACAGACTCTCAAAACCCGTCTTGAGATAAAGGAACGATTTGATCTACTTCCGTCTGTTCAATCCAACCAGTTAGAAGGAGGGACTGGGGAGAAGGTTCTTCCTTCGGCTTGCGCCTCCAGTTCCTAGTGTACCCCCCAGCCACGATCGTTCAACTCTGCTCCCCTAGCTAGACATCAGATTGAACAGCAGAAACAGACTAATCGAAAATAATCTCGTTCTGGGTTCTGAAGAGCGAGTCCAATCCTTAAGGCCAACGTCTACTCTATTTTATTTAGGGCTAGGGTTGAATGTGCTTTGGAATGTGATGGGCCCTTTAAATGGGTTGTGCCCTTAATAATTGATTGATTTGTGTGTGCATGCACAACCAATGATTTTCAAGCAAGATTATTTTTGATGTGGTGAATTTTAAGGTTCAAATCTTGCTTAGTAGCTTTTAGGATTCAACTTTAGGTGTTTTCAATCAAGTTTCGTTGGCACACCAAGTTTTACAAGCACAGGTGAAGGTGTTTTCCTTTAAAGTTTAAAAAGAATGTGGAGTGCCTGGTAAATCCCTAAGAGTTGAACCAAATTGGCAGCTACTTGATAAGTTGATTTTAATTGAAGTGGTGCGGCCCAAACAACTCAAACAACTGGCCACAAATGCACCACTAAGTTAGGCACACAAAGATGGTTAACCTAGAATGATTTCTACTCTTTTATGTGTTGCTTTATGTGTACTGATTCCACAGATCAGAACTCGATTGAGTAGAAACAAATCAATTTGGTTAAGTGCCTTTGAATGTGGGTGTACGTTGTGTGTTAGTTGAAAATTGCCCCACAAAATTATCTTTGTGTTTCTTTTTTTTTTACATAAATGAAGGTGGAATGAATGTGAGTGAGAATCCAAACAACCAAACTATTCCTAGGATTTATGCAAATACCTAGGTTAATTGGAATTTGGATTCAATGTGGCGAATGAAATCTATGGAGGGGGAAAGAATGGGGGATAACTTACAAAACCTTCCACAGCACTTTACTCCAATCTACCACTTTTGCTCGTCTCAAAAGAGTACCTGCAATTACAATAAGAAAGGAGAAAAGTGAAGTAAATGATTTTTAAGTTACAAAACGTGAAGAGAAATCAAACATCGTTGCCTCCCCAGCAACGGCGCCAAAATGTTGAAGTTGCGAAATGGTCCCCGGCAACGGCTACGCTAACATGTTTTGTTTTAGAAAACCTGTCGTTGTAGTTTGAAAGCGAAGAATTCGTGTTCAACAAATAAAATTTATACCGAAAAGAATTCCGGGTCGAATACAAGGAGGCTACGTTGATCTATATTCGCAATTATATTTTTTTGGGATTTTTGATAAGCAAGGCGATATAATTACAATGGAGCTATCAGACTAAAAGAAAGAGAGAGAGAGAGAAAGAAAGAGAGAGAGAAAGAGAACATGCATTCAATATTTCAACTGTTTATACAATCAAACTAAATAAAAGTTACATTAGAAAGCGGGAAATCAATTACACTATAAAGTAGGAAAAATTCTACACTAGAAAAGCTGTAAATAAGAATGGGAGAGAGAAGTTATCGTCCTCGACGATTGCTTGGAGGACGAACAGAACGGGACGACGCCTGGACGAAGGAGAACAAAGTAGGACGAAGGAGGACGAAGCAGAAGAACGGGAATGGAGCAGCACGCCATCGTCGTCGCGGGATCCACTTTCGAAGGGGAACAAAAATTTGGACTTTATCTCGCGAGGAGCATCCCGGGTGTGGGACAAGCTTCTCTTATGCTTTGGAGGGGTAGAGAAGAGAAGGAAGGGATGAGAATTTCATATGGAGGGGGTCTCCTTTTATAGTTGCAAGGAGTGGGGGTAAAATGGATATTACAACTTCAAAATAATAAATGAGGAGTCTTTGTGATGGATAAATCCGTCACTAAAGCCCCCAACGTCGGCGTAGCTTCTATGCCCACGCACGCCGCTTCAGCTGCCCGCGTGCTCAACGCCATCGCACGTTCGTTGATTCTCAGCTGTTCGATCGCGAGATCGGACGGCTTAAGACGCATCTCTGCCCGCTGCGCTGCGCGCCCACCCGCGTGCAATCGCACGTCCATGCCGCGCGTTCAATCGGGCGTGAACGCTATCGGGCGCGTGCGGTCGTCCGATCGCGATCCAACGCCCGCCCATGCCCAATCACCTGCGCCTCCAGCTCTCTGCTGCGGCTCAAACCCACACCCGCTAGTCACGTAAGATCGCTCAACCGCTGCGCTACGAGGTGCGGATGGTCGAGCGGACGCTTTTAGGCGTGGCCGATCACAGCCGTTGGATCAAGATCCAACGGCGGAGAGCGAGCGGGTGCGGGGCCTTCGTAGAATGTGTGCGGCCGTTTGGGCGGTCGAGATGGCACCACGTGGCGCCATCTTGGCCGTCCATCTTCTGGAAGTTGTAGATGGTGCCACGGATGTCTGATTGACTCGATTTTTGCATTGTTGGGCTGTGATCGTTAATCCGAATTCATCTATGCGTCGGATTTGTCATGTGAAGTGCGGATTTTCACCATCCTGGCCCTTGATCTTCTAGGGTTCCCTAGTCACTATCTGATGCTATGGGTGCCTGATTAGGGTAATCTTGGAGTTGTTAAACTCCAATCGTCGCCCTGATCACATCCATACGGTTGGATCTTTGATCCGAGGCCCTGATAAAATGTTTGCCCTGTCCAAGCACATAAAAGGAGATAATTAACCTCTATTTTATTCAAATTACTCTAAATGCAAGATGATGCATGTTATGCAATATTTATATCATGAAATGCAATCCTATGTTTAAGAACATGCAAAAATAAACATTTTAAGTAGTGTAAATGTGTTTACATCAGGCTCTACTGAGGGAGCCAAAAGGTAAGAAAAAGGATACACAGGCCTTTGATAACCTGCGTAATTTATTCAGGGCTGTTGAAATCAAGGTACCCCTGTTAGAGGCTATCGACCACATACCTACTGTCGCCCAATTTTTCAAAGACTACACTACACCCAGGTGATAGTCAAAGAAAACAAAGAATCCAGTGGTTTCTCGTCTCATGCGAGTAGTGCTATGCTGTCAAATCTACCACTGAAGCAGAAAGATTCAAGCACACCGCTTATTTCTTGTAGCATCCAAGGCTGCAATTTTAACCGTGCTCTGCTTGATCTAGGATCTTCCATCAATCTTATACCAACCATCATGCTAGAGAAATTTTCCTTAGGAAATCTGAAACCCACCCCTGTTACGTTACAGTTGGCAGATCATTCTGTCAAAATACCAAAGGATGTGGTGGAAGACGTGGTGGTTAGTGTCAATAGTCTCTGCTTTCCTGTTAACTTTCTTGTTCTGGATATGGAAGTTCCTAGCTCACTTTTTGATTGTCCGATCATCCTTGGTCGACCTTTCTTGGCCACAGCCCACGCCCATATCGACTGCGAGTCGGGCTGTATTGAGATTGCCGTTGGATCTGAGAAGCTCAAGCTTAACATCTTCAAGGCAGCCAAGAACTTTGATTGCAATTGCATCGAGGATGACACGTCTGACGAGGACATGGCCGTCAGCACGTGTATCGGATTAATATGGACCTATTCTGACTGCTGTGGATTGCCTTTAAACACGAACGACTGCCTGACCGACACATATTGTGACGCCCCCCCATCCCTCCATTTTTCCGTACCTTCCCCTGACCAGACTTCTGATGAGGTTTTCTCCGCTTCTCATACCTCATGGTCTGAGTCATATTCGGGCTACTCACCGCCGGTCCACACTCTTGAAGATCGGATTGCCCTTTCTTTCCCGCTAAATCAGGTGGAATTGCAACTCCACACTGGGACCTGGAGCCCAAATACTGCTCACTGGGGCTATCCCTTTTTGGATCCATCAATCCAAGATGCCCCTCTTCTTGGCCAATCAGAGGGCCAATTTCTTCCTCCTGCCTTATTTTCTTCTGATCGGCTTGGGACACTCTCGTCCCAAGAAATGCCAGATCTTTTACCATCCTCTCCCGAGCTGAAAGAGCTGCCTAATACACTTAAGTATGTTTTCTTGGGACCAAATGAAACGCTCCCCGTAATCATTAGCTCAAAATTGACCAGGGAGAAAGAGTGCAAACTAACAATGGTCCTTATGGATGGTCCTTATCAGACTTAACTGGCATTACCCCTCCTACTGCACTCACTGTATATATACGGAGGAGGAGGCTCGACCTTCCCGCGAGATGCAGCGACGTCTTAACCCTAACATGCAGGAGGTCATTAAAAAGGAAATTGTTAAGTGGCTGGATGCGGGTATAATCTACCCGATCAGCGATACCCCCTGGGTGAGTTTGATTCACGTCGTGCCCAAAAAGGTGGGACTCACCATCCATATCAATGACAGGGGCGAATCCATCCCTACACACAGTCCTACATCTTGGAGAGTGTGTGCAGATTATAGGAAACTTAATGCTGCAACTAAGAAAGATCACTTTCCACTACCTTTTATTAACCAAATCTTAGAGCGATTAGCGGGAAATAAATTTTTCTGTTTCCTGGATGGATTCTCTGGATATAACCAGGTGGCAATTGACCCCAGGGACCAAGAGAAAACCACCTTTACCTACCCCTTCGGCACCTTTGCATTTAGAAGGATGCCGTTCGGACTTTGTAATGTGCCAGCAACTTTCCAAAGATGTATGATGGCAATATTCCATGACATGGTGGGTGACTTTCTTGAGGTTTTCATGGATGACTTTTCGATCTTTGGACCCTCTTTTGACGACTGTCTTGCCAACCTAACCCGTATCCTTCGGAGATGTATTGATGTGAACCTCGTGCTTTCCTGGGGAAAAAGTCATTTTATGGTACACGAAGGAATTGTTCTCGGTTATATCATCTCCGATAGGGGTATCGAGGTTGACAGAGCTAAGCTTGATGTAATTGCTGATTTACCTGTGCCTGGCTCTGTCAAACAAATCCGCTCCTTCTTGGGACAATTCGGTTTCTATAGGAGATTCATCAAAGATTTCTCCAAGATTTCTAGACCTTTAACTCATCTCCTATCGACCGATGTGCCCTTTGATATGGGCCTCGACTGCATACGAGCATTCATGCAGCTGCATGATGTTGTCGCCAAGGCCCCTGTTCTCCAGCCACCTGATTGGTCCCTCGACTTTGAACTCATGTGTGATGCTTCCGATCTTGCAGTCAGAGCCAGCCTGGGACAAAGACGCGATAGACACCCCTTAGTGGTGTACTACTCCAGTAAGACGTTGGATGAGGCCCAGTGTAATTATACAACCACTGAGAAAGAACTATTGGCGGTCATCTTTGGGCTGGAGAAATTCCGCTCTTACCTTCTGGGCTTGCATGTTATTGTATTCACTGACCACGCGGCCATTCGCCATCTCATGCACAAGAAGGATGCTAAGCCTAGACTGATTCGTTGGATCCTTCTGCTCCAAGAATTTGACATTGAGATCTGCGATGAGGTCGGAGCCCAGAATGTTGTGGTTGATCATCTCTCAAGACTGGACCCTGACCACATTGGACTTACCCTACCGATTAATGAGGTTTTTCCCGATGAGCACCTATTGGCAATTAATGTGGCAATCACGTGGTTGGCCTAAAAACCAGCACGAGCATCTCATTGCAGAAGCAAAGTATTATTTCTGGGATAATCTACTTCTTTTTCGAATAGGTGCTGACCAGATCATCCGTCGCTGTATTTCTGACAGCGAATTCCCCAGTGTGCTATCCTTCTGCTACGATCAGGCCTGCAGAGGCCATTTCTCTGGGAGGAAAACTGCAGCCAAGGTGTTGCAGTGCGATTTTTTTTGGCCCTCCCTTCACCAGGATGCACACAATTATGCCAAACATTGCACTAGGCGCCAGTTGTTAGGGTCAATGTCACGTCGTGACAAGATGCCCTTGCAACCCATCCTAGCCGCTGAAATCTTCGACATTTGGGGAATCGATTTCATGGGTCCCTTTCCTTCGTCCAACGGCTTCGAATACATCCTTGTTGCTGTTGATTACATTTCGAAATGGATCGAGGCTATTCCCACATGCCATGCTGACCATGTCATATCCACGATTTGTCAAAGACAACATTTTTGCATGCTTTAGGATCCCTCGAGCCATTATCTCGGATGAAGGAAGCCATTTTGCCCATACTGTTTTTGGGCACTTCTGAGGAAATATGGAGTCCACCATCGTATTGCATCTCCGTATCATCCTCAGACGAACGACCAGGATGAGGTGTCGAACCGGTAAATCAAGCAAATTCTCCAGAAAATGGTTCAGCCTGACCGTAAGGATTGGTCCGACAAGCTGATTGACGTACTTTGGGTGTACCGAACCACCTTCAAGGCTCCCCTCTGTATGTCTCCTTATAGAATCATTTACTGGAAGCCTTTTCATTTGCCCGTGGAGCTGGAGCACTATGCTTATTGGGCGGTTCGCTAATGTAACCTCGACCCAGACCTGTGTGGTTGAGAAAGGAAACTCCAACTCCAAGAGCTGGAAGAGCTCCGTCGTGAAGCCTATGATTCTGCCTTAACTTTCAAGCAACACACTAAGGCTTTTCATGACAACCATATTCGATGGAAGGAATTTGAACCATCGCAGCAAGTTTGGCTTTACAACGCCTGGCTCAAATTCTTTCCAGGAAAATTGAAGTCCAAATGGACTGGTCCCTTCTTCGTCTCGAGACCATTTCCCAACGGGGCTATTGAAATTTAAGATCCCAAATCTGGGCATAAATTTACTGTCACTGGGTAGCGTTTAAAACCTTATCTTACTCATAAACCTACCCCCGTTGGAGAAACTGTTGCCCTGATGGAGGGTAACTAATTTCATGCCTCATTCTGAGTCCAGCTGGGGATGTTAAATTCAGCGCTTGTTGGGAGGCACCCCAGCAACACTCCTCCACTGTCACGTACACTTCACTTCGTACCTTTTCATTTCACCACCCACCATCCACCCACCCTACCACCCTGCTATATACCCTGCACCTCAGCTCTTGGTCCCCAATCTTTAGACCTTCCTCTACCCTACCCTGCATGCGTATGAGGACATAGCATCATTTGGCATGGGGGGGTGGATAGGCATCTATAGGATCTGGGTATTATATGATTTCATGTAGCTTCCATCCATCTATAAATATGTACATAGCAAAAAAAAAAAAAAAGGTGTTTAGTAATGATCTAAAGGCTGAAACAAAAATACAATAAGTGTTTATGGATATTCAACCACTATTTTGAAGACTTTCCAGGCCACAGAAGCTTGATTCGCTCAGGCTCGGCTTAATTCACTTAAGCATTAACAAGATAGATCGGAATCTCTTCTAACTAAGGACGTATTCTTGTACCTGAGACATCAGTACAAGATCCGTTGGTTTGCTTCTACTCGAGAGCCTAAGTAATCTTGGTTCACACTACACATATCAAGAAAGACCAGGTGAACATAAGATCCAACCCTAGTGTTCATTAGGGAAGGTAGAGTCCTTACCTGTGCGTGCAGGTAGACTTTTTATCTCAGGCTTTAGTCTTGTGTCTAGGAGAAACTCTTTCCACCAAAAAGGAACTCTCCCACCAAAAAAAAGTGTGCTCCTCCAAATAAAGTTGTAAGAGATATACTGACACTTGTTTCAAAAGAAAAAAATCTGTGCAAATAAGTCAGTATATCTCACAAATATCTGTAAATTCTTCTCCCTAAAAAGATTTTCAGGGCAAGTTACAAATATCCTGTTTCTACCATATATTCTTTGAGCCACAAATGTAATAAAATGGGAGTTTGGTTTTTCGTCATCTTTTTAAGGGTTAATCCGAAGACACGAGCTGAAACTGGGACCAACCTGCACTTAAAGATTTGTGAAACCCTGGGCTTGAGTCTTAATGTTCATCTGGTCAATCTTGATCCTTCACTATGCACAAACCATAATCTCTTGAGCTCTCAAGTATGGCAAAAACCTTCTGAGTCGTGAAAATCGTACATAAGGTTTAAATACCAAGAGTTCAGGTTAGTCGAGAGATGGTCTATGTCATATAAGACTTAAAGTACTGGTAGTCTTCTCTGCAATTGGTTCTCACAATATCCAACAAATAAACACACCCATGTCACCTCAGAAGAAAATCTTCAGCTTAAGATCATTTCTAAATACAATACAAAATGTTTTGCTAGGGACTAGCAAAAGATAGGCATGGGGATATGATTGCACAACAAAAATACACCAGTAATTATGCCATCTTGTGTTATTTCCTAGCACTACCATTGTATCTTAAGTAACTATAGTTGCATTTATAAATTAACATAGGCATGCAGTTATTGAGAGGGGAGGAGAATGCAAATAATTAGCTATCTAATTAACATCTTCATCAAGGGCTGCATTGCAAATTCACCATTCTCATTTTTTATTTTGACTTTGAAAATCTTCTCCCTCGCGCGGCTCAGGGCATGGGGCATGCATCTCTTCGCACCACTCCTCTGCCAGCAGCATGGCAAGAGGTCCTCTGCCAACAGCATGGGTTGGCGTCCCTCCTCTTTAAAACCCTTGGCCCTCTCTCTCGTGCGGGCAGACCCAGAGGCACCACACTTCCACCCTCCCCTGCGCACCACTCACACCACTCTCTGCTGGGCACTCGTTTCCCCTCTCCCTCTCCATACACAGCACCTCCTCTCACCAGTTGAGAAGAGGAACGCTAAGTGCAGGAGAAGCTCACAGTGGTTTAGGACCCCACTGTGAGCTCCATAACCGCCCAGCTCCATCGTGAGCAGGTGGGCATGGTGGGTTCTTGTCTTATTTCCCCTTTTATTTCTTTGTGTTTGGCTTTCTGTTCTCTGTTTGGTTATCGTTTGCAGGTTACTCTCCGTCGCCATTAGAGCAGCAGAGCTCCAAGCTCTGAAGCTCGCGCACAGCTACAGTGCGCACTCCGCCACCTCCGCGTGCCTTCGCGTGCCTCAGGCACCTATTTCGCGTGCTCTACGCATGCCAGCCAGTCGCCCTCGCCCCTCTCCGCTCGCCTTGTCGCAAACCCCCACCCGTGGCCCAGTCAGTTTCCTTGCGAATCAGCCGGTCACCTTTTTACCCTTGCACTATAGCCGCGACCTCACGTGGCTACAGTGCGATGACCGGTTTGTTTCTCACTTATCTGGTCACCGTGCCTTCTCTCTCCTCCTTGCGACTGCCTCCAGCCAATCACGCATGCACGTTCCTGTGCTTTGCGTTACGCACCCACGCTCCTGTGAAATCAGAGGGCGGACGCTCCCGCCAGACGACTTAACGTGCCCGCTCTCTCTCACACTCACCCACCAGCAAACACACCAGTACTCATACACACACACACTCATACACATACACACTCACACACTCACTTGTACACACCTACACTTACATACATACATATATATATACATACATATACATATATACATATATATATATATATAAATATATATATATACATATATACATATTCATACGTATACAACTATATACAAGTATATATACATACATATATATATGTATGTATATATATATTTATACATTTAGATATATGTACATACATAGATACATATATATCTATATATATATATATAGTTATAAATACATATATATATATTCATCAATATATATATACACGTATATATATATCTATATATATATATATATATATATAACTACATATATATACCTATATAGTTATAACCCTATCTATATATATATATATATATACATATAAATATATACATCACCTACCTGTATCCATACGCCTTGCACTAGTCACTCCACTACGCATTATATCGTGGGAATATCTGCACCAGTTGCTGATATTTCCCGATGCCCATGTAAAGCAAGCGCCATCGCACACACTCCCACACATCCATCCTACACTCTATACAGCACTTCATCTTGTTGGTTACGTCTTACTAGATGTGGACCAACTCAATACTGTGCTACACGCCATTTCCACTTCCACCCCCACCCCTATATATAATACATATATATATAGAGACTATATTTATTTCTTTAGAAGCAACCTACCTTATTTTTATCTCTTTTGTTTCCTGCTATTAAAAATATAAAAAAAAAGAGTAAAAGAGAAAAGATAATCCTTGCCTTGTAGATACTCGATCTTGCAAATAGCAGGGCCAGTTCTTTTGGAAACCCTAAGTTGGTTCAAAACCAAGAACAATTTGGCTCAAAGCCAAGGACCTGATTTTGAGGGTGTGCCTAAAGGATAATATTATCAACAAAAAAATCTTAAATAAAAAAAAAACCAAAAACATAATAAATGTGAGGAAGAGATACGTTTTAGGAAAGGCGTAGAAACTTCTTCACCTTTAATCCCTGCCTCCCTAAGATCGACCCTGGGCCTAAAAGTGACCAAGATAAAATTAAGTAGGCCAGGTAAAAAAAAATAAATTTTTGTAAAAGATGGTTAGACTCGATTTAGGTTAACCACTATACTCACTTCATTGATAATTTCACCATATTAACACAACCTATTCGAGTTCTACCACTAGACGGAGGAGAGAAGCGGAGGCGGCAGCGGTTGTCGTTGCTACTCTTGTGTGCTGGAATGGAGTTGCTGAAGGGAGTTGGAGGATGCACGCTGCACGCGGGTGGAGCTGCTGGAGGTGAGGGCCAGTTGCTGCAAGGAGTGCGCACTCTACTGCTGGAGGGCGCATGGCGAGTGCTGGAGGGCGGTGCTGCACGTGGTGAGTGCTGCAAGTGGTGAGGCGCGCCGAAGGGAGGCACGCGCGGGCTGGATGTGGAGCGGCTGGGGTGCACAGGGGGTTGCGTACGTGCGGTGTGGTGCGGCTGGAGGGCATGCAATGCGGCAAGGCTCTGGAGGGCACTCGGGCGGAGGTGCAAATGCACGCAGTGGAGCGGGCACGTGCTGCAGGCAGAGGTGCGACGTAGAAGCGTAGGCAGAGGTGCGGACGCATGCAGAGGGGTGGGTGCAAGTGGGCGCTGCTGCATGAGGTGACTGCATGCGGTGGAGCTGAAGGGTGGTGGGCTGGAGGAGCACGGGTGCGCACGAGGTGCGTGCTGCAGGAGGTAAGGCATGTGGAGAGGGGCGTGCAACAGCTGGGTTGCATTGGAGGAGCGTGGTCTAGAGGAGAGGCTGGCTATTGCTGGCCACTTTGGTGTGAAGGTGGTCTACGGTGATGGTGGTGGTGGGTTCGTTGAGGCCTGCAAATAGAATAACGAAGGTGATGATGAATAGTGTCATGCAAAAGAAAAAAAAAGAGAGAATAAAGAGAAAGAAGAAAGGAGTTCTTTGCATGGCTGATGAGGCACACGCTCACGGTAAGTGGCTGAGCTCGTCTGCTTGGCTCGGCGGCCTGTCACTCCGCCAGCCCACGATGTGGCTAGGTTCGGTCGTGGAGACCACGGTGGTGGAGTGGAGTGCACAGTGGTGGAGTGGCGTGGTGTCTCCTTGAGCATGGCAGATCCAGGAGATAGATCCACTTCTGGGATAAGGATCTTTTCCCTATCCTAGTCGAGTAGACCTGATCCACTTCTGGTGCTCCTCCTTGACTGGGATCTTCAATGCGGCAGCTGGAGGAAGAAATGCAGTCGTTACTCATAGAAGAAGAAGAATAAAATAATAATAAAATATTATGGTTATTTATACACAAACCCTTAACTTCTATGTTAACTTAAAATAATGCATGCAATGCACCTAATTGGTTAACTAATTAAATGAATGCAATTCTAAGTTAATTCTAAATGCATTTAGATATGGATGCCACACATGAATTATGCAGTTAAGCTAAACATATGAATTAATTTAACTACGTCCTAATGTATGCTATCTAAATATTAAAATTAACTTAGTGTCGAGGCACTTAAATACTTAAATAGCCCACAAATATGGGCTAATCAGAACTCCAAACCTTCCTACTCTAGTTGGGGGAACTCTGAACCCTCGTATTCTAACTTCTCTAGTGTTCCTCAAACCTGTGAGGATCTCCATGCCATCCAAAATGATCCCTTCTCTAATACCTACAAACCTGGATGGCACAATCACCCCAACTTTGCATGGTCAGTAAATAATTAGAACACAAGACCTCAATTCCAACCTTGACCATAGGCTTCGCGCCCATATCATCCTAATCATCCTAGGCCCAATCCTAATTACCAATCTAGGCCTAGCAAGGAAGATAAAATGAGCATGATTTTGCAAGCCCTGGCTGACATCTAAAAGACCACTGCAGCTTTGCAAAAATAGTACAAAGACGAGATCACAGAGGTTCAAAATCAGCTTGCACAGATGACGTGGCCTCTCTAGCCTGGTGCACTTCCTTCCTAGCCTCTACCAAATCCAAACAATGTGTCGACCCAAAAACACATGGTGAATCAAATCCAGGGTCAATCTTGCTACACTCAGCCAGGCCCATCGACTCATACCTACATGCTTGGAGCATCCACCTCAGCTGATCCGAGTTAAGCCTCCATGACTAACCCTACTATTCAGTAATAGGGTCCAATTCTCTCTCCTCCACCTCTGCATCATGACTATGCTATGATCAATGTTGTGGGCATGAGAAAAGATCATAAGACCAGGCCCCGAGGCCCATCTCCCAAATCTCACCCAACCCATGAGCAACACAACAAGGTCGAGGACAAAACCAAGAGGTGGAAACAGAAATCTATCCCCTAAGATAACCAATCCATTCCCCTATCCAAATCTTATCCCACCTCTACACTGGAGGACTATCAGAATCTGACATAACAGGACCTTTGAGCAATGCACAAGTCACTATCCCATTACTTGATATCCTTACTCTCAACTCCACCTCACCTGACTCATCTAGAAAAAAGGTGGAGGAACTTTCACAAGGGAAGGTAGTACTGTCTGAAAATGTGAGTGCTATAATCCAAAACAGTCTACCTCCTAAGAAATTTGATCCAGGCACCCTGCTAATCCCCTGCAAGATCGGTGGTACAAATTTCAAATGGGCTGTACTGGATCTGGTCACTTCAGTCAACCTAATCTTGACCACCCTATTTAAGAAAGTATGGATAGGACAGCTAAAACACACTAATGTTACTTTGCAATTAGCTGACCGAATCGTAATCATCCCGATTGGGCTGGTAGAGGATGTGGTAATTGGAGTCAAGGATTTCAGCTACCTAGCTAATCTTCTAGTTCTTGACATGGATGTGCCAAAATAAATAAAAGATATGTGCTTGATTTTAGGGAGACCTTTCTTGGCTACTGTAGGATCTATAATCAATTGTGAATGAGGGCACATGATAATTGCCTCTGGGGATAAGCAAACTAAGATCAATATTTTTGAGGCATCTTCTAAAGAAGAAGAAAAGTGCTCGACAGAAAAGCTAAGTTTGATTCAGGATCTTATGACCGTTTTGGTAGTAGAAAACCTAGAACCAGCACAGAAGTTTTCCGCATAACATAGAATCTCAATTTAGCTGAGCTTGATTCCAGCAAATTGAGAGTATTAGAGGCATTTATCTTTGATCTTGTGGACATACACATGGATTTAAGGGAACAAGATAACAGTCAACGGGATTCAGATTTCTATTCCATGGATTAGGAGACATTTTATTATGAGGATTGTTTTGAGGATCTCCAAGATTTGGGCATTATAGATACCGAGAGTGACCACAACCCAAAGTATGAATCATTTACAGAATTGGAGTTAGATGATAAAAAAGGCACTCTCCAGACATTCACTTTTGATTGGAATGAAAACTATAAAGAGGATTCATTAGAAGACCCAATCTTTGAGTCATTCCTTGAGGAATTGAACTTGCAACCACTTAAAAAGAATCAACATGACTCGTTGGATAATGATCCTTTAGGCCACATTGCATGAGAGGAACCACACATCTGGGCTATGCTAACTAGGTTCACCTCTGTTGGGTCCTGGACTCATGACGATCTTACTACAAAATCCCGTAATCATTGCAACTTCCTCATGATTCCTACGCAAAAATTCAATAAGAGCCAGCCAGCAATGAATCAAGTTGATCCATATCATAGACCATTTGGATTGACTCTCCATCATCATTTGATACTGACTGAAATCGTTTTCGTGCGTTTTGAAAGTTGTCGGAAATCGTAGTATAGTTGCGCAAAAACGTTCATCAAAAATTAAGTTTGTAAAAATAACGAGACTTTGAGTCCCGGTCGTTCGTCTCTGGGAGGCATTGCTTTTACTTTTGAAGTCGATCTTATCCCACTCTACTTTATTTAGAATCGTATGCCGGTTCATGATTATTACGTATTTAAGTACAACATGCTTAGTTGCAAGAATATTAGGAGTTACAGTAGGCAACTTGAATCACGCAAATATAATATTAATCAATAAGCTCATGGTGATTTCACAACATGGAGACATATATATATATAAAAGCTTTTTTCTTTCATTCATTCAGTGGGAGAGTTGTTTGCAACAAAAACCATAAAGGAAAGCTTGTACAGAAATACTTGGAATTTAAATCTAGCTACAAGAAAACGATTGCATACAAGAATCGATGGGGGGATTTCGCATGCATCATTGGGGGAGAAGTTAAGACTACGCTACTAAGCAATAATAAAAATAGTAAAAATTATGGAGAGCGTAAACTAAATCTAGCAGAATAAAGGGCATTCAAGGATGGTCCCCGATGGCCTTGGAGTGGTCAGGAGAAGAATGAGGGGCGGCCAATGTAGCTTAGGCCGACCCTTGGAGAGAGGTAGGGTTGATCCAGCATCCTGGCATGATGTCCTCCATGATGGTGGTGAGCTCATGGTGGTGGAGTAGCTAACCTAAGTGAAGATGGGTGTGTATGGAGCTAATGAGGTGAGTGGTGCCAATGGAAGCCAAGGATGTGAATGGATGTGTTTGGCCGCCCATGGGGTATTTTTATAGACCCAATGGCTTCTCTCTAGAGCGGTATGGAACTCTCTAGAGAGAGTCCAAGAGTGGCCGGCCACATGGGGTTGGAGGTGGTCTTTGAGATCCAAAAATTGTGGATCTCAATTTGAATGCCTCTTGGTTGCTAAATTTGGCAACCAAGAGGTGGTGCCATCTCAAGAGAACTCTAGAGAATTCTAGAGAAGTGTGTGCGTGAATGGGTGTGTGTGTGTGGTCGTGCTCTACATGGCTAGGTGGCTTAGGATAGGTCCTAAGGGGTTTGTGTAGGTGTAGGTCTCGATTTTAGGGTTACAAATCCTAATTACTAAGGTGAAAATGCAATTAAACTTAACCTAAGTTTAATTGAATGAGTGTGAGCCTAATTTAGGGTGACATAACTCAATTAGGTTGGGTTTAGGTCAATTGGACTCTCACTAAGTCCAATTAAACTTGTGTGGGTTGAGATCTAAGCTCAATTGGACTCAATGAGTCCAATTGACTTAGGTGAAGGTAATTGACTTTGATCTAAGTCAATTGGGTTTGGTGAGGACCTAATTAGGTCCTTAGGTAGGTCTAGAGGTGATGTACTAGGATTAGGACACCTTAGTTTAGGTTCCTATGGGGTTAGGTTTAGGTCTAGGGAGCTAGAGATCCAAGATGAAGACTTGAATCTCAAAACAGGGACTGGAGACCAGCATCAGACGTCCAATAATAGGATCAAACAACTTATACTCAAAAATCAAAAGTCCAGACCTCAGTTCTGGATGTCCAATTTGAGTCAAGGGGAAATCAAGGTTCTATTTTGGGTACTCTGCAGAAATTAGATGTCTGACAAAGTGTCTGGACGCCCAATAACACTGTAGAAGTGGGATTAAGGTGTGCAGGAGATGGCTAAGTGTCCTGGACATCCTATAACTTATCTGGACATCTAGATAAGGGCTGGAACTAGGGTTTTAAGGCTTCCTAGGGTGTTGTGACCTAATCTAAGGGTGGCTAAGGCTTGGGGAAGTCTCTAGGCTATCCTAGGGCTAGGATGGACCTATGCTCTCCACATTTTACTGCTTTATTTCTACTTAATAGAATAGAAAACCTTTAACTCTTTTACATTATTATTCCAACATCTAAACTAAGCCTTCTGCTCCAACTCTACTGCAACTCCCGTTATTCTTGATCCAACTTCAGATCCAGCTCCAGATCAAGCTCCTGATTAGCTTATTCACTGCAATTGACATAATGCACTTAATCAACACATTATAACATTATTTCATGCATAGCTAAAGAAGAGCAGTAAAGATGCAGATAATGCGTATGTATGCATGAATAACCCTAATTTATGCTAAGTCCTAGCTTAATCTAGGTCAATTAAGACCTATGATTGCTACACAATCAGATACTCATTTGTGGCCATCTGATTCTCATCCACCATGATCACATATTCTCTCCTACCACTCATCATAGCATGGCAAATGACATCCTTCTGAGCTCCTTGCGCCTAGCCAATGCCATTAAACTTAGTGCTTAACGGGAGACAACCCGTCATTTGAAAAACCCAAGACCCTTCTAACATATCTTTTCGCTGAAATCATATTACACTTTAGGATTCATCCATTAGAACATCCGACTCCACCTTTGATACTTGTATTAGAGCTTGAAATCATCCGTAACAGTCATCTCAATCCGTTCACCACCCACTTGTTCTATTGTACGATCTGAGTTGAACTCGAACTCACCTAATTTACAATGGGGCATTACAAATCTTAGGCATGGGGGGGGGGGTATTAAAGTGCAAAATGTTGTGAGAATCAATTCCTGGAGGGGTTTTATTCAAAAAAAAAAGGAGAAAGGAGAAGAGGAGAAATCAATTTGAGCTGAATTGAAAACAATTAATGAGGAGAAAAGAAAAGAAAAGAAAAAGGAGCACTTAAAAGAAAGAAATGAGATAGTCCCTTGTAATTAAGTATGGAATTTACTTAATTTCTAAGCTGGATTAGATAATGAATGAAGTCCTGAAAGGTCGAAACTTAGGAGATTAGTGACGAGTATTGATCTTAGGCCTCTTGGGCTTATTCTAAGGCTTAAACACTCACGTATTCGTTAAGATCTGGATTAGTCCTCAAGAGGTCAAGGAAAGTGCGAGGTTGATGTAGTAGGTCTAAGGCTTATGGATTATTTAGCCCCATTGCCTGCCCTTTGGTTTGCGGGACTTGGTAACCTAAGCATCCAAAATCATACACAAGTCTGGTTTAGTGTGCTTAATGAAGAAATAAATGCCAAAGTGTTCTGTTATGAAAAGTCATCTCAAAGATCTAGCTTAGGAGCGACTCGAAGACACAAATTGACTAGATGAGTTCTCGGCATGGAGAGGTAGAAAATTCTCCTCGAAGATGCGTAATAACATGTCGTCTCCTTAGTGCTTGTCTCCTAGGATATCTAAATATCCTACCAGGGGCATGTATGCACTTTGTGTCGGTTCAAGTGCCATGGGTGGGATTATCCCAAAATGTCGATTACCAGGGCTTGAATTTAGCTACAAAATGCAATGGGCGGTACTATCCTGAAGTGTCGAAAGCCAGGGTCTTGGATGTTGCCATGGGCGGTGCTATCCCGAAGCATCAAAAGCCAGGGATCCTTTGAGGATTGATGGTGGGGACAACAAATCCAATACAGACCGTGTTTATGGCCAATTTGAGGCTGGATCTAGGAAAATAGAAAAGGAAAAGGGAGAAAACTCTCAAAATATCAACATTCAACTCAAACAATTTAGTGGATTGAATTGCCAATTTGCTCCCTGCGAATAACCTCGGACTCATTTCCTATTTTGGAGCACTTTACAAATTTAAATGCTGTTGTGTTTTTGTTGAGTGTACTACAACGCGCATCTCCTAAAACTTGATTCAAGTGCCTTCAACAAGAACATAAAATATAAATTGTCAATTTATCATATTCAAATGTAAAGAAAAGTATTTGTTACTCCATAGAGTTGTTTATATCTTGTGACTTGGAGAATTTTCTCCATTAGATGATGAAGTTACTATTAACATTTTTTTTGTGCACGAGATACTTATCTATTTCAGGTGAAATTATATTCACCTATTTTTTCTAAATCATGTTTTTCTTATTGTAAGACAAATATGAGCAGGTTAATGAAAATTTCATTACCCTATCGTCGTTGTTGTTTCTACTATTTGAAATGCGAATATGACATTATTAATTGAATATTCATTGAATTTGTGTCTGAAACTAAAAAAATTATATAGTAGTAAAAGCATACACTTAACATTTCAAATAATTAAATTCATAGTTTCCAAATTTGTCATAGAATTTATATACTCCATGGTACCATAAGGCTTCACTAATTACTACAAAAAAACCAACCAAGTTACCAACTTAACACAAGGGTAAATTCGTCCATATCCTCATTTTCAACTTAACTTTTCCCCCTTAGTTCCACCAAATTATTCCACCAAATAAACACATAGGTGGAATAAAACTACTTAATTCCTTGACAAGATACCAAACCAAGCCAAATGCCCAAACCCCTTAATTCCTCCTAATAATTTCTCCACCTAAATGCCACCCTAAAGAAGACCCATGTTTCACAGAAAAATTGATTTGAGCATTGCCCAAGGAGATTCTGATGGAGAGCTATCCTCTGAGCCTTTCATTGTTAGTGAGGTTGAAGATGGCGCCATTGGGGGCAAGGCTTCATGGGTGGAGGTGGAGAAGAAGATGAAGGGGTAGGTGATGTGCATATATCTAAATAGCCAAAAATGTCTGTTAATGCATGTTCTTAGTGTCATATTAGCATAATACATTGTAATATTGCATAACATGCATAATCATGCATTTAGGTCAAGTTGTATAAATTGTATAGTAATTGTCTCCTTTTATGGTCAGGGACAGGGCAATTTTTAATCGAGGCCTTCGATCAAAGATCCAACCGTACGGATCTAATCAGGGCAACAATTGGAGTTCAACGACTCCAAGATCACCCTAATCGGACATCCGTAGCACCAGGTATAGATCGAGGAAGCCCAAAGATCAAGGGCAAGATGGTGCCAATCCACACTCCAGACGATAAATCTGACTGCACGGATGGGTTCGGATCGATGATCGTAGCCTAACTGCATGAAATTGGTCCAATCCGACATCAGCAGCACCATCTACAACACACAGAAGATGGATGGCCAAGATGGTGCCACGTGGTGCCATCATAGCCACCCAAATCAGCCGTAACACCGCTCCCCATCTTCTAAAGGCACGGTGAGGTGTGATTTGGGCTGTTGGATCTTGATCTAACAACCGTAAAGCACGCACACTTAATTTGTAACCGCGACAAAGCAGTGCCGGTAGCACAGTGGTCGCGCGTGTTTCGCGTGTTTGAAATCGAGGTTACAAGTAACCCAACATCGTAGTTGCAAGACACGTTGATCAGATAAAATTTATACCGAAACTCCAAGGGAGTCCCGGTCGAACACAGGGAGGTGACGTTTACTTTAAGTGAAAACCGCGCTTCATTTTGTTTCTTTTTGGTATTTTAGGGTTTTGTTATTTTTTTGTAGTTTTGAAATAAAAGACAAGCAATCACAAGATAGAGATGGAATCAAATATGATGTATTGCGTTAATGTCTATTACAATAATCTACGAAAGCATAAAAAGAGAGGGAGGTGAGAGGAAATCTACTGAATCGGTTGTTCGGCGAGACGACGGCGCCTGGCGAAAGCTCGGACGAAGGAGGTGAGGAGCGGGATGATGAAGGTGAGATGCAAGAGGACGTCAGGTTGAGGAAAGCTTCAACGTGGCTCTGGAATGGAGGTGAGAAGACGGAGATGATCTGCTATTGGAATGGAGGTGGGAGGATGGCTCCAAGGTGACTTATGAATGGGGATGGGAAGATGGACGAATATTTGGTGAGGAAAAGGTTTGCTACACTAATAGGAGCCTTGGGAGCTTGAGAACAAGCTCTAATGGAGCATTGGTAGTCTTGCTAGAGCTTGGGAGTAGGTGGGAGTATAGTATGTAGAGATGGATTGGAATGGTGGTGGGTAGGTCCTTTTATAGTGGAGGAGGAAGAACAAATTCGTATATGGGTCATTAGTGACGGCCGTAAACGTTGCTACAGCTGTCACTGAAGATCTGTGCCATTCAATACTGTCGCTGGTTTGTGTATCACACGCCATGTTGCATGCATGCATGCGCTATGTGCCCACGCTGGCTGTGCTCATACCCGCTGCCATTGCCGCTATTGCGCGCATGTACGTGCTATGCACTACGCTGTTGCGTGCGCCGCGGTGCTTGGGTGCGCACGTGCCTCCACGCACGCGCGCACGCCCACGCTGCTGTGCGTGCACGGTGGTGCGTGTGTGTGCGTGGGTGGCTTGGGTGGCGCCACGTCGTGCGACCTGGGCCGTCCATCTTCATTCCTTTGTAGAGCGTGCCACTGTGCTCAGATCGAATTGATTTCCGCGCTACTGAACTGCAGTCGTTGCTCCGAATCCATCCGTATGGTCAGATTTTCATCTGAAACCCGTAAGGATGTCGCATTGCCCCCTGGCCGTTGATCTTCCTTGGGCTTCATATGATGCTACTAGACTCCGATCTGGATGATTTCAGAGGCGTTAGACTCTGATCATCATTCTAATTAGATCAGTGTGGTCAAATCGTCCATCTGAGGCCCTGAAATAAATCTCCTTCCTTCCTATCCATAAAAAGGACCTAATTAACATAAAATATATACAACTATTCTAAATGCAGAATGATGCATGCTATACAATATTTTTAACATGAAATGCAAATCTAAGCCTAGGTGCATGCATTAGTACGCATTTTAACCTAAATGGATGTGTCTATATCATACCCCCATGCCTATCTTTTGCTAATCCCTAGCAAAATTAAACTACATGCTATGTATAAAAGCAGAATTAGGGCTTGATCGCTTTGGCCTAAGTTGTTATTAACAATAGAAAATTTCAACTAAGGTCCTAAACCACGGAGACTAAACAGTAGCCGGATATCTACCAGAATGCGGACCGCCCAAGTCCTGGGCATATTTGAAAAGGGAAGATACCTTTTTTTTTCTTTTCTAATTTTTTTGTACTTTGGAGTTTGAGAGTTCCGAGATAAGTTTTTATGGCTATCCGACTCGCCCTAGACTCGAAAAGGACTCTAAGTACTAAGCATCTTTGTGAAAAAGTGATAGACTCACAAAACGGCCGTTAAGATGGACTTCGGGTTTCTACAACCCTAGGTGACCTTGCCTAAAGGTTTATCTTTACGATCGGTAGCTTTCTCCCTACTTTTATTTATGGGGTTGACATAAGAGCGAACCCAGTGTATATCTCTCCGGTTTATTCTACTTCCCTGCTTCTTCCCTAAGTGTTTTGGAAATTATTGCGCATTTTTTATGAGCTAGGTTCTGGACAACCGACCGATGAGCTGTTACCACCAACAACATGCCAGCCATACTCGTGTAGTGAAGTGTGGTTTTGTTTATTTTTTATTTTTTTCTCCTTTTTATTTTTTTTCCTTTTGTTTATTTTTTTTTCTTTAAGTAGGTGGCTTCCCTGATCTAAGATTTACTTAAAGGGAATACAATGAAAGTGGTCTTGTGACTAGTCTCTGGACAACCGGCCGATGAATTATTACCACCGACAACTTGCCAGCCATATCAACCTAGATAGTTCATTAGCTACACAATTTCTGAAGAAACCGTTGAAAAGTGAGTCAGTGAAAAAATGTGTGTAGATGCTTAGGCTTAAAGTTCCCCCAAATCAGAGGGTGGGATGATAAGTCGCATACTTATCATCCCAATTTATTAGCCAAATTAAAAATGGATTTGAATTGGCGAGGACTCAAGACTAAGTCCACATTCGAGTGGACACCCGGGCTAATTAAGCCCGAAGACCTGAAAAGTCTAAGTGTTTAGGTCCTATCGTATCATTTCCTAAAGTTAATAACTTCCAGATGCCTAAGTTTTCTTCTCCTAATTCTTCTTCTTTTTTACCTTTTTGAATTTTCAATTTTTTTATTTCTTTTAAAAGAAACTAAAAAAAATTCTACGGAGTTAACAAAATGATTTCAAGATTAAGTATCCACCCCCCATGCCTAAATGATGTAATGTCCTCATTATAAAAATAAAGTCATGAAAAGGGCGGAGTAAATAGAATATCACCTGAACATCGTGAGGAATCCGGTCAGCTTCGCAGAGAATGTGAAATATAAACACGTGCTAAATTTAATGCCTTCAGCTAGGCATAAAATGCATACAAGGAAGAAATTGAGAATTCACAAGTGGGGGTCAGAATAAAAATAAAAATATTGATTCTCAGACCTGCCAACAGAAGATGTCCGCAGACGTGGACTAGATTATGATGCAGACCCATGACCCAGGGTCGAGTGGTTCTCAGGTTCTAGATGAAAATCACCCAAAGCCGAAGGTTGTTATGTTTGTGGGGCCTGGTTTGCGGTTTAGTGGTGTTCAACCCAAGACCAAAACGTCGAACAATGGGTAAAGATGGTTCAATAGGTGCAGTTGTCCACTTAACATCTAACTCAGAAAAATAATCAGTTATTTCGAGCTTGGGTTGCACGTGAAAGATATCATAAGGGTCCTTGTAAGAAGTTGGTGGTTTTAGGTCAATAGGAACCCTTAGTTCGAAACTTGTTTTTCCCTCAAAATTAACCTCCCAAACTTTCATTTCAACATTCCTATCCTCCAACATCAGGTGCTTAGGTTCCAGGACCTCTAGCATATCATTCACCCCATATGATTCTCCCAAGTCCAGTAATCATGGCTGAATCAAGATTGACTTGGGCACAATGATCTCAGAAGTTAGCTCTTCGGGGTGCGGGTGAGGAATGGGGCTATTGATTGAATCTCCTAGTAAATGAGGATTCAAATCCTCCAAGTTAGCCCCAACCGAATCCAAATATTCAATAATTGGGCTATCAACTGGTTCGTCAGATTCCTCAAGCCCATTTGTCTCACTAAAATCCTCTTCCTTAAGTTCAAGTGAGACTACACCAAAAGATTCTCCACCCTTAGAGTCAAAGAATCCATGATCCTCATTTATATATGTCTCAAAATCATATGTCATTTGATGGTCCGTGGAGACATATTTTTCGTCATTCCCTGGTTCTAGGATCTCAGGTGAGAAACTCGATTCATCCTCAAAGGGTTGCTCTAGCTCAACCTGATCATCTCCAATCTCAAAACATGTATCCCCCCCGACGGCACATGAGCGGGTTCAGACATTGGCTCTCTTGAAGGGGGTTCATCTTGAGAATCATCCCAAGATTTGACTAGGGCAACCACAAATTTTACCCTCAACCTCGACAATTTCCCAAGAAGAAACTCACCTAGGTCTCTATCCCTAACACTTTAGAGCAAATCCAATAAAGAACTATTAAGTTCATCAATCATTTTGATCATAGGCTCTAGTGCTTCAGTGCATGGTGTTGGCTGAGCTTCTAAAGATTGTATAGTGTTCCTCAAATTAGCCAACACCCTATCTTGGATCTGGTTCATCTGAACCAACTAGTTCGATTCAGGTTTGGGTGGGTTTGGGTTAAATCTAAGGGAGTTAAGATGTCGAGGTTCTCGGGTCCCTCCTTGAAAGTAGGTCATTCTAGGTTGTTCAAAGGATGGTGGCAACCTATATTTAGTGGAATACTAGGGAGGGTAGGTGTTATAATCATTATATCCTTCCTGATTGTAGATTGGGTTGGTTTGGTCATTAAAGGATGGAGATTCATAATCATTGTAGGTTTGGGAAGGATAGCAATCATAGTCTTGTTGTCCAGGGTTAGGCCTTGGACATTGAAGTCCAGATTCGTATCCCCAATCAAAGTTATCTCGACTAGTGGATGGGTAATTACAAGTCAAGTCGGGATAGTAATCATCTTGAGGATTAGTGGTGGTAGGAGGATAGGATTGGAAATGTGTGTAAGATTTGAAAGGGTACATGGTGAAGTAAGGAGGGAAATCAGAAGAGAAAGGAGCCCTGCAATACAAAAATACAAGCTTGTCCTTAGGTTGGGTAGCCTAAAGGTCTACAGACTCTCAGAATCCATCCTAAGATTATGGACGATTTACTCTACTTATGTCCAGGTAATCCAACCAGTTAGAAGGAGGGATTGGGGAGAAGGTTCTTCCTTTGGCTTGTACCTCTGGTTCCTAGTATACCCACCAGCCGTGGTCGTTTGACGCGACTCCCCTAGCTAGACATTAGATTGACTAGTATAAGTAGGTTAATCATGAACAATCTCAATCTGGATCCCGACGAGCGAACCAGCCCTTAGGGCCAACATCTAATCAATTTTAGTTAGGCTTGGGACAATGGTGCTTCAGGAATGTGATGGCTTTTTAGATGGGTTGTGCCCTTAATGATCAGTTAAAATGTGTGTGTGTGCACAACCAGGATTTTCAAACAAGGTTATTTGATGATGTGTTTTTTAGTGTTCAACCTTGTTTAGTAGCTTTTAGGGTTTAATTCTTAGGTTGGTTCAATCAAGGTTTAGTAGAACACTCCAAGTTTTGAAAGCAAGGGTGATGATATGTTCCTTTAAAAGTCAAAAATAATGTGGAGTGCTTGGTTCAACCCTAAGAATCAACCTTGAGTGGCAAGCTACATGATGGATCAGTTTTAGATTGGGTGGAGTGGGTCCACAGGTCAGATCCCTTACTTATGTGTATTGAGTTGAAGTGTACCGGGTCCACAGGTTAGATCCCGGTTAAGTGGTAGAATCAAAGTGATTGTGCACCTTATGATAAGAAGTTGTGGGTGTTAAGTGTGTAGCTTTCAATTAAATCCCACAAGAGAAGAATATTTTTTTAATATATGCGGGTGGGTGAGGTGAGTGGAGTGACAATCAAACAACCAAAATCTACCCTAGGGTTTATGCAAAGCACCTAAGTTGATTTGGGTTTGAGTTATTAGGTTATGGAATGAAAACTAAGGTGGGGGTGGTGTGGGGGACACTTACAAAACACTCTACCCACACTTTACTCCGATCTACCGCACTTGGATCTCTATGCTAGGGTACCTGCAAAATAATAGATCAGAGATAAGCGGGGTTAGAGTTATGTAAATGCAAAGAAGCATAGAAAACAATAAAGTAAATTTCGTTGCCTCCTCAGCAACGGCGTCAAAATGATCGCACAGGTTTCACGAGTTTGAAATCGGGGTTAAATAAAATCAGGTAACCCATCGTCGTAGTTGAAAAATGCGTTGTCAAATAAAATTTATAACCGAAACTCGAAAAGTGAGTCCTGGGTCGAACACGGGGAGGTGAACATTTGGTTTTATAAAAATCTGCATTTCTCTTTTTATTTGTTTATTTCATTTTTGTCTTTTCTAATTTTTTTGGTATTTTTAACAAGCAAGAGATTAGGTCGATGAAAACTTTATCTACTTGCAAAAATATAAGAGAGAGGGAAAGAGAGAGAGAGAAACAATCATCTATTCATGAACAATTGTTTGTTACAATTATGAAAGCAGGAAAACTACACTACGAAAGCATAAAAAGATAGAAAGAGGTGAGAGAAATCCCCCTCGACGGTTGCTTGGAGGACTACTTGCTCTGACGTCGCCCAAAGGAAGGTGGTGAGGAGCAGAACGAAGGGGGACGGAGCCAAAGGACAGAGGATGGGGCAGGATGGCGTCGCGGCGAGGATCTTCTTCCCGAATGGTGGTTAGAGGATGGCCACGGGATGCTCCATGAATGGGGATGAGGGGAGGGAAAACTATTCGGTTTTACTCTAGAGGAGCATCCCGGGCTTGGGACAAGCTCTCTCTAGAGCCTTGGAGGTGGTTTTACACGGGAGGCGACGTTTACTTTAAGTGAAAACCGCACTTCATTTTGTTTCTTTTTGGTATTTTAGGGTTTCGTTATTTTTTTTGTGTTTTTGAAATAAAAGACAAGCAATCACAAGATAGAGATGGAATCAAATATGATGTATTGCATTAATGTCTATTACAATAATCCCTGAAAGCATAAAAAGAGAGGGAGGTGAGAGGAAATCTCCCGAATCAGCTGTTTGGCAAGACAACGACGCCTGGCAGAAGCTCGGAGGTGAGATGCAGGAGGATGTCGTGTAGAGGAAAGCTTCAGCGTGGCTCCGGAATGAAGGTGAGAAAACAGAGATGATCTGCTACCGGAATGGAGGTGGGAGGACGGCTCCAAGGCAACCTATGAATGAGGATGGGAAGAGGGACGAATATTTGGTGAGGTAAAGGTTTGCTACACTAATAGGAGCCTTGGGAGATTGAGAACAAGCTCTAATGGAGAGTTGGTAGGCTTGCTAGAGCTTGGGAGTAGGTGGGAGTAGAGTCGGTAGAGATGGATTGGAATGATGGTGGGTAGGTCCTTTTATAGTGGAGGAGGAAGAACAAATTCGTATCTGGGTCATTAGTGACGGCCATAAACGTCGCTACAGCCATCACTGAAGATCCACGCCAGTCAATACTCCCGTTGGCTTGTGCATCACGCGTCTTGTTGCACGTGCGCATGTGCTATGTGACCACGCCAGCTGCGCTCGCTCCTGTTGTTGCTGCCGCTATTGCACGTACATACGTGCTGCACACAATGTTGCTGCACGCGTTGCGGTGCTTGGGTGCGCACGTGCCTCCGCATGTGCGCGTGCGCCCAGGCTGTTATGCATGCGCAGCGGTGCATGTGTGTGCGTGGGCAGCCTAGGTTGCGCCACGTGGCGTGACCTAGGCCGTCCATCTCATTCCTTTGCAGAGGGTACCACCGTGCTCGGATTGAATTGATTTCCATGTTGTCGGACTACGATCGTTGCTCCAGATCCATCTGTACAGTCGAATTTTTCGTCCAAAACCCATAAGGATGTCGCATTGCCCCCTGGCCGTTGATCTTCCTCGGGCTTCATATGATGCTACGGGACTCCGATCCAGACGATTTCAGAGGCATTAGACTTTGATCGTCATCCTGATCAGATCCGTACAGTCAGATCGTCCATCTGAGGCCCTGAAATAAATCCCCTTCATTCCTATCCATAAAAAGGACCTAATTAACCTAAAATAAATACAACTATTCTAAATGCAGAATGATGCATGCTACGCAATATTTTTAACATGAAATGCAAATCTAAGCCTAGGAACATGCATGAATACGCATTTTAACATAAATGGATTTGTCTATAACACACAACTATAGAGCGACGTTGCACGAGTGCACAACGTGCGTTTGACTCGCCATCTGCAGCGCATGAGCAAATAATCGCTACCGTGAGATCCGCTGCGGGCTACTCAGATCGTCCAATCATGTGCACGCGTGATCAAACGCTCAACACACACGCCCGATCACACGTGGGCGCACGGTTAAGCGTAAATGAAGGCACACGCGAGGAGAAAACTGAGTCATCCGATCTCGCAATCGAATGGCTGTGATTGCGAAGATGTGGGCCTGTGTTTTGTGCACAGCATACGAGGAGGCGCGTATGACGCGTGCACGTCGGCCACGATCTGACCTTTAGTGATGGATAAATTGTCACTAAAGACCTGATTTTAATGTTTTAAGCTTGAAATGACAAATTTGCACTTAATTCCTATAACTATAAAAGGAGACTCGACCTCCACTTCTTCATCCCTTCACTTCTCTCCCTCTCCAAAGCTCAAGAGAAGCTTGTCCCACACCTGGGATGCTATTCTAGAGGTAAATCCAATTTTCTCGCCCCGTTCTGGAAGTGAATCCCACGACAATGATGGCATGATGCCTCATTCCCGCTTCTTCCTGCTTCATCCTCCTTTTCGCTCCATCCTCCATCTTCCAGGCGTCGCTCCATCCGGCTCGTCCTCCAAGCATTCGTCGAGGAGGATAACATCTCTCTCCCTTCTTTTTAATCGCTTTCTAGAATAGAATTTTCTACTTTCTAGTTGTAATCATTTCATTCTTTATAGTTGTAAAAACATTCTAACTATATCAAGTGATTATTCTCTCTCTGTCTCTCTCTCTTTTTCTCTTATTATTTGTATCAATTCCATTGTAATTATTTCATTTTCAAACAAAACCACAAAAAAATATAAAACGCAGATTTTAGATCGACATAGCCTCCCTGTGTTCAACTCGGAATTCCTAGAATTTTGGTATAAATTTATCTGTTGGCAGATTTCTTCGCAAATCGAACTACAATGACGTATTTTTCGAAACCAACTTTGATCGCATAGTTTTCCGCTCTTAACATTTCGGCACCGTTGATGGGGAGGCAACTATTTTCGTTTTCTTTTTGCATTTCATGCACTTTATTATTTTCTAAGTTGCTTTATTTCTCGTTGACGAGTCGATTGTTCGCTTTTCAAGTCGTTTGTAGTTTAATGTGGTGGAAAAATCGACTAATCAACAATTAATATAACCACTCAATTAGAAGCGGGTCGTGTCCACAGGGAGGAAATGATGCAATAATATCTCAATTATTTCTTATTTGTTCAATCTCGTGAGAAATCCGTAGTCAAATCTGACATGAAATGTAACTGAAAGAAGATAAACAATATCTTGAAAACATAAGGGTAGATGTGCAATTTTTCCTCACTGAAATATTCAATAAACATGTTATGATTTTATGCAATTTTCCATTGATATGTATTAAAGAAAATTTATGCACATTTAAATTCCAAAACCAATGTCAAACAATGTTAATTACAAAAGCCACGCAATTGTAAGAGAACTTAAGTATGAAGTTGTAAATGTTACCACAATAAAATATTCATAAACCAGAATTCTTTTTCCTGGCAATGGCATGAAATGTAATAACTAATTAAGTCCATAACATTGCATTTTACGTCTCTCCTCCTCGCAATCGGGAGAGAGGTTCAATCGAGGAGAGGTTCGCACAGGCGGTTGGTTGAAGCGAGGCCGTTGCGGTGGAGGCAGCCGCATGTCGAGCGGTGGCCGGAGTCAGCCGGACGGAGCTCTGGCAAAGGTGGCTGTCAACGGTGGTTGCAGCTACTGGAAGAGGGGTGGCTGTGCGTGCGCATTGAGTGCTGCTGCAGGTGGTGCACGCGCAAGCACTGGTGCTGCGGGCGCGCTGGAGTTGAGCACACGAAGGGTTGCTGGCAGGCGCACACTGGAAGCTAGAGGTGATGCTGCTGCAGGCAGTAGGCGTGGCGCGGGAAGGCTGCAGCTACTGCTGGAAGGCACGGGCGTGCTGCAGATGGTAGGGAGCGCTGCAGCAGGCTACTGGCGGGCGTGGACTTGTTGCTGCAGGTGAGTGCGTGCACGCACTGGTGCGGCACTGCAGGTAGCGGCGGGGAGGCTGCAGGCGCGGGAATTGGAGGGTGTTGGTGATTAGTGCTGGAGGTGTGATGCGGGCGTGGAGTGAGCGGGTGAGGGCTGGCGGTTGGCGCTAGAGGTGAATTGGGCGAATGTCGTTGCTACTGGAGTGGGAGGGTCGAAGCTTCAGACATCCGGGAAACTTCCCAGACTTCTTAACTGGCTGAGGAGTGAAATTGCAGTGGCTACGGTGGTGGTTGTTGGTGACGACGGTGAGGGAGGTGCACGCTGAGGTGCTCACGGTAATGCGGATGAGATCCGGATGGCGGTGTGGCCTGTCACCCCACACGCCCACGGTGGTGGAGACTCGTCGCCACGGTTGAGGCCGGCGGTGTGGAATGGAAGAGAGACGAACTCTCTACACAGTGGTGGGTCGGGGATGGAGGCCTACTGAGCTGGGCTACCTCCTCCTCTCTTTTGAAATCAGTTGCCCAACCAGATCCAACACATCCACTCCTCCTTGATTGGGTTCTTCACTGCGGCAGCTGGAGGAAGAAATGCAGCCGTTGCACGTAGAAGAAGAATAAAAAATAATGATAAAACATTATGGTTATTTATATACAAACCCTCAACTTTTATGTTAACCTAAATTAATGCATGTAATGTACCTAATTAGTTAGCTAATGCAATTCTAAGTTAATTCTAAATGCATTTAAATATGAATAAGATGCATGAATTATGTAATTAAATTAGAAATATGAATTAATCTATTTACATCCTAATTTATGCTAAATAAATGTTAGAATTAACCTAATGTCTAGGCACTTAATTACTTAAATAGCCCACAAATATGGGCTAATCACTCATCTATTGTTTTGCAAGTACCTTAACAGGGGATCTTCAAGCGATAGATCGGAGTAAAGTGCAGTTGAAGACAACTGTAAGTGCCCCCATTCTTCCCCCTCCATAGATTCTATTTTACCACATTAATTCAAACTCCAATTAGCCTAGGTGTTTGCATAAATACTAGGGTTAGTTTGGTTGCTTGGATTTCCACTCACATTCATCTCGCCCTCATATAAAAAATCAACAAAAAGATATTTCTTGTGGGGTTAATCAACATGCACACTACATACACCCACATTCAAGGCACTTAACCTAATTGATTTTCATCTTCTCAACCGGATTCTGATCTGTGGAACCGGTACACACAAATCAACATATAAAAGAGTAGAAATCAGTCTAGGTTAATCATTTTGTGTGCCTAACTTAATGGTGCAATCTTGGCCAGTTGTTTGAGTTGTTTGGGCCGCACCACTTAACCTAAAATCAACTCACCAAGTAGCTTCCCCTTAGTGTTTTCAATTTAGGTCAATACCAGGCACTCCACTTTATTTTTAATTTGGAAAGAGATCTTCACTCGTGCTTGAAAACCTGGTTTGCCACAAACTTGATTGAATTAAACCTAATTCCAAACCCTAAAATCTGCTTAAGCAAGATTTGAACTTTAAAATCTACTCATCACAAATAATCTTGCTTGAAAACCCTAGTTGTGCACTCACTCACATATACTCAATTAATCATTAAGGGCACAACCCATCTTAAGGGCCCACCACATTCCATAAGCACTACAATCCCAGGTCTAAATAAAATCAAGTAGACGTTGGCCTTAAGGACTATTTCACTCTTTGTGGACTAGTCAGGGATTGTTTACGATTAACCAGTTTGCACTGATCAATCTGATGTTTAGCTAGGGGAGTAGCGTCAAACGATCGCGGCTGGGGGGTACACTAGGAACCGGAGGCGCAAGCCGAAGGAAGAACCTTCTCCCCAGTCCCTCATTCTCACTAGTTGGATTGAGTGGATGCAGGTATAGTAAATCGTTTATAATCTTAAGATGGATTCTGAGAGTCTGTAGATCCTTAGGCTACCCTACATAAGGACAGGCTTGCTTTGTTGTGCTGCATGGTTCTTATCCCCAATCTTTTCGACCTCTTCCTAGTTTATGCTGGGAAGGAGGTCATTGAATCCCTGATTGGAAGGATCACTTGAGTATTCTAGGAGGCGTAGATTGGATTTTGGTCAAATTGATCCCATGGCTGATCAATAGCCTCCTCTACCTCAGAATCCACAAGAGGTATTTCAAAGGCAGTTGGAACAAATGCAGAGAATGCAAGAATGGCTTTAGAGAATGTAGGGCGCTCAGCCCTTGAAGGATTTTTATGATCCTTCAAATTATGGGGAATGTCCCATCGTCCAGATTCTTGCCGGAGACGTAGAAATCAAGCCCCAGGTGTTAAGCCTGATCAAACATTTCCATGGGCTTGGCTCTGAAGACCCATTTCTGTACTTGGAGGACCTGACCACTTTGGTTTAGACCACCAAGGCATGAAATGTGAATGAGGAGCAGATGATCATGAGGCTCTTCCCCCACTCTCGTAGGGATAAAGCCGCTCATTAGTACAGGACTATAGGAAGGGCAATTGCAACTTGGAATGATTTGAAATCAGTTTTCTTGAAGAAATTTTTCCCTGTCGGATGTACCAATGCTTTGAGACGGGTGATTACTACCTTCACCTTGTGATTGAGGGAGCAGTTTCATGTTACCTGGGAGCAATTCCAAGATTTATTGCGGAGGTGTCCACACCACGAGGTGTCGAAATGGCAGCTCGTGCAGATCTTCTATCACGAGTTGATGGAGCAACTCAAAAATCACGTGGACGCTTCTTGCGAAGGCAATTTTCCCAACAAAGATGCAGATAGTGCGCACGATTTATTTGAGGAGATGAGTGAGAATTCGATCAATCATGCCTCCATAGATACATTTAACCGGTCCCAACAATCCAGATCGAATGTTAATGAAGTCCACGACTCTCATTCATTCGATATGGAATTGATTTGCAATAAACTAGATAAGGTGGACTTGGTTAATGATTGCGCAGCAATCATAGGTCTTAATTGACCTAAATTTGGGTAGGACTTAACATAAGTTAGGGTAATTCACGCATGCTTAAGCATTACTAGCTCCTTTACTGCTTTCTTTTAGCTATGCATAAAATAATGCTATAATGTACTGGTTAGGTGCATTATGTCAATTGCAGGTAATAAGCTGATCATAAGCTAGATCTAAAGCTGGATCTAAAGTTGGATCTGAAGAATAAAGAATAATTGGTGTTGCAGCAGAGCTGGAGAGAAAGACCTAGATTAAATGTAGTAGATAATAACTTAAGAGAGTTAAGGTATGCTATTCTATTAAGTAGGAAAAAAGCAATAAATTGTGAAGAACTTAGGTCCATCCTAGACCTAGGACAGCCTAGAAGCTTCCCCAAGCCTTAGCCACACTTAGATTAGGTCACTGCACCCTAGGAAACCTTAAAACCCTAATTCCAGCCTCTATTCGGATGTCCAGATAAGTTATAGGATGTCTAGAACCCTTAGCCATCTCCCGCGCACCTTAAACCCACTTCTGCAGTGTTATTGGACGTCCAGGCACTTGGTCAGACGTCCAATTTCTGTAGAATACCTAAGACAAAACCCAAAATCCCTCCTAACTCTGCTTAGACATCCAGACAACAATTCTAGACTTCTGATTTTTCACAATATGACATCTACACTATTATTAGACGTCCCGAACTGCTCTCTAGCTCCTGTTTTGAGATTGAAGCCTTGATCTTAGATCTCTAACTCCCTAAACCCAATTCTAACCCCCTAAGAACCTAAATTAAGGTGCCCTAACCCTAGCACATCACCTCTAGACCTCCCTAAGGATCTAATTAGGTCCTCACTAAACCTAATTGACTTGGATCATAGTCAATTTCATCAGCCTACTCAATTGGACTCATTGACTCCAATTGAGCCCTGATCTCAGCACACACTGTCCACTTGGACTCAATGAGAGTCCAATTGACCTAGACCTAGCTTAATTGAGTTATTTTACTCTTAGTTAGGTTTCCACACACCCAATTAAACTTATACTAAGTTTAATTGCACTTTACCTTAGTGAATTAGGGTTTACAACCCTAATTTGAGACCTATCTTGACCTAAACCCACTAGAACCTAACCTAATCAACCTAGCCACCTAAGTTTTGACCCACACACACCATCCACATGAAAATACCTAGCCTAGAGTTCTCTAGAACTCTCTACCATGTGTTGTTGCCTTTGTTGCTAAAATTAGCAACCAAGAGCCATTCAATTTTTAGATCCCATTTGGTGGATCTAAAAACCGCCACCCATCCTCTCTCGAACTCTCCCATGTGCTCCCACCATAGGTCTCTCTAGAGAATTCCATAATTCTCTAGAAAGCTTCCCTTAGGTCTATAAAATGACATAAGGGGTGGCACTGTGCATTCATTCACTCTTGGCTCCATTTTAGCTAGCCTCATTCCACCTCCACTCCACCTTCACGAGTGGATTCACCATGGCCACCACCATCTCCATGCCAAGATGTTGGATCACCTCCTCAACCTCTCTCCAAGGGCCGGCCTAAGCACCGTTGGCCACCCCTCCTCCTCTCAACCATGTCAAAGGCCATCGGAGCCCACCTCTGAATGCCCTTAGTTCCGATACATTAGATT